>CM075349.1:89832500-94632500 GCA_037693485.1 Kitagawia praeruptora | reverse complement strand
AAAATAAACCATGAGAATAGAGCAAACATATCTGCATACGGTGTCAACAACATCTCCTCCTCCGACCTCATCCTTGTTAACTACCCACAATCATGTCTCCGACATTCTCCATTTATGCTCTTTCTGCAATAACTTGGTGATTTGAATGCAAAGCATATGTTAATTTCAACCTAGTTTTCCTCTCTCTTGACAGATTTACAAGTTTTAAGATTTTCATTCAGTGACGATGAAGCTCTGAATATAGTTAGAATCTGAGGTGGAGTAAACGATGGAGAAATGACGCCAACAATGAAGGTGGAGAAGACGCAGCAAGAGGTGGCTTTGAATATGAATGCAAATCACTAATGACTAGTGATATGAGTAAGTCGCCTTGTAATTTGAAAAGCAAATCATTTTAAATTTAAGTTGTACTTTCACTATGATCTATAGCGCTGTTAGTAAAAGAAAAGTTGAAGCCAACCTGGTAGACTGCAGCTCCTTGAATCAATCCTATATGCTATTTTGGGACCAGTTGCTTTTTCTCCTGAAACCGGTCACGTAGTAAACTTCATCCATTTATACAACTTGGTAGACTGCAGCTCCTTGAATCGGTCCTATTTGCTATTAACGGATTTTCGGCCCGGTATCTACTCCTCCCAAAATCAGTCACCAAGAAAATACAATCCATTTGTACAACTTGGTAGACTGCAGCTCCTTGAATCTATCTCATTTGCTATTAAGGGAGTGAGTGTATAAAATCAAAAGGAGGTCTGGGTACTAGGAATTTAATAACGCTTCCGTTCTGTTTTAGCTTTAGAGGATTCATCCCAGCCACCTTGGATCATCTGGCTTCAGACTCAATCTCTTAATTTACATGTTTTTTGGTCAATGAAAGTTCGTAGATCTTGTTCATAGAGTGTAAAGAAGATCTTACAAATGAGGGAAGGCCCAGCAATTTATCATGAGCAGAGGTAGTAGCTTCCTTTTTTGCCATGATCCGTAGGTTACTCAGAGGCCTTTATTCATATTCCGGGGTCTAGTTGTGCATGCTTCATCTTTTCTGCAGTCGATTCTATTATAGAAGATGCATCCTTCGGGTCTTTAAATGGTATGGCTATTAATATAGCATCGACTTTGCCAGGCCGAAGATGAATCTATTGGCCACATGTTGTTTGACTGATCTGTCTTGCTCCTCGTTTGAACTTACAATATTTATTCATCAGTTGAAATTAATCTATGGCCATAGCTGTTAGCTGATAGCGGATTGAATTAGCTATTTTGACTAGCGGATTGAATTAGCTGTTTTGACTAGCGGATTGAAATTAGCTGTTTTGAATAAAAGTGTTTGGTAAATAGCTTTTTGAATAATTTGTTGTGACACATAGCAAACCTCTAATTGAAAAAACTCCTAAAATGAGCTTTTTCAAAATTAGTTTTTTGATCCCAAACCTCTAACTCAAACCTCTAACAATCAAACACTCATATTAGAGATTTCATTTGGTCAAACCTCTAATCTACTCCCAAATCTCTAATTTTATCTCAAACCTCTAACTTCCAAACACTCCATATCTGTGATGTACCTTCCTACCGAAGATTCTTTCATTTGTCCGGTTGGTACTTTTGCTAATGCTAAAAATGTACTATAAACTATTCATTATAATGTGAGATCAAGATTTTTTATTATTATAGAGATGTTATTAGTTTAGACAGTATTAATTTAAAGGGGTTCAAATAATTCTCCCGAGTATACATAATTACTAAAAAAAGGTTTACTTCTAACAATAAAATTCTGGATAATGTATAAAGATCAAATTGGGTTGGATGTATCTTGAAATGAACATACGCTATTTGTTAGCCAGTATGTGTCTCTAAGCTCACGGATGTTGTAGAATTTATAATTGAATTAAGGAAATATATTTTTTTTAAATAATTATTGAAAAGTATATAAGTCAAATTTGTTTTCCATCATATCTTAATATCATGAAATTTTTTTTCCTTTATAATACCTTAAAACTGACTTTTAGAGAGATCATTTGAAATGGTAATGCATACCATTTAAAGACTTTGGCTACTAGAGAATGCTCTCGCTGCAGCTGGGGTACGTCTCGTTTGGGTAAGAGTGCCAATGGGTAATAGTAAAAAATGTGTGTATCCAAATTTAATCTCCTGTGAGGAAACATGCCAACTGCCAAAGAGTAAACTAACCTTATGCCAGAGTCTCCAAGATTCTAAGAAATTTCACTTCTTATCTTTCTTCTCTTCTCCGTGATCAAAATTCACATATCAATATCACCACACTCGAGCTAATATTCTCAATCAAAGGAGCAGCACTTAGAAAGGTTAGATATAAACAGATTAGGCGAAATCATACCATTCTCACTATCCATTATCTGATAGACTCTTCACTTGAAAGGTTCTCAACAGATGAAGTTCGAACCCTACATCTTTTATCACCAACATTTTACTTCCCGGAAATTTTTTTACAGCCTTAAAACATTCCCCACCGCCCAACACAGAGTCCCCAAGGTGTTCCACGAACCACTTCTCTTACCATTTAGAACACATACCACAGGACACTTATGAGACATGTCAATTTCTCATCTTGCACTGCATTTACTTGGCAGACCAATTATTAATATTAACAGAGATGCTACATATACAACCTTCAAATACTCAACACCATCAATAGTGCATGCAAAAACTTTCATAGAAATTCAAGTCAATATTAACAAATTTAGTTACATAGAAAAAACATAGGGTGTCACAATTGTCTAGGTTCATAATACCATATAATGTACTCAGAAAATACAAGAAAGAAAGCAAATAGAAACCAAAACCCAGCAAACAAGTACAGATACCAAAGAGAAGCACTAGAAAGTAATGCAAACAGGAAGCAGACAACCAAGTAAAACTAGCAGTTCCCAGAGATAAAGAAAGCTCATCAAACTTAAGCTTCCCCCCTTCCCTTGACTAAATTTTAAATACTTCTCAAAGTTTAGTTTTGGGTAAATGATCCTCACTTAGCCATCATAACCTTGACAAACTCCTCATAATTGATTTGCCCGTCACCATCCACATCAGCCTCACGAATCATCTCATCGACTTCTTCATCAGTCAGCTTCTCCCCAAGGTTTGTCATAACATGTCGAAGCTCAGCTGCAGAAATGAAGCCATTTTGGTCCTTATCAAACACCCGAAATGCCTCCTTGAGCTCTTCCTCGGAGTCTGTGTCCTTCATTTTTCTTGCCATCAAGTTAAGAAACTCAGGAAAATCAATTGTCCCATTCCCATCTGCATCAACCTCATTGATCATGTCTTGAAGCTCAGCCTCTGTTGGATTCTGTCCCAAGGACCTCATCACAGTTCCAAGCTCCTTGGTAGTGATACAACCTGCAACCAGATTTATCAGCAATTACGGCATGTTTGATTAGGTATATAACTTAAGAAAGACTCAAACATTGACTAATATTTAAAATGCAACATTTTAAAAAGTACAAATACAAAGAATATAGCGTCCGGCATCTAAGGAGAAGCTCCTTGATCCTTACTTAGCTCTTCCTATAAAGAACATGTTCAAGAAAAATACAATCATATCATGGATGGTCTCACATACTTAGAATCAACTAGAGCAGAAGGAAATCTCCGTGTATTTTTCGACTTATGCTTGGTAAAAGAATAAAAAAAATAAAGGTAATATTTATGGGGGAACATTTATATAAAAGGGAATTACTACTAATCCATTTTTACTTTTATATAGTTGCTTCATTGAGTATATTGTCTAGTAAATCGACATAATCATGACAAACACGGACATTTGTCAAAAATTAGTATACACAAGTTTCCATTAAAGAAAACAAATTATAAATGCACATTGAACTTTTACTTCACAGCGGAAAAGGTTCAAGATATAAAATCATAATTATGTTCAGCCACGCAATGCGTGCTGGCATAAATAACTTTTGACACTTCTCACCCCTCGTGTAGTATTCAAATGTAGATTTACCATTCAAACAACGTCATCAGAATTCAGAACTGAATCTTCAACAAATTGGAACATAAGGGGATGACGAATATTACAAAGTGGAAAATTCTATTCCCTAATGATTCTAGGAGAGAAATGAAAAAACTGACATACACGGATTGTAGAGTCTTTGTCAAAGAATAAAGATAATTGACCGTTAAAAAAGAGTTAGTTGCATTTACTCAAGAGTCCTCACCCAACATATTATACAAACAATGAAGTAAAATAATATCAGTTTCAATGTTAGAAATCGTCGAGAAAGCAATGCAACCCCTCCCACCCAGTAACCAGAAATCGATAAAAATGGTACAAATTAGATTGGATCCAAGACCAACATATATATGGGCTAATGATAAGCCATCACAGCATATCAAAACATAACAATCAAGCCATATAAAAAAAAATACTAACAAACCAATCACCATATATTATACAAATAAATACACACTAGAGCCTACACATACCAACAGATAAATTTGGTAACATAAAACCCTAACCAATTAATCACACAAATCCATACAAATAAAGGGTGTCAAAAAAAAATCACAAATCAGATCTTAGATTAATAAACTTAACAGATCCAAACCAATAAACAATATATATATAAAAAAATGAGGAATGGAAAGAAATTAAACCATCGCCATCCTTATCGAACAGGCTGAAAGCCTCCTTGAACTCAGAGATCTGATCATCTGTTAGCTGATCGGCCATTTTTGCAGGAAGAAGAGTATACAGATACAGATATTGTAGATATAAAAAAAATGTAATAGAAAAACTATGTATGCTACTTAGTACAAGACTAATGTATGTTGGTTATATATAGTGTAATAAAAGACAGGTGTTGGGGCCAAAGGGGATCTTATTCTTAGCGTTCTGCAATTGCTAATGCTTTTTCTCTCTTTATTCTCACTTTTTCTCCTCCTCTTTTATACTACTATACTCTATTCTTTTTTCTTTTTCTCTTTTTGAATTTTGGTATCAAATTTGTAAGGGAATATGATAAGTGGATTTTATATCCACTTGGAGCGTTCTACATCGGCTTAAATTGATTGTCTTGGACTCAAGTTTGTCGTAGTTTTGATGTGTTTTGTGTAGTTGTGCAGGTTTGCAAGAATGTCGATTAAGGTGGATGCTTCTATCGTTTTTGGAGGTTTAATTGATTAAAATTTAGATCTTCCGGGACGGTTGGGCAGTCTACACTGTTTTGGCCATATCTGGAGTTCTATAAGTCCGTTTTCAGCGATCTTACTGTCCACGCGAAGCTTGGGAGATTTTCTACAACATGGGACAGGTTTTACACGAGCAGGCTGCATGTGGTGGAAGCAGGCAGCACGACAAGCAGATTGATGGGAGCATGGAAATTACTGTTTTGCCCTTTTCAAGTTCTAATTGTATTTTGGGCAGTTTTTAGTACCTTAATCGAATTCTATTTGTAATAGAAGGTAATTTCTTGTTGGGAAAGAAAATCTAGAGCCTATATAAACACATCCTACCATTGTAATTAGGAGGAGCATTACATATCAATTACTTAGGTTTATTTGTATCTTTTCATACTTTGTTTTTATCATGGTTTCACTTGATCCCATGATGACGAGAGGTTCAATTATGATCTAATCGTTGTCATGGGATTATAACGGATTTATTTATGGAGCTTTAGTATCTTGATGCTTTAGAGATCTGTGTGTGATGTATATTTGATATCCTCGTATGGTTATGCTTAATTGATAGATGCGTCATGAACATCTAATTTGTTAATCTCTTGTGAAGTGAAAGTGCATCTTGAGATTTAGAACTTGTCATGCTAGCATAGGTTCATAATTGTTTATCAATATGATTCGTGGTGTGAGATGAAAATACTTATACTGCCCTGTGTGATCTTAATGGATAACTTGCTCTTCAACCGTTATGTTTTCAAATTCTATAGACATATAGGGTCTAAGCATAATTGGTGTCTATTCATCTTCTATCTCTTTCGTGGATGTATGTTTAGTTTGGTATACGTATGCTGACAGGTAGCGTGTACTTGTTTCGTGTTATCCGATCAGATATCATAACCATTGCATATAGTGATTAAAGGCGTCATATCTAAGCAAAGTATTTAATGAAGTTAGGATTCTATGTTTTCTCTTGCAGAAGTAATTCGATTCCAATTCTCGTTAGTTAGTTAATTCTTAGTTTGTTAGTTTACTTCTTAGTTAATTTAGTTTATTAAAACCAAAATTGTTATTTGTCTTAGCAGTGAATAATAATCATACATTGTTGCATAGGTACATCTACTGAATTAAAACCATAACCAGATCTATATGGGAACGAACTCGACTTATTCATATATTACTTGTGACCACGTACGCTTGCGTGATTTTGTGTAAACGGAATATATAAATGTACTGGTTACAAAAAAAATTATAAAACATGTCACATTTTGATTACATATTCTAATTTTATAAAACGTGTCATATTTTGAATATATTTGATTATAATTGTAATTTTATTATTTTAATGATAAAATGATTCCAATTTTTTGAATATTTTATATTATGAGTGCTATTCTTATTATTTTAACGACAAAAATAATATCACAAACAATCTCAAAATCTTGGGATATTGTGAGCATAGTTATTGATCTTTTAAAGTAATATTTTGATTACTTCTTCCATTTTTATATAAAATTAATTGTGACAAAACCTGCATTTTGAAAGAAAAAAATTTCGAGCTAAATTTATTGCTAAGCTATCATTGAAATTAAAAAGATAATATTTTTTCCAAAAATCGTGGAAGTTATGACAATTGTTGAAACCCTCCAATTTATTAGATTTTTGAATTTAACAAATTTTGTTTCAGAAGTTTATACCTTTTAGATTATTGAAAAACTTAATAATGTAAGTGAAATTATTTCATGTTTATAACATTATTGAAGAAAATAAGTTAATTAAGAAGTTTATTCGAAAAGAAGGAACTAGAGTGCCTTGTATTTGGTGAGATATTTAAAAAAATACATATTAACGAGTGTACTACTTTTATGTGGAAAGTATGTATTATGATTATTATTCACATTGATGTAGGTTCTTTTATCATTATTTTTTTTAAAAATTGTGTTATACCTTATACAATATATGAGTATTTATATGCTACAAAAAATCTTTTTTTAAGGCTCATCTCATTTTTGCATAAATAAAATGATGTTTAAATTAAAATAGTGATACTATAATATGTATGAACGAAAAATGTGTAATTATACTAAAAAAAATCCTTTTAATCGGAAAATTCACGAATTTATGTCAATTGCTAGAATATGAGTACGAATTATTGTGCTAGTTTTATATCAATGCATCACCAATGACACATCATATTTTATACTCAATTTTATGCTCCTAAAATTTCTCAATTTATATTATCTCTATAACTAAAATTTATGAAATCACATTAAAGATATCGCTACTAAAATTTTAATTCTTTAATTATTTTGACATCAAATATTACTTTTATAAGTATAATTAAAATAATTATGTAGATGTTTTTTCTCTTTTTTTTATCATAATTTAAAGTAAAATGGTTCAAAAATATTATAATTCAAAAAAATGTTATTTTATATTACATAAAAATGCATGTTAAAATCATGTTTCTTTCGCTGATGAATCTGAAAATGGAAAACCCGTTATTATTTGCTAAACCGGAAAAAGATGTACACCCGCAATTCTAAACGCAAGCTTTGCATGCGTCTTGTCACGACCTTAGAATTTGTCCTTGATGTGCTAGAAATAAACATTTTAGGGAAATGCTAACAATAGCCCTAAGGGCTATTGTAATAACCCTAACTTTAGCAATGATACAGTGATCACATGAATAGTAAATTTCGAGGATTTAGAGAAATGGTATGTAAGTACTCTATACTTGAAACAGAAAATGAGTAAACAGAAACCATATTAGTGATATACTTTAAAAATAAGTGACTCGAAATGACGATAGATTTCAGAAATTCCTGAATGTGGATTTTGAGGATTTTGATGTCGAATCAGCTTCTATTGGATATTAAGGAGCATAGAGATGTGAAAGGAATTATATATGGAGGAATTAGTGAATTAGGGTAAACTAAGGGATTATTAAGTTAAGGAAATACCAAGGGAATTTGGATTGTTAAATGATTTCAGAACCATTGAGATAATGAGGTATATTCGAAACGAATCACAATTAGACGAGTATGGAAACCAAACAACCAAGATTAGTAATATAACAAGGGTACATACCACATTATATTATTCAAGATTATTAACCTAATACTTAGAAAAATCAAAATGGGATTTATTGGATCATCAAAGTGACATCATCATCCACTAACACATGTTTAAGGGGTAAATTAGTATTTTAGCATGGTTTTTAACCACAAAAATCTTCAAGGATCCACAAGACTCTAGAATTATCAAGATATTAGCAAGATAAGATCAAGGATTAACAAAAAAATCTCTCCACTCTCTTCCTCATTCTATTCGGCCAAAACAAGAAAAAAAGAAGAAAATAAAAACATAAACCCTAGCTCTCTTCAACTACAAATCTAAGGAAAAATCATGGAGACTCTTGGAGGTTAGAAAGGATTACCCACCAAGTTTCAAGGCCAACCATCATCATTTACATAGGTAATAAATTGATCAAAGTTGATGGATGAATAGTGATGAATAGTAGTTTTCAAGAACTAACATTGTTTTTATGGTTTCTTTAGTTGATCCAAGTTAGTATAAAGGTGATTAAACATATCCCAAGGCTTGTTAAGGGTTGTTAAAGCTTCAAGAAGGTATAATCCCAAGGTCCTCTAGTATTACTTTGCTTACATGATAGATTATAGAAAGTTTAGTGATTAAAGTTATGTTTCATGATGATCCATGTGTTTAAAAGTGTTTTTATTGTATATGAAAGGATTATGTGCTTGTAACCATGGTTGGTAAGATGACCACATGGTGTAGGTGATGGTGTATAAGGTGGATGATTGGTTTGGAGGAGTTGGATTTTGGAAAGTATGAAAATATAGCCGTTATAATGCCCGATTTTCGTTAAACCAAATAGATGCCCTGTTTTTTGGCACCCATATTCACACGGTAGGTTCCTGTCCAGTGCACCAACTGATCATGAAAGGATAGATCTTGGTTCATAGATTGTTTTGATATAAGGTGCGTTAAAATCTGATGAACGGTTTAGGAGAAAAGTCAGTTTTAGTGAAAGACGTTCGAAAACCGAGAAACCGTAATTGTGTCAACTTTGAGGCTATAATTACCATACCTATACATTTTTAAAAGTCACAAAATTTTGGGATATGGTAGTAGTGTGGTCAGAGAACTAGTTCCAGTTGACCTTACATTAAAATTCGAAATCTATAATTTATAAGAATTTTTACAGTTGAGCATGGTTGTTAAGGGAAATGGTGAACCAACATAAAAAACCTTGATTTAACCTAAAATGGTTAGATTCTTGGAACACTTGGGTTATAAATAACATGTTACTCACATAGTAAGCATTAAGGGTGTAGTTATATAAAAGGTGAAGTGAGAAAGGGATGTAGTATGCTAATGACGGTCCTTTTCATGTTTATAGAAACTCCGGGAGAGCCGCGAGCCATACCTTCAGGACACCGAGATAGAGGCAAGATTTCTTCTATCCTTACTTTGGAAAACTACTTATCTTCAAATTAAAATGATTTCATGGAATATATTCATGTGATTCTATTATTGCTATATTATTAATGAATTTATTCCCTAATTTTGGAAATTAAAGAGAGACGGATATGAACTATGGATTATGAGTATGAATATAGATATTATCATGCATAAAGTGAACAACTGAACATGCTTTATGATTAAGAGAATATGAAAGAATGATATCAGTTGTTATCTAGAGTTATATGAAAGAATGGTATCAGTTGTTATCTAAGGTTATATGATTTATAATGTTATTCTTTTAAATATTGTGCTTTAATAAGTATTATTTGATTATTATCTACTACTTTTAAAAGTAGATGGAATATTTTATATATATATATAAGAGTATTGGATTTCATTGAATACAGAGGAGATGTCTGAGTCATATCTAAAGTATTATGATATATATATTCTAAAGGTGATGATAAATGTGAAATGGTGTTTTATAAATGCAATAATGATTTGACAAAAAGGGGGATTTCAACAGTAAGCGTAAGAGGCTGTGTGGGAGTGGCACAGTCCGGCATTGCAACAGTAAGCGTAAGAGTCTGTGTGGAAGTGGCACAGTCCGGCACCCAATATTTTATTACCGCACGAAGATGTCAAGGGAGGATGTAGCAGGTGGCCTTCCTCCAGGGTTGATAACTAGATAAGATCATCCCTTCTACTAGTAGTAAACAGAGAGCGGGTACGGTCAGGCGACTGATCATCATCCTACGTATCTGGCGCCAGCAGATATCCCCAAAACTTGAAAGAAAGAATTGGAAATGGTTTTCAGATTTCTATACTGAAAACAGAAAAAAAAAGTGATATGAAATGATGGAATTATTGTTACAGATGAAGAGAAACTGATTTTATATTAATTTATATGATTGTTGCATAAGAAGGAAATGAGAAGATGATGGCAAGAAATTTGTTCAAGTTTTCATATTATCTTGAAAGATTACACTGAAATGGTATACTGATTGTTATAGCATTTAAGAAGAGAAACTGACATGATATGATATTAGAAGAGAGACTGATATTATAATACTATATAATTCTTTTCGTACAAAGATAATTGGAAAGTATATATATATATTGAATGAAAATAACATTTCTCTCCATAATAACTGGAAATTGTTTTGTTTAATATATATATGATGATTTATTTTCCTTTGATGCTAGTTGATAGAATTTATCTTGCTGAGCTATTTTAGCTCATTCTTGCTACTTATGTATATAACAGCTAGGTATGCCGATACTCCGTACCACGCCCCGCAAGAGGGTAAGGGAAAGGCGACCTTTTGAGAGCACGCTGGCACCGATTCCTGAGGTAGCATAGAGGCAGACGGGTTCTGGTAGCCTTATGTATAATTAAGTGTGTAAGCATGTAATAAACTTTTGATTGTTGAAATGCTTCATGTCGAAGTATTATTCAACAATGTATTTAAGTATGATCCTGGTTTGTAACAACTTCTTTAAACTCTAAACTCTTAATATCGTGGTTGTTGTTCTCCGAGCATATGACTGGTGTGTGTGTTAATATTATTAAGTGTGGGGTCTATTGTGTGAGTTTTATTATGCATTTATATTCCAGCTGCAAAGAGAAGAATATTAATAAAGGGAAATTGGTCCGTGACGGCCTGGATTCATGACCCCGGATTTGGGGCTGTCACAGCTATGGTTAAGAATTAAATATTCTCATATTTTCAACATTTATTCTTAGTTATTTAATGGTTTTTTGGTTTTTCAATGCTTCTTTACTTCATTATTAACTTCTCAAGTAATAATAGTGGACCCCCTGCATTCACATTAATTCCCAATAATAAAAACATCCCAAATTGCTAAATAATTATATTGATATTCGTGCAAAATTGATGTATTAAGTGCAAAATTGACATATTAAATGCATTTATCCACTTACATTAATACTTAACCATAGCCCTTAGGGCTATGTTTAGCATTACCCAACATTTTAATATCACAAACGCACGATCATCGTTTTAATAATTAAGATTCGTTCTACAGAGACTAAAATTTTTTGCAATTCATAACTTCTAATTTAGGTGAATTAGAAAAATTAATTTTGAAATAGTTTTGTTTTTTACTAATAAAAAACTAGCATGAAAGCCCGTGCAAAGCACGGGCCAGATGCTAAAATATATGAGTTGCAGGATAAATTATAGCAGATGGCATGTAATGGGAACTTATGGCGTGTAAATTAAGCCATTTAATCTAAATTTATGTCAAGCTTATAAGGGGAAATGTATGTAATGATAAGCTTAAATCAGCACGACAAGTGTGAAAATTGAGTATTTAAAACTAAATTGAGACCAAGATACGATTTTGAGATTGTAAATTCAAGCATGAAAAGTTTTTTTGTAGTAGTTCTTGTACACAAAGTGAAAACACTGATTGCAAAGTGGTAAAACAAAGAAAAGGAGAAATGACTATGTGTTGTTTGTTATTCTTGACTTGTGTTGTCTTCATGTTGTCTTGCATTTCTTGGTAGAGGATGTGCTCGCCTCAGTTTCTTCCTCATTTGCGGTAGGAGCATGGTTGCATTCGGTGACTTTAGACTCAGCGTAGTCCTCAAGATGGTGTTTAATGTTATATGAAGTGGCCTTGATTTCAAAATCGCAAAATTTTCGTAGTCATTCCTGATCGGAATGTTAACATAGCGGCCATCTGTTATTCGCCTCTCCAACAACCTTAGGTAGACATCAATCTGTTGAATGCCACGAAAGCGTTCACGTACTTGCCTATCTATTTTCACCATAGCATTTTCACGTTCGAGCATATTTGAGAGATCTTGCACAATTGAAGCATCTATAACATTTCCTCCAGGGAATTGTAAATGCTTATCAAATTCTTCATATCCTGCTTCGTACATCACCAGCCCGAAGAATGCTTAATTCTGGAGGAGTCTCTTTTAGCAGGGGTAATTGAATCTTGCCCTTCCCACAACAGATTGAGTACCCCTTTGGTCCGCCACCCGTGCCTACCAGTGAATTCTTGTGGCCACACCTTAGCATGGCAGTACCCACAAGTTTCATTAGCATCTCCAATGTTTAAGACTGTGGTAGAGACAGCTGCGAAATGTGCACATGTTAGTAACGGAAATCTGAATCCACAAGAGGGCAGGAATTTAATAACACTCACCAAAAGTCGCCTTCCTCTTGTTAATGTTTCTACGCTTTACCGGTGATTCTGTGCTTGGCGCGCACTACACAATAACAAAACTGGCATTCAACGGCTATACAATATGCGAAAGTTTATATGTGCCAAGCTAAAAAACATTTTGGCTTGTATTATGTTATAATAGTGTACCTCATGCCTGCCTGGACCTTTTGCGTGAAGAACTTTCGGCATGAACAACGTTAACTGTAGCAAGCAGTATCAAGATATGATGTAGTAAAATAGTAGGAAGTATACCTTATAGCATAGTGGCGAGCAAATTTTACACTGGTAGAATACACAAGTTTTATTTTTTCACACGCAACACATGTGGTATTTTTTATGTACAGTACATTATACATGTGCTCTGGGATACGTCAACTGTTGCAGTAGAAGATGCGGTAGAAGCAGCTGATGCTGGCTGAGGCATGTGGGGCTTTGATTTTGTGTGTGCGCTGTCACAAAGCTAGGGACTGCGAGGCATGGCCGTCCTCTTTGCCTCTTAGGCGGTGCCATGCTGGGCGCCCTGTTTTTATGTACTAATTAACCAAATCTTTTTAGCCCTACAAGAAACATAACCCAAGAATTTACATACTGGAAAAAAGGTTAAACAATTAAATTGGATATTCTATTTTTTTTACAACATAAACAAACAACAGGTATGGATTTTATCATCGCTACAGGCTGTAGCATATTTATTCAAGCATTGCAAGTCTTGCTATATTTTTAAAGTTTTGTAAACCTTTGTAAGATATCATCGTATTTTAATGGACCTCATCTACTTGCTTATTTCTTGTGTAATTATTTTTATGGTTCAAGCAGTCAGGAGCCATATCGTCTACGTTAAACTTAAGAATACCAATATAGACATATTCAGATGGTGCAATGGCATCCTTAAATAATAAACCATTGCCTCTGGCACTCCAGGTATAATGTTCACAACAGAATCAATGGCAGTAAAGGCAATATCTTAGTAAATACGTTTTTGGCCTTTTACTTTGTTCCCTTCTACTCTCAGACGTAGGCAAGAAAAACATGCCAACATCATACTTCTCAGGTAGAGGTAGCTCAAAACCGACATCTTTTACAACCTGACACATGGTAAATGCATTAATTCTTCGTCACCCTTACATAATCAATCGAATAGCTTGTTACTTCTGTTAACTGAAAACAAAATAATTGTTACCAAAACAACTAACTTCTGTTAACTGAAAACCAAAACAACTAACTTCCTTTAGTTGTAAAACAAAAATATTGTTACAAAAAACAAAGAGATGACCCCAAAAACCCCTTGGATTGTATTTCACATCCACATCCTTGTGACACAAATCACTTACAAAATTTCCCCTAAAATTAGTTCAGTACATATTCAAGTAATTCAACTATACTGTTATATAGATATATATATACAAATGTAAACACACGCACCACACATATGTCACACATTATACACTGAAATAATCTCAAGGACTTGCAATACAATTTCGAGGGAAAATTTAACAAAAAACCAGAGAAATCAGTACATGCAAGCTTTAATATATTTATACATGCATACATCTACAGATAAAGAATTATACCTCCTTGTAGAAGTCATGAGGACCTCACTTCTTGTAGGTATTATTTATCAGTAACTCAAAAATGGAGAAATAATGACGTTATCTCTCTTACGTACCAATAAGCATCCGAACTGAGGCTACCACAGGTATTTGCTTACATCATTACATGCTATGTTTTTACTGTATTCATATATAAACAAAACTAAGCATAGCAAAGCATATAAAAAAAATCTGACAAGGTCTAGATGATTACTCAGATGATCGGCCTGAATATTCCTGTGCCAAAGCAATTTTATATGGTACGCATCTTCTTGTTAGTCTGAGCGATGGTCATTGGGACCTAAATCCAAAGCCAGTTGATTCTCCCCCAGAATGGATGATTCCGGTTCTAGCTTGATACAATTCACATTTGATTTCACTGACTAAAGAATCTGAAGGCTCAACATTTGTATAAAGAAACAAAAGGGCAGCAGAGGTGCAGCCGCACATACACAACGAAAAATATTTGGCCAGACAAATAATGAGGAGGCAAAAATGACATGGAAGGTTGAGTATTCTGTAACGGGAGGTAGACGGGAGGTCAGAACTATAGATTTCAAAGGATGACCACCATTGACATTTTGAAGAAAATTTTAAGGGCATGCTTGTCTTTTACTAAATGGGAAGAAAATCCTTGTTAGAGTATAATAAATATAATGGATGGATGGATAATGGAATGGAATACATAAGAATTTAGTTTAGATAAGGAAAATTAATTACTAATTAGAATATAAAAAAAGAAGAAAATATTAAGTAATCTATTATATTATTAATAGCACAACAAGTGTTTTGGCAAGACAATTTAATCCACATAGCTGCCACGTCAGCTGCCACATAGATGTTGGATATTTTAGTGTAATTGGATTGACTAGTTGATCAATATAATCGTAATGTTACATCGAACAAGTCGGGAGAATGCGGAGTGCATGCTCTGTTCGAGTTCGTTATGATTTCAGAATTATTGCTTATGAGACATGTCTATTGGTATCAAACACATCTGTTAGAATGAGATGTGTCTATTGGGAAACGACACATCTTGAGATGTGTCTATTGGCATTGGACATGACTATTGGAAATGAGATGTGTCTTTTGGCAAAAGACACATCTTGAGGTGTGTCTATTGGCAAAAGACACATCTGTTGACATCTATAAATAGGTGTGGCATTGATCATTTTACATACTGGTTCATTTTGAAATACACAGCAAAATACATTCTCTCTTCTTGCAGAATTTCTGATTTTATCCGATTGAATTATTTGGGTGAACCACAAATAACTTCAATCTGAAAGTGTTCACACGACTTCAGAAAAATCCAAGTAATCACCCATATTCCCCAAAAAAGATTGAAGTTATTCTATTTTCTGAAGATGGCGAACTCAGAATCTGCAAAAGACATGACAAGCAAGTTTGCAAAGTTGGACAAGTTTGAGGGTCAGGATTTTAGAAGATGGCAAAAGAAGATGCATTTTCTATTGACGACGCTGAAGGTTATATATGTTTTGAGTACCCCCATTCCAGAAGTGGTTGAGGATGAAACCGCTGAACAAACAAGGAGGCGTTGCAAATGGGAAAACGCTGATTACATATGCCGCGGTCACATCTTAAACGGTATGTCTGATTCCCTTTTCGATGTATATCAAAATGTTGAGTCAGCGAAAGAATTGTGGGATTCTCTTGAATCCAAGTACATGGCAGAAGACGCTTCTAGTAAGAAGTTTCTGGTCAGTAATTTTATGAATTATAAAATGGTCGATTCTAGACCGGTGATGGAACAATACAATGAATTGTTAAGGATTCTGGGTCAGTTTGCCCAACACAATCTGAAGATGGATGAATCTATCTCAGTTTCTGGTGTTATAGACAAACTACCACCATCATGGAAGGATTTTAAACACTCCTTGAAACATAACAAAGAGGATATGACTCTGGTTCAACTTGGAAGTCACTTCAGAATTGAAGAGGCTTTGAGGACTCAAGAAATTGAGAATAATCCTAAGGGCAAGAACCAAGTCGGTAACTCTTCTGTGAATATGGTTGAAGATGGTGGATCTTCTAAGAATTCTAAGTATGGCAAGGGTGATAAACGAAAGTTTAAAGGAAACAACAACAATTCTTCCAACAAAAGGCCTAAGATGGCATGTTGGAAGTGTGGCAAACCTGGACATTTCAAGAAGGATTGTCGGGTTGGTAAAGGCAAGCAAGAAAAGCAAAATGCTGGTCCAAGTGGATCCAAGGATCCAGAAAAGCAACAAGGTCAGATTTTAGTACAAAATTATAATTCTGGTCAGAATTATGTATCACTAATATCTGAGGCTTTTTATGTGCAGGATGACAATGTTGCTTGGTGGATGGATTCAGGAGCAACGAGTCATGTATGCAAAGATCTTCGTTGGTTCATAGACTTTCAACCAATCGAAGATGGATCTATCTTAAAGATGGGAAATGTTGCAACTGAACCGATCAAAGGACTAGGAAATGTCAAGATAGTTTTTACTTCTGGCAATATATATTGTTAAATAAAGTGTTGTATGTTCCTGAGATTCGTAAGAATGTCTTGTCTGGTGTTGTATTGAACAATTGTGGATATAAACAAGTTTATGAAAGTGACAAATATATATTGTCAAAACATGGCTCTTTTGTTGGCTTTGGCTATTTGTGTAATGGTATGTATATGTTGAATGTAAATACTCCATTTATTGATGAATCTGCTTGCATGGCTTCTACTAGTACTAGCAATAATTTGAACAAACCAGAATTATGGCATGCTAGACTAGGACATGTACATTACAAAAGAATAAAGGATATGTCAAAAATGAGTCTCATACCTGCTATTGATTTAGACAATGAAAAATGGAAAACATGCATGTTAACAAAGATAACAAGAAAGCCCTTTAAGGAGGTCAATAGGGTGTCTGATGTTTTAGAATTAATACATAGTGATTTGTGTGATTTCCATTCTACACCATCATTAGGAAATAAAAAGTATGTAGTTACTTTTATTGATGATGCTACTAGATATTGCTATGTATATTTATTGAATGCTAAGGATGAAGCTCTTGACTTCTTTAAAATTTATAAAGAAGAAGTAGAGCTACATCAGAGTACCATGATTAAAAATCTACGTACTGATATAAGAGGTGAGTATTATGATCCGGTTTATTTTCAATCTACTGGTATAATACATCAAACCACGGCTCCTTATACACCACAGTAAAATGGTGTGGCAGAGAGAAAGAATAGGACTTTGAAAGAAATGGTTAATTCCTTGTTATCCTACTCGGGTTTGAGTAAGGGATTTTGGGGTGAGGCTATGCTGACAGCCTATCATTTATTGAATCGAATTCCTAGTAAGAGGAATAAGATTACCCCTTATGAACTTTGGTATAAAGAGTCACCAAAATTGAGTTTTCTGAGCAGTTGTAAGACTCACTGAACCCAAAAGAAGAAACTTGGGTGAACGAGGTATAGATTGCATATTTGTTGGTTATGCTGAGCATTCCATAGCATATAGATTCTATGTGTTAGAATCTAATGACTATGTATCTGTGAACTCGATTATCGAGTCAAGAGATGCTATATTTGATGAAAACATATTTACATCTATACCTAGACCAAGGGGCATGCTTCAGAATTCTTCTAGTAGGAGCTCAGTTTCTATTGAAGATGTGAATGGACCGTCTGAACCAAGGAGAAGCACTAGAGCTAGAAAAGCAAAGTCTTTTGGAGATGACTTTCATCTTTATCTAGTAGAAGGCTCTAGAGATGAAATTGAATATCAATACCAATATTGTTTTGTTATTGAGGAGGATCCAAATACTTTTAGCGAAGCTATGAAATCTAGGGATGTTGCATTCTGGAAAGAAGCTATCCAAGATGAAATGGATTCTATCATGAATAATAATACTTGGGAATTGAGTGATCTGCCCCCTGGCTATAAAGCATTGGGAAACAGATGGATTTTCAAAAGGAAAATGAAGGTGGACGGTACCATAGATAAGTTTAAAGCCAGATTGGTAATCCAAGGTTTTAGACAAAAAGAAGGGATTGATTATTTTGATACTTATGCTCCTGTTGCTAGAACCTCCACTATTAGGTTGTTAATAGCACTTGCTGCTATACACAACCTTGTCATTCACCAAATGGATGTGAGAACTGTATTCTTGAATGGTGAATTAGATGAAGAGATTTATATGAAACAACCCGAAGGGTTTGTTATGCCTGGTTGTGAGAACAAGGTGTGTAAATTGAAGAAATCAATTTATGGTCTGAAACAAGCACCGAAGGATTGGCATGATAAATTTGATACTGTGGTCTTGTCTAACGGTTATTTTCTCAACCAAGCAGACAAGTGTGTATATAGCAAATTTGATGCTTCTGGTAAAGGAGTTATAATTTGTTTATATGTGGATGACATGTTGATTTTTGGTACTGACCAAAATCAAGTGGATAAAACCAAGAAGTTCTTGTCATCTAATTTTGATATGAAAGACATGGGGGAGGCTGAGGTGATTCTTGGTATAAGGATCAAGCATGAGAACAATGGTATTTCAATTTCTCAATCTCATTATATTGAGAAGATTCTGAAAAGATTTAACTTTAAGGATTGTTCTCCCGTTAGCACTCCTCTTGATCCTAGTATTAAACTCCTACCTAATACAGGTATTGCAGTATCTCAACTTGAATACTCAAGGGCTATTGGTAGTCTCATGTATGCCATGATAAGCACTAGGCCAGATATTGCCTATGCTGTTGGAAAGCTTAGTAGGTATACTAGCAAGCCAAGTTCACATCATTGGCAAGCCTTAAGCCGAGTGTTCAAATACCTGAAAGGAACCATAGATTATGGTTTGACATATACTGGATTTCCTTCGGTTATTGAAGGTCATTCAGATGCAAGTTGGATTTCCAATAAGGAAGATCATTCTTCCACAAGTGGATGGGTATTCCTTCTTGGGGGAGGTGCTATCTCTTGGGCATCGAAGAAACAAAGTTGCATTACTGATTCAACGATGGAATCTGAATTTGTGGCATTATCAGCGGCTGGTAAAGAAGCTGAATGGCTAAGAAATCTGATTTATGAGATTCCATTGTGGCCTAAACCGATATCACCCATATCTATCAGATGTGATAGTGAGTCTGCCTTGGCTAATGCTTATTGTAACAGCCCGACTTTTCGGACTATTATCAATCAATCAAATTGTCGAACAAAATTCAAATTTAATAAACTCATAAAATGAAATCCCAAAATATCATAAAAATATTCTAAAATCTGAAAATGATACTAAATGAAATATCCAATGTAAAACCAAAATCCATATAGACGCAGCTCCACAAATCTAAATAGCTAAAAACTAGAACATTATTAGGGACATAAGTTCCACTCTATTCCACTCCAATAGCAAGACCAACGCTAGTACCTGAAAATTCACAAATAATGAGCTACACAGCCCAGCAAGATAACTAATCGAACTAACCAGTGGATCAAGTAAGTTTCACAAAATATTTTACAAATTCCATAAATCAAAGTTCACAATTTCATAGTTCGTAAATCATATTCCCAGAATCAAAAATTTAAAACCGTATAATAAATTCCACAGTTCGCTAAGGTCACAAATACCTGGTGACACAGTATCATAGGTTCATAGGTGTCAATAATGCGCCCCTTACTAAGGTATCATAAAGTGTGCACTCCCGAAGGCATCATAAAAAGCACGCCCTAGTAAGGTATCATAGGCTAGTTCCGGAACTATACGCAATTACTAACGGGTTCATAAGTCATAGCTAGCTGGGAATTCTTATATCTAAAAGTTCATACTTGATCCAAATTTTCGTAACCAAAAATATTATAAAGATAAAACATTTAAAACATTTCAATATAAAAACATTTTAAAAATATATCGGAGAGCATGAAAAGTTAACTTACCTTAACCGAATAACCACTCAATTAATCTGCACCAATCGATCCTATATAATATTTAACAAAATTAACATTACATCAATTGATGACTGGTCGTAAACAAGATTACCAACAAAAGAAAATATTATAAATATAATACAAGATTCCCCGTATATGCATGCATATTAACATAATAGTTAACAAAAAATCAAATTCAGACTGTAAGCATGCTCGCTTGTGTTAAAAACAGTATCCAAATAAGTTTAATAAAGCAGGACCGATTTGAACTATATACATTTGATCTGGCTCCCTTTCAACAAATTAAAGGTACAAAATAATTCATTTAAAACAAACATTAATTATATTACATAAAGGATCTATTTTAAATATAAATTGTAACGTAAATCAAACCAAAGAAAACATTATTATAGTACTTCATTTAGCCTAAGATTAGTTACAAAACCAATTTATTAATACACTCAAATCACACTCTAATAATGCTAAAAAAATAGAATTCGGTAAAACTTTTAATTATTACAAATATTTATGCTCCGCAAACCAAATATTTGAAATAAACAATAGTCAAGGTGCCCTATATGTATACACATGATGCTAGCTAATTAACTCACCAGTTAACAAGTAAGCAACAACAAATATTTACAAGAATTAACAAGAGCTAATAATTACTATAATACGTTCAAAATGATTATACAAAAAGTTACATATATCAGTAATTGACTCTAACCAAAAATGATTCATATGCTGACCTTATCAAATGTAAAAGAACTAGTGGCACAATAATGATACAGACAAAAATGAAATCACAGGGTTGTAAGTAGTACCTTGTATTTGTTTTCTTTTGTTACTCTCGATTCACTGTAGCACTAGTATATATATAAAGATAGGTGTAAAAGTCTGACTTAAAAACGTAACTAAATAAAAGCAAATCAAGTACTGATAATGCTAATCTTGATTAACTGAATTATCACATTAGCGCTACTTTAAGATAACGACTTTTATAAACAAATAAATAAATAAACCAATTACTTTTAAAAACATTATCTTAGGTTTACATATTATATATAAAATGGTTAATTTAGAAAAATACCAAATATTACACTTATAGACAAGTGTTCAAAGGCAAGTCTAGACACTTAGGTGTTAGACACAGCATGATTCGTGAGCTTATCACGCATGGTGTTATATCAGTGGAGTTTATAAGAACTCAACATAATTTAGCCGATCATCTAACCAAAGGGTTGAGTAGAGATCTTGTGCACAAGTCGGCTGTAGGGATGGGATTAAAGTCCATCAAAAACCTCTCATGTTGAGATACCCAATTCCCATCTAATATGACATTAGGTGTTGAATTCAATGTGGAAAGCTTAACATCTAGAGGTTGGAACACATTATTATTATCATCCCAAGGTATGTGTTCAGACCTGCAAGTTAAGGAGGTTGAAGTTTATCTTCTTAATAGTTCTTTTGAAAAATTGCATATGCAGGTGCGAGAGTAAAAGAACTACCTATATAAACATGAAGTTTAGCCGCTTCAAGAAGCTTGGACTTGGCTTTGATATGCTTATGAAGGATTAGGACACTAGGCTAGTAAAAGATAGTGTCAAGTAAGAACATTTGAGAATGTAAATTTATGTGTATATTATCTTCATGTATTCACTATGAATAACGAAGGTTCAATCCGTAGTGACACCTTGGTATTCGAATATTTGGAATGTGTAATATACTAATGTGAAATTCAATCGTCACGATATTTCATTTATGCATAAGTTTGTTGTTTGTTGTGATTTTGTTTAGTTAATCATGGATTACGCTAAAATGGGGGAGGATTGTTGGATATTTTAGTGTAATTGGATTGACTAGTTGATCAATGTAATCGTAATGTTACATCGAACAAGTCGGGAGAATGCGGAGTGCATGCTCTGTTCGAGTTCGTTATGATTTCAGAATTATTGCTTATGAGACATGTCTATTGGTATCAAACACATCTGTTAGAATGAGATGTGTCTATTGGGAAATGACACATCTTGAGATGTGTCTATTGGCATTGGACATGACTGTTGGAAATGAGATGTGTCTTTTGGCAAAAGACACATCTTGAGGTGTGTCTATTGGCAAAAGACACATCTGTTGACATCTATAAATAGGTGTGGCATTGATCATTTTACATACTGGTTCATTTTGAAATACACAGCAAAATACATTCTCTCTTCTTGCAGAATTTCTGATTTTATCCGAATAAGAATTTATGATTTTATCCGATTGAATTATTTGGGTGAACCACAAATAACTTCAATCTGAAAGTGTTCACACGACTTCAGAAAAATCCAAGTAATCACCCATATTCCCCAACAATAGATGCCACCTCAGCTACTATTTGTATTAATAATAAAAAAAATTGATCCTAGTAAGTATTGAACCTGTGACCTCCAAGGTAGATTTGAGAGTCCTTACCACTATGCTAGACATGAGATTTGAATGTATTTTAAAACTCATCATTAATATATCGTGAGACAACCCTCATATATAATATTAATCTATTATTATCTTTCTATATATAATAGGAGAACACGTTCGGTTATCCTGACCAAATTTATTCATTCCAAGCCTACTTCCAAACCTAACCTGAAATCTTTGAAAAAATAATGTGAACAAGGATTTGAACCCAAGACCTCACATTCGTCAATTCATCCCTCCAACCACTTTAGCTACATGAGCATTTGTGATAAAAATAAAATCCATTAACTACATACATAAATGTTTTTTTTGTTTATGTTCTATTTCACTATTTATTGAAGATGGATCAAGTGTTTCACTAAATTTCTAACCAATTGAGCTATGTGATCATTTGAGTTAATACTAAAATTCATCAACTACATACACAAATATTTATTTATAGAGAGTAGGGAACCTAAGATACATCTTAGGTAAATTCCCTGAGATATGTGTGTTTTAAATGTAAATATGGGGTGGGCAATTTTGTAAAATCAAGAGTTGTTTAAAATTTTATTAATTAGCCCTGCGGGCCCAATAGATTTTAAAAGGATTTTATTCATATCTCAGGAAAGTTACCTGAGATATATCTCAGGTTCCTTTTTCTCTTATTTATATTTTATTCAATATTTTATTTTACAATTTATTTAAGATAAACAAGTGTTTCAATTAAGTCTCACATATTATTTGCATGATAACTTTTCTCTTTATAATCATACTAGCTTAAAACCTAACCTGAAATCTTTGAAAAAATAATGTACACAAGGATTTGAACCCAAGACCTCACATTCGTCAATTCATCCCTCCAACCACTTTAGCTACATGAGCATTTGTGATAAAAATAAAATTCATTAACTACATACATAAATATTTTTTTTGTTTATGTTCTATTTCACTATTTATTGAAGATGGATCAAGTGTTTCACTAAATTTCTAACCAATTGAGCTATGTGATCATTTGAGTTAATACTAAAATTCATCAACTACATACATATTTATTTATTTATATTTTATTCAATATTTTATTTTACAATTTATTTAAGATAAACAAGTGTTTCAATTAAGTCTCACATATTATTTGCATGGTAACTTGTGTGCATTGATTCTCTTTATAATCATACTGACTTAAAACGCGTGCATTGCATGGATGATTTTTAATATTGGTTAACATACTACTTGTGTTGTAATATTTTATTTATAATTATATTAGATTTAGATTTGTGTTTTAATTAAATAAAATAATTATATATGTTGTGATTAAAATAATTAGTCATGTTCAAATAGAATTTTAATTTTAGCCCCAATATGTCCAAGATGTTTAGTTAGAATGGATTTTTAATATAACTAGCTTATAATCTGTACGATGCATGGATTTTTTTGATATGTAACAAATTTTATTTTATATTACAATTATATTTTTATATAATCATTATTTACAATATTTTAATTTTAATTTTAATTTTAATGATTTAATATAAATTTAATTAATGATATGCATGGTTTAAAACTTATATTATAAAATTTTAAAATATATGTGTCGTTGATAGAATTGGAATCTTGAAATTTTAATAAATTAATTTAATTATATAATATATTTAATCATTACATCTAATCATTCTGATTTTTTACTAAAAATCTAATGTCATTATTCGTAGTATACGGATTTTTATTATATTTTGTTAGTAATTAAAAGATATGATTTGATATTTTTGGATATATATTAATTATTGCTAAATATGATATGATTGGAAGATATGATATGTCATATGATTGATATTTTTAGGTCGTTATAGAATGTAATATCTTCAATTAAAACTAAATGTGAAAAAGAAAATCGACTAATTATCATTAATTATATTATGTTACTATTTATTTTAGGTGTTTTAATAGTATAGATATCATATATTTTTTTCTTTATAATAAAGGTTAAATAAGTAAATTCACGAAATCCTAAAAAACATATACCAAAAAATAGGTACCAAAACTTTTAATGTTTCGTCTTTTATAATATAGTATAGATTAATTTTAATTTAATATAATTTAATATACTCATGTTTATGGATTATAATAATGTTTCCTTATTAAAAACAACGTATACAAATTTTTAATATATTTTATTAATAATTGAAAAATATGATGTGATATTTTCGGGTATATATTAATGATTGTAAAATTAATTTTAAATTAAAAAGGTAACGTATTTTAATTCGAAAGGAAATATTAATGATTGGAAGATAAGATACGATTGATATTTTTAGGTGTTTATAAAAGGTAATATCTTCAATAAATAGTAAATGTGAAAAAAAGCAATTGATTACTTACCATTTATTATGGGTATATATTAATGATTGTAAAATTTGTTTTAAATTAAAAAGGCAACGTGTTTAATTCGAAAGGAAATATTAATGATTGGAAGATATGATATGACTAATGTTTTAGGTGTTTATAAAAGGTAATATCTTCAATTAAAAGTAAATGTGAAAAAGTCAATCGGCTACTTACCATTTATTATATTATGTTATTATTTATTTTAGAAGTTTTAACAGTATAGATATCATATATATATTTTTTATAATGAAGGGTAAATAAGTAAATTCACGACATACCAAAAAATATGTACCAGAAAACATGTACCAAAACTTTCAATGTTTCGGCTTTTATATAATAATATAGATAGATATCATATATATATATATATATATATATATATATTTTTATAATGAAGGGTAAATAAGTAAATTCACGACATACCAAAAAACATGTACCAGAAAACATGTACCAAAACTCTCAATGTTTCGGCTTTTATATAATAATATAGATTAGTCTGGTTAAAATAGGATTCTAACTTAGGCTTAATAAGTCCAAGTATCAAACTTTTTATATTCTCTCAAGTATTTTATAGATTTATTTTGGGTTTAAGAATATGTTAATTAAGCCCGATCCAAGTATTTATTAATTTTTGTACTTAAGAATATGTTAATCAAGCCCGACCAGATTACCGACCGGCTACGAAACTTTTAATGTTTCGGGTTTAATAGTATAGTATAGATGTAGGCCTATAATTATTCTTTTGTGATAAATTATTTACTTTTGTTAACAATATCATAAATGGAACGCATAATTGTTTGTAACTAATTTTGGTATGACATTTTTATATGAATTAAACTATATTAACTATTGTTAGTGAAACTAGAAACAACTAATATATATGAATAGTACATATTAATAAAAGTATGAATAGTAAGAAAATTATCCAAAATATATAATATACAAATAAGATTGGATAACATAACCATTATTTATAAATAATTACATAGAATATGTTGTTTATTTATAAGATGGAATTATGAGTTATCAATTTTTGACTAAATACTTGCATGAAATATATAGTTGAATTATAAGGATATTTTTCAATAATATATTGGAATAAATTGTATATAATATTTGACAAAGTATAATGATGAATTCAATGTCAAAGTATAGGGAAATGAGACATGAACAATTTTAGCTCATGATGATGGAAACACGAAAAATATCTATCGAAACGTAATTCATCAATTCTCAAGCGCATAGGTCAAAAGAATGATAAGTTTGTTACGCAAGGTAGATCTGTTAAGTCACTTATTCATAATTGAATTTTCTGATATCTTGAAAGATAAATAGATGTCGAAAAAGAAACAAAGACAATGAATTCTTAAATATCAAGAGATTAGAAGAAAAAAGAGGGAAAAGTTAGAAAAAGAGTTTTAAGAACTTAAAGAACAAGGCCTGGTCAGAGTTTCAAAGGATTGTTATTAAAATCAGGACCAGAACTTACACTTTTGGAATGGAATAGCTTGAAGGATATTTAGATTTTACCTTAAAAATGGTTATAAATTAGCTAAAGGAATGCAACATTTTCGAAGAACCAATGATTAGAATTATAAGTGTTCTGAAAAGTCATCTTAATTAGAAAGCACCCACCGAATACTCCAATCATATTCTATGATCCACAATAAATTAAAAAATGTTATTCCCAGATTACACACTTGTATAATTGTAGAAGGGGGGGTTGAATACAATTCTTGATATTTATAAATTTCTGATAAGAATCACAGAAATCTATAAGGAGATAATTGCTAAATGAGAAATGATTCACAAACACATAAAAAATCAGGTGGTTAAATGTACCACCTGAGACTTTTATTCGAAGAAAACTCTGTGATACAGAAGTACACAGCTGCTGTTTTACAACTCTTTGCTTCTAAGGATATTCAAGAAACCCTAAGCAAATATGTCTGTTTTCTTAGTTTCTAGAGAGTTGCTACACTTGGTTATATATCCCAAGTTTACAAGTACTACAGAAATAAGATAATATTAATCTAATTCAAGTTGACTTGCTACTCCACTCCAAATACACATGCAGCTGAAAGGTTGTCCTTGTGAACAGATATGTCCCTTGCACCTTTCTTGTATGTATTGTGTAAAATGGAATGCTTCTTTCTTCTGCGTTTCCAAAGTATGGCTGCCATACTGCTTTTTATACCTACTATCAACCCATGTGATCTGTCAGTCAAACATGTCCTTATCAACTGCTAATTCCCAGCTAGCATAGAAGAAAGTGTTAATGATTATCCGTTGATGTTGTACACTGTCATCCGTTGATGTTGTACACTATCATCCGTTGATGGTAGTTTGAGCTGTATCCATTGATATTGTAGATTTGAGTTGTATCCGTTGATAGAGTCCTGTTCTCATCTGTTGATACAATTTCACTTAGACAGAATTACATAGCATAGCTTATTTACAATTGGCTACCCTATTCTGCCTATCCGTTGATGGTCAACATGACTCTAAATAAAAACACTATCAACTGATAAATAGAGATATTGCAGTATGCTACAAAACCTCATCCGTTGATGAGCTACCTGTCAACGAATAGAGTTATAATGTCTCATCCGTTGACAGTTACAAAACATGACTTATACAATTTTGTGCATAGAATGTGAAGTTATCATCAAGTACAACATATTCCTTACAATCTCCCCCAATTTATGCTTGATGAACATAAAGCCATAAATTTAGGACCTTGATGATAACAAAACATTTCCCTAGAGGTATTTACTGATAGATGCATAATTGTATTAAGCTTCAAAATTTAAACACAGAAAGTTTGAGAAATTTACAGAGAAAGATTAAAAGTAAATGTGAAAAAGTCAATCGGCTACTTACCATTTATTATATTATGTTATTATTTATTTTAGAAGTTTTAACAGTATAGATATCATATATATATATTTTATAATGAAGGGTAAATAAGTAAATTCACGACATACCAAAAAATATGTACCAGAAAACATGTACCAAAACTTTCAATGTTTCGGCTTTTATATAATAATATAGATAGATATCATATATATATATATATATATATATATATATATATATATATATATTTTATAATGAAGGGTAAATAAGTAAATTCACGACATACCAAAAAACATGTACCAAAACTTTCAATGTTTCGGCTTTTATATAATAATATAGATTAGTCTGGTTAAAATAGGATTCTAACTTAGGCCTAATAAGTCCAAGTATCAAACTTTTTATATACTCCAATCATATTCTATGATCCACAATAAATTAAAAAATGTTATTCCAAGATTACACACTTGTATAATTGTAGAAGGGGGGGTTGAATACAATTCTTGATATTTATAAATTTCTGATAAGAATCACAGAAATCTATAAGGAGATAATTGCTGAATGAAAAATGATTCACAAACACATAAAAAATCAGGTGGTTAAATGTACCACCTGAGAAAGAAAACTCTATGATACAGAAGTACACAGCTGCTGTTTTACAACTCTTTGCTTCTAAGGATATTCAAGAAACCCTAAGCAAATATGTCTGTTTTCTTAGTTTCTAGAGAGTTGCTACACTTGGTTATATATCCCAAGTTTACAAGTACTACAGAAATAAGATAATATTAATCTAATTCAAGTTGACTTGCTACTCCACTCCAAATACACATGCAGCTGAAAGGTTGTCCTTGTGAACAGATATGTCCCTTGCACCTTTCTTGTATGTACTGTGTAAAATGGAATGCTTCTTTCTTCTGCGTTTCCAAAGTATGGCTGCCATACTGCTTTTTATACCTACTATCAACCCATGTGATCTGTCAGTCAAACATGTCCTTATCAACTGCTAATTCCCAGCTAGCATAGAAGAAAGTGTTAATGATTATCCGTTGATGTTGTACACTGTCATCCGTTGATGTTGTACACTATCATCCGTTGATGGTAGTTTGAGCTGTATCCGTTGATATTGTAGATTTGAGTTGTATCCGTTGATAGAGTCCTGTTCTCATCTGTTGATACAATTTCACTTAGACAGAATTACATAGCATAGCTTATTTACAATTGGCTACCCTATTCTGCCTATCCGTTGATGGTCAACATGACTCTAAATAAAAACACTATCAACTGATAAATAGAGATACTGCAGTATGCTACAAAACCTCATCCGTTGATGAGCTACCTGTCAACGAATAGAGTTATAATGTCTCATCCGTTGACAGTTACAAAACATGACTTATACAATTTTGTGCATAGAATGTGAAGTTATCATCAAGTACAACATATTCCTAACAATCTCCCCCAATTTATGCTTGATGAACATAAAGCCATAAATTTAGGACCTTGATGATAACAAAACATTTCCCTAGAGGTATTTACTGATAGATGCATAATTGTATTAAGCTTCAAAATTTAAACACAGAAAGTTTGAGAAATTTACAGAGAAAGATTAAAAGTAAATGTGAAAAAGTCAATCGGCTACTTACCATTTATTATATTATGTTATTATTTATTTTAGAAGTTTTAACAGTATAGATATCATATATATATTTTTTATAATGAAGGGTAAATAAGTAAATTCACGACATACCAAAAAATATGTACCTGAAAACATGTACCAAAACTCTCAATGTTTCGGCTTTTATATAATAATATAGATAGATATCATATATATATATATATATATATTTTATAATGAAGGGTAAATAAGTAAATTCACGACATACCAAAAAACATGTACTAGAAAACATGTACTAAAACTTTTAATGTTTTGGCTTTTATATAATAATATAGATTAGTCTGGTTAAAATAGGATTCTAACTTAGGCCTAATAAGTCCAAGTATCAAACTTTTTATATACTCCAATCATATTCTATGATCCACAATAAATTAAAAAATGTTATTCCCAGATTACACAATTGTATAATTGTAGAAGGGGGGGTTGAATACAATTCTTGATATTTATAAATTTCTGATAAGAATCACAGAAATCTATAAGGAGATAATTGCTGAATGAGAAATGATTCAAAAACACATAAAAAATCAGGTGGTTAAATGACCACCTGAGACTTTTATTCGAAGAAAACTCTGTGATACAGAAGTACACAGCTGTTGTTTTACAACTCTTTGCTTCTAAGGATATTCAAGAAACCCTAAGCAAATATGTCTGTTTTCTTAGTTTCTAGAGAGTTGCTACACTTGGTTATATATCCCAAGTTTACAAGTACTACAGAAATAAGATAATATTAATCTAATTCAAGTTGACTTGCTACTCCACTCCAAATACACATGCAGCTGAAAGGTTGTCCTTGTGAACAGATATGTCCCTTGCACCTTTCTTGTATGTACTGTGTAAAATGGAATGCTTCTTTCTTCTGCGTTTCCAAAGTATGGCTGCCATACTGCTTTTTATACCTACTATCAACCCATGTGATCTGTTAGTCAAACATGTCCTTATCAACTGCTAATTCCCAGCTAGCATAGAAGAAAGTGTTAATGATTATCCGTTGATGTTGTACACTGTCATCCGTTGATGTTGTATCCGTTGATGGTAGTTTGAGCTGTATCCGTTGATATTGTAGATTTGAGTTGTATCCGTTGATAGAGTCCTATTCTCATCTGTTGATACAATTTCACTTAGACAGAATTACATAGCATAGCTTATTTACAATTGGCTACCCTATTCTGCCTATCCGTTGATGGTCAACATGACTCTGAATAAAAACACTATCAACTGATAAATAGAGATAGTGCAATATGCTACAAAACCTCATCCGTTGATGAGCTACCTATCAACGAATATAGTTATAATGTCTCATCCGTTGACAGTTACAAAACATGACTTATACAATTTTGTGCATAGAATGTGAAGTTATCATCAAGTACAACATATTCCTAACAATCTCCCCCAATTTATGCTTGATGAACATAAAGCCATAAATTTAGGACCTTGATGATAACAAAACATTTCCCTAGAGGTATTTACTGATAGATGCATAATTGTATTAAGCTTCAAAATTTAAACACAGAAAGTTTGAGAAATTTACAGAGAAAGATTAAAAGTAAATGTGAAAAAGTCAATCGGCTACTTACCATTTATTATATTATGTTATTATTTATTTTAGAAGTTTTAACAGTATAGATATCATATATATATTTTTTATAATGAAGGGTAAATAAGTAAATTCACGACATACCAAAAAATATGTACCAGAAAACATATACCAAAACTTTCAATGTTTCGGCTTTTATATAATAGTATAGATAGATATCATATAAATATATTTTTTATAATGAAGGGTAAATAAGTAAATTCACGACATACCAAAAAACATGTACCAGAAAACATGTACCAAAACTTTCAATGTTTCGGCTTTTATATAATAATATAGATTAGTCTGGTTAAAATAGGATTCTAACTTAGGCCTAATAAGTCCAAGTATCAAACTTTTTATATACTCCAATCATATTCTATGATCCACAATAAATTAAAAAATGTTATTCCCAGATTACACAATTGTATAATTGTAGAAGGGGGGGTTGAATACAATTCTTGATGTTTATAAATTTCTGATAAGAATCACAGAAATCTATAAGGAGATAATTGTTGAATGAGAAATGATTCACAAACACATAAAAAATCAGGTGATTAAATGTACCACCTGAGACTTTTATTCGAAGAAAACTCTGTGATACAGAAGTACACAGCTGTTGTTTTACAACTCTTTGCTTCTAAGGATATTCAAGAAACCCTAAGCAAATATGTCTGTTTTCTTAGTTTCTAGAGAGTTGCTACACTTGGTTATATATCCCAAGTTTACAAGTACTACAGAAATAAGATAATATTAATCTAATTCAAGTTGACTTGCTACTCCACTCCAAATACACATGCAGCTGAAAAGTTGTCCTTGTGAACAGATATGTCCCTTGCACCTTTCTTGTATGTACTGTGTAAAATGGAATGCTTCTTTCTTCTGCGTTTCCAAAGTATGGCTGCCATACTGCTTTTTATACCTACTATCAACCCATGTGATCTGTCAGTCAAACATGTCCTTATCAACTGCTAATTCCCAGCTAGCATAGAAGAAAGTGTTAATGATTATTCGTTGATGTTGTACACTGTCATCCGTTGATGTTGTACACTGTCATCCGTTGATGGTAGTTTGAGCTGTATCCGTTGATATTGTAGATTTGAGTTGTATCCGTTGATAGAGTCCTATTCTCATCTGTTGATACAATTTCACTTAGACAGAATTACATAGCATAGCTTATTTACAATTGGCTACCCTATTCTGCCTATCCGTTGATGGTCAACATGACTCTGAATAAAAACACTATCAACTGATAAATAGAGATACTGCAGTATGCTACAAAACCTCATCCGTTGATGAGCTACCTGTCAACGAATAGAGTTATAATGTCTCATCCATTGACAGTTACAAAACATGACTTATACAATTTTGTGCATAGAATGTGAAGTTATCATTAAGTACAACATATTCCTAACAATTTCCCCCAATTTATGCTTGATGAACATAAAGCCATAAATTTAGGACCTTGATGATAACAAAACATTTCCCTAGAGGTATTTACTGATAGATGCATAATTGTATTAAGCTTCAAAATTTAAACACAGAAAGTTTGAGAAATTTACAAAGAAAGATTGCTCCTCTAGTCTGAGCAGATCATTAATGTTTTCTTTCTCTTGTTGGCACCACTCTTGATTTTCCTTCCTTAGCAGAATTTGATTCAATCTGGATTTGGAGTTGCCTGTAGAAGGCTTCTTCTTCAGCAATCTTTGAATTCAGCTTTGATTGCAACCACCTAAGGTACTGGGTGCTAGCCTTAGATAGTTGATCCTCCAACCTGAAGAATCTCTTATTTCCACTTTCATCCCTGAATTCCATCATCCAATAAGGTTGAATGTGGATTTTCTGTCCGTTGTATGGGATCTTCAATTTCTTGGGCAAACTTGATGGAGAATTCCATTATGCTCTAATCTGTTCAATCCTCTTGATTATCTCATGCCTGGCTACCATGGAGAACCCTGTATGTCTCTTAATGGCCGAGAATACTTTGGTTAAGATTTAATAATTTTCTCCAAGTACCTTCTGTAAAGGCCATGTCCTCTCTTTTCCTCCTGTTGGGTATAATTAACTAAACAACAATGAGGCAGTGATATATATTAAACAAGAACAGGCAATTAACCAAATAACGAAACAAAACACGAAGGCATAAACAAGAGTATAATCAGTAACTGTAATTAACAAGAAAAGTAAGAACACTTATCTCTTACAGTAGCTTAAGCCAAGACAACAAGAGAGAAAGAACACAGCTGAGTCACCAAGCCCTTCGAGAAGACTTGGCTGTTCTTGAAGAGAATATTGCCCCACTTACGTTGTGATTGGGTTGCAGCAATATCACTTCCAGGATAAAACAGCACCGATCAAAGGGTTCACAAATACACCAGTGATCAACAGCGACCAGCACCTTAGTTCGCCTAAGAACTATGTATTTCTCCTATATGTATCGTGAGAGAACAGAGAAAGAAGAAAACGAATCGTGTTTCTATCCTTAGGATGTATCTCTTCCCCTTAACGTTTATTTTCATTCTGTATTGTATATATATAATACCAAAAATAAACGTAACTGATACTCCATAGAAGGAAAGTAAATATTCTGATTTAATTGCATTAACTGCATCAGGATTTATTTTCAGTTACATAACATCAGGATTTGGTCATCAGTAATATCAGGATTTGGTGTCCATCAGGATCAGGATTTAGTACTCATCAGGAACTGATATCCATCAGGATTTAGCCCATCAGTATTTGATGTCTGACCAAGTCCATCAGGATTTTCTCCAAGTACTGATCCAAATTTCCATCAGGATTTAATTCAAATATTGATCCAAATTTCCAGTACTGTTGCAACAAATAAATCTGAAACCTGTTAAAATAAACCAATAATCAATTCTTCTTTCAACTCAATTTATTTATGGATTCCACTAAGAAAATGTCTTAGATCCAAACATGAAAGTTTAAGTCCTCATTACAAGGAACAAACTCCACTTGTTAGTTTCCGAAAATTACATCAAGAACATATTATAAATATGTCTCAAACTTTCCATTTTCTAACAATCCCCCACGAATCCATACAGAAATGCAAATACATATCTGTCCTCATCATGACTTGTTTTTCAGAGTAGGTACCCTTCCGGGTTTGAACCCTCCTAATTCCTCTACTTCGATGGCTACCGGATTCAGATGGAATGTTTCACCTTGAATCTTTATCCGTTTGGTGTAACCACACTACATAGACGACGACAAGTCAAAGGCTATGGTGCTAATCTACGGCTTTGAGACGTTAATGGTCATGTCTCGATCCTGTTCGTCGAATGTTTCAAGGAATAACCCTTTCCTCTAATTGCGACCGCACAATTACATTCGCTTAGACGGGCATCTCCAGAAATGTATTGCTAGCATCTCGTCAAATGACTTGACCCCATTCAGAGTTCAAATAACTCTTGCTATTCTGGCAGTTACAGTACCTTATAGGTTTACAGGGGATAGACTCCAGATACGTGAGTATCAGTCTATGTATTTTAAGGTACAAACTAACTCACCCTTACAACTTGTTATTACCACATTGAATACACTTTCGAGGGATCTCCTCTCATGTGTATTGGGTTCCCGCTGTAGATGAGTCACTATGGGTTATCAGTCCCATCCCCAACCTAGACTTAAGGACTACAGCATGCTCAAGCCCTTTAGTCAAAGGATAAGCTAGGTTTTCTTGAGTTCCAACAAACTCAACAGCAATGATCCTATCAGACATTAGACCCCTTATAGACTTTAGTCTAACTTGGATATGTCTCTTTGTTTTCACATTATACTTCTTGCTGTTTATCTTGTCGATAGTTGTACGGCTATCACAATGAACAGCAAAAGCAGGAAGTGGACAACTTACTACAGGTAACATTGACATAAGTCCATATAACCATTCAGCCTCAGTCCCCGTGGCATCTAATGCACACAACTCAGACTCAAAAGTAGACCGAGTTATAATAGTCTGTCTAGAAGACTTCCAAGATACTGCTCCACCCGCTAGGGTAAACAGGTATCCAGTCACTCTATTGGAACCAGACTTCTTAGCTATCCAACTTGCATCACTATATCCCTCTAGCACTCCAGGAAACCTCCTGTAATGCAGACCAAGATATATGGTGCCTTTTAGATATCTAAGCACTCTATCAAGAGCATCCCAATGAGTCTTGTTTGGACAGCTTGTATATCTTGCTAACTTAGACACTGAATATGAAATATCCGGCCTAGTACCATTAGCAGGATACTGCAAACTCCCAATAATCTGAGAATACCTTAACTGAGACACAGGTACTCCTGAACTATTCTTGACAAGGGCAATTTTAGGATCATATGGAGTGCTTGCAATTCTACAATTTGAATAACCATACTTCTCAAGTATAGATTTATCTATATAATGAGATTGTGACAAGGTTATTCCATCAATTGATTGAGTCAACTTGATACCAAGAATCACACTAGCCTCTCCCATATCCTTCATTTCAAAATGCCTTTTCAAGAACCTTTTTGTCTCGTTAATAATCTCAATATTGGTTCTAAACAACAAAATATCATCCACATACAGGCATACAATAATACATTCATTTCCTTTAACCATGTAGTAGACACACTTGTCACTTTCATTAACTACAAATTCTGATTCTAAAACAGTTTCATCAAACTTTTTATGCCAGTCTCTTGGAGCTTGTTTTAAGCCATATATAGACTTGATTAACTTACATACTTTCCTTTCATTTCCAGAGGAAACAAATCCCTCAGGCTGATCCATATAAATCTCTTCTTCAAGTTCACCATGAAGAAAAGCTGTCTTTACATCCATTTGATGGATGATAAGACCATGTACAGAAGCCAATGCTATAAGCATCCGGATTGTTGTCATTCTAGCAACTGGAGAGTATGTGTCAAAGTAATCAATGCCTTCCTTTTGCTTAAAGCCCTTAGCTACCAGCCTAGCCTTATACTTATCTATTGAGCCATCAGGATTCATCTTCCTTTTGAATATCCATTTACATCCTATAGTAGAACACCCAGGAGGTAGATCAACTAACTCCCATGTTCCGTTAGAAACAATAGAGTCAATTTCACTTTTTACAGCACCTTTCCAGTACCTAGATTCTGAAGAATCCATGGCCTGTCGAAAAGTTAAAGGTTCATCCTCAATATTGTAAGTGATAAAATCACTTCCAAAATCCTTGACTACCTTAGCACGCTTACTCCTTCTAGGTTTCTCTACTTCATCAGGAGTAGAGCTACTACCAGGATCTGCCCCCACATTTGTCATCCTTTCCACATGATCAGGAATGGACCTTGATGTGTGAGTGGGTTCATCATCAGGAATACCCTGAGGTATACCAGTCTTCATAGGGAACACATCCTCAAAGAATGTTGCATCACGAAATTCAACTATGGAATTAGCCACTATGCCATCTATGTCAGATTTTAACACTAAAAATCTCATAGCCGTAGTGGTTTCCCTATAGCCCAGAAAGATGCAATCAACAGTTTTCGGCCCTAGTTTCTTTCTCTTGTGTTCAGGGACAAGTACCTTTGCAAGGCACCCCCACACACGAAGATATTTTAAACTAGTCCTTTTCTCTGTCCATAATTCATAAGGTGTCTTGTCCATATGTTTCAGAGGAACTCTATTCAGAATATGGCAAGCCGTATTCAGAGCTTCTCCCCATATGTACTTAGGCATCCCAGAATTAATCAACATACTATTGATCATATCCTTAAAAGTTCTGTTCTTTCGTTCTGCCACCCCATTAGACTCAGGTGTGTATGGTGGAGTTACCTCATGAACTATACCATTGCTCTTGCAAAATTCATTAAATGAGTTACTCGTATACTCACCACCTCTATCTGATCTCAAACGTTTAAGTACTTTACCAGTTTGTGTTTCAGCTTCAGTTTTGAACATAATGAATTTTTCTAGTGCTTCATCTTTATGTTTAAGCAAATAAACATAGCAATATCTACTACAATCATCTATAAAAGTAATGAAATACCTATTATGTTCCTTGGTCAAAACACCACCAAATTCACATATGTCAGTGTGCACTAAATCTAACACATTCGAATCCCTAACAACATTATGAAAGGGTTTCCTAGTTTGTTTAGCTGTCACACATACTTGACATTTAGATTTCTTATCAATGGCATGTTTTGGAATCAGCTCTAAGTTCATCATATTCTTTAGAGCACCAAAATTCAAGTGACCAAGACGTGCGTGCCACAAATCAGATGATTCAACACAATTAACAGAAGGAGCAACATTATTATTAATAAAACTGCCCAAAACAGGCTCAACATTTATTAAAAATAATCCATCAGACAAGTAACCTTTGCCAAAGAATACACCAGTATTTATAATAACTACTTTATTACATTTCAAAGAAACTTCAAAACCATTCTTAACTAAACAACTTCCACTTATTATATTTCTACGAATATCAGGAACATGGTGCACTCTAGTGAGGGATAGAACACGCCCAGAAGCGAACTTCAGGTCCATGTTTCCTATTCCAAGTACTTGAGCTACACTCGCATTCCCCATCGTCATAGTCATTCCATGAGTCTGTTGATAAGATACAAACAGAGTAATATCAGTACAAATATATACATTAGCTCCAGTATCAATCAACCATTCATGAGACGAATGAGTGGAAAGAAGTACCGGGTTGTAGGTCACATACCCGTTGTCAGTTTCAGAAGCAATAGCCTCACCAACAACCATGTTAACCATTGACCCACCAGTGGTTCCAAGCACAGTGTTAGCTTGTGCTCCCACAACAGGTTTCTTAGCTTTCTTTTCAGGACAGTCCTTGCTCCAATGACCAACCTGTCCACAAGACCAACATGGTTTGTTTGCCTTTGGTTTCTTAGCCTTGTTCTTGTCCTTAGACTTAGTGTTTTCCTTCTTAGTGACAGACTTTCTTTTCTGTCCTACAGTCACTACATTCACCTTCGAACTCCCATCATGTTCAGTAGGCATCACATGTCCTTGCTTGGACTTGTGTTGCTCCTGCACAGAGATGTCCAACATCAGGTTTGTCCAAGTGATCTCTCCTTTCTGTCTTTTCAGGGAGAGTGCAAACTCTTCCCAAGACTTAGGGAGCTTTTCAATCACAGACATAACCTGAAACTTTTCACGTAAGTCCATACCAGACTCCTTCAAAGCATGAACCAACATCTCAAACTCATGCACCTGCTCAATCATGGATTTCGTATCCACCAGTTTAAAGTCAAGGAACCTAGCCACAGAATACTTTTCCAACCCTTGTGAGTCAATATTATGTGTCTGGTCAAGCTTCTCCCATAAGAGCTTAGCAGTGTAGGAGTCAGATGAATAAACATCGAATAGAGTGTTCGCTAAAGCTGCTAGAATTGCTGCCCTAGCCACCCCATCCTTTTCCTCCCACATGGTATAAGCCTTAACAGTTTCAGCTTTCTCCTTAACCACAACTGGTTTCTCATACTGCACCACTGGCCATAGACCCTTTACCGTTAGCCACAGTTTCATCTTTTTCTGCCAACGAGAAAAACCAACACCCCCACTGAATTTATCAGGCATACCTGACAAATCGATAAGTTGTGGGAAACGGTACGTAGTCCAATCAATGTTAGGTACAGTAACAGTAGACCCAGAACCAGTCTCAATAACAGGAGTTTCAGTTTCGTTAACCATCTTGTTAATTAACAATATATAACACTAATTATTCTCTTCAAGATTGTTGGGTATAATTAACTAAACAACAATGAGGCAGTGATATATATTAAACAAGAACAAGCAATTAACCAAATAACGAAACAAAACACGAAGGCATAAACAAGATTATAATCAGTAACTGTAATTAACAAGAAAAGTAAGAACACTTATCTCTCACAGTAGCTTAAGCCAAGACAACAAGAGAGAAAGAACACAACTGAGTCACCAAGCCCTTCGAGAAGACTTGGCTGTTCTTGAAGAGAATATTGCCCCACTTACGTTGTGATTGGGTTGCAGCAATATCACTTCCAGGATAAAACAGCACCGATCAAAGGGTTCACAAATACACTAGTGATCAACAGCGACCAGCACCTCAGTTCGCCTAAGAACTATGTATTTCTCCTATATGTATCGTGAGAGAACAGAGAAAGAAGAAAACGAATCGTGTTTCTATCCTTAGGACGTATCTCTTCCCCTTAACGTTTATTTTCATTCTATATTGTATATATATAATACCAAAAATAAACGTAACTGATACTCCATAAAAGGAAAGTAAATATTCTGATTTAATTGCATTAACTGCATCAGGATTTATTTTCAGTTACATAACATCAGGATTTGGTCATCAGTAATATCAGGATTTGGTGTCCATCAGGATCAGGATTTAGTACTCATCAGGAACTGATATCCATCAGGATTTAGCCCATCAGTATTTGATGTCTGACCAAGTCCATCAGGATTTTCTCCAAGTACTGATCCAAATTTCCATCAGGATTTAATTCAAATACTGATCCAAATTTCCAGTACTGTTGCAACAAATAAATCTGAAACCTGTTAAAATAAACCAATAATCAATTCTTCTTTCAACTCAATTTATTTATGGATTCCACTAAGAAAATGTCTTAGATCCAAACATGAAAGTTTAAGTCCTCATTACAAGGAACAAACTCCACTTGTTAGTTTCCGGAAATTACATCAAGAACATATTATAAATATGTCTCAAACTTTCCATTTTCTAACACCTCCTTTGTAGACAAACACTAATCTCTCAGGCAGTTGTTTGTATTTGTCAATTCCTCTCACTTCTGACACTTCATCCATATTTAGATTGATGCCAGAATATTCTTCTATAACTGCCTGATAGATGTAGTCTTCCTTGTTCTCAGCAGGTGACTGTTTAACAATAGAGGGCACCTTAGATATTTGGATAGGCAACTTTGGAGTTTGCTTTCTTGAGGCCCTTTTCTTCTGTGTTGATTCAAACAGAAATTTAGGAACCTCAATTTTGTCAAACTCCACTGGTTCCTCCTTTGGCTCTATTTGCTGTTCATGGAAGTTTACAGATGGGTTTATTACCTCTTGAGACATTTGAACTGGTAATTGTGTGCCACTTGTTTCTCTGGATCCTTTCTGTGGAGAAATAGGTCTGTTGGGTCTTTGCTTTTTCTATCTTTTCTGTACCCTGAGCTTAGTGCCACCTTTTCTCTTAACTGGCTTAGGAAGTTCCTCAGACTCCTTTTCTTCACTTTGTAACTCATCCTCTAACTCTTGAGCTAGCCTGGCTAGCCTCTCTTCTGAGTTTTCATTTGGAAATTCAGTATTTGGATGAGCTTCTCTTAGCAGCCTAGAAGTCTCTTCCCTCTTGGCTTCAACAAATATAGGATGGCTGTTGGAGATGTTCAGAATTTTTCCATTCCTTGTGATTACATCCATCCATTCTCTTACTCTTTTATTAGTCTTTTCCTTGAACTCCATGATGGCTTCTCCCATTAGCTTCTCTTCATCATCCTTGGGAAATAGATAGTCCAGTTGTAACTTATTCTTCCTGTAATATCTGAGAATTTCGTACTCTATAAATTATATTATTTGGCATTAAAAATATTATTATGTGCTTAATTAATGAGTCATTCCATGATTATATGATTGTGAATATGTGTTATGTGCATAATTGCTAGATGTGTTGATGTGAATTGATATCAAATTTTCATAGCTTTTAAATATTAAATATGATTTTTATTTGCTTAAACATTTTTGTAAAATTCTTGGAGTTAGTAAAAATCATGAAATTTCTTGTTTTATTATCTTTATGTCTTTAGAGACTTTTTAAAAATAAAAGTTTATTTCGAATTAAAATATTTTACAAGGATTTTTCTAATTATTATTCTTTCTAAAATATTAAAACTGGTAAAATCCAAATCTTTTTACAAAATGATTTTAAAAATATTTTAAAAATATATCGAGGAAGAGAATTGCATATTTTAATTTTATGTGTCCATAAATTATTTTTGGATCCAAAATATCTTGTAATTAGGAATATTTTTACAAGTCTTTAATTTTATTAAAAGATGTATCATTAAAATATATTTTAAGTATTGTGTGTGTGTGTGTGTGTGCTAGACAAAACAAAAACCCTCCCCCCCTTTTTTCTTTTTACACGGCCGAGAACCCCCCCCCCCCCCCATATTCATCTCTCTCAAAATTCTCTCTAAACTCTCTCAACTTCCATTAACCTTCAACCTCAAGAATCAAGGTAAATCACCATAAAAACCATTGAGTGTTATATATAAAATTACTCCTCTCTTCATCCTCTACAACCCCTTGTCTTTTAATTTCGGTTTCCATCACTTTTCAAACTAGGGTTTTCGAAAATCAAGCTTCAAAGGTAAGTTTTGTGGGTATTGATGATTGGGTACACTCCTTGGTAGAGACCCATGAATTTTCGGGCTCTCCGGAGAACCCCAAACCTTCGGCCATGATCGAAAGTGAGCCGAAGGGTTGCATGCAAGTGTTAATTCATTGATTTTATGAGATTACTATGTGATATGTGATTGCATGTTAGTGTTTAAAAGTTTTTAAGTTAAGTTTGATGATGGGTTTGAGTTTTTATGAGATTACAAGGTGTGGGTATGTATGTTTTGTGAATTGATGTTTGTTAGTAGGTGTAAATTAAAAAGGGTTTGTGATTTTGATGATTATATGTTATGAAATTTTATGGGTCAAGTTTATAATTTGATTTTGGAGTGAATTTACAAGTTAGTGTTGATGAGTTGTTGAAATATTGAATTGTTGTTCAAATTGTGGGTGTAAGTAATTGTGTAAGTCATTGTGAGGTTTTTGTGTGTGTGTTTGGTGTTGATGGAGGGAGGCCGAGAGAGAGATTGATGGAGAGGGAGAGAGACCGAGAGGGAGAAGAGAAGAGAGGGAGAAGCCGAGAGAGAGAGAGAGAGAGAGAGAGAGGCCGAGAGGCCGAGAGAGAGAAAGAAGAGAAAGAGAGAGAGAGCCGAGAGGAAGGAGGAAGGAGAAGAAGAGAGATTGTGGTGAGTTGTGTGAATTCTTGAGAGTTTCTTGCTTAAATTGTTTAAGTGTTAATTGATTTGATTATTACATGAATTAATTGTTGCATGATCAATTGTTATGTGAAATTGGATATTGAATGGTGTAGTCATAAGTAAGTCATCTTGAGGTTAGCAATTTGGTTGTGAATTGTGGTTAGTAGTGGTGGTTATTGAGGGAGTTGTAGGCATTGGAAGTATATTGTATTTGCCTTGGGTTGTTTTAGCCGGTTGAAATCCGGTATGGTTTGACGACTATACAAAGGAGATGCCGCCGAAATTTCTAAAAATATATAAGTACGATTTCCAAAACTCTAAGGCACATCTCCAATGTTAAGTCGTAGTGTCATTATAGTACTATGTCATACTACATTATATGTTAGATGATTTACGTGCTATGTGACTTATATGTTTACATGTATATAAACATGTATGTGTATATAGTTATAAAGATATCGATGGGGCGTTAGCATTATTAGGATTGTCTTGTGGTATGTAAACCAATGAGGGGAAAATAAGATATTGTTTATATTATTATAGGTCCGAGTAGGAGGCCTGGCAAGGAGCCAATCGAAGAGGACGCTATCTAGTGCAATCTCGTGATTTAAGGCAAGTGTACTATCCTACCTTGTTGTTATCATATGATGAATGCCATGAGATATTGAATTGTTAGTTTGTCACAAACTAGTTCTTTCAGACCTTATTATTGTCATATACCTTGTGATTGATTTCATACCCCTTGAACTTGACTTGACTTGCTAATCGATAATCATATTTCTTGGAAAACCTTTTCATAACCTTATCGAATTCTTGAATTCTTGAACCAACTACTTAAACATCTTCTTGTACTTGAACTCGTTTCTATCTAAAAACAATTGTTGATTCTTGATTAACCTTTCATGATTAACTTTTCTTGAATTAACCTTTCTTGACTTAACCAAGTTATACTAAACAGAATCCCAACTTTCAAGAATCCGAAATGATTGATTTCTTCACTTTGCCTTGTCATTTATTCAAAATCTGAGAATCTTATTCTTGTTGATAAACAACTTGATATAACATTGATATTCTTGTTTCTTTGAGATGAACTGAATTTGATAGACTTTGTTTGACCTAAATGGAATTGGATGGAATGTTACTTTGACCGAGGCGCCGGTCCAAATTATATTATTATTATAGGCCAATGTGTGCCTAGGATCCCCTTATATTTGATGAACACCGTATTGGATATGCGGGTTCGGAGCTCTGGCGTGGGCTGATCACCCAGCTTTGCTCGTAGCATCTTATCAGATATTCCAATTCCTACTCAGTCTATTTTGACATTGATTCAGTTGATACCTTTCATTTGCAGATTTATATATCTTGCTTTACAGTTGATTATTTTGCCAGTCTTATATTGTTGGTTTATGCACTTGCTGAGCAATTGGCTCAATGATTTTATTTTCCTTAACCTTTCAGTGAAACTCGAAGATGGTAAGGACACTTGAGACTGCGCGTAAGAATTGTGGTGGTTCAGGTGTAGCCTATAGGTGGCAGTTCCAGGTAGAAGGGAGTGACGATTTGATGGATTCTATTTTGCTAGAACTTTGAACTTAGTCTTAAATCTTTTGAACTTAGATTAATTTGTGGTTTGTAATGATAAATTGTTTTGACCTATCTCTACCTCGTACCTCATCTCTCTATCTCGACCTCACTCTCCCTCGTACCTCATCTCTCTCCCTCATCTCTCCACCACCGTCTATATCTCTCTCCCCTCTCCTCCTTTCTCTTCATTTCCTCTCTCGACATCTCCCTCCATCTCTCAACCTCCAACCTCTTCAATCTCCGTCCTCTCTCAAATCTCTTCTCTCCGTCAATCTCTCTCTACCCCTCTTCAACCTCTCGTTCGTCTCCATCTCTTCTTCTTCGTTCAACACAACAATACCACACCCTCATCTCCCTCCCACTTCTCCGATAACACTACCTCTCTCTCCGATTCAACACGCCAAACACAACAACAACAGTTCCGACCCTCCCCTTTAATCTGACTCAACCATCAGTCCACCAGTAAACAGTCCAATCAGAAGAAATCACGCAAGAAATCGAGCCTATCAGAGATCTAAACGAATTTGACAAATAATTAACGAAAGGAAAATACTACCTGTTGTTAAACTCTGTTTGTGTAATATGTATGGGCTTTTGTTTTTCCCAGAAGAAAGTAATGTAACCCTTGTTAAATAATGATTTGGCCGGTCTGTGTCACTTGATTTTAAAATTAAAACATGGGGACAAAACGTGGGGATTAAAATAAAGTGGTGGCACAAAATATGGACCGTGTTTTGCGGAAATAATGCAGCCTCCATTTCAATTTAACAAACTGGTTATTCAAATTGGAAATATTAAAATCATATTCCCCTGCTGGTTAATTGAAACGAAACTTTAATTTCGCTTTCTAAAATAAATTTGACCCAAAAATTAAATTCTATTTTTTTTCCTAAATTTCCTAATTTTAATAAAACCAAATAAATATAAATAAATAAATATAAAATAAAATTTACTTCCATATGGATATATAAAATTTTAAAATTTATCAAAAATGCGCTAATTAAAATATATTAGTGCATCGCTCTTAATTAAAATTTAAATATCGAGTAGAAAAAAAAATATTCGAAAATTCGCGGATATTACAGTTTGGCTAGAGAACAGAGTTGATGCAATAGATTCATTGATCAACCTTTCGGACCTCATTATCCTTTCATTTTGTTCCTCTCTTATCTTTTGTAGAGCTTCAATCTTGGCTAGCTTTTCCTCTTCTGTCATGTTTGAGAGATCAAACTCTTCAGATAGAGCTATTGGTAGGGATTTGGATTTGCTGGGGAAGCTTTGACAATAAAGTCCTGTGAATTGACCACTATGGTAGGCTGCTGCTCCCCCTCACTTGCTGCTTCTCTCCTTTTAGAAATTGTGATTTGTCTTGTAGTTGCCACAGCCTCTTCCACTTTCTCCCCCTTTTTGTTAGCATCAAGGGTTTGAATTGAAGTAGGGGCTACAACCAACTTTTCTAAAAGTTGAGTTTGCAGTTTCTGATGTTGAAGAAATTGCTCCATATGGGATTCCATCTTTTCCACTTTAGTGGTGAGTTGTTGCACAGACTTAGCCAAGCTGTCTTCTTTGATGAATCTTTGTTGCAACATGTTAGGAATAATTCATGAGTTGTGATGTTAAGAATAGAATTTTACTTATACTTCTTGTATATCATGATTTATAAAGGATTTAGCACTTTGTATAGGAAATATGTGTTAGACAGTTATCTGTAAAGTTTAGTCAGGAATGAACAGTGCATTGAGTACTACATGTCAGGAACTGAGATTGAATCCTGATACGTCAAGTCAAATACTGATCAAGTACTGATGGGATGGTCAGATCCTGATGCAAGATGGAATCCTGATATCAATCGTGTTACTCCCTTCTACAAGTTATTCGAGTTAACAATTCGTATCAGAGCAGGTTGATTTCGAATAATCATAAAGATCTGCAATCATGTCTGGTTACAAGGATGGGAATACTAAGATTCCTATGCTCAAGAGAAACGAATATACTCTATGGGAAGTAAAGATGTTGCATCATCTGGAAGCAACAGATCATGATTATCTTGAAAGAATCAGAGATGGACCTTTTATCCCAATGAAGGTTGTTGGACAAGAAACTGTTGATGGTCAAGTTGTTCCAGAACATACAGTAGAGAAGCCAAAATCTGAGTGGTCAGATAAGGACAAGGAGAATGTTCTTAAAGATGCTAAAGTGAGAAACATATTATTCAACAGTCTTGATTATGTTCTCACTAACTATGTTCTCTCTTGTAAAACTGCTAAGGATATATGGGACAATCTTAAGGTTCACTGTGAAGGAACTAAGCCTGTCAGGAAGAATATGAGGACACTACTTATACAACAGTATGAGTACTTTGAATCTAAGTCAGGTGAGTCACTTACTGATACATTTGATAGGTTTACAAAACTCATCAATGAGATGGCCATGCATGGTAAATATTATGACTTGAAGGATATGAATACTAAGTTCATGAAAGCCTTGCCTGATTTCTACAATGAGAAGATATCTGCGATTGAGGGAGCTAATGATCTGGATGAGATATCATTAGAGGCAGTGTATGGAAAACTGAGAGCTTATGAACTTGACAAGCAGCAGAAGAAGAGCAGGAGTGAAGGAAAGATGAAGACTGTTGCACTTACTGCTCAATCTAAATCAAAGAAGCTTCCAGAAGAACAGCATGATGAGCCTACTGTAAAGAACTCAAGGAAGATGAAAAGCAAAGAAAGTTCTGAGTCAGAGACTACTGATATGGACTCTGACAACAATGATTCTGAATCTGAGATGCAGGAACTCTTTGCTATGTTTGCTAAAGCTTTCAAGAAAGGAAGATTCAACATGAAAAGATTTAGCAAAGGACCTTTTCAAAAGAAGGAGGAGAAGAAGAGTGACAAAGGCAAAAGTACAATTGTCAAGCTTGATAAGGCCAAGATCAAGTGCTTTAACTGCAGCGAGCTTGGACACTTTGCTAGTGAGTGTAAGAAGCCTAGGAATTCAGGAAAGGGTAATGCACTTATGGTCACACAGAAGGACTGGGCTGATTCCAGTGATTCTGAAGATGAATTGGATTATGACAACATTGCACTGATGGCAAATGTTTCAGAGAAACCTGGATCTCCAAAGAAAACTTCTCCATCATCTGTTAAGGTATCACTTCACTCTCTTGATTCATTTGATAACTTAAATTCTGATGAAATTAGATCTATCCATGCTGAGTTTAAGAATCTTATGACTAATTTTAGAATTCTTACTTGTGAAAGAGATGGACTTAAGGTTAAGAATGATAAATTAGTTGATAGAAATAATTTTCTTGAATCTGAGTTAATTCAAATGGAAGAATACAAGTTAAGTTTTGATAAAGCTAAGCATGATTATAGTGTTATTATTGAGGCTTATGACTATGTCAGAAAAGAACTAGAAGAAGAGAGAGATGTGATTAAGACCATTAACAATTCTGGTAAAAAGACCATAGAAATCTTTGAAAGTGGAATTCGTGGTAAAGTTAATGGTTTAGGTTTTGATAAGGCTAGACAAGAAGAAAAAGTAGCTATTGTCAATGATGATAGTAAAATAGAAGCTAGCACATCTAAATCTGAAGGTAAGAAAATTGTTTCTGAACCTAATCATGTTAAATTTGTTGATTCAAAAGGTACCCATGTTGTACACAAAAGGATTAACAATAGTAATTCAGATGAGAAAGTGTTAGAGAAACCTAAGAATGTAAACTTAGGGTTTCTGTCTAAGTCTCAGTTGAAACAGAGATTAGATGGTCTTTCAGAGTCTAGCAAGATCAAGAGAAATAGGAATGGAAAAGAAGGTATTAACAAAGAGAATAATTACAAGAATGTACCTGATGCACCTAGGAAAAAATGCTATAAGTGTGGAAATCATAATCATTTGGCCCTAGACTGCAATCAAAAACCTTCTTGGAAAACTGAGTCCAGATTCCCCAAGACTCAGAAAATTCAATACCAACCACAAAAAGCTTGTTATCATTGTGGTAGTTTACTTCATTCCATTTACATGTGTAGAGAATATCATGAACTGTATTATGACTATTATTCTCTGAAATCTGAAACTCCAAGTCACAAACAGTTTGTGAAATCAGAGTCTAAGGTTGACTCTGCAACAGGTAAAGTAAAGGCAAAATCTTCAAAGCCTATTGTTTCTAAATCTAGTAAGAAAGGATCCAATCTAATACACCAACAGGGGGTTTCCCTGAGCAAATTTATTCATAGGCTCGGACCCTCCGAACCTCACTCCAAACCTAACTCTAAATATTTGTAAAAATAATGTTATTCAAAGGATTCGAACCCATGACCTTGCATAACTAATGCAACACCATAACCAGTTGAGCTATGTGAACATTTGAGCTCATATTAAAAATCATTATCTACATACATAAACACATATATACATACATACATAATTATTAATTATACTATACATACATAAATAAATATACATGTATACATACATATATACATACATACATACACTACATACATAATTATTAATTATACATACATAAACATAAATAATTATACATGCATATGTACATATACACATACATACATACATACATACATACATACATAATTATTAATTATACATGCATAAGTACTATATACATACATACATACATACATACATTTATGTTGTATAATCTATTAATATTTCATTATTTGTAATATATTAATTGTTGTATAATTAATATGCATATTTATATATACAAACACATGTACAAACATAAATACATACATATTAATACCTTATATATAATAAGCATAAGGGAGATTTTATTCAAATTTTTTGTCGTCGTCACTGTACTACCAAAATCATATGATCCGTTGGATTAAAAAATTGGATTAAAAGTCATCCGTTGGATAAATTATATCCTTATATATTTATTTATTTATAATTTTCACTTTGTTAATTTACTATAATACCCTTTCTTCATCGATTTGTTTTTTTTCTTCATCATTAGAACTAAATTTAATTTAAAGATATCTTTATAAGAGGGATCTTATCTAAATTTTTGGTCTGGTCGCTGTACTACCAAAATTATATGATCCGTTGGATTGAAATTAGACGATCAAGATTAGATCACATAAAAAGAAATTAAAATTATCTTTAATTTAGTGATGTTTTAATAATTATTATTCAAATAGAAACATTCAGAACAAGAGAAAATATAATTACGAATTTTTACATTAATCCTAATCTATGTAGAAGTTCTACATTGATAATGCTATCAATTGTAGAAAACCTAATTGTATATGATTTAAATCATTGACATATTCATTTTCGTATTTCAATATAAATATACTTTTTATTTTATAACATATTAAAATATAAAACATTTTATACTAAATCCAACGATTTTCATCTATTTATTTTAATATCTTTGTCGTACTGAGGAATAGACGATTATCAAAATTTTGGACAAAATCTATCTTATATAAATATATATACGGAGCACTTTTTAGTTTATAACATATTAAAATATAAAACATTTTTTATGCTAGATCCAACGGTTTTCATCTATTTATTTTAAGAGCTTTGTCAAACGGAGGAATAGACTACCGATTATCAAAATTTCGGACAAAATCTCTCTTACACTTATTATTAAAATTGTATTTGATTGTGAGTAGAACTATCTTTAAATAATTATACGGATATTTTGATAATCAAAACGAATTATAAGTAGAATTCAGAAATCAAATAGAATTTTCAACTTGAAAAATCGTCAATTTCTTCTCTTTTTTGTTTATGTGTAGATTTAATTATATTAAACCATCATTAATTTAAAGATTATTTTGTTAATTTCTTGTGGGCTTTAAACGTCTAAATCAAATTTTAAAATTCAAGATAGAGTACAAATATTAAATCGACCATGTAAAATCTTATATATATATATATATATATCAATTTTTAAACACCAATTTGATATGTAAATTGATAACTTATAAAATTTCATAAAAGTAATATAATTGTAGATATTAAAAAGGAGCCGTGCGTTGCACGGGTTATAAGCTAGAATAAATTTATGTGGATATATATAATAATATACTATAATATTATATACATACATACATGCATAAATACTATATAACATACATACATACATACATTTATATTGTATAATCTGTTAATATTTCATTATTTGTAATCTATTAATTGTTGTATAATTAATATGCATATTTATACATACATACACATGTACAAACATAAATACATACATATATAAATTTTGTGGATATATAACAATGTACTATAATATTATATACATACACATACTAAATATTTTTGTTTATATGTATTAATTTGTAGATAAATCTCAGTTGTCTTAACTTAGATAATGTATAATTATTAATTAGAATGTATATTTGTAGATAATTATTAATTATACATGCATACGTACGTACATACATACATACATAACTATTAATTATACATGCATACGTACATGCATACATACATATATACATATATACATACATACATTCATACATACATAGTTACATACATACATGCATACATACATATATACATATATACATACATACATACATACATACATACATACATACATATATGCATGCATAGTTATGTTGTATGTATATATGTATGTATGTATGTATATATGCATATATACATATATACATACAACATAACTATTAATTATACATGCATACATACATGCATACATACATACATACATAAAATATATACATACATTTATGTTGTATAATCTATTAATATTTCATTATTTGTAATCTATTAATTGTTGTATAGTTAATATGCATATTTATACATACATACACATGTACAAACATAATTACATACATATATAAATTTATGTGCATATATAATAATCTACTATAATATTATATACATATATACATACATACTATATAGCATACATACATACATACATACATACGTACATACATACATTTATGTTGTATAATCTATTAATATTTCATTATTTATAATATATTAATTACTGCATAATTATACATACATAAACTTGTACAAAATAAATACATATATAAATTTATGTGGATATGTTATAATGTACTATAATATTCACTAACATATACCATATCTTATTAATCATTTTAGATCTACTTTAATTATTTACGAATTAAATATTACAAAAAATATCCCAATACAAAAAAAACCTTCATGCCTATGTAAGTATAATACAAACTTGTATTAATATTAACTATCGTAAAACTCATCAATCACATCTTTAATACGTAAACGCATAAAACAATATAACAAATATATATATATATAGAGAAAAAGGACCCTGAGATATATCTCAGGGAACTTTTCCTAAGATACATGTTAAATAACCTTTAAATCTTGCTGGGCCCGCAGGGCTAATTAAAAATCTTTGAATTTACTAAAATACCCACCCCATTTTTATATATAAAAACTAAGTATCTCAGGAAATTTACCTGAGATATATCTCAGGCTCCCTACTCTCATATATATATATATATATAATAGAGCAAATGGGGGGTTCCATGAGCAAATTTATTCATATAAAAAGTCATATTTACCTCTACTAATTATATCTATGTTATATTTCCGGGGGCTATTTAGGTATTGCAACACTAACATAGTTATTACATATATAATAATAACTGATATGAACTAATATGCATTTATTATTATGTAATTAATACTTGAATGTATCTCTGTATCCATCCATGTTAACTCTATATATTTATATTTCGAAGTACGGTTTTGATCTTAACATTGACCAATTTATTACATATCGTTCAAGTTTATTTTAACAAAACAAAACATAGCGTAAAATATAAAATAGATTTAATTTAACCAGAATTATAATTTTCATGTCACGATCGGGTATTGCATAAATTCTATTTACTCAGAACAATTGCTACAAAGATATGAACAATCGAAGATATCAACAAATCAATCCTACGTGATTACGAATAATTCATAAATTTGTAATCTAGAGCATGCCCGTGCCTTGCACGGGCTACAAAGCTAGTTATAATAAATTGTTGCTAGAAAGAATTGAACCCTTGACCTCTAACTTAAAAGGGAGATTACTTACCACTAGGCTACACAACAATTTTGAAAAATTATAAAACAAATTATTAATATATCACGAGACAACCCCCATATATTATATTAATGATAAAAAAATTGTTCCTAATAAAAATTGAATCATTGACCTCTAACTTAGAATGAAGATTCCTTATCACTATGCTACATCAATTTTGAATATATTATAAAACTCATTATTAATATATCATGAGACAATTTAATTATTATTAAATTACTAAATTATCCCTCCTATGTTATATTAATGATAAAAAAAATTGTTTCCAATGAAAATTAAATCCCTTACCTCTAACTTATAAGTGAGATTTTTTTACCACTATGATAGATATCATTTCTGAGAATATTTTATTTTTGGTTATATATACATCATGAATAGATAATCTTTTAGATATATTTTGCGTACTAAGCATTAACATGTTCGAACACCATTTAATTATAAAGCAACATAAATGCATTGTAAGCGAGAATCCGTACCAGTGTGCTAGATATGAGTTTTGAATATATTCTAAAACTCATTATTAAGATATCGTGAGACAACCCTCATATATTATACTAATGATAAAAAAGTTTTTATAAAGAGAATTGAACCATTGACCTCTAATTTAGAAAAAATATTACTTACCACTACACTTAGACATTAGTTTTTGTAAAACTCATTATTAATATATCGAGAGACAATTTAATTATCATGAAATTACTAAATTACCCCTCCTATATTATATTAATAATAACATTTCACCAATATATCGCTAATGTAATAAAGAGAATTGAACCCTTAACCTCTAACTTAGAAAAAAGACTACTTACCACTATACTAGACATTAGTTTTGGATATTTTGTAAAACTCATTATTAATATATCGGGAGACAATTTAATTATCATGAAATTACTAAATTACCCCTCCTACTACTTACCACTATACTAGACATTAGTTTTTGATATATTGTAAAACTCATTATTAATATCGGGAGACAATTTAATTATCATGAAATTACTAAATTACTCCTCCTATATTATATTAATAATAACATTTCACTAATATATCGCTAATGTAATATTTCACAAACATACATACAATTGCACAACATGGGATGCTAGAGCTTACCCGTGCCTTGCCTTGCCTGGGCTACAAAGCTAGTTAACAACTAAAGTAATAAACAATTACTCCCTCTGTCCCAACAGTTTCTTAACATGGGGCCTGGGCACGGAGACCAAGGATAGTGGGTGTGATATTATTAAAATAAATGAAGTTGTGGGTGTAATAGTGATTTTGTTGTTAAAATAAATGAAGTAGTGGGTGTAATAGTGTAAAGTGTTGAAAAAGTGGAGTGAAGTAGTGAATGTAATAATGTATTTTATTATTAAAAGTTACTATTTTTGGTAATGTAAAGAATTGGTGGGACGTCCCAAAAAGGAAATTGTAAAGAAATGGATGGGACAGAGGGAGTAAAACATAGAAACATGGCATGGCAGGAGTAATACAACAACTAAACAAAATGGGAGCTAAAAGACAAGTATTAGTACTAGGGCAAACGGTCTGGTGCAAACGTATGCACCAGACTGTTTATGGAACATACGGTTCCAAAGCCGTTGGATCATTGATCCAACGGCTCTGATTTAAAGAAAAAAAAAATCATCGTACCGCAACAAGTTTCCGCGATACGGGGCAATTACCAAAATGCCCCCTGTTTTCACATCAAAAATATACTGTTCACCGTACCGCAGAAAGTTTTTACGGTACGTGAACAGTAGGGACATTTTTGTAATTTTTCCGTACCGCGGAAAGTTTCTGCAGTACGGTACAAATTTTTTTTTAAATCAGAGCCGTTGGATCATCCAACGGCTCTGGAACCGTATGTTCTATAAACAGTCTGGTGCATACGTTTGCACCAGACCGGACCCCTAGTACTAGACAGGCCAGGTTATTAAATAAGGAAATTGTAATGGGCTAGGTAATTAAAAATCATGCAGTATTAGATTGGGCCAGCAAGATCTCAATGGGCCTAAAAATATGAGATGGGCTAGAAATTTAAAGTGGACACCTCAATAAACAAAACACATTAGAAACAATAATCTAGAATCACGTAATGAAACTATGAAAGAAGCAAGAAACAAACAGCAGGGCAGTAGCGGCAGTAGCGATTCAAACTTCAACGGAAAATTCAGACTTTACCGGAAAAATTAATTAAGACACAACCAAGTCATATAAATAGATCTAATAATTTAAAGAACTAATATTAACACTACCAAAATCCAATATAACTCTAAATTACGGAAAAATTAATTAAGACATAACCAAGTCATATAAATAGATTTAATAATTTAAAGAGCTAATATTAACACTACCAAAATCCAATATAACTCTAAATTATCAAACTCATTACATTAACACATCAAATCAAATACCAAAATTAGATCTACAACTATAAATCACCAAACCCACAATAAAATGGGCACAATTACAATTACAATTAATAAGTCAACATTAGAAAACCCTCTTCTCTCGAAACCCTATTCTTCTCTCTAATAGCCACCTGCTTTTGTTTTGTCCCAAGCTAGTGGAGGGGCTTCCATTGGGTTTTCCGGTAGAAAGCTCCAATCACTTAATTTTCTTTCACTTTTGTTGATTTTTTTTAATAAAATTCATTTTTTCGGGTGTTTGTGTGTCTCTCCCATTGGAGTGTGTATTTTGTCTCTTCTTTTGAGGTGTTTTGTTATGTTTTTGTTTAATTATGTTTGGTTTTGTTTGGTGTTGGATCTGTTGAAAATGATTTTGTGGATGTTTTTGAAGATATGGAAAGCCCGCATCGAAGTTGGGACGGTGGTGATTATTGTAAGAGCTCACCTGTTACAACCAAAGATTGTTCATCATTTGGGGGTTCTCACTTTTGGCATGTCTATAGCTGGTATCCGGCATGTAGATAGCTAGGGTGTCGTTCCTCTAACCGCAATTTATGCAATTGGAGCTTTTGAATGCTGGGTTAACAATGGTTTTTATGTGATAAGGTCAATTGTGATGTTGCTGCTTTTAGGGATGTCGGTGCAGTTTGGATCGCTCGGGATGTCTTCGATTTCATTTTTCGCTTTAAGAACTTTTGAGTTCAGTGTGTTATACGATCAGGAAACAAATCACCTAATTGTTATTAGTGTGTTATTTGTTTTTCCAACCTGGTTGTATCGGCAGTCGGGGATTTGTCTCGGCTATGATCTGTTCTATTAAATGAAACCTGCTTTATTTTTTGGCAAAAAAAGAGTAAAAATTAGAACTAAGAACAAGAATTTAAAGGCTCCTCTCAACCCAAAGTGGTTAGCATTTCGCTACTTTGCCCACTAAAAGGATTTACGAAAGATCATAGCTAAAGCGAGGCAACATAAACGAGAGAGCAAGACGAGAAAATAAAGGAAACTTGAAATTGCATTAATCTTAAAAAGGAGTGTTTACAAAAATTTAACTAGAAAACAAGAAATATGAATGAAATCTATACTATACTAAAACTATACTAAAATCTAGGTTTTTTTATTACAAGGGGGTAGGGGGTATTTATAGGATAAAAATTAGGGTTAAGGGGTGTGTTGGGTGAATCTCAACCATACACATGTTGTTGAGTATTGAATACGATAAAAGAATACAGAGGGGGGGTGAATGGATTCTTGAACTTTTCTTTGGCTAGAGTCTATGTAGCAAATAAGTGTTTGTGTGTGCAGAAGTGAAGGTGCAGATAAAGAACAACACAAGACACAGTATCACTTTAATCTAATGTATTATTAGATAAAGGTTGCTACAATCTGTGAATACAAATGATAGTATTCTCAGCTTCGTTTTTCTCAGAGAGATACAGCTTACAACGTATGAAAAACTTGACTCACAAAGCTACAAAGTTAATTGACTAAGGAAGTGAGGCTGTATCCTTATAGAACATGGATACACCCTACTTACTACAAATAAGGTAGCTGAACAAATTACTTTCTAGTCTATCTATCCTTTTTGAGTAAGTGTCCAAACGGTTACAGATTTGACTTTGCAAAGCCTGTTCAGATCCACTTCTTTAGCCCATTGTCTCTTCTATATCTCTCCAAGCTTCCTTGTAGGCTTTTCAGAGCACGTTACAGATTGTGGTCCATAAAGTGCATTGGCTTGTTACAGGTTTCTGACTTGTACAATTTCTTCAGTACTTTGTCTCCAAGAATGTATTCGAGAAGTGACTAAGTAGTTGATTCGAGAACTAGAATTGACTTGATCGATAACTCTGACTTCTCGAACACTGTTATATTGACATATCGAATTACTTCTCGAATAGCTCTTTTCTTCAGGATTCCTTGAGTTGTCGAATCGAACACTTGACTTGTCGAATCCTTGAGATATCGAATAGTTTTCTGAGTCCTTGAGATATCGAATGGAACTTTGACTTGTTGACTCCTTGAGAACTCGAATACTACTTTGACTTGTTGACTTCCTGAGTTCTCGAATAGAGTACATAGACATATCGAATCTCTGAGATATCGAATGAGATATCGAACAGTGTATTCAGAGATATCGAATAGTGTCTTGAGATATCGAATCCCTGACTTCTCGAATGCTGGACTTAACGAATAGACAAATATACTTCTCGAATTGGTACTTCGGCAAATTCTTCATTTCTTCAAATCTCAACTGTGATTATTTGACAGTCTTTATCTTCTTGCTTGAGGCATGAACCTTGGAACTTCTTTCAAGCATTATTCTAGACTCTATAAGTACAGTTACACAACTAGGATTTGATGTCTACTACAAGTACAATACAAACATAAACTCTACAACTAGAGGTTCCCTCAGTTAAGAGGTCATGTAAGTAATGCAAAGCATTACAAACAATTAGGCTTGTTATTAGATGTATACAGGCATGCCTCTGTAACTAACAATCTCCCCCAAATTGTGAGTGAGACCCTTAGTCACAATTTCATGTCTGATAACAAGCCTAACATACATAAAGATAAAACTTTAACAGTACAGGTATGTAGATTGATTGAGGAAAGTACATAGAAGTGTTCTTACAAGTTATGAGAAACTACTAGCCATATCCTTTTGGATTCATCTCTTGAGCTTTGGCTTGCAGATTCTCATTTTTCATTTTCTCCTCAGCTTCTTTGGCTTTCTTCTTTGCATTTTCCTCCATGGCAAGAATAATGTCTTCCATTGCAGTGAGTTCTTCAATTAGAGGGGAGCCTGATAAATCCTTAAGTACTTCATTCAGCTGTTTCTCAGAATAGGAACTGATGTAGTCCATTCTAATCTTTACATTTCTACCATATTTCTTGTACTCGATGATGTAAGGATTAAACTTGACTCTACACAGACCCATAGCTCTCAATTCATCAGCTTTAGTTTCCATTGCAGCAAACTCCTCCTCCCTTTTCTTTAGTTGCTCCTCACTGTTCTTTCTCATTTCTACCTGGTGATCTCTCTTCATTTTAACAAAGTCAATTAACTCCAGCTTCCATACCCTTTCCACTCTGTCTTCAGAATCCAACATTGCAATTATTCTTTCTATGTCATATAGCTTGCCCCAGTGCTGACATGTTCCTTGTCTGAATTTCTTCTGTCTTCCATCAGTATATTTTATTTCAAGAAAGTCATCAACAATGGCAACATGATAGATTCTTTGAGCCCATATGAACTGCAGTTGGTCTTCATCATAGATTTCATCCAGAGGTGGTAGGTTCAATCCTGGAATTATTGTCAGTGCCTTTGATTTCGATATCTTCACCCTTCTTGCAGCATGCTTAATTTTACTCCTCCTTGTATGATTGCTAGGCAGAAACTTATGACCCTTGTTGGTAGACCATAGTAGTATTCCATTAGCAGTTTGCTTTCTGAAACATACACATGGTTTCTTGATTTGAATCCCCTTCACTTTTCGAGGTGCCAAAACAGTTGCATACGCCAGAGATGTAGATTTTGATGAATCACTACTAGTGACATCCACCCTAGACATTGAGCCTTGTGTTGTGGTGGAAGTGTCATTAATAATGTTCATGGCTTGCTGTTTTCCACTCTTCTTTTCATATACCTTTCCTCCACCCTTGTCATCATCCTTCTTTCTGCTTTTATCATCCCTTTTCTTCTTGTCATCACTGCCCTTATATCTCCCTTGATCCCCACACCTGCTTCCACTTTTATCATGATCATCCTTGTCTTGATTTGACTTTCCACCTTGAGCAATAGGCTTGATGTCTGATTGAGAGTTGATAAACTTCACCAGAATGTTAAGAGCCTCCTTTTCAGATTCAGATTTTCCACTCCTTGAATGTAGAACTCCAGCCAGAAACTTTATGGTGGACATGTTGTTTGCTTTTAGATGTTGGCCAAATCTGAAAGCAATAATGTCTTGATCCTTTTCATATAGAATACAATAAGGCTGAGGAACTACTTGAGGCAGTTGAGATTTCATGCACTTGGTGAGAATCTCTTTGAGCATATCATTGTCTAGTGAGTTATTCCTTTCTATCTTCTTGATGATTGTTCCAAGTTCAGAGCTAGATAGAATTTGAAAGGCTTCAATGTGGATGTGAAAGAGGTTCTTGGCAGTGTGAACTAAGACTTCTCTATCATTCGAAAGAATGATGGCATGGGGATTGGTTTGCACAATTTCTCTTCTCACTACAGTGACTAGAAACACATCTTGCACAAGAAGCTTGATGTAGTCAAAGTAATGGAAATTGGCTCTTTTCCTTAACTCTTGTAGATGCTTCAAAAAGGCTATGTCATGGTATAGTCTAGAGTTTGCAGTTTCTTAACATACCCTTTGAGTAAGCATATTTCTGAATTCTGAAGGTTCAGCTTGAAGGGATTGTTTAGCAATGTCAGGGATGTCAAATTCATATTCTGACTTCCCTTCAGTTTCAGATGGCTTGGCAACTTCATCTACAACCACTTTCTTCAGCTTGTCATCCTTGGATGTAGATTTCTCAGACTGAGATGACTTAGCAGTTCTTGGTTGGCCACCCTCATTGGTTGTAATGCCTTTGGTTTGAGATTTCTCCCCCTTAGTCTGAGGCTCCCCCTTAGATTTTAAGTTCCTTGTTATCCTCTTCTCCCCCTTAGGCTTGTTGTCAGGCACAGAGGCTGTAGTAGGAGCCTTTGGAGTTGAAGATTCTTCAAGTAGAGGGATACCCATGTGCTTCATCATGGCAGACAACATAGATTGTTGATCCAGAAGAACATTAGCAGTGGTAGTGGCTTGAGTGTTCAATTGCTCAGTTAGATTTGTAACCTTGCCTGCCAGATGGGCATTGGATTCTTTGAGAGACACCACCTCCCTTTCAAGAGTATCAACCTTGGTGAATAGTGCAGTGGCCTTAAAACCAGTTAAGGATTGATCTTGCAGTCTTTTCACTTCAGACTTGGTCATTTCATGCACAGGGACTTCAGTGACCAGCTTGTCTCCATACTGATTTTTGAACAGTGTTCTGAGCATGGCATTAGCCTCTGTAGTCTGGTTAGATAGATTTTAAAATCTGTTTCCTAGGCCTATGACTGTATCTGTGAGGAGGGCTAGGCCATTGTCCATCTTGGTGTAGGTGGTGTTGCAGTGTTTGAGATCTTTGACCACACTGTCTAGTTGAGGAAATTTAGCATCAAAGGCACTCTTTACTTCTGCTACTGAAGTGGCTGTCTTGTCACACACCCTGTTGACTTCAGTTTTGACTCCCTTGCCAAGATAGTGTGCAGCCTTGAGGAAACCCTTGTAGGAATCATTGACAGCTTCATACACTTCACCAGGAGACAGGGATTTTGCATTGGAGCCCAGTGAAGTGATGTATTCCTCTCTAAGATATTGAAGTGCTTCACTGTGAGTTACATCATACTTTCCTTGCAGCCAGGCATCTGCATTGCCATCTCTCTCAGCATTATCAATAATCTTGGCCTTCTGCATCTCCACATCATCCCTATGGCATAGTAGGATGGCCTCATAGTCTGGATTAGAGATGTTGGAGGTGACAAGGTTCTGAGCTATTTTTACAAACTCAGGAATCTGATCCACAATTAAGCTTTGAAGTGCTTCAACCGTCAATTTTTGTGGAACAAACCCTGATCCTGAAGCACTGTCATGTTGCACAGGCTTCAGCCATTGTGACATAAAGTCAGAGCTAGAGCTAGGTAAACTAGACTCCTCAGTTACAGATACAACTTCTGTAACCGGATGGATTGACTCTACTACTAGTGTCTCCACAGAAGTGGGATGAGTTACACCAGCAGTTGACACAGGCACAGAGTCTCTAGTAACAACTAGTGAAGCCTCTATGTTTGTGATGGTGTCATTAGGATATGCCCCAGCATGTATTCCCTCACCATCTAAATGTGGGTCCTGGGTGGTGAGCAAAGTGTCATGCACTAAGTCACTTGAAATTATTAGCTCATCAAGAGAAAAGAATTCTTGATGATCAATGCCTTGCATCTCAGTTGCCTGAGTTGCAGGTTCCAAAGAAATTTCAGTGTTAGATTTTGGAAGAGGAGTGTCTTGTAGAGTAGATTTTGGCAACTCCCCCTGAGAGATAGAGGGAGTTTCAAGTGTGATGTGCTCTCCACTCAGTGTAGTGCCAGCCTTATCACTCCCATGTGCTGACTCAATACAAGAAGGTGCATTGGGGAGGATGCTTGATTCTATAGATGCACCCTGTTGAGAGGATACATCTAGTGAGCTGTTTGCCCCTGATTTTACAACTTCAGCCATTTGTGTGACTGAAGAGGTAGTCTTAGTTTTCTTCTTCTTCTTTGGCCTTAGTAAGGGTGACTCTGGTTCCTCACTTTCTAGACCTAGTTCAACAGCTAATGCTGCTTCAGATAAAATATTAAAGGGTGCAGACATTACTTCCTTTCTCTTCTTTTTACTAACATCACCCTTTTGAGAGGATGATGCAGTTGGTTCAGTAGTTGGTAAAGTGTTTGGTTGAGAGGGTTGGTTAGCTAGCCCTGGGTTAGCATTTTGTTCTACTTGCTTGGGCTTAGCTAACTCAGACTTAGAGGCAAATGTTGGCATGTTGTGGGGGTAAGTTCTAAACAAACTCTCCATATGGGGAGTTATGTTAAGTCTTACATCCACATCATTCCTAGTCTCCAAATTACCAAAAATGAGTTTGGTCATGGATTTAGGATAGCCTACTCTATTTTTATTCATCCCATCTAATTCAATCAATTTATCATCTAAGAAATTAAGGACAGATTGAATAAAACGAGGGAAGAAAATTTTATTACCTCTCTTGGCTGAATTCTTACCAAGTCTCCCATACAGCTCCTGCAGAATGATGAGACCAACGTCTATCTTCTTTCCATAAGCTAAGGCATAGCCTATTTGCTGTGCAGGAGTACTGATTTGGTCATAGCTAGATTTTCTTGCAGTGAAGACTTGAAGAAGTGTAGCAAACACATAACTCCATTCCTTCCTCAAATGCTTCCTGTTCAAGTGCCCAAGACTGATTATGTCTGCATATTTGATGAAATCAAAGAAGTCTTCCAATTCAGCATTTGTAGCAAGTGGGTCATACACCTCTCCTTTGGTACCCATCCCAAGTGCCTCATTCATATCCTCTGTGGTGATAGTGAGATTTTTGTCTTGAATCTTGCAGTAGATGATGTACGAGGATATTGCAGAGTCAAGAGCCACCACCTCCACTGTAGCAGACTGCCAAAACTGTTCTAGAATGTCGAGATACAGAGTTGGGTTAACAGATAGAGCATTCTTGATGTACGATTCAGACATCCACTTCACAAAGCACTTGAAATTGGCGTTGGGTGCTTCAACATCACTAGTTAGAGCAATGAAATTGGTGTTGAACTTTACTGTTGCCATTTGTGTGAGAGAGAGAGAAGAAATCGAAGGTTGAAGAAGAAATTTAGCTTTTGCAGTTAGGGTTTCAGAGGTTTTGGGAGTTTGGATGCTTGAGAAATCGAATGAAATGAATCGAATAGATGTGAAGTTGTAAAAGTATGAAGTACTTGAATTGTCGATTAGATGTATGTTCTGTATCGACAAGTCAGGCATTCGAGAAGTAGAAAACAACTATTCGAGAAGTCAAGAAAGGCTTATTCGAGAACTCAAGCAGGTTGTAGCTCAAAGATGGCAGTTATCTAACTTAGAAATAAATCTAAATTAGGTAAAATATGTTTTTATGAGTAATTCTGAATTCTGAATAAAAATCCAAAATCGGTTAAAATTCAGCAAGAAATCAGCCTTATCAAATGATTCGAGAACTCAAATATAGTATTCGAGAACTCAGTCAATCGAGAACTAAAACACTATATTCGAGAAGTCAAGGAAACCTCTATTCGAGAACTCTAAAAGACTCTATTCGAGAACTCGAGAGTGCTCTAAAGAGACTTGTTAGAGATGTCGAATAGTGAATCACTTGAGAAGTCTGACTTGTCGAATTATACTCATAGAAACTCAATTTTCACTATCTTTTCAAAATTTACTAGCCATATTTATTCACGAATATTCTAGCAAATTAAATAGTGATTTTCTCAAAATTTCATAGAAATTTCAAGTTAACAAGAGAATATGATTTTCCAAATATGCAACAGATTTGAAATATTTACAAATCATATTTCAGCCAACACTTACTCCAAAAATATTAAGAATTTAGATAAAGTAAGTGTTTACTGCTGCAACAATCTATATGATGTATTCACCTAGCCAGAATCTGAAGAATTCAGCATTCCAATCTCACTAACCAACCTTGTGAAGGTGGCTTCATCTAATGGCTTAGTGAATATATCAGCTAGTTGTTTATCTGTAGAAACATAATGCAACTCAATAGTCCCATTAGTTGCATGTTCCCTTATGAAATGATATCTGATGTCAATGTGCTTTGTCCTAGAATGATTGAAAGGATTGGCAACTATAGAGATTGCACTTGTGTTGTCACACATGATTGGAATTCTTTCCAACACAAGTCCATAATCTCTAAGTTGATTTCTAATCCAAAGCACTTGAGCACAGCAACTTCCAGCAGCTATGTATTCAGCCTCAGCTGTAGAAGTTGACATAGATTGTTGTTTCTTGCTATACCAAGAGACTAACCTTTGTCCAAGAAACTGGTAGCTACCTGAGGTGCTTTTCCTATCCACTCTGCATCCAGCATAATCAGCATCAGAATAACCAACCAGATTGAACCCTGTGTCCTTAGGATACCATAGTCCCAAGTTTGGAGTGCCCTTCAGATATCTAAAGATCCTTTTTATAGCAATCAAATGTGATTCTTTTGGATTTGATTGAAACCTTGCACACAAGCATGTGGCAAACATGATATCTTGCCTACTTGCAGTGAGATAGAGTAGAGAACCAACCATGCCTCTGTAGACTGAGATATCTACCTTCTTGCCTTTAGCATCTTCATCCAATTTAGTGGCAGTGGCCATGGGTGTCTTTGCAGGTGAGCAATCTTCCAAGTCAAACTTCTTCAATAAATCCTTGATATACTTGGTCTGACTGATAAAGATACCATCCTTCCTTTGACTGACTTGCAACCCAAGAAAGAATGTCAACTCTCCCATCATACTCATCTCATATCTGCTCTGCATGAGTTTAGAAAATTTCTCACACAGCTTCTCATTTGTAGAACCAAAAATGATATCATCCACATAGATCTGAACTAAGATAAGATCATCACCATGCTTCTTGTAAAACAATGTCTTGTCCAGTGTGCCTCTAGTGAATTGATTCTCAAGAAGAAATTGTGATAAAGTATCATACCATGCTCTTGGAGCCTGCTTAAGTCCATACAATGCCTTAAGCAATCTGTAGACAAATTCTGGGAAGTGTGGATCCTCAAAACCAGGTGGTTGTTGCACATAAACTTCTTCTTCCAACTCTCCATTCAGAAATGCACTTTTGACATCCATTTGATATACTTTAAAGTTTGAATGAGCAGCAAATGCCAAGAATATTCTGATGGCTTCCAATCTAGTAACAGGAGCAAATGTCTCATCATAATCAATGCCTTCCTATTGAGAGTATCCTTTTGCAACCAATCTTGCTTTGTTCCTTATAATTACACCATCTTCATCCATCTTATTCTTTAGAACCCATTTTGTTCCAACAATGGTTCTATTCTTTGGTGCAGGCACAAGTTCCCATACTTTGTTCCTTTCAAATTGATTCAGCTCCTCTTGCATAGCAATAATCCAATCTAGATCCAACAGTGCATCATCAAGTTTCTTAGGCTCAACTTGTGATAGAAAACAGCCATAGAGGCACTCATTCTGAGTTGCTCTCCTAGTCCTTACTCCTGCATTCGGATCTCCAATGATTTGCTCTGCAGTGTGTGATCTATCCCATTTTCTTGAGTGCTCAGCCTGATTTCTCATTCTTGATGTTGCTTCATCATCCACATCATGGTCATTCTCATTTCCTCCCCCTGTGAAGTTGCACTACTCATAGGTGTGTCTTGGATGCTTGTTTCTTCACTATTGATTGGCACAAATTCTTCTCTTGTATCATCATTCACTTGAGTTTGTTGAACTCGAGTTTCAACTTCAGTTTCAGTCTCTTCATCAGAATCATCTAGATTATCAAACTTCAATGGATCTTTATCTTCATCATTGGCTTCTTCTAGTCCAGGTAGTTTGCTGTCATCAAATGTCACATCTGTGCTTTCCATAACTTTCTTTTGACTGATGACATAAACCTTGTATGCAATTCTTTCCATAGAGTAGCCAAGAAAAATTCCTTCAAATGCTTTTGCATCAAATTTTCCAACATATTCAGAATTATCCTTCAATACAAAGCATTTGCTTCCAAAAGTATGAACATACTTTAGAGTAGGCTTCTTTCCAGTCATCAAGTTATAAGGTGTCTTTTCAGTGTTTTTGTTGATGAGGGTTCTGTTCTGGATATAGCATGCAGTGCTCACAGCCTCAGCCCAAAAACATGTAGGCATTTTTGCATCAAGTAACATTGTTCTAGAAGCCTCAATTAGAGTTCTATTCTTCCTCTCAACAACTCCATTTTGTTGTGGAGTCCTTGGAGCTGAGAATTGCTGAGAAATACCATTCTCTTTACAGAATGCTTCAAGTATGGCATTTCTGAACTCTGTTCCATTATCACTTCTCAGTGCAATCACACTTGCATTGTTTGCCTTTGATTCCTTGTCAACTTTCTTTATATGCTCAATGATTACTTGTGGAGCCTCATCTTTTGATGCCAGAAATTCCACCCATGTATACCTTGTAAAATCATCAACCATCACCAAGGCATACTTCTTTCTTCCTAGTGACATAATATTGACAGGCCCAAACAGATCCATATGAATGAGTTGTAGGGGCTTGATTATAGATGTCACTGTCTTTGTCTTGTGGCTTGATCTTTTCATCTTTCCTTTTTGACAAGCCTCACACACTCCTTCTTGACAGAGTTCAAGTGTGGGCATGCCTCTCACTAACTCTCTTTTGACTAGAGAATTAATGGCTTTGAAGTTCAGGTGTGATAGTTTCTTGTGCCACAGCCAACAATCTTCATTTGATGCTTTTGAGTAGAAGCAACAAATTTTGTCCTTGTTTGCAGAATCCATATTAGCTACAAACAGGCTTCCCTTTCTTACTCCAGATAGAGCAAAATCACCAATCTTCTTGTGGGTGATCAAACATTCATCTTTGTCAAAATCCACCTTGAATCCCCTATCAGTAAACTGACCAACACTTAGCAGATTATGCTTGAGCCCCTTGACTAGTGCTACATCTTCAATGATGACATTACCAACTTTCAACTTGCCATATCCCAATGTGTTACCCATGCTGTCATCTCCAAAAGCAACCATTGGGCTAGCCTTTTCCTCATATTGTGATAGTAGGGCCATATCACCAGTCATATGATTTGAGCATCCACTGTCCAAAATCCACATGACCTTCTTTTCACTTTCTTTGCCCTGCAAACACAAAGGTATTACTTTTCCTTTGGTACCCAAACAAGTTTGGGTCCATGTGACTTAGAAACAGTTTTATCATAAACAACATGCTTGTCAACTTTCTTGGCATTAGTCTTCTTGTCACTGTTAGAAGTCTTAGAACCTGAGGTTTCAGACTTAGGTGACAGAGGTACCTTCCTAGCTTTAGGAGGACTCGAAGACTTTGACCTGGTGTAGTGTGTGTGAGAATTGTGACTGATACAACCATCAATGAATTGCCTTCTCAGATTGAAACAACTAGTCATAACATTCATATTGCATGGCATACAGTCAAATTTATCACAAAATGGTGCATCTCTATGTCTTAGAGGCACAGAACAATCATAGAAAGGTTTGGACACACGACCAACAGGTTTCTTGCATGCATGAGTTAAATGATTGGTACTGAAACAGTTCTGACAAGTTTTCCTAGGGGCATTAGGCATATAAGCATAGTTGTTATCCTTGTTAATCCCTAACTTGCCATTTCTGTTCTGTTTCTTCTTAGTCACTTTCTTTTCTGATTCACTCTTCCCAGCTGAAACAAACTTAACAAACTTCTTAGGTCTTGGCCTATCAACTACTAGCTCCTTGGCTTTTGACTTGACACTCTCATTCTTGGAAGATGCTTGTTGTTCATTTGATTGTGCCTCATCCTCATCATTCAACATTTGTTTGATGAGTAAGGCATCCTCATCAATTTCAAATGTTGGTTCCTTAAAAATTGGATTTTCAGTCTTTTTCAAAATGTGAGGCACTTCCTCATGAACAACTGTGTCATCTTCAATGACAACATAGCCTTTTCTCTGTTTAAGAGTGTCATAATCAAGTCCAATAGCAGCCTTGGGTTTTGATTCAATTTTCTCACAGTAGGATTTCACTAGACCATATGATTTCTTGAAAGTTTTTAGTTTGAATTCATTTTCAGCTAATTCATCCCTAAGAGCCTTTTCAACCTGACTAGCACACAAAACCTTATTCTGCAGATATTCAACTTCTTTCTTAAGTTTTTCTACTTGCATAGCAGTTAGCTCAAGTTCCTCATTCTTTTTGGTTAACATTTCATTTCTAGTAGACAGTTTAGCAATCTCTTCATTAGCAGCAGTCATACTAGTATGAATGTTAAACATTTCAACAGATAGTTGTTCAATCATGCATTTATACTCTGAAACAGACATGTCTATAGTAGTGAGAGATGGTACCTGAGGGTCTGATGGAGATGTGTCATCCTTGGAATTGGCCATCAAGGCATAATTGCAGAATTCTTGCTCCTCTCCATCACTGTCAGAATCATCCCAACACTTCCCTTCAGCTATGTAGGCCTTACCTTGTGTCTGCTTTTTCAGAAGGGCCTCATACTTAGCTTCAAGCTCAAGATAATCTCTATCCTTCTTTTTAGGCTTCTTGCATTCACTGGCAAAATGCCCTAGGTCATTGCATCTATAGCACCTTACAGATGACCTATCCACATGGCTGGTTTTAAACTTATTCTTGTTTGGTTTCACAGGTGTCTTGCTTTTGTTGAATGAATGGTTTTGGGTTTTGGGTTTGAAGGGTTGATTCCTTTTGAATCTGATGTTTGGAAATTTTCTGGCCATGAAAGCATATGAAGTGTTTTCCATCCCATCTAGTTCTTCAAGAGTGTAAAACTCTTCTTCCTCCTTCTCCTCAACAGGTTCACTTACCTCAGGTTCAGTTTCTTCCTCTTCTACTACCTCCTCTATCCTTAACTGACTTGTAGATGCTTCTAGGTCTTGAATAGATTTGTTGACAATCAAGGCATATGATGTGTTTACCATTCTGCCTTGATTGGCTTGGATAGCCCTTTTCTGAAGCAACTCAAGCTCATGAGTTTTTAAAACTTCATAGAGCACATCATATGTAACTTTGTTCAAATCTCTTTCCCTTAGAGAAATGACCCTTTGCTCTAGATGGTTTGGTGAGGATAGCAGAAACTTCATGTTTAACTCCTTGGTACTGTAAACCTTGTCATTCATCTGCAACTCAGTAACTAGCTTATGAAATCTTTCAAACATCTCAGTAATGCTTTCCTTGGGTTGTGCCATGAAAGCCTCATACTGTGTTGTAACGCCCCAAATCCGGGGTCAGGGATTTGGTCGTCACGCGGAAATCCTTAACATCAAATTACCTGTTTAACAACATTAAACCATCTGTAATCATTAAAACTGAAATATGACTCTGCGACCCCAACCACCAAGCATCTTTTAGGTCATAGGGCTAGAAACAAGAACTAAAATCTTTACATCTTTATTACATCCATTCTATTACATCGCACTATGTCTTAAAAATCTTATACTACTAGTATAGCTTCGTTGGGAAGTACACCAGCAACTAGTACTACTCAGTACAAAGTAATATATATTACACATCAATGTACTTACATATAACTTATTCCAGCTATAACTTTTCTGGATCATATCATCTTCATAAGGGCGTACTGCCTGCTTCTTCTGAGCCATGCAGATAAGCCTCAATCATCTACCTTCCTCTGAAAGGTTAATATTTAAAACAAACAAGTATGAGCGAAAGAATTACCCAGCAAGTATTAATAGAGCACAATAATATATATCAATATACACATGGAGTTTTCGAAATATAACGATACTTAATATCAATTTCGAAATATTTACAACAATGAAACCTCAGTAGGGGATATATGACATTACGAGTAACATCAGATAAATAAAGTAAGTTCATGTCAACAATAGTAATCCTCATACCTCATCCATATACCATACCTCATAATATTGATAACCTCTTAGGGAGCTTTTCAAAATATGCAGTTCAATATGCTGCTAAGATAGTTATTACCACCCTTCATAAACCAAACCATTATAAAGTTCCCTTTTTAATACTCCTCAAGTTTGTAAGTATATACACATGAGTATATCATTATCATCAAAACACCTTACAGTTCAAGATTCTGTACAGGATATAAGTTCGTTAACCACTTGATAAGTTAAACTCAGAAATAACTGATAGGAAGAGAGTCAAAGCTCTTGAAGCAAAACATTTGGGACTTAACATCAATAACCGATGAACCATCTTTCATCTTCTGAATAATTGCAAAAGTGCACCAACACGTGCCATTATTGTTAGAATAATCTTGCAGTTCTAGATACTGCATGAATTCATCATCTTTCAAAATTGAAAACAACACTATCGGCTACTTGGCACTTAGGCCTAAGAAGCAGTGTTTGAGTATTTTTCCAAAGTGGAGGATGGGACTTAAAGAAAACATAAAAACCTGACAAGGATTGACGATGATCAGTCGCCACAACCAAGTCCAACAATCCGCGGGTCTTCTCTACCGGTAGAAGGATAGAAACTACATCCGTAACTATCCTCGGGTGAAAACTACATCCGTAATCACCCTCGATGAAAACTACATCCGTAATCATCCTTCGGCAACACCTGGGCCGGAATAATAATTGATGGACCGCCTGGCTCACGGCCGTTTACACATCCCGGGAATCGTTCGTCAACGATTCCCACACCTGCCAGAGGCTCCTTTTTCTTTTCTTGTCAAAATCATTTTGATAGAAAACTTGAGTAGTTGAAGTTCGACTTCAGTCGACCGATAATTTCTTGAAAAACGAGCAAGAGAGTAAAACCTGACTGGGGGTCTTCGAAAATATTTTGAGTTCAAAAGAGTTCAAGTATAGATATACACTTGTACCGATATCAATCCCGACACAGGGTTTTGTGATCACACATGGAAAATGGTACGCATAAAGCTTGTAACCACAACAGGGTAATTCCATATATATATAAGTTCTTGAAAAGTAACTTACCTAGATAGATTCAAAATAAAATATTTTAAATGACTATGAAAGTCCTTAGACAACCTTTAAATAGTGTTTTATAACCTTCAAAACACTTAGAGTATTTAATAAATATTTGACTACTATGTAACAAATAATAAATATTCAATAATCCCTTTTTAAAATAATACTCAAATTAATATTCATTTATTAAGTAATATTCAAATAATATTTACTATTAATACTGGAATATTTAATAACCTCAAAACACCCAAATACAACTCTTGGAATATTTCTAATCAAAATCAAGACACAATCTCTCCAGCAGTCTCCAAACTTTAGCCACTTTATCAAATAACTACTACTGGCTCTCGGTCAATAAGAAATAATTAATAAGCATGAAAATCCTTCTTCTCTTTCCCTTTTTTTTTGTTTCTTAATGAAATTAATATTCATCGAATTAAATAAGCATTCAAATAACATATATCGATACCAATCTAGCTGTTTTAAGCTGAAAGTAACCAATTTATAACCATTGGAATATCTTTAATCCGTATTGAAAATAAACTATCTCCGATAAATAATATACTAGATAGAATCACTCCATTAAATTGTTTTATTATTTCTCCGGGACAAAGTGATTTTAAGAAAGCGTTTTGAAAATGATATTCATCTAATTAAATAAATTTAATTAGGCGAATGAGGTTTATTTAATTAGTAAATGCTTTCAGGAGCATCTATTAATTAAATAAACACTGGTTTATTGGTGATGTTGCCTTTAGGTTAATTATTGCGAAATTCTTTTTAAAAGCTTTGCCCGGGTTTTCGAAAACATACAATACAAAATAGCCCAGACACGCGGGCTAAGTTCGATACCTCAATACACGCTCTACCCTCTGAGCCTTTCTTATTCCGATACATAAATATATACCTCATAACATATAGTCCACTTCCATAGTACGAAAAGTTTATAGCTATATATATATACCGTATAAATCAAGATATAGAGCCATAAAAATATCACTGCCCATCAACAGTATTATAAGCCATGGGGTTTTGGTTATTGCACGAGCAGGATTTAATATTGTTGGCAAAGCAAGGAATACAATGATTTGGGAGAAGAAGTACAAGGTTGGAAAAACTCGCGATTATGGATTGAAAACTTATTTAACACATTTCATATATTTAAAATAAATATACTCTGAACAATAGAGTATGCATAGTAAACTTGCCTCTGGTCCTTAGCAGAAAATAGAAACCGCGAACAAATCCTTCGCACCTCGTCCAAGTAATTCCATGGACCTTACCTGACGTCTCGATCTTCCTTTTTGGATGCACGTCGCTCCAATTTGATTTCGCCCTAATGGTACTGAAATGGTTACGAGTACGTGTCAGTCATACCTCGTATATCGAGTAGACACAACTCGGGATTATCACTAAATAACATAAGGTCAAACTATAGGTGTCCTCCCTATAGTTGACTATTCTAATACCACTTATTGCACATAACATGTTATAGTAAAGAAAATGAAATGGAAAAGTCCCCTTATATAAAGTGAACATTTCCTAGTACCAACATATCATAACCCTATACCACCATTTAGTCAACTTCACTTAACCTATACATTTATAATACCATTGACCTTCTACGACAAAACTTGATTAATAGCTAATCCTCAAAACACAATTAATCCTCGAAGCACATAAATCCTTGAATTAAATCACTTAGCACATAAATCCTCGAGACAACAATTACCCTCGAATTAATTCACTTAACACATATACACATAAACAGTTAACACCCAAATCATACCTTTAAACCCTTGAAATCAAATAAGTTAAATAAATTAAAATGCAGGGGATTTTTAGAAAATTTTGGCATGTAGTATTCGTTTATCGGACTATGGGCACAGCCCCTCCATGCCAATCAAAACATTTCAACCCTGTTTTAAATAAAAATAAAGCTGGCTCAACTTGCAGCAAAGTAAACAAGTAAGAAAAGTACCCGCCCAGACATGCGGCAACTAGCACATAAGGAAAAGTACCCGTCCAGACATGCGGCAACTAGCACATAAGGAAAAGTACCCGCCCAGACATGCGGCAACTAGCACATAAGGAAAAGTAAACTAAGTTTATCCACATTTAAGCCAACACCACGTAGTTGGCACTTATACTTTCAACCTATATTATGACTCGATTTATAGCATCTAGCACATAGACATTTACAAGTTATCCAACTCTTATGACTACATTATATGGCAATAACAATTAGCACTTAGCAATTAACAATTTCAATTGGAAACTAACAATTAGCAATTAGCACTTAACAATTACTTGACAACTAACCCGAATATATTATCCGACAATTAATAATTACTCACTAACAATTAACAATTAGCAATTTAACAATTAACAATCACTAACCCGAACATTTAATCGGACTCATAATTAAACTCAACAATTATAATTACAAACATGCCTTCCGAATTAAATATCGGAAATTCAACCAATAATCATAATCTTACTATTTTAATCTAATTACAACCATTATCACATTAGGCTCTCCATTTAAACTAATTAAACCACCATAATTAACCTCGCAATTTAAATTAACTAATTACCACAATTAGCTAATTAAAATCATAACAATTAAACTATATCAATTTTACAACTAATTAGCTCATAGCAATTAACTAATTAATATACGATAATTAAATACGTAATTCAAAATACAAGAAATTATACCATCTCGATTCCGATTCGACTCGCCCGAAAATCAAACCACCGGAAAAATCAGCCTTCACCATCTCTCTCTCTCTCTCTCTCTCTCTCTCTCTCTCTCTCTAATCAGCCCGCACATCCATAACTCACAGAACCATCCCTCCTGCGTCTTCCTCACTTCTCCCGCACCGCAGCTGTTCGCGAACGCCACCACCGCCGGCCACCGCCACCGCGCGGTGGTGGTTCCCTTCCCCGCTGCTACCCGTACCTCCCCCGCACACACACACAAACAAATCACATATACATGCGTATATATGTATGTATATAACACTCTAATTGATTTAATTCCAAACCCCCAAATTGAATTTCTTCTCCCCCCCCTTTCCCGATCTGTTTTCGTGTGTGTGTGTTTTGTGCGGCTGTGTGTGTTTATATCGATGTATGTATATGAGCTGTGTGTTGTGTTTTTAACCCTAATGGGCTCAAGCCCAATAACTTTCAAAAGCATTACAATTAAATACTACACACCTTAAAATAATATTTTAAACTAATAACTCTAGTTTGTAAAAATAAAATTTCTAACATAATTAAATACTAGAATATTTTTAAAGACTTTTGGAGAAAGAATTAGAATTAAATCTCAATTTTCTAAATTGATATGTATTTTACAAATATTAATAATTTATAAAAACAAATCATAAAAATAATAATTGTGATTCATAAATCACAATTTACAGGGCTTTATTAAAATACTAAAAACACTATTGTTTTAGTAAAATCTCAAATTCTCGATTTTATATGTTAATCGAGTAATTTTTGTAAATCCCCAAATAATTACAAATAATCATTTTCTAAGGATTTTAAAATCTCTAAATTATTTAATAATTTAAAATAAAATCTTTACTGAATAATTTCACATTCCAAAATTAAATCTTTGCACAAATAAATTATTGACTCGGGGTATCTACTCAGTCAATAAAATTTTAAATAGGAGCACCAGGCTCCACTTAACCGAAAATAATTAAATAATTGAATAATAAAAAAAAAATGCCTCCTCATTTTAGGAAAACATTATTATTATAGAAAAAAAATAATAAAATCATTTCTTGAAAAATTCGGGTTATTACATGTGTGACCAGTATCTGTTTCTTGTTTTCCTTAACCTCATCAGTTCCTTCACACAACACCTCAATGTGATCCCACATTTCTTTGGCAGATGTACATGATGCAATGTTTGCAAACATTGACATGTCCATGGAATCAATGATAAGCAACATGAGGTGGCTGTCAAGAGCAACCTTCTTCCATTCTGATTCTGTCCATTTTGATGGATCCTTGGCCTCATAAGATCTTGGGATAGTTGTGGTTCCAACAGTCTTCTCTGGTATCTCTTGTTGTGGAACAAAAGGACCATTCTTAAGAATCTCAGGATACAAAGGATGAGAGGCTTTGATGAACAACATCATCTTTATCTTCCAAAGGTTGTAATTCTCTTTGTCAAACTTAGGGACCTTCACCGTTCCTGTAGTCTTTGGTGTATTCGAACTCATGATCGTTTTTTCTATTTTTGAATAAACAGCCCGCTCTGATACCACTTGTTGAGTATTGAATACGATAAAAGAATACAGAGGGGGGGTGAATGGATTCTTGAACTTTTCTTTGGCTAGAGTCTATGTAGCAAATAAGTGTTTGTGTGTGCAGAAGTGAAGGTGCAGATAAAGAACAACACAAGACACAGTATCACTTTAATCTAATGTATTATTAGATAAAGGTTGCTACAATCTGTGAATACAAATGATAGTATTCTCAGCTTCGTTTTTCTCAGAGAGATACAGCTTACAACGTATGAAAAACTTGACTCACAAAGTTACAAAGTTAATTGACTAAGGAAGTGAGGCTGTATCCTTATAGAACATGGATACACCCTACTTACTACAAATAAGGTAGCTGAACAAATTACTTTCTAGTCTGTCTATCCTTTTTGAGTAAGTGTCCAAACGGTTACAGATTTGACTTTGCAAAGCCTGTTCAGATCCACTTCTTTAGCCCCTTGTCTCTTCTATATCTCTCCAAGCTTCCTTGTAGGCTTTCCAGAGCACGTTACAGATTGTGGTCCATAAAGTGCATTGGCTTGTTGCAGGTTTCTGACTTGTACAATTTCTTCAGTACTTTGTCTCCAAGAATGTATTCGAGAAGTGACTAAATAGTTGATTCGAGAACTAGAATTGACTTGATCGATAACTCTGAGTTCTCGAACACTGTTATATTGACATATCGAATTACTTCTCGAATAGCTCTTTTCTTCAAGATTCCTTGAGTTGTCGAATCGAACACTTGACTTGTCGAATCCTTGAGATATCGAATAGCTTTCTGAGTCCTTGAGATATCGAATGGAACTTTGACTTGTTGACTCCTTGAGAACTTGAATACTACTTTGACTTGTTGACTTCCTGAGTTCTCGAATAGAGTACATAGACATATCGAATCTCTGAGATATCGAATGAGATATCGAACAGTGTATTCAGAGATATCGAATAGTGTCTTGAGATATCGAATCCCTGACTTCTCGAATGCTGGACTTATCAAATAGACAAATATACTTCTCGAATTGGTACTTAGGCAAATTCTTCATTTCTTCAAATCCCAACTGTGATTATTTGACAGTTTTTATCTTCTTGCTTGAGGCATGAACCTTGGAACTTCTTTCAAGCATTATTCTAGACTCTATAAGTACAGTTACACAACTAGGATTTGATGCCTACTACAAGTACAATACAAACAGAAACTCTACAAACTAGAGGTTCCCTCAGTTAAGAGGTCATGTAAGTAATGAAGAAAATCACGGGTAATTTTAGGTTTACCAACCCGTTAAACTCATAGATGGTCTCTATAAGAGGAGTGTTGTCTCTTAAGGGTTTACAGAAGATATACCTATAAAATCTTTGAATCACCAAGTATCCAACTTTTCTCTTTCAATCTAGCTTTCATTGGTGTCAACAAAACAATTCTGTAGAAAAATATATGCCTTAAAGATTATTCTAATAATAGCCAAGTTATAGGTTCCCACAATCCACATGAGTCGACTTTAAAAGTTTACAAAAATCCCAAGGTGTGTAGTGAATTTTAGACCTTTGATGGATAAAGTGCATACGAACATTTTTTCTTTTTCAACAATATTGAACTGACCCATTCTCTATTAAAACAAGGTTCTAGCCAAACTTCACGTTCTTAGTAGTTAGACCGACCGTGCAATGGTTGAGGTCCCAAAAGACTTTTGCATCGATACCCATTTAGCGAGCTTTAAGTCAACAATCCTAGACCACAAAGGACCTTAGGTTGCTAGGCACAAAGTCCCTCCGACTTACTTACTCGGGTTATCAATGAGCCCAACCTAGCCGATTTTCCTACTAAGAATTTATTAGTACTAAGAATTTATTAGTACTAATGGTTGAAATGATTGTGCAATGATTGAGGTCCCAAATGACTTATACACTAATACCCATGTAACGAGTGTTGGGTCAGCAATCCCAAACCACAAAGAGCTTTAGGTTACTAGGTACAAAGTCCCCTTAGACTTAATTGCTCGGGTACTAATGAGCCCAATCTAGTCACTTCTTCCACTAGCACTCTACAACATTTATTGACTCCTTTTTTTTCAAGACATTATAGGAACATTATTTTCGCAAAGGTTTGATTCGACATTGTTTTAACATATGGGCTCTCTCTCAGGTATCGAATAACATTCCTATACAATCTTTCCACCAAAGGTCTTGTGTAAGTGTGTCGTCTTGGATTTTAAGCCAAAATTTGTTCGACAAAAGACTCATAAGGAAAACCTTGATTGACTACGTGGCAGATGCGTACGTGGCATGCCACGTGGTACTACCACGTCATCACCTGGGGGTCACTGTTGACGTGGCACTGCAACGTCAACATGCCACGTGGCAGTGCTAACGTGGCAGGTACTGTTCACCGATTTTTTATTTTTTTTTGAAAATCTAGTATGTGAGAGTGCATTTTAATTGTGTGGGTGCCCCTGGCGGGGCCATTAGATCCTCTGTTCTAAAAAGCGGCCTAAACGGCCTCCTAGGCGGTTTTGAAGGCCTAACCGCTTCGATTAGTACAAAATCGGGGAATTAAGCGTTTTTCAGGGGATTAAGCGGGTTTAGGCGGGATTAAGCGAGTTTAGGCGGGATTAAGCGGATTTATGGGGGATTTAGGCGGGGATTAAGCGGGTTTGACCAAATGTTGCCACTTTAATTATTTTTTTTAAATTTTTTCTTTACTTATTTTTCAAATTTCATATTATAAATTAATATATATAATAAACATATATAATTAAAATAATTAAAATAAATATGTATATATTCACAATCCGCTTAATGACCCGCTTAAAATTCCGCCTAGGCGTCCGTTTAACCGCTTAAGCGTTAAAAGGTCCTCCCACCGCTTAGAACCGCTTACCTCTTTTTAGAACACTGATTAGATCACAATAGAATCAATGGTTTAGAATGATATAAGGGTGTTTTTTATTATTCTTTGTATAAGGGTTTTCTTTATGGGACGGAGGGAGTACTATTTTAGAAATGTAGTTATGTATTGACTCAGATGGGATGGTATTGGTCAAAAAATGCAGAAGCTTTTCTTTTTTGGGATATGTTATATAATCTGCTATTTTGTAAATATTGGCTACTACAAAGAAATGAAACATTGTTTTGCTAGATTATGTTCACTTGTACGAACTTAACTCATCATATTATATTATCATTTGTGGACTTCATAAATTTAGCCGCTAGTTGCAATAAGTATTTAGAAATCCAAAATTGTAGCCTTCTTGTCTAGTACCAAGACTTTTATAAATTGCCAATTTTCATAATGTACTAACTTAAAACACGTGTGATGCACGGATTTTTTTTAATATTATATGAGTTTTTTTCATTAATTTAAATTACTTTTTTAAAACATGAATTTTGGAGGCTTAAATTTTTATATGAGATGATTTGATAATAATTATATAAATGTTATCTGTAATATTTCTAAAAATGGAGGGATTTTAGTTGGAAAATATAGAAAAGATGATCGGCTTTAGTTAAAAAGGTAATCGGTTAATTATTAGTAATTATACAATTATTAATTTATTTTATTAAATAGAATTCCCGTGATATGATTAGGAAAAGCGAGGAATTAGTTAGAGAAAATTAAAAATGTAACATGTTCTAGGTGAAAAAGGTATCTGATTAATTTATAGTAATTATAATTTAATTACATTATTTTACTAAATACAATTGCTCTTAATGTTTTTAGAAAAGGAGAAATTAATATTGTCCGTAATATTTCTTTTAAAAGAAGGATTTTAGTTATACAGAAAAGATGATACGTTTTAGTTGAAAAGGTAATCAGTTAATTATTAATATTATAATTTTATTATTTTATTGTATTAAATAGAACCGCCCGTGATATAACTGGAAAAATAGATATTTTAGTTAGAGAAAATAGAAAGGTAACGTGAAAATTAAAAAGATGACATGATTTATGTGAAAAAGGTAATTTATTAGTTTATAGTAATTATAATTCAATAATGTTCTTTTACAAAAGTAAATTGCTCATTGTTTTTAGAAAATGAGAAATTAATGTTGCACGTGATATTTCTAGAAAAAAGGAAATTTAATCAGATAAAAGAGAAAAGATGATACGTTTTAGCTGAAAAGGTAATTGGTTAATTATTATCATTATAATATTATTATTTTATTTTTATTAAATAGAAACGCCCGAGATATAATTGGAAAAATAGAGGTTTTAGTAAGAGAAAAGGTAATGTATTTTGGGTGAAAAAGGTAACCGTCCATGATATGATATAATTGGAAAAAGAGAAATTTTAGTTAGAGGAAAGAGAAAGGGTAACGTGTTTTGACTGAAAAAAGGTAATTGATTAATTAATAGTAATTATAATATAATTATGTTATTTTATTAAACAAAATTTATCATTGTTTATGAAAAAGGAGAAATTTTAATTAGATAAAATGTAAAAGATATTGTATTTTACCCGAAAAAAGAAATTATTTAGTTATTGAAAAATAGAAAAGGTAATATGTTCAACCTGAAAAAGGAAATTGATTAATAAAGGAAAAACTATTCTCCCTAATTAATAATCATCTTTAGTTTTGTCCTGTTGGAGTTAAGGCCAGTGGCCTAGATTTGTACTTTCCGTTTTTGAATGAATGAATGAATGGAATGCTTTTGCTTCTCAAAAAAAAAATCTTTAGTTTTGTTTTTTGGTTATTTTTTTGTTTTTTTAGTTGTTAATTGTTAATTCTGTTTAATTATTGTTTTGTGTTTAAATTAAAGAGTGCATGCTTGTGAATTTGTATGATCTTAGTCGTTTATATTTGTATTAATTTTTTTAATTTTTGCTAAGTTTGTGTTAATAATTAACTGTGCTATGTTTCCGAAGATTTATATTGCTAATAACGTATCACGTATGTAATATTGCCTTTGATTTAATTGGATGAACTCATTTTCGATAGCCTTCAAATGCATGATTTTATCTGTATAATTGTTTTCTAAAGGTAAATAAGTAAATTCAATAGGTACCAACCAACCAAACTTTTAATGTTTCGGCTTTTATATAATAGTATAGATGTAATATCTCGACTAATTGAAAGATAGTTCGAAAATGGGGCGCTTGGGGCGAACTAGGGTTTTAGGACAGCAACTTTCTACTTTTGATTCCAATCAAACACTAAATCCAAACCAAGGGAAACCAAATAGTGGTAATAAAGGTCAGACATCAGAAGTTAATCGGAACAAATGAGAGCTTCGGAGGGAAAGTAGACTCAAATTGAACCAAAACACACATCTTCAAAAGTCTTATCTACACGGGTCAAATGGAGGAAGCCATAGCAACTTGTCAGTGGTTAATTCAAGGAAAGAAGAGACTCCACAAAATATCGAGGATCAACAGGCAGTTTTAAAGTATTGGTTCTTGCTGGAAAAGGAGCTTGTGGAGGCAATTACAAAAGGTAATCTTTCTCTACTAGATATAGCATGGGGGAAAATAAATTTCTTGCTCAAGATAGTCGACCCATCACTATTAGAAGAAGGACTAAAAGGGGAAGAAGAGGCTTTATGTGAAATCCATAGATTTTTGATGAATAATGGATAGTGGGAAAGGTCAAACAATTTAAGTTTAATAAAGATGGGTAAAAGATGGAACCAGGATCAATTGAAGAAATTGAGAGCGGAGGAGGAAGATACGGTGAAATTTATATTCAGCAAGGAAAAGTGGGTACATCCAAATGTCTTTAAAATGGTGCTGGGTAGAGAAACAGAGGGCATTAGAATGGCGTTGAATCAAATTCATTACGGGTCACTGATGGAGAGAAGAAAAGTGAGGGAGCTAAAGGTCCTCAAAGAAAAGTGTGAAAAATCGAAGGTTCTAGGCGGAAAAAAGCAAGATGTCGTCATAGAAAGAAAAGAAAAGACAAGAGAAGAAACTAGAGCTAATCCAGGCAAAGGGAATAAGGAGGAAATAATGTTAAATTTCATCAAAGGACACAAGGTATTACTGGAGGAGGATGTTTTCACAGAAGCCGTAAAAGGAGATGATAAATCAATTTCTTTAGCTCTAGGACAGATCTACCAAAGGTCCTTAAAAGGAGGATTTCAGAAGAGTAGTAGGGTGGTACCAAGTTCTTACAAAGAAGATCTGCTAAAGGAGAATAAAGATGAAATTGCTACTCAAAGAAACAGAAAGATTGCTATGGATCTGAAAAATGAACTCAAAAATAAAGAATACACAAAAGTTATGCAAAGCAACACCGTTTTCTTCACAGGTTTTCCAGAGGATATTTTGGCAAAAAAACCTATGGTCTCTCTTCAAAAATGTGGTCAGAATTAGATATATCATTTTTCCAAAGAGGAAGGACAAGAGAAACAAAAGGTATGGCTTTATAAAAGTCGAGAATTATGAGATGGTAGAAAGGCTAATCAAAACTTTTAGAGGCTATAAATTGGGAGAAGGCACTCCGCAGTTGTGTTATGCAAGAAATGAGAAAAAGAAGGGGATATCTAGGAAAAGGGAGAATAACCTCGCACCGATAACTTCACACATCTCCATAGGCAAAAACATCAGTAAAAAAGAGACAAAGGAGGATCATTTTAAGGCAAACCAAGTTTCATACAAGAATCAAGACGAGTCTAAAAGGGAAGATAGTGAAGTGAAAAAAGATATTCTGGATCTAGACCTAAATGTAGCTTTCCAGAGAGAGATAGAACAAAGCCTGTTCATGGGAACTATAAACGACCAGACAGTTGAATCAGTAGGAAGTATAATAGAAGGCTTGGGATTTCAGTATGTGAAAATAAAAGGGTTGTCAAGAAAAAATTCATGGTACTTTTTGAAGACTCTCTGACAGATAAGGATCTGGATTTTCTGGAAATTGGCTTTGTAGATATACGGAAAGCAACATGGGAAGAAGTTTTTTCAAAAAGAAAGGCATGGGTGGAGTGCTTGGGACTTCCTATTGGAGCATGGGTTGAAAGTAACTTTGAGAAAATTCTTGCCCCATGGGGTAAAATTTTAAGATACACTCCAATGACAGATGAAGAAGAATATTTCCAACCACCAAGAATACTGTTAGAAACAGAACAAAGAGATACAATTGATTTCCCTTTATCTGTGAGAATTGAAGGGAAAATTTGGGAAGTCAAAATCAAGGAAAGTTCATGTGGGACATGTGGACGTTTGGGAAGCCATCAGATACTAGAAGAAGCAGAAGTTATCAACAAGGATGAACATTCAGGTGGAGTTCCGAGGAATAAAGCCGGGGGAGAAAGAACTTCGGAAGGAGATTCTAACTTTGACTCCAAAATCACTGGAGAGGATTGTCAATCTCTTGAAAAGGAAAGGAATAGTGGAAATAATATTTTGAAAGAAGAATCTGGGAAAGATAATTGTTGTGAGGAAGGGATAGAAAATTTTATGGAAGAGAATGTGAAGGAAGATTCAGAACGAGAAACTGATTCCCAGTCAGATGTTTCTTGGAAATGGCGTACCAGAGAAGAGGAGGGAATAGAGTCCATGTCAAGCAAGTCCCAAATAACAGCTGTTTTAGAAGATAGTATTGGAGATGATCTATCTGGAAAATGTGAATCTCAATCCTTGTTACTCAATGATTTAAAAAATTTGAGAGTCAAGAGTAATAGAGGTCGTCCAAGAAAGAAGCAAAGAGCCCAGGAGAAAAAATTCTTCAAAGTTCCATTCAGAAAGGGTTTTCAAGAAAGTTGAACTTAGAAGCTTTGAAAAAAAATAAGGGAGAGATACATGAAGAAGCAAAAGCGATTTTAGCTACTGGAATGCTCATGGGATTAATTCAAGAACAGGATGAAGAAATATCACTTAAAATCATTAAGGATAACCTTAAGATTTGAAGTGATATACATGTCATATTTTCATTTTTGGAATTTTTATGGATTTGACGTCTTTTGCTAGTTGGAATATCCGTGGTGCCTCTAACGCCTCTAACAGGGCCAATATCAAAGCTTTGGTGAGTGAATCAAAGGTGGCATTTTTGTGTTTATAAGAAACAAAATGTCATAGCTGGGCAGAGAGATCTTTATCAAATTTAGGTCTGGGTGGAAACATTGGATGGAAGGAGGAAGCATCTACAGGAATGTCAGGAGGTCTACTATCAGTGTGGGACAACAATATCATAGAAGTCAGTTCGGCTATAAACACAAGAAATTGGATCTGGGTCAGGGGGTTTATCAGAATCTCACATACTCCCTTCTCGTGCATCAATGTGTATGCACCTCAAAAATTTTCAGATAAATGCAGAATTTTCGACGAAATTGCAACAGTGATAAGTAGAATTGATAATGAACCATTGGTAATAATTGGGGATTTCAGTTGTGTGTTGAGAAAATCGGAGAGGGAGAATTGTAAATATAAGAAAGTTGAATCCAAGGCTTTCATGGATTTTATCAGTTCCAATGGTTTGTTAGAAGTTCCTATGATAAATTCACACTTTACATGGGTGGGTAGTGATGATAAAAAAAGCAGGCTGGATAGAGCAATTGTTAATGGATCATGGTTTTCAACAGGAAGCTAGGTGACAGTAGCTATGAGAAGGCAGAATTCGGATCATAAGCCAATTGTTTTAAAGGTAACCTCTCACAATTGGGGACCAAGACCTTTTAAACTATTTAACTGTTGGCTGGAAAATGATGCTTATGTTCAACATCTGGGAAACATTTGGAATAAATCACCTTGTGAGATGAGTCTGGGGGCAAAGCTAAAAACATGGAGGGATTTCTCAAAAGGATGGAATCAATCTCATTTTTGGAATGTTCATGATCGTATTGACAAGGCAGAAAAAGAACAAGAGGAAGCTGATCTAAAGAATTTGAACTTTATCACAAAGTTGAACATTAGGAATGAGCTGGAAGAACTTTACAAGATAAGAGCTAGTATACTATGTCAGAAGGAAGGATAAATTGGCAACTGCATGGGGAGAAGAACAACAGATTTTTTTATAACATCATTGTGCGGAGGAACAAGGAGAATAGAATTTATGGCTTAAAGGTGAATGAGTCTTGGATTAATGACCCTTTAGTGATAAAGGCAGCTTTGTTTAACCATTTCAAGAGCTTTTTTGGAGATTCTGAGAAAATGAAACTCTTCTCGCTTGATCCTGAAATGTTTACTCAAATCTCACAATTTCAAAAAATAGAACTCATAAAAGAATTTTCTTTGGAAGAGATTGAGGGGGCTTTATTCTGCACTGAATCGAACAGAGCACCTGGACCTGATGGTATTAATGCTGGTTTCCTCAAAGCTACATGGAAGTACATAAAATCAGACATTCTGGAAGTGTTTAGCAAGTTTCATAGTGAAGCTTTAATTCCAACAGGAATAAACTCTTCGTTCCTGGCTTTAATTCCTAAAATTAAAAATCCAGAAAAAGCAGGGGACTTCAGACCTATAAGCCTGATAAACTCTTCGATGAAGCTCATCACAAAGGTTCTTGCTCAGAGAATGAAAACCATAATGGGAGATATCATCTCAGAGTCTCAGTTAGGTTTTCTTCCAGGGTGCCAAATTTTAGACTGCATTTTGTTGGCAAATGAGGTGATTTCGACTCTAAAACTGAAAAAATCCACGGGAATCATTTTTAAGATTGATTTCGAAAAGGCATTCGACTCAGTCAATTGGGATTTTCTGTTACACACCCTGGAAATCCTGAATTTTGACAAAAAATGGATTAAGTGGATAAAGGCAATACTAGAATCTTCAAGAATATCAGTTTTGGTTAACGGATCTCCAACAGATGAGTTCTGCCCAAAGAAAGGTCTGCGCCAAGGAGACCCACTCTCCCCTTTACTTTTCAACATAATGGGAGAGGTTCTAGCATGTCTCATTACAAGGGCCAAGATCATTGGAATTTTTGAAGGTATTTTTCTACCAAACTGTCAATTGTCAATCTCACACCTGCAATATGCAGATGATGTTATTCTTTTCATAAAAGATGATGATCATTCAGTGAAAGGAGTAAAAAGAGTACTCCAGTGCTTCCAACTATTATCAGGGTTGAAAATAAATTTTCACAAGAGCAGTGTGGATGGTTATGGAAGTGTTAAGGAAGAACTGCCAAGATGGGCAACTATTTTAGGATGCCAGGTGGGAAATGGTCATCTCAAATATCTAGGAGCAACCCTGGGAGAGTCACCTTCCAAATTAGCATATTGGAGCCCTTTGATGGATAAATTCAGGAACAAGCTTATGACATGGAACACAAGTTCAGTGTCTATGGCAGGCAGACTGGTGCTACTTAAAGCATCTCTTGATAGTATTCCAACATATTGGTTCTCTATGTTTAAAGTCCCTTCAGGGATTATTCAGAAGATGGAACAAATCAGAAATCAATTTTTGTGGGGAGATCTAAATGGAGGTAATGTGGTTAAACATAATTTGCATCTTTTGAAATGGGAAAAATTATGTTTGCCCAAACAGCAAGGGGGTCTGGGTCTGATTCCGTTGAAACAAATGAATTTGGCATTAATGGCGAAATGGTGGTGGAGATGCTATAATGAAAGATCAAGAATGTGGAACAAAATATTTTCACAGAGGTATGGGAAATGTCTTAACTACAACATTATGGATATCCCTCTTAGAAATGATACATCAAGCATGCTTAGATCCATAATCACTTCGGGGAATTCAGCAGAAATGATTGGCTTGATTGGCAGGAATTGTTTTAAGTGGACGGTTAATAATGGTGAGAAAGTATTCTTTTGGGAGGACTTGTGGCATACCAATGGAATATTGCATTCTCAATTTCCTACACTGTACAGAATTTCTAATCTCAAGCACTACACTGTCAAAGATTTCTGGATAGAATGGAACAAAGGTGAGAATTTGTGGTTACGACCTTTGAATAGTAGGGATGAAAGTGATTTGATATCTTTGGAAAGAATTGTACACTCGATTTCTTTGGGTCAGGAAGCGGATTTTTTAAAATGGATCCCTAGTAAAGGAATTTTTACAACAAAGAAATGCAGGGAGTTTCTATCGGGATATCAATCAGGTGGGGATTTCCATTGGAGACGTTTATGGAATAGCAAGTGTTGTGCCCAAAATCTCCATGGGCTAGATTTTGGGCCCATTAAGTTATAGGGTTCGATCCATACGAGCCAGAAGATAGATCCAGTACGAGTTGTGATGGTCAGATAGAAGAAATGACTAAGGAAGTATGAATATCAGGAGGTTCCCAATGGTCAGGAAGCTGAGCTGAGCACTAGAAGACCAGGTTCCTCCCTGCAGAAGAGTTCAAGACAGCCTAGCAGCAGTAGTGAAGACAGCAGGAGCATATGGGAACCACAAAGAGGCTCCCCAAACTAATATATTTGTTATTTGTGCAGGTACAAGTACCTATAATGAGGTCCCTAAGCAATATGTCCCGAAATAAGGAGGTTCCTGAGAAACAGGTTCCTAGACAGAGGTTCCTGAGAACCAGGTTCCGAAATACAGGTTCCTGAGCACCAGGTTCCTGAGACATAGGTTCCTGAGCACCAGGTTCCTGAGCGTAGCCAATCAGAAAGAGACCGAATTATTATTGGAGTGTAATTCTAGGGCGCAGTTGATCCTAGAATGCCTCTAATAGACATGAGAATTATAGTAGGGTACGAACTCGAGTTCTACTCTACTTAGCCAACTAGTTCGTGAAAGGCTCTAAAGGAACCTGAGTCCTACACGAATTAGACAACCGAATACAGCTGGTCAAGCAGAATCAGCTTCGCATTAGAACTACGTGAGCTTGATCCCTATATAAACAAGGGTACGTAGGCACCTTGGGAGAACGGCCACAGATCTCGCTAATGGAACCTGCGATGATTCTCGTAACCTCTCAAGCTCAGCTCACCCCCACCATCAAATCACACCCAAATCACCAAAAACAGCCAATTACATGTGTTACACTTGTAAATTCCAGTGGGCCTCCGAAAATCACGTTGATTACGAAAATCCTCCATCAACATTGGCGCTAGAAGGAGGGGTGATTCCTTGTTCGTTTGTGGAGGACAAACGATATATATATTAAGCAAATATAGGTGGGTTACTCGTTAGTAGGGTTTTGCTCGAACTAGAGAGACGTTCATGGCTCTTGCCATGGAAACTTTTACACGTGCTAGCATAAGGAAAAACGAGAGCATAGTTAGAGCGTTAAAACAAATCTACATGGACAGATATGATGCTTCTGGTCGTTGCCGTTGTATCCAAGCAGAACGTATCGATGATTTACTATGTTCCAGGGAAGCCGTGTATAACAGTAGACCAAGAATCTTTAATCAGCAATCAAGTTTGTTATCAAACGAAGACTAGTGGTGAAGACGACATCAAAAATAGATTGAGTGTTTGTCCGACGATGTTTATACAGGTGTTAACAATTTGACAGAAAACATAAGTAACCATCGGAAGAGACGATAGATATAAAGAGACATAACCAATGGTGGACGTGATGACTGATGATAAGATGCGGACAGCCTCTGTAATTTATTAAAGAAGCCGGGCAATTTTGTTATGAACCCTGGGTGGTGACATGTAGCAGCGGTGTATTAACATCAGTCCAGGATTCTTGAATTAATAGTCATGCTTGCTATCAAAACGAAGAGAGGTGGTGAGTATTAATACGACATAAGAATGTGGGTCGAACAATATTAATCTGACGTTGTATGTATATGGGTGCTGAAGGTTTTGACCCTGATCAATAGAATCAGCAACATTGGCTTTTAGCTATACATACGATTATGTGGAGCCGTTACGTCAACTAGCAATCATGTTTCAAGAAAGATCCACAGAACATGTACGTGTGCTTCTTGGAGGGTTTGATAATAGAGAAGGGACATCGAAGCAACACGATGGCATCAAGATTCAAGGTTCAGCTTTTATACTAGCAGCTTTTGCGTTCCAGGGCTTTATATATCTGTGTATGTGTGTACAGAGGTGGAAAAGCCACAATGGAGCCATAGTACCGTGTCGAGGTTTAAGAAAAAAAAAGAAACAAACTCATAAACCACAGTGAAAGATTTATCTCTATGATGACAAAAGCTTCGTGAAGGCTGGAGGAGTCTGGGCATTAACTCGGCAACTCGCAGTAGCACAGGTGGTGCAACTAAGAAATTGAGGAGCTGAAAATTTGATGTACATCAACGATTATAAAAAAAATCAGGAGATGGAGTCATAAGTTAGTGCCAGGATTAAGGGCAATATATCTCATGGGTAATGACAGTGGAGGTAATATGTGATAAAATTGATGTATGAATGCTAAATAGCTATAGTAAACCTCCGTATGGACAGTTAGCTGGGTACAAACCGTGACAGAACACCGAGGGTACCTAGGTGGCATAAATATCAGATAATAGCATGCATGAAGTCAGCAAGATTGAGAAAGGAACCTATACACGTAAACACGTACTGGTGGGTGAATCGAAACGAAGGTCCCTATATACTCCTGATAACCCAAACGAACTTAAACACGTACTGGTGGATGTCGAAACGAAACCACAAGAAACCACAAGGACAGATATGGTGGTACTTGTCGCACAACAAAGTCATTAAACCAGTACGGATGTTTTTATTATGTTCCATAGGTGATGATACAGATGGCATGTACGTACGAGGAATATATATAAGTTGTAATGGAATAACAGCACAAGACGAGATCACGAGCAGGGCAATCGTAGTTCCTGATCTAATATATGTTACACCTACACTTTCAGCAACCATTATATTGGGTGTCAAACAAGAGGCAAGAGGCCGCATTGGTGTAAAGTCTGGATGACGAAATTGATAAGGACTAGAGGCTTTTAAGACATATTCATGTTGAGATTCTTCAATATATTAAGCAGAGTTTGGCTTGGTAAAAACAACCAACATCGGTCACGCTTTTTAGAGATGAAGGACAGTAACCGTTTAATTTGTGGTGCTGGTCAGCCTCTTTGTTCAGGAGTCTGGTCTGGAACATAGAGAATGATGATTTCAAGCTTCAAGGATGATACAGGAGCCGAAAGCACAGGCTATATAAATAAGGACATGAATATAAAGATCAAAGACATGTATGAGGCACCTTGTTTGGTTAAGGACAAGTGTTACACCATTGAAAACTCTAGAATGTGTGACAATAGCACCTTAGGCGTATGACTAGGGGAAGAGAAGGTTTGATACAGGTTCTTTCCCATAAACAATGTACCTGTAGAGGATAGATAGATAGAGCTGATATATGGTGATGAAACAAAGATGATGGATTAGAGACTAGTTTACTATGTTCGTAATAGCTTGAATCAAACATCCAACGATGACGGCACCAAAGCACGACTGACAGAGTGCCTAGCAAGGATTAGCAGCAGCGGTAGAAGATTAAAGAATATGTATATGCGATCTGGTTTTCAGTGCTTAAGGAGCAAACACAGAACATGTGGTGACCACACGAAGCTTAAAGTTGATGACTCCGGGTGGACAAAAAAAGTCAAATAGTGGATCTTTGTCGACAATAAAGTGAAGGTGTAGTCGATGAGCCAGTAATATGGTTGTTATAATACAGCAAGTGGCTATGATCAGGGAAGTTGTTCCGATTGTAAGCGCAAAACAACAGTGGAGCTTAACATGTGACAATCCTCGATGATAAGAACTTGCAGGCTGTATATACCTCCTCGATGTCTTGGCAATGACTAACAAGCAAAGAACCTTATGATCATATATAAACGATGACAACGATAGATTGTGTAGCAACAATGAAGAAAGGAAATACGACGAAGTCTGAATGATGGCAAGTTGCAACCCTGGTGCAAGGAGATAAGTATTGACATGTGCTGTATATTTGAACAAAGGATCAGGATTGAGCAGAGTCGAAGGAAGAGCAGCAGACCCGTATTGTGAACGTATCAGCAACATGATTTTGAAGAATGTATATAAGTAACATTAAGACCCAGGTGCTATGCATGTATAAAGGTAGAGGCTGATAAAGATTAACGGAGAATGAAGGACCAGTTTTCCTTAGCCTAAGGAACAAGCACAGAAGATATGATGAGCACACGAAGATAAAGGAAGACTGTATACATGTAATTAAAAAGCCTAGTAGTTGAGCTCGCAGCGATAGCTACAGGGATTTATATAAGCTAAGGTGTCAACTTGACTACGTACAGTACCCGAAGGAAAGGCCTGTTTGAGTCTGGTTGGTTCATATAAATACATCCTGGTGGCTGAAGAGGTTGAACTAGGAAATGGGGTACAGAGAATGTGCAGAACAATGAAGTAGTACCATTGGCTAGCAGTAAATTTGATGAAACAAACAAGAGGATATAGAGATGCAATAAAGATTTGGCTTAGGAAGTTTTAATAACGGAGGTGCAGTCTTGTAAGAATATAGGTGATTTAATTACAAAACTGGTGGTGGCGATAAAACTACAGTAATGTTATCCCTGGCTTGATAATGGACTAGTGATGTGTTGAGTAAACCTTATATTTACCAGCAGTTATATATGGCCTAAGCTCTCCAGAGTGATTTTCCAGAAAATCAAACGGTTTTGTAAATAGCGCATGACAATGAGGAATTAGAAGCAAAAAGGGAGGCAATAGATTGAAAGCAACTGAGCAGCAAATAAATTACACATAGATGCGTGCAAAGAGAAGTAAATTTGAAGAAGTAAAAAAGAAAAAAACCAAGAATGATCCGCGTGGTAATTAAAGAAGTAGCAGCTATGGCAACAGAGATCAAGAATTAAAGAAGTCAAGATGTGATAGTACAGAAAATGGAGTACACGTTCAGACTCAATCAGGAGCAACACCTTGAGCTAAGTTTTCTGCTCTCTTTTTATTATTTAATTCTGCAAATAGGTATACATTTTATGCCATGCATGCATTAAAGTATTTAGTTGAATACATAAAATCCATGCTAGACATAGTTAAACAAATGAAATATAATGACTGGCCTGCACCCGAGAGAGATAGAAGCTAGCAATGGAAGTGACGAATTAAGTTTGGCAGTAGATCCCCGAAGCAGTATAGTATGAAAATTCATTTGACTAGCATGCTAATAAAAAAAAGAAAGTCATTTAAAAGAAACTAGATTTAATATTCTGCATATATTACCTAAAGCAGATATTTGCATGAGACATACATAATAGAATGCATGTGCATATTATGTGTCACAATTATCATATTCATTAATGTGCATTAATCATATTATGAATATATGCTATTGCACTATATATATGCCTGCAAAATCGAGATATCGTGCAGGATTGCTCGCTAAGTATTACAAAACTAAAGTGAGAAGCTTCAGTCAATTCAGTGAGCTGCTGGAAATATTTGCAAATAGTCTCTCTCAACATCTCTTGTTTCTTACAATGAGTTAGCTCGCGTAAGCTTAGAGGTGTTGTATTGGGATATTTGTATTTCATATAGAGATTCGCTCTCAGCGTATGCCGTAAGAGGTTGAAGAAGATCGAGAGAAAGATGTCAATGTAGATGATTCAGAATATAAATAAGAATTAAAAAGGTCTAATGGCCAGAGGTTCACAAAACCAGAAATCTCCCCCCTTATGCAAGAATTTTGCAGATGAGTAGATAGTTGAGTAAGAGGCCGGAAAGATGAGGTCTCGAGAAGAATATACCTCACTCATGCGGTCATAGGATTTGAAGAAAAATTAGAGTAAAAGTTGAAGCTATATGCAAGAATGATACGAAGAGCTCTAGATGCAGTTGAAAATTTTGATGAATCGTAGATGCATGAATCTGATTTTGACAAGAGTAACTTTGATAAAGTTGAACGGTTCAGGTCCCCTAACAGATAGAAGGGAACCTCTTGAAAAGGCAAAGAAGTGAAGCTCAAGATGAAGAAAACACGCATTACTCAACTTCACGGACGAATATTCAGCAACTGGTTAGAGAGTAGTTGACATGATGATTAGAAGTGGTATTAGCAAGACCAGAGAAGTTGATTTTTGTTATGATGAGAGAAATTGAGCACTTTACCTCAAGGTTAATGGAGAGTTGTGGAGCTTTCGGAATCTAGTTCTCCACCGAAGACAAGCTTCCCTGAAGAACTGGGGGGGTAGTATAACTACTATTGCAAAAATTGAGGATTTCAAAATTTTAGAATTCAGGTCTAGGAACCTCATGATCCGGTTCGGGAACCTCATATCTTATATTTGGTTCAGAAACCTTGCGGATTGAGTTGGTCTAATACCTTGAAGAGCAACATGCTTGCATCATGAACACGTCAATGAGTTTTCAGATCTAAAAATGCAAAGCTTACCGGAGGCTTCCACTTCACATCAGATCAGTTTAGAGAAAGATCCAGGTGATACCTCTCCATTTATGTTTACATATTCGTAGAAACCTCCCAGGTACGCGCAACAAACTCTTGCTATACATAAAGCATGCATAAGCATCTATGCTGTTGAGGTCTTACATGAGATAAAGCTATGATTATGTCTTGATTATGTTTCTAGATGTTAGAATGCACATTTACCTGCAGCTCGCAGGTTCCTTGATATTTACCTACATTTAGTAGATTCCTTGTTATTTACTTGCACCTCGCAGGTTCCATAATGATTTACCTGCAGATTGAAGGTTCATTTATATTTACCTATAGCTAACAGGTTCTACGTTACTCATATGGAGATTCTGGTAATAGCTTCCAAGCATAGCTATTTTACCAACATCTAGTAGATTATTCGCTATTTTCTTGTAAGTGACATGTTACTGGTTCATTCATATGTACCTGAAGCTTTTATGTGACAGCTTTCAGGATCGTTGATATTGGTTAGAAGCCAGTTGTAGACAACTTTTCATTAGCAGCTTCCTGCTAGAAGTTTTTAGCCAGTCGATACTTGAGTAGAAGAAAGTGTGTGTTGCTGCAAAGATTTTATGTATCTGTAGTTAACAGATTTTATGTTGTTCACCTGTAATTTTCAGGTTCATTTGTATTTTTCCGAAGCTCATCGCAACAGCTTCCCAATTCACCTGTAGCTAACAGGTTCATATGAAGAGATTCCGGTACACATATCGCGAGAGCTTTCTATCCATAAAGGATCACATAATATCCAATTGGATTCACGTAAGTCTTCGCCAGATTAGTATTCTGATTAGACAGCATGGCATTTCTTTTAGCAAGAATTGATGATAGTAGAAGAAGATCTATTTTGCTTATGATGAGGTTAGTCTTCCTTATGCTTAGAATGACGATGATGATTATAGCTTCCTCATTGTTCTTTTGCGTAACAATAATTACCCAAAAGAACTGGGGGGTAGTATTCCTACTTAGACAATGATATGCATGTTTGATTAGCTATTTCACATGCCAATTTGAAACTTTTTAAGTGCTAGTTTTAGTACTTGTATTGTGGAACAGGTTACCTTGACTAACAGGTTCCTGTAGCATTGACAGTATTTGCAGGTTACCTTGACTAACAGGTTCCTGTAGCATTGACAGTATCTGCAGGTTACCTTGACTAACAGGTTCCTGTAGTTTTGACAGTATTCACGAAGTATGAGTATGAATTGACAGATGTGCAGACTACGATTGATTGATCAGAATTAGCTTGTAGAAAGATTTTCCTGAGCAAGTATTAACCCTCGGGCAGCTTCCCGAGCACGCATTGAGAAAGCCTCAGGTAGCTTCCTGAGCAAGAGTTAAGTCTCAGGCAGCTTCCTGAGCATGAATTAAGCCTAAGGTAGCTTCCTGGGCATTGAGCAAAGTCCCAGGTAGCTTCCTGGGCATTGAGCAAAGTCCCAGGTAGCTTCCTGGGCATTGAGCAAAGTCCCAGGTAGCTTCCTGGGCATTGAGCAAAGTCCCAGGTAGCTTCCTGGGCATTGAGCAAAGTCCCAGGTAGCTTCCTGGGCATCGAGAAAAGTCCAAGGTAGCTTCCTGGGCATTGAGCAAAGTCCCAGGTAGCTTCCTGGGCATTGAGCAAAGTCCCAGGTAGCTTCCTGGGCATTGAGCAAAGTCCCAGGTAGCTTCCTGGGCATTGAGCAAAGTCCCAGGTAGCTTCCTGGGCATCGAGAAAAAGTCCCAGGTAGCTTCCTGGGCACGAGAAAAGCTTCGGGTAGCTTCCAGAGCAAATGTGATTGAAAAGCCTCAGTTGACTGAGCACGACATTGTTGCCAAAAGCCTCAAGTTTCTTGAGCATGTGAATTAAAGTCCTGACAAAAGGCACCTAAAGTCCTGACAAAAGGCATCTAAAGTCCTGACAAAAGGCACCTTAAAGAGAAGCCTAATAAGCTCTCCCTCATGTGGAACCGCCTTTGGCACATGGGAAGAAGGGATAAAATCCTTAGCATTTACCTTCATAAGATGTCTAGCCTGACACATGGAGAAGAGGAATCTGTGTGGACTCCCAGAACGGCACACAGGTTCCTAGAATCGCCTCGAGGCACAAAAAGGAACCAACATGCCTCGAGGCATGTTGGGACCTAGAGAATAGGATTGGGAACCAAGCAGGTTACCTTTCCAAGAGAAAAAAGGAACCAACATGCCTCGAGGCATGTTGGGACCTAGAGATTAGGATTGGAAGCCAAGCAGGCAACCTTTCCAAGAGTTGACCCGAATTGAACAAGAAAATTTTTACTAACATTAACTGGTTTCTGTTTTATGTTCTTTGCTTTGCAGGATTAGTAGTCATCAACAGCTATTCACAAGGAACCTGGTCTAGTTATTCAGCAATGAAAAGTTAAGAAGTTATCAAGAAAGATTATGGTTTAGATTATGGTTCTGAAAACAGTACTCGAAGTATGAAGACAAGAGATTCTAAGTTTAAAAAGGTTTGAAAGTTCCAAGTAGAGCGAGCAGCCGAGGTTTCTGGGAAGCTATTTAGATGGTTCAAGAGGTTCCAGGGGTGTTTCATCCTACGAATAATGGACATTCCTGGGGTTATAAGCAAGCTTCCAATGTATTCTATGAAATCATTAGATGAGAAATCAGTTCATACAAGTCAGTTCGGAAGAAGAAAGAAGTATTACTTGAACAATTAGAGAGTATTTACGACGAGTTTTGCAGTCTGATGATAATGATCTACGAGAAGACGACTTCAAGAAAATTTCCAGGTTAGTTTTCAGCACGATCCTTCGATTTTTGATTTGAGGATTTAATTTGGAATCTGCATACAGAAGCATAGTGTATCCTGTTTCTTACGCCGAGTTAGCTCATGTAAGCTTGGATGCACGATGTGAAAATTATGCATTTTCTCAAAAGGAGTAAATAAAGGGTGAACCTCTTGATGGGAAGCTGTTGAGGTGTCACTCGCTTTTCAAGACTTCTAGATATACAAAAGACATGTGAAGACATTGAAGACAAAGATTACCTAAGAAGATACAAGAGTAAGCAGAAGTATGATGACATCCTAGAAACCTCAGAAGTGTCCTTGGAAAAATTTTGCAAAATTATTAGAAGAATGTATAGAGAATGACTAGCAGTTGAAGAATGAAGATTTGTCATAAGAATGAGTTTCGAAGAAGCAGAAGAGAACATGTTCCTCACTAAGAAAGAAGCTGATCGATACTATGTTTACTAAAACATTATGTGTCCTGTTTCTTACGCCGGGTTAGCTCATGTAAGCTTGGATACGTGTTGTTGAAGTAATGCATTTTAAGAGAAGTGATAAAGCATTGAATCCCATATCAGAAAGTTGAATAGGTTCCTTTCGTATTGCATGACTTCAAGGAACCGGGGGGTACTTGTTGTGCCCAAAATCTCCATGGGCTAGATTTTGGGCCCATTAAGTTATAGGGTTCGATCCATACGAGCCAGAAGATAGATCCAGTACGAGTTGTGATGGTCAGATAGAAGAAATGACTAAGGAAGTATGAATATCAGGAGGTTCCCAATGGTCAGGAAGCTGAGCTGAGCACTAGAAGACCAGGTTCCTCCCTGCAGAAGAGTTCAAGACAGCCTAGCAGCAGTAGTGAAGACAGCAGGAGCATATGGGAACCACAAAGAGGCTCCCCAAACTAATATATTTGTTATTTGTGCAGGTACAAGTACCTATAATGAGGTCCCTAAGCAATATGTCCCGAAATAAGGAGGTTCCTGAGAAACAGGTTCCTAGACAGAGGTTCCTGAGAACCAGGTTCCGAAATACAGGTTCCTGAGCACCAGGTTCCTGAGACATAGGTTCCTGAGCACCAGGTTCCTGAGCGTAGCCAATCAGAAAGAGACCGAATTATTATTGGAGTGTAATTCTAGGGCGCAGTTGATCCTAGAATGCCTCTAATAGACATGAGAATTATAGTAGGGTACGAACTCGAGTTCTACTCTACTTAGCCAACTAGTTCGTGAAAGGCTCTAAAGGAACCTGAGTCCTACACGAATTAGACAACCGAATACAGCTGGTCAAGCAGAATCAGCTTCGCATTAGAACTACGTGAGCTTGATCCCTATATAAACAAGGGTACGTAGGCACCTTGGGAGAACGGCCACAGATCTCGCTAATGGAACCTGCGATGATTCTCGTAACCTCTCAAGCTCAGCTCACCCCCACCATCAAATCACACCCAAATCACCAAAAACAGCCAATTACATGTGTTACACTTGTAAATTCCAGTGGGCCTCCGAAAATCACGTTGATTACGAAAATCCTCCATCAACAGCAAGTTTCCACCAAAAATCTCAATGTTTCTTTGGAAGGTAAAATGGGTAATTTTACCAACAAAAAGTTTTCTAGCAAAGAGGTTGAAATTGGGAGACTCTGAAAAATGATGCAAGTGGTGTGATTTCTGTGAAGAGTCTATTGATCATCTATTCTGGAGATGTAATCTTGCAAAGTGGGGTTGGTTATATGTCTTCAAATGGTGGAATATGGGAATCTCAACTTACATGTCAAGAAATTTCTCTTTAGACTGGTTAATGATGTTACAAGGTGGTGGGATTGTTAATCAAATTTGGAGGATAGTGGTGGGAGGAACTTGCTGGTCTATTTTGCTTGCGAGAAATGATAATATCTTCAACAATATCAAAATCTCAAGGGAAACTCTAGAGTTGCTTATTTTCACAAGAATCTCTAAATGGGGGTGGCAGCTAAACTAACTCCTTTTGCAGATGATCCCATTTGGAAGGTGAATCCTCAAGGTATTATCAAACTGCATTATAACAAAGTCAACTTGGATTTCTGGAATTTCAAAAGAATCAGCTATAAATTCATCAGTGCAGTGGATGGAGCTTGGGGTCTTGATAAGTCTAGAGACCTAATTGGAGGCAATATCAAGAATCAAAATGGGGTTATATTGCATGCTTTTTCTGGACCAGTAAATGCAAGAGATAGTGAGGATGCAGAACTTGAAGCAATCAAACATGTGATATCTGTATCATCAAATCACATATTTGAAGGGGAGAGAATTCTAATATGCTCTGACTCATTGCATGCCATCAGCTCAATAAGATCAGGCAAAAGAGATGGATTTCCGATTTTGATTCAAAATAAAAATGTTTTGGATTGGGTCAAAGGGAAAATAGATTTGGGATATGTTCCGAGGTATCTAAATGAGGATGCAGACTCAATGGCAAAGTCTGGTTTACAAAGGCATGTGTTAGTTTCATATTGGGCCCAACAAACCCACAATGAAATATTTCCGTTATAAGTCTTTGACAGTGGTAGAAGGTATTTCTAATACTATGTTTTATTGTTGGACTCTATCTCTTTTTTCACTGCGTGGGATAAGGAGGATTCTTGCATGGATAGAAGCGTAGTCAGTTTTTTTCTCCCAATCAGTTTCGTTGCCCAATCAGATTTAATGACTTGTCTGAGTAAAGAATATGGAGTTATTTCATGCAACCAATTTTATTGGGATTTCCAAGAGCAAAAGAAAGCAGGCGTGATACTTCTATCATGACAAACAACAACTATATCGGGAAATTGCATATTTCAAATTGGCATAGGTCTTCTCAGTATCTTTATTTAAGATGTCATTTGGGAAGAGATTTCATATGCTATCTCTAAACACTTTACACTGCTTTTCTTCTCACACAACCTCTAATATCTATACTGCTTCTGTTCCTTTCAAATGGATGTTGCATGGTTCCCACCTACAGATGGATATATCAAAATTAATATCCATACCACTGAAAGGCAAATCCCTCTTCCAAATGGTAACACCAATGGTTTAGGAGTAATAATCAGAGATTGTGAAGGGAAAATGTTGTAGGGGGGGTATGGGACCTATCCCAAACTCTGGTTTTCTTCTTACTCAACTTAAAGGTATGCATGTGGAAGCAGTGAAAGCATTGCAACTAGGGAAGTTCAAAACTCATTTTGAGACAGATAGCCAATGGGTTTTCGAATCATTTAGAGACCAAGATGAGATTATTTTCGAGGAAGAAATAGAGAAAATTCTGAGGCAGTTAAATACTGTGCATGCAAATCACTTTGAAATTGGAGTAACTAATAGAAAAGTGACATGCATTATTCCAGAGATGAATATGGCTGCGATTTATCTAGCTGAATATGGAATGGAACATTTAAATGCTTTCTCTGAAATCTCTGAGGCCTTTGGCAATTTGCAGAACCTGCTTGATGAAGATATATATGGGTCTGGGAGTTCACCTATCAATACCAAACATACATTCTTTTTTGGGTATGGGGGAGGTAATTGATGCTTCACCTCCGCCTTCTCCAATTCGTGTTTCAGGTGAGTCAAAACCAGGTGAGATAACAAGGATTGATGGCACAGGTAACATTATCATAAATATGCAGTGTGATGTTAACATTGATCTGGGAAAGATGGTTGAAGACACACCATTTCTAAAGTGCCAATCAAAGGGAGAAGAATGGGCAAGGAAGTCAAAAGGAAAAGAAAAGGTCATGACTGGCTACAAGTTTAATGAAAATGGCTTGCTATCACAGAAGGCAATCGAAGTGCTGGAAAATGGCTCGCTCTCTTTTATTGCAAACAGTTTCAAAAAGGATGCGATTGACTTGGAGGATAAGATATGTGAAGGTGTGTTCATGAAAGATGTGTTAGAAAGTGCAGTATGTGGTTCTTTGGAGGAGTTGGTTAAAAAAATTGCTAAAATCAGAATTTCAAACAAAGGAGTAGAGATTAAAAACAAGCATGGGGAATCTCAATCGACTCAAGGCGATTTGATGGACGTGGAAAAGGCATTACTAGATTCGATCAACCTCGACGAACCAATGCAGGAGTAGTGCTGTAGTTTATTTGGTCGAGTCTACTTTAGTTTATCTGGTCATAGTTGGTGGTTTTACCCTATGAACTGGTTCTTTTATTATTAATGTTGTCCTAGTTATTGTCTTGGTCTTTTAGGAAGCTTAGTTTGTCTCAGTGGTTTTGTAAGCGAGTGGCCTTGTTTCTAAGGCTTCTCGGTGCTCTCTGTGGAGTTTGTTTTCAGGCTAGTCCTGTTTATTATTAATATATCTGGTTTATCAAAAAAAAATATCTCGACTAATTACTATTAATTATATTATGTTATTATTAATTTTAGGTGTATTTATTTTTTTATAATGAAGGGTAAATAAGTAAATTCACGAAGTACCAAAAAACATGTACCAAAAAATAGGTACCAAAAAACAGGTACCAAAAAACATGTACCAAAACATTTAATGTTTCGGATTTTATATAATAGTATAGATATGCACGGATTTTTTTAATATTACATGAATTTTTCTATTAATTTAAATTATTTTTTTTTAACATAAATTTTGGAGACTTAAATTTTTTTATGAGATGATTTGATAATAAATATATATATATATGTTATCCGTGATATTTATAGAAAATGAGGGATTTTAGTTTGAAAAGATGATAGGTTTTAGTTGAAAAAGATAATCGGTTAATTGTTAGTAATTATAAAATTATAAATTTATTTTATTAAATAGAATGTTCGTGATATGATTGGAAAAAGAGAGGATTTAGTTACAGAAAATTTAAAAAGTAACATGTTCCAGGTGAAAAGGTAATTGATCAGTTTATAGGAATTATAATTTAATTACGTAATTTTACTAAATACAATTACTCGTAATATTTTTAGAAAATGAGAAATTAATATTGTCCGTAACATCATATAATTAAATTCCTGCTAGTGAAGGATCCTGAGGAATTTACTATTTTATCCCTAATTTGAGGGCATTTTGGTATTTTCCCCAGGATAAATGGGCTGACCCGAACCGGTTGTTACCCAGATTAACAAAAAAACATAGTTGGCGCTATTCAAATTTAAGTGTTTCCACTAATTAAGCCTACTTATTTGCTATTCAAATCATGTTATCTAATAATGATCCTAAAAACTGTTTCATGTCAAACCAATGTTTCTTAAAATACTATGGCAAACAGATCACAATCAACAATAGAATCTGAATTATGCAGAAGGTTTCTTCTTAGAATGGCGTAAATGTGTAGATTGTTGCATCCTCCTGTTTAACAGTGCAATTATAATTTGTTGTTTCGTGTTTAGTAATGGATAAGAATCATACAAACTCAGCATCAACATTTGGAAATTCATCTGGTTAGTTTCGAACAAATCCCCTTATGACTCCATAATCTTTTACGTTTTTACGTATAAGTTTCTTCGTTTTTCTCATGTATACAGGTTCCAAACGTCCACCTTTAACTAACCAATTATCTCCTTCTTCGATGAAACCTGGTATACAATTTTGTTGTCATAGTATATTTTGTTGTTGTTACAGAATGTCATATTTAAACAAGATCTAAATGTGTATAGTTTTGAGAAGACGTATGATGAATCCAATCGATAAGTTTGCAAGTCAATCATCAAATTACACAAGACAAGTACATACCAACTCAGAGAATGTTCCTCCAAATCTACAAATAAATGGTACGATTTAATTCTACATGTTATCTTTTCCAATTTTGGATGCAGTTTAAGATTTTTTTTATTTTCTTCATATGATTAGATTCCATGTATCGCCCGTTGTCTGAATTGGACCAGAATATCTCTCCATCTTTTAGTAGAAGTAGTCATGCAGCAAATCACCCACTCTCTGAACTGGACAAGAATATACCTTCCCATGTTATTAGAAGTCATCGTATCGGAGACCAAAATTTGCTTTATTCAAAGCAGCTTACCTCTGTGCAAAACCAGTCTTCTGGTAAACAGAATGGCAATCAAGCAGGTTAATAGTTCTATTACACAATGCTAATATATCCATTCTCATTACATATTAGTTTGCATTTTAATTTTTTTGTACTTTGACAAAGGTATCACGCAAAATAATCCCATTACATCTACGAAGGGATCACCATGGACTTCACGCCAACAGTCAAATACCTCTTCAGGTTTACAACTAACTTACAATGATAAAAAATTTTGTGTTATTATTATTAACATTTGCACATTTCCTATTGTCATATTCAGGAATAATTCATCAAACTCCTATCTTGAATAAACAAAGAGAACCAATCAAAACACAGCTTCCATTTAACAGTTATTCAGGTATAATCATATTGTCATGTTTAATAATTTTCAATTTATTGTGGTTGTTTCACATATGATGTAATCGTTTGTAACTTATTAAATGGTTAGGAAGCATGCAGCATACGCCTACTACAATTAAAAACAATTCTCCATTGACTTCCTACTATGCAAGTGCAATTTTAACAGGTTCAATTTGAGTTGTATATTATTTTATTTTATTTTATTTTTCAATTGTATGGAACATTTCATTCTTTATGTTTTTCTGTATATTTCTGTATAGGTCAAATAAGTGGTAATTCTGTTGTAACTCAATCTCATGGAGGCAATGACAGTATCTTGATACGCTTTAATACATCCGGTACAATTTCATTTTAGTTTAATTGATCTATAACCAAATAACATGTATTTTCTAACCATTTTACACAGGTTCATCAAATGCTAAGAAATGTAATAGTATGATGCCTTTGGTTTCTCCATCAGCTCGGAGGTTGTCCACCGTTATTTTATCAGGTATTTTTTATGGTTTCTTTTTAAAAAAACAATTAGATACATAACGTCAAATTCTAATAGCATACGTACGTTTTATGTAGATATTTCTTATGACAAGTCTGCCATGCGCAAATCAAGTTGTACGAAATCAACTAGCAGACCTGATACAACAAGTGAAAGAACAACTTTTCAGCTGCCAGCATCGACTATATTACCAAAAAGTAAGACTTTACTACTTTGGCTCACCAATATCTTGATACAATTTGGTTGTGTAAGATGAATTGATAGATGACACAAATTAAGCCATAAAGTTCACTAAAATAATGTGTTTATATTTTGTTATTTGTATTTAAAGATTTTATGTTATCTAATGTAGTTCCTCAAATTTCAGAGAATATAAATACTTTTGAACACGGTGAATCTTCTATTTCAAAGAGTAAAAATTTGTTGAAATCTTTCAATGACGTTGCAGAAGATAATGACATTGGTGCTTCAGGTGATTCGAAACATAAAACATGATCAATTTCTACGTTTATCATTACATCAGTTTTTACATTTACCTTATTATTTCAACCAGATTCAAATCATTCAGATGACGATGATATACATTGTAAGTTTTTAATCTTATATCTCCTAGGCACATATTACATATTAAACTGTAAATTGTTTATTAGTTCTTATTTTATTATTTCCATATCCAGCAATCCATTCTGAATATTTGAGCGATGATAATGAATATGGAGGTGATGTACCACCAGAAGGTATAAACATGTACTATGTATCTTATTATTTATTTAATGTATTTAAGGTCTAATAATTACTTTTCCATTTTCAGATATGTGGGAAGGGTATATGGATATTGGTGGACCAGATAAAATATGTCCTCAATGTAAAGCAGTCATGTGGAATGCAGAGCGGAATAATAAATCCAACAAATATGCTAATCCAACGTTTTCCATTTGTTGTCGAAATGGTCAGGTTAAACTTCCACCAGAAAGGCAACCACCTCCATTTTTAGCAAATCTTCTTTCTGGAGGCCCCAGAACTTCCCACTATAAGAAACTTATCAGGATTTACAATTCATTGTTTGCATTTACATCTCTTGGCGGCAAAGTTGACAACAAGATAAACAGAGGAAGGGCACCTTACACGTTTAAATTGCAAGGTCAGAATTACCATTTAATAGGAAGCATATGTCCTGTTAATGGTGAAACACCTAAATACTGTCAGCTTTATGTATATGATACGGATAATGAAGTGGAAAACAGAAAAAATGCAGTTCCTGGTAGTGATAGCACGGATCCTTATATTGTGAATGGTCTCTTATTAATGCTCAATGAGCATAATTCATTGGTTCATGGTTTTAGAATGGCACGGGATCGCTTCAAGAACAATGAACCTGAAGAACTCACGCTTACTTTATTATCAAGTTCCTCTGCATCTGGTAGACCAAATAATGTTGGACCTTCCAACGAGGTTGGAGCATTGATTGTTGGAGATCTTGAAAATTCTGCTGGTTGGAGAGATATAATTGTCATGAAAAAAAATAAAAAGCTTAAGAGGATTTACGAGACCAACCGACATTTTATGCAGTTGTAGTATCCATTGATCTTTCCATTTGGTGATGATGGCTTTCATCCTGAAATCAAATTACAGCCTAAGCAGGGTGGACGTCCAGTTCAGGTACTTTATCCTGATGATGAATCAGATGAAACAAAACACCGGTTATTTGTCTCGCTACGTGAATATTATGCATATAAGCTAATGATAAGGCCCTCTGAAGGTACAAATAAATTTTAAGCTAATATTAGTTATAATTTATATAGTGCTATGATGGTTATGAACCTAATAAAGGCTACTTATTGGATTCTATTTTCAGCACTAACTCCCCATCTTTGTGGGAGGCTATGGCAACAATACATTGTTGATGCTTTTACCGCAGTTGAGCAGTATAGGCTTGATTGGGTGAAAACTCATCAGACAACAATACGTGCGGACTTATATAGTTCCATACGTGATTCATTGCGTAAGGGTGATACAGATCCATCACATATTGGAAAGAATATTATTCTTCCAGCTACATTTACAGGATCAAAACGGTATATGTCCCAATATTTTAAAGATTCCCTTGCAATATGCCGTTCAATTGGCCATCCTTCATTATTTCTGACAATGACCTGCAATACCAAGTGGCCCGAAATACAACGCATGCTTGAACATCTGCCAGGTGTTGATGTAGCTGATGCTCCTGATGTTGTCGCAAGGGTATTTAAAATGAAAGTAGACGAGTTAGTGGATTTAATAAAAAATAAGAATTACTTTGGTAGATGCATTGGAGGTATGCTTTACAAAAGTGTTTTTTCTTCTTAATATCTTTTGCATACAAAAATGTATTGTATCAATCAATTTGTTTTACTTTTTGGAACAGTCATGTACGTAATTGAATTTCAGAAGCGTGGTTTGCCCCACACACATATGTTGGTTTGGTTGCACCCAGACGATCGTCCAAAAAATATAGAGGACATTGATAAGTTAGTTTCTGCTGAAATTCCTGACAAAGACTCTGATCCAATTTGTTACAATGCTGTCAAAAATTACATGGTTCATGGTCCATGTGGAAAGGACTTTTCCTATTCACCGTGCATGGCAAATGGGAAATGCATCCGTCATTTTCCCAAGAGGTACATAATTAATTTTAGGCATTTTAATTTTTTTTGGCACATATATTCCATTTGTCATTCCAAGATCATATTATGATTTGAACAATAATACATTTAAATGTGCAGGTACAATGGCCACACGTTCTTTGATGATAGTGGATTTCCAGTTTATCGAAGAAGGAAGATGAACAGAAGTGTTGTTAAAAATGGAAATTCTCTTGACAATCAATTTGTTGTTCCGTACAACAGAGATTTATTGGTTAGATTCCAATGTCATATCAATTTGGAGATTTGCAATAATTCACGATCATTGAAATACTTATTCAAGTATTGTCTGAAAGGCCACGACAATGCCACAATGTTGTTACAACGAAAAAAAGGGAATAATGCATCTAATGTAAACAATGGTAAAGGTAAGACTGTAGACGAGGTTAAACACTATCTTGATGGACGTTATGTTTGTGCTTCTGAGGCTGCATGGAGGATCCTAGGTTATGACATTCATTACCGATATCCATCTGTTGAGCGACTACCCGTTCATGTTCCCGGAGGGAAGAGCGTAAGCTTTAAAGTGAATACCAAAAACTTGGAACAGATTGCAAGTGAAGCAAATTCTAGAAAGAGTAAACTAGAAGCTTGGTTCATTGCCAACAAAACAATTCCAAGTGCTCGAGAGTATACTTATCAGGAATTTCCAAAAGGGTTTACATGGCAGCCACGTTCATGCAAGTGGAAAGAAAGACAGCGTGGTATGGTTGTTGGCAGGTTATCCGAGGTCCATGCATCAAGTGGTGATGCATTTTATCTTCGTATGCTTCTTATGCGAAATAAAGGTGCTACATCTTTTACTGATTTATGTACCATTGATGGTAAAGTTTACCAGACATTCAAAGAATCATGTGATGCCCTTGGGCTGCTTAAAGATGACAAACAGTGGGATGACGCACTACGTGAAAATGCACAAACCGCATTGCCTGGACAACTTAGAGCAATGTTTGTGCATATATTGACCAACTGTCCAGTAGCAGATCCAAGAAAATTGTGGAAACAACATTGGTCAAGTTTGTCCGAAGATATTTTGTATTCAAAGCGGAAAAAAACTGGGAACCAGGCTCTCACTTTAACTGATGATGAATTAGAGAATTATGCTCTTGCAGGTATTTCCAATCATATTTGCATATTTACCATTAATACTTATGTTCATCTATAAAAAAAAATTATTCGTCCTACTACAAAAATAATAGTAATACAAGTGTTATAAAAGTGCAAGTAATATTTCCATCTATTAAGGTATTTTAATTTATCTTTTTTTTACAGAGGTTGAAAAGTTATTGAACGAGGTTGGTAAATCTTTGAGAGACTATGCAACAATGCCATTTCCAGATGAAGCTTTCATGCAGCATTCGTGTAATCGTTTAATTGAGGAAGAAACTTCTTATGATAAGGATGATATGAAATCACAGCATGACAAACTACATTCAAACCTCAACAGTGAACAACTTGAAGTCTATAACTCCATTATTTCTTCGGTTAGCAGCCTATATGGAGGTATGTTTTTTGTTTATGGAAGCGGCGGGTGTGGCAAGACATATCTCTGGAAAACTCTATGTTGTCGTTTGCGGAGTGAAGGTAAAATAGTCTTACCTGTTGCATCTTCCGGTATTGCTGCTGTTCTACTACCTGGTGGTAGGACTGCCCATTCTAGATTCCAGATTCCCATTAAATTGGATCAATATTCTGTAGCCAACATAAAGCATGGTAGTGACATTGCCGAGTTAATCAAGCAGACAAATCTGGTCATTTGGGATGAAGCTCCAATGCAGCATCGTCACGGTTTTGAATCTGTTGACCGTTCTTTTAGAGACATAATGTCAGCCGTTGATCCAAAGAGAAAGAAGCTTCCATTTGGCGGTATCACTATTGTGTTTGGTGGCGATTTCCGTCAGATTCTTCCAGTAATTCCAAAAGCATCAAGGAGTGAAGTTGTCAATGCTTCACTGAACCAGTCCCGTTTGTGGGATTCCTGTAGAGTATTTCTCCTTCGGAAAAACATGCGTTTAGGTTCTGGTAATTCCGATGCTCAGAATAAAAAAATTGCTGAATTTAGTAAGTGGGTTCTGGATGTTGGTGATGGAAAGATAGAAAATATCCATCCTAAAGAATCTCATTCGAACCCTGAGATTCTAATTCCAAGGGAATATCTAATAGAAGATTACATCAGTTCTGTAAAGAGTATCATTGATGTCACTTATCCAGATTTTTCCAAGAACATGAATTCTCAAACGTACTTGAGAGAAAGAGCAATCCTTACTCCTACAAATGCTATTGTTGACGACATCAATTCTCATTTATTGGAGCTTATTCCAGGTACATCACACTCATACTTAAGCCAAGATTCAATAGATGATGTATATGGAGATGTTGAAGATGAGTACGAGTCCTCTTTTCCAATTGAATACTTGAATTCAATTAATATGCCATGTCTTCCAAAACATGAACTGAAGCTCAAAGTTGGAGCTGTGGTCATGTTGATGAGAAATCTCAACCAAATTACCGGGCTTTGTAATGGTACTAGGATGGTCCTCACCAAATGTTTGAAGAATAGTGTTGAGTGTGAAATTTTAACAGGATCTCATGTTGGTACTAGACATCTAATTCCAAGAATTGAGATGCAACCTACGGACACAAAATGGCCATTTGTTTTCAACAGAATACAATTTCCGTTGCAGATATGTTATGCCATGACGATTAACAAAAGCCAAGGTCAGTCATTGGATAGAGTTGGTTTATTTCTGCCACGTCCTGTCTTTTCTCACGGTCAATTTTATGTTGCTGTGTCAAGAGTAACTTCACCAGATGGACTTCACATTCTCATTGAGGGGGATTCTGGAAGATCAAATCATTTTACAGCAAATGTTGTTTTTGACGAGGTCTTCTACAATCTACCAGTTGTTCCTGATTAGGAATTTAACCTTTCTTTTGGTTAAATTTTCACTAATAAAGACATGTAGCAATGAATTTTAAATTTCTCCATGATGAATATTATGGTTTTTACTAATATAAGGCGATTGCTGTACATATTTCTTTGTTCTCCAATTTACTTATTAGTTCCTTGCAATATAATTTTCATCTTTTCTTGAAGAATGTAGCCATGCTCAGTCCTCAGAAATATTTAAACTTTACATTTTTCATGGATTCTGATCCAGCATGTCGAAATATTTAGTTGAATCAGATCCCATCTCATCACATTTGGATTTGAGTTATGCAGAAAAACTAATAAGAAAACAAACTGATTACATAGAAACACAACATTAATGGTTAGACTACTACAAATTGAACTACTACAATATACTATCAGTTTATTGTTTAGGGTTGGATGCTATGTTGGGTAATGACATGTAAAAATTGGATAAAAAATTAGTTAATAAGCAAGCGTGATAATCCCACATTTGTTCAAGTTAATCTGTTAGATAGACGATTGTCGAGAACATTGAAGTAGTACTATGAAGACGCTGGCAAAATTATAGAAAATGATAATCTGTTCTACTTAGTACGTTGTTTTTATTCTTTGCCAAAATGATGGAAATTAATCCAGCAATAGAATAAGAAAACTACTGCTATATAACTAAGTAGTTACACATTGCGAAATACCAAATAACATAGATGCATTATCCAAGTATCTGAACTCTTATATGAGTTTTAAACATTATCGCAATAATGTCATAAAAGTTATGAATAGCTTATAATAGTTACTAAGTACTAAATCCTCTGAATACACCCAAAAATATTCCATGAGGAACTTATTTCAACAATTTAAATGTCATTTAACTACGTCCGGGAAACTCAATATCGAATACCAATCCTCCTTCAGCTTCCAACAGATTGAACACCAAAGTTTCATTTTTCTTCACCTTTTTGTCTCTTGCAAACTTATTCCAGCCTCCTGAAAACCTTGCAAGGCCATTGGAGTATACCACTCCAATATCGCAAACTTGATCTGCACTTCTAAAGCTAACATGCTCACCAGCTATCCATTTGCGATTTTCTGGATTGACATATCCTGGGATATACTGCACACAACAAAATAATCTTAATAAGCAGAAATACTACAATACTATCTTGATAACTATCAAAATTGTATTGTAAAAATTAGATTTATTAAGATAGCTGATCATACCGGTCCATGTGATGTGTTATCAACATTACATTTTGTCATGATTGCAGAAAAGCCTATTGCTTGATCATTCATTTCAATGCCAACCACTGCATTTCCATCATTGTTTTCCAATTCTGGTTCGTTCATTTCAGCATCATATATCAAATTTGCAGTAGGCTCTTCCAAGACAGTAACACCATTATTGCTATATTCTACTATTCCTGCTTCTATTTCCCAAAAATGTGAACAATTAAAAAATATGGAAATTTAGATTTACAAGTAAATGTATTAAAAATCACAGAATGTTTCAAATAAAGAAAATATGTACCAATAAGAATATAAATCATATACCTGTCACATTAGGATTTGCATCAACATACTTTTCAACTTTTCCATTATCAAAAATGATAATTTCAAACTTTCCTACACCACAGTAAGTGAACAGCAATAAATCATTCTCTTCAAGAGAATTCAAGCCAAACATATCAGACAGTCCTATAAGTTGCCTTTCTTCATTCAAGTAACGACCATGGAACACTGATCCATTTGACAAACAAATTGAAACACTGTCCGGAATATTTTTTCCAAACATTCTGCAGAATCTTGCCGGGATTACCTATAAAACATTATTATGATTAACAATCTGATTCTTATTTTAAATGATTAGCAATACATTTAAAATTACACTAACAGTATTCAAGATTTGTGCATAAATTGGTAACTTACTATTTCTCCAAAATCAAAAGCAGATTCTTCAGCAGTTAAAAGAAATTTCCATCCCACTCCATTGATATTGTCTAAAAAATTATGAGTAAAAAGTAACGAAATAGTTAACCACTTCATTATAAAGCAATATAGCATACCAATATAACATCAACATATACTATTTAATAATCGAATTTGTAACTTACCTTGATCATACACGGTGGCCCGTGGTATAGTTCTGAACTGAAAATAATCCACTTCACAGAAATCTTCTTTTAATACAAATACCAGAAAATTTCCATTACCCTCATAATTGTATATCATAGTGGAACCAAAAAGTCTCATGCATTCTTTAATCATTGCAGAAATAGGATATAATGATTTTTCACTCTTTTTGAAATGTAGATGAAAATCCCGTCCATTGGGCAATCTGAGTCTGATATTATGCGGTAGATCATCTCCATACTCCATAATGAATCTCTCTGGTAATCTCTGATAAAATTATATAGTAATTAATTTTTGTAAACAGGAGCTAAACATATAAAGATTACGTACATGATAAATTTTTTTATTGAAACACATACCAGGTTTTTGCTTTTCGTTGTTTCACGTTCTATAACTATGACAAATAACGGGTATCTTCCATTGAATAAGTTCACCTATAAAACACGTTTATTTATTTTGCAAACACATAAGTAAATCCACATTTATGTAACTTATTTTGAGACAAAATTAAAAATAGGAATATTGATCCAATTTAATGCATTCAAGAAACTAGAATGCCATGATAACATTATCCGAATCAATATGATCTCCTTTAGTTATATTATAATAATATAATAGTTAAACTGGAATTAACTATACACTTACGCTTTTCATGGCATTCTTGGAAACTTTGGTTTCCTCAACAGTTTCTTCTTCTTTACCACTATCTCCATCCATGTCTTCATCCATATCTGAACATTGTTTACACAATATAAAAGATGTTGTAATTACAAACTAGCATCGACAAACCAAGCTACATACTTTCTCAAGTCAACTTTTTACACATTTGACAGCAAGTTTACTAACCTGATTCAGAGTTCCATTTAATGCTCCAAAGCCAATTTGCTTGGCTATAATCTGAATTCTCAACAGAGCGATTTTCATACTCTATCTCTGTACCATCGATTTGGTAAATCCTTGCAAACAAGACATTATTTTCCTTTATTGTGAACACAATAGTCTCTTTTTTTTTGCAGATTGAACCTTTGGATCATTTTCTCAAGCTGTGACAAATAGCCACCAGTAGAGTTGTACAAAACAGGACACCTTTCACCAAAGATTTCAAGTTGATTTATACAACCAAGCTTTTCTTTGTATTTATCCTTTATCGTTTTTGGTACAAACTGTTATATATTACATATACATAATTAAATCAGAATAAATAAATTTTGAAGAATGCATAATATACGTTTTTCTTCTAAATACTCATTATTGATGAGAATAGAAGAAAGAATAATAAAACTAGAACAGATCATACCATTACGCTTTCCTCCAAGCAATGCTGAGAGACAACTTTTAGAAATGATCTCTCAAAAACACCAATTTTTTCTGTTTTTTCGAGTTAAAATAAAATTTTAGATTTTAAAATGTATATATACTTGCATAAAAAATGCTTAAAGACTATCGTTTAAAAATTACCTCGACCATCATCAATGATTTGTTCCTTTCCTTTAAACATGCAAACATTTACAGTGTACATTCCTGATGAAGGAATTCTAAACAGAACCAGTGTATCCCCAACTTCCAGCTTAATCTCCTCTACAAAGGCAAACCACTGTTTACCAAGCACACATGTATTTTCGATCCATTGAACATCAATTTCCCATGTTTTTTCTGTAAAACGCAGATAAACCTTTCCACCATCTTCCCAATCTTTGTAAAGTTTATCAAACTCCTTGCTCAGACTCTGTAATTAAATGATATAAGTTCAATTTTTATTCTAAGTAGAAAGCACTGTTTATAAATTAAAACCAAAGAAACAGAACTTACCAGAAATGGAAGTCTTCCATCGATATGCAAATTGGTTATCTTCATCTCAAAATAGTTCACGAAATTCATAAAAGCATTAAAGGACCATATTGCAGCAGATTTTTGATAGTTCAGTGAAAAACCATCAAAAATATAATCTTTCTTCTTCCATCTTTGACATTTTTTACTATTAAGAAATTTCGATGGAGACATCTTTCTATAGTTGGTCTCAATTGCCGTGTTTTTAAATATTTTAACATGAAATTGATCTTCTCCATAGTAATCAAACTGAACAGCACCATACATTTTGATTTCGTAATACTTCATAAATCTTTGCATCCCATAGATTTTCTTCAGTTTCCTATCATATTTTCCTTTCCACTCGATCAAGTTGCATTTAAACTTTAAACGTGAAGGAATTACACTCCCAAATTCATCGTGAAAGCTTTTTGGAATTCTCTACAACAATGTTATAATAGTGAAAAAATTAATAAAGTCACAAATGAGGAATGCAAGTATATTACCACATCACATCGAAGACTTATATATATTATACATGTTACTTTAAATTTTTTTAAACAATAATTCATACTTACAAAGCTTCCAAAAGATTCAATTTCGTTGTTTGCAGATAGAAAACTTGATAAAACCAATCTTTGTTCTGTGAAAAAAAACATATTATCATGTATTCAACCAGTACCTCTACTATGTTATAAGTAGTAAAAAGCAAATTACCACTATGAGTAACCAACTTTGATCTCCTTTGTGACATTATTTTCCTGCATTCAAATATTTTAAATGTCAATTAGAATTGTTTTACTAAACTTAATTCTACTGTTAAAATCTATAAAGAAAAATACTTATACTTCATGCATTCAATTGTTACCAAGATAATAATATCCTAAAAACAAGAAGATGCATAATCAGTTACCGATTTCCAGATATAAACATTTAACTATGAATATGGTGTATATGAAGAAGCTCATATAGATTTGAATACAAAAAAGGAAAACACATGACATACTTTTAATCAAGTTCAGATATGCTTTGATCATACAAAGATTGATAAATTTGATAGCTAATTTCACTGTAAACTAAGCATCGAAATACCTTTACTGAGGTAACCTGTTAGAAGACGATGATGAATGAATTTCAGATTGAACCAAAACCCTTCAATTTTATCCTTCTCGCCGGCATGCAAAACAAAGTCCTGGTCTGTTTTGCTTTCCCCTTTTAGCTATCCTCTTTTTAGGCAAATTTATGTATATCCTATATTTAAGACTATATTTAAGAGGTCTTTCAATATTGTCTGCACAGTAAATATTTTTAATACAAAACACAAATTCCTAGGCATGTCAATTCTTTTTTGTTAGAATTTTTTTAATCTTACTTTTTTGTAAGAACTGATTTTATTTTATTAGTAGAACCCGTGCAATTAACGAAATTTTTAATAATTTTTTATTTTTATTTAAACGAATAAAGATATGCAAAAATTTAATCATATAAATAGGGAAAAAATTAACCTGGTGGGTAGTCTAAATCATTGATAATTATTTCCTTAATATTTTTAAATGTTATAATATTTTCAGGTAAAACACTACATCTAACCGGTTGTATCTGGTAGCAATATGTTGTAGATGCATTTATTGCAGTTGGTGAATACCTACTATATTCACCAACTATATTCGTTTAATAGAAACAGCAAAAAACTAAATATTGAATTGATACTCCTTAGAAAAATAGGCAATTTTTTATAAATATATTTTTTAATAAACCGTCTAATACCGATTAATATTTCTTATGACCGCATAGGCGTCGCCTATTAATAAAGTGCAAAATGTTCAATTTTTGTATATTTAAAAAAAAAGTTTTTTATTAATTTTCTGAATGAGAATGTATTTTTCCTGCGAAATAGGTTTATAATATTTTTAAATATCTACGGTCACAAAATTTATTGAAATTTTTTTCGTTAAATTTGATCTAAATGTCTTCATTTTTTTTAACCACAACAATTTGTATGTTGGAGAAAAAAGAGTATCAAACTCATATTAATGGTCCATGAAGACTGATTAAGCTAAATGGCCTATTGGTTTCTTGGTCATATTTGAAATTGGTTGTTTGCACTTTAGAATATTTATTTTGAGATAAGCTATTTGATGAAGTATGTATAAAAAAGTTTTATGTACCTAGATTGGCAAACGATAAAAAGTTTTAGACCAGTTTAGGATCATCATAGTAGCATATATTTTGGATATTTGATTTTTTTTTAAAATTTTTTGTTATTTAGATTTTGTGTTTGTTTGCTTTTGATATCTCCGAATTATAAATTTTCATAATTATTCAAAAAAATACCTTATGATTTAGTAGACGTAAATGAAGGCATTCATACATGTTGTAACTTATCTTCACAAATAAATTTTTTAATAATTTATTATTTTTATTTATAATGATTACTTATTAATAAACGAATAAAGATATGCAAAAATTTAATCATATAATTAGGGAAAAAATTAACCTGGTGCGTAGTCTAAATCATTGATAATTATTTCCATAATATTTTTAAATGTTATAATATTTTCAGGTAAAACACTACATCTAACCGGTTGTATCTGGTAGCAATATGTTGTAGATGCATTTATTGCAGCTGGTGAATACCTACTATATTCACCAACTATATTCGTTTAATAGAAACAGCAAAAAACTAAATATTGAATTGATACTCCTTAGAAAAATAGGCAATTTTTTATAAATATATTTTTTTAATAAACCGTCTAATACCGATTAATATTGCTTATGACCGAATAGGCGTCGCCTATTAATAAATTGCAAAATGTTCAATTTTTGTATATTTAAAAAAAAAATTATTAATTTTTTGAATGAGAATGTATTTTTCCTGCGAAATAGGTTTATAATATTTTTAAATATCTACGGTCACAAAATTTATTGAAATTTTTTTCGTTAAATTTGATCTAAATGTCTTCATTATTTTTAACCACAACAATTTGTATGTTGGAGAAAAAAGAGTATCAAACTCATATTAATGGTCCATGAAGACTGATTAAGCTAAATGGCCTATTGGTTTCTTGGTCATATTTGAAATTGGTTGTTTGCACTTTAGAATATTTATTTTGAGATAAGCTATTTGATGAAGTATGTATAAAAAAGTTTTATGTACCTAGATTGGCAAACGATAAAAAGTTTTAGACAGTTTAGGATCATCATAGTAGCATATATTTTGGATATTTGATTTTTTTAAAAAAATTTTGTTATTTAGATTTTGTGTTTGTTTGCTTTTGATATCTCCGAATTATAAATTTTCATAATTATTCAAAAAAATACCTTATGATTTAGTAGACGTAAATGAAGGCATTCATACATGTTGTAACTTATCTTCACAAATAAATTTTTTAATAATTTATTATTTTTATTTATAATGATTACTTATTAATAAACGAATAAAGATATGCAAAAATTTAATCATATAAATAGGGAAAAAATTAACCTGGTGCGTAGTCTAAATCATTGATAATTATTTCCATAATATTTTTAAATGTTATAATATTTTCAGGTAAAACACTACATCTAACCGGTTGTATCTGGTAGCAATATGTTGTAGATGCATTTATTGCAGTTGGTGAATACCTACTATATTCACCAACTATATTCCTTTAATAGAAACAGCAAAAAACTAAATATTGAATTGATACTCCTTAGAAAAATAGGCAATTTTTTATAAAAATATATTTGTAATAAATCGTATAATACCGATTAATATTGCTTATGACCGCATAGGCGTCGCCTATTAATAAAGTGCAAAATGTTCAATTTTTGTATATTTTAAAAAAAGTTTTTTTATTAATTTTCTGAATGATAATGTATTTTTCCTGGAAATAGGTTTATAATATTTTTAAATATCTACCTCACAAAATTTATTGAAATTTTTTTCGTTAAATTTGATCTAAATGTCTTCATTTTTTTTAACCACAACAATTTGTATGTTGGAGAAAAAAGAGTATCAAACTCATATTAATGGTCCATGAAGACTGATTAAGCTAAATGGCCTATTGGTTTCTTGGTCATATTTGAAATTGGTCGTTTGCACTTTAGAATATTTATTTTGAGATAAGCTATTTGATGAAGTATGTATAAAAAAGTTTTATGTACCTAGATTGGCAAACGATAAAAAGTTTTTGACCAGTTTAGGATCATCATAGTAGCATTTTTTTTTGGATATTTGATTTTTTTTTGGATATTTGATTTTTTTTTGAATTTTTTGTTATTTAGATTTTGTGTTTGTTTGCTTTTGATATCTCCGAATTATAAATTTTCATAATTATTGAAAAAAATACCTTATGATTTAGTAGACGTAAATGAAGGAATTCATACATGTTGTAACTTATCTTCACAAATAAATTTTTTAATAATTTATTATTTTTATTTATAATGATTACTTATTAATAAACGAATAAAGATATGCAAAAATTTAATCATATAATTAGGAAAAAAATTATTCTGGTACTTAGTATAAATCGTTAATATTTTCATAATATTTTTAGATGTTATAATATTTTCAGGTAAAACACTACATCTAAGCGGTTGTTTCCGGTAGCAATATGTTGTAGATGCATTTTTTGCAGTTGGTGAATACCTACTATATTCACCAACTATATTCGTTTAATAGAAACAGCAAAAAACTAAATATTGAATTGATACTCCTTAGAAAAATAGGCAATTTTTTATAAAAATATATTTTTAATAAATCGTATAATACCGATTAATATTGCTTATGACCGCATAGGCGTCGCCTATTAATAAAGTGCAAAATGTTCAATTTTTGTATATTTAAAAAAAAGTTTTTTATTAATTTTCTGAATGAGAATGTATTTTTCCTGCGAAATAGGTTTATAATATTTTTAAATATCTACCTCACAAAATTTATTGAAATTTTTTTCGTTAAATTTGATCTAAATGTCTTCATTTTTTTTAACCACAACAATTTGTATGTTGGAGAAAAAAGAGTATCAAACTCATATTAATGGTCCATGAAGACTGATTAAGCTAAATGGCCTATTGGTTTCTTGGTCATATTTGAAATTGGTCGTTTGCACTTTAGAATATTTATTTTGAGATAAGCTATTTGATGAAGTATGTATAAAAAAGTTTTATGTACCTAGATTGGCAAACGATAAAAAGTTTTTGACCAGTTTAGGATCATCATAGTAGCATTTTTTTTTTGGATATTTGATTTTTTTTTGAATTTTTTGTTATTTAGATTTTGTGTTTGTTTGCTTTTGATATCTCCGAATTATAAATTTTCATAATTATTGAAAAAAATACCTTATGATTTAGTAGACGTAAATGAAGGAATTCATACATGTTGTAACTTATCTTCACAAATAAATTTTTTAATAATTTATTATTTTTATTTATAATGATTACTTATTAATAAACGAATAAAGATATGCAAAAATTTAATCATATAATTAGGAAAAAAATTATTCTGGTACTTAGTATAAATCGTTAATATTTTCATAATATTTTTAGATGTTATAATATTTTCAGGTAAAACACTACATCTAAGCGGTTGTTTCCGGTAGCAATATGTTGTAGATGCATTTTTTGTAGTTTTTAATATAGACTATATTGGTTTAATAGAAACAGCAAAAATCTAAATATTGAATTAATATTGCTTAAAAAAATAGGAAATTTTTTGTAAAAATCTATTAATAAAGTGCAAAATATTCCATTTTTGTATATTTTAAAAGAAGTTTTTTACTAATTTTCTGAATGAGAATGTATTTTTCCTGCGAAATAAGTTTATAATATTTTTAAATATCTACAGTCGCAAAATTTATTTTAATTTTTTTTTGGTACATGTAATCTAAATGACTTCATTTTTTTTAACCACAACATTTTTTATGTTGGAGGAAAAAGAGTACCAAGCTCATATCAATGGTCCATGAAGAATGATTAAGATAAATGGCATATTGGTTTTTTGATCATATTTGAAATTGGTGGTTTGCACTTTAGAATACTACATTATCTATGTCCATCTAGAGCCATGATCTAAGTTTGAAGTAGAAGTCAATTTGATGATGCATCATCAGTTTACAGCAGCATTATATTAGCCTTAACCTTAACCTTAACCTTGGTCGAAGTAGCTGTAAGATGATTGTAGCTGCTAGATGACTTGATTGACTAAATTCAATCTGATACCACATCAACAACTTTTATTCCAACTACTCTAATGCTCCTCTTTCCTTGCATTTCGATCTCAAAATCACACCTGATCATCCTGTAATACAGCCATACATAAGGTTTTTACCTGATTATCCTGTGATCTCTTATCAAACTGTATCAAATACATGAACATTGAAATTATTTCACAACATAACAGTGACAACTATAGCCTATTTATAAATGCAAATGTTCTAATCTTCTGTTTAAGAAACAGATTGATAAGATTGTTATCAACTTGAACAATAAAACCAATCTGTGCACCATCTTCTTCTAAAGTAAAAACTAAGACATCAAATTTTTCCAACTTATTAATTCTCATAGATTCATTCCACTTTGCCGAAAACCTTGCCCTGCTAATGCTCAATACCGTGCCAACAATGCAGCTTTATGTTTCTATCTTTTCCAAAAACCTTGCCCTGCTAATGCTCAATACTATGCCGAAAATTGGGGATTTTTTAATGTGTCATACTAATAAAAAGGAGGATTATTTTTATTTAACCATATACATTCCACTTTTCGTCACAGTATACATCTCAGTGATACATTTATTCCTGTCTTCCAGTTTCGTTACCTAGCTTTAATCTATAATGAATGCTAACTTGCTGGGAAGGAAGGACAACACATGTTAATCGTGCAATTTTGTAACGTTTTGGTTTTTTGATCATATTTGAAATTGGTGGTTTGCACTTTAGAATACTACATTATCTATGTCCATCTAAAGCCATGATCTAAGTTTGAAGTAGAAGTCAATTTGATGATGTATCATCAGTTTACAGCAGCAGTATTTTAGCCTTAACCTTAACCTTGGTCGAAGTAGCTGTAAGATGATTGTAGCTGCTAGATGACTTGATTGACTAAATTCAATCAGATACCACATCAACAACTTTTATTCCAACTACTCTAATGCTCCTCTTTCCTTGCATTTCGATCTCAAAATCACACCTGATCATCCTGTAATACAGCTATACATAAGCTTTTTACCTGGTTATCCTGTGATCTCTTATCAAACTGTATCAAATACATGAACATTGAAATTATTTCACAACTTAACAGTGACAACTATAGCCTATTTATAAATTCAAATGTTCTAATCTTCTGTTTAAGAAACAGATTGATAAGATTGTTATCAACTACAACAATAAAACCAATCTGTGCACCATCTTCTTCTAAAGTAAAAACTAAGACATCAATTTTGTCGAACTTATTAATTCTCATAGATTCATTCCACTTTGCCGAAAACCTTGCCCTGCTAATGCTCAATACCGTGCCAACAATGCAGCTTTATGTTTCTATCTTTTCCAAAAACCTTGCCATGCTAATGCTCAATACTATGCCGAAAATTGGGGATTTTTTAATGTGTCATATTAATAAAAAGGAGGATTATTTTTATTTAACCATATACATTCCACTTTTCGTCACACTATACATCTCAGTGATACATTTTTTCCTGTCTTCCAGTTTCGTTACCTAGCTTTAATCTATAATGAATGCTAACTTGCTGGGAAGGAAGGACAACACATGTTAATCCTGCAATTTTGTAACGTTTTGCTCTGGTCATAGATACCACATTTTATATTTAATTTCAGCTGGAATCACAGGGCAATTGGTATTGGCTTCACTGGAAATGTTGTCCCAGTAAAATGCAAGTGTTCAATGTTTCTTTATGAATCGACTAAGGTGTGCAAAAACACCAGTTTTAACCAGTAAACCAATATGGGAAAAGTAATGCCAGAAAACCCGTTGTGTCATAGAAGATCAACGTAAAATGAAACAGTTAATAACATTAAACCAGCACTAAAAGATCCTCTCTGTTCATCTCTGTTTAGACATACTAATAATCAAGGGCATACTAATAATAACCTTATTCCCATAGCATATCTTAAAGTTTTATATAGCATCATGCAAATCACCAGAAAAACAAACATGTTTTGACACATTCATATTATAAAAAATAAAGAACTAATCCTCAACAACTTCTACATCAAAAGTCACTCCATCTCCTTGCAAGCTAAATCGAAGTATGTCATTCTCATTTAAGCCATTCTGTCGCACAAATACACTCCATCCAGCAGAAAACCTTTTACGGCCATTTGTGACATTAATCCCAATTTGCCATTGTAGTCCATTTCTTCTGAAGTAAACAATTTGTCCAGAATTCCAATTGCTTATAAATGCCTCAAGTTCCGTTCTAATGTACTGCAATTTTTATTTTTTTCATTACTAATGGTTATAAAAATATACCAGCTTATCTATTGTCAATAATTATATATATTACACTTAATTAAATCTTACCACGCCATGGCAATGGGTATCGACATTAGACTTTGAAAGAGTTGCTTGAAATTCTCCTAAAATGAGATCACCAGCTTCCTCAATACCATCTTCACTTTCAGATTCTTCATTATTATCATTAAATTCACCCATACTCATTATACTTTCTTCACCATCACTAACAATATCATTAGTTCCTTCCAATATCTCAATGGAAATCCGACTTTCAGCATCTTCTCCTTTTTTCACTGTCATCAATACAAAATGTTCCAACATTAATGGTTATATTAGTAAACCGTAAAAGGTATCACTTACATATATAAATACTGTACTTTAGTGGAAATACCAGAATATGACTTATCCCATGTATCATTCATGAACCAATGACCCGGATTGATAATATGTGTTTCACATTCACTTTGATATTCAACTTCGAGTCCATCCCTTCGATAAATTCGCATGTTAACCTCATGATTATCATTCGTTGTCAGAAAAACGGTATCATTCCTTTTGAGATCATATTTCTCTAAAATCATCTCAATATTTTTTAAAGCCTTGGTAATTGTATTGTATGATACTGTAAAAGTGGATTGACCACAATGTATTGTATCAACTTTTGATACAATATCACAATAAAATTTCCGGACAAGAATTGGAGAAACCTGTCACATTATTTTTTATTAACATATGTTAATGACATTTGCATCACTACTATTTTACAAAGTAAAAAACTATATACGGTAAAAAAAAGAAATATAAATTTATAAGTTAACTTACAATCTCTTTATGATGCAATGTATGCAAATTTAGGACATGAAAAAATGAAACAGGACGACTTCGTATTCCTGTTGAAAAAAATTAAAATTAAATAATAATTACAAATATAGCGAATAAATCATGATTTTCATAATATAAAGTTAATATTTTTTTACACAATAAAAAAATATACCTGATCTCAAAGCATGTCTGTTAATCTCATCACTTTTGAACAAGCACACTTGCACCATATCCTCTAATTGTTCGAATACTGCGTTAAAAATAAGAATGTCCTTCTTTTCGATTCCACAATCTTTCACAAAATCCGTCCATCCATTTCCAAGATAATGATCATCGCCAGAAATTTCAATACTTACTTCCCAATATTTTATCAGGAAATGTAACTTTATGATATCACCATTTTTCCACTTGCTATATAAATCGGATAATTGTTTTGGTAACATCTGTTTGATTAAAACAAGTTATTAAAAAATGGAAAATCAGTTCAAACAAAATACATCTTTGAAATAAATGCATTAATCATATACTCACCATCTTATTCATCCCTGCATCAAAATAAGGTTCATCCATGTTTAATTCGTAGTAACGTAAATCTCTTCCATAGGCACTACTAAAGAAAAGCGACCTTGCCTTCTCATCTTCTAATTTATCAAGGCCAAGGATATACTCATTCAAGTTTATTTCAGATTTTGGATTCTGAGTTATAACCCAAAGACATCTGTATTGATAAACTTCTAACCCGTACGAATTATATATTTGAATATTAAAATCGCCATCCCCGATATAATCCACAAGTAGAGTATACATTTGTTTTACTTTATGAGCCTTCATAAATTCCTCCAATCCCATAAGTTTTCCTCTCTCACTATCGTATAGGCATTTCCACATGATACCTCCCTTGCATATTACCTTAATATCTTGAGGAATGCTCTCTCCAAATTCCTCTACAAATGGTTCAGGTACTCTCTGACAATCAAATGCACTAATTTTCAGGAATTGTATGTTATTTGCACATGCTATACAAAATTTAACTATGTACTTTTAAGACATACCAGTGTACCAAATGAGTTGTAGTCTGAAATTCCTGCAACAAAACTCCTCCTAACTGGTTTGTTTTCTAAATATGCAAATTTATCAAAAGACACATATATGAGAAATTAACAACATTTATACAACTAAATTTTGAATAATAGCATCTACAATAAAAAAGAGATTATACCTATTTCTGACGTTAATAGTTGAACTTGCTGTAGAACAAAAAGAGTCAGGTTATTTAGTTACAAATGTATGTAAATGTATCATAATTGTAAGTAATGTTAATCATCGATTGATTGAAAAGAATGCACGTAACATGCTTACCGGATTCATATTGCTGTGCAAAGAACTACTCTTATGGAACATAAAGAGATGGAAAAGTTTGCAATTTTTTCTGATGTATACTTATACCAGGAAGCATATACTATATATATATATACTATAAAATCCTCAAAACCATACAAAGATTGCTAGATATATATATATATATGAGTACTTATTATTTTAATAAAATCAAATCATTGAAATTAGTATGCCCTTCACGTTTTTTTTCCCATGATTGATGATTGATGATTGATCAAATTTGTCTCCTTTACATATGAAAAATTTTTAAACTAAAAATTTCAAATCATGTCAAATAATCACATTTAAAATAAATTGATTTTGAAAAACAAAAAAAATCTGTATCATGTTAATTTATCACGTTAAATTTATTTGGAATCTCGCATTTATCCAGAAAAAAGTTGTCATCTACATAATGTATGTGTCATAGTTATAAATTCCAATATTAATGAGATATGATTTACTATGCTTATAAATTTACATTAATCATCTCCTTAATACACGACAACTGATATATATTATTAAGTCACTCATATACATTACAAAAAATACTTAAATTTTTAACTAATGGATTAGAGCATCTCCAACCATGGAAACCCCTTAAATCAATATCTATATTTATAAATAAAAAATCTGTACATTGTAAATTTTATATTTTATTTTTAATAAATTTTTTAATAATAAAAAATTATTTGCCTTATATAAATTTTAATTTTATTTAATAATTTTAAATATTTTGGGCTTTTTTAATTAAGATTCGAAAAAAAATACAAATTTAGAATATTGGTTTTTTATTAAAATAACGGTATAACACTATCACTTCGTGTTTTAACAATGTTATTTATTGGTTCCATTCCATGTAACGTTAGTATTTTATTCATATAATAACATGGCATCCTGCATATATTCATATTCACGGTCAAATTAAAATCAACCCTGTTAATGAATTTTTATTCGGAAATTATTTTCGAAAAATATTTAGGATTTGTACCACTATTTTAAAATAAATAATTTAAAAAGAAAATTGACATTAATAATCATGTAATATAAGTATAGAAATCAATTTAGGTCATGTATATTGATTTGATTTTATTGAGTTGCATAATTACTTAATCACATAAAACCAAGTGAAATATCTTTTATGATTTGTATATCTTAAGGCGTCAATCATGAGTCCAGAATTACTATATATACCGGTTTAGTTGGAACTTAACAAATTTAACATATATATCTCAATATCCAATTATAACAGAATAGTAAATCACGTCCGTGATCATTGTGACTGTGTACATCACCACTAACATTTAGAATCATTTTGATCTTTTCCTAAACTAACGTGATATGATAGATATCATTAGAACAACTTTAATATTTGTAGACTATAAGTACTTGAACAGCAATCAAGATTAATCACAATACCAGTCCATCAAGTGAAAATTCTACCCACCATTGCAATACTTTGTTTCTCATGTAAGTTCATATATATTGTGGTTTGATTGTTTTGTTTTCATTCTTTTTCATAACACCATAACTCTTTCGTAATGTATTCAATGATTTTGATTGTAACTCTACCTGTGTTACCTAAATGTTCATTATTGCTACTATAACTGTATTTCTCTTCATTTACGAAAGACATGGCATAATTGTAACTCTACCTGTGTTACCTAAATGTTCATTACTGCTACTATAACTGTATTTCTCTTCCCTTTGGACAGCCAAAATACTTGAAATGTATGACCAACTGTCTTCTCTGGACACTTCACGTACTAATTGGAGGATTAAGGTACGTGTTACAAGAATGTGGGCGTCGGTATCTGCTGGGTCTGAAGGAAAAGATGGCTTGAAAGGCATCAATCTAATATTGCTAGATGATGATGTAAGTATAATTTGAACCTTTCTCATATTGTGTTATATGTACATTTTTATCGTAGACATTGGCATATATACTGTAAATTTTCAAAATGTATTAGTTATATTCACATAAACTATTATATATATCTACACTCTAATGAAAGATATGTGGTTTGTATAAACAGAATTGCCACGTTCAAGCATTTGTCTATGCTGATAACTGGAAAGCTCATTCCAATGTCATTGTTGAAGGAGGGGTCTACGTCATTTCCAACTTTTACACAAGGCAGGCTACAGGGACTTTGAGGCCAACAACTTCTGGTATTATAATCAACTTTTCAAATTCAACACACGTTCAAAAGCTGGAAGAAGATGACTACATGATACCTATGCACAAGTTCGAGTTTGTTGATCTAAGCGACTTATTTGCAATGGTTAGCAACTATGAAAATCAGGATAGTCCCGAATTTTCAACAGGTACTGTGCTCTTCCTATTTCTTTTCATTTTAGTAATTTAATTACAACTAATCATACAATAAATGTGTATTTGACATATACTACATTATTATAGATATCATTGGAGTGGTTGAGGATTTTGAGAATGTGAAAGAAATTCAAACAGTGTATGGCAAAAGGAATATCGTCAAGTTTAGGATAACTGATGGACGGTAAAAACAATTTATTATTTCAAAGTAATGTATTTTCATACTTCAGTTTGTGACAAATAACTTAAATCTAAATCATTATTCATATTCCTTATAAATATTTAGATATTCACACAAAGTAAGTGTTTGGGGAAAACTTGGTATAACAACTGATGAATCATATGCCAAGGTTGAAGAGAGTCCGATTATTGCTATTGTTACCAGCTGCAAAATGAAGATTTTTAGGAGTAAGCTTTTCATTTTATTTTTATATACAACTACAATAGTTTTTTTTTATTTATCTGAATTTCTTTTTATTTATTTGTATGCAGATTCGGTTCAAATTAGTACTTTGCCGTCATCTAAGATCTTCCTAAACCTTGACAATGATTACGTCAGTGCAATGAGGATCAGGTAAGAATGACATACATTACTGTTTACTTACAATAGTAGACAACTTTTATTATTTATTTCTTTGTTTCTACTATGTACTTGAATTGTATATAGGCTTGAGGAGGAAGGCTATAAGGTTCCTGAAACTATTGATCAAATTCCTTTGCCTATTACTGCTGCTGTTGTAATCGAAACGATAACTTTGAAGGAATTGGGTGAAAAGACAAGCACTGATGACCTTAAGGTATACAGATAACATTTTGCAAACCTTTGGTTTTGTTTTAGTGTATTATTGTTCACTAATCATTACAAATTTGCATTCAGAAATACTACCTGTGTAATGTCAATATTTCTAATGTCGAACAAAATGAGAACTGGTGGTACAACAGTTGTACACGATGTGAAAGTGATGTTGTTAAGATGGATGGAAAATATAAGTGCACTGATTGTTCAAGGAGTCTACCTGTGTCTGAGAAAAGGTTAAATACACTTTGTTTTGTTTTATTTACACAAATAAACCTTATTCTAATTATTAACCTAATATATGTTAAACAGGTACAAGATTGTTGTTCTAGCTACTGATGCTACGGAGGCATTTAACTTCATTCTCAAGGATCGTGCTGCTAAGAGACTGATTGGTCAAACTGCCACAAAACTAATTTCCGATACTATCAATGTATGTACAAAACATGTCACAAAATTCCTCCATGTTTTTGTTATAATGTTAATTACTGTTTTGTATTGTGTTAATATCTTTAGGAAGGAGAAACCAGTGGCTATCCAAGCAAAATTAATGCAATGACTGGGAAAGATTACACTTTCAAAATCCAGATAAGTCATGACAATGTTTTGCTGAACAGCAAAATCTTCATTGTCACTGATGCTTTTGACATGTTGGCTACAAGTGCATCAACCTCAGATTCTACCATGGTTGGGTGTAATTCAATCAGCTACTCGGCAGTAAGTATAAAACAGATGACTTCATGTCCTCATTGTGAGGAACTACTGGTAGATTGTAAAATTCTTTTATTCTTAATGTTTTTTTTCAGAACATGATTGATGTATCTAACAATGAAGAGACTCCAGGCTCTGCAAAATCCTGTTCAAAGAAGATTAAAATGGTTCATATCTTTATTTCGTATTGACATACTTGACAGAATAACGCATATGTAACAATTATTAATGATCTGTAGTTATGAATCCAATATTTATTAATTTACAAAACCTTGCTACTTTCTTAAATGCAGGATGTGTGAACCTTTGTTTCTAACTGGTAACTGTTTCCTGCTCCAGAGCTTGCAATGGTTCTATTGATTGCCGATGTTTCCTTTTAATTTCAAGAATAATTTGTTTTGCTTTTCAATTTTTACGTACTATGGTTTTGCTCTTCAATTTGGTTTGTTTTGTAATAAAAAATCCTGCTTCATATTTTGAAGTGTTTATTTTGGATTTCGGATTATAAAGTTTACACGTTAGACATCTATCTCTACTTCTTTACGACTATCTATCTTTACGACTATCTCTTCTTGGTTAATATGTATTTCATAAGCAAATGTCTTTCTTTATAAAAAAACAAAATAAATCTTTTAAAAAAATTTGAAAAAAACTATCACCGTGTGCGAAGCACGGGCAAATTGCTAGTTTCCATTAAAAGAGGGATTTTAGATAGAAAATATAAAAAAATGATACGTTTTAGCTGAAAAAGTTAATCGGCTAATTATTAATATTATAATATTATTAGTTTATTGTATTAAATAGAACCGCTTGTGATATAATTGAAAACATAGAGATTTTAGTTAGATAAGATAGAAAGGTAACATGAAAAATTAAAAAAGTGACATGATTTATGTGAAAAAAGTAATTGAATAGTTTATGGAAATTATTATTTAATTATGTATTTTTACTAAATAAAATTGCTCATAGTTTTTTTAGAAAATGAGATATTAATGTTGCCCGTGATATTTCTAGATAAAAAAGGAATTTAATTTGGAAAAAATAGAAAAGATGATACATTTTAGCTGAAAAAGTAATCGATTAATAATTAGTATTATGATATTCTTATTTTATTTTCATTAAATAGAAACGCCCGTGATATAATTGGAAAAAGAGAGGTTTTAGTAGGAAAAAATAAAAAGGTAACGTGTTTTGGCTGAAAAAGGTAATCGTCCATGATATAATTGGAAAAAGAGATATTTTAGTTAAGAGAAAAGAGAAAAGGTAACGTGGCTGAAAAGGGTAATTGATTAGTTAATAGTAATTATAATATAATTACGTTATTTGATTAAACAAAATTGCTCATAGTGTTTTTAAAAAAGAATGTAAAAGATATTGTATTTTATCTAAAAAAAAAATTATTTTGTTTTTGAAAAATAGAAAAGGTAATATGTTTAACCTGAAAAAGAAAATTGATTAAGAAAGGAGAAATTTTAGTTAGATAAAATATATAAGATATTATATTTTACCTGAAAAAGGAAATTGTTTAGTTATCGAAAAATAGAAAAGATAATATGTTTAACTTAAAAAAAGAAATTGATTAGTTAGTAGGATGCGTAAGGGTAAATAAGTAAAATCAACAGGTACCGACCAACCAAACTTTGAAAAAATGCCCAAAATACACCACATTTGAATGGAAGTTGCCCGAAATGCCTATATCCAAATTCGTCCGCCTTTTCTACCCACGGAGTACGCATACTGTTATTGCGTATACTAAGATACGCATTAGGGTAATGCGTATACGAAGATATGCATTTGTGTCATGCGTATTGACGTCATATGACGTCATTATTTCGCTTTCTGCCCGGAGCTCAAACGACAAAGAAATCGCCATTGCGATCGCCTCCTTTTGTTCTCCAATTTCCGGCAAACTCCAGCCCTTTCCAGGACATCAAAATGATCCCCATACATTTATCTCCCTTTTCCCCCGGTCGTTTGTTGTTGTTTGGCCCCGCAGGGGCGTGTATTAGTAGATCGGAAAAACAAATCGGAAAAAGGCTTCATTTTGGGGATTTTTAATTCGATAAAAGAAATTGAAAATGAGTGACATAGGATTGTAGAGCATGAAGAGACGATCAGTTTGGTGTATGGTATGCAATTGCTCGATGCTTGTAGACAGTGAACGAAGTGGTTAAAAAAAACGAGCAAAAAACGTCCGGCGAAGGCGGTAGACGACGACGAACAGTGGTCACATATACGCAGGTTGGTCTTGCGCATCTTCAAACACGCATTACCAACATGCGTATATTGGGTTACTGTTCACGAATGAATTTATCAACAATACAAAGTGTACGCATTGCTATGATGCGTGGCCTCCAACCACGCAATCTTAAGATGCGTATAACCCCCCACGCATGTGTGTAATGCGTGGTCCGTGGGTAAAAAGGACGGACGTTTCCATTCGTGGGTATTTTGGGCAACTGGAATTAAATTGTGGGCATTTTGGTTTTTCACCCCCAAACTTTTAATGTTTCGGCTTTATCTGAAAAAAGAAATTATTTTGTTTTTGAAAAATAGAAAAGGTAATATGTTTAACCTGAAAAAGAAAATTAATTAATAAAGGAGAAATTTTAGTTAGATAAAATATATAAGATATTATATTTTACCTGAAAAAGGAAATTGTTTAGTTATTGAAAAATAGAAAAGATAATATGTTTAACTTTAAAAAAAAATTGATTAGTTAGTAGGATGAGTAAGGGTAAATAAGTAAAATCAACATGTACCGACCAACCAAACTTTTAATGTTTCGGCTTTTATATAATTGTATAGATTTGAGACATTTGAATTTTAATTTAAATATGAATTTGAGACAGTTGAATTAATTTGAATGAATTATCAATATTAAGAGTAATATTGATGCGTCCTTTATTAGATTTCGTAATGTATGCATATATAAGTTTTTTCAAATTTGTAAAAATACAAAAATACTATATATTTTTAATGGTATTGTAGTCAAAATGTAAAACTTTCTTTCCTTTCTTTCCAGTTCGGGAGCATGAGAAAGATTATAATAGATATTCTTTCTCTCCAACTCGGGAGTATGCCATAACTCGGGAGCATGCATGAGATTTATTTTCTTCTATTATTTCCTTTCTCTTCTCTTTCCTTCACATCTCTTCTTTTCTCTTCTCTCCCTAAAAAACTCGGGAGCACGGCGCAAAAGTACAAATTGAAATCAGCCTTAATTTTAGTTATAAATCGTACTGAAATAGTTATATGTATAAATTACATGTATAATTGAATTTTAAAGAAGCGTTCAAATTGAAAGTGAGAGTATGTATGTATAAATTATATGTGTGTATGGATTAGGATGTAGTTACAGAGTTTGTTTTTTTGTGAGAGTGAGAGGAGAGAGAGAGAGAGACGGGGAGAGCTACCAGAAACAGTGAGTGAAAAATGAAAAATGAAAGTGGAGTAAAAGTGTTCAAATCGTTATCGTAGGTCATTTATGGTGTAGTGAACAAAGTGAGAGAATAGGAGGTTAAAAGAGGTGTACAAAAAAAGGCGATGTTAGAGCATGGACCAAACCTCTTACAAGTTGGGTTAAAATTAATATTGATGCGTTATGTAGGCAACATGGTATAGGAATGGGGGTTGTAGTAAGAGATGATCAGGGGAAGTTTTTGCGAGTGAGATGTAACATGGTTGATGGTAATAGACAACCAAGGGAACTGAAGCTTTGAGCTTGAAAGAGACGTTGTCGTGGATGAAAGACTGGAGACTAAGTAAATGTATGTTTAAGTCAGATGCCAAACTTTTGATGGATGCCTCAACAGAATTCGGGGAAGATTTTTATTTGGCACCATTGTTAGTGATTGTGTGGATTTACTTAAACACTTTGACGAAGTGTTAGTTATGTTGTTCATCGATCTATGAATAATGTGATCCATTTATTAGTAAAAATTGCTTGTTCTATGTCAGATTCTTAGGAGTGATTTTATATTATCCCTAATTTTATCGTATGTGATATTGAAGAAGTATTAATGAATGCAACTATCTTTTTTTCAAAAAAAAAAAAACCAAAAATTCATTGTAATTGTAATAACTTGACTAGTTTTGGTAAAGTTTTCGACACAATGCACATTATTGCCTAAGGGCAAGGCCAATGGTGTGCTAAATCATGTGTGACAAAACACAAAATATTCAAATCCAATGTTGTGCTAAACTTTGTGCTAAAATAGCACAATGCTATAATTTGTGCTATATATAGCACAAACTATAGCATTGTGCTATATTTTAGCACACCTCAAAAAGTGAAAAGAAGGTATGGAAATAGATAAAAATGGTACTTGAAAGTGGGGTCCGGATCCTCTGTCCCCTTCCTCCGTGTCCCCCTTGTGTCCCCTGCTCTTTTTAGTACAAAAAGAGTGCCCCTGCGGGGCCCATTTTAATAAATAATAAAAATGGGCTCCACAAGAACATTTTTTTTGTATTAAAAACAACAGGGGACACAAGGGGGACACGGAGGAAGGGACAGAGGATCTCGGCTCCTTGAAAGTGTGGGGTCCTTGGAAGTTATTTAAATTTGTATTCAAAATTGTGATGTATTTTGGAAGTTAGTGAAATTTGAAATAAGATATAGAATAAACCATTGGAGCCATGATGTTATTTTAGCACCAAAAACTATTTTTTGATGCTAAATTATAGCAATAGCTCCGTCTATTTTAGCACAACCATTTAACTTGCTCTAAAACAATGAAAAAATGACAAATTTACCATACTTTTACTATTTCGATTACCAAATTAACAGATCTTGTCTAGATGGCCAATAATACCCTTCTATTAAGGCAATCTCAAATGCGTAATACCTGATTTGAAGTGTTTGTATATATATGTATATATGGATTAGAAAGAAGGAAGAAGTCGGATCGGAAGGGGCCAGGAGGGAGAGATAGTGAGTGATAGTGTTACAGTAATGGGGCCGCCACTGATTCTTTAAGCCGGTGAATGGAAGAGATGATACCAATTGGTATCGATTGTCGAAGATTTTTATATATATTATCGCTATTACTCCGGTTAATAATGCGTAATATCTTTTATTACCCAAATTTTAAATACGTAACATACTTATTACCCATGTATGAAATGCGTAATATATCTATTACCCATATATGAAATGCGTAATTGCTATTACTCTCATCTCAAATGCGTAATAAAATGTTATTTATGACCATATTTCTGTATCTTGGCATTCTTGTCATTCTTTTTTAAAAAATCGGGCAACTTTGGCCTTTATCCTAAAACAATGTTATAGTAACTTTTTATGTTGTACATGTGCATACGTAGCCCTTGGCAATTATTAAAGGGCAGTCTATGGAATCATCAATCATGCACCTAATTAGCCGTATATGTCATCCAATTTCATTTTTTAAATTAAGTTACAAGACTTCTGAATACTAGAGAGTTAGTAGAGAGAGAGAGATAAAGAGAGGGAGAGAGACACTGGATCAGCAGAGTAAAAAAAGTTGGTCTTGTTAATTGAATGGCTGCCATCGCCAACAACACTGCTCTATTCTCCTCATCATCGACGTTGAGGAGCAAAGACCTGTTGCTTAACTCCAGAAGCTTGTCTTCTTCTTTCGCTCACTTCCGATCATCCACCAATTTGTACAACAAGTAGGTCCTTAACTCAATCGATTGTGATTTTATTTAGTAGTAATTCACAACTTGTATTTTCTGATCATTTGTGTAGGATGATTTTTTGTGCTTCTGTTGATGGTGTTGACTCTGTCAGCTCTACCTCACTGGTTAGTCAATTTCTTCTTTTCTTCAATTTGTTGCTAAGCAAGCTGTTATAGCTTACTCGTGATCGCATTGATAACTATTTGCTGCTACCACTTCCATTTTACGCTACTCTGTATGACATACTGCACAAATCATTAAAGTGTTTAACCTCGGCATCCTTTCATTCCATTAATTTCCACCTCAAGTTAATGATTCCGTACTAATAAGTTTTAGCCACGCATACAAGAATTGTAACTTGGATATGTTTTTTATCGTAGCCAAGTTCAAAGTACTCTGAATTTTTTCTAACAAAAACAATATCATGAAAATACAATGAATCTTATTCACGCAATTTAACATGAACGAGGTAGTGTTACTACAGTTTAGCAAATTAAGTTAACTATTGATGAGTGCTAGCAAAGTCCTGATTCTCTCCTTGCAACAACAATGCCTTGAGCCTCAGATGTATTAAGCACCAACAGCAGTTTCTTTTTGCTGAAAAGCTTAGCACCTGTTCGACGAAATGCCATAAAGATGCTAAGAATATGTATTAAAGATGTGATAATTATCATCAATATGCTAACTATATACTAGCTGATTTGATACTGTTTTACCTGCACAATTATAATTGTCCAAGTGCTAACACTTAATTATTCTTCTCAGAAGTCTGAGCTAGATGCTGATTACGTGCCAATGCCAATTGTTCATATTGATCAAGATTCAGATTCAGATGCCACGATGGTGCAAGTGAGCTTTGGGGATCGTCTTGGTGCTCTAATTGATACGGTGAAGTGTATTTCAGATCTTAATTTTGTTCGCTATCCTGTTTTATATATTTTTAGAGTAAATTAATTACTCTGTTCTTTATAGGCAGTCATTGTTTTACAGAATGGCGACATATTTAAATAATATTTAAGTGCATTTCATGTCGTGTCAGACCACTTGCAATATGGTACTTTTAAAAAGTACCACTTGCTAATTTTAAAATTTATTTTTTCTTTACAGCCTAACACCGTGAGGATATTATTGGAATCACATGATTTCAACTGCCCGGACCCTAAATATAAAATCAAAGCCCCAACATCAAAAATTTCTATAACATAATCAATATTGTCATAAGTGTGCTTTATCGTAATTTAAATGCAGCCAGCTCATTTGAATGGAACCTATATGGATTGAGAATTGAGTGGGACAACTTCAAATTAACATTAAAATATATATATTTGTTACTATTGAAATTCATTTTTAGTTTTTATTTTTCTAGAACATGCAAATTTATTAAAGTAATATTTTGTAGCTATTAGGATATCAGGGAGAAAGATATGATCTTTGTATAACTTAAAAGAGATTATGTCGTTAAGATGAATGAGACATTCGAGTTTAAATTTTTGACAAAGTTTATGACTTTGGGGAAGAATATGACAGTCAAATGACTGTTTTACCCTAAATCTCATCCTTATGTATAAGGGATGTTAGGAATTTTCACGGAATATCACAAAGTGTAATGAAAACTGAAGTTCCATATAGCAATTGGTACTTTATTAAGTACAGTCGTACAGGTGGTCTAACACCATGAGTGCAGGTACAGGAAGTTCCATTTTACTTCTTAAATAAATATTTTGTGGTTATATTTATCATTATAAACGATCAGTTATCGTGCATGAAAGCAACTGTGTAAGTATTTTAAATATATGTTTCTTTAATCGATAATCTATTACTTTTGAGAAACTGCCTTTTTAGATTTTTTTTAAAGCAACTGTGTAAGGATTTTAAGTATATGTTTCTTTAATCGTTAATATATTCCTTTTTAGAAACGTTGTGTTGCCTTTAGGTTTCATTTGCAGTCTTGTTACAGTGTCCGTGTGCGTCAAAATGTATACAACAGCCAACAGGTTGTTTCCTAAGTGTTAACTTTGTGGACATATTCGTGTCATTTATATACAAGAGTAGACTACTTAGATATCCAATAAAAGAATAAATAAATTATGTGAAAGATTAATAATTTAGCATTTCACCTCGATATATAATATAAAGAAGCACACACTCCTTTAAAGATATTGTGTGGGGGTTTTGCTTCCATGTAAGACTCCGCATCAGCAGAATAGAAAATATAAAAGTAGGGAAAAACAACAATAAAAAAAATAGAATAAATTTAATTGTGGAAGACAAAAAGAATTTTGTTAATTTATTTTTGTGTCCTTTGCGTCAGTGCCAATTGCAATAAACTTTTTCTATAGGAGGTCATTGAAGTTACTTGATTTGTCCTTTATGCTTAAGTGAAGGGACTGGGTGCCTATTTGCATAATGCACATATTCGATGTTAAATAGATATCACTCATACATGCATTCTCTCGTATTAAAGGGGCGGGGAACTATTGCTCTGACCTTCTACATATTTTATAGTCCTTGTTTTTTTTTCTGTAGATGAAATCACTAAAAGATTTGGGCCTGGATGTGGTAAAAGGAACTGTTAGCACAGAAGGCTCAGTCACACAAACAAAATTCTTAATTACATGCCTGTAAGTAACCCTTTTACCATCCTCTAGTATGTGTTAAAGGACCTTATAAATGAATGAACTTTCTACAAGCTTGGCACGTTGGTTGAATGGGCAGCCATATTGTTTTCCATTTATATGTGGATGAAGATACTCTTCTGCTTTCTGGCCACAAGCTTGATAAATTATTATTTTGCTTAGGCCACGTGCAGTTCAGTGTATTGATATTTTGACAATTTGATTTCTAATACCATGAAAACTTGAAGGGCCCCCCCCCCCCCCCCCCAAATACTGGAGTTTGGCTTATTTAAGTACTTAATAATTGTAATTTGTTTATGGCTTGTGACCTGAAGAAGATTCAGAATAGATTGAACACATAACATATTAGCGCTGGTCTAATTTAGTAGAAGGAAATAACATTTCCTTCTTCCTGGATAAAGAAAATCTTCTATTATCTATGCTTTCTATATTATCATTTTATCTTCGTGATAACTTGCGGAAAAGATTTCTTACATTTCCTTTGCCCTGATAATGGAGGAGCTAGTTTTACGCAGAACTTAGTAACATTTTATTATCAGCCAACTTCTTTTTCCCAGTTTTACATGATTGAATTCGTAAAAGATGGAATGATTCCGGTCAGGTGATTTTTGCATTGAATATTGTTCCACCAAATTCTCTCTTGCTGTAATAAGAAACCCAGGACATTGAATCATAATTATACAAATGATTTCAGATGAATAGGAGCCAACAAATATGTAACCAAGATATTAAAATCGTAAAAGTCCTGGGGTATATCACACATACATGAAATATTTGTGTGCCAAGTCCATCTCGTAAATGTAAATACTTTTAGATATTATATAACTAGAAAAAAAGTTAATCCTTTGAGTTGTAGGAATTCTCAATTTCGCATATTGTGTGCAACTTTGCGTTACACAATGTAAGCTGTATGGTACTATTAATTTGATTATGTCTATTAGAATTTGGATTTGGGTGCATTTTTTTTTTACATTTTACCATACTTAAGTTTCAGTCCAATTGACTTTCATCCTGACTCTCTTTTTTCCGACTAATGATAGGCTAAAAACTAGCAAGAGTGCAAGACTAAAGAAGCAGTAATAACAAGCATAACAGGGGAAAATTATTGGTTTGATATTTTGAGTAATGTAAAATAACTGGAGTTCATTTGGTATCGTGATAATGAATTCTTGATCTTTTATATACGGATAAAATCCCAATATATTTTAAGGTGTCAAACTATTTCACAAATAATACTTAGAGTCCGTTAGCAATGTGGACACCAAATGAAATATGTACCACTTGAACATATTGCAGGATATATGTAAAACTTATTTGATGGTTTCCGTGATAATTGTAATGTAAATTATAGTTTGAACCCATGCTTTGCATCCTTTATTTAAATTGCATGATCATCATTTCATGTAGGACCGTCCTTGATTCAGAAACAATTTATGCAGCTTAATCTGATTTCCTAACTATAATTTTGCCATCACTAAAATGGGGATGATTCATATCTTTTTAATTGACAACAAATTAGGGTGCTATTAATTTGAGATAAAACTTAAGATTCAAATCAATGACTGGTGTGAATGTTATTAGCCTTTGGGGTTTACCTTCGTTTATGTGACAGAGAAACTGGGCGCAAAGTTGAAGATCCGGATCTTCTAGAAAGAATTCGTTTGACCATTATCAACAACCTGCTAAAGTATCATCCAGTATGTTAAGCTGTTTACTCGTAAAAATTTGTGGTCTAATTTTTTTACCAATATATTTCATATTCAATGGTCAATTATTATGTTCCGTACATTGATTAATATTCAAATCAAACAATGTGTGAACTTTTAGGAATCTAGTGAGAGGCTAGCAATGGGGGAGGCTTTTGGCATAAAAGCACCAGAAAAGAAGGTAATGTTTTAAATGTAAAGTATATTCCTGTCACTCACATATCACTCTCCAATATAAGGAGCAAGTGTTATCTGTTGCATTATTTATAGTGGAATTCTTTCTTATATAAGCTTAATATATTTGCACCTTTGTTGCATTATTTTTCTCTCTTTGTCCTTGACCAGATATCTATTGGTTTCATGTCTTATGTACTTTGTTTCTAAAATAAGTCATAAATGACGTATTTGAAGCTGAAAGATCCCTTGTTACAGTTAATATTTTATAATGATAATTATATAAAGAAAGCTAGTTAGAGAAAAATGAGATCTGTATGCAAGTTGAATGTGCAAAATGCCAAGAGCCTGCATGAGATGCCATTTCCTTGCAAAAGGCAGACCAATAAGAATAAATATCTGAGAGCAACCAAACAATAATTAAAAGACCTACGGAGAAAAACTCCTGGAAATAAATAATGGAGTGCAACTAAATAATAATCAAAATCCCTACGAAGAACAAACTTACTGGAAAAAATATCTACAAGAGAGACTACAGACATATATCAAACTAATTGAGATACAGATAATTGAGAAACGAAGTGTTCCTCTGCACATTATTTATCTGGTAGAGAAAGTGTTAAGTAACCAGCTCATCTAAACAGCTCATCTAAAGCCTTAAGGTGTTAGAGGGAGGCCTTATATGAATCTTATATTATATTCTAACACTCCTCCTCACTCGAAAGCCCATTTATAGGTCGAAGAGTGGATCACGGGCGCTCATTTTTTGAGCATAAATTGTCTTCGTGTCCATATTAAATGTTGAGAATATTGGGAGTCGCAGAGACTCGAACCTGGGACCTCTGGTGCCTGAACTTTGATGTCATGTTAAGTAACCAGCTCATCTAAAACCTTAAGGTGTTAGAGGGAGGCCTTATATGGATCTTATATTATATTCTAACAGAAAATAACTGAAATATTCTTATATGCAAGTAATCCTGCACATACAAGAAGAAATCGCATGCTCCCTCATTAATGTTGAACTAACAACCTTGGTGACCGGCCGACACCCTATAATTTGGACAAGCACCATCGCTGATCTCAGTGTAACTTACCTATTGCAAGCTTTGCCGGGCGGAGGACAATAGAATTTGGAGAACCCAGCTCCATTCTGCTTATTTAGTGATGATCTATTACCAACACAGTATTTTCTATCTATGTTTTCACATTAATTAGTTAAATAAAAATAAGCTACTGACTTAACACACAGGTAAAGTTGGTTCTCACTTCGTACTCCAACGTTAAATTCTGTGTTGGGGTATGATTTGTCATAATTTTGACATGATCTCTAATTTGCATATGTTTATGTTTAACCTCATGTTTTAACTTTCATTTGTTTGGTATATGACAGCTTGATGTTGATATTGCGACTCATATACAAGTCAAGGACGATGGACCTACAAGGAGGTACGGAACATGCAAGACTTGGATATAAAAGATTATTTATTATGAATTGTGGTAGATAATGTACGGCGATTAGAGTTATACACATGGAAGTGCATGCTTTTCTTCTTTTCTCCCCAATTGAGTTGCCAACTGATAATTAATCTACATTTTCGTAGATTATCAATACAGGTAGCTATATAAATCTCGTAGGACTATTACTTATTAATCACTTTATGGATTTTCAGTTTGCTCACTATAGAGACAGCGGATCGACCTGGATTGTTGCTGGAAGTCATCAAAATTGTGGCTGATACCAATGTTACTGTGGAATCAGCAGAGATTGACACAGAAGTGGGTCTCTCTCTCTCTCTCTCTCTCTCTCTCTCTCTCTATATATATATATATATATATATAGACACACACACACACATACAAGGGAAGGTTCCAGTAGTAACTTTTTTAATATATAAACTTTAAAACTATTTTGAACATGTTTGAACCTTAGATATATATGTGTTGAACCTTGAACCTTATGTGCAGTGGCATTTATAAAAGTATTGAACAGTTATGACCTTTAGCTAGAGCATTCTTCTAAATAAATGAAAGTTTTCGTGTAACTGGGATCAATACATATGTAACTACAGTTCAACACATCTTTTAAATGATGAAAATGGTGGCAATTTTGTTAATAACTTAGTATCAACCAACCTTAGGCGTAAATAAGGTTCAATATTGAACCAACCTTAGGTATCTGAATATTTTAACCATTAAAAAGAAAAATTATTAACAAACTTGGTATTTCTATCTTTTAATTTTGAAAAGGTGAACCCCAGAAAAATCATTGGCATTAAATATACTTTAGTGAAATCAAACACATAAGGTTCAGCACATTTATAACTAAGGTTTAATGCATTTTTAACTACGGTTCAACATGTTCAAAAATTATGTAAGTTTCTATTTGATCCATCCCCTATATATATATATATAGGGCACGCTCTATGGAGAACCACACTAAACTGAGAACCGGAGAACTCTAATAAGTTCAGCAGCGGAACTTTAAGTTCAGCAACAGAATATTTGTTGAAAAAAGTAAGTTCAGTCGTAGAACTTTGTAGAAAAATAAGTTCGGTTGTAGAACTTTTAATGTCATGTGGAAAACTTTGAAAAAGAAGCAAGTTCAACTGTAAACATTTTAATTTCATGTGCATAAATTTGAAATTCAATAGCAGGACACTATATTTTTATTACGAAACAAAATAGGTTCTACAGTAGGATCCAATGGTTCTCCGGTTCTCTTTTAGATAATGGTTCTCATTTGAATCAACATATATATATATAGGCTTTTGCTCAAATACAAACCAATCCTTAAATACAAACTACAAACTAACACTAAATTAATTATATTTCATCTATTCTAAGTTTCCCGCCAAGGGTACCTTCACGAAAGATGCTTAAAATAATTGGCTCTATCCAACAAAAAAACAAAAAAAAATCAAAAAAAAAAAAAAAAAAAATCCCTGCCGTGGAAATGCGAAGCATTTAAGACAGTAAACGGATGAGTTAGGTAGTCATGAGGGCCGAAGGTCCTCGACACACCCGTCAATCGTCTATTGCCTTTACCATTGATTGCCATTCCTTACAACTTTAGAATGATAAAGGCGCGAAGCGCCGTACAAGAAGGTGCGAAGCACCGTTAACCAGTGAAATCCACTGCCACGTCATCACGTGAACAGTGATTTTTTTTATTTTTTTTATTTTTATTTTTTTTTTGTTGGATAGAGCCAATTATTTTAAGCATTTTTTGTATTGGGGTACCCCTAGTTTGATCATTAGATTAGCTTGAAATATTAGATTAGTGTTTAGTTTTTAGTTTGTAGTTAATTTTAGTTTGTAGTGGAGTAGGACCCTATATATATATATATATATATCCTCATCATTTAAATACGTGTGTAGCATCAATGTTGGTTCTCTTGTACTATATAGGGTTTGGTAGCCAAAGATAAGTTTCATGTTAGCTACCGAGGAGCAGCATTAAACAGTTCCTTATCCCAGGTAACGTTTACATGTAATTTAATGATTTAAACCATGCAGTCTACACCATATTATTATAAATAGTTTGTTTTGTACAGTATATACTTTTTCTTTCACATGAATACATGGTTGCTAAGGAAAATTTATTTTCAGAAGCATATTCAATTTCTTGTAGCCTCTCTTGTATTTATTTTTTTCTTTGGCAATTTGGTGTTGGATGTCCTAACTTCCTTTTGTATCTTCTTATATTATACTTACAGTATTGATAAATAAGCTCTTAGCTTTTGGTCTTTTGCTCAGGGCATATAACTGCTTTGTAGAGTCCTATAATTAATGTGAGAAAGATATCAGGTTCACTATATATTTGTAAAGTTCAATTGATGATTATTTGCCGTACTTGTAGTGCTTGAGTAAAATGAACCAAAATCTTGTAGGATATGAGTAGATTAACTTTCCTTTATATTTAGTGTTGAGAATAGCCATTGAGGCTTGTCAAACTACTGTTCGCTTTACTGAGCCAGTACAATATAATATAATATTATAATGTATGGAAATGAATTGTGGTTCTTGGTAATTTTTTTTGTGGCAGTACGTAAGATAAATTTAAAGTTGTCGTTGCTGCTTGTTTGTAAGTAATTTATGACAAGTTTATAATCCTAATCTTTTACCATGCAGGTTTTAGTTAACTGCTTGCGTTACTATCTTCGGAGGCCAGAGACTGATGAAGATAGTTATTAGCGACACTTAAAAAGCCATGGTTGATAGAATTTTCTATGTCATTGCTATGCTGGGTGTTATACTCTTTGTTGATGCATCTTAACACTTGATTTCTGCTTTATGACTACATGCTTCCCGGACACTGCCAGCAGTCCGGGTCCACATGCTTTATGACTACAAAAATAAATGGTAAACCAATATATAGTTCACCTAAAGAATATTGGGACTTAAGTATATTGTTGGAGAGAAGAATAAGTACTTGTTACGTAACCTCTAAGGCTACATTTCCAACTGTTGTCCTGGTGAGGCTAATCGTCATGAAGTAGATTTATATATTTTTAAAAAAAAATTATAAACTGCTTCCTAGTTCAACAACACAACCTGGATGTTGTCACGCTAAAATCGTTTACTAAGCACCCGAAGCATGTCAATGCTATCTATACTACCCAAACTAAGATCTTTCTTCGTTCATTGTTGGTAGTTAGACCTAACAATCATGTCGTGTTTCATGTATGAAGTCCAAATATAAACACAAACATAATGTTATTGAATCCATGTCATGTACCACCTTAGGTCTTCTTGTGTTTTCTTTTCGAGTCGTGTATAGTGTCATGTTTGTAATATTAAAGTGAATGAATTGCATGATGGTCTGCATAATTATAATTTTGCAGTTTGATGGCTGAATTTTGAAATTGGGCATTTTTTATGGCTGAATTTGGCTGAATTTTAATATTGACAGTTCGATGGCTTAAATTTTTTTTCTTTAATGCTCTCAAGGACTTTTTGCAAAATTGAACTATTGATTTTAATCTTTGTGAGAATATTTTGATAATTCTATTATATCGAATCACTAATATATACCGTATATATTTGTATGAAGTACCATTAAACACCAACTTCATCTTCGCATTCGGCTCACCGCCATCATTGCTTGTGTTAAACTTATAGCTCAACCTGTTCCAGTCTTGGTTAGGTTTGTATAATTGTAGGTTCATGTTTTGCTCTGTGTGTTCAATTTTTATATTTTCAAGAAACAGAGTTGAAAAAGTTAAATATGCCAAGATTTTGATTTGAAATGTTAAAAATAAAGAATTGCCAGTTCTCAGTGTTGGTATCTATGCTACAAGATGCGGAATTATTTGTTACTTTTCTAAATAATTATTTGTTTTAAATTATTCGAGCATGTTTTTTATGCTTATTATTGTTTGCTAAATGTTCGAGAAGTTGATTCAGATTCAAATGATAGAAATCACTTCCAATCTTTATTTAGTTTCATTTCGAATTTTATTCTCAATCGTAGTAATAAATAGCGAAATAGATTGCATCTTGATGCTACCTTTGTTATTAATTAATTTAAGTACTCTGATAAGATAAGCCTTGATGCTACCTTTGTTATTAATTAATTTAAGTACTCTGATAAATAGAGTTCCGTATTGTAACGATCCAGGGTTAAATTCGAGCTTTTTCGTAAATCGGGTCAAATGTCAAATCCGAATTTGAAATAAACCATAGTATACGGTACAAATGCAATCAATTTGCGTAATATACAAACTCAAGCTACCAAATGATCTCAAATGATCATGATTTATTGGTATAATTAGTAGTAGTTATTTATCCTATGAATTGAATTATCGTCCCATATCTTCTCGATGTCGTATGAACTTACAGTTTCTGGAATAAGTTTTAACAACCAAAAAATGTTTCAAAAAAAAAAAACAACCAATTTAAACAAGTAACGGGATGGTGGGTTCCAGATGTGGAAGTTTTTATCATACATGCATATATGCGAAACAGGGCCAATTTGGTTTTCAAACTCGGTTCGGATATACGATTATTTGGATCATTAAATTTAAATACCAATTCTGGAAATCAACTTTTAAACATGGAAGTGTGTTCAAAAATAAATAATTCACGAATAAGATCATTAAAAAAACAAAGTACAGTTACTGAATTATACAGAGGATTGTTAAATTTATTTTTGTAGTTGGTATTCAATTAATGTTTGCTTTTGAATGCAAGCCTTCAAAAAAATTAGAATCAAAATATTGTTGTTTTTCCCACTAATGTAGACTGAAATCACAGGAATTTGTGCCATAAATATCAATACTTTCATTTAGCAAAAAAAATAAAAAAAATTCTATAATTTCCCTGGCATAAATTAACTGGACGACTTACAGCAAGAATTGAAACTTCTGCATTCGCTACAACTATAGTGGGAAACATCTGCATGCAGTAGCAGCTATATAATTTATGAAACTCACAACATGTCTCAAGTTACAGATCAATAAATTTCAAGTATTGAAAAAATCTACACACAGATTGATAAAATAGATGGAAGCATCCAGAAATCTCTTAACTTTGCGGTGGAACCTCTGATATGTCCTTGCTGTACAACCTGCATCATTCACAGCAACAAAATAAGGCAAAGTTCTTTTCATATTTTGAAATACCAGCAACTTGCATAAGTTTTTCAGAACCGAATTTTTGAAGAACAAATCATATCATTAATAATGTGTTTAGTTGAGCTTAATGTGAAAACTAGTGGTTAAGGGCTTATCAGTTATCTATGACTTCCCAGGTCCTGGGTTTGACTCTTGCTCACCCCCGAGATTTATCCAAGAACGGATACTACTAAATAGCTTATAAGCTATGTTCAAATAAAATCATAATGTTCTTAGTCATTCTTTATTCAAAATGGGAAAAGAAATCAGTTCAAGGATGCAATTGCAAGTACAAGTCAATCCCCAGTTCAATGATGTACGTAACAGTTATTTTACCACATCATTAATTAAGGCAACAAGATACGTAAAAGATTGTCCAAAAACAGTACACCCAAAGATGTTTACTCAAAGTTGAGGAATGATAATGTAATAACAAATAAATACTATACACTTAATTAGCTAAGAAGATATATGCCAGGTACGTAGTACGGGGATACGAAGATTCGAAAAATTATAAGATGTGCATATATATTTATACATAACATTCAATAATAAAACTAAGAGTTTCATTCAAAATAAACTGTAACATATCTCTTTGCTTTCAGCTTTGAGACTTGGGGATACAATTGCAAACTACAGGGAACAACCATTAACCAATATCTATGTGACTACATTATCACACAACATTGCTACTAATCACTATAATTAAAAATAAAATTATTTGACTAATCAAAATAATTATTCGCAGATTATCAAAGCAATATTATTACTTCATCTATAAACTCAAACCATTGAACAAGGTATGTTAAACCTCTATACATATTTCCCCGCTCCTGCAACCCCATCAGCGCACCCCCTTCTCAAAATACGGGGACACGCCAAGTGGCATACCCCATGCAAATCTCTGCACCCTCACACCCTAGGTGCGCAGTGTGTTGGGTACATGTATGTGATGAATATTGGGTAAATCAAACCTCGTGCAAGGAGAGTACTACCTTGTTAAGTGAGTATAGGATTAAATTACATAGAGTTTTTCACATAAAAAACCAACAAACTATCGTATTGTTAGCATAAAAACCATTCATGATTTTTTTTGGCACTTACACAATCAATTATGTAAAATACTATGTATATAAAAAAACTATGTAAAATACTAGAAAAACCACAAAAATTAACCCTGATTAAGTTAAATATCACATGTGTCGTTTAATACAAAATAAAATATTAAATAATATATGTATATATCCATGTCAGGTGTGTTTGGCATACACTTGGCATTTGACCCGATCCAAAATCTAAAAAAATGGACTTCTTTGAATATACACTCACACACAAGACTTTTCCATTGAATACTTTCAGACATAATACCAAAGACATGGTGAAAAACGATATGGCATTAGTTCGACACTTCAATTGCCGCATAAGCACATACGTAATATTTTATTCTATATTTAATGACACATGTGATATTATAAATTAATCATGGTTACTGTTTACCAAATTTTCAATACTTTACATGGTTGATTGTGTTGATGTGCCAAAGAAATTGATCGATGGCTTTTTTGCTAGCAATAGGATAGTTTAATGGTTTTTTATGTGATTAACTCAATTACATAAACATATATAACTTCTTTACAAGCTATCAATATATTGACATGTTTGGAGTTATTTCATATGCACTCCCTTATAATAGGCATAAACATCATGTATACCTCTAACGACATTTATATTAATAGAAAGGATTAAAGAAACTTCTAATGTAGTGTACTTTTTACAGGCCCTATTAGCACACCTAGTGGTAAGGAAAGTCAAAACGTTTCCTGCAGACGTGGACAAACACTGAAATGTGTATCGGAATCATTCTTCAAGTAAACATTTAATATTTCATGTTAAATTAGTGAAACAAGATACTGGATTACTGTATTGGAATCATACTTACGGATGGTGTGCATTTCGGATCAGCTATGAGCTCCGGGTGCATCTCTCATGCTCATATTCAGACTATTACGCATGGTTCGTCTTCCAATTCCTGCATTGCCCTTTTGCATCATAGCAACAAATTCACCGTAATCGATCCTCCCGTCCTGGAAGAATACATACAGTAGATTATAGATAACACCCAATTCAGATTATTCTTTCTTCATTTACAGAAAATTAAATACACAATTTGACATCATTTCTCCCAAATAGCCTCCAGATTTATATCTGGTTTACACAATCACACAGAATAGACTATGAGGTGGCATATTCAATCAGGACAAGTACATCTCTTTCTGTTACTGGTAACAACATATTTAAATTTTTTTAAATAAAATATTACAATGTCATTTCAGGGAGAGGAGAACCTCTTCTGAAAATAATGATACAGAGCTGCATGGTGGTGTGTAGTGGTGCACTACACACCATAAGGAATAATAACTAAAAGCGCATTAGAACAGCCCGATAGTGCATACATGCCATAAGGAATAATACTATTGCTAAAGAAATAATGTATTCCATCAAATAATTGTAACTTACATTATCTTGATCAACTTCTTTAATAATGTCTTCAAGGAAAACATCAGTCATGTTATGTTCTGCCCAAGCTTGCTGTAGCTCATCAACTGTAATATAACCACTGCCATCTTTGTCAAAATACCTAAATGCAGCCACGAGATGTTCCTCGCGATCAAGTTTGTTCAAATGAAGTGTTGCTGCTACAAATTCTCCATAGTCTATAGTCCCACTATTATCTACATCAGCCTGAAAGGTAAATTAACTAATCAGATAATTCAGAAGGTATTAAGAACTCTTTTGTCAAAGTCTCCAAGTATATATGAGAATCAAGTATACTACGTACCTACTAAATTTGCAAACAAAGGCATAGTAAGTTGCCATAAATGCCCTTGTAAGTTAGTTACATGAATGAACGGAGAGGGAGAGCAATGACATTTTTCATTTTGAAATGATATCACAACTTCCATCTAAAACACTATTCTAAAGTATAAAGATATTATTTCGTGCATTCTAAACTTCAATCATTAACAACATTCAAGGATTATGATACCTCAATGAACGAACATTATACAAACATTGATCACCAGGTCAAAGACAAGCAATCCTCTCGGACAAGACCTTCTCAGGTCACGAAGCTAGAATGCTATATCATGTTTTAATACCAGGTATTTAACTTCTTTTATGTAACTTGATTTGTTAAATTATCATCTCGCCAAATATTACTAGTCGCATCTAGAACACAGTACATGTATGTGGTGCTTGTAGAGTACATTATACTAATGTGCATTCAGTCTGCAGTTTAATTACATAGTTCTTAGTGTAGGAGTGTCATCCCAAGTCCCACATCGAGGAAGTCAAGGAACAATGGTCTTGAATATAACGAACAATTGTGTTGAATATATGCAGTGCGAACGCCATCAATATGAGGCCTTTTCGGAGGAACCAAAAAACAAAATATGTGCACGGTAGCAAAAAAAAGTATCAAAACTATAATGTGATCCACTTAAGGTCCTCCTAATACCTTCAAATTATATGAGATGAAATGGCTCTTTCAGCTAAATTGTTATTTTCAACTTATAATTCAGGTATATTTACTTTTTATAACCTGTGAGGTGAAGTGATTCTTATACTAACACCGAAGTCTTAGGGTTAGGGGTGTCCGTGAGGAAACAAGAAAGAGTTGAGACGAGTGTATAGATGAACATAGTCTACAAACGGTTCTATTCAATTTTCAACTTTGAGGAGGTGACTGAGGAGTTACTCTCCAAGAGGTTACTTGTTTCTCAGAGATATGCTGAAGAGTGAGCTTACCTCCTAAACTTGCCACTTGGCAAGAGATGAAAGCAAAGCTCCGCAAAAAATATATGCCACTTGGATATGGACAGACTTTGTGAAGAACTTGCTAATTTTAGGCAAGGGATGATGACAATGGTAGAGTAGATGCAGAAATTTGATGAACTATAGAGTCAGATTGTTGACGATCCTTTTCACAGTTTCGCGTGGTTTAAACTTAATTGCACTGGATTTCAAAAATATCTGAACTACATAACTACTATGAAAGTTGACACTCAACTAAAAGAGGCGATGACAAGTAGAATACTCAATAGCCCTCATACGACTGAATCACCCTAAAATTATGATTCGAGAAGGCTGACAATAGTAGTCATTGCTTTTGATACGTGGGGAAGGGGTATAAAGCACATCAATGTCCTACCAGAAATAATCACCATACTGGGTGTAGCACGCAAGCAAGATGATGAAAATGTTGATAATACTTTAAAGTTATGATTAGTGACTTGGTTGATTTAAAGGCACTTCTTCCTTTATTCTATGCATTCTTAAAAATCTCATCTGAAGCCATCATGTTGCTTGGATTGGCAACTTGAATATTGGTGTCTCAATGTTGCTCAAATCTTATTAGTTGTTACTGAGGAAAACTACAAGGACTGGTATTTATTGTGATGTTGTCCCTATGAATGTCACTCACATCTTACTTGGTCAACCTTGGCTATTCAGTTGTGATGTTTATCATTTTGGGAAGAAGAATACTTTTCATTTACATCCAAATATAGTGATATCACATTATATACTGAAAGTCCTAATGAGCGAAAGAAAATAAAGGTCAACAACTCCTAAGGTTGGAACTGAGAAGATAGACAAGAAGGCATAGATTAAATAAGTTAAATCATCAACCTAAATATGAGAAAAAGTTCTCTACTTATCAAGATCTTTTTTTTTTTTGCATGACTAAAGAAAGCAGAGTTATTTACAATCTGTTGGCAAACAAAGTGGGCCAGAAGGAAGACATTACAGCGGTCAGATTACCACAAGAAATTAAAGAACTGTTGGAAGATATTTTATTTTAAATATTGTTCGTGATGATTTGCCTAATGTTTTACCTCCTATACGAAATGTGCAACATGCCATTGACCTTGACTTAAAGTTACATATCCTACAAGGCACTAACCTACACCAGGAACCTTGGAAATTTTCTTGGCACATTTGCGATATACTTGGCATAGGTGTATAGCAGTTCACAAAGCAGATTAGCTACTGAAGTCATAAGATAAAAACATAATGCATGACATTATAAATAACTCTGGCATGCAAAATCTGTTCTAAGAAAACGTGACAATTTGGAGGGAGAAAAGTAACGTCTCCAAGTGACGCATTCAAAGAATAATATTTGGTGGAAAACCAACGTTGACAATAAGAGTAATTTCAGAAGAAAGGTTCTGTATGTGTTGGAAACTGGAATAGGTGGGTGAAGTGTCAGAATAGGATCCACCTGTTTTCTATTTAGACCCTGAAAAAACACCACTTCCTTGATCGTCCATAAATTGAAGGGCCAGGTTTCAATCATGGCCAATCATGAACCTATAAATGGCCAATCATGAATCAACAAATTAATACTCAAGCAATCATTAGAAGATCTGGGTGGATGTGACAGAGGAGAGCTTCTGGATCTTTGAGGATGGAGGATATAGGACTTGATCAACCTTTTATGGCTGGGTCAGGTTCAATCATGCCCACAGACATGAGTCAAGAAAACAATACTTAAAGAGATATCTTTAAAAATCAGTGCCGAATTGTACTACAGAGGAAAAGCATTTAGCACAACCGGGCATAAGTAATGGCTATTGACTGCCTTGGAGAGGAAATCGTCAAACTCCCAGGAAGTTAAATTAGTATCTGGCTGCTACTAATGAAAAACGTATTCTTATTACCAATTAGTATCTAGATAGTTATGCATCGTGTGAGATGCGTGAGTACAGACGTTAGAGATGCGAGCCTGATGTCATCAAGTACAGTAATTGCCTGTGGTAAATAATATATGAAATGATCTGAGGCTCTTATAGCCTTCCCTAATATTCAACCCATTCCTGCTCATACTTCTCCCCCAAAATCTATCACACTTGGGATTTGACTAAACCTATGATTTCCTAATCTACAGTTTCAGTTGTTCAAGATTTAAGGGCCTGACATTATTTCAGAAGGACAATCAATTATAATACTTTTTTTAAAACAAACAACTTACAGCGTCCATAAGGTCACGTATCTCTTTATCCTTCAAGGTTGAACCATATTTTCTTAAACCAGCCTTGAGTTCATCAAATGTAATCGCGCCACTGCTATCAGTATCCATTGCCTTGAACATTTCTTTCAAACCAGCAATTTCCTCCTCTGATAAACTTTCAGCTATAACCTGCAGCGTGCAGACACAAATGAAACAGAGAGTAAGCTCCTTCTAGTGCATAAATTTTAATATTCCACTAGATGAGACATGGATAATTAAGTATGTAAACTTTTGCACATTAGTTTGTTAGTCGGTCAGGAAAAAATAGACTAGAGAGAAACTGAGGCATAATTAAGACATAGATATAAAAGCAACATTTTATAAGTATGTGCATTGTCATATCCGCTACATTATCCTTGCTCAAACGTAAATGCCTGTGCTTATCATCTACATACCCGTAAAGCCATCTTCTTCAACTTATTCATTGCAGAGAATTGTTTGAGTCGAGATAGTACAGCTGAATCCAGAGATCTATCAGGTGCAACTCCATTTTCGCAAATCCAAGGATGACCTACATGATATTTGATGAATAAAACAAACATAAACGGTAAACGTAGACCAATGAGTTCGACTGAACATATACATAAACTGATAAACATATAAATTTAATTTCGTCACTACTATAATCTTCGACTTTACAAGATGCATAATTGCATGCTACAATGCGATCAACTAGCTGCCACTGCTTTTAGTTTATAATGGACACTGTTGAAGATTTGGATAGATTTAATGTAAACCAACAAAAATGTTGTTCCCAGCACTTTACTTCAATATAAGAATAACTATTAGAAAAGCACCATAAAATTGTAAAATGTTCAAAAATTATAGAAAACTTTACACGGTTGCTAGCTACATAGGCCACATTCATTCTAAATTACTAAATTACTAATAGTTGGAATGCCACTGCCATAAAATCTAGAATCAACAATTTTAAACTCTTATGCCTTGCATATATTATGTCAACAAGTTATTCAACACAATTATATCATTTGTTGTAGAGTGTATGAAAAAAGAATGGAAAAGAAGTCTAACTTGTCTGCATCACTGTGTCACTCACAGATTATTAGATAACTCACATAATGACAGAAATTTTCAGATGAAGATCCTGATGAAATAGAAATAAAATTGAATAACTACAAAAACATACATAAGACTTCATGAGCAGTCAAGCGATCAGAAGGTCGTGAGCATAACATCTTTCTGATGAGATCCTTCGCACTATCAGAAATTACGGGCCAAGGATCTGATTCAAAGTCTATGTCTCCCTTCAAAACCGCATCAAATATCCCCTGCTGGGTTTCTGAATCAAGAAAGGGAGATGAAGTTTCAGTCTATTGGTCATATGTTGATCCAAAGTTTGGTTCTAAATTATATGTGTACCTGCCCAGAAAGGGGGCACGCCACTTAGCAGTATATACAATATAACCCCTGCTGTCCATACATCTGCTTCTCGCCCATAGTGCTTCAAAAGCACCTCAGGAGCAACATAATATGGGCTTCCAACCACATCACTGAAAGTCTGACCTGAAGAAACAATATCACGTATTGGTAAAAATTAGTACTAAAGTGAAACTGACATGTGTACCAAACATCAGCATGATATGTGGATGATGTAATATAGCCTAAAAATATATACAACTCCATTGCCCATCAAATACCTGGCTTGAAGAAAACCGAAAGTCCAAAATCAATTGCTTTAAGAGAGAAATCATCATCCTTGTTAACTAACAAAAAATTCTCAGGCTTCAGATCTCTATGCATAACCCCGAGTGAATGACATGACTCAACCACACCTACAATAATCTTTGTCAATTCAGCAGCCTTCCTCTCGCTGTAGTGTCCCCTCTGAATGATCCTGTCAAACAACTCACCCCCGTTACAGAGTTCCATGACAATATGGACATATAAATGGTCCTCATAAGCACCCTTAATGGTCACAATATTTTTGTGACCAGACAAGTGGTGCATTATCTGAATCTCCCTTCTAACGTCCTCCACATCTTCTCTGGATATGAGCTTCCTCTTGGAGATAGATTTGCAAGCATATTCAGTTCCCGTGGCATTCTCGATGCATAAATAAGTGGTTCCAAACTGGCCTTGTCCTAATTTACGTCCAAGAGTGTAAAGATCACGGATATTAGGAGTGACGTGACCCAAGACATAAGAAGACTGGTTGTTGCTGCTACGATTCATAGTGGTCTCCTTTTTAGGACTAACAAGTGGTGAATTATTGTCCTTGTAATTATTGTTGGGAATTGGGGGATGGTTGTCCTTTACGAATTCTTGAGGTGTTAAAGTGGTAGGTGAGTTGTTAGAGTGGGCAGAGTTGTTGTTGCTGTTGTCGTTGTTGTGCTTGGAGTTGGAACGGTCTTGGGGGTGATTAAGGCCCCCTTCCTGGTATTGGTTTACTCCGAAAGATCCACGGCATGTATTGCCCATGAAACAATCACAAGTCCTCAAGAAATAGCTTCTTCTTCATCAAGTGCTTCTTCTCAAGACAACAACAAAAGCATACACAATAAAGATTGAAACTTTGCTAAGAAATGTGTTTTGACTTAAACAAGTTATATAGTATAGGCTAGTCTATTCTGGAAAGAATTGAAAGAAGTTAGATCAGATCCATAGAGCATGAAATTGTAATATCATAGACATACAGAGCAAGAACAAAATTAGACAGTAAATAACAGCAACAAGTAGTAGTAGGTATGTATTTGACAACAGAAACAGTGATAATAATACTGTAAAGTGGTTGAGAGAGAGAGAGAGAGAGAGAGAGAGAGAGAGAGAGAGAGAGAGAGAGAGAGAGAAAGAGAGAGAGAGAGAATACCTGAAGGATCAGTGGAAAGGTGAAGTTGAAGACGGTAATACGGAGATGTTCCCGGAGTGAGATCAACGGATTGACAATTCAAAGATGGAGGCTGTCTGTATGTAACTATGGCGTATGTATGTATGTATGTATTGGCTTTGTTGTCTAGTTTGTAGTCTAGTTGTAGTAGATTAGTGCTGACCAGCTCCCTACGTGCGACTGCTTTCCTGTTTCCTCCTTTTTTTCTTTTTCCATTTTCCTTTTCTGTTAAGTATTTTATCAAAAAAGACCGATTACTGGGGTGTCGTGTTGTACTTATCAAAATACACCGATTACTGGGTAGCACGTGAATATGACACGAGACGAAACAGTATGAAAAATATGATTTTGAGTTTTGATTTTTGGTACATGTACACGAAATTATATAAAATATTTAATGTCGGATATGAGTTTTTATTTCGATTACACAAAAGTACACAAAATAAATGAAATAAAGATGTTTATAATTTACTTAGTTATAGATTTTATGTATATATTAATATTATTTTTATATAAATATATATTTTACACAAAAATATACATATTTACAAGTTTTTATAGAGTTGTATTTAAATTTATATATGCAAATGTAAATATTTTATATATATTTCATATGAATATAATATTTATTAATAAATTTTTTTTAAAAAAATATTTTTAATTTTATATAATATATACACGAAACACGACACAAAAGTACACGAATTCATTTCAGGTGGATACGGGTTTCACATTCAAGTACACGAATTTATTTCGGGTGAATACGAGTTTCACCTTCCAGTACACAAAACACGAAAATACACGAAACATGAAAATATACGACACGACATGATTGCCTACGTGCAATTGCTTTCCTATTTCCTCCTTTTTTCTTTTTCCATTTTCCTTTTCTGTTAAGTATTTTATCAAAATAGATCGATTACTGGGGTGTTGCTCCCATTATCACAATTTGAAAGTAAATTGTTTTAAATATCACAATTTGATTTGTTGACCCTAAATATCATTCCAAAACAAAACTTCGTCTAGCATTTGAATTTTTATTAAAAACGCTATATTGTATGACGTTTGAGCAGTTTTGTCACTGGTTAAATATATAAAACGCTAATTCATAATATGTTTTGCTGAAAACGCAATTAAACAATGTTTTGGGGGCGGGGTATGCTAGATTAAACACTGTTTTGGGGATGGGTTGGAACGCCACATGATATGGCGTTTAGGGTGTTTTAATTTTTTTTTTCGTTTTTCGTTTTTTTTTTGTTTTTTCCTAAATACATATTTGCAAACAATATTTAAAAATTTATAACCAAATTTTTTAAAAATCAGGATAAGTTAGGATTTAGGGTTGTAAACAACCTAAGTTCGTATACGGTTATTCGTCGTTCCGAATTTTTTTAAACCCAAAATGGAACTATTGAACCCCAAAGGTTAACTGTTGAAACCCCAAAGCAATACAGATAAAATTTTAAAAAAATTATTAAAAAATTAAATCCGGCGATCTGATTTTTAAACGCTAACGCGTTCAAAAATCAGGATAAGTTAGGGTCTAGGGTTTAGGATTGCCTAAACCCTAAGTTCGTATACGGTTTATTCGTCATTCGGAATCTTTCTAAAACCCAAAATGGAACTGTTAAATTCCAAAGGTTAACCGCTGAAATCCCGAGGGAATACATATAAAATTTAAAAAATTTAGCTAAAAAATTAAATCCGACGACCTGATTTTTAAATGCTAACGTGTTTAAAAATCAGGATAAGTTAGGGTCTAGGGTTTAGAGTTGTAAACAACCCTAAACCCTAAGTTCGTATACGGTTTATTCGTTATTCTGACTATTTCTAAACACAAAATGGAACTGTTGAACCCCCAAGAGAATACAGATAAAATTTAAAAATTTTCATTAAAAAATTGAATAATTCTAAACCACAAATAGAACCCGTTGAACCCCAAATAAAAAAAATTATTTAACCTCAAAGGAAATAGCGATATAATTTTAAAATATGAAATCAAAAAATAATATATAAAATTTTAAAATTTGAATTATTTTAATATTTTAAACGCAACTATAAGGCTGGTCTACAAATAAACACAAATTAAACAACTATTTTCTGGGCAAAACGCTAGGTAAAGAGTGGTGTTCAATGAAAAGTGCTAGATAATTTTTGGTTTTGTGTGCAACCTTCACCCTGCCTCATAAAATGCTATGCGATCTAGCGACTTAGAAAAAAAAAACTGAAAACGCTACACGATTTTTTGTTTTAGGATGATATTTGGGGCCAAATTTTTGAGTTATAATATTTTGAACCATTTAGTTTAAAATTATGATATTGGGGTCTTTTCTCCGATTACTGATGGGTGTCTTATTTATCATAATTTTAAATTAAATGGTCCCAGATATCACAATCTGAAAGGTTAGTCGCAAGTATCACTATAAAGCACTACATCATGTAGCGTTTTGCATTTTTTTAGTTTTTTTTACTGTAAACGCTACTTCAAGTTTGGTCTTGGGCTAATAATTGCTACTTCAAGTTTGGTCTTGGGTTTTTTTTTTTGAAACGTTGCTTGAAGTTTGGTTAAGTTCTCAAAACGCTATTTTATGTTTTGTTTGTTGCAATGGATGGAACAAAATGCTACTTTATCATGTGTTACCTATTTTTTTTCTTTTTTTTAAATATGTTTTTTTTAAATATTTCTAAACCCAAAATGTAACTGTTGAACCCCAAAGGTTAACTGTTGAAATCCCGAGGGAATATAGTTAAAATTTAAAAATTTTAATTAAAAAATTGAATCTGGCGGCCTGATTTTTAAACGCTAACGAGTTTAAAAACCAGGATAAGTTAGGACAACCCTAAACTCTAAGTTCGCATACGGTTTATTCGTCGTTCCGAATATTTCTAAAACCCAAAATGGAAACGTTGAACCCTAAAAGTTAATTATTGAACCCCTGGGAGAATACAAAAAAAAAAAAAAAAATTCAGGCTGTCGGACTCAGTACAAAAACACAATTTAAATTGACCTTTTGATTATAAGTTTAATTTTTAATATTGTTTGCAAATATATATTTAGGAGAAAACAAAAAAAAAGAGTTAAAACATCACAAATGCCACATAGCGTTGCGAATATTTGGGTTTTAGAACCCCTGGGAGAATACAAAAAAAAAAAAGGCTGTCGGACTCAGTACAAAAACACAATTTAAATTGACCTTTTGATTATAAGTTTAATTTTTAATATTGTTTGCAAATATATATTTAGGAGAAAACAAAAAAAAAAGAGTTAAAACATCACAAATGCCACATAGCGTTGCGTCCCCCCCCCCCCCCCAAAAACACCACATCAAGTGGCATTTCCCCCTCCAACGCCAAGTCGTCTAGCATTTCCCCCCAACGCTACTTTAAGTAGCGTTCTCCCTCCCTCTCTCTCCTCTAGAACGCTAAATGCTTTGGCGTTTTTAAAAAAATAAAAATCAAAATTAAAACGCTACACGCAACTGTACTTTGGAGTAATATTTGGGGCCAAGTTTTTAAACTGTGATATTTGGGACCATTTGCTTTTAAATTGTAATATTGGAGCCCTTTTTTCTTACCTATTAGTATTGTTCCGTTATTTACTAGTACCGTACTATTTAGTGAAGTTTTATTAAATTATCATATTTTCTTAATAGAAAAATTAAAAAAATGATACGAAGTTTATTATTTTCTTTTTGCTCGACTAAGTTAGGAGTATCATTTTTTAGGGGGTTGGTCCAGCTATCACAATTTTAAATTAAATTATTTTTAATATAATCATTTAAAAATATAATCTTAAATGTCACATTAATTATCATGTAGCATTTTCAATTTGAAACGAAAATTCTATATCCTGTAGTGTTTTGGTATCAATTCAATATATTCTTAATGTCTGCTAGTATTACATTTTAAAAATTACTGTTTTTACCCTTCATTTTTTTAATCTTCTTTATTTCTTTCATGCCCTTTTTTGTCATTACACAGGAAAATTACAGCTTTTATCCTTTATGTTTTTAATCTTCTTTATTTCTTTGATGTCCCTTTTTGTCATTACACAATATTTGGAGCGACCCAATTTAGATTGGATCGACCCAAATCTCCTTTATTAATCAATTTCCTTTTTCAGGTTAAACATATTATCTTTTCTATTTTTCAATAACTAAATAATTTACTTCTTTGGTAAAATACAATATCTTTTACATTTTATCTAACTAAAATTTCTCCATTTTTTAAAACTACGATCAATTTTGTATAATAAAATAACATAATTATATTATAATTAGTATTAAATAATTAATTACCTTTTTGAGCCAAAATACGTTACCTTTTCTCTTTTCTCTAACTAAAATCTCTCTTTTTCCAATTGTATCATGGACGGTTACCTTTTTCAAACACGTTACCTTTTTTCCCTTCTATTACGAAAATATCTCTTTTTCCAATTATATCACGGGCGATTCGATTTAATAAAAAAAATAATAAAAATAATATAGTACTAATAATTAACTGATTACCTTTTCAACTAAAACGTATCATCTTTTATATTTTTTCTAATTAAATTCCTTTTTTTCTAGAAATTTCAAGGGCAACATTAATTTCTCATTTTCTAAAAACTATGAGCAATTTTATTTAGTAAAATAACATAATTAAATTATAATTACTATAAACTAATCAATTACCTTTTTCACATAAATTATGTCATCTTTTTAATTTTCACGTTACCTTTCTATTTTTTAAAACTAAAATCTCTCTTTTTCTGATTTTATCACGGGCGGTTCTGTTTAATACAATAAACTAATAATATTATAATATTCATAATTAACCGATTGCATTTTTTATCTAAAACGTATCAATTTCTATTTAATGAAATAAAATAATAATTATATAAAAACTAATAATTAGCCGATTACCATTTTCAAGTAAAACCTATAATTTTTTTTATATTTTCTAACTAAAATCGCTCATTTTCTAGAAATATCACGGATAACATTTATATAATTATTATCAAATCTCATATAAAAATTTAAGCCTCCCAACTTTATATTTTAAAAAAATTAACTTAAATTAATGAAAAATTCATATAATATTAAAAAAATTCGTGCATCGCACGGGTTTTAAGCTTGTATAATAAAAATTCGTATACAACGAATAATATCCGTTAGATTTTTAGTTAAAAATTAGAACTGTTATATACTTATATAAAGGAGAAACGAGCGGAGGTAAAGTGGTGCCGGTCAAATAGCTCGGTTCTATTTTGTTAAATTTCTCAAAATTTGGAATTAATAATTCAAATGATTAAAAAAAATCTCAATTCCATTTTAAAACTTTACTAATAGAGGAAACTAAATATATAGTTTCATTATTTTTTACCTATAAAATTTTTACTAATGAAGTAAAGTAAATATCTAAATTGCATTTTAATTTTTTACTAATCGAGGAAACTAAATATACAATTTCAATATCCTTACCTTTAAAATTTCATTTTAAAACATTGAAAGTTTGGTCGGTCGGTTAGTTGGTTGTTCGGTCGATCGGTACCTATTGTTTTTACTTAATTACCCTTATTTAATTATAAATAAAATTTCTCCTAATAACTAATCAATTTATGTTTTCAAGTAAAACATATTAAAATAATCAATTTCCTTCTAAAATACGTTACATTTTCTATTTTTTTAGCTAAAATCTCTTTTTTCCAATTAAATGACGCCTTTACTTAATTATAAATAAACAATTTCCCAATAACTAATCAATTTTTTTTTCAAGTTATTAAAATAATCAATTTTTTTTAAAAAAAATGTTACCTTTTCTATTTCCTTTAGCTAAAATCTATAGTTTTCCAGTTATATGGCGCCGGTCGGTTGGTTGGTTGGTTGGTCGGTACCTATTGTTTTTACTTAATTACCCTTACTTAAATATAAATAAAATTTCTCCTAATAACTAATCAATTTCTGTTTTCAAGTAAAACATATTAAAATAATCAATTTCTCTAAATTGCATTTTAAATTTTTACTAATCGAGAAAACTAAATATACAACTCAATTGCATTTTAAATTTTATTAATAGTGGAAATTAAATATCACTAACAAAATATAATAAAAATTTGTATGCAACGAATAATATTCGTTAGATTTTTAGTTAAAAATTTGAACTATTATATAAATATATTAAGGAGATCCGAGGGGATTTAAACCTCTACTATTATCCTTCATTTTTTATTAATAATATAATTAATGATAATTAGCCGATTGCCTTTTTCAATTAAAAGATGTTTACTTATAATTGATATGATATTACCTTTTATAAATACCTAAAATATCATATCTTCCAATCAATAATTTTTTTCTCTCTAATCAGCATTTGGAGCGATCCAATTGGATCAACCCAAATCTAAACCTCTACTATTATCCTTCATTTTTTTATTAATAATATAATTAATGATAATTAGCTGATTGTCTTTTTCAATTAAAAGATGTTTACTTATAATTGATGATATTACATTTTATAAATACCTAAAATATCATATCTTCCAATCAATAATTTTTTTCTATTAATTAAAACACTTTGACTTTTAATTTAAAACATAATATTGCAATAATTAATACATACCCAAAAATATGACTTCATATCTTCTAACCACTAACAAAATATAACAAAAATTCGTATACAACGGATAATATCTGTTAGATTTTTAGTTAAAAATTAGAACTGTTAGATTCAATGATTAAATATATTACATGATTAAATTTATTTACTAATTGCATACCCAAAAATATGACATCATATCTTCTAACCACTAACAAAATATAATAAAAATTCGTATACAACGAATAATATCCGTTAGAATTTTATTTAAAATTAGAACTGTTAGATCTAATGATTAAATATGTTACATGATTAAATTTATTTACTAAAATTTCTAGGTTCGAATTCTATCAACGATACTATTATCCTTCATTTTCTTAATCTTCTTTATTTCTTTGATGCCCCTTTTTACCATTACACAACATTTGGAGCGACCCAAATTAGATTGGATCGACCCAAATCTAAACATATATTATTTTTTGTCATTACACAACATTTGGAGTAACCCAATTGGATCGACCCAAATCTAAACCTCTACTATAGTATTATCCTTTATTTATTTTTTTATCTTTCTTTATTTCTTTGATTCTCCGTTTTGTCATTACTCAAATCTATCTCTGTCATTTTTCACCTTGAAGTCCATTCCGCTCAAATCTTCACACTGCTGGATTTTGATGCATGTTTGCACTTTTCAGATTTGAAAGCTGGGTTTTTCACCAAATTAACATCTCAACCCCCTGAAGTAGGGTTAAGGTATGTGTACTAGACCTCTGTACGGGTCATATATGTTTGGTTCAAGTTTTCAGTTTGGCCATAAGAGTTAAGTTTTTATTGATTTCAAAATATTAAAAATTAGACAGGATAATATTTTTTTGGTTTTGATTTTGGTTTAGAATTTAAGAATTAAAGTTTTAATGAATTACCCGATGTTATAATAATATACAAGACACCAGAAAGGTACCTTTAAAATATTTGCTTGGCCTTTCAATTTTTTATTTTACATGTCGTAATAACAAAGGTAGTTGGAAAGATTACCAGTTAATAACATTGACACAGTACGAACCATGTTATTTGTAAATAATCTTGGGACTCAGTTTGATACTTATAGACATTATTTTGTTTTCAAGCAAGTTTATGTTCTTTATGAATTTGTTCAACTTAATGTTCATGGGGTAGACATGCTACGTACCAGAAGGTCTTATGGAATAGCATACATTTTATCGGATGTCTCCGAAGGGACTATGGAATAGCATACTTAGAAGCTCAGACCCACGTCACAAGCCTCACCCTCTGGGTCAGGTAACATTGCTCTTATTTATGGTCTAAATATCTTCTTTACTCGCGTTCAATTTCACTTCATATATGATCTCATATTTAGCACTTTCACTTGAGCTCCATATTAAAATATAAAAGCACTAACTTTTCCCTTTTTCAGTTTAGTTGGCTTTTTGAGAGAGAATAAGTAATGGAAAATGTGATTGTTATAATTTGTAATCATACATTATTTGAAGATAAAAGTGAATATGTGAGCTTCTTGCGGAGACCTGTGTTTTTGGTAAACAGTATTATCCTTCATTTTTTTAATCTTCTTTATTTATTTAATGCCCCTTTTTGTCATTACACAGCATTTGGAGCAACCCAATTTAGATTGGAACAAAAAATTCTAATATGATATTGTACTTATTTTGAGTAACGTTGTAGTACTACGATTGTACCTCCAGCAAAATAAGTAGTTTAAAAATATATTCAAATTCAAATTATTATATTCATTTCAATAAGAACATACTTTTAATATAATAAAGTCAGCCATGGTGAAAGACCTTAATTTGAACATAAACAATAAATCTACTAGAATATTTATCTGATATTTTGGCTTGCTTATTTAATTGTATAATTTACTTATTTTTAATAAAAGAATCTATATTAATAATATATATACACTGTTTTTTCATACATGAATTTACTAATACAGTTTAATGGTCACGCTCTGGTGAGAATGAGAACAGTGGGAACACACATATTCAGTACATTTAAAGCTATTTTAAAGGGCTCATATAAAAATTTAAGCCTCCCAACTTTATATTTTAAAAAAATTAACTTAAATTAATGAAAAATTCATATAATATTAAAAAAAATTCGTGCATCGCACGGGTTTTAATCTTGTATAATAAAAATTCGTATACAACGAATAATATCCGTTAGATTTTTATTTAAAAATTAGAACTGTTATATACTTATATAAAGAGAAACGAGGGGAGGTAAAGTGGCGCCGGTCAAAAAACTCGGTTCTATTTTGTTAAATTTCTCATAGCCTTATAAGACATAAGTAAACAGTAATATTGGAAAACAAAACCCCCCTAAGTTTTGCAGTTCATTGTTACTCGATTCTACTTTCTGATAGAACATTCGAAATGGATTATCCAATTCTTGATCCATACACGTCAGTCAAAGTCAAAATTCGTTTTGGGCAACCTGTTCAAATGGACTTTGAGTTTGAAAAAAAACCGGCCCAAAAATAGTAGTCCTATAAAATCTTGGTCTTACATAACGTACATCCTCTTCGCACCTGTAAAGTTCCGTCTGATACATAAAAATATTAGTATATTATTACCAGGCTGTTACAGTGAAAGAGCATTATTGTGAAGACCAAACACACACACAAGTGATTGAGTTTCCAATAATTATACGGAGTATTAGAATTGCCCAGGGATCTAGCTAGCCCAGAAGTAGAAAAGTAGAGATGAGTGTGTACAGAACAGAAGATGAATATGATTACTTTAAAATAATAGAAATTTTTTTTATCTAAAATGTATCAATTTCTATTTAATGAAATAAAATAATAATTATATAAAAACTAATAATTAGCCGATTACCATTTTCAAGTAAAACCTATAATTTTTTTTATATTTTCTAACTAAAATCGCTCATTTTCTAGAAATATCACGGATAACATTTATATAATTATTATCAAATCTCATATAAAAATTTAAGCCTCCCAACTTTATATTTTAAAAAAATTAACTTAAATTAATGAAAAATTCATATAATATTAAAAAAATTCGTGCATCGCACGGGTTTTAAGCTTGTATAATAAAAATTCGTATACAACGAATAATATCAGTTAGATTTTTAGTTAAAAATTAGAACTGTTATATACTTATATAAAGGAGAAACGAGTGGAGGTAAAGTGGTGCCGGTCAAATAGCTCGGTTCTATTTTGTTAAATTTCTCAAAATTTTGAATTAATAATTCAAATGATTAAAAAAAATCTCAATTCCATTTTAAAACTTTACTAATAGAGGAAACTAAATATATAGTTTCATTATTTTTTACCTATAAAATTTTTACTAATGAAGTAAAGTAAATATCTAAATTGCATTTTAAATTTTTACTAATCGAGGAAACTAAATATACAATTTCAATATCCTTACCTTTAAAATTTCATTTTAAAACATTGAAAGTTTGGTCGGTCGGTCGGTTAGTTGGTTGGTCGGTCGATCGGTACCTATTGTTTTTACTTAAATACCCTTACTTAATTATAAATAAAATTTCTCCTAATAACTAATCAATTTATGTTTTCAAGTAAAACATATTAAAATAATCAATTTCCTTCTAAAATACGTTACATTTTCTATTTTTTTAGCTAAAATCTCTTTTTTCCAATTAAATGACGCCTTTACTTAATTATAAATAAACAATTTCCCAATAACTAATCAATTTTTTTTTCAAGTTATTAAAATAATCAATTTTTTTTAAAAAAATGTTACCTTTTCTATTTCCTTTAGCTAAAATCTATAGTTTTCCAGTTATATGGCGCCGGTCGGTTGGTTGGTTGGTTGGTCGGTACCTATTGTTTTTACTTAATTACCCTTACTTAAATATAAATAAAATTTCTCCTAATAACTAATCAATTTCTGTTTTCAAGTAAAACATATTAAAATAATTAATTTCTCTAAATTGCATTTTAAATTTTTACTAATCGAGAAAACTAAATATACAACTCAATTGCATTTTAAATTTTATTAATAGTGGAAATTAAATATCACTAACAAAATATAATAAAAATTTGTATGCAACGAATAATATCCGTTAGATTTTTAGTTAAAAATTTGAACTATTATTGTTATAGGGAGAAATTGGTATAACAATGTTTGCGGAGGTTTGCTGGATTGGTGGAGCAAAATACGGATATTTAGCTTATAAGAAGAAGAGTGATTAGGGTTTGTGTGTATGAATGTGGCTGAGCTTGATAGGTGATTTTAGGTAAACTATTTGTCATACCGTATCAAGGTGCCTACGTACCCTATTTATAGGGATCAAGCCTGACGTAGTTCTTGGGCCACAAGTTACCTAGACAGGCTAGGGTTTTAAGAGATAAGCCAAGGTCCAAGCCCATGTATCTAGGGCTGACATGGCAAATGAGTCACCAATCTTATCCTCAATTCATGATCCAGCTGTATAAGCCCATGACCTTGAACGGATAGACTTAGCCAACAAAAGATCCATCAGGGCCCTTGCATGCGACCTCATGAAGGTCTGGCCATGCGAAGCGATCCCAGTCTGCTCAAGCGACCTCATGGAGGCCTCGCTATAAACCTTCCAGAGAAGAGAATGATCTTGCTGTAAGTGATAAATGTGATGCACAAGCGAAGCGATCCATTGATGGGCATCGCCAGCGAGGCTCTGTGTTGCGAGGCGCAACCCTGTAGCGATCCCTTTGCCAAAGCATGTTGGGCTGATTCCAATAATGGGCTTTTGTGACCCAATCTTCATCCTCTAGGCCCATCATAGATTATGAACCATCAATTTAGCTAATTAAATCAATTTAGTTATTATCCCAGATTTGGGCATAACAACTACCCCCCGAGTCCAGGTTGCCATTAGAGATGCGACATGGACTCAAGAATCATCAATTGTCACCACAAAGCGATCCCAAGAATAGATATAACCGTTGGAGTAGTCGCGACCCCAAGAATCTGAAAGGCTTTGACAGCTATTATGTCTTGAGATGTGTGTCCAATGGCTGAGATTGCAACACGTGTCCCACACCTTTCTCTCTCCTGAGGGCTATATATACCCTGTCACTATCATTTCCTTTTTTCATTCTCACAAACACCTTGTCGAAGTGCTGCCAGTTTGCTCCCAGATCAAACGCAAAGAATCTCTCAAGCGATCCCAACCTTCTTGTACTTTTCTTCAATCTTCATCAAGAAAAAGTAAGTCTTCCCTCTCTTCTTGCATTTAAATAATTGTTCTTCATTTCAATTGCATGTTTAGATAGCTTTAACCATATGCGATGCCACCATTTTTAGTCGCGATCCTATCACGCTAATTTCAAGTAGCGATCCCACCTCGTTGAGATAGATCTGCGATCCCCCCCTTAGGAATGTAGAAACGTTCCCTTCATAGATCCTGACGCGATTCCTAGGAACACATAGAACCTCTCTATTTATTTATTCTTTTCTCCCTTTATCCCCCTTTGTTTTCTGTAAGGGCACCCTTAATTCTTCACATTCTTTTCAGATGTCCAGCGACGACAGCTCAAGGACACCCTCTCCTCACCCCCACGTCCATATTAGCGATGCGGCAGCCGCTAATATTGCAAAAGCAACGAGCACCGGTGAAAGTTCTTTTAAGTTATACTTCGACCCCCTATGGTCCAATGAAGACTACACCAGGGAGGTTCCCTTACGCTCATGGCGATCTAAACAACCTTCAAGGTCGCAAAGTCAACCCCTCGAGACCCCTTCATCTCACCAACCTTCTCCACAACACCCTACCTCAGTTGAGAAAGAGATTGAGGAACTTTTTAAGAGAGGTAAGGAAATAATGAAGCCGGTGGAGCATCTTCTCCACAAAGCTCCTCGTCGCTCAGCCGCTACCCCTATTGTCATTAGTGATTCTCCAGTAGATTCACTGGGCGAGGCTTACTATGACATCGAAGGGGGGGCTGACAATGAAGCTAATTCTGATGACTCAGAGTATGAAGAGCCTTCCTCTGATGATGGTGGCCTTGACGAAGTGGCCAGAGTTGTAAACTTCAAAGATTACGACTATATTCCCGAAGCATCGCCGGACCCATACATACCGACTCCTCAACCAGAACTTGAAGGGGTTATATACGTTGATGGGCCTCGCCCTGAAGATATCGAGCCGGGCTCGAAGATTAAACCAGGCAAGCCTCGCGTTCTCGCGTGTCGCGACATGTCTTCTACCCTTACTGAAAAGACCATCAGAGAAGGGGTTGAAAAGTTCCGCCCTGAGGGTAAAATCATCCTACCCAGGAAGAAAATGCGATGTTACCGCTTCAACCATGAAGAGAATGGAGGCAGGGTACCGAGGATGGTTTTGACGGTGCCCCTGATGAAGATTGGTGTCTCCTCGCCCCTTCATCCTTTTATTCGAGATGTCTGTGAATCATACCACCTCGCACCCATCCAAATCAGCACCAATGGGTACAGATCTATGATTGCCCTCTACATCCTCTACCACAAGCTGGGATATCCACCCATGGACGCGAAGACTATGGGTTACTTTCTCCAACTCAAGCGATGCGGAGAAAAGGATTTTGGCTACGTTTATTTCTCCGTTTGGCCTGAATTCAATAAAAAGAATCTCTTGCCCGGAGGAATTAGCAATGCGGGCTCGTGGAAGGAACCTTTCTTGTATGTCCACGAGGTCCCCCGAGTTAAAACAAGCTTCAACCACCTCCCTGGTGAGTTATTCTTGCAGGTTGTAATACTCATTCTTCGTAAAAGTTTAAAACTAACAACTCATTTGGCATCGCAGTCTGCCCGGTTCGCACTACCCTCAAAGGTGAGGAGAAAAAACGAGCCGACGAGGTGCTAACTAAATCCACCAAGGAGGAGAGAAATATTAGAACCCTCCTGTCCTTAGAAAATCTGATAGAGTGTAGATTTCTCAAAGAAGGAATAGGTGCTTCTCCCAAAGCGGGACCTTCGACTGCGAAGCGAGCCTCGCGAAAGAGGAAATTACACGAGGAGGCCTCGTCTTCTCACGTTAAAATAACCGATGAGGGTACTTAATAATAGCGACCCGTCCTTATGACACTTGCACTTTCCTTAATTTATCTTCAAACTTAATTGTTCATCCTCGCATATTGTATTGTAATCTGGAATATATGTAGAATTGCTACCTGCCTTCGTGCCTTATTAAATTGTGTTTCTAATTCCTTTTCATTTGTACAGGTATGTCGGACCAAAGCGCTCCTCCCTTCCTTACTGCCAAGAAAGGCAAGAAACACTCTGCCGCTAAAGTTCAACCTGCCGCAAAGACTCCGCCTACTAAGCCTACAGCTCCTTTAACGAAGATTGTTAACGATCCCCCTGCCCAATCCAACATGGCCTCGCGACAAGCTCCGGATTCTTCTGAACAGACTCCATTTAAGCGACCCCGAACCGATGGGTTTAAGGAGGGCTCCACCCGACCACCTCCTGGGGTCGTCACTGCTACAGCCTCTCAGCACCTCTTTGCTGCACTCGGGACCCAGTATTCTGATGAGGCTGAGACCGCAGGATGGTGGAAGGCGAACCCGGAGGACAATGCTACAGCTCTGACCAGATGCTTAGCCGAGGCCTTCATCCGCCAGGCTGCTCATACCAAGCACTTTGCCCATCTCGATAAAAAGAACAAGATCCTGGAGTTCCAAAAAATTGAAGACAAGCGATCCCTCGAGGCTGAGTACAAAAAGCAGCTATCTCATGATACTGCGCAGCTCCGTACCGAACTAAAAACGGCTCGCAGAGAAAGGAATGAATTTGAAAAATCCCTCCAAGAACTGCAGAAGTCCAGTGAAGAGGTCAGCCGGAAGAAGGATGAGGAGATCGCGAAGCTGACAAGCAACCTGACTGCCGCCAATGCTACTCTGTCAACTGCTGAGGAGGCTTTCTTGATCAAAGGCCAGGTCTCTTTCATGAAGGGGTTCATCAGAACGATCCCTGATTTTGATTGGGATCTGCTTGGACCTGGAAACGCTGACTTCGCTGAGACCCTCAAGAAGCAAATTGCTGAAGAGGATGCTGAAGAGGCCAGGCTTGAAGAGGAATCCAGGATCGCAGAGGAGGCACGAACTGCTGAGGAGGCGCGGCTCGCAGAGGAGGCAGCCAAAACTCGCCAAGACAAGGCTGCCTGAGCCCCCTTTATATTAATGTCTTTAAATTCTTGAACCAGGGATGCGGGTACCCTTTGAATACCTCGCAAGATGTAATATTATTCTGTCCATTAACTTTTGAACTTTTTTTTGGGATCGCATGGCGACCCTGTAAAATGAATTATTGTTGCTTTTCCCTCGTAATTTCTAGTTTGTAAATTCCCTTTTCTTTTTCCTTAGAATAGGTGCATGACCCTGCAATTGATAAAGTAGGGGCAAAGCCCAAAGATTTCATAAAATATGATCCCTGCATCGTTGAGATGGCTTGGATTTTAAAACGTAAATGCTAGCAAGCAAGTCTATTTTATACGCAAGATAAGAACCAACTTCATAAAGTAAGTGAACTCATATGCAAATAAATGGGGCGAGGCCCAGTTTTATTGATAGGGGCGAGGCCCAATTCTTTTTAACAAGCGGGGCGAGGCCCATAAAATGAAGAGTGGGGCGAGGCCCAAAGATCATCACATCATAAAGGGGAGGTGTCTATATGATCACTACCCCCCAGTATTTTGTATGATTTTATTCATGCTAAATAGATAGATACTGCCAAGGGCGAGGCCCTCACTGATAGTATTTACGTAAGTGTTCCGCATTCCAAGCTCGCGGAACTTTCTTGTCTTTCATATCCTTGAGATAATAGGTTCCTTCTGTCATAGTAGCATAGATTTTGTAAGGACCTTCCCAATTAGCACCAAAAACTCCATGTCCCGGGACCTTAGTGTTAGGCATGACCCTTCTGAGCACTAAGTCACCTGTCTGTAGGGGTCGTGCTCGTACCTTCCCATTGTAGTACCTTGCTGTTCGCTGTTGATAAGCTGCGAGGCGTAGTTGGGCCTCGCTTCTAGTTTCTTCTATCATGTCCAGATAAAGTCTATGATTTACTTCATTCGCATCGGGGTTGTAATGCTCCCTTCTAAACGACCCCGAGCCTACTTCCACCGGGATCATGGCCTCGCAACCATAAGTCAAAGAAAATGGGGTTTCTCCAGTAGTGGTCCTTGGGGTCGTGTTGTATGACCACAAGACCCTTGGTAACTCCTCAGGCCAGTTGCCCTTGCTTTCCTCTAATTTAGCCTTTAAAGTATGCTTGATGATTTTGTTGATGGCCTCAGTTTGTCCATTTGTTTGGGGATGGCTGACAGCTGAAAAACTCTTTTTTATCCCCAGATTCTCACAAAATTCTTTCATCTCCTTACTGTCAAATTGTTTCCCATTATCTGAAATGAGCTGATAAGGGATCCCATAACGACACACAATAGCTCTATACACGAAGTCCTTGAGTTTTTTCGCAGTGATGGTTGCAAGTGGCTCAGCCTCGGCCCACTTGGTGAAATAATCAACAGCCACAACTGCATATTTAAGCCCTCCTTTACCTTTTGGGAGTTCTCCAATTAGATCAATGCCCCACATAGCGAAGGGCCATGGGCTCGTTAGAGAGGTGAGCTGAGAGACAGGGGCGTTACTGAAATTGGCGATCCTCTGACAGGCATCGCATCTTTTTGAGAATTCAAATGCATCTCTTTTCAATGTAGGCCAATAATACCCTTGACGAAGGATCTTTTGTGCCAGCGAACTACCCCCCGAGTGATTGCCACATATTCCTTCATGCACCTCTCTCAGAATATAGGTGCATTCTTCACCGTCTACACATCGCAGCAAAGGGGTATTGAACCCTCTTCGATACAGAACCTCATCGTAGATAACATAGCGAGCAGCCTGATACTTGACCCTCCTCGCTTCTCTTTTATCCTGAGGCAAAATTCCATTTTTCACATATTCCCATATTGGAGTCATCCAAGTTACCCCTGGGGTCGATACTTCCATGACAAATTCTTCTGGCACACAAGGCTTTGTTTGAATCTCCAGTGGTATAATTCCAAGTAAGGTGGCCTCGCGGCGCGACCCCAGCTTGGCCAGTGCATCTGCCCCTTGATTCTTTTCTCTTCTAATATGAACCACCCTGATATTATTGAACCTTTTAACCAACTTTTGTGCACATCGCAGATACAGCTCAATCTGTTCCCCTCTAGCTTGCCATCCACACCAAAGTTGATATGTTACTAGCATAGAATCGCTATAGGCTGTGAGGTTTTCAACCTTCATCTCCAGTGCAAGTTTGAGACCAATGATGAGGGCCTCGTATTCTGCTGCATTATTAGAAGCCTCAAAGGCAAAATGTACTGCACTCTTTATCCTGCGGCCTTCTGGGGTTACCAACTCGATCCCAGCCCCAGCTCCTCCTTTGTTAGATGCCCCATCCACATACAATTCCCACCACGAGGCGGAATTTTCCTTTTTTGCCTCGCTAGACATGTCCACTGGTGTCGCCACAATAGCCAAGTTATCTTCCTTATTTTGGGGAGGAAATTCCAAAATGAAGTTTGCAAGTGCCTGCCCTTTTATAGGACCGCGAGGTCTAAACTCAATATCAAATTGGCTGAGCTCCACCGTCCATTTTAACAGTCTTCCTGAAGACTCTGGTTTGTGCATTATTTGTCTCAATGGATAGGCTGTGCGAACCTCAATGCTATGAGCTTGAAAGTAAGGCCGTAGCTTTCGCGAGGCCAAAATCAAGGCATAAGCCAGCTTTTCCATGTTTGTGTAACGGGTCTCAGCATCTAACATTCTTCTACTGACATAGTATACAGGATATTGGACTTTTTCCTCCTCACGAACCAGTACTGCACTGACCGCATGCTCTGACACAGCGAGGTAGAGAATGAGTGGTTCTCCATCCTTAGGCTTAGAGAGTACAGGTGGCGAGCCCAACTGTTCCTTAATATTTTGAAAGGCTTCCTCGCATTGAGGGGTCCATTCGAAGTTTTTTCCAATTCTTTTAATCGCCTTGAAGAACTCATGGCACTTATCTGATGATTTAGAAACGAACCGATTTAAGGCTGCGATCCTTCCTGTTAGACTCTGAACTTCTTTCACACTTTTTGGAGATCGCATATCCATCAAAGCCTTTATTTTTGCAGGGTTTGCCTCGATTCCCCTATGGTTGACAATGAACCCCAAAAATTTTCCTGATTCAACCCCAAAGACACACTTTTGGGGGTTTAGTTTCATCCTGTATTTCCTTAATATATCAAACATCTCTGCGAGGTGAGAGATGTGATCTCCAGCCTCCTTAGACTTGACCAACATGTCATCTACATAAACTTCCATTGTCTTTCCAATTTGCTTTTCAAACATCATATTAACGAGCCTCTGGTAGGTGGCCCCAGCATTGAGGAGGCCAAAGGGCATTCCTATGTAGCAATAGAGCCCTCTATCTGTGATAAACGAAGTGTGTTCTTGATCGGGGCCGTACATGGGTATTTGATTGTACCCAGAATAAGCATCCATAAAGGAAAGGAGTGCGTGCCCAGCTGTTGCATCCACTAACTGGTCGATTCTTGGTAGTGGGAAGCTATCCTTGGGACAGTGTTTGTTGAGATCAGTGAAATCCACACAGGTCCTCCACTTTCCATTTGGCTTTTTCACGAGGACAGGGTTCGCGAGCCAATCAGGGTAGAATGATTCCCTAACGAGCCCGACTTTGAGTAGCCTGTCGACCTCGTCTTTGAGAGCTTGAGATCGCTCTCCACTAATAGGTCACCGTTTCTGTCTGACCCCCTTCTTGTTTGGATCCAAATTTAATTTGTGACTCATTACATCGGGATCGATCCCGACCATATCTTCATGAGACCACGCGAACACATCGAGGTTGGCCTTCAAAAATGCGACAAGCCTCTTTCTCAAATCAGGACTGAGTTGCGATCCTATTTTTAACACCTTAGAGGGGTCTTGTTCATCAACAAGGATAGGAATTGTATCTTCAGCTGCCCCGGCTCGCTCTACATGTTCTGGGATGCGAGGATCAAGGTCTAGATCATATTCACGAGCCTGACTTGATTCCGCCTCGCAAGAATTGTTATTCGCATGCCCATACTCTGTAACAACAGTTGTTGTTTGTGTAATTCCATTTGGCAGTTCTGACAAGGTAGATGTTTCCTTGCGCACCCACTTTCCCTTTCGGGCTCGCACAGCGACCTGCTCTGGGCTCTCCTCGCTATCACTATCGGTGGCTTCTTCAACGATCCCTTCTTGGAGAACCATCACTGGCTGCGAAGCCCCCATCATCAAAGCACCTGGTACTGGTTCTACTTGAATTCCCATATCATTAAAATAATCAGCTGGGAGTTCTTCAATTGAGATCATGTTAACATCTGTTGGAGGTACAAAAGTTGCCTTGCGAGGTCGGTTTTCCTCTTCGCATTCCATTTTATCAGTTATAGAATTACTTCCTCTTTCTGCCGACTTGAGGGCCTTGTTATAGCATTCACGAGATTCATGTTGCAACCCTTTGACACATCCAACCCCATGCGGAGTGGGAAATTTCATAGAGAGGTGGTAAATAGAAGTGACCACCCTCATTTCCTTTAGAATCGGCCTCCCCACAATAGCATTATAGGCTGAAGGTTGATCAACCACCATGAAGTCTGCGAGCTGGGTGGTGATACAGGGCTCATCCCCTAAAGTAACGGGGAGCCTTATGAGACCCTTGACATTAACCGATGCTCCAGTAAAACCATAAAGATGTCCCACTGTTGGGATAAGGTCTTTGTCCACATACCCCATTTTCTGATAGACCTCGTAGGTCAAGACATTCACTGCGCTCCCATTGTCCACAAGGACTCTGTAAACATTCTGCGACCCAATGCGAATTCGGACAACGAGGGCATCTGAATGGGGGTGGTGCACCCACTTCGCATCCTCTTCAGTAAACATGATATTTGTGTCTTCCCCCTTAAAAAGCTTTGGTGGTCGCTCCTGCAGGTGGTGGACATTAGTGAGGGGTCGCTCCTTAGCCTCGCGAGCATACCTCTCTCTGGCCTTATTGCTGTTTCCCCCAATATGGGGTCCTCCAATTATCACATGAATACTTCCTCCTCGAGTTTCTCTTTCATTGATGATTGGGTTCTGTTCAGGTGGTGGGGCTTGATTGTAACCGAGACCAGACTTAGGATTGTGTTTCTTTACCTCGCGAACAGCCCACTCAGTTAACTTCCCATCTCGAATTAATTGATCCACCTGTTGCTTGAGTTCCCTGCAAGTCGTTGTATCATGCCCTGTTTGTTCATGAAAGGCACAATACCTGCTAGTGTCCGCAGTCCCCTTTGGGCCCATCTGTGCAGGTTTCCTGAATATTCCTTTGCTTGCACTGACTGCATAGATATGATCAATTGGGGCCACCAGAGGGATGAATTTGTCTTCGCTTCTAGCAGGGCGAGCTCGAGGCGGGGATCGTCTAGGCGGATCGCGCTCTCTTCTTTTCGGGCTGGGGCTCCTACTTCGATCCCGCCTTCGTTTAGGACTTCTAGAGTCCTTCCTCTTCGTTCCCCTGTTTTTATTCCAATTACCTCTTTCACCATTCTTCTTAAGATCTGCAAGTGACTTTTCAACACGCTTAAAGGGCTCAGCGACCTTATGTAACTCTGAAAGTGTGTTGGGGGTTTGCTCCTGTAATTTCTTCCAAAAATCAGTTCCTTCTTTTACCCCTGCAATGAGGAAATTCTTCACAGCCTCGTCATTTGCGCCTCGCACGCGAGGTACCTCTGCATTGAACCTTTTGAAGTAATCATGGAGAGTTTCTCCTTCCCTCTGCTTTATGTTTGCCAATGTGGACACAGGAGGTGCATAGAGCATCGAGGATTGAAACTGTTTAATGAATATGTCCACGAGCTGCTCCCATGAATTTATGACAACCAGGGCTCCTAGCTTTGAAAACCACTGCTGTGCGCTTCCTCTTAGCGAAGCCGCAAACAACCTACATCTCGCGAGCAGTGAGACCTGATATACATCCATCTCGTTGTTGAATCGAACCACGAACTCCGCTGGATCAGTATTCCCATTGTAGGTCATATCAGAGTGATGGCCTCGGAATACTAGGGGTAACGGAGCGGTCCGAATTTCATGTGTAAAGGGTGAAGTGGAGCCCATTGTACTAAAAATTCCTTTCTCACTATCCATTGCATCTAGGGCCTTTTTCAATTCTTCTAGCTTATAGTCACCAATCCTGCCCTCTTTGTCCCCATCCTTCTTTCCTCCAGTACTTGCATGATGAGACTGAGTCTTTTTAGGGGCACTAGACGCTTCTTGATCATTTCTGTGTTCCTTATTTTTGGGGTCTCCCTCGCGATGTGAGGATCGCTCTCCTTCTCGATTGAAAGGGGGTCTGTCTTCGCGATGATGAGACCGCTCGCGCTCTCTGCGAGGAGAGGGGGGTCTGTCATTGCGACGATATGACCGCTCACGATCTTTTCGAGGGGATGCAGGTTGAGAGCCCTTACTCTTATCCTTGGGACCTCCATCTTTGTTAGATTTGAGCTTTTCCAACTTGAGACGAAGATCGTGCTCACTGAGTTTCTTTCCAACACGGTCAAAGACACTAACGGACCGTCCTTCCGACGAGGCAGGCTTCGCTTTCGATCCCTCTTTATCAATCGTAGCTACTTCCTCCTCCCAATCAGGGTTCGTTCGATCTGTGACGACGTCATCAAAGTCCCCAATTAGCCTCTTGGTAGGACCCTTGCTACTTTCCGCTTGAGTTCGATCCCCTGTCCTCATATTCCTCTTGAAGCCTCTAGAATTATGTCGCTTCTCCATTTTGGCCACCGAGGCCTTTACCTCGACCATTTGATCGCCTAGGCCTTTCAAGAACGACATGACTTCGCCAGGTAAGGCCGTCTGTTGGACAACAGGGGGTGTTTGCTCCTTTTCAGATTCATCCCCAAACTCTTCCACGATTCCTTCTCTATGGTCCTCGCTTTCTGCTGGGTTCTTCTTCTGGGGGTCGTCTTTATTCCTCCTATACGACCCCGGAGTCGCCCCCTCTCCGTTCCTCTTCTTGTGAGATTTAGTCATCGTTCTCCCAATCAATGACTAGCCCCTCCTTCTAGCGCCAGATGTTATAGGGAGAAATTGGTATAACAATGTTTGCGGAGGTTTGCTGGATTGGTGGAGCAAAATACGGATATTTAGCTTATAAGAAGAAGAGTGATTAGGGTTTGTGTGTATGAATGTGGCTGAGCTTGATAGGTGATTTTAGGTAAACTATTTGTCATACCGTATCAAGGTGCCTACGTACCCTATTTATAGGGATCAAGCCTGACGTAGTTCTTGGGCCACAAGTTACCTAGACAGGCTAGGGTTTTAAGAGATAAGCCAAGGTCCAAGCCCATGTATCTAGGGCTGACATGGCAAATGAGTCACCAATCTTATCCTCAATTCATGATCCAGCTGTATAAGCCCATGACCTTGAACGGATAGACTTAGCCAACAAAAGATCCATCAGGGCCCTTGCATGCGACCTCATGAAGGTCTGGCCATGCGAAGCGATCCCAGTCTGCTCAAGCGACCTCATGGAGGCCTCGCTATAAACCTTCCAGAGAAGAGAATGATCTTGCTGTAAGTGATAAATGTGATGCACAAGCGAAGCGATCCATTGATGGGCATCGCCAGCGAGGCTCTGTGTTGCGAGGCGCAACCCTGTAGCGATCCCTTTGCCAAAGCATGTTGGGCTGATTCCAATAATGGGCTTTTGTGACCCAATCTTCATCCTCTAGGCCCATCATAGATTATGAACCATCAATTTAGCTAATTAAATCAATTTAGTTATTATCCCAGATTTGGGCATAACAATTATATAAATATATAAAGGAGATCCGAGGGGATTTAAACTCTACTATTATCCTTCATTTTTTTATTAATAATATAATTAATGATAATTAGCCGATTGCCTTTTTCAATTAAAAGATGTTTACTTATAATTGATATGATATTACCTTTTATAAATACCTAAAATATCATATCTTCCAATCAATAATTTTTTTCTCTCTAATCAGCATTTGGAGCGATCCAATTGGATCAACCCAAATCTAAATCTCTACTATTATCCTTCATTTTTTTATTAATAATATAATTAATGATAATTAGCTGATTGTCTTTTTCAATTAAAAGATGTTTACTTATAATTGATGATATTACATTTTATAAATACCTAAAATATCATATCTTCCAATCAATAATTTTTTTCTATTAATTAAAACACGTTGACTTTTAATTTAAAACATAATATTGCAATAATTAATACATACCCAAAAATATGACTTCATACCTTCTAACCACTAACAAAATATAACAAAAATATACAACGGATAATATCTGTTAGATTTTTAGTTAAAAATTAGAACTGTTAGATTCAATGATTAAATATATTACATGATTAAATTTATTTACTAATTGCATACCCAAAAATATGACATCATATCTTCTAACCACTAACAAAATATAATAAAAATTCGTATACAATGAATAATATCCGTTAGAATTTTATTTAAAATTAGAACTGTTAGATCTAATGATTAAATATGTTACATGATTAAATTTATTTACTAAAATTTCTAGGTTCGAATTCTATCAACGATACTATTATCCTTCATTTTCTTAATCTTCTTTATTTCTTTGATGCCCCTTTTTACCATTACACAACATTTGGAGCGACCCAAATTAGATTGGATCGACCCAAATCTAAACATATATTATTTTTTGTCATTACACAACATTTGGAGTAACCCAATTGGATCGACCCAAATCTAAACCTCTACTATAGTATTATCCTTTATTTATTTTTTTATCTTTCTTTATTTCTTTGATTCTCCGTTTTGTCATTACTCAAATCTATCTCTGTCATTTTTCACCTTGAAGTCCATTCCGCTCAAATCTTCACACTGCTGGATTTTGATGCATGTTTGCATTTTTCAGATTTGAAAGCTGGGTTTTTCACTAAATTAACATCTCAACCCCCTGAAGTAGGGTTAAGGTATGTGTACTAGACCTCTGTACGGGTCATATATGTTTGGTTCAAGTTTTCAGTTTGGCCATAAGAGTTAAGTTTTTATTGATTTCAAAATATTAAAAATTAGACAGGATAATATTTTTTTGGTTTTGATTTTGGTTTAGAATTTAAGAATTAAAGTTTTAATGAATTACCCGATGTTATAATAATATACAGGACACCAGAAAGGTACCTTTAAAATATTTGCTTGGCCTTTCAATTTTTTATTTTACATGTCGTAATAACAAAGGTAGTTGGAAAGATTACCAGTTAATAACATTGACACAGTACGAACCATGTTATTTGTAAATAATCTTGGGACTCAGTTTGATACTTATAGACATTATTTTGTTTTCAAGCAAGTTTATGTTCTTTATGAATTTGTTCAACTTAATGTTCATGGGGTAGACATGCTACGTACCAGAAGGTCTTATGGAATAGCATACATTTTATCGGATGTCTCCGAAGGGACTATGGAATAGCATACTTAGAAGCTCAGACCCACGTCACAAGCCTCACCCTCTGGGTCAGGTAACATTGCTCTTATTTATGGTCTAAATATCTTCTTTACTCGCGTTCAATTTCACTTCATATATGATCTCATATTTAGCACTTTCACTTGAGCTCCATATTAAAATATAAAAGCACTAACTTTTCCCTTTTTCAGTTTAGTTGGCTTTTTGAGAGAGAATAAGTAATGGAAAATGTGATTGTTATAATTTGTAATCATACATTATTTGAAGATAAAAGTGAATATGTGAGCTTCTTGCGGAGACCTGTGTTTTTGGTAAACAGTATTATCCTTCATTTTTTTAATCTTCTTTATTTATTTAATGCCCCTTTTTGTCATTACACAGCATTTGGAGCAACCCAATTTAGATTGGAACAAAAAATTCTAATATGATATTGTACTTATTTTCAGTAACGTTGTAGTACTACGATTGTACCTCCAGCAAAATAAGTATTTTAAAAATATATTCAAATTCAAATTATTATATTCATTTCAATAAGAACATACTTTTAATATAATAAAGTCAGCCATGGTGAAAGACCTTAATTTGAACATAAACAATAAATCTACTAGAATTTTTATCTGATATTTTGGCTTGCTTATTTAATTGTATAATTTACTTATTTTTAATAAAAGAATCTATATTAATAATATATATACACTGTTTTTTCATACATGAATTTACTAATACAGTTTAATGATCACGCTCTGGTGAGAATGAGAACAGTGGGAACACACATATTCAGTACATTTCAAGCTATTTTAAAGGGCCCCGCTAGGGGTATCTTCACAAAAAAAAGTCATAAAATTCTACCCTCTATCCATTCATAAAAAAATTAACAAAAAAATTAAAATGAGAACAGTGAGAACACACATATTCGCTACATTTCAAACTATTTTAAAGGGCCCCGCTAGGGGCATCTTCACATAAAAGTCTTATAATTCTACCCTCTATCCATTCATAAAAAAATTTAACAAAAAAAAAAATAAAAATTGCTTGAAATGTGATCTCATTGTTCTCCAACATTTACACATTATATTAACTATGAGGTCTCATAGTTAATATAACATGTTCTTGATATTATATGAGGTTTAATGTTTTGGAGCCATTTAATGTTTTGGAGTCATTGGGGGTGAAGGAATTATCATTTCAGCATTTGAATAATGAAGACAATTTATTATTGTTTTCAATTAGAGAACAATATTTGTAAAAATATTTATTATTTTTATTGCAGATTTTGATGGATTAAATAAATTTTCAACATTGTTAAAATAGAATTTTATGCTACTTTTTTATATAAATTTTAGCATATCATTATTTTATTAAATACTTATATAATTGTATATAATATCTTGCTAAGAATTGATTATTTATATAATTGCATACAATATCTTTTTAAAAATCAATCAAATTTGTTAAATTTTTGGTATTGTCAATTTAAATTAAGTAAGATGTTTTAAGAAATCAATCAAATTTGTTAAATTTTTGGTATTATCATTTTAAATTAAATAAGAAGCCGTGTACGAAGTACGGGCAAAATGCTAGTTTTTTTTACAAAACGCTGATTAAAGTAGAGTTTTTGGTTCAAAATTCTACTTAAAGTGGTGTTTTGAACCCAAAACACCACTTTAAGTGGTGTTTTATTATTATTTTTTTATATAAAACGCTAGTTAAAGTATAATTATGGGTTAAAAACTCTACTTAAAGTGGTGTTTTGAACCCAAAACGTGACTGTAAGTGGTATTTTTTTTTTTTTTGCTAAATAAGTATTTGCAAGCACTATTAAAAAATTTATAATCAAATGGTCAATATTCAAATTACGTTTTCTTAATGAGTTCGGCTGCCTGGTTTTTAAAAAATAGTGGAACAACCCCATTTTTTTAAAAATCAGGATAAATTAGGGTTTTGGATCTAGGATTTAGGATTGTAAACAATTCTAAATCCTAAATCCGTACACGGTTTATTTGTCATTTGGAATACTTCTAAAACCCAATGGAACCGTTGAAACTCAAAGGTTAACTGTTGAAACAATCCCAGATCCTAAACCCAAAATAGAATCGTTGAACTCCTAAGCGAATACAAATAAATTTAAAAAATTTAATTAAAAAAGTAAATATTTCTAAATTCCAAACGAAACTTATCGAACCCAAAATGAAAATTGTTTAACCCCAAAAAAAGTACGAATAAAAATTTAAAATATTAATTGAATTTTTTTTAAAAATAATTTAAAAATATCTCCCGATACCCCCATACGCTACTTGCAGTGACGTTCCCCTCCCCTCTCGCTACTTCGAGTAACATCCCCCTTCCCAAAAACGTAATGTCCCTCCATCTCCACATTCCTAGACGTTATACAATACTAGGTAATAAAGCCGCGCTACGCGCGGCACGAAAATATTTTTAATAACTATACATATAACATTATTGTTTGTTAAATTTTATTATTTGAAAGTTAATATGATAAATCAAAAATTATGTGAAATGTAATTAAATTTGAATGTTTAAAAATTAAAGAGAAAAGAGTTAGGTGAAAAAAAACATGTTTCAGTTAAATTCTTGAATATTAATAATAATAATAATTTTGAAGATATTGACGAACCTATTTTGTCGCATAAAAAATGCTTTTGAAATCCAATATTGACAAACATTTGCAAAGTTTGACATTGAATAAGTAAAAATAACATTTGTGAATCTTTTCTATTGTCGATGACATCATAAAAGACGTGATTGCTTAATTTGTTAATAAATTATTTGTTAGTAAAATTGATTGTACGATGAAAAGAATTAGAATGTAAATGTGATAAGAGGTGTGATTGATTTCACTTGTCGATATATTTGGTTTTATGACGAAAAAAGCAGAATTCAAATGCATATTGTAAGTCATGCTTCATGTTTTTTTGGAGTGATCCGACACCCGTATCCCTACATTTAATTATTTTTCAGAGCATTTTATAAGAACTGTTTTGTTTGTAACATTAAAATTAAATTCATGGACACATCAAAGTGATACTCACATATTCTAATATTCTTTTATTAAATTTTATAATAAATTTGTACATATAATTGTTTTTAAAGCCGATGCTCGTTTTATAACACCCTTACTTAATGATCAAAAAGTGAGAATTTGTTTAAAATAGCAAAAATCAACTCCTTAAACACCTTTTACTTTTTTCCATACCAAACTACAATGTCAACATAATTCCTATAATAAAAATTTGTTAATATTAAATATAACTAATTAACGATTTTAAACACCGTCTCCCATCTCATAACATACATGCATGATTAATTGATTAGTAATAGTATAAGAATGTGTTAATTAGAATATTAACTTTTCCAACACAAAATAATCAAACAACGAATGGGTAATTTTTTTATTGATTTAATTGATTAAAAAAAGGGTCCACTTGATTCAATTTAATCGAATTGGTCACACTCCGTGTATAATTTGTTCTGGTATAAATGTAAATTCTACGATATTACTTTTATTTAAATTGTGGATGTTAATCGAAAAATATATATACTTATGTATCTTATCATGATTCTCACGATCATTGATTACGAATTAATCAAAAAGTTAAAATCGTCTATTAATTATTGCCAAAAAATTTGCAATGATTTTGAATAAGGATTAGAAATGACGATAAAAATTATTTCATTTTTTTGTTTTACCTTAAAATAATGGTATTTTTATATAAATCATTAATATTAAAATAATAATAATAATGTTCTAATAAAATTGTTAAACTTTTATATTAAATAGGAAATAAAGTGTGTTTAATATTTATTTAATAGGTATAATTAATTATTAATTAAATGCAAGAAAATTATTTTAATAAAAAATAAAAATGTGAAAATTCAAGAAAAATATTTTGAAGCTTCTGAGTGCAAGTCTCTCCAGTTTCCTGATATTATAATAATTTTTTATATAAAAGTATTGTAATAGATAAATTAATTTCTATTATTCTTAAAAATTGATTGGTCTCTTATGAATTTTCTATTAAAAATTAATTTTAAAATAATTTACATGAATTATTAATTGGAAAAATATTTTCATTTTATATATCTAAAATTTTGATAATCTTAAAAACATCACCAACATATAAAAATAAAAATTACAATATGAACGTAATATTTACAATCAAAAGTTACAAATATTGAATACAACTTAATAACGTTTTTTAAAACCGACACCCCTCTCATAATATATGTGTTCAATAGTAGTTTAAGAATTTATTTAATTTGAATATTAATTTATTTTGACACATTATAATGAAACAATGGGCATATAATTTTTTTATCAATTTAATCTTCCGATAAAATGGTTGAGTTTGTTCAATTTAATTAGTTTGGTCATAACTCATGTGTGTATGCGCATGATTTGTTTACAAATTTCAGATATTTGAGAAGTTGGTTAATAATGTTTTTTAAAACCGATAGTGAAAGGCATATGATGTAGCCTATTTGTATTTCGAGGATACAACTCAACTTAAACAAGATTGTAATAGTAAATAGTATATAGACTGTCACAAGGAATCTCAGATTGTATTATCTGTCAGAAGAAAAAGATCAAGGTCAATCTACAGACTTGAAGAATTACTGCATTGAAAGAAGCTCAGTCATCTGATCAAGCCTCAGTGAAGTATTCGTTAAAGAAGTGGATTCGTTTAAAGTGACAGAGATTTCAACAGTGACAGAGACAGTACAGAAGAATTGAAGAGAGATGAGAAAAGAAGAGGAACCAGATTTTAAAGTCAATATATGAAGAACAGTCATTGCGGTTAGTCACTCATGAACCAGACAGTACATCGAGTGTCAACATTAAACAGTGGTTGTTTATCATTAACTTCAGTGGTTCAAGCTATCAAGACTGGTATGTGAGAAAATCATTGTGCAAGCAACAGGAGTGCTAAATTATTTAATCACAAAGATTTTATTATCAAGTGGACTGGCTACGAGGAAAAAGAATTATCATAAAGAAATTCTAAATGATATATTCTTAATGCTGGAACTCCGGTTAGAATTGTTGTATTTTTTGCTAAGCAAAAAGAGTCCGGTTTCACGTCCTCAAGAGACCGAAGCTTACACCTGGACGGGTTATGAGAAAATAGAATTATCACAAGAATATTGAAAGTGATATATTCTTAAAGCTGGAACCCCGGTTGGAATTGATATATTTTTTGTTAAGCAAAAGGAGTCCGGTTCCAGACGCTCAGGTAACCGCAGTTTAGAGTTTAATGATAATTTGATATTAATAAATATTTTATTTATTTAGAAAATTATATTTATAAATATCTAATAATATTAGATATTTATTTTTATAATTTCTGGATTAAAATAATTATTTATTAATTAAAGATTATAAATTGTGCGGGTTAAAAAGAATTTAAACGGAACTGGCCATATGAAGCTGTCGACTTGTTTGTTTATAAAAGCAAAAGAATGACATTGAATATTAAACAAAAGTGGCCATGTTTTATTTGTTCGGATTGTCTTGGTAGCTCAAACCGTGATTGTCTTGGTGGAAATAGATTGTCTTGGTAGTTCAAAATCAATTGTCTTGGAAAGCTTGATTGTCTTGGCGATTGTCTTGGCAGTTCAAATTCGATTGTCTTGGCAGTACAAAGCTGATTGTCTTGGTAGTTCAGGATTGTCTTGGCGATTGTCTTGGCAGTACAAAGCTGATTGTCTTGGAAGAACAGATTGTCTTGGCGATTGTCTTGGCAGTACAAATCTGATTGTCTTGGAAGAACAGATTGTCTTGGAGATTGTCTTTGATGTATAAAATGAAATGAAAAGTGGCAGTGGATTTGTTTTATATCAAGATCAACACAGGCGGCTCATAACAACATAACATAATATTTTTAAAACCAAGATCAAAGCTTTCTCTCTCACTTTCTCTCAAGAACACAAGAGCTAGAAAAATTCATAGAAAATCAAGTTCATCATATTTGTAATATCTGATCCGATAGAACTTGTTTATTTGTATCTCTTGTACCACTAGCGAGTTTTTACTCCTAGAACTTATCTTGATTTTTATTAACTAAATTAGAAAAGTTCATGTCGAATTTTCTAATTAGTTTTTATCAACTTGATAATTAATCTGTACTGAAATTGTAACACCCATCAAGTTAATATATTTTTATATTCAACTTGAAAATTGTTTCAATTTATTCCGCACAAATTTGTTCAAGCTAAATTTTATTTAAAAGACAAATTTCGATAAATTGGTATAGATTGTATTCAACCCCCCCTTCTACAATCTTATCGGACCTAACAATTGGTATCAGAGCCTATTGATTGATACACAAATCAAGATCCTATTTTTATTCAATCAAAAATTTATCTTGAATTTTTAACTCACTTAAAAATTCATCATGTCTTCAAAAGTTGGTTCTGTTAAGATACCCATATTTGACAAGGAAAATTATGAATTGTGGAAAAAGAAAATGACCCTTTTTCTACAAGTGGCCAATCCTAAATATTTAGGAATATTGAAAACCGGGCCAATAATTCATATGGTTACAGAAGAGGAAGTAATTGTGGATGGAGTTGTTGAATTTGCTGAAAGGACGTATCCAAAGGTTCCTAATAATTATACCCCTGCTGAAAAGGAGGAAGTTGCCCTAGATATGAACCTACAGCTGATTTTGATGGAATCCCTAGATTTAATCATGCAAAATCATGTTGTTAATTGTAAAGATGCAAAGCATATCTGGGATACCATTTTGACAATAAATGAGGAAAGGGTAGATGACACTTCTACTGCTTTGGTTGGTGAAGCCTCGGTGAAAATGGAAGCTAAGGTTGTTCAACCTTACAGCTCTGAAAAGGAGGTGATTGTAGCAGAATATGGGAAGACAGCTGCAAGTCAGGGTTGTGGAGAATTTTATTCATTAAAGCAGCTAGAGCAGTTGGAGGATGAGTCAATGGCACTGGTTGTAAGGCAGTTTAGTCATATCAGATTTAGAAGAAATCCCAATTTCAGACTCAGGTCTACAGGGAACAGATTCCAGCAAGGAGGTTATTCCTCAAGTAGCACAAGGGGTGCCTACGAGACTGGGATGGTAGACAGAAGTAATATCAGATGCTTCAAATGTAATGAATTGGGACACTTTGCAACTGAGTGTCAACAACCTCAACAAGATGCAGGGAGAGAGTATGCATCTGGAAAGAAGAAGGCAGACAATGCCTATGTAGCTCGGGAAAGGAGCTGGGATGATTCAGACAGTGATGAAGAGGTGGTTGAGGATTTTGCGCTTGTGGCAAATGCTGAGACATCCGACTATTACAGAACTCCGGTAATACTCACTGATGCTGAACTTATTCGTTGTTTACGTAATTCCTTGGGTAATGCACAAACTGAAAATGCTAGAATAAATCTGTTAAACACTAATCTTGAAAATGAAGTGTTAGAACTAAAAAAAGTGCATGATAATCAAGATCAGCAAATTAAAGAAATAGCTCGACTTAACTACAGAGAAAAGTCGATATCAGAATACATGTTAAAACAAGTTGCTAAAATTGCTGAACTTGAAACTAAGATAAAGGAACAGGATGTCAAATTATCTGCTTGCTTTAATTCTGTTAAAACTTCTAAAGAGTTTTTCAATAAACAAGCTGTAGACCGAACCGTAGGAATAGGGTTTGGCTACAACGAGGCTATTGGAATGTTAGGCATAAACTCCCCTAATCCTGTTAGTGCTAAAGAAAGGGGAATACCACATGTGCTTAAGGATGTTGAAGATCCACTCTTTAAGAAGTCTATTGCAGAGCCTCTAGATTTGACTTCTCTCGTTATTCAAGAGGAGATGCGTAATGAGGACAGTGCAAATGGCATAGTCCTTGATAATGTTAAATCTGTTAAGAAACCAGTTAAGGTTGTTTATCCAACCAGTTCATCTAAAACTGGGTTAAGTAGTCATAAGTTGAAAAAGAACAATAACATGTCTAACATGAATACCATGCCTATCATTGATTCTAATCATAAAGCATGTGGTGTTGTCAGTTGTATGTCTTGTGCATTTAATGTTATGTCTGCTTACTTTAATGGTAATCATGCATGTGCTAATAAGACTGCTCCTCGACAACATATGAATAGAAATAAAAATGTTAGATCAAAGACTGCTAGTCCTCCTCATGTTAGGAGAGAGACATTTGTACCAAAGCCAAAACAAAGTTTTACTAAGGCTGTTTACAAGGTTAAATGTCCAGTCAATGAAAAGAATATTATTGCTGCTAAACAAACATGGATACCTAAAATGAAACAAAAGATTGTCAAATCTATTTATAGGGTCAAATGTTTATTGACTGATGGTGTCAAGGTGAAAAATGTTGTTTTGCCTGACAAAGGCCAATTTTTCAAGTACTCTGGACCCAACCAAGCTTGGGTCCCGAAGAAAGTTTAACCATTTTGGCAGTGCAGGGTGTGTAACAGGTAGATCGTGTTGTGTGGATTCTGGACAGTGAATGTTCAAGGCATATGACCAAAGATAGAACCCTGCTATCAAAAGTGGTGAAGGTATCTGGCCAAGTGGTTTCCCTTGGAGATAACAGCAAGGGTATGACCCTGGGTCAAGGCTATTCAATTGCTTAGAATGTTGTCAGTAATAAAGCATCTTTTACAAGATGAAGAACCTACTATTCGAGGATTAAGGAAAGAGAACTTATCTGCAGTTGACATGGAATCTCAGTCAAAGGTGAAGTCAACAAGGATTAATGTAAAGCTTCATCAGACAAGAGTTCAACTATGATATATGGAGCTCTCTCACCTGAATGTCAAATCAAGAGATTCTTTTCCGAAAATCGAATCAGTAAAGGAGATTGTCTCATCTGAATTTAAAGTAAAATGAAATCATGAGGCATGTCATAAAGGGAAGTCAAAGAAGCATCACACAAAAGTTCTACATCAAAGAAAAATATATTTTAGTGGCGATGACTGATGGCTTCTCTCAACAAACAAGTTGTTGTTCAGACAATCTGAAGACAAGACACCAATGATGGTGATTGATCACATCTAGAAGAGTTTCAGGAAGCAAAACTGAATATGACAACTTGGAGACCAGATTACAGGACCTATCAATTAGTGTTCTGGATTATTTCTGCACCTTCAGGAGTATTAATGCTGAAGCAGTCAATAGTTTGCTACTGACATGATCGAACCCTGATCAGTAAGAAATATAGGAAGACCCCACAAGTATGAAGGAAATTGTTTTGCAATGTTAAATGAAAGTGAGCATCCTGGCAATCAGCTAATGCTCAAGAGGATAATTTCCTTGGTTACTCAATGGAGTCAACAGCCTACAGGGTGATTGTTATTGATCAACAGAAGGTGATTGTAAGTCTTAGTGATGTTCAACAACTTCTAGCTCCCAGCTGTCAATGGTTATGGTGATTCAGATCCAAGCAATGTCAAACAGGGAGAATCTTCATGTAAACCCAGCAACAGCTTAGGGGGAGCAGCAGAAGGATCAACTAGCCAAATCTACACCACATTGAAAATCAAAGGACACTATAAGAATATGTCTGCCAAGACAAAGAGTGTTGACTCAATTAATTCTTTGTCCTAGTTCTTAGTGTTCCTAATGGTGGAAGCAAAAGACTAGCAGAGCTTCATGTACCAATGATTATTTCTTTAGTTTTCTTTTAGAAGAAACCAAGAAAGCTACGAAGGCTCCGAATGATCCAGATTGAGTGATTGCAATGCAAGATGATCTCAATCAGTACAAAAGGCAGATTGGAGGGAAGCTGGTATCTAGACCAATCAACAAGGTTGTATTTGGTACAAGGATAACCAGAAGTCTAACTGGATGTCAAGGCATTGTTATGAGGGACAAAGCCAAACTGGATGCAAGGTTACAAGCTGATAAGATAGTGTATCTGACAAGAAGCACCAGTGACAAGACGTGAGGATACCAGGCACCTACTACACATTCAAGATTATAATGGACATCTGGACCTACTGAATCTGGATGCTAGAGGAATGTGAACAAGTGCACTTCTGGTTGTTGAGATAATTGAAAATCTCTACAAGGACAGATCAAATGAGTTGTACAAAAGCCGGAGAACACAAGGAAACAAATTCATCTCCAACAACTCTGTGGAACACTCAAGGCTAAGCATCTTGGATAAGGTATCAATTCTTTCGAGAACATGTCTTTAGTTAAGAATAACTTGCAGACACGTTTGCTAAATCACTTGATGAAATTAATTTTTCAAGATTGGTTTGTAAATTTGGGATTTTATTAATGCTATATGATTTGTAAATCTCATCTGTTAAGTAATTCTTAAGTAAGCTCACAAGTATTCAATTGTCTGTATTGAAAGGACTTGTGATTTTACTATAAGTAATTCTTAAATGATTTTACAAGTATTCAATTGTCAATATTGAAAGGACTTGTGAACTTATTTACATCCAGACCTCAAGCTGAAAATTATCTGTTGAATGATTACCATGTGTATAATTGAAATATATTTCAGTGGTGATTATTTAAGGATAATTTAAATATTTAAATGCTAAAATCTAACTCATAGAGATTTAGTATTTAATTATTTAATTATTTATTTTGATTAAATGTGAGTTATAGAACCTAAAGCAATTCAAGTTAGTATTTGCTCTATATCTCATTTATCAAAATAAATTTGAATCATAACTAATTTGGACCTATCTGTCGTGGTCCTCAATTGGTTGTGAGATGTTAATTCTAGTGAACTTCTTAATGCATCATTTTCAAAAATTCACTATAATTAATATCATGGTTATAACAATTGGTTGTATTGAAGTTTTGACTTATATCAGTTAATGATATTTAGTTAAAATTCTATTTACAAACTAATTGTCAGATGTATTGGTTTGAGTGAAATTACTTAGAACTCCTCTAAGTAATCATTGTCTTATCTTTTGAAATTCACTCATTCTACTATACAAGGTGTGAAAATTATCTAAGTAGAACTATGGATATTGCAATATCTAAAGTTACCATAGTTCAGTTACTTCGAATAATTTTTATGCTTATTTGCAAGCTACTAATCACTTTGATAATGAATGTTGTATACAATGGATCAAGGTGTGTTGGACTTAGAATATCATTTCTAAGATTGCAGACAAGACAACTTTGGTAATTAAATCTCATCTATAGAATTAAGGTTGTCTACCAACAAACAGTTGTTAGGAGTTAACAATTGTTGTTATCGAGGAGTTGCCTTGTAGTCATAAGTTTAAAATGTTAATGATGATAATTATCCAAGTGATAGTGGTGGAAACAATTTTAATATTGGAGATACCCCTGTCACTGGAGAAGAATTATCAAGTCAAGCTGGCAATAACTCGAGGGAAAGAAACAAAGGATCAACTAGTTAAACACAACATCACAATGAAGAACAAGGCGATTCATCAAGATCTAACGTTCTCGAACAGTCTATTTGGAATAGAGCTGATCATTGGTGATCCAGATGTTGGAGTAAGAACTAGAAGGGCTTCTCAGAATCAAGGTATAGAATCTAAGGAATCTGAGATAGCACTTGCTGATCCTAAACAACAAGAAGCATGGAAACTGGTGTCCATCTAAGCACCAAGTAAATGGTATGACATTCTTTCTAAATTCTTACTTGTTATTTTAAAAAAAAAAAGAATTGTCATAGTCATTCTTTTGTTATACTCCATGTTTCTGTATTTTAGAATGATAAATTTTCTCTAAAAATATTTTTCTCTAATTCTCAAGTTAGAATTTTTAGGAAACTATTTTTGTTGAAAATTTCATTATTTTAAAAGTCACTTTTCAATATTTGTGTTATTTTAATAATTCATATTTTCTCTTTAAATAATTTTCTAGTAGAAAGTTATTTATTAGAAAATATAATGATTTATTAATTTACTATAAATATTTCTTGTAAATATATATAATATTCTATTAAATGGTTTGTAGTGTTTGTCCTTTTGTTATTAATGTTTGATTTCGTAAAAAGGATAACCTATGATATTTTTTCTATTTTCTATTTAGCCATTTTTAAATAGTTATATTGTTGTAAATATGTTTGTAAATTATTTTCTTTTATTTCTAATATTTTGTAAATATTATTAATACAGTTATTTTTTTTTTGTTTTTTGTAAAAAAAAAAAAATTTAAAAAATAATAAGTAAATAAATAATAAAAAAAAAATGTATTTTTCTTTTCTTTTTAGTTTTTATTTAATATTATTGTTATGTATATTATTTCTTATATTTGTATATTATTTAATGTGTATATAAATAGTTTGTATAGTTTTTCAGTTTAGTCACTATACTTTCAAAACTTACAAACAGGTCCCTGTACTTGGTTCTTTTGTACTTCTTCTGTTTAACACACACATATCATGCTGTTTTAACTTCTAATCTTTGTTGTGTTGTTGTTATTAACAGAATTTCTTATATAGGACCATTGTTGGTATCAAATTGGTATATGTCAATTCAATTGTTTAGGAATAAACGTTTGATTTCCAGGTTCTAACAATTTGAAGACAAGACCTAACAAGTGTTAACAAGTGGTAACAGTTGGTATCTAACATACAGGATCTAAAACATGATAAAATAGTTTTGTTTGTATTGGTTTAAACATTAACATTCATTAATTTGATTAATATTTATTGTTAATTGGATTTTTGTTTATGTTTTTGTTTAGTGAAACCGGCTCAAGATCTATTTAACTTCCTAACTCAAAATCTCTTTCTATAGTTGTGATTGCTTACATTGTAAATCTTTTGAAATCACAACTGTATATCATTCTATCTCTATTGCTCATATTCTGTGATGCAGGTTCATCTAAATTGGAGTTTTGCTTTTTCACATGTTTAGTCATAAGGTTGTAAACCCAACAACTTTTATCCCAGACTATAGTCAAACTCAAACACATTCTATCTTGCCCCCTAAAAGGAAGTAACCTATCAGACTAAAGGTCACCAGGGAGTAACTGCACTTGATGCAGCAAATAAGGATGTGTGGGATATTCAGTTGGAGAGTCACTACCTTATCCACTAACCAAAATATTTCATATGCACAAAGTGAGATTGCACACACTAAGGATGAATTGACGGAAACCTGTAATCCAACCATTTTACGGTTAGGATTATAAGTTAAAGGTTCTTTAATGAACCAAGAGTCTTCACAGACCTCGAGAGAAGGTATTGATCTCAAATGCAAAATTCAACAAGATCATTATCTAACTCCCCAGAGGGAACATCTCTGGATCCTGCGGGTAACGGGTCTGACATAGGTGCGGATCGGCAACTTGTAAACTATGATTCAGATTTTACCTGATGAGCTTAACAAGGTGATGTCTTCACAGACATTAGAAGGGAACCTTGATCTCAATGCTAAATTTACAGATCATTGTTTACCTTCTCAGAATTCAAATCTGAAAACCCTAAAAAGGGAAAACTAGCAACTTGTAGATTATGACTCAGATTCGTCTGACGAGTCCAACGAGGATTTGGGATTTGCGAACTCCCATTGCACCATCACTGACCTCTCATGAAGGGGCTAGGGTGATTTTTCCTTGCAGGTACACTAATGGATGTTGGAGCTATGAGTGATATGAGTGATACACCAGTGAGCAAGAGTGTAAACACAGAGAGATGTGAGACACTCAACACAAATGAGTGGAGAGAAGAGTGAAACACTTGTGAGGTACACTAAACACTATCACACACTCACAGTGAGGAAGAAAATGAAACTTCCTTTCTAACAAAGAACTCTATAATTGGTACAACTACTTTGTCAACTAGTTGATTGGAGGATTCCTCAACTAAGGGGGAGAAGTAAAGGGGTACAAGAAAAAGTAGATTAAGTTAGAAAGGGGGAGCATTTACAGACTATGCTTTGGAGGAGAAGCAAGTCAAGTTACTAAGGGGGAGCCTTAGACGGAAAAGTAAGGGGAGATTCAGTTGAGAAGAAAGGGGAGATATAAGGAGACAGCTTACATCACAATACTATTCTATTAGTCTTTCAATGTACTAAGTATAAAGGCTAAGTGAAGGAGTAGTAGATTTTCCAGAAGTTACAGAAATGGTATTGATTCACCATTGTCTACATAGTAGGAACAGTTGTTTTTCTTAAGTGAGAAAAGCTGTGTCAGAGAAGGGAAGTGATTGTAAATCAAGAACTGCTGATAATCACCAATGTAAGATATGAAGGATTATCAGGCAGAGATATGAAGAATCAGAAATGAAGATGAGTTATCTATTGAAGATCAGTTCAGTGCTAGAGGAACAATCATCTATCATTTCATCAACTGAGGATTCTGGAATTGTTAAATTCAAACCAGAGAATTTTTTTAATGTACTATTTGCTAAGCTCTTAAATGCTTAATCTTTTTCTTGTTTAAGTAAGTTAGTTGAGTTATCCTCTAGGTATTTGCTTGTTATTGTCTAACAAACAAATAGGGGGAGATTGAAAGGCATATGATGTAGCCTATTTGTATTTCGAGGATACAACTCAACTTAAACAAGATTGTAATAGTAAATAGTATATAGACTGTCACAAGGAATCTCAGATTGTATTATCTGTCAGAAGAAAAAGATCAAGGTCAATCTACAGACTTGAAGAATTACTGCATTGAAAGAAGCTCAGTCATCTGATCAAGCCTCAGTGAAGTATTCGTTAAAGAAGTGGATTCGTTTAAAGTGACAGAGATTTCAACAGTGACAGAGACAGTACAGAAGAATTGAAGAGAGATGAGAAAAGAAGAGGAACCAGATTTTAAAGTCAATATATGAAGAACAGTCATTGCGGTTAGTCACTCATGAACCAGACAGTACATCGAGTGTCAACATTAAACAGTGGTTGTTTATCATTAACTTCAGTGGTTCAAGCTATCAAGACTGGTATGTGAGAAAATCATTGTGCAAGCAACAGGAGTGCTAAATTATTTAATCACAAAGATTTTATTATCAAGTGGACTGGCTACGAGGAAAAAGAATTATCATAAAGAAATTCTAAATGATATATTCTTAATGCTGGAACTCCGGTTAGAATTGTTGTATTTTTTGCTAAGCAAAAAGAGTCCGGTTTCACGTCCTCAAGAGACCGAAGCTTACACCTGGACGGGTTATGAGAAAATAGAATTATCACAAGAATATTGAAAGTGATATATTCTTAAAGCTGGAACCCCGGTTGGAATTGATATATTTTTTGTTAAGCAAAAGGAGTCCGGTTCCAGACGCTCAGGTAACCGCAGTTTAGAGTTTAATGATAATTTGATATTAATAAATATTTTATTTATTTAGAAAATTATATTTATAAATATCTAATAATATTAGATATTTATTTTTATAATTTCTGGATTAAAATAATTATTTATTAATTAAAGATTATAAATTGTGCGGGTTAAAAAGAATTTAAACGGAACTGGCCATATGAAGCTGTCGACTTGTTTGTTTATAAAAGCAAAAGAATGACATTGAATATTAAACAAAAGTGGCCATGTTTTATTTGTTCGGATTGTCTTGGTAGCTCAAACCGTGATTGTCTTGGTGGAAATAGATTGTCTTGGTAGTTCAAAATCAATTGTCTTGGAAAGCTTGATTGTCTTGGCGATTGTCTTGGCAGTTCAAATTCGATTGTCTTGGCAGTACAAAGCTGATTGTCTTGGTAGTTCAGGATTGTCTTGGCGATTGTCTTGGCAGTACAAAGCTGATTGTCTTGGAAGAACAGATTGTCTTGGCGATTGTCTTGGCAGTACAAATCTGATTGTCTTGGAAGAACAGATTGTCTTGGAGATTGTCTTTGATGTATAAAATGAAATGAAAAGTGGCAGTGGATTTGTTTTATATCAAGATCAACACAGGCGGCTCATAACAACATAACATAATATCTTTAAAACCAAGATCAAAGCTTTCTCTCTCACTTTCTCTCAAGAACACAAGAGCTAGAAAAATTCATAGAAAATCAAGTTCATCATATTTGTAATATCTGATCCGATAGAACTTGTTTATTTGTATCTCTTGTACCACTAGCGAGTTTTTACTCCTAGAACTTATCTTGATTTTTATTAACTAAATTAGAAAAGTTCATGTCGAATTTTCTAATTAGTTTTTATCAACTTGATAATTAATCTGTACTGAAATTGTAACACCCATCAAGTTAATATATTTTTATATTCAACTTGAAAATTGTTTCAATTTATTCCGCACAAATTTGTTCAAGCTAAATTTTATTTAAAAGACAAATTTCGATAAATTGGTATAGATTGTATTCAACCCCCCCTTCTACAATCTTATCGGACCTAACAGATAGCCCACTCATAATATACATATTCAATAATAGTATAAGAATTTGTTTAATTACAATAAAAAATTATTTCAACACAATATAACGAAACAATGGGTGTATAGCTTTTTTTATCAATTTTATCTTCCGATAAATGACTGGATTTGTTAAATTTAATCGATTTGATCATAACTCATGTATTATTTATTCATGTGCAAAATTGAAAATCTATCTGTACTGTTTGTATACAATTTCATATATGAAATAAATATCTTGTACTTCCATAATTTATTACGATTTTCACAATTATTGATAATAAAAATTCCTTGAGAAGTTAAGGTTGTGTACCGTATAATCATCCGAAAAGAAATTACAGTGATCTTGAATAGGGAATAAAAAATAACGCAATACAAACAATTGTTATTCGTCATTTTAACTAAAAATAAACATAACTATATATAATTAATATTTAATATTGAAAAAATAACTATAATGTTCAACTAAAGTTTGCTAATTTTTAAACAAGTTAAATATAGTAAATTTAATATATGTTTAATATGTGTAATTAATGACTAATTAAAATGTCATTAATAGCTATTTAATGCAAGAAAAGAATTTTAATAAAAAAAATCAAAAAAACGAAAATTCAAGAAAAATACCTTGAACTGTTCTGGTGCATTTCTGATCTCCAGGCATTATAATAGATATAGATATTTGAGAAGTTGGTTAATAATGTTTTTTAAAACCGATAGCCCTCTCATAATATACATATTCAATAATAGTATAAGAATTTGTTTAATTACAATAAAAAAATATTTCAACACAATATAACGAAACAATGGGTGTATGGCTTTTTTATCAATTTTATCTTCCGATAAATGACTGGATTTGTTAAATTTAATCGATTTGATCATAACTCATGTATTATTTATTCATGTGCAAAATTGAAAATCTATATGTACTGTTTGTATACAATTCCAGATATTAAATAAATATCTTGTACTTCCATAATTTATTACGATTTTCACAATTATTGATAATAAAAATTGCTTGAGAAGTTAAGGTCGTGTACCATATAATCATCCGAAAAGAAATTACAGTGATCTTGAAAAGGGAATAAAAAATAACGCAATACAAACAATTGTTATTCGTCATTTTAACTAAAAATAAACATAACTATATATAATTAATATTTAATATTGAAAAAATAACTATAATGTTCAACTAAAGTTTGCTAATTTTTAAACAAGTTAAATATAGTAAATTTAATATATGTTTAACATGTGTAATTAATGACTAATTAAAATGTCATTAATAGCTATTTAATGCAAGAAAAGAATTTTAATAAAAAAATAAAAAAAACGAAAATTCAAGAAAAATACCTTGAACTGTTCTGGTGCATTTCTGATCTCCAGGCATTATAATAGATATAGATATTTGAGAAGTTGGTTAATAATGTTTTTTAAAACCGATAGCCCTCTCATAATATGCATATTCAATAATAGTATAAGAATTTGTTTAATTACAATAAAAAAATATTTCAACACAATATAACGAAACAATGGGTGTATAGCTTTTTTATCAATTTTATCTTCCGATAAATGACTGGATTTGTTAAATTTAATCGATTTGATCATAACTCATGTATTATTTATTCATGTGCAAAATTGAAAATCTATATGTACTGTTTGTATACAATTCCATATATTAAATAAATATCTTGTACTTCCATAATTTATTACGATTTTCACAATTATTGATAATAAAAATTGCTTGAGAAGTTAAGGTCGTGTACCATATAATCATCCGAAAAGAAATTACAGTGATCTTGAAAAGGGAATAAAAAATAACGCAATACAAACAATTGTTATTCGTCATTTTAACTAAAAATAAACATAACTATATATAATTAATATTTAATATTGAAAAAATAACTTTAATGTTCAACTAAAGTTTGCTAATTTTTAAACAAATTAAATATAGTAAATTTAATATATGTTTAATAGGTGTAATTAATGACTAATTAAAATGTCATTAATAGCTATTTAATGCAAGAAAAGAATTTTAATAAAAAAAATCAAAAAAACGAAAATTCAAGAAAAATACCTTGAACTGTTCTGGTGCATTTCTGATCTCCAGGCATTATAATATATATAGATTGTGTTAAATAAAAAAAATTAAAAATGTTATAGGATGTAATGTTTTAATGTGATATTTGAGATCATATTTTTAAAAACTGGTATTTTGAATCATTTAATTTAAAATTATAATATTTAAGTCCTTATCTCCATTTTGAGTAGTATCTTATTTATATTTTTGGTTGTATAACTTTTGTGAGGGACTCGTATAGAAATATCTCGTATACAAATGTCACATCTAGTCTAATTAACCTAGGTTTAAGCAGAGCAACTTTGAATAGCCCAAGTGATTAAGGGTATATCCTCTGTCGATCCAGGTCATGGGTTCGACCCACGCTCACCCCCGAGAATTATTAGAACAGATACTTATTTGTAAGCTTATAAATACTTTATTGTCAAAAAAACCTAGGTTTAAGCAAGCGTGATCAGATTATCTTATATTAATTTTTTGTTATTTTTTATGTTAGTTAGACATCTAAGTATTATTATCTTGTATTATTTTTTGTTATTTTTTATGTTAGTTCATTTTTGCTCGTAAACTTTTTATAACAAATATTTATTTGTAAATTATATAACTTTAATATTTTTAAAGAAAATTAGGTTCAAGTTTTCAATTTGTCTAATTGAAAATTTTATTTTCAATTAGTTTTTAGGAAGCAAAAACATTTAAATTTTTTAATATAATTTGTAAAACTACATTTTATTTGAACAATTTTTTTTCCCAATAAATTTCTATCTTTATTAAGAATTTTAGTACCTCGTTGGTGGGTTTATTTTACCCATATATTGGGTATGTTCTCTTCACTTATGAGAATCGGTTTGTTTTAATATCCGTGATAATGATTTGCTGGAGTTTGTTGATTAGTTCATTGATTTGGATGGTATGGAATCGCAATTATGGTCAGTTATTCGAATATTTTTTAAAGAATCAGAATTTCACGACTACATAGATTGTTAGATTACTTTTTTAAAAAAATTGTATATTTCAGCAGTATGAGCAAGAAATATACCACAATTGAAAATTTGCTCAACGATCGTAACTTGGATGAAAAAAATCATGATTTTATCTATTAATACGGTTTATTCAATCTCGATTATTTTTATGTATGTCGTATGGTTTTCGATTAAAAAAATGGATATAAGAAAATAGTATTGTTTGAATATGTCTAAGGGCAACAGTAATAATAATCGGGAATTTTTTTTAAATTAAAATAGTTAACATTTTAAATAAGGAGGACAAGGAAAGCATCCATCAGTTCATTTATAATGATACTTGGGTATAATTTTTGTTAAGTGAAATTTTGATTCAATAAATATAAGTATATAACCAATAAATCATGGTTGTATATTTTCTTTGCTAAGGAGAATTATGCAATGGAATGCTAATTTTTTACATTTTCACTTAGTCATGTGCCACCTAAAATATTATCATTAAGGATTTTAATTTACTATAATTTACATATTCGTTTCCAACTTTTAAGTTTTTATTTTTATTTTGTTTAATCCAAATTCTAAGTAATTATTATATTATTAATTTTTTCATAAATAAAATGAACTTTCCTATACATGTGAATAACACAAATAGAAGTGAATTATGGATCATTTAGGAATATTTTTAGGAGAACAAATATTTCAAAAAAAAAAAACCAAAGATCATAACATTAATCCGACAACATTTCAACTTAAAATAATACAAAAAAAAAATTATAAAAGGAATCTAGCATCAGTAAAAGTGGTACTAAAAAATAAAAGAACCTGGAACACCCTGTAGATCTCTCACCTCAATACTTTATTGTAACACCTCTCATTAGTCCATTTGTACATGTTCCCAATAATTTAAGTATTAGAGGTGAAATCGAATCCTTGCCATATTACACTGGTCAAGATCTTACCATTGTATTAAGAGGTCAATGATGGCTAATTTTTAGCGTAAATATATAATATTGCAGAATCCTAATCATCCATATTGTTAATTGCAAATTTGTAACTCATTATCGTGCTTAACGCTTAATATTTGTAATAATTTTACATGAATACAAGTTTATCATAAACATCTTTAGCTGTCGCTAGTCATGAATGTTATTGAAAGATTTAAAGATTCAAAGATTCCCATCACAAGTACTTGATGACTTAACTTTCCTACATTCTTCCTAACTAATTCCTCCAGCTCCAAACCAAAAGCAAACAAAAAAAAATAACAGAAAGATGGTGCTGGAATATATATAAACTCATACATTTTATGTGTACATTTTAATAAATCTGGTATCATGTACTTGATGTGTGCGATTATATAAATATATACATTGATGTATATAACGTTGACAAGGCAACAATCTATTAATGTATGTGTTAAGGAAAAAACAGGTATTTAACAAGTATCAAAGAGATGGAAGGGAAAGTATGTGTGACTGGTGCATCTGGCTTTCTAGCTTCATGGCTCATCAAGCGCTTGCTCCTATCTGGTTATCATGTCTTTGGGACTGTAAGAGATCCAGGTTTTATATTCTCTTTCTTTTCCTTCAGTTCGATTCTGCAACTATATATACACAGTTACTGTGTTTTTTTAAGAATGCATAGTTATTGTGTTACTCTGATACTATGTTAAGTTACTGGTTCTCATAAAACTTTAAAGTGTTGGGAGACGGATTTAACTGGATTATACAGTTCCCATATGCAGAAATACTACTTGAATTATATTTTTAAATTTGCAGATGATGATAAGAAACTCGCTCATCTATGGAAGCTGGAAGGAGCCAAGGAGAGACTTCAACTAGTTAAGGCAGAGTTAACCGAGGAGGGCAGCTTTGATAATGCAATTTTTGGCTGTGCTGGTGTCTTCCATACTGCTTCTCCAGTCCTTGGATGCCCTACCTCTGATCCCAAGGCACGAGCACGTTGCATTTTTTTTTTGGTTATTAACATAATGCATATTTAGTCATATGTAGGCATATTTCATATTTGTGTCTGGTTGTGCATATATGCACATATCGCATGGCCATCTGCTTTGTTTGCTTGATACTAAGTTTTAACAAAATATGTATTCATATAGGCAGAAATCTTAAAACCAGCAATCGATGGAACTTTAAATGTGCTTCGTTCCTGCAAAAATAACCCATCATTAAGGCGTGTGGTTCTCACCTCATCCTCGTCAACTGTAAGAGCAAGAGAAATTAGTAACGGGGATGTAGCTCTGGACGAGTCCTCTTGGAGTTCAGTAGAGCTTTGTGAACAAATTCAAATTTGGTATGCCTTGTCGAAAACCTTAGCCGAGAAGGCTGCTTGGGAGTTCTGCAACGACAATAACATTGACCTGGTTACCGTTCTTCCATCCTTTGTCATCGGACCAAGTTTGCCACCACATTTGTGTTCAACTGCAGCTGATGTCCTTGGCTTGCTTAAAGGTATATATACATTAGCATGGTATAGTATATATATATATAGGGTCTTGTTCTAATAGAAACTAAATTAGAATAGAAACTAGAAACTAAACCTAAATTAAATATTTCAAGATAATCTATTGACCAAATTAGGGGTATCCCAATACAAAAAACATTTAAAATTATTGGCCCTATTCAACAAAAATATAAAAAAATTAAAAAAAAGTTACTGTTCACGTGATGACGTGGCACGTGAACAATAACTTTTTTTATTTTTATTTTATTTTTGTTGAATAGAGCCAAGATTTTTATAAGTTTTTTGTGAAGGTGCCCCTAGCGGGGCCATTAAAATAAATGAAATATAATTTATTTAGTGTAGGTTTCTAGTTTCTATTCTAAGGTTGGTTTCTATTTGAACGCTAGCCTATATATATATATATATATATATATATATATCAGTTTCTATACATCTTCAATTTTTTTTTTTGACAATATACATCTTTCGTTTTATTTGAACTAATTACTTGAAATTTTGAAGGGGATACCATGAGATTCCAATATCATGGAAGGATGGGATATGTACATATAGATGATGTGGCTCTCTGTCATATCCTTGTCTATGAGCACGAAAAGGCCCATGGCCGCTACTTGTGTAGCTCAACTGTTGTCGACAATGACGAGCTCACATCCATTTTGTGTGCACGATATCCTACCCTACCTATTCCTAGAAGGTTTGTTAATCTATTCAATTTTTGAAATTATTACTTCCTTTTATGCACATTTTTTTATCTTAACCGACTAATTGTTTAGGTTTGAGAAGCTTGATCGACCATATTATGAGTTGGATACCACCAAATTGAGGAGTTTGGGATTCAATTTCAAGTCTATTGAAGAGATGTTTGATGATTGTGTTGCATCCTTAAAGGAGCAAGGCCATCTTTAGTTTGTGTAGGCTGTCGGACATTACTTCAATCTTGCTGGTGTAGTTCGACGCAGCCCAATTAAATGTATAATGCATGAAAATGTTATAAATGAAAACACCAGAAGATATATATTTGGGTTTAATGATGCTATAATAAAGAAGTGGCAAGCCCCAAGCTTATATGAAATGTAAATTTGATTCCATGAACATTCATTGACTGCACAACATTCACACTTACTAATGGCTTACTACAATATAAAAAGAATTTTCTTTAAATATCTTATACGACACACAGATTGGAAATTTTTCCGGAAAAAATCTCTTCATTCTTTTGAATGAATGCAATGTCTGCGTACATCACATTCTCTCCAATCTCTACGATAAGCGGTTACCTTCGATTTGGTTTTAGATGCATCCCTTCCCTTTTTTCCAGTAGTTACTACTAATGATGTTGAGTACACATACGCGGATGAATGGGTATTCCCTTAAGACCAAACATCTGTGAGGACTTATTGATGTTTAGAGTGTATGGAAGGTTGTACACGATCTGTAGTTTTATATATTAGGTTCTATTTGGGATTGCTGTCATTGTTAAAAATGGTCAAAATAAGTTTTTATTGCTCTGCAACAACAATATATACCAAACGGGGCCTTAATCTATGTTGCAAGCTGCATATCCTGATTTATTCATAATCTGGTCAAAATTAAAGTATCTTGATTTATTGAAAATGTTTGAAAATGTGTTACCATTGGACCTATGGTTGTTAAGATCCCATATGATTGAAAATATGACGAATCCCATATACGAATTAGTAGTGTTTGACCAACACCAAAAAAGAGAAAAAAGATATTCGGTACTACTTGACAATATAAATTAGGGAAAATAAATTATTTCGTCCTTTAACTTTATGCTGTTTTTGGTTTAGGTCCCTGAACTATGAAAAATAATATATGGATACCTAAACTTTTAAAATTTCTGATTGACATCCTTTCTTTCGCGGAATTAAGTGAAAATTTAACATGTTAATCTTCGAGTGATTGTAAGAACATGGGTGGTGAAAGTTTTCAATTTCGAGTTCACTAACATATGCAAATCTGCAGATTTTAGTAAGTTTTTTTTTCGTGTTCTTGAAATTAAAGTACAGATTTCTATATGTTAGTGAATTCGAAATCGAAAATTTTCAACACCCATGTTCTTATAATCACTCGAAGATTAACATGTTAAATTTTCACTTCATTTCGCGAAAGGAAGGATGTCAATCAGAAATTTTAAAAGTTTAGGTATCCGTATATTATTTTTCATAGTTCAGGGACCTAAACCAAAAACAGCATAAAGTTGAAGGACGAAATAATTTATTATCCCTATAAATTACTCCCTAATTAGTTGTCCAGTTTCTATTTTTGTTGGTCAAATCGACTCAAATTTGACTGAAATTTATATATATTACATAATGAAAAATATTTTAAAAAAATTATACCATTGTAAACTACTTCTAATCTATTTTAATATGTGATTTTCAGTTTTTTTAAAATAATAAACGGATTAATTTTAATCTTCGATTAAAAGTTAGTCAATTTGACCACTGAAAAGTTAAATTGGACAACTAATTAGGAACGGAGGGAGTAAGATTTAATGTTGTTGGACAATACTAAAGATTTCAAAATTAATCCTAAATATAGGATCGTGTATATTTGATTGCAGGTTTTGGATTTCCAGAGTGTGACTAGAGATAAGCTAAAGATATTAAATTTGGTACAAAAAATTGTTACTCCCTATAAAATAATGAGTCATTGATGATGTATCATTTTGAAATACTTTTATTTATAATATTGATTTGGATGCATATTTATCTATTGAGATATAACCAAATCAATACATAAATAAAATGTATTAGTATTTTGTAAACTTTACCTATAATATTTTCATAAGTAATAGTAATTACTTTTGATGATTAGTAATAACAGAACGAAATCAAATAATAATAAGATCTAGGCGATTGAAATATCTCTTATATCACTCTATCAACTGATCGGAAATTAGTCAAACCTAATCCAATAATTTTCTAGACAAAAATAAGAATTGCCGCAAAAATCCATCTAATTTCGATTATTTCGTCTAGTCCAAAAAAAACAATAATTTTTCCAATATTCACAAAACTAACACGACGTTTAAGCATGCCACAACCAAGGAGTGTTTAAATGTTTTTTTAGAACACCTTAATAAAGTAGTAGTAGTATTAATGTGGTAGCATTTGGTAGAGAAAAGGCAGCAAATAGAAGAAGACGAAGTGGTGGATGCGAGAGTGACAGATGTACACCTCAGCTGATGTCTCTCGAATGATATCCAGTCCTATCAATCATTGATAGTACCAACTCAATTAAATGAAAAACAACAATTAAATGATTAAATGTTTTTTTTTTGAGAAATAAATGATTAAATGTTAATGATGTTTCTACAAGTTACACGTATCCTCCCCGTCCCAACTCAACTGGACTACGTAACATTCACTATCCACAAGTTTCTTTAATAATCCAGAGTACGTAATCGACATTACCCATTTCGATAAATAAATAATCTCGATAAATATATATATATATTTTCGATTTTTAAAATAATATAGTCCTTAGTCCTTACCTTGATTTTTGTGAATAAATTTTCGGATCACGAAAGTATTACAATCTATCATTGATTCAATTTTCAGTACTAGTAGTGCTGCCAGTTAGGTTGATTCAAACACCCTGTTTAATTGATTGGCATGAAATAAAATGGGGGAGGAGAAAAAATCAGGCAGCAGCAGCAGCAGCAGGAGCAGCTCATCATCATCCCTCAAGAATTGTTGGAACGAAAACACGCCTCTCCTCCAAAACAAAGATGCACTGTCCTCCCAACCCAAAACATTTGCCAATGTATTCATTGCTGTGGTTGGAGCCGGAGTTCTTGGACTGCCATACACTTTCCGAAGGACAGGTTGGGTCACTGGCTCAATCATGATCCTCGCTGCAGCTGCATTAACCAATCATTGCATGATGCTTCTTGTCTACACACGTCGAAAACTCCAATGCCCTTTCACCTTCTCCAACATTTCCTCCTTCGGTGATCTTGGTTTTGCTGTTTGTGGTGCCCCTGGAAGATTCGTCGTTGATCTCATGATTATTCTCACTCAGGCTGGATTTTGCATCGGTTACACTATCTTTATTGGTAATACACTGCCTCATCTTTTTAAGGATTCCTATCATTACACCGCCATTTCTCCCAAAACCCTCTGTATTTGGGCTACTTTGCCTTTTCAGCTAGGCCTTAACGCTATCCCTACGTTAACCCTTTTGGCTCCTTTGAGCATTTTTGCTGATATTATTCAAATTGGAGCAATGTGTGTTGTCTTGGTCCAGGATGTTCGTCTTTTTATTAGTTATATGCCACCTGTTAAGCCTTTCGGAAGTTTGTCCTGGTCTCTTTATGGTTTAGGTGTGGCTGTTTACTCTTTTGAAGGTGTTGGTATGGCTTTACCTCTGGAATCAGAAACTCGAAACAAATCCAAATACGGGAGGGTCTTGGCCCTCACTATGTTCTTGATTGCAATCTTGTATGCAGCTTTTGGTTCTTTTGGTTATTTTGCATTTGGCGAGGATACCAAGGATATCATTACTTCTAATTTAGGGCAAGGCTGGTTGAGCACTGTCGTTCAGTTGGGTCTTTGCGTCAATCTTTTGATTACGCTTCCATTGATGATGCAACCGGTTTATGAGGTGTTTGAGAGGAGGTTCTGGGAGGGGTGTTACTGTTTGTGGATCAGATGGCTGTTGGTTTTGGTACTCATCTTGATTGCGCTCATGGTTCCTAACTTTACTGATTTCCTGTCATTGGTTGGGAGTAGCACTTGTTGTGTCTTGGGATATGTTTTGCCTGCTCTCTTTCACTACTTAACTTTTAAGGATGAGATGGGACCAAAAGAGGCATACAAGGACATAGGGATTATATTGTTGGGCATTATTCTTGGGGTTCTGGGAACATGGTCTTCTCTTTCAGAGATAGCATCATCATCCTAAAGGTATCAACATTTTCTATTTGAAAGATTCTACTGTACCTGCAGCTACATTTTCTATTTTAAGTCCTTCAAGAAGAAAAATAAGAACAAGGTAGAGTTATTATGGATTTGCTTTACAGTAGATTCATTAATACTGTTAACATTTTCTTATGAAGAAAGGAGTTTTGTTCCTTTGAGAATGGAGCATGAATTCATATTTCATGTTAATGGGTATGTTGTCACATCTAAGAATATAAGCTTTTCTTTCCTATAAATGCTTTCATTCCCTGCATTTTTATTCATTTTGTGAAAATTTAAATGCTTTCATACCATGCATTTTGATTCGATTTTGTGACGTTATGAACAAAATCTATAGAAAAGCACAACTGTGCAGTTAATACAGAGTCTACCTGATTGATTCCGCTAAAATGTTATCAGTGGTTTGGCTATAAACAAATAAGCAGTCCTACAGAACCAATCTGCAATTCGGCACCGGCTCTGCATTTGTGCCAAATGCTTTGTTGATACTCCCAATTAAACTTTAAGTGGTACTCAGAATACTCCCATTTGTGCCAAACTCTCTGTTTTCGTCCTCATATCCGTGTTGACCGCACATGAAACTGGAACCTGACACTTCACCTTAGAAGCTCTGGCAATTTGGTTATAGAAAGCGAGGACCCTGAAAGGCTTGTTTCTATAATATCATTTGACTTTATGCTATAAATTTGGCATCCATAATTAAGTGTACATATGATTTACGGGTGGTAGACACTATTTCAAATGCTATAGGATGAATATGATTTTAGAATATTTCACGTGTAAAATTTACATGGCGTGTCCTCGCACCCGTGTCCAATTTTGGATCCATGCCCAAGAATTTTTTTTTAAAAAAAAACTACGAGGTTGACATTTGGATCAGCACCCATGTCCAACACCCATACCCGAGTCCCGGTAACCTAGCTCGTTTTTATTACACTTACACATTTTTTGAGAACATTTTGAGAACAATGGCAATGTATATCTAATATCCAGCATCATTGATGCCCCTCACATACATGTGTATGCTTATTTATTCTTGGTATACTAATCTTATATATATCAAGATTATGAAAAATAGCAACCATATAATTTCTATGATGATTGCTTCCTGCTAGTATTATACTTAACATTATCGAAGCTTCATCTTGAATGATTAGACTCTTGACAATATCTGACATCTTTAAGTAAGTAATAAGAAGAAATGTCATTCTTGCTATGTTGGAAGCAATAGCAGCCCCCTTCTGGATATCTGTGATGTGCTTTACAGTTTGGTCTTAGTTGATATCTAGGGTATATATTTAACAAGGTCGTCAAAGATTTTTAGGGTCATGACAGTGTTTTTATACATAATTAGTTGATAATATATTAAAGAGGGCAAGCCCTTAACTAAGCAAGCATAGAATGAAGTTCATGGGAGTCTAGGGCAACAAACTAACCCAGAAGCTCCCAGCACAAATGAAGTTAAAGAAACATCATTGTTCAAATCCTAGCAGACGGTTTATTAAGACAATTAAGAAGTGCTGGGGTCTGAGCTGTCCGAGGATTTAATGCCCCAAAGATGGGCGCTCGTGATCCACTCTTCAACCCATAAAAGGGCTTCCGAGTGAGGGGGAGTGTTAGAATATAATATAAGATCTGGTTGGCACCTCCCTCTAACACATGCGCCAACCGGATCTTATATTATATTCTACAGTCTTGGGATGATCCCCGGCTCTCTTCCTGGAAAGATAAGTGTTCACAGTTACGGTGGTTGTCGAAGCCAGAATTCTTTGCAAATCGTAGGCTCATAAGGGCCTACAGGGGGAGCAACTGGAGATGCATCAGGAGCAGGCAAGGTAAAGACCATGCCTTGAGTAAGCTCCCCTTTGAATCTGTAACAAGAACTCCCAGGAGGTAGGGGAGTTATGACTGGATGTTACACTATCTCTAAAGGGTCATCACCTTCCAGGTCATGTTTGATTATGGCTTCTTCTATGTCCCTCTCTTAGAGTTAGATTAACCCAAATTATGTCAGCATTGTCTAAATACTTATTTCTGCATTTCTGTTGTTCCCATGTCAATTTGTCATAGATAGGGTGGGAAGAATTTGTTTTGGTTCTTATATCTACAAGAGGGAGTATATCTTGGAGATCAGGAAATCCTGCATCTTGACCCTGTTGCTGTATCAATCTCCAGACAGTGGTATAACTTATATAATATTATTTTAAAATATGTATTCATATAATTTTAATAAAATTATTTAAATATTTATTTATTTCGTGTATTTTCGTTTCGTTTCGTGTACCCAAGGGTAAACCCAAAACCGACACTAAATTCATCCGTGTAATTTCGTGTTCGTGTACCGCAAAGGTCAACCCAAACCCGTAATTTTCGTGTCGTTTTCGTGTCGTGTACCAAATTGCCGGCTCTACTTAAGAGCTCAACTAAGCTTCCGACTGTATAATGCAGTCTTTTATTCAGTATTAAGTGGTCAAAGGTGTGTGTAAGCCAATGAAAAACCGAGGGATATGTGAACTTTACTTGTAGCTTTTTACAGCATTTAAGCTGAAATTTAAACAAATATTAGGCAGTTAGATGTGCAAGAGAGTGCATCCATGATTTGGGGTTCCAGAGCATGCCCTGCAGTTACGATGATATATTTTTCAAGTTAAATTTATCTTCGGTTTCTCCATCCTGGACTTCATAGGTATGAGTGGAAGTATGAAATAGATGAATCTATGTGCTTCATATATTTATGTGTAAGATCTTATATATAATCTCTGATTCCGTTAGTGTGATCTTTAAAGTATGAAGTGGACTCAGATGAGAGTAGGTAACATGGGCAGACTCCGGGACACATGATGCAGGACGGGGTCAAGATTTGTGTAAAATTTAGGGCCGCAGAAATGTATTGGATATGTTTTATGTAATACAATATGCTGTGTGTGGTTCTGGTAGACTGACTTGACTTTAAATTCACTGCCTGCTCATGATAAGAAAGTGTACTGGCTCAATCAAATTGCGCCTGAGGGTTCAATTTTATGTCATCACAGCACTATAGGGTAGAATGTCAATGGCTCAAGCAAATTTATTGCGGAGAGCTGGTTTTTCTTGATCAATCTCCCTCGGTGTAAGTTGTGCTGTTAATCGGGACAGAAGTTGACATTAGAAAGTTTTGTTCAACTAAAATTTAACCCTACTGTTCATCTTATGCATATGAAGAGTTTGAATGCCATATGATGAAGGATAACTGTCTTGAGACTGTTTCGGATAAGAAGAGGTGCTATCAGTGATTGGACTTTTGTCAATAAAATTAAACTTAATGGTGCACAGTTAGTTAAGAATTTGATCTTTTTTTCCTCTTTTTCTACTGTTGCATTTACATGATTGTTACTTGACTAAAAAAAACAGTTGGTCACTGAGACCTCATTCTAAGACTACTCTTCTATTATGTATTTAGCTTGAGAAGTCTTCTATTATGTATGCAAGAAATACAAATATTGGCAGGCAAAGACCACCGACGTACATAATACCATCATACTAAATGTACAATCTCTACGCGATTGTAACGATGACAATCTATTTTGTATAACATATGTTTCTTTGTGGCCAATGAACGCAAGATCTCCAGATCATCAATTCATATTGTACATAACAGTAAGAACGACTCCACTGCAGCAAGGTGATAGCTAGCGAGCAAGCATTCCTTTCAGTTTTAAACAAACAAAGAATAACAATGATAGAAAATCATAACTTTCCCTTGGTAATATAGAAGCTGATATTACATAGATTAAATACTAGGTGATTTTTTTACATATGTAACAACAAAACTTCGGTCGAATTGCTGACAACAGCACTAGAGAATAGGAGGTAGAGCTGGAAGTACATTAGTATTTAGCCATTACAACAAAAGCAACTTTATTTTGTTTTTTCAAATCTAATGCCGTTCCAGATGACCAGCTCAAATCAAGAGAACTACTTATGAAGCTACCTGCGCACTAAATTAAACTTCAAGCAGTGGAGCTTAATGTCCATCTTCAAGGAATATAGCCTCATCAAGAAACATTCATTTACTTCATGTTCTTGATCATATAGGACACAGTTTTCTCTTTCCATAAGCTTCTCTCAAGACGACTTTCATAAAAAGTTACTTCCCCACTTATCTTCACAGATACCACAGAAGTGCTTCGTGTACCATAATGTCCCTGACATGAATTATAAGTGTGTCTGTGTGAGTGTATGTGCTCTCAGAAGAAAGTTGGGAGTAGAGGATGCACTTGCAGAGGGCAGACACAGCATGGTAAAGACGACAATTTAGAGGTCTACCTGAGGAGTTTCGATATCAACATATATGGAACTTAGCTGGTACTCCCACTCGGGAGGATAAATGCTTGGTAGCAAACCTTTTTCATCTTTGACTGTATCTCTCATTATTTCTTCAGACATTTTCCCTACATGACATTCATTATTACCATACATATTCAGGAAATTGGTGAAATGTTGCTTTAGCCGTTGAGCCTGCAAAACATACAGATTCATGTAAGGCGAAGGCATGTAGTACAATCTGTCTTGAATATTACTAAAAATTTCACAATAGTACGGCAATGATACCATTTAAAAGAATAATGAAAGACAGAAAATAAAATTCTATTAAACCAACTTTTACAAGATAACAGTATCTCATGGAGCACTAGCAAGAAGCAGGGCAGTATGACTTGTCCTTTACCTTTGGCCAAGGAGTGTCTAGGTTGGCATTGGTCAACACATGAATCCCAGGTGAAACCTGTTTTATAAAGTTAGTATCTTGTTTTGGCCTATTGGTTACATAAACCATGTTCTTGGAACAAATATCAGCGACTATTAGGTTAAACCCATTGTATTGATCAGCCTCTTTCACAACTTCCTCTGCAAACATCATTGGATCTTTCTCACTCTGCAATCAAACCAGTTTTCAGAGTAAGACGGTGGTTTACATAATAACCATTTAAATTATGAGAACCAACTATATAGATGGGGTTAGACATCAGAATCCTGATTAATTATGGGCAAAATGTACAAATTTGGTCCCTACCAAAAAACGTGACTCAATGTGCACTCATTTCTTGCCCAGCTGAAGAAGATACTAGTGTAAAAAGAAATGAGTGTGCACATTGGTCACGTTTTTTATTTAGTGACCACATTTATACATTTTGCCCAAAACAAACTACGACATTGATATTTAAGCCAAAGAATCAACTGATTATTAATATGTGACTATTTCCGATGGGGCGCACAGTAGCTAGTAACATAAATGGATACAAGTGAAGGAACAGATTAAGAACAGACACCTCCAAGAAGCGGACGGGGAGGTGACCTCTGCTGTTTAGATTAGGGAGTGAGGGAAGTTCCCTAACATTTGTAAGGAATGCGAGTTTTCCGTGTTTGTTAGAAGCCAACCAGGTGCCACCAGCAACCCCATCTCGCCCACCAAGTATCTCATCACCCTCACCTTGTTCCCACCACGCCAAAGGAATGGTCAGCCTTCAAAACATATATGAATGCAAAATTATTAATTTTAATAAACTAGACTAGTACCAACTGAATAACATCGTCAAATGAATAATACTTTCTAGTCCTAACAGCCTATTTCTAATCTAGATAAATAAATAATTTCCATAAAAAAAATAGGGTGCTTTGCTTACCGATCATGGTATTCATCTCTGTTGAGTAGCAGTAGGAAAGGATAGATTGGGTGAGCTTGCCAAATAAACACCCCTATGCACATCTCCTCGATCAATTCTCACTCTGTCTTGATCTCACTAGTCTATCAATTAAATAATTGATGTATCAAATGACTACACGCACTCCCATGCTAATCCGGTAAGGACCAAACCAACCCAATCTCATACTTGGTCATTCATGTAGTCGGATCGATTTAAAACTGGATCAATCTCGGATCAGATCATCTTTATTATGATATATTTGAATATAGTTCGAATCGGATCGGATTTAATTTGGAATCGAATCGAATCGAATCTAATTAATCGAATGAAATTCAGGTTAAGATCAGATAAAATTCCGGTAGAATCAGAATTGGTTCGGATCCTTTAGTATATTACTCATTTGTTATTTTAGTTTATAAAATTTTATAAAGTAACTAATTATTGAATATTATATTTTTAATATAAAACAGAAAACAGGTTTAGGGCTGGCTATCTTTTTTGTTTTTGGCACTTGGATGGCTGCGAATATTTTTTGACATTTTGTCTTATTGTGATAAAATTTTTAAGCACTCAGAGCAAGTCCAACAATGTCTTAAATTGATGTCCTTAGCTAAAATTTAGGGCATTTAGGAAAAAATGTGTTCCAACAATGTCTTAGTGGTGCCTTAAAACACTAGGACATCCATCTCATGCCCTATTTTTAGGACACCACTAGTCATGCCTTATTTCATTTTTTATCATTAAAAAAATTCACTTTCCTCCTTTTCTACCCTTCTTTTATCAAATATATTATTATTTTAATAATAAGGCACAAGGATAAGGCATATTGTTGGAGTTGATACATAAAAATAATGTCTTAAATCACTAGGACACTAGTTTTTATGATATTTATAAGGCATTATGTAGGACATTGTTGGACTTGATCTGAGGGGCTTCCGTCAAAATGCTAGTAACGCCGTCTAGCCAATTCCGGCGAAAAACTGATCCTCTCCGGCGAGCTTTATGTTAGGAATAATTCATGAGTTGTGATGTTAAGAATAGAATTTTACTTATACTTCTTGTATATCCTGATCTTATAAAGGATTTAGCACCTTGTATAGGATATATGTGTTAGACAGTTATCTGTAGAGTTTATTCAGGAATGAACAGTGTATCAGGGACTACATGTCAGGAACAGAGAACAAATCCTGATGGACGAGTCTAATACTGATGATGATCAGATACTGATGCAGTGTGCAAATCCTGATATCAGTCGTGTTACTGATGATGTCATTATGGATGCTACAGAAACTGGCAAGTGCTATAAAATAGGATCGTTGTTTGAAGAACAAGTAAGAAGATATTATGAAGGGAAGAATTTTCTATTGATGGAAACTATCAACTGGACGGCAGAACATTATCATGTATAGATTATCTTTCTGTAATTAGTTGATAGGTAGCATTATAAATACCCTCTCTATGTCATTGTAAAAATAGTTCAGTTCATGAGGTTTGTAATCGTGAGTATACGAGAGTACAAACAGAGAGAGAGATTTGTATTGTCAACAGCTGCTAAAGGTATTGTACACCTTTGGTAGAGTTTGTATTTGATCTTATTAATACAAACAGAGTTTGATTCATTCGTTTATTCTTGTTCATATAACCAAGCAAAAATCAGACACGATTATATAACTTGTATTCAACCCCCCCTTCTACAAGTTATTCGAGTTAACAATTGGTATCAGAGCGGGTTGATTTCGAATAATCATAAAGATCTGCAATCATGTCTGGTTATAAGGATGGGAATACTAAGATTCCTATGCTCAAGAGAAACGAATATACTCTATGGGAAGTAAAGATGTTGCATCATCTGGAAGCAACAGATCCTGATTATCTTGACAGAATCAGAGATGGACCTTTTGTTCCAACAAAGGTCGTTGGACAAGCAACTGTTGATGGTGTGGTTGTTCCAGAACATACAGCAGAGAAGCCTAAATCTGAGTGGTCAGATAAGGACAAGGAGAATGTTCTTAAAGATGCTAAAGTGAGAAACATATTATTCAACAGTCTTGATTCTGTTCTCACTAACTATGTTCTCTCTTGTAAAACTGCTAAGGATATATGGGACAATCTTAAGGTTCACTGTGAAGGAACTAAGCCTGTCAGGAAGAATATGAGGACACTACTTATACAATAGTATGAGTACTTTGAATCCAAGTCTGGTGAGTCACTTACTGATACCTTTGATAGGTTTACAAAACTCATCAATGAGATGGCCATGCATGGTAAATATTATGACTTGGAGGATATGAATACAAAGTTCATGAAAGCTTTGCCTGATTTCTACAATGAGAAGATATCTGCGATTGAGGAAGCTAATGATCTGGATGAGATATCATTAGAGGCAGTATATGGAAAACTGAGAGCTTATGAACTTGACAAGTAGCAGAAGAAGAGCAGGAGTGAAGGAAAGATGAAGACTGTTGCACTTTCTGCTCAATCTGAATTAAAGAAGCTTCCGGAAGAACAGCATGAAGAAATTGTTGTAAAAAACTCAAGGAAGAAGAAAAGCAAAGAAAGTTCTGAGTCAGAGACTACTGATATGGACTCTGACAACGGTGATTCTGAATCAGAGATGCAGGAACTCTTTGCTATGTTTGCTAAAGCTTTCAAGAAAGGAAGATTCAACAGGAGAAGATTTAGCAAAGGACCTTTTCAAAAGAAAGAGGAGAAGAAGAGTGACAAAAGCAAAAGTACAATTGTCAAGCTTGATAAGGCCAAGATCAAATGTTTTAATTGCAGTGAGCTTGGACACTTTGCTAGTGAGTGTAAGAAGCCAAGGAATACAGGAAAGGGCAATGCACTTATGGTCACACAGAAGGATTGGGCTGACTCCTGTGATTCTGAAGATGAATTGGATTATGACAACATTGCACTAATGGCAAATGTTTCAGACAAACCTGGATCTCCAAAGAAAACTTCTCCATCTTCTGTTAAGGTATCACTTCACTGTCTTGATTCATTTGATAGCTTAAATTCTGATGAAATTAGATCTATCCATGCTGAGTTTAAGAATCTTATGACTAATTTTAGAATTCTTACTAGTGAAAGAGATGAACTTAAGGGTAAGAATGATAAGTTAGTTGATAGAAATAATTTTCTTGAATCTGAGTTAATTCAAATGGAAGAATACAAGATAAGTTCTGATAAAGCTAAGCATGATTATAGTGTTATTCTTGAGGCTTATGACTATGTCAGAAAAGAACTAGAGGAAGAGAGAGAGGTGATTAAAACCATTAACAATTCTGGTAAAAAGACACAAGAAATCTTTGAAAATGGAATTCGTGGTAAAGTTATTGGTTTAGGTTTTGATAAGGCTAGACAAGAAGAAAAAGTAGCTATTGTCAATGATGATAGTAAAGTAGAAGCTAGCACATCTAAATCTGAAGGTAAGAAAATTGTTTCTGAACCTAATCATGTTAAATTTGTTAATTCAAAAGGTACCCCTGTTGTACACAATAGGATTAACAATAGTAATTCAGACGAGAAAGTGTTAGAGAAACCTAAGAATGTAAGCATAGGGTTTCTGTCTAAGTCTCAGTTGAAACAGAGATTAGATGGTCTTTCAGAGTCTAGCAAGATCAAAAGAAATAGGAATGGAAAAGAAGGTATTAACAAAGAGAATAATTACAAGAATGTACCTGATGCACCTAGGAAAAAATGCTATAAGTGTGGAAATCATAATCATTTGGCCCTAGACTGCAATCAAAAGCCTTCTTGGAAAACTGAGTCCAGATTCCCCAAGACTCAGAAAATTCAATACCAACCACAAAAAGCTTGTTATTATTGTGGTAGTTTACTTCATTCCATTTACATGTGTAGAGAATATCATGAACTGTATTATGACTATTATTCCTTGAAATCTGAAACTCCTAGTCACAAACAGTTTGTGAAATCAGAGTCTAAGGTTGACTCTACAACAGGTAAAGTAAAGGAAAAATTCTCAAAGCCTGTTGTTTCTAAATCTAGTAAGAAAGGATCCAATCAAAGTTGGGTCCTAAAAAAATTCTAACTAGTTACTTTGTGTTTGCAGGGCACAGGAAAGAAGCATTCAATTATCTTGGACAGTGGATGCTCTGGACATATGACTGGAAAGAAGTCCCTGCTTACAAAGTTTGAGAGGAAAGCTGGCCCAGTAATATCTTTTGGAAATGGCAACAAAGGAGAAACACTGGGATATGGCTCAATTGTTTTGGGGAATGTCATCATAGAAAATGTAGCACTGGTTGAAGGCTTGAAACATACTCTTTTAAGCATAAGTCAACTGGGTGATAAAGGTTATAAATCAATCTTTGACAGAGAAGGATGCAAAATCTTGAATATGCAGAATGGAGACATTGTTCTAACTGGTCAAAGACATGGTAACATATATGAAGCCAGCTTAAGTGATACATCTAAAGGAATTGTTAGATGTCTCTACAACAAAGCAACAAGTGATGAAAGCTGGAATTGGCACAAGAAGCTCTCACATCTAAATTTCAAGAAGCTTAATCAACTTGTTAAGCATAATCTGGTGAGAGGCCTACCTCAGGCAAATTATGTGCAAGATGGAATTTGTGATGCATGTCAGCTTGGAAAGCAAAGAAGAACCACTTTCAAGAGCAAGACTGAGAATTCAATTACTGAACCATTTCACATGCTACATCTTGATCTGTTTGGTCCAGTAAACATTATGTCTATCAGTAAGAAAAGATTTGCTCTAGTAATAGTGGATGATTTCACAAGGTTTACATGGGTGTTCTTTCTACACAAGAAGGATGAAGCTCCTCATCAAATCATTGAACTTGTCAAGAATATTTAGAATAACTCTGAGTACAAAGTCAAAGTACTTAGGAGTGACAATGGTACAGAATTCAAGAATTCTACAATGGAGGGGTTTTGTGGAAAGAAAGAACAGGAATCTCATAGAGGCAGCAAGAACCATGCTTGCAGATGCAAAACTTCCAACCTATTTTTGGGCAGAAGCTATTAACACTGCATGTTTCACTCAAAACTGTACCTTGGTAAATAGTCATGGAAAAACTCCCTATGAGATGATCAAAGGAAAGAAACCAAGTGTGAAATATTTTCACATCTTTGGATGCAAATGCTATGTCCTAAAAGTTCATCCAGAACAACTTGGAAAATTTGAAGCCAAATCGGATGAAGCAATCTTTCTAGGATATTCATCATCTAAGGCCTTCAAGGTTTATAATCTCAGAACTCACATTGTTATGGAATCAATTCATGTTGCATTTGATGATAAGAAATTTGGAATTCTGCAAACTGATGAAAGTCATGACAAGTTGGAATTTGAAAATCTGAAGAATTCTGAGATACTCTCCAGTGATGATGAAGGTTCTCCAGAAGGAATTTCTATTGCTTCTCAAAGGAATGCTATTGTTGAGGGGGAGCAAATAAATCAAAGAGAACACAGTGATCATCAGGAGCAGATTAGCTATTCAGAGTCTACTCCATCAGGAACTGATTTTTCAGAGTCTACTGAGGAAAGATCAGTAACTAACAGCAATATGGAATCTAGTGATTCTATTGATCAAAGGAGAGTTATTGAAGGCAGGGAAAATTCTTCTACAAGAGATACCACTAACTTAGGGGGAGAGACTAGCAGAGTCAATCTACCACCTGTTAGAAAATGGACAAAGGATCATACTGAAGATTTGATTATTGGTGATCAAAATAGTGGTGTTCGAACTAGAAGATCAATTCAAAATGAATGCTTGTATAGTTGCTTTCTCTCAAAGAATGAACCTAAGAAGGTTGAAGAAGCCTTACAGGATCCTGATTGGGTAATTACAATGCAGGAAGAGTTAAATGAGTTTGAGAGAAACAAAGTCTGGAAACTGGTACCAAGACCTAAAGATAGATCTATTGTTGGTGCAAGATGGGTTTTCAGAAACAAGCTAGATAAATCTGGTATGATTGTAAGAAACAAAGCAAGACTGGTGGCCAAGGGTTATTCTCAGGAAGAAGGCATTAATTATGATGAGACCTTTGCACCTGTAGCAAGATTGGAAGCAATCAGAATGTTTCTTGCATTTGCAGCTCATTCAAAATTCAAGGTATACCAGATGGATGTAAAGAGTGCTTTTCTAAATGGCAAACTTGATGATGAAGTGTATGTGGAACAGCCACCTGGATTTGTTGATCCAAAATTTCCAAATCATGTCTACAAACTTGACAAGGCACTCTATGGACTAAAGCAGGCACCAAGAGCATGGTATGATACTTTGTCTAAATTTCTTCTTGAAAATGGCTTCACAAGAGGTACAATTGACAAAACTCTATTCTTTAGAAAGATAAAAGGTGAATTGCTTTTAGTTCAAGTTTATGTTGATGATATTATTTTTGGTTCTACTAATGAAAAATTGTGTGCTAAGTTTAGCAAACTTATGCAGTCTAAGTATCAGATGAGCATGATGGGTGAATTAAATTATTTCTTAGGCTTGCAGGTCAAACAGACTGAGACTGGTATTTTCATTAATCAGTCAAAGTATATCAAAGATCTTTTAAGAAGGTTTGACTTTCAAGACTGTGCAGTTGCAAAAACACCCATGGCAACAGCCACTAAGCTAGACTCTGATCCTAAGGGAAAGAGTGTTGACAACACTAGCTATAGAGGCATGATAGGCTCATTGTTATATCTAACTGCAAGTAGGCCAGATATAATGTTTTCTACCTGTTTATGTGCTAGATTCCAAAGTGATCCTAAGGAATCTCATTTAATTGTTGTGAAGAGAATTTTTAGATATATCAAAGGAACTCCAAATCTTGGTTTGTGGTACCCTAGAGAATCTGATTTCTTACTAATTGGCTATTCAGACTCTGATTATGCAGGGTGTAAAATAGACAGGAAAAGCACTACAGGTACATGTCAATTCTTGGGAAATAGATTGATTTCTTGGACAAGCAAGAAGCAACAATCAGTTTCAACCTCAACTGCAGAAGCGGAGTACATTGCAGCAGGCAATTGTTGTGCACAACTCCTTTGGATAAGAAATCAGTTGATGGATTATGGTATGACACTTAGTAATATTCCTATGTTTTGTGATAATACTAGTGCTATCAAAATTGCAAAAAATCCAGTTCAACATTCAAGGACTAAGCACATTGATGTCAGGTATCATTTTATTAGAGAACATATTGAGAATGGTACTGTGGAACTTCATTTTGTTCCTACTGACAAACAGCTTGCAGATATACTAACTAAACCACTTGATGAGTCTACATTCATTAGATTAGTAAGTGAGTTAGGAATGTTAAATTTCTAGATCTTTAACATCTGCAATAGTAGCAAGGTATGTTGTTTTTAGCTTATAGACTTGATATTCTTGTCAGGATCTATATTTGACTGTTAAATTCTTTAGCCATAACACTTTGCCTTGATAAATTTCAGTATGATAGACTTGTTAATAATCATCAGGATTAGATTTGTTATCAGGATGTTGACGTCATCAATATTGTGTCAGTATCCGGATTGTGAAAATTGTTTCAAATCCTGACGTTTACTTTGTGTAGTAATCTAATTCTGTGATGTGTTAAGTCTATGCCAGCAAGTTTTAATATTTGCATATTGATAATTTATACATCATTCAATAATCAAAAGACAAGTAGATAACAAGAAATTGTATTTTCATTAATTGAAAGCATTACATATATGGAAATGAAATACAACATCTTTTTGTCTAACTTCTACTGATAATCCTATACTTGTCTAATGAAATGAATTATGAGGTACAGGACAAGGAGCATCTCAAGAAATCCATCAGGGGATTAAACAGCCTCGTCTGCTCTTGGATTCCTTGTCTGGGCGACTTGAATGAGAGTAGCTAACTTAAATGTATAGCATCCCCATCAAGATCAATCTCAGACTCTCGGCCAAATTCTTCATCCTCAAGTTTTGAGGAGGTTAGGGGAAGATTGTATCCAACAGATGGATGTTCTAGGAGAAACCTCTGGATATTATCTGAAACTAATTCATCCATGATTAGTTCGATGAGAAGAGTCATCTTTTCAAAGAGATGATCAAGAACAGGATGTTCATCGACTGTGAAAAACCTAAAGAATGGGTTTGAATGGAATTTTGGTTCGAGAAGCATTGTTGAGAAGAAAAGAAATTGAAAGGTTTATGGAGAATGGCATAAGGCGTCTGTTTCTTTTATAGAAAGACATGAGAAGCTGAACAGTCACTTGGAAGTTTTAATGAAGTCAGATGCTAATTATTGCGTATGACTGTATTTCTTGTTTTCAAGAAATCTCGAATATATCTAACCAATTGATTTTGTTCAGATTAATTTGTTTATTTCTTTTTCAGATAAAAGAAAAATGCCACATGGAAACTCCATATTAAGTCTCTGGAATCAGGATGATGTTGATCAGGATTTCAAATGTGACCATCAGGATTTGAGATTTATTATTATTTTTTAAATCACATTGCATTGTATGATTATTTTGATGGGATATCACAACAGGAAAAGGAAGCTGATCAGTATTGAGTTTTATCTTGATAATATCCTGATTTATTTCATGAAAATCAATTTTGGATTATCTTCCAAAAATCGTGGGTAACCGCACTTTTCAGGGACTGACACCTGTCAACCTACGTGTCGTCATGAGATAGTGGTCTGAAAGATTTGTGAAATATATTTATTTTGAAACTCTAATCATGTAATTGCTTTCTCTAATTTCACATTCTCTAAAGCAAAAACACTCTCGAGTTCTCAAAATCTCTAATCCATTTCAAGAATTTTTCAAGTTCTTTTTCAGATCAAAATCAATGGCAGCTCAGAGAAGATTACCTAAATCAGTGGCTTTTAAGTTTGGTGACTTTGATTTTATGACTAACAATCATGTAGCAGCAATCACCAGCAAGGAAGGAGTATTACCTGATTTTCATCCAATCATGGACTTTCTGGCAAATGGACCATTAAGTTATGCATTGACATCATCTTCACAGATTAATCAAGCAGCTGTTACACAAGCTTGGGAGAATGCTGAGGTAATTGATTCTACTCAGAGTCAATCAGGTAAGATTGTTCTACATTTAGGACAAGATTATTTTGATATTACTGAATCTGTTGTTAATTCAGTACTTCACTTACCTGTTAGTTTGAATTATGAGAATGAACCATCTGATGATGATGTTAGAACTATGTTATCTGCATTAGGTTACAATGGACCTTTAGATAACATGAGCCAGTTAAGAAGATCTTATCTTAGGAAAGAGTGGTCTTTCTTCATTGATCAATTAGCTAAATGCTTTACTGGTAAATGTAGTTCTTTTGATCAAATTACTTCTGTTACTTCACATATTGCTTACAGTTTGCTTTATGACAGAGTAATTAACATTGGTCACATTATCTTAAATCAGATGAGTATTAAATTTGGGTTAAGAGATCAAGGCAGGAAAATGGTTTATTATCATAGATTCATGCAAATGTTTATTAACCATTTTATTCCTGATATTGAAGCTAGATTTGGTAGGGAACATTGTGTTTCTTCTTATGTACAGCAAAAGAGAATTTTCTCTGACATTACAAAGAAGGACAATGAAAAGAATCTAGATGAAATACCTGCAATACACTATCCACAGCATGTTCAAGTAATTCTTAAAACTCATCTTCCTACTCTCTACAATTCTTCTTTCTTTTGTGGTGAAATGGCTCAGGAATCTCATTTGGAGGAGAACCCACCTGTGTCTACCCAAGTAGCCCAAAACATTATAGTCTCTGAAACAATTCAAGAACAAAGTTTTAATCCACAGCCTATTGTTTCAAAGAAACCAACCTCTGTTGTCTCTCAAAAGACCTCGGTTGTAAGGAAGAGAAGATTTGTTGTATCAAGTAGTAGTAGTAGTTCTAGTGAAGATGATGATAATCTAACTCTTGCTGAAAGAGCAGAATTGAAGGCTACAATTCAACTTTCTCTGTTAACACAAAGAGATGAAGCACCTAGTCACAGCCAGGCTGCAGTCTCTCAAAAGGCTGTAGTACTTAAAAAGGGAAAACAGTTACTGGATACTGTCTCTCAAAAGACTGTGTCTATTGAAAAAGGATCTCATCCCAAGATCACTTCTGTGTCTACACCTCTTGAGTCTTCTCAGGATAAATCTTTTGCTCACTATACCAGGAGAACAAGGAGAAAGATTCAATTGTCACCTACACACACAGAGTCTAGTCCAACTAATATTATGCAGGTTTCTACAAATAAAGCAATAATCAAGTCAGCAAATGACAATAGAGATCTGGATATTGATTCTTCATGGGAAACTACATTATCATACAGACTGGCTATGGGACTAATTTCTCTCAAAGTGAAGTTGTCAAGGCCTGTTCTAGATTTTCTAATTGAAAGAGTACCAAAACTTTCATTTCCAGAAGAGTATGGACTTTTACATCAAAGACTTGACTTAATGAAGATGTATTTCTATGTATCTGTCAGAAGACAATTAGTCAAGAAATTTGGACTCTCAAAGCATGTTGCACTTCAATCACTTCATTCATATTTATTTGACAAGGATGTCATTATTGAAGATGCTTCAGCTCAAGGTGAACAACAGGAGGAAGTAGCTAGAGAAATGCAGTCAACAGAAGATACTATTGCACCAGTGGTGGATAGTAGGAAAGATCAGATCACAGTCACTGCAACACAAGAACCATCTAGTCAGAGGTTGGATGACTCAGGAGCTGTGATAGCTGATGTTGAAAGGTTTTCTGTGATGACTGAAATTGCAAGTTAGAAACCCTATGATATGGGAGGAATAACTTTGACTGATTTTCTTGAAGATCAACCAAACATTGTTCAGTCAGAGTCTATCCACCTTGAGGGTGAGTCTCAGCAAACAACACTTAAAGACGGTGATGTACTAACTATGGTGTCTAATGAAGTATTACTGAAGACATCAGAGTCTAGTAAAGAACCTGAAAGTGGTATACTGGAGCCTGTAGTCTCTGGAAGGAAAGAAGATGATTGTAAGGGTTCAGAGACTATAGCAGCTCACTCCTTGGAGAAAACCTCAAGCTCTATGCCAAATGAGGAACCCTCTCTCCATGTGAGTTCAGGTATAAAAACTTCTTCTAAACTCTATTTTTCTGTAGGTCATGAGAGCACTTATCCAAATTTGAGTGATACACTTGAAAAGATGGATATTGATCCACAATCAGAGCGGCTGGCTCCTGACCAGGCAAAAGGAGAGGTAGAAAGAGTGTTGACTTTAGATAGTCAAAGTGAGAATGAGGGTATGGATGATCAACTCCATAGTGAGGGAGAGAAAATTAGGAAACTACCATCGTTTGATTTCTGGGATCAGGGTTTTCCTGAATCTTGGTCTAATAATCTTGGTATGGATGCTGGTACTTATTCTTTTATCAAGATGTATGAGAAGAATGACTTAGCAAAGCACAATTCAAAGCCAGAAGTTAAAGCTCAGAAGCAAAACGAAAGGCTTGCAGGAATTATCAACAGAAGAGGTGAAAGGCTAAGACAAACTTCTACATTATCAGTACCAGAAGATATTTCTAATGATCCAAGTATTCCTTTGTTTGTACTACCAATATCAGCCAGAATTGAGACATCAATAGTATCTGATCAATCTAAGGAGGCATCAGGATTTGAAGATGTTAGTACACAGAATACTGGTGAAGGACAAAATGATCATATTGCAGCTTCAGATCAGAAAGATGAAGATGTTTGTAACTCTAATCGAGTTTTATTACTTGAATATCATTCTACACAGGCAACTTCTTCTACAAGACTTGAATCTGAAGATATTCCAAACACTTCCAATATTGAAGTTAATTCTGAAGTTCTACAAGATATTCAGAAATCTCAAGTTGAAATTCAATCAAGACTTCAAACACTTGAAGATAACCAAGTCACTATTATGGAAAATCAAGCAGTTCTGATGAATCTCATTTGTTATGTTACTGAATCTCTTGGAATTAATGTTGCTGATGTCAAAAAGGGGGAGATAAAGACAATTCAAAGACAACAACAACAACAGACTGGGGATAAAAGAAGAACTAGTAGGGGAGATAAAGACAGTGACAGAGGTGAATCTCATCATGGAAGTGATGAAGGAAACGAAGCATCAAATAGTTGAATTCTTTCGTCTAAGTACTGGATACTATGTCTATATCTGAAAGAGGAGGTACTTAACTTCATGATTTTTGAATTCATAAATTCTATTCTGATTGTATTGTTATATGTTTTGACATCAACAACTCAGATTTATGCTTCAGATTTTAAAGCATAAATAGGGGGAGATTGTTAGGAATAATTCATGAGTTGTGATGTTAAGAATAGAATTTTACTTATACTTCTTGTATATCATGATCTTATAAAGGATTTAGCACCTTGTATAGGATATATGTGTTAGACAGTTATCTGTAGAGTTTAGTCAGGAATGAACAGTGTATCAGGGACTACATGTCAGGAACAGAGAACAAATCCTGATGGACGAGTCTAATATTGATGATGATCAGATACTGATGCAGTGTGCAAATCCTGATATCAGTCGTGTTACTGATGATGTCATTATGGATGCTACAGAAACTGGCAAGTGCTATAAAACAGGATCGTTGTTTGAAGAACAAGCAAGAAGATATTATGAAGGGAAGAATTTTCTATTGATGGAAACTATCAACTGGACGGCAGAACATTATCATGTATAGATTATCTTTCTGTAATTAGTTGATAGGTAGCATTATAAATACTCTCTCTATGTCAATGTAAAAATAGTTCAGTTCATGAGGTTTGTAATCGTGAGTATACGAGAGTACAAACAGAGAGAGAGATTTGTATTTTCAGCAGCTGCTAAAGGTATTGTACACCTTTGGTAGAGTTTGTATTTGATCTTATTAATACAAACAGAGTTTGATTCATTCGTTTATTCTTGTTCATATAACCAAGCAAAAATCAGACACGATTATAAAACTTGTATTCAACCCCCCCTTCTACAAGTTATTCGAGTTAACAATTGGTATCAGAGCGGGTTGATTTCGAATAATCATAAAGATCTGCAATCATGTCTGGTTATAAGGATGGGAATACTAAGATTCCTATGCTCAAGAGAAACGAATATACTCTATGGGAAGTAAAGATGTTGCATCATCTGGAAGCAACAGATCCTGATTATCTTGACAGAATCAGAGATGGACCTTTTGTTCCAACAAAGGTCGTTGGACAAGCAACTGTTGATGGTGTGGTTGTTCCAGAACATACAGCAGAGAAGCCTAAATCTGAGTGGTCAGATAAGGACAAGGAGAATGTTCTTAAAGATGCTAAAGTGAGAAACATATTATTCAACAGTCTTGATTCTGTTCTCACTAACTATGTTCTCTCTTGTAAAACTGCTACGGATATATGGGACAATCTTAAGGTTCACTGTGAAGGAACTAAGCCTGTCAGGAAGAATATGAGGACACTACTTATACAATAGTATGAGTACTTTGAATCCAAGTCTGGTGAGTCACTTACTGATACCTTTGATAGGTTTACAAAACTCATCAATGAGATGGCCATGCATGGTAAATATTATGACTTGGAGGATATGAATACAAAGTTCATGAAAGCTTTGCCTGATTTCTACAATGAGAAGATATCTGCGATTGAGGAAGCTAATGATCTGGATGAGATATCATTAGAGGCAGTATATGGAAAACTGAGAGCTTATGAACTTGACAAGCAGCAGAAGAAGAGCAGGAGTGAAGGAAAGATGAAGACTGTTGCACTTTCTGCTCAATCTGAATTAAAGAAGCTTCCGGAAGAACATCATGAAGAAATTGTTGTAAAAAACTCAAGGAAGAAGAAAAGCAAAGAAAGTTCTGAGTCAGAGACTACTGATATGGACTCTGACAACGGTGATTCTGAATCAGAGATGCAGGAACTCTTTGCTATGTTTGCTAAAGCTTTCAAGAAAGGAAGATTCAACAGGAGAAGATTTAGCAAAGGACCTTTTCAAAAGAAAGAGGAGAAGAAGAGTGACAAAAGCAAAAGTACAATTGTCAAGCTTGATAAGGCCAAGATCAAATGTTTTAATTGCAGTGAGCTTGGACACTTTGCTAGTGAGTGTAAGAAGCCAAGGAATACAGGAAAGGGCAATGCACTTGTATTCAACCCCCCCTTCTACAAGTTATTCGAGTTAACACTTTAAAATTTTTCCGACGAACACAGATTCGTACACCAAATCATTAGTTCTATATATCAAATCAAAACTTATGAGTTCAACAATCTATACAAGACATCAATAACAGCAAACAATCAACCAATATTCCCAGAAATTTGAAATTAAAGTTCACCCCAACAAAACTCGATTTTCACATTTAGGACATGAAAAATCAATTAAAAATGATCATAAAATTCTTGAGATCATAAACAATCTATAGACATTAACCACATAAACAACAAATCATCATAAAAGCAACACCAAATTCACGAAATTTGAATTAATATCCGAAAATTATGAAATCACGAACAAAGCATATTCGAATATATACACACACATAAAAATGTAGTACAGATCATGAGATTCGATTTGATTACTCATATGAAGGATTTGAATTTCTGATTCACCTTCAAAAGGCTGTTTGATCTTCAAGAATGCTCAAGAACAAAACATGCTGAAAAGTCACGTTTAGACGGTGTTACTAGCGTTTTGACGGAAGCCCCTCAAGTGCTTAAAAATTTTATTACTGCCAGACAAAATGTCAAAAAATATTCTCAGCCATCCAAGTGCCAAAATCAAAAAAGATAGCCAGCCAAATTGCCTTTTTCTCAATATAAAATTATGTACTTTTTTTCTAAAAAAAACACTATTTGATAAGAGTTAATAATATATTGTATTATATCTTTTCTTCTCTCCATGAACCTGTGAGAGTTTTGTGTGTGTCTCTCCTTTCTTTCTCTAGGAATTGTGAGAGTTTTATTCATGGCATCATCAGACGACGTTATTATGCAACTAGCAGATCTGGATATTGAGAACGAGGAGAATGAAGAGTTGGTATTTGAGGAAGGGATCGAGGAGGGAGTCAATAGGTTCGAGTTATGTTTGGTTGGCCGTTTTCTTAATGAGAAAAACATAAACACTCGGGCGATGAGATCGAAGATGGCGGATGTTTGGAAACCGGCAATGGGTGTCAATATTAAGGATCTGAAGGCTGGGGTGTATTTGTTTCAGTTCTATCATCGTGATGATTTGCAGTGGGTAATTAAAGGTGGCCCGTGGTCCTTTGACAATGCTTTATTGATCATGAATACTATTAAGGCAGGAGGGGATCCAATGAATGTGCCGTTGTTTGAAGCAGATTTTTGGATACAAATTCATGGTCTTCCAGTTGGATTTTTGACAGAAACGGTGGGTCAACAACTTGGGAATTTCTTTGGAATGTTCCTTCAATATGATTCAGACAACAACTCGAGTATATGGAGGGAATGCATGAGATTACGGATTCGTTTGGATGTTCGTAAACCGTTGAAAAGGAAGAAGAAGATATGCAAGAAAGATAAGTCCGAAGTAGTGGTCCAATGCAAGTATGAGAGGTTGGGGGATTTTTGCTTCATCTGTGGGTTGTTATCTCACACGGAACGATTCTGTAAAAAGAAGTTTGATTATAATTCTGATTGTATTGCTAAGGAATGGGGAAGTTGGCTCTATGCTCCTCCACGTAGGGCGGCGGGGGCATCCAAAAGCAAGTGGCTAAGGGAGGATGGTGACGGCGATTTGGGAGTCAGTTTTGGAAAGGATAATCTCAAACAGCAGTTTTCGGAGGAGTTTATCCCGAAATTTGCGTAGGCAGGTATGTCAACTGGGTATAAGCGAGATTGTAGTGCTGATTTTTCTAATAGTTCGGGTGCAACAGATGGCAATAATTCAAATTTGAATGTGAAGGGATGGATTATTAATGGGCCTGAGGAAGAGGAGTTAGATGGGCTCAATATGGAAGAATGAAAAAGACGTAGGAGTGGGGCCCATGGGTTTAAATCTACTGCGTTTAATAAGGAGACTAGTCCGATGGAGTCTGTGCTTTCTAATGTTGATTGTTCAGAGTCCCAAAAACTTTTATTGGCTAAGCTTGCTCAGCAAGCTAGCCAGACGCAATGAATTGGCTAAGTTGGAACTCTCGGGGACTTGGGAACCCCCATACAGTTCGTGTTCTTCACGATCTCATCAAGGATCGTAATCCCGCTTTTGTGTTTTTAATTGAGACTTTATCGACTGCTGGTAGGATGGAGGAGCTTTGAATAAAATTTGGATTTGATAATTGTTTCTCTGTGGACTGTGTAGGTCACAATGGTGGGTTAGCTGTTCTTTGGAAAAATAAGGTTCATTGTAGTGTGTCAGGGTACTCAAGAAATCATATTGATGTAATAGTGTCTAAAAATAATGTAGATGTTTGGCATCTTTCTTGTTTCTATGGTTTCCCGGAGCGTAGTAGAAGGAAAGATTCTTGGGCCTTTATTCGTAATTTAGCAAGTTTATCCCCCATTCCTTGGTGCATATGGGGGACTTTAATGATTTGCTGTATGTAGATGACAAGGAGGGTAATATTCCTCACCCTCCAGGCCTGCTTGAAGGATTTAGAAGGGTGATTGAGGACTGTCAACTTACAGAATTGGAATTGAAAGGAGGTAAGTTCACATGGAAGAAAGGAAGAGGTACTAGTAGCTGGGTTAGAGAACGTCTTGATAGGGCATTTGCTATTGCTCAGTGGTGGTCCAAATTTCCATTATGTAGCCTTAATGTTTATCATACATCGAGGTCAGACCATGATTCGATTCAACTGGGTTAATGCGCATCACAGTGTCTAAGAAGGAGTTCAGATTTAGGTTTGAGAATACTTGGTTACGTGAGCCTTCGTTTGTTAAAGAGGTTGCTGAAAATTGGGGAGGTTTGCCAGCCATTCACTTGATGCCTAAGCTGTTGTCTATTTCTTCGTTTATGGCTAGATGGGGGAGGACCTTTTTCTACAAGTTTCGGGAGAAAGTGAAGAAACAGAAAGCTGTAGTTGAACGTCTTTTTGATCGTGTAAATGCAGAAGGGGTGAAGGAATATTTACAGGAGAAGAATAAGCTGAATGATATTCTTTAACACGAAGAGTTGTATTGGAAGCAAAGGGCAAAAAGTTTTTGGCTTGCGGAGGGTGATGAGAATACTAAATTCTTTCACGCGAATGCCTCGGCTAGGAAACAGAATAATAAGGTCTCATATCTTATTGATGATCAGGGCGTTCGAGTGGATGATCATGAGGGCATGTGTGACATTGTTAACAGTTATTTCACAGAGGTTTTTGCTGGGGAGGTAGTTGATGAGTTTACTGGCAATGATATTAGCCCTCGTACTATTTCTGCCCTGCAAAATATGAAGTTGACAGAGGAGGTTTCGTATGAGGAGTTTTCTATAGCTATCAAACAGATGCATCCCGATAAAGCGTCGGGTCCGGATGGTCTTAATCCGGCCTTTTTCCAAACTTTCTGGAATCTGTTGGGGCGAGATGTGTTTAAATGTTGCAAGGATTGGCTGGAAACGTACTCCTTTCCAAGTGAGCTAAATAACACAAATGTGGTTCTTATCCCGAAAAAAGAGAATACGTGTGCTATGAAAGATCTGAGACCTATAGCTTTGTGTAATGTGCTCTACAAAATTTTAGCTAAGGTTTGGCTAATCGCTTAAAGAAGTCCTGCCTTCAATTATTTCGGAGAATCAGTCAGCGTTTGTGGCGAATAGAAGCATCACGGACAACGTGTTGGTTGCGTTTGAAGTCATTCATCATATGAAGAGGAAGAATCATGGTAGTTAGGGGGAGATTGCATTGAAACTTGACATCAGTAAGGCTTATGACAGGGTCAGTTGGACTTTTCTGCGGAAACGTATGCGAGTTATGGGCTTCTGTGAAAAATGGATTGGTTGGATAATGCTCTGTGTGCAAACGGTGTCGTACAATTTTTGTTTTAATGGGTCTCTTATTGGTCCAGTAACTCCTAAACGGGGGTTGAGACAAGGGGACCCCCTCTCCCCTTATCTCTTTCTACTATGTGTGGAGAGCCTTTCTAATGTGCTGGATCAGGCTTCGATGGATGGCAGTATTAGTGGATGTAAAGTCAGTCAATCAGCTCCTGTTATCTCTCATCTCCTCTTCGCAGATGATTCTTTTCTATTTTTCAAAGCTAAAACGGAGGAAGCTGGGACAATTAAAAGGCTGTTGAACGAGTATGAAAAAGCTTCAGGCCAAGCTGTGAATTATCAGAAGTCGGGGGTTTTCTTCAGTGCCAATGTTGATAGAAGTAAACAGCAAAATCTCTGTGATGTGTTGGAAGTTCATAACAGTATTACTGAAAGTAATTACCTTGGGTTTCCGTCTTTGGTGGGCAAATCGAAGAAGCGTGTTTTTGGTTTTCTGAAAGAAAGGGCTAGTAAAAATTCAAAGTTGGCAGGGGAAACCTATTTCTCGAGCAGGTAAGACCATTTTAATTCGTAATGTTGCACAATCAATTCCGTCTTACTGCATGTCATGTTTTTTGCTTCCAAAAACCTTGTGTCAGGAGTTGGAAAGAATGTATAATAATTATTGGTGGAGTTCTGGTTCAGGGGGGAGGAAGGGGATTAACTGGTTATCGTGGAATAATGTTAGCATGTCTAAAGGAAAATGAGGGTTGAGGTATCGTAACTTGTATGGTTTTAATATTGGGTTGTTAGGCAAACATGTATGGAATTTCATGCAAAATCCAAGTGCTCTTGTTTCGCGTTTGTATAAGGCAAAGTACTTTCCTAACTCTCATGTGCTCAAGGCTACGAAATGACAGGATCCTAGTTTCATATGGTCCGGAATTTGGGCTTCTAAAGAGGAGCTGTCACTAGGGTTCAGATGGATTGTAGGTGATGGTAAGAATGTAGTGGCAGTGAAAGATGCTTGGTTGCGGAGTAAACCAGATTTTCGAGTGGAACATAGTCATGTGTATGAAGGTCGAAGTGAGGTAGTTTCTAGTTTGTTTTATCCCAACTCAAAACAATGGGATGCTAGTAGAGTGCAGCAGCAGTTCCTACCAGAGGATGCTAAAGCAATATTGGCAATTCAAGTACCTTATGGAGATACTCGAGATAGAGTTGTATGGGCGCGTTCGACAGATGGTGTTTATACTGTTAAGGCATGTTATCATCTATGGCAGGCTCGCAATATTGGCACTAGTAACATTGTTCAGAGTGAAGGGTGGGGTAAGATTTGGAGACTGATTCTTCCGCATGAAATAAAAATCTTTGTTTGGCGTTTCTACAGAAATGTGATTCCAGTTCGAAGGAGACTTAGTGGTAAAGGAGTAATAGTTCCTTGGGTGTGTCCGATGTGTAACAGAGATATTGAACACATGGCTCATTTGTTCTTCGACTGTGACTTTGCTATGCAATGCTAGGTTAAGGCAGGGCTTATTTATGACATGAGTGCAGTGGAGGATGTGACGGAATGGATTCTCAATAAAATTTCTGTGGCTCCAGTGGCAGAAGTAAATATGGTTTGTATCGTTCTTTGGGGGATATGGTTTTGGAGGAATAAAAGGGTTTGGGAGAATAAGTTTGTTAACCCTGACTTTGCTGTTGAGGGTAGCCTTAACATAGTGAAGGATTGGAGGGAGGCAAAGCGGCTGCACGTGGGGAGGAATAATGAGGGAAAGAAGACAGGTCACAGAAATGAGGTGCAGTGGTTGCCTCCTGAGGAAGGTGCATTTAAGGTTAATGTTGATGCTTCTCTTTTCCCAGGAGCAAATACTTTTTCTGTTGGGTTTTTGATCCGAGACCATCTGGGTGCGTTTATAGTAGGAAGAACGATGAGATTTCTAGCCATTGAATCAGTGTTTGGAGCAGAGTCTATTGGAGTTAAAGAAACCTTGTCGTGGTTGATTAGTATGCAGAGGGAGGGGGCAAGAGTACAGGTTGAGACAGACTCCATGCTAACTGCTAATGCTATTAATCGTAAGACCTTGAATCTGTTAGAAGTGGGGGATGTGATTGATGATTGCTGTTCAAAGCTGCAAAACATGCCGAACACTGGAGTTAGTTTTATCAAAAAACAAGCGAACAAGGCAGCTCATTTGTTAGCTCGATTTCCTTGTCCTGTTTCTGATCATGTTGATTTTACGTCTCCTCCAAGTTATTTGTTGGAGATTCTTTTGTCTGATTGTTTGAAGTAATGAAATCCTTCTGTTTTTGTAAAAAAAAAACACTAGTTGATAAAGCCGCACTTCGCGGCGGCGTTACAATATTTTAAAAAAAAATCAACATATTTATGTTATATTATAATATTTATATTTATATTTTAATAATTAAATAATCTTCTCTAATGAATCGATTTATTGTTAAACACGATTCTTTTGATTGAGCTGCTCTCTCATTAAAACCGAAATCCCAACTTTAACATGTATTATAAAGACTTATATAATAATTTTTATCTATATAATCGAACCGTAAAAATTAAAATATATATATGAGACATCAGTATCAAATTCTAATAGTTAATACAATCTTTTCTAGTGAGCCGTTTTCCCGTTAAATACGTTTCGAGCAGCTCTTATTTGAAACCGAAATTCTAACTTCATTATATAAAGAGAGTAAATTCCAATTTTTATATTTTTTAAACTTTCTAATATTTTGGAGTTTTAAAAGATGAAAATACATCTTAAATTTTCTGTATATTATAGATATTCATGTATTTATTTACAGCTTCCGCATGTAAATGTCTTTCTGTTATGTTAACGTACATATCAAAAAAAAACGAAGACTCTTCGTGACAGGAATAATATTAAATTTATGTATATATTTTTCTAATGCAAGTATAATTAATATAAAAAAGTTAACATAAAGGATTTATAGGAAAAAAGATATATAGTTTTAAAAAATTCGTGTAAAACATCTTCACCGTCCTCATATTCTTCTTCCAATAAAATATTTTATTTTATGTATTCTTTATATATTCAAACATCTTTTATACGGTCTTCTTTAATGAACCGCTTTCTCATTAAACACGGTTATAACTCTTGATCCGCTCTCTCGTTAAGACCAAAAACCTAACTTTTACATATATCACTTGTATGATAATATTTATCAATAAAAATTAAATCCTAAAAATAAATGAAATTTATAACATCAATATGATAATTTAATAGCTAATACAATCTTTTATAGTGAGCCGTCTTCCCGTTAAACATGTTTCGAGCCGCTTTCGTTTGGGATCGAAATTCCAACTTCATTACATATTATTGATGATACTTATCTTACACAACAACTTTTTCCCTTAAAATCAAAACCTAAAAAATAGAGTGAATTCCAATTTATATTTTCTCTAGACTTTGTAAAAATTAATGGAGTTTCATCATATTTTCTCTTTATATTATATATACTCTTGTATTTATTTAGGATTTCTCATCATGAGAATGTTCTTTTATTATGTTAATACATTAATTCATTTTTTTTAAATATGATGACTTTTTTTATGATAATAGTACTGGATTTATGAATAAATTTTCCTAATAGATGTATAATTAACTAATATAAAAAGTATAATTTAAAAAGATCGTACTTTCTATAAAATATTTAATTATATATCTGCTCCATATATTCAAACACATATTTTAGTTCTAATAGAACTTTTATTTATATGTTTTTTCTATAAAATTGAACTCCTATTCTACTTCTAATAGAACTTTTAATCATATGCCTTACAAGTACTTATTTTACTTTCAATAGAACTTCCAATCATATAATTTAAGAAGATCGTACTTTCTATAAAATATTTAATTATATGTCTGCTCTATCTATTCAATAACCTATTCTACTTCTAATAGAACTTTTATTTACATGTTTTTTCTATAAATTCGAACTCTTATTCTCTATAAATTGGAACTCCTATTCTACTTCCAATAGAACTTTTAATCTTTTAATCATATGCCTTATAAATACTTATTTTTACTTCCAATAGAACTTCTAATCACATGTCTTCTCTATAAATTCTAACTCTTCTTCTCTATAAATTCGAACACCTATTCTACTTCTAATATGTTAAATGATATTTTTATATTTATTAGTGTTTAAAATTCAAAAATTCGAGAAAATTAGAATGAGACGATCTTAGAGCGCCACCTAAACTCCAGCGTATCCTCCTTTATATATATATATTGATGATTAAATAATTATGATATATTTGATATAAAATTATTTTAAATTAGCATCTTACTTATAAATAGGTAAATACGCATATAAGCCTACCTAAATAGTCAAAAAAACAAAATTGAATGCAATGTGCGGTAATGCATGCAACCTATTCAACATAACCCGTTAAAATTATAACAACTACTTAATTCATCATTTTTGAAATTTAGATAATTGGAACCAGTATTTCGAGTCATGGTTAGATCAGATAATTTATTATTCGATTTCAATCGGTTTAAAGTCATAATCGGATCTAGTGTTTTAGATTATTATCGGTTAAATTTTCGATTCGAATATTTTTTGGATCGGATCAAATTAAATTTCGAATAATTATCGAATTTTCCAATTCGAATACAAAATTGGATTCAATTCCATAAATTTCGATTCAGTTATTCAGATCCAAATTCGTTTTGCCATGTCACACCCACCCTTTTCTTTCACAACTTGTAATAACTAATTTGTCATATGCTTAATGGATTAATTATCTTGATGGTCACTGAAGTCAGCCTAATGTATCAAGATGGTCACTAAACTGAAATTCGATTCAAATAGGTCACTAACTTGTATCAATTGTACATTCCGTTAATTTATCTCAATTTTTTAGACGAATTTGCTGAATGGTACACATTCTATCTACGTGGCTAACGTCTGTTTGTGTAACTATCGTTACTTAACTCTAAGTTTAACTAAATCCTCGTTTAAAATCGATAAAACCTGAATAAAAAATTGAGAAAACTTAACGGACTATACACTTAATACAAGTTAGTGACCTACTTGAGTCGAATTTCAGTTCAGTGACCATCTTGATACATTAGGCTGACTTCAGTGACCATTAAGATATTTAACCCTATAAATTTTATGAGAATAAATATTCATTTATAAAATTTACAAATCTACTTATTAAAAAAAATATTGTCATCTACCTAGTTCCCTGCTCAATTTTAATTGTTTCCTCCTAATTTAAATTACTTCTTAAAATTAGTTATTAATGACATATAATTATTTAGGTGTTTAATCAAGAACAACGATTCAACTAGCTTTGTAGCCCGTGCAAGGCACAGGCAATCTCTAGTATCAAATGTAATGCAATTATATATATGTATTCTTGTGAAATGTTACATTAGCTATATATTAATAACATATTATTATTAATATAATATAGGAGAGATAATTTAGTAATTTCATGATAATTAGATTGTCTCTCGATATATTAATGAGCTTTCCAATATATCCAAAACTAATGTCTACTATAATGGTAAGTAATCTTTTTCCTAAGTTAGAGGTCAAGGGTTCAATTCTCTTTATTACATTGACGATATATTAATGAAATGTTATTATTAATATAATTTAGTAATTTAGTAATTTCATGATAATTAAATTGTCTTTCAATATGTTAATAATAAGTTTTACAATATATCCAAAACTATTGTTTAGTATAGTGATAAGTAATTTTTTTTTTCTAAGTTAGAGGTCAATTGTTCAATTCTCTTTATGAACAATTTTTTATAATTAATATAATATATGAGGGTTGTCTCACGATATATTAATAGTGAGTTTTAGAATATATTCAAAACTCATATCTAGCATAGTGGAAAGGATTCTCACTTACAATATATTTATGTTACTTTATAATTAAATGGTAAGAGGAAAAAAATCTCACTTCTAAGTTAGAGGTAAGAGGTTTAATTTTCATTAGAAACAATTTTTTTTATCATTTATATAATATATGAGGGGTAATTTAGTAATTTCATGATAATTAAATTGTCTCACGATATATTAATATTGCGTTTTATAATATATTCAAAATTAATGTAGCATAGTGATAAAGAATCTTCATTCTAAGTTAGAGGTCAATGATTTAAATCTTATTAGGAACAATTTTTTTATTATTAATATAATATATGGGGTTGTTTCGCGATATATTAATAATTTGTTTTATAATATTTTCAAAGCTGTTGTGTAGCCTAATGGTAAGAAATCCCCCTTCTAAGGTAGAATGCTTTAATATTATATATGAGGGTTGTCAAGGGTACAATTCTTTCTAGAAACAATTTTTTATCATTTAATAATATATATAAGGGTTGTCTCACGATATATTAATGATGAGTTTTAAATTATATTCAAATCTCATGTCTAGCATAGTGGTAAAGACTCTCACTTCTAACTTAGAGGTCATGGGTTCAATTCTCACTAAAATCATTTTTTTATTATTAATACAATATAGTAGCTGAGGTGGCCATCTAGGTGGCAGCTGATGTGGCATCTACGTGGCCGATGAGGTGGATTAAATTGTCTTCCAAAACCCCCTGTTGTGCTATTAATAATATAATAGATAGATTGTGATTGAAAGAAAATGAATAACTCAATTGAGATTAAAAGGAGTCATAAACAATATTTAGTGTTAGAGTATTTCAAATGGTTAAAATGATCATCTCAATTAATATAAAATAATGATTACATAAAATTTATTGAATTTATAAGAATTGTATTTCAATGAAATTAATTATATTTTAATAATAATATATTTACATTATATTAAGTTATTTAAAATAGAATATATTATTTCAATGTGATAATCGATGATGTTAGATATAATTGATGTGATTTAATGTCAGTGTTTAAGTGTTACAGGTAAAAAGAGTTTAACTTGTTAATGAAAGCAGTCGTAGCAGAGTTTGAGTATACACTGACAGCTGGAAGCGCAAACGCTGACAGAAGGAAGTGTAAACACTGCTAGCTGAACACAAGGAAGCGCAAACACTGCTGGCTAGGAGAGCAACAGAGTTTGCTAAAGTCTGTCTACTGGAAGCGTCTACAAGTCAACAGAGTTTGAAGATTAATTTAAGATTAATACAGAAGCAATATCTTTGAAGATTGGATAGCTGTCAAAGAGATTGAGTTGACTTAGGAGACGTGTAGCAATCGTAATTGATATCAATTGTATAGCTTAATTTTAGGAGAATCAATTAACGATTGTACGTAGCTGTATATCTTATAAATACAGTTAGGTTAACCCTAGAAGGGTATCCATCGTGAACGAATATCATTTTTGTAACCTAAGCAGCTCTCTGTGATATTTTACATCACTGAGAGAGGAATTATTAATTCCAAACAGTTTTAAGTACTAAAACGTGTGTTCTTGTTATTTACTCATACAGTACTTGATTATATATATTGTGTATTCGACCTAACAAGTGGTATCAGAGCCAATCTGTTACTTTATTACAGTTTAAGATCCAAAACACAATAGTAATCAATGGCAGAGATTCCTCCTCCATCAGGTTCTGAGAAAGCCCCTTCTACTGTTAGTAGGTATGAAACGATTAGGGTTCCTATACTCAAGCCATCAGAGTATGCAATCTGGAAGGTAAAGATGACCATGTTTCTGGAAGCCACAGATCCAGAATATCTTGATAGAATTTATGAAGGTCCTCATAAACCTACAAAGTTAACTGCTGCTGTTGCTGGAGAGGAATCGAAGGTGATTCCTAAGGAAAAGAAAGATCTAACTGCTGAGGATCTTTCATCTATTGCTAAGGATGCCAAAGTAAGGAATTTACTTCACAGTGCTCTAGACAATGTTATGTCTAACAAAGTGATTAACTGCACAACTGCAAAGGAAATTTGGGATGCACTTGAGGTTAGATGTCACGGAACTGCTGCAATCAAGAAGAATAGAAGGAACATACTCACACAGGAGTATGAGCATTTTGAGGCAAAGTCTGAAGAAACCATGACAGAAACATTTGACAGATTCTGTAAACTGCTCAATGATCTGTCATTGGTTAACAAAGAGTATGATTTAGAAGACTCAAATCTCAAGTTTCTTCTCTCTCTACCTGAAAAGTGGGATGTGAAAACAACCACTATAAGAGATAACTATGATCTTGATATTACTGAGATTGATGAAATCTATGGATTGCTCAAGACTCATGAGTTAGAAATGGAGCAAAGAAACAGAAGATCAAGCAAGAAATCAAAGTCTGTTGCTCTGAAAGTTGAAGAAAAATCTTCAAAGAGAGAGGCATCAAGGAAGAAGGCAAAAGGAAAAGCCTTGGTCACTCATTCAGAAAGTGAGTCATCAAACACTGATGTTGACTCAAACACAGATGAATCATCTGATTCTGAAGATGATGAAGAGATGATGCAAATGGCTGCATTGATGGTAAAGACCTTCAAGAAGATGGGATTCAAGAACTTCAAGAAGGGAAAGAGATTCTCAAAAGATTACTCAAAGTCTGACAGGAAAAATTTCAGAAAATTTGAGGGAAAGGACTCCTAATCTGGGAAGAAAGATAAGTCTGAGATTCAATGCTACAAGTGTAAGGAGAAGGGTCACTATGCTCCTGAGTGCAAAAAGGGTAAAACTGAAAAGGCACTCTACACCAAAGGCAGAGACTGGGCAGACACCTCAGATTCAGATGAGGAGGTAAACTATGCACTCATGGCCTCTACTCAGAATGAAGATTCTGAACTTAAGGTACCTCCAACTACCTATGCTTATAATACTGATAATATAACTGAATTGAGAATTTATCTTAAAGCATTACATATCAGTTATAGGGATCAGACTTTAGAGAATGAGAGAATCAAGAATGAGTGTTCTCAACTCAAAGAAAGAAATAAACTTGTTGAAGAACAACTTGAAAACATGAATAAAATTCAGAAAGAAAGAGATGATGCTGTTTTTATAGAACAGGAGTTGCTAGGTAAGTATAAGCAACTAGAATCTGAATTGGAGGATGCAAAGCACATCATTAAAACTTGGACACACTCTGGAAAAGACACTCAAGAGGTTTTTCAATCAGACACAGTAGGTCTAGGTTATTCTGAGGATGATGTACTTAGATTTCATAATACAGTCAAGATTAGACCACCACTTTCTACTAAGAAATTTGGAACATTTGTTAATGGTACTGTTAAAACTGAACATGGAGCTGTTGAAAATGATCCAGTAAAAACCTGTGTCAAACAGGTTAATATTGGTTCAATGACAGATAAACAACTCAAGCATAAGCTTAAAGAAATAAAATCTGTCAATAAACAGAAAATGCCTAGGAAAAACAGAAATGGAAAGGTAGGCATTACATCAGGAAATAGGCCAATGCTTGCTACACTTGCACCTAGAAAAACTTGTCATAACTGTGGTAGCACTAATCATCTTGCTAGTTTTTGCAGGAAGAACAAAGACATTAATTCTTTACCCTCCAAATCTGGAGTGAAAAAGGATAATGTCAAACCTAGACCACAAACTCTGTGCAAACATTGTGGAAGTACTTGGCACTCAATTTATACTTGCAAGAATTATCATGCTATTTATCATAATTATTATGAACTGAAACCTAATTTGAAATGGGTTAAAGTTGATTCTGCAAGTACTAAGACTGAAAATGTTAGTTTAAACTCTGAAAATGACAAATCCGCTGCAAAAACTAACAGATTCAATAAAGCAAAAGGATCCAAGCAAGTCTGGATCCTTAAATCTAACAATCAGTGATTGTTTGTGATTGCAGGGCACCAGGGAAAGTACCCTAGTCGTGGACAGTGGATGTTCAGGACACATGACTGGAAATAAAGCCCTGCTATCAGAGTATGTGGAGAAGGCATGCCCAAAAGTTTTCTATGGAGATGGCAACATAGGACATACTCTGGGATATGGCAATATAAATCTTGGAAGTGTCATCATCACAAATGTAGCTCTGGTTCCAGGACTCAAGCATGACCTGCTTTTTCTGAGTCAAATCTGTGACAGAGGATATCATGTAGACTTTCAGCCTGAATATTGTCAAGTCATCAGTAAATGTACAGGGAAAGTTGCTCTAGTTGGAAACAGACACAATAACATCTATGAAATAAAATTGTCAACAAACTCTGATGGCAAAGCAGTGTGTCTGTCAACAAGGATGTCCAGTGAAGAGAGTTGGAAGTGGCATAAGAAACTCTCTCATTTAAATCTGAACAACATCAATGAGCTAATAAAGAATGATCTTGTGAGAGGACTACCAAAGTCTTTGTTGAATGCAGAAGGCCTGTGTGATTCTTGTCAAAAGGCCAAACAGAGAAAAGCCTCTTTCAAAAGCAAGTCTGAGTCTTCAATTGTTGATCCTTATCATCTTCTACATGTTGATCTTTTTGGACCAGTGAATGTTATGTCTCTTGGAAAGAAGAAATATGCTCTAGTCATTGTTGATGAATACACCAGATACACTTGGGTGTATTTTCTAGCAAAGAAGGATGAAACTGCATTAACACTGGCAGAACATATAATGCAATTGGACAAAGGGTCAAAGAATCAAGTGAAGATTATTAGAAGTGACAATGGAACTGAATTCAGGAATTCAAAAATGGAAGAATTTTGCAAGAACAAAGGAATTAAACAAGAGTTTTCTGCACCTGGCACTCCACAACATAATGGTGTAGTTGAAAGGAAGAACAGAACTTTGATAGAAGCTGCCAGAACTATGCTTGATGAAGCAAAATTACCAACCTATTTCTGGGCAGAAGCTGTTCAAACTGCTTGTTTTACTCAGAATGCCACTCTAATAAATAAGCATGGAAAAACACCATATGAAATGGTGAGAGAAAAGAAGCCAAACTTGAAATATTTTCATATTTTTGGGTGCAAATGTTTTGTGCTGAAAACTCATCCTGAACAGTTGACCAAATTTGATTTGAAGGCAGATGAAGGAATTTTTGTTGGCTATCCACTGTCAACTAAAGCATTCAGAGTTTATAATCTGAGAACCAGAGTGATCATGGAATCTATTCATGTGTCTTTTGATGACAAGAAAATAACTGGACTTGAAGATGTAAATGAACATGATCAACTGCACTTCGAAAATGAAGATTTAATCTCTGGTGAATTAAACTCTGATGAGTCTGATCTGACAAACTCTGAACCTCTACTAGTAAATACTGAAGAGACCTTTCAGCCAGAATCAAGAGAAGAACCAGTTGAGGGGGAGCATGAAGAAACTCATCAAAGTGATAACTCAAATTCTGATAATGACTCAGATGAAAATTCTGAATCAAACTCTGGTGACTCAAACTCTGGAAGTCCAAAATCAAACAGTTCACACACTGAGCAGTCACATTCAGGGGGAGCCTCAGAGAATGAAGAAAGATATCAAGAAAATCTGGAAAACATGGATAGAGGGGGAGGATCCTACTTTGAAAGAAGTCAATTGCCTTCAGCTAGGAAATGGACCAAATCTCACACACCTGATTTGATCATTGGTGATCCAGATGCAAGAGTAAGGACAATAAGTGCAACAACAAATGAATGTCTGTTTCATGCATTCTTGTCATAAAATGAACCAAAGAAAGTTGAAGAAGCCCTTAAAGATGCTGACTGGATAACAGCAATGCAAGAAGAGTTAAATGAATTTGAGAGAAATGAAGTGTGGACACTAGTACCAAGACCAAAGAACAGGTCTATTGTTGGTACTAAGTGGGTTTTTAGAAACAAAACTGATAGTGAAGGGGTTGTTACAAGAAACAAAGCCAGACTTGTGGCAAAAGGCTATTCACAACAAGAGGGGATAGATTATGATGAGACTTTTGCTCCAGTTGCCAGGTTGGAGGCAATAAGAATGTTTCTTGCTTATGCTTCTCACAAGAAATTCAAGGTTTTTCAAATGGATGTGAAAAGTGCTTTTCTGAATGGAAAACTTGAAGAAAAAGTGTTTGTTGAACAACCACCTGATTTTGTAGATCCAAAATATCCAGACCATGTCTACAGGCTAGACAAGGCACTATATGGACTTAAGCAGGCACCAAGAGCATGGTATGAAACTCTGGCTCAATTTCTTTTAGAAAGTGGATTCAACAGAGGTACAATTGATAAAACTCTGTTTTATTTCAAATCTGGAAGTGACTTGCTTTTAGTTCAGATATATGTTGATGACATCATTTTTGGATCTAATAATGATAAACTCTGTAAGAAGTTTGCCAAGCTCATGCAGTCCAGATATCAAATGAGTATGATGGGAGAGCTAAGTTATTTTCTAGGCTTACAGGTGAAGCAAACAAATGATGGAATTTTTATCAATCAAGCAAAATATACCAGAAATTTTCTCAAGAAATTTGGCATGCTTGACTGTTCATCTACAACAACTCCCATGGCAACTGCAACTAAATTGGACAAAGATACAGTGTCATCAGTAGATATGACAAGTTACAGAGGAATGATTGGTTCTCTTCTCTATCTAACAACAAGTAGACCTGATATCATGTATGCAACATGTCTGTGTGCAAGGTTTCAGGCAGATCCAAGAGAACCACATTTAACAACTGTGAAGAGGATTTTCAAGTATCTCAAGGGCACTGTAACTTTAGGGCTGTGGTACCCAAGAGAATCAGATTTCAAACTACTTGGTTACTCTGATGCAGACTTTGCAGGCTATAAGATTGACAGAAAAAGCACCAATGGAAGTTGTCAATTTCTTGGTGACAGACTTGTTTCTTGGTACAGCAAGAAACAGAAATCAATATCCACATCTACAGCTGAAGCAGAGTATATAGCTGCTGGTAGCTGCTGTGCACAGATTCTATGGATGAAGAATCAATTGCTGGATTATGGATTGAGGTATAGCAAAATACCTATTTTCTGTGATAACCAAAGTGCTATTGCAATGACAGGTAATCCAGTACAACACTCAATGACCAAGCACATCAGCATAAGATATCACTTTATCAGAGAGCATGTAGAGGAAGGCAACATTGAGCTCCACTTTGTGCATACAGATCAACAACTTGCAGATGTCTTCACCAAGCCTTTGAGTGAAGCAGCATTTACAAAGCTGGTCAATGAACTAGGAATGGTCTCTGGTTTTGACTAAAAATGTTGGTTAGACTCAAAATTTTCTTATAAAATGTATTGCTCATATTTCTGTGAATTGTTAAGTGCTATGTGAACTTTGCTGATTAAACTCTGTGATGCAGACTCTGTTCACATGTTTTTGTTCACACAATGTTAAACTCTGTCAGCATGTCTGTCTGTCATACACTGTTAATATGTTTAATAAACTCTGTGAATTCTGAATTGATCTTTGTCTGGATGAAAACACCAATGAAGAAATATGTATGAAGCATGATTCTCAGTGAATAAATCAAGACTCTTTCTGAATCACTGTGATTTAATCAGAAACTGTGCAGTAAGTTAACACAGCATGTTACTGTTTCATATTTAGAGCATCTCTTAGTTTATTTGGTCCTAAACTCTGAGTCTATGAATACTGTGTGCATTGCCTCTCATGAATAACTTCTGATATTGATGAACTCTAAACTCTGATAAGTGACACTCTGTTCCCAAGACATATACATAGTTCTTGATGATTCCTTGTTTGTACTTGTGAAAATTTTAAAACTTGAGATGTGTCATTGTTTAGTTTGGTGAGAAACAATTCATGTCTGCACCATGTGAGATTTTGAGCCAAATAAGTGATTGATACATTTTATATCAATCAGATTTTATTGATGTGTGATGTTCATCAGTAAGTATGTTGCTCTAGAACTTGTATTAAACCATTTTGAGACTACATGATATGTGTGTGCATGAAAATGATAAAGGCACTAGGATTTACCATCTTTCTTCAAACACTGTTCATAGATTCCACCCTTAGTAAACCCCTTTGAGCCTCATTAACTGCTCCTTTTAAACTCTGAAGTATTAAGAGCAGTTATATTTTTTTTTGAAACGCAAATGCAAGCAGGTGAGACTTTCTTTACAAAAAGAAAATTTACTCAGTATATATAAAATATATATATATATATATATATACTGATCTTCTTGTACAAATATGTACTAACAGTGTGACTGAACACTTTGGTCTATTAAATCGTTCAGTTCACCATTTATTCAGTTCATACATCTCTGCTCACCTGTTTGATCTTACTAAATTACAACCCTGATAAAGTCCTTTTGATTTGTGCATATATGTACTCAAAGTAGTGTAGATTTGGTGGAAATTCAAGCCTATGGAAGTATTGGAAGTATCTGCTTTTTACTGATTGAATTTGAGTGAAAACACTTCACCTAAACACTTATGTGCTTTGAGAGTTTGTGAGTTTATCAAATCCCGGACATGTTACTCACTGAATGATGCTTTGATACCTATCTCTTGATCTTTTTGTCTATAATGACTGTGTGCTTACGTGAATAATCATGAACATCAATGGGAATAGGGTTATTCAGATTTCTGTATTTAAGGAACTACGGAGTTTAGCATTCATCACATAATCAGTGTTTAATATGAGAGTTTGTGCATTCGGTGTTTATTGATTCATTTTATGGATTTTATGAAATATTAGATGCTATAAAAATTGATTTGGTAACCTCTGCTACACACACACATATATTCACGACTGTGCAATTTTTGAAAGGGTTTTAGTGATAAAGTTGGAAAATTTGACAAACACTGATGGATTGTGTTCCGTACTCTAAGGTAAATTTTCATTAAGATAATTTGAAAATTTTGGAGTAAATAGAGAGTTTGACAACTGTTAATGAGTGTAATTGTGCTAAAGTGTCTTGATAATAGGAAAGACAGCAGCAATAATTGCTTTTACTGCGCCTGATTAAGTGATTCGCTGCATGTTTGACACGTGTCCCACTCACTCATGATTGTGTCCCACTTTCACACTACTCTAGGAACGGTTGCGTGTTTTCAATGTAAAAATGATTGAGTTTTAATTTTTAATTACTACTCAAATCATTTTTTGTTACAATCACTTCACATCCACTCATATTCACTTTACCAAAACACAGAACTCTTTTGTTTTTCACTTTGACATTTTCACAAACACCTTTCCTACATATCATTTTCACTGTCATTTCTTGCTTATTTCTTGATCTAATGGCAACAAAACCTTTTACTTCGTTTGGTCTTCGTTTTGTGCCTAACAATTTTGCAGCTCTACTTGAGAACGACCGTGCTCCCGAAGCGTTTCACCTTATGCAAAATTTTCTTCGTGACTCTGAGATTGGGCAAGCATTGATTGAACCTGCTATTCTATCTGCATCTCAGATTGTCACTTTCTGGCAAAACTCAAGGTATATAGATGGAGGAGAGAATGGGACTCCGTCTATCATCTTCACTCATGATGACCATGGACTTTGATACACATACCTCATATGCTGTTGTCTCTGAGCAAAATCTGCGGGATATATTAACAGAAATTGGTTACATGGATTCTCTGGCAAAGCTAGGTAGTGTCAAACGGCCAAATCTTAGAAAAGAATGGAATTTTTTCTTCGACTGTATCACCAGGACATTCCAGAAGAAAGTCACCAACCGGGATGCCATTCCTATGGATAGTCTGCAAATTGAGTATTCTCTACTCTATGGCAGTAATTTTGATTTTCGTCGATATGTGTTAATGAATTTAGGCGATAAATTGTCAGAGTCTACTACAGTCTATTTTGCTAGATTTTGTCAACTTTTGTTCAATGCTTGTGTACCTGGTTTAGAAATTGATGCAGCTGATGTGATTCAACCTTTTCGAGTCAATAAGAGAATATTCTCTGATATGACAAATAAAGATGTTGGTAAAAATGTACCTGAACTTGTTTTGCCACTTGCACTGCAAAACTTTCTACATCAACCCCAAGATTCCCAATCACCACCACAAGAACCACAACAGCCACAACAACCAGAAACACACCAAATGCCTGAACCTTTAGCCACTGACCATACTGAAACCATACACTCTCATCCTATACCATCACCTGAGTCAACACCAACAAACACTGTACCTACTACATTAAATCAACCACAACCTGAATCAATCATTAAACCAACAAACCCTGAGCCTGTCACTACTACTCAATCTCAACCAGCATCTAAACCAAAAAGGCAAAAACATACTGCCCTTAACACAAAGCATTCCAAGGCTAAACAGACATCTCCTAGAGCTGTTTATACCAGAAGAGTCATTAAAAGGGCAAATAGGCCTTCATCACCACCAGTTGAGGACAGTTCTAGTGAAGAAGAAGAGGTGATTGAAGTGCCTCAAGCAAAGAGGAGGAGGCTGATTCTTACAGACTCTGATGATGAGCAAGTTGTTGAAGCTCAAGAGAATATTTCTACGGATATTCCTACTGTTGAGACAGAGGTTATCATGAAACTTACTGTAGAAGAAACAGGTTTCAAGATTGATGAACCAGAACTTGCTAAGGTTCAGACTGATGCAGATGATAGAGATGCTTTACCTACAATGGAAGAGTTTGATGAAACTCCCACTCCATTTTCTTTTGACAATGAAGCATCTACTCCAACACCCATGGTAGTTACAAACTCTGTTGATACTGGTGTTGCAGATGGGCCTATTGTTGTCTTAGAAGACACTGAGGTTGCATCTCATACAGAGTTATACTCTGATGCACATCATGTTTCTGATCATGGTGAGGAGATTGATTAACCAGAAAAAGTTGTTTCTTCAGAGCATACACAAGGTGATAAAGGAAAACAGGTTGCTCAAGAATCAGTTGCTGCTCAAAATGAAGACATTGCTTCAGTTGCACCTACTGATGTTTCAGTTAGTGATTCTTTTGAAGACAGGAGTACAGAAGCTAATAAAGAACAATTTCAAACTGATGGTCAGAAAATAGGAGAAAAACCAGACTTTGCTGGACCTTCTGTTAATGAAATTGATGATAATTATTTGACCCAGCAAACTACAGATTGGTACAAGTCAGATTGTATTTTTCCTCCTGGCAGAGCAGCTACCTTTCTCAAGGCAAATTCTTCAAAGATTTCAAATCCTGATATTTTCACTTGTCTACAAGGAACAGTGATTCAGATCAAGTCTTCGAATCACAGGTTTGATGATAATCAGAACGCATTTGTTGATCTTCGAACAGAGGTTGCTACTCATGAGGAGAAATCTCAACGAGCTAATTCTAATCTATTTCAACAATTTTCCAAAGCTCAGGAGACTCTTAATGACAGATTGAGCAAAGTTGAACAGAATCAGCTTTTGCTGACTGAGAAGGTTGATTCTATTGCAAACTCTCTTGAGTTAATCACCTCTATTCTGATTCCAGATGGTGATGATGTCAAAAAGGGGGAGAGAATTACTAAAACTAAGTGTAAGCAAACTCAAACTCTGTCAAAGAAGGATCATCTGGATGAAGAAGGTGCAAATGCTGATAAGGGGTTAAGAAGTGCAAATCCAAGACATGGACATGGAAGGTCTATAAGGTCAAAGCCAAATTTGGTGGCAGATACAAATCTTCAGAGTACTTCTACTTCAAGGCAAAAGGATTTGTCATTCACTGATAATCCACAAACAGATGAAGAGTTGGCTGCTAAGATTTTTCGTGAAGAAAATGCTGAGGCTACACTTGAAGATATACATGCTGAAGAAAAGCTGTTGCAAAAAGAACATTTAAAGGCACTGAAGTCCAAGAAAGGAAAGAAGATTGTCAAAGCTTCAAGGCCTGCAAGGAAAGGGATTGAAATTAAAGAGAATTTAGCTAGTATTCAAGAAGAGGAAGAAGAAGAAGAAGAAGAAGGAAAGTTGGTAAGAAAGTCTTCTCTTGATGCTAAGTTAAAACTAAAAGGGGTGATGGGTGAAGAAAGCAAAGGTAAAAAGACAGTTACAACCTCTGTTGCCACACAAGTTGTACAGATTCAAAGCAAACCTTTACCTGGATTTTCAAGACCAAATATTCCAGTTCAAGCACAAATAGAAGGAATTGGTGATTATCAACATAATGTTGCTTGTTCAGGAAAGCCACCAGGCAGGAATACTTCTGGCTTAGGTTCAAAAAGAGATTTGAGAGTTAGTAACAGTCCAAGAGATCCTTCTGCACTTGTCTCTCTTGGTTCTGGTATTATTCAAGAGAATCTGGACAAATTGGAATCAGTTCAACTAGTTCATCAAAAGAGCTTAGATATTCATTTTCTGTTGTACTTCATGGCAGATGGAACAGTGTATAGAGTGAATGAAGAAGCGATCAAGCTCAAGTTATTTGAAGAACTCCAGTATGTTCTGCATATATTCAGAGTCAGAAATCGACGAACAGAACTCATTGCAAATTCTATAAGAGAATATATGCTGAGAGCTAAAGTCTTTACAGGATCGAAAACTACTGAAGAGTATGTTCCTAAATACAGAGATTGGAATGGAAATCTTGTTGAAATGAAGAAGGGAACTGCTAAATTAAAGACTGATCTGGGGATTACAGTTCTTGATTTTAATTCTTAATCAGAGGAAGTCAAGTTCATTAGATTGGGTAATGAGATGAGGAGAAATAAAATCTACGATCTAAGAGCTGCTATCTATCAAATTGATGAGAATGATCCAGAGTTAAAAGAGATCAAGGAAGTTATGCAGAGAGAACTTGAAAATGCTGAGAGAAGACTGTTGATAGATTATCTCAGAACAACTCCAGATCTTGAGGAGGTTAGGTAGACAGAATTTGTAAGTAATTTGAATTTTCTGTAGATTTTGTTAAGTCAAGATTAAACTCTGGTTATATGTTAAACACTGTGTTTTATTTGATTGTTTTGACATCATCAATTACTATGAACTTGTACATTTTTCTAATGAACAAGTTGGGGGAGATTGTTAGATATAATTGATGTGATTTAATGTCAGTGTTTAAGTGTTACAGGTAAAAAGAGTTTAACTTGTTAATGAAAGCAGTCGTAGCAGAGTTTGAGTATACACTGACAGCTGAAAGCGCAAACGCTGACAGAAGGAAGTGTAAACACTGCTAGCTGAACACAAGGAAGCGCAAATACTGCTGGCTAGGAGAGCAACAGAGTTTTCTAAAGTCTGTCTACTGGAAGCGTCTACAAGTCAACAGAGTTTGAAGATTAATTTAAGATTAATACAGAAGCAATATCTTTGAAGATTGGATAGCTGTCAAAGAGATTGAGTTGACTTAGGAGACGTGTAGCAATCGTAATTGATATCAATTGTATAGCTTAATTTTAGGAGAATCAATTAACGATTGTACGTAGCTGTATATCTTATAAATACAGTTAGGTTAACCCTAGAAGGGTATCCATCGTGAACGAATATCATTTTTGTAACCTAAGCAGCTCTCTGTGATATTTTACATCACTGAGAGAGGAATTATTAATTCCAAACAGTTTTAAGTACTAAAACGTGTGTTCTTGTTATTTACTCATACAGTACTTGATTATATATATTGTGTATTCGACCTAACAGATGATGTTAAATTTCATTACAAATTTTTAGAATTTCGACAAATATATATCCTATATGATGATTTATCTAAAATAACTAACAAAAATAGTCCGTTAGATTTTTATTTTTTTTCACGTTCTCTCATCAAATTTACTTTTTTTTTCACATTCTCTCATCAAATTTACTTTTGACATGTCCAACACAATTTTAGTTGAGGGACTTGCATAATTGGAGACGCTTTTTTCTTAAAGGGTATTGTATTTGGCTCGACTTCAAATGATTAATGATAATTTAAATTTTTTATTTTTTAATATAATTTCAAACTTAATGTATCAAATGACTACATGCATTCTCATGTAGGGGGTGTCAAATGACCCGAATAAAATTGAACATCCTTTTACTCATGTACTGGATTAATTAACTTTTATTTTGTACAAATTTGGATTCAAGATCATTTTCATATCTTAATCGATCTCAGATATTAAGATTCAGATCTGAACTGAATATTAATCAGAATTGTATTTTTTTTAACCGGGTAGTTAGTGACCCACTGAATACCGAGAAAAAGCTTGCATCTATCCCCTATTCAAATATGATCCATTAACATTGGATATCATTTTTGTTTGAAATATATAAATAGTCATTTATTCTAAAATAAATATAATACTACAAAAAATATAATAATCACGAATCGAAAACTTAATAAAAATCTATATTAAGTATATGATGATAATTAATTGGATGGATAACTCGTATTTTATGACAATATAAAATTATAGGGTTTGATGTTCCTGAGGTTACCTCAGAAAAATTACCTGAGGTAACTAAATTTTCCATATTAATGCACGAGGGTATAATTATAATTATAGGATTTTTTTAGATAGTTTTCAGTATTTACAAAAATGACACCATGTATATACACTAGAATCTCAGGTAACTCTCCTGAGGTAATATCAGGGGCTTTTTTCTCAAAATTATAAATGATATTAAGAAATCATAATATTCCATTTAATTAGAAATGTAATAACATTGTGAAACGTAGCTTACAAAGAAAGATATTCAGATGTACATTTGAGACCGCTATGCTTCACAGAATGGTTTTGAGTAGATTCTTAAGACATTCCCAGAAGAATTCATGTAATTGCAATTAGGGTTCCTTCCTGAACTTTGATCATGGTGGGTGGCGAAGTCAAGAATTTTTGTAAGCTATAAAATTCTGTTAAGAACTTGTGATTGCTAGTCTAGATAGTTTTTGGGATGTTTGTCTTGATAAAATGTAATCAGTTGTATAGATGCTTTAATTTTCTTTGAATAAATGATATTTAGTTGTTTTATTTTAGATTTGAAGTGCTATTGAAGTGCTATTGAAGTGATATAATCAGTTGTATAGTTGCTTTTTAAAGTGCTATTGAAGTGATATAATATATTGAATATATAACTTGCTTAGCACATACAAAAGTGCTATTCAAGTGCTGCACTTAGATAGCACCGGCTTGCATAGCGTTTTGAAAAGCGTTGTCCAAGTAAAGTACTTGTATAGCATAAAAAAACGCTATGTAAGACATATTTACTTGCATAGCGGCGGCTTACATAGCGCTCAAGAAGTCCAAAAATAAATGCTATCCAAGTGCAAATTTGTAGTAGTGCCAGTCCATGTGCTAGATAGGTATCATGTTGTTCCCCTGAGATCTTTTATTTGGAGAGATGCGTTTTATCCCCCGTGTTGTATCTCTACCACTTGCATCACTGTGTGATAGATTATTCATATAAGTGGGCTGCTGCATTGGCTACCAGGTTATGTGTGTGTGGGCTTTACCCAAAATCTATGAGGGATTATTGGATTCTTGGGCTTGCGTTGCACTATACTTGTGGGCACCCAAAGAAATTTTAAGGCAGCCCGCTATCATATTTGCTCTCCTATTTATTTCTTTGGCCAATCTATCAGCTTCTTTGTTGAAAACTCTTTTGATGTGAGTGATTTTTTATATTTTTAAGGCTGACTAACCATGAGGTGTCTAGGTCTGGGGTCGTGGCTGATGCTTGGTGCTTGAGGATGCGGTCTACAATTGCTAAGGAATATGAGGCTATTAGGAAGGTTGTTTCCACTGTTTCTTTCTATTTGATTGCGTTACTCATGTATTGTATTGCTTGTTTCTCGACCTCCATAGGGCAGTGTGCTTGTACATGAAGGAATTATATGCATACACGGAAGCGTGAATCACAATTTCATACATATATATCGCATATACAATGCATAAAATTAATTGATAAATATGTGGGATCGATTACTAACCTTTAAAAGCGATCCAAGGAGGCATAGAGAGACTCAAAGCAGTTGCTCCTCAAGTGTGAAGCACTCTACCGGTATCCACCAAGAGAGAGATGTGATTGAGGGAAGAAGAAAGTTTGAGAGAATATTAGGGTTGTCTCCTTCTGAAATCTTACGTAAAAAATTTCTGAGGCTAAAGGGTTTATAACCATATTTATAGGCAAAAAATCTCAGCTGATATTTTTCCTATAATTATTAACCCTATTAATTAATTAATCTCATTAATCAATTAATTAATAATTAAAACTCTTTTAATCATTAATTCTTTTTCTAAACCCTTTAGAAAATAATTCACTCACTTGATTTAATTTCTTAAATTAAATCCTTAATTAATAATATTAAGAACTCTTCTTAAATAATTTATAATCAATTAAATCTTATTTAATCAATTATAAAATTGCTAATAAATTATTTATTTCACAAATAAATAATTACTAGTCATTATTAATAAATTCCACCACCAATAAATCAGTCTCTTTTATTGTGTGACCCTGTAGGTTCAATATTAAGCCGGTAGTAGAAATAAATAATAAAACTATTTTATTATTATTTATATGAATTCTTCTAATTCATTAAATATAATTAATTAAATAATTAATCATATTTATTCTACATCGTGAGGGATACTTCTCAGCATATCGCGACTATCCAGATAATATGAATTCACTGGTTAGAATACTTAGAACCTAGTCAGTGATTAGTTATCGTACAATTTAATTCCTTCTACCCTACATTATCCCGATTAAATACAAGGCATGAAACTCGTGTCAAGCCTATCAAATTTAATCATATGATTCCTTATTCATAATGCATAGTTCATATTAATGAAAATTAGAAAATCCTTTCTAATTTCATTCACTCTGGCCAGAGATTCCTGAACTAGCATAATAAGAATAGCATAGGATATTCTCTTCCTTTACTAGAAGGGGTAGATCCTTTATTGATCGTTAACTATCTTCATACACAAATCTCTATGCCCAGAATAGACCTAACAGGTGTCCTTGAGACTAAGGACTAAACCAAAGCAAAGTTCATAATATACAAGATTACTCTAACGATCTCAAGTCTATGGACACTTGTACAACTATCACTTAGTGAACTACTATCGACACGTGAGTAAACTACATTAGTTGCTCCACTAACCGAGTCATGTTCAGTGAACTTATTCCCTAATAAGCACCTACATACTAGCTATAGTGTCAACACACAAATGCCTATGAGAACAGACATCCTTCCTAGGAAGCTAGCATAGTATGTACTGATCTTTACGGATTAACTAACTTCCAATTAGTTATCCTATGATCAGGAACAGTTTAAGTCTAGTGTTATCATCTTCTAGATCTCATTATTATAATCTCATTATAATTCTAGAAGCATTACTCTAAACTATGGAATATCTAATTTAAAACACTTTAAATAGATAAAGCCCGTGTTCAGACAAATATGTCTATTACTAATAATCATATAACTTACTAAGATTACAAGAAAGTTTATCCTAACTCATCATCCATGATTGGATTTAGGACACTTCTCTTTCAATCTCCCATTTGTACTAAAACCAATCACTTCGGTATCGCATACCTATCTTCACTATGTGAATATCAAAGTGAGTCTGAGAAATGGCTTTAACAGTGGGTCGACTACGTTGTTTGTGTATGTCAACTTTAACGATGTTGACAACCTCTCTATCATCGATCTCCCTAATCGGATGAGAGAGTCGAAATTATGTGTTTAGACCTTAGACGGGATCACGGTTCCTTAGCACGCACTAATCTGATGCCCTTGAGTTGTCACATTACAACTCAATGGCTTATTATCTGCAAGAAACTAACCCAACACAGAAACTAGTTTTCCTATCCACTGTTGCAACACACTTGCAACAAAACACACTATGCTTTCTGATCTAATATTATTGAGTGTCTACTGCTTGAAACTATTTCAACTCACTGTCTTTCCACTCAGGACTATCAAGTGCCCCGAAATGAATCTAATATCAAACTGATCTTGATTAAAACTTGAGTCTACAAGGACCTTTAGTTTTAATTTAGATCCATCAGAGAAAATAAATATATCGCTATGCCTTCTCAAGTATACTACGACATTTTATTGTCATCTGATCCTTTTCTCCTAGGAGTAGATTGATATTTGCTTGTCACAACAAGAAATATCATTATTTGTACATATCATGTAACACAGAATGGATTAAAATGATTCTCAGAGACATTCCATTCATGTGTCCTCTCTCCCAGAGAGATATTCTCCCATGTTCATCATTATGAAACATCACTTGGAGTGTCCATGCTAAACACTTTAGCATCCAATCAATGTACATTATTTAGCGTCAGACCTCTCATACTAATCATGATCTATCAACATAGATCATCACCCTTAGTTTATTCGAGGCCTAACTTTAGTCCAAGGAGAAATTATTTGATAGCTTAATTCTAATGAAAACCAAAATTATCAAAGGTATATTTTCACTAATATATCCACATATATTACTTTATTACATCACTCCCACTAAACTTCTGTACCATTAAATGGATCATTCACCTTTTTGATAAAGTCAAACTCTTTGACTATCTCATCAAAATTAATGTTCCATTGCCGAGAAACATGCATGCAAAATCTTCATGGTTTTGATCATGGCTATTCGATAAAGGTTTCTTTAAGGTGATCACATTACCTTCACTTAAACCTTTACAACTAGCCTGGCTTTATAGGTCTCTACCTTGCCATCCATTCATAAACTCTCTACAAAACCATTAGAGATTCCATGACACTCTGTCACTCCTCAGAGTCATTAAAACTCAAAACATTGTCATTATCATTTATAGTGGATATCGCATCACCATTCTAAATGATGAAACCATGATACCCTCTTAGATTTCAACAGTGTTGTTGTACAGAAAGTTCAACTACTCAAATAGGTTCCATACTTAATCCGCGATGATTTATGGTTCTTGAACTTCTTCAAGTTCACTATAGTTCCCAATGAGCCCTTGAAGGGTAAACTAATTTTCCAAAAAGGTGGAGTATCTATAAAACAAACACTCCCAGTGTCTATAAAATAACTACTCTTGCTTAGCAAGATTGCAAAATGTTGTCCTAAACCCTGTTTAAGACTAACCACAAACCAACTCTAACCATATATAGTTTCTAACTTATTCAACTCTTGACATAGGTTAGACAACCCCAAATCTCAAGACAATTGAGACTGGCATTTCCTCACTAACGTGTGTTGAGGATACCTTATCGAGTAGTTTGACTATTCTACTAACTCATTTTCTTAATAGATACCGGAATTATTGATATCATTCACTATGAACTGAACCTTGTCTAACAAGAGTCTTTAGTGAACTAATATCATGATATGTGAGATAATTCAGGAACTGGCTATTTAAATATTGACAAACCTCAATCTCATTGAATATATCCAATACTCTTAAATAGTTCATTGTCATACCTCAGCATTCATTGAACCTACCAATAAAACTTAGATTTTGTATTTCAACAAATACACATATCCTTATCTACGTTGATCGTCATTGAATGTAACGAGGTATCAAACCTGATCTATCTCATTATATCTAGTTTGTTCAATATGAAACATATAATCCATAAGTTCAACAACACGACTAATCAACAAGTTCTCATAATTGAAACAACAACAGTTGTTCTATTTCAATTATGTAGGACTTCATCGATGTCTAGCTATCTACATGTCCATTGGTTAAGATTCGTAATCCTTGAACCCAAGTGGTTTCTAATACCCAAGTAGATGATTGACTTATAGACTTATTTATTTTAACTATTAACAAACTTATATTGAAGTTGAGGTTACACTAACCTTTTGCTTCCTTGATTCTGTAATTACATAATCCAATTCCAATATCCTATCCTTATTCCGTGGAAGTCTAATACCTTTGCTTTCTTGGCTAACTCTTATATTAAAGATTGTGTCTTTTCAACTCACCTTCCTATTCTTATAATAAGACCTCAAGATCACATCTTGACTTTATCCTAACAATGAGATTTCAAGATCACATCTTGACTTAACTATATATCTATCTAAAGACCAGTTATATAACGAACAATCCAATTGATCATATAAAACAAGGTCATTGATAGAAATATTGTTAAACCATTGTTATCGATAAACAACTTCGATATCTTATATATATGTCCCTAACTTATTCATCTAACAACCCTTGTAAATGAACAAAATGAGACATCTCACTCATCGTTAGATATATCTCTCACAACTTGCGAAGATTGGTGAGTTCAAGACGAAAACAATCTATTCTACTTGTGAAAACTATTCTCACTTTCCTTGTCAACAAGTCATTGACCTAGCATCCAATATGCTATTTCTACAGTGCAGAAGACATCACTTTTATTTTAAAATCTTTAATAAAATTAACAACGTTAGCAGATTATTCGATTTTATAATCTTAACACCAAGTGAATCGGGTCTTTATTCATTGGTGGCTCCCACTATTTTATCTAAATTAGATAACCCTCTATATATATAACTGAGCATTCACAATGCTAGTGAGAATAGGGATCCTACTTTCCATCACATAACCTCGGCTGTGGCACGAAACGCCATGTGATGTTCCATAGGCAGACAACTCTTGTCAATTACATCTCATGTTATTCCTTAATAAAACTTTAGCCTCTTGAATCATTGAGTCACGGCTGTGGCACGACAAACTCAATATTCTAAGTCAAGTCAAACCCAACATCTCGTTCAAATTAAATCAGATTTCAATAGCCCACGACTGTGGCACGTAACGACCATTGAACTCTAATTAATTCACGCATCTAATGTAATAGACCAGTACCCCTAATTCAGAAACAAAACCCTCGGCTGTGGCACAAAACGACAATGCCCTAAAATAAGAACCACTTTCTACCATGTTGGAAGGCTATGACCGACACAAGCCCGTTGTGCCTTTGGCTATTTTATCACTTGATAATTAATAAAAGAGGGTTTTTATTTTACTAAGGTCACGAAACATTTTCGTATGAACCTATAGTCTAACATGTTTTAAGTTTAATAGATAATCTAAATCTATAATAAAAACACGACAAAACTCAATATTATTAAGTCAGGTCAGAACCAACATCTAGTACAATTAAATCAGATTCCAATAGCCCACGGCTATAGCACGTAACGACCACTGAAAGCTAATTTTTGTACACATCTAATGTAATAGGCAAGTACTTTCATGTTGATCGGTAACAAAGCCCTCGGCTGTAGTAGAAAACGACAATGCACCGAAAATAAGTAACACTTTCTATCATGTTGGAAGACCATAACCGACACAAACCCTTTTGTGTCTTTGGCCAATTACAACTTGACTTATTTAATATTAGAGGGATTATATTATGTTACAATCATAATCATATTATAAAGAGATTCTTCCTTTTAAATTAAATATTTCAAATCAATAATCGATAATTGGATGATTCCCAGATTGGGGGGAGCATTGTCAAGAGGCGTCACTTAATACCCCTTTCTTACAGATCGTAATCCATTTTTGACAGAATCATCCTTTCTCTCAATTTTGAAAATTCATATTTAATTACGTGTTTCACAAACACAAGAATCTCATGATTGTATACATAATATTAATATTAAACTTATGAAACAATTTCACAAATCCTAAATCGGCTAAACTATGCCTTATCTTGATTTAAGTTCACCTAAATCTATCATCGCATGGTAAACATAGGCATATATCATATATATAAACATAAAGGAACATAAGGGTAGGCATGTTATAACATATAACACAATTATATACATCTCTATGTATCATGGATTGCATTAAAAGTAGTTAAAAACAATTAAACAGTTAATAAACATGCTTTAATACACTTTCAGAGCAATTACATAATTCAAAATTATTTTTATAAAAATATTTGACCATATCATCAAATCCGTCTCGGAAAAATGAATCCAACAATATATTGCACGTCCCAAACGGAGTCTCCAAGCTCCCAAAAAAGCCAAAAGAATAAATTGAAGCACGCGCGCGAAACTACTCTCAGAAACGCGTCCAGTCCACGCGCAACACACCGTCACGCATGTCCTACATGCGTTATACGGTTGTCAGCCAATAATACTGTAACGCATCACCACGATGCGTTACATTCCTTTTAGTGCGGTCCCACCGCCATATTCAGACTCAGCCGATATAACCTCTATTCATCATTCAACCGACATCAGTACTTTCATGTCAGAATCATATTCAATCAACAGAAACAAGTTTCCGTGCAATCAATTTACACAATAATCACATCAGATTGTGAATTAATAATATGAAATTAATTGAAAACAATTTTCAAAAATTCATAATAATTGATCTACACATCAGAAAATTATGAAAAAAATACCTGGACGATCTACAAAAATTGTAGAACCCAGATCTGTGGCCAAATATCAAAGCAAAATTTATTTTGAATTAATTCATAATTAAATCAAAATAAACTTGTAAAATTCATAAAAAATTCATACATCATGATTAAATTATGAAAATTTACAAATAATTCTATATGCATGCAATCTACAGTTCTGATACCATTGAAGGAATTATATGCATACACGGAAGCATAAATCACAATTTCATACATATATATCGCATATACAATGCAAAAAATTAATTGATATATATGTGGGATCGATTACTAACCTTTAAAAGTGATCCAAGGAGGCGTAGAGAGACTTCAAGAAGTTGCTCCTCAAGTGTGAAGCACTCTACCGGTATCCACCAAAAGAGAGATGTGATTGAGGGAGGAAGAAGGTTTGAGAGAAAATTAGGGTTGCCTCCTTCTGAAATCTTACGTAAAAAACTTCTGAGGCTAACAGGGTTTATAACCATATATTTATAGGCAAAAATCTCAGCTGATATTTTTCCTATAATTATTAACCCTATTAATTAATTAATCAATCTCATTAATCAATTAATTAATAATTAAAACTCTTTTAGTCATTAATTCTTTTTCTAAACTCTTTAGAAAATAATTCTCTCACTTGATTTAATTTCTTAAATTAAATCCTTAATTAATAATATTAAGAACTCTTCTTAAATAATTTATAATCAATTAAATCTTATTTAATCAATTATAAAATTGTTAATAAATTATTTATTTCACAAATAAATAATTACTAGCCATTATTAATTAATTCCACCACCAATAAATCAGTCTCTTTTATTGTGTGACCCTGTAGGTTCAATATTAAGCCGGTAGTAGAAATAAATAATAATCAAACTATTTTATTATTATTTATATGAATTCTTCTAATTCATTAAATATAATTAATTAAATAATTAAGTATATTTATTCTACATCGTGAGGGATACTTCTCAGCATATCGCGACTATCCGGATAATATGAATTCACTGCTTAGAATACCTAGAACTAGGGGTGTAAATGAATCAAATAGTTCGTGAGCTATTCGAGCTCGATTCGGTAAATATTCGAGTTCGATTCAATACTATTCGAGCCGAGCCCGAGCTTAAAAGTGTTCGATTCGTCAGGCTCGCGAGCCTTATCGAGCTTTACCTTTATTTAATATATATTTCTATATTTCATATACATATTTATATAATATATATAATATATAATATATATTATATGATTTATGTCCAGCCGCATTGGGCCTTGGCCTTCTAAACTAAAAAACCCTAAAATTAGTCAGTCAGTCAATCGTCACTTTGTGTCCTTCGTAGTCGGCAGTTCACACTTCGCACCGAACTCCGAATCACTGAGAATCTGACTCTGGGTCTCTGGGTAATAGATTAAGATAACTACTTTTTGGTTCTTGTAATCTCTATTTTGCAGGCATTGGGGCTTTACTAAACTCTTTACTAATCTCCCAATTTTTTTTATAGATTCAAATTTCTACAACTTTTGATTACTTGTATTCATCAAATACAGGTATGGTTTTAGTTTTTTTTACCATGTTTTGTTCATTTAATTAGCTAACCGATTATTTCTAACCCATCTATTTGATTCCTTTTCAATGCTTTACTGTGTGTATACTGTATACTGTGTGATATCTAACAAATGAATTTATGTTATATTTTTTTCTTTTTAAGAACTTGGATGTTTTAGTTTTTGGGACCTAGGGGTGTAAATTTCTTTAACTGCATATTTCTTGTTAATTGCTCGAACTATTCGATGTACTTTTATTAGTTTTTATCTCTTAATATTACCTTTTCTTGGATAACATTCTTCGCAGCAACAACAAATCAACAATTGAATTCTGGCGATAATGATATTATTCATGGTACTAGTACAAATGACATTCCTACCAGTGATGTCAACAACGAGAGCTCAAATAAGAGGGATAATAATAACAAAGACGGTGATGAAGATGAAGAAAATTCCAAGTTTCAGAAGAAAAAGAGACAAAAAACTTCAGCTGTGTGGAAAGATTTTAAGGAAATCACTCTTCCTGATGGTACTCTAAAAGCTGAATGTATTCGCTGCAAAAAAAAAACTTGCAATTCTTGCAAGCAAGGCCACCAGTCACATGTGAAGGCATTTAAGGAATTGTCCTCAAAGAAAGCTTTATATGAAGCAGCAACAAAGAATCAATTTCCAGCCATCTTCTTTCTGTGAAGCGGCAATGGCGGCTCCTACTCTTACAGATGGGAAATATGATATGGGTAAGATGAGAAAAGTAGCTACAAATTGGGTGTTGAAACATGAGCATCCATTTACCATTATAGAGGAAGAAGGATTTAATATTATGCAAAAAACTGGAATGCCTGAGTGGGAAAAAATTTCTCGTAATACTCTTAAGAATGATTGTGTATCTTTTAATGAAATAGAAAGGAAGAAATTGAAGGCGATGTTGAAGAATGTGAATAAGATTAGTTTGACGACGGATATGTGGAAGTCAGAGAATAAAAAAATTGAATATATGGTCATCACTTGTCACTTCGTAGATTCTGAATGGAAACTACAAAAACGGGTCATCAATTTTGTTCATCTACCTCCTCCTCTCCGTGGAATTGATATTGCTGACGGTATCTATAAATGTTTAAAAGAGTGGGGAATTGAGAACAAGATTTACACAATTTCAGTTGATAATGCTGCAAAAAATGATGTGGCCTTAAGAAATCTGAAGGATACTTTTTCTAGACATAAAAAGTTAATTTGTGGTGGTAAACTATTCCATGTTTGATGTACAACACATATTCTGAATCTTATGGTACAAGATGGGGTTGCAAAAATAAAAAATGCCATCCAAGACATTCGTGATAGTGTGAGCTTTCTCAATCAATCAGAAGGAAGGCTGCTTTTATTTTCAGAAATTGCTCAACAATTGCAAGTGCCTCATAGGAAGCTTATTCTCGATTGCAAGACCAGGTGGAACACGACCTTTTTAATGTTAGCAACAGCAATCAAGTTCAAAGACGTTTTCCAAGATTTCAAGAGCGTAAACCTAATTACTACTGTTGTCCGACTCCTGAAGATTAATTGGTTGAAAGTAGAGAAGGTTTGTGAGCTTTTAGAGGTGTTCAATTCAGCAACTAACATCATTTCTGGAAGTGAGTATCCAACTTCAAACTTGTTTCTAAATGAAGTATATCGTGTGAAGGTTGTATTGGACAAAAAGCAGTTGGAAATTAAAAATGAAGAGGACTTTATGTATAGCATGATTGAAGCTATGAAAAGAAAATTTGACAAGTATTGGGGTGAAGTTAATTTGTTGATGGCTATTGGTGCCATTTTGGATCCTCGATATAAGATGAGAGTCATTGAGTTTTGCTTCCCTAAAATTAAAATGTATCCTGCAAGTGTAGTGAAAGAAAATATTGGGAAGGTTCGAGAAGCTTTATATGAGTTATATGATAAATACGTTGCTGAATTTCAATCAAGCAATGGGGAACAAAGTGGTGAAACACAAAATGGTTTGAGAAAAGAAGCTGAAAATATTCAAAGTTCAACCTCGGGATGGTCAGAATTTAATAATTTTGTGAAAACAATTGAAACTGTTCAACATATGAAGTCTGATCTAGATAATTATCTAGAAGAAGGTTGTTTTATTTGCGAAGATTCACATACGTTTGATGCTTTAGAGTGGTGGAAAGTGAACACTTTAAAGTATCGTATTTTATCAACGATGGCTCGTGATATTCTTGCCATTCCTATCACAACAGTAGCCTCTGAATCAACTTTTAGTGCTGGTGGCAGAGTCATCGATAAGTATCGTGCATCACTATCCTCCGAAACAGTGCAAGTGCTTCTTTGTGGAGAAGATTGGTGTCGTAGTCTTCATGGAATTAAAAGAAAGAATAAAGTATACCTCATTTTAATTTTCTTATCTGAATTACCTAAACTGAAATATTTACTTCTATTACACTATGATCTAATTATTCGTATGTTATACTTGTTCAGGAGAAGAAATCGATCGAAGTTTTTCTTCCCAATTGCGCATAAGAGCTAAATACTTCTGCTTTTGTCATTTTAAGTGCCAAGGTTGGTCACCTTTCTTTTGCCTTGTTATACTTATGCTTTTTCAGGATTGTTAGTAATGCTTTTTCAGGACATGTAATTTACAATTATGTAACCTACCAATGTATGTATCAGTATATATAATAATTTGAATATATATCAGGCTATTATATGACAATTTAATTAAAATTTATGTTATGAAGAATAACAATTTATCTGCTATTATGACAATATGTACTAACAGTCTAACACTATAATTTTTTTTTTGTCATAAACAGGATTTTTGCAATGAAGTATGGTGTACGGACAAAATGACTGGTACTTGGACTTTGTTTTGTTATTGTTGAATATTTTTTGTTGCTGACTTGCTGTCATGGTTTCTAAAATTGTAATCAATGTTGATCTAGTTTTTGTTAGTCTAGTTGAAAAACAATGTCAATGTCATGTTGCTGCAACAATTCTCTTGTATCATTCAGGGTTGACATTTTATATTTACATGGTTAATCAATCTTGTTGGGTTTGATCTTTTAATTGAAGGAAAATTGAAAATCTTGAATGATTCGAGCTTTCGAGCCGAACTCGAGCTTATCGAGTATTTAACGAGTCGAGCTTCGAGCTTAAAATTTGTGGCTCGATCGAACTCGAGCTTCGAATATTTCAGTCGAGCCGAGCTCGAGCCTGCCAGTGTTCTGCTCGGCTCGGCTCGTTTACACCCTTACCTAGAACCTAGTCAGTGAATAGTTATCGTACAATTTAATTCCTTCTACCCTACATTATCCCGATTAAATACAAGGCAAGGAACTCGTGTCAAGCCTATCAAATTTAATCATATGATTCCTTATTCATAATGCATAGTTCATATTAATGCAAATTAGAAACTCCTTCTAATTTCATTCACTCTGGCCAGAGATTCCTGAACTAGCATAATAAGAATAACATAGGATATTCTCTTCCTTTACTGGAAGGGGTAGATCTTTTATTGATCGTTAACTATCTTCATACACAAATCTCTATGCCCAGAATAGACCTAACAGGTGTCCTTGAGACTAAGGACTAAACCAAAACATAGTTCATTATATACAAGATTACTCTAACGATCTCAAGTCTAAGGACACTTGTACAACTATCACTTAGTGAACAACTATCGACACGTGATTAAACTCCATTAGTTGCTCCACTAACCGAGTCATGTTCAGTGAACTTATTCCCTAATAAGCACCTACATACTAGCTATAGTGTCAACACACAAATGCCTATGAGAACAGACATCCTTCCTAGGAAGCTAGCATACTATGTACTGATCTTTATCGATTAACTAACTTCCAATTAGTTATCCTATGATCAGGAACAGTTTAAGTCTAGTGTTATCATCTTCTAGATCTCATTATTATAATCTCATTATAATTCTAGAAGCATTACTCTAAACTATGGAACATCTAATTTAAAACACTTTAAATAGATAAAGCCCGTGTTCAGACAAATATGTCTATTACTAATAATCATAAAACTTACTAAGATTACAAGAAAGTTTATCCTAACTCATCATCCATGATTGGATTTAGGACACTTCTCTTTCAGTACAGGCCCCGAAAAAATATAACACACTGATCCCCTCTTATCCATGATGAAGCCTCCTATCCCTGCCCAGATTAAGCCTATATCTACTTTTTTTTCCAAGACCCATCTGTAAATCCCACGAAGTTGTGATATGTAAACCAATCTCTTAGCAAGTGATTGAACTTATCTTTTATATGTTTCTGGAACGCCGTTGTTGGGCTTACTGACCGCAAATTTTTCAACGTAGTTGTGATTTGTCCATTTGCCATGCACCATGCCCATGATCTCTCTTGAATAATATTCTTTTTTGCCTGGGTGTTTACCTTTGTGCTGTTGAAGATGCAGTCATTCCTTAGTAGCCATATCGTCCATAATGTTGCTCTAAAACAAGTGTTCATACCATTGTGTTTTGATGACTCGTGGTGAAAATAATGGCATGGTTCAACTTTCTTGGCAATGGCTTGGCCAATTCCGTCCAACTTGTGAAGAAATTCCAGCATTCAGTTGCAAGAGTGCAATCCCATAGGCCATAGTAAGTGGTTTAGATTTTCTGTACCTTTTCTGCACCACCTGCAAGTGTCATCTATGTCGATGCCTCTTGACTTTAGAAGTTGCAATGTTGGAAGTGATTTATGCAATTCATGCCACATGAATATTATTGCCTTTGGTGGAATTTTTTGACTCCAAAGTTTTAGCCATATATCATCGCTGTTTTGCGTCTCGTTCAGGATATTGTATCCTGTTGTAGTGTTATATTCCTCTCCCATTGATTTCCATACCGTTTTGTCCATATTTCCTCCTAGTCTTATGGATGCATTAACTTGACTTAAGGCTATGAAATCTGTTAATTCCCATCCCCTTAATAGTCTTCTCCAATGTGTCGTCGAGAATGGAGTAATGCTTGGCCATAAGACGATCATGTCTGCTACTGTAACCTTTTTGTCAACGTAGAGTGAATATAGTCTAATGTGAGAAGTGGATAGAGGCCCTAGATCACACCATGCGTCTTCCCAGAAACGAAACGAGTGCTTCACCCATTGCTCACTTAACATATGAAATATTCTGATTTGAACAGTTACAGTTTTGTCTCTGTTAGGAATCTGCCCGATTCCTTGCGAATGCGGAAGCGATTTGGTAAATATGTGCGCTTAGATCCCACAAATATACGTGATAGTAATGAAGCAACAAACCAACAATACAGTAAAAGAGACAAGAGATTTAACGTGGTTCGGCCCAGCCTACATCCACAAGAGCAACAACTTCACACTAGATAAAAGAGATTACAATATCCGGGTATCCGGCCCCTTGAATTTCATACAAAAATTTAACCCTATAATACCTATTATGTATATCCCCAACTCACTGAAGTGTTTATCTCAAAATCTCCCCCTATCACTGTTTCCCGACAACCTTTCCTTCTCTCCCTCTCCTAACCCGGACAGTGCCACACAACCTGATAGAAAGACCCCCTGCAGCGGGACCACCTCCGATGGTTGCAGTCAGACCCAAGTACCCTAAGGAATGGTTTAGGCACGAGGACCTTCGATCCCGACACTTCCTAAAAGCGGGCTAAACCGGCTCTCCTACTAGACAGACTATCTAGCAGCTATATAGAGAGAGAGAAGAGAGAATTTTGGTGTAATAACTAATGAAGGAGGATGGGGTATTTATAGGAGGGGGGTTGTAGTAGGTGAGGGGTTGGTGGGTGAAGGAATGGTTGGTGAAGTGTTTGGTGGAGTGGTTGGTAGAGAGTTTGGCAAAGATGGTTGCTGCCTAACAATCTCCCCCTCTTTTCAAACTCACAGTTAATCACTTGCATTCCATACAAGCACCCTGTTGACACAACTCCAACTTTTCCTCGATCCGTATCATTCCCTACGACAAAACTCCCCCCGAGTCCAAGACTCCAAACTATACCCTAGTGTGCACATTCATTCTCGAATGCCCACTTGCTATACTCACAAGTGTACCATTGACCTCTATTTGTCCAACTACATACATGTGAAGCAATCTGTTGTATACACACATACTCACTTGATTCACGTCAGCCAATCCCATATGTAGTCCATCACACACGCAAGTGTGACCATCACACACACAAGTGTGACCATCGATCTTTCATTTACTCCCCAACTGCATATCAAACAAATCAATCTGTTGCATGGTTCACTGCTCACTTGATTCGAGTTGATCGATGCCCATATGCAGCTGCAACACACCAACTACTCGTTGATGTCGTGGAAGCCCTTCCACCAAGCATCCATCCCAGCAGTCTTTGCACCATCGTCTAGACTAGAAGGCAATACAACCGCAGCAGTATCCTTCAAGTCACTCTTCCCTCGTGCACGAGATAACCAGATTTTCGAAGTTCCAGTACGTTCTAGCCACGTACTAATCAGACGATATATTCCCCCACGTAGCTCTCCCTTTATCCGAACCACACGGCCTCTTTTGATATTCATAGCTCCCCCTACTACAGAGCATCTGTAGCCTTCTGAAGCTAACCGACCGATAGATATTAGATTCTTCCTCAGCTTAGGCACATATCTTACCCCGTTCAAGCTGCGAACTATTCCATCGAACATTTTGATTTTCACAATTCCAATCCCCTTGATCTCACAAGTAGATCCATCAGCCAAAGAAACTGTTTCATTCTTTGTATCTTGGAATTTGTCAAAATGCCCCCTCTCGGAACATACATGGTAAGATGACCCTGAGTCTAACATCCATTCTCCTGGAGAACTAGTGCCTCGATTGAAGACAGTGCAAACATCTTCACAATCGAGAGTAACCACAGCCAATGATGCATCTGGATCCTTCTTATTAAGCGGACAATTCAACCTAATATGACCCCACTCCTTGCAACCAAAGCACTACATGCCCTTTTCACTGTATCTGGATTTATCCCTGTTGAGTATTGAACACGGTAAAAGAATACAGAGGGGGGGGGGGTGAATGGATTCTTGAACTTTTCTTGGATTGAGTCTGTGTAGCAGATAAGTGCCTGTGTGTGCAGAAATTAAGGTGCGGATAAATAAACAACACAAGACACAATATCACTTTAATCTAATGTATATTAGATAAAGGTTGCTACAATCTGTGAATACAAATGGTAGTATTCTCAGCTTCGTTTTTCTCAGAGAGATATAGCTTACAGTGTATGAAAAACTTGACTCACAAAAGTTACTAAGTTATGAAGTGAGGCTGTGTCCTTATAGAACATGGATACAGCCTGCTTACTTCAAATAAGGTAGCTAAACAAATTACTTTCTAGTCTGTCTATCCTTTTTGAGTAAGCGTCCAAACGGTTACAGATTTGACTTTGCAAAGCCTGTTTAGATCCACTTCTTTAGCTCCTTGTCTCTTCTATATCTCTCCAAGCTTCCTTGTAGGCTTTCCAGAGCACGTTACAGATTGTGGTCCATAAAGTGCATTGGCTTGTTGCAGGTTTCTGACTTGTACAATTTCTTCAGTATTTTGTCTCCAAGAATGTATTCGAGAAGTGACTAAGTAAGTGATTCGAGAACTAGAATTTACTTGATCGATAACTCTGAGTTCTCGAATACTGTTATAGTGACATATCGAACCACTTCTCGAATAGCTCTTTTCCATCAGGATTCCTTGAGTTGTCGAATAGAGCATTTGACTTATCGAATCCTTGAGTTGTCGAATAGCTTTCTGAGTCTTTGAGATATCGAATGGAACTTTGACTTGTTGACTCTTTGAGAACTCGAATACCATCTTGACTTGTTGACTTCTTGAGTTCTCGAATAGAGTAGTAGACATATCGAATCCCTGAGATATCGAATGAGATATCGAACAGTGTATTCAGAGATATCGAATAGTGTCTTGAGATATCGAATCTCTGACTTCTCGAATGCTGGACTTCTCGAATAGACAAATATACTTCTCGAATTGGTACTTAGGCAAATTCTTCATTTCTTCAAATCCCAACTGTGATTATTTGGCAGTCTTTAACTCCTTGCTTGAGGCATGAACCATGGAACTTCTTTCAAGCATTATTCTAGACTCTATTTGTACAGTTACACAACTAGGATTTGATGCCTATTACAAGTACAATACAAACAGAAACTCTACAACTAGAGGTTCCCTCAGTTAAGAGGTCAAGTAAGTAATGCAAAGCATTACAAACAATTAGGCTTGTTATTATATGTATACAGGCATGCCTCTGTAACTAACAATCTCCCCCAAATTGTGAGTGAGACCCTTAGTCACAATTTCATGTCTGATAACAAGCCTAACATACATAAAGATAAAACTTTAAAAGTACAGGTATGTATTTTGATTGAACACATAAATGAAATTACAAGATAAATACTCTTACAGTATGATGAGGTACTAGCCATTTTCTTTTGATTGCATCTCCATTGCTTTGGCTTGTAGATCATCATATGCTTTCTGTTTCCTTTCTTTCTCCTTTCTTGCAATCTCATCTACTGCTCTCATGATTTCTGTCATAGCATCCAATTCTTCAATCATAATAGAGTTTTTGAAATCTTCAAGCACTGGCTTCAGAATGTTGGCAGGATAGTGATTGAGTAGGTTCATTCTTATACTGACATTGTCTCCATTTCTCCTCCTATACTTCACCACATAGGGATCAAACTGAACTCTACACAATCCCTTTGCCCTTAGCTTTTCTGCTTCAATCTCCAGTCTATCAATTTCTTTCTCCCTTTCTAACCATTTCTCATAGCAGCCCTTTCTTATCTTCTCAGCATAATCTTTCTTCATTTTCACAAAGTCAATCAATTCCAGCTTCCATACTTTCTCCACCTTGTCCTTAGAATCCAGCAATGCAATGATTCTTTCTATCTCATACAATTTACCCCAATGTTGACAACCCCCTTGTTTGAATTTCATTTCTTTCCCATCAGTGTACTTGATTACAAGGTGGTCATCCACAATTGCAGCATAGCATATCTTTTGAGCTCTTAGAAATAGCAGTTGCTCTTCATCAAAGTCTTCATCAAGTGGCTGGAGCTTTAATCCTGGAATGATTGTTAGGGCTCTAGATTTGGATAGCTTCACTCTCCTTGCAGCATGTTTAAATTTTATCCTCTTGACATGGTTGCTTGGCAGAAATCTCTGACCTTGGTTGGTAGACCATAGTAGTATTCCATTAGCAGATTGCTTTCTGAAACATACACATGGTTTCTTGACTTGAATCTTCTTCTTTTCTTGAGATGGTAAGACAGTTGCAGAAGCCATAGATGTAGATTTTGCTAGGTCACTACTAACAGTATTCACCCTAGACTTAGAGTCTTGTGTTGTGGTGAGATTACTGCTAGCATTGCCTAAGGCTTGCTGTCTTCCACTCTTTCTCACATATGTTTTACCCTGGTCATCATCATCCTTTTCATCCTTGTCCCCCTTTTTCTTCTTATCTTCATCACCCTTATCTCTCCTGTGATGTCTTCTCCTCCCATCACCTTTGTCTTCAGAATCATCATCCTTATTTCTCCTAGGTTGAGCCATCTCTGGAATTTCACCAGTTGCAATATAGGTTCTGAGGATATGCAGTGCCTCAATTTCTTCAGCATTTCTGGCTCCAACCTTCTTCTGTAATTGATCAATGATAGCAATGATCAGTCTGTGATTTCTGGAGGTGAGATCATGAGGAATGACCAATTGCTTGATATCTTCAATTCTGGTACCAGACTGATAAATAATTGTCCATGGCTTCTTGATCACTTCTGGTAGCCTTGTAGGTTGACCATTCCTCAAATCATCAAACAGACTCTTGCTGTTCTCATTTTTCTTTTCAATGATCTCAAGTATGGCATCTATCTCTGAGTACTTTAGGTCTTGTAGAGTCTGGTATGTTAGATGCCATATCTTTAGTTTGGAAACCATCACTATCTCCTTGACCCATATATTGTTGACTTTCTTGGGGATGACAGTGATGTAGTCTATCTACTTCTTCACCTCCCTCAGATAAAACTGAGTGTCACCAACCTGTTCCCTTATGGCTTTCAGAAACTCCAAGAAGGCTTTATCATGATAGTCATTGGAGTTAGCAACTTCTTGTAGCTTGGCCTCAGTAACAACTTTGACTTCTACAGGCTTGGCACTCTCAGATATAGAGATTGGAGGTTTGTCAGATGGCATACTCCCTGCAACCACTATGGTAGTTATGGATTGCTTTTGTCCTCCAGGAGTAGTGATGTGCACAGTTGGTAAGGTGACAACTGGCAAGATAGATGGAGGCTCATCTACTTTGGCTTTTCCCTTGCCAGGCACATTTGCTAGAGACTTAGAAGCCCTTTGTTGACCACCCTCTTTGATTATTATGCCTTTCTCTCCCTTTGCCTCCCCCTTTGAATTTGAGTTCCTAGCCTTCTTCTCCCCCTTAGGCTTGTTGTCAGGCACAGAGGCTGTAGAAATGTCCTTTGGGAGTGAAGATTCATCAGGTAGAGGGAGACCCATATGCTTCATCATTGCAGCTAACATGGATTGTTGATGCAGAAGGACATCAGTTGTGGTGGATGCTTGAGTGTCCAACTGATCATTTAGCAATGCAACCTTTTCTGTGAGATGAGCATTGGTCTTGGTGAGAGTAGCTACCTCCTGCTCAAGAGTGTTGACCTTAGTGAATAACTCATTGGCCTTGAAGCCAGATAAAGATTGATCCTGCAGCCTCTTCACTTCATATTTAGACAATTCATGCACAGGGACATCAGTCACTAGTCTATCTCCATAAAGATTTTTGAACATTATCCTCAGCATGGCATTGGCATCTGTAGTCTGGTCAGATAGATTCTGAAATTGATGCCCCAGACCTGTGACAGCATCTTTTAGCACAGCCAGCCCATTGTCCACCTGAGTGCAGGTAGAGTTGCAGTGTTTGATGTCCTTGAACACACTGTCCAATTGAGGAAATTTAGCATCAAAGGCCCTCTTGACTTCTGCTACTGAAGTGGCTGTCTTATCACACACCCTGTTGACTTCAGTTTTGACTCCCTTGCCAAGATAGTGTGCAGCCTTGAGGAAACCCTTGTAGGAGTCATTTACAGCTTCATACACTTCACCAGGTGACAGGGATTTTGCATTGGAGCCCAGTGAAGTGATGTATTCCTCCTTGAGATACTGAAGTGCTTCATCGAGAGTAATATCATATTTTCCTTGCAACCAGGCATCTATGTTGCCATCTCTCTCAGCATCATCAATGATCTTTGACTTCTGCACTTCCACATCATCCCTATGGCATAACAGAATAGCCTCATAGTCTGGATTGGGCATGTCTGCAGTGAGAAGGTGCTGAGCAATTTTTGTGAACTCAGGAATCTGATCCACAATTAAGCTTTGAAGTGCTTCAACCGTCAATTGTTGTGGAACAGACCCTGATCCTGAAGCACTGTCATGTTGCACAGGCTTAAGCCATGTTGACATGAAGTCAGAGCTAGAGCTAGGCAAGCTAGTCTCCTCAGTTACAGATGCAACTTCTGTAACCGGATGGATTGACTCTACTACTGGTGTCACCACAGAAGTGGGATGAATTACACCAGCAGTTGACACAGGCACAGAGTCTCTAGTAAAAACTAGGGGAACCTCTGTGTTTGTGATGGTGTCATTAGGATATACCTCAGCATGCATTCCCTCACCATCTAAATGTGGGTTCTGAGTGGTGAACAAAGTGTCATGCACTAAGTCACTTGAAATTATTGGCTCATCAAGCAAAGAGGATTCTTGATGATCAATACCTTGCATCTCAGTTGTCTGAGTTGCAGGTTCCAAAGAAATCTCAGAGTTAGATTCTGGAAGAGAAGTGTGTTTTAGAGTAGATTTTGGCAACTCCCCCTGAGAGATAGAGGAAGTTTCAAAAGTGATGTGCTCTCCACTCAGTGTTGTGCCAGCCTTATCACTCCCATGTGCTGACTCTATACAAGAGGGTGCATTGGGGAGAATGCTTGATTCTATAGGTGCACCCTGTTGAGAGGATACACCTAGTGAGCTGTGTGCCCCTGATTTTACAACTTCAGCCATTTGTGTGACTGAAGAGGTGGTCTTAGTTTTCTTCTTCTTTGTTCTGTGTAAGGGTGACTCAGGTTCCTCACTTCCTAGACCTAATTCAACAGCTAATGCTGCTTCAGACAAGATATTTAAAGGTGCAGACATTACTTCCTTTCTCTTCTTTTTACTAACATCACCCTTTTGAGAGGATGATGCAGTTGGCTCAGTAAGAGGTAGAGTGTTTGGTTGAGAGGGTTGGTTAGCAGGCCCTGGGTTAGCATTTTGTTCTACTTGCTTGGGCTGTGCTAACTTAGATTTTGCATCAAATGTTGGCATGTTGTGGGGGTAAGTCTTAAACAAACTCTCCATATGGGGAGTTATGTTCAGTCTTACATCCACATCATTCCTAGTTTCCAAGTTACCAAAAATGAGTTTGGTCATGGACTTAGGATAGCCTATTTTATTTTTATCAATCCCAGGCAATTCAATCAATGAAGCATTTTTATAATTAAGTACAGATTGAATAAAGCGAGGGAAGAAAATATCAGTACCTCTCTTGGTTGTGTTCTTACCAAGTCTCCCATATAATTCTTGAAGTATGATTTGGCCAACATCTATCTTCTTTCCATAGGCCAAAGCATATCCAATTTGCTGCACAGGTGCACTGATTTGATCAAAGCTTGATTTCCTGGCAGTGAAGACTTGGAGAAGAGTTGCAAACACATAGCTCCACTCCTTTCTCAGATTCTTTCTGTTTAGCTTTCCAAGGTTAATCCCATCTGAGTAGTTTATGAACTCAAAGAATTCCTCCAACTCTGCATTAGTGGCCAGTCTGTCAAATGACTCTTGTTGTAGGCCTAGTGCTTGGTTCATGTCTGCAGTAGTGATAGTGATTTCCTTATCTTGAACCTTGCAGTAGATGACATATGAAGTGATTGCGTTTTCCAGGGCTACAACCTCCACAATAGCAGTACTCCAGAATTGTTCCAGAATATCGAGATACAGAGTTGGGTTGGCAGAGAGTGCATCCTTGATATATGACTCAGCCATCCATTTCACAAAGCACTTGAAATTTGCATTGGGTGCTTCAACATCACTAGTGAGAGCAATGAAGTTGGTGTTGAACTTTACTGTTGCCATTTGTGTAGAAGAGAGAAAAGAATTTGAAGGTTGAAGAAGAAATTTGGCTTTTCGTAGCTAGGGTTTCAGGGGTTTAGAGAGTGTAGATGCTTGAGAAATCGAATGAAATGAATCGAATAGATGTGAAATTGTATAAGTATGAAGTACTTGAATTGTCGATTAGCAGAAGGTTTTGTATCGACAAGTCAGGCATTCGAGAAGTAGAAAACAACTATTCGAGAAGTCAAGAATGGCTTAATCGATAACTCAAGCAGATAGAAACTCACAGCTGGCAGTTATCTAACTTAGAAATAATTCTAAATTAAATAAAATGTGTTTTTATGAGTGAATTAAATTTTTAGATAAAAATCCAAAATCGGTTAAAATTCAGCGAGAATTCAGCCTTTTCAAATGATTCGAGAACTCAAATATAGTGTTCGAGAACTCAATCATTCGAGAACTCAGTTACTATATTCGAGAAGTCTAGAATTCCTCTATTCGATATCTCAGAAAGACTCTATTCGAGAACTCAAGAGTACTCTAATGAGACTTATTAGAGATGTCGAATAGTGAATCATTCGAGAAGTCTGACTTATCGAACTATACCCATCACTCATAAAAATTTGATTTTCACTATCTTTTTTAAAATCTACCAGACATATTCATTGAAAAATATCCTAGCAAATCAAATAGTGATTTTCTCAAAATTTCATAGAAATTTTGAGTTAATAAAAATATGATTTTCAACATATGCAACAGATTTGAAATATTTATAAATCATATTTCAGCCAACACTTACTTCAAAAATATTGAGGATTTAGATAAAGTAAGTGTTTACTGCTGCAACAATCTAGATGATGTATTCACTTAGCCAGAATCTGAAGAATTCAGCATTCCAATCTCACTTACCAACCTTGTGAAGGTGGCTTCATCTAACGGCTTAGTGAATATATCAGCTAGTTGTTTATCTGTAGAGACATAATGCAACTCAATGGTTCCATTAGTTGCATGTTCTCTTATGAAATGATATCTGATGTCAATGTGCTTTGTTCTAGAATGATTGACAGGATTGGCAACTATAGAGATTGCACTTGTGTTGTCACACATGATTGGAATTCTTTCCAACACAAGTCCATAATCTCTAAGTTGATTTCTAATCCAAAGCACTTGAGCACAGCAACTTCCAGCAGCTATGTATTCAGCCTCTGCTGTAGAAGTTGACACAGATTGTTGCTTCTTGCTATACCAAGAAACTAACCTTTGTCCAAGAAACTGGCAGCTTCCTGAGGTGCTTTTCCTATCCACTCTGCATCCAGCATAATCAGCATCAGAGTAGCCAACCAGATTGAACCCTGTGTCCTTAGGGTACCATAATCCCAAGTTAGGAGTGCCCTTCAGATATCTAAAGATCCTTTTTATTGCAATCAAATGTGATTCCTTTGGATTTGATTGAAACCTTGCACACAAGCATGTAGCAAACATGATGTCTGGCCTACTTGCAGTGAGGTAGAGTAGAGAACCAACCATGCCTCTGTAGACTGAGATATCTACTCTCTTGCCTTTAGCATCTTCATCCAATTTAGTGGCAGTGGCCATGGGTGTCTTGGCAGGTGAACAATCTTCCAAGTCAAACTTTTTCAATAAATCCTTGATGTACTTGGTTTGACTGATAAAGATACCATCCTTCCTTTGACTGACTTGCAACCCTAGAAAGAATGTCAACTCTCCCATCATACTCATCTCATATCTGCTCTGCATGAGTTTAGAGAATTTCTCACACAGTTTCTCATTTGTAGAACCAAAAATGATATCATCCACATAGATTTGAACTAGGATCATATCATCACCATGCTTCTTGTAAAACAGTGTCTTGTCCAATGTGCCTCGAGTGAATTGATTTTCAAGAAGAAATTGTGATAGAGTATCATACCATGCTCTTGGAGCTTGCTTAAGTCCATACAGTGCCTTAAGCAACCTGTAGACAAATTCTGGGAAATGTGGATCCTCAAAGCCAGGTGGTTGTTGCACATAAACCTCTTCTTCCAACTCTCCATTTAGAAATGCACTCTTGACATCCATTTGATAAACTTTAAAGTTTGAATGAGCAGCAAATGCCAAGAATATTCTAATGGCTTCCAATCTAGCAACAGGGGCAAATGTCTCATCATAATCAATGCCTTCCTGTTGAGAGTATCCTTTTGCAACCAGCCTTGCTTTGTTTCTTATTATTACACCATCTTCATCCATCTTATTCTTCAGAACCCATTTTGTTCCAACAATGGTTCTATTCTTTGGTGCAGGCACAAGTTCCCATACTTTGTTCCTTTCAAATTGATTCAGCTCCTCTTGCATGGCAATAATCCAATCTGGATCCAACAATACATCATCAAGTTTCTTAGGCTCAACTTGTGATAGAAAACATCCATAGAGGCACTCATTTTGAGTTGCTCTCCTAGTCCTTACTCCTACATTAGGATCTCCAATGATTTGCTCTGCAGTGTGTGATCTATCCCATTTCCTTGAGTGTTCAGCCTGATTTCTCATCCTTGATGTTGCTTCATCATCCTCATCATGATCATCCTCATTTCCTCCCCCTGTGAAGTTGCCATTACTCACAGGTGTGTCTTGGATGCTTGTTTCTTCACTATTGATTGGCACAAATTCTTCTCTTGTATCATTATTCACTTGAGTTTGTTGAACTTGAGTTTCAACTCTAGTTTCAGTCTCTTCATCAGAATCATCTAGATTATCAAACTTCAATGGATCTTTGTCTTCATCATTGGCTTCTTCTAGTCCAGGTAGTTTGCTGTCATCAAATGTTACATCTGTGCTTTCCATAACTTTCTTTTGACTGATGACATAAACCTTGTATGCAATTCTTTCCATAGAATAGCCAAGAAAAATTCCTTCAAATGCTTTTGCATCAAACTTTCCAACATATTCAGAATTGTCCTTAAGTACAAAGCATTTGCTTCCAAAAGTATGAATATACTTCAGTGTAGGCTTCTTTCCAGTCATCAAGTTGTAAGGAGTCTTTCCAGTGTTTTTGTTGATGAGGGTTCTGTTCTGAATATAGCATGCAGTGCTCACAGCCTCAGCCCAAAAACATGTGGGCATTTTTGCATCAAGTAACATTGTTCTAGCAGCCTCAATTAGAGTTCTATTCTTTCTCTCAACAACTCCATTTTGTTGTGGAGTCCTTGGAGCTGAGAATTGCTGAGAAATGACATTCTCTTTGCAGAATGCTTCAAGTGTGGCATTTCTGAACTCTGTTCCATTATCACTCCTCAATGCAATCACACTTGCATCGTTTGCCTTTGCTTCCTTGTCAACTTTCTTTATATGCTCAATGATTACTTGTGGAGCCTCATCTTTTGATGCCAGAAATTCTACCCATGTATACCTTGAAAAATCATCAACCATTACCAGGGCATACTTCTTTCTTCCAAGTGACATTATGTTAACAGGCCCAAACAAATCCATATGGATAAGTTGTAGTGGCTTGGTTACAGATGTCACTGTCTTTGACTTGTGGCTTGATCTCTTCATTTTTCCTTTTTGACAAGCCTCACACACTCCTTCTTGGCAGAATTCAAGTGTGGGCATGCCTCTCACTAACTCTCTTTTGACTAGAGAATTAATGGCCTTAAAGTTCAGGTGTGATAGTTTCTTGTGCCACAGCCAACAATCTTCATTTGATGCTTTTGAGTAAAAGCAACAAATTTTGTCCTTGTTTGCAGAGTCCATATTGGCTACAAACAGGCTTCCCTTCCTTACTCCAGATAGAGCAAAATCACCAGTCTTCTTGTGGGTGATCAAACATTCATCTTTGTCAAAATTCACTTTGAATCCTCTATCAGTAAACTGACCAACACTTAACAGATTATGCTTGAGCCCCTTGACTAGTGCTACATCTTCAATGATGACATTTCCAACTTTCAGCTTGCCATATCCCAATGTGTTACCCATGCTGTCATCTCCAAAATCAACCATTGGGCCAGCCTTTTCCTCATACTGTGATAGCAGGGCCATATCACCAGTCATATGATTTGAGCATCCACTGTCCAAAATCCACATGACCTTCTTCTCACTTTCTTTGCCCTGCAAACACAAAGGTATTACTTTTCCTTTGGTACCCAAACAAGTTTGGGTCCATGTGACTTAGAGACAGTTTTATCATAAACAACATGCTTGTTAACTTTCTTAGTGTCAGTCTTCTTGTCACTGTTGGAAGTCTTAGAACCTGAGGTTTCAGACTTAGGTGACAAAGGTACCTTCCTAGCTTTAGGAGGACTTGAAGACTTTGACCTTGTGTAGTGTGTGTGAGAATTGTGACTGATACAACCATCAATGAACTGTCTTCTTAAATTAAAACAACTAGTCATAACATTCATATTGCATGGCATACAGTCAAATTTATCACAGAAGGGTGCATCTCTATGTCTTAGAGGCACAGAACAATCATAGAAAGGTTTAGACACACTACCAACAGGTTTCTTGCATGCATGAGTTAGATGGTTGGTACTGAAACAGTTCTGACAAGTTTTCCTAGGGGCATTAGGCATATAAGCATAGTTGTTATCCTTGTTAATCCCTAACTTGCCATTTCTGTTCTGTTTCTTTTTAGTCACTTCCTTTCCTGATTCACTCTTCCCAGCTGATACAAACTTAACAAACTTCTTAGGTCTTGGCCTATCAACTACTGGCTTCTTGGTCTTTGACTTGGCACTCTCACCCTTAGAGGATGCTTGCTGTTCACTAGATTGTGCCTCATCCTCATCATTCAACATTTGCTTGATGAGTAAGGCATCCTCATCAATTTCAAATGTTGATTCCTTAAAAATTGGATTTTCAGTTTTTCTCAAAATGTGAGGCACTTTCTCATGAACAACTATGTCCTCTTCAATGACAGCATAGCCTTTCCTTTGTTTGAGAGAGTCATAGTCAAGTCCAATAGCTGCTTTGGGTTTAGCTTCAATTTTCTCACAGTAGGATTGCACTAAACCAGATGATTTCTTGAAAGTTTTAAGTTTGAATTCATTCTCAGCTAATTCATCCCTAAGAGCCTTCTCTACTTGACTAGCACATAGAACCTTGTTCTCCAAATATTCAACTTCTTTCTTAAGGTTTTCTACTTGCATAGCAGTTAGCTCAAGTTCCTCATTCTTTTTGGTTAATACTTCATTTCTAGTAGACAGTTTAGCAATCTCCTCATTAGCAGCAGTCATATTAGTATGAATATTAAACATTTCAACAGATAATTGTTCAATCATGGATTTGTATTCAGAAACAGACATGTCTATAGTAGTGAGAGATGGTACCTGAGAATCAGATGAAGATGAGTCATCCTTGGAGTTGGCCATCAAGGCATAATTGCAGAATTCTTGTTCCTCTTCATCACTCTCAGAATCATCCCAACACTTCCCTTCAGCTATGTAGGCCTTACCATGTGTCTGCTTTTTCAGAAGGGCCTCATACTTAGCTTCTAGCTCAAGATAATCTCTATCCTTCTTTTTAGGCTTCTTGCATTCACTGGCAAAATGCCCTAGGTCATTGCATCTATAACACCTTACAGATGACCTATCCACATAACCGGTTTTGAACTTATTTCTGTTTGGTTTCACAGGTGCCTTGTTCTTGTTGGCTGAATGGTTTTGAGTTTTGGGTTTGAAGGGTTGATTTCTTTTAAATCTGATGTTTGGAAATTTTCTGGCCATGAAAGCATATGAAGTATTTTCCATCCCATCAAGTTCTTCCAGAGTGTAAAACTCCTCTTCTTCTTCCTCCTTTTCCTCAACAGGTTCACTCACCCCAGCTTCAGTTTCTTCATCATCTGCCACCTCCTCTATCCTTAGTTGGCTTGTAGATGCTTCTAGGTCCAGAATGGATTTGTTGACAATCAAGGCACATGATGTGTTTATCATCCTACCTTGGTTTGCTTGGATAGCCCTCTTCTGAAGCAACTCAAGTTCATGAGTCTTTAGGACTCCATAGAGTACATCATAGGTGACTTTGTTCAAATCTCTCTCTCTAAGGGAAATGACTCTTTGCTCCAGATGATTTGGTGAAGACAACAGAAATTTCATATTTAACTCCTTGGTGCTGTAAACCTTTCCATTCATCTGTAACTCAGTAACTAGCTTGTGAAACCTTTCAAACATCTCAGTGATGCTTTCCTTGGGCTGTGCCATGAAAGCTTCATACTGTGTGACCAATATCTGTTTCCTGTTTTCTTTAACCTCATCAGTCCCTTCACACAACACCTCAATGTGATCCCACATCTCTTTAGCAGACGTGCATGATGCAATGTTTGCAAACATTGACATATCCATGGAATCAATGATGAGCAACATGAGGTGGCTGTCAAGAGCAACCTTCTCCCTTTCTGACTCTGTCCACTTTGATGGATCCTTGGCCTCATAAGCTCTAGGGATTGTTATGGTTCCAACAGTCTTCTCTGGTATCTCTTGTTGTGGAACAAAAGGACCATTCTTGAGAATCTCAGGATACAAGGGATGAGAGGCTTTGATGAACAACATCATCTTTATCTTCCAGAGGTTGAAGTTTTCTTTATCAAACTTAGGGACCTTCACCGTTCCTGTAGTCTTTGGTGTATTCGAACTCATGATCGTTTCTCTGTTTTTGAATAAACAGCCCGCTCTGATACCACTTGTTGAGTATTGAACACGGTAAAAGAATACAGAGGGGGGGGGGGGTGAATGGATTCTTGAACTTTTCTTGGATTGAGTCTGTGTAGCAGATAAGTGCCTGTGTGTGCAGAAATTAAGGTGCGGATAAATAAACAACACAAGACACAATATCACTTTAATCTAATGTATATTAGATAAAGGTTGCTACAATCTGTGAATACAAATGGTAGTATTCTCAGCTTCGTTTTTCTCAGAGAGATATAGCTTACAGTGTATGAAAAACTTGACTCACAAAAGTTACTAAGTTATGAAGTGAGGCTGTGTCCTTATAGAACATGGATACAGCCTGCTTACTTCAAATAAGGTAGCTAAACAAATTACTTTCTAGTCTGTCTATCCTTTTTGAGTAAGCGTCCAAACGGTTACAGATTTGACTTTGCAAAGCCTGTTTAGATCCACTTCTTTAGCTCCTTGTCTCTTCTATATCTCTCCAAGCTTCCTTGTAGGCTTTCCAGAGCACGTTACAGATTGTGGTCCATAAAGTGCATTGGCTTGTTGCAGGTTTCTGACTTGTACAATTTCTTCAGTATTTTGTCTCCAAGAATGTATTCGAGAAGTGACTAAGTAAGTGATTCGAGAACTAGAATTGACTTGATCGATAACTCTGAGTTCTCGAATACTGTTATAGTGACATATCGAACCACTTCTCGAATAGCTCTTTTCCATCAGGATTCCTTGAGTTGTCGAATAGAGCATTTGACTTATCGAATCCTTGAGTTGTCGAATAGCTTTCTGAGTCTTTGAGATATCGAATGGAACTTTGACTTGTTGACTCTTTGAGAACTCGAATACCATCTTGACTTGTTGACTTCTTGAGTTCTCGAATAGAGTAGTAGACATATCGAATCCCTGAGATATCGAATGAGATATCGAACAGTGTATTCAGAGATATCGAATAGTGTCTTGAGATATCGAATCTCTGACTTCTCGAATGCTGGACTTCTCGAATAGACAAATATACTTCTCGAATTGGTACTTAGGCAAATTCTTCATTTCTTCAAATCCCAACTGTGATTATTTGGCAGTCTTTAACTCCTTGCTTGAGGCATGAACCATGGAACTTCTTTCAAGCATTATTCTAGACTCTATTTGTACAGTTACACAACTAGGATTTGATGCCTATTACAAGTACAATACAAACAGAAACTCTACAACTAGAGGTTCCCTCAGTTAAGAGGTCAAGTAAGTAATGCAAAGCATTACAAACAATTAGGCTTGTTATTAGATGTATACAGGCATGCCTCTGTAACTAACAATCCCTGCTATTGGTAGATCCTCTCACAGCACCCCTTCCTCTATTATTTTGACTACGCAAAGCCAAAACTATCATTCCGTCCTTGTCACCATCCTGGTTCTTCCTTTCAGCATTTGACAAAAGTGCTGACTGAGCCTCCTCCATTTTTAATGTGTCCTTTCCGTACAAAATGGTTGTGACCAAATGATCGAATGACTTCGGAAGCGAAGTAAGAAGAATAAGGGCCTTATCTTCTTCCTCCAATTTTACATCAACCTTTTCAAGTTGATCAACAATACCATTGAACACATTCATGTGCTCAATAACATTGCCTTGAGCTGCCATCTTTAGCTTGTATAACTCGCGCTTCAGATTTAACTTTGTAGTCTAGTTCTTCCCGAGATACAATGTCTCCAACTTTGACCATAATTCCTTCGGCGTGCTTTCGTCAACAACATTATTGATAATGTTATCAGCAATGCATAGTCTGATGGTACTCATGCATTGCGACTCAGCATCCTCCCAATCTTCATCGCTCATCTTTGTTGGTTTTCCCTCCTTCCCCTTCAAAGCCCTTGCTAGCTTCTGTTGGGTTATGATATCCTTTACCCTTCTCTACCAAAGAGTAAAACTTCCTTTACCATCATATGGAGTCACCGTGAATCCTTTAATACTTGCCATGATCTCCGTTTGCACACACAAACCAATCCAAACAACTAAATCAATTGGCCAGGTAAGTGTAAGAAACAGTGGGAGCACTTCCGTCAAAACGGCGCCAAATTAGACAACCACTTTTCTTAACGACTTTCCTTCGGCACCAATAATTTAGACACAACTAGCTCTGATGCCAACTGTTAGGAATCTGCCCGATTCCTTGCGAATGCGGAAGCGATTTGGTAAATATGTGCGCTTAGATCCCAAAAATATACGTGATAGTAATGAAGCAACAAACCAACAATACAGTAAAAGAGACAAGAGATTTAACGTGGTTCGGCCCAGCCTACATCCACAAGAGCAACAACTTCACACTAGATAAAAGAGATTACAATATCCGGGTATCTGGCCCCTTGAATTTCATACAAAAATTCAACCCTACAATACATATTATGTATATCCCCAACTCACTGAAGTGTTTATCTCAAAACCTCCCCCTATTACTGTTTCCCGACAACCTTTCCTTCTCTCCCTCTCCCAACCTGGACAGTGCCACACAACCTGATAGAAAGACCCCCTGCAGCGGGACCACCTCCGATGGCTGCAGTCATACCCAAGTACCCTAAGGAATAGTTTAGGCACGAGGACCCTCTATCCCGACACTTCCTAAAAGCGGGCTAAACCGGCTCTCCTACTAGACAAACTATCTAGCAGCTATATAGAGAGAGAGAAGAGAGAATTTTGGTGTAATAACTAATGAAGGAGAAGGGGGTATTTATAGGAGGGGGGTTGTAGTAGGTGAGGGGTTGGTGGGTGAAGGAATGGTTGGTGAAGTGTTTGGTGGAGTGGTTGGTGGAGAGTTTGGCAAAGATGGCTGCTGCCTAACAGTCTCCTCTTTGATATATGATATGCTTTGGATCGAATGAAATATTTTCACGTTATTAGTCCCTGGATGTGTTAAGAATCTCTCTCCCTACTTTGATGTTAGCAGTTTGTGCCATAGCTTTCCTCTCTCTGTTCGCGCTCTCCACCACCATTTTGCTAGCAAAGCTTTGTTTTTCCATGCCAGCACTTGTACACCCAACCCACCTTTCAATTTTGGGCTGCTGATAATTTCCCACCTTAATGTGTGAAGTTTTGTTTTGTCAAGTCATTTTTGTTGAATTCTTCCCAGAAGAATTTTCTTCCTAACGCTTCCAGTTCTTTTATTATCCCTGCTGGGATTTTTGTGGATACCCATCCAGTAGGTTGGTATAGCATCAAGTACCGCCTTTATAAGAATTAGTCTATCAGCTTTCGAAATCGTCTTGCATTTCCATGCACTAAGCTTTGTCTTAATGTTGTTTGTGAGTGGCTTCCAAAAGGATTTTTTCTTTGGTGTTCCGCCTGTTGTTGCCCCTACTATTGTTGCCCCTAGGTAGTTGAATGAAAAAGATTCTCTCTTGCAATCCAACCACTGCACCCACCTTTCTTGTTGATCTTGTCAGTCTATTCTGCCTATTAAGCTACTTTTCGTAAAGTTAACCTTTAGACCTGAAATTATCTCAAAAATTATCAAGACCTTTTTGATACCCTTGATTGATATCCACCCTTCTTCAAGGAAGAAGATTATGTCATCCGCAAATTATAGGTGGGTTAGTTCTATATCGCCTACCTTCATTTCTTTAATAATTCTCACCTGTTTTGCTCTAAGGATAAGGAGTGATAGCACCTCTCCTACCAAAATGAATAACATTGGTGATAAAGGGTCGCCCTGTCTCAATCCTCTGAACATTTGAAATTCTCGTGAAGGACTTCCATTTATCATAATTGAAATTCTAATCGTAGAGATGATAACCGCTATCTCACTTATCCATTTCTCTCCGGGTTAAGTATCAAAGTGGTCACTAAAGTGGAAGCCATATATCAATTCGTTCACCGATCTTTACGGGGTATCATTTAAATCATTGAAGTCATAATAAATATCAAATGGATATCTTTAAAATGTACTCGAAAAGCAAAAATAATTTTTCATTGAGTTCTCCATATTTTTCTTGAATGCTTCTATAACCAAACGAAAGGTTAATAATTCTAGTATTTCTGATAATATATTTAGATTTTTAAAAATTCATTTACAATTTATTTTCAATTTTATTGTCATTTTCCTTGTTTTAATTAAAAATAAATAGTAAATAAACTTTTTAAATTCTGAATATATTATCAAAAATACTGGAATTCATAATCTTTCATTTGATTATAGTAGCATTTAAGAAAAATGTGTAGAACTCAATAAAAAATTACTTTTACTTCCCGAGTGCGTATATACAGGTATTTGTTTGATATTTATTACGACTTTAATGACTCAAATGATACCCCGTAAAGATCGGTGAACAATTGATATTTGGCTTCCACTTCTTCAGTGACCACTTTGATACTTAACCCATTTCTCTCCAAAGCCAAAAATCCTCATTGTGTGAAACAGTGCCTCCAATCTTACCGTGTCAATCGCCTTTTCAAAGTCTATCTTGAAAATGACTTCCTGTGCCATTTTGTTTTGTATGCTATGCACAACTTCTCCCGTTAAAAGGATGCAATCAGATATGTGTCTGCCTTTGTCAAAGGCAAACTACACCTCTGAAAGCTTGGAAGGTCCTATGTATCTCGTCTATTATGTGCATCCATAATCTTCTTAGATACTGTTGACGGAGGAATTTGGTAACAACAAAATTCGAGGTACGTCGCCAGAAACAAGATCTACAGCGGTGGTTCTTTGCCGAAAAGAGTGGTGGTGTGTGGTGGTTGTTTGTAATTGGTGGCTGAGATTGATAGGGTTAGTGGCGGCTATTTCAGAGCTCTCGACTTCCAACCCCTCAATCGGCCCACGTACCCTGGTATTTATAGGGGATCAAGCCATACGTAGTTATTGGAGAGCAAGAAACCCAAATGGGCTTGGATATCGGTCCAGCATCCGGAATGTTCTACTATGAGGCCTAACCACAAAAGGCCCAAGGCTCATCCAAGATCTCAAGACTTCACGATTATGGAAACTTCCCCCGTCGAGGACTAATCCTATTCGCTACAAGCTATTTCTTGATTTCAAGGATGCAGGTAAAGCCATGGTTTACCCCAAGTGCAGAACGCATCCCTGTCCCCCGAATGAGAAGCACCCACCAGATAGCAGGACAGGTGATCCAGAGCTTTTGGGTGCAAAGTGCAGATTACTCCAAAGTTCCCCAATGAGAGCGCGCCCATTGGCTACAGGAACAGAGCTCCAAAGCACACACCAAAGAGAGATCTATCTTTGCACCGAGGAGAACATGCCCTCAGTGTATAAGAAAGATCCCTAAATCTAGGAAAACCCCTAGAGGCCTTCTACGATGGACATCCCCCTCCTGAGATACGACAGGAGGGAATTCTTTAATAATTAAATGCAAAATCAACATTGTAGCCATCCTCGAATTCCAACATATCCCAGTGCGCGCCCTAAACCCCCAGGGCGCGCCCTAACTTCCTAAAAACCCTAATTTGTTCTCTAGAATCCCAAATTGAACCCGTTATTAACCCGAATCCATTTTGAAAATACCCGAACCGAATTTTGGCTATAACATCTACGCCCTAATTCCATATGAAGTTGAAAACAAAATATGAAATTCAAGCTTTTTCAGACCCAAAATCCTTATCAAATCAAAATAATAACATCCTTCGATCCTTCGATCCACGAATACCCAAAAAGCATATCTTCTTGACAGTTCTAATATTGGTCCTCTTAGAGAGGTGTCACATATGCATCACACCTCTAAGCTTACAGGAGCTAACTCGGCGTAAGAAACAAGAGATGTGATGAAAAAATTTACACCAATTATAAAACACAACCTGAGACATAATGAAATTGAAGCGTCAACCTTTAGTCACACAGGCTGCACCTCCATCCATATTACACTTCTTTTCCTTTAACTTTGTTGGGTCAATACACCAGTAAAATTAAAACTCCAAGGACTTGCCCTTTTTCTTCAAGTCTTCTTTGTACGCACCTTGCCATGTAAATTGTATGTAGCATCCGGTGCTTCTTGTTCCATGATCACTACAAAATGAAGTAACCTGTACTTTATACACATTTTGCTCTAAAAGCGTTCCTTTAATTTCTTCCTAGCAGATCCCTCTAGCTTCTTCACAACAGGCCTATTTTGCAAGGTGGCTCCCCTTTTCTTGTTGGTCAGCTTTTTAATTTATATGGTCTGAACATGATCTGGACTTCATATATAATTTGAAGGCGCACCCATTTGACTATACCTACCTTGAATACTCGAACCATTCACACTAATAAAGCTTCTAATTGTTTTTTTTATGGAACTATTCTTTTCTCTGAGGTGCGTCCTTAGCCTACAAACATCTCCGCATCTAGCTTATATACTTTCTTCACATCATAGCAGCCATGTCAGTTCCCTCGAATATATATATACACATAGAAAGACACACTTGTACATGTGTAGACATATTTGTAAAAATTAGCATATTAACTTCAATTTGCCTGGCTTCCCTTTCATAGTATTCAATATTCACTTGCTTCTCGAGATGGTGAAATTCCTAACGCATGCTATCACTGTGTAAACGAACATGGCCTTTCTATCTCTATTCACGAACGCCGCTTTTGCATGACTTTTGTCTTTTACTATTCACCCCACTTTAACTTTGTATTTCGTGTCCTATTTGTTCATCATGGTAACATGTCTCCCTATGTTTTGATTTAAAAACCCAGCCGCAAAACTCTTCAATCTTCTCTTTATTATTAAAAATAAAGTTGCATGCCTTCATTTTTATGTCATCTTAGTCCAGACAGAACCGAAAATGCCTTTCCTTAACATGATGGCTTCTACTATTTTGCAAACTGAAGCTAATACACAGTAAGACTCCAAATTGCATATATACTTAACACAGGTCCCACTACATTACTCCTTTTCTTGTGCCATGCATTCTCTTGTAATCTTTAAATTAATTCACCCATATAATAGAAGAGCTGCTTTATATATTGACCTTGAAGACCTTGCTATAAGTTGCCGTCAGATGGTATTTTGTTTTCTTCTGTTCAATGCACGGATTCATGTACATATGCATTCTTTTCTTGCAAGTTGCAACTCGCGCAGGCTCCATGGACACATACGCATAATAGGCCGCGTTCTTTGTTTCCTTCGTATGTCATCATATACACATACACAAGATGTGGTCGATCTCTTTGTTTCCTTCGTATGTCATCATATACACATACACAAGATGTGGCCTGTAATAATATTACAGCCTTATGTTTCTTTTTCTTGAGCTTCATTCTTTTTACCAGCATTAACTTGAAAATATATTTTTAAACTATCAATTTCTCTTCTTTTTCGCCACCACAAAGCTGGCTTAACCTCCAAACGCTTGAAATTCTTACTTTGGTGTAGACAGGCCTTTGCAAGGCTGTGAAGTGTGAAACATGTTTAGCCCGAAATATCTCAAGGGCGCTCCTTATAGTGCTTGTTAATTTATACCTAAGGATGCCTCGTGCATGTACACAATAAGCAGACATGATACATTACATATTGACTTTGCAAATACCGTGACAACTGCATTTTCAGCTTGGGTTTTTGCTTTTCTTTTGAGGGCGCGCCTTGATAGAAGTAGCTGCATATACCAACTAGTTAATTGCAGCCTCTTTTAATTTATTAAAAGATATATACTATCTATTTACTTGGCCTGGGCGACGGCCTCCGATCCGTGTAACATATTTGTTTTGCTTGTGTCTTCCTAGGCGGGTCCTGCTATTTAGTAGACACTTAATTCTCATAAACACCTCCCACAAACAAGCTAAGTAATTACTTTTTATACACGAGTAGATGCCTCAAGTCATAACTTGTCATTTACTTTCATTAAAGCAAGTATCCATTAATGCTTGGCAAATTCTAGCATTTTCATCCACACGGAGTAGTATATAGATCCTCTTTTTTTTGCTTCCTTTTTCCTTCATGACTTGTGGGCCCAGCTGCATAACTTTCATCTCAAAAAACTTTAGTTTCCTTTTCTTCGTCTTTTTAGCAAGCCACAACTTCCATTCTTCTTTTCTTCAACATCGTAATGTGAAATGCTTAACTTTTTTTTTCGTGCTAAGGAACTTCAAATGTAAATTGAGGGCGCGCCCTAACAGCCTTCATAGTAGTAGAATTTGACTGTCACTTATTGCATCATTGACGTATAAAACATACAGCTCTATCTTTTTGAATGTGATCCTCATGGCTTTATCTTGATCCTTTATCTATCTCTATGTAGATCATGTCATCTGTCTTCTTTTTACATTGACACATTCCAGCATATTACATTTGCTTAATTTTCCTCCAACCCCAGCTCTGTCTTCATATTTTTCTGATCATTAATATCTCGTGCTTTACTCGATGGATGCTTTGAAAGATTCTAGCGGCAGGAATTTGCGTATCTTCTGTTAGCTTTTAAGGGTTGTAACAGAGGGCGCGCCAATGTGCATGTCTTCAAATTTTTATTTTTATTTTTCTGAGATGGATGTCAAGTTCTTCTTAGGCCCTCTGTTATTTTTCCTTGTGTAGTAAAAGTGAAGAAATTGCCCAAGTCAGGGTAAGAGTTGACGTATCTCCTCCTACAAATATAAGGGTCATTGTTGTTGCCTTGATAACATCTGTACTTTTGTGTCCATATATCAAGCCACCAGATTTTTCAAACAACAATGAGATCAATAAAATCGCGATCCTCTTTCAATGGCCCTTCTCTGATAATGCTTATCCAGCTAAGAACCCATAAAGTTGTCCAACTCCTTTGAACTATTTTAGAAACCAGTGTTAAGACGCCTAGGCATTAGTATCATTTTCTAATCACCATTTATTCAAGACGGACCCCACAATCAATTACATGGCCAACATAACACTTCAAAAACCCCCGTAGTCTTCACAATGCATTTGCAAGCCCCTTGTCTTCTCTTAACCATGGGCTCGCGGGTCCCGCCTTCAACTTTCACAACATTTTAAAGGCAAAAGAGCTTAATCCTACTATTTTTCTTCCAAGGCGCGTCCTTTTTTATTTTATTTTTTGTAGCTCCATTTATGCCATAATTGATTTGACTCTTGTATGTATTAATCACACACCATGTCCCATATAAAATCTTTAGTTTCTGTTTTAGAACAAAAATTAGGATGCCCTTCTAATTTCCTTTCTCATTTCTTAAATTCATGTTGATTAATCTGGTAAAACTGGACGCGCCCTTGTCAAATGTATGCGCAAATAATTCATCATATAAATTCCTCACACAACTTCAATGTAAGGTCCATGTTGTGATACATATTGCTGCTTTAGAATACATATGGGATCCTCTGTTGCTGCTTATAGGTTATTAGCACTTGGGCTCTTTTTTCTTACTTCATCTATGCAGGCCCCGCTATATTGTCTCCAGCTTACTTCTCGCCCTCGGCATACGTCTTCAAATTTTGTTTCAGCTATGCATTGATAGGTGAAAGTCTTGAAACTAGTTTTTTAACTAATGCACACATGAATTCTACCAAACTATTCTTGACACAGGTGTACCCTTATGCATTCTTGATAGGTGTGCCCTTATGCTTTGATTTGTTTCTCAACGCTGGCTCAAGGCACATGCACGACCTCTTTCTCAAATACAAGCATATAGTTACCAAAATAATAAATTTTCCAAATTGTGGCTCTTGTATCATACAAGGCGCACCTCATCAGAACATCTCAACAATTTCATAGCTAAATTATTGAAGTCTCTATAAGCTTGTACCTTGATTAAGTAATTTTCATGTACTTCCTTTTGGTGTGCCCGTACTCGTCATTTTTTTTAATAGCACGGACCTCACAAGCTTTTCATGCTTGCATAAAAGAATTCCATCTCACCATCAGTCGAGGGCATGTCCTCCGTTATAAAGGAATGTGTAGACTCACCCTAGGGCGCGCCCTATAAGCAGGCAGGCGTTCTCGAAAAATTCACGAATTTCACATCCTCAACTAATTGACGGAAGTGTACCTGGACTATCCCCCTAGACTAGGAGGTAATTAATTTACCTTGTAGTTTACTATTCAGGCATCGCCCTACTTCAATCAACTACTGATATAACGGGGAGCCAGGGCATCACCCTATTAAAAATGCTCCATCAACCACACACATAATTACTCAGAGGCCTCACCCTTAAACATTAAGGCGCATTCTCCGGTCACGGGCTATTTCAAATCTCATACGATGAAGGGACATCTCAGTATGAGAAATCATATGAACGGCATCTCTCGAAGAAGCATCTCACTAAAAGGCATCCACTGAAGAACATCTCACGAGGAGGCATCTCCGTAGGGGTATTCCGTTGTTCATAGAAATTGGCCTGAAATATATGTATATGTAGGGCTAGGAAGGTGCATCAGTACTACCCCAAACATCAGAATGTCATTCCTTAAAGAAACATCTCTTCCAGAAACATCCCAAGAGGGGAATTTAAGAGAGAGGCGTTGGAGTTGCCGAGGGCGCACCCTGTTGCTTAAGGTGCGCCCTAAGTGGTCGAGGGCAATGACAAAGTTTCTCCTAACCCAGATGAGCGTCTTGATGATAATCATGATGAATGCTCCATTTAGAATGTCATTGAATGTCATCCAATAACTTCCTCCCACCTAAAGTATACCTCTTGGAGATGGGGAAGTGTTCAACTAGCAAATTTTTCCAAACATCATTGAAGCCTCGGGGATCACTATCAGGTCACCCCTTGAGAATTCTTAGGATCCCCTTTACGTAGAATCTTCTTTTAGCAAATCTTCAACTAACCTTGATGGCGCGCCCTCACTAGAGGGGTCATTTGATAAGGAGATCTCTAAGGGCGCGTCCTCTAATCGTGGATTTTCTGTGAAGAAGTCCTCTGGGGATGAGAGTTTGAATAGTGGCTAACACATTTCCTCCCTCCAATAAGCAAGAAGCTTCTTCAAATCATCAACATTAAAAACTCCATCTCTCGGGATATCTTGGATATTTGGCTGTAGAACTAGCTGAGTACCCCTCATGGGTAGAGGTTAAGTCACCACTTGGTTGTTCACATGAGCTTCAATCTGGAGTTGTGGTTGAATTACCACTTGACCTTGATTTTGAACATGAGTATTCTGATCTTGAAGTTGAGGATTTCCCTGAAGTTAAGGAATTCCCGGAGGTTATAGAATTCTCGGAGGCTGGGGATTTCCCTCATGTTAAGGATCTTCCTGACGCTGAGGACGCGTCCTCTGCTTATCATCTCTTGTAGAATTCTCTGAAAGAAGGGGGATCATAATGGGAGCTCTTCCACTAGAGGGCGTGCCCTATTCATCATAGAGCGACCATACCCCCATATACCTGTCTATTCTCATATCATCATAGTAACGGTGTTCTCTTCTCCCCGTAGAACCTCGAGGAAGTGCTCGCTCCTGTCCATGGGGTCTTGACCTGTTATTAGGGGTTGTTTGCACTAATTCACGCAAGCGTACGTGGTCACAAGTAATATAGATATAAGTCAAGTTTGTTCCCACAGAGATCTGGTTTTTTAATTCAGTATTGTACATATGCAACAATGTATGGTTTTAACTCACTGCTAAGACAAATAACAAATTGGGTTTTAATTAACTAAATCTAACTAAAAAGTAAATTAACAAACTAAGAATTAACTAGCTAACAAGAATTGGAATAGAATTACTTCTGCAAGAGAAAACATGGGATCCTAACTTCATTAAATACTTTGCTTAGATCTGACGCCTTTAATCACTATATGCAATGGTTATGATATCTGATCAGACAACACGAAACAAGTACACGCTACCTCTCAGTATACGTATACCAAACTAAACATACATCCACAAAAGAGATAGAAGATGAATAGACACCAATTATGCTTAGACCCTATATGTCTATAGAATTTGAAAACATAACGGTTGAAGAACAAGTTATCCACATTGATCATATAGGGCAGCATAATATCTCTATTTACGCCACAAATCATGATGTTAAAACATCAACCTATCCTATGCTAGCATGACAAGTTCTAAATCTCAAGATCCACTCTCGCTTCACAAGAGATTAACAAATTAGATGTTAGCCACGCATCTAAATTCATAAAGCACAACCATACGAGGATATCAATTATACACCACACACAGATCTGTAAAGCATCAAAATACTAAAGCTCCATAAATAAATCCGTTAGAATCCCATGACAACGATTAGTTCATAATCGAACCTCTCGTCATCATGGGATCTGATGAAACCATGATAAAAACAAAGTATGAAAATATACAAATAAACCTAAGTAATTGATATGTAATGGTTTTCTCCTAATGATACAAATTACAAGGGTTGGATGTGTTTATATAGGCACTATAATTCTTTCCCAGCAAGAAAATACCCAAAATAGAGTTAAAATAGAATTTCTGCAAAATACGTTTCCTAAACTGATTCTGTTTTTAAGGAAAATTCGTATCTGACTTTTCTTCAGATTTTCTGGAACGTTCCAAATGTAATTGGACCTCTGGACCACCTTAGAATGATAGAGAATCTCGTTATCTTCGTGTGGACTACTTACGGGCCTCAAACGGAGTTGTAGAACTCAAGATATGGCCAAAATAGTAAAAACTGTAATTTTTCAGCACCGCGCGCGTGCAACCTGCGCCCATCAGTCTGTTTGTCGCGCAGCCTGCGCTCATCACGCGCAACCTGCTCGCACAACACCTGTCCCATATTATAGAAAATCTCCCAAGCTTCGCGTGGGCAGTAAGATCGCTGAAAATGGACTTTTAGAACTCCAGATATGGCCAAAACAGTGTAGACTGCGCAACCGTCTCAGAAATCCGAATTTTAATCAATTTATTCTCCAAAAACGATAGAAGCATCAACCTTAATCAACATTCTCGTAAATCTGCACAACTAAACAAAACACATCAAAACCACCACAAACTTGAGTCCAAGACAATCAATTTAAGCCGATATGGAACGTTCCAAGTGGATATAAAATCCACTTATCAGGGGTGCTATCTGTGGATCACGGCTTGCATCATCTTGAGGAAGGGCTCGCTCGTGTCCAAGGGGCCTCAACCTGTTGTCAAGGGGCACTCTCTGTGAATCACGGGGCCTCGATTCCAAGTGTTCTTCTTTCTTCTGGCTAGACAAACCCATGTAAGCCTTCACATCAGGATAACCCCTAGAGGCCTTCTCATCAGACAAACCTCTAGAGGCCTTCGCATCAGGAAAATCCCTGAAGGCTCTCACCAGGCAAACCCCTGTAATTTTATACATGCAATAAATATATAAAGCAAAATAATATAAAGATTGGATATTACCTGGATGCGCGCCCAGTTAGGGGAAGGCGCGCTTCTTAATAATCTTCTGAGGCGTGCTTTGCTCAGAAGGCATTTTTAATCATCGAATTTTCAAAGAAAATGGGAAATCATTTGCACATCAATATTTTTCTTGAGGATGCGTCCCCTAAAGAAGCGTTCTCTGTATAAAAGCCTTTTAAAGAACTCAACACTAAAAACTCCAGCTTCTGGGGTACTAGCTGGCTGAATACCCCCCAGGGTGGAGGTCGACTTGTTGTTTGATCATTCCTTTGATTCTGACCTTCAGGATGTGGATGTCCTTGAAGCTAGAGATTTCCATGAATTTGTGGATTTCCATGAGGCTGTGGATTTTTATGAGGCTGTGGATTTCCACGAAGCTGTGGATCTCCAAGAAGGTTTCATTGAGACTCTCTTTTACTGGAGGTACATGAAGGAACTTGAAAAATACGGGGGAATCTACCACCTGAAAACGCACCACCTTTATTACGAGATCGCATATCCCCCCGATATTTCTCCATTCTTCTATCGCAGTTATCACGGCTACTTCCTCCAATATCATCGCGAGAAAGAGCTTGCTCATGTCCAAGGGGCCTCGACCTGTAATCAGGGGGCGCACGCTGTGGATCATCACTCTTAGGAAGGGCTCGCTCATGTCCAAGGGGCCTCAACCTGTAATCAGGGGGCGCGCGCTGTGGATCGCGGGGCCTCACTCCTGAGCCTTATTTCTAGGCATTCCTTCAATCTAGCAAAGCTTCTCCTCATAGCAGCGAGGTTCTTCTCATTTTGTTGGATTTCACTGAGGGCGCGTCCTGACCTATTTTGGTGAGGAGTCGCCTTCTCTTGAACAACAGGTCCCATTCGATCATCAACTTCCTCGTTGCAATTTTCCATAGTAGGGGAGCAACAAGAAACCTTTAATATCGCCTAGCCTGGAGATGAGGACATGTTCAACTATCGAATTTCTCTAGAAGTTGGAAATCATCTGAGCCTTGGCTACCACCCTCGGGGCGAGCCCTGAGGGTTATTGGGAATTTTCCTTCACCATCTTTAACTTGGGGATTATCCTGCCAAAGTCCAAAAAGAAAACTACAAAAATCTCAATAAAACAAGTCAAGGGTTACCTTGAGGGCGCATCCTGATGGTGAGGGCACGCCCTGATGGTGAGGACGAGTTCCCAAAAATTGCACCTCTTCCATAGAACATCCTTCTCTGAATCATATTTGAAATCATCCCTTGGAAAACATAGCTCAACATCAATGACCGGAAACCACCGCCTTTGAACATACCCGGTACCATCTTTTCTTTATCACGTCAAATCTCACGAGGGGTGCGCCCAGAGCAGTGAGGGTGAGGGCGCGCCCTCTCTTGAGGATCCAACAACTTCTTCGAGAACTTTCCTAACTTGGGAGGGCCTTCCCTGTTCGGCGATGATATTGTGGGATACTCCGAGATTTTCTCCTACTTTTTTGCACTTTCTCCACAACTAAATCTTGCCCCGAAGTTATTTATGGCATCTCCCATGCGATACAACTGCTCCATTAATGCTGCATTGCTGATAAGAATGGGCGGCTGTCCACCGGCGATGGCTGGAGTTCCATGGTGGTGCGGAGGAGTAGAGATTTCCTCCGGAACATAAGCTTCGTGACGTGCTTGGTTACCCCCCAAGCTATCTTCAGAATCGTAATCATCTCCTTCGTGAGAACCTTCACGCTGATTGTGAGATATCTTTTCCTCCTAAGATTCAGATCTTGATTGGTACCCCTCCTTCTAGCGCCAATTTGTTGACGAAGGAATTTGGTAACAACAAAATTCGAGGTACGTCGCCAGAAACAAGATCTACAGCGGTGGTTCTTTGCTGAAAAGAGTGGTGGTGTGTGGTGGCTATTTGTAATTGGTGGCTGAGATTGATAGGGTTAGTGACGGCTATTTCAGAGCTCTCGACTTCTAACCCCTCAATCGGCCTACGTACCCCGGTATTTATAGGGGATCAAGCCATACGTAGTTCTTGGAGAGCAAGAAAACCAAATGGGCTTGGATATCGGTCCAGCATCCGGAATGTTCTACTATGAGGCCTAACCACAAAAGGCCCAAGGCTCATCCAAGATCTCAAGACTTCACGATTATGGAAACTTCCCCCGTCGAGGACTAATCCTATTCGCTACAAGCTATTTCTTGATTTCAAGGATGCATGTAAATCCATGGTTTACCCCAAGTGCAGAACGCATCCCTGTCCCCCGAATGAGAAGCACTGAAAGGCAGAGTGTATAAACTTGTAACACTATAACTAATGTAACTAAATTAAAAGAAAAGATACTTAACCAGAAGACAATCAAGAACAAGAAGTCACAAGAAATCAACACTATATGAAGACAAGGTAATTGATACAATTGAACATGTTAACTATGATCAAGCCAAGAAGAAATCATTGAGAGAAGTTCAAGTCAAAGTTGTTCATGCCTCAGTGATTTGAGGATTCGAGAATCAAGATCATAACTATCAGTATCAACAAGACCAACTGATTTCAAGTGAACAAGAAGGAAAGCAAATATTGGAAAGCCAAGTTACTAAGTGAATATGGTAATTTATTCAAGAAGCAGAAACACTATCAAGACTAGTCACTTATGAACCAGACCAGTGCATCAAGTGTCAGGACATTGATAGCAAGTTTATGTCAGTAATAAAGATCCATGTTCAAGAGTTGCTGAAGAATAAAGAAGACATGAAGATATCACAAGCTCAAGATGTGCATTGAAGTTTCAAGTTGAAGACCAGAATATTTTCTAAGTACTAAATGTTCTGGATGGCCAAGTAGAATATTTCTAAGTAGAAGTTCGACTTAGAAATTTCGAGATGGCTAAGTAGAAATTCTCAAGTAGAAGTTCTACTTAGAGTGCAGCTTCAACATGACATGGCATCTTCTGATTGGCAGATTTCCAAGCTTTCAAGATAAGGCAAGATTTATGTGGACATCATTGGGCCACGTACATCTTAGTCTTTGAAGACTACAGGACATAGATTACATGTAGTATAAATAGAAGCACTTGTATAATGTTTTAGTTAGTGAGCAATATTGAAAAAACACAAGAAAAAGAGAGAGAGTACATTCACAGAGCTTAGAATCATTCACTTCTCTCTGAACTTCTGTTATACTTTGTAATGAATGTTGTAGCAACCTTTTCAAGTTATATATAAAGAAATATATTCCTTGAATCTGCGTGTTCATTTATTTCATCGTATTTATTGCTTCTCATATTCGAAAAGTTGTATTCACCCCCCCTCTACAACACATTTGGACCTAACAATTGGTATCAGAGCGGATGTTTAACATACAAAACATAGATCCTTGTGTTTGGTAGAAGAATCGTGAGTTTTCATTTTCTAGATCTACTTTTCATTTTCTCGAAAAGTGTGCTTTAATTCGTTGGTAGTGAAAACTCATCCGAAAAAAAATTATTTAAATACTCCAGGTGTGATTATTTAGCTTGGGTGTATTTTAATTAATTTTTGTGAATTAATCTGGGTTCATTGATATTTGGTGTTCTTGAGTGTTCATCATCTGTTCTTATCAAAGAAGATAACCCAACAACTTTTTGATCTCCTTTTTCAAACAGATAAGATAGTCAAGAAGGTGTTTTTGTACTTTTGATTTGATAAATATTCCTTGGCCGAAAGTGTAACAAGACATACTCAGTGCCTAGCAAGTGGGTTAGTTGCTTTCGGTGTGTAAAGTATCAAAAGTCAAAAAGGTGATATTGTTTATTCAATATTAAAGTAATCTGCAGAAAATTATTCTAAGGACAAAAGTTCTACATAGAATTTCTACTTGAGAATTTCTACATAGAATTTCGACTTGGACAATTTCTACTTGGTGAATTTCGACTTGAGCAAAATTTCGACTTAGAGAAATTTCGACTTAGGCAAAAGTTCTACATAGATTTACATAGCCTAGTCTTGGGTACTTAGAAACTTTTAGTGACCAGATTTGAAATGGCTCCTAAAAATTCTTTCAAGATCCCAATGTTCAACCGAGATCACTATGAAGAATGGGTTTTCAGAATGAGACTCTACTTAGAGACAATTAACCCTGAGTATCTGGAAGTCCTTGAAAAGGGTAAATTTGTTCCAATGAAAGCTATTCCTGAGCGTACGGAAGGAGAGGAGGTTATACCTGCTCGGTCTGAGCCTAAAAAGGCAGCGGACTTTACGGATGCTGACAAGGAGCAAATAGCTTATGATACTTCTGTAAGACAAACCTTGATGGAATCCCTTGATCATGAAATGTTCAACATAGTCAAAGGTTTGAATACAGCAAAGAAGATTTGGGACAAGATAGAAGTTGTCATGGAAGGATCTGCAGAGGTTAGAAGCAACAAGACACTTATACTCAAGATGGAGTATGACACCTTCAGAATAAGAAAAGGAGAAGGCATAACAGACGTCTATCTAAGATTCAGTCAGTTGGTATTGGATTTGAATCTGAGAGGTGTAACTCTTCCCATGGTTGAGACCAATACGAGATATCTGAGGAACCAGCCAAAGAGCATTGAACATAGGGTCTACGCAATCAGAGAAACCAGAGATTTGCATACAACTTCTCTGGAAGAATATTATGGAATTCTAAAGACCTATGAGCTGGAGACACTTCAAGATCAAGCATGGGACAATGATTCAAAAGGAAAAGAAACTGCATCAGGATTAGTTACTGATGAGGAAGAGTCTAAGAAGGCAATGGTTGCAGCAAAGCCTAAATCATCACCTGCACCACATCAAGTTGATAATGATGACGAGTGTGCATCTAACAGTGATGATGACTACTTCACCCAAGAAGAACTGGACAACATGGACGATAGTGTCGTGGCATACATGGCAAGGAAGTTCAGCAACATGAGATTCAGAAAGAGCAACCGACCACAGAGAAATTCTTCATCTTACTATCGGGCTGCTAAGGGTGGTGGTAGTTCGTCAGGCTACAAAAGCAAAGGCAAGAGTACCAGCTACAAATCTCCGTTGGATTTCAAAATGAAGTTCAATTGCTATAATTGTGGTGAACCTGGACATTTTGCCTCGGACTGCAAAAAGCCTAAACAGACTTATCCAAAAGAGACATTTGAAGCCCTCAAAAGCAAGTATGAATCGCTGGTGAAAGAAAAACATGGTAAAAGAGCTTTAGTAGTAACAGAAGGAAGAGCTTGGGATGATTCAGATGAGGAAGATGTTACTCATGTAGCAAACTTTGCGCTCATGGCTGAGACATCAGAGGAACCAGAGGTACCAGTTCTAACCCTTAAAGTAGAAATGTCTATTGATGATTATAAGGAACAGAACGGGGCTCTTAGCGAAGAGATCTACATGTTGTGCAAAAGCCTAGACACTTCTCAAAAGGAACAGAAAACACTTGTCGCCAAAAGCAGAATGCTTGAGGCAAAAGTGGAAGAGTTAGAGGCTGCTTGCACTATAGATACTTCCCTAAGAGATTTTATTAAATCTTTGGAACACAAGCTCGTCCTTAAGGCAGAAATAGAATCATGTCTTAGGAACAAACTAGCTGAGTTAGAAACTAAATGTGAAGCTTACAAACTAGCTGCTAGTAAAGTGTATGTAGATAATGACGTATTTAAGAAGATAACTGGAGTAGGTGTAGGACTTGATTATTCTAACCTTTCTAAGAAAGAAGGGAAGAGACCTATCGACTCTAGTTCCAGTGACCTTAAAAATGAAATTCCTAGCATTTTTAAATCTTCTGTCAAACCCATCTACAAACACCTTGTTCCTAGAATAGAAGAAGAAGAGACTGAATTGATAGCTAGATATGAGATTGAGATGGAAGATCGCTAGAAAGCACAACCTATAACTCCTATCAAACAAGTTAAAATCAATTTCCCTAGTGATGAATCTAGACTAGGATTAGGAGCTAAGGCTGTTAAACAACAAGGGAAGAAAGGCATAAAAGAGGTTAAGGCTGAACGAATAAAGAAAGCATGTTATCACTGCAAATCTACTGAACATCTTTCTTATGCATGTAAAGCTATCATAAATGTTCCTGCTGCACATGCCATGCCTGTCACACATACAATGAATAATCTGCATCCGAACCATGCACAGTGTGGTCAACCTAATTGTATGCCATGCACTTTTAATGTCATGCAAACTTTTGTGAATTTAATGAATGCATCTAGCCAGTCATGCTTAAATACTGCTGCTAGTTCAAACATCAAGAAAAAGCATGTGAGAGCTAAGACTGTCAGTCCTCCTAAAGTTAGGAGTGACAAACCTTCTCCTAGGACTGATAAATATGTCAAGTCTGAGAAAGGAAAGGAGAAAGTCGAAAGCTCTAGTAATGTTAAGAAAAGTGCATCTCCTGTTGTTAAATCTGTTGATTCTAAATCTTATCGAAAAGCCGGGCCCAATCAAAGTTGGGTTCCGAAGAAAGTCTAATCAACCTGTCATTGCAGGGCATTAAGCAAAATAGAAATAAAGTTATATGGGTGCTGGACAGTGGAGCATCGAGGCATATGACTGGAAACAAGTCCCTGCTTACAGAGTTGGTTATGAAAGCTGGCCCTTATGTTACCTTTGGAGATGACAGCATAGGTGTGACAAAGGGATATGGCAAACTGAAAACTGGCAATGTCATTATTGAAGATATTTCCTATGTTGAGGGATTAAAGCATAATTTGTTGAGTATCAGTCAATTCTGTGACAAAGGTTACGAAATTGTCTTCAACAAGAAAGGTGTATCAATCACTCACATCAAGGAAGGTTCACTGGCTTTGAGAGGAGTTCGAAAGGCAGATCTTTTTGTTGCAGACATGGATTCAGCAAATCAGAATGAAGTCACCTGTTTCTACAGCAAAGCTTCGGATGATGAAAGCTGGTTATGGCACAAAAAGTTATCTCACTTAAACTTCAAAACGATGAATGCTCTCGCAAGGCGAGAATTGGTGAGAGATCTACCTCAAATGGAATTCGCTCCGAAAGGACTTTGTGAAGCTTGTGAAATGGGAAAGTCGAAACGAGCATCGCATAAAAGCAAAGAAATTTCTAGTATCACTGAGCCTCTGCAACTTCTTCATATGGATTTGTTTGGCCCAGTGAATGTCCTATCTTTGTCTAGGAAAAGATATGCATTGGTAATCGTGGATGACTTCTCCAAGATATGAGATTGTTCGCAATGACGAAAGACGAAGTACCTTTCCTAATCATTGATCACATCACTCAAATTGAGAATGTTTCAACACTTACTGTGAAGACGATTAGATCAGACAATGGCACTGAATTCAAAAATGCAGTGCTAAATGACTTCTGTGTATCTAAGGGAATACGTCATCAGTATTCAGCCCCGAGAACTCCACAACAAAACGGAGTAGTTGAAAGGAAGAATAGAACATTGGTTGAAGCAGCAAGAACTTTGTTGTATGATTCGAAACTTCCTCTGTATTTCTGGGCAGAAGCAGTGAGTACCGTGTGTTACACTCAAAATCGATCCTTGATTATAAAAGATAAAGAAAAGACACCATGTGAGCTAATGAACGGCAGAAGACCAACAATCAAATACTTTCATGTCTTTGGAGCAAAATGCTATGTACTTATAGATGATGAAAATCTAGGCAAGTTTGCAGCAAAAGCTCGTGAAGGAATCTTTGTTGGTTACTCCACAGATGTGGTAGCAGCTTATAGGGTGTTCTTAGTAAATGATCGAAAAGTGACTGAAAGCTACAACGTTAGATTCGACGATACCAAACTCTCATCAATTTCAAGAGATTCTAGTGAACCTGAGTCCCTAAAATTTCAGAATCTGGACTTAGAAGAACTTGAAGATGAACCTGAGTTGGTTGTCCCATTATATGTTCCAAGTGTACGTGAAGAACCTGAGTCTAGTGAACAAGCTAATCATACAAGATCAGGAGAGACTTCTTCAGTACGAACCGGCAACAACTCAGGGGGAGTAAATAGCAGCTCAAGGACTACTGTTCAAGGCTCGAGTCGAGTTGACTCTAGTTCTGTAGGAGCTGGCACTAACTCAGGGGGAGTTAGTGAAAGTAATCAAAGTAGTCAGCACCACAACTCAGAAAGTCACGCTGAATCATCAAGACAATTTCCAAGAGAACGGGTATGGAATAGAGACCATCCGTTTGAATTAATTATTGGTGATCCAGATGCTGGTGTGTCTACTAGAAGATCCGCAAGAGCTGACCTGGCTAATATTTGCTTATATTCTGGGTTCTTATCCAAGCTTGAACCTAAGGAAATAGAAGAAGCTCTTGGTGATGCTGATTGGGTGATTGCAATGCAAGAGGAACTCAATCAGTTTGAAAGGCAGAAAGTTTGGAAACTGGTACCCCGACCAAAGAACAAATCAATAATTGGAGCAAGGTGGGTATTCAGAAATAAAATGGATGAAAACGGACTTGTAACTCGAAACAAGGCTCGTTTGGTTGCAAAAGGTTATTCTCAGCGAGAAGGAATTGATTATGATGAGACCTATGCACCGGTTGCAAGACTTGAGGCAGTCAGGATGTTCTTGGCATTTGCAGCACATAAGAACTTCAAGGTTTTTCAGATGGATGTGAAAAGTGCCTTCCTGAACGGAGAGTTAGAAGAAGAGGTGTATCTGGAACAGCCGCCTGGCTTCATTGATCCAGAACTTGTAGATTTTGTGTATCTTCTCTTCAAATCTGTCTATGGCCTCAGGCAATCCCCAAGATGTTGGTATGAAACCCTATCCGTATTCTTAATTGAAAGTGGTTTTACTAGGGGAGTAATTGACAAAACATTGTTCTATAAGTATGTGAAGAATGATTTAATACTTGTTCAAGTCTATGTGGACGATATTATCTTCGGGTCATCTAATGAGCGCTTGTGCGAGAAATTTGCTAAGCTAATGCAAGAGAAATACGAGATGAGCATGATGGGAGAGCTGTCTTTCTTCCTTGGATTACAGATCAGTCAGAGAAAAGATGGTATCTTTATCTGTCAATCCAAGTATGTCAGAGATTTACTCAAGAAGTATAATCTAGAAGATGCATCAGCAGCTAAGACTCCCATGGCAACAGCCACGAAGCTTGATGAAGACAAATCAGGTAAATCAGTTGACATCACAAGCTATCGAGGTATGATTGGCTCACTTCTCTATTTAACTGCAAGTAGACCCGATATAATGTTCGCGACTTGTTTATGTGCAAGATTCCAAGCGGATCCTAGAGAATCACATCTCATAGCCGTCAAAAGAATTTTTAGGTATCTCAAGGGCACACCAAATCTAGGGATTTGGTACCCAAGAGATACAGGTTTTAATCTAATTGGCTATACGGATTCAGACTATGCAGGTTGCAGGATTGATAGGAAAAGCACATCTGGTGCTTGTCAATTTCTTGGCAGAAGATTGGTATCCTGGCAAAGTAAAAAGCAACATACAGTATCTACTTCTACTGCTGAAGCTGAGTACATTGCTGCTGGAAGCTGTGTAGCTCAAATACTGTGGATGAGGAACCAATTGAAGGATTATGGCATGGAGCACAAGAAAATTCCAATTATGTGTGACAACACAAGTGCCATTGCCATAACCAACAATCCTGTAGATCACTCAAGAACCAAGCACATTGACATCAGGTATCACTTCATAAGAGAACATGTCGAGGAGGGGACTGTGGAGCTACATTTCGTGCCCACAATGCAACAAATTGCAGATATATTCACCAAACCTCTTGATGAAGTAACATTCAATAGGTTGGTTGGTGAATTGGGAATGCTTAACACAAGTTAGTAAAGCCTTCTATCTGTAAAATCCATGGTTATGTTTGTATATGCAAGCTATTTAATCATTATGTGCTTAGACTTTAAAATGCCTAATTAATGATTGTTATAGGTTGCATATAGTGTGATTTTGCATGAATTCAGTGTGTTTTAAGTGTCTTTTATAGCACAAATCTTTGAATTTATGCTTGTTAAATTGCATGATCATAGGGGGAGTTAAATTCATAATATTCTAAATATTGCATGATTTTTAGATGAATTTACCTATGTTTTTCATGTAATTAGAGGCCTTAGAATTATCAAGAAATGTTTTAATCATGTCATATATTAAAAATCCTTGAATTGATATTTATATTAATTTGACAAAATTTAATTGTTGAGTTTCTTGAAAAATTGTCAAATTATTCTAAGTATCTTCAAAATTTCGAGTTAGTTTCTATCTCGAAACTCATCTAGAAATTCGACTTGGATTTCGATTTGAGCTTCCAGAGTGAAGTTTTGAAAATTCAAAGTCCGGGAAGAATTTCGAGTTAGTGTCTATCTCGAACTTCATCTCGAAATTCGACTTAGGATTCGATTTCGAGTTACCAGTGCCTAGTTATCTTCAAAATATTCGAGATAAAGTCTATCTCGAACTCCATCTCGAAATTGAGATGAGGTTTCCATTTTTGGGGATATTTTGAAAAGAATTGAGAATAACTTCGAGTTAATCTCTATCTCGAAATTCAACTCGAAGTTCGACTTAGAGTTCGACTTAGAGTTCGACTTAGAGTTTGACTTAGAGTTTTAGATGGAATTCTCAATTAGTTTTGAGATGGAATTCTCAATTAGTCAAGGGGATTTTTCGAGTTAACTCCTAACTCGAACTTTATCTCGAATTTCGACTTAGAATTTCGAGATAGATTTGCTTGTTGGTTTTTGCTGTAAAATGGCTAAGTGCTAAATGTTCGAGTTGCCACCTATCTCGAACTTCATCTCGAAGTTCGACTTGATGTTCGAGATAGAGTGTTCCCTGTACGTACTTAGTGTTTTTCACTCTTTTTAACAGGGACATTTTTGTCATTTCACATTCATGTCTATATATACATCTCTAACTCGATGCATCATTCACTTTTACCTAATTCATTTTTTACAGCAGCCTTCATATACAAATAGGCGATTTCAAAGTTCCAATCCCTGATTCGTGATTTCTCTGATTAAACTCATACAGACCACGAATTAATGCCCGATTTTAGACTCCTCTTACCTGTGTGTCATCATTAATCTCTGTGATTGTGTCTTGTATAACTGTTCATCTTCATCGATATATACACACACGTATATACACACTAAATTTCACAGATCTGTTCATACACGATTTCACACACACGCATTTCACTGTTAGTGGAGATTTAATTATTGGTTTGAAATTTGCCTTCCATTGACTGTTAATTGGATCCCATAGTTTAATTTCTCAAAAAGGGACTTTTGTTGTTCTTGATAAATTAAAAGGGATATAACGGTTAATTCTTTAATTAATTGTTTTTCAAAGAATTAATATTAAAATTCACATCTTTTAAAAGAAAAACTTTTAATTAAAATGGCTCACCAATTTTCACTTGCCAAAAACAATTTTTATAATATTTCTACGGAAATTGGTGATCAACTCCCGCGCTTTAAGTCTTGGATACGATTTCTCAATTTGTATTCCAAAGCTAGCGATGCTTTTACTGCTAAACCTACACTAGTACATGATGCTTTACAGCAATTATGGACTAGTGCGGTTTCTTTTGGGAGCAAATCAACCCCCTATGGTTTCAGGTTTACCTTAGCGGGTCAGGAATATGAGGTGAATGAACAAATTGTCAACAGGGTTCTGGGATTCCCGATAAAAGATGCTTATGATCCAGAACCTACAGCTGCAGAACGCCTCAGTTTCTTTGAAGAAATAGGATGTTATCCTCCGTCTGGCCGGATCACTGGAAACATCCAAAAACAATTCTTTCATGTGGAATGAAATTACTTTTTCGAGGCCATCACAAGATGTTTTCGGGCACGAGAAAGCGATTTCCATCAAATTTCCATTCCCATGCAAAACCTTGGAATTGCCCTAGCAAGAGAACTGGATATAAATTATGGACGCATAGTTCTCTCGGAGATAGTTGGTGTAATGGGATCTCTTGCAAGCAGAGACCTCAACACAAAAGATGTTGTCTGCTGGTTTCCTCGGTTCCTACAGATGCTGATTAATGATTTAATACCGAAGGATGCTCTTGCAGTTAGACAGAGTTTTGCCAGAAGTCCAACATCTGCACCACTAGGGATGGGCACTAAGTCACTTTCGACAATTGATAATCAGGACAAACATCAAGGTAAACCAATGTCAATTCCTGAAAACATTCAACAGTGGCTTATTTATGATGCAGGAGTTACCACCTTGGTGGAATCATCGCAAGTTTCATCATATGCTCAGAATCGGTCTGCTCATGCTGAGGCATTTGAAGAGATTCCTGATGAGCAAAGCGGTGATGAACAAGGTAATGAATCAGGTAATCTCTCTCTACATTCTACTCATTCCTCTTCCTATGTTTCTGATTCCCAGACCCAAGAGACTGCTAGCCCGCAGGATCTATCCCAGGGTGAGAGCTATATTTCTAATTCTCTGCCACCCCTGTCACCGGAATCCAAACAGCCAGCACATATAGATGTAGGAAATGATGAGGAGAGTGACCCCGAAGAGCAGCCTCTTACTCGAAAGAAAGCCAAAATTTCTCATGCTGCTACTTCTAAACCTCAGTCAAACCCTAGCGTGTCACACGCAACCACTCCACCTCACGAGAGTGGTTCTCCCCTTGAACAATCTGCACATAGGGATTTTGATGATGATTATGTACCTCTTGAAGATACTGTTGCTTCAAAAGGACATGAAGCTTTAAAAGCTTCCACCGTACCTTCACCGGTACGTACTGATGCTGCAAAGAGGATCGGTTCTGATGTTGTACAAGAACACTTTGTAGCCTCTCAGCCTGAGATTCCAACTCAGGAACAAACAGCAATTGATCCCATAACTGCAAATTATATTGCTTATCCAGTTTCTGCAGGTACTGCTTCATATTTTGGATCAATTATTGAAGACATACACGAGCGTGAGACAGGGAGTGTGTGTGAGAGGTTAGGGAGAGAGGGACCTTCATTTTTAAGGCCCGAAACCGAGCGCCAAATACCAACAGAACGAGTATTAGAGCGAGGTCACCTAAACCAAACACCGTCCCTTAATATTGAAAATCTTGATACACGTATGACTTCTATGGAAAATCAAATGAAGCAGTTTGGGCAGACAATGGGGCAGTTAGGGATGAACATTGGAAACAATCAAAGGGCTCTTGATGACTACGCAGCACGAATGGCAAGTCAAGCTACAGCTTTTAATGATTTGACAAACAAGGTAAATGACTTGGGCCATGCTGGTGGTGTCTTGGGAAACACTCTGAATGAAAGGATGGGAGCAATGGAGATTACAATGGATACTCTGGCTGTGGAGATCAGTAGAGTGATGTTCGCAATCAGAAATTTTGTGCCCCCGGAGTGTTTCGAGCCGCAACAACCTCCCCCCGATGCTGGTACAGGTGGTGCTAGTGGAGCAGGAACCTATGGTTCTGGGTTTGAAGACTTTTATACAGCTGGTGGATCTGGAGACCAGGGTGGAGTTCAGGATAACTCACCTAAGGGGGAGAGTGGAAAGGAGACGAGACAGCAGGGAGTTCAAATCGAAGAAATTCAAGAACAAGCTGATCTTGTCAAAGAAAAAGAAATTGAGTCGTCTACTGATGAAGAGGCTCTGAGAAGGAAAAAGGGTAAGGCAATAGCGATTGAGCAAGATGAGCCATTCGTTGACCTGAGTCATCAAGAAAAAGTACAGGTGGTACTTGACTCAGATTCCGATATGGAAGACGCACCTTTGGAACATGCTATTAAGAGATCATTGAAGGATCAAGGTGGAGGTGCTGGGATGTCTTCCGGAATGCCTGAAGAAATTTCTGTTGATGAGGAAACCCTTAAGTCTCAACGGTTAGCCTTGGAACAAGCTGAGTTCTTTAAAATGAAGGCAATGCAAGAACGTGCTGTGTTTCTAGAAAAGAAAGTGGAGCTACAAGGGAAGCAGTACGATCATGAGCTTGCAAGGCTAGCTGATCCTCAAGTTGATCTGGACAATAGAAGGATAGGGCAGAAGTGGGATGAAGCAAGGAAGATAATGATGGGACCCTGTGCGAAAGGAGTTCATAACAAGGAGGCAGATGATCTGTTCTACAACCTGAATTTGCAGAATCCAATGGCTGCGGACTACATAAGTGCATTGAAGAGATTAATTTCTAAAGTCAGGGTTGGATACAATGCAACACTTAAGGAGTGGCAAGTTATATTGTCTTTGACAGAAGGAGTCCCAATGTCTTTCCTATATGTGGATGACCAATTCATGACGAGAAGATCTGCATCAGAGTTGTTCTTGCTAGCAACAAAAATTCAATACTCTCATTCTGAGAATCTAAGCATTCTGTATAGGGATCAGTTAATGCAGCTAGCAGAGGACAAGGGTCCAGAATTCTCAGCATATCCTAATGTTGTCCGGATGGTGGTTGACAGTAAATTGAAGAGGGTGAGCATGGAGGAAAAGGACTTAATGGAACTTTCAGTGGAATCTCTTAAGGCCGTCTGTAGACAAATGATGAGTAAGGGATTCGCGTCTGAGCTTAAAGATAAATCAGTGAAGATCATTGAAAGTGCCATATTCAAGAAGAGCAATGAGGTGTGGAAGTGTGATATCATTGCTCCAAACCCTCTTGATAATGTGAAGGTTGAACCAGAGCTGATAGAAAAGAAATGGAATATTCTTCAAGCTATGAAGAATGTAGATGAAGCTCTGAATCTTCCTTCTGGAGAACTGGAACAAGGAGAGATAAGGGAGTCAGTTGGTGTTCCAGGAAGGGATAGTGTATACTGGATACACTCTTTTGTTGATGATACAGCTGATGCCTTAGTATTCATAGATGCAGACCAGCATAAAACACTCTTGCATATGAGTAGAAAATGGCTGCTGCAGACTCAAGATGCTGCATTTCTGGAGAAAGTGTTATATGTGTTCAAATGGGAAGATGTGGAAGTTAAGTATGTGAAAGAAAAGCAGAGACTCGTGAGTTACCTGTCTGATGTAGTAGTGGAAAAGAAGCGAATGGAGCAAGATGCGGCGAGTGTCCACAATACTAACCGTGTCAAAGGCTATCCCAAAATGATCTATTGTCAGTTTAAAGCTGATAAAGCTCATTGGAAACCTCAGCTTATAATGAAGAAATTTGAGGACATTCCAAATATCAGGACTACTCAGGAGGTGGACAAACTCAGAAGGCTTTTCAAACATCCTTACCCAGAACCCAGGAACCCTCTAGAAATGGAAGCAGTAAGTTTGTTGAATGCTAGGTGGACGCAGCTTCATGATCCAGTATATAAGAAACAAAAGCAGCAGAAGGAGAAGCGCGAAAAGCAAAAAGAAGAGAAAGATCAAGCTGCTGAAGCTAGGAAGAGGAAACGGAATTAGGGTTAAAGGTCAGAGTGGTGTGAACTTGAAGTTGGAAAAACTTCATGTCTTTCGGTTGCTTTAACTCACTTGAGGAAAATTCACCTTAGAGTGAATCCAATAAGGTGATATAAGTTTGACTAAAAGATATGAAATAATCCAGGTGATAGGAATCATTCAAATGATCTTTAATTCGAGGTTCGAATTCTGTTTCTAGTTTAAGTTCTTTGTATTGTTTTCAAATACTTTTCAATTGTATATTTTTCAAGACTGTAATGTTAATTATCTTTTCTCGTCTCTTGTTTAGTTGAGTTATCCTTCATTAATTTGAATGTCATTGTTAGACAATCAAATTGGGGGAGATTGAAAGGCAGAGTGTATAAACTTGTAACACTATAACTAATGTAACTAAATTAAAAGAAAAGATACTTAACCAGAAGACAATCAAGAACAAGAAGTCACAAGAAATCAACACTATATGAAGACAAGGTAATTGATACAATTGAACATGTTAACTATGATCAAGCCAAGAAGAAATCTTTGAGAGAAGTTCAAGTCAAAGTTGTTCATGCCTCAGTGATTTGAGGATTCGAGAATCAAGATCATAACTATCAGTATCAACAAGACCAATTGATTTCAAGTGAACAAGAAGGAAAGCAAATATTGGAAAGCCAAGTTACTAAGTGAATATGGTAATTTATTCAAGAAGCAGAAACACTATCAAGACTAGTCACTTATGAACCAGACCAGTGCATCAAGTGTCAGGACATTGATAGCAAGTTTATGTCAGTAATAAAGATCCATGTTCAAGAGCTTGCTGAAGAATAAAGAAGACATGAAGATATCATAAGCTCAAGATGTGCATTGAAGTTTCAAGTTGAAGACCAGAATATTTTCTAAGTACTAAATGTTCTGGATGGCCAAGTAGAATATTTCTAAGTAGAAGTTCGACTTAGAAATTTCGAGATGGCTAAGTAGAAATTCTCAAGTAGAAGTTCTACTTAGAGTGCAGCTTCAACATGACATGGCATCTTCTGATTGGCAGATTTCCAAGCTTTCAAGATAAGGCAAGATTTATGTGGACATCATTGGGCCACGTACATCTTAGTCTTTGAAGACTACAGGACATAGATTACATGTAGTATAAATAGAAGCACTTGTGTAATGTTTTAGTTAGTGAGCAATATTGAAAAAACACAAGAAAAAGAGAGAGAGTACATTCACAGAGCTTAGAATCATTCACTTCTCTCCGAACTTCTGTTATACTTTGTAATGAATGTTGTAGCAACCTTTTCAAGTTATATATAAAGAAATATATTCCTTGAATCTGCGTGTTCATTTATTGCATCGTATTTATTGCTTCTCATATTCGAAAAGTTGTATTCACCCCCCCTCTACAACACATTTGGACCTAACAAGCACCCACCAGATAGCAGGACAGGTGATCCAGAGCTTTTAGGTGCAAAGTGCAGATTACTCCAAAGTTCCCCAATGAGAGCGCGCCCATTGGCTACAGGAACAAAGCTCCAAAGCACACACCAAAGAGAGATCTATCTTTGCACCGAGGAGAACATGCCCTCAGTGTATAAGAAAGATCCCTAAATCTAGGAAAACCCCTAGAGGCCTTCTACGACGGACATCCCCCTCCTGAGATACGACAGGAGGGAATTCTTCAATAATTAAATGCAAAATCAACATTGTAGCCATCCTCGAATTCCAACATATCCCAGGGCGCGCCCGAAACCCCCAGGGCGCGCCCTAACTTCCTAAAAACCCTAATTTGTTCTCTAGAATCCCAAATTGAACCCGTTATTAACCCGAATCCATCTTGAAAATACCCGAACCGAATTTTGGCTATAACAGATACCTTGCATTGAAACCGTCTGGACTTGGGGCTTTGTTTGCATCCATTTTCTTTAGTGTAACGTATATTTCCTCGAGTGAAAACTTGTTTTCAAGGGCCATGGCCTCTTCCCCTGTGATTTTATGATTGTCTAACTGGCCAATATGAAAGCAGGACGTTGTTTCCTTCTCCTCGAATCTGATTTAAAAGTGTTGTGCAAAATTTCCTTGAGTTTGTTTGGTTCCGTGACCCAAAGATTGTTGTGCCATGTCTCACAAATGTTGTTGCTTCTCGTTCTTTGTGAGATCATTTCATGAAAGAATTTAGTGTTCCTGTCCCCCTCCGCTAACCATTTTGCTCTCGAATTTTGTTTCAACATCGAATCTAGGTCTTCATAACCCTTTTGAAGACTCTCTTTTATATCTTGTTGGTTGGTAGGCCCTCTATCCGTGTCGCTTTTGAGCAAGTCTTGTTCTAAATTGCGGATATTAGCCTCACATTTGTCGTTAATGTGTGAGTTCTAGTGTTGTATTTTCCTTCTGAGTACTCTTAATTGCTGTTGAATATCCATTGCTTTGGTCGCTAGATCTTCCATTGTTCTATCCATTGTAGGATGTTGAAATCTTGTTTCTCTAGCCAGTAGTGGAAAGCCTTGACTGGCTTTGGACCCCAATCTACCTGTTGAAAGTATAGTAGTATTGCTAGGTGGTCCGAGTTCTTTCTGCTTAACCCTTTTACCTTCCAACCCGTGCCCCCCTCCCATAGGTCATTTGTGAGGATGCGATCTAGTTTTGATTTTTTCTATGCAGGACCAAAAACCAGGTAAAACTGCAGTTCTCTCCTTTTACCTCACCCATGTTGTTGTCTAGGAATGTTTTGAGGGCGATCAAATCTGATTTCCTGTACCTGCAATTAGCTGCTTCAACCTCCTCCAAAATGAAGTTTAGATCTTCTGCTAGACAGAAAGGTTCATCTTGGTTATTATCCAGTATTTGTTGGATCTCCGCCCATAGCTGGATTTTTTCACGGGGTTTTTGAGGCGCGTAAATGTTGATGAAGTTATGATTCTCCTGACAAGATAGATCCCCCATGTACATACGTCCCCTGTTATATATCCAATGTTTTGAAATCGTTGCTGTTGGGCCAGAGGCCCACTTAGATAGTCAAGCCCAATAAAGGCCCAATTAGGTCTCTATAAATATACTTGTAACCACAACATTAAGGAGATTGGCAATTTGATACACTTACTCTAACAATGGCGCTAGAAGGAGGTTTAACTTCTTCCTAACAAACTTTTTCAAAAACAGCTATAAACACTAACAGATCGAAATTCAGAGTTCGAAAATCGACCTTAATCCTTCATTAAGAGCGTGAAGGATGGCCGATGAAGCTCCGAAAACTCATAATGTTGCAAGTATTAAACGAGCTGATAAATCTAAGAGTTTAATGGCTCCTCAAGCTTTGTTCTCCTCGCCACCAGGGCCTAGCTTGTCGGATCCGGTGAACGGATCTCGAAGGGCGAGAAGAGACAATAGACAGCTAGTACTTACACCTCAAGGTAAGCACGTCTTAACAAGCGATGCTCGTTTGCATTTGATAAAGCTCAAAAGACAGAGGGAGCAACAATTTGTAGCTCCAGGTGATATCGTTATCGACGATGAGCTCCGCCGGTTAGATTTGGAACGACAAATTCTGGCTGAAAAGGTAAAGAGGAAAAAGGAAATAATGAGATTACAGAAAGAGCTCCAAGAGGTGTCCGAGGGGCATGTCTCCTTTGAATATCAAACTGAAAATCATGAATCCTCTTGGAGGACATCTATGGGAAGTAAATATTCAAAGTAAGAGAAGTCTCATGATTCACTTTCATCAAGGAAGCGTAAAACTAGAATTGAATAAAAGGAGTATTTAGAGGATGATGATGAGGATTACGAGAAAGAGGAATCAAGCACAGCTGGATTATCAACAAAAGACATTCTGAAATTCAAGGAGTTCATTAGGACTCAATCGGGAGTAGGGATGGGCATTCATCCCGGCCCGCCCAATCCCGGTCCGATCCCCGCACCAAACAGGGCGGGGATTCGGGGATTTTTTCGGGGACGGGCCGGGGAGCGGGGACAATTTTTAAAAAAAATCGGGGAGCGGGCCGGGGTCGGGTTTTTATGTGTCCCCGACCCGATCCCCGACCCCCGCCCCGATTTTCAATCCCGACTCGATTTCACCACACTTTAATACATACATACATACATAAATACATATATATATATATATATATATATATATATGTGTGTATATATATATATTAATAATCATATATTAATATAAACGAATTTCCAATACTTCATATTGGAAACAAAATGATGTTTTAATTTTATATGTTTGTCTTTCTAATAGTTAAATAACTTCAATTACATGTTATTTATAATTATTTCTTTAAATAATATTTTTTTTATCTTAATTTAGTACATTTGATCTCACTAGTTAATGTTTTAGATTATTTAATATTATTTTTTGTTTTAAATAAAATTCCCCGATTCCCCGCGGGGATCCCCGTTACCCGTTTGGGCCGGGGACGGGGAATGAAAAATAGTCCCCGACGAGGATCGGGCCGGGGACGGGGATCGGATTTAAAATCGGGGATGGGGGCGGGGATGGCACTCCCCGACCCCGAAGTGCCCCGACGCCCATCCCTAATCGGGAGAGACTGAGGTCTCTTCGGAAAGTCCATTGACTAAAAACATCGAAAGAGCTAGAGTGAATAGGGATCTTAAGGTGCCATCGATGGATCAGTTTGACGGCTCCACAGACCCCTATGACTTTGTCAACCTATTCGATGGTCGAATGTCCTTTTTTGGCCACAACGAGATGGCAAAGTGTCAGTTCTTTCTGACGTGTTTGAAGGGCAGCAAGGTCAATTAAGTCATGGTCCAGTTTAAAGGAAAAATTCAATTCCAGGTTTTCTACTAATAAAAAGGGAAAAAGGCTAACAGCCTCTCTGGTGAATGTTCGTCAAAAGTCAAATGAATGATTACGGGAATATTTAAATCGTTTCAGGGCAGAAATGATACAAATTCCGGACTTGGTAGAGAACTTGGCAATGACGTACTTAGCAGCGGGAATTGATAGATCAAGGCACAATGCAATTCTGGAAGAGTATTTTGAAAAGGAACCTCAATCACTCCAAGCAGCTATACAACTATTTGAGCGAAGGATAACTCTCCAAGAGGTTGTAGGAAGCATACAGTCCTCCAGGTCTCCGAGGTCGAGAATGAGTAGGGTAGTAGAGCAGACTTCCCAATGGGAATATCGTCGGGGTGATAGAACTGATCGAAGCACCCGAGGAGTTCGAGGAACATGGGTAAGGTCACCAACTCAGTTAAAAAAGGAGGATGCACCCCTACACACTTCAAGAAGGTCTCCAACATCTCAGATATCTCCATCTAAGCAACGACCTTGGACTCAACGGCCTCGAAGTGAACGAGAATTTACAAAACTTAATATGGACAGACTCGCAATCCTAGGAGCTCTTAAGTCTGAACCTACATACATACCCCCAAGACCAATGAACCCGAATAGACCTCTGAGCAATAAGTTCTGCCACTATCATGAAGACACAGGCCACGATACCGAGAGATGTTACCAGCTGAAAAACTTAATTGAGGATAAAATCCAGAAGGGAGAACTTTCTCATTTCATTGACAGAGGTGATGTGATACAACAGCAAAGAACTGAGTCAGACAGGATTATTGATACTATATCTAGAGGAACCACCTCAGGGGGTTCATCAAATAGGGCAAAGAAAGCTTATGCAAGAGAAGTGTTCCGGGTGGAAAACAAGAAACCAAAGAAAAATCCCTCTTTGGTAATATCATTTTCAGATGAAGATTTCGGAGACAGAATTATACAAGATCATCAAGATGCATTGGTAATTACTACAAAAATTGGAACAAATACAGTCAAGAAGATAATGATCGATGATGGCAGCTCGGTCGACATTCTATATCAAAGTGCCTTTTCCAGAATGGAGTTGGGTGATATGAAAGTCAACAGCGCAAAAGATGCACCTTTGTATGGGTTCACTGGCAATAAGGTTAAGACAGTGGGAGTCATCGACATGCCTGTACTATTTGGATCCCCACCTTGCCAAAAATGGCTCGTGGTCAAGTTCCACATTGTTAACGCCATTTTCGGTTATAATGTGATATTGGGGAGATCAACTATTGCGGCTTTAAGAGGCATAGTCTCTATAACATACCTCCAAATGAAATTTCCCACCGATTTTGGTGTCGGAGAGGTGTGTGGAGATCAAAGAATAGCTCGACAGTGCTATATAAACTCAGCAATTCCAAAAAGGTCGGTTAATCCATCATCCTCGGTAAATCAAGTGGTTGAAATGGATCCAAGGGACATAATTGAAATACCTAAGCCACCTAGTCACGAACCAGTCGAACCAGTGGAGGAGATCCCTTTGTACCTTGATGACCCTGAGAAGGTCGTAAAGATCGGAACAAGATTGCCCGCCGAACTTCGTGAGACTCTCATTCAAACATTAAGAGAGTTCGTGGACATCTTCGCTTGGACTCCCAAAGACATGCCAGGGATTCCAGCGGAATTAGCTCTACATCATCTTAATATAAAACCAGGGGTTCAAGAAGTGAAGCAAAAAAGACGTATTTTCTCCAAGGAAAAACAAGAGGCCATTGAAAAAGAGATTGACAGGCTACTTGAGGCGGACTTCATCAAGCCCGTACAATTCCCGAAATGGATTGCTAATCCGGTTCTAGTAAGAAAGAGCAACGGCAAATGGAGGATGTGCATAGATTATTCGGACTTAAACAAAGCATGCCCCAAAGATTTTTATCCTTTGCCTAACATCGATCAACTCATTGATTCTACTACTGGTAATGAGTTATTGTCCTTCATGGATGCGTTTTCAGGGTACAACCAAATAAAATTGGCTGAACAAGATCAGGATGATACGGCATTTATAACCCATAAAGGGGTCTTTGGGTTCAAAGTCACCCCTTTTGGTCTCCTAAATGCAGGGGCAACGTTCCAGTATGCAATGGATAAAATATTTGCATCTCAAATTGGAAGGAACGTCCAAGTATACGTTGATGACATCATAGCAATGTCACCAACTGCCTCGGAACACATCAAAGACCTCAAAGAGACCTTTGGGAGAGTAAGGGCTAGTTCTGTGAGGTTGAATCCAGCAAAGTGCTCTTTTGGCTTGAGTGGAGGCCGGTTTTTGGGATTTTTACTCACTCAGAGGGGTATAGAGGCAGATCCAAACCAAATAAAGGCCATTCAAAGTATGACAGCTCCAAAATGCCTCAAGGAGCTTCAAGTCCTCACAGGATCCATAGCAGCTCTCAGACGTTTTATACCTCAATCTTCGAAGAAATGCCTACCAATGTATGAGGCAATTAAGGAAGCTTCAAAATGTAAGACTTTTACTTGGACAAAAGATTGTGAGGAAAGCTTACAAGGGATCAAAGATTTCCTTGTATCTCTACAAGTCATGGCTAAGCCTCTTCAATGTGAGCCTTTAAAGTTATACCTATCAGCATCAGATTCTACCTTGGCTGCAGTAATGGTTAAAGAAGTAGATGCCGAGCAGAAGCCCGTGTACTATACGAGCTACATACTCAAAGACGCTGAGACAAGATACTCCAATATAGAGAAGCTTGCATATGCCTTGGTCATGGCTAGCAGAAAATTGAGGCAATATTTTCAAGGGAGAACAATCGTTGTGATGACAAACCAGCCCTTGCGTCGAATACTTCACAAACCCGTCATGACGGGGAGGTTAGCTTCATGGACTGTGGAGTTAAGTCAGTTCCACTTAGAGTTTCAGCCAAGGACTGCAACAAGGTCTCAGGCCTTAGCAGATTTCATTACAGAATGCACGTTTGCCTCTTCTGAGCTAGGGGAGATAATATCAGGTGCAAAAGATAAAGTATGGACCCTGTTCACAGATGGGTCATCCACCTCAAAAGCTGGAGGAGCAGGAGTGATACTCACGAGCCCTGAGGGCTTCACCATCCGACAGGTCATCAAGTTCAAATTCCCCACAACCAACAATGAAGCAGAATACGAAGGTCTCATAGCAGGTTTGATTCTAGCTCAACATCTGGAAGTACCCGCCATAGATATATTTTGTGATTCCTAGCTTGTTGTAAAGCAAGTTTGGGAGAATTTAAAACTCTCAATGAAAGAATGGCAACATATAGAAAGGCAACCTCAGAGTTGTTACAACATTTTACGACGTGGACCATCAACAATATTGACAGATCTAGCAATCAATGGGCATATGCCTTGTCAAAACTGGCCACGTCAGATACTTCCAACACCTCAGAGCCTGTATACTTCAAGGAGCTGAACGAACCTTCGATAATTCAAAAAGAAGTATTTTGCGTTTCAACACAAGAGGATTGGAGGACTCCCATCATCAAGTTCATCCAAGGAGTACATCTAGAGATGAATAAACAAGAAGAGAGAAAAATGACCCTAAAGGCAAAGCATTATTGTCTAATCGACAATAAGTTGTTTAGAAGAGCTTTGGTCGAACCACTGCTCAAATGCGTCAATCAAGACGAAGCGAATATAGTCATGATTGAGGTACACTCAGGAATTTGCGGTGACCATTTAGCTGGGAAAAACATGGCATTGAAAATTATGAGACACGGAATCTACTGGCCTACCATGCGCCAGGACTGTGAGGAGTTTACGAGGCGATGTGAGCCATGTCAGAAGTACGGGTCTATGAATCACAGACCTTCAGTTCCTTTTAATCCCACGACGACTCCGTGTCCATTCTTCATGTGGGGAATTGATTTAGTAGGACCCCTGCCAAAAAGTTCTAAACAATGCCAGTACATAATCGTGGCAGTCGATTACTTTACAAAATAGATAGAGGCAGTTCACTTCTTTATGGAGCAGATAGTGTTCAGGTTTGGGGTGCCTAGGATGGTTGTTACAGACAACGGAACTCAGTTCACGGGAGAAAAGTGGGTCAATGCAATGGCCGAGCTCGAAATACAACACCTTAAAGCTTCAGTTGCATATCCACAAGCAAACGGACAAGTGGAGATCACTAATAAGGCAATTTTGTAAGGACTGAAGAAAAGGTTGCTTGAATCAAGTAAGAATTGGGTGGATGAACTGCCAAACGTGTTGTGGAGTCTCCGGACCACACCAAAAGCCTCTACAGGAGAAACACCGTTCAGAATGGCGTACGGAACTGAAGCAGTACTACCAGTGGAAATAAGCTCAAAGTCTCTGAGGATCGAAAAATTTGACCCAAAGATGTCTGAAGAAGGTTTAAGACTAAATGTTGATCTCCTCGAGGAGCTCAGAAACTCTTCACAGGTCAAAGTCGCCAAATACCAAGACAAAGTAGCAGAGCTGTACAATTCAAAGATCAAACCAAGGAGTTTTCAGGTCAATGACCTCGTGCTAAGAGAAGCGACAGCATCGATGCCTTCAAAGCAAAGCAAGATATCTCCACCATGGGAAGGACCTTACCGGGTCATGAAGGTCATTGCTTCTGGTTCTTACCGTCTTGAGCACCTCGACGGAACTCCGGTTCTAAATGCTTGGAATGCCATCCACCTCAAGAAATTCTATCCATAAAATCCTCTGGTAGGAATCAATTATCTCTTTAAGTTATTTAAGTTATTGAGCAAGTTTCTAGACTCCAATGTATCTAAGTCGCATTCATAGCTTACTCTATCACTTGATAATTCATGATATAAGATCGACTTTTGTTTTAGATCAACTTTTGCTTTAAATTATTATATTATTTTGCTTGATTAAATGCTTGCCAACATTCAAAGCGAAATCAAGAGGAAGCATACCAAATGGTAACGCCATGACTACCTCACATCCCAAGTTTTTAAGAAGCACAAGGTAAAACGTTCCAATAATATATTCAATAATTAGAACACCAAAAGGATAAAATGCACTAAAGTGGAATGCTCCGATCACCACAAAACAGCCTAAATGGCCCGAATTCTCCTGGGACATATGTAAGTTCGCCACGAGCAAAAATAAAGGTAAATATTGTTGAGTATTGAACACGGTAAAAGAATACAGAGGGGGGGGGGTGAATGGATTCTTGAACTTTTCTTGGATTGAGTCTGTGTAGCAAATAAGTGCCTGTGTGTGCAGAAATTAAGGTGCGGATAAATAAACAACACAAGACACAATATCACTTTAATCTAATGTATATTAGATAAAGGTTGCTACAATCTGTGAATACAAATGGTAGTATTCTCAGCTTCATTTTTCTCAGAGAGATATAGCTTACAGTGTATGAAAAACTTGACTCACAAAGTTTTTTTTTTAAGTTATGAAGTGAGGCTGTGTCCTTATAGAACATGGATACAGCCTGCTTACTACAAATAAGGTAGCTAAAACACATTACTTTCTAGTCTGTCTATCCTTTTTGAGTAAGTGTCCAAACGGTTACAGATTTGACTTTGCAAAGCCTGTTTAGATCCACTTCTTTAGCTCCTTGTCTCTTCTATATCTCTCCAAGCTTCCTTGTAGGCTTTCCAGAGCACGTTACAGGTTGTGGTCCATAAAGTGCATTGGCTTGTTGCAGGTTTCTGACTTGTACAATTTCTTCAGTATTTTGTCTCCAAGAATGTATTCGAGAAGTGACTAAGTAAGTGATTCGAGAACTAGAATTGACTTGATCGATAACTCTGAGTTCTCGAATACTGTTATAGTGACATATCGAACCACTTCTCGAATAGCTCTTTTCCATCAGGATTCCTTGAGTTGTCGAATAGAGCATTTGACTTATCGAATCCTCGAGTTGTCGAATAGCTTTCTGAGTCTTTGAGATATCGAATGGAACTTTGACTTGTTGACTCTTTGAGAACTCGAATACCATCTTGACTTGTTGACTTCTTGAGTTCTCGAATAGAGTAGTAGACATATCGAATCCCTGAGATATCGAATGAGATATCGAACAGTGTATTCAGAGATATCGAATAGTGTCTTGAGATATCGAATCTCTGACTTCTCGAATGCTGGACTTCTCGAATAGACAAATATACTTCTCGAATTGGTACTTAGGCAAATTCTTCATTTCTTCAAATCCCAACTGTGATTATTTGGCAGTCTTTAACTCCTTGCTTGAGGCATGAACCATGGAACTTCTTTCAAGCATTATTCTAGACTCTATTTGTACAGTTACACAACTAGGATTTGATGCCTATTACAAGTACAATACAAATAGAAACTCTACAACTAGAGGTTCCCTCAGTTAAGAGGTCATGTAAGTAATGCAAAGCATTACAAACAATTAGGCTTGTTATTAGATGTATACAGGCATGCCTCTGTAACTAACAATCTCCCCCAAATTGTGAGTGAGACCCTTAGTCACAATTTCATGTCTGATAACAAGCCTAACATACATTAAAGATAAAACTTTTAAAAGTACAGGTATGTGATTTGATTGAACACATAAATGAAATTACAAGATAAATACTTCTTACAGTATGATGAGGTACTAGACGTTTTCTTTTGATTGCATCTCCATTGCCTTGGCTTGTAGATCATCATATGCTTTCTGTTTCCTTTCTTTCTCCTTTCTTGCAATCTCATCTACTGCTCTCATGATTTCTGACATAGCATCCAATTCTTCAATCATAATAGAGTTTTTGAAATCTTCAAGCACTGGCTTCAGAATGTTGGCAGGATAGTGACTGAGTAGGTTCATTCTTATATTGACATTGTCTCCATTTCTCCTCCTATACTTCACCACATAGGGATCAAACTGAACTCTACACAATCCCTTTGCCCTTAGCTTTTCTGCTTCAATCTCCAGTCTATCAATTTCTTTCTCCCTTTCTAACCATTTCTCATAGCAGCCCTTCCTTATCTTCTCAGCATATTCTTTCTTCATTTTCACAAAGTCAATCAATTCCAGCTTCCATACTTTCTCCACCTTGTCCTTAGAATCCAGCAATGCAATGATTCTTTATATCTCATACAATTTACCCCAATGTTGACAACCCCCTTGTTTGAATTTCATTTCTTTCCCATCAGTGTACTTGATTACAAGGTGGTCATCCACAATTGCAGCATAGCATATCTTTTGAGCTCTCAGAAATAGCAATTGCTCTTCATCAAAGTCTTCATCAAGTGGCTGGAGCTTTAATCCTGGAATGATTGTTAGGGCTCTAGATTTGGATAGCTTCACTCTCCTTGCAGCATGTTTAAATTTTATCCTCTTGACATGGTTGCTTGGCAGAAATCTTTGACCTTGGTTGGTAGACCATAGTAGTATTCCATTAGCAGATTGCTTTCTGAAACATACACATGGTTTCTTGACTTGAATCTTCTTCTTTTCTTGAGATGGTAAGACAGTTGCAGAAGCCATAGATGTAGATTTTGCTAGGTCACTACTAACAGTATTCACCCTAGACTTAGAGTCTTGTGTTGTGGTGAGATTACTGCTAGCATTGCCTAAGGCTTGCTGTTTTCCACTCTTTCTCACATATGTTTTACCCTGGTCATTATCATCCTTTTCATCCTTGTCCCCCTTTTTCTTCTTATCTTCATCACCCTTATCTCTCCTGTGATGTCTTCTCCTCCCATCACCTTTGTCTTCAGAATCATCATCCTTATTTCTCCTAGGTTGAGCCATCTCTGGAATTTCACCAGTTGCAATATAGGTTCTGAGGATATGCAGTGCCTCAATTTCTTCAGCATTTCTGGCTCCAACCTTCTTCTGTAATTGATCAATGATAGCAATGATCAGTCTGTGATTTCTGGAGGTGAGATCATGAGGAATGACCAATTGCTTGATATCTTCAATTCTGGTACCAGACTGATAAATAATTGTCCATGGCTTCTTGATCACTTCTGGTAGCCTTGTAGGTTGACCATTCCTCAAATCATCAAACAGACTCTTGCTGTTCTCATTTTTCTTCTCAATGATCTCAAGTATGGCATCTATCTCTGAGTGCTTTAGGTCTTGTAGAATCTGGTATGTTAGATGCCATATCTTTAGTTTGGAAACCATCACTATCTCCTTGACCCATATATTGTTGACTTTCTTGGGGATGACAGTGATGTAGTCTATCTGCTTCTTCACCTCCCTCAGATAAAACTGAGTGTCACCAACCTGTTCCCTTATGGCTTTCAGAAACTCCAAGAAGGCTTTATCATGATAGTCATTGGAGTTAGCAACTTCTTGTAGCTTGGCCTCAGTAACAACTTTGACTTCTACAGGCTTGGCACTCTCAGATATAGAGATTGGAGGTTTGTCAGATGGCATACTCCCTGCAACCACTGTGGTAGTTATGGATTGCTTTTGTCCTCCAGGAGTAGTGATGTGCACAGTTGGTAAGGTGACAACTGGCAAGATAGATGGAGGCTCATCTACTTTGGCTTTTCCCTTGCCAGGCACATTTGCTAGAGACTTAGAAGCCCTTTGTTGACCACCCTCTTTGATTATTATGCCTTTCTCTCCCTTTGTCTCCCCCTTTGAATTTGAGTTCCTAGCCTTCTTCTCCCCCTTAGGCTTGTTGTCAGGCACAGAGGCTGTAGAAATGTCCTTTGGGAGTGAAGATTCATCAGGTAGAGGGAGACCCATATGCTTCATCATTGCAGCTAACATGGATTGTTGATGCAGAAGGACATCAGCTGTGGTGGATGCTTGGGTGTCCAACTGATCATTTAGCGATGCAACCTTTTCTGTGAGATGAGCATTGGTCTTGGTGAGAGTAGCTACCTCCTGCTCAAGAGTGTTGACCTTAGTGAATAACTCATTGGCCTTGAAGCCAGATAAAGATTGATCCTGCAGCCTCTTCACTTCATATTTAGACAATTCATGCACAGGGACATCAGTCACTAGTCTATCTCCATAAAGATTTTTGAACATTATCCTCAGCATGGCATTGGCATCTGTAGTCTGGTCAGATAGATTCTGAAATTGATGCCCCAGACCTGTGACAGCATCTTTTAGCACAGCCAGGCCATTGTCCACCTGAGTGCAGGTAGAGTTGCAGTGTTTGATGTCCTTGAACACACTGTCCAATTGAGGAAATTTAGCATCAAAGGCCCTCTTGACTTCTGCTACTGAAGTGGCTGTCTTATCACACACCCTGTTGACTTCAGTTTTGACTCCCATGCCAAGATAGTGTGCAGCCTTGAGGAAACCCTTGTAGGAGTCATTCACAGCTTCATACACTTCACCAGGTGACAGGGATTTTGCATTGGAGCCCAGTGAAGTGATGTATTCCTCCCTGAGATACTGAAGTGCTTCATTGAGAGTAATATCATATTTTCCTTGCAACCAGGCATCTATGTTGCCATCTCTCTCAGCATCATCAATGATCTTTGACTTCTGCACTTCCACATCATCCCTATGGCATAACAGAATAGCCTCATAGTCTGGATTGGGCATGTCTGCAGTGAGAAGGTGCTGAGCAATCTTTGTGAACTCAGGAATCTGATCCACAATTAAGCTTTGAAGTGCTTCAACCGTCAATTGTTGTGGAACAGACCCTGATCCTGAAGCACTGTCATGTTGCACAGGCTTCAGCCATGTTGACATGAAGTCAGAGCTAGAGCTAGGCAAGCTAGTCTCCTCAGTTACAGATGCAACTTCTGTAACCGGATGGATTGACTCTACTACTGGTGTCACCACAGAAGTGGGATGAATTACACCAGCAGTTGACACAGGCACAGAGTCTCTAGTAAAAACTAGGGGAACCTCTGTGTTTGTGATGGTGTCATTAGGATATGCCTCAGCATGCATTCCCTCACCATCTAAATGTGGGTTCTGAGTGGTGAACAAAGTGTCATGCACTAAGTCACTTGAAATTATTGGTTCATCAAGCAAAAAGGATTCTTGATGATCAATACCTTGCATCTCAGTTGTCTGAGTTGCAGGTTCCAAAGAAATTTCAGAGTTAGATTCTGGAAGAGAAGTGTGTTTTAGAGTAGATTTTGGCAACTCCCCCTGAGAGATAGAGGGAGTTTCAAAAGTGATGTGCTCTCCACTCAGTGTTGTGCCAGCCTTATCACTCCCATGTGCTGACTCTATACAAGAGGGTGCATTGGGGAGAATGCTTGATTCTATAGGTGCACCCTGTTGAGAGGATACACCTAGTGAGCTGTGTGCCCCTGATTTTACAACTTCAGCCATTTGTGTGACTGAAGAGGTGGTTTTAGTTTTCTTCTTCTTTGTTCTGTGTAAGGGTAACTCAGATTCCTCACTTCCTAGACCTAATTCAACAGCTAATGCTGCTTCAGACAAGATATTTAAAGGTGCAGACATTACTTCCTTTCTCTTCTTTTTACTAACATCACCCTTTTGAGAGGATGATGCAGTTGGCTCAGTAAGAGGTAGAGTGTTTGGTTGAGAGGGTTGGTTAGCAGGCCCTGGGTTAGCATTTTGTTCTACTTGCTTGGGCTGTGCTAACTTAGATTTTGCATCAAATGTTGGCATGTTGTGGGGGTAAGTCCTAAACAAACTCTCCATATGGGGAGTTATGTTCAGTCTTACATCCACATCATTCCTAGTTTCCAAGTTACCAAAAATGAGTTTGGTCATGGACTTAGGATAGCCTATTTTATTTTTATCAATCCCAGGCAATTCAATCAATGAAGCATTTTTATAATTAAGTACAGATTGAATAAAGCGAGGGAAGAAAATATCAGTACCTCTCTTGGTTGTGTTCTTACCAAGTCTCCCATATAATTCTTGAAGTATGATTTGGCCAACATCTATCTTCTTTCCATAGGCCAAAGCATATCCAATTTGCTGCACAGGTGCACTGATTTGATCAAAGCTTGATTTCCTGGCAGTGAAGACTTGGAGAAGAGTTGCAAACACATAGCTCCACTCCTTTCTCAGATTCTTTCTGTTTAGCTTTCCAAGGTTAATCCCATCTGAGTAGTTTATGAACTCAAAGAATTCCTCCAACTCTGCGTTAGTGGCCATTCTGTCAAATGACTCTTGTTGTAGTCCTAGTGCTTGGTTCATGTCTGCAGTAGTGATAATGATTTCCTTATCTTGAACCTTGCAGTAGATGACATAGGAAGTGATTGCGTTTTCCAGGGCTACAACCTCCACAATAGCAGTACTCCAGAATTGTTCCAGAATATCGAGATACAGAGTTGGGTTGGCAGAGAGTGCATCCTTGATATATGACTCAGCCATCCATTTAACAAAGCACTTGAAATTTGCATTGGGTGCTTCAACATCACTAGTGAGAGCGATGAAGTTGGTGTTGAACTTTACTGTTGCCATTTGTGTAGAAGAGAGAAAAGAAATTGAAGGTTGAAGAAGAAATTTGGCTTTTCGTAGCTAGGGTTTCAGGGGTTTAGAGAGTGTAGATGCTTGAGAAATCGAATGAAATGAATCGAATAGATGTGAGATTGTATAAGTATGAAGTACTTGAATTGTCGATTAGCAGACTGTTTTGTATCGACAAGTCAGGCATTCGAGAAGTAGAAAACAACTATTCGAGAAGTCAAGAATGGCTTAATCGATAACTCAAGCAGATAGAAACTCACAGCTGGCAGTTATCTAACTTAGAAATAATTCTAAATTAAATAAAATGTGTTTTTATGAGTGAATTAAATTTTTAGATAAAAATCCAAAATCGGTTAAAATTCAGCGAGAATTCAGCCTTTTCAAATGATTCGAGAACTCAAATATAGTGTTCGAGAACTCAATCATTCGAGAACTCAGTTACTATATTCGAGAAGTCTTAGAATTCCTCTATTCGATATCTCAGAAAGACTCTATTCGAGAACTCAAGAGTACTCTAATGAGACTTATTAGAGATGTCGAATAGTGAATCATTCGAGAAGTCTGACTTATCGAACTATACCCATCACTCATAAAAAAATTTGATTTTCACTATCTTGTAAAAATTTACCAGACATATTCATTGAAAAATATCCTAGCAAATCAAATAGTGATTTTCTCAAAATTTCATAGAAATTTTAAGTTAATAAAAAAAATATGATTTTCAACATATGCAACAGATTTGAAATATTTATAAATCATATTTCAGCCAACACTTACTTCAAAAATATTGAGGATTTAGATAAAGTAAGTGTTTACTGCTGCAACAATCTAGATGATGTATTCACTTAGCCAGAATCTGAAGAATTCAGTATTCCAATCTCACTTACCAACCTTGTGAAGGTGGCTTCATCTAATGGCTTAGTGAATATATCAGCTAGTTGTTTATCTGTAGAGACATAATGCAACTCAATGGTTCCATTAGTTGCATGTTCTCTTATGAAATGATATCTGATGTCAATGTGCTTTGTTCTAGAATGATTGACAGGATTGGCAACTATAGAGATTGCACTTGTGTTGTCACACATGATTGGAATTCTTTCCAACACAAGTCCATAATCTCTAAGTTGATTTCTAATCCAAAGCACTTGAGCACAGCAACTTCCAGCAGCTATGTATTCAGCCTCAGCTGTAGAAGTTGACACAGATTGTTGCTTCTTGCTATACCAAGAAACTAACCTTTGTCCAAGAAACTGGCAGCTTCCTGAGGTGCTTTTCCTATCCACTCTGCATCCAGCATAATCAGCATCAGAGTAGCCAACCAGATTGAACCCTGTGTCCTTAGGGTACCATAATCCCAAGTTAGGAGTGCCCTTCAGATATCTAAAGATCCTTTTTATTGCAATCAAATGTGATTCCTTTGGATTTGATTGAAACCTTGCACACAAGCATGTAGCAAACATGATGTCTGGCCTACTTGCAGTGAGGTAGAGTAGAGAACCAACCATGCCTCTGTAGACTGAGATATCTACTCTCTTGCCTTTAGCATCTTCATCCAATTTAGTGGCAGTGGCCATGGGTGTCTTGGCAGGTGAACAATCTTCCAAGTCAAACTTCTTCAATAAATCCTTGATGTACTTGGTTTGACTGATAAAGATACCATCCTTCCTTTGACTGACTTGCAACCCTAGAAAGAATGTCAACTCTCCCATCATACTCATCTCATATCTGCTCTGCATGAGTTTAGAGAATTTCTCACACAGTTTCTCATTTGTAGAACCAAAAATGATATCATCCACATAGATTTGAACTAGGATCATATCATCACCATGCTTCTTGTAAAACAGTGTCTTGTCCAATGTGCCTCGAGTGAATTGATTTTCAAGAAGAAATTGTGATAGAGTATCATACCATGCTCTTGGAGCTTGCTTAAGTCCATACAGTGCCTTAAGCAATCTGTAGACAAATTCTGGGAAATGTGGATCCTCAAAGCCAGGTGGTTGTTGCACATAAACCTCTTCTTCCAACTCTCCATTTAGAAATGCACTCTTGACATCCATTTGATAAACTTTAAAGTTTGAATGAGCAGCAAATGCCAAGAATATTCTAATGGCTTCCAATCTAGCAACAGGGGCAAATGTCTCATCATAATCAATGCCTTCCTGTTGAGAGTATCCTTTTGCAACCAGCCTTGCTTTGTTTCTTATTATTACACCATCTTCATCCATCTTATTCTTCAGAACCCATTTTGTTCCAACAATGGTTCTATTCTTTGGTGCAGGCACAAGTTCCCATACTTTGTTCCTTTCAAATTGATTCAGCTCCTCTTGCATGGCAATAATCCAATCTGGATCCAACAATGCATCATCAAGTTTCTTAGGCTCAACTTGTGATAGAAAACATCCATAGAGGCACTCATTTTGAGTTGCTCTCCTAGTCCTTACTCCTGCATTAGGATCTCCAATGATTTGCTCTGCAGTGTGTGATCTATCCCATTTCCTTGAGTGTTCAGCCTGATTTCTCATCCTTGATGTTGCTTCATCATCCTCATCATGATCATCCTCATTTCCTCCCCCTGTGAAGTAGCCATTACTCATAGGTGTGTCTTGGATGCTTGTTTCTTCACTATTGATTGGCACAAATTCTTCTCTTGTATCATTATTCACTTGAGTTTGTTGAACTTGAGTTTCAACTCCAGTTTCAGTCTCTTCATCAGAATCATCTAGATTATCAAACTTCAATGGATCTTTGTCTTCATCATTGGCTTCTTCTAGTCCAGGTAGTTTGCTGTCATCAAATGTTACATCTGTGCTTTCCATAACTTTCTTTTGACTGATGACATAAACCTTGTATGCAATTCTTTCCATAGAATAGCCAAGAAAAATTCCTTCAAATGCTTTTGCATCAAACTTTCCAACATATTCAGAATTGTCCTTAAGTACAAAGCATTTGCTTCCAAAAGTATGAATATACTTCAGTGTAGGCTTCTTTCCAGTCATCAAGTTGTAAGGAGTCTTTCCAGTGTTTTTGTTGATGAGGGTTCTGTTCTGAATATAGCATGCAGTGCTCACAGCCTCAGCCCAAAAACATGTGGGCATTTTTGCATCAAGTAACATTGTTCTAGCAGCCTCAATTAGAGTTCTATTCTTTCTCTCAACAACTCCATTTTGTTGTGGAGTCCTTGGAGCTGAGAATTGCTGAGAAATGCCATTCTCTTTGCAGAATGCTTCAAGTGTGGCATTTCTGAACTCTGTTCCATTATCACTCCTCAATGCATTCACACTTGCATCGTTTGCCTTTGCTTCCTTGTCAACTTTCTTTATATGCTCAATGATTACTTGTGGAGCCTCATCTTTTGATGCCAGAAATTCTACCCATGTATACCTTGAAAAATCATCAACCATTACCAGGGCATACTTCTTTCTTCCAAGTGACATTATGTTAACAGGCCCAAACAAATCCATATGGATAAGTTGTAGTGGCTTGGTTACAGATGTCACTGTCTTTGACTTGTGGCTTGATCTCTTCATTTTTCCTTTTTGACAAGCCTCACACACTCCTTCTTGGCAGAATTCAAGTATGGGCATGCCTCTCACTAACTCTCTTTTGACTAGAGAATTAATGGCCTTAAAGTTCAGGTGTGATAGTTTCTTGTGCCACAGCCAACAATCTTCATTTGATGCTTTTGAGTAAAAGCAACAAATTTTGTCCTTGTTTGCAGAGTCCATATTGGCTACAAACAGGCTTCCCTTCCTTACTCCAGATAGAGCAAAATCACCAGTCTTCTTGTGGGTGATCAAACATTCATCTTTGTCAAAATTCACTTTGAATCCTCTATCAGTAAACTGACCAACACTTAACAGATTATGCTTGAGCCCCTTGACTAGTGCTACATCTTCAATGATGACATTTCCAACTTTCAGCTTGCCATATCCCAATGTGTTACCCATGCTGTCATCTCCAAAAGCAACCATTGGGCCAGCCTTTTCCTCATACTGTGATAGCAGGGCCATATCACCAGTCATATGATTTGAGCATCCACTGTCCAAAATCCACATGACCTTCTTCTCACTTTCTTTGCCCTGCAAACACAAAGGTATTACTTTTCCTTTGGTACCCAAACAAGTTTGGGTCCATGTGACTTAGAGACAGTTTTATCATAAACAACATGCTTGTTAACTTTCTTAGTGTCAGTCTTCTTGTCACTGTTGGAAGTCTTAGAACCTGAGGTTTCAGACTTAGGTGACAAAGGTACCTTCCTAGCTTTAGGAGGACTTGAAGACTTTGACCTTGTGTAGTGTGTGTGAGAATTGTGACTGATACAACCATCAATGAACTGTCTTCTTAAATTAAAACAACTAGTCATAACATTCATATTGCATGGCATACAGTCAAATTTATCACAGAAGGGTGCATCTCTATGTCTTAGAGGCACAGAACAATCATAGAAAGGTTTAGACACACTACCAACAGGTTTCTTGCATGCATGAGTTAGATGGTTGGTACTGAAATAGTTCTGACAGGTTTTCCTAGGGGCATTAGGCATATAAGCATAGTTGTTATCCTTGTTAATCCCTAACTTGCCATTTCTGTTCTGTTTCTTTTTAGTCACTTCCTTTTCTGATTCACTCTTCCCAGCTGATACAAACTTAACAAACTTCTTAGGTCTTGGCCTATCAACTACTGGCTTCTTGGTCTTTGACTTGACACTCTTACCCTTAGAGGATGCTTGCTGTTCACTAGATTGTGCCTCATCCTCATCATTCAACATTTGCTTGATGAGTAAGGCATCCTCATCAATTTCAAATGTTGATTCCTTAAAAATTGGATTTTCAGTTTTTCTCAAAATGTGAGGCACTTTCTCATGAACAGCTGTGTCCTCTTCGATGACAGCATAGCCTTTCCTTTGTTTGAGAGAGTCATAGTCAAGTCCAATAGCTGCTTTAGGTTTAGCTTCAATTTTCTCACAGTAGGATTGCACTAAACCAGATGATTTCTTGAAAGTTTTAAGTTTGAATTCATTCTCAGCTAATTCATCCCTAAGAGCCTTCTCTACTTGACTAGCACATAGAACCTTGTTCTCCAAATATTCAACTTCTTTCTTAAGGTTTTCTACTTGCATAGCAGTTAGCTCAAGTTCCTCATTCTTTTTGGTTAATACTTCATTTCTAGTAGACAGTTTAGCAATCTCCTCATTAGCAGCAGTCATACTAGTATGAATATTAAACATTTCAACAGATAATTGTTCAATCATGGATTTGTATTCAGAAACAGACATGTCTATAGTAGTGAGAGATGGTACCTGAGAATCAGATGAAGATGAGTCATCCTTGGAGTTGGCCATCAAGGCATAATTGCAGAATTCTTGTTCCTCTTCATCACTCTCAGAATCATCCCAACACTTCCCTTCAGCTATGTAGGCCTTACCATGTGTCTGCTTTTTCAGAAGGGCCTCATACTTAGCTTCTAGCTCAAGATAATCTCTATCCTTCTTTTTAGGCTTCTTGCATTCACTGGCAAAATGCCCTAGGTCATTGCATCTATAACACCTTACAGATGACCTATCCACATAACCGGTTTTGAACTTATTTCTGTTTGGTTTCACAGGTGCCTTGTTCTTGTTGGCTGAATGGTTTTGAGTTTTGGGTTTGAAGGGTTGATTTCTTTTAAATCTGATGTTTGGAAATTTTCTGGCCATGAAAGCATATGAAGTATTTTCCATCCCATCAAGTTCTTCCAGAGTGTAAAACTCCTCTTCTTCTTCCTCCTTTTTCTCAACAGGTTCACTCACCCCAGCTTCAGTTTCTTCATCATCTGCCACCTCCTCTATCCTTAGTTGGCTTGTAGATGCTTCTAGGTCCAGGATGGATTTGTTGACAATCAAGGCACATGATGTGTTTATCATCCTACCTTGGTTTGCTTGGATAGCCCTCTTCTGAAGCAACTCAAGTTCATGAGTCTTTAGGACTCCATAGAGTACATCATAGGTGACTTTGTTCAAATCTCTCTCTCTCTTAGGGAAATGACTCTTTGCTCCAGATGATTTGGTGAAGACAACAGAAATTTCATATTTAACTCCTTGGTGCTGTAAACCTTTCCATTCATCTGCAACTCAGTAACTAGCTTGTGAAACCTTTCAAACATCTCAGTGATGCTTTCCTTGGGCTGTGCCATGAAAGCTTCATACTGTGTGACCAGTATCTGTTTCCTGTTTTCTTTAACCTCATCAGTCCCTTCACACAACACCTCAATGTGATCCCACATCTCTTTAGCAGACGTGCATGATGCAATGTTTGCAAACATTGACATATCCATGGAATCAATGATGAGCAACATGAGGTGGCTGTCAAGAGCAACCTTCTCCCTTTCTGACTCTGTCCACTTTGATGGATCCTTGGCCTCATAAGCTCTAGGGATTGTTATGGTTCCAACAGTCTTCTCTGGTATCTCTTGTTGTGGAACAAAAGGACCATTCTTGAGAATCTCAGGATACAAGGGATGAGAGGCTTTGATGAACAACATCATCTTTATCTTCCAGAGGTTGAAGTTTTCTTTATCAAACTTAGGGACCTTCACCGTTCCTGTAGTCTTTGGTGTATTCGAACTCATGATCGTTTCTCTGTTTTTGAATAAACAGCCCTCTCTGATACCACTTGTTGAGTATTGAACACGGTAAAAGAATACAGAGGGGGGGGTGAATGGATTCTTGAACTTTTCTTGGATTGAGTCTGTGTAGCAAATAAGTGCCTGTGTGTGCAGAAATTAAGGTGCGGATAAATAAACAACACAAGACACAATATCACTTTAATCTAATGTATATTAGATAAAGGTTGCTACAATCTGTGAATACAAATGGTAGTATTCTCAGCTTTGTTTTTCTCAGAGAGATATAGCTTACAGTGTATGAAAAACTTGACTCACAAAGTTTTTTTTTTAAGTTATGAAGTGAGGCTGTGTCCTTATAGAACATGGATACAGCCTGCTTACTACAAATAAGGTAGCTAAAACACATTACTTTCTAGTCTGTCTATCCTTTTTGAGTAAGTGTCCAAACGGTTACAGATTTGACTTTGCAAAGCCTGTTCAGATCCACTTCTTTAGCTCCTTGTCTCTTCTATATCTCTCCAAGCTTCCTTGTAGGCTTTCCAGAGCACGTTACAGGTTGTGGTCCATAAAGTGCATTGGCTTGTTGCAGGTTCCTGACTTGTACAATTTCTTCAGTATTTTGTCTCCAAGAATGTATTCGAGAAGTGACTAAGTAAGTGATTCGAGAACTAGAATTGACTTGATCGATAACTCTGAGTTCTCGAATACTGTTATAGTGACATATCGAACCACTTCTCGAATAGCTCTTTTCCATCAGGATTCCTTGAGTTGTCGAATAGAGCATTTGACTTATCGAATCCTCGAGTTGTCGAATAGCTTTCTGAGTCTTTGAGATATCGAATGGAACTTTGACTTGTTGACTCTTTGAGAACTCGAATACCATCTTGACTTGTTGACTTCTTGAGTTCTCGAATAGAGTAGTAGACATATCGAATCCCTGAGATATCGAATGAGATATCGAACAGTGTATTCAGAGATATCGAATAGTGTCTTGAGATATCGAATCTCTGACTTCTCGAATGCTGGACTTCTCGAATAGACAAATATACTTCTCGAATTGGTACTTAGGCAAATTCTTCATTTCTTCAAATCCCAACTGTGATTATTTGGCAGTCTTTAACTCCTTGCTTGAGGCATGAACCATGGAACTTCTTTCAAGCATTATTCTAGACTCTATTTGTACAGTTACACAACTAGGATTTGATGCCTATTACAAGTACAATACAAATAGAAACTCTACAACTAGAGGTTCCCTCAGTTAAGAGGTCATGTAAGTAATGCAAAGCATTACAAACAATTAGGCTTGTTATTAGATGTATACAGGCATGCCTCTGTAACTAACAAATATACACCGTCAAAGTAAAAATACAAATCAAAATATTTGGTACGCCCCAAGTAGCTCAAAGAGCCCAGACATCTCTCCATGCATACACAAGATTACTAAGTGTAATCGAAAAGGTAAAGGTAAAGCTCGCCAAATTATTCCAAAGAACACAAAAAATACAAAGAAAAGGTAAAGTTCGCCAAAACATTCAAAAAAACGCCAAAAGTACAAAGAAAATGTAAAGATCGCCACCAAAACAAAAATAAAATCACAAAGAGGTACTCCGACTCATAAAGCACCTCCAAAACCCCCCAAAAGTACAAAGAGAAGGCAAAGTTCGCTAAAACATTCCAAATACGCCAAAAGTACAAAGAAAAGGTAAAGTTCGCCTTCAACGAAAAATAAAGTCAAAAATACACCAAGTCGGAAAATATCTTCAAAGAAAAAGGAAAAACTCGCCATCAAAACAAAAAAGCAGTTGAAATTAGACCAAAAATACATGCAAAGTGGAGCAAAGCAAACATTTCTCCATCTCTCCACTTCTCCATTTCTCCATCTCTCCATTTCTCCATTTCTCCATTTCTGGAAATCTACTACTTGTACTTCTTAAAGTTCACAAACATTTATATAAAGAAAAAGAAGAAAACGCACGTCAAATACCATCAAAAGGAGATGAAAAAAGGAGATCACAAAAAAGAATCAAGGACAACAAAGGGAGAAAGAAGTTACTAACGGATAAGCTAAGAGAAAGATTCATCAAAGCAAACAGATACCATCCAAAGTCAAGACATCAAAGCAAAATATCACAACAGTTCAAACGACTCGGCCACCCTGGCAAAAGTTTGGATAAAACAAAAAAAACGATAACAATAAAGTTACATGGCCTACAGGGGCATACCCCAGGCAGATAAACATATCTTCAATCCTTGGGCGCAGAGTCTGACGAACCAGTCTTCCCAGCCTCACCCTCTTTCGCAACGTCAGCCAGATAACAGTCAAACGAATGGCCCACCACATCAACTCCATTCTTAGCAAGACGACCAACACCTTCATTGTAGCCCTCTTCAAAAGATGACAAAGACTCAACCTGGCACTTCGCCAATTGAGCAGATAGGTCTTCCATTTTAGTCATCAGAGCAGCCTTCTCCTCCATCCAGACATCCATCTTCTTAGCAAGACATTCCTCTGTGGTCTTCACAACATCTTTCAGAGTTTGATTATCCGATTGTAAGTTCTTTACTTGATCACTCAGGGCATCGCACTCGGTGATAAGATGGGATTTTTCAGTCAAAGAAGCAAAGAGCTTATCAGCGGCAATATTGTTCTCCTTAACTAGATTCTGAGAAGTCTCCTCCAGGTTCTTGTTAACCATCTTCAGCTCATTTACCTCCCCGCGTAGCCTCTTCACTTCAAGAACGTCAACAAGGTCATCCAACTTCAAAAGCTTCTCCATCTCAGTAGACAACTGAATCAAAACAAGCACCAAATTAAAGATAAAAAGACACCATCAAGGAGATTAGACAAGAGCTATCATACATACGACAACCGAAGTGAAAAGTAAATAAAGGTAAAGTCAGAAATACCTGATCAACTAAATCTTTACAACCACGAAGGCCTCTCACAACATTAGTACCACCCTTTGGGGTCACCAAAGCCCCAACATTACCATCAGAGGACGAAAGCTCCACCACATCCTTCAGCTTCTTTGAATGATGGCCCTTAGGAAAATGACCTTCGCGATGTCTCTTCCTTTCTTTATCTTTCACAACAGCAGCACCAACAGCATCAACCTCAATCACACTGGAAGGGGAAACAAGACTCTTCGAAACTGCCTCTGGGCCACTCTCTAATTTAACACTTGGAATCACGGTTGATGCTCTAGCAGCCTTACTTTTCATAAGACGAGCCAAAAACTCCTCAGTAGGCATGCTTACAAAAAGATTCACCAATTCAAACAGTTCCGGTCCAGTCACTGCAAGTTAAAGGGTGAAGGTAAATCAATAAGAGCAAAAGGAAAAGCAGAGTAATACAAAGGCAAGAACACAGTTATTAGCTTACAACAATGATCATTCAAGAATTTAGCATCTAAGAACTCTTCAGGCTGATATCTAACTTCAGAACCAAGAAAAACTCGCAAGTCTGAAGCGACTCTCGACCCCAAAAGGTTCACAGACTTCACTCGACCAGCGCAAAGGGTTCGCCAAGGTCCTATGGCTCCTAGTTCATGGCCCTCATACCAAGCCCACAATGGGTGCCAACCAGAGTTGGAAGCAGGAGCCTCAAATAACTTTTTACATCCCTCTTTCTTGTCAACATAAAACTGTATTCCAGTACTTTTTACTCGAAAGATTGAAAAAAACAAATCAAGACTAGGGAATTGCCTGAGTTCATAACACCTGGCAATAACCCCGTTAATCTGAAGTACTGTGTTTGGCACAAGTTGGCTCAAACCACACCCAAGGATCTGAAGGATAAAATGAAAGAAAGGATGCAAAGGCAATCTAAGCCCATATTCAAAATATACATCAGGAATGGCTTGACAACCGGGTCGAGGAGGTTTCCACATTCGATCATCAATACCAGGAGCAAAAGCATTATAAACCGCAGAGAAGGATACATATCGTGACAGCCTATCGAGGTCTAAGGGGTGTGTAACATAGAAACTGGGTCTATTAAACGATTTATTGGACTCAAAGCTAGACCCAGACCGAGGCCTAACAACATAATCAACAGAAGGGGTCTACGAACCAGACCCAACAACTAAAGGAACCCTACTGATAGAACTCTCTTGACAACCAGGAGAAAAAGACGAAGCTTTTAAAGAAGGAGAGGCGCGAAGGAGATAGTGAGAGCGAGTAGTAGGCTCACGAAAAGGACCCTCCAAACTACCTATCTCATCATTCTGAGGAACACTCTCGGTTGAAGAGCAAGAGGCGATAATAGCCTTCATAATAGCAAGCAAAAAAGAAAGCAAGAAAATAAAAGAGAAAATAAAGAAGAGACAGAAGAAGTACCTTGGTACCGAGAGAATGGCGATAAGAGAAGATGATAGAAGAAAAAAAGAGAAGACACAAACCAAGAAAAGACTAAAAAGGAAAAAGAAGAGTAAAGTGGGTACTTACCTCTACAACTGCTGGTGCCGGTTTCAAGACATGGGGAAGCGAACGGACAAGACTCTTCAGCCACTGCGTGTACAACCGCATGTCGCGATTTAATTTTTAATTTTTTCCTCCTTTTTCTCTTCCCTCCTGTAAAATTTCTTTGCAAAAATTGGGCTTTAAGTGTAAAATGATTTAGAAAGATCTGAAGATACTTTCATGCTTAGGGGGGGACTGAATGTTGGGCCAGAGGCCCACTTAGATAGTCAAGCCCAATAAAGGCCCAATTAGGTCTCTATAAATATACTTGTAACCACAACATTAAGGAGATTGGCAATTTGATACACTTACTCTAACAGTTGCTTTGTTGAGTTCAAATCTCGATGTATCCCATGAGATGAACAATCCCCCTGATTGACCTTCCGCCGGTGATTCTATCCAGTTGTGAGTTCCATCCCATTTTCTTTTGTGCCTCTGAGAGTTCTCCACTTTTGGATTCTTGAATGATTATCATTGTTGGTTTTTTTTTAAGATTTCTTCTTGCAATAGAGTTGTTTATTCCCCTGATGTTCCAACATAAGAGAGAGAACGATGCTAGTCTTGGTGCGTGTAAGTCTGTCATCTAAGTACAGTGTTTCTTCTACTCCTCCCATAGTTGCTCTGATGATTTCTAGTGACACCTCCCTATCTTGGTTTAAGGTGAGACCCATCAATTTACTGGCTTCTGTAGCTAAATCCCTATTTGCTGAACTTTTTTAGGCAGGTGCTTGCTTTTGTGCCTTGCTTCTTTCTGGAACTATTTGTATTTTTGTTCCTTTATTTCTTCTTTACCGCGAATTCAAAAAATTATTCATTTTCAATCAAGTTTCTTGGCCTCCCCATTCTTTTTCCAATATTGATGTTGTGCATGCTTGTCTGCAGTTCTTGGTCTGCTAGTGAGTCTGTTGATTTAATGGTTGTTTCTTCTATCTCACTCTCGTCCGATAAGGGCCGTGTGTAATCTATCTGCCTCTGCGCTATCTTCCTTTGATTCCAGGCTATCCGCTATAAGTGTTGCCGATTCTCTCTACCTCCATATTATGTTATCCTCCCTCTTGTTGGTTCTCCGTGTCTTGATGGTATTCTGGGCACTCCGTGTGTAGATATGTGTCTAACGAGCTGTCTGATTCCTTTGTTATAATTTCTAATCTCCTTGAACCATTCTTGTAGTAGGTAGTTGCAACTCTTCTTGAGAGAGGAAGGTAATAATGAACTTATGGTTGGAGATTCCTCTGATTTTTATTCCTTCCAAACCAGCCAGATTGATATTTTCCTGTAGCACATGAGCCCATTCCACTTGTTGAGTTATCCCTATGAGACTGATATGAGCTTCTTGTTTGAAATATTCATTAATTCGTAGCTGTATAGTTCTATGGTTTGGTTGCTCTTGTATTACATCTCGCCTTTTGTCCCTTTGTCGTGATTCTGCTTGATGGATGTGGATAAGTGGCTTTGGGTTGCCTCTATCCGTACTAGAATATGGTTTTAGTTACTTGCTATTGATGTCATCAACTGGTTGTCCATGAACATTATTTTGTTACTTTTTGCAATAATCCTTGCACCATCTTCTTGTTTATAAATTCGATCATGTTCATGTCTTTTATATCTCCCATAGCACTAGAGTATTTTCAGATTTGTTTAGCCTGTGCATTCTAGGGGATGTTGACTATAAATACAGTTGGTTCTATGTCTGTGTTTTGTCTATCCATCCGACTACCTCCCCAAAGAACATCAATATAAGATTTGCTGTTCCGATCTCCCATGATAGTTCCGGTGAGGTGGTGCCTTGTTGGTGGGTGGTTCCTGATAATTGTAGTGTTCTTGGCACCGAAACTCCTTTTGTTGAACTTCATTGATTGGAGATATGGATCTCTTACCTTGTTGGTTTCTACCCACATAGTACCACTGATCTGTAGCTCCTTTTAGTTGTTGCTTGACCTCGCCTGATACCTGATGGGTGTTAGGATTTGAAAATCTACCCTTCCTAGTTGGTTCTTTTTCAAAGTTGGGTGTTTTCTCTCCCTTATTCCCTCTCTCACCTACATTCTCTCTCCTTTAATAACCCTCCTCCTGAACTCTCTCTCCTAAACTCTCGGTTGTAAAAATCGGTAATCGGTATAAATCGATTGAGGTACCGATTTAAGATTAATTGAATAATCGGGGATTAATCGGAGTATAAATCGGATATTATAATAATATTTAATATATTAGTTTAATTTACAATTAAACATATTATTTTAAATAAATTCATAGGATTAATCGGATTTCAAAAATCGAATCGATGGATTATCTTACAGAGAATTAATCGGGAATTAATCAGCTAAATCGGGAATTTTTAGAAAAGATGCTCATAATTGAGTTTTCTGTTGATCAAAATTAGCCACCAGCCTTGAACCTTCCAACCTTTGTTCTTTCTTTTTATTCATTTTTTATACCAAAATTTGTAGAAAGTTTATTTTAAGTTAGAACTCTGTGAACTTGGAAAAATCTTTTAGTTTTCCACAATTTTCGTGTTTTAAATTTTTAAAAAATTAAATACATATATGATCAGGATTCAAATCATGGAATTGTTCAAGATTTTAAATGTATCGTTTTTGTTGAATTATTAAGGGAACTTGATATTAGGATATTAGGTAAGTTTTCTAAGAAAGCACATCCTAATGTTATAAAAAACACTCTCTAGCTCAAACTAGCCGTTAACGGCTGTCTCTATCAGATCGGTATTCTCTGACCGGCGTATCGCCGGAACTTAAATCGTTTTATCAGCATTGCCTTCTCTCCCCCCTCCTCTCTCATCCCTCGCATTTCTAGTCCGGTTAAGACCTGTTTTATTTCAATATCTCGTGCTCGGTTTCCTTCTCCTCATCATTTTGTATTTGTCCTTTTGAACGTTTCTTGTAACTCCGCCCATTGTTTCTCCTGTATCATCTTGTTAACATCTCCATCCTATAAGTATTCACTCTCCTGTACTCACCGGATAGTTCTCCTCAGTTTGCTGCAATCCCAGCTTTCTTTTTTCGCCCTCCTATTTCGATCCCTGTAGTCCTAGCAAGCTCTCCCACTCCCCTATCCTCGTTAGAAATCGGTAACAAAGAATCATAACCCAGCTCTCGTTTAATCAATCCAAACCATCTCTCTCTTTAATTCCATTGTGTCCAGCCTTCCCCTGCAACCCTGTGTATTCAACAAAATCCTAGCCTCCCTTGTTTTGTTTTGTGTTTTAGCATAAACAACCAACAAACCCAGTTTCTTCTTTCTCTGTTTTAATTCTCTGCAAGCTCTTAGATTCCGTGTTCCTTTGCATTTCACCTCGAACCAACCATCCCAACTCTCATTGTTTCCTTTCGTCTGATTACTTACCCCCAATCATCTATCTCCCTCCCCTCCTCCATATCTCCCTCGCCCAACCCCTCTCTCTCTCTCTCTCTCTCTCTCTCTCTCTCTCTCGTAGTCGATCAACACCATCGATCCCTTTCCTACCACCTCCTTCTTCACTTTCTCGATTTAAACTCAATCCATAGCCTTCCCTGTTTTCTTGCTTTTCAAAACCCATAGGAATGTTAGTTTCATCCCCCGATTTATTTGGTTGGTGTTGATTTTCGTTTGCTTCATTTCTGTGGTGTTTAAAATTTTATCAATTGGTTTTGGTGTTCTGTGGATGTGCAGGTGTTTTTGAAACACGAGTTTAGTGATTTTGGTTTCAAAATTTTTTAATCCCTTCCTAATTATCCCCCCCCCCCTTTTGTATCCAAACTGTATTAAATTTTTAATTAATTTATTTATTTACTTCTAATCCTTTTTCGTGGGAGCTTAAACTTACCTACTTTTAAGTGGGTATTGTGTGTGTTTTTGCTCGTTTGCTATGATGATGTCTTTTTTGCGTGTTGGCAGTCTGAATTTAGGTACCTTGACTGGCAAATTTTTGGAGCTAGTGGATGTGCTGAAGAAACGAAGAGTGGATGTGGCATGTATCCAATAGACTAGGTGGAAGGGGGCCCAGTCTCGATAAGCGAACGGGTATAAATTGTGGTACTCAGGTCTTGCCAACTCGAGGAACGGAGTGGGTATTCTTTTGGCGAAGGATCTAAAAGACAACGTCGTGGAGGTGAAGAGATGTAACGACAGGATCATGTCCGTCAGAGTGGTGGTTGGGGAAAAGGTGGTGAACGTGGTGTGCGCGTATGCCCCTTAAGTCGGTTTGGGCGACTCGGAGAAGGAGGCTTTCTGGGTCTGTTTAGATGAGTTGGTCGGAAGCATTCCTGATGATCAACTTTTAGTGTTGGGTGGCGATTTTAATGGTCACATTGGTGAGAGGTCGGATGGCTATCCCAGCGCCCATGGGGGTTTCAGCTTCGGGGTCAGAAACGTCGGTGGGTCAGCGTTGTTGGAGTTTGCTACTGCCCAGGAGCTGGTAATTGTGAATTCTGTTTTTCAGAAGAGGGCTGAGCACCTCGTTACCTTTAGTAGCGGGGGTCTCAACACTCAAATAGATTACCTTCTTATGCGCAGGCGGGATGCTAAGGCGTGCGTAGACTGCAAGGTGTTTCGGAGTGAGGCGTGTGCTTCACAGCACCGTCTGTTGGCCATGGATCTAGCCATGGGGGGCCGAGATGTTCGCAGGACGAGAGAGTCCAGACCAAGAATTCTTTGGAAAGACTTGAAGGGCGAGAAGGCGGCCGAATTCAGGGAGTCTCTGCTAAAAGAAGGTTGTTTTGATCTTAGTGGAGATGCTAACTGTAGGTGGTCCAACATGGCGAAGGCTATTCGGTGTGCGGGCGAGAAGGTGGTGGGGGTCTCTTCAGGAAAGTTCATTGGTCATAAGGAGTCGTGGTGGTGGAACGAGGAGGTTCAAAAGAAAGTAAAGGCAAAACTTGTGCTCTTTAAAGAGCTTTTGGCGAGTTCCTCAGGGGCGGAGAGGACCCTGAAGATGGAAGCCTACAAGGTGGCGAGACGAGAGGCAAAAAAGGCTGTGGCGAAAGCCAAGAGTGAAGCCTACGAGGGGCTGTACAAGCGCCTAGATACCAAGGAAGGAGCGAACGCTATTTTTAAACTAGCTAAAGCTAGGGAGAGAAGGCGGCGTGACCTGGGTTCAGTTAAGTTTATTAAGGATGATTCAGGCCAAGTGTTAATTAATGAAGACGCCATTAAGGAGAGGTGGAGTTCGTATTTTCACAATCTTTTCAATGAGGCTAGGAGGAGTGGTGGCAGTGTGGCGCAAGAGGTCCCTCTTTCGTACGTTCGCTCTTCCGACCCATGTGATCGTATCAGCAAAGAGGAAGTCAAGGGTGCCCTTCAAAAGATGGCTAGAGGGAAGGCGGTAGGTCCGGACCAGATCCCCATCGAGGTGTGGCTTTGTCTTGGTAAGGTTGGCGTACAATGGCTAGCAGATCTGTTCAATGTTCTCCTCTTGGGTGCTAAGATGCCAGAGGAATGGAGGCGCAGTATTGTCGTCCCTTTTTTCAAGAACAAAGGTGACGCTCAGAACTGTAGTAACTATCGGGGAATTAAATTACTCAGTCATACTATGAAACTTTGGGAGAGAGTGGTTGAATTTCGGATTAGAAGAGAAGTTGAAATCTCAGAGAACCAATTTGGTTTTATTCCGGGGAGATCGACGACCGAGGCTATTCATCTCGTCAGACGCCTTATGGAGAAGTTCAGAGAACGTCGCAAAGACTTCCATATGGTATTCATTGATCTTGAGAAGGCGTATGATTGCATCCCCCGTGAAGCTATTTGGAAGAGCCTTGAGGAGAGGAGAGTGTCGTCGGCGTACGTCAAGGCGATTCAAGACATGTACTCTCAAGCTAGTTCCTGCGTCCGGACCCCAGTTGGAGATGCTCGTCACTTCCCTATTGAGATTGGGCTTCACCAGGGGTCGGCACTTAGTCCTCTTCTTTTCTCCCTGATCCTAGATGTCATGTCACGAGGGATTCAAGACGCCATCCCTTGGTGTATGCTCTTCGCCGATGATATCGTGCTAGTGGCAGAAACGAGGGGGGAGGTGAACGAGAAGTTGGAGTTATGGAGATCCACTTTGGAGCCCCAAGGCTTACGTCTAAGCAGGTCTAAAACCGAATACCTCTGGTGTAACTTCAGTGGTGAGGCCAACGAGGAAGGGGTGGAGGTTAAGATTGAAGATCAGACCGTCCCCCATACGGATAAGTTCAAGTATTTGGGTTCGATCATCCAGAAGGAAGGTGAGATTGAAGAGGATGTTACTCATCGTATTAAGGCAGGGTGGCTAAGGTGGAGGGCAGCGTCAGGGGTGATGTGCGATAAGAAAGTCCCGTTAAAGTTGAAAGGGAAGTTCTATAGAGCGACAATCCATCCTGCGATGTTATATGGTTCGGAGTGTTGGGCGGCGAAGAAGGCCCTTGAGAGCAAATTGGAAGCAGCTAAAATGAGGATGTTGCGATGGTCCTGTGGTCGCACGATGTTAGATAGAATCCCGAATGTGGTTTTCAGGAGCGAGTTGGAGGTGGCGCCTCTCTCTGCGAAAGTTAGGGAAGGGAGGTTGAGATGGTTCGGCCACGTCCGTAGGAGGATGCCGGAAGCCCCGGTGAGGAAGGTCGAGAGTCTTTCCGCTGTTGGGGTGAGGAGGAGAGGCAGACCGAGGAGGTCGTGGGAAGAGCAGCTTAGGATGGATTTGAAGGCCTTAAACTTGAATGAGACCTTGACCGCTGATAGGAGTTGTTGGAGGCGCCAGATTAGAGTTGTGGATTCTCTTCTAGGGAGCGGTTCTGTGGTTGAGAGCCTCAGAGTTGGGTTTTCTCGGTTAGAGGTATCTTAGAAGTTTGGCTTTTCGTCTTCATATTGTCTTCTGTTTTCTAGTTTTGCAGGTGCAGGGAGCTTGGTCAGAGGTCTTTCTATATCAGAAGAGGAGTGCCCATTGCCCGCTTAGGTAAGTACCATGAGGTCCAAGCCATGGGCCCAGGTTCGGTTAAACTCTTTCCCCATCCTTATCATCCTTGTTCATAATTCACACTGTTTTGTGGTGCACAAAGCCGGGGGTCTTCACGGAAACAGCCTCCCTACTGTAAAAAGTAGGGGTATGGTCTACGTACATCTTACCCTCCCCAGACCCTGCTTTGAGCGGGATATATTGGGTATGTTTGGTTTGATTTAGGTAAGTTTTCTAAGATATTAGGATTTTGCCGAAATTAACTTGATTTTGCAAGATTTTGTAATAGAAATAAAACTGATATAGCAGCTGAATTCTGTACTTATATATGTACATTTCTAAACGAGAAATGTTAGAGCCCCAAAATATGTCCCAAAATTATTTCCAAATTTTTGTATAATTGGTAATTTTCTTAAAATAATATGGGACCTGTGTGCATAAATATGCGCCCACAAATTAAAATCAATCACTTATTAATGACACGTCATTTGGGAAAAGTTTTGATAATATTTTTGGGTTACCTAGCAATGCTCTTTCTAAACATAGATACATTCTTGCATCGTTGTGTATGATTGAAAATGTTTTCAAAATTTAATACATCAACATGGCTTTTTGTATGTGCAATGTTATGTTTTATAACTGAATTCTACGTAGATAGCACATTTAATGGTTAATTTTTGTTATTTTCTATTGCAGAATTAAGTGTTTTTCTTCAAAATATAATACATAAAGATTGACATTTTTCGGGTGCTAACCTGGCAAAATGGGTCTCTATCCGAAAAATCGAACTGAAATTCTTGGAACCGATATCCGATTTTATATCCGAAATAATAAATCTGAAATTTACCCGAATCCGAAATAATCTGATCCGATCCGATCCGAAATTAGTACACAATAGTCATATCCGATAACGATCTGAAAACCGATTTGATCCGATCCAAAAATTATCTGAATCGAAAAATTAATCGAAAATAATAAGAAATATTAACCGATAATGACCAGAAAACAATCAAAATCGAATAAAAATTATCTGAAGCTAATATAAACTCAAAGTGATGATCCAATATATATTCAAAACCGAAAACCCGAATCAAAAATTATATTAAATAAATATTCTCATGTTATAAACTTATCTAATGTTGGTGTTCATTTTTCCGAAAATTATATTCAAATACAAAAAAAAAAGTGAGTGAAAATATTAAATAAAAGGATGCAAATTTGATGTGATAAGAGTTTATAAATGAGACTAGAAATTCACACACACACACCCAATTAGTCACATTCACTTTTCATGGGAGGAATGTTACCCTTCTTTCACTAATTTTTTATTTTATTTTTATTTTTCCCTTATTTTTAACTAGTTTGTAATATTTTTTTAAAAATTACATTAAAATAGGAAAAATGCCAAATTTTAAACTAAAATTCATACACACCCAATTAGTCATACTCGCTATTTGTGTGATAAATTTTACCCTATTTCACTAATTTCTATTTTTTTATTTTTTCTCCATTTTTATTTAATTTGTAAAATAAATTAAAAAATTAAATAGGTATAAGAAAAAGGCCAAATTTTGAACTAAAATTTATAAACGCCCAAGTAGTCATACTCACAATTTGTGTGATGAATATTATCCTACTTTTTCACTAATTTGCTATTTTTCTGATTTTTCCCCCCATTTTTAACTAGTTTGTAAAATAAATTAAAAAATTGAATAAAAGTAGGACAAGGGCCAAATAATCTAAATTCATATACACCAAAGTAGCCACACTCATTATTTGTGTGATGAATGTTGCCCCACTTTCACTATTTTTCTATTTTTTTTATTTTTTTGCATTTTTAACTAGTTTGTAAAATAAATTAAAAAAATTAATAAAAATAGTAAAAACACCAAATTTTTAAATAAAATTCATACACAACCAAGTGGTCAAACTCACTATTTTGTGTGATGAATGTCCATACTTTCATTAATTTTTCATTTTTTTTTATTTTCCCCCAATTTTTAACTAATTTGTAAAATAAATTAAAAATTAAATGAAAATAGGAGAAAGGCCAAATTTTGAACTAAAATTCATACACATCAAAGTCGTCATACTCACTATTTGTGTGATGAATATTACCCTACTTTCACTAATTTTCTATTTTTTTGATCAAAATCCGATCCGAGACAAGAAAAGATCTAAATCGATCCGACCCGAATTTAATCTGATCCTTAATCCGAAATTTATCCGATTTTTATCTGAAATCAATCCGATCCAAAAATCAACCCGATCCGAACCAAAATCGATGAAAATTATGCAAAACCGAAATTAGATTCAAACCGAATCAAATTCTATCTGATCCAAAATATATCAAAATAAGTCATAACCGAAAATTGATCCGATACGAAATTAATCCGATTCGATTATCCGATTTGACAGGTATAGGTGCAATGTTATATTCTGAAGCTGCACTCCACATAAATAATACATAAAATTGTTAATTTTGTTAATTTTTGTTATGGTTTGCTACATAATTTAGTGTTTTCAAATGTAAAAAACACTATATATTTTATTGTTTAACAAAATATTTTGCAAATGTAGTACTTTCAATTAGGGCTGAGCAAAAATCCGAAAAAATTAGAATCCGAATCCAAATCCGCTAAAAACCGCTAAAAACCGATTCGTATAAAATCGATCCGAAACCGAAACCGAAAAATTAAAAACCGAAACCGAAACCGAATCCGATTATGCGGTTTCGGTTTCTTGTCGGATCCGATCCGAAAAAACCCGAATCCGATCCGATTAAAAACTTCTATACATACTTATTTTCTCTCTTCAGAAAGATTATGTTTAATGATACCATAGTATCTAAGGTAAGTATATGACTAATTTTAAAAGCAAGACTGAATATTAATCAAGACTAGCAATTTTAAAAGGCGTGGGGGCATGACAGTAACCAATTACTGTATATCTTTTAACATGGATTTGAGTCAATTGTCTTTATTTTGTCACAATATCACTTGCTCTGAATTTCTCAGGAACAATTTTTTTTCATTTGGTTTTTATTTATTGACTGCTACATTGTTTCATGCTTCAACAACATAAATTGTTTTTATGGATTCTACTAAGAGCATGTTTGGCTAAACTTAAAAAATGTTACTTATCACTTAAAGTGCTACTTACTCACTTTAAGTGAAAAGTGATATTTTTCACTTAAAGTTAGGTGTATCTGTTTGGCTAATTCTACTTAAAGTAAATTTATTTTTAAAAAATTAACTAAAAAAAAAGAAATTTATATTTTTTAAACATAATATAAAAGTATAAAATACAAATATATGCAAAGAATATAATACGAGTTAAAAGGTGACTCAAATACATAAAAATTGATATACGAAAAAAAAATAAGTGGAAAAAAAGTACCTCAAAGCTACTTTTTTTTAGCCTACTTTCCACTTTAAGTGACTCCACTTTAAGGGGAGCCAAACAGCTCGGTTCAAGCTTTAAGTGAAAAAAAAAATAAGGGGGGCCAAACACCCTCTAAGTTTTTTTTTCTCAGAGCTTTTATACGATTACATTTCACTTTCCTTCTTGATCAGCTACCTTTTCGAATAATTTTCTTCAAGAATTATTTTAATCTGAGTCGGGTTTAAAACCGAAACCGAACCGATTGCATCCGATCCGACAATTTTGAACCCGAAACCGAACCGCCGGTTTCGGTTGCGGTTTCGGTTTTAGATTTTAAAACCCGAAGAGTTTCGGTTTCGGTTTTACCATAAATCCGATCCGATCCGATCCGTGCTCTCCCCTACTTTCAATGGTTAGAAGTTTTTTTTTTTTTTTTTTGGGGAAAGGTGATTTTATAATTTAAAGGCGAATCGCCCAATAATACATTCTGGAGTTCGACAGGAACAACATTCCTATCAATAACACGACCTGAGTAATAACATGACTCCTTAACTAAGTAGTAGACAACCATGTTAGATCGTTTAACAAAAAACAAAAAAACTTTGTTTGACTCGAAAAGCATACGTCTACACTCCTCAATCACTTGGTTAGAAGTTTTAGAAAAACTCTTGAAATTCAATTGTTAAAATATCTCATATGATTTCAATCCAAAATACAAAATCCAGCTGCAGAATCCTAATATCTTAGGAAACTTACCTGAGATATCTCAGGTTCCTTATTCTCTACTTATATTTCATTATTTGCACAAGAATGCAAAATTTACTAGAAATATTGTCTCTGCACAATTTCGTATTATCAGGACTTTGAGGTGAACCGGCTTAAAGCAATGGCAGTTTTTGAACCCGAGGGACGGCCTAAATGCTTGCTTATGAACTCCCCTGCACACAAGAGCTTTCCAAGATCAACATTCGTTTTTATGCCTAGACCATGAAGCATGTAGACAACATCCTCTGTTGCAACATTTCCGGAAGCTCCCTTTGCATATGGGCACCCTCCTAGACCCGCAGTAGAGGAATCCACAACACTGATTCCCATCTATCACAAGGAAATAGTACTTCTAGTCAATAGAGTTTCATCGATGTAGTTGAGAAGTTACTTGTTTTCCTCATTAGTGCTTCTTAGTGCTGAGGAATCTACGTAAAAATAACGTAAAGGCACGGAACAACAAATTCCTTTTGTGATTGGTTCGACTGTCGAACAGTAATTTTAAGGATGCTCCTTTCCCTTAGCAGAACTATGGTTTTCATTGCAAAAGATAATAAAGGCACATTAACACAAACAATTGGCCATACAACTATAAAATTCACCTGCCATCCAACAAAGCAGGGTCTCTATCCTGTACAATTCATATGTAGTTTGACACTTGATATAACAACTTCAGAATTAATTCAGCAAAAGAATACTCCTTAATAGTGACTAGAGATATTTTGTTCTGCAAGTATATATAGTTGAAGGGGTAGCTTACTTGGAGGGACATTAATATATTAGGAAGGGCCTGTCCATAAGTGTCATGGAAATGGACAGCAAGCTTCTCAACAGGAACAAAATCCATTACAGCTTCAAGCATTGGAAGAACAGTACCTGTAATATGAGAATGAGGACAAGTGGAGTAACAGAGTAAGTACAAGGAAATATTTCTGGTAGCGAAGTAGATTAGATGAAAAAGAAAAGTTGCTCAGTATTTAAACCCTCCATTAAACGGTTGGAGAAATGCAATGATATCAAAAATATCTTCTGGACACAACGGTTGGAGAAATGCAATGATATTAAAAATATCTTCTGGACACAAATTTTCTTTCCTTTCCACCCTTTGCATTCTACAAGTTTAAACTGGAGCTCATTCCTTCTACTTACGCGGTGGATGTTCATTCCTCCTGGCTCCCACCGTCCATATTCACCAATATTATCATTAAGAAGTTACATATCATTTTTTATCCATTATTCTCTTCCACATTTAACTAATTCATAATTTTGATTTCGTTCATTCCAACCCACCCAAACTAAGTACAAGTCATATTTTCGTAAGTAGCTAATGATATGCCAATTGCCATGCTACCAGTTATTTAGTCATAGACCAAAGAAGTCTAACATTAACGATTAAAAGTAAAATGTAATTCATAAGGTTTGTATGATTACCAGGGGTACCAACTCCTATTGTATCAGCAAGCGAGATTTCGTAGCAACCCATACCATGGAGTTCTTTAGCTACATATGCAACTTTTGATGGTGAGATTGCTCCTTCATCTGGGCAGCCAACGACACATGATATGTACCTGACCATCGACAAAAATGTGTTGTGAATTTATTTTGTACCCTATGGTGCCAACATAAAATCTGGAGCTTGTTCGATTAAACCTCATATGGTCATATGGGCCTTGTAGGATTCAAGACAAATATGACTTATAAATTAATTATGTGTGTCTAGATTACTGTTCAGATGGTATGTCTTGATAACAAAGTTAGATAGTTAGGTACCAAGAATGGTAAGACTTAGATAACAAGTATGGTAAGTCTTGGTAGCTATTGAAAATTGGTTTGGTTAATAATACAAGTTGGGATGTGCACGCAAATATTTTTTGAATGCTTTGCATTAGTTGGTTATCTCGTATTTTATTCCAGACAGATCTAGGGTGAAATACTTAAAGGATTATTTGTTGAGTTCCAAGGGAGTTGTGGGCTTACAGTGACAAGTTTCACCTTTTGTGTTTTAGGTCATTAATGACCTGCTGTGTGGTACATTCATCATCCTCAAGCATCCGTGTCAGAAACTCAACACGGACATGGGTGCAAGAACGTGATACACCAACTTAAATGATTTAGTGAAAGAAAATTGACCAAAAACCACGCAAGCTGCAGGTCCCTGTTATGGTTTCGGAGCATGTTTCTGATAGTTTTTGGTTACATCTTGGAGTTGTTCTCCTATGTGTGTATACTATATTTTTGGCTTTTTAATATATTATTATAACAGGCTGTCATCCCCCATTTCCCAGAAAGAAAGAATCAAGTAGTCGCTTTTCAGGTCTGCTGTTTACCATAAAATACTTACCTAGACACTTTCATACATCATGGCATGCTTATGCCATCTGAAATGTATTAATGCAGTTTTATTGCTTCTATTTCAATACAAAACTTATAATGAATGGGGATCGGTTCATACAAGAAACAAGCTCCTGATAATCATTTTCACTTAATCACAAGAAAATAGGAGACGATTTTGTCCAGGAAAGTTATTTTTAAAAGCTTATAAATCATTGAAATCTAAAAAAGGGAGTCCATATTCTTATATAAAAATGCAATCATTTAGAAACATTATAAATTTTATGCAGAATTCCAAATTTATATAAAAAATATTATAAATCATATAAATAAAAGGTGCCACATAAATTGCAAAAAAAATATTTTTAAGCTTATCATAAAAAATGAAGCTCTTATAAAAGATAAATGACTTGTTAGACCCATATACATCCTACAAACTCAACAACCCAGAATTTCAATTTGTAACATCACTAATACACAGTCACAGTGTACACGAAAATCATAAACTGAGCTACTAGATAGTAATGATCACTGATAACCAGGCATCTAACAACATCCAAACTATTCAATCTTGGCACGCATGACCTTGCACCTCTTAGTATATATGTGAAACTTATTCTAATGAAAATTATAAGTAATTAAATATCTGCAAACTTATCCGCATTCGAAGTTTACTTGAATGATAAAATGATAACACATAACATTATAATAATGTAATGTATATGACACCTAATTTTATCAATTGGATCTTGAAACATAGAAAATCAGCAACTCCAGGCTCCAGTAACAGATTTATGTTTTTAGAGAAACCATCATAGAATAAAGGTAGCATACACCAATTAACTACGGTTTTAATACGTAGTTAGTTCCAAAATAAACAGAAGTCCAGCTTATAATTTAAAATCTAACACCCTTATACAGGATGATGTTGTCCTGTTTTGAAATTAGAAAGATTTTTTCAGCAAAGACCTTTGAAGGTTATGGACAGGAAAATATATTTGCTCTGATGCACATTGGAATGCGTCTTCACTTTGCTAATTGAAGCAAAAAATTTGACAACGCAATGGTTAATTATGTTTAGTAGGGCAAATGGCACATACCCACGAATAGGAACTGAAAGCTTTCTAGCAGCGTCCGCAACAACACGATAACGTGCAAGACTTTCTGCAATACTACAATTAATATTCAATTTGGAAAAGGCCTCTGAAGCAGATGCAAAAACAGCTACTTCCCTTGCACCAGCAGCAACAGCCGCTTCGAATCCCTGCAGTTTTAAACAGATGTTACAATTTTAACTGAACAGTGTGTCAGATACTTTTCTGAAGGGAAGCACCAGTTACCTTCAGATTGGGTGTCAAAACAGGCAGTTTAACAGCTTCCAAATTTTTAACTGCTTTCATTACATCTTTTGCATCTGCTAGCTGTTACAAATGCCGAAGAAAGAAAAGGATCATGAGCAGTTATATGTCAAGCTTTATGAGAATAGATGCAAAGACAATGATACAGCACAAAATTCACTTTACTGCATGCAGTACCGGAGAAGAAATATTAACATAGAAAAGGGTCGAAGCTCAACTTATCATAAAAAATTGAGTGGTGGTTAGATAAAAGTTCACTTAGCACTGAAACAAGAGCCGGCCCGATTAGGATCCTATAGGTGCAAGTGAAATACTCCTTATTTATGGAAACTCCCCCCCCCCCCCCCTTCCCCCCAAACAACCCTCACCGTCAAAATTTAAATAAAACAATTCAAAAAATTGAGTCAGTGGCAATTGACCAGAAAAAGGAGATTGATCCTGTAAGATTTTCAGAAACCAGACTCAGAAATTGGTTTTGTTTCATTCCAGTTTCAATCTTAGGTTAACTGTATGTCATCATTGTCACTACAATTCACCAAAAATGTTTTACATATACAAAGATTTTGTTAGAATTGTCTAATATCAAGATTATGTCAAAATTGAATTATGACTTTGTCACAATTTGTTACTTTTATTAGTTACAAATAATTAAACTAGCTAGCGATATTTTTTAATGTTTCAAGTGCAATTGCCCAGAAAAAGAAGATTGATCCTGCAAGACTTTCAGATAGGTATCAGATAAAATGAAGGGGACTTCAATTGATATGTTGATACAACACCAAACAAAAGTGGACTGAAAGGCATGTCACCTGAGGTACCCATTTTGGTGAGACAAAACTTGTAGCCTCGATAACAGAGAGACCAGTGGAAACTAGCCTGCGAATTAGTTCAACTTTTACAGCTGTAGGGACGACAATCTTTTCATTTTGTAAACCATCTCTTGGACCAACTTCCACTATCTTGACATAGTCTGGCATACCTTTGCACACCTGAAGCAAGCATCCCACCCATTATCAAATGACCACATCTGATGATAGGTACACAGGGGAATACACAATCATACACTAAACAAGCGATATTTTTTGCCACAGAAACATGGTTAAGCATCGGATCCACCATCATATGTATTGCGAAAAAACTTAAAATTTAGTTGAATACTTGATTGCAAAGAACTAAAGCACACAAAGGTATTACCTTATGTACAATGTCCTTGATGTCTCTACCATTTTTACCGTATGAGTTGTATTGATGATTTGGAAAATATGGTGAATCACATTCAATCCGGTATCTACCATTACTGTGGCCTAAACATGAACTCCTACAAGAGATCTCGTTCTGGGTACGCCTCCATGCAAAAGACTCTCTTCTGTACTCTTCAAAATCTTCACTGAAATATATAGAACCCTGTCAGAGTTTCCTAAATTTCTAAAGGGCCACCAAAAGGAATTGCATAATGACTGAGTAACTTTAGAAAATTAAACTAAAGAAAGTTTTAGGACACAATGAGACCAGAGCACTAGAGTTTCTTCTGGTCAGTATCCCTCCGAACAGCAAAGGTTGGTTAAAGAAGATATAACATAAGCAGCTGGCAAATAAAGAAATTAACTCCTTAGCATCCAAAATACCTCTTCGTTATTTCATAATCCCCTTAAAATTCATTCCATTTACAAAACAATGGCTATTTGCATCTCCTCTTTGAGGCTTCATGTGAATTTTAATAACCTGTTTTTAAACTTTTAAGTTCTTATCGATACCATAATTAAATCGTAACAATAACAATACAATCTATTGTTTTTATTCTGGCTTTAAGTCTTTGGGGAAGTTGGTCAAGGTGATGCGGCTAGAGATGAAACTTTTTCATTGCTAAAAGAATCTATGGACACAAGAAGCAATAAGTAACAGCTTTTCCAAGACATTTTACCTGCAGCTATTGGATGAGCCGGAACTCCTTCCGTCAATCCAGCACTCTCCCATTCCATCATCCACTCCTCTTGAACTGCAAGAAGTAGATCTGAAACTATTAAGTCGCTCAATAGTGCTTAGGCTTGGCAACTTCTCCAGACCAAGGGGCTGCTCCAAACTTGACATTGTACAAGCAGCTGCAATGGAAGGAACTGTAATAGAAGCACAACAGTATATTATAGATTCCAAAAAAACCCCGAACAATGCTTTACTTATCCTTAAAACAAACATGAGGAATACCAATAGAGTATATAATAATACTTTTTTTTTTTGCTAAATGTAAATAATAAAATTCACAACAAAGAAAAACTTTTAACCCCGAACAAATGGAATGTTTCTAGATTGAGCATCTACAGCATCCATAAAAACTCGTGGCAACAATCTCAACCATGTGTAAGCATCCGCAATGCAACATACTGTGAGGGACTGATAGGACAACTATGTAATGAAATTTTTTCTTGAAAATTTGACATTTCCATTCGAAATTTTATTCAAAATCGAGATCAACCAAAGAACATCAGAACCTTCAATTGAAAGAAACTACTAGTACTCTAGCAGGTAAATGTAGTACAGCACAATGTATTAATTCTTGTATGCTTAAAGTCTTAAACAACAAACATGGTACATCAAAATCAACATTCTCATCCCTGTACAACATAAATTCTCCTAGTTGTGCAACATCAAAAACCCACAGTTAATTAACAACATATTAATCATCTTCATCAGCACAAGAACTCAAATAATCATTCTTTAAAAACCCACATTAAATTAAGAATATATAATCATTTTCATCAACATAACAACTCAAATAATCATTCTTTAAATCATTTTTGAGCAAAACAGAGCAGCACCCAACAGAAGCCAAATATAGGTAACTAACATGATAGATAAAATTCAAGCTGTAAATTAAATTAAAAGAAAAAAGAAAAGTTGAGAACTTTACCTGGTTTGAGCTTATTGGAAATATCAAGAAGTTTGACAAAAACAAAGAAGAGTTGTTGAACATATATATATATGAGAATATGAGATCCTAATACATATGGGGAAAACAAGTCCTGACCAGACTCCAGAGGGGGCGATGTGAACTACTTAGATCATCTACTACCACAATAAATCCTTAGCTAAAATTAGATAAAAATACCTTAAATAAAAATTATAGAGATTATCTAAAAAAAATTTGAACTCCTCCAATGGGTCAAAGCTGTTAGCTATAATTTTAAATAATTTCTAGACACCTCTATATAGCTGTAAGAAATCTGTAAGAAGATTTCACATCATTCATTACTATATTGAAGTGATATATTCTATTTATAACAACCTAAATTATTAATAACATACTATTTTTAAAATATAGCCAACCAATATAGCTAATACCTTTGAAGTAAAATGTCTTAAAAATTCAACAAACTTTACATATTGTCCTACATGTCCAATTTAACCAACCAATTTTAGCTATTTCCGTTGGAGATGCTCTTAAAGTCTTGTTTGGTGGTCAGTAAAAGAGCATTTGCCAAGTTTGTGGTGTACATGCATGTATCATTTCTATGGGGTCACATTTTTATATTATTTATTATTAGTATACACATTAATTCCAGATTAATTTTAGATAAATTGTCCAACTCATTCGATTTTAAAATTTCCGATTAATATATAAGAATACTTCTTGATTAGAGTATGTTTATAAATTATTAAAATTAAAATTAGAAAAAAATGATCCAACAGTTAACTGTATGGAAATTTTTTAAAGTTAATCCATCAAAAATACGTAGTTTTGATGAATTTTTCTTTTTATTTAAAAGGGCCTCGCAGGGACATTATTGATTTTACATATGACTCACAATTTTAATGATTCTCTATTTACTAAAGTTAACTATACGAATATATTATCCTTAAAATTATATGTTAATTAAATATAAATTATCATATATTTTATGATATTATAAATATATATTACTTATAATAACTAAAGAATTAGAATAATATATTAAATAATATTATAATATTAAAATACATTCAATTTTCATTCCGATTAATTATTCTGACTAAGCCCCGATTTAATGATTAATTCTTGTAAGATTCTCATATTAATCTTATCCGCTATTGGATTCTGTAATAGTATTATTATGTTACTATAAATTTATTATTATATTTATTTTAATTTAATAAAATTTATAGATGGTAGGTACTTTTCGGTTGGAAGTTGTCAATTCCTGAGGTTTGAAGGACGCAAGCTGTTCGATGGTGCCGGCCTAGTTTTTTTTTTTTTTTTTTTTTAGTCAGTAAGTTTATATGTTCAATTTTCTAAGGGAAAATAAGGGAAGCTAGTAGCGGGTTTGATATTTATATATACTAGCTTATAACCTGTGCAAAGCACGGGTTGTCTTTAATTTTTTGTAATTTGTTTATAGTGTAATATAATATTATAAATATTAATTTTAATTTGTTATAGTGTAATTTATTATTTCTTTAATATGGTTTTTAATATTAAAAAATAGGGTTGAACCAAACTACCAAACTACCAATCATCCCCTAGTTTAATACTATTATAAGCGAAATAGGATATTTTTGGTTGTCGGGTACTCTTTTGTTGGTCACTCATTTTGGTCACTCTTTAATTTGCTTAAATCTCTATTATTAATAATAATAATAATGTAAAAAAAACACACAAAACACACTTCTATTAATAAAATTTTAAAAAAACACGCACACACACGCCACTCCTCTCGATCAAAACTCTCGGCTAAATCTTTGCTTACCCGGGAATGTTTTTAGGTAGATAAAATATTAATTAAATTTATTTTAATTGAACTAAAATTATGACTAAAAAATAGGGTTGAACCAAACTACCAAACTACCAATTATCCCCTAGTTTACTTAATATAGTCGAAATAGGATATTTTTGGTTGTCGGTTTGGTACTCTTTTATTGGTCACTCATTTTGGTGACTCTTTGATTTGCTTAAATCTCTATTATTAATAATAAAAAAATGTAAAAACACACACAAAACACTCTCAAGTTAATAAAATTAAAAAAAACACGCACACACACGCCACTCCTCTCGATCAAAACTCTCGGCTAAATCTTTGCTTACCCGGGAATGTTTTTAGGTAGATAAAATATTAATTAAATTTATTTTTAATTGAACTAAAATTATGGCTAAAAAATAGGGTTGAACCAAATTACAAACTACCAATTATCCCCTAGTTTACTTATTATAGTATAGTATAGATTGTATAGATATTAATAATAAAAAAAATGTAAAAACACACACAAAACACTCTCCTGTTAATAAAATTAAAAAAAAAACACACACACATCACTCCTCTCGATCAAAACTCTCGACTAAATCTTTGCTTACCCAGGAATGTTTTTTGGTATGTTTTTAGGTAGATAAAATATTAATTAAATTTATTTTTAATTGAACTAATGTTAGATATTGATTCAAGTGATATCAGGATCTGGATTGTTACTGATCAAGATACTGATGCTGACGTCATCAGTAATACAACGTCAGTATGAAGGTATCATCAGTATTAGAAGCTGGTCAGGATTACGTGAAGATTCTCATTAGACCAGAGTGTTGGGGAGTTGGGTGATAACTTGGATTTTTCTGAAGTCGTGTGAACACTTTCAGATTGAAGTTATTTGTGGTTCACCCAAATAATTCAATCGGATAAAGTCAGAAATTCTGCAAGAAGAGAGAATGTGTTTTGTTGTGAATTTCAAAATGAACCAGTGTGTAAAATGATCAATGCCACACCCATTTATAGATGTCAACAAACACCCATTTATAGATGTCAACAGATGTGTCTTTTGCCAATAGACACACCTCAAGATGTGTCTTTTGCCAAAAGACACATCTCATTTCCAACAGTCATATCCAATGCCAACAGACACATCTCAAGATGTGTCTTTTCCAATAGACACATCTCATTCTAACGTATGTGTTTGATGCCAATAGACATGTCTCATAAGCAATAATACTGAAATCATAACGAACTCGAACAGAGCATGCACTCCGCACTCTCCCGACTTGTTCGATGTAACATTACGATTACATTGATCAACTAGCCAATCCAATTACACTAAAATATCCAACAATCCTCCCCATTTTAGCATAATCCATGATTAACTAAACAAAATCACAACAAACGACAAATTTATGCTTAAATGAAATATCGTGACGATTGAATTTTACATTAGTATATTACACATTCCAAATATTCGAATATCAAGGTATCACTATGGATTGAACCTTTACTATTCATAGTGAATACATGAAGATAATATACACATAAATTTACATTCTCAAATGTTCTTACTTGACACTATCTTTTACTAGCCTAGTGTCCTAATCCTTCATAAGCATATCAAAGCCAAGTCCAAGCTTCTTGAAGCGGCTAAACTTCATGCTCATATAGGTAGTTCTTTTATTCTCGCACCTGCATATGCAATTTTTCAAAAGAACTATTAAGAAGATAAACTTCAACCTCCTTAACTTGCAGGTCTGAACACATACCTTGGGATGACAATACTAATGTGTTCCAATCTCTAGATGTTAAGCTTTCCACATTGAATTCAGCACCTAATGTCATATTAGGTGGGAATTGGGTATCTCAACATGAGAGGTTTTTGATGGACTTTAATCCCATCCCCACAGCCGACTTGTGCACAAGATCTCTACTCAACCCTTTGGTTAGATGATCGGCTAAATTATGTTGAGTTCTTATAAACTCCACTGATATAAAACCATGCGTGATAAGCTCACGAATCATGCCGTGTCTAACACCTAAGCGTCTAGACTTGCCTTTGAACACTTGTCTATAAGCATTAGCCAAGGTAGATTCACTATCACATCTGATAGATATGGGTGATATCGGTTTAGACCACAATGGAATATCATAAATCAGATTTCTTAGCCATTCAGCTTCTTTATCAGCCGCTGATAATGCCACAAATTCAGATTCCATCGTTGAATCAGTAATGCAACTTTGTTTCTTCGATGCCCAAGAGATAGCACCTCCCCCAAGAAGGAATACCCATCCACTTGTGGAAGAATGATCTTCCTTATTGGAAATCCAACTTGCATCTGAATGACCTTCAATAACCGAAGGAAATCCAGTATATGTCAAACCATAATCCATGGTTCCTTTCAAGTATTTGAACACTCGGCTTAAGGCTTGCCAATGATGTGAACTTGGCTTGCTAGTATACCTACTAAGCTTTCCAACAGCATAGGCAATATCTGGCCTAGTGCTTATCATGGCATACATAAGACTACCAATAGCCCTTGAGTATTCAAGTTGAGATACTGCAATACCTGTATTAGGTAGGAGTTTAATACTAGGATCAAGATGAGTGCTAACGGGAGAACAATCCTTAAAGTTAAATCTTTTCAAAATCTTCTCAATATAATGAGATTGAGAAATTGAAATACCATTGTTCTCACGCTTGATCCTTATACCAAGAATCACCTCAGCCTCCCCCATGTCTTTCATATCAAAATTAGATGACAAGAACTTCTTGGTTTTATCCACTTGATTTTGGTCAGTACCAAAAATCAACATGTCATCCACATATAAACAAATTATAACTCCTTTACCAGAAGCATCAAATTTGCTATATACACACTTGTCTGCTTGGTTAAGAAAATAACCGTTAGACAAGACTACAGTATCAAATTTATCATGCCAATCCTTCGGTGCTTGTTTCAGACCATAAATTGATTTCTTCAATTTACACACCTTGTTCTCACAACCAGGCATAACAAACCCTTCGGGTTGTTTCATATAAATCTCTTCATCTAATTCACCATTCAAGAATGCAGTTTTCACATCCATTTGGTGAATGACAAGGTTGTGTATAGCAGCAAGTGCTATTAACAACCTAATAGTGGAGGTTCTAGCAACAGGAGCATAGGTATCAAAATAATCAATCCCTTCTTTTTGTCTAAAACCTTGGATTACCAATCTGGCTTTGAACTTATCTATGATACCGTCCACCTTCATTTTCCTTTTGAAGATCCATCTGTTTCCCAATGCTTTACAGCCAGGGGGCAGATCACTCAATTCCCAAGTATTATTATTCATGATAGAATCCATTTCATCTTGGATAGCTTCTTTCTAGAATGCAACATCCCTAGATTTCATAGCTTCGCTAAAAGTATTTGGATCCTCCTCAATAACAAAACAATATTGGTATTGATATTCAATTTCATCTCTAGAGCCTTCTACTAGATAAAGATGAAAGTCATCTCCAAAAGACTTTGCTTTTCTAGCTCTAGTGCTTCTCCTTGGTTCGGACGGTCCATTCACATCTTCAGTAGAAACTGAGTTCCTACTAGAGGAATTCTGAAGCATGTCCCTTGGTCTAGGTATAGATGTAAATCTGTTTTCATCAAATATAGCATCTCTTGACTCGATAATCGAGTTCACAGATACATAGTCATTAGATTCTAACACATAGAATCTATATGTTATAGAATGCTCAGCATAGCCAACAAATATGCAATCTATACCTCGTTCACCCAAGTTTCTTCTTTTGGGTTCAGTGAGTCTTACAACTGCTCTACATCCCCAAACTCTCAGAAAACTTAATTTTGGTGACTCTTTATACCAAAGTTCATAAGGGGTAATCTTATTCCTCTTACTAGGAATTCGATTCAATAAGTGACAGGCTGTCAACATAGCCTCACCCCAAAATCCCTCACTCAAACCCGAGTAGGATAACAAGGAATTAACCATTTCTTTCAAAGTCCTATTCTTTCACTCTGCCACACCATTTTGCTGTGGTGTATAAGGAGCCGTGGTTTGATGTATTATACCAGTAGATTGAAAATAAACCGGATCATAATACTCACCTCCTCTATCAGTACGTAGATTTTTAATCATGGTACTCTGATAGCTCTACTTCTTCTTTATATATATTTTAAAGAAGTCAAGAGCTTCATCCTTAGCATGCAATAAATATACATAGCAATATCTAGTAGCATCATCAATAAAAGTAACTACATACTTTTTATTTCCTAATGATGGTGTAGAATGGAAATCACACAAATCACTATGTATTAATTCTAAAACATCAGACACCCCATTGACCTCCTTAAAGGGCTTTCTTGTTATCTTTGTTAACATGCATGTTTTGCATTTTTCATTGTCTAAATCAATAGCAGGTATGAGACTCATTTTTGACATATCCTTTATTCTTTTGTAATGTACATGTCCTAGTCTAGCATGCCATAATTCTGGTTTGTTCAAATTATTGCTAGTACTAGTAGAAGCCATGCAAGCAGATTCATCAATAAATGGAGTATTTACATTCAACATAAACATACCATTACACAAATAGCCAAAGCCAACAAAAGAGCCATGTTTTGACAATATATATTTGTCACTTTCATAAACTTGTTTATATCCACAATTGTTCAATACAACACCAGACAAGAGATTCTTACGAATCCCAGGAACATACAACACTTTATTTAACAATATATATTTGCCAGAAGTAAAAACTATCTTGACATTTCCTAGTCCTTTGATCGGTTCAGTTGCAACATTTCCCATCTTTAAGATAGATCCATCTTCGATTGGTTGAAAGTCTATGAACCAACAAAGATCTTTGCATACATGACTCGTTGCTCCTGAATCAATCCACCAAGCAACATTGTCATCCTGCACATAAAATGCCTCAGATATTAGTGATACATAATTCTGACCAGAATTACAATTTTGCATTAAAATCTGACCTTGTTGCTTTTCTGGATCCTTGGATCCACTTGGACCAGCATTTTGCTTTTCTTGCTTGCCTTTACCAACCCGACAATCCTTCTTGAAATGTCCAGGTTTGCCACACTTCCAACATGCCAGCTTAGGCCTTTTCTTGGAAGAATTGTTGTTGTTTCCTTTAAACTTTCGTTTATCACCCTTGCCATACTTAGAATTCTTAGAAGATCCACCTTCTTCAACCATATTCACAGAAGAGTTACCGACTTGGTTCTTGCCCTTAGGATTATTCTCAATTTCTTGAGTCCTCAAAGCCTCTTCAATTCTGAAGTGACTTCCAAGTTGAACCAGAGTCATATCCTCTTTGTTATGTTTCAAGGAGTGTTTAAAATCCTTCCATGATGGTGGTAGTTTGTCTATAACACCAGAAACTGAGATAGATTCATCCATCTTCAGATTGTGTTGGGCAAACTGATCCAGAATCCTTAACAATTCATTGTATTGTTCCATCACCGGTCTAGAATCGACCATTTTATAATTCATAAAATTACTGACCAGAAACTTCTTACTAGAAGCGTCTTCTGCCATGTACTTGGATTCAAGAGAATCCCACAATTCTTTCGCTGACTCAACATTTTGATATACATCGAAAAGGGAATCAGACATACCGTTTAAGATGTGACCGCGGCATATGTAATCAGCGTTTTCCCATTTGCAACGCCTCCTTGTTTGTTCAGCGGTTTCATCCTCAACCACTTCTGGAATGGGGGTACTCAAAACATATACAACCTTCAGCGTTGTCAATAGAAAATGCATCTTCTTTTGCCATCTTCTAAAATCCTGACCCTCAAACTTGTCCAACTTTGCAAACTTGCTTGTCATGTCTTTTGCAGATTCTGAGTTCGCCATCTTCAGAAAATAGATAACTTCAATCTTTGTTGGGGAGTTGGGTGATAACTTGGATTTTTCTGAAGTCGTGCGAACACTTTCAGATTGAAGTTATTTGTGGTTCACCCAAATAATTCAATCGGATAAAGTCAGAAATTCTGCAAGAAGAGAGAATGTGTTTTGTTGTGAATTTCAAAATGAACCAGTGTGTAAAATGATCAATGCCACATCCATTTATAGATGTCAACAGATGTGTCTTTTGCCAATAGACACACCTCAAGATGTGTCTTTTGCCAAAAGACACATCTCATTTCCAACAGTCATGTCCAATGCCAACAGGCACATCTCAAGATGTGTCTTTTCCAATAGACACATCTCATTCTAACATATGTGTTTAATGCCAATAGACATGTCTCATAAGCAATAATACTGAAATCATAACGAACTCGAACAGAGCATGCACTCCGCACTCTCCCGACTTGTTCGATGTAACATTACGATTACATTGATCAACTAGCCAATCCAATTACACTAAAATATCCAACACAGATATCAAGGAAGATTGATATGTCGGTTCCTAATTTATAGGAAGGCAGCTATCATACAAGATATGCATTCAGAGTTATATGTAATTGATTTAGAATATCTTGTAATTGATAGTGTAGCTGTGTATGCTATATAAACACAGTTTAGGTTTTACATGATTGTAATCGCTTACACGAGTTATCTTGTAACCTAGCAGCTCTTAAAAACATAAGAATTTCTTAAGAGAGTTTTGTAACAGTTTTATATCAGAATTAATAAAGCTGTTATTGATTCATACTTGTGTTATTTCTGTTTAAGTCGAAAATCTTATACAATTGTATTCAACCCCCCTTCTACAATTGTTAATTACTGGGCAACAATTGGTATCAGAGCGCAACTAATTTATAATAATCAGAAACGATCTTAAGATGTCGACAAGCAAGTATGAAAGCATTAAGATTCCCATTCTCAAGAAAACTGATTATCCAACATGGAAGGTGAAGATGTTAATGTATCTGGAAGCTACTAATCCTGACTATCTTGACAGGATCAATGATGGACCATTTCTTCCAACAAGATTAGTTGCAAGAACTGAAACTGTTGCAGAACACTATGTCATCAAGGCAAAGAGTGAGTGGACTCCAGAAGAAAAGGCTCAAGTGCTCAAAGATGCAAAGGTAAAAAATATATTGCACAACAGTCTTGATAATGTCATGTCAAACAGGGTTATAGCATGCAAGACTGCAAAGGAAATTTGGGATACTTTGGAAACTCAATGTCAAGGCACTGAGTCTATCAAAAGAAACAGAAGGGATTTGTTGATTCAGGAGTATGAACAGTTCGATGCTAGATCTGATGAGAGCCTTACTGATATCTGTGATAGATTTCTAACACTGCTGAATAATCTATCTCTAGTTGGCAAAGAGTATGATCCAGAGGATTCAAATACCAAGTTTCTAAGAGCTCTAACTGAGGAGTGGGATACTCAAGCTTCAATCATAAGGCATCAATATGATCTTAAAATGCTATCTCTTGATGAAGTCTATGGGATGTTAAGAACCTACGATCTTGAGGTTCAACAGAGAAAGAACAAGAAAAATGTCAAAGCAAAATCTGTTGCTTTGAATGTTGAATCAAAATCAAAAGGAAAAGCTGAAGAAGGTTCTTCAAGAAAAAGTAGAGTTGTGGAGTCAATTCCTGATGACTCATCATCAGATACTGATACTAAGTCTGATTCTGATACTGATGATGATTCTACTGATTCTGATATGATGGAAATGGTTGCTAGGATAGTCAAGGGCTTCAAGAAGATGAAGTTCAGAAAGGCTAGGAAGCAAGGTAAGTTCCAGAAGAAAACCTTCAATGCTGACAAAGACAGGTACAAGAAGAAAGAAGATAAAAGCAGCAAATTTGACAAATCAAAAGTCAGATGCTACAACTGTGATGGAATGGGTCATTTTGCAACTGAGTGCAAAAAGGCAAAGACCAAAGCTCTTATCTCATCAAGCAAGGATTGGATGGACTCTTCCTCAGAATCTGAAGAAGAAGAGGTGAATTATGCTCTAATGGCCAATACTGATGAGACTGTTGCTGCTGCTGAAACTAAGGTATCTGAAACTTTGTTTGATTTTGATACAAATAATGTCTCTGAGTTAAGGTCTTTTCTTAAGTCTCTGCATATCAGCTTTAGGAGTCAATCTCTTAAAAATACTAGAATAAAATCTCAGATGGCAGAGGTAACTAAAAGAAATGATCATTTAGAAGCTGAGTTAATTTTCTTGCAGAAAGTTCAAACAGAATGTGATAATGCTAAACACATGAAACTTGAAATAGAGTTTAAATGTAAAGAACTTGAAATGCAACTTAAGGATGCTAATGAAAGACTCAGAACTTGGACACACTCTGGAACAAAAACTCACGAGATAATCACAGATAAAAACTGGAAAGAGTGTCTAGGTTATAAGCCAGAAAATGAGAAAAAGAACAAGGAAAAGGTTGTTTCATCAAATCCAGGAAGAGTCGTTATCAATGACTCGACAAATCCAAAAACCTATAGATATGTTACAGACAGTACGAAGACTAAATTAAAGCCTATGAATTATGTGTATCCAGAAAATTCCAAATCAAACACTGAAGAGGGATCCACTTCTGCACAGAATTCTAAATCAAAGTCTGTCCAAAACAAGAATGTAGGTCTTTTGTCAAAGAAACAACTGAGAGATAAAATCTGTGATGTGATAGATAAGAAGAGAGTCTCTACTGTCAAAAGAAACAGGAATGGTAAAGTTGGAATAAACAAGGAGAATAATTATAAGTATATTCCAAATGCACCAAGAAAGACATGTTTTAATTGTGGTAACTCTAATCATCTTGCTATTGACTGCAGGAGGAGTAAGAAGAAGACTATTGTTATTCCTAAGTCTGACATTAGGAATAGGACAATATCTTATAAACCACAAAATCCTTGTTTTCATTTTGGTAGTAAATGGCATTCTATTTATATGTGTGAAGAATATCATAATTTGTACTACAATGTTTATGAGCCATTGCCTAAGTTCAATAAAAGTACAAATTCTGGCAAAACAAAGAATGTGAATTCTAAGCATGCATCTGTTAATTCTTATGATAACAAAATAAATTCTAAAGGAGGTAATCCTAAAGGAAAAATTTTTGTTAAGAAAACTCCTGCTGCTAAAAATGTTAAAATGCATGCTAAAAGAACCCAACAAGTGTGGGTTCTTAAAAATTCTAACTGAATTCTTTGTGATTCTGATTGCAGGGCAAAAAGAAAAATGTGTTAGTCATGGATAGTGGATGTTCTGTGCACATGACTGGAGACAAAACCTTGCTATCAGATTTTGAGGAAAAGGCTGGCCCAATAGTGTCTTATGGAGATGGCAACATTGGACAAACTTTGGGATATGGCTGTATTATCATTGGAAATGTCATTATTGAAAAAGTAGCTCTGGTGAAAGGACTCAAACACAATCTGCTTAGTGTTAGTCAAATCACTGACAGAGGTTATCATGTCAACTTCTATGGTACTCATTTTGAAGTAATCAGCAAATCCTCAAGGAAGGTTGCTTTAACTGGACAAAGACATGGTAATATTTATGAAGCTAACATCTATACCAATACTGATGGACATTCTACATGCCTCATCAGTAAAGCAACTGTAGATGAAAGTTGGAGTTGGCACAAGAAGCTTTCTCATCTCAACTTGAACAATATAAATGAATTGGTAAAGAAAGACTTAGTGAGAGGATTACCTAAGGTATTGTATACTCCAGATGGACTTTGTGATGCTTGTAAGAAAGCTAAACAAAGAAGGACATCTTTTAAGAGCAAAACAGAATCCTCAATTGATGAACCTTATCACATGCTTCATCTTGACTTGTTTGGACCAGTAAACATAATGTCCATCAGTAAGAAAAGATATACTCTAGTAATTGTTGATGAATATACTAGATATACATGGGTGTATTTTCTACACAGAAAGGACGAAACAGCTGAGATACTTTTGGACCATGTGAGACTCATTGAGACTGGCACAAAGTATAAAGTCAAGATTTTAAGAAGTGATAATGGAACTGAATTCAAGAATTCAGCAATGGAAGAGTTCTGCAAATACAAAGGAATAGTTCAACAATTCTCTACTCCAAGCACACCCCAGCAAAATGGAGTAGTTGAAAGAAAGAACCGAACTCTTATTGAAGCAGGCAGAACTATGTTAGAGGAAGCTAAACTTCCTACATATTTTTGGGCAGAAGCAGTCAACACAGCATGCTACACTCAGAATATTACATTGATTAACAGACATGGTGTAACTCCTTATCAGATGATCAAGGAAAAGAAGCGAAGTCTGAAGCATTTGCATGTATTCGGCTGTAAGTGCTTTGTTCTAAGACCTCATCCTGAACAGCTTGGAAAATTTGAAACTAAAGCTGATGAGGGCATCTTTATTGGCTATCCATCATCAAGAGCCTTTAAAGTCTACAATCTAAGAACAAAGACAGTCATGGAGACAATAAATGTATCTTTCGATGATAAGAAGATCACAGGAATTACTGAAGACTTACATGATGATTTGATTTTTGCAAATGAAGCCTCCAAGAATTCTGGTGAAATCTTGTCAGATACTGAAAATTCATCAAATACTGATGAACCTGTTATTACTGATGAAATACAGATTACTGATGGAAATGCAAATGTTGAGGGGGAGCAACATCAAGAGACCATCAACAATGAAACAAATCAAACATCAGGAAGAGATTCATCAGAAATAGATTCAAGTGACAATTCTGACAGCAGATCAGAAACAGATAGCAACATCTCAAGGGGAGCTTCTAAAAACATTGGTTCTTTTGAAGATAACACCAATCATGGGGAAGCATCATATTCAAGGAATGATCTACCACCAGCAAGGAAATATACTAAAAGTCATACTCCTGATTTAATTATTGGGAATCCTGGAGTAGGTGTTAGAACCAGAAGTGCAACTCAAAATGAATGTCTTTATCATAACTTTCTGTCAAAGGAGGAACCTAAGAAAGTTGAAGATGCACTAAAGGATGCTGATTGGGTTATGGCTATGCAAGAAGAACTAAATGAGTTTGAAAGAAATGATGTCTGGAAACTAGTACCAAGGCCTAAAGGAAGGTCCATTGTAGGTACAAATTGGGTGTTCAGAAACAAGACAGATTCAGATGGCACTATCATCAGAAATAAAGCAAGACTAGTTGCAAAAGGATATTCTCAACAGGAAGGAATAGACTATGATGAGACATTTGCTCCTGTTGCAAGACTGGAGGCTATCAAAATTTTTCTTGCATATGCAGCTCACAAGAAATTTAAAGTTTTCCAGATGGATGTGAAAAGTGCTTTTCTCAATGGAGAATTAGAAGAGAAAGTTTATGTTGAACAACCTCCTGGCTTCATTGATTCAAAACATCCAGATTATGTCTACAGACTGGATAAAGCACTTTATGGACTAAAGCAAGCTCCAAAAGCCTGGTATGAGACATTGGCTCAATTCCTATTGGAAAGTGGATTCAAAAGAGGTACAATTGATAAAACCTTGTTTTATTTAAATCATGGAAAGGAATTGCTGTTAGTTCAGATTTATGTTGATGATATCATTTTTGGGTCAACTAACTCTAAATTATGTGAGAAGTTTTCAAAGCTAATGCAGTCTAGATATCAAATGAGCATGATGGGAGAGATGAGCTATTTCTTAGGTCTACAAGTTAAACAGACTGATGATGGAATTTTTATCAATCAGTCAAAATACACAAAGAACTTATTGAAAAAGTTTAACATGCAAGACAACTCTACTGCATCAACTCCCATAGCTACAGCTACCAAACTTGATCCTAATCAAGGTACAGAGGTGGATGTAACTAGTTACAGAGGTATGATTGGCTCACTGTTGTATCTAACTGCTAGTAGACCAGATATCATGTATGCAACCTGTCTATGTGCAAGATTTCAGGCAGAACCCAGAGAACCACATCTTATAGCTGTTAAAAGGATTTTCAGATACTTGAAAGGCATACCATCACTTGGCCTTTGGTATGCTAGGGAATCTGATTTTAATTTATGTGGTTATTCTGATGCTGATTTTGCAGGCTGTAAAATAGACAGAAAGAGTACTTCAGGCAGTTGTCAGTTTCTTGGAGGAAGACTTGTTTCTTGGTTCAGTAAAAAGCAAAAGTCTATCTCTACATCAACTGCAGAAGCTGAGTACATTGCTGCAGGAAGCTGTTGTGCTCAGATCATGTGGATGAGAAATCAGCTAATGGACTATGGTTTGTCATATTCAAAAATACCTATTTATTGTGATAACCAAAGTGCTATTGCTATGACAGGAAATCCAGTGCATCACTCTCTTACTAAGCATATCAGTATCAGATATCATTTTATAAGAGAGCAAGTAATGGAAGGGACAATTGAGTTACACTTTGTTCCTACTGATCAACAGCTAGCTGATATATTCACCAAGCCACTTCCTGAAGCAACGTTTACAAAGTTGGTGAATGAACTGGGAATGTTAAACTACGATAGTTTCTGAGAACAGAGAAATATCAAATACTGATGCTCATCGAAACCTGATGAATCTCGAATACTGATGAAAAGTCAATCCTGACATCAGTCAAACATTGAATACTGATGCGACGTTTCACTTATCAGTAATGTATCTCAGTATTTTTTTCTGTTCTGAATTCCTGATATACTTGTGATTTTTGAACTTGTTAATAAGGTGATTACTATAACTAGTTATCATGTTTATTTCTTTGATTTAATTATTTGAAGAACAAGTTCAATGCAGATAACAATGAATAAGATTAGATAAACAAGTTTTTCATTGATAGTAAGAAAGAGATTACATTCATAGATTACATCTTTTTGTTCTCTATCTACTAATCTATTCAACAGAAAATAAAGTCCAAACCACTCCATTGTTAGTAGCCATCCCAGATCCCATCTTTGCCACTTTGTTTGGGTGGAGGTTGATAGGGATAAGGTTATTTTTGGTGACATATTCATTAACAATGGTTGATGGAGTTGGATGAGGATGCCTTAGATGAAAGCCATGCTAATGTTGCTTGAAGGGCAGCATCGATGTCAATCACTTTTGCAGGTTTTTCTTTCTCGATTTCCTTGAGACCTGCATCCATCTGCAACCAGAGAGTCTCAAGTTGTCTTTCCCAGTTGAAAGCATCAAACTCTTCACGAGTATAACTGAAGATATCTCTTTTCTCGACGAGATGAAGATTCTTTTCTTTGATGGTAAGATTTGCCATCTCTGTACTAAGATATTTTGTGAGAAAAGCTTTTGGTTTGCAGGAGAGAAGAAGAAGTAGAAGGGTTAAAAAGTAAGTGGACAATTCTCTAGGATTAAATAGAGAAGAGCGGAACGAGAATATGAAACGATTCATATCTCTGGTGTTAGTACCAGGTATTTTTTTAATTGTGATGTTTTAATTTCTTTAATTAAAACAAATTACCTTGTTTTATTTTTATCACAATCTTATTTCTCAAATAATACGGGTGCGTGTATTGTACTCACTTGAGTATATACATACAGTTTGTAAATCGTGTCGCGTGCAGTTATTACCACTCTTACACGTAATTTTGTCCATTACCTATGTGTGCACGAGTAGATTGCTGACATCTGTCTTTGAGAAATCATTAGTTTTGTTTATAATCAATTTAGTTTTCTAAATTGATTCTTTTATTCTCAAAGTATCAGTATTGTATCTTTTCTATCACTTTGTGTGAACACAAACCCTAAATTGAAAATCACAAATTCCTACTCATTCGACTTAAAAATGTCTTCATCTGCATTCATAAACAATAAAGTTGTAATTCATGGTGTTACGTTTGATCCTAACAACTTTACTGCAGTTCTTGATCATCAGGAACTAAATAATGATTTTCAAATCATTCAGGATCTTTTGGCCTCAAGTCCAATAAATTATGCTCTAACTCAACCTGCCAAAGTTTCTTTTAAGAGTGTTATGCAGGTGTGGAGTACTGCTATTTTTGGTGAGTGTATGCCATCAGGAAAGCCGAATATGAGTTTTGAATACAATGGTGTTTCACATCAAGTCACTCCAGATGTTGTTTGTAAAGCTCTTCAACTACCATCTCTAAATGGTGAGACTCCAGAAAAGTTTACTGATGCTTTTATTTTGGAGTTTGCTTTAAAGTTGGGCTACAATGGACAACCAAAGAAATTTGGAGATTTATTCAGAACCAAGCTAAAGAAGGAATGGAATTTCTTCTTTGATACCATTAGTAGGTGTTTCTTGAATAAGGTGTCTAACTTTGATGCTTTACCTACTGCCTCAGTTCACATTGGGTACTCTCTAATCTATGAAACTCCTTTTGATTATGGGTCTTTCATATTGCGAGCATTAACTGCTAGAAAGAAAGATAAATGTGGTTTTGTTTGCTATATTAGATTTATTCAGTTAATATTCTCGTACCTTTATCCCAATGTTGAATTTGTTGATGATACAGATTTATCTATCTTTAAGATTTCTGCTAACAACATCAGTTCTCTGCTTAAGAGTGATAAGGCAAATGGTTTTGAAGGTATAAGTGCATGCATTCCTAATGAGGTCAGGCTTCTTTTAACCAAGAGAATGCCTACTCATTATGGATCGATTACTGATGGTCAAGGACCTGGTGCTATGAGACAGGACACTACCAATCCTGTTTCTGACCAAAGCACTCAACTCAAACACTCAACCAAACAGTCATCCACCTCTGGTGTCTCACAAAAGGCATCAGTTGTAAAATCAAAGAAATTAGCTAGGTCTGATGTGTCTGGAAGACAATCAGGATCAAAGAATTTCTCCACTCAAACTCACTCTCAAAAGAAGTCACAAGGGGGTGAACAAGGGGTCCTGGCTAAGGAGAAATCTGTGCTTAAAGTTGATCAATCTTTGATTGACATAGGGGTGTATATGGAAATAGGAGAAAAGAGGAAATTCAGTCAGAAAATTGATTCTGGGTCTGATTATGATTCTGATGATGACAAAGTTCCTTTATCTGTTGCTTTGAAGAAAAAGGAAGTCATTACTGTAGCTCCCAAAGAAATGGCTGTTTCTGAAAAGCCAAAGAAAAGAAGGAGATTACATAAAAAGAGTCCATACTTTATTCCTCTAGAGATACAGAATCTTGATGATAATCTAAAAGATGATCAGAATCCGGTTGCATCATCAGTTCCTGACTCAACTACTGATCTTAATGTCTCTACTCCTGATACTTCGCCTGTGAAGACTGTTGAAATCTTTGATTCTCCAGTCTCTACATCATCACAGAAGAGGACATTTGACATGTCACTAGACAAGGTTGTTGGCATTGCTGTCGAACTTGGACAAAAGCCACCACCTCTCTATATGCAACAACAAACTATAGCAAAAGTTTTTGAACGACAAAAGAAACAGAGGACATCATCACCTCTGAAAGGATCTAGCCCACAAGAACCTGAACTTCAAAGTAGTTCAGCAGCTACTGCAGATCCAGTCACACAAAAACCATTCATTCAAAGTATGGATGCAGACATTGCTGAAGGAATAGTCCCACAAGAACCACTTTCTCAAAGGGAAAGTGAAGACAAGAATATTCCTGCCCCACAAGAACCATCTTCTCAAAGTGAAGATGCAGGCACCGTCACAACAGCAAAGGAGTTTTCTGACACTGCTCAAGGGGCTTCTGAAATTGAAATTGACTTAGTCAAAAGTCTGGCTGATAAAGCTGCTCATGTCAAGCATATTGCTGAATGTGATGAGATACTAAAGGACACTGCACTTGAGGGAAGCACACAAGAACCTTTAACTCAAAGTGTTGAAGAAGCTTCACAACCTCAGACTACACAAGAACCATCAGTAGTTAATACTGATGCAAGTCATGCTTTAGTTGCAGTTGTCAATCCTGATGCAAGTACTACTGATCCAACTATTCCATTGTTTATCGAGCCAATTTCTGCAAGGCCAATGGACTCACTACCTACTTCGTCAGGTAACACTTCTGTCTCTACTTCTCTTAATACTGATAGTATGATTACAGATAGACCTGATACAAGGGATACCTCTATTTGTATGACTTCAGTCCACTCTTCTCAGCCACCTCTTATTTCTTCACAAATAATGAGCCAGAGCTTTTCTAGTGAGGATGAGAGAAAACAATTAGAGAAAAAGAAGAGTGATGAGAGGTAGTCTCCTGAATTGGCAAAAGGAGAGGTAGACTTGAGTGAGAAGTTATAAACTTCTAGTGAGGTAGAAGTTGCTATTGAAAGCAACTTAGGTAATGTTGTGAGAAGTGATGAGATCACTTTAAAAGAACAGAGAGATCTAGGAAATGTTTCTATTCCTATTGCAAGTCTTCAGGAACCAACAGTTCCATCTACTGTTGATTCGAGATTGAAAGGAGTTATGAATCCTGAAGATAATGTAGATAATAAACTTCCTGAGTCCGATGATAGCTCAGATAATGATGATGATCATGCTGAAGATGATCCTGAGGCAATTCAAATGCAGGCAGCAATAAAAGCAAGTCTAGTCTCTACTTATGGATCTTCGAGTAGATACATGCAGTCTGTTACTCAAGAAGAGTTCAGAGGGGAGTACAGTTCTACACTTCCTCCTGATACTTAAGCTGCAAGGGGATATGAATGGGATACTGAATGGAATCAGCCGAATGCTGAGATGAATTTCCATAATGCTCTTTTTCATTCTGGTCACATTGCCACGAGGATGCCTACTCCTGAACTTAAGGCCCTTCTCAAGACTAATGCTCTTCTAGCAAAGGGATTGAAGAGTGAGATTGATTCTATGAAGGACAAAAATGCTAAAGTTCAAGCGGAAATTCATACAACTATTTCTATATCTACTACTGCTTCTCAAGCTCGTCTTCTTGCTGATGATATTAAGGCACTTGAAAAGAAGATGGAGTCAAGAATGGATGTCTTGGAATCGAAAGTTGACAATATTGATGATACACTCAAGCTTATCTTATCTTTCTTTATTGAAGAAGATGCAGATGTCAAAAAGGGGGAGAAGGTAGTCAAAATAAAATGTACACCTAATCCAGTTGTGAGAAAGGATAAGGATGATACTTCTGGAAATGATGGTGGTACTAGTACTCAACATCAACAACTACATGGGAAAGGAAAAGGAACCTCTGATGCTGGTTTAGTAAAGGGAAGGAGTTCAATTCAGACTCAAACTAATCAGTCAACTCATGTTTCTGAATCTGGAAAAAGAAGGCAAACTCTTTCTACAATTCCTGAAGGTGATGAAGACATGTTGATTACTGATGTACAAGATGCTCCTCATCTCTTTGAAGAAATTATCACTGAATCAGGTGGAAGAGAACTTGTTTATCGAAACAGTGATAAGTTTCATCAGTATCATGCTAAAAAGGCACTTGAATTAACTTCTGAAAAAAATCCTGATATGACTACTGATGAAATTATAAAGGAACAAAACAGGATTTTTGAGGAGATTGCAAGACAGAAGGAAGCTCCTACTGCAAGAAGAGGTAGAGGCAGAGGAGGAAGAAATAGAGGCAGAGGAAGGAAACCTGTTCAAGTAAGTACAAGGCAGACAAGGTCTAGTGGAATCAGAATAGAGGAGATTACTGAAGATTTAAAGAAGAAAACTCCTTTATCTCTTGAATATTTTCCATCATCAAGTATCTTTGATGAGCCTGGTACAGAAGAAGAAGAAATTCCTTTAGAGAGAAAGAAAAAGAAAGTTGAAAAAGCAAAGAAGGAAACTGTTGACTTTGATACTGGTAATGTTAGAAGATCTAGAGAAGTCAGAAACAGTGTGAATGATATTGTTGAAAGAGCCAGCAAAGAATATTTCAGAAGGCTGATTAATTCTGAAAAGGATTTATTTTTTGATAAATCTAAACAAGTGAAAGAAGAAGAAGAAGAACCTAGTGATCCAAAAACAAAGAAGAGAAAGAAAAAGTGGGTTGAAGTTGATAAACTGAAATATACTGGACCAGTTGTTTTTAAGTCTGGAAGAGTAATTTCAGAACCTCCGATGTTTCCTGGACTTCAGAAAGCAAAATCTTCTGAACCTGATAAAGGTCCACCAAGGTGGATTGAAATGAGTTCTGATCTGAAGGGACTGGAACCTTATAATAGAGGAGGATTTGGTTCTAGGGATGCAAAGTTCATACCTGTATTTCAAGCAGATCAACATTTTCTTACCAGAAGATTAGGTGAAGAATTAACTGTTGATGATCTTTGGGAACTTGAATCAGTTGCAATTGTTGCATGCAAGATGGATGGCAAAATGATGGAAAAGTTGTTATACTTTATGAAAGACAAAAGTGTCAAGAGACTAAGCATTCATGATGTATTATGCAAGTCAACAAAAGAACTGAAATATGTTCTCTATTTGCTTGAAAATAGAAGCATTCCTGATAGAGAGGCTAGTGTTTACAGAAACTGGTGTACTATGATCTTCATGAAAATAAAATCCAGATATGTGGATGGAGGATCAAGATATGATGGTAATTATACTCCCATGTATTTGAACACAGAAGGTCGAGAAGTAGAAATGCAAAAGGGTTCAGCTATTAAAGAAGTAATTCTGAGGCAAGAACAGTTATCTTTGAATCCTGGTGGAAGAGATATTGCATATTTACTGTTGGGAGAGTTGAATTTACCAAGAAGCTCAATTCAAAATCTCAGGGCTGGTATTTATCAGATTGACAAGAATAATGAAGAACTCAGAAGTCTGAAGAAAAGACTGATAAATAATTTCTTTGTAAGGATTTCTGAGATTGAACCTGAAGATTACTTGTAGAATTTTGTTTTGAGTTTTTGACATCATTGAATCAAATAATTTGTGCTTTATTTCATTAAGTACAAATTGGGGGAGATTGTTAGATATTGAATCAAGTGATATCAGGATCTGGATTGTTACTGATCAAGATACTGATGCTGACGTCATCAGTAATACAACGTCAGTATGAAGGTATCATCAGTATTAGAAGCTGGTCAAGATTACGTGAAGATTCTCATTAGACCAGAGATCAAGGAAGATTGATATGTCGGTTCCTAATTTATAGGAAGGCAGCTATCATACAAGATATGCATTCAGAGTTATATGTAATTGATTTAGAATATCTTGTAATTGATAGTGTACCTGTGTATGCTATATAAACACAGTTTAGGTTTTACATGATTGTAATCGCTTACACGAGTTATCTTGTAACCTAGCAGCTCTTAAGAACATAAGAATTTCTTAAGAGAGTTTTGTAACAGTTTTATATCAGAATTAATAAAGCTGTTATTGATTCATACTTGTGTTATTTCTGTTTAAGTCGAAAATCTTATACAATTGTATTCAACCCCCCTTCTACAATTGTTAATTACTGGGCAACAACTAAAATTATGGCTAAAAAATAGGGTTGAACCAAACTACAAACTACCAATTATCCCCTAGTTTACTTATTATAGTATAGTATAGATTAGCTTATAATTACATTTTTTTAAAATTACTTTTTATATAATTAATATTGGCTAAATAATTTATTTATGAAATATAGTGTTATTTAAATAATATTAATGATAATAATAGTTGTTTAAAACTAAAAATTAAGAATATAAAATTTTAATTTAAATATGTTGTAACCGGAATTCGAACCTTAATGTTTTAGTAAAATATATTTTTTGAAGATGAATATTTCTTAATATTAGATTTAACGGTTCTCAATATTTATCAAAAAGTTAACGCTCATTATTATTTTTATGGTTAAACCATGAACTAAATGATTCAAATTTTTTATTATAGTATAGTATAGATTTCTAAATTTTGTAGGTAATTTAAGATGCATAAAAGGGTATTTTTGTTTACTATTTTTAATCTCTTTTTTTTTTGAATAAAAGTTTATAGTATTTATATTTAAATGCAAAAAGTACACTAGATGGAAACATGTTTTTTTTAAAGAGAATCATGTACCTGAGGTCAGGTGGGGTTATAATTTATAACAAAATTCCATATAAATGCAAGCATGTAAATTAATAAATTCTAGAAAAGTTGATCATAATTATCATAGTGTCATTAATTATATAATGCCATTAATTAATAATATAGTCAAGTATCTTGTAACCTTAGAAACGTCACCTAAAGTCATCCCATTTTATTCGAGTCCGGATATTCAGTCCCCTTCTCCATGCCCCTTTTTGTATCTCTTGTATTAAAAGGTGCCCCTAGCAGGGCCCATTTTATGAAAAAATATTTTTATTTCCATTTTCATTACAATGGGCCACGCCAGGGGCACCTTTTTGTACACGGGACACAGAAGGGGGCATGAAAAAGGGGACAGAGGATCCTCACAAATTTTATTCTTTCTTAATAATCTTAAATTAATGTGATGCAGGGAGTAGAATTAATGCTAAGAAGAACGTTGTTACATGGACGACAATGATTTTGGGTAATTGAGAAATAAGTGTGTTTAATGAGATGCGATGAGTGTGGTTTCTTGTAATACGGTTATAACATGTTTTGGCAAAATGTGGAAAGAATGAAGTGAAAGCATCTTAATTTTGATGATAACATAGTTAGCAAGTTGGTACGCTTGTAATGATGTATTATGGCAAGTTCCTTGTGTATTATAGGACATATAAGTTATGCTATATACAAAGATGTTAGCAAGCTGGATATATGCATTGTACTAACATTGTTTTGCAGGTTTAGTAATTATTTTATTTTTGAGAAAAACAGGGTATAGCAGCTAGCTGGTAAGAAAGGTTTTATTCTAACGCAGCAAGCTGGCAGACAGAGTCTAGATTTTCCAGAAGTCCTATTTTCATGGAGATCAATTAGGACTTTACATTTGTAAGGACTCTATCAATTATATAGAACGTATAAATATATATGGGCTCATATAATTTAAAAAACGATCTATATATACATATATACATATATTCTGTTTTAATTCTTAATTATTAGGAGTTTGTTTTTGACCAAATCTTTTATCTTTTAACAAACTCTTTCTCAAACGTTTTCTCTCATTAACAAACTCTATCTTTCTGGTTACTTATCTTCAGATGACTATACTTACAACAGTCTTATTCTTCAAACATCATCTGTTCTACAAATCTGTTTCTATTCGTTGGTTTTTAAACGTTTGAGTTTTAAACATTAGATTTGAATTATTCTTGCAACAAATCCGTGAGACCAGGTGTCAAGACCGTTGTGTTGAAGGTTTAATTCAGAGATATTGTTTAGTATAAGTAGAATTGTGTGTTTTCCATTCTAGGTTGTTGAACAACTATCGAAAGAAACACAAGTGCTATATTTCGAACTGATTTGATATATTCTATATACACTTGAGCTATATATATATATATATATATATATATATATATATATATATATATATATATATTCATATCGACTTATATCTTTGAGAGAGTTCATAGTTTCGATTGTAATTCATTAAATCTTGTATTGTTCAACGTGTAAGTTGGTAGTTGCTGGATTGGCAAGCTTGGACATAAGGGTTCAGGGAACTAGAGGCTAGAGAAGTCTATGCTTGGGAAGTATAGGACTCAGAGGGCATTCAGTTCGAGGAATAGGGGTTGTCAGCAAGCTGCAATCAGTGGCTGGGAGAATCAGGGAGATATATTATTGTATCGTGTAATTGTAATTCATTGTGATCAATAATGTATTCCTTTATCGAGTTGGTAGAAGATCAGGACGTAGACCATTAGGAGATAGGGGTCGAACCTGGCTAAAACTGATGTCTGTTCTTTACATTCTGCACTTTATTCTTACTGCACTGCATAACCTAGCTAGCTGCTTGTGTGTTAATTTATTTCATCCAGTTAGCTGCCAGACAGTTTTTCGAGAATATTTTTAATTGGTCATTGTTAGTCATAACACCTACTCACCCCTCCCCTCTAGGTGTGCATTTTCATGAAGTTGGGTAGAGACTTTTTGATGAGATGCATGAGAAAGATATGATTTTATGGACTGCAATGGTTGGGGGATTGGGGTAATTTGGATGAGTTATGGGCGGATTTAAAGGGGAGGGTCCATGATCCCCCGAGTTTGGTATTGGAATAAGTTTATCATATATTTTAAACGTATTGTGTAGAGCCTAGATGGTTAATGGCAATGTATTACATCCCAACGAACAGGGATCGATCCCTTCCTAGTGTATTTAATTGTTCTTTTTTTTTTTCATTTTTCCTAACATTTTATCACAATAGTATCCTAAATTCCTGACAATTTACTATAAAATTATACATACAAGAATTCAACTCCAATTTTCAAATAATTTTGGTTTTTTTATTTAAGTGATTTAATTGTGAAAAAATATTTATTTATATTATATTTTACTTCACAATTATGATAAAAAAAATTATAAAAATAATTCATTATTCATTACTTTTTTCGGGCCCCCTAAAAATAATTCCTGCATCCACCAGTGGGAAGAGTTGATGAGGCGAGGAGGTTGTTGCATATGATGCCGGAGAGGAATGTAATTTTAGGGAATGCTAAGATTACAGGATATACACAAAACAAAAAATTGGATGAAGATTTTTATTTGTATGAGAGGAAGATGGAGAAGGATGTACCTTCTTGGAATACTATGTTCACAGGTTTCATTCAAAATGGTGAGTTAAGGAAGGCTAGGAATTTTTTTAATGAGATGCTAGTAACAGACGTTATATCTTGGAGTATTTTTTTTGTTAATTAATGGCAATGCGTTAGTCTTTTAGATGATCAAAGCCAAGAAGCATTGAAAATGTTCATGAATATGCAAGCAGAAGGCTTGGTAAGCTAAATGAAGGAACTTTTATGAATCTTTTGGGTGCCAGTAGTAGCTTAGCAGGTCTAAGTGAGGGAAAACAAATTAACCAGATTATAAATAAAGCATTCTATCAGGATGGTAAGCTTCTTAAATCTACACTTGTAAACATGTCTTCAGAATGTGGGGAACTGACAACTGCTAAAAAATCTTTGATAATGAGTTGAGACTTTAAAGAGATTTTGTCTCTTGGAATGGAATGATCGCTGCATATGCCCATCATGGCCGTGGCAGTGATGATGTGACCTATGTTATGTAGCATTGCTTGCGGCGTGCAACCATTCACCTTTGTCATATATTCCATACATCACACTAGATAGATATCATATTCATGGAATACGATTCCCTTTTAAGATGCCTTGGTGGTGAAATGGTAGAAACGCGAGACTCAAAATCTTGTGCTCAAGAGCGTGGAGGTTCGAGTCCTCTTCAAGGCATAATTTTGAGAATGCTCATTGAATGGGCAATTCGATGCTGGTTTGGTAGAGGAGGGTTCGCATTACTTCGATAAGCTTACAAGTGACAAGACCATACAAGTGAACGAAGATCACTATACATGCCTTATTGATCTTTGTGGGTGAGCTGGTAGTTTTTTAATTTGATTAAAAAACTCTCAGTTAAGCCTTCGTCAAGTGTATGGGGGCTTTGCTTGCAGACTGTAAAGTTTATGGGAACGCTAGTTTAGAAAGAGAATGTACCAAAGCAAATAATGGCAACTACAGAGAAGGTCGTACTTATATTCTTCAGGCTAATATATATTCTTCGAGTGGAAATTGAAGAGAAGCTTCAATTTTAAAAAAATTGAAATGTAATCAATTATCAAACGTCTCGGATTTAGGCAATATCCCGCAATACACTAAGATGATTCGAATGCTATAAATATCGAGTAACATGTAGTTGAAGAGCTCTTGAAGTTTATAGCAAGTGCCTTTTCCACTTTTGAGATAATTTTAGCCTACCAGAGTAGCGAAAAGAATACAAGCTAGTTTGATAATTTTTTAATGATGTTAGCTTTAATAATAGCTTGATAAACAAACTTGTGTTGTTACTTCTTTTCAAAAACTCAAAATTAAATTTGATTAATCCTTATTTCAAAAACAACAATCTACTATGATTATATTAATGATTCTATAAACTCATCAAGGCAAATGATTAAAGAAAAAGCTTATGTACTTTAGTCTAGGTGCAGCAACAATCTGACACCCTCCATAGGCAACACCGCACAACACCACAGACAATTTTATCCAAAGGAGGAAAATATATAAGATAAGATAAGAAATAATCCCTTTTGGCATAGTTGAGACTGGCAAATCTTTCTAGATACAAATCTAGGAGGAAATGATTTCGGCAAACAAGTTCAACTACCAAAAACAAAAGACAGTTTATAACCAAACAAAAACCCACTTAACAACAAGTAAAAGATTCCCTAGTATATATCTTCAAGCAATGACTAAAGTAGATCAAGTTTCCATAATTTCAGCTTCAACATCCTCATCAACCAGGGCTTCATTCACTTTGTTAATCATTGATCCGACATTTTTCAACATCTGCAGCAGCACCATCATTAGTTAGTTCGACTATCACAGTCACTACACCATAGATTGGCTATGGCAACCAAACTTGTTAAAAAGCGTTGCTATTTCTTAACAATTTTTTACAAAATTAGACATATTGTAATGTTTTTCAAAACCGTTACAATTGAAGTGAAAACCGTTACATATTGTAAAATTTGATATCTATTGCAATGGTTTTTTAAGGCGTTGCTATAAAGCGTTGCTAACTGGGCCAAAAAATTGGCGTACTTTTCAAATTTTGATAAAAATTGGGCGGGCTTCTAAAATTTAGTTTGTCGGGCTTATAAGAAATAAAAAAACAAACATAAAACACAGACACAGTCACAGAGACACAAAACTAAATCGAGCATGGAAGAAAAAATGAAGGAAAAAGTGAAGAAAAAATTGAAGAAAAAGGCGATAAAAGAGGGACAATCTGAGGCAAATAGTGATTCAATTAGATCTTAATTGTGAAGGTATATGCTTGCTTATAACTGGTTCAATTTGAACAAATCTTCTCATATTTGGGTCACTTGTATATTTTATTTAGGGATTTTTGCTCTGATCTTTTAATTAGTGCAATTAGAGTTTTTGTGTTTATAATTTAGGAACAATATATATACAAAGCACTGGGATTTACATATGTGCTCTGTTAAAATGCAAGATAAGTGTGTTCAAAGATATCCGAAATTGTATGGTTCTGATGAGAGAATACAAGCTTGTATGTCTGAACTTGGTGTTCCACTCACTAAAGAACTTAGTTTTCACCAGGTCCGTTTTTTGTTAACTCTGGCCTTTGCTTTGTTTTGGTTCTTTTGTTTTCATATTTTTTTGCATATGTTCCCAATTTTTCAGTGCATTTGATTCTTATTTTAATTACGAGAAATGGGAATGATGATTTGAACCCATGACCAGGGAAGTAGGCACCACTAGGCTATTATCAAAATCTCGTATAGGTTTGCCGACAAAATAGTAATGAATTAAGGGTGTCAAGTGTGAATATTATTTGTTCATGGTATAAAACACAGTAAACTGCTGGTGCCTTGTAATAATATGATGTATTGTACTTAGGATTCCCTTTTCATTAAGTTGTGATTGTTGAAAATGGCATTTGCATACCCAGCCATTGCTTAAAATATTTGTATGTAGTGAGCTGAAGCAACATTTTTGATCATTAATAACCCATAGACTATTTCAGGTGCAATTGTAAAAACTGATTTCCCTATATGTGTGTAAATATTCTACATATTTATGGTAAGTATTGAAGTAGTTTTGAATTCCAAATTTTATAAGCTTGCAGTAAATTACCCAATATTGACAGTGTCAAATGGACGAAGTTAGTGTTAGCCTGTTAGGTTGAGACTGTTGTCTTGGTAAAACTAGAAGTGTGGTGTCTGAGTCATAATCTTAAGAAAAATAGTTTTTTTCTGAAAGTCTAAAAGTCTGTTGCCATCAACAACATTATTAATGTATAGTGACTATAAAAAAAACTAAGGTAGGTAATGTGCTTGATTTTTAAAAGTTTCAGTTGAATATTTGGTAAATGTCTAACTAATTACTGTCCCGAAACTTGCTTCACAACTCTAACAGGGACCTCTTCTTTGTATTTGACTATTCAGTATGATGTTTACGGGAACTTATTTGGTCTTCTTGCTGCACACCCTGTGATGCCTTTAGTGTCATTGCATCATCTTGATATGGTGGAGCCAATATTCCCAAATGTGACTCAGGTTGAAGCCTTGCAATAACTGATGATCCCAAACACTTGCTTTACTGATATAGCTTCAAGCTTTTGAGATAATGACTTTGTTAATTCTGGATTCGACTAATTTTTCTTCAATGCTGCATTGTTCCGTTTAAAATCAATTGTTTTAGCAGTAATTAATCTAATTTGAGTTGAACCATGACTAACTTCATATTCATTGTTATAGGTATTTTGACAAGCAGGAAATTAGGACGGCATGTCCAGTTTGCCTTGGTACTTGCAGTTGCAGGGATTGCTGAAGAAATCAATCTAATGACGAGGAAGAAAAGGTATCATGTTAGAGTCGACTAACCTGTGTATGACTTTTTTTTATTTTAGCTCCGATCTGATGCTATCTAATTATTTATATGTTGTCTTTCAGGATTGTTATAATGACGATACTAACCTTCTCCATTATCTCATCCATGTGCTTCTAGAATCTAGAAGCCTTGACCAGATCATTGAGTTGGATATAGAATCTAGAATTAAAGGTTCGGATAATTATCAAAATTTCAACTGATCAGTCTATTAAAAACATTGATATTGCGGAGTAGATTAAAAAAGAGAGTTTATGGAAAGTCTTTTTTTGTTGAATTTCTTATACTAATCAGCTTGTTGTGGTTTGTTAAGATTTGTAGTTCTTTGGTTGGATTTATAGACAAAAGTAAAATTAAATTTTATGCTTCTAGTTTATAATACTCTGTAGTTCTATCATTTATATGATTTCGGGGATGAATATATGGCAACTATAGTTCGAATATGGCATTATTAGGCCTGTTACAGAAATGAAACTCTCGAAGAGATACATGGCAAAGAAATGAAACTGCAAAAGGAGGTTCGTTTCTGTGAATATGTGCATGTATAATTCACTGATACTTGTTAACTTGGTCTTCACAGCAAAACAATCGCCCAAGAATCTAAAAGAATTCAAGGTCTTGTGTCAGTTATTGCCTTTCTGCTGATTAGCACATTGCAGTTTTCCTTTTTTTAAATCATCTGGTTGGCTATATTTTTCAGGAAGAGCTTGGAATTGAATATGATGAAGATGTTGGCGTGAGTTTGCAGTCTTTCTCTGATCTAATGCCACAAGGAAAAAAGCGTGCTAGGGGGCAGTAAATTTATGTGCATCGTGTTACACTTTATCAACAACTGTAGGGAAATTAGTAGCAATACATACTTCTACAGGTATATCAGACATATATGTACACAGTATGTATGGTAATATCTGATAAATGCGTCCTGTACATGACTAGTAACTATCTCTTGGAGTTTATCTCTTTATATCTTACCCCTTACTTTGATGCACCTCAGTTATAAGATCAAAAAGCAATAGATCCTTAGCTAAGATCAAGGGGGTATCTTTATTGAGAGACTTAATAAAGGTCCTTAGCTCAGCATGATAACACATGAATCCCACGAGTAACTGAACATATGAAATATATTACATCCTCATTAACGCTACAGAACATTCATGATGGTAATTGTTTGACACCCTTAATGTCCCTTTGCACACTTGGAAAATTCCAGATGAGTGGCATATCATATATGTACTTCAGGCATTTAAATATTATATTAAATCATCTCCCTGGGTTTGCTGTGCTAACATGAATGCTTCTTTACTCCACTGATGCATTTCTGATATCACTAAACCATCAATTTAGGATGTATTTAGACTGTCGTAGAATGTTATATAATCAACAATACCTAGCAACAATTACATAGTTTCATCATTACATTATAACAGTACCAAGGACAACTGCTATGGAATGACAGTCATATGGCAAAACTAGAAGGATTTTCTTACCTGAAGGCCTGTTGGACTGATCGGAAGTTCCTCAGTACTTGACAGGAGAAGTTCCTGGAGAGGTAGTTTACTAGTTCAGTATTGATCATTGTTCTAATTTTCATATATGCAAATATACATGTGTGTGCGGATATATGCAGACTGGAGCACTACTACTTGACTGGAACATCGAATTACCAATGGTTTGGTATGTACAAAATATAGCTTATGTTAGTTTCATATATAGCTTATGTTATTTTAGCAATTTTTTTTTTGTTAGCCAGTCATGAAAATTTTAAATAATAAGGATGGATGGACCATACACTTAGGGAAATTAATAAAATCACTTGCACAGAAGAAATTAAGAAGAAATTCCCCTGGAAAGGAAAGTCCTGTACTTGTACTCTTATAGGCTCAAATAGTGGGGCTATGATAAAGGCTTACCAGTTTGGGGGTCATTGGTGCCCTGGTGAAGGTACCTATTCCTCTTGGTTTACACACCTGGTCACACACAAACATGCACCAAGTATAATGCGTTTTACTTTTATGTGACAAAAGTTAATTATGCAACGATACATCAGTGTTGTGCTTTGAACTTTGTTATAGAGGGGTTTATTTGCTTTCTGGATAGTGGGCATCAAATTAGATCCAGTGTTTAAATGGGTAAGTACAATGTCTTGGATATACTTTGCTGGCACTAAAAGTCTACAACGGTCTCATTGGCATAAAGGTCTCATTGGCAGAAGTGGCATTACGAGGAGGACAAATAAATGCTTGGCAAAAATTGACAACAAGAAATCTAGAGAACTGGCAGGCATACGAGAAGAACTTTCTACTGATTCAGATGCTTGACGTGGCGCATATTCATTTAATTTATATCTAATCTTTTAGTGAATGTAAACTAGAATTGTACCATGTCTATGTCGTCGTTTTTGCATTTAGTCGTTAGACGTTGAATGGTTATGTTGTTAATGTAGTCTGAATGGTTTTGGTACCGCTTTTAGGTAGGTGATAATGATGTACAAGGTACTCTTTTGGATATTTGGTGTGTATGAAATACCATGTTAATGGTGGATTTCTATATGAACAAATGGGTCATGTCCATTTTTTTTTAAAGAAAAGCATTGCTATTGCCTCATAATGTGTTGCCATTTATTGTTAATTCCTTACTAAAAGCATTGCTATTGCCTCATAATGTGTTGCCATTTATTGTTAATTCCTTACTAAAAGCATTGCTATTAAACAGAAATTTGTTACCATTGTCGCCTTAAACGTTGCAATAAATATCCAAAACAGGGTTGCTATGGCCTATTGCAATGAATTTAAATTGTTGCTATAGACTGGAAAACGTTGCTATAACAAGCATTTGCAATGACATTAAAGCATTGCTATATGGTACTATATTCGTTGCTATAGGGACCTATTGCAACCCAAGCAAAGTTAACGCCCAATTTTTGCAAAAGCATTGCCATAGCATCAATGACAACGATATTAGGCCCTTTAGCAACAATTTGAAGGTGTTGCTATAGGCAATATATGGTGTAGTGAGTAACTACAGTTTCATCAGCAGACAGCTTATTAACTTGAAAACAAGAAAAGTCACTATACCATATATGACCTATTGCAACCCCAAAAAAGTGTAAGTTTAGACCCCAAATATGTTATATTAGAGTTTTATGTAACATTTTTGCCAAAACTCGGCGTTGCATTTGATGCCGTTGCCTATGACCCATATAGCTACATTTTATGTAACTATTGCAACACATTTAAAGCATTACAATAGTTTTTTTATTGCAACATTTTTATCTATTTTAGTAACACTTTTAAGGTGTTGCAATAGATTAATGCAACAATTTTTTGCAACATTTATTTAGCTAAAATGTTACAATGTCAATTTATTGCAACATTTTGATGTAACATTTTTGTGCCTATTGCAATGCATTCTGGTTTTTAGCAACCCTATCCTGCAACATTTTTATCCCTATTGTAATACTTTTAAATTTAGTTGGCAACACTTATTTGCAACACTTTTTATCAGTCCAAATTGCATGGTCCTATTTGAAATTCTAATATGCCTTACACAAAAGAATACCAAACCCAGAAATGACATTTCAAGTACAAAATGGCAAATAAGATCCAACAAGACAATGTCAATACAACCCAGACATAGTACTACTTAAGTCTAAAGTCGAAACATACATAGGTCGACTAATAATCACATCGCAATATTCCACATTAAACTTAGTCTTTCAATTGTCAAAATACCAACTACTACCAAAAGTACGCACTTAATTGATAGGAATAATTAGTTAAGTACTGATCATCAGTCAACACTTTCGTCGTCGGCCTCGTGACCATTGTCATCCTCACGATTATCATCCTCCTGCTCATCATCCTCCTGCTCACTGTCCTCACTTTCGTCACCACCACCACACAACTCTTCAACATCAAGCTGGTTTTTGAAATCTGGAATGATTTCTCCCAGTTTTGCTATTACCTTGGACATTCTCTCACTCAACTTTTTGTCCACCATATCCTGAATTTCAGCCATGATTTCCTCCCATATAGTCTTTTTTAAATCCTCAGTGTCAGTAACAACAATACTGGAACTAAGGAGTTTTGGTTGCTGAGCTTTCATTGTCTTTCTGCATTTTCCAGATCTGCATAAAATCCAATTCGGTCCATGTTTTGGTTTTTTAACTTGGTCCTCACTGTTGGATATTTTAGTGTAATTGGATTGACTACTTAATCAATGTAATCGTAATATTACATTGAACAAGTCGGGAGAGTGCGGAGTGCAAGCTTTGTTCGAGTTTATTATCATTTCGGTATTATTGCTTATGAGGCATGTTCATTGGCATTAGACACGCCTGTTGGGATGCTTATGAGGCATGTTCATTGGCATTAGACACACCTGTTGGGATAAGATGTGTCTATTGGCATTAGACAAAACTATTAGAATAAGATGTGTCTGTTGGCAAAAGAAACATCTGTTGACATCTATATATAGGTGTTGCATTGATCATTTTCATATATTGGTTCATTTTGAAATTCATAACAAAAACACATTCTCTCTTCTTGCAGAATTTCTTACTTTATCCGATTGAATTATTTAGGTGAACCACAAATAACTTCAATCTGAAAGTGTTCACACGACTTCAGAAAAATCCAAGTTATTACCATATTTTCCCAACAAAGATTGAAGTTATTTGTTTCTGAAGATGACGAACGGAGAATCTGCAAAAGATATGACAAGAAAGTTTGCAAAACTGGACAAGTTTGAGGGTCAGGATTTTAGAAGATGCATTTTCTGTTGACCACACTGAAGGTTATGTATGTTCTGAGTACCCCCATGCCTGAAGTGATCGAGAATGAAACTATTGAACATACAAGGAAGCACTGTAAATGGGAAAACGATGACTACCTCTGCCGTGGTCACATCTTAAACGGTATGTCTGATTCCCTTTTCGATGTATACCAAAATGTCGAGTCAGCGAAAGAATTGTGGGATTCTCTTGAATCCAAGTACATGGCAGAAGATGCTTCTAGTAAGAAGTTTATGGTTAGCAATTTTATGAACTATAAAATGGTCGATACTAGACCGGTGATGGAACAATACAATGAATTGTTAAGGATTCTGGGATAGTTTGTTCAACACAATCTGAAGATGGATGAATCTATCTCTGTTTATGGTGTTATTGACAAACTGCCACCATCATGGAAGGATTTTAAACACACCTTGAAACATAATAAAGATGATATGACGTTGGTTAAACTTGGAAGTCACTTCAGAATTGAAGAGGCTTTGAGGACTCATGAAATTGAGAATAATCCTAAGGGCAAGAACCAAGTTGGTAACTCTTCTGTGAATATGGTTGAAGATGGTGGATCTTCTAAGAATTCTAAGAATGGCAAGGGTGATAAACGGAAGTTTAAAGGAAACAACAACAACTCTTCCAACAAAAAGCCTAAGATGGCATGTTGGAAGTGTGGCAAACCTGGATATTTCAAGAAGGATTGTCGGGTTGGTAAAGGTAAGCAGGAAAAGCAAAATGCTGGTCCAAGTGGATCCAAGGATCCAGAAAAGCAACAAGGATGATAATGTTGCTTGGTGGATTGATTCAGGAGCAACGAGTCATGTATGTAAAGATCTTCGTTGGTTTATAAAAAGGCAGATTTTAGCATATTTAAAGGCAGAATTGCAGAAAACTTAAAGAACGAAAGTCGAAGATTAACAAATTATCTTTCTAACGAGACTAGAATCACAACAATACAATAAACAGTGAATTAGATATGAATTTTATAAGAAAACAGATCACACAAAAGATTGAAAATAAGAAAAGAGTGAGATAATGCGAAGGAGAAAACAATAATACTAAATCCGTACCTCAAACTTGATGATTATCACAAATTCTCAATAAATTCAGCCCCTCACTACTAGAAAAATGTCAATAGACATCGGTTAAAAACCGATGTCTATGTAAATCCAGAACCGATGTCTTCGCATGTGTAGAGAAAGGTATGGGTCTTAGACATCGATTTTTAACCGATGTCTGTAGTACTTTTAGACATCGTTTCTGACCAAAGAACTAATGTCTATAGTAATTTTAGACATCGTATTGGGCAGTAATATGTCATGACTATCATGTAAATTTTACGTTAATACAAGATATATATCATCTTAAACATATGACATGTAATATAAATCAAGACATAAACATCGAAAAAAATACAGAACTGATGTCCATGTCAACAATTAACATCAGTTCTTAAATGTAAATGATGTCAATGTTAATGTTTAACATCAGTTTCAGTAAACAATCGATGTCTATTGTACATTATTACATCGGTTTCTTAATATGAAGCTGATGTGATTCTATTCTTTTTACATCGTTGCATATAGGTGTGCTGTTGTTATTTTGTCATATTTAGCATTAGTTTTTTTTGCAAAAGTGATGTCTAATTTAATTTTTTATATGTGGATGCCCTGTATATATGACATGCCCAAAAAACCAAGACCAAAATCAAAATGGCAAACCAAAACTAATATAACGAAATGAAAATGCCAATACATACCAAAGCCAAATATCGGCAACTACATTTCAATTCACATTAAAACTAACCACATAATCCAAACCATCCAAAATATCCAAACTACGTACATCCAATTCATCCAAAAACTAACTCATCCAAAATCTAATTAATCAAATATGAAAGTACTGCCAAAGTTAGAACTACTACACAAAAACTTGCTATTCCTAGGCTCTGTTTATACAAATTTTTCAATAAGGCTAAGAGTCCCACATCGGACCTCATCAAGCTCGGTCCTTGAAGAAGTTACCTTGCGAGTATTGGCATTCCACTGAAAAGTGTAAACAAAAGAAAAATTACAAGGAATGCTACTATAATTATATACAAATTATGCATCGAAGGAAAAACGTATACCTTTTTTAAAAATGACATTTCACTGTCCATTACAATTGGCACAACAAACTTACTAATGAACATACAGAAAGTTATATTTTTGAACTAGTCAGGAGAATAATAATTGTGATTTAGTTTGGATTTCGAGCAAACCTAATGTCATTATTGCAGATTTAATTGCAACTGGACTCCAAGAAGGATGACATGATTTTATGATGGCCGCGATTGTAGAGACATGTGGACAAGACATAGACGAACAAGATAATATGTTATAGTCTACTGATCGTCCACCAACAGCTTCTATTGATAATGGAGACCATGCAGCTAATATATTGATTCAACTTAGTTCTCTTGCTAAAGAGTGACTCTTTATAATAAGGAATTGCAGTCCAGCTTACTTTGATTATATCAGGAGTTAGGGTGTTTGGACCTCTTGAAGAGAATTCTACCATCTCCGGGGTTGATTTTGTTCTAAAAACCGTCTTTGTTTTGGTGAATCTGTGCAACTTCCATTCCAGGCTGCTCCAAGAAGTACCATGGTACAAGTAGAAATGCAAAACTACAAATAACAAAAAGCACGTTGCATTACCTATCATGACCAGAGAACTTACAAAGGCAAAGAATTCTGTCTTGTGCCAGTTTTCGTCCTTAAGGCTTATGAGCAATAGTATTATTAAAACATTATGGTTTTAGAAAACAAGTCTAAAAATGGGAATAGCATTGAAGTATCAAGGTGTAGCATGACTTTTACCATCTATTGTAAATGTAAATGTAAATGGTTCATAATTGGATATAGTTCTGCTTGTGGCATTACAGGGGTTGCAGTAAAGCTCCGTCCAGGCACTCTAGACTACATATCAATAGAAAGTTTACTTTACTATGACTACTGTTTCATAGGATCCAGGTGGAAGACACCATGCATCACCAGTTGCATAGCACTGACAAAAAACAAGCAAGCATAAGCTTTAATAGGATACATGCCGTGATGATATCCTCATATTCCGTCATGGGCAACTGGTAACAATTTGTCAACACACGCATATATGTATATATTTGATAAAATAAAATATGGAGCATTCGACAAACTCAATACCCTACCCTGAAGTGCAAATAAAAAAGTATGATGTTTGATTACCTGGTAAACTTCTTCGAAATAATCGTCTCTGGCACACCCCATGGCTTCAGAAACTACAAGCCTCCAGAATGGCCTTCCATCTCCCTGTAATTAAAATGGATAAACGTAAGGTATTTAATATCCACATATTCATCTTCATGAGGTAAAACTTAAATAATTTTTGAAGTTATGCACTCTTAAATCCTTTCCAAGGAATGGTAACCAGTTTGAGACAAAGGGTTCCAACTGGTTTTTAAGTTACTCATCTCATTTTTTCATAAACAATATGAAGGCTATAGCACAGGTAAACCACATTTCCTTTTTTAAAATAATGAGGTTATCAGCTACACGTTATCCATAAATACGTGTATTACTAGGTATATTTATAATAACAAGTTTCACATTTCCGTAGCTCTAGTTAATTTTTAGCACATTTCTACCAGGAGATTAGAAATCTAAATAACAAGCAGGCCCTAAGTATAAGAATGTTTAGGTGATATGTATACTAGAATGCATGTACATCATAGTAATTTAGTATGATGTGTTAAAAATAAAGTCACAAGAATATTATTAATTTGAAATCACAAGAATAAAGTCAGATGATTGGAGGGGGAGGGGGGTTAACATTATTGGGGATGAATGAATCAAAAGAGATGGTGTATTGATTCTCTGAGTTTATCAGTGCCGGCTAAAACAGCTACGGAAAGTATTTGCCTGAAAGATTATTTGGTCAGTTGCATCAAACAAACAATAAAGATTAAGATACAAAAATTGTGAGAAGAACAAAGAACAAACTCAATTTAAAGACACAACAAACTCAATAAGGAATAAACACAAACATCTTGAACACAACAACAAAAATGAATAAACAAAATAACCTCTAATTGGAAGAAGGCAGAGCAAATTCGAAACCTATTTACTAACTGCAAGAAGACAGATGAAGCTAATTCGAGCCATCCCTCTAACAACAGCTCTTGTAAACAAAATAAAAAAACAAAGTTAAGAAATTAGGGTTTCAAACTACATACATACTGATTAAAGCTTACCCACTTATTAATATGAGTTTTGGAGCTTTTGATTTGAACAAATCGTCCTTATACGAACAAATCAACCTTATCTGGAGCTTGAGACAAGGGGAAATCGGGTTATAGTTAGGGTTCTTAGAAAAGGAAGAATTGGGGGAAGAGAGAGAGAGAGAGAGAGAGAGAGAGAGAGAGAGAGACGTGTTTTAGATTTAGAATGAGAGTGAGAAAAGGGGATACATATGTTTTAGTTTAGATTTAGTTTTTGATTTAGTTTTTTTGGTTTTAATTAATTTGAATTTACATGGTGAAAATTAAGTTGTGAGAAGATGGGGGGAATCAAGTTGTGTTTTTTGATTGCCGGGTGGGGGGAAATTTTATAAGTACAAAAAATTTGGTGAAATGTATGGTGGCTGGGGGAGGGAAAGGGAGGTGGGAAAATAATTTTTTTTAAAGAGGTATCTTTAACATCGGTTTCTGAAAGAAACGATGTCACAGAACCAATAGACATCGGTTTTAGACAAACCGATGTTAAAAACACTTTTTAACATCGGTGGCTTTTCAAACCGATGTTAAAGGGGCGATGTCTATTCCAGTTTTTCTAGTAGTGCCTCCAAGCCAAGAACCCTAAATTATAACAAAAGAATGGATACTATAAACCCTAATCTCATACATATGTATATACATAACAAAATTCTAACCTCTTGTTGGATATTTTAGTGTAATTAGATTGACTAGTTGATCAATGTAATTGTAATATTACATCGAACAAGTCGGGAGAGTGCGGGGTGCATGTTTTGTTCGAGTTTGTTATGATTTCAGTATTATTGCTTATGAGGCATGTCCATTGGCATCAGACACACCTGTTGGGATAAGCTTATGAGGCATGTCCATTGGCATCAGACACACCTGTTGGGATAAGATATGTCTATTAGCATTAGACATGACTATTAGAATGAGGTGTGACTGTTGGGAAAAGACTTAGATGTGTCTCTTAGCAAAAGACACATCTGTTGACATCTATAAATAGGTGTTGCATTGATCATTTTCACATATAGGTTTATTTGAAATTTACAACAAAACACATTCTCTCTTCTTACAGAATTTTTGACTTTATCCGATTGAATTATTTGGGTGAACCACAAATAACTTCAATCTGAAAGTGTTTACACGACTTCAGAAAAATCCAAGTAATTACCATATTTCCCCAACAAAGATTGAAGTTAGTTTGTTTCTGAAGATTACGAACAGAGAATCTGCAAAAGATATGACAAGCAAGTTTGTAAAACTTGACAAGTTTGATGGTCAGGATTTTAGAAGATGGCAGAAGAAATTGCATTTTTTGTTGACCACGCTAAAAGTGGTGTATGTTCTAAGTACCCCCATGCCAGAAGTGATTGATAATGAAACTGCTGAACAGACAAGGAAGCGCTGCAAATGGGAAAACGATGACTACATCTGCTACGGTCACATCTTAAACGGTATGTCTGATTCCCTTTTTGATGTATATCAAAATGTTGAGTCAGCGAAAGAATTGTGGGATTCTCTTGAATCCAAGTACATGGCAGAAGATGCTTCTAGTAAGAAGTTTCTGTTCAGTAATTTTACGAATTATAAAATGGTCGATTCTAGACCAGTGATGGAACAATACAATGAATTGCTAAGGAGGACAGTTTGTTCAACACAATCTGAAGATGGATGAATCTATCTCCGTTTCTGGTGTTATAGACAAACTGCCACCTTCATGGAAGGATTTTAAACACACCTTAAAACATAATAAAGATGAGATGACATTGGTTGAACTTCGAAGTCACTTCAGAATTGAAGAGGCTTTGAGGACTCAAGAAATTGAGAATAATCCTAAGGGCAAGAACCAAGTTGGTAACTCTTCTGTGAATATGGTTGAAGATGGTGGATCTTCTAAGAATTCCAAGAATGGCAAGGGTGATAAACGGAAGTTTAAAGGAAACAACAACAACTCTTCCAACAAAAAGCCTAAGATGGCATGTTGGAAGTGTGGCAAACCTGGACATTTCAAGAAGGATTGTCGGGTTGGTAAAGGCAAGCAGGAAAAGCAAAATGCTGGTCCAAGTGGATCCAAGGATCCAGAAAAGCAACAAGGATGATAATGTTGCTTGGTGGATTGATTCAGGAGCAACGAGTCATGTATGTAAAGATCTTCGTTGGTTCATAGAATTTCAACCAATCGAAGATGGATCCATCTTAAAGATGAGAAATGTTGCAACTGAACCGATCAAAGGACTAGGAAATGTCAAGCTTGATTTTACTTCTGGAAAATGTATATTATTAAATAATGTGTTGTATGTTCCTGGGATTTGAAAGAATCTCTTGTCTAGTGTTGTAATAAATAATTGTGGATATAAACAAGTTTATGAAGGTGACAAGTATATCTTGTCAAAACATGACACTTTTGTTGGCTTTGGCTATTTATGTAATGGTATGTTTATGTTGAATGTAAATACTCCATTTAATGATGAATCTGCTTGCATGGCTTCTACTAGTACTAGCAATAATTTGAATAAACCAGAATTATGGCATGCTAGACTAGGACATGTACATTATAAAAGAATAAAGGATATGTCTAAAATGAGTCTCATACCTGCTATTGATTTAAACAATGAAAAATGTAAAACACGCATGTTAACAAAGATAACTAGAATGCCCTTTAAAGATGCTAATAGGGTGTCTGATGTATTAGAACTAATACATAGTGATTTATGTGATTTTCATTCTACACCATCATTAGGAAATAAAAGGTATGTAGTTACTTTTATTGATGATGCTTCTAGATATTGTTATGTATATTTGTTGCATGCAAAGGATGAAGCTCTTGACTTCTTTAAAATATATATAAAGAAGAAGTAGAGCTACATCAGAGTACCATGATTAAAAATCTACGTACTGATAGAGGAGGTGAGTATTATGATCCGGTATATTTTCGATCTACTGGTATAATACATCCAACCACAGCTCCTTATACACCATAACAAAATGGTGTGGCAGAAAGAAAGAATAGGACTTTGAAAGAAATGGTTAATTCCTTGTTATCCTACTCAGGTTTGAGTGAGGGTTTTTGGGGTGAGGCTATGTTATAACAGCCTGTTATTTATTGAATCGAATTCCTAGTAAGAGGAATAAGATTAACCCTTATGAACTTTGGTATAAAGAATCACCAAAATTGAGTTTTCGAGAGTTTGGGGATGTAGAGCAGTTTTAAGACTCACTAAACCCAAAAGAATAAACTTGGGTGAACGAGGTATCTTTGTTGGTTATGCTATGAATTCCATCGCATATAGATTCTATGTGTTAGAATCTAATGACTATATGTCTGTGAACTCGATTATCGAGTCAAGAGATGCTATCATTGATGAAAACAGATTTACATCTATATCTAGACCAAGGGACATGCTTCAGAATTCTTCTAGTAGGAACTCAGTTTCTACTGAAGATGTTCATGGACCGTCTGAACCAAGGAGAAGCACTAGATCTAGAAAAGCAAAGTCTTTTGGAGACGATTTTCATCTTTATCTAGTTGAAGGTTCTAGAGATGAAATTGAATATCAATACCAATATTGTTTTATTATTGAGGAGGATCAAAATACTTTTATCGAAGCTATGACATCAAGGGATGTTGCATTCTGGAAAGAAGCTATCCAGGATGAAATAGATTCTATCATGAATAATAATACATGGGAATTGAGTGATCTGCCCCTGGATGTAAAGCATTGGGAAACAGATGGATCTTCAAAAGGAAAATGAAGGTGGACGGTACAATAGATAAGTTTAAAGCCAGATTGGTTATCCAAGGATTTAGACAAAAGGAAGGGATTGATTATTTTGATAGTTATGCTCCTGTTGCTAGGACTTCCACTATTAGGTTATTAATAGCACTTGCTGCTATACACAACCTTGTCATTCATCAAATGGATGTGAAAACTGCATTCTTGAATGATGAATTAGATTAAGATATTTATATGAAACAACCCGAAGGGTTTGTTATGCCTGGTTGTGAGAACAAGGTGTGTAAATGAAAGAAATCAATTTATGGTCTAAAACAAGCACCGAAGGATTGGCATGATAAATTAGATAATGTGATCTTGTCTAATGGTTATTTTCTTAACCAAGCAGACAAGTGTGTATAGAGCAAATTTGATGCTTCTGGCAAAGGAGTTATAATTTGTTTATATGTGGATGACATGTTGATTTTTGGTACTGACCAAAATCAAGTGGATAAAACCAAGAAGTTCTTGTCATATAATTTTGATATGAAAGACATGGGGGAGGCTGAGGTGATTCTTGGTATAAGGATCAAGCGTGAGAACAATGGTATTTCAATTTCTCAATCTCATTATATTGAGAAGATTCTGAAAAGATTTAACTTTAAGGATTGTTCTCCTATTAGCACTCCTCTTGATCGTAGTACTAAACTCCTACCTAATACAAGTGTTGCAGTATCTCAACTTGAATACTCAAGGGCTATTGGTAGTCTTATGTATGCCATGATAAGCACTAGGCCAGATATTGCCTATGCTATTGGAAAGCTTAGTAGGTATACTAGCAAACCAAGTTCAAATCATTAGCAAGCCTTAAGCCGAGTGTTCAAGTACTTAAAAGGAACCATGGATTATGGTTTGACATATACTGGATTTCCTTCGGTTATTGAAGGTCATTCAGATGTAAGTTGGATTTCCAATAAGGAATATCATTCTTCCACAAGTGGATGGATATTCCTTCTTGGGGGAGGTGTTATCTCTTGGGCATCAAAGAAACTGAGTTGCATTACTGATTCAACAATGGAATCTGAATTTGTTACATTATCAACGGCTGGTAAAGAAGCTGAATGATTAAGAAATCTGATTTATGAGATTCCATTGTGGCCTAAACCGATATCACCCATATCTATCAGATGTGATAGTGAGTCTGCCCTGGCTAATGCTTATAGACAAGTGTTCAAAGGCAAGTCAAGACACTTAGGTGTTAGACATAGCATGATTCGTGAGCTTATCACACATGATGTTATATCAGTGGAGTTTATAAGAACTCAACATAATTTAGCCGATCATCTAACCAAAGGGTTGAGTAGAGATCTTGTGCACAAGTTGGCTGTGGGGATGGGATTAAAGTCCATCTAAAAGTCTCTCATGTTGAGATACCCAATTCCCACCTAATATGACATTAGGTGCTGAATTCAATGTGGAAAGCTTAACATCTAGAGATTGGAACACATTAGTATTGTCATCCCAAGGTATGTGTTCAGACCTGCAAGTTGAGGAGGTTGAAGTTTATCTTCTTAATAGTTCTTTTGAAATATTGCATATGCAGGTGCGAGAGTAGAAGAACTACCTATTTGAGCATGAAGTTAAGCCGCTTCAAGAAGCTAGGACTTGGCTTTGATATGCTTATGAAGGATTAGGATGCAAGGCTAGTAAAAGATAGTGTCAAGTAAGTTGAGGAGGTTGAAGTTTATCTTCTTAATAGTTCTTTTGAAATATTGCATATGCAGGTGCGAGAGTAAAAGAACTACCTATTTGAGCATGAAGTTTAGCCGCTTCAAGAAGCTAGGACTTGGCTTTGATATGCTTATGAAGGATTAGGATGCAAGGCTAGTAAAATATAGTATCAAGTGAGAACATTTGAGAATGTAAATTTATGTGTATATTATCTTCATGTATTCGCTATGAATAACAAAGGTTCAATCCATAGTGACACCTTGGTATTCGAATATTTGGAATGTGTAATATACTAATGTGAAATTCAATCGTCACGATATTTCATTTATGCATAAGTTTGTTATTTGTTATGATTTTGTTTAGTTAAACATGGATTATGCTAAAATAGGGGAGGATTGTTGGATATTTTAGTGTAATTGGATTGACTAGTTGATCAATGTAATCGTAATATTACATCGAACAAGTCGGGAGAGTGCGGAGTGCATGCTTTGTTCGAGTTTATTATCATTTCGGTATTATTGCTTATGAGGCATGTTCATTGGCATTAGACACACCTGTTGGGATGCTTATAAGGCATGTTCATTGGCATTAGACACACCTGTTGGGATAAGATGTGTCTATTGGCATTAGACAAAACTATTAGAATAAGATGTGTCTATTAACAAAAGACACATCTGTTGACATCTATATATAGGTGTTGCATTGATCATTTTCGTATATTGGTTCATTTTGAAATTCACAACAAAAACACATTATCTCTTCGTGCAGAATTTCTTACTTTATCCGATTGAATTATTTGGGTGAACCACAAATAACTTCAATTTGAAAGTGTTCACACGACTTCAGAAAAATCCAAGTTATTATCATATTTCCCCAACACTCACTGCCATCTTCGGCTACAATTGTAGTCTACGAATAAACACAATTAAACAAAAATACAAACACATTAAAACTGAAACCCTTAAAGAATAAAATCATAGGATCTTGAAAAGATGAAAAGGACTAAAATAATTATATCATTGCATTATTACCTTGTATTCATGTCCTGGTTTCCGTTTACGGGTTTTGACATAAATATCGTCTTTCGGAGCTAGCAACTGAGGTTGGATATTCTTTTCCGCTTTCTGCCAAGATAATGCAAGGAATTACATAATATCAAAACTACAGAATGCAAGAAATATAGAAATGGGTATTTCATAAACACATAGAAAATGAAAGCATTTTTTAAATGTTGGACATACCATTTTCTCGCCAATTTGTGCAAAACTTTTACAACCAGCGGTGTGCGTCTCTACAATGAGCTTACGACTTTCTGCATTTTTCTTAGCTCGCTCCTGACCATTCAATAAAGTGCAAAGAATGTTAAATCACTTACAACAATTTTTCAAAATAAAATTGTGAAAAGATTAAGTACTACCTGAACTTCTTCATACCCCCAGTACTTCATAAGCACCTTGAATTCTTTAACTGATATGACATTTGGTCTATTTTTTAGCCTGTCTTCGTTATACTGCCTCCACAAAGCACCAATAGTCTGCAGAGTATATGTTCTTCCTTCCTCAGGAATTTCATATTTTGACTAATAAAATTAATTAAAATCATTAGTAGCATGTAAGACATACAATTTGATCTTTTAATTAGTCTTACTATATTTTTAATATTTTAATTCTTAATTAATCTTGTTAAAACAATATTTTATAAAAAAAATAACAGAGTTATTTTACAAGAACAGAGCACATTATCTTTAAAAACAATAAACACCTAAAAATCATACAAAAGGTCTGCAACATTTTGAGTTTACCTTAACAAAAGTCTATAATTCCTCCTTCTGTTGTTGTGGAAATTTATGCCAATTGACGAGATCAAGCGGGATAGACTGCCTACCCAATGTCCCTAAAAAGTTTTTAAATTCAGACAAGTCCTCGTCATTGTCAGCCACAACTTGTAACTCACAATTCAACTTAATAATCTTCTTCTCGTCAGGCCTCCTTGTGTACACACTATTCATTCGCGTAGGTCCTCTACGCTTTCTGCTTTTCGTTGCACCTAAAAGTAGTACAAAACATATAAGTATTGAATGAACATAATATTATATACAAGCCAATATAAGAAAAATTAACTTATGAAGTTTCAATTATCTCTTCTGTAGTTTGTGTATAAGATGTCTGACCACCATCCACTTGCTTTTTTTCTTTTTCAAGGGTCTTTTGACGATCTTTCATCAACTTGTAAGCTTCCATTGAACCAATTCCTTGATTGATATTTTTTTTTGCAGGTGGCACTTTCAATAGTATGAATTCTGTATCTTTAGGCAAGGGGGGCGGAGGTGGTAAATTATCATTTATGAGAGGGGATGAATTTTGAGTTACGGGATGTGGTGTATTTTCAGCTCATTCAGACTGCGTAGTAGACTCAATTTGTCATGCAATGACAATTGAGTAAGAATATTTAGACTGCTAAACTATTATTATCACAAATGAAATTAACATACTTGTGCTTAGCGAAAAAAAAGGAAAAAGGGAACTAAAATACTTATACCTGCATAGACAAAGGAGCTGTGGCCCTTGAACGAGTCATCGGCCTCGAGACAGAATTGGTCACCTTCTTGACCTTTTTTCCCTTCATCTGGATCAGTTTTTTCTTTCGAGCCTCTTGTTTCGCCACGATCTCTTCATTTTCTTCATCCTCAGACTAATAATATTGCAGTGTTCAAGGGAAATATCCTATCATGTCTAGGAACGTACTCTCTATCAGATTTCAGTTCATCATCCACTTGAACTTTCTCTAAGACATTTTTCACATTAAAACCAGCAACAAGTCTGTTAATTCCCAACTCATCTATCTTCCTTTTATTTTCTGCAACCTTCAACATCCTTCTTTTTTCATAATTTGTTATCTAAAATTTGCAGAGAAAATGTACATCAAAATTAAATTACATCCTAGGAAGAACTTGTTCTAAGAAAATGTACATAGTTTGCATGGTAAGTTTAACCATCAATATGTTTAACCTTTGGAAGAGCTTGTTCTGAGTTCCCCTGTCCCATCTCAGCTTCAGGTTGATCAGTAGCTAACTTTTCACTAGCGGATCGACGACTTGCCCTTTGTTTCTGCAGCCCTTCTCTTGTCACAAACGAACGCTTTGCTCGTAAAGCTGTTGGCATGCAATGAGTGGATGTGAAACATATATTAACATCACTATCTACACATCAAGTAAAAATAAAAAAATAATTAATGCATCTCTTCACAAATGTATTACCTTCAAAATATTTTGTTCTTGGACGCACAATGACATGTGGTTGCATTTGTGACTTTGGTTTTATATCTTTATCAATTATATGATCAACATAAAAATCCAGCCTCTCGCCTTCAACTGTCCTTACAAACTCTTGCAAATCACGATCATTGTCAATAAGCTGCCAACCACCCGATACATTCTTCACATAAACACCACCAATTTCTTTGTATTTTAGATCATCCTTCACATACTCCATGACAACCGTGTACGAGAATCTGTCAGAATCTACATACTCCGGAATCTCATGACATCGTCCCCCTAAATATTCAGTTTTTAAGAAATGCCCTTTGTGGAAGAACCTCAGAATGTAATCTTTATCTGCCATCCTGAAAACAAGTAAATAAGAAAGACAGTTAGCAATGAAAACATGTAGTTAAGTCGACAAAAAATGAAGAAAGCGCAGATAATGAACAAACATAATAAAAAAACATAAAAGAAAACAAATAATATGCAAGATATGCAGTTATAGCATAAAACTAATACAAAAAAATGGAGAAAATTAACTAAAATAAAAAAGCACTAATTAATACAAGAAACTAATTCATTTTTAAGTACGAATTACATAAAAGACCGTTCGAACCACACTTACTCAAATACAATAAAAACAGGAAACTAGCACAACTAAGAAAAAAAAAGTTATCAATTCATAAGATTTCAGCATTATCCTGCTCTTCATCATCAGGCGTAACAAAAACTTGTTTCATCGGAAGGTCATCTCTACACAAACTGATGATATCATCAAAAAGAATGATATTTCCCAGTTAAGCACCACGAGATTGTAGAAGGGGGGGTTGAATACAATCTCGACTAAATTCTTTCGACTTGGTGAGTTCTTAAGATCGAGTATTAATAAGAACAAAGAGTAAACAAGGTAAACATTATATCTAAGATAAATGCAACACATGATATAAAAAATCTCAGTTGGGTTTGTTCGGTCCACCTGATGGTTGTATTTGAAGAAAATACTTCTGTGTAGAAATACACAGTTGTGGGTTACAAAGTCTTAGTGTTTACAAGAAAACCTACTGCAATGTGCGTTATGCTCAGTATTTTTTTCCCTTTCTAAAACTATGCTGCTCATACAACTTATTTAAACTATATGAAGACAAGTAAGCTACGCGAAATGTAATGATACATTTTTGGTATAACTTGTCACACACACATGCTTGAAGTGGTAGCCATTTCTGGAATTGTCTTGAAGATCTTCTTTCCTTGATTTGGATAGTCCCAGCATGCTTCTAGTGAGTGTATGTTTCTTTCTTCATAAGTTACTAAGTTCTTGAGTTGACTTAGCTTCCAAGCCCACGTGATGCTTTATGCAAAAGATCCTCTCTTTTTTTTTGCTTTGGATCTTTATCTCTGAAAGTAGCTTTAATAAAAAAGACAATCTTTTCGAAAGTCAATAAGCTTTTTTGCTTATTGAGTTGTGCTTGAACTTCCCAGAGAAAACCGTTGATCCTTATGCATTCATCAAGATATCCTTTGAATTCTTCAGTAGTAGTGTAATCATGTTGGAGGTTGCTTCCACTCTTATTGTTGCCCTTGAAGTCGGATAAACAGTGACTGATTTCACCTTTCACTTGGAAGAGTTTGAGCCTTCAAATATTTACAATTTGACTCCCTACTGTAACATCCTTTATGTAATTTGCCACTGTCCATAAGTCACGGGTTGCAAAGTAATTTTTGGTTTTGATCTTCATTCGATATGTTTTATTAGAGAACTCTGGCATTATTAAGAAACCAGGTTGAGTTCTCGAACAGATGAGTCTTGAATTCTCGAATGTTGACTTCTCGAATAGTCCCTTTTTGTGAGTTCTCGAATGACTTCTCGAACAGCCTATTGTGTAGACTTCTCGATTAGTGTATGTTACATACTTCTCGAACATAGGAGCAGCTTGACTTCTCGAACTAGAGCTTCTCGAATAAACCCTTTTTGTAGAGTTCTCGAATGACTTCTCGAACTCTTCTTTTCTTGATTTCTCTAACTTACTTGCATGGTTACAACAAACTCTCTTCTGATTACTGATACTTGATTTTAGCATCTCAAGGATTGTTACAAAAATACTTCCTAACTGTTTGCAGAGTTCCATTCTCAAGATGTTGCTTTAGTTGATCTGCATTTCAGTTAGCTTCCTGATTTGTTCAGCTTCGATTCCTTGATTCATTTTCTGCCTTGTGGTATTTGTTATCATCATCTATAGACATGTATGTCTCAGCAATATCCCCTATTTATGTCTTCAAGAGAAAGACATAAATCCAGAGATTGATGATAACAAAAAGCACTCTTCATGTTTTTCTTTCACTAGGACAAAAAAGTTTGATCAAGCTTCCTTGACACATTATTTGAATTGTACTACTCACTTCACTTGTGTACTTAGAACTGCTCCCCCTAATTATGGCATCCAATCTGAGAGGTTGTTCTATTCCTACACTTCTTGGTTGGTTGCTGGTTGGTCTGAAAGTCTTCTGAGCTTTCTCCCCCTTTGTTGGAATATGAAGAAAACTTATGAGCTCAAAAATCTGGATCAAAAATCTGGAATCCCTTCAATCCTCTTTAAACTCCTCCAAACTTCTCCCCCATTTTTTGTTATCAGCAAGAACATTGATGTAGTATATATGAGAATCAGAGGGATGAGAAGCAAGAATCCGCATTAAAAAAAAACTTCTTTCCAAATCTCTCTGTTTTTGTATCAGGATCTTATCTTGGCTCACCTCTCACAGCTCACCTTCCTTTCCTAAAGGGGTACTCATCTCTCCTTTTGCTCTCCTGGAAGAAATAAAAGACCACTCTTGCACACAGCTCACCTTTTGCCCTGGAGCAACCAGGCCTCTCCTGTTTTTCACTCCCTTCCCTCAGTCCTAAAGAGAAATCATACGATTTCATAGAGGTTGTAGGATATGGATAAAATAAAGTAAGCTACCCTGTTAAGAGCTTGGAGAATTCAAGGGTGAGTGTTGGCTTCTTCATGATTTGATATGAAGAATCAAGAGTTGGCTTCTTTATGATTTGATATGACGAATCAAGAGTATCTGATGTGTGTGTTGAAGTGCTGCATTGTCACAAATTAGGTATTTATGAGTGGGGCTGAATCTTCTCATTTATAGAAGATTCATCAACCTGAATTTGAGAAATAGTTAAGAGTAACTTGTGTGTGCTCCCCCTGTGTCCCTGCAAATTGTGCTAACTCCTGGCTAGAAAATAAGTAGGGAAAGTTGCACAACTGTGTCCCTTACCCTCACTGAATGTGTTCCTGGTTGGGAACTAGATTCAATAGTTGAAGTATGTTAAGAGACTAAAACTAGTAAAGTGGATGTCCTTATTAATCACTATGCATTTTTTGGAAGACATAGGATGGCTAGGCTGGTTTTACACACCCTTAACTTCCTTGTTCTTGTGGTTTCTTGATGTTCACCACTTCCCTCACCCTCACTTTCCTCCTGTTCACTCCCCTCAAGTTAAGATTTATAGGATTTGTCAACTCCAATTTGTTGAGAAACTGTAGAGGGGGTTAAAGATGGGAAACTGTGAATATGTGGTGTGCTGATTGGGTAGAGAATCTGGGGGACATTCCAGCAATTCTCATTTCAGCATAGTTAGGCAAAGATTTGAGGACAGTAAAAGAAAAAAAATGCTAATTGGTTAGAACTCAATACCTGAGCTAGGTGTAATGAATCAAGAGCCTTCTTCACATGAAGGTTTATTCTCTTAGAGGTACAGAACACCTTGTGACTTGATGAAGTAAATTGACAGTGTGCTTGAAGCTGTACTTAGGGAAAAGAAACAATGTTGTAGAGATAGTCATTGATATTCATTTAAGTATCTGCAAATATGTTCCATTTAACCCTAATGCCTTAATTAGTCAACTTTTCATTAGAATTCAATTAGCAACATTAAAGATTACTTATTCATGTGTTCAAGTTTAACCAATTAGTCCAGTTTAAATCAGAGTCTAAGTTAGTTACCTTTGAGTTTCGCATTAATTCTAGGTGTTTTACACATAGCAAATGACAGAATTATAGAACCTAGTTGATGTAATGAACAAGTTTGCTTGTGATAACACCAACATAACATCAACATCCTCTATTGTCAGTTCAAGTCTTTTGGAGTACTGCAAATGTAACAAGAAACTGTGCAACTGTGTAGCTATTAAAGCTCACTTTTGAGTTAGATGATAGTGTTAATTTAGAATTAAGAACAATATGAATAATTTCTAAGTTACCAGATCTATTCAGTGTGAATCAAAAAAGTTCAAAATATCCTGATTAGATTAAAGTTAACTTAATGAAATGTGTGCCTAAAATCACGAATTGATCGAAGTTACGCATAAGCTGAATTAATCTTACTAAACTATAGAGATTAGTTAATTAAGACAACTTAGGTGATTTAAACACAATCTACCTTTATCTTATCTATGTGTTCTATGTTGAGTTTTGAGTCAAATATAGTCTAACTGAGGCCTGCAGAAACAGATTATAACAGTAAAAACATAACACAATAGATAGAAGGAAAGATCATTTCATTAAAAAAAAATACATAAAATAATCGATAGAGTCTCCCCAGTTGCGAGCTTGGAGGGCTGCCAAAGCTGCACGCAGCAATGACCTTCTCCTCCTCGGCTATTAGCTCGTCGATCTTCTCTTGGAAGGCCATCACCTTTTCGTAAAAAGGCATGGCCTCAAATTCTTCGATAGAAACTTTTAGGATGCTCTTAGTCATCTTTAAAAAGGTTGAAGAAGAAGAGAGAAAGGGATTTATTTTTGTACAGTGTGAGTCTAAATGATCTCTAACCCTTATAAGCCAAGAATGTTGAAGGACGCAACTTAAAAGCTAGGAGTTAAAAGGGTGGTTAAGCAAAGGTCACACCTCTTTAAAACACACTAATGCATGCAAAAGAGATTACACAGTGTCCTAGACTAATCCAGATAGATCATTTAGAAAAGATAAAAAGTAAACTATTATGTTTGTAACTTGATCCAAAATCATTTAAGTCTGACAGCTTAAGTCTAATCAACTCGAGACAAATAATTTTAGAGTACAGAGCACATAAAGCATTCAATTATTCTGGATAAATGATAAAACAATTAAATGACATCAATAAATAATCTATCCATTCGATATCTCAAATATTGACCATTCGATATTATCTGAACATTTATTGATTTGATATCTCTTAGTAATTGACTAGTCGATATCTCTAGCAAGGAGACTACAGTAAAACCTCTATAAATTAATAATGTTGGGACCGACAAATTTTGACAAATTTTATTAATTTATAGAGATTATTAATTAATCGAGGTAAAATTTATACTGTTGCTATTATGTTGGGATCAAAAATTTACATTCAAAATATTAATTTATCATGGTATTGAGTATTAATTTAACAAGGTTTTACTGTAGTTTGATATCTCTAGAAAATCAACTAATCGACATCTCAAGCATAACATTCATTCGATAACTAAAATAAGTACATATATTTATTTGATATCTCTAGGAAATTAAGTGTTTGATATCTCCAGAGTAATCATGCACATAATCAAATAAAACAAATAATATCCAGAGAATAAAATTCACTGGCTGCATCAAATTGAACAGATATTAAAGATTATGAAAAGTTCAACATACCAAGCTCACTTACCAACCTTGAGAAGGTTGTTTCATCCAAAGCTTTAGTAAAGATATCTGCCAATTGTTTCTCACTTGGAACAAAATGTAGTTCCACAGTACCTTCCATCACATGCTCTCTGATGAAATGGTATCTGATTTCTATGTGCTTGGTTCTTGAATGATGCACTGGGTTCTCAGAAATTGCAATTGCACTAGTATTGTCATAGAAAATTGGAATCTTCTCAACCTTAACTCCATAGTAAAGCAGTTGATTTTTCATCCAAAAAATCTGTGCACAACAACTTGTAGCTGCTATATACTCGGGCTCTGATGTTGATGTAGAAACTGAATTTTGCTTCTTACTGAATCATGAAACCAGCTTGTTCCCTTAGAACTGACAGGTGCATGTGGTACTTTTTATATCCATCTTACAACCTGCATAATCTGCATCTGAATAGCCTATTAGATTAAAACCAAAATCTCTAGGGTACCAAATGCCAAGGTTTGGTGTTCCCTTGAAATACCTGAAAATCCTTTTAATAGCTACTAAATGAGATTTCCTAGGATCAGCTTGGAATCTAGCACATAAACATGTAGCAAACATAATATCAAGTCTACTAGCAATTAAATATAAAATAGATCCAACCATGCCTCTATAGCTTGAAATGTCCACCTTCTTTTCCTTAGTATTCAACTCAAGCTTAGTGGTAGTGGCCATGGGTGTTTTTGCCGAAGAGCAACCTGCTAAGTCAAATCTCTTTAAAAGATCAAAAACATATTTTGTTTGACTTATAAAAATTCCTTCATTTACTTGTTTAACTTGTAAACCAAGAAAATAAGTTAATTCACCCATAATACTCATTTCATATTTACTTTGCATAAGTTTGGCAAACCTTTTGCAAAGCTTCTCATCTGTAGACCCAAATATTATATCATCTACATAAATTTGGACAAGTATCATAGAGCCATTGATAGATCTATAAAAGAGAGTTTTATCAACAGTACTTCTGGTGAAGTGATTCTCTATGAGGAACTGTGACAATGTGTCATACCAGGCTCTAGGTGCTTACTTCAGGCCATAGAGTGCTTTGAGCAAAAAATAAACATATTCTGGAAAGTCTGGATCTTCAAATCCAGGAGGTTGACTAACATACACCTCCTCCTCCAGAATATCGTTTAGAAATGCACTCTTGACATCCATTTGATAGACTTTGAAATTGGCATGAGCTGTATAGGCTAGGAAGATTCTGATTACTTCTAACCCTGCCACTAGTGCAAAGGTTTCTTCAAAGTCAATACCTTCTTCTTGACAGTAGCCTTTAGCAACTAGTCTAGCTTTATTCCTTGTTAATATGCCATTCTCGTCCATCTTGTTCTTGAATACCCATTTAGTGTCAATCACTGATTTGTCCTTAGGGGTACAAGTTTCCATACTTTATTTCTCTCAAACTGGTTTAGCTCTTCTTTCATTGCTAACACCTAGTCTGGATCTAGAAGAGCATCTTCAACCTTCTTAGGTTCTTCTTTAGAAAGAAAACTGATGTACAAGTATTCTTCTCGAGTTGCTCTCCTAGTTTGGACTTTTGCATTGGAGTCACCAATTATAAGTTCAAAAGGATGATCCTTAGTCCATTTTCTTTGTGGTGGTAAGCTTGACCTTGATTAAGTTACTTCGTTCTCTTTATGTTGACCATCTTGATTTGTTGTTGAGTGTTGACTGTGAGAAACTCCCCCTGAGTGTATGGACCTCGAGTTGAGTGGATAACTAACAGAGTTTTCAACAGATATTTCTCTTTGGTTCTCAACAAATACTTCAAAGTGATCTTCAACAGATGGTGTGAGTTGCTCTTCCACAGATGGTCCATTCTGCACTTCAACTGATGGTCCATGTATGTTTTCTACACCAATCGATCACCTCTCTTCATCATCATCTTCGCTTTCTTCACCATTTGTCTGATTCTTGAATGAGAGTGATTCATGAAAACCTTCATCTACATGACCAAATATTTTCTTGTTGTCGAAGACAACATGTATGGATTCCATAACAATGTTAAGTCTTAGGTTGTAGATTCTGTAAGATTTTCCAGCTGAATACCCAACAAAGATAGCTTCATCTGCCTTTGAATCAAATTTCCCAAGGCTCTCACCATAGTTCTTCAATACAAAACATTTACATCCAAAGACATGTAGAAAGTTAATTATTGGCTTCTTGCCTTTGAATAGTTGGTAAGGTGTCATGCCTTTTGCTTGATTGACCAAAGTTATATTCTGAGTGTAGCATGCAATATTAATAGCTTCAACCCAAAACTATGTTGGCAACTTTGATTCTTCAAGCATAGTCCTTGCAGCTTCAATAAGGGTTCTGTTTTTCCTCTCCACTACACCATTTTGTTGAGGTGTCCTTGATGCAGAGAATTCTTGAGTGATTCCTTCTTCTTCATAGAACTCTCTTAACATAGAATTCTTGAACTCAATCCCATTGTCGCTTCTAATCCTTCTTACTCTGAAGATTGGATTGTTGTTGATTGTCTTGATATACTTGATAATGATTTCACTTGCCTCATCTTAATGTAGAAAGAAGGTCCAAGTGTATTTGGAGAAATCATCAACAATTACAAAACAGTATTTCTTGTTAGATATCGACAACACATTAACTGGTCCAAATAGATCCATGTGCAGTAGCTGTAAGGGTTGATCAATTGATGACGTTGACTTGGATTTGAAAGAGGCCTTCTTTTGCTTCCCTTTCTGGCATGCATCACATAGTCCATCCTTGGAGAACACCAACTTTGGAATACCTCTAACCAAATCCTTCTTGACCAATTCATTCATGGCTTTAAAACTTAAGTGAGACAGTCTCTTGTGCCAAAGCCATCCTTCATCCATGCTTGCCTTGCTGAAGAGGCATGTAGCAGAGTTGGCACTCGTTGAGTTGAAGTCAGCAATGTACACATTTCCTTTTCTGTTTTCTATCATCGCTACCTTGTTGTCGTTATTCTTGAAAACAACACAAGCTTCAGATATAAACCAGACATTCTGATTTTTATCACATAGTTGACTAATACTAAGCAAATTATGTATAAGTCCATCAACCAGTGCTACTTCTTCAATGACAACATTTCCTTGTGAAATCAAGCCATATCCTCTAGTATATCCCTTGTTATTGTCTCCAAAGGTAATGCTAGGGTCAGCTCTCTCCTCGAACTTAGTGAGCAGGGTAGAATCTCCAGTCATGTGCCTAGAACAACCACTATCTAGATACCAAAGATTCTTTTCGTCTCCATGCACATATCAAAATCAAATCAAGTTGATTTTGGTACCCAAGTTTCCTTGGATCCTGCCATGTTAGCCTTTATCCTACTCTTCAAGCCATTACCAACCAAGGGTTTTGATTGAGTTAAATCGACCTTAACTCTTGGGGTAGGTCTTTAAAAAATAGGGTGTTCCACTTGCTCATATGCGTTATAGCTTGATGTACAATTAGGCATAGTCTATGCAAACATGTTATTCATCATCCATGGCAACTGAGGCATATTAAAAGCATTGTAATACAGAGTATGCATGAATGGCATGTTAGCATACTGACTAGATGCATGAGCAGGTTGGACAAACATATATGGCATAACTTTCATAGCAGGCACATGCATAGACATAGGCATACAAGGCATAGAAGCATCTTTCACAATTTTATAGTTGGTAGAAAAATGATTGACACTACCATATTTTACACATTCCTTCCTGGGAGCATACTTATCAGAAGTGTAGTTACTATGTTTGTTAATTCCTACCTTGCCATTTCTATTCTTCTTATAAGCCTTAGCCTTTGGTTCAGTCTTTTCTAAGTTATCCTTCAATTTCTTGATGGACAAGTGGCCTATGTTGCCTTGTTCAACTGACTTGGTTTTGCTGCACTCTCCCACTACAAAGTTTTTGCTGACAGGTCCATATTGGTTATTCAGCTTAACCAAGGTTGCTTTGCTGACAGGTTCCAACTTCAATGAACATTCCTCATCCATTGAGTCAGTGTCTGAAGCAGTCTCCCCATCAACTCCTAACTTTGCTTCTGGTAATTTGTAGAAAGAATCAACTCCTTGAACATTACAAATCTCTTCAGTTTTAGCCTTTGATCCTTTCCACTTAGCGATTAATTCTTGTTCTTTTCTTAACTGTTCTTTTAAGCACTCTTCTCTTTTCATAGCCTCAAGTAACTCATTCTTAGCATCCTGGCAATCTGTTTTCATTGTTTCAAACTCAACTAACTGAGTCTCTAACAGAGTATTCCCATCACCTAACTTAATGTTCAGATCTTTAATCTTCTTGTTTTCTTTGTTAAGTGATTTTAATGTGACTTGCATGTTGTACAATTCATTAGATATTTCATTAACAACATTATCACATTCATCTTTGGAAAGCTCAGTTAGATTTGTAGAGCATACCTGGTTGCTTGCTGAACTAGCCTTTTAATCATTCTCGTTTACCATAAGTGCAAGGTTGACAAACTCTTCCTCTGCATCTGAGTCTCCTCCAGCTACCCAATCATCATCTCTAGATACAAATGCTCTTTCCTTTTGCTTGAGAAGATCAAAATGTTTCTTTTTGTAATCAACAATCTCAAACTGTTTCTTCTCTTTCTCAACCTTGGATTTTCTGCATTCATTGGCAAAGTGACCAGCAATTCCATAGCTATAGCATTTAATCTTTGACCTTTCAACCACATCCTTGTTTGGTTGATAGCTTTTCTTGAATTTCCCAGCTCTTGCTGGATTTTTCTTGAATCTTAACTTTGAAAATCTCTTTGACAAAAATGCCAAATATTCATCAAGATCTTCATATTCATCCTCACTCAATGCATCAAGTTCTTCAATCATCTTGCCTTTGCCTTTGCTAGTTCCAGCTCCACCTTCAAAAGTTCTTTGACTTGGTGTGGCTTCCACATTCTTCATCTTCTCTCCATCTTGGTTGGTTGGAACATTGGCCACCAAAGCTACATTTCTACCTTTCTTCTGGCTCTTCTCAACTTCTTCATCTTGTTGCAGCTCGAGCTCATAGGTTTTTAAAATTCCATACAGTCTCTCAAGTGTAAAATCTTTGTAGTCTTGAGAATTCCTCAATGAGACTGTCACTGGCTTCCATTCTTTAGGTAAAGACCTCAGAAATTTTAGGTTGGAATCTTTGGTTTCATTTCCCATACAGCTTTAACATATTTAACATTTTCTGAAATCTGCTAAATATATCAGTTAAGCTTTCACCTGAATTGAAGTGAAAATGTTCATACTGTTGTATGATGAGTCGTTTCTTATTCTCTCTAACTTGCTCAGTCCCTTCGTAGAGTGTTCGTATAGTGTCCCACACTTGCTTGGCAATGGTGCAGTTTATGACATTATCGAACATGTCTTGATCAATACCATTGAACAGTATGTTCATGGTCTTCCTCTTTGTCTGTATCTGGTAGTTTGGGAATAGGCCTTCCAGCAGCTCCAGTTCCAGCTGCTTCTCCAACTGCAGTGTTAGCCTTCATAGGAATATGAGGACCTTTTTCTATGCAGTTTACATAGCCTTCATCAATGGATAAGATATGTAAATGCATCTTTACTTTCCAGTGAAATTAATTATCTTTGTCAAGGACTGGTATTTTCACGCCTGCATCCTTCTTTCCCATGGTGGTGATCTTTAGACTTCTTGTATGCTAGAAGTTTGCTTTGATACCAATTGAAATTTCCCAATTAAGCACCATGAGATTGTAGAAGTGGGGGTTGAATACAATCTCGACTAAATTCTTTCGACTTGGTGAGTTCTTAAGATCGAGTATTAATAAGAACAAAGAGTAAACAAGGTAAACACTATATCTAAGACAAATGCAACACACGATATAAAAAATCTCATGTGGGTTTGTTCGGTCCACCTGATGGTTGTATTTGAAGAAAATACTTCTGTGTAGAAATACACAGATGCGGGTTACAAAGTCTTAGTGTTTACAAGAAAACCTACTGCAATGTGCGTTATGCTCAGTGTTTTTTTCCCTTTCTAAAACTATGCTGCTCATACAGCTTATTTAAACTATATGAAGACAAGTAAGCTACGTGAAATGTAATGATACATTTTTGGTATAACTTGTCACACACACATGCTTGAAGTGGTAGTCATTTCAGGAAATGTCTTGAAGATCTTTTTTTTTTTGCTAATTAAATTTTTATACCAAAGAAAAGCGACATATTTAGGGGCATACCTCGCGAGATATAAACACTAATCAAACGGAACAGCAAGGAATACTAGATAAACTAGACTACAAAAACCAACAACAACAAAATCCATAATAACTGGATCATCATAACAATACTAAGAAACTAGTTGAAACTGGTTTATAAACGAGCTAATTTCTTCGCCAGGACATCTTCACAAGATCTGACCATAGCCAGCCAGCCGCATTGCCCATCTTCAATTCCGCCTTGTCACAAAACTTATGCTGAAAACCCGCTTCAAATAGAAATACATTAGTACATAGCGCAGCTCCCCCATTATGCCAAGAGGATACATCAACGAAGCCCACTTTCAAGGGGCCAGTAACACCATCAGAGATCCCGACTATGTGAAAATCCTCCATTTTTGCCTGAGACTCAATCGCAAAGACCTAATCTCCTGTCAATGTACCATCAATATATCTAACATCAGAAATTCCAAACCTCCCATCATTCAAAAAGAAGCATAAAACCTCCCCTTTTCTGGACACCAACTGGACATCAGGCCATGATTGCATCATGCCCTCAACCATCCCCTGCATCATTAAAACTGCAGCTACCAAAACTATAGCATGGACGAAACCGGACATACATTTAAGAGTCCATCGCACCTTTAAATTATCAACGTTAACCTCTGTCACCAAATTTCTGTTCTTTCTGCATAAAAACAACCGACAAGTGCCCAAAGCAATCAAAGCAGAATCAATAAAAAACTGCTTATCATATCCGAAATCAAGCGTTCCTATTAGAGCAAGGACATCACATTAGTGGTGATTAAACCCCAAATAACCTCTGCTACCCAAACCTTTCTAACATACATGCTATTGTTGAGACTCCAAACACCGAACACTCGGCTTTGAACAGCAGCAACAAGAAAGGCGTTCATCTCCCCATGAAGCAAGAGAAACAACTTAAGTATCCCGAATAAATCATTGATTACAACATTAGTGACCATAACAGTCACCCTACCAGTCCAGGTTGTAGCTGGCAAATCATCAACCCCTCCATTGAAACCAAACATCTGACCAACGCCGCTCATCAGCTTGAACCAAAGAATTACAGGAATCTCGTTCTTAACCGCACCCCAAAAAACATCAATGAATACCGATAATTTGTATCCACCTATCTCAGATCTTGTGATCTCAATCAAGGTCATGTAATTCATAAAAAAGGCAACCACGTACCTTCCTTTAACTGGCTCATTGAAAACACATCTAAAGTCATGGCTTGGAACCGTCACTAACCCGATGTCTTCTTGATAAGTGGATTTTATATCCACTTGGAACGCTTCAAATCGGCTTAAATTGATTGACTTGACACTACACCACAAATGGGCTTCAGCAACGCTTTTTTCAGTGTTACGAGTAAAAGTGTTTGCATAAATGCCTTAAAATTGGTCTACGGTAACACTTTTTTTTTATGTTACAATTGATAGTAACCGATGTTATCATAGCCATAAATCGGTATCTATGGTAACACCAAAATCGGTGTTACCCTTGATCTTTAAAAAAAGTGTTACCAAAAGTGGGAAAAAAATATGCGAACTTGTATTTGTGTGGCATCTTAATTTTTTGTCCAAAAAATTGAGCGGTTAATTCCAAATAATTCACTAACCCGCCTCTGAAATAACCCAACACTCTCAAAGTATCCCGATTCTCTCACTCAATTAATTAGGTTAGGCGAGTCATACATGATATGTTACCTTAAATCATTAATAAACTCAATTTTAATTTTTTTAACAATTTTTTAAATTATTTAAAAATCATATCTACCTTCAAAATATTTCATTTTTATAAAAAGTAAGAGTTTATCAATCGAATGATTTTTTATTTTTAAATATCAAGGTATTTAATTGTTACTATTTTTTAAGTTCTATATATTTATTAAATGTAATATGGATATTTGAAAAAATAAAATCGGAACATCTTTTTCATGGATGTTGCTAGATTATATTTAAGAATATTTATTTATTATTTTTTCAAGTTCTATTTATTTATTAAATTTAAAATGAAAAATTCTAAAAATTTAAAAATTAATAAATGTGTTTATAATAATATTGAATGCACGCTTTTGTCAAAAAAAAAAAATTGAATACCCGCTTTTAATAATCTGTTTCCCCCTCCCCTTAGCCAATTTTTTTGTATTTCCCTCCCTTCTCACTTTTCCTTCAGACAAATTAAATAAAAGTAAAAACGAAAACCTAAAAACTAAAACACACACACCCTCTCTCGAGTCTCGACTCTCACCTCCTCCACTCTCCCCTTCTCGTGGACTATCCAAGAAGTCTAAAAACTTTGAGTGTTTTAGTTTCAATTAGTTTCAATCATTTAGAGATTCCCAACTGATTAGGGCTTGGATTTGAGGCTTTGACTCTTCAAATTGGGGCTTCTTCACAAATTAGGGTTCTTGGTTTTGAGTTCAATCGATTCGATTTCTTCACTTAAACTTCAACTAATGGATCTCTCTTTTCGATTTCAGGGCTTTTTCGCTTTGGGCTTTGGATCTGGGGCTTCAATTTGGAGGTATTACCCCTTTCCATATGAATGCCTACTATTATATGTGTGTATATGTGCGACTCTCTAATTCTCTCTCTCTCGAACTCTCTCTCAATCTCTCTCTCGTTCTTATTCTATGTATCAAATTAGCATCATTAATTTCGATTTCTTGTGTTAATTGTTAGTTTTGGCTAGCCTTATACTACTTCCATTACTTCTTCCCATGGCTGCTTCAGACCCTGGTGAGGATGGAAGTGGTGCTACTAGCAATAGGACAACCTTAGCTAAATATGTGCTCCATGCTACTCTTATTATATAACAGTTGTCCAAATTAAAAATTCTATAGAAGTAGTATTAAAATTTGAACCTTGTACATAAATGGTAAATGTACACTTCATTACAGACAGGCAGACAGCTAAACAAAGATAATATTTATATTCCACGAATTGGGGAATTTAAACATTATCTACATTCTACACACTATTTATATTTATTAGAAATATTTAGACATTACAAATTTCCCATGTGGTTTTGAATTTTTTTGCAATTTTTACACATTGATACTCTTTATTTTTGCCGGTGTTTCAGTGAGTTTTACGATAGCAACAATCCTCTAGTTGCTGGTTCAGCACTTGGAGTAGTTGGGAATCTTGCAAGATGGGCAAACACTGATGAACAGATTCAGATATGAATAATCCACAAACATTTTATGTAATGCATTCTTATTAAAGCCCATAAATTCTAAATTCCACTGAATAAAAAAATAGAGAATTAAATGTATATGAACTTATATATAGTTTTATCTTCAGCCCTAAATTTGTTTGAACTTACAAAAACAACACTGGTTTCTATTTCTAACTTATGAAAGGTATATATTGGAGTGTGACCATGTTTTAGCCTTTTAGGTGTGTGTATATACCCACCAGATGCTGTCATTTATATTCTTGTCCGAATTTTGCCTGCTCGTTGTTCTAAATCCCTTTGGTTCTTTTGTTTTCTTCTGGTAAACTTTGTTGTTTGTGTACTGTGAATGATTTTTGGATATCTTTTTTAGATGTATTTCTGAATCTTACAATAATATATAATTTAGATAGCTAAATTACATATACACTGTTAGCAAGATAAATATATAATATGATATGATGAACAACTTAGTGAACTTTTCCCGTTGGATATATTTACCGAAGTCAAGGCTAGCTAAAGTCATTGTAGTAACTTATGCATCCATAAGAATTGTTTGATTGCGTTCTATTAATTTTCTTTATAAGTGTATTGTGCAAAACTTCCAGTAATATTCTATTTTTATGAAAGCTTATGTTGGATATGTGTTGCTTGAAAGATGTGTTTAAATTCTTCTTTCCAGTTCTGTTGAGTTATTGGAATGTGTTTATCTCTGATGTTCCTCGAAATACATTCTTGATTGTGGGTTTCTAGATTATTTCTAATAAATCATCCATTCTTCAAGTGTTTGGTTTTAGATTCTAAGCTACTGGGATGCCTCAGGAGGGTCATGGCATATTGTAAATTTAAGAGTTTTCGGAAGGAAGCCTGCCAGATAGTTTCAAACATAGCTGCTCGAAGCAACACTTTGATTAAAGTTTGTTTTTTATTTTATAAATTCACTTAATTAAGTTGTTTGTGCATAACTTTTATTACTAAATCCACATTTCACTGGTTATGATTAGTTGCATATATCTAATCTCTTAACTGAAACTAACAGGATATGGATGATGAAGTTCACCTTAAAGAGTCTCTCTGCGGCCTGCATGAAAAGGACGAGTCTGATGTAAGAATGGAGGCAGCTCGGGCAATGTTTAATTGCATCTATGGTAATAAATTTAGACAGCTCGATAATCTGTTCTTGGATTACTTGAGGTAGTGTGCCACTACTGACACTATTGATAAACTCCTCAAGCTGGCAGAGGTGTGTTTATGTTAATTTTATTGGGAGGGATTAAGATATTGTGATTATATATGTCGTAATGGACTAATTGTTCCTGTTGTGTCGAAGTGCAGGCAGTTCGCCTCAAGGAAAAAATTGCTAGTATGTTTAATGGAGAGCGCGTAAGAGTCCTTTAACATTTTCAGTTCATCTTAAAGCTTAATAAGTGCAGCTTGATAGTGAGCACTGTCCTTGGATTTCCAAATGATCTAAGTCTCAGCATGTAAAGAAGAGTAGAGGAACAACGATCCACTCAAGTCACTTGCTGCCTTAACAATGATCATCAGCCATCTCCAACTGCTATCCAAGTTTAAATTATTAGTGATTAAATTAAAAGACACGAATAAGCAATGTAAGCTTCCAGGTAATTGCACAAGTTCACCCAATTTTTTTCCCATTTGGATTCACTTTATGATACAGTGGCGATTTCTTGTTGAAAATTGTAAAATCTTATCAGAAATATGCAGCATAGAGATTCTGAAAACTAGACATGGACTTGATATTTAATCCAAGCTTATAATTATGAACCAAAATACACACTCTGTTAGCACCACTACACCTGCATCATCTGTTTGAAGTCCTGAATAATGTAAGTGATGGCAGTTTTATTTGCATTTAAGTATCCCTGACATCTGTTGTTTTCTTATACATTTCAGCTTTGCTTGAAGCAATAAAAAAAACAAATTTCAGAGATATCTCAAGTCCAATAGCAGATGGCTTTGCATCCGGAAGGTATAATAGCATTACTGTATTAGTAATTTCTTGCATACTTATGCTTTATATGTCCATAAAGTAACACCCTCAATCATAGTACTATAATTATGAGGTAATATATATATATATATGTGACAAATTAATAAAAGAACTTATCTATTTTTTTTCTTCGGTTTTATGCTCTACTGTACCTTAAACACAAACTATTGGAAACATAAATTTAAATTTTAATGTCAACAAACTATTATTCATATATATAAATAAAATAAGGATGTTACACATAACATGAGGATGAAGGCCTTTTAGGATCCGGTTGTTGCGAAGTTTTCCTCTTGCTCCAGGAATAAAAAAAATACATTAGTAAAATGACAGTGTAGATAATAGGTGGCCAAACAGCTCGAACAATTTTTGTTTTTGCTAGATTATATTCATTTTTGGTTTCAGGTGGGATAAACCAATTTTACTTTAAACTGATTGAAGGTGCTGGCCACATGCCTCAAGAGGATTGGTAAGAACTTCACTAGTGTTTATGCTTGTTGTGTATGTTCTTGATTGCACATTGTGTGTAAGGATCTTGATTCTTGAATTTTATGTCATTTGATGATTAGTGCATTCAAGATCTGTAAAATCATTTTCTTCGGCTGTTTGATTTTTATTTTGTGTATGTAATTAACAAGATGCAATTTTTATCATTGGGATCTGATATAGGCTTCTGGGACAGAGGATGCTGACACCAAATTGCTTTAGAAGGCCAATAATATTACCACCCTAATGTCCAGTTTACCACCCAAATGTCCAGTTTAAAATCTGTACAGTCCTGGGTATATCCACAGTCTTCTCTACCACCTCATGTCATATCAGCATTAATTTTAGCTAGAACAGAGGGAGGTATGCTAAGCTGTCTAGCTTAAAGTTTTATGTTATAGATTATTACTAGTAGTTTTGTTGTCATTACATTTTTTAATTTCTGAATTGATCTTTTAATTCTTTCGTATTTATTTCTCTTTGTCTTTGTTCTGTAATTTCTTCAGGGCAAATGGATTTCTTGAGCAAACGGCAAAGTGCATGGGAGGATTCCTTTCGAAGTTTGTATTACATGCTGAGAAAGAATGTGTGTAATTTGATGTAGTTATTTTAGATGGGATTTTATGTATTGGAATGGCTTTGGTAGCCTTTATGTATTGGAATATTTGACAAAATTTTGAATGAGAATCTTTATTTTTCAATCATGTTGCCTTTCTTTTTTTAAAATGTTGGTATAGAGCCTGTAAAAATGTAGCCATTGGCTCTAATGTATGTGTTGACAAAAGATTAGCAAAGTGTTGGCATAGATCTACACCAACACTTTTAATAGTGTTACTACAAAGATAATGGTGTAGCCATAGGTCTATAGCAACATCTTATAAGGTGTAGCCACATATCAGAAAGGTGATGGCATAGGGGTCTAAGCCTACGCTTTTCTCCGGTGTTACCAAAAATCGAAAAAGTGTTAGCATAGACCCCTATGGTAGCACCCGTTTTTGTAACACTCCCAAATTTGGTCAAAGTGTAGCCATAGCTGGTTTTAGGCTCTTTTAGCAACACATTTTGGTCAATAAGCACACTTTTTTTGGCGTAGCCATAGGCCATATGTGGTGTAGTGACCTCAAGTATGTCGTGTTTTTGATTTGTTTTAGTGAGTTTGTGTAGGGTTACTAACTTGAGCTTGGAAGATATAAATTGCATATTTTATGGTGGATTTGAGTTCAAGAAGTGAAAAATGACAATTTATAAAAGAAACGAAGGAAAAAGGAGTTAAAATGAAGAAAATCAGCCAAAATCAGCTCCCAACAAAAAGTTTACGTGCTGGGAGCGCGTATTGTGCGCTGGGAGCGCGTGGAACAGTAATTTTGTGCGCTGGGAGCGCGTAAATGCGTGCTGGGAGCGTGTAGAAATTCTGCCAGATTTTTGGATTTTTGTTTTGGCCATATCTTGAGTTCTACAAGTCCGTTTTAGGCGATTTTACAGTCCACGCGAAGCTAACGATATTCTCTATCATTCTAAAGTGGTACAGATGTCCAAATACAACTGAAATGGCCTAGAAATACTGAAGAAAAGTCAGCTACGAATTTTCCTTAAAAACAGAATAATTTTAGGAAACGTATTTTGCAGAAATTCTATTTTAACTCTATTTTGGGGAATTTCTTGCTGGGCAAGACTTCTAGAGCTTATATAAACACATCCTGCCATTGTAATTTTGTATCATCATCATTAGTTAGTATATTATAACATAGAATTCATATCTTGTTTCATTATCATGGTTTCACTTGATCCCATGATGACGAGAGGTTCAATTACGAACTAATCGTTGTCATGGGATTCTAACGGATTTATTTATGGAGCTTTAGTATCTTGATGCTTTAAAGATCTGTGTGTGATGTATATTTGATATCCTCGTATGGTTGTGCTTTATGAATTTAGATGCATAGCTAACATCTAATTTGTTAATCTCTTGCAAAACGAGAGTGGATCTTGAGATTTAGAACTTGTCATGCTAGGTACATCTACTGAATTAAAACCATAACCAGATCTCTGTGGAAACGAACTTGACTTATTCATATATTACTTGTGACCATGTACGCTTGCGTGATTTAGTGCAAACAAGTTTTTGGCACCGCTGCCGGGGATCATCGGTGTTTTATTTCAGTTGATGTGCTTGTCATCAGTGGTCGTTAGAGTTCAGTGACTCGGATTATTTATTTAATTTATCTTGTGTAGTTCGTTTGTGTTTCAGGTGATGGAGTTTCTAACTTACTATGGAGTTCAGTAGGTGGCTAGTGTTTGTGAGCTATGTGCGGGAGCACATGAGGCGAATCAGTGCGCTATCTCTTATGAATCGGCATACTGGAGCAACAATCAAGGTGGCATGCTACAACCACAACAGCTTTATCAGCAGTATCCAGGTCAACATTATGGAGCACAACCTTACAATCACCAGAATTTTCAGCAGCAGTATGCACCGTGGCAATCACAACCACCAGGTTTTGAGCAACAACAATCATATGCTGGTTCTGGGCATTTCATTTATGACAAATCTGAATTAGAAGAATTGAGGTTGATGATCAAAAGCAACGCTGTCTCGTTTAAGACCTTGGAAATTAAGATTGGGCAGATTACTAATGCCTTGTTGAGTAGGCCACAAGGAACTCTACCGAGCGATACAGAGGCTAATCCAGACAAGAGGGAAGTCGAAGAGCAGGTGGAAGCAGTTACCTTGAGATCCGGAAAAGCTACAACTGATCATGAATCAACAGCTAAGGAAGATGAAGAAGTTCAGAATGATCAGGTTGAAAAATTTGTAACACCAGAAATTGAAAAATCTGATTTGGCAGCTGAGCAGTTGGACGATGAAGTGGAAAAGAGTAAGAATCATGTTGGAAAAGTTTCTTCGGAGCAGTCTACAAATATCAATCAGATCTACCCTACTCCTCCATATCCAAAGAGACTCTTGGAATTTCTGGTAGAGGAGGAAGAGTGTTTTGGCAAGTTGGACCCCTTAGACAATGCTTCATAAGGAAAGCCTTATACTGACGGTGAGGAATTAGGCTTAGCTGATCTTTGGGATTCTCAGGTGCTGATTGATGAGGGTGTTTCATGGTCAAATCTTGAGGATAGTGCAATTGAGGAAGATGTTTTGATTGAGGGTAATGAAGATCTTCATGAGTTGTATAGGAATTTCACTTCTGACGAGATGTTGGAGGAATTAACTGCTATTTGTGCTAAGCATGAAATTCAACTTGAGGATTGTTCTTTTGATCCAAAGTCTGTTGTTAAGACCTCTGTTGGTGAACCACCCACTTTCGTTCCTAGTCCGTCTATCTCCATTCTTGATCAGTCTTTGGTAGAAAATCATCATGTTGAAGAAGCTTCCAAACTTGAGCTTAAACTACCAGATCACAGGAGGTATGCATATTTGGGTCAATCATCTACTTTGCCTATTATTATTGTTGCTAACTTGTCATGTAGTGAAGAGAATATTGTTGCTGACACCTTTGAGGAGCAAAGAAGGCTAAAACTTATCATCAAGGATGTAGCACCGGAAAAGATAATTAAATGGCCATATAGAGATACGGTGTTGATATTTTCAAGAGAAAAAGCCATGGCCATGTCTAGCTAAAGACTTTAAACAAAGGCGCTTCATGGGAGGCAACCCATGTGGTTCCGATGATTAGGTATGTTTTCTACTATTCCTTGTATTACCTTCCATTCAATGGGGACATTGAATACTTTAAGTTTGGGGGTGGTTTTGGGGATAAGTAGAGTGTGGTAGTTATTTGTGATTGTGAGTCATTGTGTTCATATAGATATCATATTTTGCATATTAGTGGTAGTTCATGCATGTATGTTCGTGTTATTTATGTTTGTTTCATATAGGACATTCTGTTTTTATTTTTGTATATCATGTGAGTTCATGTTAGTTGCATTTTCATGGCATGCATATTTCATGATCCCTTAGGACGAGCTGATTCTGATTGATAGGTAGATGTTTAATTGAGTGTGGTGATGATGAGTAGAGGGTTGATTTATAGTTCCTAGGAATTGACTTGCATGTTACGGGAACAAAACTTTTACACAGTCTCATTGGGTGCTTTTGGGCTAGGTTAGGGTCATGCTTGTTTGGATGTTTTGAGATTTAATCAGTTGATTATATTTAGAATTTTCGTTATTCCCTTGATGGCGTAGGAGCATTAAAGTCTAAGCTTGGGGGAAACCAGGGATTTCATGCTAGTTGTAAATAATTGTTAAATAATGGCTAGGTGTCAAATGGCTAGTAGCCGGCTCATATTTTTATGAGTAGTCTAGGGTTGGAAATGAGAATGCTCATTCCAGATTGTAAAAAAAAAAATCAGAAAAAAAGAGTCAAAAGTCCAATTGTTAAATGCAAAATTAACCACGAGTGAGCTATTTAATACTCGAGTAATTAAGTCTGAGGGGACTTAGTCCTAGTAACCTAAAGCCTTGTGGTTTGGGATTACTGACCTAACACTCGCTACATGGGTATTATTGTATAAGCCTTTTGGGGTCTCATTCATTGCACGGTTAAATAAGCATGCGTATTGTATATAGTATTATGTGTCGTAGTTAGTAATAAAGCATGGATTCTTGTCTACCTTAGATAAGGATGGAGGTGTTCCTAGGTTATGAAGTGTCTACAGTCTATTCTATTTATAAACCTGTGATTGTCTTGGCGAAGAATAAGTATGATTTTGATCTAGTTTTGGGAGTATTTCTGATGAGCATCGCACACACGCACGTTTCTGTTCATGTATCGTTAGTATACGGGAACTTAGTCGAGCTCTACTTGGATTTAGTTGCATTCTTTGAGATGTTTGCTTGTTAGTTGGTTTTGGTAAGTTTGAAAGGGATCGTTGCATTTTTCATATTAGTTGCATTCATGCATTGCATTGCATTAGGTTACATGGATTTTGTGGGTACATTCGCTATAGGCCCTCACGAGACCTTACTCGTCCACTAGGGCTACCTAGGGGTTTAAAGGGCTTGTTGCATATGCCAAATGCAACCGTGATCACCTACGGAAGTGGTACTAGTTAGTTAGTTAGTTGTAATTGTTTATGCTTGAGGACAAGCATCGGTTTAAGTTTGGGGGTGTGATAAGTGGATTTTATATCCACTTGGAACGCTTCAAATCGGCTTAAATTGATTGACTTGACCTCAAGTATGTCGTGTTTTTGATTCGTTTTAGTGAGTTTGTGTAGGGTTACTAACTTGAGCTTGGAAGATATAAATTGCATATTTTATGGTGGATTTGAGTTCAAGAAGTGAAAAATGACAATTTGCAAAAAAACGAAGGAAAAAGGAGTTAAAACGAAGAAAATCAGCCAAAATCAGCTCCCAACTGAAAGTTTACGTTCTGGGAGCGCGTGGAACAGTAATTTTGTGCGCTGGGAGCGCGTAAATGCGTGCTGGGAGCGCGTAGAAATTCTACCAGATTTTCGGATTTTTGTTTTGGCCATATCTTGAGTTCTACAAGTCCGTTTTGGGCGATCTTACAGTCCACGCGAAGCTAACGAGATTCTCTATCATTCTAAAGTGGTCCAGATGTCCAAATATAACTGAAACGGCCCATAAATACTGAAGAAAATTCAGCTACAAATTTTCCTTAAAAACAGAATCAGTTTAGGAAACGTATTTTGCAGAAATTCTATTTTAACTCTATTTTGGGGAATTTCTTGCTGGGCAAGACTTCTAGAGCCTATATAAACACATCCTACCATTGTAATTTTGTATCATCATCATTAGTTAGTATATTATAACATAGAATTCATATCTTGTTTCATTATCATGGTTTTACTTGATCCCATGATGACGAGAGGTTCAATTACGAACTAATCGTTGTCATGGGATTCTAACGGATTTATTTATGAAGCTTTAGTATCTTGATGCTTTAAAGATCTGTGTGTGATGTATATTTAATATCCTCGTATGGTTGTGCTTTATGAATTTAGATGCGTAGCTAACATCTAATTTGTTAATCTCTTGCAAAACGAGAGTGGATCTTGAGATTTAGAACTTGCCATGCTAGCATAGGATAGGTTGATGTTTTAACATCATGATTTGTAGCATAAATAGAGATATTATGCTGCCCTATGTGATCTTAATAGACAACTTATTCTTCAACCGTTATGTTTTCAAATCTTATAGAGATATAGGGTCTAAACATAATTGGTGTCTATTCATCTTCTATCTCTTTTATGGATGTATGTTTAGTTTGGTATTCGTATACTGAGAAGTAGCGTTTACTTGTTTCGTGTTGTCTGATCAGATATCAAAACCATCACATGCATTGATTAAAGGCATCAACTCTAAGTGAAGTATTTAATGAAGTTAGGATCCCATGTTTTCAATTGCATAAGTAATTTGATTTAAATCCTCGTTAGTTAGTTAATTCTTAGTTTGTTAATTTACTTCTTAGTTAATTTAGTTAATTAAAACCCAAATTTGTTAATTGTCTTAGCAGTGAATAATAATCATACATTGTTGCATAGGTACATCTACTGAATTAAAACCATAACCAGATCTCTGTGGGAACAAACTTGACTTATTCATATATTACTTGTGACCACGTACGCTTGCGTGATTTAGTGCAAACACTTCTCTTTTAGGATTGCCCTTATGTGTAACACATGAAGTGTCTCCCCAAACTAAAAATGCCACCATCGGCAGCAACATCAAAGGGGTTCTCCCAAACATGGAGTCCAATCCCCCGACGTTCATCATCACGGAGATAGCACATCTTTGGTTTCTAGAAAACCGAACACACCATGAACCAGATTCTCGCTGCTATTAAACATACACAATAACAGTGTATCAAAAGTATAACATACACAAACAACTTTCACAATAGGAATTAATCCAGTGCCTCGAACACTCAAATGAAACAGTTGCCCCATCCTCAGTGTTTCAAGCAATACAACAAACAGGTTGAGCACAACAAACAATTCCAGTATGTCGCCAACATCTGCATTACAGAGGAACATCCCTTCCAGATCTGGACAAGAGCCTTCTCCCTCAAACAAAGCTGGATAAAGCCCCGCACTCATGAAACGAGGTTCACCCACTTCAACATACACACAAAGGGAGAAATCCAGCCATAAGGATTTTCCCATCCTAATCTTCAAGAAACCTGCAATAACCATCTCCCCATTGACGGTTATTACACCTCTAACTTTGTATATATGAAAGACCTCAGAAAATACAGCCAAATCCTTGCAAGGAATTGACAAAGTCCAGAACCTTAAAGCATCGTGCAGGAAACCGCGATGACAAGGTCCAACCTTTATAGCATAAGGGATTGCACAACTACTAAGTGCAACTCCATCTAACTCCTGATTACCAAAGAAAATCCGATCCAACACATTTGAAAATCTCATCTGAGACTCAACGAAACCCATCACCGCATAAAGTAAATAGAGAGATAGATACATATAATAAGAAAAAAGAGATGGTGGAGGGAAGGAAGGAAGATGGATTAGTGAAGGAAATATGTTAAATTGATGAAAAAAGGTTCAGATCTGATTGATTTAGGTGGTGGCTAGGAAAGGGTTTTGAGAGAGGATAGAGAGAAAACGACTCTCATTCTTGAAGATCTTCTTTCCTTGATTTGGACAATCCTAGTATGCTTCAAGTCAGTATATGTTTCTTTCTTCATAAGTTACTAAGTTCTTGAGTTGACTTAGCTTCCAAGCCCACGTGATGCTTATTGAGTTGTGCTTGAACTTCCCAGATAAAACCGTTGATCCTTATGCATTCATCAAGATATCCTTTAAATTCTTCAGTAGTAGTGTAATCATATTGGAGGTTGCTTCCACTCTAATTGTTGCCCTTGAAGTCTGATAAACAGTGACTGATTTCACCTTTCAATTGGAAGTGTTTGAGCCTTCAAATATTTACAATTTGACTCCCTACTCGTAACATCCTTTGTGTAATTGGCCACTGTCTATAAGTCAAGGGTTGTAAAGTAATTCTGGGTTTTGATCTTCATTCGATATGTTTTATTAGAGAACTCTGGCATTATTAAGAAACCAGGCCGAGTTCTCGAATAGATAAATCTTGAATTCTCGAATGTTGACTTCTCGAATAGTCCCTTTTTGTGAGTTCTCGAATGACTTCTCGAATAGCCTATTGTGTAGACTTCTTGATTAGTGTATGTTACAGACTTCTCGAACACAGGAGCATCCTGACTTCTCGAACTAGGACTTCTCGAATAAACCCTTTTTGTAGAGTTCTCGAACTCTTCTTTTCTTGATTTCTCTAACTTACTTGCATGGTTAAAGAAAACTCTCTTCTGATTACTGATACTTGATTTTAGCATCTCAAGGCTTGTTACAAAAATACTTCCTAACTATTTGCAGAGTTCCATTCTCAAGATGTTGCTTTAGTTGATCTGTATTTCAGTTTGCTTCCTGATTTGGTCAGCCTCGATTCATTGATTTATTTTCTGCCTTGTGGTATTTGTTATCATCATCCACAGACATGTATGTCTCAACAAGGCATTTGTCCTCGTGGCACATAACCTGTGTCACTAACATCTTCTACTGTAGTCATCTCGTCTTGTGATTCTAAATACTTATCCTTCGGTAATTTCTTGATAACAAAATTCAAATTTTTTTTAGTAGGATCTTCAACATAAAAGATTTGTTGCACTTGTGTAGCGAGAATGAAAGGATCCTCTTTCTGACATACCCTATTGAAGTTCACCCTTGTTAGCCCATAGCAGTCCTTCTCTTTTTTGTACCAATAGCACTTAAATAAAACAACATTTAATTCTCCCAGTAGTCAACTTCAATGATATCCTCAATTGCACCATATTAACCTATATCTCCAACTATTGGATTTTGGTCTTTTGCACTCGCAAAACTGATGGTTAAGGCAGTGAGAAAGACACCACTATTTTGTGTCGTACACCTACCATCTCTATGCTTGGTATGGAATCTATATCCATTCACAACATAAACAGAGAATCTCTTTGTTGCACGATGAGGCCCTTTTGCCAAGCAGGACAATTCGAGTGAAATATTATCTTTGTTTTGAACTACCTCTTTCAACCACTTGTGAAATTCAGTCGTATGTGTTCTTTCTCTTTTAAACTTCTTCGACTTTGCATCTTTTTCAACCAAGGTACGATGTTCACTGCATTTATAATATATAGCGTCAAATTAGCTTACTTATAATGCTTCATAATCTTCGAAAAATTGAATCAAAATTAACATAAACATAACAACTTACTCTTTTAGCTTCTCGATTTCGATGTTGTCACAATTGAATAATATGTAACGATGAGCCTTGGTCCATGTTTTTTCATCCAGATGGATAGACTTCCCTTCTCTGTTTTTACGAGATCCGATAGGATATCCAGCATCATTTTTACAGTCCTGGGGAACACTTTTATCTTTACACTGCTCATCGAAAAATCTTCTACAAAATGTCAAACATTCTTCTACCAGGTAGCCTTCTGCGATGCACCCTTCTGGCTTGCTCCTATTTCGAACGTAAGATTTCATTTTGCATAAATACCTTTCAATTCCAAACATCCACCTTAAGTGCACCGATCCACCGAATTCAATTTCCTTACACAAGTGTAAAGGTAAGTAAACCATTATGTCAAAAAATGCAGGTGGAAAGATCATTTCTAATTCACAAAGTATCTCGATTGTTTCATTTTGTAGCTTCTCAACATCTTCTAATTCGATGACTTTCCCACATATACCCCTGAAGAATGCACCCAACCTCATCAAAGGTATTGCTACCTCAGGTTTCAGCATTTTAACCACAGTGAATTGTAGCAGAAATTGAAGAACAAAATGTGCATCATGACTCTTATAACCCGATATCTTTCGCTCCTTCATTTGAACACACCTACTGATATTAGAGGGAGATCCGTGTGGTAATTTAGCATTCTTCAGAACTGAAAAAAAAAATTCTTTTTCTTTTTTTGTCATATCGAAACTAGCTGCTCTAATTTCAACATGTTTGTGATCGTCATATCTGATGAAGAACCCCTATGCTTCGTTTGTTGCTTACCGAAATCATTCTCGTAACCGCACAACAGTTCCTCAATCTCTGTTCTAGTTAACATTTCAGGACATCCTAGTATTTCCACATCTCTATTAAATCTTCGCGTGTCAGACCTCCACTTGTGGTCAGGAGGAAGAAATTTTCTATGGTTTAAATAGACAACCTTCTTACTATGTTTCAGATATGTTGATGAGGTCTCATAATTGCATGAAGGGCAGGCTAGTTTACCTTTCGTGCTCCAACCCGATAAAATTGCATATCTCGAAAAGTCACTTATCGTCCATAAGAGGCTTGCATATAGATTAAAAGTGTTGTCTACCCTTGCATCATAAGTTTCTATTCCAACATCCCATAACTCTTTCAACTCTCGAATTAACGGTTGCATATACACATCGATTTCATTACCAGGGTAAATAGGGCCAGGACTAGGGTTGAAAGGATTAGATTTTCTTGTTTCATGATTAACCAAGGGGTAAGGTTGTAATTTACTAGCACAACTAGCCAGGTGTTGTGAGAAATATTCATTGAGCGATAAGGATTAAATCCATCCGAAGCTAAACCTAACCTAACATTTCGGATTTCTGTTGTGAATTTTGGATATTTGGTATCCATCGACTTCCAACCCTGGGCATCTACCGGATGCCTCAATTTGCCAACCTTCTTTCGTGCTAAAGCATGCCATGTCATTGAGTTGGAGAAATCAGAGCTCAAGAACATTCTTTGCATCCTTGGTTTTAAGGGAAAATATCTCATCACTTTTGCTGGGATTTTATATTCCTTTGACAAATTTGTGCTCACATTAGGGTTATTCTTATCGTCAATTTCTTTCCATCTAGAGGTTTCACACTTTTTGCAAGTATCCAGGCCCTCATTTTTAGCCCAAAATAGCATGCAGTCATTTTGACATGCATGTATCTTTTGGTAATCAAGACCTAAGTCTTTAATCATACCCTTTGCCACATTGAAAGATGACGGTAGATTTACATTCAGAAAAACCTCCTTTATCAATTCAAGCAAATCGCTAAATGCCGACTCACTAAATCCATGAATGCACTTTAGTTGGTAAAGCCTAACTAGGAAACTTAATCGAGTAAATTTTTTACACTCGGGATATAAAAGTTGCCCACCCTCCTTAACATGCCTATGGAAATTCCTAGCATCATCATTCAATCCCTTTCTAACTCCATATTCACTACCACCATCACCATTCCCAAATACATTATGTATCATCTCCTCGAACTCATCTCCTAAACCCAGACCTATATCACCCATATCAGTCTCCATTTCATCAACAACGTTGTCTACCTTAAGGGTGGAGACCTCGTAAATCCATTCAACAGAATGGGAACAAGGACCATTGCATACCAGATGCTCATGTATACCCTTGGCATCACTCCAGAATACATTAATACATATTCTACAAGAGCACATCAGCTCATTTCCTATGGCATATTTGGAAAATGCATTGGTAACAAAATCTTCCACCCCCTTCCTATATTTATTACTAAACTTTGGAAGCGCTATCCATTTATCTACTTCAACATCCATTTTCTACAAAAAAAATATTGGCAAAAACAACACTGTACATCAAAAAAACGACAACACTGTACATCAAAAAACAACAAAGCACCTTTACAACATTAACATGTTGTTGTCCCACTTAAAAATCACCACATTAGAACATGTCAATCAGATATGTAAAATGATGCAGGTGCCTAGAGGACCTTCTAAACCATTGAATTCCTGAGCATGGCCCTTAAAATATTAACATTACATCTTCATTCCTACATGCAGCGAAATCACATTATCTAAGTGGCCTAGTCTATGTGACACATCTAGAGGATCATTCCAAAGTGAAATTGTAACATAAATGTTAAGACAACATCATTAATTTATGTAAGGAATACAAACACAAAAAATCGCAAAAAATTAAGAGATAGACAAATTCAAACAACAAACAAAAAATAGAGTAAAATTAATTAACACACAAACAATATATACTAACATTTATAAAAGAATAGAGTACAACAAACAACAAACAGTCTATGCAATACAATACAAATTCAAAAGTTTGCTAATTAGTAAAATTACAGTGTGATTTATAAAAGGGCTTCAAAATTAACAAAAAATCCATTCAAATTAAACACAAAAATCCTACAAATTAACACAAAATCTACAAATTAACAGATAATACCAGCTTTAATCTAACATATAATCGAAAAATTTCACATCCATACATATATATACATGTAAAATCCAATATAATCAGAGAGTGATGAATAATTTACCTCTAACTGAAGCTTTAATCGGTTATTTGCTCAAATCCCCCAAATCTGGTACCAAATCGAATTTTACGGTGAGAGATGAGTGAAAGAGAGATGGGTGAGGTTATGTTTTTCTGAAAGAGAGATGAGACAAGCTGTAGAGATAGATAAGTGAGAGACGGAGAGAGATGAGTGAGGTTGTGTTTTGTTGCGGCGGAGATGAGTGAGCTATAGAGAGACGAGTGAGAGAGGGAGAGAGATGTAAGAGATATGATGTAAATTAATTTTGTGTAATAAAGGTTTAATTTTGTGTAATAAACGAGTGTGAGGTTGTGTGAATTTTTTGATTTGTTTAATTTCAGCCGCCCAAATTTTAGTACCAATTTGACCAAAAGTGTTTTGTCTATTGTAACACTTTTGTAAAGTATTGCAATTGTTCCAAAAATTTCAAAATGATCCTTCAGCTTGTAACACTTTCATAGTTTATATTACATTTACAAAATATTGCAATAGACTAGCAATTTTTCTGTCTATAGCAACACTTTATGCAACACATATGTATATTGGGCTTGCAATAGGTCATATATGGTGTGTCGCAGACATAAACCCAAGTACATTCATCAGGGACTGGAACATGAAATTAAGAATTTAAGATGGTAGAGAGTTACTAGGAAAGGCACTACGGCAGAAAGAAGTGAGTGGTCTTGTACACCTTGGACTAGGGAACAAATATGGATAATCGTATCAATGATATTTTAATAATAAACATATTATAGAAATAAAGATTAAAGAAACATTTACTTTTTTAGAGAATAAAAAATATACTACAGAAATAAAAAGAAAGTTCTACTGAAAAGCGAGAAATTTGAACAATTTTGAAACTGTTGTATAAGTGTGACACTGGCAATTATGGTTTAGAATGTTTCACAGTTGACGAACAAGCTGACATGAGTAAGTATACAATTCCTTCCAACTTGAAACAGATTTTCAGATAGGCAAAGACTTATCAAATTTCCGATCCTTCAAGAGCTCTTAAGAACATTCTACTCTTACAAAGTAAACAATCAATCAATCAGGATGGTTCACTGTTGGGAAGTTACGCATCAATTATTATAGTTTATAAATTATATTTCAACTTAAAAAGTTCAGAGATAACTACTATTTCACAAATGGGAAAACTTAAACACGGGCCACAATAAAATTCTGTTCACTTTTTTCCCGAGCTCATAGAGTATTATAAATAGATAACTGAAAGGATATCTTCGATATATTATTTATTTTGGTATTTGTACGATTTAACATAAAATTTAATTACACTTAGTTATCCTCTCCACTAGGTCATTAATTTAATTGATTCCGTCAAAAGTCAAAAGTCAAATTCTAGCAATATCTATTTTTAATTATAAGAGATATTCCATTATTGCTAAAAATTAAATAATATTTTTATGGAATATATCTCTATACCAATGCAATAAGATCGAAAAAGAAATATTGATATTTGATATTTTTTAGATCTCCGTTGCAAAATTGATAAGGCGACAGGCTCGAACAAAGAATATTCGAGGATTAATATTCTTTAGAGAACTCGTGCTATATTTATCAATCAGTTTTTATTCAAAAATATTCCGCCTTCACACTCAAAATACTTTTATCCTCAAGAATATTAATATTCAGTGGTAGAATATTAATACTCATTGTCATCTCGTGCCAGAAATATTTAAAGTAATTTTTCTCCCATATCTCAAATTTATTTCATTTTCGGAGAAAATTATTTTAAATACTCAAAAATATTTCCTACACTCTCAATATATTTTATATATTAGGAAATATATTCTAAGTATTTATTCAAGTCAAAACATTGGTCAAACGATGCATCTATTTCATAGAAAGACCAATCGTATTTTATTCGGAACCGAAACCTAATTTAATCGTATTAAATCCAAATAAAATACTTCCACTTGCTAGAATGACTTGAAACTTGACATGGGTCACTTAAATGTTATTTTCTATGCATGGTAAAAGTTTCGTAATTTTCTGAGAATTTTGGTCCGGGCACGAAAATCGAGGCAGTGGGTCCACAGTTGACCACGTTTGACTAAAGTCAACGTTGACCATTTTGACCAAAACTTCCAGAATTTCATTTTATGATATTCCTAAATGCTCCATAATTTTAGAATTATTTATTGGGAATTTTCGTATTAATCGGGTATTTAATTAACGAAATATGTTACGTATTTATTCGTTAATTGATACGAGTCCGATACAATTAATTAGAGCTCAAAACACAGCTGAGATATTTGTGTAGAATACCACTCCCACTTGCAAAGAAACACAATACCACTCCAAAGAAACACAAAACCACTTTCCACCTCATCAATCCAAGTGCTTTCAATCTCAACCACTCCTTTTTCCTTCAATCCTCACCCTTCCTTCCACCCAACTCCTCCTATAAATAAACCCCTTTCCCCAACCATTTTCTTTAAGCTAAAGAGCCAAATAACTGCTGGCAATTTAGAAATGGAAGCTCTCTCAATATATCCAAACACTCTCTACACCCACTTCATCTCAAAAACCTTCTCTTTCTTATATATACTTAAATATATCCAAGGTTTTTGTTCCAACAAGCTTAGTTCCTTCAACCAAGCTCTCTCCCACCTAGCAAGCTCCTCTACCACTACTATCCGGCCTCCCGAAGGGCTGCCCAAGTTCGACCATAAGCCAAAATCCGGCCGAACCTCCGGCGAATTTTTCCGGCGAACTTTTCCGGCGAACTTTTTCCGGCGATCTCCAAAAGTGGTAAATTTTAGCTTCATTATTTGAGTCTTAACCGACCATTTTTATATACGTATAAGAGCTCTATACCTTCATCTTATCTTCTTTAATAAGCTCTTATATCAGATCTATATTTGACGACGGTCAAATTACACATCGAGCTTGATTTGATTCCCTTCTATCACCTTAGTGTTCCGGGGGAAAAGAATCTTGAAGCCTTAATTAAAACTTTAATGCACTTACTTTGGCCATTAATGTAAGATCCCAGATTATTTTAGGATTTATTATTATTATTTTATTATGTTAATTAGTATTTTAAGGATGGAGTTGGATTTGAGAATATCGTTGTGGAATTCAACGATATTTAGTATTGAGTTTATATGAGTATATATTGAGTTATGTGTGCCAATGTGTGCCCCAGTATTTTATTGGTATTTTTAGTGATTTAAAAAATATTTAAATCAAGTATTATTGATCTTCAAAAATCTTTATTTAATTATCGGAGGGCTTAAAAATCATGAAATCTTTTGTAAAATTATCTTTATTTATTTATTAAGCTTTTAAAATTGTTGGGTGGATTAAGTTGGATGTTTTGGTATTTTAAAATGATTTTAAGAGTTTTATTGCAATTAAAGGATAAAAACTTTGAAAATTCATATTTAATTCATTTTTGATCCGAAAAATATTTTAAAAATATATATGTGTGCTCGTAATTTTATATTCTTTATTTTAAAAATGAAATGTGTAATTTTCCAGAAGTTTTATTTAATTGTGATTTATATAAGTCGCTTATTAGAATGTATTTGGGCCCGGAATGTTGTAAGTAGTAATATATCAGAATTGGGCCAAGCCAAATTGGAAACAGACGCAGAAGAATCGAGAGCAATGGGAGAGTTCTAGAGTAAGGAGAGAAGAGGGAAATAAAAGAAGAGAAAAGAAGAAAGAAAAATCGGAGGGGAGAGATGAGAAAGTGAGATTGGGGGTTAGTAATTGGAGGAGAAGAAAAGTGATTTGTGTATATATGTGTGTATATATATGTATAGGCGTGTGTATATGCTAGAGATGGGGTGTTCGATCGGTGTGCTGCTGGAAAGAGTCTGGTCGCGCGGGGAGGGAGGTCGGCGGCGCGCCGGCGAGCTCGGTGGCGGCGAGCTGTTCAGTCGAGGGTGGCACAGAAAATGGGCAGGAGAGAGAGAGATGGGGGAGACGATTTTCCGACAAATCGGACCGGAACCGGAACGGTATAATCTCGTGTCTTAGCTATTTAATTTCGTATTTAATTTGTTGTAATTAATTAATTGTAAATGGTGAGATGTATGTGTTAATTTTTGATAATTATAGTATATTGAATTTTGAGAATATTGTTGTGATTTAATTGTGAGCTTAATGTGCTAATTGTTGTAAGTTGAGGTAGAATATTTGTCGAACGTCATAATTGTCGATTACTTGGTAATGGGTTGTAAGTGGTTAATTGATTGATTAATAATTATTATTTGTTGTATAATGTGAGGAGTCGTACAATTGTACTATATTGTAAATACTTATGTGTTAAATGTTATAAGTTGAGTTGTAGTGTTCGTTGAATGCTATACCTGTCAAGTTCTTGGTGGTGAGATATGTGTGGTCAAAATGATTTCGATTAAGTAATTGTATAACTACTTTAGTAGTATATTTCGATTTAAATGTTAATTATCAAAGATTTATTATGAGATTTATTTCATGTTATGTGTTTATCTGCGAGGAGTTGTAATGAGTGCCGCATGTCTGGGCGGGTACTTTTCTTACTTGTTTACTTTTATGTTGCTGCAAGTTGAGGCAGCTTTATTTTTACAAAAACAGGGATGAATTGTATTTGAGGGGCTGTGCCCATAGTCCGATAAACGAATACTTCATGCCAAAATTTTCTAAAAATCCCCTGTATTAAAAGTTATTTAAATTATTTGATTTAAAGATTTAAAGGCATGTATGTGTATGAGTGTTTAAGTACATATGTGATGATTAATGAGGTGTGAGTATATATATTTATGTATGTATTGCTTTGCGAGTTATAAGTAATTAGTTATCGATTGGGTTGTTTATGTACTAAATAGTACTTTACTATTATTTTGAGTATAATTAGGGATTCGATATGGACCCAGCGAGCGTGTTGACGAGACGATTGAAGGAAAATGATTGCGTGATCGAGTAAAGACCGAAGTATAGTAAGTAGCGAATCAACGCATTGGAATCAAGGCAAGTGTACTAACCCTCGCTTATCGTTCAAGCGAGATAAATATGTTTCTATCCAGTATAAGTATTCTACCCTCACTTATTGATCAAGTGATGCGAACCTTCTTGTATTATTTATATGTTCTGGTGAATCCTTTCTTGCAATCATCTACACTTTTCATATTAGTCTGAATGGTGCGAACATGTTCTATTAATTGTAAGGTTGTCTTCTAAATCATTTGCTAGTATCTGTACCTTTGATTTGGTTTAAGTGACATTCCCTTCAATTAATATGTAATTAATTATTCTCGGATTATTTTCAATGGTTATTCTCTCCACCTATTGTTCAGGTGTTGGTTCTTTTGATCATTATTCGCTATGAATTGTTATAAATTAATTCGAGGTTTAAATTGTCGTTGGAGCATGTGTTGCTCAATGATGGTTAAAACCGAGAATGACTTGAGATCTTCTTATTTACTCAACTCATTATTGTCAGGCCGGTTTTGGCAGCTAATGCATGTAAATGCTTAGTCGACAAAAGTGAGACTTGAGTAATTGAGAATTTCTTAAATCTTCTTTTGAATTCAGATTTCCCATATTCCATGATTTCTTATAAATTGCTGTGAATTTATAAAATCTTGACAATTGTTTTGTTCCTTAAATTATTAATGTTTTCCTTGTTGATATATGATTCTGTTCTGTTGAGCTTCAGATTCCTTTATTTCACGATTTCCTTATAAACTGTTGTTCAATTCTAGAATCTTAATGAATGTGTTGTTCCTTAAATTGTTAATTATGTCTTATTGAGTTATTATTCTGTTTTGCTTAACTGTGCCATGCTTAGTTCAATATTTTCGCCTTGTTGCTTGCTTTCTTACATCAATTGCTTCCCTGACCCTTCATTATTTATCAATGCTCATAAAAGAAAAAAAATGGTTTATTAATTAAAAATGATTTTAAATTTTCCTTATACTGGGCTGGTCTTTTGCCAGTGAGTTTAAGGACTTAAAAGTGAAATGTTTTAAAGTTTTTAAAGGTTTTATAGATTGGAGACGCGTAAGAGGCTAGGGGTGGTTCCCTTAGTCCAGCACTTTTTGTTTAGCGTAAGAGGCTAAGGGTGGTTCCCCTAGTCCAGCATTAAAGGCCAATGTGTTGCCTAATTAGGAACCCAATTTCAAAGGAAGGAGGACTTTATGTGGCTGATCACCCGTATTGTCCGAAGTCGTAGAAAAACTCCAGTCAATGTAAATGTTTTAAAAGATTTTATGAAAAGTATGTTTTAAAGATGAAAGGGTTTAAAAGAAAAGAATGTTTTAGTGAAAAATGAAGAAAGAAAGGAACATTTTTGATAAGATATAAATATTTCAAGGTAAATGGTTATTAATTTCGAAATTGTGGATATCAGAGTTGTTGTTTCTATCTTGATTAAAATTTGGAACTCGGTAAAATAGCGGGATTAAGGATGGATAGAAGTTTCCTAGTTATTCCCTTCGCGAGTAACATTGTACGTGGAAAGTGGAGTAAGAATGATTGGGGAATTTCTTGATATTCTTTTTCTCAAAGTTTTATCCGAGGCAGTATTGTTGAAGAGAATGGAAAAGTTTTACTCTGTGATTGAAGTTAAATTGACTGATTCTTTTGGGATATAGTATTCATTGATATTGTTCATCAATGAATTATCGTAATATCGTTGTTTCACTATATTATATAACTTGCTGAGCATTCTTTGGCTCACACTTGTTGTTTTTTTAAATCTATCTTTTCAGTAAGCTAGTTGGCGAGGCTTAGCCTGCGCAGTTCAGAAAGTGGAAAGAAGAAGCTGGATGCTGTTATGGAGCTGACGTGGATCAGGGTATTTAGATTTATAGTTTGATTTGTTGTATGTATATATATAGTTTTAGTAATTACAGTATGTATTTGATTAGTTGGCATGGTATACTTCTATTCGAAGTTATACCAGTGATTTAAGTTTGTATAAGTTTTGTATATAGAGTTGTATTTAAGTTGGTTTTGGGTTTTCTTGTTTCTAGAACTGTAACCTAAGATCCTTAGTTGGGAGTTGGGGTCAAAGAGCTTTTGATTGAGTTTTTATTTTATTTCAGTTTTATTTTGATTTCAGATTTTTAGTTTAGCATTCAGCAGGTTTATGTTGTATTTACGAATACATCATGGCCAATTTTTGTTAGAATTATTGAGTTTGTTAGCGTGACGCCCAAATCTACTGACCCCGGATTTGGGGGCGTTACAATTAATATTTTATTGTTGTGTGGTGTGTTTAATTACTCGTACGTGTGTGTTAATCTTAACGCGTAATAGCGTGGCACAAGCCTTTTATATATTTTCCACACCTTTTCTTCTCGTCCTCACACTTGTGAGTGATTTTACTTTTCGCACTTTTTCTTCTCGTCCTCACACTTGTGAGTGATTTTACTTTCCGCATTTTTTTCTCGTCCTCACATTTGTGTGTGATTTTACTTTTCGCACTAATTTAACGCATAATAGCGGCCCTCGGTTTATCCTATAGATAAAACGAGCTACTTTTCTGCACGTGTGTGTTTTATTTGTGTGTTGTGTTTAATTGGCCAAATTAATATTAAAAGTGCAAATTGTTAAAGTAATATTGTAACACTCTCGTTTAAAATATAAATACGGATAGTCTAATCCAAGACTATATCAAATGAGAAGTTGTTTATCAAAGATCCTTAAGCTATAAAGCTTTTACAAGGACTTGATTTATACATTACTTCGAAAATAGACGTATTTTCAATAAAGAAGTAATTTTAAGTATACTTCGATCTTTATAAAAAGACGAACCAAAGTATACGATTATAAACCTTATAAGCGTACGAGCTTAAAGGACTTAAATATTTACAAACCCCGAGATATATTTAAATCTCATCATACGAAGTATTGTATTAAAAGTATTCTTCGATCTACAAGTCATTTCGACTAAAGAATACACATAAAGTTATAAGCATATAAAGCTTATTGAACTGATTATAATTAATATTCGTGTAAGAATATTATATTCACCCTAGGACATATTAAGTCCAAAACCTCTCTATATTACGGTTTGTTTCGTAGATATTGTTTTCTAAGTTTTGCAGTGAGGTGAAGTTGGAGTGAGGTGATTCTCGTTCTAAGACCCAAGTCCTAGGCACTAGCGGGGAGTTAGTGGCCTTTGCACCGTGAAGAAGAGGAAAGACCCAAGACCTTTCATCTAAGATCCAAGACCGGCAAAAGCGAGGAATTCAAAGACTACACCAAGGGTTCTACATCAACTTTGAAGAAGTAGCGGGGAGTTGCTGTCTAAGATAAGTTGTGTAGGTTTCACAATGACTTTGAGGGAGTAACGGGGAGTTACGGTCCAAGACAAGTCTTGTGGGTTTTACATTTATTTTGAGGTAGTAGCGGGTAGTTACGTATCAAGATAAATATTTGTAAGGTTGTGTAAGGCTTCCCCGCCTACTATAAAGGAGTCTCTTTATAGTGGAAGAAATCTCGAGTCCGGAGAGGAGCTCGGGGACTGGAGTAGGGGTGAGCGAATCCATTAGGGGTTGCGCCATCGCGAACCAGGATAAAATCTCCTGTGTGGTATTTTCTTTCCTTGTCTTTTATTTCTGCACTTATAAAGTTTTAAAAAAGGAAAATTATTTTAAAACGCCATAATAATTTTTAAATTGGTAATTAAGCTATTCAACCCCCCTTCTAGCTTAATATAGCCCTTTTACGGGACCTAACAATTGGTATCAGAGCGGTGCTTTTTAACGTGTTTGTTAAGTGATTTGCAGATTTACAGGCACAACAAAAAGTGATCCCGCATGGCGTATCTAAATACCATTGGTTGCGGTGAAGGCCTATCTAGCTCTCGCCCTCCTCTATTTGATGGCACCAACTTTGCAACATGGAAAACGAGATTTCGCATCTATGCTAGATCTCAAGGAGTCAAAGTGTGGATGGCCATAGAAGACGGAGTTGTCATTCCTACCGAAACAATTGACGGTGTCATTGTTGAAAAGAAGGTTAGTGAATACACTCTTGCCGAGGAAAATATGATGAATATAGCCGCAAAAGCGGAAATGGTTCTCACAAGTGTACTTGCAGAAAAAGAATATAAAAGAGTAAACAATTGCAAGTCCGCACAAGAAATGTGGAACAAACTATTGGTTACCTACGAAGGAACCATCGATATAAAAGATTCTCGAATGGATACTTTAATCCATGAATACGAGAACTTTAAACTCCAAGAAGGAGAAAATATCATCGATATAGAAACAAGATTTACTCGTATAATTGATGAATTATCTCAACTCGGAAAGAATTATTCTCGATGTGAGAAGAACCGAAGAGTTCTTAAGTCTTTACCTCCTAGTTGGAAGGTTAAACTTACTACCATAAAAGAAATGCATAATCTCAATGATTATGACATTGATAGTTTATTCGGGAATCTTCGTGCATACGAAGAAGATAATCTTCCGGATAAGGTCATTCCTAAAGTGGAAGACAAAAAGAAAAATATGGCTTTAAAGGCTATATTAATCGATGAAAATGAAAACGACGAGGAGTTAAACGAAGAACTCCAAGATCTCGATGAAAGCGAAATTGCTTTACTAACGAGACAACTTCGTCGTGTGCTACAAAGCAAGGCTCAAAGATACGGAAAAGGCTTCCTTAAATCAAACAATCAACAAAGAGTTTTTAACTCTAAAGGAAGACCTAATTACTATCAAAACTATAGTCCTAACTATAAGAGTAACTTTCCAACAACGAGCTTTAACAAAGGCAAAGGCACTCACAATACAAATGCCTATAATAATGCCAACAACAATAATAATCCTCCTTACACTCCTCCAAAATATAAAGAACAAACTCCGGAGGAAACACAAGAAGTGTGTTTCGAATGTAAGCAACCGGGACACTTCAAAAGAGAATGTCCAAAGCTTGCTAAAGGAAGAATTCTCGTGGCGGAAAACGGTTGGGATTTAAGTGAAGATGAAGAAGCTCCGGAAGCTAGCGAAGAAATTGTCAACTTGTGCTTAATGGCTATCGGGGATGAAGCTACTTCAACGGAAGCCTCCACTTCTCATCAAGAGGTAAGTTCTAATCTCAACTACATCTCAAATAAATTACAATTAGATGAATCTAACTTGAATCTAGTTGATAAGAGCAAGTATGATTTAATTGAGCTTGTAGTAGGTATCAACAATAAATATAAAGATGTTGATAAGAGACTCCATCTATTATGGTCCGAGAAAATGAAACTCGAAGAAATGTATCATAATCAAAGCAAAGAGTTCACTCGGATGATGGATATACAGACTCAAAACGAGAATGAAATGACATTTTTAAATGATCAAAATCATCTCTTAAAAGTTGAAGTAAACAACTTCAAAGACAACGCTCTCAATCTTGAAGTAGAAAATGTAGCATTAGTACTTCAAGTAGAAGAGTTAGAAAATGAGAAGTTGCAACTCAATGACAACATTAGTAACCTTAATGTTGATCTTTTGAACTTAAAGATTCAAAACGAATCAATGGTTCGAAATAGTGCAACGTCTCAATCTCATGAAAACAATCTTGAAAAAGAGAATGAGCTATCACAAATCTTTGAGTTAAAAGAAAAAGAGTTACAACAAGAAACTCAAAGATTAAAAGAAGAAAATTTCAAGCTCATATCTCAAGTTATGGATCAAGCAAAATTCTTTAACAACAAGATTGATGCCTTAGAAAGAGAAAAAGAAAACCTTGAAACGGTTGTTCAACAATTTACAAAAGGCAATGAGATGTTGAATAGAATGGTACACACTCAAGTACCCCGTAACCGTGAAGGTTTGGGATATGATAGGAACGCTCTCCCTGTGCGAGACGTTCAACCAAGAGTGCAACCTATGGTAGTTCCTCCTCAACCACAAACTCTAAAATGTACATATTGTAACAAAGATGGACATTTAGTCCTTGATTGCAAATACAAGAGTGGTGAGATTAAGGGGAAGCATGTTTGGATTCGTAAAAGATCTAACCCACATGAGACGGTTGAAAGACAAGTACCATTTAATAGAGTTGCTCATAATGGTCAAAGGCAACAAAGGTTTCAACAACCTAGAATGTTTCAAAATGGAAACACAATGTATCATAACAATGCTAGAAGATATGCATCTAGAAATCAATATGTCCCTAATCGTAATATCTATCCTCAAAAAGCTCCCTACTTTACAAATAATAGATACAACGGACATCATGCTAACTATGGATTTTATGATCATGCTAGACCTATATATCATGCTAGACATTATGCTTCTCGAAATCTATACATGCCTAACAATGATTATTCTATGCCTAGATTTTATCATGCAAATTCGAATGTTATTTATGATGGACTAACCCCAGGACCCTCAAGACAAAAGGGTACCTATAAATTTAATTGATTTATTTTGTAGGTGTGTCTTGCCGCTAAGCAAGACATGTGGTACCTTGATAGTGGTTGTTCAAGACACATGACCGGTAATGAGTCATTATTGAACAACATTAAAAAGGTCACTGCGGGAAGTGTCACATTTGGAGATAGTAGTAAAGGCATCATTGTCGGCATCGGAGACATCGGGAATAGTCACTTCAAGATTTCAAATGTACAACTAGTCATGGGACTAAAGTACAATCTTCTCTCGATCAGTCAACTTTGCGACAATGATTATAAGGTAATTTTCTATACTACTCATTGTTGTATTTTGGATAAAGATTGGAAATTGATTCTCACTTGCCCTCGAAACAAAAATGTCTACACATGTGACATGAGCAAGAATGAGAATATATGCCTAATCACAACAAACGATGACCCTTGGTTATGGCATCGAAGATTAGGACATGCCAATATGAAGTTGATTAAAAATATATCAACTAAAGAGCATGTACGAGGTATACCAAAATTGAATTATCAAAAAGATCATACTTGTGAAGCTTGCGAAATTGGAAAACAAATTCGAGCCTCTCACAAAGCTAAATTCATGGTATCAACCTCTAGACCTCTCGAGCTTTTACACATGGATCTTATTGGTCCGGTTCCAATACAAAGTCTCGGAGGTTGCTCATACACGTTAGTAATCGTTGATGATTTTTCACGATTCACGTGGACAGAATTTCTCAAATCAAAAAGTGATGCTTTTGAATCTTTCTCTTCTCTATGTAAAAAGATTCAAAATCAACAAAATAGTACCATCGTCTATATACGGACGGATCATGGTAAAGAATTTGAGAATTCTAGTTTTACGAACTTTTGTGATGAAAATGGAATCACACATAATTTTTCCGCACCATACACTCCACAATCAAATGGAGTTGTAGAAAGGAAAAATAGAACACTACAAAAAATGGAAAGCACTATGCTTAATGAATATCGACGACCTAAGTATTTTTGGGCCGAAACAATGTCAACTTCTTGCCATATTCTTAATCGGGTTTTGCTACGACCAATATCTCAAAAGACTCCTTACGAGCTTTATTTTGGCAAAACACCGAAGTTAAGTTACTTTCGAGTATTTGGTTGCAAATGCTTCATATTAAACTCGAAAGACTACCTTACCAAATTTGATCCTAAATCAAATGAAGGTATATTTCTTGGATACTCTACGAATAGCAAAGCCTATCGAGTATTCAATCTTAAAACACTTGTGGTGGAAGAATCTATGAATGTTGCATTTGATGAAAGGATACCACCATCAAAGTACAAAGATCTTGTTGAACACGATAAAGTTGAACAAGACGATGTAGAAAATATTATTCGACAATTCGAAAATATGGATCTTGGAACTCCTATCCCAAGAAATCCATTAGAATTAGCCGAAACGGAAGTAGAACTTCCAAAAGAAATTCCTATTATTAGAAGTCATCCACTAGATAATGTTCTTGGAGACTTAAATAAAGGAGTTCAAACGCGGTCACAAGTACAAAACGTTGTGAATCATCTTAGTTTTCTATCTCAAATAGAACCTAAGACCGCTAAAGAAGCTTTGCTAGACGAAGATTGGATCTCGGCAATGCAAGATGAATTACTACAATTCACTCGTAGTAAAGTTTGGGAACTTGTTCCAAAACCCAAAGATACTTCCATAATTGGAACCAAATGGGAATTTAGAAATAAGTTAGATGAAAACGGAACCGTTGTTAGAAATAAAGCGAGATTAGTCGCTCAAGGCTATACCCAAATGGAAGGGATAGACTTTGATGAAACTTATGCACCCGTAGCACGAATTGAATCTATTCGAATGCTATTAGCTTACGCGTGTCATAAAGATTTCAAGGTATACCAAATGGATGTCAAATCGGCTTTCTTAAACGGGATATTAGAAGAAGAAGTTTATGTCAAACAACCTCCCGGTTTTGAAGATGCCACACATCCGGAGTATGTGTACAAATTATACAAAACTTTATACGGCTTAAAACAAGCTCCAAGAGCTTGGTATGAAAGGTTGAGCAAGTTCCTACTAGAAAACAATTTCAAAATTGGAACGGCCGATAAAACCTTATTTACAAGACAAGAAAAAGATGACATCTTGCTTGTACAAATATACGTAGATGACATCATTTTTGGATCAACCAATGATGCACTATGTAAAGAATTCTCTCATAATATGAGCAAAGAATTTGAAATGAGTATGATGGGTGAATTGAATTTCTTTTTAGGATTGCAAATTAAGCAATCTGATGAAGGCATACATATTTCACAATCGAAATATTGTAAAGAAATGCTAAAGAAATTTAAAATGGAAAACTCAAAGCCCATATCTACTCCCATGTCGACTTCTGATAAATTAACAGAAGATCCCAAAGGAATACCCGTTGACACTAAGAAATATCGAGGCATGATTGGTAGCTTGCTATATATTACCGCAAGTCATCCCGATATTCAATATAGTGTCGGTAAGTGTGCTAGATTTCAAGTAGCACCAAAGGAATCTCACTTATCCGCGGTAAAACGGATATTGAGATATTTAAAAGGAACCACTGACATAGGTCTTTGGTATCCAAAAGGAGTACCATTCGACTTAGTATGTTTTTCTGATTCGGACTATGCCGGGCATTTAGTCGATAGAAAAAGTACAAGTGGTACATGTCAGTTTCTGGGAGGATGCCTAGTATCTTGGTTTTCCAAGAAACAAAATTCGGAATCTATTTCCACTACGGAAGCGGAGTATATAGCGGCCGCAAAATGTTGTGCTCAAATATTATGGATGAAGCAAACATTAACCGACTATAATATTAAATTTGATGTAATCTCAATCTTATGCGATAACACGAGTGCTATTGATCTTAGTAAAAATCCCGTGTTACATTCAAGATCTAAGCATATAGATGTGAGACATCATTTCTTACGTGATCATGTCAATAAAGGCGATATAAAAATGACTCATATCGAAACTGAGTACAATCTCGCAGACATATTCACGAAACCATTGAATTCTGAAAGATTCACTAAACTCCGTTTGGATTTAGGAATGTTGGAAATTCCAAAATAATGGTTTATATTGATATATATTATAAATATTTATATATTTTTTTGTGAGAATATTTATCATTATTTATAGTCATCTCACGAAAAAGATATCTTTCCGGATAATTAATTCTCTAAAACTCAGATTCATCGATGATGATAACATATGAAACTTTATCGATCGGGTTTTATCGAGAACTTAATCTTCCTTCGGGTAAAGATAAAACTATTCGAGTAAATATTTATCGGAATTAATTTCGGAAATATTTTTGAGATACTAAATAAATGATATTTATCTAAATACAAAGAATCAACACATTAGTATAATTTCTGATATATATTCGTAATAAATTATTATATATCGATACACATATATATATATAATCATTATTTTCCAAATATATTTTTGAAAATATATATATATATATTATTTTCAGAATTATTTTGATCCAGTCCATATTAATTGGACCAGCCCAACTCAGCTTGACCCAGCCCAATACATTTAACCCTAGCATCTAAGCTGTCCATTATAAGGATGAGTTAATCCTGGCCGTTAGTTATCTAAAATATATATACTGATTATACACACAAAAATCATTTTGTGCGAGTACTGTTCAGCCGCAGTGTTCTCTCGTCTCTCTCTCTCAAACCCTAATCTCTCTCGTCGCCTCTTCTCAAAACTCGACTTCAAACCCTAATTTCTTACATAAACAGTGTTTATATACACCAAATTGAGTCTTGTTAATCATTTTATGTCGATTAATCCAATAATCGATATGAATTAAAGCTGAGTTAGGTTAGATCGATCGATTTTGATGAATGATTGTTATCGTTCTCATCGATTCCGGTTTAAGAGATCAAAATCGAACATTTATATATACATATACACACTGAATACACACACAAGAGCACACTTTATTTAGTTATTTATGATTTATTCAAAAACCCTAATTCGTATATTAGGGGTTTGTGCAGGAACGACGAGTATACACCTAATTAAGGTGTTTACTGGGTTAAGGAGCATCAAAACAAGCCTCGAAATAGCTTGAATCGACGGAATCGGGGTAACTCAGTGAGCGCCTCGGTGAGTCAACTCGGTGACTCAGCTCAAACTCGTACGAGTTCAGGAATATTGGATCGGTAAGTACTCAAGATGACTACGAGGCCTTGAGCTCAGGTATTATTCGTGATTAAAAACTCAATAACATACTATGAATGTGTGAATCTGTGTGATTTTGAGTTGTTGTTTACATTACTTGAACTCTCGAGTCTTTGATATGGATAAATCGAAGAACTTATGTGTATATGATGTTGATATGTATACTCTGAGTAATTTCTTGAAAAATCAAATCCTCATGATACATGCTTATACTATATATTGTGACTCGAATTTGTGAAACTAGCCTGTTGGATTATTAGCTTATTTTAATAAGAAGTATGTGCTGGATTTGTGTGTAATCGACAGCCTCTAGTTATTACTTGATTCGAATAAATAGTAAAACTTGATTTGTGACTTTTATTCACTGATGTGAAGAGATGATATGTTTGCTTGTTACTTGATTAAAATTGAAATTTAAGGATAAAGTGAATTGAGTGTATTGTGAGTTACAATTTGTGATACTATTGTCATTGGAAATCTGTAAGTTGACTTGGTCAATGATTTGATATAATCCAAATAAACAGATTAAAATACATCTCTGTGATTGAGTGGATTAATTCCAATGTATGTGCCTTATGTGGATGATGATAACAGTATGCTTGTTCTCTATTTAATTGTATCTTGAATGTTTAATTCAATCCAAGAAAGCTGGTTATACTTAGTTGGGAAGTTTTAAGTAGCCTATAACTAGATACATTCATGCATACACTCACACACACTTGCCCTCACTCAAAGACCTGGCTAGGGATCCCTTTGAGAACCCTAGTATCTGGACACTGGGGTGCAACGGCCACTTAGATGAAATAAGATTCATACCTTACATTTTGTTTATATACTTGTTTAATCTTAAACTGTGTTCTGTAAAGTGGTGTATGTGTCCTGGTTTGCAATACACACTTGCCTATGTTGTATGTCTTGGTCAAAATAATATCTATGCTTCTTAAATGAATGGAAGATTGTGGTCTGGTGTGCAGAATCTATATCAATCAATCATTTGTCATACATATTGCCTGGTGTTATTAATATATTCCTAAGAATACTAAAAGTAGTAACTTGGCATTAAATGATAATGACATCATCAGGACTTTAAAGGATACTAGTTTTGTCTTTAGGAAATAACCTTTTTGTAATATCAGTCTTGTGTCCCCTTATTTGCATACTCTGAAAAGTCAAACCTGTCATGCTCTTTGCATTCTCTTCTTTAAATACAATGTATATCTATAAGATAATATTCTGTGAGCATAACTGAGTTACATTACTACACATGCCTGACAAATATTTCTATCCATCTCCCTTCAAAAATCTTTCATTTAATTAAAACACTGTGTTGTGTACCATAAGTGCATCACAAGCTACACACTCCTTCACTGAAGCTGTCACTCATCTGTTTACTAATCCGGATTTGGTCTTGACAACTTATACAAAAACAGAGATTTGTATGTTATATAGGCACACATATATATAAAATACTCATGGCTTACAGCTTCATTCCATCCTATAAGCATGAAATCTTGTCTGTGCATGCACTACAACACTACAAGTCATTTATTAAGTGTACTATGTGTTCATTAACCTACATCACCTCTTCTGTGTAGATAAAAATGTGTGCATGCCTATCTATTCTTACTTGAGTAGACTGACTATATATATATCCATGCATGCATAAGTATTAACACACACACCTGCACTTAGTCTCCATTTCATGGAATACACACCATTAAAACCCAACCCAAAAGCCAAAAATCTCCAACTCCTTCCATTATTCCCTACCATGAATAAGAAAAACTTTAACCACAACCTATTTGCTCCCTTCACACCATACTGTCACCCAGATAACTCAAAGGAACATTATCACAAGAAAATCAAACAAGAACCCCCCTCAAGCCTAAATGAATTTGCTTATTTCTCTCATAGTAATAAGCAACCTGTTTTTAAACATCCAAACCCTAACCCTATGTTTCAAGCTATGCCCATTTCTGAGAAATCTATCAATTCTCACATGCCTAGAACAAACCTCAAACCTCCTAGTCCCACTCTAGTAAGACTGTCAAACACTGGCAAGCTTAATAGAATGCTAAACAATAACCAACCTGGAATGATGGTGTTTGTTCCACCAAATGGAGACATTCATAGCTTACTCACTTCAAATAGATGGGAAAATTATGTGTTTTATAGAGGTCAAAACTACTACACTCATCTCATTGCTGAATTTTATGGTAATATGGAAGTGCAACAAAGGGTTGATGGGATTTTCTACTTAAGTTCATTTGTGAATGGTAAGAATGTTTATGTGGATCACAATGTTCTTAATAAGTCTCTTAGGTTAGGAAACAAACCATCTGAGCTACCTTGTGTCAATATCTTTGAAAAGTTTGTTTTTAACCAAAATGAATTTGAGTTGTTTCTTGGTGTTTTCTGTGAGGAGGATGTGCCTGAGGGTCTGTGTGTTAAGGAATTTGCTATAAATTTTAGACATTTCTTGCCTAGGTATCAATAACTTGCTATAGTCCTAAGGTCAAACATTCTGCCTAAGCCTAAACATGACAAATTCTTTGACTTAGTTGACCTCAAAGTGATGTTTAAAATTGTGTCCAACTCCATTGATTTTAATCTCAACTATGTGATTTTGCTTAACATGATAAATGCTTTTAATGTGGACTACATGCCCTATGGATTACTCTTAACCTCTGTTTTTGAAACTCACTACATACACATGTCTAGGATGCACTTGAACAAAGTTGACTATTGTGCTATTGATAGTTTAGTTCAACCTAAACTCTCTCTCAAAAACTGTCAAACTAGTCATCCAAATAGGATTGTTATCCCATTCCTTGCTCCAAAATCAGATGCTTATGCTATTCTTAGGGAAGAGTTTAACAAAACTTAGCCTAGATATGGACATACTTAAAGAGTCTAACAATGAGCTTCACATTAGGGTTAAAAACCTAGAGGATGTAATCCATAAGAACAAGGGTAAGACTGTTGAGCCTATGGTTGTTGATGAATCTGGTAAAAATATTGAGAAAAAGTTGGTGGGTGAATTGGTTTCTGTTAGTACTGGTGATGAAATGGATAAGGTGTATGCTTCTTTGTCTGATTTAGGTGAAGATTTTGGTGTTGTTGCTTCTGATTCTGTGATGAAGTGATCTGTTTCCTGCATATGTTTGTGCCACTGTTGGCTGATACTTGAGCTTGAAAGTTTATTGTGCTTACTACTGTTTGAAAGAATTCAGTCTGTGGTACTTAGTATGCTATGTTTTTAAGTCTCTGTGCTTTGCTTTTGCTTTCTGTATGTAATAAGACCCAATGCAGATAGTTCTTTGTAATCAGTGAACCACACTGATTTGTTAGAGAACTCTTTTGAATGTATATACACTTGCATTGACTAAGTTGCCTTCTTAGCACTCATTTCTGATTTGGTCTAATTCTGATATCAACTAGTGTTATGAACTGTCTATTCTATCTATAGTTGACATCATGCAAGTTACGATTATTACAAAATAATTGGTATGATATTCTCAGATACTTGATCATCAATGCATAATCTAAGTAAGTTATCTGGACATTTCATTTCTTGCTGTGACAAACCAATTTGAGTTATCAATGAATTCGTGTACGTGTAAAACTAGACAACTTTAGCATATAAGTAAGAAAAATGTGCACTTACAATTAATTATCTTATCAGATTTCTTAGTATTGTGACTTTGCAGCTTGTGTATGAAGAACTGACTTTTGATCAGCCTCCAACAGTTTCGCTTGAACATTCAGCTTGCATATGGAAAGATTTATGCATTTTTGGGCTGAATGATTTGTTAGTTTATGTGTACTTTCATATATTCTAACGATTTGTAGAAGACTCAGATTTCATTCAAGATTGTTCTTATAATTTTAAATCTAAGTATCTCATATTACAGTAGTTATCTATGTTATGGACTGATCATTCGACAAATTCTTGTATGAAACGTTCATTAGAACAACGTTATAGACAGAATCGTACTTATAATTGAATGAATCCTGTCATCATAGTTTGTACAAATCAAGATTGCCAAATAAGAGCAACACAGATCAACAAACTTAATTGAAACTCATAAATAGTTGATATTACATCAAATAAAAATGAGTAAAAAGAAAAATCTTTGGTACCACACCAAAAGAAAAAGACAGAAAACTTGCGATTAAATTACAAAAAGAGAGAATATGTTTGAAATACACCAAATGCAAGTAAGAAAAATAAAAAGGGAAGAGAAATTGTTTTACACAAGAAAACAGAAACTGTTTGGTAAAACATAGAAAAAGAAGAGAAAATCGTTGTAAATCAAGAATTACAAATATTCTTGTTGAAACAAAAGAAGGAAAATAGAGGAAATTTGGTAGTACTCTAACACAGTTATTTTCAAACCGAATTATTCTATTAAGGGGAAGAAAAGATTAACAATTTGGTAAAACACCAAGTTATAAAAAGGGGAAGAGATAAGGAAGATAAAAATAATTTTGATTCAAAAATTTTGAGGGGAAGCACTAATGTTTGATTAAAACATCAAAAAAAAAAGGAGAAGATATAAGAAGTAAATTAGTACCCTTAGTTAAAAAGGGGAAGAGAAAATTAAACATTTTTGGTAATGTACCAAACAAAAAGGGGAAGAGAAATTTAGACCCCTAATTTAAAATTTTCAAAATTTCTTATATGAATTGCCTAACAACGTTTATTCATCTCATAAGTAGTTTTGCAGGAATCAATTAAGTGGAGAATATGTGTTACCGTGTGCTTCGAATCGAGTCAAAAAATATTTTTAAAATCATGCATACACTAAGGGGAAGCACACACGGGTAAATTTTTAAATTTTATGTTTTGTTTGGCAAATACCAAAAAGGGGAAGATTGAAAGGATATCTTCGATATATTATTTATTTTGGTATTTGTACGATTTAACATAAAATTTAATTACACTTAGTTATCCTCTCCACTAGGTCATTAATTTAATTGATTCCGTCAAAAGTCAAAAGTCAAATTCTAGCAATATCTATTTTTAATTATAAGAGATATTCCATTATTGCTAAAAATTAAATAATATTTTTATGGAATATATCTCTATACCAATGCAATAAGATCGAAAAAGAAATATTGATATTTGATATTTTTTAGATCTCCGTTGCAAAATTGATAAGGCGACAGGCTCGAACAAAGAATATTCGAGGATTAATATTCTTTAGAGAACTCGTGCTATATTTAAAAACAATCAGTTTTTATTCAAAAATATTCCGCCTTCACACACAAAATACATTTATCCTCAAGAATATTAATATTCAGTGGTAGAATATTAATACTCATTGTCATCTCGTGCCAGAAATATTTAAAGTAATTTTTCTCCCATATCTCAAATTTATTTCATTTTCAGAGAAAATTATTTTAAATACTCAAAAATATTTCCTACACTCTCAATATATTTTATTCGTTAATTGATACGAGTCCGATACAATTAATTAGAGCTCAAAACATAGCTGGGATATTTGTGTAGAATACCACTCCCACTTGCAAAGAAACACAATACCACTCCAAAGAAACACAAAACCACTTTCCACCTCATCAATCCAAGTGCTTTCAATCTCAACCACTCCTTTTTCCTTCAATCCTCACCCTTCCTTCCACCCAACTCCTCCTATAAATAAACCCCTTCCCCCAACCATTTTCTTTAAGCTAAAGAGCCAAATAATTGCTGGGAATTTAGAAGTGGAAGCTCTCTCAATATATCCAAACACTCTCTACACCCACTTCATCTCAAAAACCTTCTCTTTCTTATATATACTTAAATATATCCAAGGTTCCAACAAGCTTAGTTCCTTCAACCAAGCTCTCTCCCACCTAGCAAGCTCCTCTACCACTACTATCCGGCCTCCCGAAGGGCTGCCCAAGTTCGACCATAAGCCAAAATCCGGCCGAACCTCCGGCGAACTTTTTCCGGCGATCTCCAAAAGTGGTAAATTTTAGCTTCATTATTCGAGTCTTAACCGACCATTTTTATATACGTATAAGAGCTCTATACCTTCATCTTATCTTCTTTAATAAGCTCTTATATCGGATCTATATTTGACGACGGTCAAATTACACATCGAGCTTGATTTGATTCCCTTCTATCACCTTAGTGTTCCGGGGGAAAAGAATCTCAAAGCCTTAATTAAAACTTTAACACACTTACTTTGGCCATTAATATTTTATTGTTGTGTGGTGTGTTTAATTACTCGTACGTGTGTGTTAATCTTAACGCGTAATAGCGCGGCGCAAGCCTTTTATATATTTTCCGCACCTTTTCTTCTCGTCCTCACACTTGTGAGTGATTTTACTTTCAGCACTTTTTCTTCTCGTCCTCACACTTGTGAGTGATTTTACTTTCCGCATTTTTTTCTCGTCCTCACACTTGTGAGTGATTTTACTTTTCGCACTAATTTAACGCATAATAGCGGCCCTCGGTTTATCCTATAGATAAAACTAGCTACTTTTCTGCACGTGTGTGTTTTATTTGTGTGTTGTGTTTAATTGGCCAAATTAATATTAAAAGTGCAAATTGTTAAAGTAATATTGTAACACTCTCGTTTAAAATATAAATACGGATAGTCTAATCCAAGACTATATCAAATGAGAAGTTGTTTATCAAAGATCCTTAAGCTATAAAGCTTTTACAAGGACTTGATTTATACATTACTTCGAAAATAGACGTATTTTCAATAAAGAAGTAATTTTAAGTATACTTCGATCTTTATAAAAAGACGAACCAAAGTATACGATTATAAATCTTATAAGCCTACGAGCTTAAAGGACTTAAATATTTACAAACTCCGAGATATATTTAAATCTCATCATACGAAGTATTGTATTAAAAGTATTCTTCGATCTACAAGTCATTTCGACTAAAGAATACACATAAAGTCATAAGCATATAAAGCTTATTGAACTGATTATAATTAATATTCGTGTAAGAATATTATATTCACCCTAGGACATATTAAGTCCAAAACCTCTCTATATTACGGTTTGTTTCGTAGATACTGTTTTCTAAGTTTTGCAGTGAGGTGAAGTTGGAGTGAGGTGATTCTCGTTCTAAGACCCAAGTCCTAGGCACTAGCGGGGAGTTAATGGCCTTTGCACCGTGAAGAAGAGGAAAGACCCAAGACCTTTCATCTAAGATCCAAGACCGGCAAAAGCGAGGAATTCAAAGACTACACCAAGGGTTCTACATCAACTTTGAAGAAGTAGCGGGGAGTTGCTGTCTAAGATAAATTGTGTAGGTTTCACAACGACTTTGAGGGAGTAACAGGGAGTTACGGTCCAAGACAAGTCTTGTGGGTTTTACATTTATTTTGAGGTAGTAGCGGGTAGTTACGTATCAAGATAAATATTTGTAAGGCTGTGTAAGGCTTCTCCGCCTACTATAAAGGAGTCTCTTTATAGTGGAAAAAATCTCGAGTCCGGAGAGGAGCTTGGGGACTGGAGTAGGGGTGAGCGAATCCATTAGGGGTTGCGCCATCGCGAACCAGGATAAAATCTCCTGTGTGGTATTTTCTTTCCTTGTCTTTTATTTCTGCACTTATAAAGTTTTAAAAAGGGAAAATTATTTTAAAACGCCATAATAATTTTTAAATTGGTAATTAAGCTATTCAACCCCCCTTCTAGCTTAATATAGACCTTTTACGGGACCTAACAATAACTACTGCTCAAGCTGGGACACAAATTGTGAATCAGTGATAGAAAGTATGGGTCACTTTATATATTTTTAACTACTTTTGCTCAAACTGGGACACGAATTGTGAATTTATGACAGAAAGCAGGGGTCGTTGCGCCACCTACTTTTCTGTGCAATGAAAAACAGGAACAATATCATGATAACAAAGCAAACTTTCTTGTGCACATCATTACTATTAAGCTACTATTGCCTACTGGAGAACTATAGAGGGGATTTTAGCTTTTTAAAAAAACCCTAAAATGTTAGAAGCTAATCTTCTAATAGAGTGTGCAACATGCAGATGACGCTTCAATAATTGACAATAAATAACATAAGAAAAAAATACTAGTTTAATTTCTCTCAAGTTGATTTGTGATGTGCGGTCACATATGCCATCTGTCAAAATTCTAATAAATTTTTACTATGATTCACCAATACTGTGTTATTAACATAATGAACAAACAGATCCAACAACAAAAAAACAATGAAATTAACAAAAATTATAAAGAAGAAGAATGGAAAACAAAGAACAATACCAACAACATGAATTCAACATATATATTACTTAGATTAGATAACTAGCACAGCCCGATCCAACAGATAAAAACATTGGCAATAACAAAAATACGAAGGCAACAACCACAGAAAGAGATGTCCTCTTCCTATTGATGACATATTTTATACAAAATGCATCATAAATATTAATACCTCATCCATGAAGATTTTTACGATAAAGACTGGTTGAACGAATCAGACATAGCTTGGGCTTGCTTACTGATAAAATGGGCCCTCTTGGCATACAGCTGATTATCCATCACATGAACAGCTTTCCACGCATCCTCCAGTTCTCTCTTCCCCTATCCCACTGATTATCCCCTTCATATATTCCTTTATATCATGATCTACCCTCTATGTTAAGTAACCAGAAGCCTCGAATTCGATAGAAGCACACAACCATGGATACAATGACCAAATATCTGGTGTCATTTCCTCCCTATCCTCCATAATTGTATCCTCTTGCACGAAATTCACCCTGCCTATAACTGGTTCCACCAGAGTACCAGTATTACCAACTACATTCCCATCAGTAACAATCCCTTCACTACCCCAGATCTTCTTCGAAAGCTCAAACAACTTACTCTCATGTGGCCTCGAAAACACAGGCTCATCACCATTCTTCCATTTATCCACATTAGTCTCAAACTTCTTCTTCAACCTCCTAATCTTATCATAGAATTCAGTTTTCGTAAGATTAACCGAAAACAAATATTTCGCATACTCATAAAAAGTAGCCATTTTAGAATTTACATCCGCATCCATCTCCGCCTTAAAATCAACAATCCCATTCAATAACTTAACCTCTCTTCCTCACTCCACTTAACAAGACTCTTCTTCTCCTCAACTTGACCACTCTCATCATCCCCACTAGTCCCTTTCTTATTCTTCGAACCATTTTCTACTTTCCCAACACTATGTCCCTCCCCATTCAAAACTTTACTCTTCGAACCCTTTTTGACATTCCGAAGACTCTGTCCCTCCCCATTCGAAACCTTAATCTTCGAACCATTTTTGACATTCCCAAGACTGTGTACCTCCCCATTCAAAACCTTATTCTTCGAACCCTTGTCAACTTTCCCAACACTCTGTCCCTCCCCATTCGAAACCTTACTCTTCTTAATTTTCTCAACATTGTCAAACTCTGCATGTCGCTTCTTATTCCTCTCTTTAAAATTTCCAGGTTGTTGATTTTTGGACATATGCTTAGTAGCCTTATCAGTCTCCTGGGACTTAGTAGACTTACCATGGGCAAGCTTAGAAGTAGGAGTTTTCGGTTCAAGAGAATTCGAAACAATAGGCTTGAAACTGAATGCAGAAGCATAAGGGGAGTTTTGAGTCTCGTCAGAATCAGAATCATCATCAGATTCTTCTTCAGACTCTTGGGGTTGTTGTTGATCATCAATGTCACTGCTAGAGGCATCTTGATCATCAGATGAAGATGGGTCGCGGAGAATATCAACATGCTGGACCTTTTTCCATCGGATTGTATTTCAATAAAATTAAACAGGGGCTGCTACTAGGGTTTTTAATGTTGCTTTTCTTTGGGTTGGGGAAATGCCGTGCTCACAACATAAGTATTTATATTGTTCAAAGCTAAACATTTTTGTATTAATTTTCGATTTTTTAATGAAAAAACATTGTAACGCATATATTATTCCAATTTACCTTGATTTATTGCATTTCATTGTGTCGTAAACATCTTCTTTTTCTAAAAATTATATATTACTAGCATACAATCTACGCGATTCACGGATTTTTTTATATGTTTAATTTTTTTTAATGTTACAATTATATTTTGATATTATTATTATTAATGGTTATTTTAGTTTTAATGTAATATAAAATAATTTGAATTAATGACATTCATGATTTAAAACTTTTATTATAAAATTTTAAATTAAATAAGTTCTTGACATGATTTTGACCTTCGATCTTTAGTAGAGTAATTTAAATATATAGTCTTATCATTAGATCTAGGATTTTTTTAATAAATGCCCATACTACAAAAACTTTTTTCAAAGATACGGTTGCACCCTTTGTAACCCCAAATGCAATATTTGTAACATTATCTGCAACTTTAAGTAGTATTTTTGAAAATAATTTTAAAAAAATGGGTATTTTTGTGAATATCCCTTAGATATAATAGTTATTACTTATTTATTAAAAATCTTATGATCATTAATCGTTGAATTGTTGAACTTAAAATACAAACAATTGTATCCATCTCTTTTTTATAAACGTATATAGGTGTTTTTATTAGTTTATTAATGATTTAAATATATTGTGTGATATTTTTGGGTACGTAGCAATGATTACAAAATTGTGTTTTAAATTGAAAAGTAATAACGTGTTTTAATTAAAAAAATATTAATGATTGAAAGATGTGGTACAATAATTATTTTTAGGTGTTTATAAAAAATAATACTCTTATCTTTTACTTAAAAATTAACAGATTTTAATTAGAATAGGGAATTGGCTACTTACTATCAATTATATGTTTTCCTTATTTATTAATTAGAATGATCATACCGAAAACCAAACCGATAAAACTTTCAACGTTTCAATTTTTATACAATAGTATAGATTAGATGAAAATATGATACGACATCAGTTTTATGTGAAGTTTCCAGAATTTTAATTTCATAAGTTTTGTACTTTATTTTGTCATAGTTCATAAATATTTAATACTTTTATAGTTGATTATGTGAAACAAATTTCAATTTTAAATTTTTAGATCGTAGTTTATTTTTTATTTAGCATTTGTGATATGTGATTTTCTTTTTATCATATTTTACTAGCTTGTAACTCGTATAATATATGGTTTTTCTAAAATTTAAATTATATTTATTTTCTTAAAATTTAAAATTTTCATTTTTTTAAAGATTATTTATATTACAATTCTAACAATATAAATATTTATTTTTAACATGATGTTGACAGAATTTTTGAATTTTTGAAGAAATGATTCACATATTATAATATGGAATAATCCTTTATATTAAATATAACGGTTCTCATCTATTTTATTTTATTTTATATTAAATAGTTGAATATATATATATATATATATATATAATTTTTAAAAAAAGCATCTTAATTATATTTTGTATTGAATTTTGTTTTCGTAAGATAAATTTTAAAATTTTATTCAAACAAATAAAAAATTTTAAACGTAAAAAATTAAAGAAAAAATAATCGATTAGAGTAAAAAAAATATTTACTTCATTTTAACTGCTAATTTTACTGTTTTCGCTCTATCTTGAAATTTGAAAGTCAGAATTGGACGATGTCATATCCTACACTACTTTCACGAAATAATCTTTAATTTTATTTATATTGAAGTTTTGAACATTTATGTTAAGAATTCGATTTAATTTAGAAAACCTATTCGACGTAGAGGATTTCTGATCCTATCTCGTCGAAAAGCTTTACGAGAAGACTGGATGCTATCAACGGCTTCTTGCAAGGTCATTCGGTGTTCAACGATCTGAAAAGCTATTTGCAAGGTTTATGGATTTTTCTCAAAGAATTCTTCAAGCAGGGTTGCATGGTGATGTTTGTCTATTCCAGCGGCCAGATAATTGATGGCCAATTCTTCAATCAAGTCAGGTATGTCAGCGACCTCGGCTCGAAAGCGAGTCAAGAAATCGCGCAAAGATTCATATGTTCGCTGTCGTACCATCATCAAGGAAGCCATGATTTTTTCTCCTTTGTAATTTATGACATCCCACATCGATTAGAATAAGAGTGTTTGGGACCTTTATAGATACAAGTCAATAACTAATGTATACCAAATTGCTAGCTCTTTTGGACTGACCTATGATGGGTTGTTGGGTCCAGTATGCATTTGGTTGTGGGCTTGGATGTTATAAATGGTATCAGAAGTCTGTGCAATCGGAAGTGCAGAGACACTGCCTGGGTTCAGTAAGTGTGTTTATGAGCTCGACGAGGATGTCGACCCAATAAGAGGGGGTGTTTGTGACATCCCACATCGATTATAAATAATAATGTTTGGGACCTTTATAGATACAAGTCAATGAATAATGTATACCAAATTGCTAGCTCTTTTGGAATGACCTATGGTGGGTTGGTGGGTCTGGTATGCATTCGGTTGTGGGCTTGGATGTTATAAATTGCTAGAAAATCGACCTTGAAACTTTATTTTCAATGAGTGCCAGGATTCGATAGAACGAGGAGGGAGATTGTAATACCATTGTAGGGCTTTACCCTGGAGACAAGCGGTGAAAAATTGGCGGCATGCTATCTTCGAGTGACCAAAGAATGTCATACGACCATCAAACGTATTAAGGAAACCACTCGGGTCCGATGTGTTATCGAAATAGACTAGCGATGGTATTTTTAGCGATCTGTCGATGCGAGTGATCTCAATGTCTTTTGATAACGGGCTTTCAGTAGATGGCACTTGACCGAATTGGTTACGGATGTATTCCCTACACATGGCGAGATCATTCTAGATTTTAGCGAAGTCCTCAGCTCGAAAGGACTCGCTAGACTCACTACGCCTTGATGATTCACTAGTAGACAGTGCTTAGCATCGTTTGCATAGATGTGGTCGCGAGTGGATAGTTTTTGTAGATTCCTCATCCTCGAATTCATTATCCTCGTCTCTAGGCTCGCCATCTTCTCCAACGATGTCGTCGTTATGGGTCGAGAGAGGGGCTTGCCTTAATTGTAGCGAATTTCTCAATGTCTCGCCAGCTTTTCTTCCAAGCTTTGCTTCTGCTTTTCTAGGGCGAATAGTTCCTCATCTGAACCACAAAGGTCATCCAAAATGCATGTCACTTTTGGTGCATCTGATCAGACTTGTTGGGTCGTTGGGATCCACCTATTTGTTAATCCTTTTGTGGGAATAACTGGCGGGGTTTTAAGTGAGGAGTTCCTTTAGTGGGACCCCCTCCTAAATTATTTCCTTCCTTATTAAGCTATTACATAAGTGTGCTTCAAGGCTCGATAACAATTACAGGGTTTTGTACCTAATACAATCTAATTAAAATACATTTAAGTGGGCTTCATGGTCCAACAGACTTTTTGGTGAAATGCTTGAGAAAGATGTGATTTCTTGGATTGCAATGGTTGGGGGACTGGCATTTGGAAAAGTTGACCAGACTCGGGGGTTGTTTGAAAGGATGCTAGAGAGGAATGTAAATACAATGGAATGTTATGATAATAGGGTGTACATAAAACGAAAACTTGGATGAAGCTTTTTACTTGTTTGAGAGGATGTCGTAGAAGGTTGTAGATTCTTGGAATACTACGATCATAGAATTCATTCAAAATGGTGAGTTAAGGAGGGTTAGGAAGTTATTTAATGAAATGCTAGTAAAAAATATTTTATCTTGGAGTACTTTGATGAATGGCTATGCGTTAGATGATCAAAATGAAGAAGCATTGAAAAATTTGTGAATATGCAGGCAGAAGGCTCGGTAAAGCCAAATTAAGGAACTTTTGCGAGTGTTTTGGGTGCCTGTAGTGCCTTAGCAGGTCTATGTAAGGGAAAGAAAATTCACCAGATTATAAGCAAAGCATTCTTTCAGGATGATAACCTTGTTATAACTGCACTCCTAAACATGTAGTTGAAAAGATCTTGAATCTAGTTTACGGTAAGTGCGTTTTCCACTCTTGAGATAATTTTAGCCTACCAGGGTAGCGGAAAGAGTACAAGCTAGTTTGATAATATCTGACTTATGTTAACTTTGGACTTCCTACACTTGTTCTATATCGCTTTGGTTCTAACTTCTAATAAATTAATTCTCGGGATCAAATTTTTTTATTTATTTAATAAATATTATAAATATAAATGTACAATAACAAAAATATATAAATAAAATTAAAATGAAAAAGATACTTTTACAAGGGGCGTTCGACTGCTATAGAAGTTATCTGGAGGAAAAAGCAAGTACTCGATAAGTACTTCTTAAGTTACAAGATCATTAACCAAATATTCTATTATATTAGAGCAGAACTAGTACTTTGTTCTTTAATGGCCGCAGTAGCAGTAGCTATGGTTGTTAACTCGAAACCGTTGAGACCGTCGCAGAAGAAGATCTATACATGATGCTGAAATCAGTACAACGGCAGCTAGAATTTATCGAAATTCAAGAGGAGTACGTGAAAGACGAGCATAAAAACCTATAGCATGAACATATAAGAGCTGAGGAAGAAGTGAAAGGAATTAAATCGGTGCCACTTGAGATTGGCCAGTTCTTTGAGATGATTGATCAGAACAATGGCATTGTTGGTTCCACCACGGGTTTTAATTACTATGTTAGAGCTTTGAGTACTATTATTCAGGAATTGCTCAAGCCTTTGGGTTCTGTTACGTTGCATCGCCACGTACTCGAATGCTCTCATTGATGTTTTACCCCCTGAGGCTAATTCGAGTGTTTCTCTTCTTAGCCAGTCTGAGAAACCAGATATTTCTTATGCTGTAAGTGTATTCGATTTGGAACACTAGCCAATATATTCAATTGTATGTTTCGAGAATGTTCTAAATTTGTATTTATATAGCTGCTGTTGTTGCATAAGAGTCGTAGTAAATCAAACTTTCTAAGGATTAATTATGTTCCTGTTGGAGGCCCATCTCCTTAGTGGGCCGGACCGAAGGCCCAATATGAGGAAACCAAAGCAGGCCTAAGAGAGTCCATACCGAAGGTCCACAAGGATCCAGTCCATCTACCAGCAACGATCTTATCAGTTGCTAACTCCTCAGAATATGGGACACGTCCCCCACTCACTCCACCTTCCTGTTAGTCGCCCCCGATTGAAGGGGAAATAGATTAAGAACAGTCAGGTTTGGGTAATTCAGGTCATTCAATCACAACTTACATCACACACAAGCTCTCTACGTTCAAATTACTCACCTAAAACCAGTTTAACTTATTTTCACACCGAAGGTGAATCAGGGGGCAAAACCCTTGCATTCTTCTTCATTGCAGGTCCGACCGAAGGATCACCCGATAGAAAACTGGTTCCAACATTTGGCGCCATCTGTGGGAACGTAGAAGTAAGTTTGTTGCTATGAATTAGAGCCTACCAAAAGCTATGACGAACGAAGAAACACCAGAACATGATGACTCAACCCTTGCTAGAGGTGGCCATCCTCTAGTCACTCCTAGAATCCTGAATTTTGAAGAATAGGGGCTTATTCCCACCCCCGAAGAACAAAATCAAATGCTCTTAAAGTGGAGGGAGGAGCAAAAGGCCAAGAGCAAGGAGAAAGAGAAGGAGAACGAAAAAAGTAATTGGGATGCAGAAAGATTGGCTAAGTAGAGGGAGGCCGATCGGCTAAGGCTGCAAGCCCTCAAACTCCAAAGGGAAGAGATCAAGCTCCAAGAGAAGGTGCTTCGTGAAGCCCTGGAAACCGAAGCACCAAAAACTGAGAGTCGAATAGATAACGGTCAAGAGGCGATCAAGACGACTCTGAGGACTTCGAATCGTACTTAAGGCGATCCCGATCGAAGGTGATCTACACTTCTGATTCGGAGGAAGAAGATCCACACACACGAGACAGGATTCGACGAATTGAGAAAGCTATGTTCGGGGAGAGAAAGGTCAGCCATGAGCTGGTGGTGACGGAAGAGGTTGAGTTGTACCGACCATCCTCTAGTAGACAATTCCCCAAAATGCATGAATTCAACGGAAAGGGTGACCCCGAAGATCACTTTGAAAAGTACGAGTCATTGATGACAGGTATGGGGCAATGTGATGTGATGCTTTGCAAGATGTTTAAGACCTACTTGAAGGGGCCGACGTCCATGTGGTATCGATCGCTAAGGCCCAGGTCAATCGGTTCGTATAAGCAAATCAAAAGGAAGTTCTTGAGGCACTACTCTCATTTGTGCCGAAGAGAGAAAGACAAAGAGGCCCTGATCCACTACAGGCATAGGCCGAACGAAGAACTTGGGGATTACTTGGCAAGGTTCAAAGAAGAAGCTGGTATGGTGACTAATCTTGACAAGGTGAAAGCAACCGGATTCCTTGCCGCTGGACTTTACCCCGTAAAAGGTAATTAACTCCAATCTTTTCTTTATGATATGCATCTTAAGTCTTTAAATGATATATACCTGCGGGGAGAGGCAATTCGAAGGAAGATGGAATCTATTGGTAGTTATAAGGAGGGCATGAAGAATGATTCTTGCAGAGATGACAGAAGGGACGACCGAAGGGGTCGTGGCGATATTAAAAGTAGGTTGACAAACACTAGGCCTGACAAGGGGGCCGAACGGAGGTGAGATAGAGATAGCACAACGTCCACACCTTTGAACATTCCTATCTTGAAGATTCTCCACGAGATTAAGGGTAATCCTGGATTCGTTCGTACGGTCAAGCTGAAGACCCCTGAGCATAAGAGAAATGAGAACAAGTACTACGATTATCACCAAGATAAAGGTCACAACATCGAAGATTGTTACCACCTGAAAAAGTTAATCGAGAAGATGATCAACGAACTGACTCAGTTCGTAGGAGATTTAAGAGATAAGTTGGATTCTAAGGAGAAGAAGAAGAACCTCGAAGGAGGGGAGAAGTACCGAGAAGAAGTAAGAACGATCTCTGGAGGAACTGTACTCGATCGGGAGAGTAAAATGCCCGAAAGAAGTATGCCATGTAGGTCTATAATCTATATCAGTCAAGTGCAACGAGACAACCATTTCCCATCTCCTTCACAGAGGATGATCATGAAGATGTGATTTGGCCACACGAAGACCCACTTGTCATTAACCGGGGAGAATAAGATTTGGAGAGTGTTAGTAGATGGAGGTAGTTCAGTGAACATTCTTTACCACCGGACATACTGCAAGATGAACTTGGGAGGCGAACAACTGAAGCTGTGACATGAGGCACCTTTATATGGCTTCGGTAACCAGCCAGTACCGATTGAAGGAACAATCACTCTACCTGTTTTGTTGGGAAAAACGCCATACACGATTGAGAAGGAAGCTAAGTTCTATGTTGTGCGGGTAGAAAGCCAGTACAATGGAATCTTGGGGAGGCCAGCCCTATCACTGTTTCAAGTTGTAGCCTCTATTCCACATTTAAAGTTGAAGTTTCCAACTTAAAGTTGATGCAAAGCCAGTGAAGCAGAAGAAGAGAAATTTTGCTATGGAGAGACAACAAGTAATTCAAGTGGAAGTAGAAAAGTTGCTGGAAGCAACGTTCATTGAAGAAATAGAGTATCCAGATTGGCTGGCGAACGTGGTGGTGGTCAAAAAGTCCAATAACAAATGGCGAATGTGTGTGGACTACACTTATTTGAATAAAAACTTCCTGAAGGACCATTGTCCCTTACCAAACATTGATCAGCAGATAGATGCCACTTCGGGGCATCAAATACTCAACTTGTTAGATGCTTTCTCTGGATACCATCAGATAGCTATGAATGCCGAGGACATTCCTAAGACAGCATTCATCATGCCGAATGGAACATATGCCTACATCAAAATGCCCTTCGGCCTGAAGAACGCGGGGGTAACCTTTCAGAAGATGATAAACAAGGTGTTCAATGAAATGATTGGACGAAACATGGAGTGTTATGTGGACGATATGATTATGAATTCCTTATTTAAAGACCATGCCGAAGACCTAAGGGAATGCTTTGAAACACTGAGAAGGAACAACATGATAATCAAACCAAACAAGTGTACGTTCGGCGTGAGTAGCGACAAGTTCTTGGGTTACATGGTCAGTGCCCGAGGGATCGAGGCGAACCCAGAAAAGATTAAGGCTGTGATCGACATGGAAGCACCGAAGACGATAAGGGATATCCAGAAATTAACCGGACAGCTGGCAGCCCTGAGGAGGTTTATATCCAGGTCATCAGAAAAAGCTTTACCATTCCTTGAAGTACTTCGGGGGTCCAAGAATTTTGAGTGGGGCCGAACTGCCAAAAGGCATTCGAGGAGGTTAAGGAGTACTTGGTAAAGGCCCCACTCTTTAATGAGACCTGATCTGAAGGAAACATTGTAGCTATACTTAGCTATGAACGATCGAACTTTGGAGCAGTATTGGTTAAAGAGTACAAAGGGAACCATCATCTAGTCTTTTATGTATCCCATATGCTTAAAAATGCAGAAACCAGGTACAAGAATGCAGAAAAATTCGCCTATGGGTTGGTAATGGCCGCTAGAAAATTGAGGCATTATTTCCAGGGAAGGACGATCAAGGTCATAACAGATCAACCTCTCAAGAAAATACTACAATGACCGAAAGCCTCGGGAAGAGTTGTGGCCTGGTCGATCGAACTGGGGGAGTATGATTTGGAGTACACGTCAAGAACTTCGATCAAGGCAAAAGCTCTGGACGATTTTATGGTGGAATGTTCTTTCTCCGGACCAAAGGATATAGCCCCCGAAGAGCGATTGATTCGGGCATCGGGGAAGTGAAAATTGTTCGTAGATGGTTCGGTTGCTGGGGACAAGTGTGAAGCGGGCTTAATCCAGACAAGTCCAGAGGGTTTCGAAATATGCCAAGCTATCAGGTTCACCTTCCCTTTGACAAACAACGAAGCAGAATATGAAGCCTTATTGGTAGGGTTGGAGTTAGCCCGAAGTTTAGAAGTCAAACACCTAATGGCCTTCAGCGATTCGATGTTGGTTGTAAAGCAGTTCACAGGAGAATATGGGCAAAAGGACCCCCGGACGAAATCCTACGCCTTATAGGTACGCGAGAATATCCAGTTTTTCGAGTTATTTGAGTTAAGTCAGGTGGCAAGGGAGAACAATAGTCAAGCCGACGCTCTATGAAGGCTAGCTTCGACAGAGACCCAAAGTCTTACAAGGTCGATCTATCTGACCGAAGTAAAGACGCCTTCGATAGACAAAAAAACAATGCATGGAGATTCACCAAGGGGTTAATTGGATGACCCCGATTAGAGCATTTCTGAAGAAGAGAACTTTGCCACTAGACCGAAGGGAGGCACATAATGTGAGACATCGGTCGGTAAACTATACTTTGATCGGAGGTCGTATGTTCAGAAGATTGGCAACTCAGCCACTTCTCTAATGCTTGGACCCCCTGAAGAGCAGCAGTTAGCCCTCGAGACAATCCATGAAGGGATTTGTGGGGAGCACTTGGCAGGAAGATCATTGGCCTTCTAGATCCTTAGGCAGGGGTTTTTCTGGCCAAAATTGAAGGAAGATGGAGTTGAATATTCCAAGAAGTGCAAGCAATGCCAGCTATTCAGCATAGTACCGAAGCAACCACCCGAGGAAATGTCTTCAGTTCTTAGCCCTATACCATTCTCCATGTGGGCTGTTGACATAGTGGGGATCTTACCTACCAGCACCATACAAGCTAAGTACTGCATAGTGGCGATCGACTACATAACCAAATGGGTGGTAGCCCGACCTCTTTCAACCATCACCGAAGAAGCAACAAAGAAATTTGTGTTGGAGCAGGTGATTCTAAGATTTGGCATTCCCATGGTTTGTGTATCAGACAATGGAACACAATTTATTGGAAGTAAGTTCAGGAAATTCTTGGCAAAATTTGGCATTCAATAAAAGTTCAGCTCTGTCGGTCATCCTCAAGGCAATGGGGCGATTGAAGTAGCTAACAAGATTATCTTCGATGTTCAATGTGGAAATAAATGAATTTGGACTCCGGGCTAACGTGGATCTACTTGAAGAAGAAAGGGAGGTGGCATGCCAGAATAACTTAAGGTACCAGATCCAGGCGGCCCAGTACTATGATTCAGGGTGAAAAAAAGATCTTTCAAGGTTGGGGACCTAGTGCTTCGGGAGTTGGCTACTTCAATGCCCACCAAGCAAGGCAAACTTATGCCCAACTGGGAAGGCCCCTACACTGTGATAGATGTGGTTCGGCCGGGTACGTACAAGATGGCTCATTCAGACAGAAGCCTCATAAAAACACATGGCAAGTAGCTCGCCTTAGCCGTTTTTACCAATAAGATTATTGGAAGCTTATTCTCGCTCAGTTTGATTTAGTATTTCATTCTGTTATGAAATTTAATTCCGCTCGGCAGTTTGTTTATTTCCAACTAAAAGCATCAATCTGTAACTCAAAATTGTGTATATGTCATTTGCATGATCAATGAAAGATTGTTTGCCTCATTTATATGTCTACTGTTATTAGCCAAAGTACAATGAAAATAGAATGATTAATTAGTACATAAAAGCAGGCTGAACGGACCCATGTTTGGGGCCGAATGAATGAAACATGCATCCTTAAAATTGTTTTAGTATTTAAGTTATTTTGACATAATTAAGACCGGGAGGAAATATTTTTCACCGATCAAATAGGACCTTAATCATTTACAAATCCCTTAAATACTGGGGGACAGCTAGGTCACGACCGAAGATGCACAGATATGCTAGGCTAAGGCCGAAGATGCATAAAATTAAAGGTAAATATGCTAAGGCAAAATGAGGCCGAAGATGCATAAAATTAAAAGAAATTACGCTAAGGCAAAATGATGCCGAAGATGCATACAATTGAAAGTAATTATGCTAGGGAAAAGTGATGCCAAAGAGGCATAAAACTAAAAACAATTATGCTAAGGCAAGTAAAATGGCTGAAGATGCATAAATCCAAAAAATTTACAGAAACAAAAATACATAAAGGCACAGTTAAATTGTAAAAGCCCGAAGGCACAGTTAAGTTACAATGCCCGAAGGCAAAAGACCTAACAATAATCTACTCTGAGAGATCCTCATCTTCACCGGAGGAGACGACCAATGGCTTGTCCATGTCCGCCCGCCCGACCGGATCCGCCATACTCGCCTCGAGCAGAAGGGTATGATCAAGCCCAGAAGAATGAGCCTTCTGGATGGCATCATCATAGCCCATCTGGTAGCACCTTTCTTCGGTCAGGTCCAACACCTTCTTGCCCTTCCGGAGAGCTTTCCTCGAGGCCTTCAATTGGTCGTTCCTCCGGGACACCCGGCCCCTTAGGCTGGTCAGCTGGTCCTTCAGAAGGTCTCGCTCAGTCGCCAGAGCGGTAGCCTGACCAGTCACCCTCTCCAGTTCAGTGGCTGAGGTCTGGAGATCCTCTTCGACCTTGACTGCTCGAGCCTCTAGCTGGGTAACTTCCTTAAACTTGGCCTGCATGTCTTCCACCCGATCGGTGACAATGGTAGTCCAAAGAACAGCTTGAAATAAAACAAATGCAAATGTTAAATATCCAAAGGAATAGATAAGAGTCTTCTAAGGAAGAAAACTTATCATTGAAATAAGTGCCAGCATCTCCGTGTAGGCGTCCACCATCTCCACCTTGTCATAGAAGGGACGGTTGACCGAGAGGACAAGACCTCGGTAAAGATCAGGACCTAAGTCCCGAGCATGTGAGGGGGCCGAACTGATTAAGGCATCATTGGCCAGAACGCCCCACTGAGGGGCGTAATTCTGAACCACCGCATCGTCCGTTCGGACTTTCTTACGCGGTTCTACCAACGGCCTCTCCTCAACTTCGACTTTCCGAGGTAGCGAAGCATTCAGTGTCTCATCCGAATTGGTCTGCTCGCTCCCCCGTTCGGAAGCAATCTTGGCAGCAGTGGTCGCCTGCAAAGCTTTCGCCTTCTGTCGGCGGTGCTCCAAGATCTCTTGTCGAGAAAACATTGCACAAGGAAATAATGTGTCAAAATCAGGTAAAAACCGAAGACTACAAGCATAATACTACAAGGCAAAAATACAGTAAAAGAAAAAAAAGCCAAAGAAGATAATTGTTACCACTACCCCAAAGGGCGAACAACCAGTCCCTATCCCGGTTGTCAGTTAGGGGAACCCTATCCATGTCCAGCTCGTAGAGGAGCTTGTAGTCGTGCTTATCTGCCTCCGTGAACGAAGGCATGACAACTTCGGTCGGGTCTCCCTCCCGCCATATAGAGAACTTTGCAATTAAGGGCCGGAGAAGAAGAACCATTCGTCATGGCTCCCCTTGTTGTTAGTGTTTGTTTGGGCCCAATCGTCCATATTGTTCCGCCGAGCGATGGTATAGAAACCATGACTTTTTGGATTCCGATGGAAGTCGTAATGGTGCTAGAATAACGACGTCCTCGGATGGATCTTCAGCGCCAAGTAGCGTGCCTGGAAGACATTGATGTGAATGAAGTTGTTCGGGTCCAACTGACCGAGGGCAATGCCCATGTTCTTCAGTAGGCGCTTTAGAAGGGTCAGAAGAGGTACTCGAAAGCCGCATTTAAAGGCCGCTTCGGAAATGCCCGTAGCAACACCTCCATAAGTCTCAGGAACTAGAGGATTATGGTAGATGCGGTCTCTCTTTCCGGTGGCATAAACGAACCATAGATTCTTTGAAATGTCGTACTTGTCCGACATGTGAGATAGCTTATATTCGTCTAATTTTGATCGAAGATTCGCCGCCGAATAGCGAGTGACGTCACTGAAGGGGGAGACGGCCGAAGGACCAGCACTCTCGGCTGACCGATCCATGTCACTGCATTCGGAAATAAAGCGACATTAGCCTTGTACTCGGAGGGGCATAGAAAGAAAGAAGAAAAAAGGTAAAAGGCCGAGTATAGCGGGCCAGGACCGGTCGGGGACACCCTAAAGCTATAGGCAAACTTAAAGACGGGGCCTGAAGGTTGTTCTTATAGCTTGAAGTTTCCGAAGAACGTTCATGCCCAGAAAACCTCTTTGGGCCCCAAGGAATTAAAAAATCTAGCACCAAGTTCAAAGGAAATGGAAAAAGCCTAAGACTAGTGCACGAATAACTCTACCTAACAGTGTAAACATACGTACATTGTGCCACGGAAGCAAACACGACCCTAAAACCCCTTTGTGCACTTATGTATACATACACACAAACATATATATATATATATGCACAGTGAAAGTGCGTGTGACAGGTAAAGTACAAAAACCTCGGTGATGACATCAAATGCAAGGAAGCATACGAAAGTAACATGAATCACCAAGAAAGATTAGGAACACTTACTGTCTTGAAGATAAACGTCGATTGGGATTAGAGGACTGAGAGTTCCCTGATGAGAATTTCTAGCCCCTATCATTGACGCCGACGTGGTTGTCTTGACTTGAGGAACAGAAATGGAGATTGTTAGTTTGGAGAGGTTTGGAGGATTCCCGCTTGAGATGTACTGTGTTTGCGTAAGTGGAAAATGAAACGGGTTAGAGTTTAAATTAAAGGATGTGACGTTTGGACAAGAGCGTTTCGTATTCAACGGTAGAGATGGGGTGCACAGATCTCGGGGTCAGATAGTTGTCAACCTTAAAGGGTCGCATCCCCCCATGTGACGTGTCGTCACCACCCACTAGCGTCCTTATCCGAATGAGGGATTTTGAAGGATAACTCTGAATTGGTCTCCGTCCTGGAGATAAACTCCAAACGAAATCCAGGAACATGTTGGAGGCCCATCTCCTTAGTGGACTAGATCGAAGGCCCAATAACAGGAAACTGAAGCAGACCCAAGAGTCCATACCGAAGGTCCACAAGGATCCAGTCCATCTACCAGCAACGATCTTAACAGTTGCTAACTACTCAAAATGTGGGACACGTCCCCCACACACTCCACCTTCCGGTTAGGCGCCCGGATGGAAGGAAAAACATATTAAGAACAATCATTGGATAATTTAGGTCAGTCAATCACAACTTACATCACACACGAACTCTCTACGTTCAATATTACTCACCTAAAATCAATTTAACTTATTTTCACATCGAAAGTAAATTGGGGGCACAACCCTCCAATTATTCTTCATTGCAGGTCCAATCGAATGATCACCCGACAAAAAACTGGTTCCAACAGTTCCATTTGGTAGAGTGGAAGCGTATGAGTATATGGACGTAATTCGTTTAATATTCTACTAGATTGTTGATTGATGTTGTACTTGTAAGGTATGTGGATGTCTATTGTGTACACGATGCATCTATTTCATCACTTGTCAGTTTTTGTATTAGATGGCTTACTAATTGCAGTGTCTGATTGATGCACAAACAGAGATGTTCAATATAAGACTGTGATGGTTAATTGGTCCGTGATTTCTTATCGAGGGAACAAGTTGCAAATAGTATGTGGTGCCGCAGGCTGCAGCATTGTTATTATGAGACCTTCAATGGTCCTCACTGTTTTATACACAGAAATTTGTAGGCTCCTAGTTTTGGTGTCTGAAACTTGAGGTGATTGTCTTATATAGGTCCAATTCTTTTGGGCATTGGTCCATTATGACCTTTTATTAGGCTTTCTATTGCCAGTATAAGTCATGTAACCTAACATGTTATCTTAGACTTGGTTATTGGAATATTAATGAAAGTCGAATTATCTATAGTTATGGGTTGCGATCCAACCTTTTTTTTCCTTCCAGAGTTGGGCAACTCTTGGAGCAGTGATTCTTCCGCAGTTGAATCACCAAGTTTTTTCTTTTTGTTATTCTATTTCATGTATTCATCTTTCACAATATCTTTCGCAAGTCTGTACTGCATCAAGTTGTCTCTTATATTCTTCTAAGGTGTGGGGTCGTTTTTGGATGAAAGTTGCCTTTCCCTCATTTTCAGGATATTGGAATGGAGGCTGTGACATTCAGAAGCAGGAAATTCGCGAATCTGTAGAGTTGCCCTTGACTTACCATGAATTGTACAAACAGATTGGTATCGACCCTCCTCGTGGAGTGTTGCTTACCATGCTTGCCAAAGCTGTTGCCAATCATACAACTGCTGCCTTTATTATAGTTGTTGGATCAGAATTTGTTCAAAAGTTCTTGGGTGAGGTAGGTTAATTTGATGACATCTTTACTTGTATGTAGAGTTTCTCTGTATCTTTGGTATATTCAACTGACTTGTTCTAAGGTTTTTATGTGGCGTGTACTAGAAGTCTAGAACCATTCGATGAGTTCAGATACTGCTGATCACTTTTCTTCTTTTCGACTGATATTAAATCCGCCGTTATCATTTCATAAGTGAGGTTTTATACCATAAAATCTAGAAAAATGATGGAACCTGCTTCTTCAGTAGAGTTGTTGATCATTAAAATTTTCTTTGTAGTTTTTTAATATTCTATTATTTCCTTCTTATGGTCCTACATTTTTATGTGCAATTTGAGCTTGATCGCTCGACATCTCATATATTAAGTAAAGTAGTGATGGAAAAGGGCAACTCACTTTTAGTTATCCTGACAGTTGTGCATATGTAATCCAGGGACCGAGAATGGTCCATGATGCTTTCCGTCTTGCCCAAGAAAATGCTCCAGCAATCATTTTCATCGATGAGGTGGATGCCATAGCAACTGCTAGGTTTGATGCTCAGACTGGAGCTGATAGGGAAATTCAGCGGATTCTCATGGAACTTTTAAGCCAGGTAAAGTTTGGGGAAGCTTTATGTTGAGTTAGCTAGGAGCACATTGGGTACCACTTACCTTGTTTCTAATGCTTGAATAATAGATTGTGGAACCTGCAGTTTACCTATCTTGTTTACCTAAAATTTACTTGATAAGTTACGTCTTTGCAGATGGATGGTTTTGATCAAACAGTGAATGTGAAAGTTATCATGGCAACTAATCGAGCTGACACATTGGATCCTGCTCTTTTGCGTCCTGGACGACTGACCGAAAGATAGAGTTTCCTTGCCTGATAGAAGACAAAAAAGACTTGTTTTTCAAGTATGACTTCAGATTCCCTGTTCTACCCAGAATCAAGTTAAAATAATGCAAGATTTATTCACTTAAGGGGACTAATTAAAAACGTCATTCAGTTATTGGAAATGAAATGGTTATATATGTAGTCTAAAACATTACTATGATTAGTTGATTGTACCTGCAAACTAACTTGGGCCACTTGTGAAGGCTTGCACAGCTAAAATGAACGTGGGTGATGAGGTTGATTTGGAAGATTATGTTTCTCGGCCAGATAAAATTAGTGCTGACGAGGTTAGTTTCTTGTTCGATTTTACCAACAGAATAGATGTATCCTTGCAGTTACAGAATAGGTTTGTATAATGATTAAGATGCAGATGATTTGTTGAATTAAGATAATGCAAAGAATTAAAGTAACATGTCGCTTACATTTTCTTTATAGTCCTGAAAAGATCCTAGTATTTTTTTCAAAAAAAAAAAGAGAGAAAAGAATAAAAGATCCTAGTTTTTACTTATTAGTTATTTGGCAAATTGCATAAATATGCTCAAAACTTAATGTAAAAAATTTGTAAGACCATGTTAACCACACACACACACACTAGATTGGTGTTTACAGATTGCAGCTATTTGTCAAGAAGCAGGAATGCATGCTGTCATATGTTATACTTGCCAAGGATTTTGAGAAGGGGTACAGAAGCAATGTGAAGAAACCCGACACAGACTTTGATTTCTACAAGTGATTGCAGGCTCAAATAAGGGACTAGATTTTGTTACTACTTGTCACTTGGAAATATTCAGCCACTTCATGTTAATCCTGCCAACGTAAACAGTTAATTCCAAGCAAATGGTGTTTATTCTGGGAACGTAAATAGTTCATTTCTGGAAATGGTGTTTAATTTCGTTTGGAAGTCGGTCATGTCCTGAATCCTCTTTTAAGATTTGAATAAATGGGTTTTTTGGATTATCTGGTGTTATCTTCCCTCGTCTTCCAGTCAGCATCAACTAGTATTATACTCCCTGTTAATAGTATTTTTATGTGTTCGTTCACAGGGAAGGATTGATATCAATTCTAATTCTGAGTCTTTTATCTCAAGCAGTTCAGAAGTGTGGAAGAATAGATTGGTGATTATGATTATTAACTAAATTAAACTAATAAACAAATAAAAATTATATAATAACGATGAGAGAAAATAATTCAAGATTTGGGGTTCTTCAATTGACTACCAAGAATGTCTAATTTGTGTCTCTTGTTAGTTAAAAACAATCCTTCTAAAGTTTATAAATTCCTCTCCCAAGGTAATTCATAATGCCTACAATCATCCCCTAATCGCCACTCCCATGGTCAATCAAAGTATAATCATAAACTATTAAAACCAAGGATTAACAGTTTCACAATTCTTTTATTAATCTCCCGATTCAATAATTAAATTGTGTCTATCATGTCATGTACTAGAATTACAACTCTTCTCCCGATTCGTTATAATCCCTATAGATTCAATCAAAAGTTAGCTACTCTTCTAATTGAATTAAGCCCTCAATGACAGATTAACAATAACAAGAGAAATCAAACAAACTCGACAAATCAACAAATACTACCCAACTCTTGGATAAAGGGAATTAACTACTCATAATTGAACAAACAAAATATATATTAAAACCACAAATCATGAGTTAAAGAATTCAAGAACAAAGAATACAAATCTGAAGATTTCTCGAAATCAAGATGAATCCCTTCGTTCCTTCCTTCGATCTTCCTCTTCAAATTGCTTCTCTCTCTCAAAAGTCTCCTGTTGTACGACGATCCCCTCAAAAACCCTCGTTCCCATATTTTTATATACTTGGATGGTCTTTTAAAAGTCATACATGGTAACTAAAAACTAATTACAATTAAATAAATAAATCTATTAATCTATTTTTATCCAGCTCAAGACCCCTGAATGTCATGCTCAGGCCCCCTGAGCTTGCTGCAGCTTCCCTCAAGGCCCCTGAGTGCGAGGCTCAGGGCCCATGACTCCAGAAACTAAAAATTCTGATCTGTTCAGGGCCCCTGAGCCTAAGCTCAGGACCCATTTTCTCTATATTTTGCCTCCTTTCAGCATGCCTTCTTGTCCCCAACACCTTACTCCATTGGAAACTCCTACAAACATAGAAAACACCCACTTAGCATCCATGTAAGTTAAATAACAATTAACATTATTTATATAGTACCAAAGCATCATAAAACAAGGCTAATGAGGATTAATATGAAGCAAAATATCTACATTATAACCATACATCAAATACCCCCCAACTTAGCCTTTACTCGTCCTCGAGTAAAACAAATATAAATAACTATATACAACTAACTAGTACCACTTCCGTAGGTGATCATGGTTGCATTTGGCCTATGCAACAAGCCCTTTAAACCCCTAGGTAGCCCTAGTGGACGAGTGAGGTCTCGTGAGGGCCTATAATGAATGTACCCACAAAATCCATCTAGCTCATGCAAAAGATTGAATGCCAATACAACACCACACATACAAGTCCTCTCATGCTACATCAACTTAAGAATCAAAATGAATATGCAATGTCTTGGTATCGAAGATACAAGTATTCACATAGTCTACTCAGTGAACATGCATAAGATCACAAAAGTCCATGTCAAGTGTAAGAATAAATTGGTAAGCATGCTAAGTCCACAAGAAACACATCTTTGAGTCTAAACTTGGGATCTCCTATACCAAAACAAGTAATAACTCACCTTTCACTCACAAAAGAATATTCACTCAAGAATAAGGCTAAGTATATCACTCAGTTCCAATAAAATCATAAACATGCTTGACACTCGGTATCAATCTAACTCTAACACAACATACATCATTGATGATAATCAAAAGGTCTTTAATCGGGTTAATCGGGTTGTAATGGGGCTAGGGACAAGGTATGTCAAGTAAAGCCAAAACAGGTTAAATGTCAACAGCTAGTACCCAACAACATAATTCATTCAACTCCACCCTATCATCCCCACACTTGAATCTTTTTATTCTCTTTTAACCAGTAACTTGACTAGTCGAATGAAAAAGGATCATAGAAACATAAGTATGTTCTCATATAAATAATATTTTTTTCCATTTTTTTTCTTTTTTTTCTTTTTTTTAAGAGAGCTAAATATAAACAAGAACAATGATCCATTGATATTATTACAAACTTCGACTAACAAGTAACAACCAAACCCAATATTTTCCAAAAAGTAATGATCGTCAATAAACCCCCCTTTTTGCACACCTTATCACTCCCTTAAGCACTATACTAGCCTTTGACAATTGGGTTCAAGGTAATGTAAGGCCAATACAAGAAAAAGATATAGGCAAGTAATGTGGTGTGTAACCGAAAGAATAGGATTAAGCTCAATGGGGTAACTAATTGATCATGTTTAAATGGTGTGGTAATATGAGAATTATGAGGTTATATCTAACTGCCTTTATCATCTTATCATCAAATAATGTCATGCGTTTCAAGAAAGACCTCAAGTAAGTGCTAGCAATGTAAACAACATGTGGACACTCAAGCAAACGAATTAAATGCAAAAGATATGCATATAGGCTCAAAACTCACTTGGTGCGGCAAAGCATAATCAATCCCAGGTAAAAGTCTCTCTAATGCACCTACTTGTACTCAAAGCATGCAAACCAAGTCATCTTGCACATATTCATGTCATTTTAATCACTTACAACAATCACTAAGTCTACCAGTTTCAACTTGCTAGTGTATGTGTGTGCACAAGAACAAAGCACGTCACTTATCAATCAAAAGCGTCAAGAGCACGAAATTTCTATAGCATGCATGGGTGCATCAAGCAAAGTACAACAACTAATCAATTTACAAGGCTAGAATAATTTTTTGATTTTTAATTATTAATTTTTTTTGTTTTTTTTTACTACTACTACACCACCACATAACCCAAACAAATACTATCTAACATAAACACACCCCCAACTTAGCATATTCCTTGTCCTTAAGGAACAATATTCACAACCCATTATCAGAACTAATACTGAAATCTTGGATTGCCTTCCAAGAAGCGCTTGTTTATTGTCATTGGCTCGACTTATTTACACAAACAGTGATACTAGTGAGGAGAAAAAGCAAACAAATGTACATACTTACGAATCATTAACAATTGTCTGATGTGTCGACATACCTTTGATCCATAAAAATATAAGAAATTTTTTATGATCTCCACATGCTCGAGAGACTTGGAAATATCAAAATAGCTAGAAAAGTCGTCAGAATAATCATCATAAGTACGACTCATAAACTCCTCCCAAATTGGATCCTTATATGTCCGAGCAAGATTTTCAATTTCATCAATCTTAAATTCCTCCTCAATTATAATTGGACACTCATCAATTATTGTCTCGTCTACCAATTTGTTAAGCTCAACAATATTTTCTAAATTTGGTAGAATTTCAATTGCATCCAAATTATCATTAATGCGCATGGGACAATTATCAACTACACAAGTAGACTCATCAGACACAACATTATCATCAATTGCTAAACAAGAATCATGGCATAGAGGAAAATTGACACAAGGGGGAATTCGATAACAGCCGTCATGCCACACTGCTCGAACTTCCCAAATAAAATTATTTAGTTTAGCATTCTCCTCGTACCAATCTATTGAATCACATGGAATATCATTATCACTAGCAATTTCTAATGGTGGGTCCTCAAAGTGATTAAAAACTCCCATTGAAAGTAAAGAAGGATTAGATTGAATTACACTCGTATCAACATCATTGCACATATATGGATTAAGATCATCATGATATTGACTTTCTAAGGCAAATGAAAAATCATTGCTAAGGGGGTATGGAGCATAAAATGAGTTCTCAGAATAGAACGAATTCACCTGATATGCATTACAATCCTCATAAACATTGAATTGTGGGTAAGGATTGAAGTTTTGATATCGTTCTTGACTGTTGTAGAAATTCTGAGCGTTGTTCCAACCAAAGTTGTACTCCATCTAGTCTCTCTCCTCAAAAGCTGTTTAGGTTGTCTACCTCAAAGAACCTACAGACACACCAAAGAAAGAAATACAAAAAGAAAGAAAAGAAAAATATATACAAAGATAAAATCCAAACTACAAGAAACAATTAACTCAAAATCAATATTGCTGCCTTCCCCGGCAGCGATGCCAATTTGTTAATAGTATTTTTATGTATTCGTTCACAGGGAAGGACTGATATCAATTCTAATTCCGAGTCTTTTATCTCAAGCAGTTCAGAAGTGTGGAAGAATAGATTGGTGATTATGATTATTAACTAAATTAAACTAATAAACAAAATAAAAATTATATAATAACGATGAGAGAAAATAATCCAACATTTGGGGTTCTTCAATTGACTACCAAGAATGTCTAATTTGTGTCTCTTGTTAGTTAAAAACAATCCTTCTAAAGTTTATAAATTCCTCTCCCAAGGTAATTCATAATGCCTACAATCATCCCCTAATCGCCACTCCCATGGTCAATCAAAGTATAATCATAAACTATTAAAACCAAGGATTAACAGTTTCACAATTCTTTTATTAATCTCCCGATTCAGTAATTAAATTGTGTCTATCATGTCATGTACTAGAATTACAACTCTTCTCCCGATTCGTTATAATCCCAATAGATTCAATCAAAAGTTAGCTACTCTTCTAATTGAATTAAGCCCTCAATGACAGATTAACAATAACAAGAGAAATCAAATAAACTCGACAAATCAACAAATACTACCCAACTCTTGGATAAAGGGAATTAACTACTCATAATTGAACAAACAAAATATATATTAAAACCACAAATCATGAGTTAAAGAATTCAAGAACAAAGAATACAAATCTGAAGGTTTCTCGAAATCAAGACGAATCCCTTCGTTCCTTCCTTCGATCTTCCTCTTCAAATTGCTTCTCTCCCTTCTCTCTCAAAAGTCTCCTGTTGTACGACGATCCCCTCAAAAACCCTCGTTCCCATATTTTTATATACTTGGATGGGCTTTTAAAAGTCATACATGGTAACTAAAAACTAATTACAATTAAATAAATAAATCTATTAATCTATTTTTATCCAGCTCAAGACCCCTGAATGTCATGCTCAGGCCCCCTGAGCTTGCTGCAGCTTCCCTCAAGGCCCCTGAGTGCGAGGCTCAGGGCCCATGACTCCAGAAACTAAAAATTCTGATCTGTTCAGGGCCCCTGAGCCTAAGCTCAGGACCCATTTTTTCTATATTTTGCCTCCTTTCAGCATGCCTTATTGTCCCCAACACCTTACTCCATTGGAAACTCCTACAAACATAGAAAACACCCACTTAGCATCCATGTAAGTTAAATAACAATTAACATTATTTATATAGTACCAAAGCATCATAAAACAAGGCTAATGAGGATTAATATGAAGCAAAATATCTACATTATAACCATACATCACTCCCTCCGTTCCATCCATTTCTTTACAATTTCCTTTTTGGAACGTCCCAGCAATTCTTTACATTACTAAAAATACTCCCTCTGTCCCATTAGATTGTTTACATTGTTTTAAGACTGTCTGGCACGCATTTTAAGGTGCATATAAAGTATAGTTCCATAACTTAATTTTACAATTTTCTTTTTATGTATAAAAATAGAACAATCCTATTTTTATATAAAAAAAAGAAAATTTTAAAAATAAGTTATGGAACTATCCTTAAAATGTACCTTAAAATGCGTGCCAGACACTCTCCAAACAATGTAAACAAATGACCGGGACGGAGGGAGTAGTAACTTTTAACAATAAAATACATTATTGCATCCACTACTTCACTCCACTTTTTCAACACTTTATACTATTACACCCACTACTTTACTTATTTTAACAATAAAATCACTATTACACCCAATACTTCATTTATTTTAACAATATTATACTCATTATCCTTGGTCTCCGTACCCAGCCCCCATGTTAAGATCTGACGGGACAGAGGGAGTATACTAACATGGATTTTATTAACATAAAATGTTTAGTCCAACTTTGTATATGGCGTGCGCCGCGCGGTGTATCAGAAGTGGAGAAGTAAAATAACTAACTCGCAAATGAAACAAAAACTATGACATGCATTACTAAAACTTTTCGTACGCTATTGACCCTGTCTTGAGGTAAAAAAATCATGACTAGTTACTTGACTTGTTTATTACTCCCTACTGATTTTCCACATGGAAAAATGACTCCCACATATGTGCATGATGTTAGGGTTATTAAATTGGTTCCCAATTTTTTTTAAATACATGTGACAAATCTTTATTTATTATAATAATCAATAGGTTCCTTATTTATACCAACAATATTGGAGGTGTTTTGGAGAACTTTTTTTCAGAATAAGTCAACTTATTTTAAGACAAAGTTAGAGATTCCTATCTTTTCAACTTATTTTCCAACTTATTAAATCTCAAACATATATTAAATACTTGTATAAAAATAATTATCAAAATATAAAATTTTTACCGGAAAATAACCCATAAATCCTTATAAAAAATTAAGCCAAACAGGCAAATATCAATCAAACAATTTCATACTACTCATTTCACATTTTTCGGAAATATTTTTTGGTGTCTAATTGTGTGTCTCTAAGAGAATCTCCAACCACAACAAATCCTTAGCTAAAATTAGATAAAAGATACTATAAATAAAAATTATAGAGATTATCTAAAAAAAACTTGAACTCCAATGGGTCAAAGTTGTTGGCTATAATTTTAGATAATTTCTACAGGTTGGCTATATTTGTCGAACCTCTATATAGCTGTAAGAAATCTGTAAGAAGATTCCACATCATTCATTACCATATTGAAGTGATATATTCTATTTATAACAACCTAAATTATTAATAACATACTATTTTTAAAATATAGCCAACCAATATAGCTAATACCATTGAAGTAAAATGTCTTACAGATTCAACAAATTTTACATAATGTCCTACAGGTCCAATTTAGCCAACCAATTTTAGCTATTCCCGTTGGAGATGCTCTAACACTACTTCATACATAGACTTCTTTGTTGTGTCATTATATCACATGCCATTAAAAAAATAAATTAGGAAGCATTTGATATGATTTGATTCGCAATTAGTATATTTTAATATACATTTTTAACTTGAGCAGCCGGGCAGCCGAGGTGTTTTCAACTTCTCATAAACTTGATCGACACTAATTATTTTTGGCCTAGGTCAACCTAAATATTCAAGGACGTATAACTAGGCCAACTGTCTGTCTGTCTGTCAAGTAAATACCCAGTCGGAATGGAATTAATTAAAACATTAATGAAATAATGACATTTTTATCACATTTTTATTCATTTTAAACAAAAATAACTATTTGTAGAATAGTTCGTCAAAAATACTTATCTATTACGCATTTGTTAAGTGCTTAACAAAAAAAAATCTTGTTACGCATATGTAATTAAGATGCATAACTAAAAAAAAAAAAATTCCCCCTATTACGCATGTTTCAAGTGAGTAACAAAAAAAATGTTACTACCCTATGGACAAATGGGTAACAATGTTATTACCTCATGGACAAATGTGTAATAAAAGTTATTATCTTATGGACAAATGTGTAACAAACTATTTGTAATATGTATAAAATTGAAATACATGTATTACTCCTTTCATAAATGCGTAACACTTAATACCCAGACTAAAAATACGTAATAAATTTGTATTTTTGATCATTCTCCCACGCACATGGTATTCTTGTCAAAAAAGTAAAAAAAATGGTATTTTTACCCTTCACCCAACATTAATCAAATGATTTTATTCGGTTAGTAACTGTATTAGTCATGTAATCAGTTCCCACCCCTAAAGTAGGGTGTCCAAGGATCTTTACCCGAGTAATGTTAGGAAATTCAAAAAAAAAATTGTAAAATTTTATATAAAAATGATGTGACATGAGTACATGACACATAGCACATTTTGATTTGATATATACATATATATATATATATATATATATATAGGCCAAGGTTCTAAAGAGAACATGCTTAAAAAGAGAACGAGAGAACATCTCAAAAAAATTAATTTAAAAATTGTAAAATATTATAAATATTCTTAGATGCATTTTATGATTTTCAAACTTCAATAATTTTTTGTGGAAAAAAATATTTATGTGAATTTTATTTTTTTAATCTCTTTTAGAATCTCACAAATTTTTAAGAATCTCACAAGTTTTGAAGAATCTCTTTTAGAATCTCGCAAATAGTTTTTTACACATGTATTTGTTGTTCATAATTGTGTTTTTTAGAATTGTATTAATGATATAAACATATTTATAATTTTTTTGAAATTTAAAAATCAATATTTTAAGTTGTTCTCTCGTTCTCTTTTTAAGCATGTTCTCTCTAGAACCTTACTCTCTCTCTCTCTCTCTCTCTCTCTCTATATATATATATATATATATATATATATATATATACTAGTTGTCAAATAAAAACCAAAGTTATAATAGAAATTAGAAACCAACTATAAATAAATTATACTCCCTCCGTCCCAGCCGGTTCTATATATATATATATATATATATATATATATATATATATATATATATATTTAAGTAGGTAAAGTAATGAAAAGTAGGTAAAGTGGTGGGACCTATTAATATCTATGTATATTATAAATCCTGAATACTTTTTGGCCTGTACTATCTGTTTTAACCTTTCTTAAATTGTTCATTTCCTTCCTAAAATTGGACAATAAGGGACTGAAAAGTAAAATCACTTAGGAATGAAAAATATTCAAAAAAAGCCACGTAGGCACCAATTAATTGAAATTACTTAACAATCTCCTAATTTCTTGCATCTTAATTTAGGAATGTTACGATCTAAATTTGGAAGTACTTGCATAATTTATGATTCTTTGGTTTACTTTTGAATCTTACTTCCGTAATTTAAGCATATTTTGAATTTAAATTTTATGGTTCTTGCTGAGTGATAAACTCAATATTTTTCAAATCTTTCCTTGATTAAAGTTCGTAATCTCCTCATGTATACACAAATTTCTTCATATCTTTTTTAAAATTCAAAAAAATATTGCTTCATATATATGAACACACAGTTAATACCATTTTCTTAATTGTAGCCATAATTCAAAAAATATCTCACAAAATATGGATCAATCAAGAAACAATATTCATATTAGAGCTCGGATTAATTTGATGAATATTATATAAACAACTTCTCTCACCTCTCTCTCAAAATGGTGGTACACATAAAATATCTTTAATCTCTCTCATCCTCTCTCTCAAGAATGGCGGGACACATAAAATATCATTAATCTCTCTCATCTTTTTTCTTTCTTTCGGTCTTCGTGGTCTTTTTTTTATGTATTCATATATGTGTGTATGTGTATACTATATTTGTTTTTTACTAATATTTGCCTGTTTGAATTTACAGAATATGAAACGAGAATGATTTTACAATGAATTTGTGATTGAGACGATTTACAATATACAAATTCAACGATGAATATGATTAATTGGGTATGTATCTTGATTCTAAAAACTTGTATCTCGATTCAATATCATCTTCTCTGATTGTTAGTGTTATTCCCAGATTACACACTTGTATAATTGTAGAAGGGGGGGTTGAATACAATTCTTGATAATTATAAATTTCTGATAAAAACCACAGAAATCTATAAGGAAATAATTGCTGAATAAGAAATGGTTCACAAACACATAAAAAATCAGGTGGTTAAATGTACCACCTGAGACTTTTATTCGAAGAAAACCCTGTGATACAAATGTACACAGCTTCTGTGTTTACAACTCTTAGCTTCTAAAGATATTCAAGAAACCCTAAGCAGATGTGTATGTTTTCTTACCATCTAAAGAGTTGCTACACTTGGTTATATATTCCAAGCTTACAAGTGCTACAGGAATAAGATAATATTAATCTAATTCAAGTTGACTTGCTACTCCACTCCAAATCCACATGTAGCCGAAAGGTTGTCCTTGTGAACAGATATGTCCCCTGCACCTTTCTTGTATGTACTGTGTAAATGGAATGCTTCTTTCTTCTGTGTTTCCAAAGTATGGCTGCCATATTGCTTTTTATACCTACTATCAACCCATGTGATCTGTCAGTCAAACCTGTCCTTATCAACTGCTAATTCCTAGCATAGGATAAAGTGACAATGATTATCCGTTGATGTTGTGTCTACTTATCCGTTGATGGTAGTTTGAGCTGTATCCGTTGATCGATTAGATTTGAGTTGTATCCGTTGATAGAGCCCTGTTCTCATCCGTTGATACATTTTCACTTAGACAGAATTACATAGCATAGCTTATTTACAATTGGCTACCCTATTCTGCCTATCCATTGATGGTCAACATGACTCTGAATAAAGACACTATCAACTGATAAATAGAGATATTGCAGTATGCTACAAAACCTCATCCGTTGATGAGCTACCTGTCAACGGATAGAGTTATAAGGTCTTATCCGTTGACAGTTACAAAACTTGACTTATACAATTTTGCTTGAATGTTAAGTTATCATCAACTACAACATATTCCTAACAATCTCCCCCAATTTATACTTGATGGCTATAAAGCATAAATTCAGAACCTTGATGATAACAAAACATTCCTAACGATATATACACACTTCAGTATGCAAACATTGTATTAAGCTACAAAAATTAAAAACAGAAAGCTTTAAGAAACTTATCAGAGATGTGCTCCTTTAGATTGAGCAGATTAATGAGGTTTCCTCTCTCTGGTTGGCTGCACCCTTGACTTTCCTTCCTTGGCAGAGTTGGACTCAATTTGCACTTGAAGTTGCCTATAGAAGGTATCTTCTTCAACAACCTTTGGATTTAGCTTTAGTTGTAACCATCTCAGGTAGTCAGAACTAGCCTTTGACAGTTGGTCTTCTAACCTGAAGAATCTCCTAGTGCCCTCATCATCCCTGAACTCCATCATCCAAAAGGGTTGAATGTGGATTTTCTGTCCATTATAAGGGATCTTCATTTTCTTTGGTAGACTTGAGGGTGAGTTCCATTCTCTCCTTATTTCTTCTATTCTGCTAATTATCTCCCTTCTGGCTATCTCAGAGAACCCTGTGTGTCTCTTGAAAGCTGAGAACACTCTGGTCAATGTATGATAATTTTCTCCAAGAACCTTCTTTAGTGGCCATGTCCTCTGACTTCCTCCCTTGTAGACAAACACTAATCTCTCAGGCTGATTCTTGTACTTGTCAATTCCTCTTACTTCTGACAATTCATCCAAATATAGATTCATGTCAGAGTATTCTTCAATTTCTGCCTGATAGATAAAGTCTTCTTTGTTTTCCAAGATTGGTTGTTTGACAATGGCAGGTACCCTAGCAACTTGAACTGGTCCCTTTGAAAGTTGCTTCTTTGGAGCCCTTTTCTTCTGTTTTGGATTTAGCAAGAATGAAGGAACTTCAATTGAATCAAAATTCACTGGTTCCTCTTTAGGCCTTATGGGGTCACCATGAAAGTTTACAGTTGGGTCGATTACTATTGCAGACATAGGTACTGGTGAACCAATTGTTTCTTTTTCTGGAGAGGGTTCTGGAGAAAGAACCCTCTTGGTTTTAGCTTTCCTTCTTCTAGGTTTGATTTTGGGAACTTCCTCAGGTTCCTTCATTTCAACCTCTACCTCATCCATTAACTCTTGAGCTAGCCTGGCTTGCTTCTCTTCTGAGTTTTCATGTTGATTTTCTGTACTTGGATGGGCTTCCCTTTGGATTCTGGAGACTTCTTCTCTTTTAGCTTCCACAAATCTAGGATGACTGTTGGATATATTTAATACTTTTCCATTCCTCATGATTACAGCCATCCAATCTCTTACACTCTTATTTGTCTGAACTTTGAACTCCATAATTGTTTTTCCCATTAGCTTTACTTCATCATTCTTGGGAAATGGGTAGTCCAATTGAAGCTTGTTCTTCTCATTTTCCTTTGGTGGTGAGTAGGCTCTGGTTTTGATAGCTGGTTCAAATTCTTTGACAAATGATGGCTCAACATCATAGAATGTAGGAGCCACAACCCTTGGAGTGAGCACCTTCATGATTGTGGTTGATATTGTTGGAGCAGAAGATTGAGCATTAAGGAACAGAGTTGATGCAATTGATTCATTGATCATCCTCTCTGTCCTTAGAATTCTGTCATTAGCCTCCTTGTTTATCTTTTCCAAAGCTTCTATCCTGGCTTGCCTTTCACCATCTGAGATGTCTTCTAATCTTTGAATCTCAGGCAAAGCCACTTGTTTCTTCACAGGGGAAGCCTTTATCTCAAACTCTGTTGGATTGACCACTACAATTGGCTGTTGCTCCCCCTCAATATGTGCTATCTCACTACTGGTAGCTTGAAATTGGCCAGTAGATGTTGCAGCCTCTTCTGTGCTTGTTCCCATTTTCTCCCCCTTTTTGTTAGCATCAAGGGTTGGGGTTGAAGCTGCAAGTAGCATTTCCAGTAGTTGAGTTTGTTTTGTTTGATTGGCAATGATGGTGTGCAATTGAGATTCCATACTATCCACCCTTGAGGAAAAAAGCTGAACAGACTTAGCCAGGCTATCTTCTTTGAGAAGTTTGCTAGAAAGCACCTTCTGAGTGGTAGTAGGAGCTAGTGCCTCAATCCTGGCATCTAGTGCTATTTTCATATCTCTAATTGCAGACTGGACCTCCTCTTGCTGTGTTCTTTGAATAACAGATTGCATCTTTTGTAATTTCAGGGAGGCCATTACTTGCTCAAGAACAGTCTTTCTCTGTGGTTCTGCAGTTTGGTGCTCAGCCTTAGCAGATTGGTATTGCTTCATGATTTCCACATTGAGATGCCCAAGTTCAGTGGCATTGGAAAACATCCATCCTGGAGTTTCATCTTCATTTATGTCTTCACCATCTGAACTTTGACTGTCATAACTGCCAAACTCTTCACTTCCAGCATTTGGAGACAGGGTTTGTAAAGCTTCTTTTGCTCTTTGAAGAGATTCTGAGGTGTGCACTAGGTGCATTGCCTCCTCTGCCTCCACATTGCCCTGCTGTGCCATGACTTGATAGGCAGAAACAGGATGAGTAAAGGTTTCAGGATCCAAAGAGATGGAGTCAATAACTGACTGATATTCTTGTCTAAATTCCATCTCTTTGGAAGCTTCATTAACCTCCATTAACTCACTTGCAATGACTGATTCTTCCTGCCTTATTTCTCCTGTAGTCCCTTCTCTCCTCTCATCTCTCTTTTCTTGCATCAGGGGCTCCCCCTGGCTCACACCTCTCACACCCTCACCTTCACCTACTAAGGTGGAACTCTCTAGCTCTCCTTTTGCCTGACCGGAAGAAATGGTCAGCCTCTCATTGATTTTCTCTCCTTTTGCCTGCTCACAAGGCAGCCTCTCACTCCCTTCCCTCATTCCTAAAAGTGTTTCAATTACTACAAACTCCTCCACAGTTGACATAGGAATGTCACATTTTGCAGTGGTAGAGAGAGTTGTCAACGGATAAGGAGTATCCGTTGATGTAGTAGTTATTGCTGTCAACGGATAGTTAGTTGAAGACATATCCGTTGATGAAGAAACACTTGTCAACGGATGAAGGATATCCGTTGATGAAGGTAAACGAGTATCCGTTGAAGTGAAAACCAACACGGAATCTGTGGTGATTGATTTTAAGGAAGAGGCCACAGATAGTGTTGTGAATTCAGGAATGGAAGATTGATGGCCCAACAAATCATCTAAAAGAGGATGACCACCAATTGTTGAGTGGGGCTTCTCCATGAATTTTAAAGATGGAGAATCAGGAATTGATGTAGATATCATATCCACATCCAGAGATGGAGTTGGTGATGGTGGATCAAAATGTGTATCGATTTGAAGGTTAAGATCAAGGGGCTGTGACTCCACATTTATTGAAGTCACATCAAACTGAATTTGAGAAGGTACAGTTTGCTGTACAGTGTGTGCACCCTGTGATTCCCCAATGGTTTTGGATTTTACCCTTCTACCATAGGTTTTTGAGGGAGAGCTATCTGTGTCCCTTGCCCTTTTGTGCTGTGTTCCTGAAATGGAACTCAAATTAGTAGTCACACCCTGTTGAGAGGATGTAACTAGAAATTGGCTTGTAGGTTCATTAACAGTCTTTTGAGAGACTGAAATGTTGGGTGCACTTGCCTTACCTTCCTTATCCTTAGGGCTTCTTTGATGTTCACCCTGTCCCTCACCACTCACTACCACCTTCACACTCCCCTCAAGAGCTTTGGTAGTTTTTGCAACAGATGCCTTTTGAGAGACACCTGAGGTTTGTCTTTTAGATTGTGGTTTAGGAACTTTGGATTTGGTCACTTTGGTAGGAGCCTGTTTGATCACAGTCACAAACTCCATTGTGACACTAGAAGGCAAAGAAATTTGGGGGTTGGAGATAGGAAGTTCAGGGTTGGAAACAGTTACCTGAATAATTGGTAGATATACCAATTGTACTTCTGCATTTAGGTTCATTCGAATCAAATCACTTAAGACTCTCTTCTCCTGAACAAAACAATTGAACTTGCTATCCGGGTTAGCAATGGATAGCTCATTCTCAGATACATGCAGTGCTAGGAGCATTAAAAATCTAGCAAAATAAACATTCTTGCCCCTAGTTTCCTTTTTACCTAATTTAGCTGCTATCTCATACATGACTAGTATGCCAAAATTATAAAATTTATCAGTTAAAAGCATACAAAGCATAATTAGCATGGAGTTGGTAACAGCATCAAAGTTACTAATCTTGCCAGAAAAAGTTTTAATGAAGGCATCACAAAGATAACTCCATTCCTTAACCATACCTTTCCTAACAATTTTCCCTAAGTTCTCAGTACTAAGGGTATAATTTATGGAATTAAGCATGGTAACAATTTCAGCATTACTGGGTTCCTTCAGACAGTTATTCTCAGGCAATTTTAAACAAGCAGTTAACACATCAGAATTAACTACATAATTTTTACCCTTTAAAGAAAAAGCAAGTGTACCGTCTGTGCCATTGTACTCAGCAGATGCCCACATCTCTTCGATAACCTCATGGATTAGAGGAGTGGTGGCAGTCATAGCATGTGACAGTTTGCATTTCTTCACGAAATTCATCATGGTGTGATATGCTTCTGGAGCGTTCACAGTGTCAACAAAGGCCGCGAAATTGTTCTTCTCATAGGTAAACCCGGTGGAAGACATCATCTTAACAATAGGCGCCATTGGAGTGTTTGAGCTTTTGTTGCAGAGAGAGATTTAGTGAAGAAGATGCAGTTAACTAATGAGACTCTTGAAAATGAATAAAGGTGAAATGTGAGAATACAAAACAGCCTTTTATATATTCCAAGAATTAAAAATGAAATAATTAAGAGTAATTACCCCATTGGTCAAAAGTAACTGTCAGACAATAAATAAAAGAAAAGAAGTACAGCCGTGACTAATTATACACGTTTATCAACGGCTATATAAAAAGCATATGTATATCAACGGATAAAGATTGGACGGTTGAGAAAATAGTTTATCCATCGATGACGTGGACAACCTGTTATCCGTTGACATACGAAAATCTAGTAATGTGTTTACACTACCAACGGATAAAAGGATATCCGTTGATAAGCAAATTTTGCCTTAGACAAAATTTCTGCTAAGAGTTATTCTGAGAGTTTTTAATTCTCAAGTAAATCAAAACACATTTCTAGCTGCAATACAGTATTATTAGATACCACTAGGAATTATGAAAAATTAAGCATACCTAGTTCACCTACCAATCTTGTGAATGAGGATTCATCAAGAGGCTTGGTGAAGATATCTGCAAGCTGCATTTCACTTGGCACAAAGTGCATTTCTACTGTACCATTCATCACATGCTCTCTGATGAAATGGTATTTGATGTCAATATGCTTGGTTCTCGAATGTTGCACTGGATTTTCTGTGATGGCAATAGCACTAGTGTTGTCACAGAAAATTGGAATCTTCTCAACTTTTAGACCATAGTCAATAAGTTGATTCCTCATCCAAAGAATCTGTGCACAACAACTTCCAGCTGCAATGTACTCAGCTTCGGCTGTAGAAGTGGAGACTGAGTTCTGTTTCTTACTGAACCATGACACAAGCCTATTCCCTAGAAACTGACAGGAGCCTGTAGTACTTTTCCTATCAATTCTGTAACCTGCATAGTCTGCATCTGAATAGCCAATTAGATCAAAGCCAGAATCTCTTGGGTACCAAATGCCAAGGTTTGGTGTTCCCTTGAGATACCTGAAAATTCTCTTAATAGCAATCAAGTGAGACTCTCTAGGGTCAGCTTGAAATCTAGCACAAAGACATGTGGAGAACATTATATCAGGTCTACTAGCTGTTAGATATAGAAGTGAGCCTACCATGCCTCTATAGCTTGAGATGTCCACAGATTTTTCCTTAGTATTCAACTCAAGCTTAGTTGCAGTGGCCATAGGTGTTTTTGCAGAGGCACAATCCATTAAGTCAAATTTCTTTAAGAGATCATAAATATATTTTGTTTGACTTATGAAAATTCCCTCATTAACTTGCTTTACTTGTAAGCCAAGAAAGTAAGTTAATTCACCCATCATGCTCATTTCATACCTACTTTGCATAAGTTTGGCAAACCTTTTACAAAGCTTCTCATCTGTAGACCCAAAAATAATATCATCTACATAGATTTGAACAAGTATTGAAGAACCATTGACATTTCTATGAAATAAAGTTTTATCTACTGTACCTCTAGTGAAGTGATTCTCCAGAAGAAATTGAGATAAAGTGTCATACCAGGCTCTTGGTGCTTGCTTCAAACCATAAAGTGCTTTCAAGAGAAGATATACATAATCTGGAAATTCTGGATCTTCAAAGCCAGGAGGTTGATGGACATATACCTCTTCTTCCAGTTCCCCATTTAGAAAGGCACTTTTAACATCCATCTGATAGACTTTGAAGTTGGCATGTGCTGCATAGGCTAGGAAAATTCTGATGGCCTCAAGTCTTGCCACTGGTGCAAAAGTTTCATCAAAATCTATTCCTTCTTCTTGAGAATAGCCCTTTGCCACTAATCTAGCTTTATTCCTCACAATTATGCCATTTTCATCAGTCTTATTCTTGAGAACCCATTTGGTACCTATGATACCTCTATCATCAGGTTTGGGCACAAGCTTCCATACTTTATTTCTTTCAAATTGGTTTAGCTCTTCTTGCATTGCTAAGACCCAATCTGGATCTAGAAGAGCATCCTCCACTTTCTTAGGTTCCTCTTGAGACAGGAAACTACTGTATAGGCATTCTTCTTGTGTGGCTCTCCTAGTTTGGACTCTTGAGTTTGAGTCACCAATGATTAACTCAAAGGGATGATCTCTGGTCCATTTTCTTGAAGGTGGAAGGTTTGATCTAGATGAGGTTGCTTCATCTACGTGAGTATGATATTGTTGATTGGATATTGAGTTTTGACTTTGAGAAACTCCCCCTGAGTTTGTTGTCCTTGAGGAATTATGAAGTTGACTGTCAACAGAAGCATCATTTTGTCTATCAACGGATGCTCCATTTTGCCTGTCGACGGATACATGAGAATGTCTGTCAACGGATGCATCTGATGATCTAGTATGACTGTCAACGGATGCTTCATTTCCAGTGTTAGCATCACTTCTAGTTGGACCAACAGCTCTAGGTGAATTTCCAAGGTCATGATCTTCATTTTCCTCATCATCATCAATGTACATTCTTCCTTCTACCTCATTTTCAAATCTCAACTTTTCATGGAAGCCTTCATCATTCAGACCTAGAATCTTCTGATCATCAAACACAACATGTACAGATTCCATGACAATGTTGGTTCTTAAATTGTAGACTCTATAGGCTTTCCCTGCTGCATACCCAACAAAGATAGCTTCATCTGCCTTTGCTTCAAATTTGCCCAAGTTATCTCCATGATTCCTTAGCACAAAACACTTACATCCAAAGACATGGAGAAAAGCTAACGTTGGTTTCTTGTTGGTGAATAAGTGGTAAGGAGTCATTCCTCTAGCTTGATTGATCAAGGAAATATTCTGAGTGAAGCAGGCAGTGCTGACAGCTTCAGCCCAGAAATATGTTGGCAATCTTGATTCACTTAACATTGTTCTAGCTGCTTCAATGAGAGTTCTGTTTTTCCTTTCAACAACCCCATTTTGTTGAGGTGTTCTAGCAGCAGAAAACTCATGGACAATTCCATTCTCTTCACAGAAAATATTTATTGTGGAATTTTTGAATTCAGTGCCATTGTCACTCCTGATTCTTTGTACTTTTACTTCAGAACCATTGTTTACTTGTCTGAGATGATTGATGATGATTTCACTTGCACAATCTTTGGAGTGCAGGAAGAAAGTCCATGTAAACTTAGAGAAATCATCCACAATCACCAGACAGTATTTCTTCTTTGAGATGGACATGACATTTACTGGACCAAATAAGTCCATATGCAGCAATTGAAGGGGCTTAACAATAGATGACTCTGTCTTGCTCTTGAAGGATGATTTCTTTTGCTTTCCTAATTGGCAGGCATCACACAGTCCATCTTTGATGAACTCCAATTGAGGGATTCCTCTAGCAAGATCCTTTCTTACCAAATCATTCATTACTTTAAAATTCAAATGAGACAGCTTTTTATGCCATAGCCAACTCTCATCCTTGCTTGCTTTGCTGAAGAGACAAGTAATGGATTCTGAGCATACTGAGTTGAAGTCAGCTATGTAAACATTTCCTTTTCTAAAGCCTGTCAGAACCACATTGTTGTTTTTCTTGGTAGAAACAACACAGGCTTCTTTAGTGAACTTTACTTCATAGTCTTTGTCACAAATCTGACTGACACTCAGCAAATTGTGCTTCAAACCTTCAACTAAAGCCACTTCTTCAATGATGACATTGTCCTTTGTAATCAAGCCATATCCCTTAGTATAACCTTTGCTGTCATCTCCAAAGGTAATCCTAGGGCCAGCTTCCTCCTTGAACTCTGTGAGCAGGGTTGAATCTCCTGTCATATGCCTAGAACATCCACTGTCTAGGTACCATAGATTCCTCTTATTTCCCTGCACACAATCCAAAATACAAATCAAGTTGATTTTGGTACCCAAGTTTCCTTGGGTCCTTTCTTGTTAGCCTTTGGTTTTACACTCTTGGCAATCTTCACTTTGGGTGTAGATGCTTGAGTGATAGGTTTAGACAGATGCTCATTTGCATAAATATTTGATGCATGCATTTGTGAAAAATTGGCATACATATTATCCATGCTGGGGATGCTCCATGACATTTGTGGCATATTCACAGATTGAAAATAAGGATTAGGCACATATGGCATGTTCACATATGGATTTGAAAAACTAGCATTCGGATACAAACCAGGCATTGCAGGCATACTTGGCATAGATTGAGGTACATGAACAGGAGTCCTTTTAACAGACTTGCAATTAGAAGATAGATGATTGACACTATTGCAATTACCACAAGTTTTCCTAGGAGCAAACTTGTCAGGAGAATAATTGTTTTTCTTGTTAATGCCTATCTTACCATTTCTGTTCTTTTTCTTTTTACCCTCAGTCTCTACCTTTTCATTAACTGACTTACCAACAGCCTTTTTGTTGGGTAAATCACCTGCCTTAGCCTTCTCACTAGATTTGGCTTGGCTGCTTTCACCAGAAACAAAGTTCTTGGCTACTGGACCATACTGATTGTTCAGTCTCTTGAGTTCCTTCTTACTAACAGACTTTTTGTTAGTCGACGGATACCTCTCATCCGTTGATGGTTCATCTGTCAACGGATGATCACTATCCGTTGATTCACAAATAGTCTCTAGATCCTCAAGGCAAGGTTCTAGCTCCTTTTTCTTCTGAGTCCAGGTATCCCTTACAAATGATTCTATTCCCTGGACTTCTATTATGTTTTGAGAAATATTCCTACAACTTTGAAATTTAGCAATTATTCCTTGTTCTTTTTCAAGCTGGTTTCTTAAGATCAATTCTCTTTTTAACACAGCTTCAAGTTCATTTTTAGCATCATTGCAATCAACTCTCATTTTCTCAAATTCTAGAAATTGAACTTCCAGAACTGCATTTCTATCACTTAAGAACTGATTAGTTTCTTTAATCCTATTGTTCTCTTTAGTAAGTGATTTAAGAGTAACACTCAAGTGATATAGTTCAGTAGACATATCATCTATAACACTATTGCATTCCTCTTTGGTGAGCTCAGAGAGATTAGTAGAAAATACCTGATTGCTAGCTGAACTTGCTTCCTGCTCAGAATCAGCCATTAATGCAAGGTTGACAAACTCAGCATCATCATCAGAATGATTTCCATCAGCAGCCCAGTCATACTCTTGGGTCATGAATGCCTTTCCTTTCTGTCTGAGAAGATCAAAGTATTTCTTCTTGTAGTCAATAGTTTCAGTTGACTTTCCCTTGTTCTCAGATCTAGGCTTCCTGCATTCACTTATCATGTGACCAGCAATACCACAATTATAGCATTTAATTTTGGATTTATCCACATAATTGCTTGTAGAAAAATCCTTGTTAAATGGCTTGGCCACCCCAGAGTTTCTTCTGAATTTTAGCTTAGAGAATCTCCTTGATAGAAAGGCTAAATGCTCATCTATCTCATCCAATTCATCCTGCTGTAGGACACTCACTTCTTCAGACACCTTTTCCTTGCTTTTGCTTGATTCTGTTCTACCTTCACAAACCTCCCTGTTTGGTGTAGATTTAGCAGCTTCAGTCCTCTTTTCCTCCTTCTGCTCCAAGTTGGCAACAAGTGCAACTGACCCACTTTTCTTTTGGACCTTCTCAATTTCTTCATCCTGCTCCATTTCTAGTTCATATGTCTTTAAAGTTCCATAGAGTCTTTCAAGAGTAAATGACTTGTACTCTTGAGTGTTTCTTAGAGAAACAGTCATAGGCTTCCACTCTTTGGGCAGTGATCTCAGAAATTTGAGATTAGAATCTTTCACTTGGTAGATTCTTCCATACAGTTTCAAGCCATTCAGTAGCTTTTGAAATCTACTAAATGTATCATTCAATGTCTCTCCATTCTTGAAATGGAAGTGCTCATACTGTTGGATCAGTAGTTGCATCTTGTTTTCCCTTACCTGTTCTGTACCTTCACAAAGGGTTTGAACAATGTCCCATACTTCCTTGGCGGTAGTACAGTTGATAACATTGTCAACCATGTCTGTTTCTAAGCCATTAAACAGAATATTCATGGTCTTTTTGTCCTTGTGGACTTCTGCAATATCCTCAGCGCTCCATTCAGAAACAGGTTTTGGGATGTACGTGTCTGGTGCATCTGCAGCAAGACCAACTCTTGAAGCAGCCTTCATTGGAACATGAGGACCCTTCTCAATGCAATCTACAAAACCTACATCAATAGACATGAGATGTAGACGCATTTTTACTTTCCAGTGAAAGTAATTTTCCCTATCAAGAACCGGTATCTTCACTCCATAATCCTTCTTAGACATGTTGAAAGTGTGTTGATCTTTAAACTTCAAATATATTAGAAGCTTGCTCTGATACCAATTGTTATTCCCAGATTACACACTTGTATAATTGTAGAAGGGGGGGTTGAATACAATTCTTGATAATTATAAATTTCTGATAAAAACCACAGAAATCTATAAGGAAATAATTGCTGAATAAGAAATGGTTCACAAACACATAAAAAATCAGGTGGTTAAATGTACCACCTGAGACTTTTATTCGAAGAAAACCCTGTGATACAAATGTACACAGCTTCTGTGTTTACAACTCTTAGCTTCTAAAGATATTCAAGAAACCCTAAGCAGATGTGTATGTTTTCTTACCATCTAAAGAGTTGCTACACTTGGTTATATATTCCAAGTTTACAAGTGCTACAGGAATAAGATAATATTAATCTAATTCAAGTTGACTTGCTACTCCACTCCAAATCCACATGTAGCCGAAAGGTTGTCCTTGTGAACAGATATGTCCCCTGCACCTTTCTTGTATGTACTGTGTAAATGGAATGCTTCTTTCTTCTGTGTTTCCAAAGTATGGCTGCCATATTGCTTTTTATACCTACTATCAACCCATGTGATCTGTCAGTCAAACCTGTCCTTATCAACTGCTAATTCCTAGCATAGGATAAAGTGACAATGATTATCCGTTGATGTTGTGTCTACTTATCCGTTGATGGTAGTTTGAGCTGTATCCGTTGATCGAGTAGATTTGAGTTGTATCCGTTGATAGAGCCCTGTTCTCATCCGTTGATACATTTTCACTTAGACAGAATTACATAGCATAGCTTATTTACAATTGGCTACCCTATTCTGCCTATCCATTGATGGTCAACATGACTCTGAATAAAGACACTATCAACTGATAAATAGAGATATTGCAGTATGCTACAAAACCTCATCCGTTGATGAGCTACCTGTCAACGGATAGAGTTATAAGGTCTTATCCGTTGACAGTTACAAAACTTGACTTATACAATTTTGCTTGAATGTTAAGTTATCATCAACTACAACATATTCCTAACAGTTAGCAAGGTTTTCTTTCCCAATTTTTCTCTTTATCCATGTATTTTATTGATGTTTTAATCAATATCGTCTTCTCTGATTATTTTCTCTTTGTCAATGGCAAACAGTTCTAACAAGTCTGCATTGAAGGTGTTTGATTAAAGTTCTGTATGATTTAAAGTGTATTTTTTTTATTTTGATGTTCTTTGACATGCTTTGTTTTGCTTTTTTTGCAGCTTTGACGAGAGAAATCGGAGAAATGGCTTCATCCTGTTTTCTGTATTTTGTTTGGGGTTCTGAATTTATCGGGAGCTGCAAAAGGTCTTTAATCTAGAGTCAATTTCAAGCAAAAGATCTTCAATCTGGAGTCAATTTCAATGTGTATATTTGGTCAAATATCCTATTTTTGTTTATGATATACGTTTATTTATCTTTAAAGTGTTTGTTGCAGGCTTTAAATTTATACATTTTTTTCCTACAAATGGACGTATTGAGTTAGTATTTATATTGATCATATATCGATTGCTAAAGGTATGCGTCAGGCCCGTAAGGTATGCGTGAACTGAAGTGCCTACTCTTTCTATTGCATAGATCTACAGTCTACTCAATTTTTTACCTAGATGATGATTTTTAACTTTAAATTTAACATGTTGAATCATGTTGTACACATGTCTCCTTCTCTTGCTTAACGCATCCTCTCAATATGTACTTGCCAGGAGATATTTCATAAACTATTGTGTGGATCCTTAATTAAGGATCCAATGTCAATATGTCATGAGCATCAATTTTCATCCAAAATAGCAGACTACTCTTTTAGGTTGGTTTAAAATTGATCTGTAATGCATAAATGATTGATGGATTACGACCTTGGTGAGTAAAAGTAAGGTAAAAAAATTGTTTCGCTCCTCTCACTCTATATCAACTATATAAATATATGAAATGCTTAATAAAGTTAAAAGTATCGTTAATGACTTTATTTCTGGTGTTATAGGTATCATTATTGACTGCAGTTCAGGTGTTAAAAGTATCCTTATTGAAGCACTAGACATGCAGAAGAAACATCGTTGTACATGGGAATAGCCTAGGCTGTTTAAAATTATAATGTTGTCGGGTATCTTCATTGTAAGCATTCTTATGTTAATCAAGTTGTATATTTCTATTAAATAGACATCATATGGTGTTATATCAGTTACTTTAATGCCACTTCCAACTGTTCTCGAGCCTTCAATTGCAAATAATTGAGAAAACGGGATAATGAGAATGAATTGCCAGTTTCACAACTTTCAAGAACAATATGACTTTAATGTTAAGACATGGTATTATTTTCCACAGAGATGATTTTCAGTCATAGTGGTTCAAAATACTATTCTTATCAACTGAATGGAATATACTGTATCCAGTTAGAGGAAACTGTTAAACTTCCTGGTATTCAAATTCTTACTTGATTTTCTCTTATCACATTATGATCCATTTTCAATTATATATAATCAAGTCAATACAATCTTTTCATTTAATACGTAATAAGAATTTGAAATTCAAATTACTTATTTAATACACAATCTTCCCAATTAATTTAAAATCTTGCATGATTTTCTCTTATCATATTGATATGGGCTGAAAATAAGCCCTAAAGACACATTTAATGTGGCATTAAATAAACCTAGATTGGTCCAAGGTTAAAGCCTATTAATAAGGCCCGAAACCCTAATTAAATGATAAAATTCGTGGGTCATTAATGAGCCTAAAAATCAGCTGACGAAATATTATCTAGAGAGGATAAACATCCCCAAAAATTGGTCTTCAAGTCACCAAGACACACAAGGAAACTAATTCATACAATCAAGGATATGAAATCCTTATCAACTATCAATCAGGAGACTTGCCCACCAAGTCTCCTAAAGCTTCTCTAAATACAAGGCTTCTCAGCCTATATAAACAGGGTCTAACCCCTCATTCAGAACTACGTTTTCTTGGCTTGATTCTCTAATACAGAGATACGTAGGCATTCTGTGAGGACCGTTTAGTCTCGAACGCAGAAGCAGCCATTAAAGCTCGAAGCTCAACCACCCTTAGCATTAAATACAGACAAACCCTAGCCGTCATAATCATAACCTAGTTTTTATTCCACAACATTTGGCGCCGTCTGTGGGAATACAACAACAACCATGGTGAACACACGGAGAGCAATACCAGTCACGACCGGAACCACTGATAGCACCGCTGCTCCTCCTACTTCGGAGGCGACATCCCAACCTTTGGTTACTCAACCCCAAGGGACAACTCCCCTAGGGATTGGAGCTCAATCTCAAGGATCGCTGCCCTTGGTGGTGAATCCCCCTCAAGAGACGAATCAGCTTCAGATGGTGGTTGCCCCACTTTACAACCATCCACTACCTCCGGGGGTACAGATCCATACCACGGATCTCCCCGCAAGCACAAACCCGATGTATGGGCTGCCAAACTATCCACCTATTCAAGGCACGGGACCAAGCGGTCATGCCCTTCAAGCACATGAGCCGTACAACCCCCCCTACATCAGAGGTTTAGGCCCTGATTATGGACAAGGGTACTATGATTACTCTGGTCCCTATACTGATGACTCCTCTTCTGAGTCAGAAGATCGAGACCGAGCCCCGAGGAGGCACCCAAGTAAGGAACCTGTGAGGCGTACTCGAAGAATCCATGATGGACCCCCCATGACAGCTGCAGAGAAGATCAAGGCTCATGAAGCTGAGATCCAAAGGCTGAAGGAAGACATGGCCAGAGAACAACAAAGGCAGAATCGGCCCCCTCCAAGGTCAGGAGAGATTCCCATTGTTGACTTGGAGGCCATCAAGACGACAAAGGAGGACCGAAGGACCTAGGTCAGAGGTTGTAAGGGCAGAGGTCCCAAGGGGAGACCCCAAAGATCTTATGATGCTAGGAGATCCTGATGATCCAACTCCCCCCTTTACTGAAGAAGTGATGAACGCCCACATCTCTCCCAAGTTCAAGATGCCGACCATCAAGGCTTATGATGGCACGGGAGATCCCACTATTCATGTAAGGACGTTTTCGAATGCATTGCTATTGCAACCTGCAAGTGATGCTCTCAAGTGTAGGGCGTTCCCTCAAACCCTAGCGGGCATGGCGCAACGCTGGTATTCTCGTTTGCCACCAAACTCAATTGGCTCTTTTAAGGAGTTGAGCATGGCCTTTATTAGCCAGTTCGTTAGCGGAAAGATGCATGAGAAAAGTTCTGCATCCCTCATGCATGTGACGCAAGGGAAAAACGAGAGCTTAAGAGACTATCTCAAACGGTTCACCAAGGAAACATTAAATATTACTGATCTGGATAATAAGGTCGCCATAGTAGCCCTGCAACACGGAACCAGCAACGACTTCTTTAGGAGGTCATTGGCAAAGCACCTACCAGAAAACATGATTGACCTCCAACAGAGAGCAAGCAAGTACATTAAGGCTGAGGATAGCATGCAGAAGGAAATCGTAACCACGAATGGAGGAAGTAGGAACTCAGATAAGAGAAAGACAGATCAGGAATATGATGCTAGGGACAAGTATCCCCGAACTAGCAAGGACTCCGACTCTGCTCTAGGACCGAGGTTTGTTGACTATGCAAGATTGAACACTCCCAGGAGTCAGATCTTGTTAGAAATTGAGAACGATAAGGATTTTCGATGGCCGAAGCCACTCAGGGGTGATCCCTCAAAGAGAAACAAGAATCAGTATTGCAGGTTCCACCAAGACGTGGGGCATGACACTGATGACTGCAAACAACTCAAAGATGAGATCGAGTTTTTAATCCGTAGAGGAAAACTGAGCCACTTCACTAAGGGTGAAGATCGTGGTGGTCAAAGAAGAAATCATGATAGGAGCGATGATGATCGAGATCGAAACCCACAGCCCCGAGGGCCAGTAATCAACATGATCTCGAGAGGCCCGACAGCGGTTGGGACAACCAAGAACTCTCGGAAGGCTTATGCAAGAGAGGTGGTGCACATTGTCGAAGAAGCACCGAAACGTGCAAGAACCGAGTTAACGATCGGATTTGAGGATTCAGATCTTGAAGGGGTGAAGTTCCCCCACGATGACCCGCTGGTCATAACACCCGTGATTGGGAACTCAGAGGTGAAGCGAGTCTTGATAGACAACGGAGCATCTGTGAACGTTCTGTTTCGCGAGGCCTTTCTGAAGATGGGATACAATAATTCTCAGTTGACCCCGTCCAACACGCCTATATACGGGTTCAATGGGGTAGAATCTAAAGTTGAGGGAACTATTCAGTTGCCCATGACGATTGGGCAGGAGCCTAAGGAGGCCACTCGGATGCTGAACTTTTCGGTTATCAAAGCGTTTTCCACCTACAACGCTATCCTCGGGAGGACTGGACTCCACGCTTTTAAGGCTGTGGCCTCAACCTATCACATGAAGATCAAGTTCCCAACCAGGAATGGTGTTGGAGAACATAAAGGTGACCAGAAAATGGCTAGGAGCTATTACAAAGCCGCGTTAAGGCCTAATGGAGTCGAGGGGCGGGTCCTCCCAATTGAAGACATGAGTGAGTTTGACAATGAAGACATGGATGCCTCAGTTTCTCATGCTTAAGTTATCTTAGTAGGACATAGCTTCATCTTTAGGAGAAGTAGAAATAAGGTTCGATGAAACCATTCCAGGGCTCATTGCCCCGAGTAGGACAAGTAATACTCTATGTAAGGGTGGAACCCATTTCAAGATATTAATGCAAGTTTGTTTTTCATTTATTGATTATGTGATCTTATTTATGTGCCAAGCACCTGATATGTGTAAGTCGAAGATGACCAAGCACTGAAAATAAAAGAACATATGAATGAAAACAAGCTCGTGCATAGAAAAGACCACGAAGGATCAATTGTCAGATTACAATACAATCGAATTAAAGTTCAATTCCATAAAGGACCCTGGATGTAAGATGAGATGAACAACTAAGCCACATGTGGCCACTTAAGCCATGAAAGGCTAACAACAAACCTCGAATCCCAACCAAGGGTCAGGGAACCCAAATGCATCCTTAATCAAGACCAAGGAGTCCAAGAAAACCAAGAAGGTCTGACAACTAACTATAAAACCTTGTGTTAGGAGCAAGCATTGAGTGTCGTCCTCATCAATAAGGAAAACAAGGTTCAAAAACCTATCTACTATGAAAACGAAGTCCTGATGGACCAACCGTGAAGGAACATAATCCACAACCCGAAAACCAATGGTAGTCTCGCCAAGTAGGCAATCAAATTAATAGAATTTGATATCAAGTATAAGTCAAGGATGGCCATCAAAACCCAAGCCTTAGCTGACTTCGTGGTTGAATGTACCATTAACAACCAAGAAGTCGGGGGGCAAGAGATAGTAACCCAAGAGGGCAAAGAACTGGAAAACAAGAATGAAGGAATACTGGGTGCTCTATTTTTACGGAACGTCAAAAACAAAAATCAAGAAGATTAAACAAAGAAAAGTCTGGAGAATGTATTCCGAGACTAAGGATTGGAGCCTTGATAGCCGGTTTAGGCTTGGCCAACCCTGAGGGTCAAGAACTTTAAAACTTGTGGAGATTCAAGATTGGTAGTCTCCCAAGTGAATGGCAAATTTGAAGCCAAGGAAAAAGCTATTACGAAGTACTTGAGATTGTGAAAGCTGTGATGGCTTAATTCGATGAATGCTTTGTGGAGTACATCCCGAGGGAGGAGAACATTAAGGCAGATGCCCTCTCTAAGTTCGCTTCCTCGGAGATAGAGAACTATGTTGGGAGTGTTTACTTTCAGGACTTGAAGACCCCTACTATCAATGTGAAGTTAGTGACACCGATCGATGTGCAAAGCTGTGGGATGAATCCTATCAAGGCTCACTTGGAAACGGGATGGCTCCCTGAAGATGTCATGGAAGCACGTAAACTCTCGGTAAGAGCTTTAAGATACACCCTGATTGAGGGTTTGCTATACAAGAGATCTTTTGTGATCCCGTACTTGAAGTGCTTGAGGCGCAGGAGGCCAGAGAAACACTCGAAGAAGTGCACGAAGGGATGTGTGGGCAACACCTGGGGGGCAGAGCCCTTGCTCATAAAATACGTCCCCTTGCTCATACCAGTGACTATTTAAGGGATGAACCCTCTAACAACATGAATTCAAGGAACTGAGACCTACTAAATTAGAGTCCAAAGAATGGATTCAAACCCTAAAGGGATGTATCCCCAATTTAGAGGGGTGACTTTGCTTACAATCGCAAACACCCTAACATGATTACGAATCTCTATAATGGTGTTACCATCACCAACAGGACAAAACCCAAGTTATGGGCTCCTACCCCTATGAGGGCTGAGGGCATGATTAGCCATGTGTTTAAATGCTCATCATAAAAAGTTCACTTGCAAGGATGATTATCCTCAACCTCGAAGGTCCAAAATAATAAATCTTAGCTCTTGAAGCACGTTTGATACATCAATAGGCATGACAACCCTTAAGGCCTAGGGTGGCCTCCATCAATGATTCGACAGATATTTTTAAGAAGATTGATGAAATTAGCTCGTGAAGCTCATATTCAATCATTGAAACAAGATCTGGAAAGATTATAGACTCGAAAGTCCCAAAGAGAAAGAATCCCCTCTGTTATTAACTCGAGTTATACTCCCAGAAGGACGAGGGTTGATACCCAAAATTTCAACCTAATGGCTTGGTGCGTTTAAGAGATCGTGATGATCCAACGAAAGTTTACAAAGAAATTCGAGATACCCCATGATCACGATCGATGATAGGGTGGTGATCAACACAAATTGGACTCTAAAAGGCCCAACAACACCAAGCCTGTCACGGCCCAACCAAGATTGATAAACCTAATTAAGGTTTTGAGATTGTTTTGACCCAAAGGAAAGGCCCAATCAAAACTTAAAAAGTTTATAGGCCCAACGATTTGAAAATCTAGATCCAGCCCATGAAAATTAAAAAGACAGGGCCCGCTAAAATCCATAATGAGATTTGGAGTTGCCAAAACAAGGCACGAGGTCGTGAGATTCGATCTCATTTTCTTGAATAATTACGAGCTCGGCTAGAAGACCTGGAAAATTTAATTCTAAGGTCGTAACCAACCTTGAAAATTGAGGTCGGAACAAAACAGATATCGAGGTCGTTTCTGACTTATGAAAAGCAAAGTAAGGCCACCACACAAACTGAGGTCGTTATGACATAGCTTGAGATCGCAAATCTCAGGTCGAATTTGAATTTGGAAATGTAAAAAATCCCCACGACCTGGGATTCATTTTGAGGTCGTTCTTAAGCTATACTGAGGTCGAGGTTGAACGATATCGAGGTCGTTTTAACACTATTTGAGCTCGTTCATTTCAGGTCGAAAAAACACTGATTTTCCTGGAAAAAAGCTACGACTTGGCCCCTATTTGAGCTCGTTTTTGAGCTCGAAAATTTACTATTTGAGCTCGAAAATGAACTAATTTCTGCTCGAAATTTCCAGTCGAAAATGACTTAGAAAGTAAGAAAAATGGCTGCGACCTTGAGGCAGATTGAGCTCGAATTTGAGCTTGGGTTTGCAAAATTTCGAGCCGAAACGATAATTTCTGAATAGTACTAGTCTTCAGCTCGACCCCAGCCAGGGGCTCTGCCCCTTGGACCCCGCCCGGGGGCTGCCGCCCCCGGCCCCCCGCTAGCACCGATTAGTGCCGATTAGCACATATTAGTGCCTGTTAGCACCGATTAGTGCCGATTAGCACCGTTTAATGCCGGTATAGCACCGTTTAGCACCGATTAGTGTCGTTAGTGCCGTTTTATGCCATTCGACATTGTTTAACACTGTTTAAACATTGTTTAAGGCTGATTAGCGCTGTCTAGTGCCATTTAACACCGATTAGTGTCATTCAACATCGTCGTAAATGCGTCGGTCGCTCCACGCTTTACATTAAGATGATAAGTTGAAAATACTCATGTAAGAGCAATAAACCCTGACCCAAGTCTCGAATAAGGCCGTTAAAACTTCAAGGAAAACCTGATCAGTTTCCCTAGAAGTTGGGGGGCAAATGATATGGGCTGAAAATAATCCCTAAAGACACATTTAATGTGGCATTAAATAAACCTAGATTGGTCCAAGGTTAAAGCCTATTAATAAGGCCCGAAACCCTAATTAAATGATAAAATTCGTGGCTCATTAATCAGCCTAAAAATCAGCTGACGAAATATTATCTAGAGAGGATAAACATCCCCAAAAATTGGTCTTCAAGTCACCAAGACACACAAGGAAACTAATTCCTACAATCAAGGATATGAAATCCTTATCAACTATCAATCAGGAGACTTGCCCACCAAGTCTCCTAAAGCTTCTCTAAATACAAGGCTTCTCAGCCTATATAAACAGGGTCTAACCCCTCATTCAGAACTACGTTTTCTTGGCTTGATTCTCTAATACAGAGATACGTAGGCATTCTGTGAGGACCGTTTAGTCTCGAACGCAGAAGCAGCCATTAAAGCTCGAAGCTCAACCACCCTTAGCATTAAATACAGACAAACCCTAGCCGTCATAATCATAACCTAGTTTTTATTCCACAACACATATTATGATCCATTTTCAACTATCAATAATCAAGTCAACATAATCATTTCATTTAATACGCAATAAGAACTTGAAATTCAAATTACTTATTTAATACACATTAATCTTCCCAATTAATTCGAAATCTTGCTTGATTTTCTCTTATCAGTTTCCTCCCATATATTTCGCAAATAATTTTAAATTTATAATTATTCATTTATGGAAACTATAACTCATTCATATAGTATCAATTAGCATTAATTATTCATATATCTATTTTTCATTTTCTTTTTCAAAATTTAGTTTTTGACTGTTTCAAATCTTAAATTTAAACGTTTTTTAGGATCAAATAGATTTGTTGGCCCAATTTTCTGCTTGGTTTGTTAGGATTTTCAAATTTAAGGAATATAAATAACAAAATTTTGAAATTGCAATTCTAAAGAGATTAATAGAGCTGAATTTATACTTTTTTATATACATTGTTGCAGTTAGTGAAGTATGAGATATAATAATTTTTCATAATTGATTGATATTTTTTAGTTAAAATTTTTAATTTTACAATATTTAAATTGCAAGTCTTCCTTGTTAAGAGACGGGGGAGAAATCTTGAACTAAATTTATAATTTTTTTTATAAACATCTATGCAATTAATGGAATATGAGATATGATACATTTTCATAATCAATATTCATACTTTGTTTCAATTTTTAATTTTACAATATCTAAATTGCGAGCCATCGCCATTAGGCGATGGCGAGAAGCCTTGAACTGAATTAATAAATTTTTATTATAGACATCTATGCAGATGGTGGAATATGAGATATGATACCTTCTAATAATTGATTTAAGTTTTTTATTTACAATATCTAAATTAAGGGCGACGATGAGAAAACTTAAACCAAATATTTATATAAACTTATTTACGTCGTCATGAAATATTTTAAAATACTTTTTCATAATTGAATTTTTATCTTTTAATTGTAATTTTCAGTTTCAAAATGTTTAAAATGCGAGAAGTCGCCGTTAGGCGACGACGAGAAACTCTGAACGGAATCTTATATAAATTTTTGTATACATTTATGTAATTACTGAAATATCTAATATGCTATCTTTTTGTAATTAGAATTGGAGTTATGTACCTCTTTTCTAGAATAACCGGCTATGATAAGTAGGAGACGAATGTTATTCTTTTTATTTGATGCTTTTGACATCGATTAAAAATATGATTACAATTTAACATTATTTTTTTCATTTCTTTTAAATTTAAATTAAAATGTTTTGTTAAACTATTTTTTGAATTTTTAATCGCATGCATATCGTAAGTTATCATTGATAATAAGACTATAAATTGATAATATTGTGAAATCTTGAATTGAATTTTTATTTTTTTATAAACATCAATGGAATTAGTGAAATATGATATATGATACCTTTTCATAATCGATTTTTATATTTTGTTGCAATTTTTAATTTTACAAGGCGATGGCGAAATTAATTTGTTACACTTTTAAATATCTTATCTTCCCTTTAAAAGATTTAAAAATTGTTTACGATATATATGCTTATGCTCATTAATTTTTCAATCATTGGGATATTATAATAAAGTTAATTATATCAAATTTGTGAATATAATCGCAACAATCAATTACTTGCATAATTTAAACTCTATAAATATCTTACCTTCCAGTTTAAAGATTTCAAAAATTGTGACAATATATATATAAAATATATATGGTTATGCTCATTAATTTTGCAATCATTGGAAGAATACTAGATTATAGCCCGTGCTACGCACACGGTAGTTTAAATTTAAATTTTATAATAAGATATATAATAATAGCGATTAAATAAAGAAAGTAACTTTATATTTAAGATCAAATAAATTAATATTGAAAGAAATAATATTAATAAAATAGTATTTTTCTATATTATAACAAATGCAATCAAAGATAAAATTATTTAGATTTTGTATATCTGTTATGTAGTAATAAAGAGAATAACTTTATATTTAAGATCAAATGAATTAATATTGAAAGAAATAATATTAATAAAATATTATTTTTCTATATTATAACAAATGCAATCATAGATAAAATTATTTAGATTTTCTGTGTCTGTTATGTAGTAATAAGCTTTCCAAAATTAAAAGATTTATTCAAATTTTCATTAATAGTCTTACCATAAATATTAAGAGAATATATTAATAGTATTTAAATTTGTATACAAACTTTCTTTAATTAACAATGGGTCAAATAATGAATTTGGATCTTTCCCAAACGTAATATGGATACCAAACCTAAAAATGGATTATCCAGTGGTTCAAAATCAATACAAAATTTTGTCCAAACCTAAATATGGATACAAAACCTTAGGTAAGGGCTATCCAGGTATCTTAGGTAAGGGCTATCCACTAATTTATAATATACTAGATTATAGCCCGTGCTACGCACACGGGTATTTTAAAAATTAATTAGTAATTGTAATAAATTATATAATTTCATATTTAAAAATTGAATAATTTAATTCTGAAAAAAGTAAAATTGATACAATAAGTGCATTTCTTTATATATTGTAATAAATTTATTTCGAAATTACTTTAATTATACAATTTAGAGTAAAAAGCACTTCGTGTACTTGCACTATACCGAAATCTGCACTTGGGATACTATAGTTCAAAAACCCCTACTTGTAATACCGCAGTTTCAAACTTTTTGCAATGTGTGTACTTCCGTCAATTCTATCAAACTCCGTTAGTTTAGATGGGGACATTTTAGTCTTTTTCTCATCATCTTCTTCCTCAAACCCATTTCCACCATTGTTGAATATTCCGGCGAGCTTAATATTCATTCATTCCGACTAAAATCGTCTATTAATTGTCGATTTTCTTTGCCCAAATTTCTGGGTAACACTAGACATTCATAAACATCACGAAATCTGCTGGAAACAACCAAAACCTTGCCATTTCCGGCAAATTCGAACCAAATTCCGGCCAAACTCGATTTTTACAAAATCGGGAACGAAATCAGGTGTTCTTGGTCCCAAAACGAAGCTCAGATCACAAGAAGACTGACCATGGCTTCAAATCATACAAACAATCTCTCAATAATGCAAACGAATGGTTTGAAAATTGGAAAAAAAATAGTTAGCTTGACTTACACATATCCGAACACAAACAATGGAATTGATTACATAAATTGACTCTTTAAGATCAGATAAAGCTATTGGAAGCATCAAAATCATTGAACATAGTTTAAATCAAAAACCCCCAAATTATAATTCAAGAACCCTAATTTTCGAATTAACGGCGTTAAAGCCAAATTGACGGAAGTACACACATTGCAAAAAGTTTGAAACTGCGGTATTACAAGTAGGGGTTTTTGAACTATAGTATCCCAAGTGCAGATTTCGGTATAGTGCAAGTACACGAAGTGCTTTTTACTCTACAATTTATTATATTTGTTATATATGTTACGAGATCATTTAAATTAATAATATTTTATTATATATATTATATATGCTATGAGATCATTTGCATTAATCAAGTTACCAAATTTTAAAGATAAATTCAAATCTATATTAATAAACATACCATAGATAATATATATTGCATTAATGATATTTAAATTTGATATACAAACTTTCCATAATCGAAACTAGGTCAAATAATCATATGGATCTTCTACAAACCAAAAATGGATATCAAACCAAAAATATGGATAGTCCATATATCTAAATAAAGTTAAAAAATTTAATCCGAACCTGAATATGGATACCGAACCTAAGGTATGGGTTATACACTAATGTATAATATATAGATAGATGATAGATGTTTAATATTGTAATAATACTGAATTGTTGATACCATATTTGTGTGAATAAAATCACAAAAATCAATTACTTGCATAAATTAATGGTTATTGTATATATATTACCTTCCAATTTTACTTTACATATCAACTAATAGAATACTAATAGAATATTATGCAATCATATTGTTATTTTACTGTACATTATAGCAAAAAATTACTCTACCGTGTCTATCATTATCCCAAATCTCTTTTTCCACTCATATGTTATAAATACCAATGGACTCTTTGTAAAGTCACTGAAAAAATGTAATTCATATTATAGTTAACAATCAGGTATGTTAACATTGTAGAATAAAGTAGTAAGATCATATCTTTTCTTTCACATCTATCTATATATATGAATGCTAGAAGACTACTTAAACCAACCATATATAATGTTTCATGTTTGCATGTAGATATGAATGTGCATAAGTATCTTGCATCACTGGACAATACAGAAATCACTTGGACTGTAAAGGTCCGAGTTACTAGAATGTGGGTGACAACCAATGGTGTAGGTGATATCGTCCTACATAATTTGATTCTTTTGGACTGCGAGGTATGTTTTATTCCTTTTTTTTCAGTCCCTCTTTTATATAATCCAAATTCTATGTACGTTGTTAATATTACAGAACTCGAATGCAAGCAATTGTTAGTCCCGCTATATGACAATTATTTGCTAATGTTTTGCATGAAGGAAGCTTATGCAAAATCATTAATATTCGCGTGAGGACAACGTTTGGTCATCATAGGCTTGGATATCCAATGCAAAAGATCATGACTTTTCTAAATTCAACCATAGTGAATGTTTTGCCCGAAGATATTGTCTTTCCGATGCACAAGTTTGATATAGTCCAAGTTCGAGATCTGCATGATCATTCAACAGATTTTCTAGCAGAAGAGAAGCTATTGTATTCCACAGGTTAACTTACACTATAGATTAAACTATTTTACCAATTGCGGGTGAAACAAAATTTGTCATACTCTACTATTGTAGATATTATTGGAGTCATGGAAAACCTTCAGCCATTTGAGACAATTCAAACAAGATTTGGCCTGAAACCAGTTGTAAAATTCACAATTTCTGATGGAAGGTAACATTTGTTTCATTATCTATGCGTAGTATTTTTTATCTCCAGTAAAAACTACAATCATATTATTCATAAATTGCAAATCAGTAACTTATTTTTGGTTTTTTGTTCAAAACATGGCGGAACAAGCAATTTCCTTTTTTGGACCCCTCGATTCAAACACAGAATCATTGTATAATCAGCCGAATTTGGAACTCCCAATAATTTTGTTATTGGCAAGTACTAGAGTTACCAAATATAAGGGTAAATATTTGTTATGCCATAATTGAGATGAAAAACAAAATGTTATTAAATTGTTATTAAGTTATAAATTTAACCAAATTTACACCTCTTTATTTTGCAGATAAATTTCAAATCTCCAATCTCCCTTATTCCATGATTTATATTAACCTTGACTATCCTGATGTTTATTATTTCAAGCAGAGGTATTTTTTTAAAAAAATTAATATTTGATTTACACACGTAGTAAATCGTCTGTTGTTTTTATATATGATAGACATTAACACTTGGTTGTTTTTTAGGTTGATTAATGAAGGATATCACTCTCCTCTGCCTCCTCCGTTCTTTGAGAAATGAACCATTGAGTCTGCAGACATTCAAAAACTTCATACATCTACGTCTACAAAAGTTTTATCTATCTTTGATATCTTAAGACATGTAATAATTAGAAGTTTACTTCCAAGTATTTTGTTGATCTTTATTAGTAATGAATAATTGTAATGGTTGCAATATTATCTCTTTTTAAGTTTTTATTCAATAACATTATTTCCATTCATCAAATGTTTTGTAATGAACATGTAGTTATGATTGACGAGTGTTAATGGTTAATTGTTTAATTAATAAAGTAAAAAAAAATTAAAAAAAGACCCGTGTGCGTAGCACGGGCCTAAATGCTAATACATTGTAAACGCAACTATTACGATGCGTTTACTAGGCATACTATTTTTTTAAAAACCTTTGTTTCAACTAAATTACGTTCATATACTGTATAAATTACATAGCCTCTTTCGTTAAACATATATTTTAGAATAAATAATAATATATTTCAAAAAAAAATTGTCAGCCCGTGCGCGCAAGCGTGGGCAAAAAAGACTAGTTTAATAATAGAATTGAGATAGTGGAGGAAAGTAGTGGGTATAATAGTGTTTTTTATTACTCCCTCCGGTCCATTATATAGGGCATTTGACTTTTCTGCACGTAACTTTAGGTGTTTTGACTACATAGCTAAAATTATTATTTTTTAAAATTTCTTTTTCTAAATAAAAATTAAAGTATCATATTTTTATTCAAAAAAGGAAAAATTAAAAAATAATAATTTTAGCTATATAGTCAAAGCACCTAAAGTTACGTGCAGAAAAGTCAAATGCCTTATATAATGGACCGGAGGGAGTATTAAATATGAGATAGTGGGGGAAGGACGGAAGGTAGTGGGTCACTACACCACAAATGGTTTATGGCAACACCCAAAATAAGTGTTAAAAGTGCTGAAAAATGTTACCATAGGATTTAAGGCAACACTTTTGTCAATTTTGAAGGTGTTGGGAATTTGCATGTGGGCTTAGAGGTTAAGCCAACACATTTTGTCAAAACTATGGCAACATCAACACGATGTTGCCTTAGGCACTTATGCCAACATTTCGTGCAAAATAGCAACACTATTTCCGGTGTTGGCATAAACTCTATGGCAACACTATCTACTCAACACCAACACCCTTGTGATGTTGTCATATAGCCTATGCCAACATATTTGTCCTTCTACAGCAACACCAGTTGATATAAATTTTCTGAAAATTTATATTTTAATTATTTTTTTGGATTTTGTTTTACTTGTGAAATTCTTCAAATTTTCAAAAATACAATAAAAAATTAACGCAAGTCAAGGTAAACTAAAATATAATTTGAATAAATCACATTTATAAAACTAAAATATATCACTAATTCCTTTACAAAAAATTACTAATTACACAAGTCAAATCATTATACAATTAAATCTAAACTCCATTTCAACTAGTTGTAGAGTGGCTTTCTGGCTTTCTGCTTTCAACCTTATCCTGTCTAGTGATTCAAGAGCAACACTTGAAAATTTCACTCTAAAGGAGAGCTCTTATGTCTTAGTAAATGAAGACCTCTTCAAGTTTGGAGGTGGAATTTGCTCCTGCAAATGTGATTCCATAAAATCATGAGATGATATTCTGAATATTTAGAGCTGCCAATGTCATACTTAGTATGGCATACTATGACATGATATTTTGCAAAATATATCAACATTATATATCAAAATGAAACAAAAATTTTAAGATATGTGCAGTAAATTGCAATAAAACATGAAAGACACTCATAATAGTGTTCGCAACAGTATCATTCCGAAAACCTGTATTTACGCAGAACTAGATGGCTGCTTCGCATTGCTTCGACCATCAATAATGTAATCATCAAACCTACATCCATAAGAATATACACTATTCAGTATATGTGAAGATTAAAGCATTATGCAAAAAGATGTCCAGGCTTGCTTTAATCTAAACCAAAAACAAATAGACTTTTGCCAGTTTACGATATGAATAACTGTCAACCACATCATCAGATTCAGACATAGTAACTACCCCAAACTAACAGTTCTAGCAAAGATTTGCTCTAATCTATAACATTTTTCTTTAACTTCTCCTACCTTGGGCTAATTTCACTGGTATAATAGCTCTGACCTCTATAGATTAGTACTTTTTTAAGACAAGGATGGACTTCCCATCCTACAAATCATCAAAACTTCGTGTAAGAAAAACCTTGCAGTTTGCTCTTGCTAAAGAAGCGGGAAAATCCATTAAGGATTAAGTTAGACTCTGTACTCTATATTTCTGGCCCTTACAGGACTGTTGATAAAGAAAATTGCAATTCACACTTGACTAGAAGAAAAAAAAAGAGAGCTATAAATGATGGTGGATTTGAAAAAGCAAATCTAATCATATCTTAATAACCGAGAATGACTTACATAAATGGAAAGAACTTCTTTAGAACAAAAGTAACTTGGGCCATATAAAGCAATAAAATGAATGATATTTTACCAGGTTTAGCCTTCTTTTCCTCTAATCTTCTTTTCAATCCTTCAACGACAGATTGTGCTTCTTCTGCAGCATGCTCGGCCTCTGCAACCAATTTTTCTGATTCTTCAGCATCTGCAATAGCAGCTATGGTTGTTGCCACAGCATCCTCAGGCCTCATCTGCCTTGACCTCATCAGTTCAGCATCAATGGCTTGTGTGTGTGTTTGTTGACACATGCATGCATATATAGACAAACTTACGGCATAACCATAGCACCAAGTAGTGAAATTGCCACAAGGATAGAACCGCTTCCTTTCAGTTGAGGAACAAAAAGTCCAAATAAGACTTCTGAAGCAACTGGGTACGGTGTAATAGTGAGAAAACTTACTATTTTTGGAATGTAAAGAAATGGATGGGACGACCCAAAATAGTAACTGTAAAGAAATGGATGGGACGGAAGGAGTATTTCATCTATTATAAGGGTCCCGCCAAGGGCACCTTCACAAAAAATGTTACAAATTAACTCACCGATTTTTAGCAGAAAAAAAAATGTTCACGCTGATGTCACTGCCACGTCATCACAATGAACATTAACTTTTTTTTTTTTGCTAAATAGAGGGTAAATTATTATGTGTTTTTTGTATTGGGGTACTCCTAATTTGATCATTACATTAGCTTTAATTTTTGATTTGGGTTTGGTTTCTAGTTTATATTTTAATGACTTAATTGCACTTTGCACCACTGTACTTAAGCAAAAATTCACTTTGATGCCTACAATTCAAACAATTGCAATTTGCATCCCGATTGTTTCAATCCGGTTACAGTTTGCACCCCTTTAACGATTTCAAGCTAATTTTGACCGTGATCGTTAATCAAAATGAGGGTATTTCGGTCATTATAATCTACAATAATTTTTAAAATTAAATTATTTCAATTACTTTTATATTTTTTAGATTTTTAGATTTACCAACATTTTATCTACAATTCATAGATTTTTTAAAATATAATTTATAATTCATATTTTTATAAATATTTACATAACTAAATTCTCGTAAAATATTATTAAAATATAAACTACATTTGTTATAATTTTAAAAATATTATCCATACAATAAATATCATAAATTTAAGATTTTGTGTTTTTTTTCCAATTTTAAATTTTGTTTCTTTTTACTTTTTTTTTGAAAAAAAATTGTTTAATATAATAATTAAAGACTGAAATACCCTTATTTTGACTAACGGTAACGGTCAAAATTAGCTTGAAATCGTTAAAGGGGTACAAACTGTAGCGGGATTGAAACAATTGGGATGCAAATTGCAATTGTTTGAATAGTAGGCACCAAAGTGAATTTTCGTCTAAGTACAGGGTTGCAAAGTGCAATTAAGTCTATTTTAATTTAATTTCTATTAGAACAAGAGACTAGATATATATATATATATATATATATATATATATATATATAGGGAGCCCTTCCACAATCACGGGTGGCTCCGGAAGGCCAACCACCAGGCGCAATGTTACAATGCGCCTGGAGCAATGTTACATTGCCCCAGGTCGCAATGTTACATTGCCCCAGGTCGCAATGTTTCATTGCTCCAGGTGCAATGTAACAATGCCCCTAGCTTATTATTATTTTAATTTAATATATTTTTAAAATAATGAATAATTTTATTGGATATGATTTTAAACTAATCTAACTATCTAAGTAATTGCAACTAATTACTAAACTACAAATATGTTTATATAATTTAAAAGCAAAGTAATTGCAATTATTTATCAATAATTCGTATTATTCTCTGTTCGATTAACTAATGTATCACTTAAAATATAATTGAGACATTATAAATTCAATTAGACTATTGTTTGATTTCAGTTAAAGGTTCCGTGTTCGGAATCCATGTTTTGTTTCAACTAGTTTAATGCCCGTGCTTCGCACACGGGAGTTCATATTTTAAATAAATTTTATTTTAAATTTTAATAAATTATGTGTAGTTTTATAATGTAGAAATGAAAAATGATAGTAGTACTAAAAAGTTGCCTACTTTAATAGTTAAATATGTTAATTTCTTGAAGAACATGAGGTGTTTTGATATTTTAAATTACGATTAGTATAACAAATTATTAATACAATAATCAATTTTAGAAAGATCAAAAAATTGAACATTGTAACATTATTTTAGTAGTGTCAACTATATCATGTTTTATAACTGTAGTAGATAAAAAGAATAAATTAAAACAATTAAATCATAATACGGAAAAAAAAAATGAAGTTAGTATGCTCTCACTCAATTTAAAGTTAAATTTTAAGTAAATACATTAAAGTCAGAGACACGCACAAAACACCGACACGTCTTCCTTTTTTTTCCGATTACTCTCTACCAAATCTTTGAAGGAATATGTCAATTTTGTCATCTATGGAGTAATTCAAAATTAATTAATAATTATCGACGATCCAACAGTACGGATGTTAATATATTTCTAATTTAGTTATATTACAAAAATTTTAAAAATTAAAAAAAGAATTTGGATAATGAAATTAGTAGTCACCTATTGAACTGCCAAGAAAAATGACACACGTCATTAAACAAAATAATTTTTCATAAAATTAAACAAAATCATTAAAATAAAATTGTTTACTTATTTTAAATAAATTAAAATAATTTATTTAATTAATTTGTTATCATTAAACAAAATTTAAAATAATTTAAAATTTGTGGAAGAAAATAATTTTTGGCAAGAATGTTTTAATTGGATGGCCCTGGCGGGCCCATTATAATTATAATTGATAATTGTTAGAAAGGAAATAATTTTTGGAAACAAAATAATTCGTGTTTTGTCATGGAATTTTTTTTGGCAAAAATGTTTTAATTGGATGGCCCTAGCGGGCCCATTATAATTATAACTAATTATTTGGCATTAATAATAACAACTGCCAAGAAAAATTGACAATTGTTAGAAAGGAAATAATGTTTGGCAAGAAAATAATTTGTGTTTTGTGAAGAAAATAATTATTTGACATTTTGGAATATTTTAATTGGATGGCCCTGGCGGGCCCATTATAATTATAAACAATCAAAATCATTTGTTAACAATTTTCATGATTATAATTATAATCAATTATTTGATTATAATTATAATCAAAATCATTTATTATAATTATATTTGATTATATATATTTGATTTATGTTTTTAATGTGATTTGTCATGATGTGTATTTTATATAATATCGGGTCAATATATTTTAAAATATGGATTATAATTATAACCAATTATTTGGCATTAATAATAAAACTGCCTAGAAAATTTGACAATTGTTAGAAAGGAAATAATGTTTGGCAAGAAAACAATTTGTGTTTTGTGAAGGAAATAATTATTTGGCATTTTGGAATATTTTAATTGGATGGTCCTGATTTTTGGTATTATCAAGGAAATAATTTTTTGCAAGAAAATAATTTGTGGTTTGTCATGATGTGTATTTTATATAATATCGTATAACTGGATGGGTAATATAAATGGACCCCATTATAATTATAATCAATCAAAATCATTTGTTAACAATTTTTGGTATTATCAAGAAAATAATTTTTTGCAAGAAAATAAATGTGTATTTTATATAATATCGGGTCAATATATTTTAAAATATGGATCATATCATATAACTGGATGGGTAATATAAACGGATCCCGAACCTAATCCTAAGCATATAATTTATTACTATGGGTCATGGATATCTATTAAACCTAAATATGGATCCCGAACCTGAGGAAAGGGTTATCCAGCAATTTATAATACTAACATTTTGCCCGTACTTCGTACACGACATCTTATTTAATTTAAAATGATAATACCAAAAATTTAACAAATTTGATTGATTTCTTAAAACATCTTATTTAATTTAAATTGATAATACAAAAAATTTAACAAATTTGATTGATTTCTTAAAAAGATATTGTATGCAATTATATAAATAATCAATTCTTAGAAAGATATTATATACAGTTATATAAGTATTTAATAAAATAATGATATGCTAAAATTTATATAAAAAAGTAGCATACAATTCTATTTTAACAATGTTGAAAATTTATTTAATCCATCAAAATCTGCAATAAAAGTAATAAATATTTTTACAAATATTGTTCTCAGATTGAAAACAATAATAAATTGTCTTCATTATTCAAATGCGAAAATGATAATTCCTTCACCCCCAATGGCTCCAAAACATTACATGGCTCCAAAACATTAAACCTCATATAATATCAATAACATATTATATTAACTATGAGACCTCATAGTTAATATAATGTGTAAATGTTGGAGAACAATGAGATCACATTTCAAACAATTTTTAATTTTTTTTTGTTAATTTTTTTTATGAATGGATAGAGGGTAGAATTATAAGATTTTTGTGTGAAGATGCCCCTAGCGGGGCCCTTTAAAATAGCTTGAAATGTAGCGAATATGTGTGTTCTCACTGTTCTCATTTTAAATTTTTTTTTTTGTTAATTTTTTTATGAATAGATAGAGGGTAGAATTATAAGACTTTTTTTTGGTGAAGATGCCCCTAGCGGGGCCTTTAAAATAGCTTGAAATGTAGTGAATATGTGTGTTCTCACTGTTCTCATTCTCACCAGAGCGTGACCATTAAACTGTATTAGTAAATTCATGTATGAAAATACAGTGTATATATATTATTAATATAGATTCTTTTATTAAAAATAAGTAAATTATACAATTAAATAAGCAAGTCAAAATATCGGATAAATATTCTAGTAGATTTATAGTTTATGTTCAAATTAAGGTCTTTCACCATGACTCTCGCTTTCTGAAATTGTTAAATTTTTATTTTATTGGCTTTATTATATTAAAAGTATGTTCTTATTGAAACGAATATAATAATTTGAATTTGAATCTATTTTTAAACTACTTATTTTGATGGGGGGTTAATTTTTTTGTGATCAACTTAGAGGGGTGACCAAAAATAAAATTAATGGGAATACATAAGCAAACTGGTACCTATAAGTACAATGACTTTAAACAAAGGTGACGTATCACTGATTGCATGAACTTATTGAATTTTAGAATAGTGTTTTAGTGATTTTGTACGCTTGGAAATTTGGTTGTTATTTTTCCGTGTCATGTAGACAATGGGCCTCTAATTTGAAATAGAAGAAGTATGAGGGATTACTACCCTATAGTACATTAGCACTTAATAGCAAGCTTTGAAGTATGAATCTTACTTTTAGAGAGACGATATCTATACTTCTCAGTTCTCACTAATTCAATTCTACAGAAAATAAAGTATTGTTTATATACAAAGATCATGCATCCTATTAATTTTACAGCTGCTACAGTGTTAAATACCAAAGACCTACCCCACTAAGTGTAGACTGTAGGACAGTTGATGTTTGCAATAGATTCTCACACCTTTGTCTGTATAATAAGATTTACATCAGCAGATCAAAACATTTGCTTTTAATAAGACTGCATATATATTCAGTACCAATTAATTTTAAGAACAACAACTCTCTCTTCATCCACTTTTCTTTGGAGTGCACCTTAGTCAGCTGACATTAACATTGAAAGCCGCACTCCATTCATGAAGAACATTATTCATTGATTGTCTAGACCTTGTAAACATTATTCCTAATTTATTAATCAAACAATTTGCACAGCCCCTGCGGGGCCAGACAGTGTGATGCAGAATTTGCACACACCAGTCAAACTTTCACAGATTTTTGTATGTATTAACTTGTTGGGCTATTAATAATATAATTGATAACAAACTAATCGAAAAATGCCAACCAAATTCTTATTCAGTGCCCTTGGGTAAATATTAAAAAAACCGAAAAGTTGAATACTTTTTTTTATAATGGATTGTCGGGTACATAAAACTATATCAAGGCATCAACAACATTGTCACCCTAAAGGCTGGTAGCTACACTCGGACATATTTTAAAATCATATTTAAGGCTGAAGGCCACTTCTAGTGCTTTAACTGTGACACTGCCACAATGGCACATTGCAATTTTGCACCAATTGTTACTTTGATGCTTGCAAAAGAATTACACAAATGTCAGTGGTCATTATTATCAAGGTAGAATTAGACAGGTCAGTGGTCTCTGTTAAAGAATCTGGGCAGTTGGCTTGGGAAAATTACGATTGGCAGGAACCAAGGCTTACAGGTCAGAGAGATTGACACTATGTCATTGATTTTTGAAAAATCATATTTAAGGCTGAAGGCCTAAGTGATTATATATAGTTAATTAAAAACAGAGTAACGGACACTAATCCAACTCAACCAAAACCCTTATTATGATTACCCATTATTCTAAACAATTCAATACACCACAACATACACCATACCAAAGTAAACAATACTCTTCATACAAACACACACACTATACACCAATAAATATACAAAGCACTATATACAGAGTAGTATGGACACTCTAGTAATAGGTTAACTAATAAAAAACATCGGGTAATTCATTAAAACTTTAATTCTTAAATTTCAAACCAAAATCAAAACCAAACAAATATTATCCTGTCTAATTTTTAATACTGTGAAATCAATAAAAACTTAACTCTTATGGCCAAACTAAAAACCGGAACCAAATATATATGACTCGTATGGAGGTCTAGTACACATACCTTAACCCTACTTCAGGGGGTTGGGATGTTAATTTGGTGAAAAACCCAGTTTTAAAATCTGAAAAGAGAAAAAATTTATTGATTGGAATATATGATATTTTAGGTATTTATAAAAGGTAATATCATATCAATTATAAGTAAAAATCTTTTAATTGAAAAAGGTAATCGGCTAATTATCATTAATTATATTATTAATAAAAAAATGAAGGATAAATAGTAGAGGTTTAGATCCCCTCAGATCTCCTTTATATATTTATATAATAGTTCTAATTTTTAACTAAAAATCTAACGGATATTATTCGTTGTATACGAATTTTTATTATATTTTGTTAGTGATATTTAATTTCCACTGTAAATAAAATTTAAAATGCAATTGAGTTGTATATTTAGTTTTCTCGATTAGTAAAAATTTAAAATGCAATTTAGAGAAATTGATTATTTTAATATGTTTTACTTGAAAACAAAAATTGATTAGTTATTAGGAGAAATTTTATTTATATTTAAGTAATGGTAAATTAAGTAAAAACAATAGGTACCGACCGACCGATCAACCAACCAACCGACCGGCGCCATATAATCGGAAAACTATAGATTTTAGCTAACAGAAATAGAAAAGGTCACGTTTTTTAAAAAAAAATTGATTATTTTAATATGTTTTACTTGAAAAAGAAAATTGATTAGTTATTGGAAAATTGTTTATTTATAATTAAGTAAGGGCGTCATTTAATTGGAAAAAGAGAGATTTTAGCTAAAGAAAATAGAAAATGTAACGTATTTTATAAGGAAATTGATTATTTTAATATGTTTTACTTGAAAACAGAAATCGATTAGTTATTAGGATAAATTTTATTTATAATTAAGTAAAAACAATAGGTACCGACCGACCGACCAACCAACCAACCGACCAAACTTTCAATGTTTTAAAATTCAATTTTAAAGGTAAGGATATTGAAATTGTATATTTAGTTTCCTCGATTAGTAAAAATTTAAAATGCAATTTAGATATTTACTTTACTTCATTAGTAAAGATTTTATAGGTAAAAAATAATGAAACTATATATTTAGTTTCCTCTATTAGTAAAGTTTTAAAATGCAATTGAGATTTTTTTTAATCATTGGAATTATTAATTCAAAAATTTGAGAAATTTAAAAAAAATAGAACCGAGCTATTTGACAGGCGCCACCTCCCCTCCCCTCGTTTCTCCTTTATATAAGTATACAACAGTTCTAATTTTTAACTAAAAATCTAACAGATAGTATTCGTTGTATACAAATTTTTATTATACAAGCTTAAAACCCGTGCGATGCACGAATTTTTTTTTTAATATTATATGAATTTTTCATTAATTTAAGTTAATTTTTTTAAAATATAAATTTGGGAGGCTTAAATTTTTATATGAGATTTGATAATAATTATATAAATGTTATCCGTGATATTTCTAGAAAATGAGGGATTTTAGTTAGAAAATATAGAAAAAATTATAGGTTTTACTTGAAAAGGGTAATCGGCTAATTATTAGTATTTATATAATTATTATTTTATTTCATTAAATAGAAATTGATACGTTTTAGATAAAAAATGCAATCGATTAATTATTAATATTATTAGTTTATTGTATTAAACAGAACCGCCCGTGATAAAATCGGAAAAAGAGAGATTTTAGTTTTAAAAAATAGAAAGGTAACGTGAAAATTAAAAAGATGACATAATTTATGTGAAAAAGGTAATTGATTAGTTTATAGTAATTATAATTTAATTATGTTATTTTACTAAATAAAATTGCTCATAGTTTTTAGAAAATGAGAAATTAATGTTGCCCCTGAAATTTTTAGAAAAAAAGGGAATTTAATTAGAAAAAATATAAAAGATGATACGTTTTAGTTGAAAAGGTAATCAGTTAATTATTAGTACTATAATATTATTATTTTATTTTTATTAAATAGAATCGCCCGTGATATAATTGGAAAAAGAAAAAATTTCGTAAGAGAAGGGAGAAAAGGTAACGTGTTTGAAAAAGGTAACCGTCCATGATACAATTGGGAAAAAAAATATTTTAGTTAGAGAAAAGAGAAAAGGTAACGTAATTTGGCTCAAAAAGGTAATTGATTAGTTAATACTAATTATAACATAATTATTTTATTTTATTATACAAAATTGATCATAGTTTTTAAAAATGGAGAAATTTCAGTTAGATAAAATGTAAAAGATATTGTATTTAACTTAAGAAGGAAATTATTTAGTTATTGAAAAATAGAAAAGGTAATATGTTTAACCTGAAAAAAGAGTAATTGATCTGTTAATACTAATTATAATATAATTATGTTATTTTATTATACAAAATTGATCATAGTTTTTAAAAATCGAGAAATTTTAGTTAGATAAAATGTAAAAGATATTGTATTTTACCTAAGAAGGAAATTATTTAGTTATTGAAAAATAGAAAATGTAATATGTTTAACCTGAAAAAAGGAATTGATTAATAAAGGAGATTTAGGTCGATCCAATCTAAATTGGGTCGCTCCAAATGTTGTGTAATGACAAAAAGGGACATCAAAGAAATAAAGAAGATTAAAAACATAAAGGATAAAAGCTGTAATTTTCCTGTGTAATGACAAAAAAGGGCATCAAAGAAATAAAGAAGATTAAAAAAATGAAGGGTAAAAGCAGTAATTTTTAAAATACAATACTAGCAGACATTAAGAATATATTGATATGTCATGTGTTAAAAATTAATTTTACTAATTAAATAATTAGTAAATAATGAAATTAATTAAAAAAAGATTTTTAACGAGAATTAGAGAAACAAAATACGGATTCCAAACACGAAACATTTAATTCAATCAAACGATACTCCAATTGAATTGATAAGGTCTCAATAATTTGTTAACTTATAATTTTAATTCAAAATTTGGCTTTTTTCCTATTTTTATTTAATTTTTTTAATTTATTTGAAAAACTAGTTAAAAATGGGGGAAAAAAAAAAGAGTGAAAGTAAGGTAACATTCATCACCAAAATAGTGAGTATGACCACTTGTTTGTGTATGAATTTTAAGTTCAAAATTTGACATTTTTCCTTTTTTTTATTTAATTTTTTAATTTATTTGACAAACTAGTTAAAAATGGGGAAAAATAAAAAAAATGGAAAATTAGTGAAAATAGGGTAACATTCATCACACAAACAGTGTGTATGACCACTTGGTTGTGTATGAATTTTAGTTCAAAATTTGTCATTTTTCCTATTTTTATTTATTCATTTTTAATTTATTTTACAAATTAATTAAAAATGAGGAAAAAAATTAAAAGAAGAAAATTAGTGAAAATAGGGTAACACATGTATCAAAAATATGGAAAATTAGTGAAAATAGGGTAAAATTGAAATTAGTTATTGCAAGTTAAATTATTTTTTTTTGTCACAATGTTTCATTGCGCCAGTTCCACTTGGGACATTGTTTCATTGCACCTGGCGCAATGATTCATTGCTACAGGTTTTTTTTTGTTTATACCTAGAAATGAATATTTATTCATTTAAAATTGAAAATATCATTAACATTGCATTATAAATAGTTAAATACTTTTCATTTCTTATGGACTTTAAATTTTGAGCAATTAAATCGAAAATATTTCTCGATGATCCAACCGTACAAAGGTCAAGATCCATCCTTTTTAATATTATTGCCAAAAATTCAGAAAAAAATAAATTTATTTGGTTTGGTAATTTAACGGTCAACTAGTACTTTGACTAGAACCCTTAAATAGGGTTTCGTTAGGGTTTAATGTTTCGATTTTTTTAAAAATATTTCTCGACGACCCAATCGTACGGAGGTCATGATCCATCCTTTTTAATGTTATTGCCAAAAATTCAGAAAAAATAGATTTATTTGGTTTGGTAATTTAACGGTCAACTATTACTTTGACTTGAACCCCTAAACACGTTTTCAAAACCCACTTATAAGATGCTCTTTATCATTCCTTACGAGTGCAAATTCAACCAAAATATTTTGGTAGTGGTGATTTACCCCCGTAATGGGTATGAAAGGCATACAATACCTATTCTCATAGATGGGTATCAACATCTATTATTTCATCACTAAATAATTTTCGAAAAACTGGATTTTTTCTAACGGGCGTAGCAACTTCATAATCATAATCATAATCATTATGCTCCTCACTAGATGAACTAAAATCATTAAATAAAAATGTAGCCATAATATTGAAAAACTAACTTTTTTTGATAATATTTGACCTCCAAATGTTGAGAAAATTACACTTTGAAACCTTAAAAGAATGTTGGGAGAATGTTTTAAGGATGTTAGGAGAATGGAATTTTTTTAAGGATGATGGGAGAATTTAAGGATGTTGGAAGAATTTTGATTTAGAAAGTGATGTTTCAGTATTTAGTTAAGTGGTCCATGGTTGGGGCAATGTTTCATTGCCCCAGGTGTTCCTGGCGCAATGAAACATTGCCCCAGGTAGGAATTAAATGCAACCACCCACCACCACCCACCTCACTAATTGCAAGTTATCTATGCTACAGAGCAATGTTTCATTGCGCCTATCGCAATTTCTCATTGCTCCAGGAACACCTGGGGCAATGTTTCATTGCGCCAGGTACAATGAAACATTGCACCATATTTTATATTATTTTTAACCCCTAGAATGTATATTTATTAATTTAAAATTCAAAATATCATTAATACCGCATTATAAATACTTAATTTAGTTGAATAAAAATTCAATTCAATTAATTTGAATATTTAGTTGTGATTTTTTTTTTAAATAAAGGTTTTTTTTGGAAATAAAAATGTATTTTGAAACAAACTAGAGGTACCCACTCATTGAAAAACATACGATAATTGTAATGTAGATGATAGTTCATTCTTAAGAAGTTGAAATAATTATAAGTTAACATATTATTGAGACTTATCAATTCAGTTAGAGTTTTATTTTGTATTTTGTATCTTTAACTTACATAATAATAATCGTAAATTGATATGTACAAACTAGAGGTACTCACTCGTTGGAAAACATACGATAATAGTAATGTTGATGATAGTTCATTCTTAAGAAGTTGAAATAATTATAAGTTAACAAATTATTGAGACCTTATCCATTCAGTTAGAGTTTTATTTTGTATTTTGTATCTTTAACTTAAATAATAATAATAATAATAATAATAATAATAATAATAATCGTAAATTGATATGTACAAACTAGCGGTACCCACTCGTTGAAAAACATAAGATAATGTAACGTAGATGATAGTTCATTCTTAAGAAGTTGAAATAATTATAAGTTAACATATTATTGAGATCCATAAATTCAGTTAGAGTTTACTTTACTTTTAAATAATTTAAACATATTTGTAAATATAAGAATACAGAAATATAAGAATTATTAATAAATAAAATCAATTACCATACTTTACTTTTAAATAATTTAAACATATTTGTAATTTAGTAATTAGTTGCGTTTACTAAGATTAGTTTTGAAATCATATTCAAAAACATTATAACATTAAGTTAACATTATATTAAAATAAAAATAAAAATGTACTTGGGGCAATGTAACATTGCACCTGGGGCAATGTTACATTGCGCCAGGCGCAATGTTACAATGCTCCAGACACATTTTCCACCCAGACCTGGGGCAATGTAACATTGCCCCAGTCGCAATGTAACATTGCGCTGGGTGGATATCCACCCGTGGTTCTGGACCTGCTCCCATATATATATATATATTGTAAAGCATAAAAATGTAATATGTAATAGAGGACATATATAACTCAACTAGGATAAAAGATAAATAATAAACTCTATACAGGGATCGTGAAATTTGAAGATCAGGCACCAACAAGGATCAAGTCGCTGAAAGAAGTTCATTAAAATGATCAAGCCTCAGTGACAAAATAAGATGTACAGATGATTCAGTTGAAGGACCAAAAGATTCCAGTAATAAAGTTTTTATGGTTGCACAATTCTTGGCAGTATTCTTAAAAGACATGATACGAAGACCACGAGTGAATGTTAGTCGTCTGTGAACCAGACCAGTTGCACTAGTCGTCAACATCCTCACAAAGGAATCGAAGTATCTAACTCAGAAAAACTGTTAAAGAGGTATGATTGAGAGCAGTGTTGATATCCTCCATTTAAGAAGCTGAATATTTAAGGATGTCAAAAATAAGAGGAAAATGAATAGTAACCGAAATCACTATTCACATGAATAGTAACCGAAATCACTATTCACATGAATAGTAACCGGAATCACTATTCACACCGGAATTACTATTCACCGAAATCACTATTTACACCGGGTGAATAGTAACCGAAGTTACTATTCATGTGAATAGTACCCAAAAGTACTATTCATTAAAGTAAGAAACATGTGGGGCCCACATGAATTAAAAATTCAACGTAAGACTTTGAAATTGAAAACGCAGTGTGTTGAAATTGAGTTTGCAGACAGTAGGCAGGTTTGAAAAACATCAGTTTAAATATACGTAATCAGTTACGTATATTAACTGCATAGTGACTTTCTATAACCTATAAATAGGCATGTTGTATTTCATTTTAAAACACACCTCAACACACAACTTTCTCTTCTCTCTCTTATATCTTCTCTGTGTAAGCTGCTAGACAGTCCATCTAGTAGGAAAGCCGGCTTAGCCCGCTTTCAGGAAGTGTCGGGTAGAAGGTCCTCGTGCCTAAACTATCCTAGGAGTGTTTGATTTTGTAGCTGATCCGTAGGATTTGATTGTGTAACAAACCTCCGTGTTTTATCTATTAAAAGATATTTCCCATACAGTTGTGTTATTTCGATTTAGTATTTTTGATTTCATATCCACATCAAAAATCGAAATATTTTTAAATAACGTATTCAACCCCCCTTCTACGTTATTCCGGACCTAACAATTGGCATCAGAGCCACTCTGTTATTATACAACAGTTAAGATCCAAAAAGCTATACAATCATGACAGAGAAAACACAAACTCCAACAACAAGCAGATATGAATCAATTAGAGTTCCAATACTCAGGGCATCAGAATATCCCATATGGAAGGTGAAGATGGAAATGTTTCTGGAGGCTACAGATCCAGAGTACTTAGACAGAATCCATGATGGTCCATATAAGCCTACCAAATTGTCTGTTGCTGTTGTTGGAGAGGAACAAAAAACGATTCCAAAGGAGAAGAAAGACTACACCCCTGAAGATACCTCCTCTATTAGCAAAGATGCCAAGGTAAGTCATTTATTACATAACGCCCTTGACAATGTTATGTCTAACAGGGTCATTGGATGCAAAAATGCTAAGGAGATTTGGGATGCTTTGAAAGTCAGATGTCAAGGAACCAAAGCCATAAAAAAGAACATGAGAACAATACTCACACAGGAGTACGAGCACTTTGACTCCAATACTGATGAGTCATTAACAGATATATATGACAGATTCCTGAAATTACTGAATGATCTGTCATTGGTAGATAAAGAGTATGATCTTGAAGACTCCAATCTGAAATTCTTGTTGGCTCTTCCTGAGAAGTGGGATTTAAAGGCCACTACCATCAGAGACAATCATGATCTGCAAGACATGTCTCTTGATGAAATCTATGGAATGCTCAAAACTCATGAGCTTGAGATGGAACAAAGAAGCAAGAGGCATGGAGGGAAGTCTAAGTCAATTGCTCTTAAAGCTGAGGAGAAAACTTCTAAAGAAGTTGCTGTGAAAAAGAGTCAATCCAACAGAAAGGTTCTTATTACAAAGTCTGATACTGAGTCATCAAACTCTGATGATGACTCAAACTCTAACAATCTCACAGACTATGATGATGATGGCAGTGATGCTGAGATGAAACAACTTGCAGCCCTGATGGTAAGAAGCTTCAAGAAGATGGCTTACAAGAACTTCGGGAAAAGAAATAAGTTCACACGAATAGATTCAAATTTCGAAAAGAAGAATTTCAGAAAAGCTGAGGGAGAGGAAGGAAGGTCTGGGAAAGTGGACAAGTCCAAAATCAAATGCTATAATTGTGGTGAGAAAGGACATTTTGCACCTGAATGCAAGAAAGCCAAAGCTAATAAAGGTCAAGCTTACATCACAAAGAAGAAGGACTGGGCTGACACTTCAGACTCTGAAGATGAGGTGAACTATGCCTTGATGGCAAATGCTGATAGTATCTCTGAAGCTACTGAGACCAAGGTACCTCATTCTACTCTAGCTTTTGATACTACTGATATATCTGAGTTAAGAATCTTTCTTAAAAACTTGCATGTTAGCTACAGAGATCAGACTTTAGAAAATGAAAGAATAAAATCTGAAAGTCTAGACCTTAGAAAGAGAAATGACTATCTAGAATTAGAATTAGTCCAAATGTTAAAAATTCAGAAAGAGAGAGATGATGCTATTTTTGTTAAAACTGAATTATTGAAAAGGCATGCTTATCTTGAATCTGAACTTACTAAAGAAAGAAACATTATTAAAACTTGGACTAACTCTGGTAAAAATACTCAGATTATCATAGAGAATGATTGTTGGAAAGAAGGTCTAGGTTACACTGATAAAAAGAAAACTGCCAACCTAGAAGCTGAGACCTCTAAACCTGTATTTACTAAAAAGGCTGCAAAACCCAAACTTAATCATATGAGGTTTGTACCAAAATCTGACAAACCCAAACAGGATGAAGTCAAATCAGTAAATATTAGTTTAATGTCTCAGAAACAGCTTAAACACAAGCTGAAGGAGTTAAAAAAAGTGAACAAGGTAAAAGAACCTAGGAAAAACAGAAATGGAAAGGTAGGCATCAATAAAAGCAACAACTATATGCCTATTCCCAATGCTCCTAGGAAGAAATGTTACAACTGTGGAAATCCTAACCATCTTGCTACTTTTTGCAGGAAGAATAAAAATATAAACTCTATACCTTCTAAGTCAGGAGTTAAGAGTGGTTCAGTTAGGTTTAAGCCACAGAATCCTTGTTTTCACTGTGGCAATATTTGGCATTCTATTTATACATGCAAAGAGTATCATAATTTGTATTATGATTATTATGAAATTAAACCCTCTTTGAATAAATTCAAGATTGATTCTACATGTATAAATTCTGATAAAAAGAATGTTAGCACAAACTCTGATAAGACTTCTGTTGCAAAAGCTAACAAACTTAATAAGGCCAAAGGATCCAAGCAAGTCTGGGTCCTTAAAACTAATCATTAGTGGTTTTTGTGATTGCAGGGTAACAGGAAAAATATCCTTGTTCTGGACAGTGGATGCTCAGGACACATGACTGGAAATAAAGCCCTGCTATCAAAATTTGTGGAGAAAGCTGGCCCAATTGTTTCTTATGGAGATGGCAACATAGGAAGGACTCTGGGATATGGCAATATCAAACTTGGGAATGTCATCATTGAATCTGTAGCTCTAGTCTCAGGACTCAAACATAATCTACTAAGTGTGAGTCAAATCTGTGACAGAGGTTATCATGTGGATTTCTTTGAAGAACACGGTGAAGTTGTAAGCAAATCTACAGGAAAAGTTGTTCTGAAGGGATACAGACATAGTAACATTTATGAAGCCAAGCTTTCAACAAACTCTGATGGCTCTGCAATCTGTCTACTGAGTAGAGCATCAATTGAAGAAAGCTGGGATTGGCACAAGAGACTTTCTCATCTGAATTTCAACAGCATTAATGAGCTAGTGAAGAAAGATCTTGTGAGAGGATTGCCCAAATCAGTTTTTACTCCAGATGGCCTATGTGACTCATGTCAAAAGGCAAAACAAAGGAAAACTTCATTCAAAAGTAAGACTGAATCCTCAATTCTTGAGCCATATCACTTATTGCATGTTGATTTATTTGGTCTAGTAAATATAATGTCTATTGGAAAGAAAAGATATGCTTTGGTTATTATTGATGAATACACCAGATATACATGGGTATATTTCATGCACAAGAAAGAAGAAACTGCATCAATCTTAACAGAGCATGTCAGACAACTGGACAAAGGATCTAAGCATACAGTAAAAATCATAAGGAGTGATAATGGCACTGAGTTCAAGAATGCAGTCATGGAAGAGTTTTGTAAAGAAAATGGAATAAAGCAAGAATTCTCTGCACCTGGAACTCCACAACAAAATGGAGTAGTAGAGAGAAAGAACAGGACTCTCATAGAAGCTGCAAGGACCATGCTTGATGAAGCAAAGCTGCCAACTTACTTCTGGGCTGAAGCTGTGCAAGCTGCTTGTTTCACACAGAATGCTACACTCATAAACAAGCATGGTAAAACACCATATGAGATGGTGAAAAATAAGAAGCCGAACCTGAAGTACTTTCACGTGTTTGGATGTAAGTGTTTTGTTCTTAAGACTCATCCAGAACAGCTTTCCAAATTTGATTTAAAAGCTGATGAAGGAATCTTTGTTGGATACCCACTATCCACAAAAGCATTCAGAGTCTACAATCTGAGAACAAAAGTGGTCATGGAATCTATCCATGTGTCTTTTGATGATAAAAAGATAACAGGACTTGAAGATTTTGATGAACATGACCAGCTGAGATTTGAGAATGAAGACATAAATGCTGATCTACAAAATTCTGATATTCTTTCAGACTCTATTGTTCAATCTATACCAGTAGATCAGACAGCAGTACATGTTGAGGGGGAGCAAGTGAACGATGAAAATGAACCCCAATCTAGTGAAGAAACATCAAAGAATGTATCTGCTGATTCATTAAACTCTGATTCATCAAACTTTGAAGCAACAGCTCAGGGGGAGCAAACAATGATTTTGGATCTACTAGTCATCAAACTCAACATAATTATGAACTTGGGGAATCATCAAGATCAAATCTGCCGAGACAAAGGGTATGGAGTAGAGCGCATCCCTTTGAACAGATCATTGGTGAACCGGACACGGGTGTACAGACTAGAAGAGCAACACAGAATGAATGCAATTTCGCAGGATTTTTATCTCAAATTGAACCTAAAAAGGTTGATGAAGCTCTTGATGATCCAGATTGGGTAACTGCAATGCAGGAAGAACTCAATCAGTTCGAAAGGCAGAAAGTATGGAAGCTGGTGCCAAGACCAAAAGGTAAATCTGTAATTGGCACTAGATGGGTGTTTAGAAATAAACTGGATGAAAATGGTATTGTTACGAGGAACAAGGCTCAATTGGTAGCAAAGGGTTACTCTCAAGAAGAGGGAATTGATTATGATAAAACCTATGCTCCAGTTGCAAAGCTTGAAGCAATCAGGATGTTCTTAGCATTTGCTGCACACTCCAACTTTAAGGTTTTTCAGATGGATGTGAAGAGCGGAGATCTAGAGGAAGAAGTCTATGTTGAACAACCCCTGGGTTCGAAGACAAGGAATTTGAAGGTTTTGTGTACTTTCTCTTCAAAGCTCTCTATGGTCTCAAGCAAGCCCCTCGAACATGGTATGATACTCTCTCCAAGTTCTTACTTGAAAATGGTTTTACAAGAGGTATCATCGACAAAACTCTCTTTCATAAAAAGCATAAAAATGATATAATTCTGGTGCAAGTATATGTGGATGATATAATATTTGGTTCTACTAATGATTTGCTATGCAAGAGATTTGCTAAGCTAATGCAGAGTAGGTACGAGATGAGCAAGATGGGTGAGTTGTCCTTCTTCCTTGGACTTCAAGTTGTTCAGAAGCCTGATGGTATTTTCATCTGCCAATCAAAATACATAAAGGATCTTCTGAAGAAGTATGGGATGGAAAAAGCAGCTACTGCCAAGACCCCGATGCCAACTGCAGTCAAGCTTGATGAAGATAAATCTGGTAAGTCAGTTGACATCACGAAGTATCGAGGTATGATCGGCTCTCTCTTTTACTTAACTGCTAGTAGACCAGATATTATGTTCGCAACTTGTCTATGTGCTAGATTCCAGGCTAACCCTAAAGAGTCACATCTTATAGCTGTTAAACGTATTTTCAGATACCTTAAGGGAACCCCCAATCTTGGGATTTGGTACCCTAAAGGAACAGGTTTTGACCTAATTGGCTATACAGATTCTGACTTCGCAGGTTGTAAGATTGATCGGAAAAGTACTTCTGGAAGCTGTCAGTTTATAGGAAGAAGGTTGGTATCTTGGTACAGCAAGAAGCAACACTCAGTATCTACCTCGACAGCCGAAGCAGAATACATTGCGGTAGGTAGTTGTTGTGCTCAGATCTTGTGGATGAAGAATCAACTTCAGGACTATGGACTCATGTTGGACAAAATTCCAATTCTATGTGACAACACGAGTGCCATTGCCATTGCCAACAATCCAGTTCAACACACCAGGACTAAGCACATTGATATCAGGTATCATTTCTTACGAGAGCATGTCATGAATGGAACTGTGGTATTATATTTTGTTCCCACAGATCAACAAATTGCAGACATCTTTACTAAACCACTGGATGAATCCACTTTCTCCAGGTTAGTTGGTGAACTTGGGATGTTAAATCTGTCTAATTAATTTTGGATAATCAATAACTGCAATTTGTTATAAGTTCACATGTATTTTAAATGTCCATATGTTTAGAACTTGTGAATTTATTTGCATCCAGTCCTCATATTATAGTTATCTCTATATTAATTACAACACTTATAAATGCTATATTTTATGGTAATTAGTTAGTAAATAATTGAGTTAATTGTAGCATAATTAAATAAATATCTTATTGACATATATCAATTAATGATATTTTGTTAATTTTATGTCTATTTAATTGTGAGTTTATCTGATTATTGTGGATTAACTCTTGATTTACTGTGTGATTATTTTTAAATCCATAATAATTAGAAGTATTAAATATGTGTATGTGTATAGGCTGATAGGTTTCGGCGATAAGATGTTTTTTCGGCCGACAGGTTTCGGTGATAAGATGTTTTTTCGGCTAATTAGGTAGTTAGGTGAGAAATTATTGAGCGGTGTTATTTTTCAAACATAACCTGTCACTATTACACCTAACCCACTAATACTTGAAACCTTATAAATGATGAGTTTTTGTTTGTGTTTAACATCATCATTTTTCAGATATACAGAGCATACACACACAATTGCTGAATATTTTAAGCTTTGATCGGAAAGATCTCACAATCTAGCTGGTGGTTTTTAGAGCGGATTTCATATTCTTGTTATACGCACTAACCCTTGTTTTTGAATTTCCTCAAAGTTTTGAAAATGGCATTGCAGGGAAACTTTTTAATTGCTAAAGTTAATCCTATTTCCATTCAGCAAATCGAAACCATTCAGGATGAGCAATTTCGGGCTTGGACACAATTTCTGAATGAACATTCATTAATCCGCTATGCTTTAGTTACACAGGTGCAGCTTAACCATGATGCATTGTGTGAACTATATTGCAGTGCGGTTAACACTTCTGGACAGGACGGGTGTGCATTCACATATCGGCTATTTGGTAGGTCGATTAGGGTCACTGAACGAGATGTTAATCGAATTCTTCATTTTCCTACGGAAAATCTCGTTTCCGATCCTACACCCGAACAGATTGAAATGTTCTTTCGCTTTATAAGGTACCAAGATGGCAATTTCAACACTGGTAATCTATCTAGAACGTTTCTAACCCAGTATTGGAATTTCTTCTTTCACACTCTTAACCATGTTTTTTCCTCAGATAGAACAAATCAAGATCGAATACCTGAATTTATTCAAATAATAGGGTATGCGGTCGCCAATAATTTGAGGATTAATTTTGGAAAAATAGTGCTTGGTCAAATCATTTTAAAAATGAAACGCTTGGGAACAAGAGATGTTCGGACTCAAAATGTCAAATGTCTATATCCAAGGTTTCTACAGTTAATATTAAATGATTTTTTGAATGATGAAGACAGGGTACGCTTGGAAAATGGTCAAAAGGTGGAATGTTCTTCCATGAAGACGAATGTAATTAATTACATAAGCAAAAAGAAATATACGGATGTGCCAACAGTCCTAACTGAATATCTAAATACTGTCCCACTTCCGTTGTTACCACGACCAGTGAGAGCAGGTATACGACAAGGTAATATTTCAATCCCTGCTATTCCAACCTCTGTATTCCCTATTGTGTCACAGGAAATACAGTTTCTACAGCCCCCAGTGGCCATCTTACCCGACCAAGAGCAGGAAATCCCACCGACTCTAACACAGGTCGAAGAGCCCATTCTACAAATGCAAACACAAACACAACAAACTCCTACACCTCATTTGTCACTTAAACGGCCAGTCATTCACATTATTGAGGGAGATAGTGCCTCAGCAGCACCACATAAGGAGTTAGTTACATCAGCCGCTCTACCTCATTCTAAACGGAGTAAACCCAATAAACCTGAGGTAACAGCAACTGTTAGTGAAACAATTCTTTCTTATCCAATGAGTGAAAATGTAAATAAGGTTGAATTGACGGGAGCAACTATCTTGAGTTCCATTTCACGGAACATAAGAGTGGTTGATGATCTTTCTAAAGATCAAATGCCTTCACAGGTATCCGAGGTGGAATTAACTACCTCAATAACTGCTGGTGAATCTTCCATTTTACGGAAAGATCCATCGGTAGGAGGTTCTTTTATGAACCAAATGTCTTCACAGACGTACGAGGGAAACTTGGGTTTTGTGCCATTTAATCGATTCAAGTTTAACCTCCCAGAAAGAAAATCTCTTGATCTCTTTCGAGATTTACCACTCTTTACCAGTGGTCGGCAACTCGCTTCACGCGAGGACGGAAGCTCACGAACTTTCATTGCACCATCCGTGACCTCTGAAAAAGGGGCTAGGATGATTTCATTTGCAGGTACACATATCGGTGGAAGCTCTAGAGGAGAGTTGAGGGAAACACCAACAGAACATGTAAGTGTAACCCAAACCACTAAACCGAGTGTATATAGAGTGTTGAGCGAAACACCAGCAGAACGTATGAGTGAGCAAACTACTCAACCACATGCACCTATAACCAGAAAGGAATACAGCAGACTCATTACACGGGTCCAAAAATTGGAGAAAGAGTTGCCAAATATCTGTAAGTCCATTGCAGAAATAAAAAAATTTCAACTTATTCAACATGATGCATTCCATGTTCAATTAAGTTCCATGGCAGCCCAGTTTAGTCATGCAATTAACTCCTTGGCAAAACCATCTTCGTCTAAATTACCAACTCCACATCCTACTACTCTGAAGGATAACCCAACTGAGGGGGAGAATGTGGATGACCAAGAAAAAACTACTAGGCGTAAGGGCAAGGAAAAGGTTGTTGACACGGAATTAACGTTATTTTGGGAAAGGAAAAGCTGATGGGAGTATTAGTGCTATGTGAAAAGAAAGCAAAGGCAAACTTGAAGATATGTTCAGTCTAGAGGAACAATTGTCTTGCACTTGGAAATCTGGAAAATGAATATATGATCCAGAATGTACTTTTATATTATTTATCTTTGTATTTTATTTTTTGTTGTATCAGTTGAGTTATCCTCTAGGAATTTGTTTGTCAAACCCTGACAATCAAATAGGGGGAGATTGTAAAGCATAAAAATGTAATATGTAATAGAGGACATATATAACTCAACTAGGATAAAAGATAAATAATAAACTCTATACAGGGATCGTGAAATTTGAAGATCAGGCACCAACAAGGATCAAGTCACTGAAAGAAGTTCATTAAAATGATCAAGCCTCAGTGACAAAATAAGATGTACAGATGATTCAGTTGAAGGACCAAAAGATTCCAGTAATAAAGTTTTTATGGTTGCACAATTCTTGGCAGTATTCTTAAAAGACATGATACGAAGACCACGAGTGAATGTTAGTCGTCTGTGAACCAGACCAGTTGCACTAGGCGTCAACATCCTCACAAAGGAATCGAAGTATCTAACTCAGAAAAACTGTTAAAGAGGTATGATTGAGAGCAGTGTTGATATCCTCCATTTTAGAAGCTGAATATTTAAGGATGTCAAAAATAAGAGGAAAATGAATAGTAACCGAAATCACTATTCACATGAATAGTAACCGGAATCACTATTCACATCGGAATTACTATTCACCGAAATCACTATTTACACCGGGTGAATAGTAACCGAAGTTACTATTCATGTGAATAGTACCCAAAAGTACTATTCATTTAAGTAAGAAACATGTGGGGCCCACATGAATTAAAAATTCAAAGTAAGACTTTGAAATTGAAAAAGCAGTGTGTTGAAATTGAGTTTGCAGACAGTAGGCAGGTTTGAAAAACATCAGTTTAAATATACGTAATCAGTTACGTATATTAACTGCATAGTGACTTTCTATAACCTATAATAACCTATAAATAGGCCTGTTGTATTTCATTTTAAAACACACCTCAACACACAACTTTCTCTTCTCTCTCTTATATCTTCTCTGTGTAAGCTGCTAGACAGTCCATCTAGTAGGAAAGCCGGCTTAGCCCGCTTTCAGGAAGTGTCAGGTAGAAGGTCCTCGTGCCTAAACTATCCTAGGAGTGTTTGATTTTGTAGCTGATCTGTAGGATTAGATTGTGTAACAAACCTCCGGGTTTTATCTATTAAAAGATATTTCCCACACAGTTGTGTTATTTCGATTTAGTATTTTTGATTTCATATCCACATCAAAAATCGAAATATTTTTAAATAACGTATTCAACTGTAAGAACCCTAATTTTTGGTAATATTTTATTTTATTTAATATCTTGTGGCAATGTCAATATGGAACCTTTCTGGTCATCCCTGTGATCAATAGAATTGATTGTCGGAGAAACTGTGTTGTTGTATTCCCTATGTAAGATAAAAAGGGAGATTGTGAAGGCAGGAGTCTTATTGTTAGTGAGATTTATAAAATTTGAGATTTGAGAATGATTAGAGTGTTACAAGATTTATTAAGGATCATGACAAGGAATTATGGACATTAGAGGAATTTCCACAATTAGTACTTAAGGAATTATAAGGGAAATCTCTACGCGACAAAATATTATTACGAGAGATTAATTAAGATACGATACGAATTAAAGATTAGATAATAAGCATTGGTGGGAGAATAATAATAACAAGGAGTAGCATTGCATGCAAGCCCATGCAACCAAGTAGTTAGAAAACCTAGCAAACTAGTTGGCCATTGGAAGATGAATAGTGTTTAGTTGCATTACTTTTTCAAAAGTGGAGACAAGAGTACATGAGAGCCATGCTTGTAGCCATACCTAGGCTTGTACAATGCTAATACATACACATTATATGTATCACCCAATCAAACACACAACCACACAAACACAAAAAGAAAAAAAAAATCAAACTCTCTCTCCCCCCCCCCTTTGATATTGCTCTCGGCCAAGAACAAGTGGGGAAGAAAGAAAAATTCTTTCTCCCACTTCTCATCACTCAAAATTCATACCATAATTCCTAGGTCATCTACATCATCTAATCAAGGTATGCTAGCAATTTCACTTCATTTCATCCATCCAATTCCAAGTTATAAAATGTTAAAGATTGGGTGAATAGTAACCATGTTTGATTTTCTTTTAGATCTTGGATTATAGGTGTTGTAGGAGATCATCTAAGGTGTTGTTGTGTTGTGAAAAGCTTACCCAAGGTCCCTAGGAGCTCAAGAAGGTATAAAAATCACAAACCCTCTTGGTTATGTAGTATTTATAATGTTTGGTAGTAGATCCATGCATGTATGAGCTAATCTTGGTTGTATAAGTGTTGGATAACTTGGATCTTGAGTTTTTATGTTGAGATTATGACTTTTATGACTATGGATAGTATATATATCACCATGAGTGTTATGAACCATGATTTGAGTGTATTAAGTGTTGGTTGTATGGTGGAATTGTGAAAAATGATTGATGTAAGTGGTATGTTCATGCTGAGTTTTTCCAGGAGCAATGACCTGTATTGTGACACGATTTTGAACACCCAAATGATGTCCCCTGATGTCCTACCTTATATTGTTGGAAAGATAATTGAATGTAGTTTCTGGATATGTAAGATTCATAGCTAGGTGATGTGTGGATTTTTAGTTATGGCCGGAGAAGTGATTTTTGTTTCTGGACTATGGACTGCATAAAGTGACCCCCTTTTGAACCTTGTTTAAACACCTTAAAAAATATTTGGGATCATGGAAAAATTAGAGAAGCTAGGAAATACAGTGGTGAAGGCTACCCAAAAAGAATTGGATTAAAATATGAATTTTTGGATTTTATAAAAATGCTAGAGTAAATTTCGCGCAAGGGAAAAAGTCGTTAGTGGAGCATAATTCTAGGAGTAATGGTTATGGTTCGAACGTGATAACTAAATTAAGTCGAGTAAGTGACGAGCGTAAACGAGTGATGTCATGGACCTATAGTGGGGCTAGGGAGTCATAAGACGAAGTCGTTAAGTTAATTTCGTGTCCCCTTAAAACCCCGTAATTAGAAAGAAATTGTTAAGGTACTAACGAACGATTATTGTTTATGTATAGATCGTTCGAATTCACACGCTCGACCACCCCAACCAAACCAAGGTAAGTTTACTTTTCAAAACTTATACATATACAAGGATTTTCACTGTTGTGTTTGTAGTTTTCAATTATATCAAATGCTATGTTTATCGAAATATTGATGCAATTGAGATTGTATAAGTACATATATGCTTGTACCCCCTGAACTTAGATTAAAATGTTTTCTTCGGACAACGACTCTAGCAATAGAGGTCGTAGCGGTCCGTATATATACCTATTGACCGGGGAGCGGTATATTATTATATCGTATCTAGATTGCGAAAACCCGAAGGGTCATTCGGGAAGTATCATATACTCAAGTATTATATTCATATCTTCGTAAATACTCGAAACCCTATCTTGGATTAAAAGTTTATTTAATAAATAATTATTTTATTAATTATTAATATTAAATCTTAAAATATCATTTAATAATTATTGTTCACTATTTTAAAAACAAAGTTAATCCAAGATACCTTTTAATACTTTCAAACTCGAACTTTTTCGAACTCAAAACATTTTCGAAAACCCCCGGTCAGGTTCTGCTTCTTGTATGATTTCAAGAATTATCGGTCGACTGATGTCGAACCACAACTAATCTGTTTTCAATCAAAATCAAGTTTTTAAAAGAAAAAGAAAAAGGGACTCTGGCAGGTGTGGGAATCGTTGACGAACGATTCCCGGGATGTGTAAGCGGCCGTGAGCCAGGCGGTCCATCAATTATTATTCCGGCCCAGGTGTTGCCGAAGGATGATTACGGATGTAGTTTTCATCGAGGGTGATTACGGATGTAGTTTTCACCCAAGGGTAGTTACGGATGTAGTTTCTATCCTTCTACTAGTAGAGAAGACCCGCGGATTATTGGACTTGGATGTGGCGACTGATCATCGTCAATCCTTGTCAGGTTTTTATGTTTTCTCCAGTCCCATCCTCCACTTTGGAAAAATACTCAAACACTGCTTCTTGGGCCTAAGTGCCAAGTTGCCGATAGTGTGGTTTTTGATGAGAAAATATTGACATCGTGCAGTATCTAGAACTGCAAGATTTTCTATAAAGATTGGCACGTGTTAGTGCACTCTTGCAATTGTTTCAAAGAATGAAATGTTTTTGTATGAGAAACCTTCTAAGCTAATGGAAGGATAGAGGTTTGCAATGATGTATTCCCTGTACAGTATGTTAATCGTAGAGTGTTTTGCCGAAAATGATATATTAATATGTATATATTTTCAAACTTGAGATATATTGAAATGGGAACCTTATAAGGGGTTCATATGTTATCCTAAAACTCCTTAGTGAGTATAAATGTTTTATTCAAACTCGGGCACATATATTGTCCAATTATGTTTTGAAATCTGAGATATATACCCATATAGTTGGGAATGTTTTCGAAATAAACCACATTATTATTTTACAAAATAGTGAACTTGCTGAGCATTATGTAGCTCATTCTTGCTTTATAAAAACTTTTCAGAGAGGGAAGAATTTGGCCGATTAACTCCGCACCAGCAGAAGAGGAGTAGAAGAATTACCCGGAGATGATTTAGTCCCTGATAAATACTACAGAGTAGTCTGATAGGTTTTCAACTGTAATAGTAAGACTTGTCTTCAAGTGTAATTGTGTAAGTGTAATTGCGTAAGACTCTGGAATGTACAGATGAATTGTAATATTTAGTGTTACTTTTGGTTATCGTTTCTGAGGCTCTAACTTGATTGTGTGTAAGATTGAGGTATGGATGGATGTATTGTTGAGTTGTAAAGTTAATACAGGTATGACATGGTTGGATTATGATGTGACGACCTGAATCTTTGACCTCAGATTTGGGGGCGTCACAGAAATGGTATCAGAGAGATAAGTTACAGTACTCAGAAACGAGAGTGTTTAGAGTTAAGTCTAAGTAGGGGAATGACATAAGAGATCGTAGTAAACTTATGATTGGACTACCGGAAGAGGTACCGGTGAGTAGAATGGACTGGAGTGTTACTGAAGGTATTATACTAGGGTCGATAGGATCCCTAGAGACCTGCAGAATGATGAATAGAGATTTGAGAGTCGTAAATGACCTATCATAGGTAATGATATAGGAAGCAGAGCGAAATCTCGAGAGCAGCTGAGGTAGAGGCGATATTGCAAATATGATCGGATGACTAGGCTGGCATAAATTTTGTGGCCCATATTCCTCCACAGTTTAGGAGGCGGCATTTTAAGAATCAAGAAGTTTGGACTTCCCTACATAATTAGGAGTACTTAGTACTTGGATTAATGAAAGTCTTTTACTTTGGTTATAAGGTCCGATTTTCGATAAGTAACGGGTTTCCTTGAAGGTTGGTCACTATGTCGTTGTGGATTCCATTACCCTTGATGGCGAATTTTACATGTGTTATATGAGAATGTTATCATAAGACGAGCGTGCTAGATAATTCCACGCATGATTCGGACGCTAGAGCATGGTAGTTCAACTTAGAGAACAAACAAGCAGAATTAACAAAGCGACTATAGTGAAGTTGAATATGGTTGCAACGAGCGATACAGTGATCTCAGAGTCTACCAAAGGAAGAGACCAGTGAGTCCATACTGGAATTCTTTGATAGAAATTTTAGCAGAGACTACGCATATATACTTATAAACCTATATATTGCTGGTAACGTATGTTCACGTGCACACACACCGCCACTGAACCTATGGACTGCATTGAGATCCCTGAGAGATCTCTTTGATCTGTTCCCAGGGGGAACTGGCCACTTGTGATTCATGTCGGAAGGCATGAAGTAGGACCCTATGGACTTAGCAGGTGTCCCCGGAATGATGTGAAGCTTGGCCTTCAAGATAAAGCACGGGAATGACAGATATATTGTGAAACCCTAACTCGATAAATGACTTTAAGATGATGATTGAGAGACGCACTAGTTGGTGTCTTGAATTACGAAGACGAAGAGATGGAGTTACCCTCATAGTGGTGATAGTGAGATGCACGAATGGTTATTAACTTATTTTGGTAACTACCGGCTGGAGCACTACTTCATTTTAAACTATTCACTAACCATGTTACCTCGATTAGTTTATATCAGGTAATCCTTCTAGCTTTCTACTTCAAACTTGTGGAATAACCACCAGTGATATATTTTCTCTAAACCAAGACTCATCCAAAGTATCTTATTTGATCCCCGAGTATTCTATTTGAAGTTTATAATTATTTCGTTCTGCTCAGGACTATTTACACTTCCTTTCAATTATCCAAGGAATGTTCAACAATCATTTCCTTAATTAATCAATGAATATTCATAAACGAATATTGATATTTGACTACTTCTTTCATACTTGCATTCTTCAGTCGAGCCCATAAATATTTATCCACTTGTTGAGAACAGGGATGATCTAACATCCAGATATTCCTCACGAATCCTTTCTCCTATTCAAAATGAGATTGTGCGTCTTACGTTGAAATCATAGTAAGGATATCAATCGGATATTGGTATTCCGAATTTAATTCTATTGTCGGATCTGATAAAGCATGTGTACGGCGGCACCCTTGGGTAGACCGTTTCACTGATAAGTAATATTTGATGAGAGGTTATCGATTGTTCCGATACCTAGAACATTCTCTTCAGATTTTATAGTTTTCTTTTTTTTTCAAACTTAATAACTTCTTATTTCCATTCGTTGTCCGAGTAGCCTAAAGTTTCTTCAATGGCTACGATGTTGAAATTTCGTTCTATCCAATTGAAACTGGCTAGTCGTTATGTCAATATGAATGACTAGTTGATTGTTCTAACTACTCAAAATTGTAATGTTGTGAAGAACACCTAGCTAATTGTCCTAGCTGGTGGTGATTTCTCAAACGGGTGAACTAGCAAATTTTGTCTCGCTAGTTGCTAGTGTTTCTTGAAAAGGACTAGTTATTGTTCCACTGGTCCAACTCCCAATTTAATTCATTCCGCAATGCATTTTGCATGTGGTTAAGTATGATGATGAAAGTTTTGACGAATAACTTGATTGAGACCTAGTGAGGTCGCCCACTCGACTTGAACTCTTACCCATCTTCGTATCAGACTTTATATCACTTGAATATTTTATTCTTTCATTCATACAATGAGAATTCATTTGAAACCATTGATTACTTGAATGACAAACTACTTCAATCTTTAATTGTCGTGGAGTAGAATTGCTTTCTATTGGCTGACCTTCATCAATGCGACTTTAGATTTCCTCTTATTTTTCAAGAGGAAAAGTATTAACCAGATATAAGAATTGTATAAAGACCGTCTTTATGACTTTTGTATCCAACAATCATTGCCCTCGTGCAACATTCTCTATGATATCACATTACAAGATTATCAGGACATGAAGGAATAAACCTTGTTGTATTCTTTTTGTCCATCCTTACATCTCCGAAAATCGAGACTCCTAGTATTTGGAACCATCAACATTCTTGGAACATCCAATGTGGAATTCTTATTGAAATTATCTATTGGACCTTGTTATTTTGAAACCATTCCTTTCAAAAGCGATTACTCTAAGGTGAACGGGAGGTACAATTGTGAACCGTTGCACCAATTTGAGATCAGAAACCAAATGTTGTAATTGTGCAGCCAGAGCGTTATGCCGAGTGATTATTTAAAGTAGGAATAACATGTCGGGGCATACCACAAGGACCTTTAATATTAGTGTGAGGAAGGTTATAAGAAATGATGAGGTGGTTGGGAGCACGCCCCTACCAACCGTCGTCAGGATGCTATATTAATGAATTCTGGAGTTACCAAGCCTTTTCATGATCCAAGAAATGCAAATCGACTGCGATGTAAGACATATCCTTGGAGGAAACTAACATGGAAGTGAGATGGACAAGAAAGGAAGAAATATTGTGGCAAGAATGTGAAGCTTTACTTAGCTTAAAGGGATTGATGCACATGGAGAGACATAGAGTTTAAAAGGCCCCTAATAGCAAATGGATGCATGGATATACGCCAATGATCCTTCGAGATTACCACATAATCAAGTTTATTGGGAATCGCAGCAGCATGCAGGCCTCAGGCTGATTGGAGCCAGTTGTGAAAGAGGACGAGCGTATGACATCTTACATATACCATTGAGAATCGATATCCCTAGCCGGAGATGTAGGAATTGTTGACCAGTTAGAACGCGTAGTTGGTTTTCAAAGATAAGGTTGTAAGGCGGGATTCACCAACTCAAGATCGACCTCTATACTGTGCCAAAGTCGGCATTTCACACTAATATAAACGTTATAAAATTGTGGTAGTATCGTTTGAGTGGACTAATGAGTCAGAAGCCTTTATGGATTAATGAACAAAGTTTTGGAATGAAATGAGATATTAGCAACAACCTCGTTGTTAGCTATACTTGATGATGAAAAGAGGACTTTGAGAGTCACGATGATGCGTCTTTCAAGAGTTTAAGAGGTGTGCCGATGCAGTAGAAATGGGATGATAGCCTATACTTCTAAACAACATAAAGGTTACGGGATAGGATATACTAACCGTGAGTCGGGGATTAGTCATGATAGCGTTCACGCATAAAACTGAGACGTTAACCTTATGAGAAAAGTGTGAATTTTTTTTCCCACAAGTGCCATAAGTATATCTTCATATTAGAACTAAACATGAGAAGGAGAAGGTGATGAAAGGGAGCAGGGAGTATAATGGAGAAATTTGTTATTACCCAGGGAAGGCCAGTGTGGTGACCGATACCTATAGAAGGGATTATTCGAAATTGGAATTCGGTCAGTATTGACCAAGAAAAATAGAGTATATACAATAAAGATTAATGTTAGAGGAAAATGAGTAAATTATGGGGAAGGACAAAGATGTATAGAGAATTAAGAGAATGTTTGGCAAACGGATGTGGAAAATGGTATTGGCAAACTATTAAGTACAAACGCGGCATGTCAAAAGCAGAATGATAGGGATCTAGTGGATCAATTCCGCCCGTAGAAAATCTTGAACGTGGGCAGAATTATAATGAATTTCATGAGTAGGTCGCCGAAGACCGAGCCAAGAGATGGCCCTAGTTAATTTATAATTGCTGGACCAAGTGATTTACCTACGAGAGACTTTCCATTTAGAAGATTATCGATTTATATACGGAAGAGATGGTGGTGCAATATAAAACTTCTGTAGTGATTACGTCAGATAGAGACTTAAGGTTAGACTTCGAATATTGAAGGTGCTTTCAAGTATAATTAATAAAGAGATTGGGCGTATGTACTAATTTGATCTGTGGCTGACGGACAGGGAAGAAGAATTGTCCAGACGTTCGAATTTATAATTAGTGTCGTGCCTTAGATTTCACGGGGTAGTCGAGAAAAAAAAAAAAAAAAAAAAAACTTATCCATGAAACGAATGTTGTTATCACGATCGGCACCATGCGGACGTAAGGACGTCTCTTGTAAAGCGTACTACGAAAGAAGAAGTTTCGCTTTTCTTGCGTTACGAAGAAGTCAATGAACGAGGGATATAGTAGCTGAACTGGTTCGACGTATACCGAAGACTATATAGTATCCATAGCAAGTGGTAACGACCGACGGGAGGCAACACATGCGTGCTAATCAAGCCAAGGAAAATGAGGAATACCGTGCGTATTGACGTTGTCTCAGATTATAGGACACGACCACAAAGTATTCACGGCCCAACGATACGAGGGCTCAACACGGATACTATGAACAAGGTAGAAGAGGAACGTATAAGTAGTGGGATAGAAATTTTCATTCATAGAACAACCGATAAGGAATACAGGTCGAGGGGAGCATGCGTTGAGAAGCAACATTAAAGCGTTGGTGAGACTGCAATAGCCCTAATTTTCGTGAATATTCGGACCTGGATGAAAATTAATTTTATGGGTGGATGAGAAATTTTTGCAATCACGATATGTACGAATTATTAAATGAAGATTTCGAATTGATATTACGCCTTTACGGTGCAGACGACTGTATGTAAAAGTCCTTAGTTTTTACGAAACCCATTATTTCGAATGGTCAAATTTTATGAGATATCAAAGGAGTATGAGGTGGGAGACTTCGTGATGCTAAAGGTATCCCCCTGAGAAGGATTGAGGCGGTTTGGTAAGAAAGGGAAGCTAAGTCTGAGGTTATTGGACCTTTTGAGATCTTGAAACGAGTTGGAAAGTTAGCCTATGAATTGGCTTTACCTCCGAGCTTACAGCAAGTTCATAATGTGTTTCATGTGTCCATGCTGCGACCCTACCATACCGACTTCCGACATGTGATAGAGCATGATCAAGTGGATCTGCAACCAGACTTAACATATGTGGAGCAACCCGTAGAAATTATGGATAGAAAAGAACAGGTGCTGAGGAATAAGGTTGTCAAACTAGTGAGAGTCTTGTGGAGGAACCAGAATGTCGAAGAATCAACATGGGAACTAGAAAGCGCAATGCGTGAAAAGCACCCCCAACTGTTTTCAACCTGATTCCGGGACGGAATCCTTTTAAGGAGGGGAGGCTGTAAGAACCCTAATTTTTGGTAATATTTTATTTTATTTAATATCTTGTGGCAATGTCAATATGGAACCTTTCTGGTCATCCCTGTGATCAATAGAATTGATTGTCGGAGAAACTGTGTTGTTGTATTCCCTATGTAAGATAAAAAGGGAGATTGTGAAGGCAGGAGTCTTATTGTTAGTGAGATTTATAAAATTTGAGATTTGAGAATGATTAGAGTGTTACAAGATTTGTTAAGGATCATGACAAGGAATTATGGACATTAGAGGAATTTCCACAATTAGTACTTAAGGAATTATAAGGGAAATCTCTACGCGACAAAATATTATTACGAGAGATTAATTAAGATACGATACGAATTAAAGATTAGATAATAAGCATTGGTGGGAGAATAATAATAACAAGGAGTAGCATTGCATGCAAGCCCATGCAACCAAGTAGTTAGAAAACCTAGCAAACTAGTTGGCCATTGGAAGATGAATAGTATTTAGTTGCATTACTTTTTCAAAAGTGGAGACAAGAGTACATGAGAGCCATGCTTGTAGCCATACCTAGGCTTGTACAATGCTAATACATACACATTATATGTATCACCCAATCAAACACACAACCACACAAACACAAAAAGAAAAAAAAAATCAAACTCTCTCTCCCCCTCCCCCCCTTTGATATTGCTCTCGGCCAAGAACAAGTGGGGAAGAAAGAAAAATTCTTTCTCCCACTTCTCATCACTCAAAATTCATACCATAATTCCTAGGTCATCTACATCATCTAATCAAGGTATGCTAGCAATTTCACTTCATTTCATCCATCCAATTCCAAGTTATAAAATGTTAAAGATTGGGTGAATAGTAACCATGTTTGATTTTCTTTTAGATCTTGGATTATAGGTGTTGTAGGAGATCATCTAAGGTGTTGTTGTGTTGTGAAAAGCTTACCCAAGGTCCCTAGGAGCTCAAGAAGGTATAAAAATCACAAACCCTCTTGGTTATGTAGTATTTATAATGTTTGGTAGTAGATCCATGCATGTATGAGCTAATCTTGGTTGTATAAGTGTTGGATGACTTGGATCTTGAGTTTTTATGTTGAGATTATTACTTTTATGACTATGGATAGTATATATATCACCATGAGTGTTATGAACCATGATTTGAGTGTATTAAGTGTTGGTTGTATGGTGGAATTGTGAAAAATGATTGATGTAAGTGGTATGTTCATGCTGAGTTTTTCCAGGAGCAATGACCTGTATTGTGACACGATTTTGAACACCCAAATGATGTCCCCTGATGTCCTACCTTATATTGTTGGAAAGATAATTGAATGTAGTTTCTGGATATGTAAGATTCATAGCTAGGTGATGTGTGGATTTTTAGTTATGGCCGGAGAAGTGATTTTTGTTTCTGGACTATGGACTGCATAAAGTGACCCCCTTTTGAACCTTGTTTAAACACCTTAAAAAATATTTGGGATCATGGAAAAATTAGAGAAGCTAGGAAATACAGTGGTGAAGGCTACCCAAAAAGAATTGGATTAAAATATGAATTTTTGGATTTTATAAAAATGCTAGAGTAAATTTCGCGCAAGGGAAAAAGTCGTTAGTGGAGCATAATTCTAGGAGTAATGGTTATGGTTCGAACGTGATAACTAAATTAAGTCGAGTAAGTGACGAGCGTAAACGAGTGATGTCATGGACCTATAGTGGGGCTAGGGAGTCATAAGACGAAGTCGTTAAGTTAATTTCGTGTCCCCTTAAAACCCCGTAATTAGAAAGAAATTGTTAAGGTACTAACGAACGATTATTGTTTATGTATAGATCGTTCGAATTCACACGCTCGACCACCCCAACCAAACCAAGGCAAGTTTACTTTTCAAAACTTATACATATACAAGGATTTTCACTGTTGTGTTTGTAGTTTTCAATTATATCAAATGCTATGTTTATCGAAATATTGATGCAATTGAGATTGTATAAGTACATATATGCTTGTACCCCCTGAACTTAGATTAAAATGTTTTCTTCGGACAACGACTCTAGCAATAGAGGTCGTAGCGGTCCGTATATATACCTATTGACCGGGGAGCGGTTAATTATTATATCGTATCTAGATTGCGAAAACCCGAAGGGTCATTCGGGAAGTATCATATACTCAAGTATTATATTCATATCTTCGTAAATACTCGAAACCCTATCTTGGATTAAAAGTTTATTTAATAAATAATTATTTTATTAATTATTAATATTAAATCTTAAAATATCATTTAATAATTATTGTTCACTATTTTAAAAACAAAGTTAATCCAAGATACCTTTTAATACTTTCAAACTCGAACTTTTTCGAACTCAAAACATTTTCGAAAACCCCCGGTCAGGTTCTGCTTCTTGTATGATTTCAAGAATTATCGGTCGACTGATGTCGAACCACAACTAATCTGTTTTCAATCAAAATCAAGTTTTTAAAAGAAAAAGAAAAAGGGACTCTGGCAGGTGTGGGAATCGTTGACGAACGATTCCCGGGATGTGTAAGCGGCCGTGAGCCAGGCGGTCCATCAATTATTATTCCGGCCCAGGTGTTGCCGAAGGATGATTACGGATGTAGTTTTCATCGAGGGTGATTACGGATGTAGTTTTCACCCAAGGGTAGTTACGGATGTAGTTTCTATCCTTCTACTAGTAGAGAAGACCCGCGGATTATTGGACTTGGATGTGGCGACTGATCATCGTCAATCCTTGTCAGGTTTTTATGTTTTCTCCAGTCCCATCCTCCACTTTGGAAAAATACTCAAACACTGCTTCTTGGGCCTAAGTGCCAAGTTGCCGATAGTGTGGTTTTTGATGAGAAAATATTGACATCGTGCAGTATCTAGAACTGCAAGATTTTCTATAAAGATTGGCACGTGTTAGTGCACTCTTGCAATTGTTTCAAAGAATGAAATGTTTTTGTATGAGAAACCTTCTAAGCTAATGGAAGGATAGAGGTTTGCAATGATGTATTCCCTGTACAGTATGTTAATCGTAGAGTGTTTTGCCGAAAATGATATATTAATATGTATATATTTTCAAACTTGAGATATATTGAAATGGGAACCTTATAAGGGGTTCATATGTTATCCTAAAACTCCTTAGTGAGTATAAATGTTTTATTCAAACTCGGGCACATATATTGTCCAATTATGTTTTGAAATCTGAGATATATACCCATATAGTTGGGAATGTTTTCGAAATAAACCACATTATTATTTTACAAAATAGTGAACTTGCTGAGCATTATGTAGCTCATTCTTGCTTTATAAAAACTTTTCAGAGAGGGAAGAATTTGGCCGATTAACTCCGCACCAGCAGAAGAGGAGTAGAAGAATTACCCGGAGATGATTTAGTCCCTGATAAATACTACAGAGTAGTCTGATAGGTTTTCAACTGTAATAGTAAGACTTGTCTTCAAGTGTAATTGTGTAAGTGTAATTGCGTAAGACTCTGGAATGTACAGATGAATTGTAATATTTAGTGTTACTTTTGGTTATCGTTTCTGAGGCTCTAACTTGATTGTGTGTAAGATTGAGGTATGGATGGATGTATTGTTGAGTTGTAAAGTTAATACAGGTATGACATGGTTGGATTATGATGTGACGACCTGAATCTTTGACCTCAGATTTGGGGGCGTCACATCAACCCCCCTTCTACGTTATTCCGGACCTAACAATTGGCATCAGAGCCACTCTGTTACAGTTTATATTACAGTTTATTTGTGCAATATATTTTTTCTCAGTGTTCTATGATTTTTTTATGTGTACTATAATTTCTTAAATTTTCTAATATTTTTAACGTGTTCTGTACTTTTAATTCGGCGTTTTCTAATCATCTTGTATTTGTTATTATCGTATATTTTTTAGTGTGATGTATTTTTATTGTGTTATGTATATTTATTGTGTTCTGTATGTGATATTTTTATTAGTTAACAATTTGTAGGTTCTATATTACAGTATATTACAGTTTATTTGTGTAATATATTTCTTCTTAGTGCTCTATGATTTTTTTATGTGTACTATAATTTCTTGAATTTTCTTATATTTTTAACGTGTTCTGTACTTTTAATTCGGTATTTTCTAATCATCCTGTATTTGTTATTATCGTATATTTTTTAGTGTGTTGTATTTTTTATTTATATAATATTAAAAAAAAGTTATGTGATATATTTATAGAATATAAAAATTTTCAACAATAAAAATATACAAACACAAAAGTTGTAATATCATGTAAAAATGAATTAAAGAAGAAAAGGAACACTTAACAGCCACCAAGTTAACAGCGTCAAATTCCACTCCTCTCTTATTTAGGAGGCATGTACTGGTAATCTGAACCACATATTCATCTCTTAATCAAAGGCTGACAATTAGTTACTAGGTTACTAGTTTAATTTAGTTCCTCATTGAGCCTTCCTATATATATATATATATATATATATATATATATATATATATATATATAGGCCTTTGCTCCATACAGAACACTCTTATATAAGAAACAATAAAGAACACCTTAGATCTATTAAATCCTTTGGCCCCGCCAGGGGCACCCAATACAAAAAGTTGTTATTTAAGCCAGCAAAAAAAATAAAAAAAATTAAAAGTTTACTGTTCATGATGACGTCACTGATGATGACAATAGTAACTTTTTAATTTTTTTTTTTTTTTGAGAAGATGGATGGATAGAAGGTAAAAAAATAAGAACTTTTTGTATTGGGTGGCACCGTCAGGGGCATTGGATCTATTAGATCTAAGGTGTTCTTTATTGTTTGTTATATAAGGTGTTTGTTACGGAGTTCAACCATATATATATATATATATATATATATATATATATATATAGGAAAAAGAGTTTCTACCTGACACTGTAGGAAACTTTTCTACAGTATCGCCTTAAATAAAATCTGGGCCATAGATTAATCTAATCCAATGGCCCCGCTAGGGGCACCACACACAATTCGAATACACCCTCACACACACAATCCTACCTAATTTCCTCCATTTTTAATTTGATTTTTCCCGTCAATTAGTGAATTTTTTTTTTGAAATCTGACTTCACTGTATTTTTCTCCATCTCTCAACGATCAGTTTGCATATCATATGTGTAGCAAAATCGTGATTTTAAGGCGACACTGTAGAAAAGTTTCCTACAGTGTCAGGTAGAAACTCTTTACCCATATATATATATATGCAAGTGCTCAAATGAGAACCACTCTTAAAATGAGAACTTAGTATCACCAAAATCTAGCAGAATCACCAAATCGTTATAATTAATAAAAAAAATGAAAAAATCAAATCAGTGCATACATCAGCATGATTCGGAAAAAAAATATTTCAGAATAAATATTTTGGAAAAAAATATTTCCAAATAAATATTTCGGAAAAACATATTTTCAAATAAATAATTCTGGAAAATATATTTCCAAATAAATATTTGGGAAAAAATATTTCCGAATAAATATTTTGGAAAAAAATATTTCCGAATAAATGTTTCTGGAAAAAATATTTTCGAAATAGGGAAAATATATTTACGAATAAATATTTTGGAAAAAAATATTTCGGAATAAATGTTTTGGAAAAAAATATTTCCGAATATGTATTTCGGAAAAAATATTTCCGAATAAATATTTCGGGAAAAAATATTTCTGAATAAATATTTTGGGAAAAAATATTTCCGAATAAATATTTCGGGAAAAAATATTTCCGAATAAATATTTCGGGAAAAAATATTTCTAAATAAGTATTTCGGGAAAAAATATTTCCGAATAAATATTTTGGAAAAAAATATTTCGGAATAAATATTTCGTAAAAAAATATTTCCGAATAAATATTTCGGGAAAAAATATTTCCGAATAAATAATTCAGGAAAAAATATTTTCGAATAAATAATTCGGAAAAAAATATTTCGGAAAAAAATATTTCTGAATAAATATTTCGGAAAAAAATATTTCGGGGTATTTTACTGATTTGGGGTGGGGTGGGGTGGGGTGGGGTGGGTGGCTGACGTGAGGGGGTGTATTTTGCTTGAGGGGGTTGGTGGGTGAGGTGTAGTGGGTGGGTGGTGGGTGGTGGGTGTGGGTGTGGGTGGTGGGTGGGGGGAGGTGGGTGGAGTGGTGGGGGGTGGGATGGGGTGGTGGGGGGTTTGGGGTGGTGGTGGTGTTTGTATTTTTGTGATTTTGTGGTGGGTGAGGTGTAGTGGGTGGGTGGTGGGTGGTGGGTGTGGGTGGTGGGTGGGGGGAGGTGGGTGGAGTGGTGGGGGGTGGGATGGGGTGGTGGGGGGTTTGGGGTGGTGGTGGTGTTTGTATTTTTGTGATTTTGGGGGTGTATTTTACTGATTTCGGGTCGGGTCGGGTCGGGTGGGGTGGGGTGGGGTGGGGTGGGGTGGGGTGGGGTGGGTGGGTGGGGGGTGGGGGGTGGGTAGTGGGGGGGTGGATGAGAGGTGGGTGGAGTGGTGGGGGGTGGGATGGGGTGGTGGGGGGTGGGATGGGGTGGTGGGGGGTTGGGGTGGTGGTGGTGTTTGTATTTTTGTGATTTTGGGGGTGTATTTTACTGATTTCGGGTCGGGTCGGGTCGGGTGGGTGGGGTGGGTGGGTGACGTGAGGGGGTGGGGGTGGGGTGGGGTGGGGGGGGGTTTGGGTGGTGATGGTGTTTGTATTTTTGTGATTTTGGGGGTGTATTTTGATAATTTACTTTAGGGACTAATTCTCATTCTAAGAGGTTCTCACTAGAATACATCTAACGGCTAGGATTAGTACCTTAGTTTTCTTCAAAAAATAAGTTCTCTTTTGATCACGACGAGGTTTTAATCGGTTACCCATTGATAGCTCTATCAATCTCCATTGTTGTCTTGATCTTCTGGTTTTTCTTCAAGCCGTGTATGTGATGTATCAATAATACATATTGATATGTAAACAAAAAATTATAATTGTCTTACTTTAAGTAATTTTAAGAAGCTTTCCATGTTTATTGAGGATCGTGATCACTGTCTATCAGATTTAATTGATATAGTTTCCATATTTAACAAATTCTGTCAAAGATATATTATATTAATAGTCAATCGTCAATGCCCCCAATCTTCAAAAGATTAACAAAAATGCCATTATCTTTTATTAGTAAATATTAGTTATAATCAATGGTCTTAGATTGGGTCTCCTGGTTCTCTTGATAAGAAGGTTCTCCCTAGAACCTTACCCTATATATATATATATATATATATATATATATATATATATATATATATATATATATATATATATATATATATATATATATATATATATATATATATATATATATAGGCCTTTGCTCCATTAAGAACACTCTTATATAACAAACAATAAAGAACACCTTAATTCTATTAGATCCTTTGGCCCCGCCAGGGGCACCCAAAACAAAAAGTTGTTATTTTTTTACCCTCTATCAAGCCAGCAAAAAAAAATAAAAAATTAAAAGTTTACTGTTCATGATGACGTCATCATCATGAGCAGTAACTTTTTTTTTAATTTTTTTTTTGAGATGATGGATGGATAGAAGGTAAAAAAATAAAATTTTTTGTATTGGGTGGCCCCGCTAGGGGCCTTGGATCTATTAGATCTAAGGTGTTCTTTATTGTTTGTTATATAAGGTGTTTGTTATGGAGTCCAACCCTATATATATATATATGTCAAAATGTCAGATTAGTCATACATTTACAGTAAGTCATAGTCAGAAGATCCATAGTAATTATGATGTAATCAGTTACGTAGATGAAGGTTAATTAAGCTTATAAATAGAGCTTAGGAGCTCTTGTAATTTACACAAATATACAATATAATCTCTCCTCTCTACTATCTTCATATATTTTATCATGGCATCAGAGCGGTAAGCATAATCTGAGCCCAAAGTTTCAAGAAAACAAACTAAGTTTTCAAGAAAACAAAGCTGCTCAACTGCTGGAAAAATCAGGAAATCAAAACCTACCAAAACAAAAATACATATATACCACCATACCAGGCTCAATTAGATGACCTACCAGAATTTTTTCGAGCTGAAAACCAATCTGCACGCGCCCTCACGCGCCGCCACACGAGCGGCAGGCAGCCACCACGCGCGCCACGCGCCGGCGCATGGGGACTCTTCCGGTCAGATTCCGGCGACAGTTCTTCAGGCAATATTGATCGTCTCTTCTAGCCCAGTCTTTTCGTGGTAACACCTTCTCCATTTAATACAATTGATATAAATCATATATATATACACGTATATATATATATATGTACTGTTCCCAACTGGTGCTGATTTTCGTGCTCCTTTTGTTGCGAGTTGCTTTCGTGGCGCCTTGCCTCCGGTTGATTTACGAGCAGTTTGCTTGGTATTTTTGCTTCGATCGAAATTTGTGTGTGTGATATTTTTGGGTTTGATTGGAATAGATGAATTTTTTGAGTCTGTTATAGTGTATACCGGATTATCACAGTTTTAATTAACTGGGCTTCTTTGTTATTGGGCTTATATACATTAACTGGGCCAAGGATTACAACACAAATGGTGCTTCCAAATTTAGCATAAATTTTCTAAATTGATATTGATTTAGTTCAAGTTAAGACTTGACTATAATTGTTGGATAATTATCTTTTGAGTATTTTAGCATGATGAAAGAGGAATTTTCTTCAACTCAGTCCGGTCTAACTATTTCGGAACTCAAGTTTTTTCGACAGTTGGTTTCTGATATAAAGTTAAAGACTGCAGGCTCATTTGTACCGACAAATACTTTTCATTCGAGTATTTCTTGTCATTCGGTCTCTCACAGTTCACCTAATTCATGGATTATCGACTCGGGAGAGTCAGAACATATGACTTGCAATTCCAATTTACTGCAGTCATATCACTACATCAATAAAACAGAGAGTGTTCGTGTTGCCAATGGAACTCTTGTACCCGTTCACGGATGGGGCACTTCCAACTGTCTCCCTTCACTACCACTATCATCTGTCTTACATGTTCCCTCCTTATCAGTGAATTTATTATCGGTTCATCAAATTACTGAAAATCTTAATTGTTCAGTAACTTTTTTTCCTTCTCACTGTGTGTTTCAGGATCTGGCGACAGGCAAGGTCCTTGGCAGTGGTAAAGTGGTAAATGGCCTCTATATCATGGAAGGGAATTATGTTTCACCGTCGGTAAGTTTTCAGGTTTCTTCTAAATCTAATCCCAGTTTAGAGTCCTTGTACAAATGGCATAGACGGTTAGGTCATCCTTCATTTGGTGTTCTGTCGCATCTCTTTCCGAATTTAGCATCAAAATGTAAAAATGAAGAATTTTTTTGTGAACCATGTGAATTAGCCAAACATAAAAGGTCACCGTATCCATCTAGAAATAAGAGAAGTCCTACTCTCTTTTCTACTATTCATACTGATGTTTGGGGTCCATTTAGTCATCCTACACATGATGGGTATAGGTGGTTTGTCGTCTTTGTTGATTGTCATTCTCGACTTACTTTTGTATACCTTCTTAAACACAAAAGTAAAGTATTCGGATGTTTTAAATCCTTCCACCAGATGATACAAACACAGTTCAATGCCTCTGTTAAAATTTTTCGAAGTGATAATGGTACCGAGTATGCCGGAATGTTTAAATCTTATTTGGACACATGGGGTATTATTCATCAAACTACATGTGTCAAAACCTCTCAGCAAAATGGAGTTGCTGAACGGAAAATTGGTCACTTACAACAGGTAGCACGGTCCCTCATATTAACTATGCATGTCCCTAAATATCTTTGGGGTGAGGCAGTCATGACTGCTGCATATCTGATCAACCGTCTCCCTTCAAGTGTACTACAATTCAGAACACCGTTGTCCTTTATTCCTGCACCTTCATCCCATCCATTGCCTCTTCGGTTATTTGGGAGTGTATGCTTTGTTCATAATCATTCTCCCTCTCGGGATAAACTTGATTCTCGTGCTCTCCGCTGTGTTTTCATTGGTTATACACCAACTCAAGAGGGGTATAAGTGCTATCATCCTCCCTCACATTGCACATATGTCAGTCACGATGTTACTTTCTGGGAGTCTATTTCTTACTTCTCTCCCGGATCCTCCTCCTTGCTTCAGGGGGAGACTAACCGACACAGTCTTGATAAAGCAACAGAGGAGTCTCAATTCCTTCCGTTCATCAATGTGCCAAACACTAGCCCAAACGCATCATCCATCCCTCCACCTATGAGTAGAGAGTTTGATGATCTAAATAGATTAAAGGGGCCAGATTTGATCACATATTCTAGACGGAAAAATAATGATATAGCCACTTTACCACCTCCAGAGACTTCTGACCTCGAGGCAGATCCTACAGCTCCTATAATTGAGCCTGATAACGATAACACTCTTGATCCTACTCTTAATCTTCCTATTGCTATAAGAAAGGGTGTACGCTCTTGCACTAACCATCCTATCTCAAACTTTGTATCTTATAATGCATTATCTTCATCTTCACTTGCTTTTGTGTCATCCTTGTCAAGTGTTTCTGTTCCGCATACTTGGCAGGATGCTTTATATGATCCTAAATGGAAAGATGCTATGATGGAGGAAATGAATGCCTTGAAACATAATGGCACTTGGGAGTTAACTCATCTTCCACCTAGAAGGAAGGTAGTAGGATGCAGATGGGTATTCACTGTGAAACAGAAACCTAATGGGCTGATTGATAGGTACAAAGCGAGACTTGTAGCAAAAGGGTATACTCAAACTTACGGGATTGATTATCAGGAAACTTTTGCTCCAGTAGCAAAGATGGCCTCTATTCGAGTCTTGATATCATGTGCAGCAAATCTTGGATGGGAACTTCAGCAATTGGATGTAAAAAATGCATTCGTACATGGAGACCTGAAAGAAGAGGTTTACATGGATATTCCACCGGGTTTTTCTACAACTGCGACCATTGGGAAAATATGCAAGCTAAAGAAGACTATTTATGGGTTAAAACAGTCTCCAAGGGACTGGTTTGGCAAATTTCAGGGAGCAATGATTAAATTTGATTACAAACAGAGCAACTCAGATAACACCATGTTCGTAAAAAGACGAGATGAAAAAATCACAGTGTAGATTGTTTATGTCGATGATATTGTGATCACTGGCAACGACACCTGTGAGATTGCTAATGTTAAACGTAAGCTTGCCTCTGAATTCGAGATGAAGGACTTAGGAAAACTACGGTATTTCCTTGGTATTGAGGTCTCTAGAAGTCCAGGTGGTATCTTCCTCTCACAACGGAAGTATACACTTGATCTTCTGAATGAAACAGGGATGTTGGGATGTAGACATGCAGAATCTCCAATAGAAGCAAATCATAAACTTTATGGAGATGCTGGTGAAATTGTCGAGAAATCTCAATATCAAAGGCTAGTTGGTCGACTAATCTACCTTGCACATACAAGGCCAGACATATCATATGCAGTGGGAATTGTTAGTAGGTATATGCATGATCCTCGTCAACCACATTTGGATGCAGTTTATATGATATTAAGGTATCTTAAGGCTGCTCCTGGAGTAATGTTTACTAAAAACAATCATCTCGAGGTTGAAAGCTATACAGATGCAGATTGGGCCGGATGTCAAGACGATAGACGATCTACTTCAGGATATTGTACATTTGTTGGTGGCAATTTGGTTACTTGGCGAAGCAAGAAACAACCTGTGGTTGCCTTATCTAGTGCTGAGGCAGAATATAGAGCTATGGCTAAAGGTGTACGTGAATTATTGTGGATAAGATTGTTCCTAGAAGAATTGGGACTTGCATCTGCAACTCCAATGAAGCTACATTGTGATAACAAAGCCGCTATTGCCATTGCACATAATCCAGTTCAACATGATCGGACCAAACATATCGAAATTGATTGACACTTCATAAAAGAGAAGATCAATAATGATACCATTGGTATTCACTTTGTAAGATCGGAGGACCAGATAGCTGACACATTTACCAAAGGTTTAAATCAGAAGATGCTTCATCCACTTATTGGCAAGTTGGGCATGAATGATATATATGCATCAACTTGAGGGGGAGTGTCAAAATGTCAGATTAGTCATACATCTACAGTAAGTCATAGTCAGAAGATCCACAGTAATTATGATGTAATCAGTTACGTAGATGAAGGTTAATTAAGCTTATAAATAGAGCTTAGGAGCTCTTGTAATTTATACAAATATACAATACAATCTCTCCTCTCTACTATCTTCATATATTTTATCAATATATATATATATATATATAGAACTTTCCATGAATTCGTAACTCAGCTATTAGCTTACTGAACCTCTCAAACATGTGTGTAAGTTCTTCGCCTGGTTTAGCCATAAAGGCTTCATATTGTGATACAAGAATTTGCCTTTGATTTTCACGAACCACTTCACTTCCTTCACACAGTAACTCTATCTTACTCCACATCTCTTTTGCAGATGTACATCCCATGACATTACCACACATGACTTTGTCTAATGTAAGAGAGTCGAGAAAGATAAGTTGTAAGTAGTCATCCAAAACTACTTTCTCCTTTTCGGTCTCTGTGTACTCTGAAGGCTTCTTAGCAACCCAGTGGGATGGAATGAGTTCATCATTCACAGTAACAACATCTACTTCCTTATGAGGTATTAAGGGGTCGTTCTCAAGGATTCCCAAGTACAGTGGATAGGCAGCTTTGATAAATAACAAGATCTTTCTTTTCCAGAAATTGTAGTTCTCTTTATCAAAGACTGGAATCTTGATTCCACTTGACTTCTGAACACTCGTCATGATCTTCATATATGTATATCAATCTGGATGCTCTGATACCAGTTGTTGGTCCCGGAGTATTGCAGAAGGGGGGGGGGGGGTTGAATGCAATACTGATAAAATTCAATCTTTAAAACAACAACGATGATAAAGATTATATGTTATCAATAGATGTATGCAAGCAATAAGTGAAACAAGATTTCTCACAAAATAAATGTTTTATTTATCTTGTGTGAAGTGTTGCTACAACCTAGAGAAAAGTTTCTCCAGCTTCGTTATCTCTTGAGATTACAAGATTGCTTTGTGTGCGTACATGTGCATAGAAAATAATCTGAGATGTGTATCTAAGTAGACTAAGATACTCTGTTGTCTCTATCGCATGGGGTGTTGAGCTGTTGTCGTTTTCAAGTGGCAGCTCATTACAATTTGCACACCCATGTGACTTTCCTAAATTTCTATATAGACAGGATAAACCTTACAAGTAAAGCAACCTAGATTCTTTCTATTTCTAGCTAATACAATTCTAGTAGATGTGGATATTACATACACCTCGAATTGACCAGCCTTGTCTTGTGAATCTCTTAAGCTTCTGTCATAGTCTTTGCAGCTCTGCTACAAACGATAGAGTGATGCAGCAAATCTGTTTCTTGAACATGTAACCTGACACGGGCTTTGACTGAGAAAAATACCCAAATCAAATAATTCAGTATGATAGTAAGTTTAACCGCCGAGTCTGCTGTCAAAGGAATATTCAGTCGTTGACAGTACGAGCTCCCGCTAATGTTACTGTCCGAACTCCAGACTTGTTGTCAAGTGTGAGAATGTTACTGTCCCATGCTTCAGCCAATGTTGCTGTCAGATGTAGCTTTGTCGTGACTTTGCAACATTTGTCTTCTTGTAACCTTACTGTCAAGAACATGATAGTAACTTTTATTCTTGCTGTCTTCTGGATGTATTCCTTGAGGCTTGAACAAATGTATGAACTTCTCCCAAATCATACAATTATTACATGACAGCAATTATTCGATTACAAAGACATACTCTGGCTGTGACAGTATGTTCAACTTAGTAAAAACTAAGTACAGGGAAATATAGTTAAGTTGTCTCTATGCTGTCACCCATAAATCCCAACATGAGTCATATTAGAGAGTTTTGCTCGATCAACTATTTAGACTTTCAACGATTTAAAAATATGATTGGTCTAAAAACATAAATATTTAAATACATATACGAAAAATAATTAAAATTATGTTAAAAAGATGAAAACTCTAAAAATATGATATATATATATATATATATATATATATATATATATATATATATATATACCGTATGTGCTATATTTTAATTTAGTTTTCTAAGTTCTCCTTTTAAAGAGTTCTCTTTTGGGCCACACCCTATATATATATATATATATATATATGTGTGTGTGTGTGTGTGTGTGTGTGTGTGTGTGTGTGTGTGATATCTAAAAAATAATATAATTAACATTCAATTCAATCAAAAATGTTTTAGTAAATATTATAAAAGTATAATAATTATTTAAAATGATCAAAAAGATTATAACTCGACTATAAAGTATGGTATATATAAATTTTAATATAATATATTGATCAATATAATATATAATGATTGAATTATAACATATACTTAAATCAGTATACCATAAAATCAAAAAATTGAATTTATATTTTATATACATGCACGGGTCATTAAGGTTGCCATATTTTACATCGATTAAAATATTTAAAAAAATTTAAAATTGAGTTAAAAAATAATTCAAAATTATAGTATAAAAATATATCAATTTTTCCAATTTTTTATTGAACTTTTATATTTTGTAATAAAACATTAGAATAAAACTAATTAAGTTTAAAAATGTATAATGCATATGTTTATAAAAATGATTGAGACAAGTATAAGGATGACTTTTACTCGATGTTAAGAGATTTTTTATTATGTCTCAAAATATGATTTTACATATACGATCAATTTTTTACAACATAATCAATAAGTTTATATACGCATCTATTATACACGGACAAATTTTACTATGATAAATATTTATATTATATTCAAATATTCAATTTGATAAAGTTCATTTCACGCAATTGAAACCGAAATAATAATTTAACAATTATAAGTATTCATGTTATTATTATCATATGAATATTTATCCAAATTTTTGGAAATCTAATTAAATTATAAAATAGTTGGTTCAAAAAATTGAAATGCAATATTAAAAAATAACTATAAAAATAGTTATTTTGCTTTGACATTATATCACATGCCATTTCCAAAATAAATTAAATTAGGGAGCAATTGTGATGATTTGATTCGGAATTAGTAGATAAGAGAAATATTAGATTCCCCAAAAAAGTTTCCAAAACAGTTCCAAATGATAAGTTGTTATTATATTATATTATTTTATTTTAATGAAATGGGCTCATCATATATCTATCTATCTATACTATTATATTAAAGCCGAAACATTGAAAGTTTTGGTTTTCTCCTAAGTTTTGGTTTTCACTCTAATTATTTAATTTTAAATTATTTATAATATAAAACAAATCAAATAAATTCCGTTATTGTCTTTAATCCTAAGTAAACTAGGTAATAATTGGTAGTTTGGTAGTTTGGTTCAACCCTATTTTTTAGCCATAATTTTAGTTCAACTAAAAACAAATTTAATTAATATTTTATCTACCTAAAAACATTCTCGGATCGAAAATAGAAGAGTTGAGTAAATAAATTCCGTTATTGTCTTTAATCCTAAGTAAACTAGGTAATAATTGGTAGTTTGGTTCAACCCTATTTTTTAGCCATAATTTTAGTTCAAGTAAAAATAAATTTAATTAATATTTTATCTACCTAAAAACATTCTCGGGTAAGCAAAGATTTATCCGAGAGTTTTGATCGAGAGGAGTGGCGTGTATGTGCGTGTTTTTTTAATTTTATTAACATGAGAGTGTTTTATGTGTTTTTTTACATTTTTTTTGTTATTAATAATAGATATTTAAGCAAATCAAAGAGTGACCAAAATGAGTGACCAACAAAAGAGTACCAAACCGACAACCAAAAATATCCTATTTTGCTTATAATAGTATTGAACTAGGGGATAATTGTTAGTTTGGTTCAACCCTATTTTTTAATATTAAAAACCATATTAAACAAATAACAAATTACACTATAACAAATTAAAATTAATATTTATAATATTATTACACTATAAACAAATTACAAAAAATTAAAAGCAACCCGTGCAAAGCACGGGTTATAAGCTAGTACTATTATATAAAAGCCAAAATATTAAAAGTTTGGTTGGTTGGTTGGTCGGTCGGTACCGTACCTGTTGATTTTACTTATTTACCCTTACTCAATTACATATCTACTAACTAATCAATTTTCTTTTTCATGTTAAATATATTATCTTTTCTATTTTTTCATGAACTAAATAATTTCCTTTTTTAGGTAAATACAATATCTTTTACTCCCTCCATCCCACTAATTTTGTCACTTTGACCAAATTTTTGTCAATTTGACCAATTTTATAATGAGAATTACTTATGTTATATGACAATTATAAATTTTTAAAAATTATTATCACAAAGTACACTTATCATATTACAATATCCAATTTTTAAATTTATGAAAGCATAAATAATTAAATTATTATTTAAGGTCAAAGTTTTATCACTTTGACCAAGAAAGTCAAATGAGGACAAAATAAGTGGGACGGAGGGAGTATATTTTATCTAACTAAAATTTCTCCTTTATGAATCAATTTCCTTTTTCAGGTTAAACATATTGCCATTTCTATTTTTCAATTACATATCTACTAACTAATCAATTTCCTTTTTCAGGTTAAACATATTATCTTTTTTATTTTTTCAAGAACTAAATAATTTATTTTTTCACGTAAAATACAATATCTTTTATATTTTATCTAATTAAAATTTATTCTTTATGAATCAGTTTCCTTTTTCAGGTCAAACATATTACCTTTTCTATTTTTCAATAATTAAATAATTTTTTTTTTCAAGTAAATTAGAATATCTTTTACATTTTATCTAACTAAAATTTCTCCTTTTTAAAAACATTACGAATAATTTTATTTAATAAAATAACATAATTATATTATAATTACTGTTAACTAATCAATTACTTTTTTCAGTCAAAATACGTTACCTTTTCTCTAACCAAAATCTTTCTTTTTCCAATTATATCAAGGACGATTACCTTTTTCAGCCAAAATACGTTACCTAAACCTCCTTTTTTTTCCAATTATATCACTGGCGTTTCTATTCAATAAAAATAAATAATAATATTATAATACTAATAATTAACCGATTACCTTTTCAACTAAAATTTATCATCTTTTTTATTTTTTCTAATTAAATTTCCTTTTTTTTATAGAAATATAACGGGCAACATTAATTTCTCATTTTCTAAAAACTATGAGCAATTTTATTTAGTAAAATAACATAATTAAATTATAATTACTATAAACTAATCGATTACCTTTTTCACCTTGGACATATTATTTTTTTTTTCTCTAACTAAATCCTCTCTTTTTCTAATCATATCATGGGCATTCTATTTAATAAAATGAACTAATAATTTTATAATTACTAATAATTAATCGATTATCCTTTTCAAGTAAAACCTATCATCTTTTCTATATTTTCAAAATAAAATCCCTCCTTTTCTAGAATTATCACGGATAACATTTATATAACTATTATCAAATTAATTTAAATTGATGAAATTTTTTTTATATAATATTAAAAAAATCCGTGCATCGCACGAGTTTTAGGCTAGTACATATGAATCCACATATAAGAATAAGTCATGGATCATTTGAAAATAAATTCCAAATTCATTTCAAAATACGTAACATTGCTCATTTAATACATTTTTAATTTTTTTTTTGATAAATCGTACTTGCATTCAAATACTCATATCAGCTCTAATACATGATCTCATAAACTTGATCAACACTAATTACTTTTGGGCTAGGTCAACCTAAATATTCAAGCACGTATAACTAACTGTCAAGTAAAAATTAATACGGATTAATTGGCTATTTCATAACTAAACTCGTGTACAACTTGCAGTTGGGTAACTAAACTCAAAAAGCTTGCAAATAGGTAAGTACACTAATTATTTATTGCAATTGAACCACTGAACACGAAATAACTTGCATGGCCGTTAAGTCGCGTTGACTTTTAACGGTGATCCGTTAACTCTTGCCACGTGTGATGACATGTCAGAATTTTAACTTAAAATTAAATCAAAAATTATATAAACCCTTTTTGAATTTTTTTTAAATAAATAATTAAAATAATTTATTAAAAGTAAATAATACTTTTACTAACAGTATAAGTAAATATTTATTTTACTTAAGGAAATTACAATCACAGTAATTTTTCATGGGATTAAAATCACAAGATTTTTATTCTTAATCTAATAAAATAGATCAAATCCATTTATATAATATAAAAAAACATAAAATGAAGAACGGTTTGAATGTTCTTAAAGATTTGCAGATTTCGGTACTAACCCTAGTTTCCGACCGATCATGAATTTTTCGGCGAAACTAAATTTAACACATTGTTTAGGACCCCTAGAAGCTATACAAATAATCAAATCTACTGCACAATCAATGAAATCAAAACCCCCAATTTTGATTCAAGAACCCTAAATATTTTTTAAAAAACACAGGTTAGATAAAATTCATATAAAATTAAGGGCGAAGAGATTGAGAGAGACAGAGATGGGGTTTAAGAGAGGGAGACGAGGGTAGAGAGAGAGATTGAGAGAGATGGAGGCAGAGAGAGAGAGAAAAAAAAGAGAAAATAAGAAATAAGAAAACCATTTATATTTACTCCAAAAATATTTTGTTATTTAAGTAAAAAAATTATTTTTAATGAACCAACCCATTTCAGCGGACAACGTGTATAATTTTTACATATCAGCACGCCACATCAACATTTCGTCACGGACGTTAACCGGAGTTGACGGCGGTTGGCCAATTACAAATTTTAATTATTTTGATGAATTGATTGCAAGATTTTTGAGTACGATTACCCAACTGTAAGTTGAGCATGAGTTCAGTTATGAAATAGCCAATTAATCTGTAAAAATACCCTCGGAATGAAATTAATTAAAATATTAATCAAATCCTAAAATGATTTTATTCTGTTACTAACTTTTTTTTTTGGTAAGCAAATTTTTATTCATAGATAAGATAACATGATACATCAGACATGGTACATCAGAGGCAGTAGCGAGCATACTAGCAAGCCTCAAGTGGCTACTGAACTATACAATCAGTTTAGGGTTAGTGCTAAAACTTGAAGGCTACAGCTGAAAGGCGTAGGGAAAGTTGGATGCTCAAGAGAAGCTACTGACTAATTTCGAGTCTGATTTAGTCGACATCCCCAAGAGGGGGGTCTGCCGCAAAGAGGTTGAAGCCATGGTCGACATGATGAATTCCTTCCTGAAGATCCTGAGTCTCGAATAGCTGCTCGTCCTCTTCCATTTCCATTACAACTGCCATAGGAGCATCATCTTGACCTAAGCCCAACTCATCAACCTGGTCTGATAGCACAACTCCAACGTCAAAATCAACTGGGTCAGGTGCATGTCCAGGGAGAACTACATCAACGTAGTCTGGATGGTCTATGCCAAGACCAAGGTCCCAGTCAATGAGCTCTTCCACGCCACCCACTGGATGTTCAATGGTATATAGTCTGTCACAGACTTCCATGGCAAGTCTTGCAGCATAGCGAGCAACTTTGTTACGGATTGGAAAGATCAATCCAAGCATGCAGACCCAAGAGTTGTTACGTAGTAGTAGGTCAATCTGATTGACAATGTGAAAGACTGAAGCCGGGGCACCCAGATGGAAGTTTTTGATCAGATTGTATGCTTCGACATTGTCAGTCTCAAGGATAACATTACGGTATCCTTCTTTGTAGGCATGTCTTAGTGCAGAGAAGATGGACCAGAGTTGGTTACCCACCCTTGTGAGACGGGGAATGACACCTATAGTGAGAAGTTTGAACTGGCCGTTAGCATCTCTGTAGATTGCTCCCATACCACTGTTGTTACCGTTTGGGAGTGGAACTGCTGAGAATGAAGCGTGAGCATTGATTTTTAAAGCTCCAGGAGGAGGGGGGATCCAGTGGAAAACCATGTGGAGTGGAGAGGTTTAGAAAATAGGGGTGTGAGAGAAACAAGGAAGGATTGAAGGGATTATAAAGGCCAGATGTATTAAATCTTACTTACCTACTCGGTTAGGTGAGGTTAAAGCTAATGAATAAGTGTTATTACTCCAGGAGCTGCATTGATATTGATAGAGAGGGGAAGGTGACGAAGAAGGAGTTGAGAATTAAGGGGAGAGAGCCATCTGTTAGGCCTAGGCTAAAAGGGTGATGTCAATGGCCTATCATTAGCTATGCAAGTGGAGGGAATAACCTGTAAACGGAGGGAATATCTCTGAAAAAAGGAGGGAATATCTCCATTTTTGGAGGGAAATCTGAGAGGTGTGCTATTCATTAATGAATATAATAGAGGGATATTGAGTAGCTTTGAAGAGTGTCTCCTCAGATATGTAGCAAATGTCACACGGTCCAACCGGCTATTATTTTATTTCTCAAGGCACCTTGTTTGGCAAAACAGTCCGCTGTGGAATTTAAATTTCTATCTATGTGCACTAGGTTGACATTGTGGACCAGGTTATGCCCTTTGTGAGTAGTTGTTGATTGAGAAACTTCATTTCTTAAACTGAGTAGATTATGCACCAGTTTCTTTGAGTCTGAAAAGATGACAATGATTCGTTCTTTGTAAATACTGTATGCAATGTAGTCTAACAGAACCAGTAGAGCTTCGAGCTCAGCTTCATACGGAGACAATGATTTAGAAGGTCCTGAGAAAACAAAGGCTGGGGTTAGCTTGTCTATTACCAGGTATCCACCAATGCCCGCTTTGACCTGGCCCAATGCATCCATTTTCCACGAGCCATCCATGAAACCAAGCATGCTTGAAAACTCAGACCAATGGACGACCAAGTTTCTTTTAGATAACTTGATATTATTCGAAATGACGTAGAGGGGATTAAGGGCCCAGATATCCTGTTGGTCTGGCTTGGTGAGATTATTAGCTAGACCCCAACTGAATGACCTCTGTTTGATGAGGTTGACTATTGTGAGAGTGGGCATTCTTGTTTGTTTGAAGATCAACTCATTCCTGGCTAGCCATATAGACCATAAGGTTGCTGCAATGCACAAGCCTCCAGAGGTTCTGAATCTTTTGTGAACCAGATTGTTTAAACAATTTTCTAGATCGAAGGGAGGGTTATCAGTGATTTTGAATTCTAACCAGGAGGAAATCGATTGCCATATTGACTTGGCCAATGAGCAATTCCTGAAGATGTGGTCTGAATTCTCCTCTTCTTGATTGCACCATTTGCAAATTGAGTCTGTTATGATGGTACGTTTATGCAAGAGTGCCAATGTAGGTAAACAATCATGTCCTAGTTGCCAAAGGAACAGTTTTGCCTTCGATGGAATTTTCAGTTTCCATATTAACTTCCAAGGGCCTGCATAACCATCACTATTGATTAAAGACCTATAACATAGAGATGTAGAGAACTTACCTGAGAAAGGGCCCCATGTGAGAGTATCATTTCCTGAAGACAGATGAGTCGCATGTAAAATGTTGCCAATGTCGGAGGAATCTTGTAATTTTTGAGCATTGAGAGGTCGAGTCCAGAAACTGGAGAAACTTTCCCCTGGAGGCTGATGCCAATTTGCTTTCATTGTACTAAGAGAACAGAATTTGTCTCTGGCCAGAGTGTATAGTGTTCTGAACCTATGCTGTAGAGGTCCTGAGCCATGCCACCAATCATGCCAGAATTGAATTGCATGGCCATTTTTGACCAGCCACTTGAAATTGTTGGAGAAAAGATTGTCATTACTTTCTTCTTTGGAAATCTTCACTATACTCTGCATTGTTGGTGAGAGCTTTTTAATTTCCGCATCGTTGATTTCCCTCCAATCTGAACAAGGAATTTGTCCATATTTTCCTAGAAGAATTTTCCGCCAGAGAAGATTTTTTTCACTATTTAGCTTCCACCACCATTTAGATAAGAATGCGACATTTTTTTTGTTAAGGTCAATGAGGTTTAGTCCACCCAAATCCTTTGGGAGGAGTATTTTACCCCATCCAATTGAGTGGAGTTTCCTGGTGGATGAGTCAGTTTCTGAGATTTGATTCCAAAAGAAGTCTCTTTTAATCTTTTCAATTTGGGAGATGACTGAGACAGGTGCTCTGAAAAGTTGGAACCAGTATGCAGGAATACTATTTAGCGTTGAGGATATTAATGTCGCTCTCCCTGCTTTATTCAGAGTGCTACACTTCCATCTTGCAAGTTTTGTTCTGACTTTCTTTACTAAAGGGACCCAGAATTTTCTTCTCTTTACCGGGCTTCCAAGGTTAGCTCCTAGGTATGATAATGGCCAGTTGCCAATTTCGCAACCTATGATCGAAGCCCATGCTGAGGCGTGGTGTTTATCCAATTTAGAGGTATAAAGGAAGCTTTTTTTGTAGTTGATTTTGAGTCCCGACAGGAGCTCAAAAATGGTCAAGACTAATTTGATGCCTTTGCAAGAATGGGAAGAATTCTGGAGGAATATAATCGTATCATCAGCGAATTGTTGGTGAGAGAAGAAGGGGCCGTTGCCTAACTGAATGCCTTTGATGAGACCTAATTGTTCTGCCTTAACAAGTAGGAGGTGTAAAATTTCAGCGACCAAGTTAAAAAGCATAGGTGAAAGGGGGTCTCCCTGTCTAAGGCCACGATTGGCCTTGAATTCGGATGTGGGGCTCCCATTGATTAGTACTGACATTCGTGATGATGAGAGTATCGACTCTATCCATTCTATCCATTTTGAAGGAAAACCCATCCTGTCCATCACTTGAAATAGGAAATTCCATTTGATTGAGTCAAATGCTTTTGCAAAATCAGGTTTTAGTATTAGGCCATCTGTTTGGTCTGATTGGATGCTATGTACAGCTTCACTAGCTATAGCGAGGCTGTTGGTGATATTTCTTCCCTTTATGAATCCTGACTGAACCTCTGAGACGATGGATGGGAGTACCTTACTTAGCCTGGATGCAAGTAGTTTGAGAAGAATCTTGAGGGAACAGTTAATTAGGCTGATAGGTCGATAATCTGTGAGTAATTGGGGGGACTCCTTTTTCGGAATGAGAGTTATGAAGGAGGAGTTGATCCCAAGAGGAAGGATGCTGCGTTCCGTGAAGTTTTTGAACATTGAATGTAAGTCCTTGTGTATGGAATTCCATAATGCTTTATAGTACGCTATGTTAATACCATCCGGACCCGGAGCCTTGTTGGAATCCATGGACCAAAGAATTGAGTGAATTTCTTGCAGTTCAATGTCTTTTCCAAGAGAAAGAGCCTGTTCTTCAGAGAGTTTTCTAGTCAGCAGAGTTCCTAGATTGAAAATGTTGGCCTCCTCGTCATTGTTGAAGAACCTGGCAAAATGTGATCTAAACGCTTCTTTTACTAACAGTGGGTCTGAGATCCAGTTTCCTTCTTTCATGATTCCTTGTATTCTATTACATTTTGCTCTGTGTTTGACCATCATGTGAAAAAATTTCGTATTGGAATCTCCCTCTGCATCCCATTGTAGACGCGATTTTTGTTTGAAAAATGCTTCCCTATTTTGGTAAGCTTCTTGAAGTTCTAATTCTAAATTTCTTCTGTCCGAAGATGGTAGGATTCCTTTGTCACAGTCCTCAAGCATGACTTCAAGTTTGCTTACTGCCTCTAAGCAATTCCCATTGTTCACATTCCAGTCTTTGATGAACCTTCTGACTAGCTTTAGTTTTTCATGGAGATTAGTACCATTGTCCTGCATATCTGTCCATAGTGCTCTAACCTTATTTAGAAAGGCTTCATTATTAAGCCAGTGATTAAACGCCTTAAAAGGCCTCGGGCCCCAATTGAGAGTTTGGGAACTGAGAAGAAGTGCAACATGGTCAGATGATTTACGTCCTAATCCCTGTAATTTCCAATCAAAATTCATGGCTAGCCATTCGTTATTTATGAGTGCTCTGTCTAGTCTACTGCATTTCATTTGAGGACCAAACCATGTAAAATTGTAGTTGTCTAGGCGAACATCCCAAAGATCAAAGTCTGATATAAATGATTGAAATGCAATGGAGTCTGATCTACTATATGTACAGTTGTCTCTTTCACTTTCACTGAGAATACAGTTGAAGTCCCCGATCAAGCAAAATGGCTCCTTTTGATGAGATTGCATCAATATACCGAGGGAATCCCATAAGAATCGTTTTGCACTGAGATCCAGAGGACTGTAAATATTGACACAGTTGAATGAAAACTCTGAGTTGAGAGTTTTACCTCTTATCCATATCCAATTATCATGTGATGAATGAGAGGATATTTTGAATATATTGGGATTCCATGTGATTACCAAACCTCCTGAAAGGCCACGTGATGGAGATATTATCCAATTGTGATCTTGAAGACTCCATATACTTTCTTTAATTCGATCATCCAAAGTGGCACACTTTGTTTCCTGTAAAAACACCAACATTGGATTGTGTGTTGATATGAGTTTGTGGAGGTTACGTCTGGCTGTTATGTTATTTATACCCCTAATATTCCAAGAGAGGATAGTAGGCTTATCCATGTAAAAATAATGTTGTGGACTGAGCAGGTCTTTGATCAATTCTCTTTGCTAAGACGGTCTCTGATGTCTATCAATGCCTCTTTTCTATCCTTAGCCAGTATAAGCCCCATGAGCAATCCTGACTCTAGGATTTGTTCTGCAGGGTCTTTGTTTAAGCTTGTAGGATGAAGCTGTTCTTCTTGTGAAAAATGTCTGGAACAGCCGCCTTTATGAATCCTTTTTGATGATCTCTTCTTTTTTGAGGCTTTCAGGTCAAAGAATGAGCATTTTTTTGAGAATTTTCTAGGCCTTCCCCTTTTTTTGCTATGAATAGGCTAGCTAACTTTGATGCAATTTCTTTATCTGCTTTAGTTGGATGGGGGCTGGTGGTTTCGGATTCTGATATCACTTTAGAATTATCTCTATGAAGAGAGGGGTCCTTTAGACTAGAGGCATCTGAGGATGGATGGCTTTCCCTGGTATTCCAAATTGGGACGTTGGCTCTCTCCAAGTGGGGTTGTTCACTGGCCAAGTAGGGTTGTTGGATGTTGAAGCTAATATGAGTGGCGTCTGACTGGGACTGATTGTTTTCCTCAGTATTAAACACTTGATGACTGTCCTCTTGTGTTTGGGAAGGTACTGAACGTGTGTCATCGTGTGTTGGGGAGTGAATTGAGAATGTATCATCATCGATGTTTGTATCTGAGAAATCACTTCTTCCTGGCATAGTCGCTGCCATGTCTGGGATCATCTGAAGGTCTGTCATTATTTCTTTTAACTTTACCCAGTATCCTTTTCCTTCAATCATAACTTTCACAGTTTCCTCTATTTTCTCCACCTTGTTAGTTGAAATGCATAGTTTTAGGCTTTGAAACATTCCATTTTGTAGGGGTTTGGAATGTTTTGTTAGAAGATAACCCCAATCACCTGTGATATGTTTCCATGTTTCCTGGTTCCATGCTATGATAGGGAGACCATCACACCAGACCCACGCTATTCTTGGTATTACTAGATCTAGGTATGATGCATCTTTTATGGAAACGAAAGTTTTTCCCAGGGTATCTATAAGCTCTTTCTGCTTGTCCTCCTTTTCTTGCAAAGTTATCAAGAATTTTTTGTGTGAGATGCCTCTGATTTGAATACCTGAGAAATCTGTATTATTGAGTTTTTCTTGTAGCATGTCCACCCATTCCATTTCCTCAGTGAATCCAACCAAGCTTCTGTCTAGCTCTTCCTTAAGCTTTTCATTGATTTTTGCGTGAATCGTACGGAATGAGGGTTGAACAACTAGATTTTCTTGGCTATGCTGAGCATCTTCATGACATAAGTTATTGGTTGGAGTCTTGTCACTCCAGGTTTTGACTTGAGCCTTTTTAAAAATCTCAGGGTTCTTGTGTCTGTGCTGATCATCTTTTTGGCTTGAGAAATTGACACGAACCTTCTCTCTTGGGAATTGAACCGTATTTGCGTGGTTAAAAAACTCAGGATTGTGATTGAGAGTTTCCTTTTTGGAAATTTTAACAAGTAGTTTGTAACCCATTAAAGAGGAATCATTGTACATCTTTATGAATCTAACTGCCTGAAGAGAATGCTTGAAGATTGCAAAGCCTATACGATAATTGTTGATATCACGTCGCTTTGGAAGTATTAAATCGTGGATTGTCTTTTCTTTGTTAAAGAATGACCATATGTCCTTGGTTGAAGCTTGGCTTGGTAAGTTGTGAAGCATGATTGAAATCCCTTTTCTCTCTGAGTTGTTGGTGTGAACTCTCTGTTCTTGACGATGATGATTTCTCTGCTCTTGGCGAGAATAATCTGTTGGTAGGCTTCCTTTGACCACTTCCGCATATGATTTTTGGCGATCATAGTTATTTGATATCCAGGGGTCTTCTATTGGCATAGCTTTGATTTTGCCATTGTAATGGGATCGTTGCATCTGATACCATTGTTCCTCGCGGTCAGGACGCGAATTCCGGCGTGGTATGGTGGTCTGAACAGTAGGACGGTTGTTGTATTTGAAATTTGAATTTTGAAAATTCTGCTTCTCTCTAGCCTGTTTCTCTCTAGACGTTTTCTCTCTCATTTTTTAACCGGGAGTTTATATATATTGATTTTCTGTTACTAACTGTATCGGTCATGTAATCAGATCCCGCCCCTAAATTAAGGTGTCCAAGAAGTCTTCCTGATTCCAAATTTGAAAGATTCTCCAAAATTATCGATTATGCATATTGGAAAGGGCTAGGCACCCAAAATATTTTTCCAAATTCTTTCCAGAATGTTGATGTGACACTTATATAATTGGTAACTTTCCGATAATAATATGAGACTCCGTGTGTATTCGTATACTCTCAAAAATTAAAATGATCCATGTATTATGCACTTATGCCACGTCATTCGGGAATATTTTTAGGAAAATTCGGGGTACGTAGCATAAACCTGCTATATATATAAAAAAATGAATTTTTTAACACATAAATTTTGTAATCTTAAATTTTTAAATGATATTATTTAATAATTATTATATAAATGTTGTCCGTAATATTTTTAGAAAATAAGATATTGTAATTAAAAAATATAGAAAAGATGATATGTTTTAAATGAAAAGGTTAATCGGTTAACTATTATTAATTATAATTATTTTATTTTATTTTATTAAATAAAACCATCCATGATATAATTGAAAAAAAAGAGATTTTAGTTAGAAAAAATAGAAAAGTTAACGTGTTTTAGCTGAAAAGGGTAATTGATTAGTCAATAGGAAATAAAATATAATTATTTCATTTTAGAAAAAGAGAACTTTTAGTTAGATAAAATATAAAAAGTTTTACCTGAAAAAATAAGTTAATTAGTTTTTTAAAAAATAAAAAAGTAATATATTTAACATGTAAAAAGGAAATTAATTAGTTATTAGAAAGTATTTTATATGTAATTAAGTAAGGGTAATTAAGTAAGGGTAATTAGGTCGACTAAATTTTTAATGTTTTGTATTTTATAAAACTAGCTTTAAACCCGTGCGATGCACGGGTTGCTTTTATCACTGTTTTTTGTTTGGTTTTTTTGGGATTCTCTTTATATTATATATATATATATTTTTAAAATATTTGTAAATTTATCTTGCAAAAACAAAAAATTTATGTGAACTTATAATAATAATTATTGAAGTTTTTGATTTTTTTTGTTAGTTTTCATTTTTTTTCCTCGGTTAAGGAATTAAATGATTTTATAATTTTTAAGTTATTAAATTATTTTAGGAATTTTGATGAGATACTATTTTTAGTTAATAACTATGTCTTTTTCGTTGTTTGGGTTTTTTTTTTTGTGTTCCCTTTTTTAGTATGATTTTTTAGAATTTTGTTTGATATTAAATTTTTAAGTAGCTCTTTTTTATTTTATTTAATATTCTTTCCTTAAAGGGTTTTTTTTGGTTTAAATGTAAATTACATTTTAAAATTTAGGATTTTTTTGATTATTTCATATATTTTTTGTTTTTTTTATTAGGTTAGATGTGATATAGATTAAATTTTTAAATCATTTTTCCATGTTTTTTTATGTTGGTTTAGATTTTTTTATGTTTATTATATTGGAGTTTTAAATTAGAGTTTGTTCTATGGAATATATTTTGTTAAGTTTTGGTGTCATTTCCAGTCATTTTATGTTTTTTTACATTTTAATATATTTTTGTTGATTGTGTGGTTAATTGTATTTTTGTTTTGTTTTTTATATTTTGTTTTAATGATTTTCTTGCAAATTATATATTTTTGAACATTTAGCCTAACATATATTTTAATATTTCATATTTTTTGGGGTGTTTTTTTTTTCTATTTCCTTAGATTATATATAATATACTTGAAACATGTTGGAACTTATTGGTATAACTATTTTATTTTTTTTATTAAGTAATTTAAAAAATGTGTGGTTACTAAAATTTCTTTAGAACTTTCTGTTATAAGTGTTATATATATTTTGTTAATTTTTGGTGTTGTTTGTATATATGTTTGTTTTGTTTGTTTACTTTATTTATTATTTTTGTTTGTTTATTTATTTTGTTTATTTTTAAAAAATGATATGTTATTTATTAATAGTGTTGTACTGTTTGTGCTAAAACAACTCTTTTTTTCCGTGTGTTTTTCTTTAGTATTTTGAATTTACTATAATGCCAATGACGATCAAACCATACCATCAAAACCTCCTTACACTAATTATATATAGAATATAATATAATAGTATAGATATGGATATATGTTTTGGTATATAGCAATGTCGGGATATATTTAATATATTGTGGCATGGTCTCTAACTAGTGTTAAAATTGTTTTTGTGATTATTTTTAATAAATTAATTATTATATAAAATACTTAATACGTATGTCTTTCGATATCTAAAGAGCCTCCCAATTTTATATTTAACTCAACTCATGACCTCCAAAATAGTTGAATCGTCCATTCAAAACTACACCGGCGGGAAAAAAAGTAAATTCACGATGAAATGATATGGATATATGCAATATTTGACATGGTCACCTATTTACCAATGAAAATAAAAATAAATTAAACATGCTTTACGATTTCTAACATTGGTCTAAAATTATTCTAAAAAGAAAGAAAACAGGAGAAATTTCATTAGGCTATAAAAATACCGTAACTCGGAGGTGAATAATAAGTTAGATACGTGTGGGGGACATTATTCTAGCTTTTGTGCTTCCCGCTAGGAAAAATTGAACAAACAAAATACTTGTACTATATTCCTTTCGTCCCATTCATTTTTATACATTTTTTTTAAAGTATCTGGGTGATACGTATTTTAAGGTGCATAACTAGTATAGTTCCATAATTTATTTTTGAAATTTTCTTTTTTTATAAAATTAGAATTATTCTATTTTTATAAAAAAAGAAAGTTGTAAAAATAAATTATACTCCCTCCGTCTCACAATTCTTTTCTGGTTTAATATGTCGGGACTGTTCATAACATGAGACAAATTACTAATTTACGTCTAATCTATAAGTCCAAATATAGTCATGAGTGATCTTGTTGGATTCGTATTTATGAGTACTTTAATACAGTGAAGTTTTTATATTTAAAACTAATACGAAATTAAAGATATTAACGATCAAAAGTGTGCGTTGGCAAACATGATAAAAGTAAACATGAAAAGTTTTAAGAGACAGAGGGAGTATAACTATAGTAGTTATGAGCCTTAAAATACCCCGTACGTGCGACTCTCACCGCATACGGTTATCCCATAGAAATTATTGGGACGGAGGAAGTAGTGATTGTTTTTTTCTTTCCGAGTACAAAATTTAGCCTTCCCAAAAGAACCGATTCCGAATTCCCTCCCTCCCTCATGTCGTTTCTGACATTCTGAGTAGGGCTGTACAACTTTCCGGTTTGGACTGGTAAACTAGACCGGATCGGGTTTATCGGTCCAAGGACCGGACCAGACCGAATATAATCGGTCCGATCCCCGGTCCATAAAATCAAAAAAATCCGATCTTTGATCCGGTCCGATCCCAACCCTGAAAACACCCGTTTCGGACCGGATCGGACCGGATTTTATGTATATAGTTAATTTTACACTATTTTGTCTTTTAAATTATATAATTTAATGATTAAATATTCACACATAACATATTTTAGTGATCCAAATTGGTAAATAATAAATTTATGAAATAGTATATATAAACATTATAATATAAATGATTAAATTTCATATTTCATACTATATATAATTTATAATTACGTTTAAAAATTAATGTTACTTTACAAATAATATGACATTTACTTATTTTTAAATTTAAATTAACTTACCAAGTAATTCATATATCAACAAAGATTGAAAATTAAATTATAAAATTATTTTTTTTTATAAAAAATTAACTAACCGGTCCAAACCAGTCCGGTTCCGGTCCGGTCCGGGTTTTTCCGGTCCGGTTTGGTCCCAAAGACCGGTTATGACCGGTCCGGTCCCCGGTCCATGAATTCAATAAAATTCGATCTTCGGTCCGGTCCGGGTCAGTCCGGTCCGGTCCGGTTTTGGAACTTTGTGCAGCCCTAATTCTGAGGATCTAGGGGTAATAGAAAAATGGTTCCCGTTCACTGGCAACATTTGTCAGTGAACTAGTGAACTGTTACACAACATATGGTGGGGTTTAAAAAAAAATTACACCGTACCGCAGAAACTTTCCACGGTACGGGGTAATTACAAAAATGCCCCTATTTTCACATCAAAAATCTACTGTTCACCGTATCGCAGAAACTTTCTGCGGTACGTGAACAGTGAGGGCATTTTTGTAATTACTCCGTACCGCTGAAAGTTTCTGCGGTACGATGTAATTTTTTTTTTAAATCAGGACCGTTGGATCAGCGATCCAACGGTCCTGAAACCATATGTTGGGAAACAGTTCCCTAGCAAATGTTTGTCAAGGAATGAATCCCTAGAAAAATATGGGTCTTTAACGATAATGTTTTAATTATTTACCGAAATTATTACATTAGAAAGTAAATAATGGTTACTTTAACTATGATTGTTGACTACATTTTTTAGGTAACAAAATCGCCTTTAGACATGTCTAAAATGTGGAAGTTTAAAATGTAGGACAAGCTCAATGGGATCACGCAGGGATAAACTGTTCATAATTCAAATATTAGTATCAATCAAATTGATACAAATAATGTGTAATGCATTTTTATCAAAAATAATATTCCTTCCGTCCTCCTTCAAGCGATTTATTTAATTTTTTAACAGTTAAATTTATTTAATTTGATTGAGATTAAAATTTATATATTTATAATTTTGAAAATCTGAAAAATACATTTTAAAAGTAAATTAAATCTATTTTCCAATGATATATATTATGTAATTATTTTTAATTATATGATATATATGTAAATTTTAATCAACATTCAAAAAAATTGATTATTGAAAATCAAATGAACCACCAAAAATGTGATGAAGTGAGTATTATATTATGGGTTTGTCTAGTGTATGTCCAAGGGTACATGCTAAGAATCCGTGTTTGATGAGTTGTCAAATTTTGATTGGTGGATATTTATGTGAATGCAGGGGTCCATCATTATTAATGAAATCCCCATTAATCAATGAAATCTCCACCAATCAAAATTTGACAATTAAACTAGCACGGATTCTTAGCATATGCCCTTGGGCACACACCAGAAAATTCGTTATATTCTTTATAGCATGTCGTAAACGAATTAGCATTCTTTTCCAAGCAAATCACACCGATTAACTGTCAACTGCAATATATTTAAAGTTATAATTAGGACATCACTATTATTGATAATTTTCATTTTTCACTTTCAACAATTTATGTGTTAGAATTCTTAACCTTGGAAGGTACCTACCTGTTACGACTGAATTCCTGGCGGACCTTGGTTCGGTCGGACCTGCAAATGAGAAGAATGCGAGAGTTTGGCCCCCCGATTCACCTCCGATGTGAGAATAAGTTAGTCGGTTTTTGGATAAGTTAATTAGAACGCAGAGTGTTTGTGTTGTCAAAATTGTGTATGAATGATGATTCAAACCTGACCAGAACATCTTCTCTTCCCCTTGGGCAGTTACCGAATAGTAGGCTGTGAGGGGGTCGTGTCCCACGTTCTGGGGAGTCCATAACCGTATGACCGTTGCTGCCTACTGGACCGACTATCAATGGGCTTCATTCGGCTGGGCTGTCACTTTGTTACTGGACCTTCGGTCAAGCCCATTTAAGGGATGGGCCTCCAACATGTCCCTGGGCTTCGTTCAGAGTTGTCCTCAGGACGGAGGCCAAAGCCTGGGCCCATCTTTGAAATCCACTCTTCGGACGTCTCGTTCGGATAAGAAGGGCGATGGACTAGGTCGAGACGTCTCATAGGAAGTCGTGTCTCTTAATGATTGACAACTGTCTAATCTCGAGATTTGCGCAAGGATCTCAGCCGTTGAATTCGAAACGGCTCTGTCCAAACGTCACATCTCCTCTACTTAAACCCACAATTTCTTTAGACTTCTACTTTACGCACAAACCAACTCTTGAATATTTGGAGCAAAAACATCTTCACAAAAACATTTTAGCAGCAATTGGAAACGATGTTTCGTCGTCGGCTACTTTCAACTCTCCGATTCCAGTTGACGTTTACGTTGAGGCAGTCTATCCTCGAGAACTCACTCTTATCAAAGATCTTCAAACCAGTAAGTAACCTCTTCATCCTTGTTTCTTTATCGTAATAAACCTGCATTTCATAGATTCGCGTATATATCTATACACATACGTATAAACATAAAGTTACCTGTGATTCTCAAATGTTCTATATACATGCCTGCAACAATTTATGCATTTTTTGATGTACCATTTTGTCCCTTAATTATCTTTCCCTAAGATTTTTGGAATTGGTCCAAAAAATGGCCTGGGCAAGAACTTCCTTCGGGATCTTCGAACCTTGAGAACACTCTTCGGACCATCCCGATCTCTCGGAATTCTCTTCGGAACCTCCTAGTTTCCCGTAGTTTTAGGCTTTCGGATCCCTTCGTCCTAGGTTGTAGAATGCCCCGACCGATCCTGGCTCACTGTACTCGGCCTTTTCCCCTTTTGTTTTCTTCTTTTTTGTCCGAGTACAAGGCTAACGTCTCTTCATTTCCGAATGCAGGGACATGGATCGGTCAACCGAGGGTGCTGGCCCTTCGAAGGTTTCGCCCTTCAGCGACGCTAAACAGTTCCCAGCCGCTAATCTCCGGTCGCAACTGACCGAGGAACAAATCGAAGGGTTCCATTCCAAGTACTTAGTGGAGAAAAACGTCTGGTACTTCTTCGCACCACGGAAGAAGGATCGCATCTGGCACAACCCCGATCCCCCATGTCTGCGGAGGAAGTGTGGCGACCGGTATATCCGAAATGGCGTTTAAATGCGGCTTTCGGTTACCGATGTTACCGATTCTGAAGAAGATACTGAAGCAGTTGGGGATAGCCATAGGGCAGTTAGATCCAAACAGTTTCTTCCACATCAACGCCTTCCAAGTTCGGTGCCTGGCCAAGGAGATGACTCCGAGGACGACCTTGTTCTGGCATTATTACGAGCTCCGAAGGAACACAAAAAGCAACGGCTATTATACCATAGCCCGTCGAACCGGTAGGGCCGACTGGGCTCAAACGAACTCCAGCAACAAAGGGGCCCATGAGAAATGGACTTTTGTCTCGGGGCCGAGGATGGAGAAATACGGCCGATGACATGATCTCGATCCGTCCAGGTTAAAGTATCCCGACCTACTGCAAGCGGACCAACATGATTACTGTCTGCTCTGCGAACTTGAAATGGACAGGGTTCCGCTATCGGACGGCAGGGACAACAACTGGTTGGTCGCCCTTTGGGGTAGTGGTAACATCCATCTTTAACTTGTCCTGACATATTTGTTTTCAGCCTTTAAATACTATCTTTTATATTCAGTTGTGCATATTTTAACCTTCTGCTATTTTGTGCAGTGTCTTCCCTTCAGGAAATTGTTGAACGTAAACGCAGAAGGGCAGTCCAACTTGCTTCGGCTGCTACAGCTGACGCCGAAGCCGCGGCTAGGGCGCCCGATGGGGCGGAAAATACGGCTTCCGGTCCTCGAGATATTATTACCACTATACCTGACTCCTCTCCTCCTCGGGACCGGGAGACGAATGAGGCAGGCCTGGTCACTCCGACCGACTCTCGGAAGAGGGGCCGTTCGGGAAATGATGGTCTGAAAGTGTATGCTCCCCAGTGGGGAGTTATTGAATCTGATAAAATTGTTGTCCCAGCTCCACAACTCTCCACCATCGTTGGCCCCGACCTCTGCAGGGGCCTCATTCTGCCAGCTGATAGGCCGACGCTTGCCAAGGCGAACGACCTGGAGGCTTGTACCGAGATGCTGGCCCTACTCTATATGGTAAGCCTTTTCCTCGGTGTTGCCCATTTTACTTGTCTTCAGCATCTAATTCTTTTCCCTTGTCTGTTTTCAGACTGTCTCCTGGTCAGCTAACGTTGCCGAACGGATGGAGGGGGTTGATCAACTGGAGGCCCGGGCGGTCAAGGCTGAAGAGGATCTCCGCAATGCGACCACTGATTTAGAGAAGGTCACCGGCCAAGCTAACTCCTTGAAGGCCGATAATGATGCCCTGAAGGAGAAGTTGGAGGAGATGGACGCTCTGAAAAAGCGTGTTGAATGGAGAAACCAACAACTCAAGGCCTCCAGGAAGAACATTCGGAAGATGCAGAAGACTCTGGATTTGACCGAAGAGCGTTGCTACCAGATGGGGTACGATGCTGCTTTGGTGAAGGCACACTCTCTCGGTTTCGATCATACTCAGATGATCGATGCCACGATGGGTATGACGGATCCAATCGGCAGGGAAGTGCCCGATGAACCTCTGGTAGTCTCTTCGGGAGAGGACGAGCCTCTTTCTGACTGATTCCTTTGTCTTTTCATTCTATTTTGATGGCCTTCGGGCTTGTAATGATTGACTTTGCCTTCGGGCTTTTTATTGTGCCTTCGGGCTTGTTGTATTTCATTCTGCCTTCGGGCTTTTCTATTTATCGCCTTCGGGCCATTTAGTATTTGCCTTAGCATAATTATTCTAATTTATGCGTTGTCGGCTTCGGCCTTAGTATAGTTTCTGTTTCCATTCATTCATTTTGGGCTTTGATTTGCCTTAGCATGATTCTGTTTAATTCTATGCATCTTTGGCTTCATTTTGCCTTAGCATATTTACTTTACTTTAACTTTTATGCGTCTTCGGCTTTGTATTGCCTTGGCATAATTACTTGTATGTTTGTGCATCTTCGGCCTCAGCCTAGCATGTATGTGCATTTTTGGTCGTGACCTAGCTGTCCCCCTAGTATTTAAGGGATTTTGTAAATGATTATGGTCCCGTTCGGTCGGTTGAAGATTTTTTCCCCCTGGCCTTAATTAATGTCAAAGCAACTTAAATACTAAGACATTTTTGTAAGGGTCCAAATTTCATTCGGTCGGCCCCAAATTTGGATTCGTCAAGTATTTTCGACTTAAATCATAATGTACTTGAACACTAAAAATAAGTTAGAGGGCGCATGTTTTATTCGGGATGCCCCAAACATGGGTCCGTTAAGCTTAATATTGTGTACTTAACCTTTTGGCTATAAATGTACTTAGCTTAATTACAGCAGATAAAAATGGAGCAAACAATCTTTCATTAATCATGCAACAACTTCTACATAGTTTCGATTACAGATTGATGCTAGCTTAGGGAACTCGAAATAAACTTGCATAAAACAAAATACTGAATTAAAAAGCAGTAAGATGCGTCCAGTAAGCTTACTGGTAAAAACGGTGAAGGCGAGCGGCGTGCCAAGTATTTTTGATTGGGCTGCCGTCCAACTGAGCCAATTTGTAGGTGTCTGGCCGAACCACTTCGATTACCACATAAGGTCCCTCCCAGTTCGGCATAAGCTTTCCTTGCTTAGTCGGCATAGATGCTGCTAGTTCCCTTAGGATCAAATCGCCTACTTGAAAAGTCCTCTTTTTAACTCCCGAATCATAGTACTGTGCCGCTTGGAGCTGATACCTTAAGTTTCTTTGGTGGGCTGCCTCCCTTTCTTCTTCTAGTAAATCCACGTTCGCCCGAAGTCCGAACTCATTCGTTTCCACATTAAAGACTTGTGTTCGATAAGACTCCAAACCGACCTCGACAGGCAGTAGGGCATCTGTTCCGAAGGCCAGCTTGAAGGGTGTCTCCCCGGTTGAAGATCTTGCGGTGGTTCGGTAGGCCCAAAGGACCCAGGGTAACTCTTCGGCCCAAAGACCCTTGGCTTCTCCTAGCCTCTTCTTAATTCCATCGAAGATAATTTTGTTGGCCGCTTCGATCGCCCCGTTTCCTTGGGGATGTGCGACTGAACTGAATTTCTGTCGGATTCCGAACTGAGCTAGAAACTTTCTGAACTTACTTCCGATGAACTGAGTTCCGTTGTCCGATACACATACCATGGGGATGCCAAACCTTAAGATCACTTGCTCTAACATGAACTTCTTTGCCGCTTATTCGGTAATGGCTGAAAGTGGTCTGGCTTCTATCCACTTAGTCATATAATCGATTGCTACAATGCAATATTTTGCTTGTTTAGTACTGGTGGGTAGGATCCCAACGATGTCAACCGCCCACATTGCAAAAGGGATCGGGCTAAGGGCTGAAGACATCTCTTCGGGTGGCTGTTTCGGTATTACGCTGAATAGCTGGCATTGTTTGCACTTCTTTGCATATTCGGATGCGTCTTCCTTCATCTTCGGCAAGAAAAACCCTTGCCTGAGGATCTTGAGGGCTAAGGATTTTCCTGCCAAATGTTCTCCGCAAATTCCTTCGTGAACCGTCTCGAGGGCTAGCTGTTGTTCATCTTTGTCTAAACACCTGAGTAATGGCTGACTTGCCGATCGTCTGAATAACCAGCTCCCGACCAGAGTGTAGTTCCCCGACCGATACTTCACCTTCTGTGCTTCCCTTCGATCAAGCGGTAGGATACCCTTCTCCAAGAATGCCCTGATGTGGGTCATCCAATCGACCCCTTGGTGAATTTCCATGCACTTCTTCTTGTCTATCGAAGGCGTCTTAACCTCGGTCAGATAGATGGACCCCTTCAGGTTCTGGGTTTCTACCGAAGCTAGCCTTGAGAGGGCGTCTGCCCGACTGTTGTTTTCTCTAGCAACTTGAGTTAATTCAAAAGATTCAAACATCAAAGATTGCTCGCGTACCTTAAGGGCGTAAGCTTTTGTTCTGGGATCTTTTTGCCCATACTCCCCTGAGAACTGTTTTACTACCAACATCGAGTCACTGAACGCCCTGAGGTGTTTAACTTGCAGATTTTTTGCTAAGTCTAATCCGGCCAAAAGCGCTTCATATTCGGCTTCGTTGTTCGTCAGCGGGAAAGTGAACCTGATGGCTTGGCAGATTTCAAATCCTTCTGGGCTTGTCAGAATTAAACCTACCCCACACTTTTCCCTGGCGACTGACCCATCCACAAACAATTTCCATTTTCCTGGTGCCTGTATTAGCTGCTCTTCGGGAGCCAAGTCATTCGGCCCCGAGAAAGAGCATTCCACTTAAAAATCCGCTAGTGCTTGGGCTTTGATCGAAGTCCTTGGCGTATACTCCAAATCATGCTCCCCCAATTCGATCGCCCAAGCAACTACTCTGCCCGATGCCTCTGGCCTTTGCAAAATTTTCTTCAACGACTGATCTGTTACTACCTTGATCGTCCTCCCCTGGAAATAGTGCCTTAGCTTTCTTGCAGCCATCACCAGCCCATAGGCGAATTTCTCTGCATTCGGATATCTAGTTTCTGCATCCTTGAGAATATGGGAAACGTAGAACACCGGATGCTGGTTCCCTTCATGTTCCTTGACCAGCACGGCTCCAAGGGTTCGGTCGTTCACAGCTAAGTACAGCTGCAAAGTTTCTTTCGGATCAGGCCTCATTAAGAGTGGGGCATTCACTAAGTATTCTTTGACTTCTTCAAAAGCTTTCTGGCAGTTAGGCCCCCACTCAAAATTCTTGGACCCCCGAAGTACTTCAAAGAATGGTAAGGCCTTTTCGGCCGATCTGGAAATGAACCTCCTTAGGGCTGCTAACCGTCCGGTCAGCTTCTGAATGTCCCTGATCGTCTTCGGCGCTTCCATGTCTATGACTGCCTTAATCTTTTCTGGGTTCGCCTCGATCCCTCGGGCACTCACCATGTATCCCAGAAATTTTCCGCTATTGACTCCGAACGTACATTTGTTCGGGTTGATCCTCATGTTGTTTTTCCTAAGTGTTTCAAAACACTCTCTCAAATCCTCAGCATGATCCCTAAAAAGGGATTTAACAATCATGTCATCCACATAACATTCCATGTTCCGACCAATCTGGGCCTTGAACACTTTGTTGATCATCTTTTGAAATGTTGCCCCGGCGTTCTTCAGGCCGAAAGGCATCTTAACATAGGCATAAGTGCCGTTTGGTGTGATGAATGCTGTCTTTGGAATGTCCACAACATTCATGGCGATTTGGTGGTATCCTGAGAATGCATCTAAAAAACTGAGTATTTGATGCCCCGAAGTAGCATCTATCAGTTGATCGATATTTGGTAGAGGATAGTGATCCTTCGGGCAATGTTTGTTCAAGTCCGTATAATCTACACACATCCTCCACTTGCCATTTGACTTCTTGACCATGACCACGTTTGCCAACCAGTCGGGGTAGTCGATTTCTTCGATGAACTTCGCCTCTAGCAACTTTTCCACTTCCACTTGGATTACTTTTTGTCTTTCCATGGCGAAATTTCTTTTTTTCTATCTCACGGGCTTGGCTTCGGGAGCTACATTTAAACAGTGTTTGGCTACCGAAGGGTCCTAACCTGGCATATCTTCGGGATTCCATGCAAACACGTCATGGAATTCCCTAATGACTTTATCTTTTAGCTCCGCTTCCATGTTCTTTCCAATTTGGATCATCTTTCCAGACTGACCCACATATAGTTCTACTTCTTCAGTCTCGGCGGCCGGCTCGGCAATGGGGCTTGACAGGTCGGCCCCAAATTTCTCCAGCTCTATGTTCAGTAGTTGATGGCTGCCCCCAGTTTCGTTCTCACTTCTCTTCCTTTTACCGGCTTCAGTCATTTCCATATCCTTGTCTTTCTCCAAATCTTCCAACATAATTATTCTTGCGGCTTTCTGATCGCCTCTCATCTCTCCGACACCATGTTCGGTCGGAAACTTTAACTTCAGGTGAGGGATGGAAGAGACGGCTTGGAACAGAGATAGAGCTGGTCTCCCCAAAATGCCGTTGTAAGGGCTATCGACCCGAACAACATAAAACTTGGCTTCTTTAACGACTGTGTATGGAGCTTTCCCCAACAGAACATTCAGTGTGATCGTTCCTTCGATCGGTACCGGTTGATTACCGAAACCGTATAGTGGTGCCTCATGGCACGGCTCCAGCTGTTCGCCACCCAAATTCATCTTGCAATACGTTCGGTGATACAATATGTTGACCGAACTTCCCTCATCGACCAACACTCTCCAAATCTTGTTTTCCCCAATTACGGGGTTTATGACAAGAGGGTCTTCGTGTGGCCATATCACGTCTTCAAAATCATCTTCCGTGAATGATATCGGAAGTGTTTTCTTGGCGGCATTTGACTGGTAGAGATTGTAGATTTGCCTGGCATACTTTTTTCGGGCTGTTTTGCTGTCCCGATCAAGGATGGTTCCTCCGGATATTGTTCTGACTTCGCCTCGATACTTTTCTGAACCTTCGGCATCTCTGTTGTCTCTCTTCTTTTCCTTATCGTCTAGCCTGTCCCTCAAATCTCCCACGAACTTGGTCAGTTCTCCATCTTTTATCATTTTCTCAATCAATTTTTTCAAGTGGTAACATTCGTCAGTATTGTGACCTTTATCCCGATGATAGTCACAATATTTGCTGTCGCATCTTCTGTTTTCAGGGGTCTTTAACTTGGATGGTCTAACGAACCCCGGTTTACCGTTTATTTCATGGAGAATCTTCGAGATAGGTGTGTTAAGTGGTGTGAACACAGTACTATCCCTATCTCTTCTTCGTTCGGCCCCTTTGTCGGGCCTCGTATCATTCAGTCGGCTCTTAATGTCGCCACGGACCCTTCTATCATCCCTTCGGTCGTCCTTTCTATCATCCCTTCTATCATACCTATCATTTTTCTTGCTCTCCTTGTAACCCCCTATGGATTCTAGCTTTCTTCTAATAGCCTCCCCTCTCAAATATATATCATTTAAAGATCTAGGAGGCATATCGTAAAGAGAAGATCGAAGCTTCTTACCTTTAACAGGGTCGAGGCCGGCTGCGAGGAACCCGGCTGCCTTTACTTTATCCAAGTTGGTGACCATTCCTGCTTCTTCTTTGAACCTTGCCATGTAGTCTCCCAATTCTTCGTTCGATCCCTGCCTGCAGTGGATCAGGGCTTCAGTATCCTTCTCTCTTCGGCACAAGTGGGAGTAGTGCCTCAAGAATTTCTTCTTTATCTGTTCATACGAGCCTATCGATCTAGGCCTTAATGACCTGTACCACATGGACGCGTTTCCCTTGAGGTATGTCTTGAACATTTTGCAAAGCATCACATCACAATGCCCCATACCGGTCATGAGCGATTCATACTTCTCACAGTGGTCTTCGGGGTCTCCCTTTCCATTAAACTCGTTCATCTTTGGAAACTGCCTTCCTGGTGGAGGTCGAAACTGCTCAACATCCTCGGTCACCACTGGCTCGTGGCTGACCCTTCTTTCTCCGAACATAGCCTTCTCGATCCTACGGATACGGTCATCCGTATGCGGACCTTCTTCCTCCGAATCAGAGGAGTACACTACCTTCGACCGGGTTCTCCTAGAATTTGATTCAGAGTTCTCTGACTCGTCTTCATCATTTCTAGTCCTCGGCCTCTTGTCCCTTCGGTCATCCAACTCCGGGTCTTCGGCTTCTAAAGCCTCGCGGAGCACTTTCTCTTGTAACTCAATCTCCTCCCTTTGGAGCTTTAGGGCTTCCAGCCTCAAGCGATCGGCCTCCCTTTTCTTGGCTAGTCGTTCGGCCTCCCTGCTGCTCCTTTCTTTTTCTACTTCGTTTCGCTTCCCCTTGGCCTTTTGTTCTTCTCGCCATTTCATGAGCATCTCCTGTTGTTCTTCAGGAGACGGCATATCTCCTTCTTCATTAAAAGTTAACAGCCTTGGGGTGATGGGAGTTATCCTCGGGATCAGGGGAGGAGTGGTGCGACTGTTTCCAGCCACTGTGCTATTATCGGCTACTGGTATTTCGGTTTCATTTGCCATGATTGATGGTAGAATTCAACACAAAACGTATCTCTACGTTCCCACATACGGTGCCAAATGTTACGACTGAATTCCTGGCGGACCTTGGTTCGGTCGGACCTGCAAATGAGAAGAATGCGAGGGTTTGGCCCCCCGATTCACCTCCGGTGTGAGAATAAGTTACTCGGTTTTTGGATAAGATAATTAGAACGCAGAGTGTTTGTGTTGTCAAAATTGTGTATGAATGATGATTCAAACCTGACCAGAACATATTCTCTTCCCCTTGGGCAGTTACCGAATAGTAGGCTGTGAGGGGGTCGTGTCCCACGTTCTGGGGAATCCATAACCGTATGATCGTTGCTGCCTACTGGACCGACTATCAATGGGCTTCATTCGGTTGGGCTGTCACTTTGTCACTGGACATTCGGTCAAGCCCATTTAAGGGATGGGCCTCCAACACTACCAAGTACCAACAATGATTAATTGATCTGGTGTAATTTAAGCAAAAAGATTAGTTAAAATATTAATCAATCATGTTTAAATCTTTTATTGAAACGAATTATTTCTTTTTCAGCCTCCCTAAATTCCACTTTTTTTCATCTTGATATTGTCTAATTCCAATTCTATATGTCTAATATCAAATTCTTTTTAGCTAATCTCAGTTTTTATATGTTAATATTCCGATTTTTATAACAACAATGGTGATCCATTCTTTGATCTATCATGAATGAGATTTTTTAATAAACGGATCATTAAAATATAATATGTTCTAATAATGAGTGCTCATAATCGATTTTTTTTGTTAGCCTAGCCATCATAAATGGATTCCCTAATAAAGAAAACTATTAAAATATAATATGTTCTAATAGTAAGTGTTTGTAATCTATTTTTTGATCGACTTAAGTGAAAGTGCTAAAGTATATAATACATGATGCCATGATCCAGACCTTAAGGTTTTAAAGTAAGAAAATGTCAGAGTTTTACCATGAAATTTCATGAGGATGATGATAAAACAGTCTTGTTGAATGTTGAAAACATATAATTTAATACTCCCTCCGTCCCACTTATTTTGTCCTCATTTGACTTTCTTGGTCAAAGTGATAAAACTTTGACCTTAAATAATAATTTAATTATTTATGCTTTCATAAATTTAAAAATTGGATATTGTAATATGATAAGTGTACTTTGTGATAATAATTTTTAAAAAATTTATAATTGTCATATAACATAAGTAATTCTCATTATAAAATTGGTCAAATTGACCAAAATTTGGTCAAAGTGACAAAATTAGTGGGACGGAGGGAGTAATTTTATTGGATCCATAATTTTCTTTGAAACTTTCTCCTTTCATACTGGAATAGCGTTGACTATACACATAGGCTTCATAAACACGGCATATTGACCAGACTTATTTATAACACTACATATGTTTATGCATGCATCATAAAAGCCCAACAAATACTAAATTCTTTCTCTGATTTCAAGTCAATAGTAAACAAGCTGCATCATCAATAGTTTCACAGATTTTAAATCAGAGAAGCATCATCTACAGTGTATAGTTTCACAAACAAACTTTAAATCAAAGAGGAGCTACAAGATTTTTATGTATATATATTCAACAAACATTTAGAAGATACTACTAGCATGATCATCTCTGTTTCTGCATAGTGAGCACACAGGGGACAAAGATATACTTGGGAGATTAAAGATGGGTATTTGTTGGGGATCTCCTTCTACTTCTTCTTCTTCTTCTGTCAATCAAAGTCCTATTTCTACTGGCAATATTAGTTCAGGTATCAAGGAAATCTCCTTTTTCTTTCGTGTGCAATTTATATTTTATCAATTCACTATATGGATGTATTACAAAAGGTCCCCTGGATTATAATAAATGAGTTACAGTATATATTATGCCAAATAAGTTATGTCTCATGCCATCATTCATCGATTTCATGATCATTTTAAGCAGTAACGGAACTAGGATTTTAAATGATCCGAGACTATAATTAAGTGCTACCGGAAGTACACTTCATTTTTCGAGAAAGTCAGGGGATTTTTTTTTTTTTTACAAGATATATTTTACGATATCAACCGTGGCTTCAGTCAAACCTGCTCTCCCTAGTTTCTCCCATGATTTTAAGTATATATATATGGCTCTAAAGGCTCTCCCTAGTTAATCCCCTTAGTATCAGTATATATAGCTCGATCTAAAGTCTGCCATTGACTTTTATCTTGATCTTGTTCGAGGAACTATTGAAATGCTAGTTTCATTTTGAAAAAAATGCACCACTAGTTGTTGATTGCGATTAAAAAAAATGCTAGTTTCGTATTGAAACAATCTAATAATCTACCGACTTGGATTACACTTTAATAGGATTTGTTAAAAGATGATAAAAATTTGCACCTAGTTTGCACAGAACTTGTACTAATACCCATTCATTACTTTGATATTTAAATGACGGAATCATGAAAAAACATAGATTTATGTATAATCTCACTCACTACACAATATCACTACTTCTAATAACTTCTAAATAATCCCACAATACCATTTTCATTTGATGAACAAGGTTGTACTTGAAACTTTATAATTAACATTTGAAGCATATAAGGTTAAAATTCCAATTTTTCACTTGAACTTCTTTACTTTAGTAGGTATATCACAAACAACCAGCAACACAACATCATCAGGGGGAAGCAATGTCTCCGGTAATAGCCAGTTCTCGGCATTGAGAGGAGGAGAGGAGGTGTGTCCCAGTGGTCAAATATTGCCCACCCCTAATTTGAGGATATTCAGTTATGCAGAACTCAAGATTGCAACCAAGAATTTTAGAAATGACACCGTGTTGGGAGAAGGAGGATTTGGGAAAGTCCACAAGGGATGGCTTGATGACAAGGGAGGTTCGTCCAAAGGTGGAAGTGGTTCTGTTGTAGCTGTGAAGAAATTAAATTCGGAGAGTATGCAAGGCTACGAGGAATGGCAGGTATAGTTACTTGTATTCTACTTAAGTGATTCAAAAATCTGTGTTATGGCTGGTATACACTAGATTTAGTTTGAATATATTCTTACTTTTGCATGTTTCTTCATACGAAGTCAGTTACTTGTATGCTTAATTAGGTTGAAATCGACTTAAAGTATGGAAGTGTATTGGTATAACAGAGTCAAGTTCTTCATAACGTGCCTTTGACAGTATATACATAACGTTTAGCATGAACATAATTATTACTCTTATACTATCAAGTTAAAGTTGGTGAATAAGTCTTTCGGTTCATAAATTTGCAAGTGTTTTATACATTACTGTTTGCAGCTAAAACTTTCCACTTATTGGTGCAGTCTGAGGTGAACTTTTTGGGACGCCTTTCTCATCCTAATCTTGTTAGACTGGTGGGATACTGCTGGGAGGATAAAGAACTACTCCTTGTCTATGAATTTATGCAGAAAGGCAGCTTGGAGAACCACCTATTTGGAAGTAAGTAGTAAGTTGCATGGATACACAAGCACTAGGCAGTGGAAAGCCTTTGTGTCTTTAACAAGTCCGAAAATCTCACTTGCTTCCTTTTTGATATATGCAGGAGGCTCTGCTGTTCAGCCACTTCCATGGGCCATACGTTTAAAGATTTTGATTGGAGCTGCTCGAGGCTTGGCATTCTTACATGCATCAGAGAAACAGATAATATACAGGGATTTCAAAGCATCAAATATATTGTTGGATGGGGTATGTTTAGCGAGTAGATTTGTCAGAACCAGAAAATTTGTATAAAAACCAAGCTAATCATCCTGAAGTTAAAAACACTCACACACCCAGACAATTTTTGACAATATTTGAACCTTTGACCTCCCCTGAGCGAGTGAGGGCGATACTATTATACCTAGAGACCTTTGGTATACTTGAGACCTACTTATCAGTTTCTTTTCTCTTTTCCGCAGTCCTATCATGCCAAATTATCAGACTTTGGCTTGGCAAAAATTGGTCCTTCAGCTAGTAAATCACATGTTACAACACGAGTTATGGGGACATATGGCTATGCTGCTCCTGAATATGTTGCCACGGGTAAGTGTTCCTAAAGTCCTTTAAAGTTAAGATACCTGAACTGCCCGTCCTCGATGAAGTTGAAAACCTAACGTTCTAGGTAATTTTGACAGGTCATTTGTATGTGAAGAGTGATGTCTATGGTTTTGGTGTTGTATTGGTGGAGATGTTAACAGGCATGCGGGCACTAGACACAAATCGTCCTAGTGCGCAACATACCCTGGTCGACTGGGTAAAACCACATTTATCTGACAAACGAAAGCTTAAGAACATAATGGACTCGAGGTTGGAAGGGAAGTACCCTTCTAGAGGTGCTGTGTTAATTGCTCAGCTGTCTCTAACATGTCTTGCACCTGAACAGAAAACCAGGCCATCGATGAAAGAGGTAGTGGAGACACTAGAACGGGTGGAAGCAGCTAATGAAAAGCCAAGGCCACCAAGAGTACATTCTTCACATAATGTAGCTGCTAGAAACGGACAAACTTCTATGAATCATCGATCTCCGCATCACCAAAGACAAGACGGGAATCGAGGGTATCAACTACCGACAAGATAATTTTTATGTTCACACATCGGCTTGAAGAGGAAAATGAGTGTGTCAACACACACACATAACAAATGGCTTGAAGGTTTTGGTATTTGAGATTTGCAGTGGATTTCGTTGTTTACTTGTATTTATGTTGTCAGATCACCTTAGCATAGCATAGTATGTAGCAATGTGTATTTTGAACTGCCCGAGTGCTAACGGGTGGTATGTAGATGAGTAGTCTCATGATACAAAATTATTCACATTGGTCACTCTTGATGGAGCCCTAATGTTGTATGGTTTGATTTGAAAGATCCGGATTAGAGAGGGTATTGTAAACATTTTTTTTTTCTCTATTGCTCTTCAATGGCAATACATACACAATTTTTTTGTTGCAGCAGAAGTATTCATATCTTGTTATTATGAGCTCTGCATTTTCATTAACACGTTATTTTCCCAGTTGAGTTCAATTATTGGTACTTTTTTCTAGTTCCTCATTTCCATTTCCAAATAAAGATACAAGTGATATTGGTCTAGATGCATTTTGATACTCCATATCTTAAACTTGGCAACATCTGCGAGTTACATTATTTGCTGCGTTCATTTGTGGTGTAGCATGCAATGAAGCTCTGCACAAAAATCCCTCCCACTCTAATTTGTTTAGTACAAAGTTTTGATCCAGAAGCTTTGTGCAGACTGTCTAAACAGTTTTTCCATCTTAAAAGGAAAACTTAAGTAAGTTGACCAAATACTCTGAAAAAAGTTCGAAAAAAAGGTATTTTACCCAATCCAGAAAAAAGAAAAAGGGAATGTCTAAAATTGTCCGATGTCAACATTTATGTAAACAAATAATTTACTCCCTCCGTCCCAAAATGTAATACCAATCACGCATTTCAATGTGCTCGAATCGGGTACATGTGAGTACTGGTTACTACTACAAGTAGTAACTGGTGAAACCAGAAGGAAACAAACATCATTAGGGATTCATTTGCAAGCAAGCATGGGTGGCACGAAACTAAGCAAAGCTCTACTCAAAAACTCTGAAAACCCAACACTAGCATGGCAAATCTTCACCCGCATTGCATCTTCAAACCCATCTCCTATTATTCTTTCTTCAATACCTCTCATCACTCGCATTCTTGTTCGCGCCAAAATGTTCACTCAAACTCATTTCATCACAAACCTCCTCATCCACAACCAATCATCATCTTCCTACACTCACTTGCTCACCCTTATTCGTATACTCACCAATGCTGGTCATTTAGACCAGGCCATCCCCCATTTTCGAGCCCTTCGAAACCATTTTCAACATAAAGCACCCTCCATTTCTTACTACAATATGCTTATACACTCTTCAATTTCACAAAATAATTCACAATTTCTGTCATGGTTGTATCAAGACTTGATTCTTGCTGGGGTTTCACCGCAGACTTATACTTTCAATCTTTTTATTGGTGGATTATGTGATTCGGGACGGTTAGAGGATGCACGGAACCTGTTTGATAAAATGTCTGACAAAGGGTGTTTGCCTAATGAATTTACTTTCGGGTTGTTGATTCGGGGGTATTGTCGAAACGGGCTTGCGGATAAAGGTGTAGAGCTTTTAGAGGTTATGGAAAATTTAGGTGTTGTGCCCAATGTGGTTGTTTTTAATACTTTGGTTTCGAGGTTTTGTAAAGATGGGAAGACTGATGAAGCTGAGAAATTGGTGGAGAGGATGAGATTGGTTGGGATTAATCCGAATGTTGTTACCTTTAATTCAAGGATATCGGCTCTTTGTAGTGCGGGAAAGATTTTAGAAGCGTCTAGAATTTTTAGAGATATGCAAATTGACAAGGAGTTGGGGCTACCGCAGCCTAATAATGTAACGTACAGTTTGATGCTTCAAGGGTTTTACACTCAAGGTATGTTGCAGGAAGCTAGTGCACTTGTAGATTCTATGAAAAGAAATGGTATTTTTACCCAAGTAGAGAGCTATAATATATGGTTGTTAGGCTTGGTGAGGAATGGGAAGCTTTTGGAGACTCACTCGGTTCTCACTGATATGGTTGATAAATGCATTGGACCAAATATTGTCTCGTACAACATTGTGATAGATGGACTCTGCAAGAATGGGATGCTTGCTGATGCAAGAACTGTTATGGGATTGATGAAAAGCAGTGGAGTTCCTCCTGATACAGTGACTTATAGTAGCTTACTTGACGGGTACTGCAAAAAAGAGAAGGTGGGTGAAGCCACAAAGATTCTACATGAGATGATCAGAAATGGCTGCTTTCCGAATACTTATACTTGCAATATCTTGCTTCATAGCCTGTGGGAACAAGGGAAGATATCGGAAGCAGAGAAACTCCTGCAGAAGATGAATGAGAGAGGTTATAGCGTGAATACTGTGACTTGCAATATTGTGATAGAGGGTCTGTGTAAGAGTGGAAAGGTTGACAAAGCAATTGAAATTGTTGACGGAATGTGGACGAACGGAAGCGCTGCTCTTGGTGAGCTAGGAAATTTATATATTGGCTTGGTGGATAATGATAATAATACTAATGCAGTCAAATGCATGCCCGACTTGGTCACTTATTCAATATTAATAAATACTTTATGCAAGAATGGGAGGCTTGATGAAGCTAAAAAGAAGTTTATTGAAATGATGAAAAAAAAGTTGTACCCTGATTCATTACTTTATAACATATTCATTCATAGTTTTTCTAAGGTAGGAAAACTATCATCTGCATTTCGGGTTCTAAAGGATATGGAGGAAAAAGGTTGTGGGAAGAATTTAGTTACTTATAACTCTTTTATTCGTGGTTTGGGTAGAAAAGGTCAAATATTTGAAATGTATGGACTGATGGATGAAATGAAAGAAAGAGGTGTGTCTCCTAATGTAGATACGTACAATAATTTGATAAGCTGTCTGTGTGAAAATGAGAGAGCAGAAGAGGCCATTAATCTTCTAGATGAAATGTTACTAAAGGGTTTGTCTCCTAATATATCTTCTTTCAAATATCTTATTAGTGCTTTTTGCAAGATTGGAGAATTTGTTCCAGCACGTGAGGTGTTCAATATTTCTTTGAGTATATGTGGCCACAAGGAAATACTTTACAGCTTATTGTTTAATGGATTGCTTGCTAGAGAGGAAGTCTTGGAAGCTAGGGAACTGTTTGAAGCTGCAGTAGATAGATCTTTGGAGATTGGGAACTTTTTATACAAAGATCTCATTGACAGGCTTTGCAAGGATGAATTTATAGACCTTGCGTCTGATTTACTTAAAAAGATGATGCTTAAAGGATATACCTTTGATCATGCATCATTCTTACCAGTTATAGATGGTCTATCTAAAAGGGAAAAAAAGGAGGAGGCTGACGAGCTTGCAGAACGAATGCTGGTGATGGCTTCTGAAGGTAAGGCGGTAAACAAAGTTTGTGGAGATGCCAGAGTTTATGAGAAATCAAAGAAGTATAGAGGAAGTGACTGGAAGACAATTGTGCACAGGTATCACTGCGTAAACAGCAATTCTGCCTCGCATTCTCCTCTTCCTCCCCCCCCCCCCCCCTCTCTCTTTTCTACAGTCTTTTATAATGCTGCTATTTCTTTCTCTTGTTTCTATAGTCACAAAAAGAAATAATCACACCTGTTGCTCCCATTTTTACACTCATTATTAATACTACTTTCTGACAAAATACTAGATAGTTGTGTTTTTGTACCCTAGGAAATTGGGATTTTTATATCACTCATACTTGTTAACAAATACTGTACAGGGATGATGGAAGTGGAACAGCATTAAGAACCCTTAGGCGAGTACAAAAGGGCTGGGGTCAGGGAAGTATATCAAGTTTTCAACCCCCAAAAAGTGACTATCTTGATGATTGGGATGGAAACTTTTAAATGCAATGAAAAAATTATAAGGGTTGCAGAATGCTGCTGGACTTTAGACTTATTTATGCTGTGCACTTGAGTTTGATAACGGTTCCTCTGTTTTTTTTCAACACTTGAAATCTGTTCATCGCCAGTCATCAGAGAATTTGGTGAAAACGTCATTCAGTGTTTGGGTAGCTGGCACGATATCTACTCAGCATTTTAAGCTGGCTTTGTATTTACTAAAAGTTAACAGGTAATATGTTATGAGACCTGTTTTGAAATGCTAATACTAAGCTAACACATTCTTTTCTGCATGCCTAAACATACTGCATCTTGATAGTCAAAAGTTAGATTACTAATTTTATTTGTGTTTGTTTGTTTTCTACCTATAGTGTGGTTAATAATTATTGGCATCTACATAGATTACAGTTGAACAAGTCAGTGGAGGTAAATGTGTGCGTGAGTATTTATTTTTGTTGTAGTTAACCTTACCTCAAAAGAAGAAAAAAGTTCTCTAGAACAATGAACTATATACTTGTTGATGCAGCTGTAGATCTTTCATGAGATTTCTTTTTATTATAGTACTAGATTGATTTTTTTTTTCTGTAAGCTTCATACAGAGCTATCACAAGTGTACCTGTTTTTATCGATATCCGCTTACAACAATTTCATGTGGTTATAGTTGTACAAACCAAAAGTATCCGTGTATCCTTCATAAAATCTATCTGATTATACACGTGCTTGTGCCGACCGCCATGTTTGTTTTGATGGGTTGCCATGTTTAATTTATGCATAAACTAATGCATGACTTGCCAATGCAACATTATTTTTGCAGGGAAGTGGTATACCAAGTAAAGTTGGGTACTTTGTTTGCTTCGAAAAGTTTCTCGGTTGTCTAATGTGGATATTCGTTAACAGAACTCTTGCCATCCTAGTGGTTAAAGCTTGCATGGACATTATTTGTATCAACAAGTCTTGATTTGTTCAGCCATTAATAATTATTAGTTAGGGAGGTTCATGCCTTTTTAGCACCTGTCAGCACCAGCATGAGATAAATGGCTTTAAGTTGGGAGGTTATGCACATCAGTCTCAAGGGGGTTAGCCTTTCAAGTGAAGCTCAAGACAATCCTGCAGCGAATCAGATAGTCTGTAGATGCTATCTTTTGCATAATTTTTCCAGGTAAAGAAGGGACTTCTGATATCATATGAATACCACAGCGAGACGTTTAGGAAATGAAAATGCACTAATTTGACCATAAGCAGAATTACCACCCTGGGATGTTATCTTGCACAGCTTGTAGCAACAAATTATCTGCTGAAAGACGGTTCCACTTTTGCTTTTGCATGATGCACAAGTCTTGGAGGATGGAGGATTAAGAGGCTTCCCAATCATTACCCCGCTTGACTGCTAAATGAGACCAAATAAGTTTTTTTATGCGTAAAAAGCTTGTCAGTGCTTGTTATTTGTAACATCTGCTAGTTGAGGCTTCACTTGGTGTTTGCAATGTAAGCAGGCATTATTGTGCCTTAGCTTGTACTACTATCACATTGTTTGGAAGAGAATACTGGGAACTGCCTTCCACTCACGACGCTAGCTCAATCCCTATATGTAACCCTGATGGGAGGTAATGATGATGCTGAATGGCAAACGGATTCAGAATGGAAAAAGGTTCACTTCACTACTCTTGCTACAACATCACATATTGCTACTTTCAATGCCAACCTAAAAGAGGATTCTCCAAGCGTGGTTTAAATCTTCAGATAGCTACTACAAGTGAATGAAGTTGATAAGAAAAAGGGTATTTCTTTTAATTTAGAAACACCTGAGAATGTCTCTAATTCTGTGAAGAATAAGCACAAGAGGGCTTTGGAGGACCTCAATCGTCACATTTAATGTATGTTTGATTTTTACCCATTTAATATGAGGACTTCATGATAATCAATCTTTACTCCTCTTTTACTTAACTACTAGCAGTCTTTCTCATAACATAAATCGGTAGTTTAATTATACGAATATGCAACTACCCATCTGGGAATAAAGATATATATACCATCCAGTTTTATTTTTACCTCTTAGAGAAGCCTGAATTCTTGCCATCTGTTGGGGAAGCTTGGGCTTCGGATATACAAGGCTATCCGTGGTAAATTTTTACAGAAAAATTGAAGAAAGTTAAAACTGCAATTGCTTAATCGGTCTTCTGGTAACTTCGGTGAAAATATATGTTTAGTTCTTAACTTTTTGTTAACCTTTTCTTCAAACGACAGATTTCTATGAGGAAAGTAGACTTTGTGATGCTTATGCCGAAGCTTTAAAGAAAAGAGATGGCAACAAGTAGTTCATTGATAATTGTGAGGTACATCAAAATCTTACGCTTGAGGATATCTTGGGAACCTCTCATTTCGTAATCTACTTTGAAGATTACATGGACAGAAAGATGATTAGTTAAAGTCGATGACTTCCCTTTTAATCACTCTACCAGCTATTTCTGATGATCGCAAGAAAGCTCTTCTTCAAGTTATTACTCCCTCGAAATTCTATTTCACTCTGAAAATTGAAATGCATGGCAAAATCTAAGAGAGAGCCTGGGACCAAATCCTGAATTCTTTATACTTGCTTGGAACATTGCGGGTGAGGATGTAATCTATGGCATTTTCTTTTTCTAGTATGTTCGACATCCATCACTCTTATTCCAAAAGTGAGCAACGCTTCTAGAATGAATCACTTCCGACAGTACAGATAGCCTGTTGCAACACTCAATATAAGTGCATCACTAAGATCCTATCCGGCAACACTCTTTATAAGTGCATTACTAGGATCTTAGTTGGCAGAATGAAAACTGTCTACATAATAGATTTCACGCTGAAGCCCTAGTAAAGAGTACCATTTCAAAGTTAGTCAGCCTAGATGCACGATTAAACTTGATGTCAGCAAAGCGTTTGATTCTTTAAGCTAGAACTCTCCCTTTTAACCTTTCAGCAAATGAAATTTCATCACAAATGTCTTCAATTGATTGAATTATGCATAACCACTCCAATGTTCTTCGCAAAAATTAATTTATCGCTGTAGGGCATTGCTAAACGAAATTATGGATTGTGCGATCCCCTTTCCACCTACTTGTTTGTTATAGCCATGGAAGTCTTATCTGCTTGCATGAAAAAATTCACCTCTGGCCAAAATTATAAAGTTCAATAGAAAGCTGATACTACTAAACTCATCCACGTTGCATTTGCAGATGATCTGCTTTATAGTGGGGAAGACATGGCAACTATTGAGAGATTACTAGAAGGTTTCTTCTCCAAAGCGGTCTTAAGATCAGAATTTTCTCTGCAGGTTTTTTCTATTTATGTGTTTTGCCGGTGAATTTGAATGTCGAGAACTTCATAAAGACACAAGGATTTTGTATAGAATGAAAACAGAACAAAAAGGTACCAAGATTGCATAGCTTCATATAACTTTACACAAAGTCTAGAGTATATTAAAGCATATACAGTACATTCTGACAAAAAAAAAACATACACAGCACATGAGCACTCTAACTGGTAAACCAGCTATATATAAATATTTATATAGCATTAATGTTATTACTAAACCCCGTAGAAACAAGGGGCAAACTGCCATCATCTGGTTTTAAATTTTAATGGCAGTTGTAGCATCATGCATTCATGATGACCAAAAGCTTCATCGGTAATGCTAATACATTCCTAACATTGCGATTGCAATAACTACAAAGAACTACTCAAAACAACTGCAGAATGATATGCCACACCAACCAGAATGTTGAACAACAGATTAACAATACGGCATCAGGATGGTCCACAGCTATCACGTGAACTGCCAAGATTCGGATAACGTGATTGGCGCAGGGAGAGTCTGATTGTACGAGTCTTGGATGAATTGTGTATGTCAAGGCATTCCTCAAGATCATCATTGCATGTTAAAAGTATCCACTCTGAATCTTCATCCAAGTACCTCAAATCAACTTTTTTCACTTCCTCTATATCTATTTTGAAACGCCTTGATATCTCCCTTTGCAAATCTGTAAAACTCCAGTATTGTGACATGCTGAAACGGACTTTTTCTTCCCCAAAGGTGGCCTTCACGCGAAAAGTTCTATCGTTGCGTAAGGCATGATTGTTATTACCTTTTCTCAGGGGTATTAGGGAGCTAAGTGGGGGAAGCTCGCTGATAAGTTTATGGCTATGGGATCGTACAAGAAACTTTGTATCCTCTTGAGAGTCCTGTAATTTCGCATCACTGAGTGCTCTCTTTAGCACCCCTACCACTGACGAAGCAACCCCAGTACCAGAGACATTGGTATTGGCAATCATTTCCTTCGCTTCAGTGGAACAACCATAACTCGAACTGGAGCTATGACTGCAAGAAGAAGTTGATTTTGAAGCTGTGGTTGCAGGGCTAAACAAGCTTTCCCTTTGTTGAGTCTGTTGTTGCTTCATATGATTATCAATCTTTGTTGTAGGCAAGGAGCTTGTTCCAGTTATATTTGGAGAGCTTAGTTCTGGGAAATTTGTATAAAAGGAACTGAGTTGAATAGCACCCTCGCTACCTTGCACTGAATCTATAACAAGCTGGAGTTTCTTTAACGAGTGTCCTACCTTCTTGATCTTTCGGGAAGGCCATCGAGAAATGCCATGTTGCCTGCATATTCGTTTCAAGGTGGTGGGGCACACTGCATATGGATCAAAACAAGAATGTAAGTGATGATAACCATGAGATAATTGTTTTACATATATGTTTATAGACAGCACAAGTATCCTTTCTTATAACCAGGATGATACTGCAGATTTATCATGCTCTTATGATGGCAATGACCACTATATTAATGATGCTACTGTATTAGCAGGATTCCATACTGATGCAGATTGTCAAACTTTAAAATTGGGAAAATTCTGCATACTGGTATCTAGAAAGCATTGTTATTGCATAGATATTAAGTCGATAATTATTTGAAGGGAGCTAGAGAATCAACACATGTTTAAACAGTCATACATGTTGAACCTTACCGACTCTTGATAAGATGATTACGTAACAATAAAAAGTGCATTACACTGGTAATTGAATTTGTGGTGTATATAAACACTACAGAGAACCCTTTAGCAATGCATATGAATAAAGCATAAGACATCATTAAAACTCTTAAGTAATGCTAAAGCCTAAACAGTCGGAATATATTGCAGAAAACACTACGAAGACAAGCTAACAGTCTAAAGCAAATGTTCAGTCTAAAGTTCCTGTCAATTTTTTAAGCAAAGAAAAAAAAAATATCTTGTTAAAATCTGTTTGACTTGGAGCAGATGAAATTTCAAAAAAATTGTAATGGTGGCGCTAACCATTTAATTCAGTTTGCATCTGAAAACTTTGAGGGAACTTTTAATCCTGTATTTGACTGTGGGTTTTGATATAACTGAAATAAGGAATTTTTTTGTGATGAATATCCGTACCGCCAATACTTGCTGCAGCATCTTTCAGGCTACCGGCAAAGTACTGTCTCAATACTTGCAAACTTATAGTCCTCTCAGCTTTGATCCTTCTAAGCTCCCCTGCTTTTTTGGCGCCAGAAGAATGCTGCCCCTTCAAAGAAGAGAGCCCTACACCATTTTTGGCAGTTCCTTTAGATCCATCTTGCACAATATCTTTATGCAGTGAAGGTCCTACCACAGAACTGAAATATTTTCTATCGGGGATAATCCAATCTGTTTTCATCTGGAAATCCTCTTGCTCCTGCTTTTGATTCCCCAAGAAAACAGATATACCTTCACCCTTCTGTTGGGCCTCCATCATTTGAGAAATCCAAGATAATTCGTCTCCAGTTGCCTCTTCTGAAGATGATGAAGATACTAACTTTGTCTTGTTCTCTTGAACTAGTCTGCCTCCTGAAGTATTTTCTTTGACTGGCAATAGAGTTTCTGTTTCGATCTCTTCATCAGGAAAAACACGTAAATGACAGCATAACTGTCGTATTTGAGACGATATCGAGCTTACAGTCTGCTTTTGTTCTTCTGAATTTTTGCAATCAAGTGGTAGGAGGAACTCTATAATGAAGCTCATTAAATCATTATGGATGCTTCTGAGATGTATTGCTACAGCTCCATAAAGTCTCAACCTTTTGGCATGGTACGCAAGAGGATACTCGATCTCACTAAAAGCACTAATGTCAGTTGCAAAACATGGATGATTTGTCATGAGTGCTCTCCCGACGACACCTTCATCACTAAGCAGATGCTGCTTACAGCATGCCTCGTGGAAGCTCAACACTTGTTCGTTATGCACATAATAGCAAGCAGAAGTGACAACTGAAAGACACGCTGAATTTTCATTAGAGCGGCATTGCTCTGTACCTTGTTGAGTACATGGAGCCCATGTCTGAGCCAATGGCAAATTATGTGTTTTGCACACCGATCTCAAAATCTCCTTGATTTCTGCCAGTTCATCATGATACACTTCATTGAGATCCTGATACACAATGTCATATGAATATCAGAAATAGTTTCAGATTTCAAAAAGATAAGAACAAAAGTTTTGCTAAATGTTATCTGCCCACCTCTACTTTGGGAGGAGTAAAAATTTCCGAACTCCTAAGATCAACCGCCTGCAAAGGAATCCAATTTACTCAGATGAGTTTGGAATGCTTACAGTTATAACAAAATTATACAGTGAATTTTTACTGATTATATATTAACAAAAAGGTCAGGTGAGTAAAACCAAAAGCATTTTGGGAAAGGAAGACTGCAAATTAATATACTAAGGGTAACTACGAAAAACTGCAATAACTTGCATAGAAGAGGAAATAAATACGTCTGCTTAAGACAATTTGTGTAACATATTGGTATATACTAAAAATTTGCAGTAATTCAGATTTCTTGAAATTGCTTTGTAAGTTTGCAGAAATTTTCAAAATTTATTGTAAGAGTTCTTAGAAGCTAATACAATATGGCATGATGCATTTGTGGCAAAAGTGATATGGCACACTCTCCCGAATTATCATAATTTCAGATCTTTATAGTTCAACAACCAAACATCAGTGGGATGCTAAAAATGATAGAAGGAGAAGAAGAGACCTCTAGTGCTTGGCAGACATCATCAACCTCAGGGCCGTAATCAACGTCTGGACCAGTTGTCACAATTTCCACAACACCCAAGCAAGCACCACTTCCTCGTTCAAAAACCGGAAGTGCTAAAGATCCCCTGACATTGAACTCTGTAGCACAATCAACACGTGGGAATTCTTCTCTCCTTAGAAGACGGACATCCGGCGACCACTCTGGCCACTTCTTTACAAAAACCCGGCCAGGCAAGCCAAAAAGTTCCTTCGAGTCCTCCTCAGCTGCAAAGTGATAGTTACTGGAAGCATTTCTGTAACACTCAAGACTCTTGGATTTTGGATCAAGAGAGAACGGTTGATTGTTAGTGCTAAGAACATTTTGGCCTTCTTTCTTTACAGGCACCCAGATCTGAATGAGGAAATCATCTCTTGTGTTATGTTTTAAATGTTCAAATGCTTGAATTAATCTGTTCTTCACAGAGGTAGTTGGATTTGGATCTACCCCCGGTGGAATCCACAAACTTGTGTTGATTTTATTGCCATCAAAGAAAGAAGTCAGTGATTGAGCTGAAGATGCTGTAGCATCCCACACATGACGCACATTATCACTACAGTTCAATCTTTCTTTTTCCTCTTGAAAATCCTTTTGATCCAAGTCGTGTTCCAAGTGGCTTATACTATTAGCATCTATTGGTGGAAAGTAATATGAGGAAAAATCTGAAGCATTTGGTGACGAACCCTGCTGCCAAAAGTTAGAAGGTGTGGTCTCTAACCAACATCCATCATCAAAGAGACCATCCATAAGATCAAAATCCATGGTGTTGTCCGAGACTGTTGCTAACATGTTACTAGGCGTAAGAGGAGCACCATCATCCATGTCGAACTAGTTTCAAGTTTTCAATTCATCCAAAGCCTAAATTATAGATAAAAACACACAAAAATCACGAACCAAAACACAAAAGAAGGCTAAATATGAAAAACAGAAAGAGGAACTTCCAGGCAGGATTGATATCACCCATCTTCAAAACCCCAATCAATCCGGCTTGCACATACATTGCTCAACAAAAAATTCTTTGGAACTGCAATCAGAAATGCATTTCAGAGGAAATAAAGCAGACTCCAGTCCTAAGACAAGGTGGTTCTAGACTTGTAGTAGTTGTCAGTGAAGCTTGTTGGGAAAGATAAATCAAGAATTTGGAAAGGGGTTGACAAACAAGAAAGATAAATAATCCTCTAGGCTGTGGCTGAGAAGATATGATTCACCTTTGTCTCAAAGTCCAAAACCAACAATCAAAAGAAGCAATCTTTATTTCACCAAAGTCAGCACAAACCCAAAGTACTAAGAGGTAAATTCTGATGACATGAATTTCTCACAATACAGGAGTAAAAATTATCACAGGAAAGAAAATTAGAGAATCACAAATTAAACCATCAGCCCATAACTACTCAAAAAAACAGAATCTATACTGGTTTAAATACCAATACAAACAATTATGAAAGAATCATAGTATAACAAATAAAGAGTGAAATAGAAGAAAGTGACTCACTTTATTTGGGGACTCTTATTATCTAGATATTTGTATGTGCTTGTGCGGAACAGTCACAAAAGATACATCAAGCCCTCTTGGAATAAACTCAATCCACCAGAATATAAAGCCCACTTTATTTTATTTATTTGTAAAAGATAGAGAGTATTGTTCTATAACTTTTAACACCAGGTTTGCGTTTGGCTAAGAAACTACACTAGTTCTTGTTCAACTCCAGGCATGAGAACATATCAGTATCAGAATCTCTTATAGACTTAGATAGGACCCATTATTACATAATAATATAGTTATAATTTATTCTTTCTTGCCACTGCCCACTAGTAGTAGTATAAAAAGAAAACACTGCAGCATATAAATTTAAATACTACTACGTGTTCTGATGTTTACATTTGCCAAAATATTATTTCCTCCCTTCCTAAAAACGTTTCCTGTTTACTTTGTACACGTTTGCCAACGTACATTTTTAATCGTTAATATCTTTAATTTCGTATTAGTATCAAATTTAAAAACTTCATTGTATTAAAATACTAATAAATACGAATCCAACAAGATCACATGACTATATTTTATCTTATAAATTATACGTCGATTAGTAATCAATCGCTTAGAATGAACAATGCACAAAGTCAAACCCAGAAATGTTTTTTTTGGAACTGAGGGAGTATCTGTCATAACTCATATATGACTTTGTAGTACAACATTACTATATTTAATTTTATTATCAAACACTTGTAGGGTCATTTTTTGCTCCTCTTATTAAATTCTTTAGTGTTGAGGCAGAGTTTGAAGAAAGATTCTTTCTTATACATGGCATTTGAGTTCCTTGATTGACTAAAAGATTCTTGAACAACAGACAGACACAAACTCAACTTTACTTTTGGGTTAAATATCAAATTGGTCACCGAATAACTTGATATATCTCATATTGCACACTGATAAATTCGGGGTCTCATTTAAAATACCTTTAAAGACATATATATCAAACGGATACCTTTAAAATGTGCAAAATGATCCTCCCTGAAAAGCTGGCCTTGCACTGGCACATAGCTCACGTATTCAACATAAGCGTTATCCAAAACGCATGCAACTCTTGCGTTTCCTTAATTACTTATAGCAACGTTTTGTTTTGTTTGTTTTTTTTCTTTTTTTCTTTTTTTCTTTTTTTTGGTTCAACAATTCCATTTAGGTTTTAGAAATATTCCGAATAATGATTTAGAAATATTCAATTTTTTATTTAAAAATTTAAAATTTTACTTGTAATCCCTTAGGTTGTGTTTGGTTGGGTAGAATGGAATGGAATGAAATAAATAGAAATTAAAGGAATACAATGAACATGAGAGGTGAGATTTAAGAAAAAATGAGTGGGTGCAAATTTTGTATGATAGGATTTGGGAAGAAAATAGGTTGAAGGGAAAATGAATCATTTCTTTTCAAAATTGTGTTTAAACTTTAGCTTAGGTGGTTGGGAATGGAATGATGTAAGGAATGAAATTTTTAAACAATTAACTATATTCTTATTCAAATTCCATTTCATTCCCTCCAATTTCATTCACCTCAACCAAACACAACATTAGGGGTTCAACAGTTAACCTTTGGGGTTCAATAGTTCCATTTTGGGTTTTAGAAATATTCTGAACAACGAATAAACCGTATACGAACTTATGGTTGGGGTTTAGGGTTGTTTACAACCCTAACAACCCTAAACCCTAGACCCTAACGCGTTTAAAAATCAGGCCGCTGGATTCAATTTTTCTAACTAAAATTTTTAAATTTTATCTATATTGCCTTGGGGTTTCAACAATTAATCTTTGGGGTTCAATAGTTCCATTTTAGGTTTTAGAAATATTCCGAACGACGAATAAACCGTATACAAACTTAGGATTTAGGGTTTGGGATTTAGGCCTTAAACCCTACACTTTTTAAACGTGTTAGCGTTTAAAAATCGGGCCGCCAAATTAAATTTTTTTAATTTTATCTGTATTGTCTTGGGGTTTCAATTATAGGTTTTTTAATAGTATTTACAAATGCATATTTACCATAAAATAAAAAAAAATTAGATGACACCATTTAAAGTAGGCTTTTGTATAAAAAAACGTGAATAAATCTTGCGTTTTGCTGAAAACGCAATCATTACTTGCCTTATGTAATAATACAAGTACTACTTGTATTTTGGGCCTGCCACCAACTGTTAAATAATAATAATAATAATAATAATAATAATAATAATAATAATAATAATAATAATAATAATAAGGAAACGTGTTTTGAGGTAACATACACCTGCGTGAAGCTTGTGCTATTGACGGGTACTGTTCTCAGGTAATGCCATTTTGATCATTTTGATCAGAATTTGTGTCATTTTAACACTTAACCGAATCCCAATTAACCATACTGCATTAGAAACATGCAAAAGGAAAAACTAAAAGCATGAGAAAGAGAAGTCTATAGTTTCCAAACTGCTCTGTGCAAAATTTAATTATATTTTTTAGCGAGTGTCTTCATGTAAACAACCTCAATACCCCTTCGAGTTTGGGTAAAATTTGCGTAAAATTTACTCTCCTCTAGATCCTACTTGTGAATGAGATATACGTAAGTACATTTTCTTGGTTAAATTGTTCTGTCTATCCTTGTACTAGAGCTCTGAACACCTGAAATGCGACATTTTAGTCCATCGAATTTCGTGCTTCTCTCTGATTCGCTACATGTGCTTTACCCATAGAGATTCTCCAGAGGCTGGATTCACTTTCTCTTCCAACACTAACCTTAATCTCATTTAAACGACGCTTAGTTATTTTTAATGATAAACACCTTAATTTCACAAGCACCCCTCAGAGTTCTTGAGGGGCCAGGACCGTTTTTCGCAGCAGTTTGAGATTGCCGCGTCCATTATTTTGTTTGGTGGCCTAGAACTAGAACAAATTACAATGCATTATTAAAATCATAATCAGCACATAAATGGAACAATCACTAATCGTCATCATAATCTTTAGTTTACGATGCGGATTTTCTGCATTAGTAGCTTGATCATGCTTTCGCAAAAGCAGCAGAGCCCACATGTGCTGCTGATAAGGAAACAACCAACTGATGTACTCAAAACCTACAAGTCTTAGTCTTATAATCTCTTCAATTATGAAGGAGCTTAATATAATGGTGTTAGATTAGTAGTATGCATCATCAAATTTTTAATTAAAAGTCTTAAGCTTTACTTTCAACTTGGTTCATCAATGCGACTCCGTTTGTAAATCCAGTATTTTGTTAGTTCACATACACAATGTCTTGCAAATGGTTGTTTAAGTCATAGTTTCAAAAGATCACACAATCAAAAGCTTAAGCATACATACATAGCGGATTAGTTTAACAAGTCTGATTAGTCACTGAAAAGGATGTTAATGTTATTTAATAGCCAACCTTGTGAGCTGTGACATATACAAAAGCTTATAATGCTACTAAACTATATTATTATTGCTTGCATCATCTTCTTTGTTTGCAGATATACCATCACTTGGCATTATAAAAAGCAGAACCACACTGGTGAGTACATCAAGAAAATGTTAAATTAAGGAGTCTGATGATGTGAACTCCACTAATAAATCCTTGTTAAAGCCGATTTATATACGGTGCTGAGATTAGGTACCTGACAGATGATTGTTATATCATACTTTTGCGAATGAAAAATGTGGAAAGATGAATTCCTGAATTATTATCTCAAAGTGAATGGATTCATGTATTCACGTACGAAATTAAAAGTAAATGTTACTCCCTCTGTTTCTTTATAGTTTGCTCGTTTGAAATGTCGGCCCTGTTCATAACATGAGACAAATTACTAATTTATGTTTAATCTATAAGACCAAATATAGTCATGAGTGATCTTGTTGGATTCGTATTTATGAGTACTTTAATACAGTGAAGTTTTTACATTTAATACTAATACGAAATTGAAGATATTAACGATCAAAAGTGTGCGTTGGCAAACGTGTCCAACTCAAATGGGAAAAGTATTTAGAGACAGAGGGAGTACTCTTTACCGTGAATCACGAGAAGACATGTTGCAACAACCATCTGACTCGAATTATATGTACATATATATAAGTAAGAGTGTATTAAGGCTAACCATTCCACCTATCCCCACATATGTTTAGGAAATTAGCAAAAAAAGAAAATTTGATACTCTTACACAGCATCTAGTCAGACTCAGCTAAATGTTAATGAAATAAATACCATAGGTTAAGCAACCTTGTGGCTTGATTCTTTACGGTATCCTCAGATTTATATTTAAATAAATTTGTAGTGTTATGTATCAATTAGGCCACGGCCTCTATTTTTTTCTTGGGTTAATTATCAAACCAGTCACCGATTGGAGCCAAATGTATCAAATAGGTCATTTATTATAAAATTGATTCATTTAAGTCATTTATTAGAAAATTTGTATCAGCCCGTTAATCAAAAATTGTGAAAGTTATCCAACAATGAAACGGAGCATGGATTTGTGTAGAGTATCATGTGGGATTCATTTTGGTTACTAGAACATCAAAATTGGAGTTCAATAACACCTTCAAAAGTGCTTTGATCCTCAAGAACAGCTCAAGAACATCAATAACATATTTTTGCAAAATTTACCCAACAATGAATCTGAGGTTGGTTTTGTGTAGTATAGCATGTGGGATTCAGACTTTCAGTTTGGTTACTCAAACTCATGATTTGGAGGTCAATAACATCTCCAAAACAGTTTCGATTAATATTCTATTAACGGACCGATACAAATTTTCTAATAAGTGACTTAAATGAATCACTTTTATAATAAGTGACCTACTTGATACATTTGGCTCCAATCAGTGACTATTTTGATAATTAACCCTCTTTTTCTTTTTTACTTTTTTATAATGGCTGCCACGGCCTGGCCCTGTACAGGGGAAGTTGAATTTGATGTTCTTTACTTCTCAACATCTTGAAATAAAACAAAAGGTCAATTATATAAATGGACTGTGTCAATAAAAATGGAGTATTTAAAGAATTATTAAACTGAACTGTGACATGCACAAGCCAATAGAATCAGTTGAACGTGTATATTCATCATGGATACCTGTTTGTATTCCCCACTTTAATTTATATACAAGAAGATTCTTGTGATTATCGCATACCTTATAATACCTCATTAATATTTTTTATGTTTGCAGAGGCAATTTGTGAAGATCTTCAATATTTGCTTCAAGTTACGTAAAACATTTACACATATTATCCCTGATTTAATAACATGTACTCCCTCTGTCCCATCCATTTCTTTACAATTTTCTTTTTGGGTCGTCCCATCATTTCTTTACATTACCCAAAATAGTAAGTTTTAACACTATTACACCCACTACTTCACTTATTTTAACAATACTTTACACTATTTCACCCACTACTTAACTTATTTTAACAATAAAATCACTATTACACCCACTACTTCACTTATTTTAACAATAAAATCACTATTACACCCACTACTTCATTTATTTTAACAATATTACATCCACTTTACACTCACTATCCTTGACCTCCGTGCCCAGCCACCATGTAAAGAACCGGCTGGGACGGAGGGAGTACTATTATTGTAGTAGCAGCGGTAGTAGAATAGAGAGAAGATAGTACGAACATACAATTTTAATCATTTGTAGAGTTTGAAAATGACAAAAATATATAATTTATTTGACAAGATTATTCAATTATCGAAATTATAGTATAGTAGTACAATTTCCAACTTAAGATTTCAGACGGATTCTTTGCATCAACCTTGCTCATCCTTTTATGTGGCTTTTCGACTACGAGAAAGCGCATACAAACACGTTAACTACTAGTAAAATACATGCTTAAAAACCTTGGACCACCATCGATCCCTGACAAAAAAAAAAAAAAAAAGGAATCTCGATTCCGTGAAATTATTGTTTTTTTCCAAGTTCTAGTTTTCTACAAGCATCTACTGTCTCTATTACTTTTAATCTCTAATAAGATACAAAGGTGAAGACTATCAGTAGTAGTAAACAATAGCATGAAAGGTTTGAACATACATGACAACTGAATGCCACTAACCACAAAGTGATCGTAGAATATTTCCAGAGTGAAAGAGAATGTATTGAGTTCAAGTGGATAGTGAACGCAAACGCATAACGCTCAAAATAACGACATTTTTATCATTTTTTTTAAATTTTTTGACCAGAATATTATTTCTAAATTTTTTTTATCAAAAATGCAAGTGTATTACACATTTGTCAAATGGGTAATGCATATAAAGTAAAAAAATTAAAAAATTAAAAATAAATAAATTTAATTGTGTTACGTATTTCAGAAATGCGTAACACTTTCATAATTGGTGTGTTACGCATTCCCTATCACAATTATTTAATTTTTTTTATTTTACCAATTTTTCAGATGCGTAATAGTATTATCCATTTTAAAAATGCGTAATAAACTGGTATTTTTAATTAAAAATTTTAAAATTGATATTTATGCAATAAAATTTTGGAAAAATGATATTTTTTGACCAAGAAATTACTGCTTCAAATTCTACCATTACGCGGTGGAGTGGTAGACAACTTGAACTGCTCTAAAACGTGCGGCCGGAATGCTGGGAACAACACATATGTATGTTGGGTTTCAACACAATATGTGTTATGGACTTGGGTGGTCCAAAATATATATGGAAAAGATAATAATTGTATGTGTAGAAAATTATTAAACTCCCTCTGTCCCAATGGATTCTTTACAGTTTCTATTTTGGGACGTCCCACTCATTTCTTTACATACCAAAAATAGTAAGTTTTCTCCACTATTACACCCACTACTTTCCCTCAATATCTCATATTTAATTATAAAAAACACTATTACACCCACTACTTTCCTTTACTATCTCAAATCTATTATTAAATATTGATGGTCCCACCACTTTATCCACTTTTCATCTAACTTTACTCATTTTTTAAACATTGTCTTGGTCTCCGTGTCCCCCTCCAATGTAAAGAACCCAACGGGACGGAGGGAGTATATGGTATGTCTTGATCACTAAGTTGGGTAATTAGGTGCCAAGAATTGGAAGGATTGTATAACAAGTATGGTAAGACTTGTAGAACAAGTATGGTAAGTCTTGGTGGCTAAGTTTTAGATGGCTATATATACATAGTCATATTGTATTTGTTTGATAGTGGTGAAAGCTTAAGAGATGTAGTCTTAAGTATTGGTTGGGAGATGCTTGAGCATTGTTGGCTCAAGTATCGGGTTGGGACACCGTTAAGGTGTTATTGTTTTGATGTATTGTTGATTATTGTTAAGATTAATAATACGAGTTTGGGGCGTGGGTGTTTCTACGTCAAGTATTTGTGTGTTCTTGTTTTGCGCTTTGGTAGATCTTGTCAATTATTGATTGGTGTGTGTGCGCGTTCTGTATTGATTGTTTGTGAATCTTGAATTGTGTGTAAGTTCCCTAACCTAACAACATATGTGAAGATATTTTTTTTTATTTTTTTTTAATGTTAACTGGGTAAAATAAAAGAAAATGAATCTATCACCACATCAACGAGTCACACCATACATACATCAGCAACTATTCTTTTTTAGTAAAGTCAGCTCAATTATATATTATCGGCAAGTTCCTTACGATACTAGCTATAAACAACAAATTAGGTATCTGATATTATTCTTTAATCATATCAAACCAGCTGGTTGAATCAAACTAAATACTCGTGCTAAGAGCATCTCCAACACATTCCTACGGTCACTCTTCAAAATAATATAAATAAATAGTCTCTTAGCAAATTATTTCATTGATTTATTTGTCAAACTTCAATATTAGTTCTTTATTTATAATTTATTCATAAATTAATCCCACTATAACCAAAAATTGTGCATGAATTGGTGAACATGTATATTTTATTATTAAAATACAAGTTAAGAGCTACTAGTGGCTCTTAGAAATGAGGAATTTAGTGTTTTTAAGAACCACTAAGAGTCTCTTGTAACAATATTTTCATTCTCTCTCCTCATTTTTTGAGTTAAGAGCTTGGGTAAGGAAGCTCTTGGAGATGCTCGATCTACCCTATTCATCCGTCCATCGAAATTTAGTATCAGAGTTGGAAAAGATTCATCGACTTTTTCCTAATAAATCTCGCGATCCTGCTTCTAGAATATTGGCTGACAAACCATGCAATGAATTCATTCTGTGGGCCGCTAGGTATAATGACATATATGTATATCTGCTAGTAGATGATATCTTTTTATTTGTTACTATTTGTCTAGAATATCAGATTATCATATTTTACTAGTATTTTTTTTGTCAGTCGGCATATGTTGAGTAGGTTAACTGTATTGGAAAAGTTTGAGCTGAGAGCAAGAAGACGACAACGTTGTATACTCTCCAGATGTGTTTAATGATCAAATATATATATGTTTAATTTCGTAAGTTTTAAGACATTCTTGTCAAGTAGTTCTTTCAGAGATATCTCTGATCAAATATCTACAGCATCCCTGCATGAACACAACAGGCTTGTAGTCCAAATTCCCTTTGTAAAAAGAAAATGAAGCAAGGGGACAAAGATTTGGACCTCTTACATGAAATCAATGACAATTCATTTATAAAATAAACAAATAGCAACTGCCTTTGAAAAGTAATAGCAGATCCAGTGCTATTGCTAAAATAATTATAGCAAGCTACACAAAGTTCTGCATCAAAAACTGGTTATTGTTGCAATTTCGATGTTAATGCTAAATTAGTTATTGCATTGTAGGCTATCTCGGAATGCCATTCATGACAGCTATGCTATTTATTGCCTATAAACAAGTAAACCTTCAATCCCTAAGCAATAGATTTAGTCTCTGTTCTAAAAAGCGGATTAAGCGGCCGCTTAAGCGGCCGCCTAGGCGGAATATATTAATATTTATTATAATATAAATATAACTATATCAAATAATAAAATATTTCATTCTTATGAGAAACATTTTATGTTTAGATTTTTATTACTTAATTATTATATAATTTTAATTCACATATAGTAATATTATATTTAAAAATTTAAAAATATATATTATTAATCCGCTTAATGACCCGCTTAATATTCCGCTTAAGCGTCCGCTTAACCGCTAGAAGGTCCTCTCACCGCTTAGAACTGCTTACCGCTTTTTAGAACACTGAATTTAGTTACAACTTACAAACCGTACGTACTCTGATATATAGATTTTGAGCTTAATTAATTTGTACAACTCCTATAATCCATACATCCGGCCGTATCAAATATCTATAGTATTCCCATAGAGGTGTTTTACAGACTGAACATCTGAAGGCTTCTGATCGTTCAAAAATTAACATTTTGATAAACATGGATGAATTTTGATAAACATATATGGATGAATAATCAAAGCGGAGGTTTATATATGCAGTAACAACTCATCAGACTTGCGGATATGATCACTGACTGTAGTAACACCTTATATGGTACAGTCACAGTAATGCAATCTTGTGAATTAGCTGCATGTATGCAGGATTAACAATACATATATGAAAATGGGATTACTTGACAGTTGGTTAGATCTGAGTCACAAGAAGAATTCAGCAAGCCTACATATTAAGCATGATGATATTGAAATTAATGCAACAATTATACCGACTGGCTTCAAAATAGAACACATGGCTAATTTGAGAATTAAAGACAAATAAATAGTGGATAGTGAGTTTAGGAAGAAAACTTGCAGGGCTCCCTCCCTAAAAAGTAACTACACATAACAAATTTGATATGAAACAAATCAACTGAACAACCTCGAAAAACATATATTAACAAGTGCAGAAACAAGATGTGTGTACTTTGTTATGTCAAGAATCCTTTATTACTACTTCAGATTCTTGACAATAACTTTACCACAGATACATGTGTATTACCTAAAAACGTCTACAGCTTGTATACATGAGACAACTAACAGAAACAACGTAACTGAAGATGCACATAAACATCACTACAAACAGATACACCAATTTGAACACTTACTGAACTTCCTATTGTTAGTAGTAATAATAGTACAGACAGCATACATAGTATAATCTGTTACAGTTTTACATTCACATACACCTATTCTGTTCCTAGTTTTGGAGCCATTAACAACATTTTTATGTTAAGTATTGAACCTAAAAAGTAGAAATAAGCTAACAAAGTAAGTAGCTCAGAGAGCCAGGCTTAAGTCCAGAGACAGCCCCGAATTCAAAGTGGACAATAAATAGTCATCTTCAAGTGGCGCAGGCAAGTTTAAGTCCAAAGCAGAAGCTCCCTTTGCAGTAGATCGTTGATATGGCCCTGACCCTCCTTGCGTGGAAGATAATGGCTCATCCCCCTTCTCCCAGTGGCACCTCATATGGCCACCCAACGCTTGTCCACTCGGAAAAACCCTTGAACAAATGCTGCACCTGTGCCCTAATGCAATCAACATCTTATCTTGATCCCCGCAGTGATTCCCTGCATAATCAACATTTCTATGATCATGACCACATATGTTGGTGTAGTCCTCGGTATTACAGTAAATACTCTTGTTAATTGCAAAACAACCCTTGACGTTCTTGTGACTAGCCCTGTGACCCCCCAAAGCCTGGTGAGACCCAAACACTTTCTTGCAACTGGAACACTCAAACTTAAAACTATTGACCACAGAAGGACCAGCCCCATGATCCATAACAGTATTATCAGCATCCCCACAGCTAAGGACTACATTCTGATTCCTAATCTCCAAATCCGGAAACCCAACTGTACAATTAGTAGTCATACTAGTAGAATTAGTATAATCAGAAACAACAGTAGTACAAGGTGGAGGAGACTTGGACAACATTAACAAATAAGAAGCCACTTGTTGATCCTCATCAGTCATTGATGAAACATGATCATCAGCAATGCCGTGATGATCAATAGTAGATGAACGACGGAGATTAGGAGGAGGGTTAATGCCCCGCCACTGCCTTTCCGGATGACAACGCATGTGACCAAACAATGCTTTAACTGACCAAAACCTCCTACCACACTCAGTACAAGGCCTAGTAATTTTCGGAGCAGACGGGTCCGGTTTCCTACTATATTTAGGCCTGTTCGCAGCAACAACAAGATTAGTACTAGAAGTAGTAGCATTGCCAATTCTGATCATTTTGGTTCTTTTCTTTCTCGGGTTCATCATCATCGTCTTCTTTGGTACATTATGTTCATCATCATCATTATCATCGTAACAATAGGTGGTTTGAAAGAATTGGCGGTTGAGCAATATTTCTTGATCATCAGAATTACGAGGAGTGTTTTGATCAGAAGTTGATGAAGAAGTTGCACGGCTGTTCATCATCATTATAAGTAGAATGTTAAATGGATTTGTGCAAGTAAATATTAATCTTGGCTATGGTGAAATGAAACAAGAACAAGAGAAGAAAAGATTCAAGAAACTGGAGAAAGTTTCCTCAAGTAGAGTGAGCGGTTACATTTTAGGTAGTTATTTCCAGTTACGCATTTCTTTCACCTTCTCCAATCTCTCCCCCCATAACTTCCACTTTTTAAATTCTTATAATTATAATTTGTAATTTTAGGCATCTGCCTTGAAGTGACTGACTTTTTTTCATTCTCCAAGTTTTAAATAACTTTTATACAACTAATAATACTTGGCTTAAAAATGATGTTAGAAATTTTACTAAAATAAACTAATCCAATATTGGCAAAAACTAAATAATATTTTAAAATATAACATACAGCTTTAAAACAATTTGAAGTCAACATAGACCCAAAGTTTCCTAATCACAACTTTATAAAGTAATTTTAGTCACATCTTGATGGGCATTTTACCCGTTCGATTCGATCTCTATCTCGTTCGAATCAAGGATTCAGGAAATGTTTTGGGTTCGAGATGGAGAACGAATAATATTTTTAAAAAAATTGGGGAATGGATAATATCCCTGCTTCAATTCTCGCACTATGTCAAATTTGGGATTCCGCCACTCTTTTGTACAGTAAGGACTGTGACACTTTGAAAACAAATGTGTGGCTAAAGGTCATCGTCCCTAGTTTTAGTCACACAATATTTGATTGCGTGACCAAAAATACATTTTTCCGTAGATTTAGTCACAATTTTAGGAAAAGTGTGACAATTGTTAGCCACGTTTTAAATAAGTGGCCACATATGATAAAATTGCATGGTTTTTTGTTGACTTTGACCAATTCCAAAATATATAGTAACACTTTCATACAGAAATGTGACAATCACTAGCCACGCTTCTTTGATGTGTCTAAATGTATCGAAACTGCCACAGTTATATTAAGTGAAGTGGCTAAATGGATAATAACATATGGTCACTAATGTGTAAATGTGACTAAAAAGTAGAGGTTTATGTTATTATGTCATAGTTGTTTTGCTTAAGGAAGATAAAAATTAGTGACTGTAATATTGTGTGACTAAAAAGTACCCTTCCTATATATGGTCACTTTATTTCATTTGTGTGTGGCAAAAAATATTACAACTGGACAAAAAAATTACGCATAATACGAGTACTAGGAAAAAAAGTTCGTTAAATAAATTTTCTAATTTATATCTCAGTTATTACACTAGAAAATGAAAATTAATTAGTTTTCATAAAAAACAAACCATGGAATAGAAATATAGGAATGGCTTTGAAATTTTGCACTTGCATGTAATTGTATAGAATTATAAGAGATAGACAAACTTGCACTCGTAATTGTGTAACAGGCTCGAGGGAGTTCGAAACATTAGTATGGGATATGTCCTTTGCAAGTTGCAACACAAGTGCACTAGATTTCATTAATAAGATAACATATCGGACCAATTACTTGTAAAATAAAAGCACAATTAAGGTTTAACAATTAAACTTAGGAATGAACTCAAAAAATTACAAACAAAAATCCATTTCCCAAGGAAAAAGAAAACTACATAATTATCTCCCTTGACAAAAGAAACTGCTTATAGGACATCATCATCTTGAAGGTAAAAATGAACCGTCCTCAATCGGTAATGAAGGTGGGGTTCCAGAATCTTCAAGAGCTTTTTTAACAGATTTATGCACGTGTGACTTCCTTGTTGCCTAATCAAACCAATCACCATCAACCATACAATTCTACATATAAATACCATGTAATGTACATAGAAAATCCTACCTCTAGTTTTGCCTGCTAAACAGACAGATTTCAGGTACAAGAAGACAATCTCCTTCCTCTCCCTGTCTTTTGTCCTAGAAGAAGAAAATATTCAGGTACAAAGCTGGAAGCCCGGCCCTCCATTTAGATGTGTCATTTGAGACCAACTTTCCTTGATGACTCGGTTAACTCGACCAATCTCGACTCTGTACCACGAACTACCCAGCAACTCAACAAGATGATACAATAGCACATATATATCAGTTACATGTCAATTCCTAACAGTTTTTAATAGCAGATCATCAACACTTAATTCCGGCAAAACCAAAAATGAATTCCGGCAAACATAGATTGATACGTACAATCGCAAACTGACTTCTGCCCAATCAAACAGTCATTGATTAGCATCTATAAACATTCAAAGCAACAACATATATCAAGGACAGACTTTCAGAAATTAAATTAAAACTTCCGAATCGAAAATCAATTAATTTTCAGAAAACTCAAAAGCAGTAATTACAAAGACCTATGTTTCATCTCCTTTTTAAAATCACAACTGCTCTAAATCATTATGAAAATCAAGTTAAAATATGAAAAAGAATAAGAAATTATACTTTTAAATCACAGACTATACACTAACCTTGAAACCAGTATTCTCTACATGTTGAGGAGCACCCAAACCAGTATTAGTATTGCTGATATTACAAGTATTCTGTACATGTTGCTGAGATCAGACTTCATCTTGCTTGCAGCCTGGATGCAATACCTCAATATGTGAGTAAACATAAATCAGATTTAACCATCATGCAAGTCAATCTGTAGAACATTCATCCAGTACACATCTTTTACAAGTCTACAACTGCATACTTACAAGCTAATGATCAATAACATTCAAATTCTAAGCATGAATTAAAATAAGTATTTGCGAATTATAGAACTGTTAAAAATATCAACAATTAATTAACCACAATAGCCAAACTGTATTTTTATAAGAGCATTGTCAGATTGTTCTTCTTCTTTAATTAGCAATGAGAGAAACCGTCGAAAGTAACAAACTAAAACAGTTTCCTTTTAGATTACATCTCCAAAGTATCACTGTAATTATGTATCAAACAAGATTATTGAAGATTTTCACCAAATTAACTCGAACAAGAAGAAAACAGAGTGAATATGTATAGCATAAATAAGAAACCACTGTCTCAATATAGCATGCACTAAACAGAATTAATGAACTAACTTCCATTCATTAAAGACAAACACTTGCATAACATTTGATACAAAGAAATAATAACAATGAAACTCTAAGCACCAGTCTCCCTCCTCCTCTTGTAAATCCTGGACATGGTGACAGCCAGTCCAATGATCCTCTCACGGAACTCCAGGGCCCGGCGACGCTCCGCCTCCCTCCTCTCCTTGTCTAGCTCGAACTCCATCCTTAGAAACATCCACTCCATCTCCTAATCATAGGAGAACTCAGAGCTGATGTTCTTTGGAACATCGTCCACCGGAAAGCTTGCACCTTCCACTACGATCGTGAAGTTTGCGTAGTTGAACAATACATTTGATAGACGTATGGTTAGAGCGTTGAAGGCCATTTGATATATTTGATACAATTAATGTTTAAGAGGATGAGAAAGGGGATTAACTGGGATGGTTTAAATAGAGGAGTTGTAAGGCATATGAAACAACGCTTATATTAACTAAGAATGTCATAATTAAGTGCAGTTTTAGACTCTTAGATTCCCAATAGACACAATAAACTCTAATAGTTTTAGCCATTAATACACATATTCTCAAACACATATTCCCAATAGACGCAAGACTAATGAGAAACATCTCAATAGGTACGCATCTTTTCAAAAAATTCAAGACTTAACAGATTTAGAGAGAGAGAGAGAGGGTGTGTGTGTGTGTGTGAGAAAGAGAGAGGAGACATACAGGTACTAATTGTCGGATATCATCTTCGCCATAAAGGGGGTGAAAACCTAGGGCCCGACGACGCTCCACCTCCGTACTCATCTTAATTTTCAGCTTCTTGGGCTAAATCTTGAACCAAGTATTGTTGGGAGAGGGAAAAAAGGATTAAATTGTGTGTGTGAGATTCAGTCGAGAGAGAGAGCGAGATATGATTTAGGGTTTAATTGTTAAAGGGGGAAAATATGAAGTGTAAAGGGGGGAAGTTCTGATTAAGGGGGGAATATTTGGTATAATTTTTTATTTAATTTACTTTTTGAAAATCAACTTTAAATCATTCATTAATTAGATATTTAAATAAAAAAATATTCTAAAATCGAAATTTTGATTTTAAAAACAAGATCTCAAAATTAGATTCATCCCCATATTTTTAAAATAATTTTTGGATCAAAAATGAATTTATTATGATTTTTACAAGTTTATTCGGGGAATCTGGATCGTGTCTCGTTATAGGAATTGAAGTAGCACTTTTACCACGTTTTCGTTAAGATCTCGTCCAACCCGGCCTTTTTATTTTTCGATTATTTTTTCCTAGCACTAAAATGAGGGTTTAATAACATTTGTACGGTTCGATCGTCCAAAAAAACATTCAAAAAAGTTTATTCGGGGAATCTGGATCGTGTCTCGTTATAGGAAGTAGCACTTTTACCACGTTTTCGTTAAGATCTCATCCAACCCGGCCTTTTATTTTTCGATTATTTTTTTCCAGCACTAAAATGAGGGTTTAATAACATTCGTACGGTTCGATCGTCCAAAAAAACATTCAAAAAAGTTTATTCGGGGAATCTGGATCGTGTCTCGTTATAGGAAGTAGCAATTTTACCACGTTTTCGTTAAGATCTCGTCCAACCCGGCCTTTTTTTTCGATTATTTTTTCCCAGCACTAAAATGAGGGTTTAATAACATTCGTAAGGTTCGATCGTCCAAAAAAACATTCAAAAAAGTTTATTCGATCGGGGAATCTGGATCGTGTCTCGTTATAGGAATTGAAGTAGCACTTTTACCACGTTTTCGTTAAGATCTCGTCCAACCCGGCCTTTTTATTTTTCGATTATTTTTTCCCAGCACTAAAATGAGGGTTTAATAACATTCGTACGGTTCGATCGTCCAAAAAAACATTCAAAAAAAATTATTACGTTTATTAACTACGTTTAATTATTAACCATACGTTTTTGTTAAAATTCATTTCCCTCTCTACTATTTCATTTCCCCCTTCTTCTTTCCCCTTCCTTGTACCCAAAAAATTCATTTCCCTCCCTACCTTTCCCCCTTCTTTTTCAGCCGCCACTCTTATCTCATGGCTCAAATTAAAATCAAACACACACATACAAAACTCACACATACAAAACTCAAGGGAAACCTTCTTTTTCTTACATACTCCGGCCCCGATTTATAATATGGTGATATTTGTAGGTGTTCCGGGGACAACGATCTCAAGTTCAATTGATTTTGCTAGATGTAGGTGTTCGTGCTTTTGTCACAAACATAAAGGTCATTTCATTATTTTGATTATCAATTTGTGTTTGTGACAAAACCAGGGAACACGTACATCGACCAAACTCAAGCTCTCTCAAGCTCATTTACAGGTAAATTTTGCTATATTGATGGACTATATTTAGGCTTAGGTTATGTGGTTTGAACCTATGAATTTCTTTCTCTATTTATTTTATGCTTTTTCCTATTGTGTTTCACACCTTTACTAATCACACCTATGACATTGCCGTTGTAGCAACAAACGGAAGGCGTTTCAGCATTAAAATTTAGCCAGGGGCAACCTGTTGAGCAATTAAGATCAAATAGGTGGACCTGCTCCTGAAGGAATTATGGACAAAATCTATGATAACACAAAAACACTAAGGGAGTGCGTGATTGCTGATGGCCTCTCAGATGTATGACCATAATCTGCCTTTTATATCTAAAATATCTTCATTTGCATACATGACACATAGACATAGCTTACAGTAATTTTTTGTGGTTCAGGTGGATATCTCTGTACTTGGCGTAACAAACTTTGAGGGCCCTGAGGGTCAATTTGATGTAGATGTATTCGATTCTGCAAGTGATTATGTGAAATTGATGAAGTATGCTATCGATAACTTATAGCTTGTAATTCTTGCTAAAAATATGTCTACTGATACTTAAAAGTATTAAGTTATTGTCGACACGGATGCTAGTCATGATATTAATAAGCTTTATTAACACAATTATCCTCGTCAATCTTGAACAGACCTTTTGTTTGTTGCATACTTGCATTTATATAATTTTTTTGAATTAGGTGCAAACTGTAAAAGTTAGTAGAGGTCTATATAGACATGCAATTAAGACATGCACTGCTAAAACATTTGAGTCAAGAGCTCTGCTTCTGAATCCCTACCAAAATTTGAGAAAGTCAGACTTATCAGTGATTGTATTTGAAAGTATACTTGGTTGATTCTCTTAACCTTTTGAAATTTGAAAGTGACGAAGATGTCGGAAGATGTCGCCACTGGACTTCTTTCTTTTAATCGTACTTCCTTTTTCTCGGGGTCTGTTGCTATGATTTCAATTTCATCTATTTGTTTGAAACAGTAATGAATCAAGGTTGATTTCTTAAATCATGGAGTATATTTGTGATGAGAACATTATAATTATATAAATCAGAAAATGTTCCTTTTCCATAAGGGTTAACTGTATTATAATAATTATGTTTATAAGGGTTAATGATTTCATGGTCTGTGCTACAAGAGGCATCATGGAAAACTCAAATATGTACCTTTTATTAGTAACTCAGGTTATTGGATTCACTATGTCATACATGAATGTTAACTAGTCATCTGGTGGACCTTAGCTCTACCCTGATCATTGTAGTTTGAAGAGAAGTACAAATATTTTTTGTCCCTGCTTCTATTCATAGTCCTTTCTGCTCTAAACATCGTTTCATTTTTTTTTTGCATTCAATTCTTTATCCAAAGGCTGTATTTTGCTGTAGTCATTTTAAAAATGCTCTTAGTATGTGTGGTAATGTATTGCAGATGATTGAGGTTCTATCTGTCATTCATGTACCTGAACTGGCTATGCGGTTATACCTACAATGTGCTAAGGTACAAGCAATCTATACCTTTTCGATCACCAAATGTTAATGTTACGTTCTAACTTTACCTGCTCTTGTGATGCTTGTTTGATTCTCAGACAGCCAATGACTGTGACCTAGAGCCTGTAGCATATGAATTTTTCACCCAAGCATATATACTCTACGAGGAAGAAATATCGGTATGCGGTCAAGATATGTTTTTCATGAACAGTTAAGTTTGAAGCCTGCAAATAATTGTCAAGTTATACTTACTGTATTTCCTTTATATTTTCAGTACGATTCGAAAGCACAAGTGACAGCAATACACCTAATAATAGGTTCTCTGCAAACTTGCAAAGATTACATGTCTTTGGTGTTGAAAATAGGGATACCCTAACACACAAGGCTACTGGGATAAGTATACAAAATTGTGGTTTTGTTTGCTATTCTGTCCAGATAACCAAGCTTCATATAAGGATTAATTTTTTCCTGCGACACTATTCTGCAAAGCTTTTGAAGAAGCCAGAGCAGTGCATTGCTGTTTATGCGTGCTCTCTTTTGGGTTGACGATCAAGATAGCATCAAAGATGGGGAGAGGTGCATTACCGTACATGATCAAGATAGCATCAAAAAAGGCACATGAAGAAGCCAAGAAAAGAGCCAATAAATTTCAATCAAATTCAAAGCATCCTTCATTTCTAGCTAGTTGATCATACTTTTGTTCTAATTGAAATTGTGGTTTTAGTTTGGTGACGGATTATGTATGGATTGGTTTTGAATTTTAGAATAGCATTGTGTTTCAATTTTGGCATTTTGGTATTATTACTTATTATGGATCATTTATAATACAAATAAAACCCTGTAATTCAGTTAAGTGTGTGCGGCTATTACTATCCTTTAGCCACACTATAGTTTCTTAACAGTTTTGTGACTAAAAACAATTTTCTTATAGTGACAAAAATATAATAGAAACGGCCACACAAAATTATTTTCATGTAGCCATACTAAACTTTTTTGCCACGATTTCTAAGAAATAGTGTCACCAAAACTAAGCCTTTGATGTATATATGACGTTATTAATACTCTTTAGCCACTAAAGTTGCTGTTGCTGAATGTTGGTATTTAGTCACACTTTTGAGCTTAAAGGAGGGCTGTCAGACAAAAATGCTGGCATGCTTTAGTCATTCGTATTTTAGTTACGGCCACTAATCAAAAGAGTGCCTGTATGATACCTACGATGCTCTCACCTTTGGTCACACTTGGGCCGGAAAAAAAACGTGACATAAGGTGAACAGCCACACATATTTTATGTGGCGGAATCCCAAATTTGACGTAGTATCGATCCTCGATTTTACATTTTTTTTAAAAAATTATATATGTATAAAATTAATTTATTATAAGTAATTATATTTTTATGTATTAGTAATGCTTAAAATTTGTAATTCATTTCATAGATTCAAAGTTTTAGTAGTCAAATATAATTTATTTATAATAATTTAATATCATTTAATATAAATAAAATATTAATTCAAAGCATTTTTTAGAATACGTTATTGATTTAAAATATATATTATATATCGTAAATTAGCAAATTAATTTTTTTATGAAATTTAGAGGATGTATAAATTTTATTTTTTAATAAAAATAAAAATTCCCGATTTCCTGCGAAATCCCAGCTGGGGGAGCAAAATATTTTCTATTCGATGATCGGAACAAGTTCACAGAACAGTTATGAATTCGGAATTGGGGACGGAAATAACACATTAGCACTTCCCGATCCTCAAGTGACCCAACCCCATCCCTAGTCACGTCTAGTGCACCGGCAAGTGGACATAAAGCACCTCAAAACCATTCATCTAGCTCAAGATATATTACACCACATTAACCCAAGCAAATCTCCACTAAACTCACTAATACCTTGCTTTTCCAATATACTTTTATGTAGAAAAAGAACTTATCTTGACTTCCTAATCCTCTCCCATCCAACTAAAACAAGTAAAACGTAAATTTGACCCTTCAATTTGTACTAGAAAAGAAGTATCTATTTTCTCGATCCATCGTATCAATAGGTAGGAAAAGTGAACTCTTCTTTTTTTTTTTTTTGCTAAGCGGAAAAGTGAACTCTTCGAGTTCGACAAATAAAAGATAAAGCAAGGGAGATGAGATGAGTTCTTTATTTATTTGCTCAGCTGTTGAATCATCGTGTAAGTCTTCGGTTTTAAAAAGCTCGATTCGGTTTTTAACAGTTCGATTTCGGTTATGAAACCGAACGAAAAAATTATAAATATGTTATGCCCAAAATTCGGTTCGGGTATTTTAAGATGAATTCGGGCCAAATATGGGTTTCAATTTGGGGAATTCTAGGATTAATTAGGGTTTTGGTAGAAAATGGAGAAGTCAGGACGCACCCTCTCTTTCTCTACAAAGAGGGTGCGCCCTAAATACTAAAACATGATAAAGACTTATATTTACGTTTATTTTCCAAGAAGTCACTGAAGAAATCTCTCCTGGGATTCTACTCAGGTTGGGATTCTACTCAAGTTGGGATTCTACTCAGGTTGGGATTCTACTCAAGTTGGGATTCTACTCAAGTTGGGATTCTACTCAAGCTAGGATTCCAGAAGTTGAAGAATTCCCTCATGTCGTATCTCAGGAGGGGGATGTCCGTCGTAGAAGGCCTCTAGGGGTTTTCCTAGATTTAGGGATCTTTCTTATACACCGAGGGCATGTTCTCCTCGGTGGAAAGATAGGTCTCTCTCTGGTGTGTGCTTTGGAGCTCTGTTCCTATACTCAATGGGCGCTCTCTCATTGGGGAACTTTGGAGTAATCCGCACTTTGCACCCAAAAGCTACGGATCACCTGTCCTGCTACCTGGTGGGTGCTTCTCATTCGGGGGACAGGGATGCGTTCTGCACTTGGGGTAAACCATGGCTTTACCTACATCCTTGAAATCAAGAAATAGCTTGTAGTGAATAGGACTAGTCCTCGACGGGGGAAGTTTCCTTATTCGTGAAGTCTTGAGATCTTGGATGAGCCTTGGGCCTTTTGTGGTTAGGCCTCATAGTAGAACATTCCGGATGCTGGATCAATATCCAAGCCCATTTGGGTTTCTTGCTCTCCAAGAACTACGTCTGGCTTGATCCTCTATAAATATAGAGGTACGTAGGCAAATTGAGGGGTTGGAAGTCGAGAGCTCTGAATAGCCGCCACTAACCCTCTCAATCTCAGCCCCCAATTCATCACAGCCACTACACTCCGGTGACTTTTCCGGCGAAGAGCCACCATCATAGATCTTGATTCCGGCGACAGACCTCAAACTTTGTTGTTACCAAATTCCTCCGTCAACAAATTGGCGCTAGAAGGAGGGGAGCCAATCAAGATCTTCATCTTAGGAGGAAAAGATGTCTCACAATCAAGGTGGAGGTTCTCATGAAGAAGATGGTTATGATTCTGAAGATAGCTTGGGGGGTGACCAAGCTCGCCATGAAGCATATGTTTCGGAGGAGATCTCTGTTCCCCCGCACCACCAAGGAACTGCAGTCGCCGCCAGATAGCCGCCCGTTCTTATCAGTAATTCGTAGTTAATGGAGCAGTTGCATCGTATGGGAGATGCCATAAGTAACTTCGGGGTAAGATTGAGTTCTTTGGAGGAAGTGCAAGAAAGTAGGAGAAAATCTCGGAGTATCCCACAAAATCATCGCCGAACAGGGAAAGCCCTCCAAGTTAAGGAAAGTTCTCGAAGAGGTTGTTGGATCCTCAAGAGAGGACGCGCCCTCACCCTCACCGCTCTGGGCGCACCCCTAGTGAGATTCGGAGTAATGAAGAAAAGATGATTTTCACGTTGTTGTTGCAAGAAGATGGTTCCGGGTATGTTCAAAGGCGGTGGTTTCCGGTCAGCGATGTTGAACTAGATTTTCCAAGGGAAGATTTCAAATATGATTCGAAGAAGGATGTTCCAGGAAAGAGGCACAATTATCGGGAACTCGTCCACCATCAGGGCGCGCCCTCACTATAAGGATGCGCACTCACTATCAGGATGCGCCCTTACGGTAACACTTGTTTTGTCGTGATTTCCACTATTTGTTCCTTCAACTTTAGCAGGAAGAAGATTGTGAAGGAGAATCCCCAAGAAATCTCAAGGCGCGCCCTGAGGGTGGTATCCAAGGTTCAGATGATTTCCAACAAGTTCTGGGAGAATTCGATGACTAAACACGCTCTCTTTAAGGACTAGCCCTCTCTAAGGACTAGCCCTCTCTCAGGACTAGCCCTCTCTAAGGACGAGCCCTCTTTAAGGATGCCTCCTCCAGGTAACATCTAAGATTTTCCGTTAGACGAATAGTTGCAGGTGGGACATCTACTTCAGAAAAGATCTCAAGAATATGTCGAGTGCAAAATTCCAATTTGTGAGGATGCTCCTTCAGAATGTTAGGTATTCCCAAGAGGCATCTCCCTCTGAGGGCGCCCTCAAGTAACATAGGTCAGGGCGCCCTCAGTGAAATCCGACGAGATGAGGTGAACCTTGCTGGAAAGAGAAAGCTGCAGATGGTGAGTTTTGCTAATTCAAGCAGAGCATGCTTCAGAAGACTATTAAGAAGCGCGCCTTCCCCTGACTGGGCGCGCCTCCAGGTAATATACAACCTCTATATTATTTTACTCCATATATTTATTGGATGTATAAAGTTACAGGGGTTTACCTGATGAGAAGGCCTCCAGGGGTTTACCTGATGAGAAGGCCTCCAGGGATTTACCTGATGTGAAGGCCTCTAGGGGTTTGCCTGATGTGAAGGCCTCTAGGGGTATTCCTGATGAGAAAGCATATAGGGGTTTGCCTAGCTAGAAAATAGAGAATTTGGAATCGTGGCCCCGTGATCCACAACGCATGCCCCCTGATTAAAGGTTGAGGCCCCTTGGACATGAGCGAGCCCTTCCTCGAGGTCGTGATCCACAGCGCGTGCCCCCTGATCACAGGTCGAGGCCCCTTGGACACGAGAGAGCCTACTTCGAAGATTTCGTTGGAAGATAATGAATCCAAAAAAGTGGGAATGACATTGTTTGACTTAGTCACCAAGTGAGGAATAGCCCTACGACTGTTCTCTTGATTTCTCATAGTACGGCTAGTGGAAGATAGGGTGAGAATCCTCAACCCCGATGAAATGCTTTACATCAGGACTCAACTTCAAGAAAATTCACGACTTCAGGAAAATCCTCCAACATAGGACGCGCCCTCAAGGAACTCTCCCTTAGAGGACCTTTCTGGTTAGGGCGCGCCCTCAAGGAAAGATGCAAATGATCAGGCGGACTCCAATATCTACGAGGGTAATTTACTGCTTGGATTCTAGAAGGAAAGAACCTGTTGAGTTGCGGCCCCACGAACCATAGAGTGTGCCCCCTGATCATTAGGTTGTGGCCCCAAGGTCGTGAGCGAGCCCCTCTATGAAGAAACAATACTTTGCTACAGAGGACGCGCCCTCGTATCTACAATGACCTGAATGATAGGCATCAGAGCGCGCCCTAACTTATCAACCTCATGTTGTGGATTCGTCTGCAAGTATGATCGCAACAATCCATGGCATATCTTTTGCTTGAAGAAAATTGCATTGATATGTAGCCCCATGAATCTTAGAGTGTGCCCCCTCATAGGCAGGTTGAGGCCCCAAGGTCATGAGTGAGCCCCTCTACATAAGAATGACATTCATCCGGACTCGAAGAGACTTTGTCATTGCCCTCGTCCTCATAGGGCGCACCCTAAGCGACAGGGCGCGTCCTCAGCAACTCCAACGGCTCTCTCTTAAAATTCCCCTCTTGGGATGCCTAGTTAAGAGATGATCTTAAAGGAATAATATACTGACGCTGGGGGGTAGTACTAATGCACCTCCCCTTTAATGGATGCCTCCTAGTGAGATGCCTCTTCATGAGATGCCCTTTAATGTATGCCTCCTAGTGAGATGCCTCTTCGTGAGATGCCCCTTCATGGGATGAGATTTGGAATAGCTCGTGACCGGAGAGTGCTCACTACCGTTTTGTAAAACATTTTAGGGTGAGGTTTATGACCCCATTATCAATAGGATGATGCTCTGGTTCCTCGTTATACCAGTAATTGATCGAAGTAGGGTGATGCCTGAATAGTAGACTACAAGGTAAATTAATTACCTCCAAGTCTAGGGGGGTAGTCCATGTACACTTTCCCTAGTCTTAGTTGAGTGAAATTTTCAACTTTTTCGAGAATGCAAGATTGTGCCGGTAGGACGCGCCATGCAGGGGGTCTGTTGGAGGATTGAAAGCATTTGCCTTGGTAGAAGTCTCCTCCATGTTTGAGTAAGAATTGCTCTTGTCCTCACCATTGTCTTTAGTAGGTGGAGTTGGGATTTCGGCAGATCGCAAAAGTCTTCCCTCTTTTGAGGATGCGCCCTTCATCTCAGCATCCTTTTGAAGCCCTAGTGCAATCCTCTTAGATTTGATGGTTGCAGCTTCCCGAATTCTGAAGTCATCAATCCACTTGATAGTATCTTGGTCAAAGAAAGCTCTTGAAGAAGGGAGGATGTACAAGATAGGAGGATTCAACTGGTGACTCCATGAAGATGGATTATTTTGAAGGAGCCCCTATTGTTGAACATCCTATGGAGAAGTTCGTAATTATAGGATGCCAGATATTCAGGAGAAGGCGACCCCTAACCCACATTGGTCAGGGCGCGCCCTCAGCGAAATCTAACGTGACAGTGAGACTCAATGTGATGAAGAAAGACTTTATAGGCTTAAAGGAACACTTAGTGACGACGATCTAAGGATGGTACTCCTTGAGCATCAGAAGAAAGAGAAGCACTTGGAATCGAGGCTCCGTGATCCACAGCGCGCGCCCCCTGATTACAGGTCGAGGCCCCTTGGACATGAACGAGCCCTTCCTCGAGATGGTGATCCATAGCGTGCGCCCCCTGATCACAGGTCGAGGCCCCTTGGATATGAACAAGCCCCTCCTCAAGGTGGTTCTGGAAGAAGAAGTAGCCGAGACCATAAAGATTGGAGGATGGAGAAGTATCAAGGATAGAGACGACTTCAGAATAAAGAGGGCGCGATAATCTCCTCGTATCACTTAAATTCTTTCAAATACTTGTAGGGAAGTGAGGTCGAGGGCGTGCCCTCCCTCTAAAGGAAAGCATCATGGAGGTTCTCAGGGGAATCCACGACCTCAAGGGAATCCACAGATTGAAGAAAATCCACAAGCTCAAGGTCAAAAGGAACAAACTCAGACTCAAGAGGTAATTCTCACACAACTTCATGCCGGAGTTCCAGGTAATGCTCAAACAACGGCTCAACCTCCACCCTTGGGGGGTATTCAGTCCAGTGCGCAACCACATGAGACACTTGAGAATTTCTTGATAGATGGTTTGCAAGTGGAAACGGATTTCTGGAAGCGTCTTCGAGAAAGGGATTCAGCTATGTTGATTGATGTTTTTGCACATGCTGAATCTTTTAAGATAGTGAAGCAATCCTTGGTAGAAAATCGGAAGATAGAAGCTTATGGAACGCTAAAGAGAAGATTACAAGTCCTGTATATCATACTGGAATCGGCGCTAACGGAGTAAATGCAACTAGTGTTGGAAGAGAATGGGGAATTCTAGATACGTATTCTCATGATCGAAGGACAAATAATTACACTCCGTTGGTGGCTTTGATTGAACACATCTTTGAGGTGAACAAGAATAAAGGGCTTTTTAAGAAGTCGGTTCCTTTGTCTGCCTAAGCAAGGATAAGAAGAAGCACGGTGAGTACTATGAGTCGACAAGTCATAATACTCATGAATGTCGTCAACTGAAGGATGAAATTGAAGATCTGATCAAGGAAGGATACTTGACCGACTGGATTGTCAGGGAAGTCGAGAAGCATAAGGAAAATCCTGAGAAGGACGGAGGGCGCTCCCTCCGTATTGAAGACAAGCCTGAAGAAAAGAATTTTGCTAAAGAAGGAAGTATATACATTATCTTTGGAGGACAACACTTGGGGGGTGATAATAACAAAGCTTTGGAGAGGTATGCTAGAGACGCAAGGCATAGACCTCTTACTGACGTGAATAGCTTGGAGTTGAAACCACCTAAGTTGTTTAAAGGGAAGTTTGCGGGTATCACTTTCATTAAAGATGAAGCTAGATGGGTGCACCACCCTCATAATAATGCCTTGGTTATGGATTAGCTCTAAGAGCGTGCATCGGGTTTTTGTATACAATGGAAGTTCGGTGAATATTCTGTATTACGACAATTACAAGAAGTTGGGATTCCTAGACAAGGACATGGCATCAGACAATGCATGGATTTATGGTTTTTCAGGAGAAGTTGTGAAAGTGATCGGTGCAATTAGGTTACCAGTAACTCTTGGAGAAGGTTCTCTCTCATTAATTCAGATGATGGAATTCATGGTTTTGGATCAGGAGTCAGCTTACAATGCGCTAGTAGCACTACGCCATAGATGGCCTATAGCAACCCCCAAACTGTGTTACCATAGACCCCATTTTGAAGTTACCATAGGCCAAAATAGAGCTATGGTAACACTTGAGCTGTGTTAGGTTCTCAGCAGTAACTACAGGTATCTAAGGTAACATCAAAACACAGCCTAAGGTAACATAGCAAATGTGGTTACCAAAAACCTCTATAGCAACATCTTAAACACTCTATAGTAACATAGTTTGTGTGTTACAACAGATAATACAATTTTGCACAGGTGTCACATGTGGGACCCACATGTGGGGCCCACATCTAGGTCTCACTTTTTTGGGCCTATTGTGGGACCCACATAATCATTTTGCAAGGCCTATTGTAACACCTAATATTACCTACTGTAACACATACAATGATAAAAAATAATAGCCTATTGCAACACACTTTGTACCTATTGTAACTTTTATGTAACAAAATAAAAATGCACCAACATAATATTGAATTCCCATAAACAAACCAACAATAATTCAAATCCACCAGCAACTACATCAAATCCATCAAATCAGAGCTACATATATCTAGGCTAGGAAAAATACAAATCAGAGTAACAGCCCTATATTCTGCCAGCTTCCATGTCATTCAGCTGCAAGCTCGAGTTGTGGCCTAAAGGCACTGTCACAAATTCAGCGTTCCTTGCAGGTTGAAACTGTGTCTTATGCATGTCAAATCCATTCGCAGGAGCATTAGAGCGTGATTCTTCTACAGCATCAAAATGTGCGTATGGACCCCAGCCTAAAACAACATCATACAGATTCTAAAGCATAAGCCCCTTGAACAATATTTTCGGAATCACAATAGAAAATCTAACATAGTTTTAGCTGCAATGTCAAGTTCTGATTGGTATTGCAGTGGTACAAATCAACATGACTAATATCATGCTAATTGTGCAAGTATTGACTACTATAATAACACTTGAGACATGATATTTATCACAAAAACTAAAACCCAGGTCTACTACTATATTGTCGTATTATTTCAGTAAACACCAGACTAACCAACCAATAGCAATAAAGAACTAAGACTAAGTGATTTAGAACTGGTATGCCATAAGCAGTAGTACAACAAAGAAATGCTTGTCCACTAGAAATGGGAAGAGGGGGGGAATAGAACTTAATTTATAGTGAATAACTGCCATAAAGTAAGATGATGAACAAAAAGTGAAAGGAGAGCTAAAGGGCCTACCATCAGTGTGATATGGTGGTGGGAAGAACTGAAGATAGCACATTGTTGCCACGAAGAGCCCTGGAGTTCAATAAAAAAGAGTATAAGTAACAGCCACATTTCAACAATAAAACACGAGTATAATAAGCCTATTATAACAGAAGGCATTTCACAAGATTCCTATATTTTTTTGGCACACAGATCACAATTTCTCTAAAATATATTCCACGGCTTATTATTAATAGCCATCATTATTATCCTGAAATGTGACTTAAGAATTATTATCCTTTTACATTTCTAGTTCGTCACATCCCCACAGGCCACAAGAAACAACTATAACAAAATCTTTTAGTTTAAGGTGAACTTTGGGTCTCTGATTCTCATAGATGGGGGAGCCAATTCGAAGAATACACGATGGGATTACATAATATTGTAATAGTCAGTTAGTTTGTAGTTGATAGAAATACCCTGAGCGACACCCTTCGCTATTACCTGCCATTAGTGGCCTCTTTGGTCAATGGTTGTTGTACGCTGCCTTTTTTACAATGTCACAGTGGTCAATATGTACCCACTCTGTAAACACAGGCAGATTGTAGTGACCAAAAACTGATCAGTTTCATCGTCCATCAATGCATTACCAATCTGCAATCTCCAGTAACTTCTAATTAGCATCTTGGCAGCATTAGGTAATGTCACTTAATGTCGTGAATCATTCATTTTACTGAACAAAGTTTGAGTAAAATTGTCGAGAATCAAGAGAATTCATGGAGGAAGTAGTAATTAGAGATATGATCACCATAAAGCCCTTGAAGTTAATGTATTCTTTCTTCGGGACATACATGTTCTTATCAAATAGTGACCTGTAATCCAACAAGGTAATCAAATATATCTTAGGATATTTATCAATTAATTCCTATACATATGCTTGCCTATATTTTTATGAATGTACATACTTGCATAACTCTCCCCTGAAATGTAGAATTCATGGGACTTGTACTGTGGGAACCTTTTGAACCAGTTCACCAAAAATGTATAGGAGTCCCTGGCTGATTCAAAGAAATGGCAGAGTAGAATATTTTAAGGCATGGAATTTTATTAAGTAGCCAAGCAGGCCTTCGCCAAGAACTTATTAGTTCATATGCTATCATGTATGTACTAGTGTAAGCTTGAACGCTCACCTGTAACTGTATCGCCAAGCTCACATGTACTAGTGTAGCTGAATTTTCTTATCAATTTAAAAGAGCTCACTTTTTCTACATGCTTGTCCAAATGCAAATCACATTATAAAAGAAATTAAACAACTCAATTGCAGATGCATATAGACCTACTATGTTTAGAGTAGCTGGCCGAAAAAACTAGTATGTAAATAAGGTATGTTACATATATAATGGAATGGTATGGATTTTAAGGCAAGTTAGCATACATGGGTACCATGAATAACATTTAAGACGCCATCAGGTAAGCCTGCTTCCATTGCCAATTCAGCAATAATTATTGAAGCCCCTGGAAAAACACAGTGACCAATTGAGAAGCATTATTTGGCTGGGTTGACATTGACTTCCAACTTTTCCATGCTCTAATTGTACTTCAAAATGAACAAAGAGCCAACTTTAGTGGGTCTGATTATATTTCAGAGAAAGTAGAAACAACTACTACACCTAGGTTACAGATTTTAAGGATGAATCTTACCCAAAATGAATCACACCTAGTTACAGGTCTAAAAGATGAATCAAAATGGTTCCTTTATCACTGGTGTTAATTTTTTTTAATCAGTAATACTGTTTTTAGAAAGTATACATGAACACAATATGAGGAAAAATGTATTGTACCTGGATTCAGCTCAGATGGCTTCAGTATCAATGTATTGCCACATATGATTACTAAGGGAAACATCTGCCAATAGTTATAAATATAAAAAACCAAAAAAGGAATCAGATTTCTTCTTTTATTTTATGTGTAAATAAATTCAAATAGCGAATTTAGAAGCAACAACAGTTGCAATGACATATAATTAAAAAATTATATTATACAAGATAAACAAGTAGCACCTGTGTAAAAAATCATAAAGTTAGGGTATGCCATTCGTAAGGAATGTAATTGCTAGACTTAGCACCAGTAGTTCAAAATTGCATTCAGTGACACTGACATATATACAAGTACCTACTCTTAGGGTAAGGAATTAATATTATTAAAAATACTATGACAGTAAGACACTGTTAGGAAATTAAATCCAGTTGAGAGGATTTACATAAGAAAAACTAATATTTAGAAGTGCAAACGACATACCCACAAGGAAATGATTGCAGGAAAATAAAAGGGCCATATCCCAGCACAAACACCAAGTGGTTCTCTACTGCAGTATAAGTCGATTCCTTTAGCACCTTTCAGTGTCCTACCATGCTCTGTAGTGAGACTAATAGCAAGCTTGTCCTGGTTCAAATGTAAACTATCTTATAAGCATGTTACGATATGTTAGCCGGGAACATAAAGAGACGGAGAGAGGGAGAGAGATATACAAAGAGAGAGACTGAAAGAGGGAGAGAGAGGGAGATGGAAAGATACATAAAAAGATAAGAGAGAGAGAGATACAGAGATAGAGAGTGGGAGAGAGAGGGGGAGAGAAACAGAGAGAGAGTGGGAGAAAGAGGGAGAGAGATACAAAGAGAGAATGAGAGAGATGAAGGTCAAACACAAATACAAATACACAAATTGAAAGATTTGTACAAATACAAATACAAATATAAACATACAGTTATAAATACACAAATTGAAGCATGCAAGACAAAATATAAACAAATCCAAGCATAAAAAGAAAAATTTATACCTGAAATTGATATCAAACACAGCTCGAACACTAATTGAAATCTTTAACCAAACTTCAATTAACCCAGCTCGAACCATAATTGAATCGTGGAACCAAACTTCGATTGACCTAACCCTAATTGAACCCTAAACTGCCCTCAGTGACAGAAATTGTGAGAGAGAAGCGAGAGAAGTGTTTATACGAAGTGTTTGAGAGAACTGAATGTGAGAAGGGTACTAACTCTAATTTTATCCCCAATCCTAATTTTTGTTTGCCGCTCTCTGTTTTCAGTTTGCCGCTCAGTATTGTACTTTCCTTTTTTATTTTTTAAATATTATAAATTTATTTTTTTGCAAAATAATTTATTTTAATTTCTTGATATAATATTCGAAATTTATAAAAAAAAATTAATATTTATGAAAAATCAATAATTTAATTATTTGATGGAATGTTCCGTTTTAAAATGATTATTTCAATGATTTTGTTAAAATTAATTAATTTTAAATTCAAATAATTATTAAATCATTAATTTTAAATTAAATAAAAATTTTGTTAATGAATACTCTATGGTAACACACCTCATGGTGTTAGCCACTGTAACACCTTTTATAACTAAAGTAACATACTTTTGTACCTATGGTAACACCACAATCAAAAGGTTGCGATAGGTCAAAATTTTCATAGCTATGGTAACACCCATAGTGGTAACACCCATGCCAAAAGGTTGCTATAGGCCATCTATGGCATAGTGTAGGGTGCCCCTTGTTGAAAGAAATGAAGATAGTGACTTCCATTTTTCATCTTACAATGAAATTTCCTACACCAAATGGTGTAGGCACTGTTCGGGTATCGCAACATGATTCAAGGGAATGCTACCACAAAGCAATTAAAGGTTTCAGGAGAATAAAGGGATGGAGGGCGCGCCCTCATTGAAAGAAGTTCTGGAGGAATCCTGAATTCCATCAAGGGAGGAATTCAGGCTTATTATTTTGTTAAAAAACCGGAGGATGAGGAGGCATCCACCCAGAGGGCGCGCCCTCAGCATTAAAGGTGAAATGATCAAGGGAAGAAGAATGTTATTGGAAGGCTTGGTGAATGCCCTTGTCGAGGAAGACTTCCCTCTCAAAGAGGATGTGCCCTCCAAGGATGGTGCCATGATTGAAGACCCTCGAAGTTTTGATTTTGATATTAAACCAAGAATGCCTCAACCGGTGGAAAAGCCAGATTTGACGGAAGATACAATCTCAATTTTGGTGGATGCTAGGGATTCAAGTAAAATTTTGAAGATCGGTTCTTAGTTGAATTCTAAGTAGAGAGATATGCTCACAAGCTTTCTTTTGACAAATTGAGATGTTTTTTATTGGAGTTGTGCTAGTATGGTGGACGTCGACCCAAAGGTCATGTGTCATCACTTGAATATAAATCTTGACAGAAAAGGTATTAGGCAGAAGTGACATCTGGTAATTGGGGAAAGAGCTATTGCATTGAAGGAAGAAGTTGATAGATTGTTAAACGTTGGCTTGGTTAAAGAGTTTTACCACCCGGAGTGGCTAGCTAACCCAGTTCTCGTTATAAATCCTAATGGGAAATGGAGGACTTGTGTAGATTTCACTGATATGAGCAAAGGCTTGCCCAAAAGATAGTTTTCCTCATCCTTGGATTGGTCAGTTGGAAGATGCAACAGCAAGGCATGTTCTTTTGAGTTTCATGAACGCTTATTCGGGTTATAATTAGATTTCCATGTATGCACCTGGTCAGGAGCATATTGTTGTCATCACGGATAGAGGATTACACCACTACATTGGAATGCCCTTTGGCTTGATTGATACGGAGGGAACTTGTCAAAGATTGGTGGACATGACGTTCAAAGATTTGATTGGAAAGACTGTGGAAGTGTATGTGGACGATAGCTGAAGAGATCCGGACGCCTTAATATCATAAGGCGAGCCCTCTATATATATATATTTAGCTTTAGTGCGAGCCCTGTGAGAGGCTTACACTTGTGCATAATATCTCTTGTTTCTTACGCCGAGTTAGCTCATGTAAGCTTAGAGATGTTGTGCATTTGTGTTATTCCTCTACGAAGAAGCCAAAATTAGAGATGGATGCAAAAGCTTAGAGATATGGATTGAAGAATTTAAGGACGTGTCCTCCGCATAGAATCTTGAAGACAAGAAGAATAAAGACGCGCCCTGAAGAAGAAAAGCTACAAAAATTTTGGTGTTCTTTAAGATTGAAATTCAATGTTCATCTTTGATTTTGCATGGAATTGGGGGTAGTTGTTATGCCCAAAATTCGGTTCGGGTATTTTAAGATGAATTCGGGCCAAATATGGGTTTCAATTTGGGGAATTCTAGGATTAATTAGGGTTTTGGTAGAAAATGGAGAAGTCAGGACGCGCCCTCTCTTTCTCTACAAAGAGGGCGCGCCCTAAATACTAAAACATGATAAAGACTTATATTTACGCTTATTTTCCAAGAAGTCACTGAAGAAATCTCTCCTGGGATTCTACTCAGGTTGGGATTCTACTCAAGTTGGGATTCTACTCAGGTTGGGATTCTACTCAAGTTGGGATTCTACTCAAGTTGGGATTCTAGTCAAGTTGGGATTCTACTCAAGCTAGGATTCCAGAAGTTGAAGAATTCCCTCCTGTCGTATCTCAGGAGGGGGATGTCCGTCGTAGAAGGCCTCTAGGGGTTTTCCTAGATTTAGGGATCTTTCTTATACACCGAGGGCATGTTCTCCTCGGTGGAAAGATAGGTCTCTCTCTGGTGTGTGCTTTGGAGCTCTTCTCTCGTACTCAATGGGCGCGCTCTCATTGGGGAACTTTGGAGTAATCCGCACTTTGCACCCAAAAGCTACGGATCACCTGTCCTGCTATCTGGTGGGTGCTTCTCATTCGGGGGACAGGGATGCGTTCTGCACTTGGGGTAAACCATGGCTTTACCTACATCCTTGAAATCAAGAAATAGCTTGTAGCGAATAGGACTAGTCCTCGACGGGGGAAGTTTCCTTATTCGTGAAGTCTTGAGATCTTGGATGAGCCTTGGGCCTTTTGTGGTTAGGCCTCATAGTAGAACATTCTGGATGCTGGACCGATATCCAAGCCCATTTGGGTTTCTTGCTCTCCAAGAACTACGTCTAGCTTGATCCTCTATAAATATAGAGGTACGTAGGCAAATTGAGGGGTTGGAAGTCGAGAGCTCTGAATAGCCGTCACTAACCCTCTCAATCTCAGCCCCCAATTCATCACAGCCACTACACTCCGGCGACTTTTCCGGCGAAGAGCCACTATCATAGATCTTGATTCCGGCGACAGATCTCAAACTTTGTTGTTACCAAATTCCTCCGTCAACATATTACATGACTTTAAATTTATAAATCATAACGTTCTCGACTTTTAAACAAAGTGACTAAGCAGGGTTACTTGAATTTTGTTTGCATTTGTCTCTATTAAGAAAATTAAGGAGGTAAATAGCATAAAAATAACTACAACTTAGAAGCGCCAATACTACAAATTTCATATAAGCACACTTCAAAATCCAGAAATATTTAGATACTACAAATTTCATATACTCACACTTCAAAATCCTGAAGAGGATTGTTGCCTCTTCAAATTTAATTATGGTTTTGGTTTGTTTGATCACCGATGAGTATAAGCTCCTTGCAAGTGTATGCAGATTTTAGTTCTGGAAGTGAGATTTTGTAAATTCTTAAGCAAAGGCTTGTTGCTGAACGGCCTTAGGTTGGCAATTTTTTGTTAATTATTCGTTATTTTGAATTTCTGTAAAGAATGGAAATCCATTGCACCGGGTCACGGTCTTTGAGCTCCTGGCCGCAAGGAAGAAAATTAGTTTATTAACTTGGACTAATTCCTTAGGCCGAAATATAAATTTATGTAAAATATATATTTATTTATTTATTTTAATACTCGGTTCAGTTTTAACCTATAACCGGAACCGGAACCGAAAGTCTCGGTTTTTAAAAATCAAAAACCGCAACCGCCGGTTCTGTTTCGGTTTCGGTTTTTTCGATTCGATTTTGGCCGGTTTCGGTTCGGGTTCGGTTTCAATTCGGTTTTTTGCTCACCCCTTATGTCATACCTTTATATTGTCAAAGGAGAATACGAGCTAAATTGCCATCTGATAGAAGAAACATAAAGAAAATGTATACAAATATATAAAAAGGGTAGGATTTGATGTTTTTACATGATTTACAAGGCAACGATGAGAAAATAACAATTTATAGTAACAGACCTGAAGACGATATCATTGATATCTAAGCAGAAATAGTACAGTAGATTATATATTTTACAAGGAACAGGGAAATTTGTCCATCTAGAGTCGAAGCAATTTGAGGAATGCATATTTTACTGTCCCTTTACTTTTGACTGTTCTTGCTGAGTCGAGGTAGCTTTATAATTCTTTGGATCTTTGCCAAGAACATCCAAAAGCATAACTCTTTGCCACTCTCTACCTGAAATGGAGAGACAAAGCTACAAGATTATCATCATTTTCAGTCAAAATATGTCCAACAAACAATTTGTTTCCAAGTAACATGCATAGGAAATGTGTTGATAGAAGATAAATTAGGGAATCGGACTACAAATCAACAATTATTAATGTCAACCTCTCAGCTTACACTTGAGCTACTTTTACTAATTTGACATGGTACCTGATGTTTTTTCTGTTAACTAATAATAGAACTAGTAGTAGCAAGGCTTGACGTTTTGCTATAGGATTCACATGTCATATCTATAGCAAGATCCTAGCAGTCCATATAGGAAGGTCTGGACTTTTCTGAATAAAATAGGTAATGCAGCAACGGTAGCAAAGGTGACACAAATTCGAATTACACATTACAGACCAATAGTGCCACTTGCCCACCGGCAAATTCCAACCAAACTACAAGGTGAATCTTTAAATTAATTTCTTGCTATATGAAGAGTCCAGTAAGGAACAACAGAAATAACATTAAGAATTAGATAATCCTTGGAATCTTGGACTACAATCCAAACTTAACGGAAAAGGTAAAGCAAACTTACATATTGCAAAGTAGCTTTTACTTTCTAACCAAAATAGATTTATGTATAATTATCATCTGCTTTCCTCTTTCTACCAGCAAGATATTACGAGAGAACCCATAATTTTAACGAGAAGTTATGTAGAACAAGTTCAACAAATAAGAAATTGTCAAGGAAAACAATTATATGATAGAGATGGGTGATTCAACCACGTAGGAACTTTTGGAATAAAGAAGCTAAAAAAATACATTCGAATTACTGCAATCTAATTTGAGTTCAAACATAAGTAGAGTGCCTATTATATAGGCTACACCTAAAACAAATCAACAAGATTCTTGCCACATAATTAGACTAATTAGTTATAACTCTTTCCTAAAATCAAGCAACTAAATAGAAATATATCTTTAAAAACTTCAGCTACAAATTGGACTCAAATGTCAGCAAGAACCACAACCCCAATGGAATCCTGACTGAAAATCTAAGCATGAGCACGAGTGCGGGTCCGGGGGTGCATAGCTGGGGATAAGGGGATTCAAAATATTCAAAAAATATGGGGATTTCGGTGCGGGGGACACGGCAATTATTATAATATTATAAAACATACATATAATCTGTGAAGCAAGGGTGCGGGGATACGCGGTGCGGGGATACGTGAATTCGGCAAAATAAAAAATATGGGGATTCGGGTGCGGGGGGATTCGGCAAATATTAAATTATTAAAAATATATATTTTATATAATTAATTAGAAAAACCAGAAAATAGCATTCAAATTAAAATCATCCTATAATAATTACATATTAATTTTATTAATTTTATTAACTTTAATTGCTGAAAAATCAGAGGTTAAAAGAAGTCTAAGAAAAAGTCAAACATTTATGTGGACTGCGGTCTTATGACTCTTATCTACGTACACACATGGTACAGTGTACAGACACATCATCATATATACCATATATACATACAAGCCATATATACATACGCTGAAAAAACTGAAGAAGAAAGAAGCGAACAAATCGATACATATATATACAAATCCTTCCAAATCCATGCCTATTTAGAGGGGAGGAAGAAAGAAGAGTGCTTATCGGAGATGGAGCCGGCCAGTGGGCGACAACGAAGGGGACGACGCCAGCTACGGAATTGACCAAAAAATTACAAGAACTACCCCTCCCGTATCCCCCTCTAGTATCCCCCACGAATCCCCGCTGAAAAATACGATAAAGTCGATAAATCGATAAATTTTAATAAGATAAATTTTATCTTGAAAATAAATCGATAAATTTTAATAAGATAAAGTCTGCATTAAATTGTATCTTGAAAATAAATCGATAAAGTTTAATAAGATAAAGTTGTCCTCTCTAATGATTTATCTTTACAGTTAAACCTCGATAAATGAATACGCTTGGGACCGAAATTTTTTATTCATTAATCGAGGTCAAAAATACGTTATCTCTATTATGTCTGGACTGGAAAAAAATATTCATTTAACAAGGTTATTCGTTTAACGAACATTCATTTATCGATATTTTACTATATATTAAAAATCATAGTAAGATAAAGTTTAATAAGATATAGGAAGATGAAATTAAATTTGAAAGGGATCGATTCGGTAAGCTTGTTACCGACTCGGCTCGGGTCGTAATGAACTCGAGTTCGGCAAGAAAAAAAGCTTGTTAAGGTAATCGAGCTCAAGTTCGATTCGGTACAAAAATTAATGTATATATATAAGATATTAAAGATAATACAAGTAAAAAAATTAATGTATATATAAATGATATTAAAGATGATATTAAAGATAATACAAGTAAAATATTAATGTATGTATAGATGATATTAAAGATAGTACAACATCTTTAGATCTGTTGCACGTAAAAAGTATTCAAGATATTGAAAACATTAATTAATAATTTTTTGATGGAGTACAAAAATACCATATTTGAATTTTTGGATGTAATAAAAAAGATTAGGGATGAGTTTCATATAAATTTAAATTTTTAATTTATTAAAATTATTTTTTATAAAAGTGTAATAAATATTTTTATGATTATAAAGGAATTATTAATTTATGCTAATAATTAACGTAATGCTAATAATCAAATCCGAACCTAAGTTTAGTGAGTAAAACAAAACCAAACCTAAGTTTAGTGACTAAAAAAGAAAAATTCATAGTTGAGTGGTAGATTTCTAAAAAGGTCAATAGTTCAGTGACAAAAAAAATCATTTTCCCTTACAAACATATACAATCAGCCCATACAAACACACACATACATATACAGACAGACCGATTACAAGGAGATGACTGCTGTGATCAACATAAACCAGGTGGCGAACCCCATCGTACCCCCATGCACCGTGCACCACCTAAGTGCCGCACCTACGCTTCTTAGCTATAAATATCCTTTTATAGCTTAACCCTAACAAATATAACATAATGGATATCTGCCTTTATTTAGAATAATCTAAATGGACATCATACAAAAAAAATCTATACAGCTAAACCCGATAAATAAACCAAGCAATAATTCACCCTTTCCTTAATTGAGAAAACATGTACACGAGTTTTAAAGAATGTAAGACCCACTTTGGGACATTGCACTAGGGTAAAATTTAGCGGTGTTGGATGAAAATTTAACATTATCTGGCTCAACAAACTTTCATAGTTGTTTTTACACCCGAAGATGACTCGAGAAAATTTTCTAAAATAACAACCATGAAAAACATTCAGAACCTTAATATGTTTTCTTTAATAAAAGGAACCTCTTGATGCAAACGCTTACATTTTCATTGTTGGCACAATAATTTTTTGGAATTTTCATACACTACAAAAACAATTTTAATTGCGTGCTCCATTTATTTGACATTCATATTATTCTCATATTGCTTAACACTCACCTCTTTATTCTCGAACATGCTCGAGTTAGCGCACATACTTTCCTTTACATTATTGGCACACTCCATTTCCACGACCTTTTCTTATATCACTAAAATATTTAACCTTTCACCCCATCAAATTCACAATTTCTTGACTGACCAAATTATTCTCATGGTGCTTAGTAGTTACTCTCTACGATGCTTGAGTTGTGATTCAATTTTTTTGTCAAGACTATCTCTTCATGCTCCAAATGTGGTTTCCGTGCTTGCTATTTCTTCATGCTCCAAGTGTGATTCATCGTGCTCAATGGTAACTAAGAGCCTAAGACACAATGTTCCTTTGCCTTGCAACATGGTTACACAATGACATGCACGTGTGTTCCATCTTTTTACAGGAACATGAAAGTCTTAGCTAACTTCTTTATAGTCTTACTTCCCAAGCAATATATAAACAACATCGTACGCAATACAGAACAGTGTTGGGTTATTGTGCAGTGTGCCAAAGTGATTGGAACTATACAACTGAAGTATTAAAGCATGTCTGCATGTGATATCAAAAGTGTGGGAAACCGGCTTGAGCTGGAAGTTTGTATTTTTGATACGGGCAGGTGAAAACAAATCAAACTTGTGGGTCAGCATTAATGGCTATGTTAATTAGATTTGATTTATCTGAGAATATGAGTAAAATGTGGGGGGAAATCTGGAGTCATCAACATAGAAGAGTTGACAAACAAAAAAGTTCCTATACATGGTTCATTTCAAAACGAGAAAGAAACTCTGAGGATGAAACGAAAAATGGGGATCAAACTGCAAATAATATCAAAGCCGGGGTTTAATATATGAAATCAGAAAACATTGAAATTAAGTCTCAGAAAAGAAAAAAAAACGTACTTAAATTTACAAAAAGAACAAGAATCTTGGAGTTCTTGTTAAAATAATAAACAAAGTGGGGTATAAAGAATAATTTCAATGGAAAGCATATATATCAAAGGAAATACCCTCTAGACAGTGGCTCTCACGGTTGTCCCTGTGTCGCGACAGCAACATTACAGCGAACAAGCATGTTCCCTCGTTTCTCTTTCAATACACCAGTTTGCTTCTTCAAAGCTTTCATCACTTTCTTTTTTCCCTTTTTCCTAATCTGAACTTTCCCATTATATTTTTCTTCTTCATTTTTTGGGTGTTGTGTTGTGAAGGTGAAAACGGAAGGGGTGGTTCCTAGTGGCGGCTGATTGTGAATAGTTGGTGGTTCAGGATTTGGAAGCGGAAGCAGGCAGCAACTAGGATTTGTAAATTAAAGACAACAGTGGGCAACCTTTAAAGGAGTTTCAACGGTTACGTGGCAGCAGATGAAATTTTGCTTCTGATGGTGGTAAACAACAAAAAAAAATTACGAATCTTGCGCTCATACCAGATGATGTATGACAGATTTTTTTTAATTAAAAATCTAATATTTATCTATTAATACAAAAAAGGTCTAGAATATGTCTAGCGTTCATACCTTAGGAACTACACACAAAGAAATTCTAATATTGATTTAATAGTACTAAGAAATGTCAAAATTCGATACTTATCACCTACAAAAGATTTAAAAAAAAAAAAAAACAGATGTAATTGTATTGATATAGAAACAAAACATATCTTACATAGATTAAAAAAAATCTACTCGTCAAGTAACAAACTCTCTACTTCTTGTAACTTATAACTACAACTCCAATAGATTCTTTTTGAAAAACTTTAATCTGATTCTTTCTAAGCGTAATCAATCCTATTATTTTGCACTTGTCCCATTTATGTTAATGAATTAAACCCCTATCACTCTATTTCCCCGATTACTCTTTTTCTTTCAGTTACTTTCTTATACTTTGTAATATACATTTTTGGCAAATTAATTATTTTGAGACATTAATATGGAATTGCACAAAGCCTTACAAAAAGTAAGAAAAATTATGAATGTATTTTATACTCTTACATTTAACTTTTAGATGAAAGTAAAAAAATTCTTTTACATTTATTATAGTAAAAACAAATTTCTGATTATACTATTAAAATTTCACATTTCAAGATATTTACATTTGTTACTCTGAATATTACAACGTAAGAAGCTAAAAATATTTAATGTAATCTAATTTGTAAACTATGTGATCATAATGCAATGATCCTAACATGTTCACTGATGAACAAAAAAACTCCTTTTTGTATGGCGGATGAGGCCAAGTTTTAGTGGCAAAATACCTGTGCTTTGAAAAACTAAGTAATCGTAGCGTAGTAGATATTCCTGTTCTTGGTAACAAGATGTTCAGGGTTTCAGCCTAGGTGGAGGCATCCATGGTTGTGTTAGTATCAAGGTAAGGGCCTCCGCCAAAACCCTACGTTCCTTTCCAAAAATTTAAGGCCACAAGTTAAATGGTAAAAATCGTATATTTAAGTCACCTGAAATCATAATAGATGATCTAGGAGATGAAAATGATGCATTCAAGATGGATATTGTTGCTCCTACTAGGACCCAAAAAGGACAAAGTTTTAGATTTTGGTTTGTTCGGCAAAAATTAAGATTAAACAGTAAACAGGAGAGATCAATGCAAATCGAAAGCACATAACTGAACTCATAATATCGATTAATGCTTTCATACTCATGATTTCAGTTCTAAAATCTGATCAATGGGTTCAAATTTAATTGCTAAAAGAAAACCCTAACCGATATAACATATTACCTTCTGTCAAAGAAAGCTGAATTGATATTTTCTCTAGTTCAACAGCATGCCTACTGAGTTCAGCTGACGACAATGACCGGAGCACTGAAAAAAATGACAAGAGAATCTTTTATTATGAGATTGAACCATAATTATTCAGCAAACTTAAAGCTTCTTCACAGTAATGGAAACACATACTCTGGACATAGCCTTCATTACTTGAATTATCCAATTGTTTTAATAAGTTCTGCAACCGGTAATATCTCTCCTCCCAGTGTTTAACTTTTGTACTTTTTTGATAATCCAGGGAAGGCTGAGAAGACCTTACTTGTAAACGATTTGACGCTGTTGATGGAAGAGTATTACTGGACTTTGCCACAGGAAGGGGACCTGCTGGCGGTCTGGACATGCACTCTGAAGATGACCTATCAAAATTTAAAGCTTCTGGGACCAGAACATCAGATTCCTTTTTCTGCAAGTGTTCCTTGACATGCTCGTTCTGGTGACTGTTTAGCTTTGATTGAGAATGATCAGCACTGATACTTGTGCTGTCATCACTGCTGCATTTACCTGGTTCTGTTTCGGCTTTCCTACGAACATACACAAGATGACCATTAGCAGCATTAGCCCCTGGGGAATGGTGACGACAACTCAATGAGGACTCAGGTGGAGGTCTTTTGGTGCCAGAAATCTTAACAGCTTCAGCAGAAGATCCACTCTCCGTCAGCAGTGCGGAGCTTCCCACAGATTTAGGCACCACCCTTTCATTATCATTCTGCAAATCTCTTAAAGCTGTCTTTTTTGTAGTTACTGGAACTGATAACTGCTTATCATGCTTAGGGGAGACGGTTTTGGATTTATCGAGCCTGTTATCCTTGACCGTTGAGTCCAATGCTTGATACTTTTGGAGTACTTGCAAATTTTTATGAGCTTCGATACTTTGTACACTCTTTCTTGGAAGTGGAAAAGTTTCCACGGATTTAGGGATCACCTTTTTATTATGATCCTGCAAATCTAAAGAAGCTGCATTTTTGGTAGTTACTGGAGCTGACAATTGCTCATCAGTTTCGGAACTAGGTACGGGATCCTGGTTAAGCTTAGAGCCCATTGGCACTAGTGCCTGAGACTTCTGGCGTAGATGGAAACTTAGAGCTTTAATATATGCACTCTGTGTTGGCGGTGGATCCTGGTTGAGCTTAGAGTCCATCTGGAGGCATGTGAAAGTAGAAAGAGAGTTAAGAGCGTGAAACACGATGCCACATTATTGATTGAAGCCCTAACAAGGTTCAGCAAATTAAAGTTGAAGCATAAATTGTTGATAGTAGTAGTAGATTAGCATTTTAAGTGTTGTTCTATAATCGGGGAGTACTTGGAAATCGGAGTACTCATTAAACGTGAAATTAAGTATCATTGACATCCAACAAGTTAACAGGCCTTGCCACAAATACTAGGGATAGTGTGGCTCTGTAGAATATCCCTGAGACCGGAAAATTATATCCATTTATGGAGGTTAAAAATATACTATCACCGGTTAAAAATATACGATCACCGGAAGTATTAGTTTATCGAGATTTCATTTATGGAGGCTAAAAATACAAAATCGGAATTGGAAAAATATTAATTATCGATGTATTAGTACACACTACTAACAAAAAAAGCGGTAGCAGCAATATTTGGAGAATCTCGTGAAATTAAATCAAGCACATAGTGTACCTAATTAATTGATTAATTGAAATTCAAAAGTAGTAGTATATCAAATGATAATGAATGAGAAAACAAACATAAACAGCGAAACGAGTAGAATTGCATAGATACGTACATAGATTTGTATATAACCAACCAACCTTCTCTCCGGATTAATGATTCCCTTGGTGAAATTATAAACACGCCAAATCGGAGTGAATTTGGTTAGGGTTCCGCATCAAACAAACCCATTTCAATCCTTTTTGATTCGGGATTTAATATTTAAATGCTTACTCTCCTTTCTTTTCTATTTTCTTAAACTTTTAAATGAAATAAAGACTAATTTGCATTTCGCATCCCCTTGGTTTGGGCTTATTGCACTTTGCACTCTGTAGTATTCATATATGCACTTTGCATCCCTTAACTTTCTAATTAGCTACAGTTTGCATCCCTTTTACATTTGCGCCGTTAAGTTTGACCATTACCGTCAGTCAAGAGGGGTAAATCAGACTTTTCACATATAAACATATACATACGATCTTGACTAATTTGCACTTCGCATCCCCTTGGTTTGGGCTTATTGCACTTTGCATCCCTTAACTTTCTAACCCGCTACAATTTGCACTCTTTTATATTTGCATCCGATCAGTTTAATAAATTTTAAAAATAAATATTTTTTAATTTTTTAATTTAAAAAATAATATTTTAAAATATTATGACAAAATAAAAATTAAATATATACATTGACAAATCCAAATTTATATTCCAAAATAATACTATTTATATAAAATTATATGTTTTATATGTTTTATATATAGATTTAATATATATTATATATGGGCTTGCTTTTCCTGAGGTTACCTCAGGTGAGTTTCCTGAGGCTATTAAAAAAACAATACAAGAATATGGTTATTTTTGTAAATACAGGGGGCCATGTTCAATTATTACAAAAATGTCATTAAAAATTTATACTAAAATCTCATGTAAATTTCCTGAGATTACCTCAGGAACATTATTCTCATTAAATATTACATAGATATATAAAATATATAATAAATATAACATATTTAGATCAGATCGTTATCGGATCATACAAAGTCCATATATAAAACATATATAATATATAAAATTTTATATATTATATATATTTTAATATATTATATATACATATATATGTTTTAATATAACATATGTATATATATATATATATATATATATATATGTTAAATATAATTGATGTAAGTATTAATCAGTGTTTAAGTGTAACAGTGATATATCAGAGTTTAGATGGAAGCGGTCAGAGTTTAGTTAAACACTGACGGATGGAAGCGCAAAAGAGTTTGTTAAACTCTGTCTGGCGGAAGCGTCTACTTGTCAACAGTGATTGAAGATTATTTGAAGATAAATATGGAAGCAATATCTTTGAAGATTGGATAGCTGTCAAAGAGATTGTGTTGACTTAGAAGACGTGTAGCAATCGTGATTGATATCAATTGTATAGCTAAATTATAGGAGTATCAATTTACGATTGTATAGCAGCTGTATGTTTTATAAATACAGTTAGGTTAACCCTAGAAGGGTATCGAACAACGAATTATTCATTCATTGTAACCTAAGCAGCTCTCTGTGATATTATACATCACTGAGAGAGGAATTATTAATTCCAACCAATTTTTAATTGTTAAACTTGTGTTCTTGTTAATCTCTCATACAAATCTTGATTATATTTGTGTATTCGACCTAACAATATATATGTTTTAATTATTTAGAAAGTGTTATATAGGCCACAATCTGCAATCTGACCATGACATAATTGTTTTCCATATATGTCCTTCACGAATTAGACGTTTTCCGTCAATTTTTCTGATCAATCGTTAATGGGATGCAAACTGTAGCGGGTTAGAAAGTTAAGGGATGCAAAGTGCATATATAGTTATAACAGAGTGCGAAGTGCAATAAGGCCAAACCAAGGGGATGAGAAGTGCAAATTAGTCTGAAATAAACGCACAAAATGGCACAAAATTTGGGTCGAATGTCCAAAATAGCACTTCCAGAAAAGTTCTCAGCCATCTCTCAACCATTGTTCCATCTTAGCACATAAAAAGGATCCCCACACCTCGTTCTACCTTTCTCCCCGATCCGTTTTAGCAGTATTTGGCCCTGCAGGGGCGTGTGAAGCTCACCGGAGCTTTTAATCGGAAACTTTGGTCGATTTGGGCGTTCTTAATCCTGCATACCAAATGTAATAAGAGTGGTACAGATATGTAGATCTTGCAACAACGATTGCAATGGTCTATCGTATGTGTTTGGAAAATCCCATATATGAACGAACGAATGGTTCGAAAAATGTTGCCAGAATCGCCCTCTTTTCTCCGGCTGGGAGCTCCCGTCTGTGAAAGATGACAAAGACGTCATATGACGTCATTGCGCATGTCGAGAATGCGTTACATGGGATACGCAATTCTGAAATGCGTATCCCAGCTAACCCAGCTACAACAATACATTTGTTACCACATTGAAATTTGCGTAACCCCTATTACCCCAACCCCAAATGCGTAACCCGCATTACCCAAACCCCAAATGCGTATTCAAATGGGTATTTTCAGCACCCCTCCCGAAAAAATGGTATTTTCAGAATTCAAATTAAAAAAAACTTTATTTTCAGACTTCACCCGTGTGCGTTTTCTTTTCTTTTTCTTTTTTTTTGGTTCAACAATTCCATTTTAGGTTTTAGAAATATTCCGAATAATGATTTACAAAATATTTAATTTTTTAATTAAATTTTTTTAATTTTATTTATATTCCCTTACGGGTTCAACAGTTAAACTTTGGGGTTCAACAATTCCATTTTGGGTTTAGAAATATTCAGATTAACGAATAAACCATATACAGACTTAGGGTTTAGGATTTAGGGTTTAGGGTTGTTTACAACCCTAAACCCTAGATCCTAAACCCTAACTTAAATCAGGCCGCCGGATTTATTTTTTTTTAATTAAATTTTTAAATTTTATCTGTATTCGCATTTAAAAATCAGGTCGTCGAATTTAATTTTTTTTTTAATTAAAATTTTTAAATTTTATCTGTATTGCCTTGGGGTTTCAACAGTTAACCTTTTGGGTTCAATAGTTCCATTTTGGGTTTTAGAAATATTCCGAAAAATGAATAAACCGCATACGAACTTAGGGTTTAGGGTTTGGGGTTTAGGATTGTTTACAATCCTAGACCCTAGACCATAAACCCTAACTTAAACGCGTTTAAAACAGTACTACAAAACTGAACTTAGGATATACCACTTAGATAGCGTTTTTCCGGAAGCGCTATCGGAGTGCATTACTTCAATTACTTCAATAACGTTTTTTCCGGAACTTAGGATCTCTCTATCTCTCGCTGCTGTGACCTGTCTCTCCCGCCGCTCTGACCTCTCTCTTTCTCCCTGACCTCTCTCTCCCTCCCTCTAATTTCACAACCCATCTCTGATTTGATCAAATTCCTAATTAGAAACTATAGAATTAGAAACTACCATTCAGTTTTCAATCTCCAAAGGTTGATTCACTCTCTCTCTCTCTCTCTCCCCCCAGTACGGCATTGACATCTAGAAGCTCTACCAGTACGGCGAACGCCTCAACGAAGCCACCGATAAGTCTCAGGTCACTTATTATCTCTGCGAAGACGAGGAGCTCGTGGTTTGTACCTCCACACTTGTTTTCGTATATCTGTACTTTTATGTTATGTGCGTGTGTTTGTTTATATATGTTAGTGTTTGTGATTTATGATTTAGCTCTAGTGTTATGTTTATAATCGTCCTTGTTTTAAAATAATTGAGTTTTGTTTGTGTATGTGTGTGTTCGTGTTTGTGATTTATACTTAAATTGTTCTACTATTATGTTTTTAATTTTCTTGTACTTTTAGTACTTCCTTGTTTGAATATAATTGAGTATTCTGTGTGCGTGTGTGTGTTTCATGTATTAATTGTTCTAGTATTATGTTTTTAGTTGTGTTAATAATTTAATTAGTTTCTTGTTTGAGAATTTTTAAGTATGCGTGTGTGTTAGATTGTAGACCTATTAACAACTTTGTGTTTGAATTCGTCGAGTCTATTTTCAGACCTTCAGCTCTATCAGGATACAATGTCATATCTGAAACTCCACCCCGGATGAAGGTAGTCAATAAACTATTCTCTTAATATATTTCCTTAGCAGCTTAGCTGGTGTGTGCTTCAGCATAGAAAAGGACTTGTAAGTACCTAATGTATTTACTTATTTTGACTTGTAAGTTCTATAAGCTGAAACATACAGTTGGTTTCTAACCTTTGGTTGTGTAAGTGATCCTCACTTCAATAGCGGCTCCTTAGATAGCGTTTAAAAACGCTATGTAAGAGTAAAAAAAACGCTATCTAAGTGCAAATCTGTAGTAGTGAAAATCAGGTCGCCGGATTCAATTTTTTTAATTAAAATTTTTAAATTTTATCTGTATTGTCTTGGGATTTCAACTTTAATTTTTTTTAATAGAGTTTTCAAATAAATATTTACCAAAAAAAAAAAGTTACACCACTTAAACTAGCCTTTGTAAAAAAAAACGTGAACATATCTTGCGTTTTCAACGAAAACGTAACAAGTAATTGCGTTATGACCCAAACGCTTGCAAAAGTTGTGTTCCTTGGGTCCATGAGCAGGTGGTGGTTGATAAAAAAAACAAGGAAACGCAAGTATGAGTTGCGTTTTGGGGTGACGCAGCTTTCATATGCGTGATGTGTGTGCTAGTGAAGGGTATTATTTTCAGAGAATGCTATTTTGGGCATTTTGATCAGAATTTGTGTCACTTTCGTACTTCACCCACCCAACGTTTCTCGACTACCGTTGTTGTTTTTTTTTCTGACAACAAATGCCGTAGTTATCATTTCGAATTTTTTTTTAATATACGTGCTTACTAAGAATAAGAGATATTTATCTGGAAATAAAATTCAAAATAGCCGCTTTACCAAAGAAATTTGGTTATAGAAGTTTAAATAAATTAGAAAGTACTAGATTTATACCCGTGCGATGCACGGGTAGCTTTATTAATATTTTGTAGTACAATTTTAATTACAATTTTATTCTTGTAAAATTAGTTTTATAGCATTTTGAATAATTTGTTTTTAGTTTTAAAAATAATAATACATATATTATATGGTTTGTAGTATATATTTTTTTTTTCTTGTAAATGATTTTTCTATAATTTATATTTCAAAGTTTGGACTAACATATTTTTTAGTAGAGAAAATGACAAAAATGCCTATTTTTCATAAGTTTTTGCCTAAAATACTGATTTTGAAAAAAATGGCCCGAAATACCGATGGGATACGGAGAATCGTCCTTCGTGTTAGGGTGTTGCGGAACACCGTGTACCGTATTATGCATGATACGGAGCTGCGTCCTCCGTGTTAGCATGATACGGTGGACTGTGCACCGTGTTAGATGGGTGCGCAGCACTGTCACGGAATACCGTCCACCGTATCATGCCCTGTTACGGAACACAGAGCTCCGTATCATGCCCTGTTACGAAACACGCAGCTCCGCAACACACCCCTATCACGGTACACGATGTACCGTGTCCCGTCAGTAAAAAGGTCCATCCAGTTTCCCAAGTGATTATTTTGGGCCATCACCCTTTTTAGTATTTCATAATTATTTTTGATTTTTTGATTTTATTAGATTACATATGATATACTTGAAACATATACGTGTTATAACAGTTTTTTTTTATCTTTTTGATATCTTAAAATTTTTAGATATTTTTTATAGTATTTTAATAGTTTTTAAAGGCATTTTTTTTAACTTTTTTGGAAATATGTGTGATATTAAATTTTTTTTATTTGTTTGAATATTGTTATTTTTTTCATGTTAATTTTATATTTTTGTCATGTGTGGTGTGTATTATGTGTTTTTGTCTAGAGTAATCTTAGGGATTTTTATGTTATATTATATTTTTGATATTAATATAAAATTATTTTGTGGGTGTTTGGATTGCTTTCTAATTTAAAATATGTTCATTTATTGATTTGTGTTCACTTTTTTTGATTTAAATTTTTTCTTTGCAAAGTAAGAATTTGTTGATTGATGCTCACATTTTTTTAATTTAAATTTTAGAAATATATTTGTTGTCAAACCTAAAAATAGAATCTTTAATGATTTTTATTAAAATAATTTTTTCTTAAACTACTTTTGTTTGGTAAACGATATTTTTTTGTAAATTATATTTTAAGGTTTAGCCTAACTTGTATTTTAATATTTCATATTTTTTGGGATGTTTTCTTCTATTTTATTAGAATATACATAAAGTGCTTTAAACATATAGGAACTTATATTGATTCAACTATTCTTTATATATGTGTGTGTGTGTTTATGTAATTGTGAACATATACATTTGTACTTTTTTTAAAGAAAATATGTACTATCTTTTTATATTTTTGTGTTGGTTTATATTTGTTTTATATGCATTATATTAAAATTTATTGCTGATTTTAATTTTCTAAATTTAGATGTTTTTTTTTAAAATTATATTTTGTTGAATAAAATTTGGTGTCATTTTCAAGTATGACATATTTTTCAAGTATTACTTATTTTTTTAATATTTAGTTTAACCATATATTTTCTTTAAAAAAATTATTTTGTAATTAATTGTTTTAAATTGAAATTTTAATGGGTGAAATCCCTAAATACCCACTTTTTTAAACCAAATAATCAAAATACCCATATACGTGTAGATCCGTCCAAAATACCCGGTAGCTATGCATTTTGAGTTTGCGTACCCACATACACGCATGATTGTCATGCATATTCTTCTTAATTTTTTTTTAACCATAAGCCATGCCTCAATAACATGCGTATAGTTCACATTACTTTTCATGGCCTTTTCTTTTTTCCCCCAAGTTAGCCCACACATTTGTCAGTTCACCTGTTAATTTGGTTGACTAATTTTTTTTATTTGTTTATGTTTTTTAACTTAAAAACACAAAAAAAAAAAAATGGAAAAGTTGAACCCTTAAGTGATTACAGATAAATTTAAAAATTTAATTAAAAAATTGACTATTTTAATGAGTCTGGCGGCCTGATTTTTAAAAAATCGGGGGCGGGGGCCATTCCCGATTTTTTTAAAAATCAGGATAAATTAGGGTTTTGGGTCCCTAAACCCTAAGTCCGTATACGGTTTATTCGTCATACTGAATATTTCTAAAATCCAAAATGGAAACGTTGAACCCCAAAAATTAACTATTAAAATCCTAAGGGAATACATATAAATTTTGAAATTTTTAATTAAAAATTTTAATATTTCTAAACCCCAAATGGAACCCGTTAAATCCAAAATAAAAATTATTTTAATCTCAAAATATGTTATAGCACTACGCATTTGTTATATGTGTAGTCTTTATACGGATTAAACACATGCGCATGCGTAGGAACCCTGCTGTCCTGATGACCATGGCTGACCAAAAAATCATGTGTCATTCCATTATAAATGGAATACGCATTATGATTATGCGTGAAATGAATACGCATAGTAGAAATGCGTATCGAATGGGTAGAAAGGGCGATCTCTCGCGCTGGTGGGTATTTCGGACAGTGGATTCCTAAAAGTAGTGTAATTTGGTCATTCTTTCAATTCTAATGGTATTTTATTATATATGAAGAATGAATTTGTGTATGAACCTCTTTACACCAATTGTATTATATATGCACGGATTATTTTACTAATCTTTTATAATAAATTTTTCATTATGATTTTTTTTGTCAAAAGTAGTGTTCATAACATTTTGAATTGCTTTTTAATTTTAATGATAATAAATTATAATATGCACGTATTTTTTAATTATATATATTCTGAAACTATGTTAACTTATAATAATAAATAATTAAGTTGATAATGAATATTTTATTCTTTACTAATTTACTTTAAATTTTATTGTTGATGAAATTTAATATTTTTGTAATTTTTAAATTGTTAAATTATTATAGGATCTTTTGTGGTTATTATATTTAGATTCTCTATAAATTATTTTATTTTGGATTTTGGATTTTTTTAATTTATTTACAACTTTAGTACCGAATCTATGATCTTTGAAAAATAATAAAATGTTAATTTATTGATTTGTGTTGACTTTGTTTGTATAAATTTTAGAAGCATGTTTGTTGTATAATCTAAAATCAAAATTTTGTAATTATTTTTTTTAATAATTAGGTTTTCTTGAAACACTTGTTTGTTGTAAGGTTTTTTTTAATTACATTTTAAAGTTCGGTCTAAAATATCTTTATACTAATTTTAGTTAACAATAATTTTCTCAACTTTAATTTTTTACCGTTTTATCAGGTGTTATTATTATTAATTTTTTGAACTTATCATGTGTTATTTTAGTGCATTCTGTTATATTTAGATTATCTATAAATTATTTTTTTGAATTTTCGGATTGTTTTAAATTTATTTACAACTTTAGTACCGAATACCTTTGTTTAATAAGTAGGTTTCTTGAAAAACTATTTTGTGATAAGGTATTTTTAATTATATTTTGAATTTTAGTCTAAAATATCTTTGTATTAATTTTAGTTAACAATAATTTTCTCAACTTTAATTTTTTTTACCCGTTTTATCATGTGTTATTTTAGTGCATTTTTCTTTTATCTACTTATTTGTTAAATTTGAAATACCAATGCCATTAATTCTGGCCCAACTCACTCATTTCTAATTTTAATAAACTTACCTTTTTAGCCCCCATACGACGACCACCTAAACCCAACTTATCTTTTTAGCCCTGACGACCAAACCACCTATGTTAAATTTAAAATACCAATGCCATTAATTCTGGTCCAACTCCTGGCCCATTTCTAATTTTAATAAACTTACCTTTTTAGCCCTGACGATCATACGACGACCACCTAAACCCAACTTATCTTTTTACCCAACTTATCTTTTTAGCCCTGACGACCAGATCACCTAAACCTCCTTACGCTAATTATATATAGGATATAATAAATAAATAAATAATTTTTCTTTAAATTTTAGTTTTATCCAAAAAATTAGTTTACATCCGTCCGTTACTTAGCTCCGTCACAGTTTATAAAAACATAATTGTGTTGTTAAAATTGGTCATATTATCAATAATTATCTTTACCAATTCCAATTAAAAACAAAGTTGTTTTTATCATTTTTTTTACCACAAATGAGACCAAAACCCTGAAATTCTGAAGTGTTGTACATGTACCGCTGAGAGGAAATTAGTGAGACTTAGAAGTTGTTTGGTTGATAGGTAAATATATGGGAACTTGATCTTCGAAGTAGAGAATTATAAAATTGTTTGATAAAATATTAAGGAAAAATTAGAACAAGTCTAATAGATTTTTAATTTTTTTTCTTAGAAATATAATAAAATAATGATTTTTAGTGATTTAATAATTTTATTCCTATGAACTTCAACAATCATCCTTATATTCATTTTTTACTATTATTAAAATAATGAACTTAAGTATAAGAGAGAAAATAGAAGTACAAAATTGGTGTGAAGTAAATTTTCAATTGATAAAAATGGAGTTAGTGATGGCTACACATTCTTCAAAAGTAGAAAATGGCTAATGATTTATAGTGTTTTGGGAATTACTAGCACGCTATTGGAGTGGTATTTTGTGCTAAATTTTCTAAATTTCAACTTAGGAACTCAAATAAGGAACAACAGAATAGTTATTTATGCTCTTAAATTTGTTTTCAAGGAATGAGATCAAAATAGTCACTCCAACAATATCCTAGTGATTTGTGATTCCTTAAATCACTAATAATATCACTACATCCCATATCTTTAAGTAGCATCCATCTCCTATTAAGGACGAGGTAACAAAGCCACGCTACGTGCGGCACGAAAACATTTTAAAATTTTTTACATCTAACATCATTGTTCGTTGAGTTTTATTATTTAAAAATTAATATAATGAATTGAAACTTGTATAAAATGTAATTAAATTTGATTGTTTAGGAATTATAGAGAAAAAGAATTAGTAGAAAAAACATGTTTAAGTTAATTTCTTAAATATTAATAATAATATTTTCAAAAATATTGATGACACCTTTTTTTTTTGCATAAAAAATGCTTTTAAAATCAATAAACATTTGTAAAATTTGACGATGGATAATTAAAGTAACATTTTTTAATCATTTTTGTTGTCGATGGAGTTACGATAGACGTGATTGTTTAGTTTGTTGATAGATTTGTTTGTACAATAAAAAAAAGTGACTGACTTAACTTATCGATAAATTTGGTTGTATAACAAACAAACAGAATAAATGCATTTTGTAAGTCATGCTTCGTAACAATTTACATGAATTATTAGTTGGAAAATACTCACATTATACATCTAAATTATTAATAATCTTAAAAATATCACAAACATATAAAAATCAAAATTACAACACGAACGTAATCTTTATGATCAAAAGTTACAAATATTGAATGTAACTTAATAACGTTTTTTAAAGTCGACACCCCTCTCAGAATATATATGTACAATAATAGTGTAATTATTTTTAAATAATTAGAATATTAATTTATTTTGACAAAATATAATGAAACAACGGGTGTATAAAATTTTTATTGATTTAATCTTCCGATAAAATGGTTGGGTTTGTTCAGTTTAATTAGTTTGGTCATAACACATGTGCAATTTATTCATGTGTAAAAGTAAAAATCTGTATGTATTATTTGTATACAAATTTCAGATATTAAGTAAAAATCTGTGTACTTTCATAATTTATTACGAATTCCACAATCATTGATAATAAAGATTGTTTGAGAAGTTATGGTTAATAACGTTTTTAAAGCCGACACCCACGCTCTGGTGAGAACACATATTAACATGAGAACAGTGAGAACATAATTGTTCTGCAGCGGAACAGTACAAAATAAAAATGTGAAAAATATGCAGAACAATTGTTCTGCACTTTTTAAGGAGTGCAGAACAGTTGTTCTCACTGTTCACACGTATAAATTGTTCTCACTTAAATCATGCCCTAATCAATAATACAATAATAGTGTAAGAATTTATTTAATTAGAATATTAATTTATTTTGATACAATATATTGAAACAATGGGTGTATAGCTTTTTTATCGATTTTATTTTCCGATAAAATGGTTCGGCTTGTTAAATTTAATCGATTTGATCATAGCACATGTGTAATTTATTCATGTGAAAAATTAAAAATCTGTATGTATTATTTGTATATAAATTCCAAATATTAAGTAAAGATCTTGTACTTCCATAATTATTACAACTTTCACGATCATTGATAATAAAAATTGCTTGAGAAATTAAAGTCGTCTACCCTATAGTCATCCGAAACAAAATTACAGTGATCTTGAATATGGAATAAAAAAACGCAATCTAAACAATTTTTAGTGGTCATTTCACCTAAAAATAAACTTAACTATATATAATTAATATTTAATATTGAAATAATAACTATAACATTCCAATAAAGTTTACTAATTTTCAAGAAAATTAAATAGAGCAAATTTAATATATGTTTAATAGGTGTAATTAGTGACTAATTAAAATGCCATTAATAAGTATTTAATGCAAGAAAAGAATTTTAATAAAAAGATATAAAAAACGAAAATTCATGAAAAATACCTTAAATTCTTCTGGTGCATTTTCGATCTCCGGGCATTATAATATACTAGGCAATTTAGCCGCGCTTTGCGCGGTTAATAAAATTTTATTTTTAGCTACTGAAAATAGATAAAATAATATGTATTTTAAAATTTTCCTGAAAAAAGATTTAAAACAATTTGTATGAATTATTAGTGGGAATAATACTCTCATCATATATTACAAACATGAAAAATAGCAATTACAGTATTAAATAGAACTAATTAACGTTTTTAAAGCCGACACCCCTCTCATAATATATATGCTCAGTAATAGTATAAGAATTTATATATTTATAATATTAATTTATTTTGATACAATATAATGAAACAAAGTGTATATAACATTTTGACACAATAAAGAATGACGCAATGTGAACATTTTTAAGTCGTTAATTTACATAAAAATATTTTATATAAATAATATGAAGAAAATGTAATATATATTTATTTAATTACTGTAATTAATGATTATTAAAATGTCATAAAAATGCCATTAAGCTGCTATTTAATGCAAGGAAAAAATTTAATAAAAAAATCGAAAAAGTGAGACTTTAAGAAAAATAACTTAAACGATCCTGGTACGTTTCTATCTCCGGCCATTTTTAAAGCCGACACCCACTCATAATATATATGCTCAATAATAGTATAAGAATTTATATATTTAGAATATTAATTTATTTTGACACAATATAATGAATCAACATGTGTATAACATTGTGACACGATAAAGAATGACGCAATGTGAACAATTTTTAGTCGTTAATTTACATAAAAATAATTTTAATTTTATAAATATAATTAATGTTTTATGTTGAAATAATAATTATACTCAAATAAAGTTTCTCAATCTTTTATATAAATAATATGAAGTAAATTAATATATTTATTTAATTAATGTAATTAATGATTATTAAAATGTCATTAAGATGCCACACACATATTAAGAGAAAGTTAGTTAGATAAAATTTTCCAACCAATACCCTTAATTAATACATTGAAAAAATAGAATATTGTTAAGTTTGAAAAAAAGACAAATTTAGATACAATAAATGTAGGGATAGTTTTGGAAAATTACTCTTAAATTTGCATTGAAATTTGAAAGTAGAAAAGGGACATGTAAAATGGGACAAATTCATTTTAGAAAAGGGACATGTATTTTGGGACGGAGGGAATAATAAAAAAATCAAATAAGTGAGATTTCAAGAAAAATATTTTAAACGCTTCTGGTGCGTTTTTGATCTCCGGCCATTATAATATATATAGATATAGATCCTTTAACTATTATTTTATAATAAAATATAACAATTATCTTTCTTTCTCATACTTTAATTGAAATCATGTATTTTTAATAATAAAATATTAAATAAGGAATGATTATAAGGAGTGTGTTAGGAATATGTTGTAGTTGATGATAACTTAACATTCAAGCAAAATTGTATAAGTCAAGTTTTGTAACTGTCAACGGATAAGACCTTATAACTCTATTCGTTGACAGGTAGCTCATCAACGGATGAGGTTTTGTAGCATACTGCAATATCTCTATTTATCAGTTGATAGTGTCTTTATTCTGAGTCATGTTGACCATCAATGGATAGGCAGAATAGGGTAGCCAATTGTAAATAAGCTATGCTATGTAATTCTGTCTAAGTGAAAATGTATCAACGGATGAGAACAGGGCTCTATCAACGGATACAACTCAAATCTACTCGATCAACGGATACAGCTCAAACTACCATCAACGGATAAGTAGGCACAACATCAACGGATAATCATTGTCACTTTATCCTATGCTAGGAATTAGCATTTGATAAGGACAGGTTTGACTGACAGATCACATGGGTTGATAGTAGGTATAAAAAGCAATATGGCAGCCATACTTTGGAAACACAGAAGAAAGAAGCATTCCATTTACACAGTACATACAAGAAAGGTGCAGGGGACATATCTGTTCACAAGGACAACCTTTCGGCTACATGTGGATTTGGAGTGGAGTAGCAAGTCAACTTGAATTAGATTAATATTATCTTATTCCTGTAGCACTTGTAAACTTGGAATATATAACCAAGTGTAGCAACTCTTTAGATGGTAAGAAAACATACATATTTGCTTAGGGTTTCTTGAATATCTTTAGAAGCAAGGAGTTGTAAACACAGAAGCTGTGTACATTTGTATCACAGGGTTTTCTTCGAATAAAAGTCTCAGGTGGTACATTTAACCACCTGATTTTTTATGTGTTTGTGAACCATTTCTTATTCAGCAATTATTTCCTTATAGATTTCTGTGGTTTTTATCAGAAATTTATAATTATCAAGAATTGTATTCAACCCCCCCTTCTACAATTATACAAGTGTGTAATCTGGGAATAACAATTGGTATCAGAGCAAGCTTCTAATATATTTGAAGTTTAAAGATCAACACACTTTCAACATGTCTAAGAAGGATTATGGAGTGAAGATACCGGTTCTTGATAGGGAAAATTACTTTCACTAGAAAGTAAAAATGCGTCTACATCTCATGTCTATTGATGTAGGTTTTGTAGATTGCATTGAGAAGGGTCCTCATGTTCCAATGAAGGCTGCTTCAAGAGTTGGTCTTGCTGCAGATGCACCAGACACGTACATCCCAAAACCTGTTTCTGAATGGAGCGCTGAGGATATTGCAGAAGTTCACAAGGACAAAAAGACCATGAATATTCTGTTTAATGGCTTAGAAACAGACATGGTTGACAATGTTATCAACTGTACTACCGCCAAGGAAGTATGGGACATTGTTCAAACCCTTTGTGAAGGTACAGAACAGGTAAGGGAAAACAAGATGCAACTACTGATCCAACAGTATGAGCACTTCCATTTCAAGAATGGAGAGACATTGAATGATACATTTAGTAGATTTCAAAAGCTACTGAATGGCTTGAAACTGTATGGAAGAATCTACCAAGTGAAAGATTCTAATCTCAAATTTCTGAGATCACTGCCCAAAGAGTGGAAGCCTATGACTGTTTCTCTAAGAAACACTCAAGAGTACAAGTCATTTACTCTTGAAAGACTCTATGGAACTTTAAAGACATATGAACTAGAAATGGAGTAGGATGAAGAAATTGAGAAGGTCCAAAAGAAAAGTGGGTCAGTTGCACTTGTTGCCAACTTGGAGCAGAAGGAGGAAAAGAGGACTGAAGCTGCTAAATCTACACCAAACAGGGAGGTTTGTGAAGGTAGAACAGAATCAAGCAAAAGCAAGGAAAAGGTGTCTGAAGAAATGAGTGTCCTACAGCAGGATGAATTGGATGAGATAGATGAGCATTTAGCCTTTCTATCTAGGAGATTCTCTAAGCTAAAATTCAGAAGAAACTCTGGGGTGGCCAAGCCATTTAACAAGGATTTTTCTACAAGCAATTATGTGGATAAATCCAAAATTAAATGCTACAATTGTGGTATTGCTGGTCACATGATAAGTGAATGCAGGAAGCCTAGATCTGAGAACAAAGGAAAGCCAACTGAAACTGTTGACTACAAGAAGAAATATTTTGATCTTCTCAGACAGAAAGGAAAGGCATTCATGACCCAAGAGTATGACTGGGCTGCTGATGGAAATCATTCTGATGATGATGCTGAGTTTGTCAACCTTGCATTAATGGCTGATTCTGAGCAGGAAGCAAGTTCAGCTAGCAATCAGGTATTTTCTACTAATCTCTCTGAGCTCACCAAAGAGGAATGCAATAGTGTTATAGATGATATGTCTACTGAACTATATCACTTGAGTGTTACTCTTAAATCACTTACTAAAGAGAACAATAGGATTAAAGAAACTAATCAGTTCTTAAGTGATAGAAATGCAGTTCTAGAAGTTCAATTTCTAGAATTTGAGAAAATGAGAGTTGATTGCAATGATGCTAAAAATGAACTTGAAGCTGTGTTAAAAAGAGAATTGATCTTAAGAAACCAGCTTGAAAGAGAACAAGGGATAATTGCTAAATTTCAAAGTTGTAGGAATATTTCTCAAAACATAATAGAAGTCCAGGGAATAGAATCATTTGTAAGGGATACCTGGACTCAGAAGAAAAAGGAGCTAGAACCTTGCCTTGAGGATCTAGAGACTATTTGTGAATCAACGGATAGTGATCATCCGTTGACAGATGAACCATCAACGGATGAGAGGTATCCGTCGACTAACAAAAAGTCTGTTAGTAAGAAGGAACTCAAGAGACTGAACAATCAGTATGGTCCAGTAGCCAAGAACTTTGTTTCTGGTGAAAGTAGCCAAGCCAAATCAAGTGAGAAGGCTAAGGCAGGTGATTTACCCAACAAAAAGGCTGTTGGTAAGTCAGTTAATGAAAAGGTAGAGACTGAGGGTAAAAAGAAAAAGAACAGAAATGGTAAGATAGGCATTAACAAGAAAAACAATTATTCTCCTGACAAGTTTGCTCCTAGGAAAACTTGTGGTAATTGCAATAGTGTCAATCATCTATCTTCTAATTGCAAGTCTGTTAAAAGGACTCCTGTTCATGTACCTCAATCTATGCCAAGTATGCCTGCAATGCCTGGTTTGTATCAGAATGCTAGTTTTTCAAATCCATATGTGAACATGCCATATGTGCCTAATCCTTATTTTCAATCTGTGAATATGCCACAAATGTCATGGAGCATCCCCAACATGGATAATATGTATGCCAATTTTTCACAAATGCATGCATCAAATATTTATGCAAATGAGCATCTGTCTAAACCTATCACTCAAGCATCTACACCCAAAGTGAAGATTGCCAAGAGTGTAAAACCAAAGGCTAACAAGAAAGGACCCAAGGAAACTTGGGTACCAAAATCAACTTGATTTGTATTTTGGATTGTGTGCAGGGAAATAAGAGGAATCTATGGTACCTAGACAGTGGATGTTCTAGGCATATGACAGGAGATTCAACCCTGCTCACAGAGTTCAAGGAGGAAGCTGGCCCTAGGATTACCTTTGGAGATGACAGCAAAGGTTATACTAAGGGATATGGCTTGATTACAAAGGACAATGTCATCATTGAAGAAGTGGCTTTAGTTGAAGGTTTGAAGCACAATTTGCTGAGTGTCAGTCAGATTTGTGACAAAGACTATGAAGTAAAGTTCACTAAAGAAGCCTGTGTTGTTTCTACCAAGAAAAACAACAATGTGGTTCTGACAGGCTTTAGAAAAGGAAATGTTTACATAGCTGACTTCAACTCAGTATGCTCAGAATCCATTACTTGTCTCTTCAGCAAAGCAAGCAAGGATGAGAGTTGGCTATGGCATAAAAAGCTGTCTCATTTGAATTTTAAAGTAATGAATGATTTGGTAAGAAAGGATCTTGCTAGAGGAATCCCTCAATTGGAGTTCATCAAAGATGGACTGTGTGATGCCTGCCAATTAGGGAAGCAAAAGAAATCATCCTTCAAGAGCAAGACAGAGTCATCTATTGTTAAGCCTCTTCAATTGCTGCATATGGACTTATTTGGTCCAGTAAATGTCATGTCCATCTCAAAGAAGAAATACTGTCTGGTGATTGTGGATGATTTCTCTAAGTTTACATGGACTTTCTTCCTGCACTCCAAAGATTGTGCAAGTGAAATCATCATCAATCATCTCAGACAAGTAAACAATGGTTCTGAAGTAAAAGTACAAAGAATCAGGAGTGACAATGGCACTGAATTCAAAAATTCCACAATGAATATTTTCTGTGAAGAGAATGGAATTGTCCATGAGTTTTCTGCTGCTAGAACACCTCAACAAAATGGGGTTGTTGAAAGGAAAAACAGAACTCTCATTGAAGCAGCTAGAACAATGTTAAGTGAATCAAGATTTCCAACATATTTCTGGGCTGAAGCTGTCAGCACTGCCTGCTTCACTCAGAATATTTCCTTGATCAATCAAGCTAGAGGAATGACTCCTTACCACTTATTCACCAACAAGAAACCAACGTTAGCTTTTCTCCATGTCTTTGGATGTAAGTGTTTTGTGCTAAGGAATCATGGAGATAACTTGGGCAAATTTGAAGCAAAGGCAGATGAAGCTATCTTTGTTGGGTATGCAGCAGGGAAAGCATATAGAGTCTACAACTTAAGAACCAACATTGTCATGGAATCTGTACATGTTGTGTTTGATGATCAGAAGATTCTAGGTCTGAATGATGAAGGCTTCCATGAAAAGTTGAGATTTGAAAATGAGGTAGAAGGAAGAATGTACATTGATGATGATGAGGAAAATGAAGATCATGACCTTGGAAATTCACCTAGAGCTGTTGGTCCAACTAGAAGTGATGCTAACACTGGAAATGAAGCATCCATTGACAGTCATACTAGATCATCAGATGCATCCGTTGACAGACATTCTCATGTATCCGTCGACAGGCAAAATGGAGCATCCATTGATAGACAAAATGATGCTTCTGTTGACAGTCAACTTCATAATTCCTCAAGGACAACAAACTCAGGGGGAGTTTCTCAAAGTCAAAACTCAATATCCAATCAACAATATCATACTCACGTAGATGAAGCAACCTCATTTAGATCAAACCTTCCACCTTCAAGAAAATGGACCAGAGATCATCCTTTTGAGTTAATCATTGGTGACTCAAACTCAAGAGTCCAAACTAGGAGAGCCACACAAGAAGAATGCCTATACAGTAGTTTCCTGTCTCAAGAGGAACCTAAGAAAGTGGAGGATGCTCTTCTAGATCCAGATTGGGTCTTAGCAATGCAAGAAGAGCTAAACCAATTTGAGAGAAATAAAGTATGGAAGCTTGTGCCCAAACCTGATGATAGAGGTATCATAGGTACCAAATGGGTTCTCAAGAATAAGACTGATGAAAATGGCATAATTGTGAGGAATAAAGCTAGATTAGTGGCAAAGGGCTATTCTCAAGAAGAAGGAATAGATTTTGATGAAACTTTTGCACCAGTGGCAAGACTTGAGGCCATCAGAATTTTCCTAGCCTATGCAGCACATGCCAACTTCAAAGTCTATCAGATGGATGTTAAAAGTGCCTTTCTAAATGGGGAACTGGAAGAAGAGGTATATGTCCATCAACCTCCTGGCTTTGAAGATCCAGAATTTCCAGATTATGTATATCTTCTCTTGAAAGCACTTTATGGTTTGAAGCAAGCACCAAGAGCCTGGTATGACACTTTATCTCAATTTCTTTTGGAGAATCACTTCACTAGAGGTACAGTAGATAAAACTTTATTTCATAGAAATGTCAATGGTTCTTCAATACTTGTTCAAATCTATGTAGATGATATTATTTTTGGGTCTACAGATGAGAAGCTTTGTAAAAGGTTTGCAAAACTTATGCAAAGTAGGTATGAAATGAGCATGATGGGTGAATTAACTTACTTTCTTGGCTTACAAGTAAAGCAAGTTAATGAGGGAATTTTCATAAGTCAAACAAAATATATTTATGATCTCTTAAAGAAATTTGACTTAATGGATTGTGCCTCTGCAAAAACACCTATGGCCACTGCAACTAAGCTTGAGTTGAATACTAAGGAAAAATCTGTGGACATCTCAAGCTATAGAGGCATGGTAGGCTCACTTCTATATCTAACAGCTAGTAGACCTGATATAATGTTTTCCACATGTCTTTGTGCTAGATTTCAAGCTGACCCTAGAGAGTCTCACTTGATTGCTATTAAGAGAATTTTCAGGTATCTCAAGGGAACACCAAACCTTGGCATTTGGTACCCAAGAGATTCTGGCTTTGATCTAATTGGCTATTCAGATGCAGACTATGCAGGTTGCAGAATTGATAGGAAAAGTACTACAGGCTCCTGTCAGTTTCTAGGGAATAGGCTTGTGTCATGGTTCAGTAAGAAACAGAACTCAGTCTCCACTTCTACAGCCGAAGCTGAGTACATTGCAGCTGGAAGTTGTTGTGCACAGATTCTTTGGATGAGGAATCAACTTATTGACTATGGTCTAAAAGTTGAGAAGATTCCAATTTTCTGTGACAACACTGGTGCTATTGCCATCACAGAAAATCCAGTGCAACATTCGAGAACCAAGCATATTGACATCAAATACCATTTCATCAGAGAGCATGTGATGAATGGTACAGTAGAAATGCACTTTGTGCCAAGTGAAATGCAGCTTGCAGATATCTTCACCAAGCCTCTTGATGAATCTTCATTCACAAGGTTGGTAGGTGAACTAGGTATGCTTAATTTTTCATAATTCCTAGTGGTATCTAATAATACTGTATTGCAGCTAGAAATGTGTTTTGATTTACTTGAGAATTAAAAACTCTCAGAATAACTCTTAGCAGAAATTTTGTCTAAGGCAAAATTTGCTTATCAACGGATATCCTTTTATCCGTTGGTAGTGTAAACACATTACTAGATTTTCGTATGTCAACGGATAACAGGTTGTCCACGTCATCGATGGATAAACTGTTTTCTCAACCGTCCAATCTTTATCCGTTGATATACATATTCTTTTTATATAGCCGTTGATAAACGTGTATAATTAGTCACGGCTGTACTTCTTTTCTTTTTATTTATTGTCTGACAGTTACTTTTGACCAATGGGGTAATTACTCTTAATTATTTCATTTTTAATTCTTGGAATATATAAAAGGCTGTTTTGTATTCTCACATTTCACCTTTATTCATTTTCAAGAGTCTCATTAGTTAACCGCATCTTCTTCACTAAATCTCTCTCTGCAACAAAAGCTCAAACACTCCAATGGCGCCTATTGTTAAGATGATGTCTTCCACCGGGTTTACCTATGAGAAGAACAATTTCGCGGCCTTTGTTGATACTGTGAACGCTCCAGAAGCATATCACACCATGATGAATTTCGTGAAGAAATGCAAACTGTCACATGCTATGACTGCCACCACTCCTCTAATCCATGAGGTTATCGAAGAGATGTGGGCATCTGCTGAGTACAATGGCACAGACGGTACACTTGCTTTTTCTTTAAAGGGTAAAAATTATGTAGTTAATTCTGATGTGTTAACTGCTTGTTTAAAATTGCCTGAGAATAACTGTCTGAAGGAACCCAGTAATGCTGAAATTGTTACCATGCTTAATTCCATAAATTATACCCTTAGTACTGAGAACTTAGGGAAAATTGTTAGGAAAGGTATGGTTAAGGAATGGAGTTATCTTTGTGATGCCTTCATTAAAACTTTTTCTGGCAAGATTAGTAACTTTGATGCTGTTACCAACTCCATGCTAGTTATGCTTTGTATGCTTTTAACTGATAAATTTTATAATTTTGGCACACTAGTCATGTATGAGATAGCAGCTAAATTAGGTAAAAAGGAAACTAGGGGCAAGAATGTTTATTTTGCTAGATTTTTAATGCTCCTAGCACTGCATGTATCTGAGAATGAGCTATCCATTGCTAACCCGGATAGCAAGTTCAATTGTTTTGTTCAGGAGAAGAGAGTCTTAAGTGATTTGATTCGAATGAACCTAAATGCAGAAGTACAATTGGTATATCTACCAATTGTTCAGGTAACTGTTTCCAACCCTGAAATTCCTATCTCCAACCCCCAAATTTCTTTGCCTTCTAGTGTCACAATGGAGTCTGTGACTGTGACCAAACAGGCTCCTACCAAAGTGACCAAATCCAAAGTTCCTAAACCACAATCTAAAAGACAAACCTCAGGTGTCTCTCAAAAGGCATCTGTTGCAAAAACTACCAAAGCTCTTGAGGGGAGTGTGAAGGTGGTAGTGAGTGGTGAGGGACAGGGTGAACATCAAAGAAGCCCTAAGGATAAGGAAGGTAAGGCAAGTGCAACCAACATTTCAGTCTCTCAAAAGACTGTTAATGAACCTACAAGCCAATTTCTAGTTACATCCTCTCAACAGGGTGTGACTACTAATTTGAGTTCCATTTCAGGAATACAGCACAAAAGGGCAAGGGACACAGATAGCTCTCCCTCAAAAACCTATGGTAGAAGGGTAAAATCCAAAACCATTGGGGAATCACAGGGTGCACACACTGTACAGCAAACTGTACCTTCTCAAATTCAGTTTGATGTGACTTCAATAAATGTGGAGTCACAGCCCCTTGATCTTAACCTTCAAATCGATACACATTTTGATCCACCATCACCAACTCCATCTCTGGATGTGGATATGATATCTACATCAATTCCTGATTCTCCATCTTTAAAATTCTTGGAGAAGCCCCACTCAACAATTGGTGGTCATCCTCTTTTAGATGATTTGTTGGGCCATCAATCTTCCATTCCTGAATTCACAACACTATCTGTGGCCTCTTCCTTAAAATCAATCACCACAGATTCCGTGTTGGTTTTCACTTCACCGGATACTCGTTTACCTTCATCAACGGATATCCTTCATCCGTTGACAAGTGTTTCTCCATCAACGGATATGTCTTCAACTAACTATCCGTTGACAGCAATAACTACTACATCAACGGATACACCTTATCCGTTGACAACTCTCTCTACCACTACAAAATGTGACATTCCTATGTCAACTGTGGAGGAGTTTGTAGTAATTGAAACACTTTTAGGAATGAGGGAAGGGAGTGAGAGGCTGCCTTGTGAGCAGGCAAAAGGAGAGAAAATCAATGAGAGGCTGACCATTTCTTCCGGTCAGGCAAAAGGAGAGCTAGAGAGTTCCACCTTAGTAGGTGAAGGTGAGGGTGTGAGAGGTGTGAGCCAGGGGGAGCCTCTGATGCAAGAAAAGAGAGATGAGAGGAGAGAAGGGACTACAGGAGAAATAAGGCAGGAAGAATCAGCCATTGCAAGTGAGTTAATGGAGGTTAATGAAGCTTCCAAAGAGATGGAATTTAGACAAAAATATCAGTCAGTTATTGACTCCATCTCTTTGGATCCTGAAACCTTTACTCATCCTGTTTCTGCCTATCAAGTCATGGCACAGCAGGGCAATGTGGAGGCAGAGGAGGCAATGCACCTAGTGCACACCTCAGAATCTCTTCAAAGAGCAAAAGAAGCTTTACAAACCCTGTCTCCAAATGCTGGAAGTGAAGAGTTTGGCAGTTATGACAGTCAAAGTTCAGATGGTGAAGACATAAATGAAGATGAAACTCCAGGATGGATGTTTTCCAATGCCACTGAACTTGGGCATCTCAATGTGGAAATCATGAAGCAATACCAATCTGCTAAGGCTGAGCACCAAACTGCAGAACCACAGAGAAAGACTGTTCTTGAGCAAGTAATGGCCTCCCTGAAATTACAAAAGATGCAATCTGTTATTCAAAGAACACAGCAAGAGGAGGTCCAGTCTGCAATTAGAGATATGAAAATAGCACTAGATGCCATGATTGAGGCACTAGCTCCTACTACCACTCAGAAGGTGCTTTCTAGCAAACTTCTCAAAGAAGATAGCCTGGCTAAGTCTGTTCAGCTTCTTTCCTCAAGGGTGGATAGTATGGAATCTCAATTGCACACCATCATTTCCAATCAAACAAAACAAACTCAACTACTGGAAATGCTACTTGCTGCTTCAACCCCAACCCTTGATGCTAACAAAAAGGGGGAGAAAATGGGAACAAGCACAGAAGAGGCTGCAACATCTACTGGCCAATTTCAAGCTACCAGTAGTGAGATAGCACATATTGAGGGGGAGCAACAGCCAATTGTAGTGGTCAATCCAACAGAGTTTGAGATAAAGGCTTCCCCTGTGAAGAAACAAGTGGCTTTGCCTGAGATTCAAAGCTTAGAAGACATCTCAGATGGTGAAAGGCAAGCCAGGATAGAAGCTTTGGAAAAGATAAACAAGGAGGCTAATGAAAGAATTCTAAGGACAGAGAGGATGATCAATGAATCAATTGCATCATCTCTGTTCCTTAATGCTCAATCTTCTGCTCCAACAATATCAACCACAATCATGAAGGTGCTCACTCCAAGGGTTGTGGCCCCTACATTCTATGATGCTGAGCCATCATTTGTCAAAGAATTTGAACCAGCTATCAAAACCAGAGCCTACTCACCACCAAAGGAAAATGGGAAGAACAAGCTTCAAATGGACTACCCATTTCCCAAGAATGATGAAGAAAAGCTAATGGGAAAAACAATTATGGAGTTCAAAGTTCAGACAAATAAGAGTGTAAGAGATTGGATGGCTGTAATCATAAGGAATGGAAAAGTATTAAATATATCCAACAGTCATCCTAGATTTGTGGAAGCTAAAAGAGAAGAAGTCTCCAGAATCCAAAGGGAAGCCCATCCAAGTACAGAAAATCAACATGAAAACTCAGAAGAGAAGCAAGCCATGCTAGCTCAAGAGTTAATGGATGAGGTAGAGGTTGAAATGAAGGAACCTGAGGAAGTTCCCAAAATCAAACCTAGAAGAAGGAAAGCTAAAACCAAGAGGGTTCTTTCTCCAAAACCCCCTCCAGAAAAAGAAACAATTGGTTCACCAGTACCTATGTCTGCAACAGTAATCGACCCAACTGTAAACTTTCATGGTGACCCCATAAGGCCTAAAGAGGAACCAGTGAATTTTGATTCAATTGAAGTTCCTTCATTCTTGCTAAATCCAAAACAGAAGAAAAGGGCTCCAAAGAAGCAACTTTCAAAGGGACCAGTTCAAGTTGCTAGGGTACCTGCCATTGTCAAACAACCAATCTTGGAAAACAAAGAAGACTTTATCTATCAGGCAGAAATTGAAGAATACTCTGACATGAATCTATATTTGGATGAATTGTCAGAAGTAAGAGGAATTGACAAGTACAAGAATCAGCCTGAGAGATTAGTGTTTGTCTACAAGGGAGGAAGTCAGAGGACATGGCCACTAAAGAAGGTTCTTGGAGAAAATTATCATACACTGACCAGAGTGTTCTCAGCATTCAAGAGACACACAGGGTTCTCTGAGATAGCCAGAAGGGAGATAATTAGCAGAATAGAAGAAATAAGGAGAGAATGGAACTCACCCTCAAGTCTACCAAAGAAAATGAAGATCCCTTATGATGGACAGAAAATCCACATTCAACCCTTTTGGATGATGGAGTTCAGGGATGATGAGGGCACTAGGAGATTCTTCAGGTTAGAAGACCAACTGTCAAAGGCTAGTTCTGACTACCTGAGATGGCTACAACTAAAGCTAAATCCAAAGGTTGTTGAAGAAGACACCTTCTATAGGCAACTTCAAGTGCAAATTGAGTCCAACTCTGCCAAGGAAGGAAAGTCAAGGGTGCAGCCAACCAGAGAGAGGAAACCTCATTAATCTGCTCAATCTAAAGGAGCACATCTCTGATAAGTTTCTTAAAGCTTTCTGTTTTTAATTTTTGTAGCTTAATACAATGTTTGCATACTGTAGTGTGTATATATCGTTAGGAATGTTTTGTTATCATCAAGGTTCTGAATTTATGCTTTATAGCCATCAAGTATAAATTGGGGGAGATTGTTAGGAATATGTTGTAGTTGATGATAACTTAACATTCAAGCAAAATTGTATAAGTCAAGTTTTGTAACTGTCAACGGATAAGACCTTATAACTCTATCCGTTGACAGGTAGCTCATCAACGGATGAGGTTTTGTAGCATACTGCAATATCTCTATTTATCAGTTGATAGTGTCTTTATTCTGAGTCATGTTGACCATCAATGGATAGGCAGAATAGGGTAGCCAATTGTAAATAAGCTATGCTATGTAATTCTGTCTAAGTGAAAATGTATCAACGGATGAGAACAGGGCTCTATCAACGGATACAACTCAAATCTACTCGATCAACGGATACAGCTCAAACTACCATCAACGGATAAGTAGGCACAACATCAACGGATAATCATTGTCACTTTATCCTATGCTAGGAATTAGCAGTTGATAAGGACAGGTTTGACTGACAGATCACATGGGTTGATAGTAGGTATAAAAAGCAATATGGCAGCCATACTTTGGAAACACAGAAGAAAGAAGCATTCCATTTACACAGTACATACAAGAAAGGTGCAGGGGACATATCTGTTCACAAGGACAACCTTTCGGCTACATGTGGATTTGGAGTGGAGTAGCAAGTCAACTTGAATTAGATTAATATTATCTTATTCCTGTAGCACTTGTAAACTTGGAATATATAACCAAGTGTAGCAACTCTTTAGATGGTAAGAAAACATACATATTTGCTTAGGGTTTCTTGAATATCTTTAGAAGCAAGGAGTTGTAAACACAGAAGCTGTGTACATTTGTATCACAGGGTTTTCTTCGAATAAAAGTCTCAGGTGGTACATTTAACCACCTGATTTTTTATGTGTTTGTGAACCATTTCTTATTCAGCAATTATTTCCTTATAGATTTCTGTGGTTTTTATCAGAAATTTATAATTATCAGGAATTGTATTCAACCCCCCCTTCTACAATTATACAAGTGTGTAATCTGGGAATAACAGAGTGTTGTTTGAAACAATTTTACTTATTTATGCCCTAAACAACTAAGAGCCAATTTTTTATATTTTATATAAGGAATGAGTTAAGAGACTGCTAGACTTGAACTGAATTCCCATAAAAATGTAGCAAATTATTTACGCACCCACCCCTTGATAACTTACACTTGAAAATGCACACATAAAGGGGGGTGAATAGGTGTAAATGACTAACTATGTCTAATTTTAATAATTACCCAAAACAACTTATTGATTTCTAATGTGCTAAAAATAAATATTTAAATTGCAAGCGCACAATTCATGCACAACACCTCCCCACACAATTATTATTATTTTCAACAAAAGGACTTGACTAGTCGAATGAATGAGGATTACAAAAAACATAAGTATGCTCTCATATGTATTTTTTTTCTTTTTTTTTCTTCTTTTTTTTCATTTTTTTATGAGAGCTACGATAAATGTAAGCAACAATAATCCTCCTTTAGATTTAAGTTGAAAATTGACTAGCAAGACATGTATTTCCTCAAAAGTTATGAGCAAAAGTAAACCCTATTTCACACACCTTATTGCTCCCTCAAGTTCCTACTAGCCTTTGACAAATTGGGATCAAGAATACGTAAGGCTATACAAGAAAAAGGTCTTAGGCGAGTAATGTGGTGTGTCACCGAAAGAATATGATTAAGCTCAAAGGGTTAACTAATTGATCACATAAGAATGGTGTGGACATTTTGGAAATATGGGTTATTCATAAATGCCTTTATCATCTTATCATCAATCAATGTCATGTGTTTCAAGAAAGAACTCAAACAAGTGCTAGCAATGCAAATGACAAGTGGACACTCAAGCAAAAGAATATAAATGCAAAAGATGTGCATATAGGCTCAAAACTCACTTGGTGTGGTAGAACATAATCAATCTCAAGTAAAGGTATTCTCAATGCACCTACTTGTACTCAAAGCATGAAGACCAAATCATCTTACACCTAATCATGACCTTCTAATTTCATGCACAATTCAAATAAGTTTTACTAGCTTCACCTTGCTAGTGTAAGTGTGTGAACAAGAACTTTAGCAAATCACTTCTCAAACAAAAGCTAATGGATCATAAGATTATCATAGCATGCAAGGGTGCATCAAGCAACTAGCAATCAATTAACAAGACTAGAATAAAATTAGAACTCTTTTTGTGATTTTTCATTTTTTAATTTTTTTGGATTTTTCAATTTTTATATTTACACTAAAAACCCTCCCCCATACCTAGATCATGCATTGTCCTCAATGTATGCAAATGCAAAAGAAATGAGAAAGGAGAAAGGCGAGGAAATACCTGATAAGGGATGACGGAGACCGAAAACTTCTAAAAAAAATTACGAAAGAAAACAACTCACACACGCACACAATTCCTCCCCCATACCTGGTCTTCATGAGGGGGCCATCAACAAGAAAATTTACTACTAACCAACACCAGATCGAGGAAAAACTACACTTGTAACAAAATTATCAAATACTGGAAATATACTCCTAAGAACAAAATCAAACATTAGAGAAATATGATCTACTACCAGAATAAAACTCATTCCACTAACATCATCCATAGACCAATTAGGTGCTTCTTTATTTTGATTAAGCAAATTAATTACTTGAAATTCTTGGTTATGAACAATGTCAGTAGAAGCACGATGAGTTTTATTATCACCTATAAAATTATTATCCAGAGTGGAGTTAAGTGGCTTCAAATCGGGTGTCGGTGGCTCACCAACAGAATCCTTAATAATGGATTTTTGATCGAAAGAACTATTCTCAATTATGGTTTCATGCTCGGAACAAATGGCATTCAATTCATTTAACATCTCTTCTGAAGAAAAATCTTTAACCAACTCATGAATTTCTCGATTAGTCTCGTGATTAAGTTCGAAATCCTCATTAAGAAGAGTCTCAATTTCACTATCCTCCAAACTCGACCATGTGACACTCTTATTGACTGGCTCAGTTTGGTCTAGACCATGATTCAAGAGGGATGGATTAGGTTCAGATATCAAATTCTCTCTCTCATAAATGGTGTTGACTAACTGACTCATTTGAACCTTTAACTTAGATATGGCTTGAGCATTAGAATTCAAAATCTGCCTATCTTGGGTCACGGTTTGCATGAAGGTTTGTTGGGATTTTATCAAATCCTCCATGTTCTTTTCTAAAGAATTAAATCTCTCATCCGAATCATTAAATTCAGGAAGGTTCAAAGGTTCTTGAATCAGGTTCAGTAAGGACTATGATTTTGAATACCAAAAGAGCTAGGATTGGGGTTTTCGAAAGAGGTTTGAGAATGAATTGAATGAGTTTGTGCTTCTAATAACACCTCAATACTCCTTTCAAAAAAAATTACACCCTTATCCGAATCACTAAAGTTGCAACTTGAAGGTGTTTGAATCGGGTTTATATAAGGATCAATATTTTGAGTGTGATAAGAGTAATGATTTGGCATTTGAAAAGAAGGTTGAGGAGCTTGGTAGTTTTGATCATAATCCCATGAGAAATTTGTGTGATTCCCCCACCCGGGATTGTAGGTAGGTACAAATGGGTCATTCCTAAGGGTTTGTTGAAACATAATATTATCTTGCTCAAATTCATGATAATTTTTAAACCCTTGAGTATTATAATTTGACCACATTATTTACTAACTTTTTTTTAGGAGCACGAATTTTAATCACACAAAATAAAGGGTGAAAAATCAAAAGAAAAATCTTATATCTAGGGTCCTTAATAAAATAAACTAGACCTTGCTCCTAACTGTAAGGACCACCAAAAACTCGGTAATCAGAATTTATTCGGACCGATTTGGCCAGATAGGTGCAAGCATTGCCAAGAGGCTAAACACCAGTCTAGACACCAAATCTTAATTGGCCAGGTAAGCTCTCGCTTGCCTAGACACCAAAGAGTCGGAATAATTAATGATTACTTCGTTTATTAGGTACCTTCCTAACTGAGCGCGAAATTCCTAGGGGCCATGTCTAAATTAATTTTATTAAGGCTTGGTATGCAAAATGAGGGATTAATTGTTTTTGGGCTAAGGAAAGAGTGATGAAATCCCTTCCCTTATCTTGTAAGTGGTTTTGCCCTTAAGATTTATTAAAATGATGCAACAAACAACGAGATATATACAAAAGCGGTAAACAAATATGGATGCATTACACTACGTGTCCTAACTTAAAGAAGAAAATTTAACGTACCTTTGGGTCCTCCAGCAATCACCACAATTATAAGGTACGAAAAATTAAAAACAAGAAAATAAAAATCTAGATGATGTGCCTAAGTGATTAAATGCATGATGCAACAATTATGTATTTTACCACATATTATTATATTTTTTTTTCAATTTTTTTTTTTGATTTTCTCAAAATAAAAAGGCGAAAAGAGTGAGATACGGGTTACCGAAGCATGCTTCAAAAAATTCCAATTTGTTCCAAGCTCCGTGAGAAGATTCCCGAAATTCCAAACTTTCTTAAAAAAAACGAAATAAAAATAAGGCAAGCGAAAGAAAACTAATCCGAAAAATTAAAAATTAAGGCGCGAAAAATAATTAGTCCCCGGCAGCGGCGCAAAAAACTTAATGTGCTAAAAATAAACATTTAAATTGCAAGCGCACAATTCATCGTTTTAATACTTGAGATATCGATCCACATAGACTAATATTTTCGCAAACCTTAACTTTTAATTTAGGCGAATTAGAACAATTATTGGATTTTGGAAATTTGGATTTTACAAGTTAATTAATGAAAGGAAATTAAATTTAATTTTAAACTAGCTAATTAAAAGGGAAAAGAACTAAAAACTAATCTAACAACTAATTAAAAACTATTTAAAGTCTAATTAAATCCCGAAACAAATTTCATTTTTAACTAGATTATTTACAGAATTTCTTTTAGAAATTGGACATGACTCGTAGACTAGACTAGTCAAAAACGAACTAAATAATATCAATCCATTATACAACTTAACTCAAGAATCCAACAGAAACATTAACTCGGAAGAAGCAGAAAAGAACAATAAAACAAGAATACAATTCGACTTAGTAACTACTAACTCAGCCACGAAATTCGAACTCAGTAACACAGAACTTGACTCAGACTATTGATACTACTAATAGTACACATAAGTTAACAGAAGAAATGAGCTCACAGACTACACGTGTGATGCCAGCTAGATGATGCCAACTAGACTATTCTGGACTGTTCCATTTTGTAACTGATTTTCCCGCTTTTTAGTCTAGTTGTTTAGCTTAGTTTGTCTTGTATATAAACAACAGATACAATTCATTTTGTACTTCTTCTTCTTCAATGAATATACAGATTTACATTTCACAAATTATCATGGTATCAGAGCATGGTTTTCTTGCTTCATTCCGCCATTAAAACTCTGGTTTGAGCTTCTCTTTCATTTGTTTTCTTTCTGTTTCTTGTTTTCGCGAGAATCTGTATCAATATCAGATTTCTTGCAAAATTTTCGTTGTTTTTGATTCGATCTGCATCAATATCAGATCTGTTATTGTATTGACTGTGTTTTGTGCGTATATACATGTATTTCCGCCATTGTTGAAGTCATTCTGGAGCTTGAAAATTGCAGATTATCTGAGTATATAGTCTTGCAAACTCATATTGTGTTAAAAGTTTTTTTGTTATCTGCTTCTTGATCAATTGATCGATTGTCGAATTGTGATTCCTGATTGAAATCTAAATTCCTGATTGCATTCTGTTTAGCCTAAATTCTGTCTTCAAAATGAATACAAACACATCTAATTCTAATTCTACAAACACAAATTCCAATTCTGATTCCTCAAGCGTATACTATATTCATCCTTCGGATGCATCATCTACACAACTTGTGTCTGTTAAATTCTCTGGGAATGGATTTCATAACTGGAAGCGTTCAATGATGTTAGTGCTCTCTGCTAAGAATAAACTAGGGTTTGTTACTGGTTCTGTACCTGTTCCAGCGATAACATCACCTGAATATAAGTTTTGGGAACGCTGCAATGATCTTGTAATCTCATGGCTATTGTTCGATCTAGACGACACAATTGCAAAGAGTGTTCTGTTTATGTCAACTGCAAAAGAAATTTGGGATGATTTAGAAGGAAGATATGGATTTGCATCTATGGCACAAATTTATGCTTTGGAACAGCAATTGCTAGAAACAAAACAGGGATCAGACAGTATTTCTGAGTTTTTCACTAAAATGAAAACAATTTGGGATGGAATTCAGGATGCTAATCCATTACCACACTGTACTTGTGCTAAATGTACATGTGATCTTACACAAAGGATCAAGCAGAGAGATAATGATCAAAAGATTCTTCAATTTATGATGAAACTTAATGAAGAATTCTCAACTGTCAGAGGAAATATATTAATGATGCAACCTATACCAAGTTTATCTCAGGTCTATAGAGTATTTGCTCAAGAAGAAAGACACAAAGAGCTTGCACATTTATCAACTCAAACAGAAGCTATGGCTTTCTATGCTGACAAAAGAAAGAATACTGGTTTTTCTGGGAATTTTGCACAAAGGTCGTTTTCAAGACAGTCAAACTTCAAACCTAACAATACTACTGGTGCAAATTTCAAGAAGTCTACTAAGCCAAACTATTATTGCAATCACTGCAAGATTCCTGGTCATAGCATGGAAAGATGTTTCAAAATCCATGGATATCCACCAGGATTTCAGGCAAAACAAGAAAGAAAATATGCAGCTTTTTCTCAACAGACTGGAAATTCTGATAATACTGATGGTGACAATAATGCAAATCAATCTCAGGGTGAAGAACCAATGGTCTCTCTGGAGCAGTACAATCAATTGATGGATATGTTCAATAAACAGACTGCTTCTACTTCTGGTACTTCTGGTGATTCTAAACATGCTTTGCTAGCAGGTAATTACTGCTTACTATCTAGTATTAATCAGCAATGGTTAATTGACAGTGGAGCTACAGATCATATCTGTCCAAACCTAGAAATTTTTGATTCTTATGAACCAGTGACACAGGTTGATAACTATATAACTATTCCTGATGGAACTAAAGTTAGAGTTATGCACAAAGGGTCAATAAAGCTAAATGATGATATCACTTTAATCAATGTTCTTCATGCTCCTGGTTTCCACTTCAAGTTAATCTCTGTTAGTAAACTCTGTGCAGACCTACAATGCCAAATTGTTTTTTCTGACAAATTATGTCTATTACAGGGCCCTTTTCAGAAAAGGCCTCAGATTCCTCTTGGTAGGTTTTCAAATGGACTCTACAGTATAGAAGGGTTACATACTGGATCATCTACTCTTTCTGATTCAATTGCTTGCTTAACTTCACTTGAAGCTGTTCAAACTTGGCATCTCAGATTAGGACATCTTCCTATATCTCAGCTTAAGAATGTTTTTCCTGATTTTTCTGTAAAAGAATTTGAAAAATCTATTTGTCAAATCTGTCCTGCATCCAGACAAACTAGAAAACCTTTTCCTATTAGTTCTATAAAAACAGTAGCTGCCTTTGAATTGTTACATATTGATCTTTGGGGTCCCTATAAGGCCAAATCATTATCTGGTTGTACTCAATTTCTCACTATTGTTGATGATTTTACTCGTTTTACATGGGTACATCTTCTTAAATACAAGTCTGATGTTGGTACTGTTCTGGCTGATTTTATTCATTATGTGGAGAATCATTTTCAAAAATCTGTGCTTACTATTAGAAGTGATAATGCACTGGAGTTAACAGAAGGTTTTTGTAAGAAATTGTTGGCTCAAAAGGGAATTGTTCATCAAACTAGTTGTTCATATACTCCACAACAAAATGGTGTTGTGGAAAGGAAACACAGACATTTACTTGAAACTGCTAGAGCCATTTCTCTTCAGGCTAATCTTCCAAACAAATTCTGGGGAGAAGCAATATTGTGTGCTACATATCTTATTAATAGGATGCCTCTCCAGAGTATTGATATGTTAACACCTTATTACAAACTGTATCAGAATGTTCCAGATCTTTCAAACCTAAGAACTTATGGTTGCTTATGTTTTGTATCCACTATCAAAATAGGCAGATCAAAATTTGATCCTAGAGCACATGCTTGTGTTTTTCTAGGATATTCTAATACTCAAAAAGGATACAAAGTTTTTGATCTGAAAACCAATGTTCTCACAGTATCTAGAGATGTTGTTTTTCAAGAAACACATTTTCCTTTTCATATAATCACAGAATCAAAATCCCCAACACAATTTCTTCAACAGACTTTTCTTCCTAAAGTTACTACTCCTCACTGTTTAGATGACCTTTCTGCTACTGTTGACATTTCCAACAATGATGATCAAAACAGTGATCATCATCATTATTCTGATCATTCAACTCATTCTGATAATTCTGAATCTTCTAACAATGTTCCTGTTAGACAGTCTACTAGAACAAAAGTTACTCCACCTTATCTGTCTGATTATGTGTGTAATACTAGTCAGGCTTCTTCACACTGGTGCAATCTAATAACTCATGATGATTTACCACCTGAACATAGTAGATTAGTATCAGACCATTCAATGATTACAGAACCTAGTTCTTATCAAGAAGCTTCTAAGCATCCACTCTGGGTTGCTGCAATGAAAAAGGAAATTGATGCTTTGGAATCCAACAAAACCTGGGAATTGGTTCCTCTACCAAAAGGCAAGAAGGCAATAGGTTTTAGATGGGTTTTTAAAGTCAAGCTGAATGCTGATGGTTCTTTTGAGAGATGTAAAGCCAGGTTAGTAGCCAAAGGCTATAACCAAAAGTATGGTGTTGATTATTTGGAGACTTTTTCACCAGTTGTAAAAATGAGTACTGTGAGGTGTCTTCTATCTTTAGCAGCCAGCAATAAGTGGAAATTATTTCAGTTAGATGTAAACAATGCTTTTCTTCATGGAGATTTACAGGAGGAAGTTTATATGACAGTGCCTGAGGGAATTTCTTGTGCTCCAGGATTGGTTTGTAGGTTAAGAAAGTCTTTATATGGTTTGAAACAGTCTTCCAGGAAATGGTTTGAAAAATTGTCTTGTGAGCTTATTCAACAAGGGTTTATTCAATCCAAGCAAGATTACAGTTTGTTTATACATAAGGATGGTGCTAATATTACTATCATGGCTGTGTATGTTGATGATATTATTCTCACAGGGAATAACATAGCACATATTGAATCTATCAAGCATCATCTCCACACTACTTTCAGTATTAAGGATCTGGGAATTTTGCATTATTTCTTGGGTATTGAAATTTCTTATCTTCCTAATGGTGGCATCATTATGAGTCAAAAGAAGTTTACTCAGGAGTTATTACAAGAATGTTCTAATTCTACATTTGAGCTACCTAGCAAAGCTACTACACCTCTTCCTCAAAATCTCAAACTTCTTGCAGATGAAGGGGAGTTAGTTCTCAATCCTGAAATGTATAGATCTATGGTTGGCAAATTGAATTTTCTTACTAATACTCGACCTGATTTAAGTTACACAGTTCAAGTCTTGAGCCAGTTTATGCATTCTCCTAGGACTTCCCATGTTGAAGCTTTATGTCATACTTTAAAGTATATCAGTCAAACTATTGGACAAGGCATTTTGCTTCAAGGATCTAATGATATTACTCTACAAGCTTATTCAGACTCTGATTGGGCTTCATGTCCAGATACTAGACGAACAGTTACTGGATATGTTTTGTTACTTGGTGGTTCACCTGTGTCCTGGAAGTCTAAAAAACAAGCAACTGTTTCTAGATCAAGTGCAGAATCTGAGTATAGGGCAATGGCATCAGCAGCTTCTGAGATTACTTGGACAGTTCGTTTGCTTGAAGAATTAGGTGTCACTGATTTAACTCCTGTCACTTTACATTGTGACAATCAATCAGCCATTCATATAGCTAAAAACCCTGTCTTTCACGAGAGAACAAAGCACATAGAGGTTGATTGCCATTTCACTCGTGACAAGGTCTTAGAAGGGTTAATCCAATTGACCTATCTTCCTACAAAACATCAACTCGCAGATGTTTTTACTAAAGTAGTTCCTTCGTCCCAACAGTTCTATTTGCTTTCCAAGTTGGGTTTATGCAAGGATCCCAACTTGAAGGGGGATATTGATACTACTAATAGTACACATAAGTTAACAGAAGAAATGAGCTCACAGACTACACGTGTGATGCCAGCTAGATGATGCCAACTAGACTATTCTGGACTGTTCCATTTTGTAACTGATTTTCCCGCTTTTTAGTCTAGTTGTTTAGCTTAGTTTGTCTTGTATATAAACAACAGATACAATTCATTTTGTACTTCTTCTTCTTCAATGAATATACAGATTTACATTTCACAAATTATCACAGACACTCGGGAAAAACAGAATTAACAAAACCAGAAACTTAGCAAATGAAACACGGTTCAGACTCGACTAATTAACTCACTAATCGCAGCACAAAACTCAAACTCTAAAACTCAGCAGCAAACAAATTCAACAAACAGCATTTCGATTCTAAACCAACACTCAATGAAAACAGCGAACTAAATGAACTCAATACTGACTACACTAAACCCAGAGACCAGCAACACCATTCGAGGAGACAACGATTCAACAGCAAAAAGAAACGGAAAAGCAGCAATTCGAACACAGCAACTACGACCTCAACATAACTCAGCAACAAATCGAAACGCAGAGGAGTTCGAACGAAGAAAACATTGCTACAAACAGAATAAAAACGCAGAAAAAAAAAAAAAACAAGCCCAGCAGCACTAACAAATCGAACTCGGAACTCCATAAACACAGGAATCGACCAAGAAGATTAACTCGCAAACCCATTGCATAACCAGGAAATTAAACGAAATGCAGAAGAAAAAAAAAGATCGAATTGAATCACAGAACTCTAAAAAACCAGACAACGTAAACTCGGTGAACCATAACTCGACAAAAACACAAACAAGCGACAAAACTCAGCACAGAAACTCGAACCAAAATGAAAAGGAGCAAAACGAAATCAAAAACGAAGAAAAAGAAGAAGAGGTAGTGTTTGTGCGAGATTCAAAGAGGGGAGATACGAGCTGCGATTCAACAGGGAAAAAAACAGAAGAGTAAAAAGAAAAGGGCTGCTGGGTTTGTTGAAATCGAGGAAGGAGGAGAAAAATATAGAAGTAACAGGGGATGTGTGTGTGTGTGTATACGTAGAAGAAGAAAAGAAAAAGAGCTGGGTTTCGAAGTCTGGGAAAACAGCGGAGCCAATGAGAGCTTCGAATTAAACTAATTAAAGCAGGAAAATTTCGTACTTCAAATCTAAAACTAATATTTTTGTGATTTTTATAATTGAAAATAAAATACGAAAATTAAGAAATCAACTACGAAATTAAAATTAAACTATACTAATACGATGATTTAGAATTAAAAGGCCCACAATAAAATGGAAATTTAAAGGGGCACAACTACAATTATTAACTAAGAATACGAAAATAAAATTCGTTACTTTCAACCCCAAGTGGTTAGCATTTCGCTACTTTGTCCACTAAACGGATTTACGAAAATAACGAAAATGAGGTAACATAAAAGAGAGAGCAAGACAAGAAATTAAAGGAAATGAAAATTGCATTAACTAAAAGAGGGGTGTTTACAAAATTTAGAACTACAAAACAAGAAATTAAATCTACCCTAAAACTAAACTACACTAAAATCTGTTTTACTCTAAGTTGTTAAATACAAGGGGGATGAGGGGTATTTATAGGATGAGAATTAAGGTTTAGGGGTGTGTTGGGTTAATCTTGGCCCTACACCTTCATAATGTGGTGGAGAAATCCTAGCCATCTAATTGTTTCCTTCCCCTTTAAGCTTTGTAGAGTGGATCTTGGCCATACACTTATTTAGTGTGTTGGGATGATCTCCACCTTCCATGTGTCCTCAAAGATTCCCTTTCCACCAAGCTCCTAATTCTTTTTCCTCTTTTCATTTAAGTCCTTTTTCTTCCTCTTTTTCCCTTCCTTGCACTTTATTTCTTTATTTTGTCATTTCTTTATTTATTCACGAATTTCCTGAAATGCAACAAAATAAATTATTAAAATACGAGTTCAAGCAATAAATAGGTAATAAAAATATGCAAAAATATGCACTTATCAATTTCAATTTATACAGATATAAATAGTACGCTGAATGTAAATGGTAAGCTAAATGCACAAGCAGTAAGTAAGGTGTTGGAAAAATAAAGAACACACAAATCTTTTAGACAGGTTCGACCCCTAATCTCCTATGGTCTACGTTCTGGTTCCTTACCCTGGTACGAGAGTACATTAGTGATCATTAATATATCACCCTACTTCCCAGCTGCTGATACAAATGGCTTGCTTAATAGATCTATTTCAGAAACTACTCTCTAAGCTATACTTCCCAAGTATACTTCTCTAGCAACGTTCACCAAACCCTACTATTCACAGCCAAGTATCCAACAACCAATCACTTACAATCAGAACAATACAAATGATAAAGTTACAACTCAAACTATGGACTCTCAAAGTATATAGTACGGATATGATATATAATAAGCTCGAGAGAATCAATGAGATTTTGCAGAGAAAACACTGAGTTGTTTTGTTATTGTTCACTTCGTTAGATCCAAAGTAAACACAAGAACAAGTTTTTATAAAGTCATACAATTAACGGTCAGAAACAAAACCAACAACTTAACATTTGAATCCAATTCAACATTCAAGTTTGTTAGAAATGATTTCTGTTGGTCCCAGAGTATTGCAGAAGGGGGGTTGAATGCAATATTGATAAATTCAAATCTTTACTTCAACAACAGTAATAAAGATTCTAATCTATATCAATAGAAGAAATGCAAACACAAGTGATTAATCAAGACGTTTCTCACAAAATAAATGTTTTATTTATTTTGCAAAGTGTTACTACAACCTAGAGAAAATAATGTTTTCTCCAGCTTCGTTTCCTTGAGTGATACAGAAAAGAATGAGAGATGATTCTCTATAAAAGATAATCTAGTCTGGTCATATTTGTCACTTGGGTTGTGGAGCTGTTTTCATTTTCAAGTGGCAGCTCCTTACAATTTGCACACCCATGTGACTTTCCTAAATTGTTATACAATCAGAGTTATCATTATACATAAACCAATCTAGATACTTTCTAAACTAAGCTAATACAATTCTACGTAGATTTGTCATACTCTTGAATTGACGAGCTTTGTCTTGTGATCTCTCAAGCTTCTGTCGTAGTCTTGCAGGTCTGCTACAATCCTTAAAGTGTTGCAGCAAATCTGTTTTTTGAACATCTAAACTGTCACGGGTTTGACTGAGATAAATCCCCAATTCAAATATTCCATTGAGACAGTAACCTTAACTGCCAAGTTTGATGTCAAGAGAATGTTCCTTGGATGACAGTATGAATCCCCGCCAATGTTGTTGTCAGGAATTCCAGACTTGTTGTCAAGCTGTGAGAATGTTGTTGTCTCATGCTTCCGCCAATGTTGTTGTCAGATATAATCTGCTGTCATGACTTGCAACATGCTGTCTTCTTGTAAACTTGTTGTGAACTGCTTTGACAGTTAACTTTATTCTTGATGTCGAACTGATGTACTTCTTGAGACTTGAACATTTAAGTGAACTTCTTCCAAGATGTACATTTATTTTATAACAGTAAATTATTTGATTACAAGAACACACTCTGGTTGTGACAGTATGTTCTACTTAGCCTATACAATAAACTAAGCATAATAAAATCTAGTTAAGTTGTCTCTAAGCTATCACCCATAAATCCTAACAATTTCTAACGTTAATGTATACGTTAGACAGAAGAAAGAAAAGGATAAAACGTTTAGTAGCTGTTTATTCTGAACATATGGGAGTAAAAACCGTATAGGAGAGTTTGAATAAAGGCTAGAGTTTTAAAAAAACAAACTCCTATAATTTAGGAAAACATTATTTTCTCTAGGTTATAATATACGCTTGCGGTTTTGAGATACTAATTTGTCAACCAATAAATTGAATTACCCTGCAAAACCAAGTAGTGCATGTAGAAATAACACACTATTTTATATCTAAATACAAGCTTTTTGGATTGCTATTTGTGATCATCAAAATCATAGATGTATCAAAACTTTTCATGATTTATAAATTCTTACATATAACTTAACATAATTTCCAATTTACCCGTAGTTTGATAGAAGGAAATAATTGTTAAGGTATTAAAACCTCCCCAGGCAACCAAACACTAAAATTATTTAATCATTTATTATTTATAAATGTATCTCGTGTATGAAAACCCATAAAATATGGGCTGTTGACCCAATATATCATAAATTTAAACTAAATGATTCCAAATATTACAATCTGTAAAGATGACCCCAAATATCACACTAAAATACTACATCATGTAGCATTTTCTTTCTCTTTATTATGAAAATGCTACATCATGCAGCGTTTTTTTTCCCTGAAAAATGCCAATTTAAATAGAGTTTTAGGTTCAAAATCAACTTAAAGTGGTGTTTTGAACCCAAAACTTTGCTTTAAGTGGTGTTACCTTTTTTTTGCTAAATGTGTATTTGCAAACATTATTAAAAAAATTATCAAATATTCAGTTCAAATTGTGTTTTTTCACTGAATTCGACGGCCTCATTTTTAAAAATCGGGGGCCAGCCCCGATTTTTTAAAAATCGGAATAAGTTAGGGTTAGGGTACCCTGAGTTCGTATACAGTTTATTCGTCATTTTGAATATTTCTAAACCTAAAATTGAACTGAACCCCAAAGTTTAACTATTAAACCCCTAAAGAATACATATAAAATTAAAAAATTGTAGTTATAAAATTAAATATTTCTAAAACTCAAATAAAATTCGTTGAACCCCAAATAAAAATTATTTAACCCCAAAAAAATACTAATAAAGATTTAAAATATTAATTGTAAAAACTAATATATGAATTTTTATTATTTTAAAAATCCCACCCCCACGCAAATGTTACCAAATGCTAGTGTCCCCCCTCCTCCTTCCTAAACGCTAGTCAACTAGCGTCCCTCTCCTCCCCCACCCAAACGCTAGTCCAACTAGCGTTCCCCCGCTCCCTCAATAGTCAATACTATTACAAATAGCGTCCACCCCCTTCTCCTTCCCTTAGCATTAAAAAAAAATAAAATAAAAATAAAAAATCGAAACGTTACATAAGAAGTTTTAGGGTGTGTTTTGACATTGCTGTTGCAGATATCAACAATTTTTTTCTGAAAAACAGCTGAAAAAATATTTGGTAAAATTTAAAAACTGCTTTTCTGAAAAATGCTTTTGGCCTGAAAGCAGTTTCTAGAGAAAGCAGGTCCCCGTGCTTTTGAAAAAAGTTGTTTTAGCTTTTGCAAGAAACAGTTGCTGATTTCAACATCAAACCTCATAAAAAACATTATTTTTATTATATTTTTACATCGAAACATGCATATATCGAAAATATTATCAAACAGTCTTCAATTTTTTACAACAACATTTCTTTTTACCAGCACAACCATTTTTAACACCAATACAACCATTTTTAACACCAACACCAAACACAGACTTAGTTTGAAATTTGAGTCCATAATTTTAATTTGTGACATTTTGGAACATTTGATTTAAAATTGTGATATTTGGGTTCTTTTCTCTGAAATAGGAACATAAACTTTCGAATTCGTGTACTTTTTGGCCCTGTTTGGCAATTAGCTGATAGCTGTTAGCTGATAGCGGATTGTATTAGCTGTTTTGACTAGCGGATTGAATTAGCTGTTTTGACTAGCGGATTTAAATTAGCTGTTATGAATAAAAGTGTTTGGTAAATAGCTTTTTGAATGACATTTTGTGACACATACCAAACCTCTAATTGAAAAAGCTCCTAAAATGAGCTTTTTCAAAATTAGCTTTTTGATCCCAATCATCTAACTCAAACCTCTAACAACCAAACACTCACATTAGAGGTTTCATTTGGTCAAACCTCTAATCTACCCCCAAACCTCTAATTTCATCTCAAACCTCTAACTTCCAAACACCCCCTTTATATTTCATATGCGGAAAAACGAAAATCATAGACATCTGTGTACAAAACTGTCAGCATTCGCTTTCAAATCAATAAGGCATGCTAATATCATCCTACTACTTCACTGAAAACAGCTCTTAAACATAATATAGCTCAACAAGGACTATCAAATACACAAACACATGGCCTTGGTCTCAGGAACTTTATCAATTGTTAATAATAATTAAAAACAAAAATTTAACAATGCATGTACATAAACAGGCAGGCATATGATAAGGGAGGATGTTCTAGTTTTACAAAGGCCTTGCCATATGCCCAAGCTCTCAACTCTAGCTATGTAAAAGCTTAAGTTATTATGATGACACCCAGAGATGAAAATACAAGTGCCTGACATGTCTATTGTCTGTACAAGACACTTGTTTAACTTTGATTAATTTAACACACCAACAAGTTTCCAAGGAAACAAATCTGGTGCTACTGCCCGAGGTTGCCTAAAAGTCTCTCTACTGCTGCATTGACATTTCCTGAGGTAGCACGCAATGCCCTGATATTCTCTTGGGTATCGAAGAAGCCCATTTCTTGAAGTTGCGCCAGTTGAGTAGCATAGAGTTCTTCTGGAGGCACTACAAGAACAAACATAACAAGAAGTTGAGTGTGGTAATAAAATGCCAACCAATTTACACTGTGTTACAGAAACTTTTTTTTGAAAGAAAAGAAAAGAAAGGTGAAGATTTGATTTTTCAACTTGTTCCCAAATGATTTTTTTGGAAAGAAAGGAAATGATCTCTAAAGATCTGGAAAGAAAATTATTATATAATTGTCTCGAAAATCTTCTTCCCACTTTCATAAAGATTTAGAGAGAAGAAATAACTCATTTTCTCTACTTTTCTTTTCTTTCATTGATTCAGGAACAAAATTTCAAGTTAAATAGTGAGGAAGTGTACAATCGGGAGTGTTCGGAACATTCAAGCCACCAGATCCAAGTCCTCCAAGTCCACCAAGTCCACTAAACATATTCATCAACATATCCAGCCCCATGTTGTTTTGTGCTCCTGCACCTTCAAATGGAACAAGAACAACATGCATGTTAGAATGAAAAACCTTTCTTATACTTAATTTAGCTATCCACGTTCTGCTTCTTAAATACCTGTAGTCCCACCTGTTTGAACTGGTTCCCTGCAAAGCAGTAAAGCAACCAACAAAGATTATTATTTAGTGAACAATTTAAAATAAAGTGACAGGCAAAGTAATTTAATCCATCTCCAGGTATGCTAATCAGATTGAAGTAGAGTTGGATCCTATCAAGCAAAACAGTAAAGCAGCACTCACATACTCCCTCCTGCAACTTCATTTTTTTTTTTGCTAAGGTTAAGGTTGTATAACAAAAAAAACACAGAAGGTACACATCTAGGGGCATACCCCGCAGGAGAAAAAACTAACAAAGCATGCCATCAAGCCTACAGTAAGGCATCAGTAGTCAACCTTCTTGCCTGCTGATCATGAATTCGGGAATTTCGCTCCTGCCAGACCATATAAACCAGAACAGAATAGGCAACTTCATTTTTCCACCCTACTTTAGATGGATAAATAAATCTACACAGTTTTAATAGTAGTTGACAAAAGTTGAACACTTGAACTTGACCAAAACACGAGTGCCACATTCACTGGTTCTGCCCCAACTCTATCTATTCTTTCCTACTCTTAGGTTAGATAGATTACCTAATTTCATTTAGTTCTAACTAATAAGAGCAACTGTAGGGGTGGCAAAATCTGACAAGACCCGAAACCCGACTCGAAAATGTACGAATTACAGTCAGGGTTTTTGATTATCGGGTCAGGTTAAGGTTGGGTAATATTCCAGCCGCAAAAATCAGGTCAGTTTCGGGTTCACCCGAAATATAAGTATACATGCTAATATTTTACTCATGTTTCAGATAAGAGTCTTACTTAAACCCAATTTGTCATGCATTCAAGGCCCAATAACATCATAGCAAGGCCCAATCAAACCCTACCTTTACTTGTTTGGTCATTCACTCTTTCATTTCCATCTCTCCGCCTCTTTCAGATATAGTTTTCTTTCTTTTTTTCTTCTTTATCAATTCTCACCTGTATACATATTTGCCAATCTCTTCATCATATCTTGCCTCCTAGATTCAAATTTCTAATACACAGCCATATCATTTGAGTTTTTGAAACTTAGAGACTCTAGGGTTACACACATACATATCGAAATACTTAGAGTATATGTGTGTGTGTTTGTGTCTCTATGTATAAGTTTGTCAGACTTTAATCGTGTTTAAGTTCTTGCAGTACTTGAAGTCGTATACGGATTCGCATTGTAATTGAGACTATGATTTGAATCTTGTCAGGTTGACCTAATGATGACCCGACCCGTTTAGTATTCGTGTCAAAACAGGTCAAGTTCGGGTATAATATTCTACTAAAAGGTCGGGTTCGGGTTGAGATTTTTCAACCCATTTCCGGTCGGGTTGGGTTCGGGTTGACCAAAAAATAGTGCCAGATACAGTAAACCCGACACAACCCTCCCCCCCCCCCCCCATTACCTGAAATTGCCACCCCTAAGCAACGGAGTCGATATGTCTCAGATGTGTCAACTTTGTCTAGTGAACTAGTGAGACAGCAGCTCCAACACAATGACCATGGACGCTACTTTTTTACTCTTTTGACTATTGGCCAAGGCTATCTACATCAATATTAATGTTATTTTATGTTTGTGTTGTACTATTCTCTCCCGTCAAACCCACCTATATTATATGTTTGAAAAAAGCTTTCAACTTGTTTCTTTAATAAAAAATTAAGATAGAGAGAGGGATAGCTAGTCCTATTGGAGAGCACACAAATTTTAAGACATATAAATTTGGCTAGTCATTATATGTTAATTTGGAGACCATATACCTCGAAGTGTCGGAGATGCTCTAATAGCAGTATTTTGTTGCACGAACATGTGTGTGCTTGAAAAGTAATCCATAAACAAACCTAATAAAGATCATAATTCACTCATCGATCCAGATAGCTGATTGTGAAAAAACCCAAGAAGAAGCTTGATTACAATATCCTCCATCTTTTAAAGTATAATAAAGCTGGAGACAGCTGGACGAAGTGATTAAACTATCAATGGAACTAATATAAATGTAGTGTACTTTAATAAGATCACTAGAATACAGAATGATTCAGGTCCGGTTCGTTTGATGGTGGCAAGAGATAAGAGACAGGGTTTGCCTCTAAGCATATCATACCATGCTCTCTCCAAAATACCTTGTTAATGCCTACAATAAGCTCACTACCTCCTTTCAAAAAAGCTCACTACCTAATTGACTGGGTTTCCCTTAATTCATACCTTCTAATCTAATCCTTATCTTTCAAGGTTTCAAAGTCCTCAGAAAACTTTCCAGGATTAGATTACGCTACATGTCTTCCGAAACCCTTTCTAATATTCACTAACAAACAAGCCACACTGATATACTAGGACATAAATATTCACATAACAAATTAGTAGAAAATGTCCGCTAGATTAAGGTTTTGATTAACATCAATGCTTCACCAAAAACAAGACATCAACATTCAAGACACAGAATATACTCTATATCAACTTTCCAGAATGATATAACCATTTTTACATGGAAAGGCATGTTAAAGCATAGAAAAAAACAACTATTATGTTCAAGACTTGCGAGACAAACTGAAAAAACACCAAACACTAATTAATCCCAAAAAACATTGTGCACTTACTGAGTCGATTGTGGTCTGTTCTGCTGAGAAAGAAGTGCCTGGTGAAATGTTGACATCCGCTACAGGAAAAAATATATATCGTCAACATATGGTATCATTAGTCTGTTACTAAGAAATGGTTCACTACTAAGTGAAGACAAGAGAAACAAACACATGACTCCATTTTTAAGAACCTGCATCATTTCAGGCGATGTAAGCTGACGAATAATTTCTGGATTCTGCATCATTTCTCTTAGTTGAGGGTTCATATCAAACATACTTTGGAGTTGAGGATTAGTTCCAAGAATCTGAAGATAAAAAGAAAAAATTTCGTAACAAAAGCTATATTACCTGAAGCATAACATCCTATAATTTACAAGACATTCAGTATTTAATACGCTTACCTGATTCATGTATTGTGGGTTTGAAAGCAGGTTCTGCATCATCTGTGAAACACCTGGATTTTGCAAAAGTTGGTTCATTACTGATGGATCTGGAACACTGCCCATGCGATCCAACCCCGGGAGACCCAGCCCTCCTAAACCACCAATTCCAGCTGTCCTAGCATCTCCTGTTGCATTTGACCTTGCAGCAGTGTTTGTTTGGGAACCTGCTCAAACACAGCACCACAAGTGAGGGTAGATAACATAAATCACTTTACAGTCTCAAGTAATTATTTGGTACAGACCACCAGAATTCAGAAAAACAAGTTGCCAATTTTATTTATTTTTAATTTATTTTTTTGGCTAATTCAAGTTGCCAAATTTTACTTCTAGTGTTATCATGTCTTGTTGCTGCAAACACGTATTACACTAGTAACCATCTAGGATTACACATATCCACAAAATCGACATGCCACTCAGCCACAAACACTTCATCTACCCTCTGTGGTACATGACAACTTTTTACGTTGGTAACTCAAAAAAAAAATAACTTTTGTTTGATAGTTTGTATACACACTTGCGTGTGTTAAATAAGATTCGCAAAATGTATTCATAAATCAGGTGAATTTTTATGTGTCCACAGTCCACACTCCTAATCGGTACGTCATAATACATATGACATACAAAGGACACTGAACTGTGACAAATTTTGAGGCGGACTAGCACACAAGGCAACTGCTTACTCAAATCAATATAGCATGATCTTTAGGTCCAAGTTTTGTGTTATAACATTGCAAATCTATATAACACCTGGGTTTTATTGTCATCAACTATTTTCACTTACCATCAATATATATTCTATCCTATTTCAAAAGACTGACACATGCTTACCCCTTCCAACATTCCTTTCAAAAAGAAGAGCAGGCACTATAGACAATTACAGGTTAACAAGGAGCAAAAAAGGTCATAAATGAACTATACAAGTAAGCTTACCAGCAGTACCACCCCAAGGGTTAGGAAGAGGATTACTGTTGGGAATAGTAGTCGCTGCAGCTGCTTCAGAACCGGTATTCAAAGTATTGGTGGAGGCATTTGTTCCTTGGTTACCACCACCCTGATTTCCTAAAAGGACAGCAAATGGATTTGATCCCAAGTCGTTTCCAGCGCCTGCACCCATTGTTGTAGCATTCAGGAAAGGTTCCTGAACATTTTCATACATGCGCCTAAGCATGTTGAATCCCTCAGGAGATGATTCGATGTTACTCATTTGCCTATCAGTATTGCGCATCATCTCGCGCATGAGCTCAGGATTCCTAGCAGCCTCCAATGTCTGCCTAAGAATGGCAGGATCATTAAGAATATGAGCAAGCTCCGGGTTCCGATCAATGATATCACGCATTTGGGGATTGCTCATTATCAAGCTGCGCATTATTTCTGGGTTATTCATTAAATTCTGAATGGCTGGTGTATTTATTATATCTTGCATCATGTTGGGATTCTGAGTTAGTTGTTGCTGAACTTGTTCAAACTCTGGAAGTCCTCCAAATAAGCCCAAAGCACCAGTACCACTACCTGCACCTAGCCCAAGCCCGTCAAACCCACCAAGACCATCAAAGAGTGATGCCCCAATACCAGCACCTCCTAAACCCCCTCCAGCATTAGGATTAACAGGGTGGGTAGCATCAGGAGTGCCATTTGGATTCGCAATACTAGAAGCTGCAGAAGCTGGTGTCAATGCAATAGGGGGAGAACCACGGACCATGTGCACAGTGTGATCAGCTTGAAGACCTTTAGCAAAACCATAAAACAATGAGACAATAATATTAAGGGATGAATAATAGGTCAACTACAAGAAGACGAAAAAGAAGAAATAATCTGCTGCAACATGAAAACACTAAAATAAAACCATAACAACAATCTAAGTCAATAATAAGAATGCACCAGTAGGACATGAGCTATGTGGACATCAGTTCAATAGGTGCAGCTTATCTCAAGGTATATAAGCTAAACAGAATAAGTTATACTCAGGCAGTAATAACATAAAGAACACAGCTATCAACAACTACAAAATGCTAACAGCATGGGATACTGAAGACGAGCAAGAAAATAATACTTTTTTTATTTATGCAAACAAACAACACATTCCATGCATACAAATTTGAATTACATTAAAGAACACGTAACATTAATGCAGAACGAAAAAATGGCAATTCACTATCGACACGCAAATAAAGGTATATACTTTCCTGTCTATGTAAAACAACATACCCACTAACATTGGAGAACACTTAACACGTGTGCCAAAAGCGAGCAATAGCAAGCCACTACCGACAAGCAAGAAAAATACAAAATTTAAATTTATGTAAACAAATACCCCATCCCCATCATTTGCAAAAAAACAACATTCACAAAATAAAGTCTCTTTCTATGCAACATCCGCATTTAATTCATCCACAAGATTATGATATGCTCCTATAAACTCAGGTTTAAACCAACTCAAAATTTGGCAACTCATATGAAACTTTTTCATTTTAACGTTACACGCTGCATCTCGCTTCTATACAATGAAATTTCTGCCACATACTTCCTGTAGCAGTTTTAGTATCCACAATGACGCGAACACGTATCCACATAAACTTGCAAAGCAAGACAAAGGGAGAGCCGATTGATATATACATTTTTTGACTTTTAGTTAACATTGACTTTTAAGACATCAACTTGAATTGAGGTTGGGTTGCAAAGTAAAAACTTGAATTTGCACTTGTACTCGTAACTTTCAAACTATGATTAGCCAAGGCAATAATGATGAACAACAATGAATTCCTCTAGGTGGACCAAAATAAACTTTAAATCACTACCGTGACACAATTATTATACTCCCTGTGTAGTAAAAAGCGTATCCATAAGTCAAAACCTAGAATGCTTCGGATGCAATCAAGATCATCTTCCTATACATTAAAATAGGACCTCAAGAAACGAATATCCTAATCTTCAAACAAATCAATCTGTCCTCATTTAAAAATTCTCGACTCTATCAATATCTTTATTCTTTGCTTACATTCCCTTATATTCCATAGCAAAAAAGCAAACCTAACACAGAGATTCGAAAAATAGATGCCCTCTGAATTAAATTATTCATTTATCGAGATTATTCAATTATCGAAATAATTATAATACTGTATGCTCAGTTAATTAGAGCTAGGTTAAAAATAAAAATGGTGGGAGCGGGAATAGTAATATTGATCTATGGAGAAAGGGGGCATAGCATACTGCATACCATAAGAATGTAGGGTTTGATCATCTTTTAAGATGCGGCCTTTATAAATCAACCTCTGCTGAACAGCAGGAACATCACAATTCTCAGCAACCACTTGTTTAAACTCTAAAACACTCAATCCCACACTCACTCGGACACTAAATTTAGAGCCGTTGGAGCAACGAACGTTGATAGAAACAGCTGCGGCGGCGGTTGGTGAACTCGACTGAGTTGACTCGCTCTCCGCTCCCATTTTACTGTATTTAATTCAATCGGTTGGGCGGAATGAAGATCCAGAGTCAAGGAGAGTATATAAATAATCCCAGGTTTATATGTATGTAAGTAAAATGTTACTCCTATATGTATAGGTGGTGGTGGTGTGTTTATATGTTGCTGCTTGTACTTGTACATACGGACGGAACCAGTTTACCATGGGCGTCCAGTCACAACTACTCCCTCATTCACATTTTGATTTTACACGTTCTTCTCAAAATTCAAAATTACATTCTAATTTAAATTAAATATACTTTTTATTAATATAACTTTTCTTATTTTTTAAATTATTTTTTATATTTAAATTTTAAATTAACTTTAATCAATTTAATCGATCAAAAATTACACACACAAAATGTATTTTGAACGAAAATCTATACTATTATATAAATTCCGAAACATTGAAATTTTTGGTACCTGTTTTTTGGTACTAAGTGAATTTACTTATTTACCCTTCATTATAAAAAAAACATAAATACACCTAAAATAAATCATAACATAATATAATTAATGGTAATTAGTCGAGATAATACATTTTATAAACACCTAAAAATATCAATCGTATCATATTTTTCCATCATTAATATTTTCTTTCCAATTAAAACACGTTATAATTAATGATAATTAGTCGATTAAGATAATAAAATTAATGATAATTAGTCGATTGCCTTTTTCACATTAATATAATAAAATTAATGATAATTAGTCGATTGCATTTTTCATATTTAATTTTAGTTGAACATATTACCTTTTATAAACACCTAAAAACATCAATCGTATCATATCTTTCGATCATTAATGTTTTGAATTAAAACACATTACCTTTTTAAATTAAAAAAACCTAAATTAATGGTAATTAATCGATTACCTTTTTCACATTTACTTTTATTTGAACATATTATCTTTTATAAACACCTAAAAACATCATGCGTATCATATATTTCGATCATTAATATTTCCTTTATAATTAAAATACGTTACCTTTTTAATTTACAACAAATCTTACAATCATTAATATATATACCCGAAAAACATTGAAAATTTTGGTACCTGTTTTTTGGTATTTAGTGAATTTACTTATTTACCCTTCATTATAAAGAAACATAAATATAAATCATAACATAATATAATTAATGGTAATTAGTCGAGATAATACCTTTTATAAACACCTAAAAATATCAATCGTATCATATCTTTCCATCATTAATATTTTATTTCCAATTAAAACACGTTATAATTAATGATAATTAGTCGATTAAGATAATAAAATTAATGGTAATTAGTCGATTGCCTTTTTCACATTAATATAATAAAATTAATGGTAGTTAGTCGATTGCCTTTTTCATATTTACTTTTAGTTGAACATATTACCTTTTATAAACACTTAAAAACATCAATCGTATCATATCTTTCGATCATTAATATTTTCTTTTGAATTAAAACACATTACCTTTTAAATTTAAAACAAATCTAAATTAATGGTAATTAATCGATTAACTTTTTCACATTGTTGAACATATTACCTTTTATAAACAACTAAAAACATCAAGCGTATCATATATTTCGATCATTAATATTTCTTTTATAACTAAAACACGTTACCTTTTTAATTTACAACAAATTTTACAATCATTAATATATACCCGAAAATATCACATTATATTTCTCAATTATTAATAAAATATATTAAAAATCGTATACATTGTTTATAATAAGAAAACATTAATATAATATGTAAACATGAGTATATTAAATTATATTAAATAAAAATTAAAAAAAAATATTAAAAATAATGATTATACAAAAACATAATTATAATATTAAATAAAATTTATAATATAATACAAGAAACCCGTGCATTGCACGGGTTATAAGCTAGTAGTAATAAAATATGAATACTATGCTTTTTAAACCTACATTTTCAAGGCATGCGAAAATTATTATTTACTTCCTATTAAAAACGAGCATATTTCGTGTAAAAAATATCAGCATATTTGACATGGAAGTCGATGAACAATTAAACCTCGTTAAATTAAGAAATAATGATCAAAATACACTACTTTTGGAAACTCCCTGCCCAAAATACCCACCAACAGGAGGAATCGCCTTTTTTGCCCACCAATTACGCAAGTTCAACATGCGTTCTCCTGTTACGCATTTAAACCATGCATATTTTAAATTATGCATAAAGAAGAAGGGAAATTCTCAATGGTACCCTTGTACTTTTGGCTTTTGCCAATGGTACCCTTTTCTCGTTGGTACCCTTCATTATTCAACTAACAAGGGTACCATTAAGAATTTCAGATACTAACAATTTGGTTGATAGAGTGATATTTTATGGAAAAGCCAAAAATACAAGGGTACCACTCGTAAGTCAAAAATACGAAATGACACAACTTGGAAAAGTCAATAACAGAAGGGCACCATTGAGAATTTCCCAAAGAAGAATTGTCACTGTCAATCTTACTTTATAAGCATATTGAACTATACGCATATGATCAATGCGTTGTCTACTTTATTTTTTTTTAAAAAAAACAAATTCACAAAAGAACTACACGCATGGCAACAATGTGTGGGCAATTTTTTTTTTTTTTTTTAAAAAATACGCATATTGAACATACGTATTTGCAGAAAAAGTAATATAAAGAATACGCATGATTAAAATGCATATTCGGCTTCTTAAAAAAAATATGCAGAACACGCATGACCAACATGCGTGTTAGAGGCTATGCATGTTGGAAATGCGCAGCTGATTGGTATTTTGGGCGGACCAACGCGTATGTGGGTATTTTGGTTATTTGATTTGAAAAATTGGGTATTTGGGGATTTCACCCATAAATTAATATGTTCGGAATTGAAAAATTTATTCATTAATTGTGCTTATTTATTTATCGATGTCAGAATATACTTTCTCTATTATGTCGAGATCGAAAAAATTACTAATTTAATAAAATTATTGGTTTATCAAATATTATTTTATCAAGATTCCAGTGTATATACAAATTTTTCTTTATAAATACACATCTTTCGTTGTCGGAACAAATTTACTTTCACTTTTGGTAGAAATAATTTGGAATTGATTAGGTATGATAATGGTAACCTAAATATGTTTTCCTTTCGCCCTCCTCAATTTTTTCGTACGATTGTACGAAGATTATAAAAATGTAGTAAATTAAAAATTTTATAAAATAACAGATAAAACGATGATATCAGTTTTTTTTTTTGAACAAAAAAACGATGATATTAGTTAGTAAATGAATACGGTGAAAAAATAATGATGGTAGTTAATTTTTATGTTATTAAATTAATTGTAAAAAAAACTTAATATACAATATAATATTTATAACTTTTTCCTGAGTAAATTAAAATACGTAAAAAAAGTGAGTAAATTAGTAAACCCTTTGTATTTTGGAAAAGAATAATATTAATAAGCAATAATAATAAGCAATATTTACTCAAATTATTAATAAGCAATAAATTATTAATAAAAAAATTCATTCAAATTATTACTTCATTGTAATTTGTTATCTTTTTTTTTATAAACCAAAATATATTAATAATGAAACAGTACTAGCCTTATACAACTCAAACTAGATTTGTAATTTATTATCGTTGTAACTAAAACAATATTTATGAAATATTAAACTAGATTAAAATATAATATAATAATAATAATAATTTTAATTACAAATCTTTCAATTGCATTGTTACTTTATGTATTTTTATATTTTTAAAATTTATATTTTAAGTATTTGTACCCTTTCCTATTTTTATGACAAAAAAAAAAAAGAATGATCTGATTTATCATAATTAGAATTATTTTCTGAATTCAATAAATTTGAAAAATAGGTATGTAATATGGACAAAAATCACGTAAAGGACAAAGTCATGCATGACTTCTGCTAAGTTTGTTCGGTAATTTTTTTAAAATTAATAGTTATGCAAATTTCATGATTTTATTGTAATATTGTTAATAACTAATATAAAATGAAATTTGTGCGGATTTATTGCGTTGATCAATTTTAGGAGGAAAAAAACAAATATAATCAATTTTGGGGAAAAAAGACAAATAGAAATTTTAAAATGAAATTAATTATCTGACAATACACCAAAATGATTTACAAGTATGTAAAAAAATTAATAACATTAGATAATACTCCCTTCGTCCCACTTTTATTGTCCACTGTTTCCTATTTTCTTTGTCCCAAAATAATTGTCCACATTTAATTAATAAGGTATATTATGTGTTAATTATGTTAACTTTTATAAAAAAATAATACAATTATTTGGTAACTATGAGTTTAATTGACATGATTGAATAAAAGGTGGATTTCGATAGATGGACAATAAAAATGGGACGGAGGAAGTAATAATTAACCATGATTAAATTTAGGACAAATTTTTGCAATTTAGCAAAGTTTGTTGGGTTCTTTGTGAAAAAAATAATTGGTTGGTTAAATCATAAATGACAAAACAGTATAAAGTTTGTTGGTTTTTTTGACTAAATGCTCATAATAAATTATCCAAAATGATACTCCCTCCGTCCCATATTATCATTCTCATTTCATATGTCGGGACTGTTCATAACATGAGATAAATTACTAATTTACGTCTAATCTATAAGACCAAATATAGTTATGAGTGATCTTGTTGGAATCGTATTTATGAGTACTTTAATACAGTGAAGTTTTTATATTTAATACTAATACGAAATTTAAGATATTAACGATCAAAAGTGTGCATTGGCAAACGTGTCCAGTCAAAACAAGAAAAACATTAAGGGACGGAGGGAGTATCATATTTTATCATTAATGTAGTTTACAGGAAGAGTCAATATTGACGGGCAGTCGACGACCAAGGGACGAATGAATTACGCGTGGTCGGACCTTTTTTCCTTCTGGTGGTTCCCATAATTTTACCCCTTTCCATTTACTTTCTTTTTTTTTTCCACTTACTTTTTTCTCCTATCTTAATCTCGGTCCCCAATTCAAATGGTAAGAATTGGGAGGGAGGAACGGAGTAGTAACTTATAATAACTTGTCCAAATGACGGAAAACCAAGTCATTCCGATCCTGTATAATTCCGTAACAAGCTTCCAGTATGTAATAATATAATATTAATAAATCCTTTTTACATAATATCATAACTCCTTTTTTAATATTTATAATATTATAACTCCTTTTTAATATTATAATTCCTCTTTTAATATTTATAATCATATTCATTTTTTAAAATATATATTTTATTAATTTACATATTACATTAGTGTTAAAAAATTGATATATACAAGATTTTATACGTTCGATTTAATATTTATACTATATCTTGAATTTTTAAAATTTGATTTGAACGATTTTATAACTCACGTGAAATTAATAAATTAATGTTAAATTTAATGAAGGTTTAAAATTATTTTGCAATTAAATCTACAATAAAAAAAAATAGAGAAGAAATTGACGATTTTTTACGTTGAAAATTCTATTCAATTTATGAATTATACTTATAATTCGTTTTGATTATCAAAATAGTCTTGTTATTATTTGAAAATAATATCTATTAAAAAACAAATACAATTTTAATTAAGTGTAAGAGGGATTTTGTCCAAAACCTTGATAATCGAGATAATCTGATCCTCCGTACGACACAATAAATAAAAATAGTTAGTGATAAATGGATTTTATATCCATTTAGAGCATTCCAATCCGGCTTAAATTGATTCACTTAGCCTCAAGTTTGTGGTAGTTTTGATGTGTTTTGTTTAAATGTGTAGAATTGTAGAAATGTCGATTAGGGTGACCGTTTCCGTCAAATTTGGAGTTGATTTGTGCAATGAAATGAAGTTTGTAATCAAGCTTTAAGATCTTACGAAGATTCCAAGTAAAGATAATTGACTACGGAAGCAATGGCAAAAAAAACGGAAGAAAATGGTTCAAAAACGAAGAAAATAAGTAAAAAAGAGCAACTGCCAGCAACTCAAGCGCAGGCAGCGCCCACAGAGCGCTGGCAGCGCTCCAACAGTGCAGGAACAGGGAACAGGGCGCTGGCAGCGCGCCATAGAGCGCAGGCAGCGCGCGGGGTGGACAGAAAAAGCTGAAAAATGACCGTTTTGCCCTAATTTGAATTCTAATTGTATTTTTGGTATTTTCTTGTACCAAAATCAATTTTCAATTGTATTGTGGTATTATTTTCTTGCTTGGCAAGATATCTAGGGCTATAAAAACACATCTTAGCATTGTAATTTGTATCATCTTAATATTGTAACCTAGAATAGCAAGGGAGAAAAGTGGAGAAAAATTCAACGCTCGGTGACAGACACGGATTTAGATCTACTTCATCTTTTGTATACGTTGGATCATAGATTTGTTTTCTCAACTCTCTATTTTAAATATATTATTGCTTCTTTCTTTCATACCTTGTTTTATATCATGTTCTCATCAAATCCCATGGTGACGAACAGTTCAATTATGAACTAATCATTGTTATGGGATTCTAACGAATTTATTTATGGAGTTTTAGTATCTTGATGCTTTAAAGATCTGTGTGTGATGTATAATTGATATCCTCGTATGGTTATGCTTAATTGATTGATGCGTCGCGAACATCTAATTTGTTAATCTCTTGTGAAGTGAAAGTGGATCTTGAGATTTAGAATTTGCCATGCTAGCATAGGTTCATGATTGTTTATCAACATGATTCGTAGTGTAAGATGAAAATACTTATGCTGCCCTGTGTGATCTTTATGGATAACTTGCTCTTCAACCATTATTTTTCAAATTCTATAGACATATAGGGTCTAAGCATAATTGGTGTCTATTCATCTTCTATCTCTTTTGTGGATGTATGGATAGTTTGGTATATGTATGCTGACAGGTAGCGTGTACTTGTTTCGTGTTATCCGATCAGATATCATAACCATTGCAATAGTGATTAAAGGCATCAGATCTAAGTAAAGTATTTAACGAAGTTAGGATCCCATGTTTATTCTCATATAAGTAAATCAGTTTAATCTTATTAGTTAATTAATTTTTAGTTTAATAATTTGCATCTTAGTTTAATTTAGATAACAAAACCTCTTCAATTGTTATTTGTCTTAGCAGTGAATTAAAATCATACATTGTTGCATAGATACATTTACTGATTGAAACTTAACCAGATATCTGCGGAACGAACTTAAATTATATTACTTGTGACCACGTGCACTTGCGTGATTTTGTGTTAACAGTTAGATCTTAAAATAAATAGATAGCCGCCTCACCGAAAGTTTTTTTTTTCTCTCTCTCTCTCTCTGCTTGTCTTTTCCCAAGTGAGTTCCACCCCTCCGGCGGTGGTTTATCCACCGGCCGGAGGTCATCTTTCTTGCTTTTCATCTCAATAAAACCCAATTTAATTGGACATTTGTGTGTCTCTCCTTTTAGAGTGGTTGTTTGTCTCTGCTTTTGGATTGTTTTTTTATGTCTTTGATTAATTATGTCTGTTTCTGTTTGGTGTTGGATCTGTTGAGAATGATTTTGCTGATGTCTTGGGGGATCTGGATAGTCCGCATCGAAGCTGGGACGGTGACGTTTATTGCAAGAGCTCACCACTCACAACCAACCAAAGATTGTTCATCATATTTTGGGGGTTTTAACTTTCGGCAAGTCTATAGCTGGTATCCGGCATGTAGATAGCTGGGGTGTTGCTCATCATTTAGGGGTTCCCATGTTCGGCATGTCTATAACTGGTCTCCGGCATGTAGATAGCTGGAGTGTCGTTCCTCTAACCTCATGTTATCCAATTGAGGCTTCTGAACACTGGGGTATCAATGGTTCTTATGTGATGTGGTCAATCGTGATACCGCTGCTTTCAGGGATGTTGGCGCAGTTTGGATCACCTAGGAGGTCTTCGAATTCGTTTTTAGTTTCAAGAACTTTTAAGTTCAATGTGTTAAACGATCAAGAAACAATTTATTTGTTTTTCAACCTGGTTGTATCGACAGTCGGGGGTTTGTCCCGCTGTTTTATTATGAGTTGGTTCGATCTAGTAATATAATTCTATTCGTTTCGTCAAAAAAATAAATAGATGAAAATCGTTAGATCTAGCATAAAAAAAAATATTTAATGTTTTAATTTGTTATAAACTAAAAACTGTATTTATATTGAAACACGAAAAGGTGTATGTCAATGATTTAAATAATATATAATTAGATTTTCTACATTGAATAGAATTAGAATAGGATTAATATAAAAATTCATAATTATATTTTTCTATTGAAATTCTTTCCATTTGAATGATAATTATTAAATCATCACTAAATTAAAGATAATTTTATGGGTTTCGCATGGATTGTAAAATTATCCACATGTGATTTCTAGATCTTAAGATAGAGCCCAAATAGTAAATACTAAATTTTTTTAATACTAATAAAAATTCAATTCTAATACAATTTTTTTAATTATATCATTTTCAGATTATAATTTTTTTAAAAAAAAATCATTTCTAATACAACCTTTTTTAATTATATCATTTGCAGATTATAATTTTATTTTTAAATTCACTTATGCAATCTTTTCTAATTATGTGCTTTTTAGATTAGAATTTTCTTTTAATATGATATATTCTTTGATTGTCTCTTTTTGAAAATATTAAATTCGACGGTTGAGATTATTTTGACGATAGAGTGACGAAAATTATGGATAAGATCTATTTTACGTTTATAATACATAAGGATATAATTTTCTTTGTAAAATTGCCACATTTTTCGATTAATTTTACAAAGTGGAGTATTTTGTTAAAAAATAATGTATTTTTATTAATTTTTAAGCCCCCGGCCTATTGTAGTTCTTCCTAATTTCCTTTTTAAGACCTAATATAATTTATTTTGTATGGTATTATGTATTAACTGAAAATTGTAATTTTATCATTTCCAAAACTTTAAAATTGTGACAAAGTAACATAATTATATGACAGGTACGTTTTTACATTAAAATATTGTATGGAGATTGATTTTCACTTTCACATAACTTAAACAAAATGGAATGTGCGTGGTCTCTTCCTTTGTTTCTGTGGCTGGCTAGCGGCTAGCCCTTGTGGACTTCAAAGAAAGGTGTTGGTTATACATAAAGGGGTCCGGTCCCTGGCAAACGCATGCCAGGGACGGATTAGTTGGCATACGGCTTTTAAGTCGTTGGATCAACGATCCAACGGCTCTGATTTAAAAAAAAAATTTGCACCGTACCGCATAAACTTTATGCGGTACGGGCAAATTACCAAAATATCCTTACTGTTCACGTACCGCAGAAAGTTTCTGCGGTACGGTGAACAGTAGATTTTTTATATGAAAACAGGGGGCAGTTTGGTAATTACTCCGTACCGCATAAAGTTTATGCGGTACGGTACAGTTTTTTTTTAAATAACAGCCGTTGGATCAACCATCCAACGGCTGAAAAGCTGTATGTTAAATAAGAGGTCCCTGGCATACGTTTGCCAGGGACCGGGAGCCATACATAAATTATACTAATAATTACTGTGTTCTAATTCGAGTTAAATATTCAAATGGTCACGAAAGTGAAGTCTATATATCATTTTATTCATCGATCTTAACGGGATATCATTTAAATCATTAAAGTCATAATAAATATCAAATAGTTAATTTTAAATATATGTTCGAAAAATAAAAATAATTTTCTGTTGATTCTGCACATTTTTTTAATGCTATTGCAAACAAATTCAAAGTTGTTAAATTCCAGTATTTCAGATAATATATTTAGAATTTAAAAAGTTTATTTACTATTTATTTTTGGGAAATTCTATATGGTACCACTGTAGTTTTGGCTTTTCTACATGGTACCACCACTTTATTTGCTTCTCTACATGGTACCCCTAAACTAATGTTTCCTTCTAACTGATACCCCTCCGTCCAAGCAAACGTTGTAGAAACGTTTAAAAGCACAAAAGTCACCAGATTCAAACTATTTTTTGGCGCCAAATATAACAAAAAGCAGAAATGAAGGGAAAAACAGGGAAAAAACAGGGGATATTTTCCAAAAAGTAGACAGCATCCAAAATAGACCAACATATATCCAAATTACAGAAATGATAGCTAAATATCATCCCCAAAAACCTAGTAGCAACCCCAAAAACCTGATTTCATCCAAAGTAAACCAGACAGCAGTGAGATGCATCCAAAATAGACCAACATACACTACACCATAAAAGGCCTACGACAACACAGAAAAAGTGTTGCCGTAGGCCCGAAATATGTTGCCTTAGGCCCAAAAAATCCCAAAGGCAACATTTTGCTGATGTTGCTATTTTTGCCGTTGCCTTTGGGGTCAAATGCAACATTCTAATTCTCTATGGCAACATCAGCTTTTCTGTTGGCGTAGACTAGCTATGGCAACAATATTATCAATTTATAGCAACATTAAATTATGTTGCCTTTGTGTTAAAATTTTTGCAAAAAAGTGGACCCCACCTATGGGCCAACTAGTGGGGCCCACAAGTGAAGCCCACTCTAGGACCCATCGTGGGACCCACTTTTATGCCAACACAAATTTGACCTACAGCAACATTTTCTAGCAACATTTATTAACATTAATTTTCCTTTTACGAACACTTTACAACATCTGTGACAACCCCAAATCCGGGGTCAGGAATCCAGGCCGTCACGGACCAATTTCCATTTACTAACAATATCTCTTGATTTTTTTTTATTACTATTTAATATCCACACAAATGATCCCACACTAATATCATCACACACACTAGTCATATGCTCAGAGAACAACATCCACAATATTAAAAGTTTAGAGTTAAGAAGTTATTACAAACCCAGAATCTTACTAAGTGCGTTGTTGAATAATACTTCTACATGAAGCATTTCAACAACCAAAAATTTATTACAGAACTTACACACTTAATGTACATAAGTCTACCAGTACCCAACCGTCCGATAGCTACCTCGGGAATCGTTGCCAACACTCTCTCAAAAGTTCGTCTTTCCCGTACCCTCTTGCGGGGTGTAGTGCGGAGTATCGGCATACCTAGTTGTTGTATACATAATAGCAAGAATGAGCTAAAATAGCTCAGCAAGATAATTTCTATCAACTAACATCAAAGGAAAATAATCATCATCATATATATATATATTAACAAACAATTTTCAGTTATTATGGAAGGAAATTTTATTTCCGTTCAAGACATATACTTTTCAATTATCTTTGTACGAAAAGAAATATTATAATCTCAGTCTCTCTTCTAATATCATATAATATCAGTTTCTTTTTCTTAATTTCTATAACACTCAAAATACCATCTCAGTGTACTCTTCCAAGATAATATGAAACCTGAACAAATCTTTCACTATCACCTTCTCATTTCCTTCTTATGCAACAATTATATAAATTAATATAAAATCAGTTTCTCTTCATCTATAACAGTAATTCCATCTTTCCATATCATTTTTCTGTTTTCAGTATAAAAATCTGAAAACCATTTTTTCCAATTCTTTCCTTTATAGAAAACGTTGGGGATTTCCACTGTTGCCGAATACGTAAGGACGATGATCAGTCGCCTTCCGTACCCGTCCCTTTTACTACCGGTAGACGGAGGTAGGTTCTCCACCATCCCCTAGGAGGAAGGTTCACCACTACATCCTCCCTCGGCACTCTTGGGCCGGAATAAATATTGGATGCTGGACTGTGCCACTACCACACAGCCTCTTACGCTTTTTGTTGCAATCCCCCTTTTTCAAATCATTTTTTCCATTATCAAATACCATTTCACATTTTCCATTTCCATTCACATTTCCATTCACATTTCCCTTCACATATATCATTTCCATTTCCATTTATCATCACCTTTAAAATTATATATGTCATAATACTTTGTTTATGAGTCAGACATCTCCTCTGTATTCAATGAAATCAATATGCTTTTATATACATAAAGTGTTCCATTTATTTTAGAAATATTAAATAATACTCACTAATATCTATCACAACATTTAGAAAGAATATTTTTAACATAATATTATAAATCATATAACCCTAGTGATATGGGCTAAAAGTAAGCCCTAAAGACACATTTAATGTGGCATTGATTAGACCTAGAATGGTCCAAACGTGGGGCCCACCAGATGGGCCCAAACCCCAGTTATAATATTAATTTCGTAATTAATATTTAGGGATAATTAACAGCTGGGAGATACAAGTCAATAAGGACATTATCTCTACAAAGAGTAGCCTCCAAGCCACACAGTCATACAAGGAAACAGACTCCTACAAGGAATGGATCCGGAACCTTCCTAGAGGCGGTGACTTGCCCACCAAGTCACCTAACCCTACTACGATTTTAGGGCTTCTCAGCCTATATAAAGGGTCTGACCCCTCATCTCAGAACTACGTTTTATTGGCTTGATTCTCTTAATACAGAGATACGTAGGCATTCTGTGAGGACCGCTTAAGTCTCGAACGCAGAAGCAGCCATTAAAGCACGAAGCTCACGAACCCTAGCAATAAATACACATAAACCCTAGCCGCAATCTAATAACCTCGTTTTTATTCCACAACATTTGGCGCCGTCTGTGGGAAAAAGACATCAACCATGGTTCAAACACGAAGAACTGCACCAAGCACTACGGAGCCAATCGCTACCGAGGCCCTACCTCTTAGCTCTGCTCCGCCCCTTACTGAACAAGTGCTACCGACATCTGAGCAAGTACCTCCAACATCCGGGACTATCGTTCCATATCAAGTTTCTCAACCCCTAGGGACGACTACCCATGTTGAGAGTACGCTACCTCCGATCGTCCACACAATTCCAGGAACTAACCCGGGGATTTCTTCCCTGATTGTAGACCCCAACAACCCTACACGAGGGGTTCAGATCCACACCACGGATCTCCCCATAAGCACCAATCCAATGTATGGGATGCCCAATTACGGAGCTGGACCGAGTGGTCATGCCCTATATATTCGAGATCGAGATTATCGCGATTTTTCTGGTCCTTATTCAGATGAATCATCTTCTGGCGATGATTACGAGCGTGATGAAGCTCCGAGGAGGCGACGTGCAAGTAAAGAGCCTATGGGGAGAACTCGAACTATCCATGATGGACTCCCTTCAACAGCTGCTGAGAGGATTAAGGCTTATGAAGCCGAGATCTTAAAGTTAAAGGAAGATATGGCCAGGGAGCAAGCCAGATCAAATCAGACTTTGCCACCTCCCACGTCAGGACCGATTCCCTTTATAGATCTGGAGAGGCCTTCAAGAAGGCAAAGAAGGGCTACCGCCCCAACTGGAAGAACTACAAGGGTGGAAACCCCTAAGAGCAACCCCAAGGATCTGATGCCACTTGGGGATCCTGATGATCCCACGCCCCCATTCACCGAGGAGGTGATGAATGCCCACATATCAAGGAAGTTCAAGATGCCGACAATTAAGGCTTACGATGGAACGGGTGATCCCGCAAATCATGTTAGGACGTTCTCGAACGCACTATTACTACAGCCTGCAAGTGACGCCTTGAAGTGTAGGGCGTTCCCTCAAACCTTGTCGGGCATGGCTCAAAGATGGTATAGCCGACTCCCTGCAAACTCAATTGGCTCCTTTAAGGAGTTAAGTGCTGCTTTTGTTAGTCAATTTATCAGCGGGAGAGTTCATGAAAAAAGTTCTGCATCTCTCATGTATGTGGTACAAGGGAAGAATGAGAATCTGAGAGATTATCTTAAGAGGTTCACCAAGGAGACATTAAATATTACTGATTTAGAGAACAAGGTGGCCATGGTAGCCCTGGAGCACGGCACCACTGATCTTTACTTTAAAAGGTCATTGGCAAAGCACCCACCTGAGAATATGGTTGAGCTCCAACGAAGGGCTGATAAGTATATCAAGGCCGAGGACAGCACCATGAAGGATGTCGTGATACACAATGGAGGCAACGGGAACTCCAAGAAGCGAAGGCAAGACCAGGAGTATGATGACCAGGAATATGATGCTAGGGACAAGTATCCCCGAACTAGTGAGGACTCCGACTCTGCCCCTAAGAAGAGCCAAGGACCAAGGTTCACTGAGTATTCAAGGTTGAACACTCCCAGGAGTCGAATCCTATTGGACATTGAGAAGGATAAGGATTTCCGATGGCCGAAGCCACTCAGGGGTGATCCCACAAAGAGGAACAAAAATCAGTATTGCAGATTCCACAAAGACGTGGGGCATGACACTGATGACTGCAAACAACTCAAAGATGAGATCGAGTTTTTAATCCGTAGAGGAAAACTGAGCCACTTCACTAAGGGTGAAGATCGTGGTGGTCAAAGAAGAAATCATGATAGGAGCGATGATGATCGAGATCGAAACCCACAGCCCCGAGGGCCAGTAATCAACAAAGATGTAATCATGATAGGAGCTGTTATGTAGCCGCGTTAAGGCCTGATGGAGTCGGGGGGCAGGTTCTTCCGATTGAAGACATGGACGTTTGTAGTGATAAGGAACATCAAGAAAGGCCAGCAGAGGACATCACACATAAACCTCGGACAGCCATTAAGGCTAAGGCGTCAACTGACTTCGTGGTTGAATGCATCATTGGCAACCAAGAAATCGAGGGGCAGGAGATTGTACCCCAAGCTGTAAGTGAACTTCAGAATAAGAATGAGGTAACCAGAAGGAGTAGTGAGTGCTCTATTTTATTGGAGCATCAGAAATAAAATCAAGTGGTGCAAGCCTAGTCTTGCAAAGCCCCGATGGGTTCAAATTATCCTAGTAGTTTTTAGCTTCATATTTTATCTAGTAGAAGTAGAAATAAGGTTCGATGAAACCATCGCAGAGCATGTTGCTCCGAGTAGGACAGTAGTATTCTATGTAAGGGTTGAACCCATCTCAAGTTATTAATGCAAGTTTGTTTTCCATTCATTGATTATGTGATTTTATTTATGTACCTAACACCTGATGTGTGTAAGTCAAAGATGACCAAGTACCGAAAATAAAAAAAATACACGAATGGAAACAAACAAACGCATAAATAAAAACCCTGAAAGGTCGAGAGTTACTAAGAGTTTAAGTCCTTGAAGGACCCCGGATAAAAAACAAGAAGCAAAAATAGGTTTGAAAACCCTGAAATCAGAACTAAGATTCGAGACAAGCCGTGAAAGACATGAAGTCAAGTAAGGGATCCTAAAGACCTTTAGTTTGACATCAATCCAAAAGAAAGGTCGTGAATACTTGGTAGTCGACATATGAACACCAACGATGAACATGTAAACGTCAACCTCGAATCCTAGGATAAGGAACACGAGTTATTAGCCATGAAGGCCATGGGATAGCTATGAAGGCCAAACTTGAAGGGGTCGTGAACCTCCAGATAAGATCCAATGGTTGAAACTTCAAGTCAAAGCTTGAAAACCAATCTGAAATTTTGGACCCTCAATCCAGAATGCCAACATTGAAATATCTGAACAAGCATTGAGTGCCATCCTCATTCGAAAGGACAACAAGGTTCAGAAGCCTATCTACTATGTGAGCAAGATGCTGCATGCAGCTGAGTTAAATTATTCTCCCATTAAGAAGTGTGCTTTGGCATTGGTAACAGCCTCGAGGAAGCTACGATCGTACTTCCAGGCACATAAGATTGAAATCCTGACGGACCAGCAGCTGAGAAACATATTGCATAACCCGAAGGCTAGCTAAGTGGGCGATAGAACTCAGATAATTTGATATCGCGTACAATCCTCGAATTGCAATTAAAGCACAGGTACTCGTTGACTTCTTAGTTGAATATACCATTGACAACCAAGAAGTCGGGGGCAGGAAGGCACAACACCCCAGTAAGGGCAAGATGAGACACCCCAAGAGGGAGAGAACTTATAGTAAGGGCAAGATGAGACACCCCAAGAGGGAGAGAACTTATAAAGTTTAGAAGAAACATTGGGTGCTCTATTTTGATAGGGCATCAAAAACAAAATCAAGTGGTGCTTGTATAGTCCTACAGAGCCCTGATGGCTTCGCGATTGAATGTGCCTTGAAGTTGAATATTTTTCGACAACCAATAACGAGGCAGAGTATAAAGCCTTGAAAGCCGGACTAGGCTCGTCTTTAGCCATGAGGGCCAAAAATCTTAAAGTCTATGGAGACTCAAGGCTGGTGATAGCCCAAGTGAGTAGAGCTCTAAAAGCCAAAGATGAAACGATGTTGAAATATCTGAAAATTGTAAAATCACAGTTGGTATGGTATGATTCGAGGAATACCAACTTGTATAACCACCGATGCCTTGTCCAAATTCGCCTCGTCTGAAATCGAGAATTACACTAGAAGTGTTTACTATCAGGTCTTGGAGACCCCACTATAGAGCGCAAATTGTTGGCGCCCATCGACGTTGGAAGTTGCTAGACAGACCCCCATCAAAGCTCATCTTGAGACTGGTTGGCTCTATGATAATGCCTTGGAGGCACGAAACTGTCAGTGAGAGCATTGAGATACGCATTCGCCTTGATGGCCAACAAGGCCGTTTGCCTCAAATTAAGCTGGTTGTTTGAATTGAAGGCCTAAAAATCAGGAACTAGTGGCTAAATTCAAACCAAGGCAAGGTCCTACAAACCAAGGAAAGACCCGAAAGAAGAGGGAGAAGGTCAACCGGCTGTAGCCTATTGGAAACCTTTGTGGGCCATCAACACAAAGTGGACTTTAAAAAGGCCAAACAGCACCAGGCCTGTTAAGGCCCAAGTCAAAGTCAAATAGGGTTCCAATAAAGAAAAGCCCAAACATGTAATTAGGGCCCACGAGGAGAGGTCCCAAATTCTCATGAGCCTAAGGCCCAAAACCAAACAAGAGTCCCCAACAAAGTTGACTGAGGTCGAAACCAACGACCTCACTTTGTAGTACATTTCCGAGCTCAATCAAACGACCAGGAAAGTCTTAAATTCGAGGTCGAAAATATGCTATGGCTAAGTCGTAAATTTGAGGTCGAAAAAGAACAGAAAGTCACGAAAAATCCATACGACTTGAAATCCATTTGAGGTCGATATTCCTTAGAATTAAGATCGTGAGTCTGAGCTCGAAAATGAATTAGAAAATATGGAAATTCCTAACGACCTAGGATTAATTTTGAGGTCGTTTTAACGTTATTTGAGCTCGATAATTTCAGGTCGAAAAAACACTGGATTTCTACGAAAAAAGCCACGATCTGGCCCCTATTTGAGCTCGTTTTTTGAGCTCGAAATTGAACAAATTGAGCCTAAAACTTCCAGGTCGAAAATGACTTGAAAAATAGGTCAAAAGGATACGACCTGGGACTGTTTGAGCTCGTCCATTGAGCTCGAAATTGTACTAGATGAGCTCGAAAAGCTCAGGTCGAAAATGAACTAAACGAGCTCGAAAAAAGCCACGACCTGGGACAGTTTGAGCTCGAAAATTGAGCTCGAAAATGTACTAGTTGAGCTCGAAATGTCCAGGTCGAAAATGACTTGGGAAACAGGTAAAATGGCTGCGACCTGGGACAGTTTGAGCTCGAAAATTGAGCTCGAATTTAGCCTGGAAAAAAAAAAAAAAAAAGAAGAAAAACATGCAATTTTGGAAGCAAAATTAGTGATAAAATTTTAGAAAAATAAGTCGAAACGATAATTTCTGAATAGTACTAGTCTTCAGAAATAAAAAACGATAATTTCTGAATAGTACTAGTCTTCAGCTCGACCCCAGCCAGGGGCTCTGCCCCTTGGACCCCGCCCGGGGGCTGCCGCCCCTTGGACCCCGCCCGGGGGCTGCCGCCCCCGGACCCCCGCTAGCACCGTTTAGTGCCGATTAAGCACCATTTAATGCCGATTAGCACATATTAGTGCCTGTTAGCACCGATTAGTGCCGATTAGCACCGTTTAGTGCCGGTATAGCACCGTTTAGCGCCGATTAGTGCCGTTTTATGCCATTTAACATTGTTTAACACTGTTTAAACATTGTTTAAGGCTGATTAGCGCTGTCTAGTGCCATTTAACACCGCTTAGTGTCGTTCAACATCGTCGTAAATTGCGTTGGTCGCTCCACGCTTTACATTAAGATGATAAGTTGAAAATACTCATGTAAGAGCAATAAACCCTGACCCAAGTCTCATGTAAGGCCGTTATAACTTCAAGGAAAACCTGATCAGTTTTCCTAGAAGTTGGGGGGCAAATGATATGGGCTAAAAGTAAGCCCTAAAGACACATTTAATGTGGCATTGATTAGACCTAGAATGGTCCAAACGTGGGGCCCACCAGATGGGCCCAAACCCCAGTTATAATATTAATTTCGTAATTAATATTTAGGGATAATTAACAGCTGGGAGATACAAGTCAATAAGGACATTATCTCTACAAAGAGTAGCCTCCAAGCCACACAGTCATACAAGGAAACAGACTCCTACAAGGAATGGATCCGGAACCTTCCTAGAGGCGGTGACTTGCCCACCAAGTCACCTAACCCTACTACGATTTTAGGGCTTCTCAGCCTATATAAAGGGTCTGACCCCTCATCTCAGAACTACGTTTTATTGGCTTGATTCTCTTAATACAGAGATACGTAGGCATTCTGTGAGGACCGCTTAAGTCTCGAACGCAGAAGCAGCCATTAAAGCACGAAGCTCACGAACCCTAGCAATAAATACACATAAACCCTAGCCGCAATCTAATAACCTCGTTTTTATTCCTCAACACCTAGATAATAACTGATACCATTCTTCATATAACTCTAGATAACAACTGATACCAAGCTTCATATAACTCTAGATAACAACTGATACCATTTGATGTGTAAAATAACTGCAAGCGCACAGTGGTTAATTGTAGCAAATACAGGTCGATCCTCAGAGACTATGAATTTTCAAAACCCTAATAATTAACTCAGGCGAACTAGACAATAAGATTTGAGATGAGTTTTAATTAACCTAATTAACCTAATTAGCAAAGATTATCAAATAATATGGAAAACCTAGGAATCCGAATCCATCAATCAATCACAATTAATATCAACTCGCCCTAAAATCAATCCTCTTTTCTTCACAAATAAGATATATCAATTAACGAGACAAGCATATACTATGAAACTTGTTATCTAACAATAACCTATCAAAACTTCAATGAGCAAGCATAGGCTATGAAAAACAAATCCAGTAACAATAATATATCAAAATCACTTTGTCAATCGATCAATTAAGCACCAAGAAAAATTATGAGAATTAATTAATAGGAACGAGAAGAAATCAAAAGTAATTAAATTAACTTCATCTTCATCCTAGGGAACTAATTTAGCTAAGCATGTTCATGTAAATAAGCAAAACAATAATAAATACTAATTAATATATAAAAGTTACGTGAACTAAATTGATGACACAATCTAATCTATGTTATATAAACTAATACTAATGGACATGTACGTGAATTGTAAACAAGAACATGGCTAATAATTAAGTGTACTTCATGGACCAGCCGTGCTAAGTTGTAGCCGAGAAGAGGACTCGCCGGAAAATTAATCAACGAAACAAAAGTGTTGAATTTAATAATGCAAAAAGTGTTTGAATCAAATAAAAAAACTGTTTAGATCGAAAGACAATTAAATCTAATCTACTCCTAATTATCGTGTCTAAATTGGTGTCTAAAGTGGTGTCTCAAATACAAGAGAGGAGCCCCATATATATAGGGAAAAACTTGGGCTTGGGTCTTCGATTACAAATTTGATATTGAATATAATTTCTTCAATTTCCTTTTCTTCCTGGATAAGTATTCGATTTTTCCTCCAATTTCTTTGACTTCAAGTATTTTCCACCTCCTTTCCCTTTTTGCACCTTTTCCTGCTAGAAATCTGTTTTTATTTATTTTCCTACAAAACAAAATAAAACAATTTATTAATTAATAAAATTACGAAAACGGACATAAAATAGGTATTAAAAATATTATGAATTATGGACCTATCAAATGCCCCCATACCTATCTTTTGCTCGTCCTCGAGAAAAATAAAAAAATAAAATACTATCTAATATATAATACCACTTCCGTAGGTGATCACGGTTGCATTTGGCATATGCAACAAGCCCTTTAAACCCCTAGGCAGCCCTAGTGGACGAGTGAGGTCTCGTGAGGGCCTATAGTGAATGTACCCACAAAATCCATCTAGCTCATGTAAAAGATTGCTCAATGCAACACCACACATACAAGTCATCTCATGCTACATCAACTAAAGAAATCAAAATGAATTTGCAATGTCTTGGTGTGTAAGGTGCAAGTATTCACATAGTCTACTCAAAGAAATATGCATAGGTCATCAAAAGTCCACGTCAAGTGTAAGAATAAGTTGGTAACCTTGCTAAGACCACAAGAGTACACCTTAGAGTCAAAACTTGGGATCTCATATGCAGAAACAAGTAACAACTCACCTTTCACTCACAAAAGAATATTCACTCAAGAACAAGGGTAAGTGTATCACTCAATTCCAACAAAATCATAAGCATGCTTGACATTTGATATCAATCTAACTTTAACACAACATACATCAATGACGATAATCAAAAGGTCTTTTATTTTGGTTGTAACGGGGCTAGGGACAAGGTATGTCAAGTAAGGCCAAATAAGGTGAAGTGTCAAAAGCTAGCAGAAACCATTATAAATCACACACAACACCATACATCATCCCAACACATATTTTCTAATTTTTCCAACAAAATGCTTGACTAGTCGAATGAAGAAGGATCACACAATCACAAAAACATAAGTATGCTCTCAGATAACTTTTTCTCTTTTTTTTTTTTTGAATTTTTTTTCTTTTTTTCTTTTTTTTGATTTGATTTGATTTTTTTTTTGAGAGCTAAGATAGATAATATATATATACAACCACAATCCTTCTTCAAAAATTTCTTGAATGACTAACAAGTAAGCAACAAAACCCAATATTTCCCCAAAAGTAATGAACAAAAGTACCCCATCTCACACACCTTATTACTCCCTCACTTCCTACTAGCCTTTGACAAATTGGGATCAAGTATACGTTAGGTTACACAAGAAAAAGGTCTGGGCAAGTAATGTGGTATGTCATCGAAAAAATAGGATTAAGCTCAAAGGGGTAACTAATTGATCATATATAAAGGGTGTGGTAATTTGGATAATAATAGGTTATTCCTAAATGCCTTTATCATCTTATCATCAAATAATGTCATGCATTTCAAGAAAGGTCTCAAACAAGTGCTAGCAATGCAAACAATATGTGGACACTCAAGCAAACGAATATAAAATGCAAAAGATATGCATATAGGCTCAAAATCTCACTGGGTGGAAAAACATAATCAATCCCAAGCAAAAATCTCTTTAATGCACCTACTTGTACTCAAAGCATGGAAACCAAATCTTCTTGCACATATTCATGTCCTTTTAATTACTTACAACATTCAATAAGTCTACTAGTTTCAACTCACTAGTGTATGTGTGTGCACAAGAACTTAGCATATCACTTCTCAATCAAAAGCATCAGAATCACAAGAGTACTATAGCATGTAAGGGTGCATCAAGCCTACTTATAACAAGTAATCATTTCACAAGGCTAGAATTATTTTTTGATTTTTTTGATTTTTCAATTTTTTTGGATTTTTTTTTTATATAATGATACTACTAAATCCCTCCCCCATACCTAAATCATGCATTGTCCTCAATGTATGCAAATGAGAGAAAAATGACAAAGTAAAAGGACGAGAATACCTGATAAAGGCAAGACGGAGAAACATTATTACCTATAAACACACACAAACACAACACAAAAACTCACACACACAGTTGCACACATACACACTCCCCCATACCTAAACTTCACTGTATGGGAGAAACGAAAAACACTTACTAACCAATACCTGATCGAGGAAAAACAACACATGTACCACAATCATCAAACATGTAAAACACACCCATAAAAACATCATTATCCACTAGAGAAATAACATCACTCACCAAAATAAAACTCATACACCTAACATCATTCATAGACCAATTAAATGCTTCTTTATATTTTTTAAGCAAATTAATCACTTGAAATTCTTGGTTATGAACTAAGTCATTAGAAAGAACATGATGAGTTTCATTATTAACTATCAAAGACTGATCAAGAGTGGAAAAAGATAGATTAGGAACGGAGGTGGGTGGCTCACCTACAGAAGTCTTAACAACGGACTTAGGCTCAAAAGAAATATCCTCAAGTTGGGTTTCATGCTTAGAACAAATGGCATTCAATTCATCTAACATCGGATCAGAAGAAAAACTTCTATAAAGCTCATGAAGTTCTTTATTACTCTCATACTCTAACATAACATCTTTCTCAAGAAAAGATTCAATTGAACTATCCTCAAGATTCGACCATGAAACAACCTCATCTATCAAATTAACTCCTACAGGTTGATCAAAAAGCTCATTAGGTTGATTTCCTACATTAAAGACATTAAGATCTATCGTCATATTTCCAAAAGTGAGTTTCATCGAACCATTCCTACAATTAATCAAAGCATTAGACGTAGCAAGAAAAGGCCTTCCTAAAATAATAGGAATTTGATTTTTGAGATTTTTGACTGGTTCGGTTTCTAGAACAACTAAATCGACGGGAAAGACAAAATCACCAACCTTAATCAACACATCTTCCACTATACCTATTGGAGTTTTAACAGAACGATCAGCTAACTGAAGAGTAACACTAGTCTTCTTAAGTTCACCTAAACCCAAGGCTTGATAGACTGATAATGGAAGAAGATTCACACTCGCTCCTAGATCGAGTAAAGCTTTATCAATGAAAGTATCACCTATGACACAAGAGATAGTAGGACAACCAGGATCCTTATACTTCACAGGGATTTGATTTGACAAAATAGAACTAACATGAGATGTTAAGAAAGCTTTCTTAGGAACATGAGTGGTTCTTTTATGGGTACACAAATCTTTTAGACACTTAGCATAAGAGGGAACTTGTTGAATCGCATCTAAAAGAGGAATGTTAATCTTGACTTGCTTAAAGACTTCCAAAATCTTATCTAACTGAGCAGATTGTTTGTTTGAAGTAAGCCTTTGAGGAAACGGGGCTTTCGGTTTAAAGACTTTTTCATTAGACACATCAGAGTGGGGTTTCGAAGGTGGTTCATTAGATGGTGATGACTCATCAGATTTATCTACTTCAGAATTCTCGGGATTTGAAGATTGCTTAAGACTAGGATTCAAGAGCAAAGGATTTGGTTCAGATGTTAGCTTATCTTCTTCTTCAGTATTGACACCAGCATGATTATTGAATTGATTACCAGACCTTAGAGAGATAACAGAATTCACATTTTCATGAGACTTTTGATTTGGATGAAATTTAGGATTAGTCTCAGATTCACTAGGAAATTGATTTTTCTCTCTCTCACTGATTGTGTTTGCCAATTGACTGACTTGGACCTCTAGCTTAGATATGGCTTGAGTGTTAGAATTTAATAACTGCCTATCTTGGGTCATAGCTTGCATGAAAGATTGTTGAGATTTGAGTAATGCCTCCATACTCTTTTCAATAGAATTCAGTTTCTTATCAGATTCACTAAAGCCAGGAGGATTTATGGGGACTGAGTTTGGATAATGACCAAGATTTTGCGGAGGATATGAATTAGGATTTTGAGTTTGGTATGGAACAGGATTGGGCTTTTGAAAAGCAGGTTGAGGATTTTGATTGTACTGATTGTATTGACCTTGGTTCCATGAGAAATTTGGGTGATTCTTCCAACCAGGATTATATGTGGGTGCATAAGGATCATTCCTAGCTCTAGGTTGAAACATGGCATTGACTTGTTCAATTTCAGGGCAATTCTCTACCACATGATTAGGAGAACTACAGTTTGCACAGAGAGACATTTGAGAGGACACATTGTTGGTTTCTAAGGCTTCTAGACGTCTAGTGATTGTAGCTAACTTAGCTTCGGTTGCAATAGAATTACCAACTACGCGTAAGCCCTTAGATGAGTTAGAATTTTCAGCTTCCTGATTAGGTTCCCTAGTTGACTCCCACAACATTGTTCTTTCAGCTAACTCCTCAAAAAATTTCCAAGCTTCATCTTCATCTTTATCCATAAACTTACCATTGCACATAGACTCTAACAAAGCAGTGGTTTGGCTATCTAAGGCTTCATAAAGAATTTTGCAAAGTCTCCATTTTTCTATACCATGTTGAGGACATTTAGACAACAACTTTTTAAATCTATCAAAATATTTCCAAAAAGATTCATTCCGATTTTGTTGAAATTGGTTGATTTCATTCCTAAGTCTGTTTGCCTTATGGTTTGGAAAATATTTTTTAAGAAAGATAGCAACAAATCCCTCCCATGTGGAAATAGAATTAATGGGTAGACTATACAACCACTGTTTAGCATCTTCTTTTAAAGCAAAATTAATAAGTCTGAGCCTAATGGAATCCTCACTTAATTGTTGAAGTTTCTGCAATGCACACACTTCCTCAAACTCTCGAATGAAAAGATATGGATCCTCTCCCTCTACCCCAGCAAACCTAGGTAACATGCTAATGTTGTGATGTTTGATTTCAAAATTATTCGCGGTTACTGCGGGTAAGACTATGCATGAGGGTTGAGCGGTACGAGCGGGGTAACAACGGTCTTTGAGTGAAACAGCCATGACTACGGGTTGAACTTCTAATTCTTTTGACTCAATTCTAGTGGATGAAGAAAACTCGAGTTGCCTTACTACTTTAGGAGATGATAGATTGGTTTGCCTTACTAATCTAGATGTAGTGTCTCGAACCCAAGCACTTTGCATACAAGAGAAGTAATCAAATAAGCACGTAGCAGACAAGAGCTATAAGTAAGCACCTAAAAAAAATGGAAAATTAAAAAGAAAAATCTGTATTATCCTAAGAAAAATCTAGACCTTGCTCCTAACAATAAGATACTACTAAAAGTCACAACTCAAAAAGCATTCGTCCTGACTGGCCAGGCAGGTGCAAGCATTGCCAAGAGGCTAAACACCTTTCTAGACACCAATCTAAATTAGCCAGGTAAGCGTCAAGCTTGCCTAGACACCAAACGAAAGAATACTCAGTGATTTGCTCCTCCCAGATTCTCTTCCTAATTGAGCGCGAGATCCTAGGGGCCAACGTCTATTTAATTTTATTAAGGAAAGGGTATGCAAGATGAACGAATTAGTGATTTGTGGGCCAAGGAAAGGGTGATGAAATCCCTCACCTTATCTTGTAATTGGGTGGCACCCTTAAGATTGATTGAATGATGCAACACACAAAGAACAAGAAAATAAACACTTATGGATGCACTACACTACGTGAAATCAATAAATACAATAAAGAAATCTAGATGATGTGATCCTATGTGAGAGAATGAATGATGCAGCAAACTGGTTTTTAACAAAAAAAAAAAAAAAATTAACTAACTAATATTTTTGGGTTTTTTGAATATTCAATTTTTTTGGGTTTTTTCAATAATAATGAAAAAAAAAAAATAAAGAGAGGTGATACGGAATACCGAAAAACGCTTCCAAAAATTTCAAAAGAGACAGCGAGGCCTTCCAACGATCTTCTTGTCCAAGCTTTTCTCCGCTTCACAATTCCCTAAAAAAACAAACAAAAGAAAACAAGAAACTAATCCGAAGAATTAATATCAAGGAGTGAAAAATACCAATAGTCCCCGGCAGCGGCGCCAAAAACTTGATGTGTAAAATAACTGCAAGCGCACAGTGGTTAATTGTAGCAAATACAGGTCGATCCTCAGAGACTATGAATTTTCAAAACCCTAATAATTAACTCAGGCGAACTAGACAATAAGATTTGAGATGAGTTTTAATTAACCTAATTAACCTAATTAGCAAAGATTATCAAATAATATGGAAAACCTAGGAATCCGAATCCATCAATCAATCACAATTAATATCAACTCGCCCTAAAATCAATCCTCTTTTCTTTACAAATAAGATATATCAATTAACGAGACAAGCATATACTATGAAACTTGTTATCTAACAATAACCTATCAAAACTTCAATGAGCAAGCATAGGCTATGAAAAACAAATCCAGTAACAATAATATATCAAAATCACTTTGTCAATCGATCAATTAAGCACCAAGAAAAATTATGAGAATTAATTAATAGGAACGAGAAGAAATCAAAAGTAATTAAATTAACTTCATCTTCATCCTAGGGAACTAATTTAGCTAAGCATGTTCATGTAAATAAGCAAAACAATAATAAATACTAATTAATATATAAAAGTTACGTGAACTAAATTGATGACACAATCTAATCTATGTTATATAAACTAATACTAATGGACATGTACGTGAATTGTAAACAAGAACATGGCTAATAATTAAGTGTACTTCATGGACCAGCCGTGCTAAGTTGTAGCCGAGAAGAGGACTCGCCGGAAAATTAATCAACGAAACAAAAGTGTTGAATTTAATAATGCAAAAAGTGTTTGAATCAAATAAAAAAACTGTTTAGATCGAAAGACAATTAAATCTAATCTACTCCTAATTATCGTGTCTAAATTGGTGTCTAAAGTGGTGTCTCAAATACAAGAGAGGAGCCCCATATATATAGGGAAAAACTTGGGCTTGGGTCTTCGATTACAAATTTGATATTGAATATAATTTCTTCAATTTCCTTTTCTTCCTGGATAAGTATTCGATTTTTCCTCCAATTTCTTTGACTTCAAGTATTTTCCACCTCCTTTCTCTTTTTGCACCTTTTCCTGCTAGAAATCTGTTTTTATTTATTTTCCTACAAAACAAAATAAAACAATTTATTAATTAATAAAATTACGAAAACGGACATAAAATAGGTATTAAAAATATTATGAATTATGGACCTATCACCATTCTTCATATAACTCTAGATAACAACTGATACCATTCTCTTTCACCTCTCTTTACCATAAAGCATATTCGCTCCATTCATAATCATATCCACATTCATATTTCATAATTTATATCCATTTCTCTTTAATTCCAATATCAGGGAAATAATTCTTAGCAATATAGCAAACATAGAATTACATATATATTCCATGAAATCATTTACTTTGAAAATAAAATAGTTTTCCAAGGTAAGGATAGAAGAAATCTTGCCTCGATCTCTGTATCCTGGAAGTATGGCTCGTGGCTCTCCCGAAGTTTCTATAAACACAAAAAGGACCGTCGTTAGAATACTACATCCCTTTCTCACTTCACCTTTATATAACTACACCCTTAATGCTTACTATGTGAATAACATGCTATTATAACCCAAGTGTTCCAAGAACCTAACCATTTTAGGTTAAATCAAGGTTTTCTATGTTTGTTCACCATTTCCCTTAACAACCACACTTGACTATAAAAATTCTCAGAAAATAAAGATTTCGAATTTTACTACAAGGTCAACTGGTAATGACTCTTTGACTATCTTACTACAATATCCCAAAATTTTATAATTTTTAAAAGTGTTTAAGTATGGTAGTTATAGCCTCAAAGTTGGTACAACTACGTTTTCTCGACTATCGAACGTCTTTCACTAAAACTGACTTTTCTCCTAAACCGTTCATCAGATTTTAACGCACTTTATATCAAAACGATCTATGAACTAAGCTCTACCTTTTTATGGTCGAATGGTACCCTAGGCAGGGTGCTACCGTACGGGCATTGGTGTCCAAAAACAGGGCAGTTTCTGATTCTAACGGAAATCGGACATTATAACGGCTATATTTTCATACTTTCCAAAAATCCAACTCCTCCAAATCAATCATCCACCTTATACACCATCACCTACACCATGTGGTCATCTTACCAACCATGGTTACAAGCACATACTCCTTCCATATTCAATCAACTCAACTTATAACACATATATCATCATGAATAATCACTTATCATAACCTTAATCACTAAACTTTCTATAATCCATCATATATTCAAAGTAATACTAAAGGGTCTTGAGATTTATACCTTCTTGAAGCTTTAACAACCCTTATCAAGCCTTGGGATATGCTTAATCAACCTTATACTAGCTTGGATCAACTAAAGAAACCATAAAAACAAAGTTAGTTTCTAAGGGTTACTATTCATCATCACTTTTGTAAAAATCATAACAAATTGAAAAATAAGAGTTTGGCTCTCAAATTTTTACCACATCTTGGCCTCTGCATAAGATTTGATTTGAGCTATAGATCACCAAAAACAAAGCTTCCTACTATGGTTTTGAGCTCCATCTTTTCGCTGGACAGAAACTGGACAGGTTTGGTTCTCCCACTTTGAGCATGGATTTGACTAGGCTATACTACTTGGATTGCTATGAAATTTGGAGCGAATCATGCCCATGGAGTGGAGAGGTTGTGGTTAAAATTTGGTGATTTTATCATGGATAGAAATGGAGATATGAATTTTTCTTTGCCTTTGGTTTCTGCTGGACAGTCTGTGGAATGGTGTGTTTCTTTGTGTTTTCTTTGCTTTCTCTCTTGGATAACGATGTATCCTCTTGTTTCTATCTCTTTACATCAGATCCTTATCCTTTAATTAAGTGTGTTTGAAGTCCACCAATCCTAGGGTGTCAAGTGTAAAGCTTAAAACAAGTTGATCCATTAATAATTGCATGGTAGTCCTTGGTTTCTAGCACTTTGCATCCAAGTCCTTCCTTCCTATTCTTATTTGCACCAAGGGGCTTCCTTCTCTTTCACACTAATATCACTTAATATCAGCTCCATACTTGGGTTGGGCCGAATTTGGGCCTTTGGTTTGGGTTTTGTACAAAGTTCTCTCGTCATCTGATTCATCGAACGATTTCTGCGATCGTCTCAGTGGTTTTTCTCTTGTAAATCTCTTTAATATATTTTATCCTTTCCCACATCATATATTAATGTGTTAGGGTGATTCTAATCCTCAAGTAGGTATTAGATCCAATATCCTTGGTATATTCTCTTTTTCTCAGAAGTTGCTCTCCTGGTTATCTCTCGGGTTCTCAAGCATTCTCAAACTCGTTTAACAATCTAAATTCCCTTGGCATTTCTTGACTTGATCACTCCTTGGTTTAACCTAATTTCACTATTTCCTCAAGATATAAACCCTTTAACATTTCTATACTCCTTAATATCACATTCAATAGAGTCTCAATCGAAATCGAAAATCCTTAAAGTCCATATTCAGGAATTTCTGAAATCCATTGTCATTTTGAGTCACTCATTTTCATAGTACAACATCAATATGGTTCCTGATTATTCATTTTCCATTTCAAATCTAGGGTACTTACATACCCTTTCCCTAAATCCTCAAAATTTACTGTTCATGTGATCACTGTAGCATTGCTAAAGTTAGGGTTATTACAACATCAATGGCAACACTTTTAGTTTTTGATAAAAAAATACACAATTTGAATATAGGCACTCCCAAAAAAACCAAATCAATACAATTACAACAATTTATAATCCTTAATCCCAAATAAAACAATACATCTACGGATCCACTACTTAAAATTAAATACATTTCTTCCTTCAAAAAATTCATAAATAGGGACATGCTCCTTTAGTAGCACCTGGTGCAGCTCTGCATCTGATGTAGGTGCCTGCTCACTGAATGTTTCACATGGTTGAGCCAGATCATTGTAAGGACACCATGAAGTCCAGTGATCTCCTTTCTTACTGCAGGTTCTGCAAACCATAAGAACAACACCTGCTTTCCCAATTTGAGACAAAACATCACCACTAGCCTTTGCTTCTTCCTGTCAGGAGTAAGTCATATGATGAATCAGAATGTTACTATATCAAAAGAAACATGCCCTTCTGTCTGTTCAATGCAATTCCAACAAATCCATAATAGAAACATTTATGAATCATCACTCACGAAAAAAATATGGAAATTAAATTTCTTCACAATAAGAGACTGTAATTTCTTGCCAGTTACTAATATTTAACTTAACTGATTGTCTGTAATAAGAGACTGAAGTCCTTTCGAAATCAGGGTAAAAAAAGTCAGCTGTTCGAGCTGTTTGTTTAGGTGTTTCTGGTGTCAACAATCCAAACGATTAGGAACAGATATTGAATCGGTTGAGGTTGGTTTGCTATCCCATTTTTCTGCCAAGAGGAAGTATTATGAAAAATGTTAATTATCATTAAGTGGACATTTCTCAATTTCCTTGTAGATAAGCATCACGAAAATCATATAATTTTGAGTTCCAATTGCATAGAAGGTAGTAAGGAACTATAAGCTCTATGTCACTTGAGGCATACTAGGGACCACAAGTATAAAAAGATTTTGGCAAGGATGTAGAGAGTTAGATATATATGATGTAATTATGTAAAATGGTAGCGAAATGTATTTTAAAATCACGATTATAATTCTAGAACCTTCTGTGATAAAAAGATACCTTCCATTCTATTAGGCTGCCACCTTGCAAAAGCTTGACTTGCAGGCTTATCTGTCCAGCGTAGGGTTATCACACATTCTGACACAACAGAATAGCCTATCTAAAACAAACAGAGCTGTTATGTGAGCATCAACAATATTATATCCAAGGAAAATGCTTAATGAGTAGAATAATCGAAATCAGGAGAAATGCAACTTGTTTAACTAAAATTAATCTGAAACACAATTAGAAGTGTTTTTCCAAACACTTGTTTTAAAACACGTATAAGTTTTAAAACAATATTGTCGGAAACTAATCTGAAACAACTTGTTTTTCCAGCAAGTTTTTCTTTTGTCTTTCTGGACAGCCTTACATAAGAAATGTCATCATAACTTAAATTCATTAAAACAAGGTTCTAAGCCATCGTAATAGTTAAAGAACCCATTTAGAATTCATTTAACACACAACATCATAATAGTTAAAGAACCCATTTAGAATTGTTTGTGTGGGTGTAAATGATTAGCAACGCCTAGACTCTGATGACCGGATATATAAAGCCTTTTGCAACATGCACTTTTTCTCAATTCACTTTATGTACAAAATTAATTGTTAGAGTCTGTCACTTTAATTATTGAACAAAAATTAAGAGATTGAACATTTGAACTCATTTTCCACAATCAAGTCCATTATGTGGCCACACTAAATAAGGACAATGAGGACAATGTTCATTTACCACAGTCTCCGGAGTATCCTATTGCTGGCACATTATCCAAGGGACCCTTGTATTCTGAGACACATCCATGTTGGCTGCCCATGAAGCATATGTTTTGCCAGCATCTCTATATGCTCCTTCATAAAAGCCATACTCATTCTCCACCTACATAAAGAAGTTATAATTTTTTTGTGCACACCATATAGAACTCAGAAGTCTAAAATTTTTGAATTTAAGAATAGTTATTTCCAATAGATACAGACTTTAGTGGTAACAGGGAAAATATGATCAAATGATTTATATAATGTAGAAATTATAATTATATTTTACTAAAGTTAAGTAAAAGTTTGTCTTGCCTGACTTAAGATGATGGAGCCTCCTTGCGATGCAAAAACCTTCTCATGCTTCATCATATTTACTATTTTTTCCATAAATGTTTGCATGTAATGCTGAAATTTTAACCGAATCATAACAAAAAATTTCTGCCTTAATGAACATGTACCAAGTTGATAATATACTTCTAGGTTAGAAAATCCATTTGAGGCCCACAAATGTTATCAATTAAACTAGAGCTCCTACCTTGAAGGGCACATTATCAGTCCAGAAAATAGTGCCATTAACATAATGCAACCAAACAGGTACACCTCTGCATCAACACAATCAACCTTTTAATTTGATTTTTTAATCACTGGTGTCAAAATGGAAGGAATATAAAATCAACCAAATAAGACCAATAGCTTTATAATATAACTCACAATTCACAAGACGTTGATTCAAAGAACATATTCATGCAAACAACTATAATTTGTAGTGATATATACAAATCTCATTCTTAGATTACTATTAAATGTAATTAATGTCATGTTTCAGCCACCTAAATAATGATAAGTTAAATCCTAAATGTATGAACCCTCTAATCCTAGTTGCTCAGCCACTCCCTTGACAACTACACGGTCTCTTCCTTGCACCTGTAGTTTTTTTTAAACAAAGGAACAGACATTAGCATACACACAACAAAAAAACCAAGCTAGAATGTCAAAAAGGTTGCCAATGACGTTAATAGGTGACATTTGAATGCGAATCCAAGTTTAGATGCTTAAGAAGGCATGGAATGGATATGAAAGATGTAGTATTCAGAAATCACTTTAATCACGCAATAGAATGAACATAAAATAAAGACAAAACAATCAAGAGTTACCTGAACATAATGGCGGTTCAGTTGTTCTTAACTACATACTTTTGCAATAGCTGCACACAACGCAGAACACTTCATCATCTTCTTGTTATTAGTCCTCGCAGCAAGTTGCATAACCGACCTCCACCTCAAATTAGCATTCAAACCATAACCATAAAAAACCAAGTCAAATACTCATAAAACATGAACATCAAATACTTACAAAACAACAAATACTCACAAATAACGAACACGATTAAAACCGAACATGAAACAAGACCCAAATAATTGAACACGCAAATAAATAAGATATAGAAATACCTTGAACTCAGAATACCCAAATCGAACATGACGGAAATCCTAATTTTGAAGCCCCAAATTAAACCCGATTCAAGCCCCAAAATTGACCTTACCCATTTGAAACCCTAATTCAAAATCAACCGTGAGACAGAAAGAAGCCCCAAATTAGTGAAAAAAAATATTAAACTAAAGGCCAAATTGAACCAATTGAACCCGAATACTAAAGCAGCAAAGACTGTGAGAGATGTGCATGTAAGAGAGAAAGAGAGGAGAGAGTATAGAGATTGTGTCTGAAGATTTTGTGAGTGTGTGTGCGCGCGCGGAGAGAGATATAAGCCAAGAGCGAAGAGAGAAGAGACCGAGAGACTGCAGTGACAAAAATGGAAGGGAAGTGAGGATTGTTTTTACCAAGTGTAAGAAAAGAGCAGCGATATACTGAATTGGTTGGGCGAGCTTTTTGCTGCTCACCAATTTGTCCCAAATTGTCATGGTTTTGTCTCTTGGAGGGAAAAGATAATTCAATTTTTTTTTATTTGGAAAAATTATTTATTTTTCATTAAATATTCAATTTTTTTTACATAATTTGAAACAATATATTTAAATATTTTTAATCATATACAAAAATATTTTTATTTTAATGATATATTAAAATATGTATAGAAAAAAATCATTTTAAAAATTTTGTTGAATAATATTTAATGAACATAAAAATAAATTATTCACCTAAATTTTTTTTAACATTTTTAATGAAATATTCACTTCTACTTCTTGAATTTTATAAAAACTGTTAGGTCGACTACACAATAAGCAATCAAATACTGTATTAGTAACTTAACAAGAATATACTGTTTAACAATTAAAAACTGTTTGGAATTAACAATTCCTCTCTCAGTGATGTAAATATCACAGAGAGCTGCTTAGGTTACAATCAATGAATTTCTCAATGTTCAACTACCCTTCTAGGGTTAACCTAACTGTATTTATAGAACATACAGCTTCGTACAATCAGTAACTGATTCTCCTATAATCAAGCTATACAATTGATATCAATCACGATTGCTCCAGTCTTCCAAGTCAACTCAATCTCTTTGACAGCTTTCCAAACTTCAAAGATATTGCTTCCATACTTATCTTGCATCAACCTTTAAACACTGTTGACTCTTCAGACAATACCGCTACAGAGTTTAACAACCTCTGTTGCGCTTCCAGTCAGTGTTTAACTAAACTCTGACTGCTTCCAGCTAAACTCTGTTTTCTGACTTTAGCTTCCAAACACTGTTCTCATCAATCATTTCTAACAATCTCCCCCAACTTGTCCATTAGCAAAAATGTACAAGTTTACAGTAAATGATGATGTCAAAAAAAATACAAAGTTTTACAGTGTTTAACATACAAACAGAGTTTAAACTTTTACTTAACAAACTTACAACTTTTGTCTACCTAACTTCCTCAAGATCAGGAGCTGTTCTGAGATAATCAATCAACAACCTTCTCTCAGCATGTTCAAGTTCAATCTCCATAGCTTCCTTGATCTCTTTCAAATCTGGATCATTCTCATCAGTTTGAAAAATAGCAGCTCTGAGATCATAGATCTTGCTTCTTCTCATCTCATTTCCCAACCTGATGTATTTCACTTCTTCAGACTTTACATTGAAATCTAGAACAGTAACTCCAAGATCAGTCTTCAGCTTTGTAGTTCCCTTCTCCATTTCAATCAGATTGCCATTACAATCTCTGTATTTAGGAACATACTTGCTGTTGAATTTCATTTGCCTTCTTGCAAGGTTCTGAATCATTCTTTGTCTGAGCACATTTGCAACTGACTGAGCTCTTTGATTTCTCACTCTGAAAATATACAGAACATATTCAAGTTCTTCCCAGTATTTTAATTCGATATCCTTTTCAAAAACTTTAAATACTGTTCCATCAGCCATGAAATATAGCAAGAAATCCTTCTCTAGACTCTTCTGATATACAAGCTGTACTGACTCCAGTTTGTCTAAACTCTCTTGAGTGACACCACCTCCTGGAGCAGACAGTGAAGAAGGATCTCTAGGACCAACATATTGCCTTTTATCTCTGTGTGAGCCTATGCCTCCTTTGTTGTATCCAACTTTACCAGACAAAGCTCTACCATCAGTAAAATCCATTGGAATTGTAGCTTCTAGTCTTGAATCATGAGGAGCACCTCTCTTAAATGTTGATTTCAACTGAAAAGACAACAATGGTGTGGTCACAACTTGTGCAGCAACAGAGGTTGTGTCTTCATATTTCTGTACAACATGTGTATCAACTGAGGTTGTAACAATACTTTTCAGCTTTTGCTTAGCTTCTACATCTGTTGGTTTTCTGAATACTTGCATTCTTTGATTTGTACCAACTGGTTCTTTGATTTGAATGCCTTTAAGAACAGGCTTTGCAGCTTTAGCAACTTTCACATTCTTCTTTGCTTTTTCAGACTTTAGAGCTTTCAAATGCTTTTCTTGTAAACTCTTCTCTTCAGCTTTAGCATCTTCTAAAGTAACTCCCTCTGCATTCTCTTCCATGAAAAGATTAACAGCTAACTCCTCATCAGTCTTTGGATTTGATATTAATTCCAAACTCTTGGTCTTTGAAGTACCTTGAGTTTCAGTGTTTATTCCAACAGACTGTGATTTAAAAGATTTGCCAGATCTCAGAGTTTGCTTTTCAGAGTTTAACACCTTACTCTTATCACTCGCCCCTCCATCTCCAGCATCATCCTTTTGAGTCAGAGTTTGAGAAACTTTGCATTTAGACTTAGCAACTCTCTCCCCCTTTTTGACATCATCAGGAATGAGTATTGATGTAATGAGCTCCAAAGAATTAGCAATAGAATCAACCTTAGCAAACAAGGCAGTTTGATTCTCTTCAACTTTTCCTAGCCTGGCAAAGAGAGTGTCTTGAACTTTGGATAGCTGTGCAGCTTTTATTTTGGACTCTCTTTCCATCTTCATTTCTCTTGACTGAATCTCAGTCTTCAAGGAAGCAATTTCTTGTTTTGTATCAGAAAAGTTTCCCTCCAGAGTTTTGACTTGTACCACTGTTGCTTTTAAGCATGATAAAATCTCTGGATTTGAAATTTGACTAGCAGTCTGCTTAACAAAATCAGCTGCTCTCCCTTTTGGAAAAATACAGTCTTGTTTATACCAATTGGCAGCAGATTTAGCAAGATACTCTTCTTCAATTGCATGAGATGGACAAGGCTGATCAAAAGATTTATGCTTATTATCAGTCTGTGCTGGTGCACTCACAAAAGAATCAGAGTTTGCACTGCTGTCAGATTCATCTTCAGCACTTGCATCTTTAGCTTGAGCATCTTTTAAAGAACCACTGTGCTGAGCTGTGTCAGCCACAGTTTCTTCAACAACTTCTGCAACTTTTTCAATAGTCTCTTCATGTTGCACAGGCTCTGCAACAGAGTTTGCCTTTGTAGCTTCAACAGGCATAGATTCAGAATTCTCCTTAGTTGCCTGATCAACTTCATCACCTTTGTCTTGAATTGGAGAAGAAACCAGCTCTGTGTGTGATGCTTCAGCTTCAGGAACTTTTACTGCAAGCTCATCAGCTACACCAGGAGCTTCAGTATGAACAATAGGTGAGATAGGATCAGAGAATGGTTCAAATGAGTCAAAAATATTATCCATTGGGGAAAAACCATCTCTGTTATCCTCTTCTACAGGCATTTTATCCTCTGTAGGTATTTCATCATTAACAGTATTCTCTGCAGGCATTTCAACCTCTGCAGGTATTTCAACTTTGTCAGCTACAATATCCTCTGCAGGCATTTCAACCTCTGCAGGTATAGAAACATTTTCTTCATCCTCAACAGTAGGTGTTTGCTGAGAAACCACCTCTGGAGCTTCAAAAATTTGCTCATCATCAGACTCTGAAAGAACTAATCTCCTTCTCTTGACTTGAGACACTACAGTCTCCTCTTCATCTTCACTTGAGCTCTCTTTAGTTGGTGAAAGTGAAGGTCTGTTTGCATGTTGCTTCATTCTTCTACTATAAACAGCTCCAGGAAATGTCTGTTTAGCCTTTGAGTGTTTGGTGTTTAGAGCGGTGTGTTTCTTTCTCTTTGGCTTGGTTTTGGCTGTTTCAGTAGGTGCTGGCTCAGAGTTTAAAGTTTCAGAGTTTAAGGTTTCAGTGTTTAATGGTTCAGTGTTTAATGACGGAGAGTTTATGATTGGAGAGTTTATGGGTGAAGAGTTTAAGGTTTCTGGTTGTGGTTGATGAGATGTAGTAGGTACAGTGGTTGTGGGTGTTGTGGGTGTTGGTTCAGAGTTTATGGTGTCTAATGGTTCAGGCATTTGTTGTGGTGATTGAGGGTCTTGTGGTTGGTTTACATAGTTCTGTAAGGCTAAAGGCATAAACATCTCAGGTATTTGCTGTTTAGTGACATCTTTGTTTGTCAAATCAGAAAACATTCTCTTAGCAACTTGAAAAGGCTGAATCACATCAGCTTCATCAATTGGAATGTTAGGCACACAGGCAGTAAATAACAATTGACAAAAACGAGCAAAATAAACAGTAGTAGACTCAGACAAACGTTCTCCCAAGTTCATTAGTACTAGTCTACCAAAATCGAAGTTACCTCCATATAGTAGAGCATGACCAATTTGGAGAGTATCCAGAGGAAGTGCATCCCAGTTTGTTGTCTTCTTTCCAAAAGCCCTTGTTATACAATCGAAAAAGAAACTCCATTCCTTTCTCAAACTTGGCCGTCTCAAAGACCCTATCTTATTCAAGTTTCCTGCACATCCAATTTGCTCCAACATCGTCCTCAAACGATCATGACCAACAACACTGTACGAAGTGTGTGTCTCAAAATCCAGAGCATCCCTAACAGTAGTTGGAGTAATAATATACTCTGATTCATCATGAGTGAAAGTGATTGTGGGAGTGCCAGACTCTTCTCCATCATCATATACAGAGTTTGTCCAGAAAGCAGCAATTTGTGATGCAGATAATGTTGGTGGTGCAGTTAGAGCCTTCCCTATTTCAGAATCGTTCAAGAAATTTTGGAACACATGAAACGCCTCTGGAGCATTTACAGTTTCCAGTGGTGCTGCATAGTTACTAGGAAGAAAAACTAACCCTGCTGCATCAAACGCTTTAGTTGCCATTAGTAAAAAGTGATACGAAGATATTCAGAGAAAAGATGTGTATGCACTGTAAGTGTTTATCAAAATGTGAAGGAGAGTATATGAGAATTTTGAAAGTGAATGAGTATGCAAGTAACTGTGAGTGGGTGAATGTGAATCGATATGGAGTGAGAGACTAAAGACGATTAGAGTAAAATTAAAACTCAATCGTTTATTTAGTAAAAGCGCGCAACTGTTGTAGAGTAATGTGTGAGTGGGACACTATCATGGGACACGTGTCAAACAACCAATGGATCACTTAATAATTACCGCTGTCATTCCTATAATCACGACACTTACACTAATTAACAGTTGTCAACTACCCCAATTACTTCAAAATAGTCAAATCATCTCAATGAGACTTTACCTCAGAGTACTTAACACAACTCAACAGTGTTTATCACTTTTCCAATTTTATCACTAACAACCCTTTCAAAAATTGCACAGTTGTGAATTTCAGTGTGTGTGAAGCAGAGTTTACTGAAATCAATTTTTAGAGCATCTAATATTTCATAAAATCCGTAACAAAAATCAATAAACACTGAATGCACAAACTCTCATATTAAACACTGATTGTTTGATGAATGCTAAACTCTGTAGTTACTGTAATACAGAAATCTGAAAACTTCTATTCCCTTTGATGTCCATGATTATCCAAGTAAGCACACAGTCTTTAAAGACAAAAATATCAAGAGATAGAAATCAGAGCATCATTCAGTGAATAACAGTCATGAATTTGATAACCTCACAAACTCTCAAAGCACACAAGTGTTTTGGTGAAGTGTTTACACTCACATTCAATCAGAAATAGCAGAATCTACCATATGCTTGAATGTCCACCAATTCTACACTACTTTGAGTACATGTATGCACAAATCAAAAGGACTTTATTCAGGGTTTAAATAGAGTAAGATCAAACAGATGAAAAGAGATGTTTTATTCATGAGTGACTTCAAGCTGAACATTTTAATAGAACAAAGTGTTCAGTCACATTGTTAGTACATATTTGTACAGGATCAGTATATATGCCTTTTTTTTTTTTTTAATTTTTATATATATATATATTTTTTTTATTTAGCATATATACTGAGTAAACTTTTTCTTTTCTTGAGAAACACTCATCTGCTTGAGAAAGAAAAAAATATAACTGCTCTTAACACTTCAGAGTATAAGAAAAATGAGCAGTTAATAAGGCTCAAAGGGGTTTACTAAGGATGGAATTTATGAACAGTATTTATACAGTGTTTGAACAAAGTTCAAAAGAATTTTGAACAGTGTTAAAAAAAATGGTAAATCCTATTGCCTTTATCATTTTCATGCACACACATATCATGTAATCTCAAAATGGTTTAATACAAGTTCTAGAGAAACATACTACCTAATGAATATCACACAACAATAAATACTGATTGATAGAAAATGTATCAATCACTGATTTGGCTCAAACTCTCACAGGGTTCAGACATGAACTGTTTCTCACCAAACTAATCAATGACCCTTCTCAAGTTTTATGATTTTCATAAGTACAAACAAGGAATCATCAAGAACCATACCTTTGGAAACAGAATGTCACTTATCAGAGTTTAGAGTTCATCAATAACCAGAATTATTTATGAGAGGCAATGCACACAATATTCATAGACTCAGAGTTTAGGACTGAATAAACTAAGAGATGCTATAAATATGAAACAGTATCATGCTGTGTTGATTTACTGCACAAAGTCTGATTGGATTACAGTGACTTAGAAAGAATCATGATTTATTTACTGAGAATCATGCTTCATACATTTTTCTTCATTGGTGTTTTCATTCAGACAATAATCAATTCTGAATTCACTGAGTGTATCTAACATGTTAACAGTGTTTAACAGACAAACATGCTGACAGAGTTTAACAAGGTTTAAACATAAGCATGCATAACAGAGTTTAATATTAAGGTTCACATAGCACTTAACAATTTACAGAAAACATGAGCAATAAGTTTTTGAGTCTAACCAACATCTCTAGTCAAAACTAGAGACCATTCCTAGTTCATTGACCAGTCTTGTAAATGTAGCTTCACTCAATGGCTTGGTGAAGATATCTGCAAGTTGTTGTTCTGTAGACACAAAGTGAAGCTCAATGTTTCCTTCCTCTACATGCTCTCTGATGAAGTGATACCTTATGCTGATGTGCTTTGTCATTGAATGTTGTACTGGATTACCTGTCATTGCAATAGCACTTTGATTATCACAGTAAATAGGTATCTTGGTATACCTTAATCCATAATCCAGCAGTTGATTCTTCATCCATAAAATCTGTGCACAGCAGCTACCAGCAGCAATATACTCTGCTTCAGCTGTAGATGTAGATATTGACTTCTGTTTCTTGCTGTACCAGGAAACAAGTCTATCACCCAGAAATTGACAACTTCCACTGGTGCTTTTTCTGTCTATCTTACATCCAGCAAAGTCTGCATCAGAGTAACCAAGAAGTTTAAACTCTGATTCTCTTGGATACCACAGCCCCAAAGTTATAGTGCCCTTGAGGTACTTAAATATCCTCTTTACTGCTGTTAAATGTGGTTCTCTTGGATCTGCCTGGAACCTTGCACACAAACAAGTTGCATACATGATATCAGGTCTGCTAGCTGTCAAATAGAGTAAAGAACCAATCATTCCTCTGTAACTTGTCATATCTACTGATGACCCTGCATCTTTGTCCAATTTTGTTGCAGTTGCCATGGGAGTTGTTGCAGATGAACAATCAAGCATACCAAATTTCTTGAGAAGGTTTCTGGTGTATTTTGCTTGATTTATAAAAATTCCATCATCTGTTTGCTTCACCTGTAAGCCTAGAAAATAACTAAGCTCTCCCATCATACTCATTTGATATCTTGATTGCATGAGTTTGGCAAATTTCTTGCAGAGTTTATCATTAGTAGACCCAAAAATGATGTCATCCACATATATCTGAACTAAAAGCAAGTCACTACCAGTTTGGAAGTAAAACAGAGTTTTGTCAATAGTACCTCTGTGAAATCCACTTTCTAGTAGAAATTTGGTAAGGGTTTCATACCATGCCCTTGGTGCCTGCTTAAGTCCATAGAGTGCCTTGTCTAACCTGTAGACATAATCTGGATATTTTGGATCTACAAACCCTGGTGGTTGTTCCACAAACACTTCTTCTTAAAGTTTTCCATTCAAAAATGCACTTTTTACATCCATCTGAAACACTTTGAATTTCATGTGAGAGGCATATGCAAGAAAGATTCTGATTGCCTCCAATCTTGCCACTGGAGCAAATGTTTCATCATAGTCTATTCCTTCTTGTTGTGAGTAGCCTTTTGCAACCAGTCTTGCCTTGTTCCTTGTGATAACACCCTCACTGTCAGTTTTATTCCTGAAAACCCATTTAGTACCAACAATGGATCTGTTCTTGGGCCTTGGTACAAGTGTCCACACTTCATTTCTTTCAAATTCATTTAGCTCTTCTTGCATTGCTGTTATCCAGTCAGCATCTTTAAGAGCTTCTTCCACTTTCTTTGGCTCAGATTGTGACAAGAATGCATGAAACAGACATTCATTTGTTGTTGCACTTCTTGTCCTTACTTTTGCATCTGGATCACCAATAATCAAATCAGGTGTGTGAGATTTAGTCCATTTTCTTGCAGAAGGCAGATTGCTTCTGTCATCATGTGATCCTCCCCCTTGATCCATGCTCTCCTGATTTTCTTGGTGCCTTTCTTCATTTTCTGATGCTCCCCCTGAATGTTACTTCTCAGAATTATCAACAGAGTTTGAATCAACAGAGTTTGATTCAGAATCATCAACTGAGTCACTTTCAGTGTTTGAATTATCACTTTGATGTGATTCTTCATGCTCCCCCTCAACTGGTTCTTCCCTTGTTTCTGATTGAAGTGTTTCTTCAGTATTTACCAGTAGAGGTTCAGAGTTTAGATCAACAGAGTTTGTCAAATCAGTCTGATCAGAGTTTACTTTTTCAGAGAATAAATCTTCATTTTCAAAGTGGAGTTGATCATGTTCATTGACATCTTCTAATCCAGTTATTTTCTTGTCATCAAATGACACATGAATTGATTCCATGATCACTCTAGTTATCAGATTATAAACTCTGAATGCCTTTGTTGACAGTGGATAGCCAACAAAAATTCCTTCATCTGCCTTTAGGTCAAATTTGGTCAACTGTTCAGGATGAGTCTTCAACACAAAGCACTTGCATCCAAAAATATGAAAATATTTTAGATTTGGCTTTTTCTTCTTCACCATTTCATATGGTGTTTTACCATGCTTGTTGATCAGTGTTGCATTTTGAGTAAAATAAGCAGTTTGAACTGCTTCTGCCCAGAAATATGTTGGCAACTTTGCTTCATCTAGCATGGTTCTGGCAGCTTCTATCAAGGTTCTGTTTTTCCTCTCCACTAGACCATTTTGTTGTGGAGTGCCAGGTGCAGAAAACTCTTGTTTTATCCCTTTACTCTTGCAAAATTCCTCCATTGATGAATTCCTGAACTCAGTTCCATTGTCACTTCTGATTATCTTCACTTGATTTTCTGACCCTTTTTCCAGTTGTAATATATGTTCTGTCAGTGTTAATGCAGTTTCATCCTTCTTTGCAAGAAAATATACCCATGTGTACCTGGTATATTCATCAACAATGACTAGAGCATATTTCTTCTTTCCAAGAGACATCACATTCACTGGACCAAAAAGATCAACATGTAGTAGATGATAAGGATGAACAATCGAAGACTAAGATTTGCTTTTGAAGGAGACTTTTCTCTGTTTGGCCTTTTGACAAGAATCACACAGGCCTTCTACATTCAACAAAGATTTTGGTAGACCTCTTACAAGATCATTCTTGATTAGCTCATTGATGTTGTTCAGATTCAAATGAGAGAGTTTCTTGTGCCACTTCCAACTCTCCTCACTGGACATCCTTGTAGACAGACACACTGCTTTGCCATCAGTGTTTGTTGACAATTTAATTTCATAGATGTTATTGTGTCTGTTTCCAACTAGAGCAACTTTCCCTGTAGATTTACTGATCACTTGACAATATTCAGTCTGAAAATCCACATGATATCCTCTGTCATAGATTTGACTCACAGATAGCAGATCATGCTTGAGTCCTGGAACCAGAGCTACATTTGTGATGATGACATTTCCAAGATTAATATTGCCATATCCCAGTGTATGTCCTATGTTGCCATCTCCATAGGAAACTTCTGGGCCAGCCTTCTCCTCAAACTCTGATAGCAGGGCTTTATTTCCAGTCATGTGTCCTGAACATCCACTGTCCACAACTAGGGTACTCACCCTGGTGCCCTGCAATCACAAACAATCACTGATTGTTAGTTTTAAGGATCCAGACTTGCTTGGATCCTTTGGCTTTCTTAATTCTGTTAGCTTTTGCAGCGGAATTTACATTAACAGAGTTTAAGCTAACTTTTTCAGAGTTTACATTTGCAGAGTTTACTTTAACCCATTTCAAATTTGGCTTGGGTTCATAGTAATTATAGTAAATAGCATGATAATCTCTGCAAGTGTAAATAGAATGCCAAGTACTTCCACAATGTTTGCATAAAGTCTGTGGTCTAGTTCTCACATAATCACTCTTTACTGCAGTTTTAGAGGGCAAAGAATTAATGTTCTTATTCTTACTGCAGAAACTAGCAAGATGATTAGTGCTACCACAATTAAAGCATGTTTTTCTAGGAGCTAATGAAGCAAGCATTGGCTTAATTCCTGAGGTTATGCCTACCTTTCCATTTCTGTTTTTCTTAGGCATTCTCTGTTTGTTGACAGACTTTATTTCCTTAAGCTTATGCTTGAGTTGTTTATCTGTCATTAAACCAATGTTAGCCTCTTTAACAAAAGTTTTAGCATATGACTCTTTAACAGCCTTTTTCTGTGCTTCAGTCTTAGGTCCACCTGTTCCCATGACATTACCTTCAGATGAACAATGTGGTCTAACCTTTACCTGATTTTCAAATCTAAGTTCATCTCCTACAGAGTAACCTAGACCTACTGTATCTGACTGAAACACTTCTTGAGTATCTTTACCAGAGTGTGTCCAAGTTTTAATGATGTGTTTAGTATCCTCCAATTCAGATTCTAGTTGCTTATACTTACCTAGCAACTCCTGTTCAATAAACACTGCATCATCTCTCTCTTTTTGAATTTTATTCATGTTCTCTAGCTGTTCCTCAACAAGTTTATTTCTCTCTTTAAGTTGAGAACACTCAGACTTTATCCTCTCATTTTCTAAAGTCTGATCCCTATAACTGATATGCAATGCCTTAAGATAAATTCTCAATTCAGTTATATTATCAGTGTTATAAGCATAGGTAGTTGGAGGTACCTTGAGATCATCATTTTCAGTCTGAGTAGTAGCCATGAGAGCATAGTTGACTTCCTCATCTAAATCTGAAGTGTCTGCCCAATCTCTGCCTTTGGTGTAGAGTGCCTTTTCAGTTTTACCCTTCTTGCACTCAGGAGCATAGTGACCCATCTCCTTACACTTGTAGCATTGAATCTCAGACTTATCTTTCTTACCAGATTTGAAGTCCTTTCCCTCAGATTTCTTGAAATTCTTCTTGTCAGACTTTGAGTAGTCCCTGGAGAATCTCTTTCCCTTCTTGAAGTTCTTGTATCCCATCTTCTTGAAGGTCTTTACCATCAATGCAGCCATTTGCATCATCTCCTGATCATCTTCAGAATCAGATGATTCATCTGTGTTTGAGTCAACATCAGTGTTTGATGACTCATTCTCTGAATGTATGACTAAGGCTTTCCCTTTTGCCTTTCTCCTTGATGCCTCCTTCTTTGATGGTTTCTCCTCAACCTTAAGAGCAACAGACTTTGACTTTCTACTAGATCTTTTGTTTCTCTGCTCCAATTCCAATTCATGAGTTTTGAGCAGCCCATAAATTTCATCAATTTCTGTTTCACCAAGTTCATAATTATCTCTTATAGTGGTTGTTTTCACATCCCACTTTTCAGGTAGAGAAAGAAGAAACTTGAGATTTGAGTCTTCTAAATCATACTCTTTGTTAACCAATGACAAATCATTGAGCAGTTTACAGAATCTGTCAAATGTTTCTGTCATGGTTTCATCAGACTTTGCCTCAAAGTGCTCATACTCCTGAGTGAGTATGTTTCTTCTGTTTTTCTTGATTGCAGGAGTTCCTTGACACCTAACCTCAAGTGCATCCCATATTTCCTTGGCAGTTGTGCAGTTAATCACTTTATTAGACATAACATTGTCTAATGCACTGTGAAGTAAATGTCTTACTTTTGCATCCTTTGCAATAGATGAAAGATCCTCAGCAGTTAGATCTTTCTTTTCCTTTGGAATGACCTTTGATTCCTCACCAGCAGCAGCAGCAGATAATTTTGTTGGTTTGTGAGGACCTTCATATATTCTATCAAGGTATTCTGGATCTGTAGCCTCCAGAAACATGGTCATTTTCACCTTCCAAATTGCATACTCTGATGGCCTAAGTATAGGAACCCTTATTGTCTCATACCTACTAACAGTAGTAGGGGCTTTCTCAGATGGTGGAGGTATCTCTGCCATTGATTACTATTGTGTTTGGATCTTTAACTGTAATAAAGTAACAGATTAGTCTCTGATACCACTTGTTAGGTCGACTACACAATAAGCAATCAAATACTGTATTAGTAACTTAACAAGAACACACTGTTTAACAATTAAAAACTGTTTGGAATTAACAATTCCTCTCTCAGTGATGTAAATATCACAGAGAGCTGCTTAGGTTACAATCAATGAATTTCTCAATGTTCAACTACCCTTCTAGGGTTAACCTAACTGTATTTATAGAACATACAGCTTCGTACAATCAGTAACTGATTCTCCTATAATCAAGCTATACAATTGATATCAATCACGATTGCTCCAGTCTTCCAAGTCAACTCAATCTCTTTGACAGCTTTCCAAACTTCAAAGATATTGCTTCCATACTTATCTTGCATCAACCTTTAAACACTGTTGACTCTTCAGACAATACCGCTACAGAGTTTAACAACCTCTGTTGCGCTTCCAGTCAGTGTTTAACTAAACTCTGACTGCTTCCAGCTAAACTCTGTTTTCTGACTTTAGCTTCCAAACACTGTTCTCATCAATCATTTCTAACAAAAACTTCTTAATTATTTTTATCTAACTAAATTAATTTTCATGTGAAAAAAGGTTAAACTTTTATTTTTATTAGAAAATGTAAAATTTTGTTCATTACAAAATTATGGCAACACAATTTGATACCTACGGCAACATGCAAACACTTTTATTCTTCCACCTAAGGCAACATAAAAATGATAATGTTGTAATAGCCAAAAACATGCATGGCAAAGACAACATATCCAAAGGCAACATAGGCTCTAAATGTGGTCGTAGGCCTTTTATGGTGTAGTGATATATCCAAATTACATAAAGGTAAAATATAAGTCTAGTTCTGATGCTAAGCCTGAGATGTAGTGAGAACAGAAGCTTGTGATGGTTGTGATGCAGTCCCTTGAGTTGTACTCTTTCTCTTCCTTGTAGAGGGTCCAGCTTGTGCATTTCCTTTTGCTGCTTCCTTTGCTGCCTTAGCTGCTGCTCTGGCTGCTTTTGCAGCATTTGACTGATCTCTAAGCCCTGTATTTCTGACCAACTTTGGGACAGCTCCCTGCAGTTCTTTGGCAGTTGGTGCACCCTTACAAGTTCTTGCATTATGGCCAAAATGACCACAAGTCTGACATTTAACTATCTTACTTCTTTTTCCCTTTGGATCCTCACCCTCTTCTCTTCTCCTGTTTCTGCTTGGCCTGCCCACTCCCCTTTTTAGTGCAGGTGCAGTAATGGTGGGAAGGCCTTCATATTGAGGCCAAGTGTCTTTATCAGCAATTGGATTGATGCTATAGTTGTAGGACTGCTTATATGTCTTAACTGAATACCAGGAGCTCACAAATTTAATTGGATCAACCTTTGCATGCTGCATAGCCCTAATGGCATGCCTACATGGAATACCAGATAGCTGCCAAGCACCACATGAACAGAGTTTGCTATTCAAAGACAGTGAAAACTGAGATTTACCTTCATGGATCTCATATTCACCAGGATGTGACATGTATGCCTTACAACTGATTGTATTTTTGTTGATGTCCTTGACAGTTTTCTGAATTTTAGGACAAAGATCATCATCATTCCAATTCTGAGCAACTTGCAGCCTTGTTGCTATTCTAACCATGCACACCCTTCTAATACCTATGAACATCAATATGTATCAACATATTAGTAACTCAGGTGGACTCAAATACAAATAAAATTCAAGTTTAGTGAAATTACCTTCAAGTAGAGTCAACACTGGCCTACATCTATCAACACCTAGAGTTGCATTGAAACTCTCAACAAAATTTGATGTGTTAGAATCATTACAGACATTGGGATCAAACTTGTGTTTGCTCCAGGTGCATGGATCTCCTAAGTTTGCAAACCAACTCATGACAGCATCACCCCCAGCCTTCTGAAGTCTCTCCATAGTTTTCCTAAATGTGAATTGACTTGTAGCATTACAAGCCCTCCAGAAGAGTGTGTACATTAGTGGGCCAGCAAACTGTTTCTTGTAGTTTCTTGACAAGTGTCTGCAACAATATCTTCTTTTGGCACTTGGCCAAACATCTTCCAAAGCAAGCTCTATCCCCTGCAAATCAAGTAATAATATGTAAGCTATATAGGTGACCAAAAGAAAATAAACAACATGGAAAAAGGTCATGTAAAATATACCTTTTGTCTATCTGATATGATAGTCCAGTCCTTCCTGCTAGAGTCCTTCAACAGATTATAAAGATTCCATAGAAAGAAAGACCAATTTGTCTTGTCTTCCATACTCACCACTGCATATGCCAGAGGGAAGATCTCATTGTTAGCATCCATGGCAACTGCAGACAATAATACTCCTCCATAATTCCCTTTTAGATGTGTTCCATCAACACCAATCAAGGGCCTGCAACCTCCCAAGAACCCCTTCCACATTGTAGAGAAGGAAATGAAAATATTATCAAACATCAATTTTTTTGGAATGCTTTCAGTCTCAACATAAGAACAGAATGCTCTTGAATCTGGGTTTGTATCAGCAATGACCCTTGTATAAGCTGGTAAATCTGCATAAGACAGATCATGCCCCCCAAATAGCTCCTTAACTGTATACTTCTTCATCTTATATAGGGTAGATTGCTTCATATAAATCCCATACCTCTAGAACAAAAGTTCATTCAAAGCCTTTCCAGGAATATCAGGGTTAGCCCTTATATTTCACTCAATTTTGCCGCAGCCCATTTCACAGTACATAAGGGGTTATAGACTTCCACTCCTGTGCAGCTATGTTTATTTGGATCAATCTTCTTGATTGCCCATGTGACACCATCAGCCAATACACTTGCATGTATCCTCCATCCACAACCCTCAGCATAACATGTAGCAGTATATCTAATGTTATCTGCAACCAGAACATTAACTGCAAAGCCTTCCTAGACACAGTAATCTCTCAGTGTATCTTTGAAATGCATTTTGTCCATGAAAATCATCCATGGCCTCAATACTATCTTCCCAAACTGTTTATCCTCATACAACTCTCCATTTCTATATAGGGTTTGAAAATAGTCTTCATCATCCTGATCTTCTATGAAAGCATTCCAACTTTCAGGTCTCCAAATTTCTTTGAACTTAGGAAGCTTATTGATAACCTCCATTTCATCATCCAAAGGATCCCCTTCAGCAATTACCTCTCCATCAGAGTCAACTTCATCACTAAGGTCAGCATCCCCTTCTTGATCATCTACTTCGTTTGCATTTTGATCATCCACTTCAACATTGTCAAGGTTGAAGTCAACCATCCTTCTCACACTTCTTCCATAGTGTTCAGATTCCCCCACAGGTTCAATTGTGTCTGACTTTCCAACAACCAACCCCTTCCTTCTAGCTGTTGTTCTTGGAATCTTTTTGTTCAAGATCGATGGGGTCTTTTTGAGCTTGAATGCTACTGCAAGTTGGAGCAATAGGTGGTGGTGAAAACCTAGGACTCCTTCTTATGGGTAAATTTTGAAATGCTGTTTTAGGAGAAATAGGTGGTGGTGGCAAGTTAACAGGGCCCTTCCCTTTTTCACAGGTTTTGGTTTGTTTTTTGCCTTGTTACCTTTGACAGTTTTCTTTGTTTGGGTTGTAGCTATAAGACTAGTGTCCTCAAGCTCATCCAGTGACACATTCCCACCCCCAGTTGACACATTCTCATCCCCACTTGACATATCATCATCCCCTGCTACAACCCCTTGTTTACCAGCCCCTTGTTTCTTCGCATTCTCATTCTGTCTCTTCAAGTTTAGTACTAGCTTATACAGTGCATTTGGTTTCATTACAGTCCCAACCCATATATCTATCAAACTCTTCTTAGACAACCTTGTAAACATCAACATCAAGTCGGTATCAGTTAGTAAAATGTGATGTTTCATCTCATACGAATAGCCAAAGGTGGGGTAAGCATAATCACGTCTAAAACCCTTCTTCTTTGCTTCATCTTCGTACTCTACAACTATATCCAATAGAGTACACTTGTCTATTTCAACCTTAATATCAACCTTATTACCCCTCCAATTCATTCTCAAGATTTTGTCATCCATTTTCTGCATTTTAATACAAAAAAATTGACAATCATACAAAAGCATCACAATATCACAATAATAGGACAAACATCTTAACAACAAACACTTACACAAAGACCCAACAAGAAACCCCCAAAACACATGTATACATACGACGAAAGTAATACATATATGCATGTATACATAGAACAAAAGTAATATAGGTCTTGAGAATAGATACCTGTTTGAAGCTTTTAAGAACAGTAGTGTTGTCCTACCTTCGCCTGAGCCCTCGATCGTCAAGTACAGCTGAGGATTAAACCCTTTCCCTTTTCGCTTTCTCTTGAACCCTCGATTTTCAGAATTGTCGTTTTGATCCTCTCTGCACTCGTTTTGTTTTCACGGTTTAATTAATTAATGTTTTATTATGTTAAACTATTTTTGGTTGTTTTTAATTATTGTTTAAATCATTTTAAATTATAAGATTTGGCTTTTAAACGGTTCCACGACGTTTAAGCTAACGGAGGGTTACAATTGCAACAAAAACATTAGTTTAGGGGTACCATGTAGAGAAGCAAATAAAGTGGTGGTACCATGTAGAAAAGCCAAAACTACAGTGGTATCATATAGAATTTCCCTTTATTTTTAATTAAAACAAGAAAAATGACTATAAAATTAAAAATAAATAGTAAATGAATTTTTAAAAATCTAAATATATTATCTGAAATACTAGAATTTAACAACGTTTCATTTGGTTGCGGTAGCATTCAAGAAAAATGTACAGAATTGATAAAAAATTATTTTTAGTTTTCGAACACATATTTAAAATTTTCTGTTTGATATTTATTATGATGTTAGTGATTCAAATGATACTCCATTGAGATCGATGAGCAAAATAATATATGGATTTTACTTCAGTGATCACTTTGATATTTAACCCGTTCAAATTCATATACTTTAATAATTTTCAAAGATCCTATTCAGTTTTTGCAGTGGTCAACACTCAACAATGGTGGTCAGGGGCCAGCAGACATCTCTATTTTTTTTTTTAACAAAAAGGAATCAATTCATTAGTTCACGTTGGTGCCAAAAGCCCAGTTAATCAGTTACATAGGCTTTTAAGTTTGCACGTTTCTTTCTCGGCTTGTAATTCAGTTTGGTCCATTAACTTTGGGCTTTCTACATTTTCCTAGATTCGCCCATCCATAAATGTAAGCAACAGATAACTATGTTTTTAATTTACATTTTGTTAACGTTCCAAACATAACCTGTGTTCTCATAACCGGACCGGGCATCGAACCGAAAGCCCTACTGGTTACTGGTTCGATTGGTTCAATCAGCTCGACCAGTGGTTCAACCGGTGTAACGTCATAATTATGTAATATATAATTATATATATATTTAATTATATATATTTAAATATATATATAATTATATAAATAATTATATATATTACAAGGAGAAAAATGAGGAGTTATAGACATGAATTTGTTAGCATATAAGAATACTATGGTTCTATTATTCAGTAGTAAAGTCTTAAATTTAAAGCCCAACATACTTAAATAAAATAAACTGAACAATATTTCAAAAAAAAAAAAAAAAAACTAAACTGAAAAAAATCGACGGCCGGTCCGGTTTTTTTCCGGTTTTTGGCCGGTTCTGACCGGTTCGGAACAGGAAAACCGGAAGACTGGTTTTATGAGTGAACCGAACCGGACCTGCCACCGGTTAGCGGTCCGACCGGTCGAACCGGCCGGTCCGGTCCGGTTTTCAAAACACAGAACATAACAATTATAATACTTGGATTTTTAAGTTATTTAACTCACAAGTTCTTAAATAATAATAAATACAGCGGTATCAGACTGTTCAATGGATGACCCAGCAAAACAATTCACAGGCACCTTTTATGACTAGTAACATAATGCAAGGAGATCTGGAAGAGATTTGGCCGGTGGACACAAGCACCATCATATGACCCCTCGGAGTTCTCCTGTGAACAAAGCAAACTTTCGATGTTGTGATATTACCGATGGCACCTTAACAGCCTGAATTCTAGATGTCAAGTCATTACTATCTGAAGCTTTATCATTCTTAGCTGCATTTAGTATTGTCTGCAAAATCTGCAGAGGATCGCCATGGCTGACAACCAAGACTGCACACCTGCAATGCATAGGTTGGAACAAGTTAATCTACTTCTCATGTTTAAAGGAATACAGATGGATCAAATAGAGTTCCATATATAAGCACAAAGCGATATAGTATACTATGCTAAGTGAATGGTATTACAGTTGCAGATCATTACCCTTGAAACTCATTCTCTATGGTTACCAGAGCATTTGTAAGTCTAGATACGACGTCTGCAACACTTTCTCCACCTTCTGGAGGCTCAAATGGATCCTTCTCGTCGAGTGCCCATATATCTCCATACTGTTACAAGGAAATCAAGAAAACCTTACCTCACTGAAGCCGAATACAAAATTAAAGTGAATTGAACTCGAGAGAAACTGCACACAACTGGAAAGCTACAACGATACGCTACCAGACCAAATATAAATGATACCTCACATGCAATTGATATCAGTGTTTACTTACTTTATCATGAGACATAAGTTCAAATGATGGTCCAAAGTAACGTTCATGGAGATCTTTCACGACCTGTCCAAAAAGTTATAATGGGTTATATAAAAACTGCTTAAAGCTGAAGATAATTGAGAAAAGTCTAGGCACTTATCTTTCACAACACTGCTTGCAATCATACACATACTCCTGTAACTTTGAAATGAACCTTAAAGAATTTAATAATTAATAAACATTCTTGCTAAAAATGCACTCGAAACACTCACTTGAACACGGCATTTACGAGGGTTTTGCTAAGCGGGGCAGTGACAAGCGCCTAATAGTTGATCAGCATCAACAATCTCACGTGCTACATGTGGGACATCTGAACATGGAAAATGAGACAAAAAAGATGGCACCATTACAGTCTTCTGGTCTATCAGCACCAGCTCCTGCAACAGGCAAGTCGACAGAGCAATTGGTGCCTTGCACTAAGAAGGTCGCTGACCAAAGGGGAGAAAATAGAAATAGAAAAAAAGGTACTAAAGCGGACACCAAAAGCTGTTAGAAATGACACACTGGTAAAAAGTCAATGGAATTTCAGAGCCATTGTACTTCGATATCCAGATTAGGAAAGATTCGTCCTTTAAACCTCATCACAATTCTCGAACTCCAAAGAATCTAGAAAACGCGAAATTTGGCTTTTGCTTATAATTATGAATTAGGACCTTAAGATGATAAAGGTACAAGTGAATAAGCAGAAGATGCTTTAGAAGATCTGGTAGGTTTTGGTATTGCTATTAGTATAAAAGCTACTCAATTTGACAAGTCAGTTATACCTTTTGCATCTGAGAAGATGATGAGGAACAGAAGTGGAAAAGATTTATATATGGTTATTGAATAGTTCATATGTATTTAATTTAGAAAGAATAATAATTATTTGGTTATATTTTTTAAATGTGGGGTAAGTAGTTAATTATTATGTAGTAGGTTATTTTAAATAAGCCCAAGTGTTAGCGGGCCTAAGTCCATTAGGTATTATCATTAGGGTTTTCTATCCTATATAAGTCTTGTAAACCCCCACATATTAATTACGCTTTGATTATACATTTTTCTTGGGAATATTATTGAATAAATATTCTTGGGATCGTATAATTCTCTGCGTTTCATTGCTATTAATATTCTGTCCTGCATCAGAAGATGGAGAGGAAAATCATATTGTTTGTTCATCACAAAGGAATAGGGTACAATCAAATTTAAGGTTCCATTTGGCTGGTGGTAATAGTTGTGCTAGAGGAACGAACTATGATTACCAGGCAGAATTACCAGGCAGATCTTTGTCGTGACAAGGCAACGAAGGTTTTGGATTTGATTAAAGACAGCTTAAAAAACTTCATCCATAACAGCAAGTGAAACCAAATGGACATGGAAAGGCTGGTAAGAAGATGTATCTATCCACAATGCAACTTCAAAAAGGGCACTCATGGGTTAATATGAATAAATATCTTGGAGCTATACCTGGTGTTGAAACTGGTGACCACTTTCAGTCAAAGAGCTAACTTTGTCAAAAAGTTCATTGCTGGCAGAGATTATATCAAAATAGATGGAAAAGTTTTGGCCAGCGCCCAGCGGCATTATTGCGTCTGCTCGCTATGGTGATAAAATGGATCCTCAGATGTCTTGACTTATATAGGCAAAGGTGCAAATCTTTCAGTTTTGACTTTTCATAAACCTGAAAACCAAAATTTAGTATGGGGTAATCTTGCATTAAAGAATAGCAAGGATGAAAAAGCTCTCGTGAAGGATTATTCGAAGTAGTAAAAATATCATGAAGAAATCACAACTCATTTACGATGGGCTTTACATAATCAGTGATTGTTGGAAAGAAGTGGAGCCATGTGGCAGGCCGGTTTAAAAGTTTCAATTGAATCGAATGCAGGGACAACAGACGCTTATAAGGTGGGGCAGAATGAATCAATCAAGAAATTCTAACAAAGTATCAATTGGTCCTATGGTGGTACATGATAATTCCAAAGGAAAAGAAAACATGCCTATTCGCGTAGTCAACGCTGTTGATTTGAAGAAACCCTCACCTTTTAAGAACACAACCAAGATGATGTATCACCATTCGGCGTGTCATCTCTAAACCTAGTCTCTGTAATTGCCTCTATGGGTTCTCGGAAAATATTCCATGTTTGTCATCAAGAACTATTGTGAGGTTCTGTAAACAGTGGTGTTTCTGTTTCTATTGCTAAAAAGAAGCCTATCGTTCACAAGTGTTGATGCAGGACAGAATATTAACAGCAATAAAACGCAGAGAATTATATGATCCCAAGAATATTTATTCAATAATATTCCCAAGAAAAATGTATAATCAAAGCGTCCTTAATATGTGGGGGCTTACATAACTTGTATGGGATCAAAAACCCTAATTATAATACCTAATGGACCAAGGCCCATTAACACTTGGGCTTATTTAAAATAACCTACTACATAATTAGTAAACTACTTATCCCACATATAAAACATATAACCAAATAATTTTAATTCTTTCTAAACTAAATACATATAAACTAATAAATAACATATATAAATCCTCTTCACTTCTATTCCTCATCAACTGTGGTCCTAGTTGCAAATGTTCCCCTGATTGCCAAAACCGAATGAGCCAATATGGTACAAACTCCAGTTAGAGGTCTTTAAGACTTTAACGAAAGGAATGGGGTGTTAGATCAAGAAATTTCATCTCAGAAGGGAGGTTCAGCTGTGAAAATGATGGAGAGTTGCTTTCAGTACAAACATGAGGAAGAAGTAATTGATTTCAACAAATCAGCAGATGCTGGAAATTCTTATGGCACTGCTCCCAAGGCTATCCTAATTTTCAGCTAGGGAATGTAGGAAGGTTTATCAGGCATAGCTGTTCTCCCAATTTATATGCCAAGTGTCTCTCCTCGATCATGAAGACAATGATAGGCCTGATGTTATGCTGTTTGCTGGTAAGAACATAGCTCCGCGGAAAGAACTGACTTTCAACTACAAGCTGTGCTGTGTATATTCTACTCAATCTCCTCTGGTAGGTTAGAATATCCACGCATGTACTAAGTAAGTAGGTCATAGAATTCATGCATAGTAGGTCATAACATTGTCTAAACTTTATATACCTATATAATCAAGCTCTAATTTCAGATTTTAGTTTGTAAATATATTTACTATCTGCAAATGGAAGTTTTTCCGCTCATGAAAAGAATGCCAAAAATACTTCGGATTAAACGTTAGAATTACCTGAATGAAGAAATTATATTAGAAGATAGTATAGTAAGCACCCAAAAGAAAAAAGGAATAGACGGTTTACATTTTTATCTATATGCTGGATTGATAAGTATATCACTGGATTTGTATTAAGAGCCACTAAAGGTCCGGCCGGGCATACATGTAAGATATCGTTTTGCAATCATCCATTAATTTAAGCATTATAACCATGGGTGATACTTCCACATATTCTTAGTCAAAAAAAGTCTTATTAACTAAATCTATTAGACGGAAAAAGAACAGATGATAATCCGGAAAATCATATCTGAAGTAGATGGTGGCCGATAAAAAAAATAAAATAAAAAGACCTTGAGACTTGACCAGGTAGACATGTCATGTGAGACTAGTGGAACAGTTTCAAATCTCCCAACAAATTATGAGCATCAATGCTATAATGCTCGTCCCAGAGGTCACGTATCGAGTACCATAATCAGAAATTAAAGATTACTGCGCTCAAGTCAGATAGTCAAGGGTCAAACAGATGACAACTACGCTAACAAAGATTACCTTGCACTGAGGCCATTCAAAGGGAAGATCCAAAACAGATGCAACCATTTCAGCTGTGTGGCGTGTCCTTGAGAATGGAGAGTAACAAATTCGGACATCTTTGATCGACAGTTGATTTTGTTTAATTTCCTATCAGACCAATCATTAGACACATAAATACTGATAACAGTGAAGCCAAATCATATGCAGGTACTAGAAGGATGTCAAAAGAAACTTAACTTCAGTCATTCAGTTAAAGAATAAGTGCAACCTAGACACATTCAAATTACTTGACTGCTACCTATTTTCCACATGCTTCAGCATATAACAATCAAAAATAATAAAATGCTATTATGAATAGGACTGTATACTTTACCCAGACAAGTGTTTTATTAGAAATGATCTAAACCCAATACCTAGCAATGTGCATCATGCTGTCATGACTCGTAAGACTTGATATTTCTAATTACATATTGTAGTCATGCATATATCTCAAAGTTAGTATTCGTGAAAGAAAGATTAGCTGGTACATGGCGCATAATGGATCTCCCCTCTTGTCTGCTAACTGCTAAGTACGTGTAATGGATCTCTACCTAAAGTCATGGTAAAAGGACCAAAACGAAAATTGTGCATCACAACTTTCTCCTACTGCAAAAGCTTAGATTTCACAATGATAGCTAATTGCCGATTGCAGGCATTACCTTGCTACTGTTTGTCCCCTCGCATCATTCCACTACAAAATTCCAAATGAATGAACATAGAAGTAATCTTTTACATGAACAAACTACTCTGAACTCATTCTAAGTCTTGTTCAAACAACTCATCAATGTTCTTTTACCCAAGTACAGTATAATAGCATATTTGTAACGGCCAAACTTTTACAACAACAATGATCAACTTGATTACAATTACAGTAAATTGTAAACTGCAAGTAGTCACAACTAGAGATGTGAGATGTGTTTGGGATATATAAAATTCTCAACACTACCTCCTTACATCATCAATAAGAAACAACATTACCTCAAGTAACATATGTCCAGCCAATCGAGCTTGATTAATACCTTCAGGAGCTAACTTGTACTCCTCAAGTAGGCCGTTTTCCTGTGAAGAAGGTAAAATTTAATTAGCACAAGTATAACTACGGTGTTCTCTGCAAGAAGAAAAACATATAAATAAATCTTAAATTTCTCTAAAACACATCCTTGTCATGGAGCATAACAACCGATGAACCGAATTATTCAATTATGTCAAGAAATAAAAGGAAGACAATAAGAAGGTCAAACCAGCATCTAAAATTAACCATTAATTTTAGTTGAGCCTCTTATATTCGGAATTCTAAAGACCACAACAGTAATCATTTAGTAGTTTGCATACATTACCAAGACAAGAATGTAGTCATGTAGGTATGTAATTAAACCTCTACATTTTGATCTCGAAAACACGTATAAACTATCCAAGAAATTAAAACACCAACACATCTACAAAAACTAAAATCAAAATACTACAATTAACTGAATCTGCAAAGCAATCATGAAATGTAGCATACTAGACACAAAAACCAAAACAGAAGAAAAATGATTTTTAAGGTTCCCGAGTGTGAGAATATAATATACGATCCCGATAAGCCCCTAAACAGGAACACGAGTTACTAGGAATATAGGGTATTACCATGGATGAGACGATGATACCCTTGTCATTTGGAATGCTTTTACCATGTCTGAGTACCCAGTACTTATTTTTCAAAAATGAACAACTACCCATCTTCAGCTTGTAGATCTTTTTGATATACTAGTAAATTACGAACTATATAACTATCAGTTTACTTGGGTTATTACAGATTTCATAACCTCATCTTTATCACTTGTAACTCATAACTTATCTCAAAGCAGATTCTTACATTCGACTGTACCCAGCATTATTGGGCCTAAGCTTCACAATGGGCCGGATCCGCCCATTCGGGTTGCCCCGCCTTACTTAAAACGGAAATTAAAATTTTGATCCACTTAAATATGAAAGAATGACATATTTACCATATTTTTTTTTATTTTTAACCAAAATAACGAATTGTGAGATTGATGGTCAAAATTACCTACCAGTTACGCATCTGAAAAATGGGTAATAAAAAAAATCATGTTACAAATGAGTAATACAAAAAAAAAAAAAAATTCCCCTATTATGCATTTGAAGAATGTGTAACATGTGTTACCATTTTTACAAATGCGTAATAGGCCCTGTCAGGGTAGCCTATTACCCATATATAAAATGCGTAATTAGAATAAAAATATTTTACCCCTATCTCAAATGCGTAATAGATTGGTATTTATGACCACCATCAACAATTTATGGTATTTTTGTCATGTATTATATCTTTTTATGGTATTGTTGGCCATCATCCCATAAATATACGAGACTGTGAGCAAGTTTGGATAACTGAGTTGTTAAGGGTATATTTTTTTGTTGATTCAGGTTATGGGTTCGATTCTCGCTCATACTCGAGAATTGTTAGAACATATACTCATTTGTAAGCTTATAAACACTTAATTGTCAAAAAAAATATATGAGATTGTGAAAAATAACAATTTTTTAATTAAATAATAATTGTTGGGTGTGCTGGTTATTTTTAATGATTGGGATATACATTTGTGAATTGGGTATCCTGTTTGTATAAGATACCTATTTCATAAATGCATTTTTTAAAAAAACTATATTTTATTATGATACCCATTTATGAGTTGGTTATTCTATGTATAACTAGTAATATGTTCGTGATTCGCACCGGATTAATACATTTATTTTTTATATTACAAAATGTGATAAAAAATTAAAAGAAAATGTGAATTTCCTTTATACCCCATTATATAACAATTAGATAAAAAGTATTGAAAAGAGCATTCAATGTGTATTTGCAATGTGTATTTGTGTGTATGACTTATGTGCTTTTATTGCAAACTTACATAATGTATCGATTTCTCGGCATCATCTCACGACGATACCTCAACGCATTTAAATTATAAAAGATGTTAACAATTTATATCATTAAACTTGTCTCTCACATTTTTTGTAAATTAAATTACCGTACCTAGTTACTTATATATTGAGAAAAAATTGTTTATCACATTTATTCCACATAAATATGATTACAAAATTAAAAGAATATATAAATTTTATTTATATTGTGTAATACTTATATAAGAAGTATTAAAAAGGGCATACTACGTATATTTGTTGTATAATTTATGTGTTGTTGTTTCAAATTTACTTATTACATTGGTTTCTCGGTGTCGCCGTCCTCGACGCGTTTAAATTATAAAAACTTCAATAATGTATATCATTAAATTTATATTACACACATAAAATAATTAAATACTAACTATTTAAATATTTATTCATATGTAAAGTTGTAAGCTCACTTATTATTAAATATATGTTATAACAATTACCCAATATCATATCACACCACCGCTTATTCTATCATACATATTAACAAAATATATGTCTTGACAATATATGGTGTAGACTTCAAGTCTCTAAAAAATAAATAATGACATATTCATCAAATATTGTTTTTTTTTATATTTTTTTTCAAACATGTCTATTAAAATATCCTTTCTACTCTTAGTAAGATTTACGAATATACTACCCTGGGATATGTTACCTTCTAATTTAATGGGTCTGATTTGTTTTATTTTTATAAACTGTAAAATATTCAAAATAGAATGTTATAAGATTTCTACTTTTTAGATGGAATATCTTTCTACATCATGCAACCTTTTTACTAAGATCAGACATTCATGACACTTCGTAATATCAACATTAAAATAAGTGTATCTTGCAGGCAAATATATTAGCAATAATTCATTAGAAGACATTAGACGAGTGAGGTCTTCCAACAATATATGAACTCAAAAAAGATAAAGGAAAGGTTCAAATCGGGCACTAAATCACTATAGATAAAATTACTCAGACATAACCTTTGTTATTCCCAGATTACACATTTGTATAATTGTAGAAGGGGGGGGGGGGGTTGAATACAATTCTTGATATTTATAAATTTCTGATAAGAATCACAGAAATCTATAAGGAGATAATTGCTGAACAAGAAATGATTCACAAACACATAAAAAATCAGGTGGTTAAATGTACCACCTGAGACTTTTATTCGAAGAAAACTCTGTGATACAAATGTACACAGCTTCTGTTTTACAACTCTTTGCTTCTAAGGATATTCAAGAAACCCTAAGCAAATATGTCTGTTTTCTTAGTTTCTAAAGAGTTGCTACACTTGGTTATATATCCCAAGTATACAAGTATTACAGGAATAAGATAATATTAATCTAATTCAAGTTAACTTGCCACTCCACTCCAAATCCACATGTAGCCGAAAGGTTGTCCTTGTGAACAGATATGTCCCCTGCACCTTTCTTATATGTACTGTGTAAATGGAATGCTTCTTTCTTTTGCGTTTCCAAAGTATGATTGCCATACTGCATTTTATACCTACTATCAACCCATGTGATCTGTCAGTCAAACCTGTCCTTATCAACTGCTAATTCCCAGCTAGCATAGAAGTATGTGTCAATGATTATCCGTTGACATTGTACACTAACATCCGTTGATGATATATTGAACTGTATCCGTTGATATTGAGATTTGAGCTGTATCCGTTGATAGAGTGGATTTGAGTTGTATCCGTTGATAGAGTTCTGTCTTCATCCGTTGATACACTTTCACTTAGACAGAATTACATAGTATAGCTTATTTACAATTGGCTACCCTATTCTGCCAATCCATTGATGGTCAACATGACTCTGAATAAAAACACTATCAACTGATAACATAGAGATACTGCAGTATGCTACAAAACCTCATCCGTTGATGAGCTACCTATCAACGGATAGAGTTATAATGTCTCATCCGTTGACAGTTACAAAACATGACTTATACAATTTGATTGATTGTGAAGTTATCATCAAGTACACATATTCCTAACAATCTCCCCCAATTTATACTTGATGGCAATAAAGTATAAATTTAGGACCTTGATGATAACAAAACATTCCTAAGGATATATATAGAACAATGCAAAAATTGTATTAAGCTACAAAAATTAAAAACAGAAAGTTTGAGAACTTTACAGAGAAGTGCTCATCTAGACTGAGCAGATTAATACTGTTTCTTTTCTCTGGTTGGCATCACCCTTGATTTTCCTTCTTTGGCAGAGTTGGACTCAATCTGCATTTGGAGTTGCCTATAGAAGGCATCTTCTTCAACAACTTTTGGATTTAGCTTTTGTTGTAACCATCTCAGGTATTGAGAACTAGCCTTTGATAGTTGGTCTTCTAACATGAAGAATCTCCTGTAACTATCTTCATCCCTGAACTCCATCATCCAGAAGGGTTGAAGGTGGATTTTCTGTCCATTGTATGTGATCTTCATCTTCCTTGGTAGTCTTGATGGTGAGTTCCATTCTCTCCTTATCTGTTCTATTCTGTCCATTATCTCCCCTTTTGCTATCCTGGAGAACCCTGTGTATCTTTTGATTGCAGAGAACACTTTGGTTAAGGTCAGATAATTTTCTCCAAGAACCCTCTGTAGTGGCCATGTCCTTTCCTTTCCTCCCTTGTATACAAAGACCAATCTCTCAAGCAAATGTTTATATTTGTCAATTCCTCTTACTTCTGACAATTCATCCAGATACAGATTCATGCCAGAGTATTCTTCAATATCTGCCTGATAGATAAAATCATCCTTGTTTTCCAAGATTGGCTGCTTGACAATAGCAGGTACCCTAGCAACTTGAATTGGTTCCTTTGAAGGTTGCTTCCTTGGTATCATTTTCTTCTGTTTAGGCTTCTGTTGAGGCTTCAGCAAGAATGAAGTAACCTCAATTGAGTCAAGATTCATTGGTTCCTCTTTAGGGAGTATAGGGTCACCATGGAAATTCACAGCTGGGTCGAATACTTGTGCAGAAATAGATTGTGATGAGCCAACAGTTTCACTTCTTTCAATTTCTGGAGAGACAGGTCTCATTGCCTTTGATTTCACTCTCTTTTTGGATTTGGGGACTTCCTCAGGTTCCCCCATTTCATCCTCTACCTCATCCATTAACTCCTGAGCCAGCCAGGCTTGCTTCTCATCAGAGTTTTCATATTGATTTTCTTCACTTGGATGAGCTTCCCTTAGAAGTTTGGAGGTCTCCTCTCTTTTTGCTTCAACAAATCTAGGATGGCTGTTGGATATATTTAACACTTTTCCATTCCTTATTATCACAGCCATCCAATCTCTTACACTCTTATTTGTCTTTTCCTTGAACTCTTTGATTGTATTTCCCATTATATTCTCATCATCATCCTTGGGAAATGGAAAGTCCAATTGTAACTTGTTCTTCCCATTTGCCTTTGGTGGAGAGTAGGCTCTGGTTCTTATGCATGGTTCAAATTCTTTGACATAAGATGGTTCAACATCATAGAATGTAGGAGCCACAATCTCTGGAGTGAGCACCTTCAGAATTGTAGTTGATATTGTTGGAGCTGAGGACTGAGTAGAGAACAGAGTTGATACAATTGATTCATTGATCATTCTCTCTATCCTCAGAATTCTTTCATTTGCCTCCTTGTTGATCTTTTCTAAGGCCTCTATTCTGGCTTGCCTTTCACCATCTGAGATTTCTGATAGACTCTGAATCTCAGGCAACACCATTTGTTTCTTCTTTACAGGGGAAGCCTCTATAGAAAACTCTGTTGGATTGACCACTATAGTTGGTTGTTGCTGCTCCCCCTCAATTTGTGCTACCTTGCTACTGGAAGCTAGAATTGGACTTGAAGTAGCTGCAACCTCTTCTACATTTTTCTCTTCCTTTTTGTTAGCATCAAGGGCTGGAGGTGAGGCTGCAAGTAGCCTTTCCAGTAGCTCAGTCTGTTTGGCTTGGTTGGCAATGATTGTCTGCATTTGAGATTCCATACTATCCACTCTGGAGGAAAGGTGCTTAACAGATTTGGCCAGACTATCTTCCTTCAATAATTTACTAGTCAGAACCTTCTGAGTGGTAGTAGGGGCTAGTGCCTCAATCCTGGCATCTAGTTCTACTTTCATTTCCCTTATTGCAGTTTAGACCTCCTCCTGTTGTGTTCTTTGAATAACCACATCTTGTGAAGTTTGAGGGAGGCCATTATTTGTTGAAGGATAGCCTTCCTTTGTGGGTCTGCATTCTGGTGCTCAGCCATAGCAGAGTGATATTGCTTCATAATCTCCACATTGAAACCACCAATCACAGTGGTAGAAGAAAATACCCATTCTGGAGTATCCTCCACATTGACTTCTTCATCACTTGGTGTGCTATCACTGTCATCATTGCCCAACTCTTCACTGTCAGCATCTGAAGGCAGAGCTGTCAAAGCTTCCTTTGCTCTTTGTAGAGATTGTGAGGTGTGCACTAGGTGCATTGCCTCTTCTGCCTCCACATTGCCCTGTTGTGCCATGACTTGATAGGCAGAAACATGATGAGTAAAGGTTTCAGGATCCAAAGAGATGGAGTCAATGATTGACTGATATTCTTGTCGAAATTCCATCTCTTTAGAAGCTTCATTAACCTCCATTAACTCACTTGCAATGGCTGGATCTTCCTGCCTTATTTCTGTTGTAGTCCCTTCTCTCCACTCATCTCTCTTTTCTTGCATCAGGGGCTCCCCCTGGCTCACACCTCTCACACCCTCACCTTCACCTACTAAGGTGGAACTCTCTTGCTCTCCTTTTGCCTGACCTGAAGAAATGGTCAGCCTCTCATTATTTGCCTCTCTTTTTGCCTGCTCACAAGGCAGCCTCTCACTCCCTTCCCTCATTCATAAAAGTGTTTCAACTACTACAAACTCCTCCACAGTTGACATGGGAATGTCACATATTGCAGTGGTAGAGAGAGTTGTCAACGGATAAAGTGTATCCGTTGATGTAGTAGTTATTGTTGTCAACGGATGATTAGTTGTAGACACATCCATTGATGGAGAAACACTTGTCAACGGATGAAGGATATCCGTTGATGAAGGAAAAAGAGTATCCGTTGAAGTGAAAACCAACACTGAATCTGTGGTGATTGATTTTAAGGAAGAGGCCACATATAGTGTTGTGAATTTAGGAATGGAATATTGATGGCCCAACAAATCATCTAAAAGATGATGACCACCAATTGTTGAGTGGGGCTTTTCCAAGAATTTTAAAGATGGAGAATCAGGAATTGATGTAGATATCATATCCACATCCAGAGATGGAGTTGGTGATGGTGGATTGAAATGTGTATCGATTTGAAGGTTAAGATCAAGGGGCTGTGACTCCACATTTATTGAAGTCACATCAAACTGAATTTGAGAAGGTACAATTTGTTGTACTGTGTGTGCACCCTGTGATTCCCCAATGGTTTTGGATTTTACTCTTCTACCATAGGTTTTTGAGTGAGAGCTATTTGTGTCTCTTGCCCTTTTGTGCAGTGTTCCTGGAGTGGAACTTAAATCAGTAGTCACACCCTGTTGAGAGGATGTAACTAGAATTTGGCTTGAAGGTTCATTAACAGTCTTTTGAGAGACTAAAATGTTGGTTGCACCTGCCTCACCTTCCTTATCCTTAGGGCTTCTTTGATGTTCACCCTGTCCCTCACCACTCACTACCACCTTCACACTCCCCTCAAGATTTTTGGTAGTTTTTGCAACAGGTGCCTTTTGAGAGACACCTGAGGTTTGTCTTTTTAGATTGTGATTTTGGAACTTTGGATTTGGTCACTTTGGTAGGAGCCTGTTTGGTCACAACTACAGACTCCATTGTGACACTAGAAGGCAAAGAAATTTGGGGGTTAGAGATAGGAGTTTCAGGGTTAGAAACAGTTACCTGAACAATTGGTAGATATACCAATTGTACTTCTGCATTTAAGTTCATTCGAATCAAATCACTTAAGACTCTCTTCTCCTGAACAAAACAATTGAACTTGCTATCCGGGTTAGCAATGGATAGCTCATTCTCAGATACATGCAGTGCTAAGAGCATAAAAAATCTAGCAAAATAGATATTCTTGCTCCTAGTTTCCTTTTTACCTAATTTTGCTGCTATCTCATACATTACTAGTGTGCCAAAGTTATAGAATTTATCAGTCAAAGGAATACACATCATAACTAGCATGGAATTGGTAACAGCATCAAAGTTACTAATTTTTCCAGAAAAAGTTTTAATGAAGGCATCACAAAAATAACTCCATTCTTTAACCATCCATTTCCTAACAATTTTCCCTAAGTTCTCAGTACTAAGGGTATAATTTATGGAATTAAGCATGGCAACAATTTCAGCATTACTGGGTACTTCCAGACAGTTATTCTCAGGCAATTTTAAACAAGCAGTTATCACATCAGAGTTAACTACATAGTTTTTACCCTTTAAAGAAAAAGCAAGTGTACCGTCTGTGCCAATGTACTCAGCAGATGCCCACACCTCTTCAATTACCTCGTGGATTAGAGGAGTGGTGGCAGTCATAGCATATAACAGTTTGCATTTCTTCACGAAATTTATCATGGTGTGATAAGCTTCTGGAGCATTCACTGTATCAACAAAGGCCGCGAAATTGTTCTTCTCATAGGTGAACCCAGTGGAAGACATCATCTTAACAATAGGCGCCATTGAAGTGTTTGAACTTTTGTTGAAGAGAGATTTAGTGAAGAAGATGCAGTTAACTTATGAGATTCTTGAAAATGAATAAAGGTGAGATGTGAGAGCACAAGACAGCCTTTTATATTTTTCAAGAGTTAAAAATGAAATAATTAAAAGTAATTACTCCATTGGGCAAAAGTAACTGTCAAATAATAAATGAAAAGAAAAGAAGTACAGCCATGACTAAATATACACGTTCACAAACGGCTATAATTAAAAAGAAATGTATATCAACGGATAAAGAATGGACGGTTGGGAACCAGTTTATCCATCGATGACGTGGACAACCTGTTATCCGTTGACATACGAAAATCTAGTAATGTGTTTATACTACCAACGGATAAAAGGATATCCGTTGATAAGCAAATTTTGCCTTAGACAAAATTTCTGCAGAAAATTTTCTGAGAGTTTTTAATTCTCAAGTAAATAAAAACACATTTCTAGCTGCAATTCAGTATGATCAAATATCACTAGGAATTATGAAAAATTAAGCATACCTAGTTCACCTACCAATCTTGTGAATGAAGATTCATCAAGAGGCTTGGTGAAGATATCTGCAATCTGCAATTCACTTGGCACAAAGTGCATTTCTACTGTACCATTCATCACATGCTCTCTGATGAAGTGGTATTTGATGCAATATGCTTGGTTCTCGAGTGTTGCACTGGATTCTCTGTGATGGCAATAGCACTTGTGTTGTCACAAAAAATTGGAATCTTCTCAACTTTTAGACCATAGTCAATAAGTTGATTTTTCATCCAAAGAATCTGTGCACAACAACTTCCAGCAGCAATGTACTCAGCTTCAGCTATAGAAGTGGAGACTGAGTTCTGTTTCTTACTGAACCATGACACAAGCCTGTTCCCTAGAAATTGACAGGAACCTGTAGTACTTTTCCTATCAATTCTGCAACCTGCATAATCTGCATCTGAATAGCCAATTAGATCAAAGCCAGAATCTCTTGGGTACCAAATGCCAAGGTTTGGTGTTCCCTTGAGATACCTGAAAATTCTCTTAATAGCAATCAAGTGAGACTCTCTAGGGTCAGCTTGAAATCTAGCACAAAGACAGGTAGAAAACATTATATCAGGTCTACTAGCTGTTAGATATAGAAGTGAGCCTACCATGCCTCTATAGCTTGAGATGTCCACAGACTTTTCCTTAGTATTCAACTCGAGCTTAGTTGCAGTGGCCATAGGTGTTTTTGCAGAGGCACAATCCATTAAGTCAAATTTCTTTAAAAGATCATAAATATATTTTGTTTGACTTATGAAAATGCCCTCATTAACTTGCTTCACTTGTAAGCCAAGAAAGTAAGTTAATTCACCCATCATGCTCATTTCATACCTACTTTGCATAAGTTTGGCAAACCTTTTACAAAGCTTCTCATCTGTAGACCCAAAAATAATATCATCTACATAGATTTGAACAAGTATTGAAGAACCATTGACATTTCTATGAAATAAGGTTTTATCTACTGTACCTCTAGTGAAGTGATTCTCCAAAAGAAATTGAGATAAAGTATCATACCAGGCTCTTGGTGCTTGCTTCAAACCATAAAGTGCTTTCAAGAGAAGATATACATATTCTGGAAATTCTGGATCTTCAAAGCCAGGAGGTTGATGGACATAAACCTCTTCTTCCAGTTCCCCATTTAGAAAGGCACTTTTAACATCCATCTGATAGACTTTGAAGTTGGCATGTGCTGCATAGGCTAGGAAAATTCTGATGGCCTCAAGTCTTGCCACTGGTGCAAAAGTTTCATCAAAATCTATTCCTTCTTCTTGAGGATAGCCCTTTGCCACTAATCTAGCTTTATTCCTCACAATTATGCCATTTTCATCAGTCTTATTCCTGGGAACCCATTTGGTACCTATGACACCTCTATCATCAGGTTTGGGCACAAGCTTCCATACTTTATTTCTCTCAAATTGGTTTAGCTCTTCTTGCATTACTAAGACCCAATCTGGATCTAGAAGGGCATCTTCCACTTTCTTAGGTTCCTCTTGAGACAAGAAACTACTGTATAGGCATTCTTCTTGTGTGGCCCTCCTAGTTTGGACTCTTGAGTTTGAATCACCAATGATTAACTCAAAAGGATGATCTCTGGTCCATTTTCTTGAAGGTGGAAGGTTTGATCTAGATGAGGTTGCTTCATCTAAATGAGCATGATCTTGTTGATTGGTCATTGAGTGTTGACTTTGAGAAACTCCCCCTGAGTTTGTTGTCCTTGCGGAATTATGAAGTTGACTGTCAACGGATGCATCATTTTGTCTATCAACGGATGCTCCATTTTGCCTGTCGACGGATGCATGAGAATGCCTGTCAATGGATGCATCTGATGCTCCAATATGACTGTCAACGGATGCTTCATTTCCAGTGTTAGCATCACTTCTAGTTAGACCAACAACTCTAGGTGAATTTTCATGGTCATGATCTTCATTTTCCTCATCATCATCATCAATGTACATTCTTCCTTCTACTTCATTTTCAAATTTCAACTTTTCATGGAAGCCTTCATCATTTAGACCTAAAATCTTTTTATCATCAAACACAACATGTACAAATTTCATAACAATGTTGGTTCTTAGATTGTAGACTCTATAGGCTTTCCCTGCTGCATACCCAACAAAGATAGCTTCATCTGCCTTTGCTTCAAATTTGCCCAAGTTATCTCCATGATTCCTTAGCACAAAACACTTACATCCAAAGACATGAAGAAAAGCTAAAGTTGGTTTCTTGTTGGTAAATAACTGATAAGGAGTCATTCCTCTAGCTTGATTGACCAAGGAAATATTCTGAGTGAAACAGGCAATGTTGACAGCTTCAGCCCAGAAATATGTTGGCAATCTTGATTCACTTAGCATTGTTCTAGCTGCTTCAATGAGAGTTCTGTTCTTCCTTTCAACAACCCCATTTTGTTGAGGTGTTCTAGCAGCAGAAAACTCATGGACAATTCCATTCTCTTCATAGAAAATCTTCATTGTGGAATTTTTGAATTCAGTGCCATTGTCACTCCTGATTCTTTGTACTTTGACTTCAGAACCATTGTTTACTAGTATGAGATGATTGATGATGATTTCACTTGCACAATCTTTGGAGTGCAGAAAGAAGGTCCATGTAAACTTAGAAAAATCATCTACAATCACCAGACAGTATTTCTTCTTTGAAATGGACATGTCATTTACTGGACCAAATAAGTCCATATGCAGCAATTGAAGTGGCTTAACAATGGATGACTCTGTCTTGCTCTTGAATGATGATTTCTTTTGTTTCCCTAATTGGCAGGCATCACACAATCCATCCTTGATGAACTCCAATTGAGGGATTCCTCTAGCAAGATCCTTTCTTACCAAATCATTCATAACTTTAAAATTCAAATGTGATAGCTTTTTATGTCATAGCCAACTCTCATCCTTGCTTGCTTTGCTGAAGAGACAAGTGATGGATTCTGAGCATACTGAATTGAAGTCAGCTATGTAAACATTTCCTTTTCTAAAGCCTGTCAATACCACATTGTTGTCTTCCTTGGCAGAAACAACACAGGCTTCTTTTGTGAACCTTACTTCATAGTCTTTGTCACAGATTTGACTGACACTAAGCAAATTGTGCTTCAAACCTTCAACTAAGGCCACTTCTTCAATGATGACATTGTCCTTTGAAATCAAGCCATATCCCTTAGTGTATCCTTTGCTGTCATCTCCAAAGGTAATTCTAGGGCCAAATGCCTCCTTGAACTCTATGAGCAGGATTGAATCTCCTGTCATGTGCCTAGAGCATCCACTATCTAGGTACCATAGATTCCTTCTGTTTCCCTGCACACATTTTCAAAAACAAATCAAGTTGATTTTGGTACCAAAGTTTCCTTGGGTCCTTTCTTGTTAGCCTTTGACTTTGCACTCTTAGCATTCTTCAACTTAGGTGTAGATGCTTGAGTGATGGGGTTTGACAAATGCTCATCTGCATGAATATTTGATGCATGCATTTGTGGAAAATTGGCATACATATTATTCATGCTAGGAATGCTCCATGACATTTGTGGCATTTTCAAAGATTGAAAATAAGGATTAGACACACATGGCATGTTCACATATGGATTTGAAAAACTAGCATTTTGATACAAACCAGGCATAACAGGCATTGCAGGCATACATGGTATTGTTTGAGGTATATGAACAGGAGCCTTGTTAACAATCTTGCAATTAGAAGATAGGTGATTGACACTATTACAATTACTACAAGTTTTCCTAGGGGCAAACTTGTCAGGAGAATAATTGTTTTTCTTGTTGATGCCTATCTTACCATTTCTGTTCTTTTTCTTTTTACCTTCAGTTTCTACCTTTTCATTAACTGATTTACCAACAGCCTTTTTGTTATGTAAATCACCTGCCTTAGCCTTCTCACTAGATTTGGTTTGGCTACTCTCACCACTAACAAAGTTCTTGTTGACTGGACCATACTTAATATCCAGTTTCTTGAGTTCCTTCTTACTCACAAACTTTTTGTTAGTCGACGGATACCTCTCATCCGTTGATGGTTCATCAGTCAACGGATGATCACTATCCATTGATTCACAAATAGTCTCTAGATCCTCAAGGCCAGGTTCTAGCTCCTTTTACTTTTGAGTCCAGGTATCCTTCACAAATGATTCTATTCCCTGGATTTCTACTATGTTTTGTGAGATTTTCCTACAACTTTGAAATTTAGCAATTATCCCTTGTTCTTTTTCAAGCTGCTCTCTCAAAATTAGTTCTCTTTTTAACACAGCTTCAAGTTCACTTTTAGCATCATTGCAATCAACTCTCATTTTCTCATATTCTAGAAATTGAATTTCTAGAGCAGCATTTCTATCACTTAAAAACAGATTAGTCTCTTTAATCCTATTGTTCTCTTTAGTAAGTGATTTAAGAGTAACACTCAAGTGATATAGTTCAGTAGACATTTCATCTATAACACTATTGCATTCCTCTTTGGTGAGCTCAGAGAGATTAGTAGAAAATACCTGATTGCTAGCTGAACTTGCTTCCTGCTCAGAATCAGCCATCAATGCAAGGTTGACAAACTCAGCATCATCATCAGAATGATTTCCATCAGTAGCCCAGTCATACTCTTGGGTCATGAATGCCTTTCCTTTCTGCCTGAGAAGATCAAAATATTTCTTCTTGTAGTCAACAATTTCAGTTGGCTTTCCCTTGTTCTCAGATCTAGGCTTCCTGCATTAACTTATCATGTGACCAGCAATTCCATAATTGTAGCAATTAATTTTGGATTTATCCACATAGTTGCTTTTAGAAAAATCCTTGTTAAATGGCTTGGCCACCCCAGAGTTTCTTCTGAATTTCAGCTTAGAGAATCTCCTAGATAGAAAGGCTAAATGCTCATCTATCTCATCCAATTCATCCTGCTGAAGGACACTTATTTCTTCAGACACTTTTTTCTTACTTTTGCTTGATTCTGCTCTACCTTCACAAACCTCCCGGTTTGGTGTAGATTTAGCAGCTTCAGTCCTCTTCTCCTCCTTCTGCTCCAAGTTGGCAACAAGTGCAACTGACCCACTTTTCTTTTGGGCCTTCTCAATCTGTTCATCCTGATCCATTTCTAGTTCATATGTCTTTAAAGTTCCATAGAGCCTTTCAAGAGTAAATGTCTTGTACTCTTGAGTGTTTCTTAGAGAAACAGTCATTGGCTTCCACTCTTTGGGCAGTGATCTCAGAAATTTGAGATTAGAATCTTTCACTTGGTAGATTCTTCCATACAGTTTCAAGCCATTCAGTAGCTTTTGAAATCTACTAAATGTGTCATTCAATGTCTCTCCATTCTTGAAATGGAAGTGCTCATACTGTTGGATTAGTAGTTGCATCTTGTTCTCCCTTACCTGTTCCGTACCTTCACAAAGGGTTTGAACAATGTCCCATACTTCCTTGGAGGTAGTACAGTTGATAACATTGTCAACCATGTCTGTTTCTAAGCCATTAAACAGAATATTCATGGTCTTTTTATCTTTGTGGACTTCTTCGATGTCTTCAGTACTCCACTCAGAAACAGGTTTGGGAATGTAAGTGTCTGGTGCATCTGCAGCAAGGCCAACTCTTGACGCAGTCTTCATTGGAACATGAGGACCCTTCTCAATGCAATCTAAAAAAACCTTCATCAGTAGACATGAGATGTAGACGCATTTTTACTTTCCAGTGAAAGTAATTTTTTCCATCAAGAACTGGTATCTTTACTCCATAATCCTTCTTAGACATGTTGGAAGTGTGTTGATCTTTAAACTTCAAATATGTTAGAAGCTTGCTCTGATACCAATTGTTATTCCCAGATTACACACTTGTATAATTGTAGAAGGGGGGAGGGTTGAATACAATTCTTGATATTTATAAATTTCTGATAAGAATCACAGAAATCTATAAGGAGATAATTGCTGAACAAGAAATGATTCACAAACACATAAAAAATCAGGTGGTTAAATGTACCACCTGAGACTTTTATTCGAAGAAAACTCTGTGATACAAATGTACACAGCTTCTGTTTTACAACTCTTTGCTTCTAAGGATATTCAAGAAACCCTAAGCAAATATGTCTGTTTTCTTAGTTTCTAAAGAGTTGCTACACTTGGTTATATATCCAAAGTTTACAAGTACTACAGGAATAAGATAATATTAATCTAATTTAAGTTGACTTGCTACTCCACTCCAAATCTACATGTAGCCGAAAGGTTGTCCTTGTGAACAGATATGTCCTCTGCCCCTTTCTTGTATGTACTGTGTAAATGGAATGCTTCTTTCTTCTGCGTTTCCAAAGTATGGCTGCCATACTGCTTTTTATACCTACTATCAACCCATGTGATCTGTCAGTCAAACCTGTCCTTATCAACTGCTAATTCCCAGCTAGCATAGAAGTAAGTGTCAATGATTATCCATTGACATTGTACACTAACATTCGTTGATGATATATTGAACTGTATCCATTGATATTGAGATTTGAGCTGTATCCGTTGATAGAGTGGATTTAAGTTGTATCCATTGATAGAGTTCTGTGTTCATCCATTGATACACTTTCACTTAGACAGAATTACATAGCATAGCTTATTTACAATTGGCTACCCTATTCTGCCTATCCATTAATGGTCAACATGACTCTGAATAAAAACACTATCAACTGATAACATAGAGATACTGCAGTATGCTACAAAACCTCGTCCGTTGATGAGCTACCTGTCAACGGATAGAGTTATAATGTCTCATCCGTTGACAGTTACGAAACATGACTTATTCAATTTGATTGATTGTGAAGTTATCATCAAGTACACATATTCCTAACAACCTTGACCACTTAACCTGGGAAGACAGCTTCCCATTAGCTTAGAAAACACAACCATAAAATATTTTTAAGACACTCAAATACTGTATTCCATTCTCCAGGATTATCATGCATTTTTTGGTAATAGTTACTTTGGCAATTTTGTAGCACTCAGACCATTCTTGAATTTTTTGATAATTTGTTGTTTGACAGTGGGATAACATCCACACTTTCCAAGTTCTACTGTTGCCCACTTGACCATGAGAATGCAACTCAATTTTTTTAACCCACTACTTTAACATCATAAGACAGACTATCTAGTACCTCATGAACAGATTTTGCAAACCATCATTAGTAAATGTAATCAATGGCGAAGGAAAAATTTTACTCTGACATATGATAAAAAGAAAAATTAAATTTTGAAACTGCACTTTTCAGTTGAAGAAAGTCTTAATCTGGCTAACTCATTTCTTTCATTCTTTGGACATATGATAATGATACCATTCTTTTTTGTGCATATAATACATAAATATAATAGTTTGCAAGAGAGATTATCATTTTGTAGACATTTATTTACACAACCATTTCAAATTTTTGTACACGGAATATATATAGGATACATATAGAACTTTGAAATTCAGCATGAGCGACCATATATTCTCTCTACATAGTGGTTCCGTCCCTGAACGTAATCACTTTTTATGAAGCCTTCGATGACCACTCTTCTCTATGATCTAGATAGCTTTCCGAGAAAGAAGTCCATCATTCCACTTTGCATTGCCAAAATTTTATCTTCACTTTAGAATATGTGTGATTTTGGGAGCCTTGAACTAATAAGAAGTGTTTGATGTATAAGTAGAATCTAAACTGCATCATTACGATCTCATAAGCCAAAATAATACCAAAAAATTTCTCGATACTTATGATGTTTTTTCAACTGACTTTTGATCATCAATAAGTAATTTTTTTTATAGAACTTTGTAACCGCGTCTTACGATAAATGTTTAACGTAACATTCAAGTATATCTAAGAATTTAAAGCACTCAAGTATATCTAAGAATTTAAAGCACATGAGTTGTTATAACATGTAAGGTAATACTTATGAATATTAAGATGGTTTTTTGAAATGAGGAAAATGATATAAGGATACATCATATATCATACATGTAATCATTAATCTAAATCTGATAGGCATCCCAAAACAGTGCTTATTCTAAATAGTTGTGATTCAGAATTTCCTTGTACATTGAGCATTAGCTAGTTTTAAACCTTCTAATATGTGTTCTCTATGCTCAAAAGATCTGTTCCATTGTAACGATCAATTCCTAATGAAGCAAGGTTTAGTATGAAATTTTTATATAACTTTGACAAATAAATGGAAGTTCAGTTTTAATCAATTGTAATATCGCTCTACATTTGCACGAATAAGAATGCACATAAACTCGTGTCACGATTCCGTACATCTAAGTACTTAAGATCATGCTTCCATACCCCTATAAATCCTACACTCCAAGTACTTAGTATGCATGAAGTGTGTCTACCTTTTATTCTTAAAAGAAACTTAAAGTCAGCAAACATGTTGTACTTGACCAAAAGCTTAACCTCTACTTATTGAACCATGACCTGGATGCTCTCTGCTACCAAATATAGAGTGACATGTACATTAAGAGGGTTGGGAAGATTTTATATTTCCGATGTAGGTTTACTATGCTCTATTAATCATCATAAAAAACATAGTACTCAGTACTCATTTAACAACCATACACTGATCAAGTTTGAGCATTAAACATAATTTTTTTAACTATTAGTTAAACTTATTTAACTATATAAACTAATGCTTGTACAAATTATAGATTGGTGATGTGACAAACCTTCAGTTACACTTTGTAGAACAATATATTGAAATTGCAAAGACAATCCTGCAATTAAGAATTACAATGAAAAGTTGAGTTTAGCGAGGACAAAAAAACCAATAATCATATCTTAATTTAGCAATTAGTGCTTCAATCAACTTATCATGCAAATGCTCAATTTGAATTGACATTGTATAAATCTATGCTACAACCGGATGGTTGACCGGCCTAGAATTTAAAAATACATGAAATGTAAAAGAATACTAAAAATTCATTAGTTGGAATACTTATTCTAGAAGTACTCCATACACTGAAAAGTGTATCCTAAACTCTCTATATATATATATATATATATGTATATGCCACAATTTGTAACACCCCAGTCCCACATCGAGAAGATTTGGGACTTCTGTTCAGTTTATAAGGAAAAGTACTACTACTAATTGCACCAACAAATCATGATCTTTTGGGGGGCCTGTGGTGTACTTGTGGATTACCCAAGTTGGCGGCATTTGGGCCAGTTTACTTTGGCTTATTTCGGATTCGTGATCGGGACTTGACCCAATTTTTGAAAAAGACTCGAGATTTGACCCGGGTTGTCACATATGGTATCAGAGCCGACTCTCGAAAGCTTGATTTGTCAAGTTGCCGGAGGTGGGGACACGAAGGCTGGTGGTATTATCCCACAATGGACAAAGATCCGGAGGTGGGGACACGAAGCCAGCTAGTATTATCCCACAATGGCTAGGGAGGAACGATCTTGGACCTATGGGATATCTGTTCAGGCCTGACGAGGACGTCAGGAGTTTAAGTGGGGAGTTTGTAACACCCCAGTCCCACATCGAGGAGATTTGGGACTTCTATTCAGTTTATAAGGAAAGTACTCCTATTAATTGCACCAATAAATCATGATCTTTTGGGGGCCTGTGGTGGGCTTATGGATTACCCAAGTTGGTGGAATTTGGGCTAGTTTACTTTGGCTTATTTCGGATTCGTGATCGGGACTTGACCCGATTTTCGAAAAAGGCTCGGGATTTGACCCGGGTTGTCACAATTTTCCACTTAATAATTAAACAAAATAACATTTAGATTTTATAAAAAGAAAAAATGTAACAGAACATCATTTATCACCCTCAACTAACTATATGCATCCTAATTCAATTTATCACAGTAGATAGCTATAATGTCCTCCGATTTTAATATCATGGAAACAATCAAATAGAAATCATATACTTATATTTATTATAAATCCATGGCAAAACCCAAAAGTAAAGGTACACATAATTAGGATAGCAGGGATCATATTAGACTAGTTTAATATTACATAAAACTGGAAGCACACACGCAAGTCTTTAAACACATAATATTGCATTCATGTTTATAATTTGTAGCACACAACTACACAAGTAAAGTAGGCATAAACGCATAGTAATCGATAGGCACAAATTTGTATATAATTCAAAACTCATGATAAACGTACAGAGATAGCACACAAAATCATTGTTTGCTACGGTAATAGTTAAGGGACGAAACATACCTGCTAAGACGAGATGAATGAGAGAGCTGTACGACTAATTCTTATTGTAAAGGGGTCTTTATATAGTTACACAAACCCTAATTAAATAAGGTAGTTCTAAAAATTGATCCTAATAATTTTACAACCTCCCCCAAGTAATTGCCTAAAATATAAAAAAAAATTCAGATACACATTATTAACTTAATTAAAATGATTACGATTTTCAAATATATTCTAACACTTCTTTCCACAAATAATTATTCTTATCTTAAATCAGATAATCTTGCACAAAAATAATATAAATACTAATGACTTAATATCTAAAATAATATTAAAAAAACGGGATTTTACATTCTTCCCCCTTAAAAGAATTTGGTCCCCAAATTCATAAAAATAAAATAAAAGCAAGTCGTGCATAAAAGAAATCATACCTCAATAGTTGGTGAGACTTCCACTGAGATGAAACACACGTCCGTTACCTATCTTCTTATCTGTATCCTTTCTTGGTGGTGGATTATGCGGGCACTCAGAAATCTTGTGTCCTACTTCTCCGCAGTGAAAACAGGCACCCGTGTTCCATCGACAATCTTTATCTGGATGATTCTTACCACACCTTGAACACTTTTCTCGATCACCCTGTCCTCCAATATTATCGTACACGTGTGGATTCTTGAAGGGTCCCTTTTGAGATAAAAATCCACCAGTTGGAGCGAACCGCTTCTTGTTCCAGTTGCCTGTTGCCTTTTCAGATTCTGCTAGGCCCCTCTCGATCACCAAAGCTTTGTTGAGCACAGCCTCGTACGTATGAAGTTCAAAAGACGCCACAGAATTCCTGATGTTAGTTCGAAGTCCCTCTTCCAATCTTCTTGCTCGGCTAGTCTCATCTGTGTTTGCACTAATCACGCAAGCGTACGTGGTCACAAGTAATATAGAATTAAGTTGAGTTCGTTTCCACAGAGATCTGGTTTAGGTTTCAATTCAGTTAATGCACCTATGCAACAATGTATGGTTTTTATTCACTACTAAGACAATTAACAAATTGGGGTTTGATTATCTAAAATTAACCAAGGAAATAAATTAACCAACTAAGAATTAATTAACTAACGAGAATTTAAATCAAATTACTTATATGAGAATAAACATGGGATCCTAACTTCATTAAAAACTTTGCTTAGATCTGACGCCTTTAATCACTATATGCAATGGTTATGATATCTTATCAGACAACACGAAACAAGTACACGCTACTTCTCAGTATATGTATACCAAAGGATTAGTTCATAATCGAACCGTTCGTCAACATGGGATCAAGTGAAAACATGATAATAAAACAAAGACTGAATGATTATAATAATACTAAAGTATGAGTTTAGAAAACAAATCCGAAAACTGGAATCCAATGTACGCCTAAGAAAAGAATACAAAAGATGAAGCAGATCTAGATCCGTTGCTTGTCGACCGTTATTGAATCCTTCTCTACTTTTCTCTCTTGTGTATATAAGATGTGTTTTTAATTACTTGGCCCTACAAGTCTTTTCCAACAAGAAAATACCAAAATTACAAGTAGAATTCGAAACAGGAAAGAATTTAGAATTGTCAGGACAAAATTCGGAACTTTCCAGAAACTCTACTGCGCCGCAGCGCACCCATCAGACTGTCCAGCCCGCGCCGTAACGCACTCACCCTGTGATAAGTGGAGTTTATATCCACTTGGAACATTCTAAATCGGCTTAAATTGATTGTCTTGGACTCAAGTTTGTGGTAGTTTTGATGTGTTTTGCTAAGTTGTGCAGATTTACGAGAATGTTGATTATGGTTGATGCTTCTATCGTTTTTGGAGAATAAATTAATTAAAATTCAGATTTCTGAGATGGTTGCGCAGTCTACACTGTTTTGGACATATCTGGAGTTCTAGAAGCCCGTTCAAAAACTTGTTTGCACTAAATCACGCAAGCGTACGTGGTCACAAGTAATATATAAGGTTAAGTCCAAATTCGTTCCCACAGGGATCAAGTTATGGTTCTATTCAGTAAATATGCCTATGCAACAATGTATGGTTATTATGCACTACTAAGACAATAAAAATTTTGGGTTTATTAAACTAAATTAACTAAGACACAAATTAACAAAACTAAGAATTAACTAACTAACAAGAATTAAAATCTAATTACGTCTGCAAGAGTAAACATGGAATCCTAACTTCATTAAATACTTCGCTTAGATCTGACGCCTTTGATCACTATATGCAACGGTTATGATATCTGATCAGACAACACGAAATAAGTAAACGCTACCTCTCAGTATAGGAATACCAAACTAAACATACATCCACAAAAGAGATAGAAGATGAATAGACACCAATTATGCTTAGACCCTATATGTCTATAGAATTTGAAAACATAACGGTTGAAGAACAAGTTATCCACAAAGATCACATAGGGCAATATAAGTATTCTCATCTCATACTACGAATCATGTTGATAAAAAATCATGAACCTATGCTAGCATGGCAAGTTCTAAATCTCAAGATCCACTTTCACTTCACAAGAGATTAACAAATTAGATGTTCATGACGCATCTATCAATTAAGCATAACCATACGAGGATATCAAGATATACATCACACACAGATCTTTAAAGCATCAAGATACTAAACTCCATAAATAAATCCGTTAGAATCCCATGACAACGATTAGCTCATAATTGAACCTCTCGTCATCATGGGATCTGATGAAACCGTGATAAAAAAACAAAGTATGAAAGATACAAATAAAACTAAGTAACTGATATGTAATGGTTCTACTCCTAATGATAATGATCTTAATGATGATGATAAATTACAAGGGTTGGATGTGTTTATATAGGCTCTAGACATCTTGCCCAACAAGAAAATACCAAATCAGAATTATAATAGAAGTACGTTTCCTAAACTGATTCTGATTTAAAGGGAAATTCGCAGCTATCTTTTCTTCAGTAATTCTGGAACGTTCCAGTTGTAATTGGACATCTGGACCACTTTAGAATGATAGATAATCTCGTTAGCTTCGCGTGGACTGCTTACGGGCCTCAAACGGAGTTGTAGAACTCAAGATATGGCCAAAATAGTAAAAACTGTAATTTTTCAGCACCGCGCTCGTGCAACCTGCGCCCAACAGTCTGTTCTTCACGCAGATTGCTCCTACCCGGCGCAATTTGCTCGTGGAAATCCTATCCCAAGTTGTAGAAAATCTCCCAGGCTTCGCGTGGGCAGTAAGATCGCTGAAAACGGGCTTCTAGAACTCCAGATATGTCCAAAACAGTGTAGACTGCGCTACCGTCTCAGAAATCCGAATTTTAATTAATTTATTCTCCAAAAACGATAGAAGCATCAACCATAATCAACATTCTCGTAAATCTGCACAACTTAGCAAAACACATCAAAACTACCACAAACTTGAGTCCAAGACAATCAATTTAAGCCGATTTAGAATGTTCCAAGTGGATATAAACTCCACTTATCACACCCCCAAACTTAAACCGATGCTTGTCCTCAAGCATAAACAATTACAACTAACTAACTAACTAGTACCACTTCCGTAGGTGATCACAGTTGCATTTGGCATATGCAACAAGCCCTTTACACCCCTAGGCAGCCCTAGTGGACGAGTAAGGTCTCGTGAGGGCCTATAGCGAATGTACCCACAAAATCCAATGCATGAATGCAACTAAATGAAAATGCAATTAATCTAGTACTAATATCCTACCATACCTTCAAATCCTCTCATGCCATATCAACTTAAGAATCAAAGTAAATACGCAATGTCTTGGTGTCGAAAGTGCAAGTATTCACATAGTCTACTCAATGAACATGCATAAGTTCTCACAAGTCCATGTCAAGTGTAAGAATAAGTTAGTAAACATGCTAAGCCTACAAGAGTACATCTTTGAGACAAAACTCGGGATCTCATACGCAAAAACAAGTAAACACTCACAATCCACTCACAAAAGAATACTCTCTCAAGAACAAGGGTAAGTGTATCACTCAATTCCAACAAAATCATAAACATGCTTGACATTTGGTATCAATCTAACTCTTAACACAACATACATCAATGATGATAATCAAAAAGTCTTTAATTGGGTTGTAACGGGGCTAGGGACAAGGTATGTTAAATAAGCCAAAACAGGTGAAGTGTCAAAAGCTAGTAAGTACCTTAATAAATCATACACAACACCCTATTTTTCCCCCACATAATCTATTATTTTTCTTCCAACAAAACACTCGACTAGTCGACTAAAGTAGGATCACAACAAACACAAACATGCTCTCATAATACTTTTTTTTTCTCTTTCTCTTTTTTTCTTTTTTTTTCCTTTTTTTTCGAGAGCTAAATAAAACACAAACAATAATATAAACAATAACAATGATCCCACGAATTTATTACACATGTCGACTATCAAGTAAACAACCAAACCCAATATTCAATATTTCCCCCAAAATTATGACCAACAATAAACCCCTCCTTGCACACCTTATTACTCCCTTAAGCCCTCTACTAGCCTTTGACAATGCGGGTTCAAATTAATGTAAGGCCAATACAAGAAAAAGTCTAGGCAAGTAATGTGATATGTCACCGAAAAAATAGGATTAAGCTCAACGGGTTAACTAATTGATCATGTAAACATGGTGTGGTAATATGGGAAAATATGTGGTTAATCCTAATGCCTTTATCATTTTAATCGTCAAATAATGTCATGCGTTTTAAGAAAGACCTCAAACAACTGCTAGCAATGCAAACAATCCGTGGACACTCAAGCAAACGAATAAATTGCAAAAAATATGCAATATGGCTCAAAATCTCACTTGGTGGAAAAACGTACTCAATCCCAAGCAAAAAATCTCTCTAACGCACCGACTTGTATTCAAAGCATGGAAACTAAATCATCTTGCACATATTCATGTCCTTCTAATCACTTACAACATTCAATAAGTCTACTAGCTTCAACTTACTAGTGTATGTGTGTGCACAAGAACAAAGCATATCACTTCTCAATCAAAAGCATCAACAACACAAAATTCCTATCAAGCATGGGTGCAAATGCAAACTATTGTGAACTCACATGATATACTAACAAAAAAACAGAATGTCCTATATGAAACAAACGTAAATAACACGAACATAAATGCATAATTTACTACTACTAATATGCAAAGCATGAAATCCTACATGAACACAATGACTAACAATCACACACACATATATATATATATATATATACTACTTATCCCTCAAACCACCCCCAAACTTGAAAATTTCAATGTCCCCATTGAATTGAAGTAAATACAAGGGAAAGTAGAAAACATACCTTGGGTTGCCTCCCAAGAAGCGCTTCTTTAACGTCAATAGCTTGACGTTACTTCCAAGCCTCCATTAAGGATGATAATAGTTGGCCTGATCATCTCTTCGCGTGACTTCATCGTCATCACGGCGGCACACTTAATTAATTTATTCTCCAAAAACGATAGAAGCATCAACCATAATCAACATTCTCGTAAATCTGCACAACTTAGCAAAACACATCAAAACTACCACAAACTTGAGTCCAAGACAATCAATTTAAGCCGATTTAGAATGTTCCAAGTGGATATAAACTCCACTTATCACACCCCCAAACTTAAACCGATGCTTGTCCTCAAGCATAAACAATTACAACTAACTAACTAACTAGTACCACTTCCGTAGGTGATCACGGTTGCATTTGGCATATGCAACAAGCCCTTTAAACCCCTAGGCAGCCCTAGTGGACGAGTAAGGTCTCGTGAGGGCCTATAGCGAATGTACCCACAAAATCCAATGCAATGCAATGCATGAATGCAACTAAATGAAAATGCAATTAATCTAGTACTAATATCCTACCATACCTTCAAATCCTCTCATGCCATATCAACTTAAGAATCAAAGTAAATACGCAATGTCTTGGTGTCGAAAGTGCAAGTATTCACATAGTCTACTCAATGAACATGCATAAGTTCTCACAAGTCCATGTCAAGTGTAAGAATAAGTTAGTAAACATGCTAAGCCTACAAGAGTACATCTTTGAGACAAAACTCGGGATCTCATACGTAAAAACAAGTAAACACTCACAATCCACTCACAAAAGAATACTCTCTCAAGAACAAGGGTAAGTGTATCACTCAATTCCAACAAAATCATAAACATGCTTGACATTTGGTATCAATCTAACTCTTAACACAACATACATCAATGACAATAATCAAAAGGTCTTTAATTGGGTTGTAACGGGGCTAGGGACAAGGTATGTTAAATAAGCCAAAACAGGTGAAGTGTCAAAAGCTAGTAAGTACCTTAATAAATCATACACAACACCCTATTTTTCCCCCACATAATCTATTATTTTTCTTCCAACAAAACACTCGACTAGTCGACTAAAGTAGGATCACAACAAACACAAACATGCTTTACATAGGGCAGTTTAATATCTCTATTTACGCCACAAATAATGATGTTAAAACATCAACCTATCCTATGGCGCCCACCACGCGCAAATTGCTCTTGTAACCTATCCCCGGCAACGGCGCCATGGTTTGAGGGATAAGTAGTGTATATATATATATGTGATTGTTAGTCATTGTGTTCATGTAGGATTTTATGCTTTGCATATTAGTAGTAGTAAATTATGCATTTATGTTCGTGTTATTTTCGTTTGTTTCATATAGGACATTCTGTTTTTTTGTTAGTATATCATGTGAGTTCACAATAGTTTGCATTTGCACCCATGCTTGATAGGAATTTTGTGTTGTTGATGCTTTTGATTGAGAAGTGATATGCTTTGTTCTTGTGCACACACATACACTAGTAAGTTGAAGCTAGTAGACTTATTGAATGTTGTAAGTGATTAGAAGGACATGAATATGTGCAAGATGATTTAGTTTCCATGCTTTGAATACAAGTCGGTGCGTTAGAGAGATTTTTTGCTTGGGATTGAGTATGTTTTTCCACCAAGTGAGATTTTGAGCCATATTGCATATTTTTTGCAATTTATTCGTTTGCTTGAGTGTCCACGGATTGTTTGCATTGCTAGCAGTTGTTTGAGGTCTTTCTTAAAACGCATGACATTATTTGACGATTAAAATGATAAAGGCATTAGGATTAACCGCATATTTTCCCATATTACCACACCATGTTTACATGATCAATTAGTTAACCCGTTGAGCTTAATCCTATTTTTTCGGTGACATACCACATTACTTGCCTAGACTTTTTCTTGTATTGGCCTTACATTAATTTGAACCCGCATTGTCAAAGGGTAGTAGAGGGCTTAAGGGAGTAATAAGGTGTGCAAGGAGGGGTTTATTGTTGGTCATAATTTTGGGGGAAATATTGAATATTGGGTTTGGTTGTTTACTTGATAGTCGACATGTGTAATAAATTCGTGGGATCATTGTTATTGTTTATATTATTGTTTGTGTTTTATTTAGCTCTCGAAAAAAAAAGGAAAAAAAAAAAAAAAAAAGAGAAAGAGAAAAAAAAAAGTATTATGAGAGCATGTTTGTGTTTGTTGTGATCCCACTTTAGTCGACTAGTCGAGTGTTTTGTTGGAAGAAAAATAATAGATTATGTGGGGGAAAAATAGGGTGTTGTGTATGATTTATTAAGGTACTTACTAGCTTTTGACACTTCACCTGTTTTGGCTTATTTAACATACCTTGTCCCTAGCCCCATTACAACCCAATTAAAGACCTTTTGATTATCGTCATTGATGTATGTTGTGTTAAGAGTTAGATTGATACCAAATGTCAAGCATGTTTATGATTTTGTTGGAATTGAGTGATACACTTACCCTTGTTCTTGAGAGAGTATTCTTTTGTGAGTGGATTGTGAGTGTTTACTTGTTTTTGCGTATGAGATCCCGAGTTTTGTCTCAAAGATGTACTCTTGTAGGCTTAGCATGTTTACTAACTTATTCTTACACCTGACATGGACTTGTGAGAACTTATGCATGTTCATTGAGTAGACTATGTGAATACTTGCACTTTCGACACCAAGACATTGCGTATTTACTTTGATTCTTAAGTTGATAAGGCATGAGAGGATTTGAAGGTATGGTAGGATATTAGTACTAGATTAATTGCATTTTCATTTAGTTGCATTCATGCATTGCATTGCATTGGATTTTGTGGGTACATTCGATATAGGCCTTCACGAGACCTTACTCGTCCACTAGGGCTGCCTAGGGGTTTAAAGGGCTTGTTGCATATGTCAAATGCAACCGTGATCACCTACGGAAGTGGTACTAGTTAGTTAGTTAGTTGTAATTGTTTATGCTTGAGGACAAACATCGGATTAAGTTTGGGGGTGTGATAAGTGGAGTTTATATCCACTTGGAACATTCTAAATCGGCTTAAATTGATTGTCTTGGACTAAAGTTTGTGGTAGTTTTGATGTGTTTTGCTAAGTTATGCAGATTTACGAGAATGTTGATTATGGTTGATGCTTCTATCGTTTTTGGAGAATAAATTAATTAAAATTCGGATTTCTGAGATGGTTGCGCAGTCTACACTGTTTTGGACATATCTGGAGTTCTAGAAGCCCGTTTTCAGCGATCTTACTGCCCACGCGAAGCCTGGGAGATTTTCTACAACTTGGGATAGGATTTCCACGAACAAATTGCGCCGGGTAGGAGCAATCTGCGCGAAGAACAGACTGTTGGGCGCAGGTTGCACGAGCGCGGTGCTGAAAAATTACATTTTTTACTATTTTGGCCATATCTTGAGTTCTACAACTCCGTTTGAGGCCCGTAAGCAGTCCACGCGAAGCTAACGAGATTATCTATCATTCTAAAGTGGTCCAGATGTCCAATTACAACTGGAACGTTCCAGAATTACTGAAGAAAAGACAGCTGCGAATTTCCCTTTAAATCAGAATCAGTTTAGGAAACGTACTTCTATTATAATTCTGATTTGGTATTTTCTTGTTGGGCAAGATGTCTAGAGCCTATATAAACACATCCAACCCTTGTAATTTATCATCATCATTAAGATCATTATCATTAGGAGTAGAACCATTACATATCAGTTACTTAGTTTTATTTGTATCTTTCATACTTTGTTTTTTTATCATGGTTTCATCAGATCCCATGATGACGAGAGGTTCAATTATGAGCTAATCGTTGTCATGGGATTCTAACGGATTTATTTATGGAGTTTAGTATCTTGATGCTTTAAAGATCTGTGTGTGATGTATATCTTGATATCCTCGTATGGTTATGCTTAATTGATAGATGCGTCATGAACATCTAATTTGTTAATCTCTTGTGAAGTGAAAGTGGATCTTGAGATTTAGAACTTGCCATGCTAGCATAGGTTCATGATTGTTTATCAACATGATTCGTAGTATGAGATGAGAATACTTATATTGCCCTATGTGATCTTTGTGGATAACTTGTTCTTCAACCGTTATGTTTTCAAATTCTATAGACATATAGGGTCTAAGCATAATTGGTGTCTATTCATCTTCTATCTCTTTTGTGGATGTGTGTTTAGTTTGGTATTCGTATATTGAGAGGTAGCGTTTACTTGTTTCGTGTTGTCTGATCAGATATCATAACCATTGCAAATAGTGATCAAAGGCGTCAGATCTAAGCGAAGTATTTAATGAAGTTAGGATTCCATGTTTACTCTTGCAGACGTAATTAGATTTTAATTCTTGTTAGTTAGTTAATTCTTAGTTTTGTTAATTTGTGTCTTAGTTAATTTAGTTTAATAAACCCAAAATTTTTATTGTCTTAGTAGTGCATAATAACCATACATTGTTGCATAGGCATATTTACTGAATAGAACCATAACTTGATCCCTGTGGGAACGAATTTGGACTTAACCTTATATATTACTTGTGACCACGTACGCTTGCGTGATTTAGTGCAAACACCCTGCGCCGTAGCGCACCAGTGAAACTGCTGGCAGAAATTTCTTGTTCCATTTCTTCATTTTTAGACCGTTTTCTTCCGTTTCTTTGGCATATACTTCCGTGCTTCATTTCTTTGACCCCAAACCTTCCGAGAATTGTTTGGAAAACTTTGTTCTTCATTAACAACTTGAAATCCACACAAACATTATGCATATTGCCAATTCAAGCCAATGACTTACAACCCTGCGCAACTCCACAAAACATATCAAAAATAAAACAAACTTGAGGCCAAGTGAATCAATTTAAGCCGATATGGAACGCTCCAAGTGGATATAAAATCCACTTATCACACCCCCAAACTTAAACCGATGCTTGTCCTCAAGCATAAACAAATATATCTATATACCACTAACTAGTACCACTTCCGTAGGTGATCACGGTTGCATTTGGCATATGCAACAAGCCCTTTAAACCCCTAGTTAGCCCTAGTGGACGAGTGAGGTCTCGTGAGGGCCTATAGTGAATGTACCCACACAATCCATCTAAGTAAACAATGCAAAAACAATGCAATGCATGAATGCAACTAAAATGAGAATGCAATAATCCCCTCGAACTAACCAAAACCAACTAGTAAGCAAATATCTCAAAGAATGCAACTAAATCTAAATAGAGCTCGACTAAGTCCCCGTATACTAGCAATACATGTACAGAAACGTGCGTGTGTGTGATGCTCATCAGATATACTCCTAACACTAGATCGAAATCATACTCATTCTTCGCCAAGACAATCACAACTTTATAAATAGAATAAACTGTAAACATTTCATAACCTATGAACACCTCCATCATCATTCGAGTTAGACAGGAATTCATGCTTTATTACTACAACACATAATACGATAAACATGCTTATCTAACCGTGCAATGGATGAGACCCCAAAAGGCTTATATAATAATACCCATGTAGCGAGCGTTAGGTTAGTGGATCCCAGGCCGGAAAAGTCTTAGGTCACTAGGCACGAAGTCCCCTAGAACTTAATTGCTCGAGTATTAAAGAGCCCACCCTGGTTAATTCTGCAATAAACAATTAAAACTTTTGACTCTTTTTTTTTTTTTCTTTTTTTAATATATGCAATATGGAATGAGAATTCTCAATTCCAACCCTAGACTACTCATATAAATATGAGCCGGCTACTAGCCATTTGACGCCTAGCCATTATTAACAACTATTAACAACTAGCATGAAATCCCTGTTTTCCCCCAAACTTAGACTTTAGTGTTCCTATGCCATCAAGGGAATAACGAAAATTCTAAATATAATTAGGTGATTAAATCTAAAACATCCAAACAAGCATGACCTCAACCTAGCCCAAAAGCAAACGACGAGACTTTGTAAAAATTTTGTTTCTGAAACATGCAAGTCAATTTTGTAGGAACTATAAATCAACCCTCTACTCATCATTACCACACTCAATTAGACATCAACCTACCAATCAGAATTAGCTCGTCTTAAGTGATCATGAAATATGCATGCCATGAAAATGTAACTAAAATGGACTCACATGGTAAAACAAAACAAAAATAACAGAATGCCCTACATGAAACAAACATAAATAACACGAACAAGCATGCATAAATTACTACTATTATGCAAAACATGACATCTATATGAACATAACGATACACAAATACTACTACACACTACTTATCCCCCAAACCACCCCCAACCTTAAAATATTCAATGTCCGCATTGAATGGAAGTAAATACAAGGGATAACAGAAAATATACCTACTCGTCGGAATCATCACCCTCCTCGGGTGAATCAGGTGGTGGATAAACAGTACGAGCTCCAAACACCAGCCACTGGACCGTACTACCCGTAGACTGGAAAGCAGTACCCAAAGCTGTAGTCAAATCCTCAGCATCACTAAGCCCCGTCCTATCAGTATCTCCATGAGACGGACCTACTCTAGCCGCTCTAGGAACTCTAGGCACCTGTGGTGGAGCGCCCGCTCCCTTACCACCAGCACCATCAACCATATAGCCTCACCCCCTAGGATGAGGAATGCCGCCTGACCACTCCACTATCCGGTCAATAGTAGCATCCACAATAGGGTTAGCCGGCATCTGCAACTGCTCATTATCATCCCAACGAACATTAGCAACCATACACAACCCATCAACCATAGAAGCATGCGGAATCGCTGATTATGAACTTCCTCGCAAGAACCGTAGAATGTTCAGATGCACCAAATAATCCACATCGATATACTTCCCTTTTAAAATGCCCCAAAGAATAATAGCTCCCTCCACAGTCACATCATTCGGATGTGATGAAGGCATGATGTTATCATAAACAAACAAGTTCCATGCCCGTGCGAACCTGTTCATAGCAGAGACAGGAAAAGTGGTACGCTCACCGGTGTCCGACCTCAACTTCCAAACTATACCCGGCACACAGATCTCCGCTACTATGGCATCTAAATCCACATCCTCTCGAGTCTTCATTTGCCCAATCCTCCGGCCCCCTCTGCTTAGGAGGTTGTCCAAGAATCGGACGAATAGCAGCCGATCGATAATCAATCCTCATACCACGAACCACACAAAAACCATTCTTCTCCTCCTTAGCATTCGCATAGAATTCTCGCACAACACCCAAGGGAACCAAAGAAGGCGCCTCACAAAAACCTTCCCAACCAAGCTCACAAATCATAGCAACCAACTCCACATTAGTTACCGGTAAAAACTCTCTCTCCTTAGCAACCGGTCTAGCCATCAACCTATTATACTCGCTTTGTGCCTCCTCATTCAAAAACCTATCCATATCTCCACTAGAATCCTCATCCGAGGATGGACGAGTACTAGAACTACCTCTCTGACGCTTTGGAGCCAGAACAATATCAAACAACTCAAGCAATATCACCCAAAAATGATTCTATGAACCACAATTAACCCAAATAGGCAAGACACTAAAAATCCAAATTTTGGCAAGAACACAATTCGTAATTAAACAAGATTTAAGGAAGAGATATACCCAATACGAATCGGAGAGGTGAAACTTGCAATAAAAATCTCCCAAACTTGAATCCTTCTTGAAACTTAAATTGGTATAGAGGTTTAGAGATTTAAAATTAGGGATTGGATTTGTATTTGTGTGTATATAGGTGTATGTATAGATATGTAAGGATTTGATGGTGAGGATATGAGATGAGTTGGGATTGGAATTAGGATAGGTTAAAATTAATTTTGGGATAGATTTAGAATTTTTTAGGTTGTGAGGATAATAGAATAGGATTAGAAGTTGGTGTTTTTGTGTTTAAAACAAAAAATTTCGGGTAGAAAATAGGGCTGGGAAGATGTGGGGGTGCGCTGCGGCGCATGGAGGCCGTGCTGCGGCGTGGGGTGGTTTCTTTTGATTTTTTTTTGGAATAATAAACTACTACAAAACATAGGTTGCCTCCCACGAAGCGCTTGTTTAACGTCAATAGCTTGACGTACTCCCGAGAATTCATGTTGTTGACAAAACGGCGACAACCTTCTCACGGTTCACCGTACCACCAAAATAAGGCTCGAGTCGTTGTCCATTTACTTTGAAAGCATCATCAGAAGACCCCCTATAAATTTCCACTGCTCCATGTGGAAACACTATCTTGACTGTAGACGGACCCGACCACTTTGACTTGAGTTTACCCGGAAAAAGTTTGAGGCGAGAGTTGTAAAGCAAAACCTGTTGACCCGGCACAAATGAATTGTGCACCAACTTCCTATCATGCCACCTCTTAACCTTCTCCTTGTACATTTTGTTGTTCTCATAAGCTTGTGCACGGAACTCCTCAAGCTCATTCAACTGAAGTAGACGTTTTTCACCCGCATCCCTAATATCCAAGTTCAATTTCTTCAATGCCCAATAGGCCTTGTGCTCTAGCTCGGCCGGCAAATGACAAGCCTTACCGAATACCAACTGATAAGGAGACATACCTAGGGGTGTTTTATAAGCAGTTCTGTACGCCCATACTGCTTCGTCTAACTTCAACGACTTGAGACCACGATTTGAGACCTCCGCTTGACCATTAGTTTGGGGATGATAAGCAATGGCAACACGATGCGTCACATTATACTTTGTCATTAACGTAGTAAACTGACGATTGCAGAAGTGTGTCCCCTCATCGCTGATTATAGCTCGTGGAGTTCCAAAACGCGTGAATATTTGCTTATGAAGAAAATTAAGCACCACCTTAGCATCATTGGTCGGTAATGCTTTCACCTCGACCCATTTAGACACATAATCCACTGCCAAAAGAATGTATTGATTATTGCAGGACGAAACAAACGGACCCATGAAATCAATTCCCCACACATTAAATATCTCAACTTCAAGGATCGTATTAAGAGGCATCTCGTTCCTCCTAGAGATATTGCCAACCCTTTGGCATCGATCACATCTCATCACAAACTGATGAGCATCTTTAAATAGAGTTGGCCAATAGAATCCCTCTTGAAGTACCTTCTGAGTTGTCTTATCACCACCATAGTGGCCCCCATATGTGGTAGAATGATATTCATGCAAAACACTATCTGTTTCACTGTAAGGAATGCACCTCCTTAAAATCTGATCCACACCAAGCTTGAACAAGAATGGCTCATCCCAACGATACCACTTCACATCATGTAGAAACTTCTTCCTTTGAACATAAGAGAAATCTGGAGGGATGACGTTACTAACAAGATAGTTCACAATATCTGCAAACCATGGCTCCTCACCTTGCACCCCCAAAATTTGCTCATTGGGAAAAGATTCATTAATAAGAGATTTGTCATGTGAATCCTTACCGTGGTCCTCCAATCGCGATAGATGATCCGCCACCTGGTTTTCTGTGCCCTTTCTATCCTTGATCTCCAAATCAAATTCTTGCAGTAGAAGCACACAACGAATCAACCTACATTTTGAATCCTTCTTAGAAATCAGATATCTAATAGCTGCATGATCCGTGTAGATCATGTCTGAGAAAATAGCCATCATGCACCTTTGAAAAGTGGCAGGAGCACCACAAAGTCTGAAAGAAACTCGACGAAAAGCAAAAGTGCCAAAAGGACATATGAATGTCGTCTTCTCTTGATCTTTCGGAGCAATACAAATCTGATTGTAACCTGAATAACCATCAAGAAGGCAATAGTACTTGTAACATCCCTAGATCCGGGGTCGGAGATCCAGTCTGTCACTCTATCCTTAATTCCCATTTTAATAAACATTACTCTTAATCTTCATTTTAGCATACTGTGACCCCTCAGTCAAACATAACATTTACAGATTATAGGCTCAGAGACGAAATTAAAATATTACTAAGTTATTACAACCATCTTGAAATAGATATTACAAACCCAATTTGTCATAATCTTAAAAGTTCAACTTAAAAGGATTACCATCTAAGGCGGCATCTACAAACACAATACGGTTTGGTTTTCAGAAGCTTACACAAGTCATGCTTGTAAATAAACCTAACCAACCTAAGCTGTAAACCTATCCAACTTAGTCTGCTCACCTGTGGTAATGCTACTGGGTACGGCCTCGGCACCTGCCTCGTAAATAGTCTCCTATACTGTTGACCATTTAGCACGCTTTTGCGGGGGGTCTGCCTTGTTCTTGCCATGCTTATTTGTTGTTGTGTGGTGGTATATATAAAAGAAAAGCAAGAGTGAGCAATACAGCTCAGCCATATAATAATAGTTTTCAAAGTACTTCTGTTAACATAAACCATATGACATATCGTATACTGATATTGTATCATCATTAAACATTTTCATTCTTTATCCAGAAATATGACGAAGAATTTCTGAGGTACTTTGAATAGTTCATCATTTTGTCAACACTATCGGTAATTGAGCACCTAGGCTTTCATTACAGTGTTGCAGTACAATTCCAATTGAAAGAATGGGATTATGCTGGAACCTCTTCCACGATATCTGGTGATCAGCCAATATACCGTGCCTCTGCTTCTCTACTAGTAGAAGGACAACGTTCCCTTATCGGGTTGCACCCTGTCCGCATATGGGCATTATTATTTGGACTATGCCCGAAGGCGATGTCCCCTCTTCCTCCAATCCCTTAGAGAATTCTATGCATCGTAGGAACAAAATTTAATTCAGTTTCCCCCAAGCACAAAGCTTGACAACTGGTTTGATAATCATTACTAACTTTACTTCCATGAGTAATTGAGAAAGTAACTCTGATGTGTGGGTTGACTTTAGTCAACAGATTTCGATTACTAAGAATCGCTTCATCAAACATAACTTGGGAGTTGGTCGGAGTTTTGAATGTTTAGTTAAACCTGAGCCCCTCCTTACTAGGTAGGGTGCATTTCTTATTGGTAGCGAAGGGAGAAAATAATTAATACTAGCTCCCAAAACCTTGGGTTCCCGAGTTTTGATAAGCTGAGTGAAGCAGCGATACTTTTTCGATGAGTGAAGCTATAGTCCATGAAGAAATGGGAACCCGTTCTATTTTTAAATACTTTTTCGATGATCAGAAAATATTTAAAATAATTTTTAAAGTTTTAAATAACTTTTGAAATAAATAATATGATTTGTAAATCATCCTGGAATATTTAATAAATATTCAAATAATATTTATTTAATAAATATTCAAATAATATTTATTAAATAAATAATCAGCTTAGAATATTTAATACATATTTAAATAATATTTATTAAATAAATAAACCTTCAGACTATTCTCAATATGAAAATAATATTCAAATTATTAATAAATATTCAAATAATATTTATTAATATCATCAAAGGAATTTTAATCCGAAAATATCCAATTTATATTTATTGGAATATTTTAAAAATATACGTCATATAACCCTTCCGGTAACTTCCGGGTTTTATGTCCTTATCCTGACGAAATATCTCCGACTCCCTTATTAAGAAAAGGTATTATCATACTCTACTGGAAACTTATAACACATCATCGTATACATATATATACAAGAGTCTATGCATACGTACATACTTAACAGGTTTATAAATCCATGTAAATAACCATACATCATATGCTGATTCGCAAAAATAATATCAAGCAGTTCATAGCATTTATACCACAACAACAACAGTTTGAAAATACTTGAAATACAAGTTTCGAAAACTTGCCTGATAGTGTCGGAATAGTCTGGGCTCTGTCTCTAGTGTGATGATCAATAACAACCAATAAGGTTCGGTTAGTTCATTAAACTATCCCGTCGAACCAACTATTCATATAAAGGCACAACTTCGTAACGATACCTCCTTACTACACGTTTGGCTTATTATAAGACCATGATATCCTTTAACCACTTTTGATAATTAATGGTCTCATAACGACTTTTGTTAAATGTCATTTTCAACGAAACTAAAGTTCGTCTTAATTCGTCCCCTAAAAAGGTTTTTCACTTGCGCAACTATGATTTGAAAAATTCTATAAAATTGAAAAATAAACTTTTTCATGAAATTATTTTTCTCACTTCTTCTTAACTGTCCAGAGGATTTTTCATCCAAATTTCATAATTAAGAACATCTTTTTGCTATCTCAATTGTTGCTCTAAAAATAGCTTCTTTCTGCAGTGGTTTCTCATGCGCATTCTTGACTTAAACATTTCTATAAAATCGAAAAATTCGTATTTTGACTCCAAATTTTATGGGATCTTTACCACTGACCAGGTTACTCCTCATTAAATTTTGATAAACACAGACCATTTTAAAGGGTTCGTTTGGCTTTGTAAACTCAGTCCATCTTAACGATTCGTCCGTTTTAACCTGTTTCACTAAAACGAGCATATCTCATAAACCGTAAATCGTAATCACATGATCTTGGTGTCAAAACAAACTACAAAACAAGTCCTACTAGTTTATGGCCAAAAACCTTCTAAGAAAACAGTTGTTTAATTCGGCATTATCTGCACCATTAACCTAATGAAATTTTGACATTATAACGGCTATAATTCGATCGTTTCCAAATTCCATGAACTCCATTTAACCACTTAATTCAACCACATGCCATCAAGATCACATAAACATCATCAAGGGTTTCTAAGACCAGTGATAACATCCATTTATCAGCACCCAAGATTTACCCATATTTATAAAGCTTAAAACATCACAAACCCCTTAAATATGTACATACTTGCATCAATCCTTCAAATCAACTTATAACTCATAAAGTTTAAGGTGGGTGTGAGTGTTTTACCTTCCTTGGAGTCTTAACAACCTTTAACCAAGCTTGATTTCTGTAAGAACACCTTAGATAGCTTTAACAACCTTTAATCTTCAAGATCTAAACAACCAAGTTTAAAATTTTCGGAGTCAGCATTACCACTCTTGAAAGAACTGGAAAAACGAGGGCCTTACCTTGATTTTCTGGACGAGGCTTCTAAAGAGTAGTTGTAGAGCATCTCAATACCTTTCCAAAAAGATATAGAACACAAAATTTCATTGAGAAATGAGGGAGTTATGGCAGGTTGAAGTGGCTGCTCTGTTTTTGGCCGAAAATAGAGAAAATGGAGGGGGAGAGCTTTTGCTATCTTTTCTTTTGTAATTGATAAAATGATATGTATAATTGATATATATCAATCATACTTCAGCACTTATCAATTACCCAAGGTAATCTCCAAAGTAATTTTGCAAAAGAAAGGTAATTGGCAATTTGTCCCAAAAGTGGTATACAATGCTTGGTTGAATAATCATGACTTGACTTATTTGATTAGCATCCAATGCTCCTTGCCTTGCATGGCTATTACATGGTAAATTGCAGGTATATTACTCACCTAATAATCAATCAATGCTTACCATTTAATTCCATATGCAAGTTTGGAGATTTTCTTGTAAAAGCATTTCGTCGCGTAGAAATTTCTTTCATCGTTATTGAACATTTGCCTTTGAAATTCTTTTAATAAATTCCATAATTCCTTGCCTTGATATTTAACTTAGCTTAGAGATTTTCTTAACCCCAATATCCCATATTTATACCAATATTTAATAAAAGTGAAAATCTATGTAATCTGACGGTTTCTACATTCCTTTTCTTCTTTGTACAACGATACTTTATCCATAATTGTATAAATACTTCTTCATTCGAATTATATGATCTTAAAAACTTTACATAACCTCCACCAATCACCGTTTATGATCATTTTAGAAATATTACAAAATCCTGGGTTCTTACAGTACTCGTGGCCAGCCAACCTGTCTAACATCTGGTCAATGAACGGAAGAGGAAAGTGATCTTTTCTCGTGGCCTTGTTCAACTTGTGATAGTCCATGCAAACTCTCCATCCCGTGACTGTCCGAGTAGGGATGAGCTCATTCTTCTCATTAGCAACAACTGTCATGCCTCATTTCTTAGGCACACACTGCACCGGGCTCACCCAAGAACTGTCTGAGATAGGATAGATGATACCTGCATCTAGCCACTTTAGAATTTCCTTCTTCACCACCTCTTTCATAATAGGATTAAGTCTTTGCTGATGTTTAACAGTCGGCTTACTTCCTTCTTCTAGCAGAATTTATGCATGCAATACGAAGGGCTTATTCCCTTGATATCTGCTATGGTCCAACCAATTGCAGACTTGAACTCTCTCAGAATTCCGCAAGAGCTTTTCTTCCTCACTACATGACAGGTTTGAAGCAATAATAACAGGTAATGTAGATACATCACCTAGAAACGCATACCTCAAGTGTTTAGGCAATGGTTTAAGTTCAAGTGATGGAGCCTCTTCAATAGATGGTTTTAGACGCCCCTGAGAGTTCTTCAGCTCTGCTAACCCAAGGGATTCAAATGGCATGTCAAACTTCCTCTTCCATGGAGCTACATTCAATTACTGAAGTTGCTCGGCTACTTCTTCATCTTCAATATCAGAATCCCCAACTAAAACTCTCTCCAAAGAATCTGACTTAAGCAATTGCTCAATCTCTGTAGTAACTACAGAATTGACCAAATCCACCTTAAAGCATTCCTCTTCATCTGTTGGAAACTTCATTGCATTGAACACATTAAAAGTGACATTCTGGTCTTGCACCCTCATGGTGAGTTCCCCTTTCTGCACATCGATTAGAGTCCTACCCGTAGCCAAGAATGGTTTTCCCAAGATATGGGAATCTTCTTATCTTCCTCGAAGTCCAAGATAACAAAATCAGCAGGGAAAATGATCTTATCAACTTTCACCAAAACATCCTCCACTATGCCTCTAGGATATGTGATCGATCAATCAGCCATCTTCAATGAGATGTTGGTAGGCTTTGGCTCCGGCAAACCAAGTTGTATGAAAACCGACAAAGGCATGAGATTGATGCTAGCTCCCAAGTCACACAAACACTTGTTGAAAGATAAGTTGCCAATAGTGCACGGGATGGTGAAACTTCCCGGATCTTTAAGTTTCGGAGGCAACTTTTGTTGCAAAACAGCACTGCATTCTTTCATCAAGGCCATAGTCTCTAATTCCTCTAGCTTCAATTTCCGAGATAGAATACCCTTCAAGATCTTTGCATAGCTCGGCATCTGTTCAAGAGCTTCCGCAAAAGGTATGTTAATCTACAACTTCTTGAACACCTCAAGAAACTTGGCAAACTGCTTATCCAACTTCTGCTTCTGGAGCCTTCTAGGATATGGAGGAGGAGGATAGATTTGATTGCTCTTTGTAGACTATTCCGGAGAAGCTTTTTCAACAGGTTCCTTGCTCTTCTCAACTTCACCATCTAACTGATCAGCTACCAAGTCAGATTTTCCAATTTCCGGCACTGCAGATTTTTCAACCTGCTGATTCTTCACTTCTTCATCTTCCTAATTAGCGGTTGATTTAGGATCTTGTTAGTTACAGAGGCATGCCTGTACACATCTAATAACAAGCCTAATTGTTTGTAATGCTTTGCATTACTTACATGACCTCTTAACTGAGGGAACCTCTAGTTGTAGAGTTTCTGTTTGTATTGTACTTGTAGTAGGCATCAAATCCTAGTTGTGTAATTGTACAAACAAAGTCTAGAATAATGCTTGAAAGAAGTTCCAAGGTTCATGCCTCAAGCAAGGAGTTAAAGACTGTCAAATAATCACAGTTGGGATTTGAAGAAATGAAGAATTTGCCTAAGTACCAATTCGAGAAGTATATTTGTCTATTCGAGAAGTCCAGCATTCGAGAAGTCAGAGATTCAATATCTCAAGACACTATTCGATATCTCTGAATACACTGTTCGATATTTCATTCGATATCTCAGGGATTCGATATGTCTACTACTCTATTCGAGAACTCAAGAAGTCAACAAGTCAAGATGGTATTCGAGTTCTCAAAGAGTCAACAAGTCAAAGTTTCATTCGATATCTCAAGGACTCAGAAAGCTATTCGATATCTCGAGGATTCGATAAGTCAAATGTTCTATTCGACAACTCAAGGAATCCTGATGGAAAAGAGCTATTCGAGAAGTGGTTCGATATGTCAATATAACAGTATTCGAGAACTCAGAGTTATCGATCAAGTCAATTCTAGTTCTCAAATCACTTACTTAGTCACTTCTCGAATACATTCTTGGAGACAAAATACTGAAGAAATTGTACAAGTCAGAAACCTGCAACAAGCCAATGCACTTTATGGACCACAATCTGTAACGTGCTCTGGAAAGCCTACAAGGAAGCTTGGAGAGATATAGAAGAGACAAGGAGCTAAAGAAGTGGATCTAAACAGGCTTTGCAAAGTCAAATCTGTAACCATTTGGACACTTACTCAAAAAGGATAGACAGACTAGAAAGTAATTTGTTTAGCTACCTTATTTGTAGTAAGTGGGCTGTATCCATGTTCTATAAGGACACAGCCTCACTTCATAACTTAGTAACTTTTGTGAGTCAAGTTTTTCATACACTGTAAGCTATATCTCTCTGAGAAAAACGAAGCTGAGAATACTACCATTTGTATTCACAGATTGTAGCAATCTTTATCTAATAATACATTAGATTAAAGTGATATTGTGTCTTGTGTTGTTTCTTTATCCGCACCTTCACTTCTACACACACAGGCACTTATCTGCTACATAGACTCAATTCAAGAAAAGTTCAAGAATCCATTCACCCCCCCCTCTGTATTCTTTTACCGTATTCAATACTCAACAAGTGGTATCAGAGAGGGCTGTTTATTCAAAAACAGAGAAACAATCATGAGTTCGAATACACCAAAGACTACAGGAACGATGAAGGTCCCTAAGTTTGACAAAGAAAACTTCAACCTCTGGAAGATAAAGATGATGTTGTTCATTAAAGCCTCTCATCCCTTGTATCCTGAGATTCTCAAGAATGGTCCTTTTGTTCCACAACAAGAGATACCAGAGAAGACTGTTGGAACCATAACTATCCCAAGAACTTATGAGGCCAAGGATCCATCAAAGTGGACAGAGTCAGAAAGGGAGAAGGTTGCTCTTGACAGCCACCTCATGTTGCTTATCATTGATTCCATGGACATGTCAATGTTTGCAAACATTGCATCATATACGTCTGCTAAAGAGATGTGGGATCACATTGAGGTGTTGTGTGAAGGGATTGATGAGGTTAAGGAAAACAGGAAACAGATACTGGTCACACAGTATGAAGCTTTCATGGCACAACCCAAGGAAAGCATCACTGAAATGTTTGAAAGGTTTCACAAGCTAGTTATTGAGTTGCAGATGAATGGAAAGGTTTACAGCACCAAGGAGTTAAATATGAAATTTCTGTTGTCTTCACCAAATCATCTGGAGCAAAGAGTCATTTCTCTAAGAGAGAGAGATTTGAACAAAGTCACCTATGATGTGCTCTATGGAGTCCTAAAGACTCATGAACTTGAGTTGCTTCAGAAAAGGGCTATCCAAGCCAACCAAGGTAGGATGATAAACACATCATGTGCCTTGATTGTCAACAAATCCATTCTGGACCTAGAAGCATCTACAAGCCAACTAAGGATAGAGGAGGTGGCAGATGATGAAGAAACTGAAGCTGGGGTGAGTGAACCTGTTGAGGAAAAGGAGGAAGAAGAAGAAGAGTTTTACACTCTGGAAGAACTTGATGGGATGGAAAATACTTCATATGCTTTCATGGCCAGAAAATTTCAAAACATCAGATTTAAAAGAAATCAACCCTTCAAACCAAAAACTCAAAACCATTCAGCCAACAAGAACAAGGCACCTGTGAAACCAAACAGAAATAAGTTCAAAACCAGTTATGTGGATAGGTCATCTGTAAGGTGCTATAGATGCAATGACCTAGGGCATTTTGCCAGTGAATGCAAGAAGCCTAAAAAGAAGGATAGAGATTATCTTGAGCTCGAAGCTAAGTATGAGGCCCTTCTGAAAAAGCAGACACATGGTAAGGCCTACATAGCTGAAGGGAAGTGTTGGGATGATTCTGAGAGTGATGAAGAGGAACAAGAATTCTGTAATTATGCCTTGATGGCCAACTCCAAGGATGACTCATCTTCATCTGATTCTCAGGTACCATCTCTCACTACTATAGACATGTCTGTTTCTGAGTACAAATGCATGATTGAACAATTATCTGTTGAAATGTTTAATATTCATACTAGTATGACTGCTGCTAATGAGGAGATTGCCAAACTGTCTACTAGAAATGAAATATTAACCAAAAAGAATGAGGAACTTGAGCTAACTACTATGCAAGTAGAAAACCTTAAGAAAGAAGTTGAATATTTGCAGAACAAGGTTTTATGTGCTAGTCAAGTAGAGAAGGCTCTTAGGGATGAATTAGCTGAGAATGAATTCAAACTAAAAACTTTCAAGAAATCATCTGGTTTAGTGCAATCCTACTGTGAGAAAATTGAAGCTAAACCCAAAGCAGCTATTGGACTTGACTATGACTCTCTCAAACAGATGAAAGGCTATGCTGTCATTGAAGAGGACACAGCTGTTCATGAGAAAGTGCCTCACATTTTGAGAAAAACTGAAAATCCAATTTTTAAGGAATCAACATTTGAAGTTGATGAGGATGCCTTACTCATCAAGCAAATGTTGAATGATGAGGATGAGGCACAATCTAGTGAACAACAAGCATCCTCTAAGGGTGAGAGTGTCAAGTCAAAGACCAAGAAACCAGTAGTTGATAGGCCAAGACCTAAGAAGTTTGTTAAGTTTGTCTCAGCTGGGATGAGTGAATCAGAAAAGAAAGTGACTAAGAAGAAACAGAACAGAAATGGCAAGTTAGGGATTAACAAGGATAACAACTATGCTTATATGCCTAATGCCCCTAGCAAAACTTGTCAGAACTGTTTCAGTACCAATCATTTAACTCATGCATGCAAGAAACCTGTTGGTAGTGTGTCTAAACCTTTCTATGATTGTTCTGTGCCTCTAAGTCATAGAGATGCACCTTTCTGTGATAAATTTGACTGTATGCCATGCAATATGAATGTTATGACTAGTTGTTTTAATTTAAGAAGGCAATTCATTGATGGTTGTATCAGTCACAATTCTCACACACACTACACAAGGTCAAAGTCTTCAAGTCCTCCTAAAGCTAGGAAGGTACCTCTGTCACCTAAGTCTGAAACTTCAGGATCTAAGACTTCCAACAGTGACAAGAAGACTAGCACTAAGAAAGTTGACAAGCATGTTGTTTATGATAAAACTGTCTTTAAGTCACATGGACCCAAACTTGTTTGGGTACCAAAGGAAAAGTAATACCTTTGTGTTTGCAGGGCAAAGAAAGTGAAAAGAAGGTCATGTGGATTTTGGACAGTGGATGCTCAAATCATATGACTGGTGATATGGCCCTGCTATCACAGTATGAGGAAAAGGCTGGCCCAATGGTTGCTTTTGGAGATGACAGCATGGGTAACACATTGGGATATGGCAAGCTGAAAGTTGGAAATGTCATCATTGAAGATGTAGCACTAGTCAAGGGGCTCAAGCATAATCTGTTAAGTGTTGGTCAGTTTACTGATAGAGGATTCAAAGTGAATTTTGACAAAGATGAATGTTTGATCACCCACAAGAAGACTGGTGATTTTGCTCTATCTGGAGTAAGGAAGGGAAGCCTGTTTGTAGCCAATATGGACTCTGCAAACAAGGACAAAATTTGTTGCTTTTACTCAAAAGCATCAAATGAAGATTGTTGGCTGTGGCACAAGAAACTATCACACCTGAACTTCAAGGCCATTAATTCTCTAGTCAAAAGAGAGTTAGTGAGAGGCATGCCCACACTTAAATTCTGTCAAGAAGGAGTGTGTGAGGCTTGTCAAAAAGGAAAAATGAAAAGATCAAGCCATAAGTCAAAGACAGTGACATCAGTAACCAAGCCATTACAACTCATCCATATGGATTTGTTTGGGCCTGTCAACATAATGTCACTTGGAAGAAAGAAGTATGCCCTGGTAATGGTTGATGATTTTTCAAGGTATACATGGGTGGAATTTCTGGCATCAAAAGATGAGGCTCCACAAGTAATTATTGAGCACATAAAGAAAGTTGACAAGGAAGCAAAGGCAAACGATGCAAGTGTGATTGCATTGAGGAGTGACAATGGAACAGAGTTCAGAAATGCCACACTTGAAGCATTCTGCAAAGAGAATGGCATTTCTCAACAATTCTCAGCTCCAAGGACTCCACAACAAAATGGAGTTGTTGAGAGAAAGAATAGAACTCTAATTGAGGCTGCTAGAACAATGTTACTTGATGCAAAAATGCCTACATGTTTTTGGGCTGAGGCTGTGAGCACTGCATGCTACATTCAGAACAGGACCCTCATCAACAAAAACACTGGAAAGACACCTTACAACTTGATGACTGGAAAGAAGCCTACTCTAAAGTATGTTCATACGTTTGGAAGCAAATGCTTTGTACTAAAGGATAATTCTGAATATGTTGGAAAGTTTGATGCAAAAGCATTTGAAGGAATTTTTCTTGGCTATTCTATGGAAAGAATTGCATACAAGGTTTATGTCATCAGTCAAAAGAAAGTTTTGGAAAGCACAGATGTAACATTTGATGACAGCAAACTACCTGGACTAGAAGAAGCCAATGATGAAGACAAAGATCCATTAAAGTTTGATAATCTAGATGATTCTGATGAAGGGATTGAAACTGGAGTTGAAACTCAAGTGATTGATGATACAAGAGAAGAATTTGTGCCAATCGATAGTGGAGAAACAAGCATCCAAGACACACCTGTGAGTAATGGCAACTTCACATGGGGAGGAAATGAGGATGACCATGATGTGGATGATGAAGCAACATCAAGAATGAGAAGTCAGGCTGAACACTCGAGGAAATGGGATAGATCACACACTGCAGAGCAAATCATTGGAGATCCTAATGCAGGAGTAAGGACTAGGAGAGCAACTCAAAATGAGTGCCTCTATGGATGTTTTCTATCACAAGTTGAGCCTAAGAAACTTGATGATGCACTGTTGGATCCAGATTGGATTATTGCCATGCAAGAAGAGCTGAATCAATTTGAAAGGAACAAAGTATGGGAACTTGTGCCTGCACCAAAGAATAGAACCATTGTTGGAACAAAATGGGTTCTGAAGAATAAGATGGATGAAGATGGTGTAATAATAAGAAACAAAGCAAGGCTGGTTGCAAAAGGATACTCTCAACAGGAAGGCATTGATTATGATGAGACATTTGCCCCTGTTGCTAGATTGGAAGCCATTAGAATATTCTTGGCATTTGCTGCTCATTCAAACTTTAAAGTTTATCAAATGGATGTCAAGAGTGCATTTCTAAATGGAGAGTTGGAAGAAGAGGTTTATGTGCAACAACCACCTGGCTTTGAGGATCCACATTTCCCAGAATTTGTTTACAGATTGCTTAAGGCACTGTATGGACTTAAGCAAGCTCCAAGAGCATGGTATGATACTTTATCACAATTTCTTCTTGAGAATCAATTCACTAGAGGCACATTGGACAAGACACTGTTTTACAAGAAGCATGGTGATGATATTATCCTAGTACAAATTTATGTGGATGATATCATTTTTGGTTCTACAAATGAGAAGCTGTGTGAGAAATTCTCTAAACTCATGCAGAGCAGATATGAGATGAGTATGATGGGAGAGTTGACATTCTTTCTAGGGTTGCAAGTCAGTCAAAGGAAGGATGGTATCTTTATCAGTCAAACCAAGTACATCAAGGATTTATTGAAGAAGTTTGACTTAGAAGATTGTTCACCTGCCAAGACACCCATGGCCACTGCCACTAAACTGGATGAAGATGCTAAAGGCAAGAAAGTAGATATCTCAGTCTACAGAGGCATGGTTGGTTCTCTACTCTACCTCACTGCAAGTAGGCCAGACATCATGTTTGTTACATGCTTGTGTGCAAGGTTTCAATCAAATCCAAAGGAATCACATTTGATTGCAATAAAAAGGATCTTTAGATATCTGAAGGGCACTCCTAACTTGGGATTATGGTATCCTAAGGACACAGGGTTCAATCTGGTTGGTTATTCTGATGCTGATTATGCTGGATGCAGAGTGGATAGGAAAAGCACCTCAGGAAGCTGCCAGTTTCTTGGACAAAGGTTAGTTTCTTGGTATAGCAAGAAGCAACAATCTGTGTCAACTTCTACAGCTGAGGCTGAATACATAGCTGCTGGAAGTTGCTGTGCTCAAGTGCTTTGGATTAGAAATCAACTTAGAGATTATGGACTTGTGTTGGAAAGAATTCCAATCATGTGTGACAACACAAGTGCAATCTCTATAGTTGCCAATCCTGTCAATCATTCTAGAACAAAGCACATTGACATCAGATATCATTTCATAAGAGAACATGCAACTAATGGAACCATTGAGTTGCATTATGTCTCTACAGATAAACAACTAGCTGATATATTCACTAAGCCATTAGATGAAGCCACCTTCACAAGGTTGGTAAGTGAGATTGGAATGCTGAATTCTTCAGATTCTGGCTAAGTGAATACACCATCTAGATTGTTACAGCAGTAAACACTTACTTTATCTAAATTCTCAATATTTTTGGAGTAAGTGTTGGCTGAAATATGATTTATAAATATTTCAAATCTGTTGCATATGTTGAAAATCATATTTCTATTAACTTAAAATTTCTATGAAATTTTGAGAAAATCACTATTTAATTTGCTAGGATATTTTTCAATGAATATGTCTGGTAAATTTTAAAAGATAGTGAAAATCAAAGTTTTATGAGTGATGGGTATAGTTCGATAAGTCAGACTTCTCGAATGATTCACTATTCGACATCTCTAATAAGTCTCATTAGAGTACTCTTGAGTTCTCGAATAGAGTCTTTCTGAGATATCGAATAAAGGTATTCTTGACTTCTCGAATATAGTAACTGAGTTCTCGAATGATTGAGCTCTCGAACACTATATTTGAGTTCTCGAATCATTTGAAAAGGCTGAATTCTCGCTGAATTTTAACCGATTTTGGACTTTTGTCTAAAAGTTTAATTCACTCATAAAAACACATTTTATCTAATTTAGAATTATTTCTAAGTTAGATAACTGCCAGCTGTGAGTTTCTATCTGCTTGAGTTATCGATTAAGCCTTTCTTGACTTCTCGAATAGTTGTTTTCTACTTCTCGAATGCCTGACTTGTCGATTCAAAACTTTCTGCTAATCGACAATTCAAGTACTTCATACTTATACAATTTCACATCTATTCGATTCATTTCATTCGATTTCTCAAGCATCTACACTCTCTAAACCCCTGAAACCCTAGCTACGAAAAGCCAAATTTCTTCTTCAACCTTCAATTTCTTTCCTCTCTTCTACACAAATGGCAACAGTAAAGTTCAACACCAACTTCATCGCTCTCACTAGTGATGTTGAAGCACCCAATGCCAATTTCAAGTGCTTTGTGAAGTGGATGGCGGAGTCATATATCAAGGATGCACTCTCTGCCAACCCAACTCTGTATCTAGATATCCTGGAACAGTTTTGGGGTTCTGCTATTGTAGAGGTTGTAGCCCTGGAAAACGCAATCACTTCATATATCATCTACTGCAAGATTCAAGATAAGGAAATCACTATCACTACTGCAGACATGAACCAAGCACTGGGCCTACAACAAGAGTCATTTGACAGAATGGCCACTAATGCAGAGTTAGAGGAATTCTTTGAGTTCATCAACTACTCAGATGGGATCAATCTTGGAAAGTTAAACAGGAAGAATCTGAGAAAGGAGTGGAGCTATGTGTTTGCAACTCTTCTCCAGGTCTTCACTGCCAGGAAATCAAGCTTTGATCAAATCAGTGCACCTGTGCAGCAAATTGGATATGCTTTGGCCTATGGAAAGAAGATTGATGTTGGCCAAATCATCCTCCAAGAATTATATGGGAGACTTGGTAAGAACACAACCAAGAGAGGTACTGATATTTTCTTCCCTCGCTTTATTCAATCTGTACTTAATTATAAAAATGCTTCATTGATTGAATTGCCTGGGATTGATAAAAATAAAATAGGCTATCCTAAGTCCATGACCAAACTCATTTTTGGTAATTTGGAGACTAGGAAAGATGTGGATGTAAGACTGAACATAACTCCCCATATGGAGAGTTTGTTTAGGACTTATCCCCACAACATGCCAACATTTGATGCAAAATCTAAGTTAGCACAGCCCAAGCAAGTAGAACAAAATGCTAACCCAGGGCCTGCTAACCAACCCTCTCAACCAAACACTCTACCACATACTGAGCCAACTGCATCATCCTCTCAAAAGGGTGATGTTAGTAAAAAGAAGAGAAAGGAAGTAATGTCTGCACCATTAAATATCTTATCTGAAGCAACATTAGCTGTTGAATTAGGTCTAGGAAGTGAGGAACCTGAGTCACCCTTACACAGGACAAAGAAGAAGAAAACTAAGACCACCTCTTCAGTCACACAAATGACTGAAGTTGTAAAATCAGGGGCACACAGCTCACTAGGTGTATCCTCTCAACAGGGTGCACCTATAGAATCAAGCATCCTCCCCAATGCACCTTCTTGTATAAAGTCAGCACATGGGAGTGATAAGGCTGGCACAACACTGAGTGGAGAGCACATCACATTTGAAACTCCCTCTATCTCTCAGGGGGAGTTGCCAAAATCTACTCTTAAACACACTTCTCTTCCAGAATCTAACTCTGAAATTTCTTTGGAACCTGCAACTCAGGCAACTGAGATGCAAGGTATTGATCATCAAGAATTCTTTTCTCTTGATGAGCCAATAATTTCAAGTGACTTAGTGCATGACACTTTGTTCACCACTCAGAACCCACATTTAGATGGTGAGGGAATGCATGCTGAGGCATCTCCTAATGACACCATCACAAACACAGAGGTTCCACTAGTTTTTACTAAAGACTCTGTGCCTGTGTCAACTACTGGTGTAATTCATCCCACTTCTGTGGTGACACCAGTAGTAGAGTCAATCCATCCGGTTACAGAAGTTGCATCTGTAACTGAGGAGTCTAGCTTGCCTAGCTCTAGCTCTGACTTTATGTCACAATGGCTGAAGCCTGTGCAACATGACAGTGCTTCAGGATCAGGGTCTGCACCACAACAATTGACGGTTGAAGCACTTCAAAGCTTAATTGTGGATCAGATTCCTGAGTTCACAAAGATTGCTCAGAACCTTCTCACTGCAGACATGCCTAATCTAGACTATGAGGCTATTCTGTTATGCCATAGGGATGATGTGGAGGTGCAGAAGTCAAAGATCATTGATGATGCTGAGAGAGATGGCAACATAGATGCCTGGTTGCAAGGAAAATATGATATTACTCTCGATGAAGCACTTCAGTATCTCAGGGAGGAATACCTCACTTCACTGGGCTCCAATGCCAAATCTCTGACCCCTGGTGAAGTGTATGAGGCTATGAATGATACACACAAGGGATTTCTCAAGGCTGCTCACTATCTGGGAAAAGGTGTCAAAACTGAGGTCAATAGAGTGTGTGATAAGACCACCACCACAGTAGAAGCAATCAAGCGGACATTTGATGCCAAATTCCCTCAGCTAGACAGTGTGTTCAAAGACATCAAACACTGCAACACCACATGCACCAAGATGGATAATGGGCTAGCTCTGCTAAAGGATACTGTCACAGGTCTGGGGCATCAATTTCAAATTCTATCCGATCAGACCACAGATGCCAATGCCATGCTGAGGACCATGTTCAAAAATCTATATGGAGACAGACTGATTACTGAAGTCCCAGTACATGACATGACTAGATTTGAAGTGCAGAGACTCAAAGAACAATCCTTGTCTGGCTTCAAATCTACTGAGTTATTCAACAAAGTGGATGCACTTGAGAAGGAGGTGGCTACTCTCACCAAGTCCAATGCTCATCTTACAGAAAAGGTTGCACTTCTAAATGATCAGTTGGACACTCAAGCATCCACCACAGCTGATGTCCTTCTGCATCAACAATCCATGTTAGCTGCTATGATGAAGCATATGGGTCTCCCTCTCCCTGATGAATCTTCAATCCCAAAGGACATTTCTACAGCCTCAGTGCCTGACAACAAGCCTAAGGGGGAGAAGAAGACAAGGAACTCAAATCCAAAGGGGGAGAAAGGGAACTCAAATACAAAGGGGGAGAAAGGCGTAATAATAAAAGAGGGTGGTCAACAAAGAGCTTCTTCAAAATCTCTACCAAATGTGCCTGGCAAAGGAAAATCCAAAGTGGATGAGCCTCCATCTACCTTGCCAGTTGTCACTCTACCAACTGTGCACATCACTACTCCTGGAGGACAAAAGCAATCCATAACTACCACAGTGGTTGCAGGGAGTATGCCATCTGACAAATCTCCAACCTCCTTACCTGAGAGTGCCAAGCCTGTAGAAGTTAAAGTTGTTACTGAGGCCAAGCTACAAGAAGTTGCTAACTCCAATGTTTATCATGATAAAGCCTTCTTGGAGTTTCTGAAAGCCACAAGGGAATAGGTTGGTGACACTCAGTTCTATCTGAGGGAGCTGAAGAAGCAGATTGATTGCATCACTGTCATTCCTAAGAAAGTCAATAATCTATGGATTAAGGAGATAGTGATGATATCCAAATTGAAGATATGGCATCTAACATACAAGACTCTACAAGAACTGAAACACTCAGAGATAGATGCCATACTTGAGCTTATTGAGAAGAAGAATGAGAACAATAAGAGTCTGTTTGATGACTTGAGGAATGACCAACCTTCAAGGCTACCAGAAGTGATCAAGAAGCCATGGACAATCATTTATCAGTCTGGCACCAGAATTGAAGATATCAAGCAATTGGTCATTCCCCATGATCTCACCACTAGAAATCACAGACTGATCATTGCTATCATTGATCAATTACAGAAGAAGGTTGGAGCCAGAAATGCTGAAGAAACTGAGGCACTACACATCCTCAGAACTTATATTGCAACTGGTGAAATTCCAGAGATGGCTCAACCTAGGAGAAATAAGGATGATGATTCTGAAGATAAAAGTGATGGGAGGAGAAGACATCACAGGAGAGATAAGGGTGATGAAGACAAGAAGAAGAAGGGGGACAAAGATAAGAAGAATGATGATGACCAAGGAAGAGTCTATGAGAGGAAGATTGGAAAACAGCAAGCCTTAGGCATTGCTAGCAGTAACCTCACCACAACACAAGACTCTAAGTCTAGGGTGAATACTGTTAGTGGTGACCTAGCAAAATCTACATCTATGGCTTCTGCAACTGTTTTGCCACCTCAAAAAGAGAAGAAGATTCAAGTCAAGAAACCATGTGTATGTTTCAGAAAGCAAACTGCTAATGGAATACTACTATGGTCTACCAACAAAGGTCAAAGATTTCTGCCAAGCAATCATGTCAAAAGGATGAAATTTAAACATGTTGCAAGAAAGGTGAAGCTATCCAAATCTAAGGCACTGACAATTATCCCAGGATTAAACCTACCACCTCTGGATGAAAGCTATGATGAAGACCAACTGCAGTTTCTATGGGCTCAAAGAATCTATCATGTTGCCATTGTTGATGATTCTCTTGAAGTTAAGTATTCTGATGGAAGACAGAAGAAATTCAGACAAGGAACATGCCAGCACTGGGGCAGGCTGTATGACATAGAAAGGATAATTGCAATGTTGGATTCTGAAGACAGAGTGGAAAGGGTGTGGAAGCTGGAGTTAATTGACTTTGTCAAGATGAAAAGAGATCACCAGGCAGAAATGAGAAAGAACAGTGAAAAGCTACTAAAGAAAAGGGAGGAGGAGTTTGCAGCAATGGAAGCTAAGGCTGATGAGTTGAGAGCTATGGGTCTGTGCAGAGTCAAGTTTAATCCTTACATCATTGAGTACAAGAAATATGGTAGAAATGTGAAGATTAGAATGGATTACATCAGTTCCTACTCTGAGAAACAGCTAAATGAAGTGCTCAAGGATTTATCAGGCTCTCCTCTAATTGAAGAACTCACTACAATGGAAGATATCATTCTTGCCATGGAAGAAATTGCAAAGAAGAAAGCCAAAGAAGCTGAAGTTAGAATGAAAAATGAGAATCTGCAAGCCAAAGCTCAGAAGATGAATCCAAAAGGATATGGCTAAGTAGTTCCTCATAACCTGTAAGAATACTTCTATGTAACTTCTTCAATCAAGTTCATACCTGTACTTTTAAAAGTTTTATCTTTATGTATGTTAGGCTTGTTATCAGACATGAAATTGTGACTAAGGGTCTCACTCACAATTTGGGGGAGATTGTTAGTTACAGAGGCATGCATGTACACATCTAATAACAAGCCTAATTGTTTGTAATGCTTTGCATTACTTACATGACCTCTTAACTGAGGGAACCTCTAGTTGTAGAGTTTCTGTTTGTATTGTACTTGTAGTAGGCATCAAATCCTAGTTGTGTAATTGTACAAACAAAGTCTAGAATAATGCTTGAAAGAAGTTCCAAGGTTCATGCCTCAAGCAAGGAGTTAAAGACTGTCAAATAATCACAGTTGGGATTTGAAGAAATGAAGAATTTGCCTAAGTACCAATTCGAGAAGTATATTTGTCTATTCGAGAAGTCCAGCATTCGAGAAGTCAGAGATTCGATATCTCAAGACACTATTCGATATCTCTGAATACACTGTTCGATATCTCATTCGATATCTCAGGGATTCGATATGTCTACTACTCTATTCGAGAACTCAAGAAGTCAACAAGTCAAGATGGTATTCGAGTTCTCAAAGAGTCAACAAGTCAAAGTTTCATTCGATATCTCAAGGACTCAGAAAGCTATTCGATATCTCGAGGATTCGATAAGTCAAATGTTCTATTCGACAACTCAAGGAATCCTGAAGGAAAAGAGCTATTCGAGAAGTGGTTCGATATGTCAATATAACAGTATTCGAGAACTCAGAGTTATCGATCAAGTCAATTCTAGTTCTCGAATCACTTACTTAGTCACTTCTCGAATACATTCTTGGAGACAAAATACTGAAGAAATTGTACAAGTCAGAAACCTGCAACAAGCCAATGCACTTTATGGACCACAATCTGTAACGTGCTCTGGAAAGCCTACAAGGAAGCTTGGAGAGATATAGAAGAGACAAGGAGCTAAAGAAGTGGATCTAAACAGGCTTTGCAAAGTCAAATCTGTAACCGTTTGGACACTTACTCAAAAAGGATAGACAGACTAGAAAGTAATTTGTTTAGCTACCTTATTTGTAGTAAGTGGGCTGTATCCATGTTCTATAAGGACACAGCCTCACTTCATAACTTAGTAACTTTTGTGAGTCAAGTTTTTCATACACTGTAAGCTATATCTCTCTGAGAAAAACGAAGCTGAGAATACTACCATTTGTATTCACAGATTGTAGCAATCTTTATCTAATAATACATTAGATTAAAGTGATATTGTGTCTTGTGTTGTTTCTTTATCCGCACCTTCACTTCTACACACACAGGCACTTATCTTCTACATAGACTCAATTCAAGAAAAGTTCAAGAATCCATTCACCCCCCCCCTCTGTATTCTTTTACCGTATTCAATACTCAACAGATCTATTGCAACCTTTCCCGATCTCAAAGTGATTGCTTTAACTTGTTCTTTGCCTTCCTTCCTTCCTGGATTAGCCTCTATATCACTCGGAAGAGTTCCTTGCTGCCTATTCAATAAGGCACTTGCAATTTGGCCAATCTGATTCTCCAACGTCTTGAGAGATACCGCATGGATTTTAACCATCAACCTCAATTCATCCAATTCAGATTTTTCATTCGAAGATTGCCCCGCACCTGCATGAGGCTATTGCTGAAATCCCGGAGGTTGGAATTGTTGCCTTGGAGCATACTGCTGCTGATAACCTTGATTGAATGGCCTTGCTCCATATTGCTGACCCTGAGAATGCTGATAAGGCTGTGGTTGTTGACCACCTTGATTGTTGCTCCAGCTGAAATTAGGATGATTCCTGTTGTTAGGATGATAGGTGGCTGGAACTGGTGCAGCAGGTCTCTGAAAATTACTCACAAACTGTGCTGATTCAGAAGAGATAGCACACTGATTCGTCTCATGTGCGTCAGCACATAGCTCACAAACACCAGCCACCTACTGAACTCCATAATTTGTAAGTGAATCCACCTTCATAGTCAAAGCCTTCAACTGAGCTGCAATAGCTGAAGCTGCATCAACTTCCAGAATACCTGCTACCTTGCCTTGAAATAGTCTCTGAGTTGGATTTTGATACTCATTGGCAGCCATCGTCTCAATTAGATCATAAGCTTCCTCGTAGCTCTTAGCCCATAGAGCTCCACCTGATGCTGCATCTAGCAAAGGTCTAGACTGTGCTCCCAACCCATTATAGAAACCATTAATCACCATCCAATCAGGCATACCATGATGAGGACACTTTCGAAGCATCTCCTTGTAACATTCCCAAGCCTCACACAAAGATTCTCTAGATTGCTGTGCAAATTGAGTTGGAGCGTTCCTTATTGCTGCAGTTTTCACCATAGGGAAGAATTTAGTAAGAAACTTTTGAGCAAGATCCTCCATGTAGTAATGGAACTGGCTGGTAGAGAGTGCAACCAACCTTTAGCCTTATCCCTCAAAGAGAATGGGAAAAGTCTCAATTTCACAGCATCATCCGACACACCATTGAACTTGAAGGTGTCGCAGATATCAATAAAGTCCCGAATGTGCATATTAGGATCCTCCGTAGGAGCACCCCCAAACTGAACTGAATTCTACACCATCTGAATTGTGCTAGGCTTGATTTCAAAGTTGTTAGCTGTAATGACTGGCCTGACAATACTAGACTGGATGTCATTGAATTTTGGCTGAGAATAGTCCTTCAAAGCCTCAACTATTGCGGCTGCTCGATCACCCATCTCTATTATTGGTTCAATTTACTCTTCTTTTTTATCTACTACTGGCTCTAAGTCCTCCAGGTTTCGAGTTTGAGAACGTGTTCGCATACACGCTCAAGTACCTGAAACACACAAACAAAGTAACTTAGTAAGAAACAATCCGAGTCAGTGAACTCTAACGACCACTGATGACAAGCACATAAACTAAAAACAAAACACCGATGATCCCCGGCAGCGGCGCCAAAAACTTGTTTGCACTAATCACGCAAGCGTACGTGGTCACAAGTAATATAGAATTAAGTTGAGTTCGTTCCCATAGAGATCTGGTTTAGGTTTCAATTCAGTTAATGCACCTATGCAACAATGTATGGTTTTTATTCACTGCTAAGACAATTAACAAATTGGGGTTTGATTATCTAAAATTATCTAAGAAAATAGGCTTAATGACCTTTTGACCCTTCAAGTTTGCGCATTTATACCCATAAAGCCCTACAGTTTTAAAACGTTCCTTTTCGCCCCGCCAACTTCAGAAATGTACCTTTTTGCCACAAACCGTCGTCTATTCGTTCTAAAAGATGACGGTTTTGTTTCAAAAAGGCGACGGTTTTGTGGCTAAAAGGTACATTTATGAAGTTGGAGGGGCAAAAAAGAATGACTTTAAACCTTAGGGCTTTATGGGTATAACTGCGCAAACTTGAAGGGTCAAAAGGTCATTAAGCCAAGGAAATAAATGAACCAACTAAGAATTAATTAACTAACGAGAATTTAAATCGAATTACTTATATGAGAATAAACATGGGATCCTAACTTCATTAAATACTTTGCTTAGATCTGACGCCTTTAATCACTATATGCAATGGTTATGATATCTGACCAGACAACACGAAACAAGTACACGCTACTTCTCAGTATACATATACCAAACTACCCATACATCCACAAAAGAGATAGAAGATGAATAGACAGCAACTATGCTTAGATCCTATATCTCAATATGATTTGAAAACATAACGGTTGAAGCACAAGTTAACCATATTGATCACATAGGGCAGCATAATATATCTCTATTTACGCTACAAATCATGATGTCGAAACATCAACTTATCCTATGCTAGCATGGCAAGTTCTAAATCTCAAGATCCACTCTCGTTTCACAAGAAATTAACAATTTAGATGTTAGCTACTCATCTAAACACATTAAGAACAACCATACGAGGATATCAATTATACATCATACACAGATCTTTAAAGCATCAAGATACTAAGGCTCTTTAAATAAATCTGTTAGAATCCCATGACAACGATTAGTTCAAAATCGAACCGTTCGTCATCATGGGATCAAGTAAAAACATGATAATAAAACAAAGATTGAATGATTATAATAATACTAAAGTATGAGTTTAGAAAACAAATCCGAAAACTGGAATCCAATGTACACCTAAGAAAAAAATACAAAAGATGAAGTAGATCTAGATCCGTTGCTTGTCATGAGCGTTATTGAATCCTTCTCTATTTTTCTCTCTTGTGTATCTAAGATGTGTTGTTAATTACATTGATAAGATGTGTTTTTTTATAGGCCCTACAAGTCTTTTCCAACAAGAAAATACCAAAATTACAAGTAGAATTCAAAACAGGAAAGAATTTAGAATTGTCATGACAAAATTCGGAACTTTCCAGAAACTCTACCACGCCGCAGCGCACCCATCAGACTGTCTAGCCCGCGCCGCAGCGCACTCACCCTGCGCCGCAGTACACCAGTGAAACTGCTCGTAGAAATTTCTTGTTCCGTTTCTTCATTTTTAGACCGTTTTCTTCCGTTTCTTTGGCATATACTTCCGTGCTTCATTTCTTTGACCCCAAACCTTCCGAGAATTGCTTGGAAAACTTCGTTCTTCATTAACAACTTGAAATGCACACAAACATTACGCATATTGCCAATTCATAAAACACATAAAAAATACAACAAACTTGAGGCCAAGTGAATCAATTTAAGCCGATATGGAACGTTCCAAGTGGATATAAAATTCACTTATCAATCTGCCACTAAGGTTTACGCATATTTCGAGTCGAATGAAGTCCCTCTCCTTTTATAGACAAACTGTTCTCGGAAAGTACTTATCTTCTAGAGCCTTCTTGAACTTTGCCCATGTGTAAGGTTCAGAATTTTCCCCAGTGGTTGCAGTCTCGTTCTTTCTCTGTTCTATGAGCCACCAATCGTAAGCACTTCCTTGTTGTTGATACACAGCTAAAGTGACCTTCTGTTCTTCATTGCTGCCTTGTAGTCCAAAAGCTTTCTCCATCTCTTGTATCCACATCTCAACTGTGGCCGGATTAGTTGCCCCATCGAAAGTTGGCGGGTTCAAACGCTTGAATTGAGAGACAATATTCTGTTGTCTGGGTTGTTGATTCACGAGCGTAGCCAAAGTCTCAGCTAGCTGGTCGAATACATTTCCACCATCACCATTATTATTGCCATTCTGATTGTTGTTGCTCTGATTGCCATTGTTGCCTTCTCCGTCCATCTTTTCAAAAAACAACAACCTTTCAAACTTATAATCAAAGATCAAAAGCACAAAAGTCAAACTGGTCAAATAATCACACAAACAAGTGTCCTAAATTCAAAATAATTTATTTACTTAAAGGTCAAAACCTATACGATAGTCTATAGGATCGCATACTAGGGAATGTACTAGTCCCATCCCTAATACACTCCGAAAGACGACCTGCTCGGATACCAACCGTAACATCCCGAATTTTCGAGATATTATTTCTAAATACGAACCTTAAATTAAATAGAATTCTTTATTCAAATAAACCAAATATTCCACAAAGTCAAAGCAGCAGTCAAATTCGATAATTCAAAATCATTAAATCGGAGACGCAGCTCCATAAATCCAATCATTAATGTCTAATAGATAATCAAATATCCAAATTTATTCTAATAAGTCGGCAAGCCTTTTCAATAAATGCTTCTAAATCAGCAAGTACTAAATCCACAAGGTTCACATCCTTATTCTTATTAAGCTCCCAAAATTAGAACTTGAAATATTAGAAACGAATGAGCTACACAGCTCAGCAAGTACAGATTGACTAATAGATGTTCTTAAAAATCAATGGGCATTTTAATAAAACAATTTTTAAAATAAATTATAAATTTTCAAAACCTTTGCGAAAATCAATCCAACCCAAAGTTTGTATTTTCAAATATCCAGAATTTTAAAACAGAAACAGAAGCAGAAAAACAGAAACAAAACGAAAATCGAAATACCACAGTCTTGATCTACGGCCATGACAAATACTTATTTATTATTAGTTTATCCCTATATTTTTAGATATTTTTGCATGAAATTGGATATTATTTAATGTGTTTTAATGATTTATTGTAGAAATCAAGAAAATAATGGATTGGAGCTCAAAATGGATTTTTTTGGAGTTAATTCATTAAAAATTAGGATTTTTGGACAGCTTTCACAGTTTTCGCTATTTTGGTTTTATCAGGAGTTATACAAATCCGTTTGAGGCCCGTAAGTAGTCATTGGAAAGCTCAAAAGATGGCCAATATTTCTATCATTGGCCCTCAACTGCCCAGAAAAGTTCAGGAACAGCAGGCTACGAATTTTCTAAGTAGAATTTTATTCTATTTTGGAATATTTCTTGTATTTCTATTTAATCATTAAAAACACTTGTATTACTAATAAATATATGAGATATAGATAGGGTTAGTTATGAGAGACACGTACGTGACTTTGGAGAGAGCGGTTACACACAAAACAGAGAGGGAGAAAACATTGAGGAAGAAGAACAAGGAAACACGAGGAAAAGCCTTGGAAAAGATCAAATTCTAGAGTTTTATCTCCTCCTCCTTATTTTCTTTACTGTAACCTTGATATCATATCTTCATTCTTGTGTATAGTACTCTTGGTTGTGATGTTAAACTAGTTTTCTTTCCAGGCCTATAATGGATTCTTGTGGTTTTATATAGATTATTCTTCAATTCTCTATTATGGTGTTCATTACAATTGTTTATAGTGATTTGTATATAATGCTTTCCAAGGAATAATCAATCTTGGAATTGAATTGGTAATTTAGGTTGACTTGGAAAAGAAAATCTAAGTTAAGGCTTAATCACTATAACTTGGGATTAGTTTTAATACTAATTTGTGATTCGGGATAAGAATATACCCAATCACCCTCGGTAGTCAATATAAGGCTTTAGTTAATGTTGTTCAGAAACTTAAATTCTTCGTAGGAATACGGGAATTAGTCAATGAATTAGGATCAGTTGAGATTCGGAAGGTACTTGTGATTAGTTAGACGCCTTAGATTAACCATTGGAACACTAAGATAGAGATTCACGAGTAGTTTATTGAATAACTTAAGATGAAGTTAGAGGCCTGTTTTTGTTTATCTCGAATTATTATTTGTGTTATTTTACTATTTAGTGATATTTATTTCGTGTTTTAACCAGTGTTGTAAAAAGCGGGAATCGGACTTAATCGGTGGAGGCACTGTCCAGGAATTAATCGGGTAATCGGAACTAATTTAATATTATTTTTAAATATAATTATTATTAATATATGTAATTATTTTATTATTTTGATTATACATGAATAATTATCATATATTTATACAAATATATTTAAAATATTTAGTATTATTAAAGTAAATATAAGTTTAAGATCTAATTTTTGAATTGGGGTCAATATGAGAGAAAAAATTGATAAAATTCATGATTTAACCGTTTAAAATATAAATTTTGTATATGAGAATATTATTGGGTGATGACCCAAAATAATCATTTTTGTGATCAAGTGGCCCAAAATACTGATTTTGAAAAAAATGGCCCGAAATACCGACGGGATACGGAGTTTCGGCCTCCGTATTAGCTTAATACGGAACACGGACTACCGTATTAGCTGGATACGGAACACGGTACACCGTGTTATGCATGATACGAAACACGGTCTACCGTGTTTGTGCTGCGCACCCGCTTTTTACGGAACACATTACACCGTGTTACACAGAACACGTTACACCGTGTACCGTATCATGCACCGTTAAGGAGGACGAAGTACCGTATTAACCCTCATATCACGGTACACGATTTAACGTGTCCCGTAAGTAAATCGGGCCATTGATCCTCTAGATGAGGTTTTTTGGTCATTTTCTCAATATTATTTTTCTTAAAATTTATTCAATTTTATACTTTTTGAATTTTGATTTTTTTTAATTTTTCTAAAAAAAATTCAATTTTCTTATCAATAAGGCCGATTTTTGACCGATTAATCTCGATTTTGGCCGTCTTTTGAACGATTTTTCAAAAAACGATTTTTAGCCGATTTTTGTAAAATCAGTACGGTGGCCAACCGAACAGTGATTAATCGGCGATTAATCCCGATTAATCGCCGACTTTTAGAACAGAGGTTTTAACCAACTTTGATTTTGACTTGAATTGAAAGAAAAGTAGTGTATGGTACTTGACAACTTAGAATTAGTCCTCGTGGGAACGAATTTATATACTATTTGTTACGATTTGTGCACTTGCATTTAAGTTTTTAAGGTTGTATGGTACTTGAATTTATATATTATTTGTTTCTTTTCTATTCTTTTCTATGTAGTTAAATTTAATTCTTTCTTTGTTTTTTTATAGGAGTCGTAGTTATTAATTTTGTTTCTTAAGTCATTGAGGACAATGACTCCCTTAAGTGTGGGGAGGTGTTCTAAAAAAAAATTGAAATTTTTTAAAAATTAAATATAATTCTAGCCTTATAAAATAACAGAGATGATATGGTGAAACGTTGTTAGTTGTCTATCAAGTACTCGATGCATTACTTGTTTTAAGTTGAGCTGAATGTATCCACACATGCTAAGTGATCTTCTGTTGTTAAAACTTTTGTTGAGAGGTGTAATGCTATGATCTTGTGCACATACTATCACTAGCAAGTTGAAGCTAATAGACTCATTGATTGTTTTAAGTAATTAAAATGATATGTTTATGTGTAAGACGATTTGATTTTCATGCTTTGAGTACAAGTAGGTGCATTAGAAAGAATTCTTTGTGATTTGGGATTTATGATCTTTTGACACCAAGTGAGCTTTTGAACCTATATGCATGTCATTTGCATCTTATTTTTGTTTGCTTGTGTGACCTCATTGCATTGGCATTGCTAGCACTTGTCTTAGACCCTTCTTAAGATACATGGCATTGAATATATGATAACATGATAAAGGCACATAGGATTAACCTTACATTTTCCCATTTTGACATACCTTGCTTATGTGATTCATTAGTAGCCCTTTGAGCTTAACCGTTTTATTCGGTGACACAACACATTACATACCAATTCCTATTTTTTTCTAAGGGCCTTATATAACCTTGATCCCTATTTGTCAAGGGCTAGTGAGATTAGGAGGGAGTAATAAGGTGTGATAAATGAGTTACTTGTGATCATATTTTCATTTTGGGAAATGTTGAAGTTATTTTGTAAATGCTTAGTTTATGTTTTGGGACTTTTAGAGGATCATTGCGATTGTATATACGTGTTTGTTTCACTTTGCTTGTAGTTCTCGAAAAAAAAATTGAAAAAAAAAACACAAGTCCATAAAATAAATAAATGCCTTGAAAAAGAAAAAGAAAAAGAAAAAGAGAGAGCATTTTAATTTGTTGTTTATAGTTCTTGTGTTTTATGATCCTTCGTCTCGGGATGGATAAATTAATTGTGCTTAATGGTCTAAGTGTGGGAAGGCATATGGGTGTATTGTGCGAGTAAATATGGAGAATCGCTAGCTTTTGACACTTCACCCTATTTGACTTTTCTTGACACACCTTGTCCCTAGCCCCATTACAACCCGAATAAAAGTCCTTTTGATTATCATTATTCATGCATGTTGTGTTTTTAGTTGGATCGATGCCAAGTGTCAAGTGTGTCTATGTATATGATGGAATTGAGTGATATACTTAACCTATTCTTGAGCGTAATTTTGTTATGAGTGAAAGGTGAGGTATTACTTGATATGAATATGAAAATCCCAAGTCTTCTTGATAGTGTATTCTTGAATACTTAGCATGATTACCAACTCTGTTTTGCATTTGACATGGATTTTTGAGTACTTATGCACATTTTATGAGTGGATTATTTGGATACTTGCACCTTTGACACCAAGATTTAGCATTTACATCTTGATTCTTGAGTTGAGATAATATGAGTGATCTTGTTTGTGTGGAGTTGCATTGGCGTGCATCGAATACTTGGTAGATAGACTTACTTAGGGGGTGTTTGGGGGTACTTATTTCCCTCAACTTATTTTAAGTTGAAAGTTAAGATTCCTAACTTTCCAACTTATTTTTGCAACTTATTGAATCTCAAACATACATTAAATATTTGTATAAAAAAAGATTATCAAAATATAAAAATTTTACCTGAAAATAAGTCCATAAGTCCTTAAAAAAAGCTGAGCCAAACAGGCACTTATTTCTATTATCATCTCTATTAGTTTACATGTGCTAGATGGATTTTGTGGGTACATTCGCTATAGGCTCTCACGAGACAAAACTCGTCCTACTAGGACTGCCTAGGGGTTTAAAGGCTTGTTGCATACGCTCAATGCAATCATGTCACCTACGAAAGTGGTTTTAATAAGTTAGGTTGTAGTTTTTGTTTTTTTGGTTTTCTTTGCCCGAGCACGTGCAAAACCTTAAGTGTGGGAATATTTGATAAATAGTTATTTATTATTAGTTTATCCCTATATTTTTAGATATTTTTGCATGAAATTGGATATTATTTAATGTGTTTTAATGATTTGTTGTAGGAATCAAGAAAATAATGGATTGGAGCTCAAAATGGATTTTTTGGAGTTAATTCATTAAAAATTCGGATTTTTGGACAGTTTTCGCTATTTTGGCTTTATCGGAAGTTCTACAAATCCGTTTGAGGCCCGTAAGCAGTCATTGGAAAGCTCGAAAGAAGGCCAATATTTATATCATAGGCCCATAATTTTATTCTGCCCTCAACTGCCCAGAAAAGTCCAGGAACAGCATGCTACGAATTTTCTAAGTAGAATTTTATTCTATTTTGGAATATTTCTTGTATTTCTATTTAATCATTAAAAACACTTGTATTAATAATAAATATATGAGATATAGATAGGGTTAGTTATGAGAGAAACGTACGTGACTTTGGAGAGAGCGGTTACACACAAAACAGAGAGGGAGAAAACATTGAGGAAGAAGAACAAGGAAACACGAGGAAAAGCCTTGGAGATGATCAAATTCTAGAGTTTTTTCTCATCCTCCTTATTTTCTTTACTGTAACCTTGATATCATGTCTTCATTCTTATGTATAGTACTCTTGGTTGTGATGTTAAACTAGTTTTCTTTCCAGGCCTATAATGGATTCTTGTGGTTTTATATAGATTATTCTTTAATTCTCTATTATGGTGTTCATTACAATTGTTTATAGTGATTTGTATGTAATGCTTTCCAAGGAATGATCAATCTTGGAATTGAATTGGTAATTTAGGTTGACTTGGAAAAGAAAATCTAAGTTAAGGCTTAATCACTATAACTTGGGATTAGTTTTAATACTAATTTGTGATTCAGGATAGGAATATACCCAATCACCCTCGGTAGTCAATATAAGGCTTTAGTTAATGCTGTTCAGAAACTTAAATTTTTCGTAGGAATACGGGAATTAGTCAATGAATTAGGATCACTTGAGATTCGGAAGGTCCTTGTGATTAGTTAGACGCCTTAGACTAACAATTGGAACACTAAGATAGAGATTCACGAGTAGTTTATTGAATAACTCAAGATGAAGTTAGAGGCCTGGTTTTATTAATCTCGAATTATTATTTGTGTTATTTTACTATTTAGTGATATTTATTTCGTGTTTTAACCAACTTTGATTTTGACTTGAATTGAAAGAAAAGTAGTGTATGGTATGTTAAATATGATTGATGTGAATAATGTTAGTGTTTAAGTGTTATAGAGATTCATCAGAGGTTAACTGGAAGCTGGAAGCGGTCAGAATTTATTTAAACTCTGACAGGTGGAAGCTCGACAGGGTTTGCTAAACTATGTCAGGAGGAAGCATTTACTGGTCATCATCAAAGTTTGAAGAATAATTGAAGATAATTATGGAAGCGATATCTTTGAAGATTGGATAGCTGTCAAAGACATCGTGATGACTAAGAAGACATGTAGGAATCATAATTGATAGCATTTGTATAGCTGATTTATAGGAGTATCAATTATCGATTGTATTATAGCTGTATATCTTTATAAATACAGTTAGGTTAACCCTAGAAGGGTATCGTGAAACGTATTATCATTCATTGTAACCTAAGCAACTCTCTGTGATATTTTACATCACTGAGAGAGGAGTTGTTAATTTCATACAGTTTTTTATTATTTAAAACATGTGTTAATTGTTATTCTCTCATACGAACTTGATTAAATTTGTGTATTCGGCCTAACAATTGGTATCAGAGCAAGTCATCTTTCAAAAGCAAGTCTGAATCTTCAATTGTTGATCCTTATCATCTTCTACATGTTGATCTGTTTGGACCAGTGAATGTCTTGTTTATTGGAAGAAAGAAATATGCTTTAGTCATTGTTGATGAATACACTAGATACACTTGAGTGTATTTTCTAGCAAAGAAGGATGAAACTGCATTAACTCTGATGGAGCATGTAAAGCTGCTGGACAAAGGGTCAAATCACAAAGTCAAAATAATCAGGAGTGATAATGGAACAGAGTTTAGGAATACAACAGTGGAAGAATTCTGCAAGAACAGAGGAGTGAAGCAAGAGTTTTCTGCACCTGGTACACCACAACAAAATGGTGTAGTTGAGAGGAAAAACAGAACCTTGATAGAAGCTGCTAGAACTATGCTTGATGAAGCAAAGTTGCCAACCTATTTCTGGGCAGAAGCAGTTCAAACTGCCTGTTTTACTCAAAATGTCACTTTGATCAACAAACATGGGAAACACCATATGAGATGGTGAAGGAAAAGAAGCCTAACCTAAAATATTTTCATATTTTTGGGTGCAAATGCTTTGTATTGAAAACTCATCCTGAACAGTTGGCCAAATTTGAGTTAAAAGCTGATGAAGGAATTTTTGTTGGCTATCCGCTGTCAACTAAGGCATTCAGAGTTTATAATATGAGAACCAAGGTGATTATGGAGTCAATTCATGTGTCATTTGATGACAAGAAAATAACTGGACTTGAAGATGTAGATGAACATGATCAATTGCGCTTTGAAAATGAAGATTTAATCTCTGATGAAGTAAACTCTGATGAAGCTGAGTCGACAAACTCTGTTGAAGCAAACTCTAAACCTCTACTGGTAAACACTGAAGAAACTTCTCAGCCATAACCAAGGGGAGAACCAGTTGAGGGGGAGCATGAAGGATCACTTCAAAATGATGACTCAAATACTGAAAGTGAGTCAGCGGAAAAATCTGGATCAAACTCTGATGACTCAAACTCTGAAAGTTCAAAATCTGACAGTTCAAACACTGAGCAGTCAAATTCAGGGGGAGCCTCAGAGAATGAAGAAATGCAACAAGAAAATCAGGAGAGCATGGATCAAGGGGGAAGATCAAATACTGATAGAAGTCATTTACCTTCAGCAAGGAAATGGACAAAATCTCACACACCTGATTTAATTATTGGAGATCAAGATGCGAAAGTAAGGACAAGGAGTGCTACAACAAATGAATGTCTGTTTCATGCATTTTTGTCTAAATCTGAACCAAAGAAGGTAGAAGAAGCTCTTCAAGATGCTGACTGGATAACATCAATGCAGGAGGAGTTAAATGATTTTGAAAGAAATGAAGTTTGGACCCTTGTACCAAGACCAAAGAATAGATCTGTTGTTGGTACTAAATGGATTTTCAGAAATAAAACTGATAGTGAGGGAGTTGTTACAAGAAACAAGGCTAGACTTATGGCAAAAGGCTATTCACAACAGGAAGGAATAGACTATGATGAAACTTTTGCTCCAGTTGCAAGATTGGAGGCAATAAGGATTTTTCTAGCTTATGCCTCTCATAAGAAATTCAAGGTATTTCAGATGGATGTAAAAAGTGCTTTTCTGAATGGGAAGCTTGAAGAAGAAGTGTTTGTTGAACAACCACCAGGATTTGTGGACCCCAAATATCCAGATTATATCTACAGGCTAGATAAGGCACTCTATGGACTTAAGCAGGCACCAAGAGCATGGTATGAAACTCTGGCTCAATTTCTTTTAGAAAGTGGGTTCAACAGAGGTACCCCTAACTACCTATGCTTATAATACTGATAATGTATCTGAATTGAGAATTTATCTTAAGGCTTTACATATCAATTATAGGGATCAGACTTTAGAGAATGAGAGAATCAAATCTGAGAATTCTGAACTTAAAGAACGAAATAAAATTGTTGAAGAGAAACTTGTTAACATGCAACAAGTTCAGAAAGAAAGAGATGATGCTGTTTATCTAGAACATGAGTTGCTAGGAAGATATAGGCAACTAGAATCTGAATTAGAGAAAGCAAATCATATAATTAAGACTTGGACTCATTCTGGAAAAGACACTCATGAGGTTTTTCAATCAGACACAGTTGGTTTAGGTTACTGTGAGGAAGATGAACTTAGGTTTCAAAATCAAGTCAAAATTAGAACACATCTTCCATCTAGAAAATTTGTTACTGGAACAAGCGAACCTAAGTCTGAAGTTGAAAAAGAAGCTATTAAGAAAGAATCAGTAAAAACTTGTGTTAAACAGATTAATATTGGTTCAATGATAGATAAACAACTCAAACATAAGATTAAGGAGTTAAAATTTATTAAGAAACTGAAAGTGTCTAGGAAGAATAGAAATGGTAAAGTAGGCATTATTAAAGGTAATAATCAAATGCTTGCTACTTATGCTCCAAGAAAGACATGTCATAACTGTGGTAGTACTAACCATCTTGCTAGTTTCTGCAGGAAAAATAAAGACATTAATTCTTTACCCTCCAGAGTAAAGAATGATTATGTTAAAACTAGACTACAAACTTTATGCAAACATTGTGGAAGTACTTGGCATTCTATTTATACTTGCCGGGATTATCATGCTATTTATCATAATTATTATGAACTGAAGCCCAATCTAAAATGGGTTAAGGTTAATTCTGCAAGTGTAAACTCTGAAAATGTTAGCTTAAACTCTGATAATAAGAATTCCGCTGCTAAAGCTAACAAAGTTAAGAAAGCCAAAGGATCCAAGCAAGTCTGGATCCTTAAATCTGACCTTAAGTGAATGTTTATGATTGCAGGGCATCAGGGAGAGCACCCTAGTCGTGGGCAGTGGATGTTCAGGACACATGACTGGAAATAAAGCCCTGCTATTAGAGTATGTGGAGAAGGCTGGCACAAAAGTTTCCTATGGAGATGGCAACGTAGGACGTACTCTGGGATATGGCAATATCAATCTTGGAAGTGTCATCATCACAAATGTAGCTCTGGTTCCAGGACTCAAGCATGATCTGGTATCTGTGAGTCAAATCTATGACAGAGGTTATCATATAGATTTTCAACCTGAATACTGTGAAAGTATCAGTAAATCTACAGGTAAAGTTGTTCTAGTTGGACACAGGCATAATAATATCTATGAAATAAGTTTGTCAACAAACTTTGATGGAAAAGTTGTGTGCCTGTCAACAAGAATGACTAGTGAAGAGAGTTGGAAGTGGCATAAGAAACTCTCTCATTTGAATCTGAACAACATCAATGAGTTGATAAGAAAGGATCTTGTAAGGGGACTCCCAAAGTCTTTATTAAATGTTGATGGTCTGTGTGATTCTTGTCAAAAGGCCAAACAAAGGAAGATGTTATTCAGGCCTTTAAGGTTCATAAGAGAATATTTTCTGATTTGACCAACAAGGATGCAAACAAGGATGTACTTGCCTTGATTTTGCCTCTTACTCTTCAAAACTTCTTAAATCAACCTCAAGAACCACAACAGCCTGAGCCTGTACTTTCACCACCTGCAAACACTGAAACACAACCTCAACCCTCTCAACCTAAAAATGATGAGCCAAACACTGAACAAATTCAACCAACACCCATTCACACTCAAACTAAACTTCAACCTGCAAACTCTGAACAAAATCCATCATCTACACAGGCTAAACCAAAGAGTAGAGGTAAAACAAAGCACAGAGCTGTCAGGGCTAAAAAGACAAGAGTACCAAGGTCTGACTTTTCACAGTCTGGTGAAGAAGGAGTGGTAGCTGAGGTGCTTAAACTAAAGAAGAGAAGGTTGTTAGTTGATGAGTCAGATGAAGAGATGAATGTTGAAGCTCCAGAGGTAATTTCTAAGGAGATACCTACTGTTGAGGTACATACTGAAGAAGATGCACAGATAGATGTGGAAAATAGAGATGGTTTTGCTGATATGAATGCTTTTGTTGAGTCATTCATTCCATTCTCTGATAGCGTAGAAGTTTCTATCTCATCACCTATTGTTGACTCTGAAGCAACTGCTGTAGCTGATCAACCTACTGTGATACTTGATGAAACAGTAGCAACACATACTGAATTAGTCTCTGATGCTCACCAAGTTTCTGAAAAAGGTGAAGAAATTGATCAACCAACCAAGGCTGTAATCACTGAGCCTGTGGATGAAGTTCTTGTAATTGCAAAGTATGTTGATGCTAGAGAGAAAACTGCAGAGAATACTGAGGAGGCATTTGCTGACAATGTTGAAGTTGCAGTGCCTATTGCTGAAAATGTTGAAGGTGCAGTGAATACTGAGACTGATCCAGTTGCACATGAAAATGCCGAAATTGATGTTGCAGCTGAAGGGAGTGCTGAGTCTAACTCTTCTCAGCAAATACCAGTACAAACTGATGCAAAGATAACTGATTTTTCTGGACCTTCACACCAACGTGAAATTGAAGAAGATTATTTTACCAAATTTTCGAATAATTGGTATAAAGAAGATTGCATTTTTCCTGCTGGAAGAGCAGCTAAATTTCTGCAAAGAACTGCTAATCATATTTCAAATCCAGAAATTCTTTCATGTCTCAAAGCCACTGTTGTTCAAGTCAAGACTCTTCATACCAGATTTGATGATTCTCAACAGGCAATAACTGACCTGCGAGCTGAAGTTGTTAACAGAGACATGCTTCTGCAGAGAGATAATATGCTGAAGTTTCAGACATTTTTTAAAGATCAAGAAACTCTGTTTAAAAGGCTAAGTAAAGTGGAAGAGAATCAAACTACCTTGTCTGGTAAGATTGACTCTATTGCTAATTCATTGGAATTGATCACATCTATCTTGATTCCTGATGATGTCAAAAAGGGGGAGAGAGTTGCTAAGTTAAAATGCAGACAATCTCAAACTCTGACTAAGAAGGATGATGCTGAAGATGGAGGAGCAAATGATCGAGAAAAGAGATTAAGATAAAAAGCTGATAAAGATACGAGTCTGAGATCTGGCAAGTCTACAAAGTCTGATGGAATAAATACTGATGTTCAGGGTACTTCAAAGACCAGGAACTTGTTATTCATTGATAATCCACAGACAAATGAAGAATTGGCTGCAAGATTATTTCTTGAAGAGAATGAAGAAGGAGTTACTATTGAAGACATTCAAGCCGAGGAGAAGAATTTGCAAGAAGAACATCAGAAAGCTTTGAAGTCTGGAAAGTTAAAGAAGAATGAAAAAGCTCCTAGGCCTGTTCTAAAAGGCATTGTTATTAAAGAAAATGTTAGTGCTAGTCAGAATGTTCTATTGTATAGGAAACCAACAGAAGATGCTAAACAGAAGCTGAAAGGTAACGTTGGTGAAGAAGAAAAGGTTTTGAAGAAAATGCATACAACCTCTGTTGCTACACAAGTTGTACAGAAACCATTGTCTACACAGATGCAAATGATTTTTGGAAAACCAATTACTCTTGATCAAACTCTGAAGGATCAAACTCTGAAGACTGGAGATACTAATTTTCTACAAGGCAGAGCTTATATGTCCAAGCAAAGTCGAGATACATCTGCTTTGGGATCAGGTAGAGAAATTATAGTGAATACTAGTCCTCTAGATCCTTCATCACTGGCTATTCCAGGACAAGGTGTTACACAGGAGAGTTTGGACAGACTGGAATCAGTACAGTTGATTCATCAAAAGAGCTTGAAGAAAGATTTTTTGCTGTACTTCATGGCTGATGGGACTGTGTATAAAGTTAGTGAGGATGATATTGGTTTGAAGATATGGGAAGAATTGGAATATGTTCTATATATCTTCAAAGTGAAAAATCAAAGGACTCAGCAAGCTGCTAATGTGCTAAGGAATAAGATGTTGAAAGCCATGGCAATTCGTGGTGCAAAATATACAAGTGAGTATATTCCAAAGTACAGAGATTATCAGGGGAAGATTGTTGAGATGAAGAAAAATAGTGCTCGACTGAAGACAGATATGGGTATAACTGTTTTAGATTTTAATCCAGAGTCAGAGAAAGCACATTTTATCAGACTGGGTAATGATATGAGGAAGAACAAAATATATTCTCTGAGATCTGCAATTTATCAGACTGGTGAAGATGATCCTAAACTTAAAGATATTAAGAAGATCATGTAGAGAGAACTCGAGAATGCAGAAAGAAGATTGCTTATAGACTATCTCAGATCAACACCAGATGTTGAGGAAATTAAGTAATTAAAGCTCTGTAAGTATTTCATGTTTTTTGTAAATTTTGTCTAAGTAAAAGTTTAAACTCTGATTATTTATTAAACACTGCATTTGTCTATTTGTTTTGACATCTTCAATTATTATTATTAACTTGTGCATTTTTGCTAATAAACAAGTTGGGGGAGATTGTTAAAAATGATTGATGTGAATAATGTCAGTGTTTAAGTGTTACAGAGATTCATCAGAGTTTAACTGGAAGCTGGAAGCGGTCAGAGTTTATTTAAACTCTGACAGGTGGAAGCTCGACAGGGTTTGCTAAACTCTGTCAGGAGGAAGCGTTTACTGGTCATCATCAGAGTTTAAAGAATAATTGAAGATAATTATAAAAGCGATATCTTTGAAGATTAGATAGCTGTCAAAGACATCGTGATGACTAAGAAGACGTGTAGGAATCATAATTGATAGCATTTGTATAGCTGATTTATAGGAGTATCAATTATCGATTGTACTGTAGCTGTATATCTTTATAAATACAGTTAGGTTAACCCTAGAAGGGTATCGTGAAACGTATTATCATTCATTGTAACCTAAGCAGCTCTCTGTGATATTTTACATCACTGAGAGAGGAGTTGTTAATTTCATACAGTTTTTGTTTATTTAAAACGTGTGTTAATTGTTATTCTCTCATACGAACTTGATTATATTTGTGTATTCGGCCTAACATGGTACTTGACAACTTAGAATTAGTCCTCGTGGGAACGAATTTATATACTATTTGTTACGATATGTGCACTTGCATTTAAGGTTGTAAAATCGTTAACAGGCCACACTTTGCCAATGACCGGCATCTTATTGTTATTCTTATTCTTTCGCCACACTTTGCCAGTGACCGGCATCTAAAGTTCAATAATTACGCGCCCTTAATAAGTATCTAAAGTTGCACACTTGTGCGCCTACTAACGGTATCTAAGGCTAGTTCCGGAACTATAGCGTAAATTACGAACGGGTTCGAAACGTAGAGACTGGGTTCTAAAATCAAATACTTATATAAGTCGAAACAAAATTCTTATATCTTATAAAGCAAAATCTTATATCTTATACGAAAATCCGAAAATCACAATGTAAATATCTTTTTCAAAAACGAAAAGTAAGTCAAAAATATTTACCTTGAAAGCGATTGAAAACTGTAAATTAACACGAGCAAATCCTATAATTTGATTAACAGAACAAAACATAATTAATCATTTATACTATAAACACATTTACACATACATTGCAAATAAACACTCACGATTAATCACTGAACATTTAGTTAATAAACAATTTGGACGGAGACAATACTTTAAAATTTGCGTAAACAACAAGACCAGAAGCTTTAGCAAAACAGATTATATAAAGGAAAATCTAGTGGGCTTTAAGGCCCAACATGGCTAACACAGACTTGTCCAGGATCAAGTATAAATTGTAAAAGGCCATCAATGTTTCTAGCTTTAACATGTGAGTTTTATATTAAATTAAACACATTTTGCACTTAACAGATAGATCACACATCATGCACATGCATGGTTACCACTAACAGAGTCAATTAGTCTAATGTGCATGGAACATGAATTCTGGCCATTAATATTTCATACTAGTACATGAACAAAATCACATTTTAAGTAAGATAAGACATTAAAACTAGAAAATGGTCACATTTTTAATCCTAAAATATTTTTAATCATACTTCTATCAAAATCAAACATATTTAGTAATTTAAAGATCAAAGTTTACAAAACATTTTTGTAAAATCCCATTTTTTAATATAATTTTAGATATTAAAGTCATTAGTCATTAGTATTTAGCACTAAAGCTACATCTTGAGAATGGAACTCTGCAAGCAGTTGGAAAGTATTTCTGTAACAAGTCATAAGATGCTTCAATCAAGTATCTGTAATCAGAAGAGAGTTTGCTGTAACCATACAAGTATATTTGAGAAGTCAAGAAAAAAAGAGTTCGAGAAGTCATTCGAGAACTCTACAAAAAGGGTTATTCGAGAAGTCCTAGTTCGAGAAGTCAGGCTGCCATCTTTATTCGAGAAGTCTGCAATATAGACTATTCGAGAGTCTACATTATAGGTTATTCGAGAAGTAATTCAAGAACTCAATAATAGCCTGTTCGAGAAGTCATTCGAGTACTCAACAAAAGGGACTATTCGAGAATTCAAGATTTATCAGTTCGATAACTCATCCTGGATTCTTAGTAATGCCAGAGTTCTCTAATGGGACATATCGAATGAAGAACAAACCCAGAATTACTTTGCAACCCGTGACTTATAGACAGCGGTCGATTACACAGAGGATGTTACGAGTAGGGAGTCAAATTGTAAATATTTGAAGGCTCAAACTCTTCCAAGTGAAAGGTGAAATCAGTCATGGTTTATCCGATTTCAAGGGCAACAATAAGAGTGGAAGCAACCTCCGACATGATTACATTACTACTGAAGAATTCAAAGGATATCTTGATGAATGCATAAGGATCAGCTACTTTATCTGGGAAGTTCAAGCACAGCTCAATAAGCAGAAAAGCTTATTGACTATCGAAAAGATTATCTTTTTGCTAAAGCTACTTTTCAGAGATAAAGATTCAAATCAAAAAGATCCTTTGCATAAAGCATCACGTGGGCTTGGAAGCTAAGTCAATTCAAGAACTTAGTAACTTATGAAGAAAGAAACATACATTGACTTGAAGTATGCTGAGATTGTCTAAATCAAGGAAAGAAGACCTTCAAGACATTTCCAGAAATGGTCATAACTTTAAGCATGTTCGTGTGACAAGTTATACCAAAAATTTACATTTACATTTTACGTATCTTACTTGTGTTCATATAGTTTAAATAAGCTGTATGAGCAACATAGTTTTATGAGAGAAGAAAACATAGAGCATATCAGATATTGCATTAGGTTTTCTTGTAAACACTAAGACATTGTAACCCGCATCTGTGTATTTCTACACAGAGTATTTTCTTCAAATACAACCATCAGGTGGACCATTCAAACCCACCTGAGATTTTCATATCTTGTGTTATATGTGTCTTAGTTAATTTGTTTACTTTATGCTCTTATAACAATCTGTTCAGACCTCGCCAATTCGAAAGAATTTAGTCAAGATTGTATTCAACCCCCCTTCTACAATCTCATGGTGTATAATTGGGAAATAACAAATACACACACCTGTTTTAATATTCGATTAAGAGGTTATGGTGAAATTCATCATCGTTTTACCCGTATGTAAGAATCACACATCAATGCAAATATATAAGCACACATAAAATATATCACAAATTCAGAGAGAGAACGGAGAATTAATAACAAAAAAATGAGAGACATATATTGAATCTATAGATAATTATGGATTAGAGAGATTCATAAAATTGATAACATATTCAATCAGAAAATTACATATATAAAATAGAAACTTGTTTCAATCGTAGTGTGAAAACATGGGTATGAAATACATACGTAAATACTTTGATGTTTGGATATGCAAACTTACGAATTGGAATCATATGTCATTTGATTCACATACATAAATAACCACAACTATGTGTATATGAATGCTCAAAGAATAAAAAAAATAAAAAATTATTAATCGATGCTAAGAACAAAACACAATTCAGGATTGAAATAAAAACACAAATATGTATCATCATAATCTTAACCTACCTTGTTCGAATCTGGCGGATGTTCGTCTGTTTCTCTTTCACTCAAATTCAATTTTCTGCAAAAACAAAAGAAGTAAAAGGTCAAAACACCATAAGATAGAGAGAAAGATGTGAATATTTTAAAATTCAAAATACAAATCCAGTAAGATATTAATCTTGTGTTATGGTTCAATTTGATGATGTACAGAAATGGACGTAACTGTTGGCATGGATTGTGGGAGTATCAGTGTAAAATTGATCCGTATGTGATGTATGTAAGGTTAAATTTCACAATTTGTTTGTGTAATGGGTTGGGTTAAAAAGCCCAATAACCCATTCTTTATAGAAAAGTACGAAATAACCTTAAAATTTTTTGAAATACAAAAGAAGAAAATGGTGAAAAGGTAAAAAAGTGGAATTCTTAACTAGCAGGAATTAAGATATATTGATTGATACCCAAATGGAAAATGTGTATTATATATCAATACCCAAATCCCAAATGCGTATCATATATAAGTATATATAAAAAAATATTAAAATATTTTAATGGGTAAAATTCATCAACACTTTTCAAAATGAGCATTTTGGTTAAGCCCGATTAAAAAATGAGTATTATTAACCTTAATCCAGAAGAGCACATGTGGAGATGGATATTGTATTTATATAAGTAGCATGAAAATATTTATATAAGTAGCATGAACAACGTGCAATGTACGAGTCATTTTCTAGTAGAACTTTTAAAACTCCGAAATATTGTCTTGTTTCTGATGGTACATGGTCCTATAACAAGCGATTTTGCGTGGGTACAGAAACTACACTTGAGTTATGTGGGTACAGAAACTACACTTGAGTTATGTAGCTAGATGGTTACCATTAGAAACCATTCAAGATTGAGGCCTTTTTATCTATAATATAATACAGATAAATAAATCTATATTATATTATCATAGCCGAAACATTAAAAGTTTGGTACCTAATTTTTGGTATTTCGTGTTTATACTTAATTACCCTTATTTATATATTAGTATGTTTTTACTTAAATACTCTTACTTATATCTTTCTATACTATTATATTAAAGCCAAAATATTGAAAGATATGAAAAAAAATTAATTATAAATAATTAATTAATTTACTTTTTTACGTAAAGTATGTCACCTTTTATATTTTTTTCAATAACTAATCAATTTATTTTTTCAGGCAAAACTTACATGTTCTATTTAGTAAAATATTCTAATTATTAATAATTTATCGATTACCTTTTTCAGATTAAATGTATTATCTTTTAATTTTTTTCTAATTAAAATTCCATTTTTTCTGAAAATATCAAGAGTACCATATATATAATTACTAGACTTAAATTCTATCATTTAAAATATTGAACCTACAAATTATATAGATACAAAATAATAATAATTTATATAATATTAAAAGAATTTATGTATTTCACGGATTGTAAGCTAGTAGATTATTAGGTGCGAAATGATGCATGTAGTACTAATTTGCATTATTCACGTGACTGCGTAACTGGGGTCATATAGGTATAAATAATTACAAATCTATTGTAAATATTGTATTTTCAATCTTCAACTAAATAACCAATGATATCACTAGAAAGAACTTCGTTATCTTAGTATAAGAATCGTATGTAGAGAGAATAGAAGTTGTAGAGAGAAAGTTATACCCTCTCTGTCCTAGCCGGTTGTTTACCAAAGGTTGGGACACGGAGACCAATCCATTTCTATATATAATAGGAGAACATATGGATATTATAAGGGCATTTTGAGCCAATAAACCTCCTGTGAAATTACAATTTTACCCTTAGATATTAGAAAATTACATGAAGATGCCACTGTTTTCTTATTCAAAGAAAAAATTTAAGTAAATTATGTTCTTGTAGGGAATTGAACCCATATACTCTCCAAATAAACTTGTCTTTATAACCATTGAGCTACATAAGTTTTTGAGCTTGAACTAAAAAACATATTACATAAACCTGGTCTCTCCCTTTTTCTTTTTTTCCTATTAATTTACTTTTGAGTAAATATGTTAATGATAACTTATATTGTTTATAAAATTTTGTATTTTCATTATCAAAAAATCATATATGATTATGTATACAACCAATTTTATAGATTTTTTATATCAAATTTTGATAACAGTATCATGTTTGATGTACATTTATCTTTCTTTTACTTAAATAAATGTTTCTTACGTATAATATTAACTGAAATATATATTTTATATCTTTACATAATAGTTTTTCCTTTTTATACTTGATTTGAATTAGTTAGATATTTAATACATAAAACATGGTATATAAATTTATATGACATAAATAACGTATTACAAATAATTTACCTATTTATTTATTAATTTTTTTAAAAAAATAATAAAATCAGAGTTAAAATTATTTTAAAATTAGACAATAATCAATGTCATATAACATGAATTGATAACATGTTTACTTGACATCTATGATAATTATCGAATTATACATTTATAAATAAAAGATAAGATTTTGAAAAATAATAGATAGTATAAAAAAATAAATTAAATAAATCAAATAGTCAATTTAAAAAGAACTTTCTTCAAAAGTAGGATCATAAATTATATATCAAATATTAGGATTACTTCATATTTAGATCGATTAAAATGTGAGATAATACACTCATAGAAACTTGGGTTGAGTAATAAATATTCAAAAGTTGTGATAATTGTATAAAAATAGGATTAGATTAAAATCCAAAGTCAATTTAATAAAGTTCGATATTTTAGAACATAGGATTTTGCATAGCATTCAAGTAGACAAAATATTACGATCTATCAATTATATTATACACTTCGAATCTTTTCAAATTGTATGCCTAAAAAGATAAAAGTTTAGAATATGTAATGTTTTTCGCATATTGATTATAAATCACCTTAACTGCTTTCATCATTGCGTAGATAAATTTTCCGTTTCTTGTGGTACTGAGAATTTCAAAATATAACTGATATACGAATAAATATGTCATCATTGTGTGACTGACACTTAAACTAGATTCTCGAGTTTATATTTGAAGAGAAAATGATGAAATCAAGAAATTAATTCTTCACTAACATGCGTTTACTGGATTTTTTTAGTAGAAATAGACTAATTTTGATAAAATATTGAACAATTTCACTTTAGAATTTGAATTATGTGGATGGAAAGTTTTAAGGAAAGTTAAAAAGAAACACACCTATTTTTTGAACTTTATGTTCTCTTAAATTCAGTTCTTTATTTTCTTCGGCGAAAATATTAAGACACAAAATTACTCCAAGTATAAATTATTATACGCTTTCTACATGTAACATAACTTTGTACACATTCTGCAAATTAGTCAAATTGTGTTATATCATCTTAATTATTCCATAAAATTTGAAAAGGTAATGGTTTAATGTATTTATAAACTATGCCAAGTCCTTGATTTTGTATGTAAGACATACAAATTTTTGAATACTTTTGATTATACCTACAATCTTATTATGGTAGAATGACTCTAAATTTTTTAATACTTTAATTATGACTGCTATTCTTACTATTTTAATGATAGAAAAATTATCAAATTTGTGAAACAAATCTCAAAATCTAAGAATAATGTGGGTATAGCTATTGATCTTTTAAAGCAATATTTTGAGGTTTAGGACAAGAATTGTATTAAGTTTATTTTCGAATCAAATCAGGTAATTACTTCTACATTTTTTCATACAAAACTAACTATGATGAAGCCTCCTTTCTGAAAGAAAGAAAAAACGTTAAGTTGAGTTTATTGCTAAGTTTTCAATGAAACTAAAGAGACGATATTTTCCAAAAATCGTGGAAGCTATGTCGATTGTTGAAACCCTTCAATTTATAAGATTTTTGAATTTAATAAATGTTAATTTTAAAAGGTGACTCCTTTTAGAATATTGAAAATCTAAATAATATAGGTGAAGATCTTTCTGTGTTGACAATATTATCGGAGAAAATAAGTTAATTAAGAAATTTACTCGAAGAGAAGGAAATAGAGTGACTTATATCTTAGCGAGATATTTAAAGAAATACATATTAAGGAGTGTATTGATTTTATTTGGAAAATATTATATGATGAGTATTATTCATATTGATGGTATGCCTTTTTATCATTGCTCTAAAAGAAATATGTTATAGCCTCTACAATATATTTTTATGCTACAAAACATCCTCTTTTTAGTGCTCACATGATTTATGCATAAATAAAATGATCCATAAATTAAAGTAGTGATATTATAATATGTATGAACAGAAAATGTGCAATTGTACTAAAAAATATCCTTTAAATCGTAAAAATGCACGAATTTGTATCTATTGCAAGAAGATGACCCGTGCCTCGCACGGGTTATTATGTTAGTATATATAATACACCAACACAAGATAAAATTTGTGAGATTTTTTAATGTATTGTAATTACTAATTTATCCCTCTATTCTTAAATTTTAAAAAAAAATTGTGGTTGGTGGGAATTGAACTTGGGTCTCCAAGTTATTTCACAAACCTTTCTACCACTACACCACTAATAAATCACATGTGTTTTAAATAATACACATAAAAGATGTATGTGTGTGTTGTTTAGTGAAATTTTTTTCTAATATTTTAATATTGCGACATATTAATATCTTTTTGTCATGTTGCGTTTACAGTATTGATTTGAACTATAACATACTCCCTCCGTCCCATTTTGTTTGACACTCTTCTTTTTGCACGTATTTCAATGCGCTTGGACAGGATACCTATAATTAATATTTTTTTAATTTTTTTTGTTTTGTATAAAAATATAGAATTTATATTTTTATACAAATCAAAAAAAATAAAAAATATAATTTATAAGTACCCGGTCTAAACACATTGAAATGCTTGAAAAAGTCAGAGGATCATACTTTATGGGACGGAGGTAGTATTAAATTAAAATATCAATTATTGATACATAATATATGGTTTGATAATATTATAAAATTGTAATAACAATAATAATCAACATAATAATAATAAAAAGAGAAAAAAGCCCCTAAGGTTACCTCAGGAGAATTACCTGAGGTTACAATGTAAATACATTGTGGTATTTTTGTAAATATTGAAAATTTTCTTAAAAAATCCTGTAATTACAAATATACCCTCGTGCATTAATATGGACAACTTAGTTATCTCAGGTAATTTTCCTGAGGTAACCTCAGGAACTTGAAACCCTAATAAAAATAACTATATAACTATTCCCTTAAAGAACATAAGCACTCATCTATACATGTTTTCAATAATACACATGATATCTCTGTGTATACCGCTTAAGCGGGGCAATATTTGGTTTTATATAAAGAAACAATAAGAAATGCATAATGTATTTTTTTTGAAAAATATTACATATAAGATCAAGTCAATAACTAAAGTACTTTATTACTGATCTGAAAGCACCAATTTATTCCTAAGTTCTCATTAATATATAGAAGTATTATTTTTAATGGTAATCGAACGTGGATCACCGAATTAAATTGTGCATCTTCATACCACTAGACCACATATTCACATGTACTTTAAATTATACACATAATATGTATGTGTGTGATATTGATGAAATGTTATAAATTTAATATTACTAGATTTTAAATGAGTTTTGGACTCTTTAATAATTATTATTTATCGATAAAAGAATTACGTAAAATACACAATTGGGTTATAAACCGATATTATAATTAATAAGATGGATATTATCTAACAATATATTAGAGTAAAAAATATTGAGGTGTTAACGTGAAATGAAATTTATATATTACTAAATAATATACAATAATTTATTAGTCAAACTATTCGGGACGTAAAAATATTTGGCTTAAAAAAGACGAATTCTACAAATAACACATTACCTTTTATATACAAATTAGTTAATTTTCAATTTAAATTATGATATTTTGTGGGAAAAAGGATCATATATTATATATTATTTATGGAGAACTCAATGAAAGTCAGACGGAAACCGGAAGAGAAATAAAGGCACAGAATTCTTAAAATGAAGAAATTAGAAGAAAGCAAATAAAATAGTTAGAAATGTAGTTTTAAGAAGTAAAAGCGCAATACCTGAGAAGTTTTAGAAGATTTACGAAGGCTTTTGATTGAAATCAGGATTGAAACCTACATTCTCAGAATGCAGAATCTTGAAGACTATTAAGTTTCTACCTTGAATATTATTGGAGATCCAGCTAAATGGATGCATCATTTTTTAAGAAAGTTTAGGAATGTATGTGCTCTGAAAAACCGTCTTAATTAATAATTATACAACACCTATAAAACATTCAAATTATATTCTATGACCCACAACAAAATTAAAAGCTGACATGATTGCTATCAATACTACTCATATTAGTTTCCAAGGTACAAATTTACACATATTTAAGTAAGTACACAATAATCACATGGGCCAGTAACAAGATGAACTCTATGAAAATCAATCACATGTTTCAAACGATACTAACCATGAATAGTTTAATTAAAAAAAATACAATTTAAGCTAACGACCCGTGCCTCGCACGGGTTTTTATGCTAGTATATATTATATTTAAGGAGATAAAATGATGAAAAGTAGGTAAAGTGGTGGTACATATCAATATTTAATAATAAATTTGAGAAAGTGGAAGAAAGTAGTGTGTATAATAGTGTTTTATATTATTACAAGTTTACTATGTTTAATAAATTTTGGAACGTAAAGAATTGGGAGGGACACCCCAAAAAGGAAAGTGTAAAGAAATGGATGGGACGGAGGGAGTATGTATTTTCTAAATCTGTTTCACCACCTATTTATAGGAGTTGGTTAAGAAGTCTTACTTAAGTTATTCAATTCTTCTTTTATAAGGATCACAAGTCTTCTTAGACAAGTTTTGCAAGTCTTTTTGAGAAAGCTTTGTGAGTCTTTTTGAGGAAGTTTTGACAATCACTTTATATTTATACTCTCTCCGTCCCGTCGCTTTGTTAACATTTCAAAATAGGGTGTCTGACACGCATTTTAAGGTGGATTTTAAGGATAGTTCTATAACTTATTTTTGAAATTTTCTTTTTTTGTATAAAAATAAAACACTCTTATTTTTATACAAATAAAGAAAAATTTAAAAATAAGTTATGGAACTATCCTTTTTTAAAAAAAAATAAGTTATGCAACTATTCTTAAAATTCATATTAAAATGCGTGCCAGAAAGTTGCAAAAAAGGTGTTAAAAATTGGATGTACGGAGGGAGTATATTATAACAAAATCAAAATAATTAGAACATTTTTAAAACATATTTGTATAACATAAAAATTACAAAAAAGTAATTAAAATAAAAATGCAAAAATACAATTTTTAAAAAAAACGTTCATACATCACTCGAAGTTAGGGGTGAGCAAAATTTTCCAAACCCGCCCAAATCGCCCAATTTAAACCGTCCAAACCAGAATTTACGGTTTTGTAACGGTTCGGGTTGGTAACGGTTTGGATTTTTTAAAAACCGAAAAATAATGGGTGGGTTCGGTTTGCCTTGTCAACCCAACCAATATAACCCGTTCCACCTGAATATATAATAATATATATTAATTAATTTTTATTATTATTTAAGAAATATAATTCAAATTAATAATTAACATATAATTATATAAAAAAAATGTGCTTACAAGTTACAATATCACATATGTAAACTTATTACTTTCGGGCAGGATCATATCTTGTCGGGTTGAATTACAATTTGATTAGTTTATACACAGCCATCTACGAGCTAGTTTGGTGACATTCTCAACTTTTAAAAGCATGCCCAGGGGTGGTTGCTCTTCCTATCCTGGCATTGAAAAATTATTACTTATTGATTGGTTATTGAAAACTTATTACTTATTGGTTGTTATAAACATGGAAAACTCTTGCGATATGCTGGAGTTTCTTTTATAGTAGCTTGGACAGAAGTTTAAGAATCTATCATGAATTAAAACTAAGATGCTATAATAATTCTTGTCAACTGTCACTTACTTTTCCACCGAAAGGGAAGCTTTTCTCTCCAGCCTTCCTCTTTCGTCTTCATCTTCACCAGCCTCTCCTCCTCCGGCGGTGGTTTATCCACCGACCGGAGGCCCCTTTTCCTGTTCAGTTTTTTATTTCCTTCAATAATCATCCTCCTTTTGTGAGAGGATTGTGAGTTTTTGAGTTGCTTTACCCATTAATTGAGTTTATTGGTCTCTCCTTGTGAGAGTTGTTTGTCTCTCCTCGTGAGAGTTTGCTTGGTGTGTTGGTTTTAATGAAGATCTACAATAGATCAGACCTGTTGAGAATGATTTTGTCGATAGTTTGGGGGATCTGGAAAGTTCGCATCGAAGCTGAGATGCTAGCGTTTATTGCAAGAGCTCATCACTTACAACCAAAGATTGTTCAATATTATTTGTTGGGGGTTTTCACTTTCGGCATGTCTATAGCTGGTATCCGGCATGTAAATAGCTGGGGTATTAATCATCCTTTGGGGAATTCCATTTCCGGCATGTCTATAGCTGGTTTCCGGCATGTAGATAGCTGGAGGATCGTTCCTCTGACCTTAGTTTATACAACTGAGGATTCTGAACACTTGGGTATCAACGGATCTTACGTGAAGTGGTCAATTGTAATAACGTGGCTTTCAGGGATGTTGGTGCAATTTTGATCTTTTCGAATATCTTCGAATTCGTTTTTTAGCTTCAAGAACTTTTTAGTTCAGTTTGTTGCACGATCTGGAAACAATTTATTGTTTTTTCAACCTGGTCGTATCTACAGTCGGGGGTTTGTCCCGCTATTTTATTAGCTTGTTTCAGTAATATAATCCTTTGCATTTTGTCAAAAAAAAAAAAAACTAAGATGCTTGTACAGTTCAAAAATCTATCATAAGCATGTCTGTGTTGAAATGTGTTGAAAGAATCTATCATAATCATGCATCTTGGTTCTAGAGTTCTAATGTTTGTTTTATAATTTTTTGTTAATGTTTCAGGTCTGTGTTGAAAGAAGTGACAAGTTGAAGGCTTGTGCATTTTATATCCGATTTTTAATTTATTTTTAATTATGTAAGATTTTGAATGGTGATGTATGATTATATTTTATGAGATTTTGTATGTTATTTTGCTAGCTCGTAAGACTTTGTAACTTAATTACCAGATTTTGATGATATTTTGTGATGTCAGTCCATTGATGCATTGGTCAATTGTGTCGCTTAATTTTTTGCAAGTTTAAATTTTTTTAAGTGGTTTAAAACCCAACCCGCCCAAACCAAACCATTATAATTTGGAAGCTTTTTTTAGTACTAACAATAACGATTATGGTAACGGGTTGTTAAAATCCAAAATCTATGGGTCGGGTGATTTAGTACTTTCAACCCGACCAACACGACCATTGCTCACCCTTGTCCGAATTAATGTGAGTAAGTAAAATTTAGAAAGAAGTTCGGATCCAACCCCAACTTGTTAACTTACATCTCACAATTCAATTACAAAAAAGCACTCATCCTTCAGCTACCGGAAAAAAAGAAAGATCAGCAAACAATGGCACTCAATCTCCGTCTGAAACACACCGGTAACTCACCTTTCTCCCTTCCTTTCTACAGATCCATCTATATACGTTGCCCTCTCTCTCTCTCTCTCTCTCTCTCTCTCTCTCGTATATATAGTGATTCTGATTTGATTCAATTGATTATTTGTATATACAGAATGCATAATCCTCTCTCTCTCTCTCTCATAGTGATTCTGATTTGATTTATTTTGTTGTTTGTTTAAACAGAATGCATAATTCGTATGTTGAATCTGAATCAACAATTGAATTCAACCACTACAACTGCTAATGAAGAAGTTTATAAGATCCTCATTTACGATAAGTTTTGTCAAGACATTTTATCGCCTTTAATTCATGTTAAGGATCTCCGTAAACACGGAGTTACACTCTATTTTTTGATTGATAAGGAGCGTCAACCGATTCATGATGACGTTCCTGCTGTTTATTTTGTCCGTCCTAGTCAGCGTAATGTCCAACGGATTATTTCCGATGCATCGAGAGGGCTTTATAATTCGTTTCATTTGAATTTCTCCTCGTCGATACCGAGGGGGCTTTTGGAGGATTTGGCATCGGGGTCGTTGAGTTCGGACTCAATTCAGAGAATTGGGAAGGTGTTTGATCAGTATATGGAGTTTGTTACGTTGGATGATAATTTGTTTTCGCTTGCCGATAAGAATTGTTATGTGCAATTGAATGATCCATCGGCTGGGGATCAGGAGATTGAGGAGATTGTTGAGAGGATTGTTAGTGGACTGTTTTGTGTTTTGGCGACGCTTGCGGTTGTTCCGGTTATTAGGTGTCCGAGAGGTGGACCGGCAGAGATGGTTGCATCATTGCTTGATCAGCGATTGCGTGATCATTTATTGGCTAAGAATAATTTGTTTACCGAGGGTGGGAATTTTTCGGGTTCCTTGCAGAGGCCGATTTTGTGTTTGTTTGATAGGAACTTTGAGTTGTCTGTTGCGATACAGCACGATTTTAGGTATAAGCCGCTTGTTCATGATGTGCTTGGATTGAGGTTGAATAGGTTGAATGTCCAAGGGGAGAAGGGTGGAACGAAATCTTTTGAGTTGGATAGGCTTGACCCGTTTTGGGTGGCGAATGGATCGTTGGAGTTTCCTGGAGTTGCGAATGAGATTGAGACTCAGTTGAACAAGTATAAGAAGGATGTAGATGATGTCAACAGGCGGACTGGTGGAGAAGCAGGAGCTGAGTTTGATGGGACGGACTTGATTGGTAACACGAAGCATTTGATGAGCGCAGTTAATTCACTGCCTGAGTTAACTGAGCGAAAGAAAGTGATTGACAAGCACACCAATATTGCTACTGTCTTGTTAGGTGAGATCAAAGAGAGGTCTTTGGATTCTTATGCTACAAAAGAGTGTGACATGATGGTTCGAGGTGGAATAGATCGGAGTGAACTTATTGCTGTACTTAAAGGAAAGGGGACTAAGATGGACAAGCTGCGGTTTGCTATCATGTATCTTATTTCAACTGAAAGTCTTCCTCCGTCAGAAGTAGAGATTGTTGAATCAGCTCTTAAGGAGTTTGAGGTAGATACCAGCGCCTTTCAGTATGTCAAAAAGATCAAAGCATTGAATATATCATTAGCATCTGCAAGTTCTGCCAGCAGAAGCAATTTAGTTGATTGGGCTGAGAAGCTATATGGACAGTCTATCAGTGCTGTAACTGCTGGAGTCAAGAATTTGTTGTCTAGTGATCATCAGCTGGCTTTGACGAGGACGGTTGATGCCTTGATGGAGGGGAGACCCAATCCTGAAAGTGAATCTTACCTTGTGTTTGATCCTCGTGCTCCCAAGTCAAGCTCCGGTTCAAGTAGCAGCCATCTGAGAGGACCATTCAAGGAAGCTATTGTTTTTATGATTGGTGGAGGTAATTATGTGGAGTATGGGAGCTTGCAAGACCTTGCTCAACGTCAACAGCCCGTCAAGCATATTATTTATGGAACAACAGAAATTTTAACGGGTGGGGAGTTCGTAGAACAGCTTGCAGCTCTGGGGCAGAAGATGGGATTAGGCAGCAGCAGCAGCAGCAGCAGCGTTGGTCCAGCCCCTTAGAAGCGGAAGAATCTCTATCTTTTTGGCAAAACCATGGGTCATTTGTGTACCAGAAAGATATGCCCTGTAGTATCCTAGTGATATATACAATTGTATACTTTATGCTGTTGATCGCGGGAGTGCATGATTTGTCTCAAGTACCTGCAGGTTTCCTAAATCCTTATTATAATCTACTCCCTGCATATGTCTACTTTCTTTGAAGTTCTTGGTGTAGTTTAATGCTGAATCTATTTGTACGTTCCTATTTTTTAATATATGAATCCACTTTTGAGTTTTGTCCTGTCAATTCCTTTGCTTTTATTTTTTGGTTCTGTTAATACTAGTCATCTCTAGTTATAATCTGCTGGTGTAAGCTTAAATTAAAAATTGAAAAGTTGTACATGTTTAGTTACTCAAACATAGTCCTATTTATTTTGGTTGTGTGCCACCAGTATTTATTTTTGCAGCAAGTTAATCTTAAACAAACAAGGTGGTCTTACTTTTTTTGTGCTTCTGATCTATGCACAGTTCAATGAAACAACTTCAAGTTGCTAACAAAAACCTGTTAACAAAGCACCTGCCATTCCTTTAACCTTTCACCAAATTTGAAACTTAACAAGAATCAATCAGTAGGTCGTGAGAACTTTTGCTGCAAAGTGCAAACTATTCAAAGTTTGGACTTAAAGTTGCATCTACTTCTATTTCCCCTTTTTAGTAAATAGAATGAATTACATACCCTGGCTTCAATGTTTTGGAAAGTGTGCTTGATGCTTGTCATTAAGATAATACAAATAAACATTACAATACACAACTGTAGTCATTGAAAGCATGACCAGAAACTACTCTGCATTGAACATGGCCTAATTTAATTACTCTAATAAAATACTTGTAATTTCTGTGTTGCTACATGAACTATGCTCTTTGCACATTGTTCGTATACCATTAGATTTGCATCAGATTTAGGAGGATGCATTCGTGATGATGATACCAGTTTCTGTTTATAGTATCCAATATGATCACAAAGTAGCGGTATCTGAGGACTTTACTATCAGTCTGTTGGTGGTATATGGCCTTAAATGATATTCTCTTGTAAGTTCTTTGTCTTGTGCCATGTTATGTGTACCTAATGAAAGTTTGATATGAATCTGTTGGTGATATATTATGGACTTTGTACTTTGTCTCATGCCATGTAATATATAACTTAAAATTACATAGTTACATGTTATTTGCTGCAGCTGCAGTTTTTGATTTTAAGGAGGGTATTGTTACTTGTTTTTAGGGGTAAAACCGAAAATGTATCCTGGAAGTCTAGCATGTGTTTGATAATGGTTTGAACTTTGATAAGCCATTTGATTTTGGTTATTCTTATTTTCACATTCTTACAAGAGATTATAATCTCATGTGATAGATGGTTGTTTGATTCTTGGGATCTGAACTTTAAGAATTGCAGAGTTGGTGGTGGTAATGTAGTACTCCCTCCGTCCCATCCATTTCTTTACATAAAAAATTACGTATCTGACACGCATTTTAAGGTGTATTTTAAGGATAGTTCTATAACTTATTTTTGATATTTTCTTTTTTTGTATAAAAATAGGATTGTTCTATTTTTATACAAAAAAAGAAAATATTAAAAATAAATTATAGAACTATCATTAAAATACACCTTAAAATCCGTGCCGAAAACTGGTCCGCAAATGTAAACAACTCACCGGGAAATTACTAGAGCTTTATTTGCACCTGCTGTCTGATATAAGTGCAGCTATCTAACTAGGCCTTCCTCTAAGACTAAATGCATGTAGAGTCTCATGGAGTAGCAATTTTCCGCAGAGCTGACTATTTTAGGCGGTCTTCTATATTTTCTTCCAAAATTGTCAACCAGCTTTATGGGAGAGAAAGAAGTCGTTTGTTCAAACATGGGTTGCATACCATTTGATTCACACCAGATTTTAGGCTGTCTCATTCATTATTTAGTAATATGAACATCTATTTTTAATTATCCCGATATAACTACTAAGTAGAGAGAATTTGAGAATTTACGTCATGGACTGCAGTAATGGTAAAGGAAGACACAGAGATTGCAAGTTCATGCTTCATGTCCCACACCTATCTTGTTTTCCTATAGAGGGCTGAATTATTTTTGAAAGTGAATAAGGTTAGTGTGCATAATTATTTGTTAGCGTGCAGTCAAACCACTGCTGCAGAGTCATATTGTAGGATTGTAGCCTAGTAGAATGATCTATCTTTCAGATTAAGTAATAACTTTTTAACACTCATATAGTTTTTGCATTTGTCCACTTGTTAAAATCTATAGGATAGGGTTATTCATAAAATTGTAGATAAACCATGGCTGGGTTTTGTCAATCTCTCTAGTATAATATTTTTTCCTTTGGTTTTGGTTGGTGGTTCATATTAATCATCTGTAGCTACTTGTAGCATTCAGTTTCTTATCGTTATAGGGCTTGTTGATGTGTGTTTTAGATGATCTTTTGGCAAGTATAAAAAGTTGGTGGTTTGTGACCTGTTTTGGCTAGTGAGTGTATTGAAAAGCTACATTTCAGCATACTATTTAGCATACTATTTAGCATAAATGGTTGCCACAGACCCCTTATTTAGCATACTATTTCAGAGCTTAAAAAAAAATTTGCACCGTACCGCATAAACTTTATGCGGTATGGAGTAATTACCAAAATGTCCCTACTGTTCACGTACCGCAGAAAGACTTTCTGCGGTACGATGAACAGTAGATTTTTTATGTGAAAACAGAGGGGCATTTTGGTAATTACTCCGTACCGCATAAAGTTTATGCGGTACGATATTATTTTTTTTTAAAACACAGCCGTTGGATCAACCATCCAACGGTCCAGAAATAGTATGTTGAGTAAGAGATCCCTGGCATACGTTTGCCAGGGACCGGGAGCCATTACATATATGTATACATAATGGCTAATTGGCTATGCTGTCCTCTTTTCAGTACATTCAATGGTTGAAATTTATGTACAAATCTGTTTTAATTCAGAAATCAGCTGCCATTTTTTGTATTCGTTGACAACTTCAGGTTTATTGCAGGTACATCATTCAGGATGAAACCTTAAACACAAAATATGCTCTAATAATGCAAGAATATTAGACCAAAAATGAAGCTTGGATTAAGTGACCAATTTGTTAAGTGGGTAACACGGAATCAATACGTTCGTGCGGTTAAACCTGATTAATTTGGAAAAAAAATATATGCGTATAATTTTCAAATGTCATACCGTACAATTTTATTAATATTATATATAAATATTTATTAATAATTTAATATTCTATAAAAATAAAAATATATACAAAATAATCCTGATACATGCATAATCTTATCAAATAAATAAAAATTTTAGATCACAACATAATACATCAGTATGAGTTTAAATTTCGATAAACAATTTTGAAAAAAAGTAAATAAAATATCCAGTTTAAGATATTCATTTTTCAAAATTTTAATGCAGAGGAATGAAATAAATATCAACAGTTATATATGCATTTTTATCTTTTAACTGGATAAATAAGTATCCATTGAAAAGGTATTTGATCAAAGTTTAAATAATTAATTAGTTGTTGAGCCTGTTTGACAAATCTTATTTATTTATCAAAAATAAGTAATTTATTTTTGAAAAAAGTACATCAAATTCTATACTTTTTTCTAAAATAAATTACTTATTTTTTACATATAAAAAAATACTAAACCTCTCCTAAATATTTAATCTTAAAAATTAGTATGTAAACCTGAAATTTTTCTTGAAATAAGTCCTTATTTTTTTTTAAATAAGGAGAGCGCTCATTATATCTTTTACCAAACAATAAAATTAAATAAATACAGTAGAATTTTATTTAATAATCGAATAGTAGAATTTTATTTAATAATCGAATATACGTAATTATATAATATTCGACAGCGCAGGTGGGGGTGGGGTCTATTATTATTCAGTTTACACACAGAGCCGTCTTGCTAATAAACAAACACGTTAGTCTTTGATTTTTGTTTTTCTCCATTTTCTCTTACTAAACCCCTCCCCAAAAAAAACCCTAATTAAAAATCACTAGATCCATCCATGGCTTCTCGACGAACCCTACCTCTCCTCCGCCACCTCTCTTCCCGCTACAACCCGACCCGATCCGTGACCTACATGCCCCGACCCGGCGACGGCGCTCCTCGCACCGTTACCCTAATTCCCGGCGACGGAATCGGTCCTCTGGTGACCGGCGCGGTGGAACAGGTGATGGACGCTATGCACGCTCCTGTAATATTCGAGAAATTCGCAGATTGTCACGGGGACATGAAAGTGGTCCCACAAGAGGTGATGGAATCAATAAAGAAGAATAAAGTATGTTTGAAAGGTGGGTTGATGACGCCCATGGGCGGAGGAGTAAGTTCGTTGAATCTGCAGTTACGAAAGGAGTTGGATTTGTATGCTTCACTTGTGAATTGTGTGAATTTGCCTGGCTTGCCTACCAGACACGATAATGTGGATATTGTTGTCATTCGGGAGAATACCGAAGGCGAGTATGCTGGACTTGAACATGAGGTTGTTCCTGGTGTTGTCGAGAGTCTTAAGGTATCCTCCTTTTCTCTTATTTTTTTCGACTTTTAGTTCATTTTGTTTGTTTTGTGCTGTCTTGTTTATATGGATAATGGACTTAACTTCTTTGCTGTAAGTTGTACTTTGACTATGTAAATTATGTAACTAACTTGCTTGTCGTCCATAGCTAGGGCTTTTATTTGTTTTTTTCCCATTCTTGCTATATATATATATAGGGTTGGACTCCATAGCAAACACCTTATATAACAAACAACAAAGAACACCTCATATCTAATAGATCCATTGCCCCTGGCGGGGTCACCCAATACAAAAAGTTCTTATTTTTTTAGGCTCTATCCATCCAGCAAAAAAAAAAAAAAAGACGTCATCGATGAACAGTAAAATTTTTAAATTTTTTTTTTTTTTTGGCTGGATGGATAGAGCCTAAAAAAATAAGAACTTTTTGTATTGGGTGCCCCTGGCGGGGCCAATGGATCTATTGGAATAAATGATTTTATAGTGTTCTTTATTGTTTGTTATATAAGAGTGTTCTTTATGGAGCAAAGGCCTATATATATATATATATATATAGAAATATATTTATTTATTTCACCGATCATTTGATTTTTTAGGTGTTGTAGAGAGACTTTAAGGTATCCATTATTGTCTTTCTGAATTTGAATTAGTTATTTTTGTCATTAGTTGTTTTGTGCCAAATTGTAATTTATGGACTTAACTGATATGCTGTTCTAAGTTGTTCTGTCGTCTTGTGATATGTAGTATGTAACTGACAATCTGACATTACTTGTGATTCGTTGCTGCGGCTTTTGTTTTTTGTGATATGTAATATGTAACTGACATTACTTGTGATTCGTTGCTGCGGCTTTAGTTTTTTGTTGTTAAGGAGGGTACTACTAGTTGTTTGTAGTATGATCAGCTGATTATATTTCAATTTTCACATTCTTACGAGATATGTTAATTTCACTGATTGTCTGTTATTTTATGTCTGAACTTTATGCATTACGAAGGTGGTGGGGTTGTGGGTGGTATTGTAGTTAAAGCTAAAACATGAGTAATCTATATATAGCGATTTATTTGGTATCTGTGTGTGTTGAAATTTAGTAGCTATAAATGCACTTGTTGTCTGTTTGATAGAAAATTTAGTTACCTATTTCTGCCTTCCTCCAGCATTAAACGCATCTGGAGTCTTGTTTATTAATATTCAGGAATTTTATAAACAATCCTCTGGTGCTCACTATTTAAGGTCGTTTTTTCCCCAATAAATTTAATCTAAGTTTTTTGTCGTTTTTATAGACAGTGAAGTTTTTGGGGTGGTAAGTTTTCGCTATATATGTATAACAGGACTGGTATTACGGACTTGGATGAGTGTTGAATGTTTTAATCCTTGCACAATGAAAATCAAAAACAGATAAAATCTCATAATTTAGATTTTCTAACAAGTATGAAGTTCACAGTTTTGTGATATGTAAATCATAAAGCTTTTATCTTACTGCATACAAAGTCTTACACTTCAACTAGTGATAAAAACATTAATTGATGTGGCAGAGTTTTCTTGTGGTTTTCATAAAATCAATCACATTTTTTGTTTACAAGCACACTGTTATCTGTCAGTATTATGTTTGGCATCTGGGGCTCTTGGATTTTAAATATTTCCGGTTCCTGTTTCTTTATTAATATTTCCTAATTCGGGGTTTTGGCTTTATATTTTCATGCTTTACTTCAACTGTGGCCATGTCTTTAAGCTGTAAGCTGAAAGAAGATTGTGATACAGTATCTATTTTTTCCAAGAGCTTGAAAGTATGTTCTATAAACTATCTCATTAACCCAATATGCTAGGTGATAACAAAGTTCTGTTCAGAACGTATAGCAAAGTATGCCTTCGAGTATGCTTACCTCAACAACCGAAAGATGGTCACAGCAGTGCACAAAGCCAACATCATGAAGCTTGCAGATGGTCTTTTCTTAGAATCCTGCCGAGAAGTTGCAAGCAAGTATCCAGGTATCAAGTACAATGAAATCATTGTTGATAACTGCTGCATGCAACTTGTTTCAAAACCCGAGCAATTTGATGTTATGGTATGTGATAGAAATAACAATATTTTTTAAATACTTGTCTTTTTTGATGTTACATATTATTATCACAGGTAGGTTAAGGTGGTTAGTCTATGTTTTGCAGGTCACTCCTAATCTCTATGGAAATTTAGTGGCAAATACAGCTGCTGGTATTGCTGGAGGCACAGGTGTCATGCCTGGAGGTATCCATTATTTACTAGTTCATTCACAGTTGTGATATAACTTTGCTATATTTGTCTGAAGTAAAGGCCTCTCACGATTTAAGTCTAGCAGTGTGGAAAAATTAGCATTTCTTAAGATAGTGATCGATGCAGACTAGGATTAAGAAGAAGAATTTTAAATTATATATTTAAAACAATAAAATCTAAAGAAGGGTGATCAACTTCAGTAGATCCACTAGCCCTAGGATTTCTAAAAAAAATGAAAGAGGAATTTGAAATTTGTGTGGATTGCAACCCCCCCCCTCCTTCTTAAAAAAAAAGAGAAAAGGTAATAACAATAATAATATTTTTACTTTCAATTTGATAACAAGTTATGAAAAAAATGAACAATTACCTCGACTACTTGAGATTAATATGTACATCTAAAGAATACTCCAAATAAATATGTACTGTTGATTTGGTAACTTAGAGAATATGTCTTACCTTATTCTTCACTGATCTATTAACGAATTAAAAATTGATGGCGGAACTGCAAAGGGGATTGATTCTAATACGTACAAGAAATATGAACGAATGTCATGGTAGCCTAATGTCACGGACTCAGAACTCCCTTAGTTCAACCGTGCCGGCACTTAGCGCTTGTCTCCCCTTGAGATCTACTAAGTCAGCCTTTCACCCTACTAAGTGAGCATCACAAAAACACTTAGAGAAAAGAGAACTTTTATTAGCAAGAGCACAAGTGTTTACAAGTGAGTTAGTTTACAACTTCTTGGATGATCCTTCAAATGAGAGGACCTCCTCTATTTATACTACTCTAAGGAAGGTTCTAGACTTCCTAATAAAGTATTCCTCCACAAAGGAAGGTTCTAGGATATCCTAGTAGAATATCTAAGATATTTTACAAGTATGTACAAGAGGTTTCTAGAGTGTTCCCCATTCATCAAGTAGCCACTACCATATTCTAGGGCACTCTAGAATGTTTCACAACGAAAAATGGCATAATCGGGTTCCAAAATGAGCAGTACGTGACACTCTCCCCCGCCTAATCTGGAGACGTCCTCGTCGACTCCTTGTAGTCCTCGATTGCCTTACGAAATTGCCACAAGTCTTGATCGTTCTCCCACGTAGCATCGCTTGCTGGCAATCCCTTCCATCTCACCAAGTATTGAGTACTTGGTGGAACTCCTCTTCGGCGCATCGTTCGTTCAGCTAGCACCTCTTCAACATCTCGGTCGAAGGACTTTGTCATCAACGGTGGTGCTCGCTTAGAAGTACTCCTCGCCGGGTCTTCCACGTCCTCATGATAAGGCTTGAGCATACTCACGTGGAAAACAGGATGTATCTTCATGGGTATGTCCAACCGATAGGAAACCTTCCCCACTTTGCCAATCACCTCGAATGGTCCTTCGTACTTGCGAATCAGTCCCTTATGCACCTTTCGAAAAACCTTGTATTGTTGGGGTAGAAGCTTGACCATAACCTTATCTCCCACTTGGTACTCCTTTGGTCTTCGCTTCGTGTCCGCCCACTTCTTCATCCTCTTGGCAGCCTTGGTCAAGAATGATCGGGCCATATCCGCTTGTTCCTCCCAAGACTTTGCCATGTGCAAGGCTCCTGGACTTCGTCCCTCCGGTTGGCAACTAATAGAGTGAGGCGTCAAAGGTTGTTGTCCTGATGTGAGCTCGAAAGGACTCTTATTCGTGGCCTCACTCCTTTGCAAGTTGTATGAAAATTGAGCCACATCTAGTAACTTGGCCCAATCTTTTTGATTGGCACTCACAAAGTGCCTTAGGTAGCACTCAAGCAAAGCATTCACCCTTTCCGTTTGCCCATCTGTTTGCGGGTGAAAGCTTGTAGAGAAATGCAACTCGGACCCTAAATAGTTAAAGAGTTCCCTCCATAGCTTGCCTGTGAAACGGGGGTCTCGGTCGCTAATAATGGTTTTAGGCAGCCCCCAATACTTGACCACATTCTTAAAGAAGAGACGGGCTGCTTCCTCGGCTGTGCAATCGGTAGTGGCTGCAATAAACGTCCCATACTTAGAAAATCGGTCCACCACCACCATAATCGATCCACACCCCTCGGACTTAGGCAATGTCGAGATGAAATCTAGTGAGACGCTCTCCCAAGGTCGGGTAGGGATGGGAAGCGGCTCCAAGAGTCCGGCTGGCTGCTTATTTTCTACCTTGTCTTGTTGACACACAAGACAAGTCTTCACGTAGACCTCCACGTCGTCCATCATTTGGGGCCAGAAATAGTTAGCTTCAAGGAGTGCGTAAGTCCTCCGTTGCCCTGGGTGGCCAGCCCATTTAGTATCACGGCACTCCTTGATGAGAGTCCTCCTCAGGTTTCCCCACTTAGGCACAAACACTTTAGCCCCCTTGGCATAAAGTAGGCCGTCCTCCACCCAAAACCTTTTTGTCTTGCCCTCCTTGGCCATATTCATGAGTTGAGCCGCTATAGGGTCTAAAGACATTTCTTCCTTAATACGCTCCAACATATCACTTCGTGTGTGGGTGATAGCTGCGAGCTCGGCTTTTCTACTCAAGGCATCCGCCACAACTTTGGCCTTGCCCGGCTGGTACTCCATGGTGAAGTCAAACTCTGCCAAGAAATCTTGCCACCTAGCTTGCTTGGGGGATAATGTCTTCTGTGTTTGGAAGTAGCTAGTGGCCACATTGTCCGTCTTGATAGAAAAGGGAGATCCCAGCAAGTAATGCCTCCAAGTGCGCAAGCAATGCACTACAGCTGTCATCTCCTTCTCTTGCACCGTATAGCGCCTTTCCGTCTCATTCAGCTTGCGACTCTCGTAAGCTATAGGGTGCCCTTCTTGCATTGAGACTCCTCCAATAGCAAAATCCGAAGCATCGGTATGCACCTCAAACTTCTTGGTGCAATCAGGAAGTGCTAGGACCGGCCCCTCCGTTACTGCACTCTTTAAGTCTTCAAAGCTGTCCTGGCACGCCTTGGACCACTCCCATATTTTGGCTTTCTTGAGTAGGTCTGTGAGTGGTGCCGCCCTCATGGAGTACCCCTTAATAAACCGTCTATAATAGTTAACAATATAATAGTTAACAAGACCAAGGAAAGATCTTACCTCTGTAACCTTAGTTGGCGGCTCCCATTCCTTGATAGCCCTAATCTTCTTATCATCCATCCGTAGAGTCCCTTCCTTGATAACATGCCCCAAGAACTCCACATCGTTCTTAGCGAATGAGCACTTCTCCCTCTTGACATATAGCTCATTCCCCCTCAAGAGCTTGAAAACCGTCTTCAAGTGCTCAAGGTGTTGCTGTAGATGACAATGTCATCAAGGTACACCACCACGAACTTGTCCAAGTAAGGATGAAAAATCTCGTTCATCAATGTGCAAAACGTGGCTGGTGCATTGGTTAGCCCAAACGGCATCACGAGCCACTCATAAGCGCCATATCTTGTTACACAGGCGGTCTTTGGCTCGTCTCCCTCGGCAATTCTCACTTGATAGTAGCCCGACCTTAGATCCATCTTTGTGAAATACTTGGCTGTCCCTAACCTATCAAACAAGTCAGCTATCAAAGGAATTGGATACTTGTTTTTGATAGTTAACTTATTTAGAGCACGATAGTCTATGCAAAGTCGTAAGGACCCATCTGCCTTCTTTTGAAACAAGACCGGTGCTCCATAAGGTGCTTTGGATGGCCGAATTTGTCCCGCATCAAGCAAAGACTTCAATTGTTTTCGAAGTTCCTCCAACTCCGGTGGGGCCATCTGATAAGGTGCCATGGATGGTGGCTTGGCACCAGGCTTCAGCTCAATTTTATGATCCACCTCCCTCCTCGGTGGTAACTTCTTAGGTAGCTCGGGTGGCATTACATCTTTATTCGCCTCCAATACCTCCTTGATCTCTTGAGGAATCTCCTCATTGGCATCCCTCTCGGTGCCATCTATTTTCTGGACAACCGCCAAGTATGTTTCTTCTCCTTTCTTGAGACCCTTCTCAAGTTGCATGGCTGACAAAGTTTTCACCTCCTTGGTGCCTTCTATTGTTGGAACCATGCAAGAAGAACCTGCCTCCATGATGCACATAGTGTTATAGTAAGGCATAGGCACGGCGTTTACGCACCTGAAGAAGTCCATGCCTAACACTACTATGAAGTCATCCATGGGTACTACCGAAAAGTTCACTTGGCCCTTCCAAGTGCCGAGTCTTAGCTCCACTTCACGAGCTAGTCCCTCCAAAGGCTTGGCCTTAGCGTTTACTGTTTTTAGCACCCCATCACCTTTTGTCACTTGCAAGCCAACCCTCTTGGCCTCCTCCATAGTGATGAAGTTGTGGGTAGCGCCTGTGTACACCAATGCTTGGACCTTCCTCCCATTCACCAAGGCTTCCACGTACATGAGCCCCTTGCTCCCTTGTGGTTCTGGCTTTGGCTTGGCCTCAATAGCGTTGAGAATTTGAAGCGAACCCATGTGTCCTATCTCGGGTGCTTGATCCCCCAACTTAGGTTGCTCTACCATAGCTGATAGCGAACCAAGTTTTGGACAGTCCTTCATAGGATGTGGCCCTTTGCAAACGAAACAACCTCCCTTAGGCACAAAAGCTTTCTTTTTCTCCTCATAGGCTTCCCGTTTGGAGGATATCTTGCTAGAATCCCGTTTGTCTTTATACTCCTTGGGGCCTCTTTCTCCCCCACCTTTAGTAAGGTTAGTAGGCCTAGCATATGGCTTAGACTTTGAGGATTCACCTTGTTGGAACTCCGTTATTCGGCCACCACAATGGCTTCATCCACATTCTTGACATTTCGGCGTTGCAACTCTTGTTTAGCCCATGTTTGAAGTCCATCCGTGAAGTAGAAAAGCAAGTCTTCACTCGTCATGCTTGGGATTTGTAACATGAGAGTTGTGAACTCCTTAACATATTCGCGAATGGAACCCTTATGACGGAGTTCTCTTAGCTTCTTTCGTGCCTCATACACCACGTTCTCTGGATAAAATTGGCGCTTAAGCTCTTTCTTGAGTCGATGGTGCATAGGCCTTTCTCAATGTCTGCCCGTTTCCTACGCCACCATAAAGTTGCAATATCAGCGAGATAACAAGTAGCGGTGCGTACCTTTGCTGGCTCTTCCACAATTCTCATCACATCAAAGTATTGTTCGAGATCCCACAAGAAATTTTCAACCTCCTTCGCATCCCTTTTTCCATCGAATCGAACGTCTTGGGCTTAGGAATCTCGAGCCTCGGTGTCTCCCGAATCACCAGCCCACCATTACCAATTCCGGCTTCGATCCTTGAAAGTTGATCCTTGAGCTCCTTGATTGCCTCCTCTATTTTGGTCTCCACGGCATGCAAACGTTCTTCGTTAGCCTTGTTTTTATCTTGGAGCTCTAGGACATCATTCTTTATCCCCTCGATGTCGGACTTTGCTTCTTCCACTTCTCCAAGCATATGATGCTCAAGAGTTTCGAAGTTATGTGTCATTTGCTCAAAGCGAGGGATTAGTTCACTCATAGCTTTTTCAAGAGTAGTAACTTTTTCTTCAAGTAAATCAAGGTTTTGACGGGACTTACTTGAACCACGAGTTCTCTTCTCCTTGTCATTGCGTGGAACACCCCTCCCTCGATCCTCATTGCTAGCATCAGTGACAGTTTCGTCTCCTTTACTTCCCATGGTTGTCTTTCTTCAAAGTCACGCCCTTCGCAACCTTTGTCTCTGATACCAAGTTGTCACGGACTCAGAACTCCCTTAGTTCAACCTTGCCGGCACTTGGCGCTTGTCTCCCCTTGAGATCTACTAAGTCAGCCTTTCACCCTACTAAGTGAGCATCACAAGAACACTTAGAGAAAGAGAACTTTTATTAGCAAGAGCACAAGTGTTTACAAGTGAGTTAGTTTACAACTTCTTGGATGATCCTTCAAATGAGAGGACCTCCTCTATTTATACTACTCCAAGGAAGGTTCTAGACTTCCTAATAAAGTATTCCTCCACAAAGGAAGGTTCTAGGATATCCTACTAGAATATCTATCTAAGATATTTTACAAGTATGTACAAGAGGTTTCTAGAGTGTTCCCCATTCATCAAGTAGCCACTACCATATTCTAGGGCACTCTAGAATGTTTCGCAACGAAAAATGGCATAATCGGGTTCCAAAATGAGCAGTACGTGACACTAAGCAGTGATAAATAATAGTATAGTCAGTACATGTAAGGGCAGTAAACCAAATTCATGTGTGTTCCAGTTAGTTACATTTCAGTTGAGTCTATAAATACCTGTGGAGTCCTGTAATCTTCAGTATGTGATATATGAAAAGGAAATCACTTCCACCAATCTTCTTTCTCTCTCTCTATAACTGCTTTCTCTCTCTAGGGTTTCTATATCTAATCTCTCTCTAAACTCCGTCTCTCTCATTTCTACTTTGATTCTCTGTTTCTCTCCAGAAATCTCTCTAATCTCTGCTAAATTCTCTTCTATCTACTGGTATTCTCTCAATTCTGCACTTAGAAATCAGAAAGTACCAAAAACTTACATAAAAACACTATAAAGTCATTCAAACCATGACAACGAATCATAAGATTTAAATATTAAATGGATAAGTTTGGGCGGATTAACTGCAATCCACCTGATCATTGCACTTCGGATTTTAGTGAGTATGGGTAGAACCTTGATGGATGCATGTATCTGCAAACCTGAGGCACAAATCCAACGTGATGATGAATATTATGAAGGCAGTAATGATAATGATCATAAGATGGAAGGTGGCTAGACCGTGAAGCTTACCGCGTTTTCAGAATATTTTTTTTGTTGCAATCTATTTCTACTTTTGTTTAAAGAAGAGAATATATCATATTGAAAATGCTGAAAGATTAAATTTATTTATTCCTTAAAGGAGGATCCTAATTCTAATTCTGAAACTACTCCCGGTAATAGCTTCGTAATACTAATCCACTATCCATGATTTAGATAGAAGAAACTTGTTTAATACTGTATTACTAAGAATATTCTTGATAATCTACTTGCCCTATGTTCATAAACTTCATAATAACTTACAATTTTATTGTTTATTGTAAAACAGTGGCATTAAATAAATTCAAATCAATCTTTTGATTCCTTCCTCTTTATCAGTGGTTCTTTTACTTTTCCACCAAAATTATCATGCTTTTTGAAGGGCCATTCTAATCACAATTGCTAGGAGAACTAACCACTTCATGTGCAGGCATTCAATAATGTGGTTCTCAAGCAAGCTTTTTTTGAAAACTTTAGTATTTAGTATATCAGCTCATACATTATTTACTCCAAAATTCTTGACTGAAAGTGTTGACTCTTGATCTAATAGGTAATGTGGGGGCTGATCATGCCATATTTGAACAAGGCGCTTCAGCAGGAAATGTGGGGAAAAATGAGTTGGTAGAGCAAAAGAAAGCAAATCCAGTGGCTTTGCTCCTCTCCTCAGCCATGATGTTGAGACATTTGCAGTTTCCTTCATTTGCTGATCGACTGGAGACTGCAGTGGAGAGTGTAATTTTAGAGGGAAAATACAGGACGAAAGATCTAGGAGGCAGCAGCACTACACAAGAAGTTGTTGATGCTGTTATAGCAAAGCTGCACTGACCTTTGACATGCCTCCCAATTGATCGTACATGATGTCATTTTAGTGGCCTTTGTTATTTCTATATATATTCATTTTCTTTCGTATACAACATCTCAGAACAGAGAGGAGTTTTTGCAGGAAAACATCCAAGTTGTATTGAAATATTGAGGTTTTGAATAAGTACGGGTTAGTTGGAATTGTACAAGACTAATTTGAATGCGTGTGCACCTGGTGTAACAATTTTAGCTGCATCAATTGTAGCACTGATGAGAATACTACACTTGAGTTTATTCAATTACCACTTGCGTGGTACGTAGAAAGGTCAGTGCAAAATGTTCTATTTTATTTAATTCGTTATGTTCCATGTCATTCCTCTCTGACCTGTACAGTACTGCTAAATTAAATGATAGCCTTCTATAAATTTACTCCTATTTATTAAATAAGGGGTCCGTTCCCTGGCAAAAATTTGCCAGGGAACTGTTTCCCAACAATCCAACATACGATCCAACGGTCCTGATTTAAAAAAAAAATTACACCGTACCGCAGAAACTATTCGCGGTACGGAGTAATTACAAAATTGCCCTCACTGTTCACGTACCGCAGAAACTTTCTGCGGTACGGTGAACAGTAGATTTTTGATGTGAAAACAGGGGGCATTTTTGTAATTACTCCGTACCGCGGAAAGTTTCTGCGGTACGGTGTAATTTTTTTTTTTTAAATCAGGACCGTTGGATCGTTGATCCAACGGTCCAGAAACCATATGTTGGGAAACAGTTCCCTGGCAAATGTTTGCCAGGGACCGTTCACCATTAAATAATATATATCATTACAGCATAGGCATGATTTAAATAACAGTAGTGATAGGAAATGTAAGATAAGCACTGTTGTTGCGTCGTTTATAAATTTCGTCTCTCTTTCGTTCGTAACCATCAAGAGCCTGATAAAATAATTCAAGTGACAAGTGGTAAAAATTTATTTGTTATTAAGTTTGATTCTCCCTCATCCCGAAAATTAGTAGATCATACTCAAAATCAAACTCATGAGTTTGATAATTAGTGCTCCATTCTACATTCCATACATTTTATTCATATATCTCTTCATAGAAAATCTTACCATCATTTATTTCCACTCATCTCTCTTCCATTGTTTCTGATTAAATTTTACGCACGGTTTTTAGAGCTAGGGGTGGGAAACAGATAATATGTAATGATATACGAATCCGTATCCGGAAATATCCGGTTGAATCGGATACGGGTAAATATCCGAACGAATCCGGATCCGCCACTTACAGTCCAAAATTATTGCATGAGGTGGGAATTGAACCCGAGTGCTGCTTCTTTTGCTTTCCTAAATTCTTAATGCCACAATAAAACCACTTATGCTACTTGATTGTTGTGTTACAATACTTAATAATTAATCATAACTTAGTATAAACATGCTTATATTTGTATTTTTAATAATTAATGATGACTATATTATTATATTATCTTGATAGAATGATAGGCGGCAAACCTAGCATATTGTCGATGATTCATTATGGTAAGTTAATGAAAACTTTCTACTTTGTCTCATCTATCTGATGGAAGACGAGCGATATCACATTATAGCCAAAAAAAATATATACATACAAACATAGAAAATTCATTACAGGTACAAGACTACAGTTTTCAGCATATATTCTATAAAATTCCAACAAACTAATGGCCATAAATTGGTAAGCCTTAGGTGGATTTGGATTTGGCAGGCAGAGGGTAGAAAAACTTGACACGCACATGACAATCGCGTCGTTCTTTGCATGGTTTGGGTTTTTCCGGAATGGCCTTATGAACAATAGTTTGAAAGTCGATAGGAGGTTGATCTTTCAAGCAAGCTTTGAAACGGATGGTGAACTCGAAACCACCAACAGCAGCTTTGTAAGCCTTGACCAAACCGACATATTCATAACTTGTACCCCGAATTTCATTATAACGAGCAAGAACCATTTTGGTTAAAAGTACAAGGGGGTAACGGATGTTATAGAGTACTGAATCAGTACCTTTTCGACTACGTGGACGATAAGTCCTTAGAGGTCTTTTAGGATTGGTTACGGTTCGGCCCACCCTTAACACAAAATCGAAACCACGATCTAGCTCATCACGATCGGAATCGCAAATAAGATCCTCATCAGACTCGGATACCTCGGGAGGACATAGAAATTTCGGAAACCCATTCCAATCATAATCTTCGCCTCCTGACTTTTGATATCCTCATCCTCTGAATCCGACGACTCTGAATCTGATTCGGATTCGGATTCCTTCTAAGACTCAATAACATTCTTCTTCTCCTCCTCCTCATCGGAACCAATAACCTTTTTCTTCTCCTTTTTCATCTCATTCAAACTGTTGAAACTCTGAATATTATCGCCGCTCATCGAATTCATCTCTTTCTCGTCGAGCCCTAATTTTAAATTATGATGACCTTTTCCCCCTTTCCTCTAATATATATAGAGTTTTGGACCGGGTTCTGCTGTTTCATTTTAGATTTGGATTAAAGTTTAGATTAGGGTCCTGGTCCCTGACAAATGATTGTAAGGGACCCCCTGTTTAACAATTAGTTTCCCAGCCGTTGGATCCTTGATCCAACGGCTAGGATTCCATAAAAATATTTTTTATGATCCGCGGATATTTTCCGCGGAACGTAAAAAGGCCTATCCGCGGAAAATTTCCGCGGAACGTAAAAATCCCTATCCGCGGAAAATATACGCGGATCATAAAAATATTTTTATAGAATCCCAGCCGTTGGATCAAGTTGGATCCTTGATCCAACGGCTGGGAAACTGATTGTTAAACATGGGGTCCCTAACAATCATTTGTCAGGGACCAGGACCTTGATTGTTAAACAGGGGGTTCTGCTGTTTTTATTTTTGATACATGAAACTTTCGAATACTGATATTACTCAATTAGTGCAGGCAAACCTAGCATATTGTCAATGATTCATTATAGTAAGTTAATGAAAACTTTCTACTTTGACTCATCTATCTGATGGAAGACGAGCGATATCACATTCTAGCCAAAAAAAAATATATACATACAAACATAGAAAATTCAATACAGGTACAAGACTACAGTTTTTAGCATATATTCTATAAAATTCCAACAAACTAATAGCCATAAATTGGTAAGCCTTAGGTGGATTTGGATTTGGCAGGCAGAGGGTAGACAAACTTGACACGCACATGACAATCGCGTCGTTCTTTGCCTGGTTTGGGTTTTTCCGGAAAGGCCTTATGAACAATAGTTTGAAAGTCGATAGGAGGTTGATCTTTCAAGCAATCTTTGAAACGGATGGTGAACTCGAAACCACCAACATCTGCTTTGTAAGCCTTGACCAAATCGACATATTCATACTTGTACCCCGAATTTCATTATAACGAGCAAGAGCTGTTGGGGAGTTGGGTGATAACTTGGATTTTTCTGAAGTCGTGTGAATACTTTCAGATTGAAGTTATTTGTGGTTCACCTAAATAATTCAATCGGATAAAGTCAGAAATTCTGCAAGAAGAGAGAATGTATTTTGCTGTGTATTTCCAATTGAACCTATTCGTAAAATGATCAATGCCACACCTATTTATAGATGTCAACAGATGTGTCTTTTGCCAATAGACACATCTCAAGATGTGTCTTTTCCAATAGACACATCTCATTCCAACAGTCATGTCTAATACAAACAGACACATCTCAAGATGTGTCTTTTCCCAATAGACACATCTCATTCTAACAGATGTGTTTGATGCCCATAGACATGTCTCATAAGCAATAATTCTGAAATCATAACGAACTCGAACAGAGCATGCACTCCGCATTCTCCCGACTTGTTCGATGTAACATTACGATTACATTGATCAACTAGCCAATCCAATTACACTAAAATATCCAACAATCCTCCCCAATTTTAGCGTAATCCATGATTAACTAAACAAAATCACAACAAACGACAAACTTATGCATAAATGAAATATCATGACGATTGAATTTCACATTAGTATATTACACATTCCAAATATTCGAATATCAAGGTATCACTATGGATTGAACCTTGGTTATTCATAGTGAATACATGAAGATAATATACACATAAATTTACATTCTCAAATGTTCTTACTTGACACTATATTTTACTAGCCTTGTGTCCTAATCCTTCATAAGCATATCAAAGCCAAGTCCAAGCTTCTCGAAGTGGCTAAACTTCATGCTCAAATAGGTAGTTCTTTTATTCTCGCACCTGCATATGAAATTTTTCAAAAGAACTATTAAGAAGATAAACTTCAACCTCCTTAACTTGTAGGTCTGAACACATACCTTGAGATGACAATACTAATGTGTTCCAATCTCTAGATGTTAAGCTTTCCACATTGAATTCAGCACCTAATGTCATATTAGATGGGAATTGGGTATCTCAACATGAGAGATTTTTGATGGACTTTAATCCCATCCCTACAACCGACTTGTGCACAAGATCTCTACTCAACCCTTTGGTTAGATGATCGGCTAAATTATGTTGAGTTCTTATAAACTCCACTGATATAACACCATGTGTGATAAGCTCACGAATCATGATGTGTCTAACACCTAAGTGTCTAGACTTGCCTTTGAACACTTGTCTATAAGCATTAGCAAAGGCAGACTCACTATCACATCTGATAGATATGGGTGATATCGGTTTAGGCCATAATGAAATCTCATAAATCAGATTTCTTAGCAATTCAGCTTTTTTACCAGCCGCTGATAATGCCACAAATTCAGATTCCATCGTTGAATCAGTAATGCAACTTTGTTTCTTCGATGCCCAAGAGATAGCACCTTCCCCAAGAAGGAATACCCATCCACTTGTGGAAGAATGATCTTCCTTAATGGAAATCCAACTTGCATTTGAATGACCTTCAATAACCGAAGGAAATCTAGTATATGTCAAATCATAATCCATGGTTCCTTTCAAGTATTTGAACACTCGGCTTAAGGCTTGCCAATGATGTGAACTTGGCTTGCTAGTATACCTACTAAGCTTTCCAACAGCATAGGCAATATCTGGCCTAATGCTTATCATGGCATACATGAGACTACCAATAGCCCTTGAGTATTCAAGTTGAGACACTGCAACACCTGTATTAGGTAGGAGTTTAATACTAGGATCAAGAGGAGTGCTAACGGGAGAACAATCCTTAAAATTAAATCTTTTCAGAATCTTCTCAATATAATGAGATTGAGAAATTGAAATATCATTGTTCTCACGCTTGATCCTTATACCAAGAATCACCTCAGCCTCCCCCATGTCTTTCATATCAAAATTAGATGACAAGAACTTCTTGGTTTTATCCACTTGATTTTGGTCAGTACCAAAAATCAACATGTCATCCACATATAAACAAATTATAACTCCTTTACCAGAAGCATCAAATTTGCTATATACACACTTGTCTTGTAATAACCCTAACTTCAGTAATGCTACAGTGGTCACATGAATAGTAAATTTCGAGGATTTAGAGAAATGGTACGTAGGTACCCTATAATGGAAACAGAAAATGAATAAACAGAAACCATATTAATATTATACACTGAAATTAAGTGACTCGAAATGACGATAGATTTCAGAAATTCCTGAATATGGATTTTGAGGATTTTGATTTCGAATAAGCTTCTATTGGATATTGAGGAGCATGGAAATATTATAACAATGACAAATTGAGGGATTAGTGAATTTAGATTAAACCAAGGGATTATTAAGTTAAGAGAATACCAAAGGAAATTGGATTTGTAAATGGTGAAAAACCACTGAAACTTCGTTTGAGCTTATAAATGGTTAAGTTCTTGAACCTTTGGGGTAATAGTGATACGTTAGGCATATATTGAAGTATCAAGGGTAATGTTATACAAGAGTGTAGTGAGTAAGAGATGTGATATTCTAATGACGGTCCTTTTGTGTTTATAGAAACTCCGGAAGAGGGACCAGCCTTACTGTCAGGATACAGGAACCGAGGCAAGATCTTTTCTATCCCTACTTGGAAATTATTTATCTTCAAAGAAACTTGATTTCATGAAATATATATATGAGATGCTATTGTTACTATATTGTTAAGAAATGGTTTTTCTCGATTATTGATGTAAAAAGGGAAGGTATATGAGTATGGTATGAATATGGATATGAGTATGAGTATGAGATGGATATGAATATACATAGAGATGATTATGCATGAAGTGAACATGCCTTATGATTAAGGGAATATGAAAGAATGGTATCAGTTGTTATCCAGGGTTATATGGTTTATAATACTATATTAAAAATATTCTTTTTGGTGTTAGTGGTATTATAAATATTATTTGATTATTAATTACTACTTTTTAAGTAGATGGAATATGTTATGGATATAAAAGCATATTTAAATTCTTGAATATAAAAGAGATGTCTGAATCATAATCAAAGTATTATGTTATGAATATATTTTATAGAAATAATGTGCGAGAATGAAAATGATATGAGTGAATGATAATTGATAATGGAAGTGATATACGGAAATGAAAATGTGAAATGGTGTTGATAAATTGAATGATGATCTTATAAAAAGGGGAATTTATAATAATAAGCGTAAGAGGCCGTGTGGAAGTTGCACAGTCCAGCACTTAATAAGCGTAAGAGGCCGTGTGGAAGTTGCACAGTCCAGCACTTAATAAGCGTAAGAGGCCGTGTGGAAGTTGCACAGTCCAGCACTTAATAAGCGTAAGAGGCCGTGTGGAAGTTGCACAGTCCAGCACTTAATGTTTCATTTCGGCCCAAGAGTTGCCGAAGGAGGATGTAGTGGTAGACCTTCCTCCAGGAGGATGTTAGCAGGTGGCCTTCCTCCAGGGATGATGTTAGCAGGTGGCCTTCATTCCTTCTACCGGTAGTAAAAAGGGACGGATACGGAGGGCGACTGATCATCGAGCCTCACGTATTCGGCAACAGTGAAAACCCCTACAATATGTGAATAAAGAATAAATGATAAAGTCAGATTGGTATACTGGAAAGGGAAAATGATATGAAAGGTGGAATTATTGTTATAGATGAAGAGAAACTGATTTTATATTAATTTATAAAAATTGTTACATAAGAAGGAAATGAGATGATGATAGTAAGAGATTTAAGTAAGTATTCATATTATCCTGAAATATTACACTGAAAGATTATATTGATTGTTATATTATTTAAGAAGAGAAACTGATACTGTATTATTCTAGATTTCTTTCTTATAAAAGTAAGTGGATGATGTATTATTAAATAAGAGTTTTAATCTCCCTTGAAGTTTATAATTGGTTACTACTTACATATGTATACATGTATACTTGGTTACATTTTAAATTCCAGTTTACAATATTATCTTGCTGAGCTATTATAGCTCACTCTTGCTACTTATCTATATACAGCTAGGTACGCCGATACTCCGTACTACACCCCGCAAGAGGGTACGGGAAAGACGAACTTTTGAGAGAGTGTTGGAAACGCTTTCCGAGGTAGCTAGCGGACGGTTGGGTATTGATAGATTGTGTACATTAAGTGTGTAAGTTGGTGTAATAACTTTTGATTGTTGAAATGCTTCATGTCGAAGTATTATTCAGCAATGTGTTTAAGTATGATTCTGGGTTTGTAATAACTGTTTAACTCTAAACTTTTATTATGGTGAATGTTGTTCTCTGAGCATATGACTGGTGTGTGTGTGTATTACTGTGGGGTCAATTGCATAAGTATTAAATAAAAAAAAAATCCCAAGAGATATTGATTTTGAATGGAAGTTGGTCCGTGATGGCCCAGATTCATGACCCCGGATTTGGGGCTGTCACAGTTTGGTATCAGAGCTTAGAGTCATAATGCTCAGGAACAAGAGTGATAATAATAAATATATTATTAATAATAGAAATTTTGAACTCACATCGAGTTCAAGGAGGGGTTTATCGAACGAAGCGTTTATTCTAAGTAGTGATTATAATTTTATAGATTATTGCTAATAAAGGTTATTATGCCAAAAGTGTTAAGTTTATGTAGCACACGAGATCGATATGAAAAAGGGGAATACTTGATGTATCGGGAAGTGTACGTTAGATAACCTCGTGAGTAATTCCAGGGTGATTCATCATCTCTTATTCAAAAGGGGCCGGTATCTTTTCAAAACTTTTTGGTATCCTTGAAATGTGTTTCAAAATTGTATTAGTCAAAATATTCCTCTAAGATTATTTTTGGAAGATGGTATTTATCATTGTGATTTAAATTTTCCTCTATATTTCTTACTCCAACTAAGAGGAACAACCATATATGTATACACAAGGACAATCTGTCTGTGTGATAGAAAGTCGGAGGGGACGCCCTCACTTGTGTGACGTACGGTTCTTCCATCATATTGATTTCTCAAATATCCTTTTGTTTCAAATAAAAGTTATTTAAAACTCTTAATTTTATAAATTATTGTGGAACCCTTGCTTGTTTCTGGGTTCGTTTCAATTCAAAGTTTCCTAAATTCTATCAATTGTTTTGAATATAGAAGATTTCAGTAAAGGATGGGATAATGGAAGCAAAGTTTAGAGTATACGTGATTATATGAGGAAACTCGAGATTTCAAGGGAAATTTCAATAAGAGATAATTAGAGCTAGAAGCGTTTTGATATGAAAGAGGAAGGAATTTCTTGAGAAGAAATGGGTATATTTGAGGATTATTGAGATAAAAGAATATTAGGAATTTTAAGGTATAATTGAGATTTACTATTGAGAGTAAGGTGTATTTTGAGGGAAAAGTTAGAATAAGGATAAACAAAGGAAGTGGGGATAATTAATGAAGTTTGTGTATTCTGTCTAAATTCTATTGTATTTTGATATTAAATGTTGAGATTCAAGGATATTGATGTATATAAGGTGATTGACTTAAATGAAAAGGTTATTGTGCTAAAGGTGATACGCTTAATTACTAAAGTTGAGTTGAGAATATTATGGTATATAAATGAGTTAACTAGTGATATAATTGTGTATATGAGAATGTGTATATAGAAATGATGTATATTATACCCTAAATTTGGGTGATTAATGAAGAATATTGTTATATACAGAATCATGCCGCCTAAGCGTAATAATAGAATGAATGCAAGGGAAAATGAGAGAGAGGAAGGAAGTCATAATAGGCAGGGTGAAAACGCTCATAATGAACAAGATCATGAGGAAGAAGAAGATGAATCAACTGGTCAACAGGGAAATCAGGGTGGTAACCCTTTTAACCAATTTATGGAACTATTGAGGCGGAATTTAGCTAATCCACAGAATCCGCCACAACCACCTGTTCTTCCCAACCAGGCAGCTAACTCTTTTCGTGCTTTTAAGTCATTAAAACCCCCAGAATTTGAGGGAACCACTAACCCAGTAGCAGCCAGGGCATGGCTGAAAGAGATGGAGAAGGCTTTTGAGATACTGAGGGTAGAGGAAGATCAGAAGACAGTCTTTGCAGCCTATCTCCTAAAGGGAGAGGCAAATTATTGGTGGGAAGCTAAGAAAAATCTCGAGGGAGCGGGAGTGATAACTTGGGAGCGTTTCACTAGGGTGTTTCTAGACAAATATTCCCCTAGGTACTTAGAGAACCAGATGGAAATAAAATTTTTGGAGCTAAAGCAGGAAAATCTAACAGTGGCTGAGTATGAAACGAAATTTACCGAACTGTCTAGGTTTGTTCCAGAATTTGTGCGTACTGAGGAACAACGAGCGAAAAGGTTTCAACAAGGATTGAAACCATGGCTACGGATAAGAGTGGCACCATTTGAGTTGACTGATTATGCTGCGGTGGTTCAGAAGGCATCTATTATCGAGGCCGAGAGTGAACAAAACCAATTAGGTCGAGAGAACAAGAAAAGAAAATTTGAGGGTCCAAAAGGAGGTTCAAGTGAGGGAAGCTACTTTAATAAATTTGGTAAAGGACAAAAACCCCAGTTTGGAAAGTCAGGGAATAATAAGACTAACAGTGAGACGGTGAATCAAGGTGGTAGATCCACAGGAACCTTTCAGTCTAATCAATCGCGACCACCATTGCCAGATTGTAACACGTGTGGTAAGAAGCATTCAGGAGTGTGTAGAGTGTTAGGAATAACTTGCTTTAGGTGTGGACAAAAGGGGCATTTTCTAGACAAGTGTCCATTAGTCGATAGGAGTGACATGAAGTGTTACCAGTGTGGGAAATTAGGACACTTTGCCAGAGATTGCCGTTCCGGTGAGTCGTCCGCACCAGGACAAAGTATGACTGCTTCAAATAGACCTACTGCCAGGGTGTACAATATGACTTTAGGAGAGGCATTGAGAAAGCCGGATACAGATACAGGTGAACATTTTTCTAGTATTTAAATTTTTAGTGTAAATGTTTGGTTAGGAATCAATGTGGTCAATGAATGGTATAGGTAGGTTGATAATCTAGATAAGGAAAATCAGTATCTGTTAGGGGTTAGAAATTCTATGAAAAGGAGAATAATAGTATTTTGGGGGTAAACCACAGACTTGTTTATATACGAACAGGAAATATATATTATAGGTAATATTTTCTTACAATTGTTTCAAAGAATCTTATTCTAGTCGGATTTCTGGAAGATTTTACAGAGACAAGATATAATAAGATCGAAGTGTGTATATTTTATGTCATGATAGAGATCAACATAGGGATAAACCATAAGTGAGATATACTACCATTCAGGGGAGGCCAATGTGGTGGCCGATACCCATAACCAAAAGAGGAATGTTGATGAATGACAAGCAAGTTTATGTTGGTGTATTTTTGCGCAAACAAGATAGAGATATTATGAAGGAAAAAGGATGGAGAAAGTGGTATAGGAGTTATAAGGTGTAGATGAAAAGGTATCTATGGACATTTCTGACGTGATTCCGGGACGGAATCCTTTTAAGGGGGGAAGGATGTAATAACCCTAACTTCAGTAATGCTACAGTGGTCACATGAATAGTAAATTTCGAGGATTTAGAGAAATGGTACGTAGGTACCCTATAATGGAAACAGAAAATGAATAAACAGAAACCATATTAATATTATACACTGAAATTAAGTGACTCGAAATGACGATAGATTTCAGAAATTCCTGAATATGGATTTTGAGGATTTTGATTTCGAATAAGCTTCTATTGGATATTGAGGAGCATGGAAATATTATAACAATGACAAATTGAGGGATTAGTGAATTTAGATTAAACCAAGGGATTATTAAGTTAAGAGAATACCAAAGGAAATTGGATTTGTAAATGGTGAAAAACCACTGAAACTTCGTTTGAGCTTATAAATGGTTAAGTTCTTGAACCTTTGGGGTAATAGTGATACGTTAGGCATATATTGAAGTATCAAGGGTAATGTTATACAAGAGTGTAGTGAGTAAGAGATGTGATATTCTAATGACGGTCCTTTTGTGTTTATAGAAACTCCGGAAGAGGGACCAGCCTTACTGTCAGGATACAGGAACCGAGGCAAGATCTTTTCTATCCCTACTTGGAAATTATTTATCTTCAAAGAAACTTGATTTCATGAAATATATATATGAGATGCTATTGTTACTATATTGTTAAGAAATGGTTTTTCTCGATTATTGATGTAAAAAGGGAAGGTATATGAGTATGGTATGAATATGGATATGAGTATGAGTATGAGATGGATATGAATATACATAGAGATGATTATGCATGAAGTGAACATGCCTTATGATTAAGGGAATATGAAAGAATGGTATCAGTTGTTATCCAGGGTTATATGGTTTATAATACTATATTAAAAATATTCTTTTTGGTGTTAGTGGTATTATAAATATTATTTGATTATTAATTACTACTTTTTAAGTAGATGGAATATGTTATGGATATAAAAGCATATTTAAATTCTTGAATATAAAAGAGATGTCTGAATCATAATCAAAGTATTATGTTATGAATATATTTTATAGAAATAATGTGCGAGAATGAAAATGATATGAGTGAATGATAATTGATAATGGAAGTGATATACGGAAATGAAAATGTGAAATGGTGTTGATAAATTGAATGATGATCTTATAAAAAGGGGAATTTATAATAATAAGCGTAAGAGGCCGTGTGGAAGTTGCACAGTCCAGCACTTAATAAGCGTAAGAGGCCGTGTGGAAGTTGCACAGTCCAGCACTTAATAAGCGTAAGAGGCCGTGTGGAAGTTGCACAGTCCAGCACTTAATAAGCGTAAGAGGCCGTGTGGAAGTTGCACAGTCCAGCACTTAATGTTTCATTTCGGCCCAAGAGTTGCCGAAGGAGGATGTAGTGGTAGACCTTCCTCCAGGAGGATGTTAGCAGGTGGCCTTCCTCCAGGGATGATGTTAGCAGGTGGCCTTCATTCCTTCTACCGGTAGTAAAAAGGGACGGATACGGAGGGCGACTGATCATCGAGCCTCACGTATTCGGCAACAGTGAAAACCCCTACAATATGTGAATAAAGAATAAATGATAAAGTCAGATTGGTATACTGGAAAGGGAAAATGATATGAAAGGTGGAATTATTGTTATAGATGAAGAGAAACTGATTTTATATTAATTTATAAAAATTGTTACATAAGAAGGAAATGAGATGATGATAGTAAGAGATTTAAGTAAGTATTCATATTATCCTGAAATATTACACTGAAAGATTATATTGATTGTTATATTATTTAAGAAGAGAAACTGATACTGTATTATTCTATATTTCTTTCTTATAAAAGTAAGTGGATGATGTATTATTAAATAAGAGTTTTAATCTCCCTTGAAGTTTATAATTGGTTACTACTTACATATGTATACATGTATACTTGGTTACATTTTAAATTCCAGTTTACAATATTATCTTGCTGAGCTATTATAGCTCACTCTTGCTACTTATCTATATACAGCTAGGTACGCCGATACTCCGTACTACACCCCGCAAGAGGGTACGGGAAAGACGAACTTTTGAGAGAGTGTTGGAAACGCTTTCCGAGGTAGCTAGCGGACGGTTGGGTATTGATAGATTGTGTACATTAAGTGTGTAAGTTGGTGTAATAACTTTTGATTGTTGAAATGCTTCATGTCGAAGTATTATTCAGCAATGTGTTTAAGTATGATTCTGGGTTTGTAATAACTGTTTAACTCTAAACTTTTATTATGGTGAATGTTGTTCTCTGAGCATATGACTGGTGTGTGTGTGTATTACTGTGGGGTCAATTGCATAAGTATTAAATAAAAAAAAAATCCCAAGAGATATTGATTTTGAATGGAAGTTGGTCCGTGATGGCCCAGATTCATGACCCCGGATTTGGGGCTGTCACATGTCTGCTTGGTTGAGAAAATAACCGTTAGACAAGACCACAATATCAAATTTATCATGCCTATCCTTCGGTGCTTGTTTCAGACCATAAATTAATTTCTTCAATTTACACACCTTGTTCTCACAACTAGGCATAACAAACCCTTCGGGTTGTTTCATATAAATCTCTTCATCTAATTCACCATTCAAGAATGCAGTTTTCACATCCATTTGGTGAATGACAAGGTTGTGTATAGCAGCAAGTGCTATTAACAACCTAATAGTGGAGGTTCTAGCAACAGGAGCATAAGTATCAAAATAATCAATCCCTTCCTTTTGTCTAAAACCTTGGATTACCAATCTGGCTTTAAACTTATCTATGGTACCGTCCACCTTCATTTTCCGTTTGAAGATCCATCTGTTTCCCAATGCTTTACAGCCAGGGGGCAGATCACTCAATTCCCAAGTATTATTATTCATGATAGAATCCATTTCATCTTGGATAGCTTCTTTCCAGAATGCAACATCCCTAGATTTCATAACTTCGCTAAAAGTATTTGGATCCTCCTCAATAAGAAAACAATATTGGTATTGATATTCAATTTCATCTCTAGAGCCTTCTACTAGATAAAGATGAAAGTCATCTCCAAAAGACTTTGCTTTTCTAGCTCTAGTGCTTCTCCTTGGTTCAGACGGTCCATTCACATCTTCAGTAGAAACTGAGTTCCTACTAGAAGAATTCTGAAGCATGTCCCTTGGTCTAGGTATAGATGTAAATCTGTTTTCATCAAAAATAGCATCTCTTGACTCGATAATCGAGTTAACAGATACATAGTCATTAGATTCTAACACATAGAATCTATATGCTATGGAATGCTCAGCATAACCAACAAATATGCAATCTATACCTCGTTCACCCAAGTTTCTTCTTTTGGGTTCAGTGAGTCTTACTACTGCTCTACATCCCCAAACTCTCAGAAAACTCAATTTTGGTGACTCTTTATACCAAAGTTCATAAGGGGTAATCTTATTCCTCTTACTAGGAATTCGATTCAATAAATGACAGGCTGTCAACATAGCCTCACCCCAAAATCCCTCACTCAAACCCGAGTAGGATAACAAGGAATTAACCATTTCTTTCAAAGTCCTATTCTTTCTCTCTGCCACACCATTTTGCTGTGGTGTATAAGGAGCCGTGGTTTGATGTATTATACCAGTAGATTGAAAATAAACCGGATCATAATACTCACCTCCTCTATCAGTACGTAGATTTTTAATCATGGTACTCTGATGTAGCTCTACTTCTTCTTTATAAATTTTAAAGAAGTCAAGAGCTTCATCCTTAGCATGCAATAAATATACATAGCAATATCTAGTAGCATCATCAATAAAAGTAACTACATACCTTTTATTTCCTAATGATGGTGTAGAGTGGAAATCACACAAATCACTATGTATTAGTTCTAAAACATCAGACACCCTATTAACCTCCTTAAAGGGCTTTCTTGTTATCTTTGTTAACATGCATGTTTTGCATTTTTCATTGTCTAAATCAATAGCAGGTATGAGACTCATTTTTGACATATCCTTTATTCTTTTGTAATGTACATGTCCTAGTCTAGCATGCCATAATTTTGGTTTATTCAAATTATTGCTAGTACTAGTAGAAGCCATGCAAGCAGATTCATCAATAAATGGAGTATTTACATTCAACATAAACATACCATTACACAAATAGCCAAAGCCAACAAAAGAGCCATGTTTTGACAATATATATTTGTCACTTTCATAAACTTATTTATATCCACAATTGTTCAATACAACACCAGACAAGAGATTCTTCCGAATCCCAGGAACATACAACACTTTATTTAACAATATACATTTGCCAGAAGTAAAAACTATCTTGACATTTCCTAGTCCTTTGATCGGTTCAGTTGCAACATTTCCCATCTTTAAGATAGATCCATCTTCGATTGGTTGAAAGTCTATGAACCAATGAAGATCTTTGCATACATGACTCGTTGCTCCTGAATCAATCCACCAAGCAACATTGTCATCCTGCACATAAAATGCCTCAGATATTAGTGATACATAATTCTGACCAGAATTATAATTTTGTATTAAAATCTGACCTTGTTGCTTTTCTGGATCCTTGGATCCACTTGGACCAGCATTTTGCTTTTCTTGCTTGCCTTTACCAACCCGACAATCCTTCTTGAAATGTCCAGGTTTTCCACACTTCCAACATGCCATCTTAGGCCGTTTGTTGGAGGAATTGTTGTTGTTTCCTTTAAACTTTCGTTTATCACCCTTGCCATACTTAGAATTCTTAGAAGATCCACTATCTTCAACCATATTCACAGAAGAGTTACCGACTTGGTTCTTGCCCTTAGGATTATTCTCAATTTCTTGAGTCCTCAAAGCCTCTTCAATTCTGAAGTGACTTCCAAGTTGAACCAGAGTCATATCATCTTTGTTATGTTTCAAGGAGTGTTTAAAATCCTTCCATGATGGTGGTAGTTTGTCTATAACACCAGAAACTGAGATAGATTCATCCATCTTCAGATTGTGTTGGGCAAACTGACCCAGAATCCTTAACAATTCATTGTATTGTTCCATCACCGGTCTAGAATCGACCATTTTATAATTCATAAAATTACTGACTAGAAACTTCTTACTAGAAGCGTCTTCTGCCATGTACTTGGATTCAAGAGAATCCCACAATTCTTTCGCTGACTCAACATTTTGATATACATCGAAAAGGGAATCAGACATACCGTTTAAGATGTGACCGCGACAGATGTAATCAGCGTTTTCCCATTTGCAACGCTTCCTTGTTTGTTCAGCGATTTCATCCTCAACCACTTCTGGAATGGTGGTACTCAAAACATATACAACCTTCAACGTCGTCAATAGAAAATGCATCTTCTTTTGCCATCTTCTAAAATCCCGACCCTCAAACTTGTCCAACTTTGCAAACTTGCTTGTCATATCTTTTGCAGATTCTGAGTTCGCCATCTTCAGAAAATAGATAACTTCAATCTTTGTTGGGGAATTGGGTGATAACTTGGATTTTTCTGAAGTCGAGTGAACACTTTCAGATTGAAGTTATTTGTGGTTCACCCAAATAATTCAATCGGATAAAGTCAGAAATTCTGCAAGAAGAGAGAATGTATTTTGCTGTGTATTTCCAAATGAACCTATTCGTAAAATGATCAATGCCACAGTTATTTATAGATGTCAAAAGATGTGTCTTTTACCAATAGACACATCTCAAGATGTGTCTTTTCCAATAGACACATCTCATTCCAACAGTCATGTCTAATACCAACAAACACATCTCAAGATGTGTCTTTTCCCAATAGACACATTTCATTCTAACAGATGTGTTTGATGCCAATAGACATGTCTCATAAGCAATAATTCTAAAATCATAACGAACTCGAACAGAGCATGCACTCCGCATTCTCCCGACTTGTTCGATGTAACATTACGATTACATTGATCAACTAGCCAATCCAATTACACTAAAATATCCAACAAGAGCCATTTTGGTTAAAAGAACAAGGGGGTAACGGATGTTATAGAGTACTGAATCAGTACCTTTTCGACTACGTGGACGGTAAGTCCTTAGAGGTCTTTTAGGATTGGTTACGGTTCGACCCGCCCTTAACACAAAATTGAAACCACGATCTAGCTCATCACGATCGGAATCGCAAATAAGATCCTCATCAGACTCGGATACCTCGGGAGGACATAGAAATTTCGGAAACCCATTCCAATCATAATCTTCGCCTCCTGACTTTTTGATATCCTCATCCTCTGAATCCGACGACTCTGAATCTAAATCTGATTCGGATTCAGATTCCTTCTCAGACTCAATAACATTCTTCTTCTTCTCTTCCTCATCGGAACCAATAACCTTTTTCTTCTCCTTTTTCATCTCATTCAAACTGTCAAAACTCTGAATATTATCGCCGCTCATCGAATTCGTCTCTCTCTCGTCGAGCCCTAATTTTAAATTATGATAACCTTTTCCCCCATTTCCTCTAATATATATAGAGTTTTGGATCGGGTTCTGCTGTTTCATTTTTGATTTGGATTAGAGCTTAGATTAGGGTCCTGTGATTTTGATTAGAGTTTAGATTAGGGTCCTGGTCCTTGACAAATGATTGTCAGGGACCCCCTGTTTAACAATCAGTTTCTCAGCCGTTGGATCCTTGATCCAACGGCTGGGATTCCATAAAAACATTTTTTATGATCTGCGGATATTTTCCGCGGAACGTAAAAAGGCCTATCCGTGGAAAATTTCCGCGGAACATAAAAAACCCTATCCTCGGAAAATATCCGCGGATCATAAAAATATTTTTATAGAATCTCAGCCGTTGGATCCTTGATCCAACGGCTTGAAAATGATTGTTAAACATGGGGTTCCTAACAATCATTTGTCAGGGACCATGACCTTGATTGTTAAACAGGGGGTTCTGCTGTTTTTATTTTTGATACATGAAACTTTCGAATACTGATATTACTCAATTAGTGCAGGCAAACCTAGCACATTGTCAATGATTCATTATAGTAAGTTAATGAAAACTTTCTACTTTGACTCATCTATCTGATGGAAGACGAGCGACATCACATTCTAGCCAAAAAAAAAAAAAATTATACATACAAACATAGAAAATCCAATACAAGTACAAGACTATAGTTTTCAGCATATATTCTATAAAATTCCAACAAACTAATGGCCATAAATTGGTAAGCCTTAGGTGGATTTGGATTTGGCATGCAGAGGGTAGACAAACTTGACATGCACATGACAATCGCGTCGTTCTTTGCCTGGTTTGGGTTTTTCCGGAATGGCCTTATGAACAATAGTTTGAAAGTCGATAGGAGGTTGATCTTTCAAGCAAGCTTTGAAACGGATGGTGAACTCGAAACCACCAACAACAGCTTTGTAAGCCTTGACCAAATCGACATATTCATAACTTGGACCCCGAATTTCATTATAACGAGCAAGAGCCATTTTGGTTAAAAGAACAAGGGGTAACGGATGTTATAGAGTAGTGAATCAGTACCTTTTCGACTACGTGGACGGTAAGTCCTTAGAGGTCTTTTAGGATTGGTTACGGTTCGGCCCGCCCTTAACACAAAATTGAAACCACGATCTTGCTCATCATGATCGGAATCGCAAATAAGATCCTCATCAGACTCGGATACCTCGGGAGGACATAGAAATTTCGGAAACCTATTCCAATCATAATCTTCGCCTCCTGAATTTTTGATATCCACATCCTCTGAATCTGATTCAGATTCGGATTCCTTCTCAGACTCAATAACATTCTTCTTCTCCTCCTCATCGGAACCAATAACCTTTTTCTTCTCCTTTTTCATCTCATTCAAACTGTCAAAACTTTGAATATTATCTCCACTCATCGAATTCGTCTATTTCTCGTCGAGCCCTAATTTTAAATTATGATGACATTTTCCCCCCTTTCCTCTAATATATATAGAGTTTTGGACCAGGTTTTGCTGTTTCATTTTAGATTTGGATTAGAGTTAAGATTAGGACCCTGTCCATGACAAATGATTGTCAGGGACCCACTGTTTAACAATCAGTTTCCCAGCCGTTGGATCTTTGATCCGACGGTTGGGATTCCATAAAAATATTTTTTATGATCCGCGGAACATAAAAAGGCTTATCCGTGGAAAATTTCCGCGGAACGTAAAAACCCTATCCGCGGAAAATGCCAGTGGATCATAAAAATATTTTTATAGAATCCCAGCCGTTGGATCCTTGATTCAACAGTTGGGAAACTGATCGTTAAACAGGGGGTCCCTGACAATCACTTGTCAGGGACAAGGACCCTGATTGTTAAACAGGGGGTTCTGCTGTTTTTATTTTTGATACATGAAACTTTCGAATACTGATATTACTCAATTAGTGCAGGCAAACCTAGCATATTGTCAATGATTCATTATAGTAAGTTAATGAAAACTTTCTACTTTGTCTCATCTATCTGATGGAAGACGAGCGATGTCACATTCTAGTCAAAAACAAATATGTACATACAAACATAAATTCAATGCAGGCACAAGACTACAGTTTTCAGCATATATTCTATAAAATTCCAACAAACTAATGGCCATAAATTGGTAAGCCTTAGGTGGATTTGGATTTGGCAGGCAGAAGGTAGACAAACTTGACACGCACATGACAAACGCGTCGTTTTTTGCCTAGTTTGGGTTTTTCCGGAATGACCTTATGAACATTAGTTTGAAAGTCGATAGGAGGTTGATCTTTCAAGCAAGCTTTGAAACGGATGGTTAACTTGAAACCACCAACAGCAGCTTTGTAAGCCTTGACCAAACCGACATATTCATAACTTGTACCCCGAATTTCATTATAACGAGCAAGAGCCATTTTGGTTAAAAGAACAAGGGGTAACAGATGTTATAGAGTAGTAAATCAGTACCTTTTCGACTACGTGGACGGTAAGTCCTTAGAGGTCTTCTAGGATTGGTTACGGTTCGGCCCGCCCTTATCACAAAAACCACCATCAAGCTCATCACGATCGGAATCGCAAATAATATCCTCATCAGACTCGGATACCTCGGGAAGACATAGAAATTTCGGAAACCTATTCCAATCATAATCTTCGCCTCCTGACTTTTTGATATCCTCATCCTCTGAATCCGATGACTCTGAATCTGATTCGGATTCGGATTCCTTCTCAGACTTAATAACATTCTTCTTCTTCTCCTCCTCATCGGAACCAACAACCATTTTCTTCTCCTTTTTCATCTCATTCAAACTGTCGACACTCTGAATATTATTGCCTCTCATCGAATTCGTCTCTTTCTCGTCGAGCCCTAATTTTATATTATGATGACCTTTTCCCCCTCTCCTCTAACATATATAGAGTTTTGGACGGGTTCTGCTGTTTCATTTTAGATTTGGATTAGAGTTAAGATTAGGGTCCTGGTCGCTGACAAATGATTGTCAGGGACCCCCTGTTTAACAATCAGTTTCCCAGCCGTTGGATTCTTGATCCGACGGCTGGGATTCCATAAAAATATTTTTTATGATCCGCGGATATTTTCCGCGGAACGTAAAAAGGCCTATACGCGGAAAATTTCCGCGGAACGTAAAAACCCTATCCGCGGAAAATATCAGCGGATCATAAAATTTTTTTATAGAATCCCAGCCATTGGATCCTTGATCCAACGGCTGGGAAACTGATTGTTAAATAGGGGGTCCCTGACAATCATTTGTCAGGGACCAGGACCCTGATTGTTAAACAGGGGGTTCTACTGTTTTTATTTTTGATACATGAAACTTTCGAATACTGATATTACTCACTTAGTGCAGGCAAACCTAGCATATTGTCAATGATTCATTATAGTAAGTTAATGAAAACTTTCTACTTTGTCTCATCTATCTGATGGAAGACGAGCGATATCACATTCTAGCCAAAAAAAATATATACATACAAACATAGAAAATTCAATACAGGAACAAGACTACAGTTTTCAGAACATATTCTATAAAATTCCAACAAACTAATGGCCATAAATTAGTAAGCCTTAGGTGGATTTGGATTTGGCAGGCAGAGGGTAGACAAACTTAACAAGCACATGACAATCGCGTCGTTCTTTGCCTGGTTTGGGTTTTTCCGGAATGGCCTTATGAACAATAGTTTGAAAGTCGATAGGAGGTTGATCTTTCAAGCAAGCTTTGAAACGGATGGTGAACTCGAAACCACCAACAACAGCTTTGTAAGCCTTGACCAAACTGACATATTCATAACTTGTACCCCGAATTTCTTTATAACGAGCAAGAGCCATTTTGGTTAAAAGAACAAGGGGGTAATGGATGTTATAGAGTACTGAATCAGTACCTTTTCTACTACATGGACGGTAAGTCCTTAGAGGTCTTTTAGGATTGGTTACGGTTCGGCCCGCCCTTAACACAAAATTGAAACCACGATCTAGCTCATCACGATCGGAATCGGAAATAAGATCCTCATCAGACGCGGATACCACGGGAGGACATAGAAATTTCCGAAACCCATTCCAATCATAATCTTCGCCTCCTGACTTTTTGATATCCTCATCCTCTAAATCCGACGACTCTGAATCTGAATCTGATTTGGATTCGGATTCCTTCTCAGACTCAATAACATTCTTCTTCTTCTCCTCCTCATCGGAACCAATAACCTTTTTCTTCTCCTTTTTCATCTCATTCAAACTGTCGAAACTCTGAATATTATCGCCTCTCATTGAATTCGTCTCTTTCTTGTCGAGCCATAATTTTAAATTATGATGACCTTTTCCCCCCTTTCCTCTAATATATATAGAGTTTTGGACCGGGTTCTGCTGTTTCATTTTAGATTTGGATTAGAGTTTAGATTAGGGTCCTGGTCCCTGACAAATGATTGTCAAGGACCTCTTGTTTAACAATCAGTTTCCCAGCAGTTGGATCTTGATCCAACCGCTGGGATTCCATAAATTTTTTTTTATGATTCGCGGATATTTTCCGCGGAACGTAAAAAGGCCTATCTGCGGAAAATTTCCGCGGAACGTAAAAAACCATATTCGCTGAAAATATCCGCGGATCATAAAAATATTTTTATAGAATCCCAGCCGTTGGATCCTTGATCCAACGGCCGGGAAACTGATTGTTAAACAGGGGGTCTCTAACAATCATTTGTCAGGGACCAGGACCCTGATTGTTAAACAGGGGGTTCTGCTATTTTTCTTTTTGATACATGAAACTTTCTAATACTGATATTACTCAATTAGTGCAGGCAAACCTAGCATATTGTCAATGATTCATTATAGTAAGTTAATGAAAACTTTCTACTTTGTGTCATAAATCTGATGGAAGACGAGCGATATCACATTCTAGCCGAAAACAATATATACATACAAACATATAAAATTCAATACAGGAACAAGACTACAGTTTTCAGCATATATTCTATAAAATTCCAACAAACTAATGGCCATAAATTGGTAAGCCTTAGGTGGATTTGGATTTGGCAGGCAGAGGGTAGACAAACTTGACACGCACATGACAATCGCGTCGTTCTTTTCCTAGTTTGGGTTTTCCGGAATGGCCTTATGAACAATAGTTTGAAAGTCGATAGGAGGTTGATCTTTCAAGCAAGCTTTGAAACGGATGGTGAACTCGAAACCACCAACAGCAGCTTTGTAAGCCTTGACCAAACCGACATATTCATAACTTGTACATCGAATTTCATTATAACGAGCAAGAGCCATTTTGGTTAAAAGAACAAGGGGGTAACGGATGTTATAGAGTACTGAATCAATACCTTTTCTACTACGTGGACGGTAAGTCCTTAGAGGTCTTTTAGGATTGGTTACGGTTCGGCCCGCCCTTAACACAAAATTGAAACCACGATCTAGCTCATCACGATCGGAATCGGAAATATGATCCTCATCAAACGCGGATACCTCGGGAGGACATAGAAATTTCCAAAACCCATTCCAATCATAATCTTCGCCTCCTGACTTTTTGATATCCTCATCCTCTAAATCCGACGACTTTTGAATCAGAATCTGATTCGGATTCCTTCTCAGACTCAATAACATTCTTCTTCTTCTTCTCCTCATCGGAACCAACAACCTTTTTCTTCTCCTTTTTCATCTCATTCAAACTGTCGAAACTCTGAATATTATCACCGCTCATCGAATTCGTCTATTTCTCGTCGAGCCCTAATTTTAAATTATGATGACCTTTTCCCCCCTTTCCTCTAATGTATATAGAGTTTTGGACTGGGTTTCGCTGTTTCATTTTAGATTTAAATTAGAGTTTAGATCAGGGTCCTAGTCCCTGACAAATGATTGTCAGGGACCCCCTATTTAACAATTAGTTTCCCAGCCGTTGGATCCTTGATCCAACGACTAGGATTCCATAAAAATATTTTTTTATGATCCGCGGATATTTTCCGCGAAACGTAAAAAGGCCTATCCGCGGAAAATTTCCGCGGAACGTAAAAAACCCTATCCGCGGAAAATATCCGCGGATCATAAAAATATTTTTATAGAATTCCAACGGCTGGGAAACTGATTGTTAAACAGGGGGTCCCTTACAATCATTTGTCAGGGACCAGGACCCTGATTGTTAAACAGGGGGTTCTGCTGTTTTTCTTTTTGATACATGAAACTTTCGAATACTGATATTACTCAATTAGTGTAGACAAACCTGGCATATTGTCAATGATTCATTATAGTAAGTTAATGAAAACTTTCTACTTTGTCTCATCTATCTGATGGAAGAGGTGCGATATCACATTCTAGCCAAAAAAATATATACATACAAACATATAAAATTCAATACAGGTACAAGACTACAGTTTTCAGCATATATTCTATAAAATTCCAACAAACTAATGGCCATAAATTGGTAAGCCTTAGGTGGATTTGGATTTGGCAGGCAGAAGGTAGACAAACTTGACACGCACATGACAATCGCATCGTTCTTTGCCTGGTTTGGGTTTTTCCGGAATGGCCTTATGAATAATAGTTTGAAAGTCCATAGGAGGTTGATCTTTCAAGGAAGCTTTGAAACGGATGGTGAACTCGAAACCACCAACAACAGCTTTGTAAGCCATGACCAAACCGACATATTCATAACTTGTACCCCGAATTTCATTATAACAAGCAAGAGCCATTTTGGTTAAAAGAACAAGGGGGTAACGGATGTTATAGAGTACTGAATCAGTACCTTTTCAACTACGTGGACGGTAAGTCCTTAGAGGTACGTCTTTTAGGATTGGTTACGGTTCGGCCCGCCCCTAACACAAAATTGAAACCACGATTTAGCTTATCACGATCGGAATCGCAAAATAAGATCCTCATCAGACTCGGATACCTCTGGAGGACATAGAAATTTTGAAAACCCATTACAATCATAATCTTCGCCTCCTGACTTTTTGATATCCTCATCCTCTAAATCCGACGACTCTTAATCTGAATCTGACTTGGATTCGGATTCCTTCTCAGACTCAATAACATTCTTCTTCTTCTCCTCCTCATCGGAACCAATAACCTTTTTCTTCTCCTTTTTCATCTCATTCAAACTGTCGAAACTCTGAATATTATCGCCGCTCATCGAATTCGTCTCTTTCTCGTCGAGCCCTAATTTTAAATTATGATGACCTTTTCCCCCCTTTCCTCTAATATATATAGAGTTTTGGACCGGGTTCTGCTGTTTCATTTTAGATTTGGATTAGAGTTTAGATTAGGGTCCTGGTCCGTGACAAATGATTGTCAGGGACACCCTGTTTAACAATCAGTTTCCCAACCGTTGGATCCTTGATCCAACGGCTGGGATTCCATAAAAATATTTTTATGATCCGCGGATATTTTCCGCGAAACGTAGAAAGGCCTATCCGTGGAAAATTTCCGCGGAACGTAAAAAACCCTATCCGTGGAAAATATCCGCGGATCATAAAAATATGTTTATAGAATCCCAGCCGTTGGATCCTTGATCCAACGGCTGGGAAACTGATTGTTAAACAGGGGGTCCCTGACAATCATTTGTCAGGGACCAGGACCTTGATTGTTAAACAGGGGGTTCTGCTATTTTTATTTTTGATACATGAAACTTTCGAATACTAATATTACTCAATTAGTGCAGACAAACCTAGCTTATTGTCAATGATTCATTATAGTAAGTTAATGAAAACTTTCTACTTTGTCTCATTTATCTGATGGAAGATGAGCGATATCAAATTCTAGCCAAAAAAGAATATATACATACAGACATAGAAAATTCAATACATGTTAACTCGAATAACTTGTATAAGGGGGGGGGGGTTGAATACAAGTTATATAATCATGTCTGATTTTTGCTTGATTAGATAAACAAGAATAAACGAATGAATCAAACTGTTTGTATTAATAAGATCAAATACAAACTCTACCAAAGGTGTACAAATACCTTTAGCAGCTGCTGACAAAATAAAACTCTCTCTCTCTCTCTCTCTCTCTCTCTCTCTCTCTGTTTGTTTCGAACTCTCGAATACAAACTTTATACAGAGCTACGCACACAAACTCAATCGCTCAACTTACACGACCTTTTTTACAATGATATAGAGAGAGTATTTATAATGCTACCTATCAACTAATAACAGAAAGTTATTCTATACATGACAATGTTCTGCCGTCCAGTTGATAGTTTCCATCAATAGAAAATTCTTTCCTTCATAAAATCTTCTTGCTTGTTCTTCGAACAACGATCCTGTTTTATAGCACTTGCCAGTTTCTGTAGCATCCATAATGACATCATCAGTAACACGACTGATATCTGGATTTCACCTTGCATCAGGATCTGACCATCCCATCAGTACTTGATCAGTATTTGACTTGTCATATCAGGATTCGATCTCAGTTCCTGACATGTAGTACTTGATGCACTGTTCCTGACTTAACTCTACAGATTACTGTCTAATACATATCTCCTATACAAAGTGCTAAATCCTTTATAAATCAGGATATACAAGAAGTATAAGTAAAATTCTATTCTTAACATCACAACTCATGAATTATTCCTAACAATCTCCCCCAATTTATGCTTTAAAATCTGAAGCATAAATCTGAGTTATTGATGTCAAAACATATAACAATACAATCAGAATAGAATTTACGAATTCAAAAATTATGAAGTTAAGTACCTCCCACTTCAGATATAGACATAGTATCCAGTACTTAGAAGAAAGAATTCAACTATTTAATGCTTCTTTTCCTTTACAACTTCCTTGATAAGATTCACCTCTGTCACCTTTAGTTCTTCTTTTATCTCTCCCAGTCTGTTTGCCTCCTCCCCCAGTCTGTTGCCTTTGAACTGTTTTTATCTCCCCCTTTTTGACATCAGCAACATTAATTCCAAGAGATTCAGTAACAGAACAAATGAGATTCATCAGAACTGCTTGATTTTCCATAATGATGACTTGGTTATCTTCAAGTTTTTGAAGTCTTGATTGAATTTCAACTTGAGATTTCTGAATGTCTTGTAGAACTTCAAAATTGACTTCAATTTTGGAAGTGTTTGGAATATCTTCAGATTCAAGCCTTGTAGAAGAAGTTGCCTGTGTAGAATGATATTCAAGTAATAATACACGAGTAGAGTTACAAACATCTTCAACTTTCGGATCTGAAGCTGCAATATGATCATTCTGTCCTTCACCAGTATTCTGTGTACTAACATCTACAAATCTTGACGCCTTCTTAGATTGATCAGATACTGTTGATGTCTCAATTCTAGCTGATATCGGAAGTACATACAAAGGAATACTAGGATCATTAGGAATTTCTTCTAGTACAAGTGGTGTAGAAGTTTGTCTTAGCCTTTCACCTCTTCTGTTGATAATTCCTGCAAGCCTTTCTTTTTGCTTCTGAGCTTTAACTTCTGGCTTTGCATTGTGCTTTGCTAAGTCATTCTTCACATACATCTTGATAAAAGAATAAGTACCAGCATCCATACCAAGATTGTCGGACCAAGATTCAGGAAAAACCTGATCCCAGAAATCAAACGATGGTGGTTTCCTAATTTTCTCTCCCTCACTATGGAGTTGATCATCCATACCCTCATTCTCACTTTGACTATCTAAAGTCAACACTCTTTCTACCTCTCCTTTTGCCTGGTCAAGAGCCAGCCTCTCAAATTGTGGATCAATATCCATCTTTTCAAGTGTATCACTCAAATTTGGATAATTGCTCTCATGACCTACAAAAAAATAGAGTTTAGAAGAAGTTTTTATACCTGAACTCACATGGAGAGAGGGTTCCTCATTTGGCAAGGGGCTTGAGGTTTTCTCCAAGGAGTGAGCTGCTATAGTCTCTGAACCCTCACACACATCTTTTTTCCTTCCAGAGACTACAGGCTCCAGTATACCACTTTCAGGTTCTCTACTAGACTCTGATGTCTTCCGTAATACTTCATTAGACACCATAGTTAGTATGTCACCGTCTTTAAGTGTTGTTTGCTGAGACACACCCTCAAGATGAATAGACTCTGACTGAACAATGTTTGTTTGATCTTTAGAAGAATCAATCAAAGCCATTTCTCTCATATCATAGGGGTTCTCACTTGCAATTTCAGTCATCACAGAAGACCTTTCAGCATCAGCCATCACAGCTCCTGAGTCATCCAACCTCTGACTAGATGGTTTATTGTTGTTAGGTCGAATACACAATATATAATCAAGTACTGTATGAGTAATTAACACGTTTTTAACACTTAAAACTGTTTGGAATTAATAATTCCTCTCTCAGTGATGTAAAATATCACAGAGAGCTGCTTAGGTTACAATCAATGATATTCTCTCTGTTCGATACCCTTCTAGGGTTAACCTAACTGTATTTATAAAACATACAGCTTCGTACAATCAGTAATTGATTCTCCTATAATTAAGCTATACAATTGATATCAATCACGATTGCTACACGTCTTCTAAGTCAACTCAATCTCTTTGACAACTATCCAATCTTCAAAGATATTGCTTCCATATTTATCTTGAATCAATCTTCAAACATTGTTGACTCTCAGACGCTCCCGCTACAGAGTTTAACAACCTCTGTTGCGCTTCCAGTCAGTGTTTAACTAAACTCTGACAGCTTCCAGCTAAACTCTGTTTTGTTACTTTAGCTTCCAAACACTGTTCTCATCAATCATTTCTAACAATCTCCCCTAACTTGTTCATTAGCAAGAATGTACAAGTTTACAGTAAATGATGATGTCAAAACAAATACAAAGTCTACAGTGTTTAACATACAAACAGAGTTTAAGCTATCACTTAACAAATTCTACAGAAAATAAGAAAATTCTTACAGACTTCAATTTCTAATCTCTTGAAGATCTGGCATTGTTCTGAGATAGTCTATAAGCAATCTTCTTTCAGCATTTTCAAGCTCTATCTGCATGGCTTCCTTGATTTCTCTCAACTGAGGATCAATCTCATCAGTCTGATAGATAGCAGCTCTGAGATCGTAGATTTTGTTTCTTCTCATTTCATTTCCCAACATGATATATTTCACTTCCTCAGACTTCACATTAAAATCCAGAACAGTAATTCCAAGATCTGTTTTCAGCTTTGTAGTCCCCTTCTCCATTTCTATCAGATTGCCATTCCAATCTCTGTACTTAGGAACATACTTGCTGTTGTATTTCATTCTTCTTCTTGCAAGATTTTGAATCATCTTTTGTCTGAGCACATTTGCAACTGACTGAGCTCTTTGATTTCTTACTCTGAAAAGATACAGAACATATTCTAGTTCTTCCCAGTATTTTAAATCAATATCCTTCTCAGCAACCTTAAACACTGTTCCATCAGCCATGAAATATAGCAAAAAATCCTTCTCTAAACTCTTCTGATATACAAGCTGTACTGACTCCAGTCTGTCTAAACTCTCTTGAGTGACACCACGACCTGGAACAGCCAATGAAGAAGGATCTCTGGGACCAACATATTGTCTTTTGTCTCTGTGTGAGCCTATACCTTCTTTGTTGTTTCCAATTTTACCAGATAAGGCTCTACCATCAGTGAAATCCATTGGAGCTGTAGATGCTAGATTTGGATCATGAAGAACTCCTTTTCCAAACTTTAATTTCAACTGAGAAGACAATAGTGGTGTGGTCACAACTTGTGTAGCAACAGAGGTTGTGTCTTCATTCTTCTGTACAACATGTGTATCAACAGAGGTTGTAACAACATTCTTCAGCTTTTGCTTAGCTTCTACATCTGTTGGTTTTCTGGACACTTGCATCATTTGATTAGTACCAACTTGTTCTTTGATTTGAATGCCTTTAAGAACAGGCTTTACAGCTTTAACAACTTTCACACTCTTCTTCAACTTATCAGACTTTAAAGCTTTTAGATGCTTTTCTTGCAGACTCTTTTCTTCAGCTTTAGCATCTTCTAGAGTAACTCCTTCTGCATTTTCTTCCATGAAAAGCTTAACAGCTAACTCCTCATCAGTCTTTGGATCAGATATTAATTCCAAACTCTTGGTTTTTGAAGTACCATGAGTCTCAGCATTTAATCCAGCAGACTGTGATTTAAGAGATTTACCAGATCTCAGAGTTTGCCTTGATTCAGAGTTTAAGCCTTTATTCTTGTCACTTGCTCCTCCATCTCCAGCATCATCCTGTTTGAGCAGAGTTTGAGAAATTTTGCATTTTGACTTAGCAACTCTCTCCCCCTTTTTGACATCATCAGGAATGAGTATAGATGTAATGAGCTCCAAGGAGGTAGCAATAGAATCAACCTTATCAAACAAGGCAGTCTGATTCTCTTCAACCTTCCCTAACCTGGCAAAGAGAGTATCTTGGGCTTTAGAAAACTGTGCAGCTTTGATTTTAGACTCTCTTTCCATTTTCAGTTCTCTAGTCTGTATCTCAGTCTTCAAAGAAGCAATTTCTTTTTGTGTGTCAGCAAATCTTCCATCCAGAGTTTTGACTTGTACCACAGTTGCCTTTAAGCATGATAAAATCTATGGATTAGAAATTTGTCTAGCAGTTTGCTGGATGAAAGTAGCTGCTCTCCCTTTTGGAAAAATACAATCTTCTTTATACCAGTTAGCAGCAAATTTAGCAGTTGCTCTTGTTCAATTGTATGAGATGGGCAAGGCTGAGCAAAAGATGTGTGTTTGTTATCAGTCTGTACTGGTGCACTCAGAGAAGAATCAGAGTTTGCACTGTCTTCAGCTTCATGTTCAACACTTACATCATCAGCTTGAGCAGCTTCTAAAGAACCACTGTGCTGAGCATTGTCAGCCACAGTTTCTGCAACCCTTTCAATATTCTCCTCATGTTGCTCAGGCTCTGCAACAGAGTTTGCATGTGTAGCTTCAACTTGCATATGCTTAGAATTATCCTTGGTTGCTTGATCAACCTCATCACCTTTGTCAGGAATTTGATAAGCATCAGAGATTAGCTCTTTGTGTGAGGCTACAGTTTCAGCAGCTACACCAGTTGCTTCAGAGTGAACAACAGGTGAGATAGGATCAAGGATTGGTAAGAATGAATCAAGAATATGAGTTTCATCTTCTGCAGGCATGTTATCCTCTGCAGGTAAATCAACATTGATAGCATCCTCTGCAGGCATTTCAACCTCTGCAGGTATTTCAACATTGACAGGCACAACATCCTCAGCAGGCATTTCAACCTCAACAGTAGGTGTTTGCTGTGAAACCACCTCTGGAGCTTCAAAAACTTGCTCATCATCAGATTCTGAAAGAATTAATCTCCTTCTCTTGGCTTGAGGAACTGCAATCACCTCTTCTTCTTCACTAGAGCTCTCCTTAGTTGATGAGAGTGAAGGTCTGTTTGCCCTTTGAATCTTTCTTCTGGTATAAACAGCTCCAGGTAATGTCTGTTTAGCCTTTGAGTGTTTGGTGTTCTGTGCAGTGTGTATTTTTCTTTTTGGTTTGGATTGGAGTTGATCAGTAGGTACTGGCTCAGAGTTTATTGGTTTAGAGTTTATGTGTTCAGAGTTTATGGGTTCATTGATTTGTTCAGATTGTGGTTGATGAGATGTAGTAGGTACAGTGGTTGTGGGTGTTGACTCAGGTGCTGGTATAGGATGAGAATGTATGGTTTCAGTATGATCAGTGGCTAATGGTTCAGGCATTTGTTGTGGTTCTGATTGTTGTGGTGATGGTTCAGATTGTGAATCTTGAGGTTGGTTGACATAGTTTTGTAAGGCTAGTGGCATAAACATAGCAGGTATTTGCTTTTTAGTGACATCTTTATTTGACAAATCAGAGAACATTCTTTTAGCAACTTTAAATGGCTGAATGACATCATCTTCAGCAATTCTAAGATTAGACACACAAGCACTGAATAGCATTTGACAGAATCGAGAAAAATAAACAGATGTAGACTCTGACAAACGTTCTCCCAAATTCACTAGAACTAGTCTACCAAAATCAAAATTACCTCCATACAGTAGAGCATGCCCAATTTGGAGACTGTCAAGAGGAATTGCATCCCAATTTGTTGTCTTCTTTCCAAAAGCCCTTGTAATGCAATCGAAAAAGAAGCTCCACTCCTTTCTCAAAAGTGGCCTTTTCAGAGACCCTAGCTTATTCAAATCTCCTGAATAACCAATTTGCTGCAACATTGTCCGCAAACGTTCGTCACCAACAACACTATAAGAAGTGTAAGTCTCAAAATCCAGAGCATCCCTAACCGTAGTTGGAGTAATGATATACTCTGATTCATCATGAGTAAAAATAATTGTCGGAGTGCCAGACTCTCCTCCATCATCATACACAGAGTTTGTCCAAAAAGTAGCAATTTGCGAAGCAGAGAGTTTTGGTGGTGCAATTAAAGCTTTCCCTATTTCTGAATCTCTCAAGAAATTTTGAAACAAATGAAACGCCTCTGGAGCGTTTGCATTTTCCAACGGGGCTGCATAATTGTTAGGAAGAAAAACTAACCCTGCAGCATCAAAAGCTTTGGTTGCCATTAGTGAGATATGATACGAAAATAGTCAGAGAAAAGATGTGTATGGTAAGTGTTTATCAAAATGTGAAAGAGAGTGAACCAGAGTTTTGAAAGTAATTGTGTATGCAAAGTAACTGTGAGTGGGTGAATATGAATCGATGTGTAGTGAGAGAACAAAAATGATTAGAGTAGTAATTAAAAACTCAATCGTTTATGTATTGTAAGCACGCAACTGATTCTAGAGTAATGTGAGAGTGGGACACAATAATGGGACACGTGTCAAACAACCAGTGGATCACTTAATTATTACCGCTGTCATCCTATAACCACGACACTTTGACATATTTACACTAATTAACAGTTGTCAAATACCCCAATTACTCCAAAATTGTCAAATTATCTCAATGAAACTTTACCTTAGAGTACTTAACACAACTCGACAGTGTTTGTCAATTTTCCAACTTTATCACTGAAACCCTTTAAAAAATTGCACAGTTGTGAATACAATTGTGTGTGAAGCAGAGTTTACCAAAATCAATTTTTAGAGCATCTAATATTTCATAAAATCCATAACAAAAATCAATAAACACTGAATGCACAAACTCTGATCGTAAACACTGATTATTTGATGAATGCTAAACTCTGTAGTTACTGTAATACAGAGATCTGAATACTTCTATTCCCTTTGATGTCCTATGATTATCCAAGTAAGCACATAGTCTTTGGAGACAAAAAGATCAAGAGAAAGAAATCAAAGCATCATTCAGTGAGTAACATGTCATGAATTCGATAAACTCACATACTCTCAAAACACACAAGTGTTTAGGTGAAGTGTTTACACTCGCATTCAATCAGTAAAAGCAGATACTACCATATGCTTGAATGTCCACCAAATTTACACTACTTTGAGTACATATATGCACAAATCAAAAGGACTTTATTCAAGGGTGTATTTTTGATGAAATCAAACAGGTGGAAGGAAAGAAAAAAAATTAGAATGAATTGCTAACTGAACAATCTACTTGAGCAAGATGTTCAGTTGCACTTATAGCACATAAGTGTACAATTTGATCAGCATATATACATTTTTTTTATGTATATATATCAACTATGAAAACTTTTCTTTGTACAGAAATTCCCACCTGCTTGCTCTTAAAAAAAATATAACTGCTCTGTATACATCAGAGTTTAAAAGGAGCAGTTATTGAGGCTCAAAGTGGTTTACTAAGGGTAGAGTTTATGATCAGTATTTGAGAAATATGGTTAATCCTAGTGCCTTTATCATTTTTATGCACACACATATCATGCAGTTCCAATATGGTTTAAAACAAGTTCTAGAGCAACATACTTACTGATGAACATCACACAACAATAAAAACTGATTGATAGAAAATGTATCAATCACTGACTTGGCTCAAAATCTCACAAGGTGCAGACATGAATTTGAACTCACCAAACTAAACAATGACACATCTCAAGTTTTATAGTTTTTACAAGTACAAACAAGGAATCATCAAGAACCATGAATTACTTTGGGAACAGAATGTCACTTATCAGAGTTTAGAGTTCATCAATCTCAGAAATTATTTATGAGAGGCAATGCACACAATATTCATAGACTCAGAGTTTAGGACTGAATAAACTAAGAGATGCTATAAATATGAAACAGTATCATGCTATGTTGATTTACTGCACAAAATCTGATTAGATCACAGTGACTCAGAAAGAATCATGATTTAATTACTGAGAATCATGCTTCATACATTTTTCTTCATTGGTGTTTTCATTCAGACAATAATCAATCCTGAATTCACAGAGTGTATCCAACATGTTAACAGTGTTTAGCAGACAGACATGCTGACAGAGTTTAACAATGTTTAAACATAAGCATGCATAACAGAGTGTAACACTAAGGTTCACATAGCACTCAACAATTCACAGAAACATGAGCAATATATTATAAAAGTAAGATTTTGAGTCTAACCAACATCTCTAGTCAAAACTAGAAACCATTCCTAGTTCATTGACCAATCTTGTAAATGTAGCTTCACTCAATGGCTTGGTGAAGACATCTGCAAGTTGTTGTTCTGTAGACACAAAGTGAAGCTCAATGTTGCCTTCCTCTACATGCTCTCTGATAAAGTGATACCTTATGCTGATATGCTTTGTCATTGAGTGTTGTACTGGATTACCTGTCATTGCAATAGCACTTTGATTATCACAGAAAATAGGTATCTTGGTATACCTCAATCCATAATCCAGCAGTTGATTCTTCATCCATAGAATCTGTGCACAGCAGCTACCAGCAGCAATATACTTTGCTTCAGCTGTAGATGTAGATATTGATTTCTATTTCTTGCTGTACCAGGAAACAAGTCTATCACCCAGAAACTGACAACTTCCACTGGTGCTTTTTCTGTCAATCTTACAGCCTGCAAAGTCTGCATCAGAGTAGCCAAGTAGTTTAAATTCTGATTCTCTTGGATACCACAGCCCTAAAGTTATAGTGCCCTTGAGATACTTAAAAATCCTCTTTACTGCTGTTAAATGTGGTTCTCTTGGATCTGCCTGAAACCTTTCACACAGACAAGTGGCATACATGATATCAGGTCTACTAGCTGTTAAATAGAGTAGAGAACCAATCATTCCTCTGTAACTTGTCATATCTACTGATGACTGTTCGCACTTATTCACGCAATAGAACGTGGTCAACAAGTAATATAGGGTAAATAGGATTCGTTCCCACAGAGACTCAAATTGTTCGTTATGTTCACTTATGCACCAGCTTATGATTTACACTCACTGCCAAGACAATCACAATTTTGGTTTTGCTTAACTAATGATTAAATATCAACTATGCCAATTACGAGAAAATTACTTAACGATTAACTTATAATAAACAGACATGGGATTTCAATTTCATTAACCACTTCATCTAGAATCTTATGCCCTTTAGCCTAGCATGTGACCGAGTTGATTACTGATTAGATGCACTAAACTGATACACACCAACTTTCGTTGAGCATATACCATCCTACTGATCATCCACAATTGATAGAAGTCAAGTAGTCACCAAATATGTGTAGTCCCTATATGTCTATAGCAATTGAACACATACCGGTTGAAAATCAAGCACCCATTAAATCACATAGTCGATGCAAGACGGTTAGAGTTACACCACAAATTAATACATGTTCTTCACATGCATAAACCTATGCTAGCATGAATTGTTCTAAACCCTAGATCCACTTTCGCATTCACTAGGATTAAACAAACAATTACAAGTGTTCGCGACTCACTTATAACGAATAAGCATAAACATACTAGGCAATCAATACATTCAATCACACACCAAGGCATAAATAACACTCAATTACTAGAATCCATAGAAAAATCCATTAAAACCCCATGATAACGAATTAGCCCATAATCGACCTCATCGCCATCATGGGTTCATTTGATAACATAATTCTTGAACAACAAATAATTAAAAGAAGAGAGAAAATAAGGTTCAGAAATAACTCCCCAAAGTAGAAGAATACAAAAGTTCCAAAGATTACTCCTTGCTTGTCACTAGCTTGGAGATGTATCTTGAAATTGTTCTTGGCTACAATGTTGATGATAAAATAAACTAGAGATTGCTACCCGCTAGATAGATGTGTTTTTAGGGTTTTCAACATATATATAGCTGCCCAAAAATAAATAGGCCCAACAAGTTTTGACCCGGTAGAAAACGACCCAACAGGCATGCACCACACGGGGCAACAACGCCCCAACAAGCGCTAGAGCGCCTGAAAACGTGCAAGAGCGCCTCCAACTCCCTATCTAGAATTGTAGAGCTTTCTCTCCTCTTCGCGTGGGCTTTTGAATCGCCCAATTCTGATGTCTGGAACTCAAGTTATGACCGAAACAATTTCTGGAACAATGCTGAAAATATTCTGACGCGCACGGGCGCCGCTGCGCCTTGCCTAGCGCCGCTGCGCCTTGCCTAGCGCCGCTGCGCCTTGCCTAGCGCCGCTGCGCCTTGCGCCTCCTGGAAAATTTTCTCTCTCAAGCGCTGTTGCTCTTGCTCAAGCGCAGCTGCGCTTCCTAGCTCCTGGAATTTGCTCTCCACAGCATCTTTTGCTTAGCTGCTCTTTCTTGCTCTAAATTCCTTCAACACCTTGTCGTATTCAAACAACAAATATACACCACCATTTATTCGATTGAACTCCAAGATGCTATCAACCATGCAACCTACACAAATTAGATGAAAACACATCAAAAGACACTTAACACTTGGGTACAAGCGGTCAATTTAAGCCGAAATGGGGCATATTTAGTGGACATAAAGTCCACTAACAATGACCCTGCATCTTTGTCCAATTTTGTTGCAGTTGCCATGGGAGTTGTTGCAGATGAACAGTCAAGCATGCCAAATTTCTTGAGAAGATTTCTGGTATATTTTGCTTGGTTAATAAAGATTTCATCATCTGTTTGCTTCACCTGTAGGCCTAGAAAATAACTAAGCTCTCCCATCATACTCATTTGATACCTTGACTGCATGAGCTTGGCAAACTTCTTACAGAGTTTATCATTAGTAGATCCAAAAATAATGTCATCAACATATATCTGAACTAAGAGCAAGTCACTACCAGATTGAAAGTAAAACAGAGTTTTGTCAATAGTACCTCTGTGAAACCCACTTTCTACTAGAAATTTAGCAAGAGTTTCATACCATGCCCTTGGTGCCTGCTTAAGTCCATAGAGTGCCTTGTCTAACCTGTAGACATGGTCTGGATATTTTGGATCTACAAAACCTGGTGGTTGTTCTACAAACACTTCTTCTTCAAGTTTTCCATTTAAAAATGCACTTTTCACATCCATCTGAAACACTTTGAATTTCTTATGAGAGGCATATGCTAGAAAAATTCTGATTGCCTCCAATCTTGCAACTGGAGAAAATGTTTCATCATAGTCTATTCCTTCCTGCTGTGAATAGCCTTTTGCTACCAGTCTTGCTTTGTTCCTTGTGATAACACCCTCACTGTCAGTTTTATTTCTGAAAACCCATTTAGTACCAACAATGGATCTGTTCTTGGGCCTTGGTACAAGGGTCCACACTTCATTTCTCTCAAATTCATTTAGTTCTTCTTGCATTGCTGTTATCCAGTCAGCATCTTTAAGAGCTTCTTCTACTTTCTTTGGCTCAGTTTGTGACAAGAATGCATGAAACAGACATTCATTTGTTGTTGCACTTCTTGTCCTTACTCTTGCATCTGGATCACCAATAATCAAATCAGGTGTGTGTGACTTAGTCCATTTTCTTGCAGAAGGCAGATTGCTTCTATCATCATGTGATCCTCCCCCTTGATCCATGCTCTCTTGATTTACTTGGTGCCTTTCTTCATTCTCTGATGCTCCCCCTGAATGTGACTGCTCAGAATTTGAACTATCAGATTTTGAACTACCAGAGTTTGAGTCATCAGAGTTTGATTCAGAATTATCAACTGAGTCACTATCAGAATTTGAGTTATCACTTTGATGTGATTCTCCATGCTCCCCCTCAACTGGTTCTTCCCTTGTTTCTGATTGAAGAGTCTCTTCAGTATTTACCAGTAGAGGTTCAGAGTTTAGCTCAACAGGGTTTGTCAAATCAGTCTCATCAGAGTTTACTTTATCAGAGAATAAGTCTTCATTTTCAAAGTGCAGTTGATCATGTTCATTAACATCTTCAAGTCCAGTTATTTTCTTGTCATCAAATGACACATGAATTGATTCCATGATCACTTTGGTTCTCAGATTATAAACTCTGAATGCCTTAGTTGACAGTGGATAGCCAACAAAAATTCATTCATCTGCCTTTAGGTCAAATTTGGTCAACTGTTCAGGATGAGTCTTCAACACAAAGCACTTGCATCCAAAAATATGAAAATATTTTAGATTTGGCATCTTCTTTTTCACCATTTCATATGGTGTTTTACCATGCTTGTTGATCAGTGTTGCATTTTGAGTAAAACAAGCAGTTTGAACTGCTTCTGCCCAGAAATATGTTGGCAACTTTGCTTCATCTAGCATGGTTCTTGCAGCTTCTATCAAGGTTCTGTTCTTCCTCTCAACTACACCATTTTGTTGTGGAGTGCCAGGTGCAGAAAACTCTTGTTTGATTCCTTTACTCTTGCAGAATTCTTCCATTGTTGAATTCCTGAATTCAATTCCATTGTCACTTCTGATAATCTTCACTTGATTCTCTGACCCTTTGTCCAGTTGTATTATATGTTCTGCCAGTGTTAATGCAGTTTCATCCTTCTTTGCAAGAAAATATACCCATGTGTATCTGGTATATTCATCAACAATGACTAGAGCATATTTCTTCTTTCCAAGAGACATAACATTCACTGGTCCAAAAAGATCAACATGTAGGAGATGATAATGATCAACAATTGAAGACTCAGATTTGCTTTTGAAAGAGGCTTTTCTCTGTTTGGCCTTTTGACAAGAATCACACAGGTCTTCTGCATTCAACAAAGATTTTGGTAGTCCTCTTACAAGATCATTCTTTATTAGCTCATTGATGTTGTTCAGGTTCAAATGAGAGAGTTTCTTGTGCCACTTCCAACTCTCTTCACTGGACATTCTTGTTGACAGACACACTGCTTTGCCATCAGAGTTTGTTGACAATTTTATTTCATAAATGTTATTTTGTCTGTTTCCAACTAGAGCAACTTTCCCTGTAGATTTACTGATGACTTGACAATATTCAGGCTGAAAATCTACATGATATCCTCTGTCACAAATTTGACTCACAGATAGCAGATCATGCTTGAGTCCTGGAACCAGAGCTACATTTGTGATGATGACACTCCCAAGATTAATATTGCCATATCCCAGAGTATGTCCTATGTTGCCATCTCCATAGGAAACTTTTGGGCCAGCCTTCTCCACATACTCTGATAGCAGGGCTTTATTTCCAATCATGTGTCCGGAACATCCACTGTCCATGACTAGGGTACTTTCCCTGATGCCCTGCAATCACAAACAATCACTGATTATTAGTTTTAAGGATCCAGACTTGCTTGGATCCTTTGGCTTTCTTAATTCTGTTAGCTTTTGCAGCGGAATTCACATTATCAGAGTTTAAGCTAACTTTTTCAGAGTTTACATTTACAGAGTTTACTTTAACCCATTTCAAATTTGGCTTGGGTTCATAGTAATTATAGTAAATAGCATGATAGTCTCTGTAAGTATAAATAGAATGCCAAGTACTTCCACAGTGTTTGCATAAAGTCTGTGGTCTAGTTCTCACATAATCATTCTTTACTGCAGTTTTAGAGGGCAAAGAGTTAATGTTCTTATTCTTACTGCAGAAACTAGCAAGATGATTAGTGCTACCACAATTAAAGCTTGTTTTTCTTGGAGCTAATGTAGCAAGCATTGGCTTAATTCCTGATGTTATGCCTACCTTTCCATTTCTGTTTTTCCTAGGTATTCTCTGTTTGTTGACAGATTTTATCTCTTTAAGCTTATGCTTGAGTTGTTTATCTATCATTGAACCAATATTAACCTCTTTAACAAAAGTCTTAGCATATGATTCTTTAACAGCCTTTTTCTCAGCTTCAGTCTTAGGTCCACCTGTTCCCATAACATTACCTTCAGATGGACGATGTGGTCTAACTTTTACCAAATTTTCAAATCTAAGTTCATCTCCCTCAGAGTAACCTAGACCTACTGTATCTGACTGAAACACTTCTTGAGTGTCTTTACCAGAGTGTGTCCAAGTTTTAATAATGTGCTTAGTATCCTCCAATTCAGATTCTAGTTGCTTATACTTACCTAGCAACTCCTGTTCAATAAACACAGCATCATCTCTCTCTTTCTGAATTTTATTCATGTTTTCAAGCTGTTCCTCAACAAGTTTGTTTCTATCTTTGAGTTGAGAGCACTCATTCTTGATCCTCTCATTTTCTAAAGTCTGATCCCTATAACTGATATGTAATGCTTTAAGATAAATTCTCAATTCAGTTATATTATCAGTATTATAAGCATAGGTAGTTGGGGGTACCTTTAGATCATCATCTTCATTCTGAGTAGTAGCCATGAGAGCATGGTTGACTTCCTCATCAAAATCTGAAGTGTCTGCCCAATCTCTGCCTTTTGTGTAGAGTGCCTTTTCAGTTTTACCCTTCTTGCACTCAGGAGCATAGTGACCCATCTCCTTACACTTGTAGCATTGAATCTCAGACTTGTCTTTCTTTCCTGATTTGGTATCCCTTCTATCAGACTTTCTGAAACTCTTCCTGTCAGAGTTTGAATCTTTCTTAGAAAATCTGTTTCCCTTCTTAAAGTTCCTGAAACCCATCTTCTTAAAAGTCTTTACCATCAAGACAGCCATCTGCTTCAACTCTTCTTCATCATCCTCAGAATCAGATGATGCATTAGTGTTTGTGTCATCATCAGAGTTTGATGACTCACTATCAGACTTTATGACTAAAGCTTTTCCCTTAGCTTTCTTCCTTGATGCTTCCTTCTTTAATGGTTTCTCCTCAACCTTAAGAGCAACAGACTTTGTCTTCCTACTTGATCTTTTGTTTCTCTGCTCCAATTCCAATTCATAGGTTTTGAGCAGTCCATATATTTCATCAATCTCTGTTTCAGCAAGTTCATAGTTATCTCTTATAGTGGTTGTTTTCACATCCCACTTTTCAGGTAGAGAGAGAAGAAACTTGAGATTTGAGTCTTCTAAATCATACTCTTTGTTAACCAATGACAAATCATTGAGCAGTTTACAGAATCTGTCAAATGTTTCTGTCATGGTTTCTTCAGACTTTGCCTTAAAATGCTCATACTCCTGAGTGAGTATGTTTCTTCTATTTTTCTTGATTGCAGGAGTTCCTTGACACCTAATCTCAAGTGCATCCCATATTTCCTTTGCAGTTGTGCAATTAATCACTTTATTAGACATAACATTGTCTAAAGCACTGTGAAGTAAATGCCTTACTTTTGCATCCTTTGCAATAGATGAAAGATCCTCAGCGGTTAGATCTTTCTTTTCTTTTGGAATCACCTTTGATTCCTCACCAGTAGCAGCAGCAGATAACTTTATAGGTTTGTGAGGACCTTCATAAATTCTATCAAGATATTCTGGATCTGTAGCCTCCAGAAACATGGTCATCTTCACCTTCCAGATTGCATACTCTGATGGCTTAAGTCTAGGAACCCTAATCATCTCATACCTACTAACAGTAGTAGGGGCTTTCTCAGAACTTGATGGAGGAGGTATCTCTGCCATTGATTACTATTGTGTTTGGATCTTTAAACTGTAATAGAGTAACAGATTGGCTCTGATACCACTTGTTATGTCGAATACACAATATATAATCAAGTACTGTATGAGTAATTAACACGTTTTTAACACTTAAAACTGTTTGGAATTAATAATTCCTCTCTCAGTGATGTAAAATATCACAGAGAGCTGCTTAGGTTACAATCAATGATATTCTCTCTGTTCGATACCCTTCTAGGGTTAACCTAACTGTATTTATAAAACATACAGCTTCGTACAATCAGTAATTGATTCTCCTATAATTAAGCTATACAATTGATATCAATCACGATTGCTACACGTCTTCTAAGTCAACTCAATCTCTTTGACAACTATCCAATCTTCAAAGATATTGCTTCCATATTTATCTTGAATCAATCTTCAAACACTGTTGACTCTCAGACGCTCCCGCTACAGAGTTTAACAACCTCTGTTGCGCTTCCAGTCAGTGTTTAACTAAACTCTGACAGCTTCCAGCTAAACTCTGTTTTGTTACTTTAGCTTCCAAACACTGTTCTCATCAATCATTTCTAACAATTGTGTTACAGTGACTGTGATCTGATCTGTCCTACTATCCACCACTGGTGCAATAGTATCTCCTGTTGACTGCATTCCTCTGGCTACTTCCTCCTGTTGTTCACCTTGAGCTGAAGCATCTTCAATAATGACATCCTTGTCAAATAAATATGCATGAAGTGATTGAAGTGCAACATGCTTTGAGAGTCCAAATTTCTTGACTAGTTATCTTCTGACAGATACATAGAAATACATCTTCATTAAGTCAAGTCTTTGATGTAGAAGTCCATATTCTTCTGGAAATGAAAGTTTTGGTACTCTTTCAACTAGAAAATCTAGAACAGGCCTGGACAGCTTCACTTTGATAGAAATAACTCCCACAGCCAGTCTGCATGATAATGTAGTTTCCCATAAAGAATCAATATCAAGATCTCTTTTGTCATTTACTGACTTGATTATCTCTTCATTTGTAGAGACCTGCATGATATTAGAAGGACTAGACTCTGTGTGTGTAGGTGACAATTGAATCTTTCTCCTTATTCTCCTAGTATAGTGATCAAAAGATTTATCCTGAGAAGACTCAAGAGGTGTAGACACAAAAATGATCTTGGGATGAGATCCTTTTTCAATAGACACAGTCTTTTGAGAGACAGTATCCAGTAATTGTTTTCCCTTTTTAAGCACTACAGCCTTTTAAGAGATTGCAGCCTGGCTGTGACTAGGTGCTTCATCTCTTTGTCCTAGCTTTGCAAGTTGAATTGCAGCCTTCAATTCTTCTCTCTCAGCAAGAGATATATTATCATCATCTTCACTAGAACTACTACTACTACTTGACACAACAAATCTTCTCTTCCTTACAACTGATGTCTTTTGAAAAACACCAGAGGTTGGTTTCTTTGAAACAATAGGCTGTGGATTAAAACTTTGTTCTTGAATTGTTTCAGAGACTATAATGTTTTGGGTTACTTGGGTAGACACAGGGGGGTTCCCCTCCAATTGAGATTCCTGAGCCATTTCACCACAAAAGAAAGAAGAATTGTAGAGAGTAGGAAGATGAGTTTTAGGAATTACCTGAACATGATGTGGATAATGAATTGCAGGTAGTTCATCTAGATTCTTTTCATTGTCCTTCTTTGTAATGTCAGAGAAAATTCTCCTTTGTTGTACATAAGAAGAAACACAATGTTCCATACCAAATCTAGCTTCAACATCAGGAATAAAATGGTTAATAAACATTTGCATAAATCTATGATAATAAACCATTTTCCTGTTTTGATCTCTTGACCCAAGTTTAATACACATCTGACTTAAGATAATGTGACCAATGTTAAATACTCTGTCATAAAGCAAACTGTAAGCAATATGTGAGGTAACAGAAGTAATTTGCTGAAAAGAACTACATTTACCAGTAAAACATTTTGCAATTTGATCAAAGAAGAAAGACCATTCCTTCCTAAGAAAAGACCTATTTAACTGGCCCATGTTGTCTAGAGGTCTAGAATAACCTAACTCAGATAACATAGTTCTTACATCATCATCAGATGGTTCACTTGCATAATTATCAGTAACAGGTAAGCGAAGTACTGAATTAACAACAGATTCAGTAATGTCATAAGTATCTTGTCCTAAGTGTAGAACAATCTTACCTAATTGACTTTGAGTAGAATCAATTACTTCAGCATTCTCCCAAGCTTGTGAAACAGCAGCTTGATTTATTTCTGGAGATGCTGTCAATGCATAACGCAAAGGTCCAATAGCCATAAAATCCATTACAGGATGAAAATCAGCCGATACTCCTATCTTGCTGGTGATTGCTGCAACATGATTATTCATCATAAAATCAAAGTCGCCAAACTTGAAAGCTACTGATTTAGGTAGACTTCTTTGAGCTGCCATTTTTGATCTGAAAAGAACTTGAGAAATTTTGAAATTGATTAGTGATTTTGAGCACTTGAATGAGTGTTTTTGCTTCTGTAAATACGAATTAAAAGTTAGCAATAAACAATCAGAATCTCAAAATAAAGATATATTCAAAAATCCTTCAGACCCACTAACCCACGTTGACACGTAGGTTGACAGGTGTCAGTCCCTGAAAAATGTAGTTTACCCACGATTTTTGGAAAATAAAATCCAAAATTGATTTCAATTAAATAAATCAGGGTAAAATCAAAATAAAATCAATACTGATCAACTTCATTTTCTAATGTGATCTTTTTAACCAAGATAATCACAATTCTCAATGTGATTAAAAATAATAAATATAATCATCAATCCTGATGAAATTACTTTCGTTTTCCTGATCACTATCATCCTGATTCCAAAGATTAAATGGAGTTCCACGTGGCAATTTTAGAATTTAACCTGAAAAGAACATCAATAATCCAAACAAAAATATTTTGTAGATTGTCAAAATATCTTGGAAATATGAGAGGACCAGTCATACGTATAGATATTTACGCCAATACATTGAATATTTAAAATGACTGTTCAGTTTCTCACTATTTCCTTTATAAACCCTTGATGTCTTTTGCCTTTGTTAACTCCAAAAACACACAAAACCTCTCTGTAAACACAGAGCTTCCACAAAACACAATGACCTTTAACCCAATCTTTAGATTTCTCACTGATGATGAACACCAAAGATTCAATATTCGTCTATTTGAAGAGATGACTTTTCTCATCGTTTTAGACATGGTTGGAGTAGATCCATATAATGTCCAGAACCTTCTCTTAGAACATCCATCTGTTGGATACAATCACCCTCTAACCTCCTCAAAACTTAAGGATGAAGAATTTGGCCGAGAGTCTGAGGTTGATCTTGATGGAGATGCTATTCATTCTTCCATCGGCTCTCAATAAAACAAGGATTCAGTCAGCTACTCTCATTCAAGTCATCATGTGAAGACATTCAAGAGCAGATGAGGCATTTAAAAGATCTTGAGATGCTCATTGTCCTGTCTCTCAGGTGAATGAAAGAAGCAAGATTCAATCTTTACAACATTAGACAAGATTAGGATAATCTGTAATAGTTAGACAAAAAGAAGTTTGTATTTCATTTCCATGTATGTACTACTTTCGATTAATGAAGATACAAGTTTCAATCTATCTATCTTGTCTATTGTTCCCTGTTTATTGAATGATCTGATTAATGATATATAAATTATAGTATGCATGTGTTAAACTTGCTAGTATTGACTCAATCAAAACTCATAATTGGACCACTTAAAACATGAGCTTTAGGATCAAAACCCAAACCCAATAAGGACTAAAGTGATCTCTGTTGAGATATGTCTTGACTTCTGTCATGGTGTATATGTCATAATCGTTTTATTAAGTTTTATGTTATCAAGGTATCTGTTTGTCAAATTGAATTATGTCAAATCAAAGTACTGCAGTTCGTGACATGGAGGAAAGTTTTGCTAACATTCGATTGGAAGAGGAGGAACAGGGTGGGTTGATGTATGATGGGGTTGCAGATGATTCCCTTTCGGAAGTTGATGTTCGGTGGTGTTTGGTAGGGAAGTTTTTGACGGATTCACCGATAGATTTCCAGGCAATGCAACATAAAATGGCCTCTCTCTGGAAACCTGGAAGAGGTGTTTATGTGAAATCTTTAGAAAGTAACCGGTTTGTCTTTCAATTCTATCATGAAGTGGATATTCGAAGGGTGATTGAGGGGAGCCCCTGGACGTTTGGGAGGTTTCCATTGGTGTTTGAAAGGTTGAGAGAAGGTGATGATCCACGGTCGATAAATATCAATAAGTTGGAACTCTGGGTACAAATGCATAACATTAGCCCTGGATTTATGTCTCAAAGAGTAGTGCAAGATGTGGGTAATTACATTGGTTCTTATGTCGAAGCTGATAATAATAATTTTATGGATGCTTGGTGTGAATATCTGAGAGTCAGAGTGTCAATTCTTCTGGATAGGCCATTAAAGAGGAGGATGAAGCTGAAAAAATCGGAGGAAAATTGGTGTTGGGTGAATTTTAAGTATGAAGCAGTGCCCACGTTTTGCTTTATCTGTGGTCTCATGGGTCACAATGAGAAGTTTTGTGATAAAATTTTTGATACACCGATAGAGAACATTGAGAAGCCGTATGGGATTTGGATGAAGGCGGAACCAAGAAGAAGGAATAACATGATCGGATCAAAATGGTTGAGACAAGGAAATCAGTTTACAGGAGCGAACACGGTGGCGAATATGGAGGTATGGCCGGAGAACAGGGGTGGAACGGTGGTCGTTAAGGATAAATCATATCCCTTAATTTCAGGATGTGATAAAAGTACAGTTGGAATGAGTAGCTTGAAAGGTGGAAACGGAACTAAGGAGGAGGTAGGACGGAAATTTCGGGATTTTTGTGCAATTCAAATGATAAGTTGGCGCTAAACAATGTTGCGGTTATTGGGCTCAATGAAAATTTAGACCATGGGCTTGATGTAGCGGACCCGAAGCGTAGAAGGGTAGATGATTTAACAAAAACAAGCCCAATTTCAGAAAATATACAGGGAGATACAATGATGGCAGAAATACAGGAAGAGGGATCACAGAACCAAAAAAATGAACTAATGGCGGGTGCTGTAAGCCAGCCCCGCCTAGGATTATGAGTGTTCTGAGTTGGAATTGTTGGGTAATTGGTCTTTCCTCGAATGTTCAGTTCCTTAAAGACGTAGTACGTCAAGAAAGACCATCTTTTGTTTTCTTATGTGAGACTATGGATAATAGAGGAAGAATGGGGAAGGTGCGTAGAACGTTGCAGTTTGATGGTTTGATAGTTGTTGATTCCGTTGGAAAGAGTGGGGGACTAGCTCTGTTGTGGAAGATTAAGGATCAAGTTAAACTTCGAAGTCTATCCAAAAATCATATTGATGTAGAGGTTAGTGAGGATGGTAAGGATACATGGAGACTAACGGGAGTTTATGATGAGCCAGACAGGCAACAACGAAGAAAAACATGGGACTTGTTGAGGACTTTGGCTAGAGATGCAAACCTACCTTGGTGCGTTATAGGTGAATTAAATAATGTCTTGGCTCAAAAAGATAAAATCGGTGATGCGTTGTATCCAAATTTGTTAGGTCCAAATGTGTTGTAGAGGGGGGGTGAATACAACTTTTCGATTATGAGAAGCAATAAATACGATGCAATAAATGAACACACAGATTCAAGGAATATATTTCTTTATATATAACTTGAAAAGGTTGCTACAACATTCATTACAAAGTATAACAGAAGTTCAGAGAGAAGTGAATGATTCTAAGCTCTGTGAATATACTCTCTCTCTTTTTCTTGTGTTTTTCTCAATATTGCTCACTAACTAAAACATTACACAAGTGCTTCTATTTATACTACATGTAATCTATGTCCTGTAGTCTTCAAAGACTAAGATGTACGTGGCCCAATGATGTCCACATAAATCTTGCCTTATCTTGAAAGCTTGGAAATCTGCCAATCAGAAGATGCCATGTGTCATGTTGAAGCTGCACTCTAAGTAGAACTTCTACTTGAGAATTTCTACTTAGCCATCTCGAAATTTCTAAGTCGAACTTCTACTTAGAAATATTCTACTTGGCCATCCAGAACATTTAGTACTTAGAAAATATTCTGGTCTTCAACTTGAAACTTCAATGCACATCTTGAGCTTGTGATATCTTCATGTCTTCTTTATTCTTCGGCAAGCTCTTGAACATGGATCTTTATTACTGACATAAACTTGCTATCAATGTCCTGACACTTGATGCACTGGTCTGGTTCATAAGTGACTAGTCTTGATAGTGTTTCTGCTTCTTGAATAAATTACCATATTCACTTAGTAACTTGGCTTTCCAATATTTGCTTTCCTTCTTGTTCACTTGAAATCAATTGGTCTTGTTGATACTGATAGTTATGATCTTGATTCTCGATTTCTCAAATCACTGAGGCCTGAACAACTTTGACTTGAACTTCTCTCAATGATTTCTTCTTGGCTTGATCATAGTTAACATGTTCAATTGTATCAATTACCTTGTCTTCATTTAGTGTTGATTTCTTGTGACTTCTTGTTCTTGATTGTCTTCTGATTAAGTATCTTTTCTTTTAATTGAGTTACATTAGTTATAGTGTTACAAGTTAATACACTCTGCCTTTCAATCTCCCCCAATTTGATTGTCTAACAATGACATTCAAATTAATGAAGGATAACTCAACTAAACAATGAGACGAGAAAAGATAATTAACATTACAGTCTTGAAAAATATACAATTGAAAAATACTTGAAAACAATACAAAGAACTTAAACTAGAACCAGAATTCGAACCTCGAATTAAAGATCATTTGAATGATTCCTATCACCTAGATTATTTCATATCTTTTAGTCAAACTTATATCACCTTATTGGATTCACTCTAAGGTGAATTTTCCTCAAGTGAGTTAAAGCAACCGAAAGACATGAAGTTTTTCCAACTTCAAGTTCACACCACTCTGACCTTTAACCCTAATTCCGTTTCCTTTTCCTAGCTTCAGCAGCTTGGTCTTTTTCTTCTTTCTGCCTTCTGCGCTTCTCCTCCTGCTGCTTTTGTTTCTTATATACTGGATCATGAAGCTGCGTCCACCTAGCATTCAACAAACTTACTGCTTCCATTTCTAGAGGGTTCCTGGGTTCTGGGTAAGGATGTTTGAAAAGCCTTCTGAGTTTGTCCACCTCCTGAGTAGTCCTGATCTCTGGAATGTCCTCAAATTTCTTCATTATAAGCCGAGGTTTCCTATGAGTTTTATCAGCTTTAAACTGACAATAGATCATTTTGGGATAGCCCTTGACACGGTTAGTATTGTGGACACTAGCCGCATCTTGATCCAATCGCTTCTTTTCCACTACTACATCAGACAGGTAACTCACGAGTCTCTGCTTTTCTGTCACATACTTAACTTCCACATCTTCCCATTTGAACACATATAACACTTTCTCCAGAAATACAGCATCTTGAGTCTGCAGCAGCCATTGTTTACTCATATGCAAGAATGTTTGATTCTGGTCTGCATCTATGAATACTAAGGCATCAGCTGTATTATCAACAAAAGAGTGTATCCAGTATACACTATCTCTTCCTGGAACACCAACTGCCTCCCTTATCTCTCCTTGTTCCAGTTCTCCAGTAGGAAGATTCAGAGCTTCATCTACATTCTTCATAGCTTGAAGAATATTCCATTTCTTCTCTATTAGCTCTGGTTCAATCTTCACATTATCAAGAGGGTTTGGAGCAATGATATCACACTTCCACACCTCATTGCTCTTCTTGAATATGGCACTTTCAATGATCTTCACTGATTTATCTTTAAGCTCAGAAGCGAATCCCTTACCCATCATTTGTCTACAGACGGCCTTAAGAGATTCCACTGAAAGTTCCATTAAGTCCTTTTCCTCCAAGCTCACCCTCTTCAATTTACTGTCAACCACCATCCGGACAACATTTGGATATGCTGAGAATTCTGGACCCTTGTCCTCTGCTAGCCGCATTAACTGATCCCTATACAGAATGCTTAGATTCTCAGAATGAGAGTATTGAATTTTTGTTGCTAGCAAGAACAACTCTGATGCAGATCTTCTCGTCATGAATTGGTCATCCACATACATGAAAGACATTGGGACTCCTTCTGTCAAAGACAAGATAACCTGCCACTCCTTTTGCGTTGCATTGTATCCAACCCTGACTTTAGAAATTAATCTCTTTAAAGCACTCAAGTAGTCAGTAGTCATTGGATTCTGCAAATTTAGGTTGTAGAACAGATCATCTGCCTCCTTGTTATGAGCTCCTTTCGTACATGGTCCCATCAATATCTTCCTTGCGTCATCCCACTTCTGCCCTAACCTTCTATTGTCCAGATCAATTTGAGGATCAGCTAGCCTTGCAAGCTCATAATCGTACTGCTTCCCTTGTAGCTCCGCTTTCTTTTCCTGAAACGCAGCACGATCTTGCATTGCCTTCGTTTTAAAGAACTCAGCTTGATCTAAGGCTAACTTTTGAGACTTCAGGGTTTCCTCATCAACAGTAATTTCTTCAGGCCTTCCGACAGACATCCCAGCACCTCCACCTTGATCTTTCAATGATCTCTTTATAGCATGTTTCAAAGGTGCGTCTTCCATATCGGAATCTGAGTCAAGTACCACCTGTACTTTTTCTTGATAACTCAGGTCAACGAATGGCTCATCTTGCTCAATCGCTATGGCCTTACCCTTTTTCCTTCTCAGAGCCTCTTCATCAATAGACGGCTCAATTTCTATTTCTTTTACAAGATCAGCTTGTTCTGGAATTTCTTCGATTTGAACTCCCTGCTGTCTCGTCTCCTTTATACTCTCCCCCTTAGGTGAGTTATCCTGAACTCCACCCTGGTCTCCAGATCCACCAGCTACGTAAGAATCTTCAAAACCAGAACCATAGGGTCCTGCTCCACTAGCACCACCTGTACCAGCATCGGGGGGAGGTTGTTGCGGCGTGAAACACTCTGGGGGCACAAAACTTCTGATTGCGAACATAACTCTACTGATCTCCACAGCCAGAGTATCCATTGTAAGCTCCATTGCTCCCATCCTGTCATTCAGAGTGTTTCCCAAGACACCAGCAGCATGGCCCAAGTCATTTACCTTGTTTGTCAAATCATTAAAAGCTGTAGCTTGACTTGCCATTCGTGCTACGTAGTCGTCAAGAGCCCTTTGATTGTTTCCAACGTTCATCCCTAACTGCCCCATCGTCTGCCCAAACTGCTTCATTTGATTTTCCATAGAAGTCATACGTGAATCAATATTTTCAATGTTAAGGGACGGTGTTTGGTTTAGGTGACCTCGCTCTAATACTCGTTCTGTTAGTATTTGACGCTCGGTTTCGGGCCTTAAAAATGAAGGTCCCTCTCTCCCTAACCTCTCACACACACTCCCTGTCTCACGCTCGTGTATGTCTTCAATAATTGATCCAAAATATGAAGCAGTACCTGCAGAAACTGGATAAGCAATATAATTTGCAGTTATGGGATCAATTGCTGTTTGTTCCTAAGTTGGAATCTCAGGCTGAGAGGCTACAAAGTGTTCTTGTACGACATCAGAACCGATCCTCTTTGTAGCATCAGTACGTACCGATGAAGGTACGGCTGAAGCTTTTAAAGCTTCATGTCCTTTTGAAGCAACAGTATCTTCAAGAGGTACATAATCATCATCAAAATCCCTATGTGCAGATTGTTCAAGGGGTGAACCACTCTCGTGAGGTGGAGTGGTTGCGTGTGACACGCTAGGGTTTGACTGAGGTTTAGAAGTAGCAGCATGAGAAATTTTGGCTTTCTTTCGAATAAGAGGCTGCTCTTCGGGGTCACTCTCCTCATCATTTCCTACATCTATATGTGCTGGCTGTTTGGATTCCGGTGACATGGGTGACAAAGAATTAGAAATATAGCTCTCACCCTGGGATAGATCCTGCGGGCTAGCAGTCTCTTGGGTCTGGGAATCAGAAACATAGGAAGAGGAATGAGTAGAATGTAGAGAGAGATTACCTGATTCATTACCTTGTTCGTCACCGCTTTGCTCATCAGGAATCTCTTCAAATGCCTCAACATGAGCAGACCGATTCTGAGCATGTGATGAAACTTGCGAGAATTCCATCAAAGTGGTAACTCCCTCATCATATGTAAGCCACTGTTGTAAGGTATCAGGAATTTACATCGGTTTTCCATGATGTTTATTCTGATTATCAATTGTCGAAAGTGACTTAGTGCCCATCCCTAGTGGTGCAGATGTTTGACTTCTGGCAAAACTCTGTCTAACTGCAAGAGCATCCTTCGGTATTAAATGATTAATCAGCATCTGTAAGAACCGAGGAAACCAGCAGACAACATCTTTTGTGTTGAGGTCCCTGCTTGCAAGAGATCCCATAACACCAACTATCTCCGAGAGAACTATGCGTCCATAATTTATATTCAGTTCTCTTGCTAGGGCAATTCCAAGGTTTTGCATGGGAATGGAAATTTGATGGAAATCACTTTCTCGTGCCCGAAAACATCTTGTGATGGCCTCGAAAAAGTAATTCCATTCCACATGAAAAAATTGTTTTTGGATGTTTCCAGTGATCCGTCCAGACGGAGGATAACATCCTATTTCTTCAAAGAAACTGACCCGCTAAGGTAAACCTGAAACCAAAGGGGGTTGATTTGCTCCCAAAAGAAACTGCACTAGTCCATAATTGTTGTAAAGCATCATGTACTAGTGTAGGTTTAGCAGTAAAAGCATCGCTAGCTTTGGAATACAAATTGAGAAATCGTATCCAAGACTTAAAGCGCGGGAGTTGATCACCAATTTCCGTAGAAATATTATAAAAATTGTTTTTAGCAAGTGAAAATTGGTGAGCCATTTTAATTAAAATGTTTTTCCTTTAAAAGATGTGAATTTTAATATTAATTTCTGAAAAACAATTAATTTTAGAATTAACCGTTATATCCCTTTTAATTTATCAAGAACAACAAAAGTCCCTTTTTGAAAAATTAAACTACGGGATCCAATTAACAGTTAATGGAGGGCAAATTTCAACCAAATAACTAAATCTGCTTTAACAGTGAGGTTCGTGTGTGTGAAATCGTTTTTGTATAGATCTGTGAAATTGTGTGTGTATATACGTGTGTATATATCGATGAAGATGAACAGTTATACAAGACACAATCACAGAGATTAATGATGATACACAGGTAAGAGGAGTCTAAAATCGGGCATTAATTCGTGGTCTGTATGAGTTTAATCACAAAAATCACGAACAATGGTCTGAATGTCGAAATCGCCTGTATGTATATGTGTGCGGCTGTAAAACTGAATTAGGTAAAAGTGAAATGAAATCATCGAGTTAGAGATGTATATATAGACATTAATGTGAAATGACTAAAGTGTCCCTGTTAAAAAATATGAAAACTCTAAGTACATACAGGGAGAACCTAAGTCGAAGTCTTATCTCGAAGTCTATCTCGAAGTCTATCTCGAACATATTAAGTCGAACTTCGAGATGGAGTTCGAGATAGCTGTTAACTCGAAAAACTTGAACCATTTATCTATTAAAGACCATGTAAACAGCACAAACCACCAACATTACTAGGGAAACCTATCTCGAAATTCAAGTAGAAATTCGAGATAGACTTCGAGTTAGGAGTTAACTCGAAAAAATCCCCTAAAGACCAACTGAGAACTCTATCTCGAACATCAAGTCGAAATTCGAGTTGATTTTCGAGATAGAGGATAACTCGAAATTTTTAACTAATTCGAAGTTATTCTCTCAGATTATTTCAAAAAATATCCCCTATAAGATAGACATTAGATGGAATATTTTGAATAAAGAGATAGGCACACTGGTAACTCAAATTCGAATCCTAAGTCGAATTTCGAGATAAATTTCGAGATAGAGGCTAACTCGAAATTTTTTTCCCAGACTTAGAATTTTCAAAACTTCACTCTGGAAGCTCAAATCGAAATTCAACTAGAATTTCAAGATGAGTTTCGAGATAGTGATTAACTCGAAATTTTGAAGATACTTAGATTAATTTGACAATTTTTCTTTGAAAAACTCAACAATTAATTTTGCCAAATTAATATAAATATCAATTCAAGGATTTTTAATATATGACATAATTAAAACATTCCTTGATAATTCTAAGGCCTCTAATTACATGAAAAACACAGGTAAATTCATCTAAAAATCATGCAAAATTTAGAATATTATGAATTTAACTCCCCCTATGATCATGCAATCTAACAAGCATAAATTCAAAGATTTGTGCTATAAAAGACACTTAAAACACACTGAATTCATGCAAAATCACACTATATGCACCCTATAATAATCATTAATTAGGCATTTTAAAGTCTAAACACATAATGATTAAATAGCTTGCATATACAAACATAACCATGGATTTTACAGATAGAAGGCTTTACTAACTTGTGTTAAGCATTCCCAATTCACCAACCAACCTATTGAATGTTACTTCATCAAGAGGTTTGGTGAATATATCTGTAATTTGTTGCATTGTGGGCACGAAATGTAGCTCCACAGTCCCCTCCTCGACATGTTCTCTTATGAAGTGATACCTGATGTCGATGTGCTTGGTTCTTGAGTGATCTACAGGATTGTTGGTTATGGCAATGGCACTTGTGTTGTCACACATAATTGGAATTTTCTTGTGCTCCATGCCATAATCCTTCAATTGGTTCCTCATCCACAGTATTTGAGCTACACAGCTTCCAGCAGCAATGTACTCAGCTTCAGCAGTAGAAGTAGATACTGTATGTTGCTTTTTACTTTGCCAGGACACCAATCTTCTGCCAAGAAATTGACAAGCACCAGATGTGCTTTTCCTATCAATCCTGCAACCTGCATAGTCTGAATCCGTATAGCCAATTAGATTAAAACCTGTATCTCTTGGGTACCAAATTCCTAGATTTGGTGTGCCCTTGAGATACCTAAAAATTCTTTTGACGACTATGAGATGTGATTCTCTAGGATCCGCTTGGAATCTTGCACATAAACAAGTCGCGAACATTATATCGGGTCTACTTGCAGTTAAATAGAGAAGTGAGCCAATCATACCTCGATAGCTTGTGATGTCAACTGATTTACCTGATTTGTCTTCATCAAGCTTCGTGGCTGTTGCCATGGGAGTCTTAGCTGCTGATGCATCTTCTAGATTATACTTCTTGAGTAAATCTCTGACGTACTTGGATTGACAGATAAAGATACCATCTTTTCTCTGACTGATCTGTAATCCAAGGAAGAAAGACAGCTCTCCCATCATGCTCATCTCGTATTTCTCTTGCATTAGCTTAGCAAATTTCTCGCACAAGCGCTCATTAGATGACCCGAAGATAATATCGTCCACATAGACTTGAACAAGTATTAAATCATTCTTCACATTCTTATAGAACAATGTTTTGTCAATTACTCCCATAGTAAAACCACTTTCAATTAAGAATACGGATAGGGTTTCATACCAACATCTTGGGGATTGCCCGAGGCCATAGACAGATTTGAAGAGAAGATACACAAAATCTACAAGTTCTGGATCAATGAAGCCAGGCGGCTGTTCCAGATACACTTCTTCTTCTAACTCTCCGTTCAGGAAGGCACTTTTCACATCCATCTGGAAAACCTTGAAGTTCTTATGTGCTGCAAATGCCAAAAACATCCTGACTGCCTCAAGTCTTGCAACTGGTGCATAGGTCTCATCATAATCAATTCCTTCTCGTTGAGAATAACCTTTTGCAACCAAACGAGCCTTGTTTCGTGTTACAAGTCCGTTTTCATCCATTTTATTTCTGAATACCCACCTTGCTCCAATTACTGATTTGTTCTTTGGTCGGGGTACCAGCTTCCAAACTTTCTGCCTTTCAAACTGATTGAGTTCCTCTTGCATTGCAATCACCCAATCAGCATCACCAAGAGCTTCTTCTATTTCTTTAGGTTCAAGCTTGGATAAGAACCCAGAATATAAGCAAATATTAGCCAGGTCAGCTCTTGCATTTCTTCTAGTAGACACACCAGCATCTGGATCACCAATAATTAATTCAAACGGATGGTCTCTATTCCATACCCGTTCTCTTGGAAATTGTCTTGATGATTCAGCATGACTTTCTGAGTTGTGGTGCTGACTACTTTGATTACTTTCACTAACTCCCCCTGAGTTAGTACCAGCTCCTACAGAACTAGAGTCAACTCGACTCGAGCCTTGAACAGTAGTTCTTGAGCTGCTATTTACTCCCCCTGAGTTGTTGCCGGTTCGTACTGAAAAAGTCTCTCCTGATCTTGTAGAATTAGCTTGTTCACTAGACTCAGGTTCTTCATGTACACTTGGAACATTTAATGGGACAACCAACTCAGGATCATCTTCAAGTTCTTCTAAGTCCAGATTCTGAAATTTTAGGGACTCAGGTTCACTAGAATCTCTTGAAATTGATGAGAGTTTGGTATCGTCGAATCTGACGTTGTAGCTTTCAGTCACTTTTCGATCATTTACTAAGAACACCCTATAAGCTGCTACCACATCTGTGGAGTAACCAACAAAGATTCCTTCACGAGCTTTTACTGCAAACTTGCCTAGATTTTCATCATCTATAAGTACATAGCATTTTGCTCCGAAGACATGAAAGTATTTGATTGTTGGTCTTCTTTCGTTCATTAGCTCACATGGTGTCTTTTCTTTATCTTTTATGATCAAGGATCGATTTTGAGTGTAACAAACGGTACTCACTGCTTCTGCCCAGAAATACAGAGGAAGTTTCGAATCATACAACAAAGTTCTTGCTGCTTCAACCAATGTTCTATTCTTCCTTTCAACTACTCCATTTTGTTGTGGAGTTCTCGGGGCTGAATACTGACGACGTATTCCCTTAGATACACAGAAGTCATTTAGCACTGCGTTTTTAAATTCAGTACCATTGTCTGATCTAATCGTCTTCACAGTAAGTGTTGAAACATTCTCAATTTGAGTGATGTGATCAATGATTAGGAAAGGTACTTCGTCTTTCGTCATTGAGAACAATACCCATGTATACTTGGAGAAGTCATCCACGATTACCAATGCATATCTTTTCCTAGATAAAGATAGGACATTCACTGGGCCAAACAAATCCATATGAAGAAGTTGCAGAGGCTCAGTGATACTAGAAATTTCTTTGCTTTTATGCGATGCTCGTTTCGACTTTCCCATTTCACAGGCTTCACAGAGTCCTTTCGGAGCGAACTCCATTTGAGGTAGATCTCTCACAAATTCTCGCCTCGCGAGAGCATTCATCGTTTTGAAGTTTAAGTGAGATAACTTTTTGTGCCATAACCAGCTTTCATCATCCGAAGCTTTGCTGTAGAAACAGGTGACTTCATTCTGATTTGCTGAATCCATGTCTGCAACAAAAAGATCTGCCTTTCGAACTCCTCTCAAAGCCAGTGAACCTTCCTTGATGTGAGTGATTGATACACCTTTCTTGTTGAAGACAATTTCGTAACCTTTGTCACAGAATTGACTGATACTCAACAAATTATGCTTTAATCCCTCAACATAGGAAATATCTTCAATGATGACATTGCCAGTTTTCAGTTTGCCATATCCCTTTGTCACACCTATGCTGTCATCTCCAAAGGTAACATAAGGGCCAGCTTTCATAACCAACTCTGTAAGCAGGGACTTGTTTCCAGTCATATGCCTCGATGTTCCACTGTCTAGCACCCATATAACTTTATTTCTTTTCTGCTTAATGCCCTGCAATGACAGATTGGTTAGACTTTCTTCGGAACCCAACTTTGATTGGGCCCGGCTTTTCGATAAGATTTAGAATCAACAGATTTAACAACAGGAGATGCACTTTTCTTAACATTACTAGAGCTTTCGACTTTCTCCTTTCCTTTCTCAGACTTGACATATTTATCAGTCCTAGGAGAAGGTTTGTCACTCCTAACTTTAGGAGGACTGACAGTCTTAGCTCTCACATGCTTTTTCTTGATGTTTGAACTAGCAGCAGTATTTGAGCATGACTGGCTAGATGCATTCATTAAATTCACAAAAGTTTGCATGACGTTAAAAGTGCATGGCATACAATTAGGTTGACCACACTGTGCATGATTCGGATGCAGATTATTCATTGTGTGTGTGACAGGCATGGCATGTGCAGCAGGAACATTTATGTTAGCTTTACATGCATAAGAAAGATGTTCAGTAGATTTGCAGTGATAACATGCTTTCTTTATTCGTTCAGCCTTAACCTCTTTTATGCCTTTCTTCCCTTGTTGTTTAACAGCCTTAGCTCCTATTCCTAGTCTAGATTCATTACTAGGGAAATTGATTTTAACTTGTTTGATAGGAGTTATAGGTTGTGCTTTCTGGCGATCTTCCATCTCAATCTCATATCTAGCTATCAATTCAGTCTCTTCTTCTTCTATTCTAGGAACAAGGTGTTTGTAGATGGGTTTGATAGAAGATTTAAAAATGCTAGGAATATCATTTTTAAGGTCACTAGAAGTAGTGTCGATAGGTCTCTTCCCTTCTTTCTTATAAAGGTTAGAATAATCAAGTCCTACACCTACTCCAGTTATCTTCTTAAATACGTCATTATCTACATACACTTTACTAGCAGCTAGTTTGTAAGCTTCACATTTAGTTTCTAACTCAGCTAGTTTGTTCCTTAAACATGATTCTATTTCTGCCTTAAGGACGAGCTTGTGTTCCAAAGATTTAATAAAATCTCTTAGAGAAGTATCTACAGTGCAAGCAGCCTCTAACTCTTCCACTTTTGCCTCAAGCATTCTGCTTTTGGCGACAAGTGTTTTCTGTTCCTTTTGAGAAGTGTCTAGGCTTTTGCACAACATGTAGATCTCTTCGCTAAGAGCCCCGTTCTGTTCCTTATAATCATCAATAGACATTTCTACTTTAAGGGTTAGAACTGGTACCTCTGGTTCCTCTGATGTCTCAGCCATGAGCGCAAAGTTTGCTACATGAGTAACATCTTCCTCATCTGAATCATCCCAAGCTCTTCCTTCTGTTACTACTAAAGCTCTTTTACCATGTTTTTCTTTCACCAGCGATTCATACTTGCTTTTGAGGGCTTCAAATGTCTCTTTTGGATAAGTCTGTTTAGGCTTTTTGCAGTCCGAGGCAAAGTGTCCAGGTTCTCCACAGTTATAGCATTTGAACTTCATTTTGAAATCCAAAGGAGATTTGTAGCTGGTACTCTTGCCTTTGCTTTTGTAGCCTGATGAACTACCACCGCCCTTAGCAGCCCGATAGTAAGATGAAGAATTTCTCTGTGGTCGGTTGCTCTTTCTGAATCTCATGTTGCTGAACTTCCTTGCCATGTATGCCACGACACTATCGTCCATGTTGTCCAGCTCTTCTTGGGTGAAGTAGTCATCATCACTGTTAGATGCGCACTCGTCATCATTATCAACTTGATGTGGTGCAAGTGATGATTTAGGCTTTGCTGCAACCATTGCCTTCTTAGACTCTTCCTCATCAGCAACTAATCCTGATGCAGTTTCTTTTCCTTTTGAATCATTGTCCCATGCTTGATCTTGAAGTGTTTCCAGCTCATAGGTCTTTAGAATTCCATAATATTCTTCCAGAGAAGTTGTATGCAAATCTCTGGTTTCTCTGATTGCGTAGACTCTATGTTCAATACTCTTTGGCTGGTTCCTCAGATATCTCGTATTGGTTTCAACCATGGGGAGAGTAACACCTCTCAGATTCAAATCTAATACCAACTGACTGAATCTTAGATAGACGTCTGTTATGCCTTCTCCTTTTCTTATTCTGAAGGTGTCATACTCCATCTTGAGTATAAGTGTCTTGTTGCTTCTAACCTCTGCAGATCCTTCCATGACAACTTCTATCTTGTCCCAAATCTTCTTTGCTGTATTCAAACCTTTGACTATGTTGAACATTTCATGATCGAGAGATTCCATCAAGGTTTGTCTTACAGAAGTATCATAAGCTATTTTCTCCTTGTCAGCATCCGTAAAGTCCGCTGCCTTTTTAGGCTCAGACCGAGCAGGTATAACCTCCTCTCCTTCCGTACGCTCAGGAATAGCTTTCATTGGAACGAATTTACCCTTTTCAAGGACTTCCAGATACTCAGGGTTAATAGTCTCTATGTAGAGTCTCATTCTGAAAACCCATTCTTCATAGTGATCTCGGTTGAACATTGGGATCTTGAAAGAATTTTTAGGAGCCATTTTAAATCTGGTCACTAAAAGTTTCTAAGTACCCAAGACTAGGCTATGTAGAATATCTATGTAGAACTTCTGCCAAGTCGAAATTTTTCTAAGTAGAAATTTTGCTCAAGTCGAAATTTCTCTAAGTAGAAATTGTCCAAGTCGAAATTCACCAAGTAGAAATTGTCCAAGTCGAAATTCTATGTAGAAAATCTCAAGTAGAAATTCTATGTAGAACTTTTGTCCTTAGAATAAATTTTTCTGCAGATTACTTTAATATTGAATAAACAATATCACCTTTTTGACTTTTGATACTTTACACACCGAAAGCAACTAACCCACTTGCTAGGCACTGAGTATGTCTTGTACACTTTCGGCCAAGGAATAATTATCAAATCAAAAGTACAAAAACACCTTTTTGACTATCTTATTTGTTTGAAAAAGGAGATCAAAAAGTTGTTGGGTTATCTTCTTTGATAAGAACAGATGATGAACACTCAAGAACACCAAATATCAATGAACCCAGATTAATTCACAAAAATTAATTAAAATACACCCAAGCCAAATAATCACACCTGGAGTATTTAAATAATTTTTCCCTGATGAGTTTTCACTGGAAACGAATTAAAGCACACTTTTCGAAAAAATGAAAAGTAGATCTAGAAAATGAAAACTCACGATTCTTCTACCAAACACAAGGATCTATGTTTTGTATGTTAAACATCCGCTCTGATACCAATTGTTAGGTCCAAATGTGTTGTAGAGGGGGGGTGAATACAACTTTTCGATTATGAGAAGCAATAAATACGATGCAATAAATGAACACACAGATTCAAGGAATATATTTCTTTATATATAACTTGAAAAGGTTGCTACAACATTCATTACAAAGTATAACAGAAGTTCAGAGAGAAGTGAATGATTCTAAGCTCTGTGAATATACTCTCTCTCTTTTTCTTGTGTTTTTCTCAATATTGCTCACTAACTAAAACATTACACAAGTGCTTCTATTTATACTACATGTAATCTATGTCCTGTAGTCTTCAAAGACTAAGATGTACGTGGCCCAATGATGTCCACATAAATCTTGCCTTATCTTGAAAGCTTGGAAATCTGCCAATCAGAAGATGCCATGTGTCATGTTGAAGCTGCACTCTAAGTAGAACTTCTACTTGAGAATTTCTACTTAGCCATCTCGAAATTTCTAAGTCGAACTTCTACTTAGAAATATTCTACTTGGCCATCCAGAACATTTAGTACTTAGAAAATATTCTGGTCTTCAACTTGAAACTTCAATGCACATCTTGAGCTTGTGATATCTTCATGTCTTCTTTATTCTTCGGCAAGCTCTTGAACATGGATCTTTATTACTGACATAAACTTGCTATCAATGTCCTGACACTTGATGCACTGGTCTGGTTCATAAGTGACTAGTCTTGATAGTGTTTCTGCTTCTTGAATAAATTACCATATTCACTTAGTAACTTGGCTTTCCAATATTTGCTTTCCTTCTTGTTCACTTGAAATCAATTGGTCTTGTTGATACTGATAGTTATGATCTTGATTCTCGATTTCTCAAATCACTGAGGCCTGAACAACTTTGACTTGAACTTCTCTCAATGATTTCTTCTTGGCTTGATCATAGTTAACATGTTCAATTGTATCAATTACCTTGTCTTCATTTAGTGTTGATTTCTTGTGACTTCTTGTTCTTGATTGTCTTCTGATTAAGTATCTTTTCTTTTAATTGAGTTACATTAGTTATAGTGTTACAAGTTAATACACTCTGCCTTTCAATCTCCCCCAATTTGATTGTCTAACAATGACATTCAAATTAATGAAGGATAACTCAACTAAACAATGAGACGAGAAAAGATAATTAACATTACAGTCTTGAAAAATATACAATTGAAAAATACTTGAAAACAATACAAAGAACTTAAACTAGAACCAGAATTCGAACCTCGAATTAAAGATCATTTGAATGATTCCTATCACCTAGATTATTTCATATCTTTTAGTCAAACTTATATCACCTTATTGGATTCACTCTAAGGTGAATTTTCCTCAAGTGAGTTAAAGCAACCGAAAGACATGAAGTTTTTCCAACTTCAAGTTCACACCACTCTGACCTTTAACCCTAATTCCGTTTCCTTTTCCTAGCTTCAGCAGCTTGGTCTTTTTCTTCTTTCTGCCTTCTGCGCTTCTCCTCCTGCTGCTTTTGTTTCTTATATACTGGATCATGAAGCTGCGTCCACCTAGCATTCAACAAACTTACTTCTGAGAGGGACAGAGGCATGGATTGAAATTCGACTTGACAGGGCTCTAACATCTGAGTGTTGGCTAAGTTTGTTTCCGGGAGTAAAATTATACAATGTGGAGGGAACGACTTCGGATCATAGCCCAATTTTGCTGGTGCCAGATGAGGTTAAAAAGATGGTGGGAAAAAGGAAGTTCCGGTTTGAAAACGCGTGGCTGACTGAGCCTATGTGCAACCAGTTGGTAATGGAAGGTTGGAAGTTAGGGGATAATGCAGATATTCAGACAAAAATAAAGTTTGTTAGCGACAATCTCTTTCAATGGGGACAGGAAATAACTGGTAAGTTTAGTAGTCGAATCAAGGGTTGCAAGAAGGAGATGCGAAAACTGAGGAAATATCGAGATAATGAGTCTGTGCAGAAATATAATGAGTTGAAAGATAAGTTACTTCTTATTCTCGAACAGAGGGAGATTTTCTGGAGGAAAAGGTCAAAGCAGTTGTGGCTTCATTCTGGTGATAAAAATAGTAAATATTTTCATGCTTCAGCGAGCGTTCGTAGGAGGAATAACCAGATTATTCGATTAAAGGATGGGGAGGGTAGTTGGGTCGATTGGGAGAGTGGTTTAGCAGAGCATATTAGAGAACAATTTTCTCATTTATTCATTGATACTCAAACGGAATGGCGGGAGGTAGTGGATTGTGTGGAATCAAAAATAATTGTGAATCAGAATGCTGAATTGCTTCAAGAGGTGACTGAGTTGGAAGTTAAAACGGCCGTGTTTCCGATGGGACCTGACAAGGCACCGGGACCAGATGGAATGACCCCGGCATTTTATCAAAAACACTGGTCGATAGTGGGGGAAGATGTAGTTCATCTAGTGAGAGAGTTCTTTAAAGATGGGACACTTCCAGACAACATAAATGGCACAAATGTTGTGCTCATTCCGAAGAAGAAGAGTCCGGTGAGTGTTAGTGATTTAAGGCCGATCTCTTTATGCAATGTCTTAATCAGAATAGTGACCATAGTTATGGCTAATCGGTTGAAAGTTTTGCTGGATGGTGTGATTTCTGAAAATCAGAGTGCGTTTATTCCTAGGAGGTTGATCACGGATAATGTTATGGTGGGGTATGAGATGATTCACTTTTTGAAAAGAAAACGGCGAGGCAAGAAAGGGTATATGGCTTTAAAAATTGACATGAGTAAGGCGTATGACAGGATTGAATGGGATTACCTTCGAGAAATTTTGTGTAAGTTGGGTTTTGACGATTGGTGGGTTCGTTTAATTCTTAGGTGTGTCACTTCTGTGAAATATACTATTATGCACGGGGCAAGAGAGATGGGGCCAGTAGTTCCTACTAGGGGGCTCAGACAAGGGGACCCCTTGTCCCCGTATCTGTTCATCTTATGTGTAGAAGGTCTATCTGCACTGTTACGTAAATATGAGAGTCAAAAGTTTATTCAAGGAGTTAAAGTGTGTCGGAATGCTACTCCAATAAATCATCTTTTGTTCGCTGATGATAGCTACCTTTTTAGAAATGCAACTGAGTCAGGGGCGCTAAAAATGGCAGATTTATTGCAGAGTTACGAGGAGGCGTCGGGTAAGAGAATAAATTTATCAAAATCTTCAGTGGTTTTTAGCTTAAATGTGGACAGTGACAGCAAAGATAAAATATGTCAGGTGCTACAAATGAATGAAGCAGATGAGTCTGTAAAGTACTTGGGCTTGCCTAATCTAATTGGTCAAAACAAATCTGGCATTTTGGGTTTCCTGAAGGAAAAAATGAAACAGAGGGTGCTCTCATGGAAAGAGGGGTGGATCACACAAGCGGGGCGAGAAGTCTTAATAAAGAATGTTGCACAGGCTATGCCAACTTATGCTATGAGTTTGTTTCTTCTGCCGTTGGAAATCATACGAGATTTTGAGAGAACTTTATCGAAGTACTGGTGGGGAGAGAAGGGGAATGCGAAGCCAGGGATTCATTGGATGAGCTGGGAGAGGATGAGTAGACACAAATTGGAGGGTGGGTTGAGTTTTAGAGACTTTCATAGTTTCAATGTTGCCCTTTTATGTAAACAGGGATGGAGATTAGTGACTAGGCCTGAGAGACTGTCGAGTAAAATTTATAAAGCAAGGTATTTTCCGAATGGTCATTTCTTTGATGCAGAACTGGGGAGTAGTCCTAGCTTTATTTGGCGGAGTATCTGGGAAGCTAAACAGGTGGTTAAGTTGGGTGCTCGGTGGAAAGTGGGGGATGGTAGTCGCATTAAAATTATGCATAACCCATGGTTAGTTGACAGCACGAACCCTTACATAACAACTGAGTTGCAAGGGTTGGGTGAGGCAACTGTGTCGTCGTTGAGATCTGAGGATCGTCAGCATTGGGACGTAGAGGTGATTGAGGACTTATTTAACTATATAGATCAACAATGTATCTTAAATACCCCAGTTGGTGGCAATGGGGAAACAGATGAATTGTTCTGGAACGAGGATCTACATGGCGAGTATACCGTTAGGAGTGCCTATAGGTTGCTTCAAGAACAAAGAAATTTAAATTTGGATGATGGTAGCAGGGATTTATGGAAGAAATTCTGGAGGATAAAAGCTCCCCCTAAAGTTCTTAACATGGTTTGGCGAGCGATAAATCAGTGTCTACCAACGAGGATTAATCTGATTGTTAAACGAGTTCAAGTGAGTGAGATTTTTCCAGTCTGCAACGGAGCTTCTGAGACAATTATCCATGTGCTGGTAACTTGCCCGTTTGCTAATCAATGTTGGAGTCGTAGAGGTGGTTTTGTTCAGAGTGCAGAGGACTATATGTTTGATGGGTGGCTAAAGAAAATGCTGGATCATACGGGAAAGAAGATTCATGGAGAGATAGTAACTATGTGCTGGAGCATTTGGCAGGCAAGGAATCGATTGGTGTGGGATGATAAAAGAAGTGAAGCAAATTATGTGGTGTTTTCGATAAAGCAGTACCTTGCAGAGTGGAGGAAAGCCCAAAGTAGTTCGACAATGGCTCTGTATCGGGATGTAATCCAGGGAGACGGAGCAAGTTCTTGGGTCAAGCCAAAAAAGAATTCAGTCAAGGTAACAGTCGATGCTGCATTGTTTTCTGAGTCTTCGAAGTATGGTGTTGGTTTGTTTGCAAGGGATGATGCAGGTCAGGTTGTTCAAGGGAAATTAGAGGTGTTCGAAGGGGAGGTTAGACCGGAGTTTGCAGAAGCTGTAGCAATAAAAGAGGCTTTAAGCTGGGTAAAGTCTTGTGGCTGGAGAGAGGTGGTGCTGGAATCGGATTGCTTGGCAGTGGTGCAAGCTATTCGTAGCAATGTTACTCTACGATCTCCTTTTGGTTGTATAATAATGGAGTGTCGTAGAATGTTAGTCGAGTTAAACATTGCATTGTTTTTTATTACACGATCCGCCAACATGGCCGCTCACTGTTTAGCGAGAGAGTCATTGTTATGTCCAGGTCGTATGTTCGATAGGAGGTCTGTTCCTGTCGGGTTGGATTCTTGTTTGATAGCTAATTTGCTTGAGTAATAAAACTATTTTCGTCAAAAAAAAAAACATGAGCTTTAGGATTTAAAACTGTTAAACACAAAATTTCATAATCCTAATACTAACGATGCAATCCTGATGTCAATACTGATGACGTCAGTATACTGACAGCAATCCTAATCCTGATGCTTCTTAACAAGTCTATCATACTGAAATTTATCAAGGTACAATGTTACAGCTTAAGCATTTAACAATCAAATATAGATCCTGACAAGACATCATGTCTATAAGCTGAAAACAACATACCTTGCTACTTTTGCAGATGTTAAAGATCTAGAAATTTAACTCACTAACCAATCTAATGAATGTTGCCTCATCAAGTGGTTTAGTTAGGATATCTGCAAGCTGTTTGTCAGTAGGAACAAAATGAAGTTCCACAGTACCATTCTCAATATGTTCTCTAATAAAATGATACCTGACATCAATGTGCTTAGTCCTTGAATGTTGAACTGGATTTTCTGGAATTTTGATAGTACTAGTATTATCACAAAACATAGGAATATTACTAAGTGTCATACCATAATCCATCAACTGATTTCTTATCCAAAGGAGCTGTGCACAACAACTGCCTGCTGCTATGTACTCAGCTTCTGTATTTGAGGTTGAGATAGATTGTTGCTTCTTGCTTGCCCAAGAAATCAATCTGTTTCCCAAGAATTGACATGTACCTGTAGTGCTTTTCCTGTCTATTTTACACCCTGCATAATCAAAGTCTGAATAGCCAATTAGGGAGAAGTCAGATTCTCTAGGATACCACAAACCAAGATTTTGAGTTCCTTTGAGATATCTAAAAATTCTCTTCACGACAATTAAATGAGATTCCTTAGGATCACTTTGGAATCTAGCACATAAATAGGTAGAAAACATTATATCTGGTCTACTTGCAGTTAAATATAATAATGAGCCTATCATGCCTCTATAACTAGTGTTATCCACACTCTTTCCCTTAGGATCAGAGTCTAGTTTAGTGGCTGTTGCCATGGGTGTTTTTGCAACTGCACAGTCTTGAAAGTCAAACCTTCTTAAAAGATCTTTGATATACTTTGACTGATTAATGAAAATACCAATCTCAGTCTGTTTGACCTGCAAGCCCAAGAAATAATTTAGTTCACCCATCATGCTCATCTGATACTTAGACTACATAAGCTTGCTAAACTTAGCACACAACTTTTCATTAGTAGAACCAAATATAATATCATCAACATAAACTTGAACTAAAAGCAATTCACCTTTTATTTTTCTAAAGAATAGAGTTTTGTCAATTGTACCTCTTGTGAAGCCATTTTCAAGAAGAAATTTAGACAAAGTCTCATACCATGCTCTTGGTGCCTGCTTTAGTCCATGAAGTTCCTTGACAAGTTTGTAGACATGATTTGGAAACTTTGGATTAACAAATCCAGGTGGTTGCTCCACATACACTTCTTTATCAAGCTTGCCATTTAGAAAGGAACTCTTTACATCCATCTGGTATACCTTGAATTTTGAATGAGCTGCAAATGCAAGAAACATCCTGATGGCTTCCAATCTAGCTACAGGTGCAAAGGTTTCATCATAATCAATGCCTTCTTCTTGAGAGTAACCCTTGGCCACCAGTCTTGCTTTGTTTCTTACAATCATACCAGATTCATCTAGCTTGTTTCTGAAAACCCATTTTGCACCAACAATAGATCTATCTTTAGGTCTTGGTACCAGTTTCCAGACTTTGTTTCTCTCAAACTCATTTAACTCTTCCTGCATTGCTATTACCCAATCAGGATCCTGTAAGGCTTCTTCAACCTTCTTAGGCTCATTCTTGAGAGAAAGCAACTATACAAGCATTCATTTTGAATTGATCTTCTAGTTTGAACACCACTATTTGGATCACCAATAATCAAATCTTCAGTATGATCCTTTGTCCATTTTCTAACAGGTGGTAGATTGCCTCTACTAGATTCTCCCCCTAAGTTAGTGGTATTTCTTGTAGAAGAACTCTCTCTGCCTTCAAAAACTCCCACTTGATCAGTAGAATCAATACTGCTACTAGTTATTGATCTTTCCTCAGTAGACTCTGAAGGATCAGTTCCTGATGGAGTAGACTCTGTATAGATAGTCTGCTCCTGATGATCAATGTGTCCTCCTTGATTTATTTACTCCCCCTCAACAGTAGCATTCCTTTGAGAAGTAATAGAAATTCCTTCTGGAGAACCTTCATCATCACTGGAGAGTATCTCAGAATTCTTCAGATTTTCAAATTCCAATTTGTCATGGCTCTCATCAGTTTGCAGAATTCCAAATTTCTTGTCATCAAATGTAACATGAATTGATTCCATAACAATGTGAGTTCTGAGATTATAAACTTTGAAGGCCTTAGATGCTGAATATCCTAGAAAAATTGCTTCATCCGATTTGGCTTCAAATTTTCCAAGTTGTTCTGGATGAACTTTTAGGACATAGCATTTGCATCCAAAGATGTGAAAGTATTTCACACTTGGTTTCTTTCCTTTGATCATCTCATAGGGAGTCTTTCCATGACTATTTACCAAGGTACAATTTTGAGTGAAACATGCAGTGTTAATAGCTTCTGCCCAAAAATAGGTTGGAAGTTTTGCATCTACAAGCATGGTTCTTGCTGCCTCTATGAGAGTTCTGTTCTTTCTTTCCACTACACCATTCTGCTGAGGTGTACCAGGTGCATAGAACTGTTGAGTGATTCCATTAACTGCACAAAACTCCTCCATTGTAGAATTCTTGAATTCTGTACCATTGTCACTCCTAGGTACTTTGACTTTGTACTTAGAGCTATTCTGAATATTCTTGACAAGTTCAATGATTTGCTGAGGAGCTTCGTCCTTCTTGTGTAGAAAGAACACCCATGTGAACCTTGTGAAATCATCCACTATCACTAGAGCATATCTTTTCTTGCTGATAGACATAATGTTTACTGGACCAAACAGATCAAGATGTAGCATGTGAAATGGTTCAGTAATTGAATTTTTAGTCTTGCTCTTAAAGGTGGTTCTTCTTTGTTTTCCAAGCTGACACGCATCACAAAGTCCATCTTGCACATAATTTGCCTATGGTAGGCCTCTAACTAGATTGTGCTTAACAAGTTCATTAAGCTTATTGAAGTTGAGATGTGAGAGCTTCTTGTGCCAACTCCAGCTTTCATCATTTGTTGTTTTACTGTAGAGACATCTAACAATCCCTTTAGATGTATCACTTAAGCTGGCTTCATATATGTTACCATGTCTTTGACCAGTTAGAACAATGTCTCCATTCTGCATATTCAAGATTTTGCATCCTTCTTTGTCAAAGATTGATTTGTAACCTTTATTACCCAGTTGACTTATGCTTAAAAGAGTATGTTTCAAGCCTTCAACCAGTGCTACATTTTCTATGATGACATTCCCCAAAACAATTGAGCCATACCCCAGAGTTTCTCCTTTGTTACCATCTCCAAAAGATATTACTGGGCCAGCTTTCCTCTCAAACTTTGTAAGCAGGGACTTCTTTCCAGTCATATGTCCAGAGTATCCACTGTCCAAGATAATTGAATGCTTCTGTCCTGTGCCCTGCAAACAAAAAGTAACTAGTTAGAATTTTTTAGGACCCAAATTTGATTGGATCCTTTCTTACTAGATTTAGAAACAACAGGCTTTGAAGATTTTGCTTTTACTATACCTGTTGCAGAGTCACCCTTAGACTCTGATTTCACAAACTGTTTGTGACTAGGAGTTTCAGATTTCAGAGAATAATAGTCATAATACAGTTCATGATATTCTTTAAACATGTAAATGGAATGAAGTAAACTACCACAATGATAACATGATTTTTGTGGTTGGTATTGAATTTTCTGAGTCTTGGGGAATTTGGACTCAGTTTTCCAAGAAGGTTTTTGATTGCAGTCTAGGGCCAAATGATTATGATTTCCACACTTATAGCATTTTTTCCTAGGTGCATCAGGTACATTCTTGTAATTATTCTCTTTGTTAATACCTTCTTTTCCATTCCTATTTCTTTTGATCTTGCTAGACTCTGAAAGACCATCTAGTCTCTGTTTCAACCGAGACTTAGACAGAAACCCTATGTTTACATTCTTAGGTTTCTCTAACACTTTCTCATCTGAATTACTATTGTTAATTCTTTTGTGTACAACAGGGGTACCTTTTGAATCAACAAATTTAACATGATTAGGTTTAGAAACAATTTTCTTACCTTCAGATTTAGATGTGCTAGCTTCTACTTTACTATCATGATTAACAATAGCTACTTTCTTTTCTTGTCTAGCTTTATCAAAACCTAAACCATTAACTTTACCACGAATTCCACTTTCAAAGATCTCTTGAGTCTTTTTACCAGAATTGTTAATGGTCTTAATCACATCTCTCTCTTCCTCTAGTTCTTTTCTGACATAGTCATAAGCCTCAAGAATAACACTATAAACATGCTTAGCTTTATCAGAACTTAACTTATATTCTTTCATTTGAATTAACTCAGATTCAATAAAATTATTTCTATCAACTAACTTATCATTCTTAACCTTAAGTTCATCCCTTTCACTAGTAAGAATTCTAAAGTTAGTCATAAGATTCTTAAACTCAGCATGAATAGATCTAATTTCATCAGAATTTAAGCTATCAAATGAATCAAGAGAGTGAAGTGATACCTTAACAGAAGATGAAGAAGTTTTCTTTGGAGATCCAGGTTTGTCTGAAACATTTGCCATCAATGCAATATTATCATAATCCAATTCATCTTCAGAATCACTAGAATCAGCCCAATCCTTCTGTGTGACCATAAGTGCATTGCCCTTTCCTGAATTCCTAGGCTTCTTACACTCACTAGCAAAGTGTCCAAGCTCACTGTAGTTAAAGCACTTGATCTTGGCCTTATCAAGCTTGACAATTGTACTTTTGCTTTTGTCACTCTTCTTCTCCTCTTTCTTTTGAAAAGATCCTTTGCTAAATCTTCTCCTGTTGAATCTTCCTTTCTTGAAAGCTTTAGCAAACATAGCAAAGAGTTCCTGCATCTCTGATTCAGAATCACCGTTATCAGAGTCTATATCAGTAGTTTCTGACTCAGAACTTTCTTTGCTTTTATTCTTCCTTGAGTTCTTTACAGCAGGCTCATCATGCTGTTCCTCTGGAAGCTTCTTTGATTCAGATTGAGCAGTTAGTGCAACAGTCCTCATTTTTCCTTCACTCCTGCTCTTCTTCTGCTGCTTGTCAAGTTCATAAGCCCTCAATTTTCCATATACTACTTCTAATGATATCTCATCCAGATCATTAGCTTCCTCAATTGCAGATATCTTCTCATTGTAAAAATCAGGCAAGGCTTTCATGAACTTTGTATTCATATCCTCCAAGTCATAATATTTATCATGCATGGCCATCTCATTGATGAGTTTTGTAAACCTATCAAAGGTGTCAGTAAGTGACTCACTAGACTTGGATTCAAAGTACTCATACTGTTGTATAAGTAGTGTCCTCATATTCTTCCTGACAGGCTTAGTTCCTTCACAGTGAACCTTAAGATTGTCCCATATATCCTTAGCAATTTTACAAGAGAGAACATAGTTAGTGAGAACAGAATCAAGACTGTTGAATATTATGTTTCTCACTTTAGCATCTTTAAGAACATTCTCATTGTCCTTATCTGACCATTCAGATTTAGGCTTCTATGCTGTATGTTCTGGAACAACTTCACCATCAACAGTTGCTTGTACAACAACCTTTGTTGGAACAAAAGGTCCATCTCTGATTCTGTCAAGATAATCAGGATCTGTTGCTTCCAGATGATGCAACATCTTTACTTCCCATAGAGTATATTCGTTTTTCTTAAGCATAGGAATCTTAGTATTTCCATCCTTGTAACTAGACAAGATTGCAGATCTTTATGATTATTCGAAATCAACCTGCTCTGATACCAATTGTTAACTCGAATAACTTGTAGAAGGGGGGGTTGAATACAAGTTATATAATCATGTCTGATTTTTGCTTGATTAGATAAACAAGAATAAACGAATGAATCAAACTGTTTGTATTAATAAGATCAAATACAAACTCTACCAAAGGTGTACAAATACCTTTAGCAGTTGTTGACAAAATAAAACTCTCTCTCTCTCTCTTTTTGTTTCGAACTCTCGAATACAAACTTTATACAGAGCTACGCACACAAACTCAATCGCTCAACTTACATGACCTTTTTTACAATGATATAGAGAGAGTATTTATAATGCTACCTATCAACTAATAACAGAAAGTAAATCTATATATGACAATGTTATGCCGTCCAGTTGATAGTTTCCATTAATAGAAAATTCTTTCCTTCATAAAATCTTCTTGCTTGTTCTTCAAACAACGATCCTGTTTTATAGCACTTGCCAGTTTCTGTAGCATCCATAATGACATCATCAGTAACACGACTGATATCAGGATTTCACCTTGCATCAGGATCTGACCATCCCATCAGTACTTGATCAGTATTTGACTTGTCATATTAGGATTCGATCTCAGTTCCTGACATGTAGTACTTGATGCACTGTTCCTGACTTAACTCTACAGATTACTGTCTAATACATATCTCCTATACAAAGTGCTAAATCCTTTATAAATCAGGATATTCAAGAAGTATAAGTAAAATTCTATTCTTAACATCACAACTCATGAATTATTCCTAACAATACAGGTACAAGACTTCAGTTTTCAGCATATATTCTATAAAATTCCAACAAACTAATGGCCATAAATTGGTAAGCCTTAGGTGGATTTGGATTTGGCAGGCAGAGGGTAGACAAACTTGACACGCAAATGACAATCGCGTCGTTCTTTGCCTGGTTTGGGTTTTTCCGGAATGGCCTTATGAACAATAGTTTGAAAGTCGATAGGAGGTTGATCTTTCAAGCAAGCTTTGAAACGGATGGTGAACTCGAAACCACCAACAGCAGCTTTGTAAGCCTTGACCAAACCGACATTTTCATAACTTGTACCCCGAATTTCATTATAACGAGCAAGAGCCATTTTGGTTAAAGAACAAGGGGGTAACGGATGTTATAGAGTACTGAATCAGTACCTTTTCGACTACGTGGACGGTAATTCCTTAGAGGTCTTTTAGGATTGGTTAAGGTTCGGCCCGCCCTTAACACAAAATTGAAACCACGATCTAGCTCATCACGATCGGAATCGCAAATAAGATCCTCATCAGACTCGGATACCTCGGGAGGACATAGAAATTTTGGAAACCCATTCCAATCATAATCTTCGCCTCCTGACTTTTTGATATCCTCATCCTCTGAATCCGATGACTCTGAATCTGAATCTGATTCGGATTCCTTCTATGACTCAATAACATTCTTCTTCTTCTCCTCCTCATCGGAACCAATAACCTTTTTCTTCTCCTTTTTCATCTCATTCAAACTGTCGAAACTCTGAATATTATCACCGATCATCGAATTCATCTTTTTCTCGTCGAGCCCTAATTTTAAATTATGATGACCTTTTCCCCCCTTTCCTCTAATATATATAGAGTTTTGGACCAGGTTCTTCTGTTCCATTTTAGATTTGGATTAGAGTTTTGATTATAGGGGTATTGGCCCCTTATGTCATAATTATAAAAATTATGGTCCTAAATATCACAACTTGAAAAAATGGTCCTTAATATCACTTTAAAACGATATTTAAACTTAAGTTTTTCAAAACACTATGGCATCTAGCGTTGCATTCAAAAAATAGACTGAAAACGAATTATAAAATGGCGTTTTCATTAGTTTCAAACGTTATATTAATTAACGTTTTTAAACAACGTGATATGTTACAGCGTTTTCACATATTAACATACTAGGTGGAAAAACCGCGCTTCGCGCGGTTCAAAAACAATATTTTACAAAATTAATATAAATATTACACGAAGATCTAAATTTTAAAGGGATTAGAAAATAATAATTTTAGTAAAAACTTATTCATTTGCAAAGAATTGGCACATGACCATGATGATATTAATCTTAAAAATAACTCTTTTCTTTGCAGTTTGGTGTATTAGTCAATTATAGAGTAAACTTCAAAGTGGTGGTCAGATTTTACACTCATTTTCAAAAAAGTGGTCAGATTTTCAATTTTACAAAATGGTGGTCAGACTTGCCTTTTTCCTTTCAAAAAGGTGGCTACAGGCCATTTTCATCTTTCTGGCAGGGGTAAAATTGAAAAAAATGCTTGAGATCCCAAAATTTGTCCACAAAAATTCCTAAATTAATATGTGTCACCATATGATTAGTTATATTCGTAATAATAATGCCCCCATGTATGCACATCAATTCACCAAAAAAATCCACAAATATGAGTTGTCAAGATTTAATTAGTCAATTTATGTGTATGCATGGAGAGGGACATTATTATTATTACGAATATAACCAATCATATGGTGACACAAATTAATTTGGGGATTTTTTGGATAATTTTTGGGGTTTTTAGCATTATTTTTTAGTAAAATAACATATAATTTTACCCCTACCAAATAAGCTGAAAATCATCTCCAGCCACTTTTTTGAAAGGAAAAAGGTAAGTCTGACCACCATTTTGCAAAATTGAAAATCTGACAACTTTTTTGAAAATGAGCGTAAAATCTGGCCACTCTTTTTCAATTAACTCTCAAAAGTATGAGGAAAGCTTAAAGTTTACACTCCAATTATTTTATTAATGAAGTCTACACAAAAGTCTGCACACAACTCGGCAAACCTCTGAATTAGTGATGTCTAAAGATTTTTGTAGGTCTGAATACACAATAGTGCAGGACTACAGTTTACAACTTAAAAGACCTTTTATGGAGTCCATACATATCTGCATATAACTGAACAAATAACTTAGATTTTTGGCAGGTTTACAACTTGTATAAATAAATCCGGTAAAATTTAGTATTTAGGAATACAATTGCTCTGGAAACAACATATATACCAACAGAAGTATTCCAATATATTGGTAGTGTATGATTTTAAAGCAAAATATAGAAATCAAATTCAAGAACTGGGCCCAAACCAGAGCCAAAAAATTTAGACAATCTCAGTTTGTCACAAAACTGTTTGCAGTCCTTTAGCTCAGAATGCTCCTGTTAGGCACCTCATCAAGTCGCTCTTTCAATTTTTGCTATAACATTGTACGTGCATGATAACAACAATTAACCTACAGATGCCATTTAACAATTAGAAATTTAACATAAAATATAGAACATACAGTTAGTTGGGTACTTGAAATTAGGAAGAATTCCAAATCCTGTATATAACAATATACAATGAAACAATATTAGCGAGTAACCATGTATATACTGTATGTTCATAAACAATATTTCATTGTAGCATGTCACATGAATAATAGCTTGAAACTGATTCCCATCTTTGTTTAAATTTATTACAATTAATTACTCCCTCCGTCCCTTTTTAGTTGGCACATTTGTAAAAAACACACATATTAAGAAAGCATTAATTATGTAATTTGTTTCCATGTTTGCCCTTAATATTAACATTAAATGATAAGTTATGAGTGTGTATATTAAATATTAAGTCAAACATTGGTATTAGAAATAAAGAGGTATATATGGAAAAATTGGTAAAAAAATGTATTGGAACAAGGAATGTGACAACTATTTAGGGGCAATTTTTTTTTTTTTTCAAATGTGCCAACTAAAAAGGGACGGAGGGAGTAATTGTTTGTAATCTAGCCATAAATAACTTAATTAGCGAGTAAACAAAGTCACTTAGCAAAATCAGCAAAGAGAAATACCATTCTATGATTTCTAATCTGATCACATACACCATCAATCAAAGTATCGGCTTTTTAGAAAACCAGTTTGAAAACACAAAGGTACGTGACTTTGAAAACACAATGGTATACGTTTAGAAAGTGCATTTGAAAAGTTGAGTGTAAAGTGTCTGTAGTAAAGAAATGAGGAATCAAAGACATAGAATACAATATCATAATCTCTATATCACGATTACTGCAATTTTTTTGTATGATAAACTTGCTATCATAGTGTCTGCAAGACTAACAAAAAAAGGGACACATAGATGGTGGCTTAACTATATCTCATTAAAATTATGAACTACAAAATGAAGAGAGGAAAAGGACATAGATGGTGACCTTTTTCTGTGAACGGTGAGGACCTAGATACACTCCTTGTACATGTACCCAACCTGTAGTAAAATTCAATATCATACTATAACATAGCTTATACAACAAAACGGTACATGTATATACAAACAAATCCATATATAAAGAGAGAAAAAGTTATTACGCATTCAATACGGACAACAAAATCAATGGTGTTTGAAGAAACATAAATTGATGAATATATTTACCTGCTCAGACAATGGTGCACCTTCATCTATGGTATGGCAACGGATTCATTCAGCGAAAGCAATTTACTTGGAATGCACCATTAAGAAATCAGTACATTAAGATTATGGGAGGCGAAGATTATGATTGGAATAGGTTTCCGAAAAACTCAGTCAGTACATTAAGAACGTTTAAGAAATCTTCTATAACTATTCACCAACAGTGTAGTAACTAAATTTAAAAATTGTCCAGCAAAAATAGTATAACTAATAGATTTACCGAAAGGCATGTTTGATCAATTTTTCAGATACAAAGACAAAAAGTACATAAAAGAAATTCATAACAAGAACCTCAATCCAACCACGACGTCTATGCACAAAATACAAATACAGACATTTAATTGCTAAAAATCTTGCTTTCCTTGTGGTTGCAATTTTATTCATCAAGCTACAGCCTACACGACTAATTTCTGGGAGCCATGGGAACAAATTGACTTGAGGGCTCAAAGGAAGATATTTGAATTAATCTTTTACTTCATAAAAAATTGGAACATATTCACAACAGTGGAACAAAATGACTTTGAGGCTGAAGGGACTATAAAGATAACATATTTGTCTACTCCACAACAAATTACAAGAATTAAGTTGTATATTTACTTTTCCCCTACTTTTTGAAATACTGTGCCTATGTCACGTTAATCAATTTACAGATACATGAACTTATTAACACTAACACAGTCCAGAACTTCAACAGTCAAATCAGCACACACATGGTTTAATTAACTACTAAGAATGAAATAAAGATTTAGTAGATTATTAATCAAAAAAAAAAGAATGGATTCTACAAGAAAGCATGTGGAAATAATAAGCACACACAAACCTCAAAATAGGTAAAACACTACCAGCATAACTTATACACTAGATATAGATGGCTCTTTCAATCCTGACGGTGAATTTTAATCAAAGAAAAATATAAGGCAACTGCATACAATGTCATAGTACTAGAAGCTGTTAGTCTTGGACAACGTTATTTTCTTCCGAATTATGTTAATATCTATATTAATCGAGCTTGAGAAACATGCATTCAAGTGATGGTGGGGAAATTAGATTGAGTGAGCAACTGAAGAAGGTCTATTATTATAAGTTTATAACTAACAAGTAACTACAGATGCGCACACATATATATCAACTGAAAGAGGCATTTTTCAACGTCTGTTAACACTGATATTCATAACCGTAACAGGAAGTGAAACCTTTGGGGAAAAAGGCATGTTCTAATACTTGTCGACGTTAAATGATTTTAAGTGAACTAAAGAACCATCAACCATGTACCAGACAACAGTCCTATATAGACATTACCCCAGAAAGACAGACAACAGTTTAATCAAAATATAGACATTACGCTAGACTTGTACACAGTAGAATGGCAAGCCATATATGGAAACATTATCAGGACTAGTGTTACCAATAATCTATGTACCATATTCCGCAATGATTCAATATAGTAGGCAAGGGTAAAAACATGTGTCGCCTATGGAATAGACTAGCTTAACTTATCTATATATATTTTTTTATTTTTTTAAAAAAATGTTGTTTTATCCTTGGCATCATCTAAATTTACATGAATATTTACTTTGAATCTCGCAAATACTCATTAAATTTGTAAACAAAATATATTGAATTAATTGATATAAGTATAAAACATAAATTGTACAATTCAATCTATTTAAATATATATAATTGGAAATTAATTTTATTTGATGTCAAAAGTTCTCTATAAATTAATAATTATTAATTTATCGATTAATTAATAACTCTCTAAATTAATAAAATTCTCTGATCCCAACTATATTAATTTATAGAGGTTTTACTATAATCAAGAACTAGATTAAGTTGCAACCTTGAAATTCATTACACAGTTGGTGACATGGCAATTTGGCCACATGACATTTCTCATCAACATCAATTATTATTATACTATACTCCAACACATGATGCTATCGAACATCAAGTCATTAACAAATATATGCATGATTGAAAGATTGGTCAGGTAATGCCTTGGAGATTCTTATCCTGCATAGGTACTCTCACAACTATATTCTACTAAGCAAAGTGAACTACATAAAATTAATTAAAACATTTATTTTGTATTTGGTCAGCATGAATGAATCGGGAGGGAATGGATTAAAATTTGGGAAAATGCTATGTAGCCCAAAATTTGTCCTATTATAAGGGGGAGATCCAACTCATTTTCTACACAAATTTACTATGACAAATTTGCACACCCTAATTTCTTTCACTTTTCCCTCTTACCTTCATTGTTTCTCTTCTAATATTATCCACAATTTCTCATTCCATTCCATTCCACTTTTCCCAACCAAACGGAAGTTACGGAACATTATGAGTTAGAGAAATTATACGATGGGATATTAGCCGATCAGTGCAGAAAATTTTCAGTCTATGGACCAAACTAATGATTGTTATAATATTGGTGGAACGATAGGCAACAAAAGCTTTGAGAAAATTGCTGAACAACAAATAGCTATTAAACAGCGTTCTTATCAAATAGAAAAATTTTCTATTAAGAATAACTTTGTGGGTGTTGATTATATTCTTAAGACGTGCTTACTTGAATCCTATTATGGTTTTCATTAATCAGTCAAACTATGAAGCTTTAAGGACTGCAAGTATTGTTGAACATATTTTTTAAGAAGGATTGCAACTAGAAAGCATGAATTCTTCATTTACCCGCTGCATCGCGCACCCGATTCTTGGGGATTCTTGGGTGTGCGGGGATTCTTCCCTCACCCAAAAGTGAGAGAAGATAATGTAAATACTTTAATACTCAATCGATTAACTATATTAAAATGCATTAGTTGTGTTATTGACTAATTATGATATGTAATATTAAGGATAAAGAACTTAATTAGTTGACCATTTAGTTCAATTTAAATGAAATTCTTGAAATACATACATAAAACGTATTTTTAATGTGTTAATATTTGCCAAATCCCCCCGCACCCGAATCCTCATATTTTTAGATTTGCCGAATTTCCGTATTCCCACGCTATGTATCCCCGTACCCCCTAGGATTGCAGCAATTTATTCTCATTATTATTAGTGTTAGTGGATCTGGTGAGCACGAATTCAGCATCGACCTCTGAACTCGAGTTTATTACAAGTGGGGTAGTCTTATCACTTATGTAGCATGATTATAATGCTTGGCACCAACCGTCACTCGATTATTGGCTGGTTTGCTAAATCTTAAATCCAATTTATAAGTTATTTATTTTCAAAAAAAAATTGTATTTACCTATTTTTTTTAGAAAAAAATCTGTATGGGGAGTTTAATATTCGTTTTATTGCAAAAATAATTTACTTATTTTAGAAAAAAGTACATATTTCCTAATTTTTTTTACAGAATAAGTAACTTATTTATGAAAAATAGATTTTCATAATAAATAATATTATCCGTTTGGAAAATCTTATTTTTCAGAATTAAATTAATTATTTTGGAAAAAAGTTAGGAAATATGTACTTTTTTCTGAAATAGGTAACTTATTTTTGCAAGATAACGAATATTAAACTCCCCATACATATTTTTTTTTTCTAAGAAAAAGTATGTAAATACGAAATTTTTTCCGAAATAAGTAACTTATAAGTTAAAGTTAAAATTTGCCAAACAGCCCTTAAGATTCTCACTTGCTTGTTAAGAACACTGTGCTCCCAAGTTTTTTGTTAAAGAAGAGAATGGGAGAGAAGAGAAGGGGAAAGAAAAGAACAAAAAAAAAATTCATTAGCATGCTCCTGAGTTTTTTTGTATAACATGAGAGAAAATTTTGAAAATGTGACATGGAGGGAAATATTTGAGAGCTTCTTTCCCAATTATCCCATTTTTGGGAAGAAACTTTTGGAGAGAAGTTTTTGAGAATTTTCTCTCCCAATCATTTCTCTTCTCTTCTCAAAAAACTCGGGAGCATAACTTCGAAAGAAAATTTTGAAAATTTCTCTTTTGTTCTCTTCTCTTCTCTTCTCTCCGAAATTCAACTTGGGAGCACAACATTAAGATTAAAGAATACTATATATATATATATATATATATATATATATATATAGAGTAAGGTTCTAGAAAAAACTCATTTAGCCAAGAAACTAAGAGACCACTACATCCACCGTTGATTTACATAATAAAGATATAATCTAAGATCCTGAATAGTTTTGGTAAGTAATAAGTTAGGAATGTATATTCTATTACCTATTATAGAATCATCACATATAAAAAACTTAAATGTGATTGATACACTAAAGATAGTGATAAGTGGATTTTATATCCACTTGGAGCATTCTAAATCGGCTTAAATTGATTGTCTTGGACTCAAGTTTGTGGTGGTTTTGATGTGTTTTGTTTAGTTGTGCAGATTTACGAGAATGTTGACTAAGGTGGATGCTTCTATAATTTTTGGGGAATTAATTGATTAAAATTCGGATTTCTGAGACGGTTGCGCAGTCTACACTGTTTTGGACATATCTGGAGTTCTAGAAGTCAGTTTTCAGTGATCTTACTGCCCACGCGAAGCCTGGGAGATTTTCTACAACTTAGGATAGGATTCCCAAGAGCAAATTGCGCCAGGTAGGAGCAATCTGCGCGAAGAACAGACTGCTGGGCGCAAGTTGCCCTGCAAGTTGCCCCTGAAAAATACAGTTTTCACTGTTTGGGCCATATCTTGAGTTCTATAAGTCTGTTTTCAGCCCGTAAGAAGTCCACGCGAAGATAACGAGATTCTCTATCATTCTAAGGTGGTCCAGAAGCCCAATTACGTCTGGAACGGCTCTGGAAAACAGAAGAAAAGTCAGCTACGAATTTCCCTTAAAAAACAGAATCAGTTTAGGAAACGTATCTTGCAGAAATTCTATTATAATTCTGTTTTGGTATTTTCTTGCTGGGCAAGATGTCTAGAGCCTATATAAACACATCCAACCCTTGTAAATTAGATCATTAAGATCATTATCATTAGAGACACAGTTACATATCAATTACTTAGGTTTATTTGTATATTTTCATATTTTGTTTTTATCATGGTTTCATCAGATCCCATGATGACGAGAGGTTCGATTATGAATTAATCGTTGTCATGGGATTCTAACGGATTTATTTATGGAGCTTTAGTATCTTGATGCTTTAAAGATCTGTGTGTGATGTATATCTGATATCCTTGTATGGTTGTGTTTCATGTATTTAGATGCGTAGCTAACATCTAATTTGTTAATCTCTTGTGAAGCGATAGTGGATCTTGAGATTTAGAACTTGCCATGCTAGCATAGGATAGGTTGATGTTTTAACATCATGATTTGTGGCATGATTAGAGATAATATGCTACCCTATGTGATCAATGCGGATAACTTGTTCTTCAACCATTATGTTTTCAAATTCTATAGAGATATAGGGTCTAAGCATAATTGGTGTCTATTCATCTTCTATCTCTTTTGTGGATGTATGTTTAGTTTGGTATACGTATACTGAGAAGTAGCGTTTACTTATTTCGTGTTGTCCGATCAGATATCATAACCATTGCATATAGTGATTAAAGGCGTCAGATCTAAGCAAAGTATTTAATGAAGTTAGGATTCCATGGTTTATCTTGCAGAAGTAATTAGATTTCAATTCTTGTTAGTTAGTTAATTCGTAGTTTTGTTAATTTGCTTCTTAGTTTAATTTAGTTAGTTAAAACCTTAATTTATTAATTGTCTTAGCAGTGAATTAAGATCATACACTGTTGCATAGGTGCGTTTACTGAATTAAAACCATAACCAGATCCTTGTGGGAACGAATTTGGATTTAACCTTAGATATTACTTGTGACCACGTGCACTTGCGTGATTTAGTGCAAACAAGTTTTTGGCGCCGCTGCCGGGGATCATTGGTGTTTTATTTTTGGTTTATGTGCTTGTCAATAGTGGTCGTTAGAGTTCACTGACTCGGATTAGTTACTTATCTATCTTGTTTAGTTCGTTGGTGTTTCAGGTACTTGTCGGAGAGCGTTGAAGATGGATTTTCTATCTTACTATGGAGTTCAGCAGGTGGTTAGTGTTTGTGAGCTATGTGCGGGCGCACATGAGACGTATCAGTGCTGGAGCAACCAAGGTGGTATTCAACAGCCTCAGCCATGTGAGCAGTATTTGGGCGTTCATGATCCATCGCAATATTGTTACTACGGAGGAGTTGATCCATATGTCAGTTATGAGGAACAACCATATTTTCAATACTATCCTCAACAGTACCAGCAAGATGTTCCAGATATGTCATATGTCTTTGGTAGTGAAGAGTTTCAACATCAGCAACCTACTCCTACTTTTCAGTCAGATGATGATTTGAAGGAGATTAGGGAGGAGATTAGGATGCTTGAAGAGAATAATGAGAAGCTTATCAAATCTATGGGGACATTAGCTGCTCAAGTTTTGAGAGTCTTGGAACAAGAGAATCAGCAATTCATACCAGAAGCAATTCCAGAAAATATTGATGACTTGGAGCAAGGTACTGCATGCTTAATTGAAGAAGACAAATTCCAAGAGGAGGAGAGTGTTCATAAGCCATGTGAGGAATTTGATCAAGCTAGTGAGGTGGATGATTTGGAAAGGGCACTATTTGAGACAGACACTGATGAGCTACGCAAATTTCAAGAATTGTTTTGTGCGAACCTAGAAGACACTGTTGGGCTACAGAAATTTCAAGAATTGGTATGTGCGAACCAAGAGGTTGATGATCATGAGAAAGATGCAGGTCTTCTACTTGTCTCAGAATTTAAAGATGGAGGTAGCGCATTAGAGCCAATGGAGGAAGTTCTTGTTGAGGAACCAAAGGCTTCAGCAATTTACATTTACCCTCCTCCATTATATTCAAGTGAAGCCCGCGAAGGTGTGTTGTTCTACAAATTGTCAGATTTTGGGTCAACAGATGAAGGCATTGTAATAGGACAGAGTTGTTATACGAATAGGCCAAGAAAGGAAAAGGAGCAAAAAGTGTGCCGTCGAGATGATGATGAAGTATCGCGAAGAGAGGACCAGGCGAATTATTATCATCCTTAGTGGAGGCTTGGAAGTAACGTCAAGCTATTGACGTTAAAGAAGCGCTTCTTGGGAGGCAACCCAAGGTATGTTTTCTACTTTCCCTTGTATTTACTTCCATTCAATGAGGACATTGAATATTCTAAGTTTGGGGGTGGTTTGAGGGATAAGTAGTGTATATATATGTGATTGTTAGTCATTGTGTTCATGTAGGATTTCATGCTTTGCATATTAGTAGTAGTAAATTATGCATTTATGTTCGTGTTATCTACGTTTGTTTCATATAGGACATTTTGTTTTATTTTCGTATACCATGTGAGTTTTCATTTAGTTGCATTTTCATGGCATGCATATTTCATGATCCCTTAGGACGAGCTGATTCTGATTGATAGGTGGATGTTGATTTGGGTGTGATGATGATGAGTAGAGGGCTGATTTATAGTTTCTATGAAATTGACTTGCATGTTACGGGAACAAAATTTATTACACAGTCTCATTGGGGTGCTTTTGGGCTAGGTTAGGGTCATGCCTGTGGGATGTTTTGAGATTTAATCACTTGTTTATATTTAGAATTTTCGTTATTCCCTTTATAGCGTAGGAACATTAAAGTCTAAGTTTGGGGGAAAACAGGAATTTCATGCTAGTTGTTAATATTTGTCAAAAAAGGCTAGGCGTCAAATGGCTAGTAGCCGGCTCATATTTATATGAGTAGTCTAGGGTTGGAAATGAGAAAGGCTCATTCCAGATTGCATGAAAAGAAAAAGAAAAGAAAAAAAAGAAAAAAAAAAAGAAAAAGAGAAAAAAAAGAAAAAAAAAAGAGTCAATAAGTTATTTGTTCATATGCAAAATTAACCAGAGTGAGCTCTTTAATACTCGAGTAATTAAGTCTGAGGGGACTTAGTCCTAGTAACCTAAAGCCCTTGTGGTTTGGGATTGCTGACCTAACACTCGCTACATGGGTATTATTGTATAAGCCTTTTGGGGTCTCATTCATTGCACGGTTAAATAAGCATGCGTATTGTATATTCTATTATGTGTCATAGTAATAAAGCATGAGTTTCTGTCTACCTTGGATAAGGGTGGAGGTGTTCCTAGGTTATGAAGTGTCTACAGTCTATTCTAGTTATAAACCTGTGATTGTCTTGACGGAAAGCATGTATGGTTTTGACCTAGTTTTGGGGGTATTTCTGATGAGCATTGCACACACGCACGTTTCTGTTCATGTATTTGTTAGTATACGGGGATTTAGTCGAGCTCTGCTTGGAATTGTTGCATTCATTGAGATATTTGCTTGTTAGTTGGTTTTGGTGAGTCTGAAGGGGATCTTGCATTTTTCATAGTAGTTGCATTCATGCATTGCATTGCATTAGGTAAATGGATTTTGTGGGTACATTCGCTATAGACCCTCACGAGACCTTACTCGTCCACTAGGGCTGCCTAGGGGTTTAAAGGGCTTGTTGCATATGCCAAATGCAACCGTGATCACCTACGGAAGTGGTACTAGTGAGTTAGTTAGTGTAACTGTTTATGCTTGAGGACAAGCATCGGTTTAAGTTTGGGGGTGTGATAAGTGGATTTTATATCCACTTGGAGCATTCTAAATCGGCTTAAATTGATTGTCTTGGACTCAAGTTTGTGGTGGTTTTGATGTGTTTTGTTTAGTTGTGCAGATTTACGAGAATGTTGACTAAGGTGGATGCTTCTATAATTTTTGGGGAATTAATTGATTAAAATTCGGATTTCTGAGACGGTTGCGCAGTCTACACTGTTTTGGACATATCTGGAGTTCTAGAAGTCAGTTTTCAGTGATCTTACTGCCCACGCGAAGCCTGGGAGATTTTCTACAACTTAGGATAGGATTCCCAAGAGCAAATTGCTCCAGGTAGGAGCAATCTGCGCGAAGAACAGACTGCTGGGCGCAAGTTGCCCTGCAAGTTGCCCCTGAAAAATACAGTTTTCACTGTTTGGGCCATATCTTGAGTTCTATAAGTCTGTTTTCAGCCCGTAAGCAGTCCACGTGAAGATAACGAGATTCTCTATCATTATAAGGTGGTCCAGAAGCCCAATTACGTCTGGAACGGCTCTGGAAAACAGAAGAAAAGTCAGCTACGAATTTCCCTTAAAAAACAGAATCAGTTTAGGAAACGTATCTTGCAGAAATTCTATTATAATTCTGTTTTGGTATTTTCTTGCTGGGCAAGATGTCTAGAGCCTATATAAACACATCCAACCCTTGTAAATTAGATCATTAAGATCATTATCATTAGAGACACAGTTACATATCAATTACTTAGGTTTATTTGTATATTTTCATATTTTGTTTTTATCATGGTTTCATCAGATCCCATGATGACGAGAGGTTCGATTATGAATTAATCGTTGTCATGGGATTCTAACGGATTTATTTATGGAGCTTTAGTATCTTGATGCTTTAAAGATCTGTGTGTGATGTATATCTGATATCCTTGTATGGTTGTGTTTCATGTATTTAGATGCGTAGCTAACATCTAATTTGTTAATCTCTTGTGAAGCGATAGTGGATCTTGAGATTTAGAACTTGCCATGCTAGCATAGGATAGGTTGATGTTTTAACATCATGATTTGTGGCATGATTAGAGATAATATGCTACCCTATGTGATCAATGCGGATAACTTGTTCTTCAACCATTATGTTTTCAAATTCTATAGAGATATAGGGTCTAAGCATAATTGGTGTCTATTCATCTTCTATCTCTTTTGTGGATGTATGTTTAGTTTGGTATACGTATACTGAGAAGTAGCGTTTACTTATTTCGTGTTGTCCGATCAGATATCATAACCATTGCATATAGTGATTAAAGGCGTCAGATCTAAGCAAAGTATTTAATGAAGTTAGGATTCCATGGTTTATCTTGCAGAAGTAATTAGATTTCAATTCTTGTTAGTTAGTTAATTCGTAGTTTTGTTAATTTGCTTCTTAGTTTAATTTAGTTAGTTAAAACCTTAATTTATTAATTGTCTTAGCAGTGAATTAAGATCATACACTGTTGCATAGGTGCGTTTACTGAATTAAAACCATAACCAGATCCTTGTGGGAACGAATTTGGACTTAACCTTAGATATTACTTGTGACCACGTGCGCTTGCGTGATTTAGTGCAAACAGATAGCTACTGTCTAATTCTATTACTACTGCTACGACAAGAAAACAATCGTGTTATTTAGAGAATTCTTAAATACCTAGTAGAAATATGATTAAAAATATGATTCAATATAATTTATTACAAATACGACAAGAAAACAATCGTGTTAATTTGAAAATAATCGTGTTCTGTTAAGTGTTCTATAAGTAAGATTATATAATAACAAAATATTAGTAAGATTATATAAAATTAGTAAGATTCTCATAAGTCATAAGTGTTCTATAAGTGTTTTATAAATTATTAAGGTAAGATTCAATGTAGTTTATTTTATTATATAATCATAATAATAATAATCATAATAATAATAATAATATCCTATTATTTATTGGAATATTTAAATATATAATAGAACACCTAGTAGAATATTAATTACAACTAGAACACTTATTAGAACACTATTTATAAAACGCTTAATTTTATTTATAGAAACACTTAATACGATATTACATACTTAAACACTTTTTATATAGAGTAGAACATCTTAGAGAATTCTTATTAAAACACCTAGTAGAACACTTGTAAATTTAAATAGTATTTAAAATGTCAAATAAAATCTAATAGATTCTGAATAAATGTTAGTGAATTTATTAGAAAGATTATCTTTCTACAAATAATTTTTAGAAATTACTAAAAAACACTTAATGAAATATTAAATAATTTAATTTTATTTATCGAAACACTTAATAAGATTTTATAAGTTTTCTCATAAGTGTTCTATGAATTATTTTAAAATAAGATTCAATGTATAATTAAAATTGTTAAATAATAAAATTAGATTTCTATTAGGTATTCTACTAGGTGTTGTCAATCTTTAGCTAAAATTATATTCGAGTAGGTGTTCGATTAGATGTTCTAGATATTCAATCAAAATTATATTAAATATGTCACGATTATTTTTAGAATAAAATTTATTCTTCAATTATTTTTTTAACAAGATTTAATATAATTACATTTTTTAAATAATAAAATTATAATTCTAACAGGTATTATACTAATTACATTAGGTGTTCTTATTAGGTGTTCTACTAATTACATATGTTCTACTAGGTGTTCTACTAATTTCGTGTGTTCTACTAATTACATGTGTTCTACTAGGTGTTATACTAATTAGGTGCTCTACTAATTACATGTAATTACATGTGTTCTACTTGGAGTTCTAGGTATTCTACTAATTACATGTGTTCTAGTACGTGTTCGATTAGATGTTCTATATATATTCAATCAAAATTATATTAAATATGTCACGATTATTTTTAGAATAAAATTTATTCTTCAATTAATTTTTAACAAGATTTAATATAATTAATTTTTTTTAAATAATAAAATTATAAATTTAACAAGTATTCTACTAATTAAATTAGGTGTTCTACTAATTACATGTGTTCTAATAGGTGTTCTACTAAGTGTTCTACTAATTACATGTGTTCTACTAGGTGTTCTACTAATTTCGTGTGTTCTACTAATTACATGTATTCTACTAATTACATATGTTCAGCTAGGTGTTCTAGGTATTCTACTAGTTACATGTGTTCTACTAATTACATATGTTCTACTAGGTGTTCTCCTAATTACATGTCTAATTACATGTTAAAAGGAAGTTTTTATATTAAGTTACATATCTTTTATAGTAATTACATGAATATAAATAAATTTGATTTCCTTAAAAAAAGATTAGATATTCCATGCAATTATATATGGAAAGATTTTGAATTTATTGAAAAATAGATAAGAATAATCTTGTTAAAATTGGCAAGTAGAATTTAGGAAATATTTTAAATCTTCATTCATTAATGAGTAATTTGGTTTACTTTTATATGTTTTTTATTAGATTCTAGGATATTTGATGAAATAGCATTAACCGTCAGATTGATATAAAATCAATGGATGAAAAAAGTTTATTGGTTCTCTCTAAAAAATTGTTTTCTCTTGAGCAACTCCCATATAGATATATATATATATATATATATATATATATATATATATATATATATATAGGGTCTTGTTCTAATAGAAACTAACTTAGAATAGAAACTAGAAACTAAACCTAAATTAAATATTTCAAGCTAATCTAATGACCAAATTAGGGGTACCCCAATACAAAAAACATCTAAAATTATTGGCTCTGTTCAACAAAAATATATAAAAAATTTACTGTTCACGTGATGACGTGGCACGTGAACAGTAACTTTTTTTAATATATTTTTTTATTTTTTTTATATTTTTGTTGAATAGAGCCAAGAATTTTATAAGTTTTTTGTGAAGGTGCCCCTGGCGGGGCCATTAAAATAAATGAAATATATTTTATTTAGTGTAGGTTTCTAGTTTTTATTCTAAGGTTGGTTTCTATTTGAACGCTAGCATATATATATATATATATATATATAGGCAAGTGCTCAAATGAGAACCTTGCTTAAAATGAGAACTTAGTCTACATCACAACCATCCATTTTTATATTAGATCGTTTAATCCTGATCGTATATTTTTATAAATTTCATAACCGACAAATATACGTGTATTAATTATATCTTATCTCTGTCTCTCTCTTCTACTCTCTCTCACTCTCTCGCTCTCTCGCTACATCTCTCTTTATACTCTCACTGTACACAATCTGTATACATCTTCATCGCAATTACGTTAATTTCACCTGCTTTTACCTATTTGATTCCGTTTTATATCTATCAAATTGATATAAAGCGTTGTTCTTCATCATGATAACAGATGTTCTGTTACGAATTAGTACTAATCAAGGTAATTTCTTCTAAATCTGTAAGTTTTGTACCTTGTTATATCTACAGTTGATAAGAGTATGTTTTAATTCACAAAAAAAAACATATTGTGCTTTCATATCGAATTGACAAGTTCCTATTTTTCGCTTGAAAAATACATTAATTTACTAGTAATGAGTAGTGCTTAGTTATTTTAGTATTAGTGATTTAATGCTTTTATATCATGTAATTAGTGCTTTGTAGTTAATGCTTTTTGTTTATGTAATTAGTGCTTTTTGTAATTAGTGCTTTTGTGTTAAGTGATTCTGTATCAATTATTAATTTTTAATTATTTTGTGATTCTGTTAATTTTTAGTGATTCTGTTGTTCCTAGTTTCTTCTTTACTTTTTCCTGAGTTATTTATGTGAATTCATTGTTTTATTTTTAGGAGTTACAAGCAGTGATTCTTCACGAATTAGTCGATTTATTGAAGATACTATTTCCAATTGTGCTAATGCTTCTACTAGTCTTTCCGGTTCAAATGAAAGTGATGATGCTATTTCAAGGTGTACAATTACCCCTGGAGGTAATCGCCATTATGTACCAATTTGTGTTGATGATAGTTCTAAACCGTTTGTCAATCAGATTTTTCTGAGTTTGGAACAAGGTATGGATTTCTATAAGCAATATGGGCAATTATGTGGCTTTGATACACGTAGGACTACAGAGAAAAAGGATGATGACGATAAGCTGATCATAACTAAATATGTTGTCTGTAGTAGAGCTGGATTTAAAGAGAAAAAAAAGAAAAAGTCTGATCAAATTACTAGTCGAGTTCGGAGGACAATTTCTAAAAGGTGTGGTTGTAAAGCGAAGGTTATTTTGAAATTATTTGAGATCGCAATCTTTAATCTTCATGTTTGGGTATCTATGAGAGAAGTGATCCATTTCAACAGAAAACATCTCATACTGATCCTTTTCAGACTTAGTTGCATCCAGTGGTCCAATCTGTTTGGTTTGAAGTCAAGGAAATTAGTACTTGGTGATTCAAACTTGTATAGAGTGTAGCAAATAGTAATACAAATTTAAATTACCGAAAAGCCAATGTCGAAGAATACACGTAGTGGTGATTCAGGTGCCTTGTACTTTTCTTTATCATTCATCAAAGTAGACCACACATCTATAACAGAATAATACAACTTCTCATTTGGCTTTAGGGTTACCATATGCTCTCTAGTACAGTATTGCTCTCCATACTCAAAAACATGCTCCCTGATACAATAATATCACTATATTAACAAGGACCAAATGAAAACTTAAAAAGATAACAAGTTTTTTGTAAGAAATACTTACATATCATCTTCGCCTTTTTTAGTTAACCATCTCCAAACAGCATAGTCTTGTGATGTATAGCTCTTTGTGATGTCTATTTCCCTTTGAACATATGGCGATCGATATGCTGCAACCACTTTGATTTCCCTCCTTTCCCTTTTCTGTTGTTCTTCAAGTGCAGGTGTTTTATAATTATCTTTTTCAGTCTCTTGCTCAACATTGTTCGCCACTTTGGGATCCCTCATTTCACTGTTCTGTTCTTCAAGTGCAGGTGTCTTATCATCATCTTTTTCTGTCTCTTGCTCAACATTGTTTTCATTTCCATGCTCCCTTTTTATGTCCTTGCATGTATTACTGTCATAAATAGGAAAATCAATCCCGAGTGCAAATGAAGGAATTGACAAGTTTTCCATGTCTTTCTTCCCTTGGGATGAGTACAAATATTCTATTAGCTCGACATGATCTAATACAAAAGGATCAATTTCTGCACTTTCTACTGCCAAAGTTGCAACATCTTCTACTTCTAAATCCTTTCCTATTTCTTCCACAGTCTAGGGTTTACTGTTTGCAATGAAACTTTGCAAAGATTCAGCAACTTTCCCTTCAAGCTGAGCAATGTTCACGTCATTTGGATGCTTTTCCTTAGCATTTTTCAAGTCAGCACCATATCGTTCCAAAGCATCCTTCACCATTGCAACTTTCACATTTAAACTATTGAACCAGTTCTAATAAAACAAATAATTCAATAAGATAACTTATAATGACCAGGTAAGTTTATAGGAAAGGCAAGTTTATTGCATCAAACACTACCTCTTGTCTTTCCTTGGCCAGGGACATTTTCCATCATTCCTCACATGATCAAAGCCATCCTACAAAATATTAATGGAAACAAAAAATCTGATTTTAAAATTTTTACATTCAAATTACTAAATTATTGGTAATTTCTAATTATTAATTGGTGATTTTTACTATTAATTACTAATTATTTTTTGGTGATTTTAATTGCAACTTAGTGATTCATAATTTTTTAATACACAAATTTCACCTGTCCTGCAATGTTTTGGTGATTTTCATGGCTAGTGTTGTTGCCCTCATCTTCATTATCAACCTTCATATTGATTACCATAAAAATAATAATATCAAAATCAAGTATTCTATGACTAAGGTACGATTAAAGTAGACTTCATGCTTCTTACTTGCTCAATTTATGCTTGTTGCCTAATTACCAGATTTTTTCCAAACTCTCCACATTGCTTCTCATAGTTCTGCCTCTGCTTGAGAAGTTCCATTGTCCAATTTTTGAATGCCGAAAACTTTCTTTCAACTGGTTTTAGGCCTTTGACTATCACACGGTCAACATAAAATATCTGAAACATGCATTTATTTCAAGAAAAACCAATCAATTTTGCTTTTACGAAAAAAAACTAGTAATTTGTGCAAGTAAAGAGTAGTGATAGAGGTACTTACAGTGAGGAATATTATCGGACCAGTGTAAAAGAGTGAGCTTGTAGTCTTCCTCCAATTTTCTTTAGTTTTCACCAAACATCGGAGCAAATATTCCCCCCAGTTATACTGATTACATTCATCAATTTCAATGTCATATCCTAGTATTTCCCTATGCACATACGATCCAGTTTGTCTTTCTATTAGGACGTTGGACAATACCATGAGAAAGTTAAGTTTAAACGTATCATCAGCTTCTTGACTTTCCCTTATTCTTTCCACCACTGCTGCTGTTGTGACATTATTCTTTCTAAAGTGTTCTTTCCATGAGTTACATCTAGCTGAAGCTTGATCTTCTATCGCCAGTGTGAAAATATTGTCCCCAATCGGCAATCCAAGCACATTATATACATCCTGATTAGTGATAGCATTGCTTTCACTCTGAAGTTTGAGAGAGCAAGTTTGTGCATCAAATGCTTCAAGTACACTACATGCCAGTCTATGTGGAATTTTTTCCAAACGGAAGTCAAGTATATGTTTGAAACCAGTTCTTCTCACCCACTGTTTTTGCTGGTCAGACAAGTTTGTCACCATGTCTGTCAAAGTATTAGGTGAGTTTCGTATTTTGAATTTCTCAGTTATATTTACTTTTCCACCTTTGCGAACTTTCCCTGGTTCCTGTCAAAATTTAAGAATTAGTGAACATGATAACAACTTAACATTTTTTTTCTATTTCAGTGATATACATTTCATATTTGGTAATTGTGCATCATGCCTACCTTAACAGTCTTTACTTTTTTCTTATTTCTTTCTTTGCCATTAGCATCACCAAGTTCATCATCGTCGCTTTCCTAATATAGAACATTAAAAAAATTAGAAACATACCTTTCTGAGAAGACGGAAGAAGAAAAAAGTTGTTATTTTACCTCATCAACAAGTCGCAATGTTGTCTTCTGCTTTACGATCTTCAGCTTTTTCCCTTCATTATTTACCTCAATGTTAAGCTTCCTTTTAGTCTTACTGATTGCTTCTTTCGTAGCTGTTGATGTGCCTATTATCATTATTGGTGCATTTCTGTTTGTCTTGGGTGGTGGTGTTACAAAGTCTCATTGTCATCAAAATGGATAGATCTAGTAACTGAAAGACAAAAATCAATAAGAACATAGACAAAAATCAATAAGAATATAGACAAAAAATAAACTAGTTTTCACCTCTTCTATTTGGTCCAATATCAAGCTGCTCAGCACTCTCCAGATCAATTTCAAGCGGGTTACTATAGGTTGCTTTTTGCAATTTCAGTAATTTTAACCTCCCACTTTCTCTTCTTACACTCGAATCTGCAATTTTTTATATCAAATTAGCTAAGTTGCATAAAAAATTCAATTACCGAAAAATTTCTCTTTAACTTTCAATAATGCCTCACTATTAAAAAACAACTCCAGCTACATGAAATAAGTCACCAAATAATCCTCTATACAGTACAAAATCAAAACTATAACAAAAAAGGTACCTCACTTTTGCAAACATAGTTACAAAAAAAAACAGAGCACAAATCACTTTTAATAAATCACTTTACCACACTTAGCTTCTCCTAAATATTAAAACTATTTTTTAAATTGATTCAGTACTTACACTACTAAACATAGTTGTCTATTTTAACAAATCAGTTTAATACTAAAAAAAAGAAGCATAACATCACTAAAACAATAACAAATAACAAATCACTAAAACTACTGTAACCAAAGCTAGTAATTACTAAAACTCACATCACCAAATCGTAACAGGTGCACCTAGAAATTATCACCAAAAACTAAATCTTATCACCAAAAGATATGACAACAAAAAACCCTAGAAATTAGACTTTATATCACAAACAAGGACATGATATCACCAAAAACAAGTAAATTTACCTGTTTACAAACATAATCACCAAAAACAAAGAAATAATCACTTAATAAGAGTCCAAATTTTCTTGTTAACATCAAACAAAAATATTATAAAAAATAAACATAATCACTTAATAACAGTCCAAATTTACTTGTTTACAAGTTTCAATCAACAAAAATATTTAAAAAAACCCTAGAAATTTACCTTCTCGACGAATAGACATCTCCACAGTAGCTTTGATGATCTGCAACATCATGTACAAACATATAAGTATAAAAACATTGCGATTAAGTGATAATATAGTTGCAACTTGCATTGCTTGTTCGATTATGAAAATTACACATACCTGAATCGAATCGGTGATTTTACGATCTTAAATCTTTCAATTGACTTGAAAATCGTTATGAAAAGGTATGATATAGCTTCGTATCACCGAAATTTTCAATTTTAATTGAGTTTTTGAAGATGTGTTTTGAGAACTTTAGTGATGAAGAAACTGCAAAAAAAGGGTGGGAGTTATGGGTTTATGGGGAGCTGGGACAATTAATCAGGTAGTTGTTTGTTAGAACGGTAATTTTGAAACTTGTAGATCTAGCCTTCATATTGTTTTTAATTACAAAACTACCACCTAGTGTTTTTGGGTTTAGTGGGCCGATTCTCAGTTCTCATTTTAGTAAATTCTCACTAGAATAGCTCCCTATATATATATATATATATATATATATATATATATATATATATATATATATATATATATATATATATATATATATACTATACTGTTATAAGCGAAATAGGGTATAATTGGTTGCTTGGTTTTGGTTAACACCTTCTAAATAAAATCTAAATACATTCCAAAAAAACACTTAATTTATTTAAAAAAACAAAATCACTTATGCAGCTCAAAATTATAAATAAATTTTAGTTATCCCCTAACTAGAATCCATGTTGCTCACTGACAACTCTCTCCTGCGCAGGGCCTTTTTGTAAATATTAATTTTTTCTAAGTAAATTTACCTAAATACCCTTAAATTTATATTAAAAAGCTTCAGGCACATGAATCCCATTATATACTCTTTTTAATTATACTCTAATTTAAATTCTCCACACGCACCGAACTTATAATTAAACTAAAATAATATTGTACTAGCTTAAACCCCGTACGATGCACGGATTTTGTAATAATTATATGATTTTTTTAATTTGAATTAAAATTTTAAAACAAAAATATTGTAGATTAATTTTTAAATAATATGATGTGATAATAATCATATATATGTTGCACGTGATATTTTTAGAAAATGATGAATTTTAGTAAGAAAATGTAGAAAAGATGATACGTTTTAACTAAAAGAGAAAAATGTTCCTAAAGTTAACTTTAGATATCTTACCTAAAGTTGACGACATTTTGTGTATAAAATATAAAATATAAGGTAAGAAAAAAGATAATAAAAATAAATAGAATAACACAAAACAAAATAGAAAGATAATGTATTAAAAGATAATGTATATTTAAATAAAATATAAAAGATAATGTATTTTGCGTGAAAAAAAGAAATTGATTAGTTATTAAAAAATATAAAAGGTAAAATGTTTTATCTAAAATTTTTTTTATTAATTGTTAGAAACTATAAATAATTAAGTAAAATTAACATGTACCGTCAAATAAGGGTAAATAAGTTAAATCAACAGGTACCGTACTGACGAACCAAACTTTTAATGTTTCTTCTATTATATAATAGTATATATTAGCTTAAAATTCGTGCATTGCACGGATCTTTTATATTATATGATTTTTGTTCTTTCATTTGAATTAAATTTTGTAAGATATGAAATTTGTAAGCTTAATTTTTAAATGATATGGTTTGATATTAATTATATATATGTGATCCGTGATTTTCTAAAAAATAGAGGATTTTAATTAAAAATATAGAAAATACGATACATTTTAGTTGAAAAAGGTAATTGGTTAATTAATGGTAATTATAATATTGTTATTTTACTTTATTAAATATAAGAGTACGGAGTAGGGAAGAGATTTAGAAAATTATGTATTAGTAAATACTAGCTTATAATCCGTGCAAAGCACGGGTTACTTTTATTCTTTATTTTTTTGCCAAAGTTAAATGATTTCATAAATACTTTAAAGGCGACTCAATCGGGACAAACCCCCAACTGATCATGCAACCAGGTTGAAAAACAAATAAACGAGCTAAAAAATTAGCCGTCTTGTTTCCCGATTGCTTAACTAACTAAATACAAATTACTGAAAATTAAAAATGAAGATAATTGTTTCTCGAGCAATCCAGCCTGCATCACCCCTGAAAACAGTAGCTTCACAATTGACCCTCACATTAATTCCATGGATAATGCAATGTTCAGAAGATGTTATGAACATATTTTTGTGAGAGATGAGCACCTGCGATTTTCACTACCACTTCAAGTACACCCCAGCTATCTACCTGCCGGATACCAGCTATAGACCTGCCGAAAGAGTTGATACGAGATATCCAGATCTCCCAAAAACACTGTAAACTTCATTTTCAACACAACCTACACATCGCATAAAGCGAGACAATCAAACAAACAACTAATAACTCAAACAATCAAATAAATTCGAAAAATCAAAGATCTCGGAATAACACCAAATTTTGATATGATGTATGAGATTTTGACTCTAAGAATGAATTTTAATTGAAATTTCAAGCTCTAAACCGGAGTAGATCTGAGAAAAACGGAGAAGAAGCTCGAATGAATTTTCAACTAAAACTCGATTATTGAAAGAAAAAACGGAAGAGGAAGGTGAAACGAAAGTCGACTCTCATTGAGCTAGTCGAAGGAATGCAACTGGTAGATCTGACCGAGCTATGAAACTAGCAGAAAGGTTGGCCGGCGGTTTGTCGAAGTTTAAAAGCACGGGGAGAGGAAAAAGTAGGGAACTTTTATTTTTTATAATTTGCTTATAGTGTAGTATAATATAAATATTAATTTAATATGTTGTTACGATAATTCGAACCTTACACCTTTAAATATAACAACTTTTAGTATTAAATATAAATTAACATGTTGTTCACAGTTGCGAACCTTAGACATTTATATAAAACAACTTTTAGTATTGATATATCTAACGGTGATCGTATGTTTGAATTGAAGATCTAACGGTTGTAAATGAACGAAAAATGAGGGGTTAACCAAACTACAAAATATACCCCATTTTGCTTATTATTTATTTTATTTTAAATCATTCGTCATAGTATTTGAAGGAATATGTTTTAGTTATAGAAAATGAAAAATGTAATGTGTTTTAGCTGAAAAAAGTAAGTGTGTAGGTATTAGTAATTATAATATTATTATTTTCTTTTATTAAATCTATGCTTATACTATTTTTTTTTTTTGAAACACTATGATAAGCAAAACAAGCAAGGTATATTTGGTTAGTACGTTGGTTGGTTAACGTTTACAAAAAAAAATTGTTAATACCTTCCTAAAAATAACAAGATAAAAAAACATATTAAAAAAGTTATTTTATTTATCATAAACAACAAAATTTACCAATAATGCACAAAAATATATTTTTTTAAAAAATTAATAAAAATGGTTAAAATAACAAATTCAATTAATTTATATTAATGAAAAATAAAAAACAAATGTTTTACAGAATTATAAACATTTTCACTTATATCCCGATTAGAATCATATTCCGCACACACTTCTTCCAACGATTCTTTCTTCGACGATTTTAGGTTACACTTAATAATTTTTTAAAACTATTTATTGAATTCTTAAGATTTTTAACAATAAAATTTTAAAAATGTTAAATTAATGATTTTTATTTATGTCATGAAATTAAGTCATTTTTTATTTCTCAATGAGATTGTATTGTCAGTTCGAGGGTTTTCTCGATTGGGCTCTAATGTTTTAGTGAATCCTTTTTAATTGTTTGTCTAAAAAAAGTATGGAATATATGTAAATTCAAGAATAATAATAAAATATATTAAAATTTTATATCTAATCAAATAATTAATATATTAATTAATAATAATAATAATAATAATAATAATAATAATAATAAAAGATAGCTCATGCTTTGCACGGGTTATATATATCTATAGTCTATACTATTATATAAAAGCCGAAACATTAAAAGTTTGGTTGGTCGGTACCTGTTGATTTTACTTATTTACCCTTACTTAATTACAAATATTTTTTTTTTATATTTTATCTAACTAAATTTTTTGCTTTACTAATCAATTTCCTTTTTCAGGTTAAACATGTTACATTTTGTTTTCTTTTTAATAACTAAGCAATTTCTTTTTTCAGGTAAAATATAATATCTTTAATATTTTATCAAACTAAAAAGCATATTAAAATTACTATTAACTAATTAATTAATTTTTTCATTCAAATTATCTTTTCTCTTTTCTGATTTCTCTAACTAAAATATCTTTTTTTCCAATTACATCACGGATTACCTTTTAAAAATCTTCTTTTATATTTTATTTAACTAAAATTTTTACTTTACTAATCAATACTCCCTTTGTCCCATCCATTTCTTTACAATTTCCTTTTTGGGACGTCCCACCAATTCTTTACATTACTAAAAATAGTAACTTTTAACAATAAAATACATTATTACATCCACTACTTCATTCCACTTTTTCAACACTTTATACTATTACACACACTACTTTACTTACTTTAATAATAAAATTACTATTACACCCACTACTTCATTTATTTTAACAATATTACATCCATTATTCTTAATCTCCGTGCCCCAGCCCCATGTAAAGAATCACATGGGACAGAGGGAGTATCTTTTTTCAGGTTAAACATGTTACTTTTTTTTTAATAACTAAGCAGTTTCCTTTTTCAGGTAAAATATAATATATTTTATATTTTATCTAATTAAAAAACAAATTATAATTACTGTTAAATAATAAATTAATTTTTTATCTTTTATCTTTTCTCTAACTAAAGTATTTTTTTTTCAATTATATCACGGGTTACCTTTTTCAGCCAAAATAAAATATCTATTTTTCCAATTATATCACGGGTTACCTTTTAAGAATCTTCTTTTATATTTTATTTAACTAAAAATTTTACTTTACTAATCAATCTCTTTTTCCAGGTTAAACATGTTATCTTTACTAATAAATATCACGGGCATTCTATTTAATAAAACAAAATGAATAATTTTTAATTACTAATAAATACTCCCTCCGTCCCATCTATTTGTTTACACTTTTTTTGTCACTTTCTAACACGCATTTTAAGCTGGATTTTAAGGACTCCATAACTTATTTTTAAAATTTTCTTTTTTTGTGTAAAAATAGGATTGTTCTACTTTTATACAAAAACATAAAATTTCAAAAATTAGTTATGGAACTATCCTTAAAATCCACCTTAAAATGCGTGTCAGACACCCTGTTTTGAAATGATAACAAATGGGTGGGACTAAGGGAGTAACTTATTACCTTTTCAACTAAAACCTATCACATTTTCTATATTTTTTTAACTAAAATCATTTCCTTTTCTAGAAAATCACGGATAACATTTATATGATTATGTTCAACATCTCATTTACATATTTAAGCTTCCAAAATTCGTATTTAAAAAAAATTAATAAAAAATTTAATATAATATTAAAAAAATTCCGTGCATCGCACGAGTTTTAAGCTAGTATATATATATATATATATATATATATATATGTGTAATCTATCTATCTATTATCTATCTATTATATTATTAATAACACAACATGAGGTTTTGTGAGACAATTTTTTCAACGTTGAAGTTACTAATTTACCATTCCTATGTTAAATTAATGAAAAAGAAATTGTTTCTATTGAGAATTGAACCCTTGACCTCTAACTTGTAAATGAGAATCCTTACCACTATGCTACACATGAGTTTTGAATATATTATAAAACTCATTATTAATATATCATGAGACAACCCTCATATATTACATTAATGATAAAAAATTTGTTCCTAGAGAGAATCGAACCCTTGACCTCTAACTTAAAAAAAATGTTACTTACCACTATAATAGACATCAATTTTGGATATATTATAAAACTCAATGTTAATATATCGTAAGACACTTTAATTATCATGAAATTACTAAATTACCCTTCCTACATTATATTAACGATAAAAAAATTATTTCTAATGGAAATTTAATCCTTGAAATCTAACTTAGAAGTGAGATTTCTTATCACTATGCTAAATATTAGTTTTGATTATATTATAAAACTTTGAGAATATTTCGAATAGTACATAGTTATGTAGCATTTTTTTTATTTTATAGTAGAAACAAGTTACTTGGATTTAGAAGATAGATACTTTAATTTGTGTATTAATTTATATCTTACGCATATCCCTTAATCCAGGTTAAAATGCACAAATCGGTTGTGGATGATCAGGCAGTCACTACTAATATAAATTCTTATATGCTCATAATTTGAACATTCATTCAAAGAGACTAGCACATTAAAATTTACTTATTGTTAGTGGTACATACATCAATCATCATGAATAGATAATTTCTTAGATATGTTTTGCATACTAAGTATTTACATGTTGCAAGCACCATTTAATTACAAAACAATATAAATACATAATAACATGATTTTACTAGCAAAGCTCGAGCGGTAAATTGCATGCACATTAACCACCTATATATTAACAAATTTAATTATAGTGGAACAGAAAAACGTATTGATCCATTATCTCTTTCTTATGACAATATGGGTTTGGGAAGTTCTTCTGCTTTCTCTCTGCGTTTTTTAAATTTAGGTTCAGCCCATTCTGATAATATCAGCTCAAACAAAAAACTGAAGCACTAATTTAAGGCACTTGGTTTCATGGTGTTTGGATCACACGGTTGATCCCAAGCAATTTGGAGCCAGTCTCTCGTATAAATTCTTCAATCGTATCTATCTTTTGCTATATGCAAGTTCAGAATAGTCACTATTTATGTAAATACTTTTATACTCCTAACTCAGGCAAGTAGTAATCCTTGAAATGAGATAAGCACATTGCAAATGATACCTTTTTTTAACTATATAGTTGATATACACCGTGCACACATTATCCCTTTTGGACTTATTTACATTCTGAGCATCAACACATTGAAAATACTATTTGATTATTTGAATATAGAGCAACACAAACTAACAAGCCAGTACCTTGCAAAATTTACTCTCGCCTAAAAGGTACATGTAAGAGATTGATGCCTACTTAAGATTGACACTAAGCAATAAATAAAGGAGAAATCTCGCGCTCACAACACAACATATATTGCATTACCAAGCTAATATTCAAATATGCGCGAAGTCATTAAGCACATCTAGAGCATGCCCGTGCCTCGCACGGGCTATAAAGCTAGTTATATTTATAATAGCTCAACATGGGACAAAAAATCCTGAGTCAATTTATTAAATTCTAAAATTGTGTGACATTTTATTCCAAATGAAAAGACGTGTTACCCCCGCGTATTCTCGATTGACTTATCAGTACCCTTGCTTACAGTCTATTTTCCCAATTGTACATTACTGTCCAGGAATCGAGTCGCACATGCGCCCAGTCAGGTGATGATTGTCACCGTCATTTTATCAGTCTATCAAACCAGGTGGAATTGTGTGTGTGTTCATCTATTCTTTGCCGGGCTTCTTCTTTGATCGTTGTACTGATTGTGCCGGTATGGCTGACAATCTTGATAAGTCCCATCTCATAGGTAATTTTGTGCTCTTACCCATCTATTTTCGTGCCCCCTCCTTATGTGCTATGTTGTTTCGCGTTGCCATGTGGTAAATTCTTACAGAGCGTAATTGCGTGAGTTTTTGCTGTGATGTTTCTACTAATGTTGTTTAACAGGGCCGGGTAATTGCACTTGTTGGAGAGTGGATTGGTATTTTTTTGCTGAAATGTTTAATGAATTGGTATTTTTTCCCTGCATAATTTGTAATTGGGTTTTTTAAGTATGCTTTTTATATTGGCTTTATGAAATGACCAGTAACTATGAATGCGTTGTTATCCCTGGTTTTTTTGTTTACCAACAATCTGGAGGAGCTGTATTATCGTGGAAGATAGAAATTGTTGGACCAAGAATAACTGTCAGCATCATTGCAATCATAAAAAAAAGGAGGTTGGGGTAAGGACTGTTGTTTATAGTGTATCTGGTTGTTTATAGTGTATCCAGATATGCTGTAAGAGGTTTCTCGTCAAATCTAAGAGTTACTTATTGTATCTTCTTTGGTGTCTACTATATTATTATAGTTGGTCTTTGAAATCCAGTACGTACATAGAACACATACTCAATATATGCTTATTTAATTGTCCGTAGTTGTGCCTGGGCCACAAACTCAATTTATGTTTATTTAGTTGGTTTACTTTTTTTGGATAATTCAACACTCATCTTTTACCAGGTTTAAACCACTGATATTATGAGAGATAGGGGATATGGCGACTACCTCATTTTCAACAAGGTTCAACCCTTTGATCTCCTTTTACAAGTTAAGGGAGATACCCATTGTTGGACCTTTGTCTATTTTTGAATAAAAATTGAGTGCTTTTTATTTTTTAATTTTGTAACTCATGCTTTTTAATTTTGTAACTCCTATTATTATTATTTGATGGAGGTTACAGATTTAGTGACTTGGGGGTTACAAATTTATTTATGAGAGAGTTACAATTTGATACTACTATATAAGTAGACTTTTGCTTCATTGTTTGATACACAAAAAATCCTTCAAGTGCATTATTCTTAGAGCTATAGGTTCTGTTTCCGTGAGATAGAAGCGCTATGTGTTTGGTTCGTAGAAGGCGGGTCTTTAAGTGCTTAATATCACCTTTGTTCGCTGTATCCTGGGAGACGGAAGCCAACACACCTTCAAGCACCACAAGGAAGGGGCTTATCTATTTTAAGGATAACGTGGTTTTCACGTGCCTCGAACTACTTTTCGGTATTTTTTATTCTTGATTTCTTGATTTAAGGTATATCTCTAATCTGTACTTCCTACACCCATAACCAAGCTAGAGGGAAGGTACATGGGACCGGTCATTGATTTTATTTAGTTGGTTCTCATTTGATTTTTTTTTATATAGAAAGGTATATTTAAAGCTTAGTAAAAATAAAGGATGTACTTGAAGCACAATAATATCTACATATTTATATTGAAAATGGTATACTGAAGATACAATATTCCCTTAATGGCTTATCTAAGAATTTAATGTTTTAACATTTAAGGAGAAACGAGGCAGGAGCGGTGGCAGAAGCACAAAAGACGGCTGATCAAGTGAATGGTCAGGCATTCAATGTTGTTGGTAATATGCGAGATGAGGAGGTTACGGTTATGGAGTGCAAGAAGACACGACATGGTAAGATGTAGTAAGCCTTTAGGTTCAACTACACATTTTCTTTAAAAATACTTATATAAAAAGTCATAAGACCGTTGAATCACGTTTTTAAAAGCAATCCCAACTCCCAGACTTGCTCTTGGTATCCCGACTCGAGAATATATGAAATTTTTGATACTGCACTTGCCTTTTATTTTTGATACAGATGAGTGAAAGGCATATGACTCAATCTATTTGTAGTTCGAGGATTCAACTCAACTTAGATTAGATTGTAATAAGTAAATAATATTAACTGTCACAGGAATCTCAGAAGATGCTATCTGTCAGAAGAATAATCAACAAGTCAATCTATAGTTTTGATGTTTTACACTGGAAGAAGTTCAGTCTGCTGATCAAGCCTCATTGTGGTATTCAAAGTCATGGATTTAATTCTGAAGGACAGAGATTTCTACAAGTGACAAGAAACAGTATCAGTACAGAATATTTGAAGAAAGTTGAGAGAAGAAATAGACCACAACTTAAAGTCAAAATGAAGAACAGAAATTGAAGTTAGTCGTTCATGAACCAGACCGTGCATCGAGCATCAACAAATATTCAGTGGAGGTTCTTTGTTTATTTCAGTGGTTTAAAAAGTGAAGATTAGACTATCAAATAAATTATGTTAATTCTCTCTTAATTAATTTAAAGTATTTAGTTAACTTAATTAATAAATTAATTCTTCAAGAATTAATTTATTTATTAAGTTAATTATTGAAGTAATTAATTTGGAATTAATATATATTTATAAAGTCTATTAAAAGTGCTTTAAGACTATGGTTTTATTGTTAAAACTATCTCTGATAGTCTGTGAGATAGTCTGCAAAGCATAGTCTGCATAGGTTGATAGTCTGCTTAGGTGAAAGTCTGCCAGTAAGTCTACATGATAGTCTGCCAGAAAAATCATGTATTAAAGACTATCAGGATAGTCATTCTGATAGTCTGGAAAAGAGTTGGGTAGTCTGTCAGGCCAGATAGTCACACCGGTAGTCTATATACTCCTTGGATAGTCTGCAAGTCATTTGATAGTCTTTCGATAGTCTGCAGAAGTGTTAAACAAAGACAGAAGCTTGTTTTTGTTATAAAAACAGAAGGCATCAGACATACAGGATGTACGAAAAAGAGACAGAAGATATTAAAGACATACAGAACATTAAACTCTCCCATCTTTACTTCTCAACTATCAAAGCTATAAATTCACAGAAAATCAAGTTCAATCTCTTTGTAATATTTGATCCGATAGAACTTAATTATTTGTGACTCTTGTACTACTAGCAAATTAAGTTTCCTAGTTCTTATCTCGATTTTTATTAACTAAATTAGAAAAGTTCATGTCGAATTTTCTAATTAGTTTTTATTAACGTGGTAATACTCTGTACTGATTTTGTAACAACCATCAAGTTTAATATATCGTTATATTTAACTTGAATTTTGTTTCAATTGATTCCGCACAAATTTGTCTAAACTAAATTTTATTTAACGGACAAATTTTGATAAAAAAGATATTGATTGTATTCAACCCCCCCTTCTACAATCTTAACGGACCTAACAATTGGTATCCGAGCCGTTTGATTGATATACAAATCAAGATCCTATTCTTATTCAATTAAAAATCAAGCTCGAATTTTTAACTCTCTTAAAAATTCATTGATAGAGTATATTTTTATATATATTTTAGATGATTTTATACTCATATTTATTGTGTTTTGCATTGATTTGGATTTTTATTTAATAGATTTTATTGTTTTATTGTAGGAAATAAAGAATTCATGACTTGAAAGGATTTGGAGCAAAAAGAGCTATTTTGGAGATAAAATAGGAGAAAATTCGTATTATTGGGCTACACGGGCTGTTCTGCACTGTTTGGGCCATATCTTGAGTTCCAGAAGTCAGAATTTGACGATCTTGCTGTCCACGCGAAGCTTGTGGAATTATCTTTAATTCAGAGGTGGTCCAGTAAGCAAAATCCAACTGGAAGAGCCCAGAAACAGAGGAGAAAAAGAAGTTACGAATTTTAATTAAGGAATCCTATTCAGTTATGGAATCCTACTTGTAATTTATTTAGAGTATTAAAATACTTTTATTGGGCAAGACTTTTATAGCCTATATAAACACATCTAGGGTATTATGTGAAGAAAAAGAAGAAATAGGAGGTAATATTAGATCAGATAATATAGTTTAGAGTAGATTAGTAGTATTATTAGTTGGAGATGTAGAGAAACACCATGACTCTTCTTTTGGGTGACAACATTGAAGTTTGAAGGTTTTGTTCTCTTAATCTTTTCTTTGTTCTTATTAGTTTAATTATGTTTTCTTGTTTTACTAGTTGTTTTACTTGTTTAATTATTAGCGAGTAGTTATTTCTAGGGCTTAAAGGGAAGCCATGTTTGCACTAATATTGGCATGATTTTCATAGTGGTTTGATTGGTTATGGTTAATTCTGATTGATATGTTTTAATCATTAATTTGTGTAATTGGCCAATATCATGGATTAATTATATGCAAATAGGGGTATGGATCGAGAGATTTACTTACTAGAGGCACACATACGATTAGCAGAATTGAATTTGAGTGCGGAAGCATCATTGGATTTCTGAGAGCGTTAATTCTTGGAAGAGATTAACTTGACTCTAATTACCTGATTGATTGAATTACTAAAAGTGGTTAATTGTGTTGAATGTTTCGAGAGTGTTAATGCTTGAAAGAGATTAACATACTCTAGTTATAGGATCACATTGATTGCTTTAGCTTAAGAGCCAAATGTGTAAGCATGGTGGACCTGATTGCCCTAGGTTTTAAATAATTTGTTTATCATCTGTTTAATTAGTGTTAATTTAGTTTAATTAGTTAATTAATAATTTCACATATTCGTTTAACCCTTGAAACAATTAGCGATAACTGAAAAGGAATTAGTAGAACCTGTCTCCTTGTGGAATCGACCCGCTTGCCATTTGTACTAGCAATAGACACCGTGCGCTTGCGGGGAGACAGCGAGTTTCTATTGATTTTAATTTAGTTGTTTAGATTGTTTCCATTGTCTCATTGGAACTTTTGTTCCAATTGAGGCAGATTTTACGTTTTCTTGGCTTTGTTGAGTGTCTACAGGTTTGCAATGGGTGAAGTTGATACTTTTGCACTCTTATCTTCCCTAGTAGAGGCACATACTCGAGAGATTGCCATGTCGAAGACTACAGAGCCCACTATGCGTCCAATGAGTATCAATGAGATGTCACAAGTGGCCCCTAAAACTTACAACTTTTGTCAAATTTGCGGTGTGCAGGGTCACTATGGTTTTGAATGCTCTTACAATGTCTATAATTCTCAGAGTGCTCAGTTGGGACAAATGAATTATTTTGAAGAAGGATATGGGTACAATCAGTATTCAAACACTTTTGATCAAGAATGCGTGAATCAACCAGATTTCTACTACCAGGACAATGGTTCTCAAAATTTTTCATATCATAATCAGCAACAGTTTGAGCAACAATATTATCAGTCATATGAGCATCCGCCACAGCAAGAATATCAATATCCTCCTCTACAAGAAAATCTACATGTTTCTCAACCCAGTGTAGATGTACAAGCTGATCAGACAAATGAGATGTGGGATATCTTGAATAAACTGTTAAAGAGTTCTGAAGAACAAGCTGAGGCAATCAAAGAATTAGAAACTCAAAGTTTGGCGATTGAATCTCAAATTGCAAAGTTGGCTAACTCTTCTACTACAGGGCAGCTCGACTATTTACCATCATCATCTATCCGATCCGAAGAGGACCTGATTGTTATTAATATCACAAGCGATCAGGAATATGATAGTTTCTCCATGTATGTTGATGATGAGGCCATTGATAAAGAGAAGGAGTATGCCACCGATGACAAGATCAATGATGTTGCTGTTACCGAGGACAATGTGACTGATGATGAGGCTACAAAGGAAAGCAATACAGAGATGGTTGTTGTTTCTCTTCCACAACCTGTGCCTAAGCTACCATGTATTGATAAATTTGCTCTCGATCTAGCCTCTACTTACAAGGCTTCTTTGCTCAAGAACACTTATTTCAAGGTTGATGTGATAACAAATATTGTCCAAGATGATATTTCTCAAATTCTGGTTGAGGATCCATACAAAGTGGCTCATACGTTTGAAGCTCGAGGAGAGGGAGAAGATGGAAGTGTCTTATTAGCCAATGATGTGATAAGCCAAGATGTCCGAATGACTCCAGTGAAAGTGAGGAGTAAAGAAAAGCCACCAACAGAACCTCCACCTTATGTCAAGGGAGTTCAATATTTTCGTGGTGTTGAATTTTATCGCTGTTTTATCACAAAGTTTTCCAAAACTGCACAAGCACTCTCTCTATTGCTTATTAATGACATATTTTATTTTACTGATGCTTGTTTGGAGACTTTCTGCAGGATAAAGACAACCACTAACACTCTTGATACTTTTTATGGTGGCGAGTTTAGGATCGAGAAATTGGATATTCCGTCTCCATCGGAGTATTTTTGAGGACGTCAAGCTATTGACGTTAAAGAAGCGCTGCTTGGGAGGCAACCCTTGATTTTTATAAGGTTAGTAGATTTTTTATTTCATTTTCTTATAAAAAAAATTTTGTGTTGTATTTGTAAAAAAAAATAAAATTTTGAATGAGTGTTCTGCAAAAAAAAAAAAAAAAAAAATCGAAATAGTGTTTTTTGGGCAGGCTGCACCTGTGTAACGCAGGTTGCGCCTGCGTTTCTGCTCTCCACGCAGGTTGCGCCTGTGTTGCGCAGGTTGCCCCTGCGTTTACCCCCTGTAACGCAGGCTGCGCCTGCGTTACTGACCTTCCCGCGCCCTGCGCACCTGTAACGCAGGTTGCGCATGCGTTACACCCCTTCTGCCCAGAAATTTTTCGAAAATTGTTGTTTTTACAACATAATTTCCCCCAAAATTTTATTTTAACCCAAATTTCTTCAATTTCTAATTCCTATATCTGTCATACATCAATTCTAAACCTCCCAAATCTCTCATACACATTAAATTTTTAAATCTCATCTCTCCATCATCTTATATTTATACCCACCTATCCATACAAATCTAATTCCTCTTCTATTTCTTTAAATCTCTAAAAATTCAATTGTAAAGAGGAATTAATTGTAAGTTCACCTCTTCGATTCGTATTGGGTAATTCTTTTCTCTAATCTTATTTTTATTACGAATTTGTGTTCTTGTAAATTGGGATTTTGTATTATTCTTGGAATTTTGGCTATTTTTGGTGTGATATTGCTTGGAAATTATTGGGTGAGCTTCTTGTGAGTTGGGAGAGGTGGTGCTAGTGTTGGGAAATTGCTACAGACAGGGGATTTTTGCCTAACAAGCATGTTGAGTTGCGATGGGGAAGGATATGTAAGGCGTGCCTTGTAGAAATTCAATTTGAGCAAGCACATACTTCTTCAATATTTTCAAAGGCCACTTCATGCTTATGCACTAGGGGAGTATTCTACACCTTTCTTTGTATATTTGTTATATTTATTTTCTTTCTTTATTTTCTTTCTTTTCTTTTCTATATTTGTTCATTGGGGACAATGAACCGCTTAAGTGTGGGGAGGTGTTCTCAACGTAGTATATTACTTGTTTAAAAAAAAAAATTCCAAAAAAAAATAAAAAATTGAAAAATACCAAAAATAATTCTAGCCATGCAATTTGATTATTTGTTGTATTTTGCTTGATACACCCATGCATGCGTAGAATTCTTGTGTTTATTGACGCTTTTGTATGAGAAGTGACGTGCTTTGTTCTTGTGCACACACTTTCACTAGCAAGTTGAAGCTGGTAGACTTAATTGGATGTTGTAAGTGATTAGAATGACATGAATACGTGCAAGATGACTTGGTTTTCATGCTTTGAGTACAAGTAGGTGCGTTAGAGAGTCTTGTTACCTGGGATTGATTATGTTTTGTCACACCAAGTGAGTTTTGAGCCTATATGCATATTTTTTGCATGATTTTTCGTTTGCTTGAGTGTCCACATGTTGTTTACATTGCTAGCACTTACTTGAGATCTTTCTTGAAATGCATGACATTACTTGATGATGAGATGATAAAGGCACTTAGGTTTAACCTCGTATTTCCCATATTTCCACACCTTTTATACATGATCAATTAGTCAACCCGTTGAGCTTAATCCTATTCTTTCGGTGACACACTACATTACTTGCCATTATCCTTTTTATTCTATTGGCCTTACAGTAATTTTTGATCCTAAATTGTCAAAGGCTAGTATCGTGCTTAAAGGAGTAATAAGGTGTTCATAAAAGGGGGGTTTTATTGATGATCATACTTTTGGGGAATATTGATTTTGGGTCGATGCTTGCTAGTCGAAATTCATAAAAATATCTATGGATCATTGTGCTTATTCCTTAGCTCTCTAAAAAAAAGAGAAAAAAAACAGAAGAAAAAAAAAATTGAGAGCATTCTTATGTTTGTATGATCCTTCTTCATTCGACTAGAAGTTATTATGTAAGGGTTATTGAAAAATCCAAGTGTGGGGAAGTATTTGTTTTAATAGAAAGGGAATTGAATAATGATTATTGTTGGGTACTAGCTTTTGACATTTAACCTGTTTTAGCTTTACTTGACATACCTGGTCCCTAGCCCACGCTACAACCCGAATAAAGACCTTTTGATTGTCATCAGTGATGTATGTTGTGTTGAGAGTGAGATTGATTGCGAGTGTCAAGTTGTGTTTATGATTTTGTTGGAATTGAGTGATACACTTAACCTTGTTCTTGAGTGAATATTCGTTTTTGAGTGAAAGGTGAGTTATTACTTGTTTTGGCATAGGAGATCCCGGGTTTAGACTTAAAGATGTGTTTCTTGTGGTCTTAGCATGATTACCAACGATTTTTACACTTGACATGAATTTTTATGACCTTCTGCATGTTGGTTGAGTAGACTACGTGAATACTTGCACTTTCGACACCAAGACATCGTATGTTTGCTTTGATTCTTAAGTTGATGTGGCATGAGAGGACTTGTGTGTGTGGTGTTGTGTTAGCATTGATCTTTTGCATGGTTGGATGAATTTTGTGGGTACATTCACTATAAACCCTCACGAGACAACACTCGTCCTACTAGGGCTGCCTAGGGGTTTAACGGCTTGTTGCATATGCTCAATGCAATCGTGTCATCTACGAAAGTGATGTTTGTTAGGACTTAGTTTTTTATTTCACTTATTTGCCCGAGGACGTGCAAATGCTAAGTGTGGGGATGTTTGATAGAGTATATTTTTATATATATTTTTGATGATTTTATACTCATATTTATTGTGTTTTGCATTGATTTGGATTTTTATTTAATAGATTTTATTGTTTTATTGTAGGAAATAAAGAATTCATGACTTGAAAGGATTTGGAGCAAAAAGAGCTATTTTGGAGATAAAATAGGAGAAAATTCGTATTATTGGGCTACACGGGCTGTTCTGCACTGTTTGGGCCATATCTTGAGTTCCAGAAGTCAGAATTTGACGATCTTGCTGTCCACGCGAAGCTTGTGGAATTATCTTTAATTCAGAGGTGGTCCAGTAAGCAAAATCCAACTGGAAGAACCCAGAAACAGAGGAGAAAAAGAAGTTACGAATTTTAATTAAGGAATCCTATTCAGTTATGGAATCCTACTTGTAATTTATTTAGAGTATTAAAATACTTTTATTGGGCAAGACTTTTATAGCCTATATAAACACATCTAGGGTATTATGTGAAGAAAAAGAAGAAAGAGGAGGTAATATTAGATCAGATAATATAGTTTAGAGTAGATTAGTAGTATTATTAGTTGGAGATGTAGAGAAACACCATGACTCTTCTTTTGGGTGACAACATTGAAGTTTGAAGGTTTTGTTCTCTTAATATTTTCTTTGTTCTTATTAGTTTAATTATGTTTTCTTGTTTTACTAGTTGTTTTACTTGTTTAATTATTAGCGAGTAGTTATTTCTAGGGCTTAAAGGGAAGCCATGTTTGCACTAATATTGGCATGATTTTCATAGTGGTTTGATTGGTTATGGTTAATTCTGATTGATATGTTTTAATCATTAATTTGTGTAATTGGCCAATATCATGGATTAATTATATGCAAATAGGGGTATGGATCGAGAGATTTACTTACTAGAGGCACACATACGATTAGCAGAATTGAATTTGAGTGCGGAAGCATCATTGGATTTCTGAGAGCGTTAATTCTTGGAAGAGATTAACTTGACTCTAATTACCTGATTGATTGAATTACTAAAAGTGGTTAATTGTGTTGAATGTTTCGAGAGTGTTAATGCTTGAAAGAGATTAACATACTCTAGTTATAGGATCACATTGATTGCTTTAGCTTAAGAGCCAAATGTGTAAGCATGGTGGACCTGATTGCCCTAGGTTTTAAATAATTTGTTTATCATCTGTTTAATTAGTGTTAATTTAGTTTAATTAGTTAATTAATAATTTCACATATTCGTTTAACCCTTGAAACAATTAGCGATAACTGAAAAGGAATTAGTAGAACCTGTCTCCTTGTGGAATCGACCCGCTTGCCATTTGTACTAGCAATAGACACCGTGCGCTTGCGGTTAGGTATAATTTAACATATCATTCATCATGACTTTTAAAGCCATTGTTAAGATACCTATCTTTGACAAAGATAATTATGATATGTGGAAGAATAAAATGGAGTTGTTTCTAGATTGTACAAATGTTAAATATTTGGGTGTTTTGAAAACCGGACCTAAAACTCCTATGGTCTACGAAGATCCAGTTGAAGCTAAGGGTAAAGTTGTGATTCCTGCAACATCTTATGAAAAGGACCCTACTACCTATACACCTGAGGAAAAGGAGGATGCAGGACTAGATAAAAATTTGAGACTCATTCTAATAGATTCCCTGGATGCTGTGATGTATAGCCATGTGATGAATTGTAAAGCTACCAAACACATGTGGGAAACTATTGAAACCATTAATGAAGGAACCGATGAAGTCAGGGAGAACAGACTTCAGATCTTAACCTCTGAGTATGAACACTTCAGAGCTGGCCCTAATGAAGGCATTCAAGAAGTGTTTGAAAGGTATAATAAAATAATCAACAACTTGCAAATCCATGGCAAGAACTATACACAAAAGGAGATTAACCTGATGTGACAGCCCCAAATCCGGGGTCATGAATCTGGGCCATCACGGACCAACTTCCATTCAAAATCAATATCTTTTGGGTTTTTTTATAATTAATACTTATGCAATTGACCCCACAGTAATACACACACCAGTCATATGCTCAGAGAACATCATTCACCATAATAAAAGTTTAGAGTTAAACAGTTATTACAAACCCAGAATCATACTTAAACACATTGCTGAATAATACTTCGACATGAAGCATTTCAACAATCAAAAGTTATTACACCAACTTACACACTTAATGTACACAATCTATCAATACCCAACCGTCCGATAGCTACCTCGGAAAGCGTTGCCAACACTCTCTCAAAAGTTCGTCTTTCCCGTACCCTCTTCCGGGGTGTAGTACGGAGTATCGACGTACCTAGCTGTATATAGATAAGTAGCAAGAGTGAGCTATAATAGCTCAGCAAGATCATATGGTAAACTAGAATTTAAAATGTGGACAAGTATAGATATATCTATGAAAGCGGAAACCATTTATAAACTTCAAGGAAGAATAAAATTCTTACTTAATAATACATCATCCACTTACTATTATAAAGAAGAAATCTAGGATAATACAGTATCAGTTTCTCTTCTCAAATAATATAACCATCAATATACATTTTCAGTGTAATATTTCAAGATAATATGAATACTTGAATAAATCTCTCTATTATCTTCTCATGTCCTTCTTATGCAACAATTATATAAATTAATATAAAATCAGTTTCTCTTCATCTATAACAATAATTCCATCGTCTCATATCATTTTACCTTTTCAGTATACCAATCTGACTTTATCGTTGATTCTTTGTTCAATAATCGTGGGGGTTTTCACTGTTGCCGAATACGTGAGCCACGATGATCAGTCATCCTCCGTACCCGTCCCTTTTTACTACCGGTAGATGGAGGTAGGTATGCCACCATCCCCCAGGAGGAAGGTCTACCACTACATCCTCCTTCGGCAACTCTTGGGCCGAAATGAAATATTGATTGCTGGACTGTGCAGCACACAGCCTCCTACGCTTTTTGTTGCTATCCCCCCTTTTGTCAAATCGTTATTCCATTTACAAAATATCATTCCACATTTCCATTTTCTCGCTTTCATTTCCATATGTCATTCACTCATCTCATTTCCATTCTCGCACATTACTTCTATAAAATATATATATATAACATAATACTTTGATTATGATTCAAACATCTCCTTTATATTCAAGAATTCAAATATGCTTTTATATACGTAGAGTATTCCATTTATCTCAAAAGTATTAAATACCATTCAATAATATTTATTAAATCACAATACTTAGAAAGAATATAATATTATAAATCATATAACCCTAGATAATAACTGATTCCATTCCTTTATATATCTTTAGATAACAACTGATACCATTCCTTTATATATCTTTAGATAACAACTGATACCATTCCTTCATATTCCCTTAATCATAAGGCATGTTCACTTCATGCATAATCATCTCTATGTATATTCATATCCATCTCATACTCATACTCATATCCATATTCATATCATACTCATATACCTTCCCTTTTTACATCAATAATCGAGAAAACCATTTCTTAACAATATAGTAACAATAGCATCACATATATATATTTCATGAAATCAAGTTTCTTTGAAGATAAATAATTTCCAAGTAGGGATAGAAAAGATCTTGCCTCGGTTTCTGTATCCTGACAGTATGGCTGGTCCCTCCTCCGGAATTTCTATAAACACAAAAGGACCGTCCTTAGAATACCACATCTCTTACTCACTACCCTCTTGTATAACAAAACCCTTTACACTTCAACATATGTTTAACGTATTATTATTACCCCAAAGGTTCAAGGACTTAACCATTTACAAGCTCAATCGAAGTTTCAGTGATTTTTCACAATTTCCCCTAACGACCACACTTAACTGTAAAAATCCCCATAAATTATAGATTTCGACTTTTACTATAAGGTCAAATGGTAATGTCTCTTTGACTACTCTACCATATTATCCCAAAGTTTCATAATTTTTAAAAATGTCTAAGTAGGTTGATCATAGCCTCAAAGTTGATACAATTACGGTTTCTCGGTTTTCGAACACCTTTCACTAAAACTGACTTTTCTCCTAAACCGTTCATCAGATTTTAACGCACCTTATATCAAAATGATCTATGAACCAAGATCTATCATTTCATGGTCAATTGATAACCTAGGCAGTGAGGTACCGTACGAATACAGGGGTCACAAAACAGGGCAGATTTCGTTCTAACGAAAATCGGACATTATAACGGCTATATTTTCGTACTTTCCAAAATCAAACTCCTCCAAATCAATCATCCACCTTATACACCATCACCTACACCATGTGGTCATCTTACCAACCATGGTTACAAGCACATACTCCTTCCAAAATCAACTTTAATCACTTACAAACACTTATAACATCATAATCATAACATTTATACCACTTAATCACTAAACACAACCATATCCATCATAAACATAAAAGAGCAAGCATGATTATACCTTCTTGAAGCTTTGATAACCCTTAAAAATCCTTGATAAACCTTGGGCACTCCTTAAACAACCTTAGATTAACTTGAATCAACTAAAGAAACCATGAAAACAAAGTTAACAATTCGGAGTTACTAAACTGCAGCTGAAAGAACATGAAAAACGAAGGCCTTACCTACGTTTTCTGGATGAGGCTTCTAAATGAAAGTTGTAGGGCATCTTAACAGCTTTCCAACCATATAAAGAACACAAAATTTGGCTGAGTAACGAAGTCTCTAGAGCGGTTTTACTGGGCTGCTGGAAATCTGGCCGAAAATGATGATAATGGAGGGGGAGAGATTTTTGCTCTTATTTCTTGATCTTATCTCATCTAATTCTTGTTTTGTCTACTGTCTTGTGGAAGCTTTGCAAGATATTTGTGATTAAAACCTAGTAAAAGTACTAATTTGCCCCTTTAAACAATTTAGTGGAAAGTGATGTCATGCTAGTGATTTCATAATTCTCTTTTCTTGATTTTCTTTTCTAAATGTAATGCTAGTACTCTTGGTAATTATAATGTGATACAATCCTTGTTATTCTACTAATCTTGGTTGTTTGGTTTCCAGACTCGTCTAATTGTGGTTCGTTTCGAATATATCTCACTATCCAGTGGTTTTGAAATCGTTTATAAAATCCAAATTCCCTTAGCATTCTCTTAACTTAAAAATCCCTTAGTTTAACTTAAATTCACTAATTCCTCAATATATAATCCCTTTAATATTTCTATGTTCCTTAATATCCAATAAATAGAAGTTCGTTCGAGCTCAAAATCCTCAAAATCTAAATTCAGGAATTTCTGAAATCCATCGTCATTTCGAGTCACTTAATTTCAATGTACAACACTAATATGGTTTCTGTTCATTCCTTTTCCGTTTCCATTATGGAGTACTTATATACCCTTTCTCTAAATCCTCGAAATTTACTATTCATGTGATCACTGTAGCTTTGTTAAAGTTAGGGTTATTACATCCTTCCCCCCTTAAAAGGATTCCGTCCCGGAATCACGTCAGAAATGTCCATAGATATCTTTTCATCTATACCTTATAACTTCTATACCACTTTCTCCATCCTTTTTCCTTCATAATATCTCTATCTTGTTTGCGCAAAATTACACCAACATAAACTTGCTTGTCATTCATCAACATCCCTCTTTTAGTTATGGGTATCGGCCACCACATTGGCCTCTCCTGAATGGTAGTGTATCTCACTTATGGTTTATCCCTATGTTGATCTCTATCATGACATAAAATATACATACTTCGCTCTTATTATATCTTGTATCTGTAAAATCTTCCAGAAATCCGGCTCGAATAAAATTCCTTGAAACAATTGTAAGAAAATACTCCCTATAATATATATTTCCTGTTTGTATCTGAACAAGTCTATGGTTTACCCCCAAAATACTATTATTCTCCTTTTCATAGAATTTCTAACCCCTAACAGATACTGATTTTCCTTATCTAGATTATCAACCTACCTATACCATTCATTGACCACATTGATTCCTAACCAAACATTTACACTAAAAATTTAATTACTAGAAAAATGTTCACCTGCATCTGTATCCGGCTTTCTCAATGCCTCTCCTAAAGTCATGTTGTACACCCTGGCAATAGGTCTATTTGAAGCAGTCATACTTTGTCCTGGTACGGACGACCCACCGGAACGGCAATCTCTAGCAAAATGTCCTAGTTTCCCACATTGATAACACTTGATATCAATCTTGTCAGTTGATGTGCACTGATTATAATAGTGTCCTTTCTGTCCGCACTTAAAGCAAGTTACTTCCGACCTCCTACACACTCCCGTATGCTTTCTACCACACTTGCTACAATCTGGTAAGGGTGGTCGTGATTGATGGAATTGAAACGTTCCTGAGGTCTTACCACCTTGATTCACAGTCTCACTAACAGTCTTGTTACTCCCTGTCTTTCCCACAAACTGAGATTTTTGTCCCTTACCAACCTTGTTAAAGTAACTTCCTTCGCTTGAACCTCCTTTCTGACCCTCACATCTCCTTTTCTTACTTTCTCGCCCTATCTGATTTTGTTCGTTATGAGCATTTTCATTCTGTCTATTTCGACTTCCTTCATCTCTCTCATTTTCCTTTGCATTTGCTCTATTATTACGCTTAGGCGGCATGATTCTGTATATAGCAATATTCTTCATTAATTACCCAAATTTAGGGTATATATACATCATTCTCATATGCACAATTATATTACTAGTTAACTCATTTATATACCATAATATTCTCAACTCCACTTTAACAATTAAGCGTATCACCTTTAGCACAATACCCTTTTCATTTAAGTTAATCACCTTATATACATCAATATCCTTGAATCTCAACATTTAATATCAAAATACGATAGAATTTAGACAGAATACACAAACTTCATTAATTATCTCACTTCCCTTGTTTATCCTTATTCTGACTTTTTCCTCAAAATACACCTTACTTTCAATAGTAAATCTCAATTATACCTTAAAATTCCTCCTATTCTTTTATCTCACTAATCCTCAATTATACCCCTTTCTTCTCACGAAATTCCTTCCTCTTTTATAGCGAAACGCTTCTAGCTCTAATTATCTCTTATTGAAATTTCCCTTGAAATCTCGAGTTTCCACGTATAATCACGTATACTCTAAACCTTGCTTCCATTATCCCATCCAATACTGAAATCTTCTATATTCGAAACAATTGATAGAATTTAAGAAACTTTGAATTGAAACGAACCCAGAAACAAGCAAGGGTCCCACAATAATTTATAAAATTAAGAGTTTTAAATAACTTTTATTTCAAACAAAAGGATATTTGAGAAATCAATATGATGGAAGAACCCGTACGTCACGCAAGTGAGGGCGTCCCCTCCGACTTTCTATCACACAGACAGATTGTCCCCGTGTATACATATAGGGCTATTCCTCTTAGTTGGAATAAGAAGTATAAAGAAAATTTTAAATCACGATGATAAATACCACCTTTCAAAAATAATCTTAGAGGAATATTTTGACTAAGATAGATCGAATAGAATTTTGAAATACATTCCAGAGGTACCAGAAAATTTTGAAAAGATACCGACCCTTAATGAATAAGAGGTGCCAGATCACAACTGGATTTACCCACCAGTAGAGGAAAATTTGAAACTCAATAACATAATTTAGCAGGGATTTAGAAAATTTAAGAATAGGTACCGTTAATAGCCTCTGCCCAATTTAAAATCCCAAATAATGGAAGGTTTTCCTCAAATACCATATATATCTAAGTCTGCGTACTCTCCAAAAATTTCTTAAATTTGGCACTTATCCTTTAGCCTTAAACTATCGTCTTATATTCCCAGTTATCGTCATTTACCTAGTCTTGACTTGGCTCGATACTTTCTGCCTTTATCCATAATAGAACACAACCCTCTAATCGATATACTTACGTAATATTGATCGTCTTAGCCTGACACTGCTCCGGTATCAAGGACCCTTCAAATTATACTTCTAAATTGTATATTCTAACATACCACACATACTCACAATATTTTCTAACGTACACTTCCTGTTACCTCAATTATTCCCTTTTCTCATATCAGTCCCATGTGCTACATAAACTTGATACTTTTGGCATAATAACATTTATTAGCAATAATCTATAAAATCATAATCACTACTTAGAATAAACGCTTCGTTCGATAAAACCCCCCCTTGAACTCGATGGAAGTTCACCATTTTATATCTGATATGGGCTAAAAGTAAGCCCTAAAGACACATTTAATGTGGCATTAATTAGACCCGGAATGGTCCAAACGTGGGGCCCACCAGGTGGGCCCAAACTCTATTTACAATATTAATTTCGTAATTAATATTAGGGGTAATAAACAGCTCAGCCAATAAGAGTCAAACAAGGATACAACCCTTTCCTGACTTAGCCTCCAAGATACATATCTCAATATGGAAACTGATTCCTAAAAGGAATGGATCCGGAACCTTCCTTGAGGCGGTGGCTTGCCCACCAAGTCTCCTATTCCTACCCTAATTCTTAGGCTTCTTAGCCTATATAAAGGGTCAGACCCCTCAACCTAGAACTACGTTTTATTGGCTTGATTCTTTTAATACAGAGATACGTAGGCATTCTGTGAGGACCGATTAAGTCTCGAACGCAGAAGCAGCCATTAAAGCTCGAAGCTCACCAACCCTATCATTAAATACACGCAAAACCTAGCCGCAATATCAAACCCTCGTTTTTATTCCACAACATTTGGCGCCGTCTGTGGGAAGAAGACATCAACCATGGTTCAAACACGAAGAACTGCACCAAGCACTACAGAGCCAATCGCTACCGAGGCTCTACCTCTTAGCTCTGCTCCGCCCCTTACTGAACAAGTACTTCCGACATCTGAGCAAGTACCTCCGACATCCGGGACTATCGTTCCGTATCAAGTTTCTCAACCCCTAGGGACGACTACCCATGTTGAGAGTACGCTACCTCCGATCGTCCACACAATTCCAGGGACTAACCCCCTCCAGGTGGGGATTTCTTCCCTGATTGTAGACCCCAACAACCCTACACGAGGGGTTCAGATCCACACTACGGATCTCCCCATAAGCACCAATCCAATGTATGGGATGCCTAACTACGGAGCTGGACCAAGTGGTCATGCCCTGTATATTCGAGATCGAGATTATCGCGATTTTTCTGGTCCTTATACGGATGAATCATCTTCTGGCGATGATTACGAGCGTGATGAAGCTCCAAGGAGGCGGCGTGCAAGTAAAAAACCTATGGGGAGAACTCGAATTACTCATGATGGACTCCCTTCAACAACTACTGAGAGGATTAAGGCTTATGAAGCCGAGATCTTGAGATTAAAGGAAGATATGGCCAGGGAGCAAGCCAGATCAAATCAGACTTTGCCACCTCCCACGTCAGGACCGATTCCCTTTATAGATCTGGAGAGGCCTTCAAGAAGGCAAAGAAGGGCTACCACCCCAACTGGAAGAACTACAAGGGTGGAAACCCCTAAGAGCAACCCCAAGGATCTGATGCCACTTGGGGATCCTGATGATCCCACGCCCCCATTCACCGAGGAGGTGATGAATGCCCACATATCAAGGAAGTTCAAGATGCCGACAATTAAGGCTTACGATGGAACGGGTGATCCCGCAAATCATGTTAGGACGTTCTCGAACGCACTATTACTACAGCCTGCAAGTGACGCCTTGAAGTGTAGGGCGTTCCCTCAAACCTTGTCGGGCATGGCTCAAAGATGGTATAGCCGACTTCCTGCAAACTCAATTGGCTCCTTTAAGGAGTTAAGTGCTGCTTTTGTTAGTCAATTTATCAGCGGGAGAGTTCATGAGAAAAGTTCTGCATCTCTCATGTATGTGGTACAAGGGAAGAATGAGAATCTGAGAGATTATCTTAAGAGGTTCACCAAGGAGACATTAAATATTACTGATTTAGAGAACAAGGTGGCCATGGTAGCCCTGGAGCACGGCACCACTGATCTTTACTTTAAAAGGTCATTGGCAAAGCACCCACCCGAGAATATGGCTGAGCTCCAACGAAGGGCTGATAAGTATATCAAGGCCGAGGACAGCACCATGAAGGATGTCGTGATAAACAATGGAGGCAACGGGAACTCCAAGAAGCGAAGGAAAGACCAGGAGTATGATGACCAGGAATATGATGCTAGGGACAAGTATCCCCGAACTAGTGAGGACTCCGACTCTGCCCCTAAGAAGAACCAAGGACCAAGGTTCACTGAGTATGCAAGGTTGAACACTCCCAGGAGTCGAATCCTATTGGACATTGAGAAGGATAAGGATTTTCGATGGCCGAAGCCACTCAGGGGTGATCCCACAAAGAGGAACAAAAATCAGTATTGTAGATTCCACAAGGATGTAGGGCATGACACTGATGATTGTAAGCAACTCAAAGATGAGATCGAGTTCTTGATCCGTAAAGGGAAGTTGGGCCACTTCACTAAGGGTGAAGATCGTGGTAATCAGAGAAGAGAGTATGATAGGAACGATGACGATCGGGATCGCACCCCACAGCCCCGAGGGCCAGTGATCAACATGATCTCAGGAGGCCCGACTGCGGCCGGGACGACTAGGAACTCTCGGAAGGCTTATGCCCGAGAAGTGATATATATTGTCGGAGAGACACCAAAGCGTGCAAAAATCGAAGTAACAATCGAATTTGATGATTCAGACCTTGAAGGGGTGAAGTTCCCCCATGATGACCCGCTGGTCATAACACCCATGATTGGGAATTCAGAGGTGAAGCGAGTCTTGATAGACAATGGAGCTTCAGTGGACATTTTGTTCTATGATGCATTCGTGAAAATGGGATACAACGACTCTCAGTTGACCCTATCTAACATGCCTATATATGGATTCAGCGGAGTAGAGACTAAAGTTGAGGGAACTATTTTGTTGCCCGTCACCATCGGACAGAAGCCAACAGAGGCCACTCAGATGCTGAACTTTTTGGTTATCAAAGCGTCTTCCACCTACAATGCCATCCTCGGGAGGACTGGACTCCATGCTTTTAAGGCTGTGGCCTCAACCTATCACATGAAGATCAAGTTTCCAACCAGGAATGGTGTAGGAGAACAAAAAGGTGACCAGAAAATGGCTAGGAGCTGTTATGTAGCCGCTTTAAGGCCTGATGGAGTCGGGGGGCAGGTCCTTCCGATTGAAGACATGGACGTTTGTAGTGATAAGGAACATCAAGAAATCGAGGGGCAGGAGATTGTACCCCAAGCTATAAGTGAACTTCAGAATAAGAATGAGGTGACCAGAAGGAGTAGTGAGTGCTCTATTTTATTGGAGCATCAAAAACAAAATCAAGTGGTGCTTGTATAGTCCTACAGAGCCCTGATGGTTTCGCGATTGAATGTGCCTTGAAGTTGAATATTTTTCGACAACCAATAACGAGGCAGAGTATAAAGCCTTGAAACCGGACTAGGCTCGTCTTTAGCCATGAGGGCCAAAAATCTTAAAGTCTATGGAGACTCAAGGCTGGTGATAGCCCAAGTGAGTAGAGCTCTAAAAGCCAAAGATGAAACGATGTTGAAATATCTGAAAATTGTAAAATCACAGTTGGTATGGTATGATTCGAGGAATACCAACTTGTATAACCGCCGATGCCTTGTCCAAATTCGCCTCGTCTGAAATCGAGAATTACACTAGAAGTGTTTACTATCAGGTCTTGGAGACCCCACTATAGAACGCAAATTGTTGTCGCCCATCGACGTTGGAAGTTGCTAGACAGACCCCCATCAAAGCTCATCTTGAGGGTGGTTGGCTCCTTGATAATGCCTTGATGGCCAACAATGCTATCTGCCTCCAATCGAGCTTGTCGTCTGAGTTTAATGGCTCGAATCAAGAGTCGTTAGTCAAGTTGAAACCTAGAGTCAAGATAGAGTAGTGACAACTAGCCAAGGCACACCAGACTTGAAGTCAAGTGCTGAGTGGCAAAGGAACTTCTTGAATGATCAACCGAGAAGCAAGACCTCCACCATATGAAGCAAGGGGGGCAAGAACTAAGAAACAAGTAATTTGAATTCAAGGTTCACGAAACCTTTCAAGGCATGGCAAACACCTCCTATTGACCTGAAACCACGAGATTGGTGGTCCAGAACACCCCCAACTTGATAAATGTTTTGGTAGTTGATTAAGAACGCTTATCAGAAAAGCTAACAAGAAAGGTTAATACCTCAATTTGGAAATTGAAAAATGTACTTGGGATCCCGAGTCTCTGATCCAGAACATCGACGTGGAAGGCCAAGATTAGCCATGAAGGCCAAGATTAGCCATGAAGGCCAAAGTTAGCCATGAAGGCCAAGATCAGCCATGAAGGCCAAGATTAGCTATGAAGGCCAAACTTGAGGAGGTCGTCATTAATCTCAAATACATCCGAAACAACTATAAACCCAAGGTCTGAATTGACCCAAATTTGATTTGAGGCCCAATAAACTTTCAGTTGGATACTAGGTCTGTTAAGCATGAAAATCTAGGAAGTAAAGGCCCGTTGTGAACTAGGCCCAAAAGAAGGAAACCCAAAACAAGGCACGAGGTCGTGAGATTCGATCTCATTTTCTTGAATAATTACGAGCTCGGCTAAAAGACCTGGAAAAATTTAATTCTGAGGTCGTAACCAACCTTGAAAATTGAGGTCGGAACAAAATAGATATGAGGTCGCACACTTGAGGTCGTTTCTGACTTATGAAAAGCAAAGTAAGGCCACCACACAAACTGAGGTCGTTATGACATAGCTTGAGATCGCAAATCTCAGGTCGAATTTGAATTGGGAAATGTAAAAAATCCCCACGACCTGGGGCTCATTTGAGGTCGTTCTTGTGCTGTATTGAAGTCGAGGTTGAAAACGCGTAAAAATGAAGTCGGCAAGTTGAGGTCGAAATTAACCTACGATTCGAGGTCGAGACAGACGACCTGGGCATAGAAAAAGCTTACGCTGAGCTCGATGCATCCTAGTCGAAAATGAACTAGAGAGAATAGAAATTTCTCGCGACCTCACTCCCAGTTTGAGGTCGTTTTAACACTATTTGAGCTCGTCAATTTCAGGTCGAAGAAACACTGGATTTCCTGGAAAAAAGCTACGACTTGGCCCCTATTTGAGCTCGTTTTTGAGCTCGAAAATGTACTAGCTGAGCTCGAAATGTCCAGGTCGAAAATGACTTGGGAAACAGGTAAAATGGCTGCGACCTGGGACAGTTTGAGCTCGAAAATGAACTAATTTCTGCTCGAAATTTCCAGGTCGAAAATGACTTAGAAAGTAAGAAAAATGGCTACAACCTTGAGGCAGTTTGAGCTCGAATTTGAGCTCGGATTTGCAAAATTTCGAGCCGAAACGATAATTTCTGAATAGTACTAGTCTTCAGAAATAAAAAATTTCCAAGCTGACCAGGTCAGCTCGACCCCAGCCAGGGGCTCTGCCCCTTGGACCCCGCCAGGGGCTGCCGCCCCCGGACCCCCGCTAGCACCGTTTAGTGCCGATTAAGCACCATTTAATGCCGATTAGCACATATTAGTGCCTGTTAGCACCGATTAGTGCCGATTAGCACCGTTTAGTGCCGGTATAGCACCGTTTAGCGCCGATTAGTGCCGTTAGTGCCGTTTTATGCCATTCGACATTGTTTAACACTGTTTAAACATTGTTTAAGGCTGATTAGCGCTGTCTAGTGCCATTTAACACCGCTTAGTGTCGTTCAACATCGTCGTAAATTGCGTCGGTCGCTCCACGCTTTATATTAAGATGATAAGTTGAAAATACTCATGTAAGAGCAATAAACCCTGACCCAAGTCTCATGTAAGGCCGTTATAACTTCAAGGAAAACCTGATCAGTTTTCCTAGAAGTTGGGGGGCAAATGATATGGGCTAAAAGTAAGCCCTAAATACACATTTAATGTGGCATTAATTAGACCCGGAATGGTCCAAACGTGGGGCCCACCAGGTGGGCCCAAACTCTATTTACAATATTAATTTCGTAATTAATATTAGGGGTAATAAACAGCTCAGCCAATAAGAGTCAAACAAGGATACAACCCTTGCCTGACTTAGCCTCCAAGATACATATCTCAATATGGAAACTGATTCCTAAAAGGAATGGATCCGGAACCTTCCTTGAGGCGGTGGCTTGCCCACCAAGTCTCCTATTCCTACCCTAATTCTTAGGCTTCTCAGCCTATATAAAGGGTCAGACCCCTCAACCTAGAACTACGTTTTATTGGCTTGATTCTCTTAATACAGAGATACGTAGGCATTCTGTGGGGACCGATTAAGTCTCGAACGCAGAAGCAGCCATTAAAGCTCGAAGCTCACCAACCCTATCATTAAATACACGCAAAACCTAGCCGCAATATCAAACCCTCGTTTTTATTCCACAACAATATCATAACTAATACATTTATTATTATCACTCTTGTTCCTGAGCATTATGACTTAGCTCTGATACCAAACTGTGACAGCCCTAAATCCGGGGTCATGAATCTGGGCCATCACGGACCAACTTCCATTCAAAATCAATATCTTTTGGGGTTTTTTTTTTATAATTAATACTTATGCAATTGACCCCACAGTAATACACACACCAGTCATATGCTCAGAGAACATCATTCACCATAATAAAAGTTTAGAGTTAAACAGTTATTACAAACCCAGAATCATACTTAAACACATTGCTGAATAATACTTCGACATGAAGCATTTCAACAATCAAAAGTTATTACACCAACTTACACACTTAATGTACACAATCTATCAATACCCAACCGTCCGATAGCTACCTCGGAAAGCGTTGCCAACACTCTCTCAAAAGTTCGTATTTCCCGTACCCTCTTCCGGGGTGTAGTACGGAGTATCGGCGTACCTAGCTGTATATAGATAAGTAGCAAGAGTGAGCTATAATAGCTCAGCAAGATCATATGGTAAACTAGAATTTAAAATGTGGACAAGTATATATATATCTATGAAAGCGGAAACCATTTATAAACTTCAAGGAAGAATAAAATTCTTACTTAATAATACATCATCCACTTACTATTATAAAGAAGAAATCTAGGATAATACAGTATCAGTTTCTCTTCTCAAATAATATAACCATCAATATACATTTTCAGTGTAATATTTCAAGATAATATGAATACTTGAATAAATCTCTCTATCATCTTCTCATGTCCTTCTTATGCAACAATTATATAAATTAATATAAAATCAGTTTCTCTTCATCTATAACAATAATTCCATCGTCTCATATCATTTTACCTTTTCAGTATACCAATCTGACTTTATCGTTGATTCTTTGTTCAATAATCGTGGGGGTTTTCACTGTTGCCGAATACGTGAGCCACGATGATCAGTCGTCCTCCGTACTCGTCCCTTTTTACTACCGGTAGATGGAGGTAGGTCTGCCACCATCCCCCAGGAGGAAGGTCTACCACTACATCCTCCTTCGGCAACTCTTGGGCCGAAATGAAATATTGATTGCTGGACTGTGCAGCACACAGCCTCCTACGCTTTTTGTTGCTATCCCCCCTTTTGTCAAATCGTTATTCCATTTACAAAATATCATTCCACATTTCCATTTTCTCGCTTTCATTTCCATATGTCATTCACTCATCTCATTTCCATTCTCGCACATTACTTCTATAAAATATATATATATAACATAATACTTTGATTATGATTCAAACATCTCCTTTATATTCAAGAATTCAAATATGCTTTTATATACGTAGAGTATTCCATTTATCTCAAAAGTATTAAATACCATTCAATAATATTTATTAAATCACAATACTTAGAAAGAATATAATATTATAAATCATATAACCCTAGATAATAACTGATTCCATTCCTTTATATATCTTTAGATAACAACTGATACCATTCCTTTATATATCTTTAGATAACAACTGATACCATTCCTTCATATTCCCTTAATCATAAGGCATGTTCACTTCATGCATAATCATCTCTATGTATATTCATATCCATCTCATACTCATACTCATATCCATATTCATATCATACTCATATACCTTCCCTTTCTACATCAATAATCGAGGAAAACCATTTCTTAACAATATAGTAACAATAGCATCACATATATATATTTCATGAAATCAAGTTTCTTTGAAGATAAATAATTTCCAAGTAGGGATAGAAAAGATCTTGCCTCGGTTTCTGTATCCTGACAGTATGGCTGGTCCCTCCTCCGGAATTTCTATAAACACAAAAGGACCGTCATTAGAATACCACATCTCTTACTCACTACCCTCTTGTATAACAAAACCCTTTACACTTCAACATATGTTTAACGTATTATTATTACCCCAAAGGTTCAAGGACTTAACCATTTACAAGCTCAATCGAAGTTTCAGTGGTTTTTCACCATTTCCCCTAACGACCACACTTAACTGTAAAAATCCCCATAAATTATAGATTTCGACTTTTACTATAAGGTCAAATGGTAATGTCTCTTTGACTACTCTACCATATTATCCCAAAGTTTCATAATTTTTAAAAATGTCTAAGTAGGTTGATCATAGCCTCAAAGTTGATACAATTACGGTTTCTCGGTTTTCGAACACCTTTCACTAAAACTGACTTTTCTCTTAAACCGTTCATCAGATTTTAACGCACCTTATATCAAAATGATCTATGAACCAAGCTCTATCATTTCATGGTCAATTGGTAACCTAGGCAGTGAGGTACCATACGAATACAGGGGTCACAAAACAGGGCAGATTTCGTTCTAACGAAAATCGGACATTATAACGGCTATATTTTCGTACTTTCCAAAATCAAACTCCTCCAAATCAATCATCCACCTTATACACCATCACCTACACCATGTGGTCATCTTACCAACCATGGTTAAAAGCACATACTCCTTCCAAAATCAACTTTAATCAATTACAAACACTTATAACATCATAATCATAACATTTATACCACTTAATCACTAAACACAACCATATCCATCATAAACATAAAAGAGCAAGCATGATTATACCTTCTTGAAGCTTTGATAACCCTTAAAAATCCTTGATAAACCTTGGGCACTCCTTAAACAACCTTAGATTAACTTGAATCAACTAAAGAAACCATGAAAACAAAGTTAACAATTCGGAGTTACTAAACTGCAGCTGAAAGAACATGAAAAACGAAGGCCTTACCTACGTTTTATGGATGAGGCTTCTAAATGAAAGTTGTAGGACATCTTAACAGCTTTCCAACCATATAAAGAACACAAAATTTGGCTGAGTAACGAAGTCTCTAGAGCGGTTTTACTGGGCTGCTGGAAATCTGGCCGAAAATGATGATAATGGAGGGGGAGAGATTTTTGCTCTTATTTCTTGATCTTATCTCATCTAATTCTTGTTTTGTCTACTGTCTTGTGGAAGCTTTGCAAGATATTTGTGATTAAAACCTAGCAAAAGTACTAATTTGCCCCTTAAAACAATTTAGTGGAAAGTGATGTCATGCTAGTGATTTCATAATTCTTTTTTCTTGATTTTCTTTTCTAAATGTAATGCTAGTACTCTTGGTAATTATAATGTGATACAATCCTTGTTATTCTACTAATCTTGGTTGTTTGGTTTCCAGACTCGTCTAATGGTGGTTCGTTTCGAATATATCTCACTATCCAGTGGTTTTGAAATCGTTTATAAAATCCAAATTCCCTTAGCATTCTCTTAACTTAAAAATCCATTAGTTTAACTTAAATTCACTAATTCCTCAATATATAATCCCTTTAATATTTCTATGTTCCTTAATATCCAATAAATAGAAGTTCGTTCGAGCTCAAAATCCTCAAAATCTAAATTCAGGAATTTCTGAAATCCATCGTCATTTCGAGTCACTTAATTTCAATGTACAACACTAATATGGTTTCTGTTCATTCCTTTTCCGTTTCCATTATGGAGTACTTATATACCCTTTCTCTAAATCCTCGAAATTTACTATTCATGTGATCACTGTAGCTTTGTTAAAGTTAGGGTTATTACACCTGAAGTTCTTACTGACTATGCCCACTCACCTGGAACACATGATAACAACCATAAGAGAATCCTGTGACTTGAATAAAGTTACTCTTAAAAAACTCTTCGGTATTTTAAAAACCTATGAGTTGGAACAAGTCCAACAGAAAGAGATTCATGGTAAAGGTAGGGTTGCAAGTTCATCTACAGCGCTAGTGGTTGAGGCTCCTGAGGAAGTGGAAGCTAAGGTTGTTCGACCTTACAGCTCAGACAAGGAGCAGACTGAAGTGGAACATGGTTAGATACCAGCTACAAAGGATGGAAGTGAGTTTTACTCATTAGAAGAATTGGATCAGTTGGAGGATGAATCCATAGCACTCATGGTGAGCTAGTTTGGCAACTTTAGATTCAGGAGAAATCCTAAGTTTAAGTTCAAGTCTAATAACAGATTCCAGAGAGGAGGTTCCTCATCCTCCAGTAGCAGAGGTGGCTAGAAAAATGGAACTGTTGATAGAAGCAAAATTCGTTGTTATAATTGCAATGAACTTGGACACTTTGCCACTGAGTGTCAGAAACCCAAACAAGCCCAGAGGAGAGATTATGTTCCTGAAAAGAAGAAACCTGGAAAAGCCTATGTGGATGCTGGTAAAAGCTGGGATGACACCGATAATGAAGATGAAGAATATGGTAATCTTGCACTAATGGCAAATGGTGACATGCTCACTGATCCTAAACCATAGGTAAAACTTACTGACTCTGAGTTGGTTCGTCAGTTAGGTGGTTCTTTGGTTAATGCACAAAAACACATTTCTAGAATAAATCTGTTAAACACTGAACTTGAAAATGAAGTGTTAGAACTAAAAAAGGTGCATGTTAATCAAGATCAACAAAAAGAGGAAATAGCACGACTTAATAGAAGAGAGAAATCCATTCTAGAAGTAGTGACTAAAAAACTTTCTAAATTTCCTGAACTTGAAACCAAGGTTACTGCTTGCTTTAATTCTGTTAAAACTTCTAAAGAGTTTTTCAATAAACAAGATGTAGACCGAACTGTAGGAATAGGGTTTGGTTACAACGAAGCTGTTGGATTGCTAGGCATAAATACCCCTAACCTTGTTAGTGCTAAAGAAAGGGGTATACCACATGTGCTTAAGAATGTTGAAGATCCACTCTTTAAGAAGTCGATTGCAGAACCTCCAAACTTCACTTCTATCATTATTCAAGAAGAAATGCGTAATGAGGACAGTGCAAATGGCATAGTCCTTGATAATGTTAAATCTGTTAAGGAACCAGTTAAGGGTGTTTATTCAACCAGTTCATCTAAAACTGGGTTAAGTGGTAAAAAGTTGAAAAAGAACAATAACATGTCTAATGCATACCATGCCTATCATTGATGTTTCTCATAAAGCATGTGGTACTGTCAATTGTATGTCTTGTGCTTTTAATGTAATGTCTGCTTACTTTAATGGTAATCAAGCATGTGCTGCTAAAACTGCTCCTCGACAACATATGAAAAGGAATAAAAATGTTAGATCAAAGACTGCTAGTCCTCCTCAAGTTAGGAGAGGGACATTTGTATCAAAGCCTAAACAGACTTTTGGTAAGGCTGCTTACAAGGTCAAATGTCCAGTCAATAAAACAAATGTTATTGCTGCTAAAGAAACATGGATACCCAAGATAAAACAAAAGATTGTCAAATCTGTTTATAGGGTTAAATGTTTGTTGGTTAATGGTGAAATTGGTGTCAAAGTTAAAAATGTTGTTTTGCCTACAAAGGCCAATTCTTTAAGTATTCTGGACCCAATCAGATTTGGGTTCCGAAGAAGGTTTAACCTATTTGTCATTGCAGGGTGTGAAACAGGTTGATCGAGTGACCTGGATCTTGGACAGTGGATGTTCAAGGCATATGACTGGAGACAGAGCCCTGTTGACAAATGTGGTGGAGAAAGCCGGCCCAGTTGTTACCTTTGGAGATAACATCATAGGTACAACTGATGGATATGGTAGATTGGAAGCTGGAAATGTTATCATTGATGAAGTATCTTTTGTGAAAGGACTTAAGCATAATCTGTTAAGTATCAGTCAATTCTGTGACAAGGGATTCGAGGCTTACTTCAACAAGAAGAATTGTCTGATTACACACAAGAGAAGTCAACAACCATCTATGTTGGGAGTTAGAAGAGGAAATCTATACGTAGCCAACATGAACACTGGAAGCCCTAAACAAATTGTAACACCCCCAGATCCGGGGTCAGGGATCTGGTCGTTACGGTCTCAACGTCCATCCACAAAACCAACATAATTTAAATTACAACCTTGTGACCCAAAAAAACAATATAGAACACACCCGTTATAGTCCCAGAGATGTAATCAGAGTAACCAAATTTTATTAATCACACAATTGAGTTCTCACAACCCAAAGAATTATAATATAAACATTACTTACTCTTTGCCATCCATTTGTATATGTCATATAATAAATACATTTGATATTCAAATTCTAACAACTGGCCTACCAATAGCTTACTCTTCAGCAAATGTAGCTAAGATCTCAGCGGTTAATCCTCTGACGGCTGACACCTGCTCGCACCAAGTGCACCTTGTGCGGCCATCTGCTCTAACTGTTGTTGTGATATAAATAATAAAGCAAGGGTGAGCAATAGCCCACCAATAAGAATATAACTGAACAGTGATAATATACAGCAGTTCATAATATCTTTGAAAACCATATGCCATGCATTTACGGCAATGATGCCAGTATAACTTAAAAGATGAAGTTACTAGGTAACTCAAAATAAATATTTTGCGGACATATCTGCTATACAAAAGATAAGCAAGATATTTTCAATTATCATAAAAGAGGAACTTGCAGGAAAAATATTGCAATTCCAGTTTTAACACTTTTTCACTTTGCCAACACTAACAGTGTTGCAGAAATTTCTTACTTTTGGAAGATGAACTAATACGGGAGCATTGCCGCGCCAGATGCCCTGATGTTTACGATGATCAGTCGTATGTCATGCATCTCATCAGTCGTTCTCTACATGTAGAAGGTAGCTCCGACGGATTTACTTATCTACCGCCCTCTGGAACTCCTCAGCCAACGGTTGGGCTATTGCTGGACCGGCGCCACTCGGCCACTTACGCGTCTCCTAGTTCGAATATTATCCATGACTCTGAAACGTAAAGTTCGTTCCCCTTTTCCCCAAGTGTAACACTTGTTGATAGGACTCCACAAAGTAGTCGTATCTAATTGGAAAGGAAAATTCACCAATATTTCCCAAGCTGATGCTTGTTAATGGATATAAACTTGTTACATCAATCTTACCCCTCGAGCGTTGAGGAGATAACCAAAAGACTCATATCGATATTTGAACGAATCAAATGTGAGTGACAAGATAGTTTTAGCAAGTATATGACCGGACAATCAAATAAATAACAGCTCTCAAGTGAGGTCCCCTTATATGTTTTTGGAAGTTTGGACGAGTATTTAAATCTTCTTATAAGATAGATTTAAATAAAAATAGAGTTTTGGGAACCTCCCCTTGATAAAATAGTCATAAAAAGACTCTGAAATATTTTACATAATATCTGAAGGTAAAAGATAATCTTTGTATGATATAAATCACTATAAAGAGAATTTAAAAGAATTTACATAAATATTCCAAGAATATTTATTAAATCAATAATAAGTAAGGACTATTTTTAAATCATAATATTACTCGTAAGTAATCCTCGAATGAATATATAAAATTATTTATTAAATAAATCTCATCTTAAATGAATATTCAAAATAATATTCATTAAATAAATAAAACTTCCAATGAATATTCAAGATGATATTCGTTAAATAGATAAACTCAAATAAATATTTAAAATAATGCTCACTAAGTAAATCAAATCTTAAATGAATATTTGAAAATAATATTCATTAAATAAATAGTACTCTAAATGAATATCCAATTAATATTCATTTAGTAATCAAAACTTTAAAGAAATATTCAAAATAATATTCTTTAAATAATTAGATCTTCAATTGAATATTTTAAAATAATATTCATTAAATAAATAAAACCTTAAATGAATATTCAAATAATATTCATTTAACAAATACTATTCTAAATGAATATCCAAATAATATTCATTTAGTAATCAATACTCTCAAGGAATATTTGAAATAATGTTCCTTAAGTAATTAGAATTTCAAAGGAATATCTTAAAGTAATATTCATTGAATAGATAAAACCTTAAATGAATATTCGAAAGTAATATTCATTTAATAAACAATATTCTAAATGAATCTTGAAATAATATTCATGAAATAATCAAACTCTAAATGAATATTCGAAATAATATTCATTTAATATTTCTCGACTGAGATAATACTCAAATAACATTTCTCGAAAGATTTCCAAGTAATTAATACTTTATGGAAATATAATTAATGTTTAATAATAACATTCCTCAAAAGGAATACTAATCTGTCGCTGGAATCCCTCCGGGTTTCCACGACTACATCTATATCTCAAAATACCGACTCCCGGTCTACATTTAAAGAATGAATATCACATGCCCTTCACTAAGGGTCTTAACCAAAAATTCGGCTTATACTGATATATCAAATCTAGTCTATAAGCCAATATCAATTCAGGGAACAAGTATTGCAATATAACTTGAAAGTAGGCATGCATGCTATGGCATATGTATAACAACAATCATATATATATTATCACAACAACAGCCTTTAGAAAGGATTTGAAAACTTGCCTGGTAATCCTGTGGGTGTAATGTACCTCGGTTCAATCCGGTGATCTATAAATAGTCACAATATCCGAGGTTAATCACTTTAACACTTTGAAATGCTAAGTATATATTTAACTTAGGCTAAAACACGGTTTCAAATTATCTTGTTAGGCAATCCCTAACATAACTCTTATTAATACCGTTATAATCCGACACTCGTCCGTTATCAAGGCACGTCATTACACTTATACTTAATGCTTAAGCACTAAAGCAATTAACAAACAAGGCACTACGAGGTTTCCCTAGACTCATACGAAGTCCATGTTAATCAACGAACTCTTAAGTCGTAAGTTTAGTCCAAATCACTCCTCGAATCCATCCTTAATGTCGGATCTTTCGTACATCTCACTTAATCATTTATAGCCTCGTTCTTTGCAGCAATATGTTGTCTTGATAATTCTTAACAAGTTTCATGTTTTAGTCGACTCGAGATTCCTCTTTTAATCTAGCCAAAATGGGTGGCCAAAGTAGTACCCCTAGAGTTGACTGTTCTGAAAATTACTATTCCGTGACTCGTACTTCAACACTTTTAATAAATCACTGGAAACGTATTTAATTACGAAACCACTTCTAAAATCATCTTTGGTATTTGTAATATTTATCATAAAATTTCCAATTCGAAGCCACGGGTCTAGATAGGTGAAATGTATTTTCGAAGTTCAGTCAACTACGGATCTTTACTATTCACACCTCTTTCACTAAAACATTCATAACTCGGTAACCGTTAACTCAAATGACGCACCGTTTTCGCGTACATGATCTAGAGAATGTCTATAAGGTGGATAGCTCAAAATCTGACTTTGTTCAGAAGATAAATTTTTCCAGATTTTTCTAAAACAGGGCAGGAGCGATTGGACAAATAGTGCTTCCTCCGAAAAGGGCTTCTTCGTATTTAACCTCGATTCGAACATTTTTATAAAATAGAAAAACGATCCGTTTGACATGTGGTTTTCTTTCACACCTTCCTTATGACCTCTAATATTTAATTACTAAGATTAGCCACTGACTTAGCAATATTAAAGGGGTTCAATATTAGTTACGAACTTTTGTTTACGGTTTCGAACCACGTTTACGGATTTAATCATAACTCCTAAACCGTAAGTCCGTTTCATTCGATTCTTTCGCCAAAGCGATCTATGACTCGAGATCTACAAGGGTGTGTCATCTATTCATCACGGTCAGAAACTAATCTCAACTGTTAAGCTCGGTTTTTAAGGGTTATCAAAATTTTGACATTACGACGGCTATAAATCGAACGTTTCAAAATTGTTATATCAATCACCAAGCCACACCGGGCATACATACATCTTATACACATGATTCTCATCTCAAAATGTCCAAGAACATATCACTTAAATATCATATTCATCATATGCATCATATCTCTTAAATCACTAAAACAACTACATAGTCATGGATCTAAACATACTACATCATAGCATCAAAAACTCCATTAAAACTCAAAACATAACTAGGATCAAAGAGCTTTTATACCTTCCTTGATGAGTAAACCACACTTCTAAACCTTGTGTGAACCTTGTATAACCTCCATGTAGCTTGAATCATCAACCAAAATCAAGATCCAAGAATTTTTTTCTTGAGGTTACTATTCATCATCATCTTTGATGATTTTATTAGCTAAGCTAGGAATGTATTTTGAGTCTAAGATTTCTAGGAGATCTTTGCCATGATTTATAAGACTACCATGATTTATCTTGTAATTGTTTGTTGGTTGGAAGTGGGGTTTGGTTTTGGAGAATTTCCAACCGAATGGAATGGAGAGGAAGATGGAGTTTTGGCTTGCTTTCTCTTGTTCTAATCTCATCCAAGTTGTATTATTGCTAGATATTTGTTGGTTGAACCATGGTTGAGTTGATGGGTTAAGGCTTGGTCAAGGGTTTGCTTCCATGTAAACATGTATTGGTGTCTTATGTTGCACCCTCATGCCAACTAGTTTAGTTTGTTTATAATGGTGCTAGTTCCCTTGGTAACCACTTAATTCCTTACTCCAACCACTTGCACATGCATGTATCTTGGCTCTCTACTTGTTCTTTGTTCGGTTATTGCTCCGTTTCATTGGTTGTTTGGAGGAATATCTCAATTGTTTCTAGTTAGGATTTTACCGAAAACCCTCTTAATATTTACAATATCATTTCTATCTTTCTTTATAATCTTCGAATTTAAATTCCTCAATTATTTTTCTTAAATCCTTAAATCCTTCAGTGTCCAGGGGAAATCTCGGAGAAAATAAAAGTGCTGATTTTCTGAATCCGACAGCTTTTACATACACTTATTTTCCCCTTGGATCACTAATACGAACTCAGAAATCCCTTCCGGGTACTTCTATATAGCGCCGTCTAATAATATTCTTATTTCCACCAAAAACACTATTCATTATTTATTCTATCTTTATTCCTTACATTTGTTAAAATGTCCTCGTTCTCTTTCGGGCGTTCCTTAACCCTTTCACGGAACCACTGGACTAATAACAGATATCGATTTGGATGACATGAGGGTATCTATTTCTCTCTAGGGAATCTTATCTTAACTTTCTAGGAGATAGATTATTCTAATCTAAGTTATCAACCCATTGCATTCTTCGTGACATATAAACCTTGGAATCTATATCCTTTCTTTATTCCTTCATTAAAGCCAGTATTACATTGTAGTTGTAACCACTATTCACTCTTATATCAATACATAATAAAAAGTTTTAATTCTACCCAAAAATCTGGGTTCTTACAGTCTCCCCTCCTTAAAAGGATTCCGTCCCGGAATCAGGTAGAAGACAATTGGGTACTTGTTGGTTATTTCGCTTTCCAATTCTCTGGTCGATCCTTACACATTCCAATCTTGTCAAAGCACATCGTACTGGTGTTACAATACACCCTTTATCCGTTCTACCAATTCTTTGATACTTTCGTACAACACGGTATACGCTCTTGCCCAGTCATACACTATTTCCTTATTGGTACGTGCAGTGACTTCGGTATCACTATCACGCTACGAATTCGGAGATAACCTTACTCGTACTACGTTCCTGATCGCTTTTACCTACGCAATCTGGATCTATATAAATTGAAGTGGAAAAATTTATTGAGAGATCACTATGATCAATGAACATTTGTTATATTGCATAGTTAGTACAGAAGGGGGCCAGCCTTTAGTACTTGACAAGCAATCAAACAATTAATGGCATTCCACTTAGACTTCTATCACACAGACAGATCGTCACGTAGCAGTACCTCCCCTCCTTAAAGGGTTGTTCTCCTCAATTTAGAAGAATATGAATAAGTGAGAAGAAAAGAAAAGAATTTCAAGGATTTGTAGAAAATTTTTCTTGATTGCAAAATATCATACTTGGAATTTACCCCTGAACTATAGAGGTTTGTCAAAGAAGAAATAGTCGTAATCGTAATAAATACTTATTTTATCGTAATCTCGTGTGTTAACGCATTCTCGATGTTCTGTCCATCTTTCTATGGACCATCATATCCTAATAAGTATTTCAAATATCATGTCATTCCAAAATTTAAACCATCCGAAACAAACCTGGATGATTTCTCTAACTTAGATTCAATTCCGACCCTTCTACAGTCGTTATCATCTAATTTCAAAGAAAATCACCACTACATTAATGTGGTCCATGGATAAATCGTCATTGTTTATCATTTACGTAGGGCTTTAATAGCTAGACATACGGGTTTCATGATTTGTCAAATTAATCACCACTCTCTTAGGAAGACAGAATAATCCTTATTCCTTACCCATAAGGAATACTTCCTGAACTTGATACAGATATCATATGAAGAAGATAGAATTGTAGAAAAGATTCATGCATTGCAGCTAGGATAGGTTGAGGAGATTGTTAATCGTATATCTCTAGTTGAAGACTGGAAGCTCAGCGTTTTACTTAATCACTTCCAAATCTCTTTAATCCTTAATACAGGGATACCTTTCAGCATCACGAATCTTTAACTTCATGTACTCTATCTTGTTTGCACAGAAATACACCAACAATAACTTTCTTGTCATTCATCATCATGCCATTTAGCTTATCAGTATTTGTACCATCTCTGTTTCTGGTCATCTACTACCAATTCATTTTTACTTAACCTCCCCTCTCTCTTTCCAAAGAAAAGGCTAGTCTCTTGGGGAATTTGGTCTGGCCTGTCGTAGAGCCTCCTAATGTCGGTAATGTGCTATCGGCAACATCAGGAATCGAATCTTTACTTAAACTATTCTTATAGTTGATCCTGGCACAATCATCAGACGGAATGTAACTTCCTCTACCATATTATGACCATCAAGGTCCTTTACATTATCATTCTATTCCCTTGGTATGAGATTTTATAATGCTCCTCTATACTTAAAGTGTCGGCCACCTCATTGGCCTTTCCCGATAATAATAATTTCTTGTAGTCAGTGCATCTGGATTTATTCCAACTCAAACTCCTCTGCCTCATTTCCCTCACTGTTGGGTGAACGTGTTCTCCCATAGACTCTGTTGAAGGAGAAAAATATGCATAAGTCACTGCTTCCACCTTTCCGGTGTGAACTTTATCACTGTTACTGCTAATCATACCTAGGACATTTCTGTTCTTAGTTCTTTCTTGGATTTAGGATAATCTTAACCCTGATTGGTTCAATCCATACTTTTCCATGGCTTCACACATGCCTCCTCTGGCATCATTATTAATCTACATTCCTTGCCAAACTTCCATTTTGAAGTTCAGAATATTACCTTTTTCCTTATAAGGTTTCTTAGGCCATCCTTATCATTCCTCCTATATCTTCTAGGTACAGGATATCTCGAAATATCAGTAGTCAATCCTATAACAATCTTGTTTTTGTACTCTTCGAGACTCCTTTCAGCCAATCCTTAAAGGTTATTGTTATCTTGGTCGACTCAACTGGTATCCTCCAAATTCACAATGTCTTAATTAAGGGTAATGCTATCCTTTGAGCACCCCCAGGGTTTATCTTAATCTATGGATATTCAATCCCCAATTCTACTTTCGAGGAATACTTACATCCTGCAATTGGCAATCAAATCATATATCCTTAATAAGGGTCTCTTTTCAATCATTCTCATCTTGATAATCTATAGGTAGCCTAATGTTAACCTCTTCTTTCAAACGAATGTCAGTCTATATAACCTTCCAAAAGACAACATATGTCTATCTGTCTTTCTTACAGAACTTGGTAATGGTAGCAAGGATGTTCTGGAAGATATTGGTCGTGTTCAACGTGAATATCTTAGCATTTATTCCTTTTCTTGAGGACACTAAGTTTCAGATAACATTTTTGCATCACACTGCATTATCTCTGATAATCTACATAACCTTCAATGGTCATTATCCTTAATCCTAGTACATCCATGGCATTCATGAAATCTATCATGTATCTTAATTTATTTTATATAAAATTTCTCGCAGTTGGCGCTTGGTTAGAAGCTACCCCGCTTTGTCCTTCCATTGCTGGTCTAGTCATTAGATAATCCTTTGTGACTTGGTCTCAACTGGCCAAACTAAAATATGTGAGTTTAGCTAATAGCATTACTTTTCTAGCAATTGACGGCATAGTGTTTTCTCCTTTGATACCTTTTCAAAATTTTACTCCATATAAGTCTTAACCGACTTCTTGGTACCGTCTCCGGTCACCTTTCCTTTATTTTTATCCTTTCAAATCCTCTTATCAGTTCCACGTGCCACATAATCTTGACATTTCTGGCATAACAGCCTTTTCATTTAAGTCAATTCTGAAATTCCTCAGCCCGGCTTGTTGCCTAATACATTTCCCTTTTATCTCAGCTTCTTAATTTTATCTTTATAATCAGTCGTAGTGATCGAGGTCTGTCTATCAGTCCATATAGCGGCCACCATACCCAATCCATTGGGTTTGCATCAGTTTCACTCTTTTCAGTGACATTCTCTGATAATCAGAAAGACAAGGTTTGCCAAAATTCTTCGAATTCCTTTCCAGGATTAGGGAAATTTTATTCAATCTATCCACCCACTGGTAACACTAAGAAGATCCATTTTGATACCCGAGGAATAGTTCTAGGAACATCCAAGCAGGTCGAACCGTAAACAGTTATATTAATAGAATGATTGTCATAAAGTCAGAAGTTTAACTACTGGAAAGGATCCCAATATATGTACATCCCTTAGAAGGGAAGTCAAAGTTTCAAACTGAAACATGCCACATCTTCCCGATACATATTCATCCTATTAGTCGATACTACCAAATACCAGTCTTCTTAACAACTAGTCTCAGAAGGATCACTACCGTCGGGGTTAGTCATTCCACAAAACTGGCACTTCCAAGGCCATCCGAATTTGCTGAACAGTGTTGTTCAAATATATTCGAGATTACGCTGCCGTACTATATAAGCACAATGCCTAATCTGGTATTAGATGCATCATAATATATCCCAATGTTCTCCTTCTTCCATTTAGGCAACGCCAATGCTGGGTTGTCACCAATTTCATCTTTTAGCTCCAGGAAGATTTCCTCCCGTTTTTCTGCCTATTCAACTTCTTAGTCCTTTATTGGTGTGGTTGACCTTTCTCGCTTGAAACTGCCTTTAAATCGGCGGGGTCCACCAACACTACTCACTTATTGATCGCATGCCCTAATAACGGAACTTCAATTACCCGAACTCATTCTCAAAGAACTTGGCAAACACTTACCTCCTTTAGGTCTCATCTAAAATATTTTTCCGTTATCTCTTAACCATTAATCGTATTACCCGATCCATTTATGATTCCGCTTTGGAGTAGCTAATGCAACCACTATAATCCAGTCAAGGAAAAGAAAGAATTTAATATTCTCCTAAACCACATATATCTAACACCTCTGGTTCCTCATTCCATTGAGTTAAAATAACCCTATACTTAATCTCTGACAATAGTCTTGTTACGAGTTTATCACAAACTCACTTGTCTTTTCCTTGGTATAACCTTATCCAATCGGGCCATCACTTCCCAATGTCTTTACTTTCTAAGTTGATCCATTTATAAGATGGGCATTTCCCTGAATAAAATTACCTTAACACTCTCAATTTGGTTTCATAAATTAAAACCTATGAAATCTGTCTTCTCATGGCGAATTACCATTGACAATGTTCACACTAATCCATTTATCCGAAGATATGGCACTTGCCACCTATGTCTTAACTGTTCCTAGGGACTCTGCTCCCCGTCCTATATCAATGTCTTTGATAATCATGCATCGTTCTAACTCCTTTCTCATTAATCTGAAAGTCTCCAAGGATTCTTATCTATCCTTACATAAGATCTTGAGTAATTCCTCAAATCCATCTTACTTGCTGGTACTTCATCCGGTAGTCCGGCTATGAATCGAATATGCCTCTTTAATTCCATTAACAACCTCTCAGTTCTTTACGCTCATTCCTCTGAGCAATATATCTTAACTCTTACAGTCTTTCGGGCTACAGCCCTCATTTCCTCAGGGGTAATTCCTCATCCTCAACAGGATTCCCTTCCTCTGCTGGAACCCTTTTCGGGTCCTTAGTAGGGTACTCTATCGAATTCACAATCCGATTGCCAATATACAATAAAGCATCATCGTACTATTGCTCGTACACCTCAAGGTCTATCGCTTTACTTGTCGACACAGGAACGAACTAAATTACTATCATGATACTTAAGAGTTCCCATAAGGGTTTTATATGTCGGTACTACATTAAGTAGTCCGACTATGAACCTGGCAAGAGTTCTTATTATCTTAATGAATATATTATTTTAACGTCGCAGCATCTCTGGGGTTTATAACGTACTCTCTGATACCATTTCTGTAACACCCCCAGATCCGGGGTCAGGGATCTGGTCGTTACGGTCTCAACGTCCATCCACAAAACCAACATAATTTAAATTACAACCTTGTGACCCAAAAAAACAATATAGAACACACCCGTTATAGTCCCAGAGATGTAATCAGAGTAACCAAATTTTATTAATCACACAATTGAGTTCTCACAACCCAAAGAATTATAATATAAACATTACTTACTCTTTGCCATCCATTTGTATATGTCATATAATAAATACATTTGATATTCAAATTCTAACAACTGGCCTACCAATAGCTTACTCTTCAGCAAATGTAGCTAAGATCTCAGCGGTTAATCCTCTGACACCTGCTCGCACCAAGTGCACCTTGTGCGGCCATCTGCTCTAACTGTTGTTGTGATATAAATAATAAAGCAAGGGTGAGCAATAGCCCACCAATAAGAATATAACTGAACAGTGATAATATACAGCAGTTCATAATATCTTTGAAAACCATATGCCATGCATTTACGGCAATGATGCCAGTATAACTTAAAAGATGAAGTTACTAGGTAACTCAAAATAAATATTTTGCGGACATATCTGCTATACAAAAGATAAGCAAGATATTTTCAATTATCATAAAAGAGGAACTTGCAGGAAAAATATTGCAATTCCAGTTTTAACACTTTTTCACTTTGCCAACACTAACAGTGTTGCAGAAATTTCTTACTTTTGGAAGATGAACTAATACGGGAGCATTGCCGCGCCAGATGCCCTGATGTTTACGATGATCAGTCGTATGTCATGCATCTCATTAGTCGTTCTCTACATGTAGAAGGTAGCTCCGACGGATTTACTTATCTACCGCCCTCTGGAACTCCTCAGCCAACGGTTGGGCTATTGCTGGACCGGCGCCACTCGGCCACTTACGCGTCTCCTAGTTCGAATATTATCCATGACTCTGAAACGTAAAGTTCGTTCCCCTTTTCCCCAAGTGTAACACTTGTTGATAGGACTCCACAAAGTAGTCGTATCTAATTGGAAAGGAAAATTCACCAATATTTCCCAAGCTGATGCTTGTTAATGGATATAAACTTGTTACATCAATCTTACCCCTCGAGCGTTGAGGAGATAACCAAAAGACTCATATCGATATTTGAACGAATCAAGATGTGAGTGACAAGATAGTTTTAGCAAGTATATGACCGGGCAATCAAATAAATAACAACTCTCAAGTGAGGTCCCCTTATATGTTTTTGGAAGTTTGGACGAGTATTTAAATCTTCTTATAAGATAGATTTAAATAAAAATAGAGTTTTGGGAACCTCCCCTTGATAAAATAGTCATAAAAAGACTCTGAAATATTTTACATAATATCTGAAGGTAAAAGATAATCTTTGTATGATATAAATCACTATAAAGAGAATTTAAAAGAATTTACATAAATATTCCAAGAATATTTATTAAATCAATAATAAGTAAGGACTATTTTTAAATCATAATATTACTCGTAAGTAATCCTCGAATGAATATATAAAATTATTTATTAAATAAATCTCATCTTAAATGAATATTCAAAATAATATTCATTAAATAAATAAAACTTCCAATGAATATTCAAGATGATATTCGTTAAATAGATAAACTCAAATAAATATTTAAAATAATGCTCACTAAGTAAATCAAATCTTAAATGAATATTTGAAAATAATATTCATTAAATAAATAGTACTCTAAATGAATATCCAATTAATATTCATTTAGTAATCAAAACTTTAAAGAAATATTCAAAATAATATTCCTTAAATAATTAGATCTTCAATTGAATATTTTAAAATAATATTCATTAAATAAATAAAACCTTAAATGAATATTCAAATAATATTCATTTAACAAATACTATTCTAAATGAATATCCAAATAATATTCATTTAGTAATCAATACTCTCAAGGAATATTTGAAATAATGTTCCTTAAGTAATTAGAATTTCAAAGGAATATCTTAAAGTAATATTCATTGAATAGATAAAACCTTAAATGAATATTCGAAAGTAATATTCATTTAATAAACAATATTCTAAATGAATCTTGAAATAATATTCATGAAATAATCAAACTCTAAATGAATATTCGAAATAATATTCATTTAATATTTCTCGACTGAGATAATACTCAAATAACATTTCTCGAAAGATTTCCAAGTAATTAATACTTTATGGAAATATAATTAATTTTTAATAATAACATTCCTCAAAAGGAATACTAATCTGTCGCTGGAATCCCTCCGGGTTTCCACGACTACATCTATATCTCAAAATACCGACTCCCGGTCTACATTTAAAGAATGAATATCACATGCCCTTCACTAAGGGTCTTAACCAAAAATTCGGCTTATACTGATATATCAAATCTAGTCTATAAGCCAATATCAATTCAGGGAACAAGTATTGCAATATAACTTGAAAGTAGGCATGCATGCTATGGCATATGTATAACAACAATCATATATATATTATCACAACAACAGCCTTTAGAAAGGATTTGAAAACTTGCCTGGTAATCCTGTGGGTGTAATGTACCTCGGTTCAATCCGGTGATCTATAAATAGTCACAATATCCGAGGTTAATCACTTTAACACTTTGAAATGCTAAGTATATATTTAACTTAGGCTAAAACACGGTTTCAAATTATCTTGTTAGGCAATCCCTAACATAACTCTTATTAATACCGTTATAATCCGACACTCGTCCGTTATCAAGGCACGTCATTACACTTATACTTAATGCTTAAGCACTAAAGCAATTAACAAACAAGGCACTACGAGGTTTCCCTAGACTCATACGAAGTCCATGTTAATCAACGAACTCTTAAGTCGTAAGTTTAGTCCAAATCACTCCTCGAATCCATCCTTAATGTCGGATCTTTCGTACATCTCACTTAATCATTTATAGCCTCGTTCTTTGCAGCAATATGTTGTCTTGATAATTCTTAACAAGTTTCATGTTTTAGTCGACTCGAGATTCCTCTTTTAATCTAGCCAAAATGGGTGGCCAAAGTAGTACCCCTAGAGTTGACTGTTCTGAAAATTACTATTCCGTGACTCGTACTTCAACACTTTTAATAAATCACTGGAAACGTATTTAATTACGAAACCACTTCTAAAATCATCTTTGGTATTTGTAATATTTATCATAAAATTTCCAATTCGAAGCCACGGGTCTAGATAGGTGAAATGTATTTTCGAAGTTCAGTCAACTACGGATCTTTACTATTCACACCTCTTTCACTAAAACATTCATAACTCGGTAACCGTTAACTCAAATGACGCACCGTTTTCGCGTACATGATCTAGAGAATGTCTATAAGGTGGATAGCTCAAAATCTGACTTTGTTCAGAAGATAAATTTTTCCAGATTTTTCTAAAACAGGGCAGGAGCGATTGGACAAATAGTGCTTCCTCCGAAAAGGGCTTCTTCGTATTTAACCTCGATTCGAACATTTTTATAAAATAGAAAAACGATCCGTTTGACATGTGGTTTTCTTTCACACCTTCCTTATGACCTCTAATATTTAATTACTAAGATTAGCCACTGACTTAGCAATATTAAAGGGGTTCAATATTAGTTACGAACTTTTGTTTACGGTTTCGAACCACGTTTACGGATTTAATCATAACTCCTAAACCGTAAGTCCGTTTCATTCGATTCTTTCGCCAAAGCGATCTATGACTCGAGATCTACAAGGGTGTGTCATCTATTCATCACGGTCAGAAACTAATCTCAACTGTTAAGCTCGGTTTTTAAGGGTTATCAAAATTTTGACATTACGACGGCTATAAATCGAACGTTTCAAAATTGTTATATCAATCACCAAGCCACACCGGGCATACATACATCTTATACACATGATTCTCATCTCAAAATGTCCAAGAACATATCACTTAAATATCATATTCATCATATGCATCATATCTCTTAAATCACTAAAACAACTACATAGTCATGGATCTAAACATACTACATCATAGCATCAAAAACTCCATTAAAACTCAAAACACAACTAGGATCAAAGAGCTTTTATACCTTCCTTGATGAGTAAACCACACTTCTAAACCTTGTGTGAACCTTGTATAGCCTCCATGTAGCTTGAATCATCAACCAAAATCAAGATCCAAGAATTTTTTTCTTGAGGTTACTATTCATCATCATCTTTGATGATTTTATTAGCTAAGCTAGGAATGGATTTTGAGTCTAAGATTTCTAGGAGATCTTTGCCATGATTTATAAGACTACCATGATTTATCTTGTAATTGTTTGTTGGTTGGAAGTGGGGTTTGGTTTTGGAGAATTTCCAACCGAATGGAATGGAGAGGAAGATGGAGTTTTGGCTTGCTTTCTCTTGTTCTAATCTCATCCAAGTTGTATTATTGCTAGATATTTGTTGGTTGAACCATGGTTGAGTTGATGGGTTAAGGCTTGGTCAAGGGTTTGCTTCCATGTAAACATGTATTGGTGTCTTATGTTGCACCCTCATGCCAACTAGTTTAGTTTGTTTATAATGGTGCTAGTTCCCTTGGTAACCACTTAATTCCTTACTCCAACCACTTGCACATGCATGTATCTTGGCTCTCTACTTGTTCTTTGTTCGGTTATTGCTCCGTTTCATTGGTTGTTTGGAGGAATATCTCAATTGTTTCTAGTTAGGATTTTACCGAAAACCCTCTTAATATTTACAATATCATTTCTATCTTTCTTTATAATCTTCGAATTTAAATTCCTCAATTATTTTTCTTAAATCCTTAAATCCTTCAGTGTCCAGGGGAAATCTCGGAGAAAATAAAAGTGCTGATTTTCTGAATCCGACAGCTTTTACATACACTTATTTTCCCCTTGGATCACTAATACGAACTCAGAAATCCCTTCCGGGTACTTCTATATAGCGCCGTCTAATAATATTCTTATTTCCACCAAAAACACTATTCATTATTTATTCTATCTTTATTCCTTACATTTGTTAAAATGTCCTCGTTCTCTTTCGGGCGTTCCTTAACCCTTTCACGGAACCACTGGACTAATAACAGATATCGATTTGGATGACATGAGGGTATCTATTTCTCTCTAGGGAATCTTATCTTAACTTTCTAGGAGATAGATTATTCTAATCTAAGTTATCAACCCATTGCATTCTTCGTGACATATAAACCTTGGAATCTATATCCTTTCTTTATTCCTTCATTAAAGCCAGTATTACATTGTAGTTGTAACCACTGTTCACTCTTATATCAATACATAATAAAAAGTTTTAATTCTACCCAAAAATCTGGGTTCTTACACAAATCAACTGTTTTTATTCAAAAGCATCTACTGATGAAAGTTGGCTATGGCATAAGAAACTCTCTCACCTTAATTCAAGACAATGAATTCTCTAGTTAAAAGAGAATTAGTGAGAGGTTTACCTTCAATGGAATTCACTCAAGAAGGACTCTGTGATGCCTGTCAAAAAGGCAAATTGAAAACAGCAACTCACAGGAGCACTAACACATCATCAATAACTGAACCTCTACAACTGTTGCACATGGATCTGTTCGGTCCAGTTAATGTGATGTCTATGTCAAAGAAAAGATATGCTCTCGTGATTTTTGATGACTACTCAAAGTACACATGGGTTTTATTTCTGAATTCCAAAGATGAAAGTCCGCAGTTAGTGATTGATCACATCAAGTTGATTGAGATGGAGTACAAGAATCCAGTAAGAGCAATAAGGTCAAACAATGGAACTGAATTTAAGAATGCAGTTCTAAATGATTTTTGTACTGAAAAAGGAATAACAAGGCAGTACTCAGCCAGAGAACTCCTCAGCAAAATGGGGTAGTAGAAAGAAAGAATAGAACCTTGATTGAAGCTGCATGTACTATATTAAGTGAATCAAGGCTTCCCTTGTACTTTTGGGCTGAAGCTGTCAATACTGCATGTTATACCCAGAAACGAAATCTAATCAACAAAGACTTGATGAAGACCCCCTATGAAATAATGTATGAGAAGAGACCAACACTCAAGTACTTTCATGTATTTGGAGCAAAATGCTTTGTGCTTAAAGATGGAGATGATCGTGGTGGAAAATTTGAGGCCAAAGCACATGAAGCAATTTTTATTGGTTATTCAAGAAGAGCTTACAGGGTGTATGTGCTTGATCATCAGACAATGCTTGAAAGTGTCAATGTATCATTTGATGACACTAAACTTCCTAGTATCCAAACGGAGGATCCATCTAAAAAGTTATCTTTCTATGATATGACTGATAATGTTAGTGCCCTAGAGACAATGTAATTGTGCTTCTAGGATAAACTATTTTGTTATTCAGTGATTATGTTATATCGATTATTCAACAATGATTTATTATGTCTTTATTTACTGCGATATAAATATTAGAACAATAAATGTCCTTGGAATATGTAACATGTATTCTATATCTTTAAGTATGTGACTTAAAAATGAGATTATAAGAATAGTGTTAATATTCCTAAATATCCCTAATCGAGCATTATTAATATGGGACAATTATAATGCATAAAGATTAGTATGTTTGTTGACTGATGACCACATCTCATTGGTCATAAGTATAGTGATACTAAAGTCAAGAACATAGGTGCATGTAATATTCTACATGGCACTGGATTGACCCACAGTGAGTTTCTACATGTTGATAATGTCATTAGAAAGACTCACAGTGATAATGGTGTAATGATCCTTAGACTTGAGATCATTATATTTCTTTACGAGGATTAATATACTTTGACTACATTAAAAGTTACCTTTGACCGGGTGATGATAAAAATGTACATCGGGTATATTATGAGACGTATGAGAAATATGAATGATAGATAAAGGATTTAACCCTCCTATTATTAGGAGAGATATTATTGGCCTCTTGATTGAGTGAGACTATGAAAATGCATGGCCATGCTCAAATATTGATTTGTTTTTAATAGTCTACTCATTGATCAAGGAAACCCGGATTAAACATTGATGAGGATGACTAATAACATGCCTCGAGTTTAATCTATAATATATATGGTTAAAGGGATTATATTACACGGAAACATTAATCATGAAAGGTTTAATTGGATCACCAATTATTATTATTACTTGGGTAGCAATGATGTATTACTAGATGCCACTCATTGTTTATAATTTTATTATTGGATATTAAAATTATAGCCAACGTAATAATAACCTAAAGGGTTACACAATAAGAACGTTTAAAAGGAGTTTTAATTTAAATTTCGAATTTAAATTAATTGATGATAAAATTCGAAATTGGTTATTTAATTAATTAAGTTAGATTTAGTTAATTAGATTTCGAATTTAAATCATTAAAACCCAAATCAGTTTGGTTTTAGTAGAAGCCCAAACCGATTAGGGTTAAGCCCAGCTCATTCTCTCTTATAAATACATAGAGATGTATTGGTTTAGGGTTAGAGACTTTGCCAAAATCGTTTTTAGCAAATACCCTAGCAGCTCTACATCAAGAGAGGCTAGAGAGAGAGAGAGAAAGAGGGCAGATTACGGCTAGTACCAACTTTGGAGATTGTGGAGACAATCGTGCGTTCGTGTGGACTGATTAGCGAAGCAGATCTCACGAAGAGGGCTGTGTGGTGATCGTTCTTGGACCTCCATCTGTCAACCGAATCGGAAAGCTTTTAAAAGGTACAGATTCTGTTCTCCATAATCAACATGTCTTATACACGGATCCCTAGGGTTAGGTTTCGGTTTTTTATTGTTTATTATCATTTTTCCGTTGCATTTGTTGCCCCGAAACCTATCAATGGTATCAGAGCTACGTGTATAAGAGGTTGGTTTGGTTACATGTTTACTGTATTATTACGAGTATGCATGTTTGATGAATCTGCCATGATATAGTTATGTTATATGTGTGATATAATGAATCTGTATATTCTGATATGATGATGCTAGCATGTTTAGAATCTGCCATGACTCATATGTATGCGATCGGTTAATGATATGTATGCTGCTTGGTTTGTATGATGATATAAACTGTCGGATGGATGTTATTGGATATGATCCGTATACAGGGATTAGGGTTATGTGTATGCTGATACATGTTTTATGGTAACTGGAATTAAGGTCGCATGTATATTGATATATACTTCTGGAATCGAATTCTGGTAAGGATTTGCTTGTATTTTGATACGTAGTATTGCAAAATTTTCCGCCATGGTGATTGGTAGGTCGATCCGCGTGGTTAGGGCTTGTGACAAATTTGGGCTTGTGACATATGCTTTATTCATGTGATATATTTTGATATGATGTTCTTAAGTGTTAATTGAGCATGGTGATTGGTTATGGCCGTGAGACCCATAGGTTAGTGGTTTTAATTATTGTGGTTTGGTTTTATAAATACGACTTGCATGTCGTTTTCTTGGTGCTTTGTAATTGTTCATCTCGAATGTAACTCGAGTTCTTATGTAAGTACATTAGTATAGTTATGTTTTATATTCTATGTAATAAGAAGATCATTGGAAGCATGCAATGAAGGATCAATGGAGATGAAGGTTGATGACACAAAGAAGACATGTATTTATGAAGACCAACTATGTAATAATTTAGTTTTATTAACCACCATAGATTGACCTAGATTTTTCCATTAGCTTGGAAAGATCATATAGGATTGGGCCATAACCAAGCACGATTTTACATTCATGCACTTTACATATGATGATATGTATGCGTAATGATAGATATGCATGCTTAATTAGATTAAGTAGAATGTATGTATGTATTAGATACATCACCCATGCCATGCCTGCTTAAATAAGATAAAATCTGTAACGACTCGAGATTTTAAAATTTACTATAACGACTATGAGATTTCTGTATTTAATGAAACACGGAATTAAATACGAATTTTCAATTATTTCGATATGGGGAGATTTTGTCAAAAACGGGTCATACCTGTAAGGAAGTTGGATATTAAGTGAGGCCGCTTGTGACTCCTCCAACAACCTGGAATTCAAACCATTGGTGAATATTGATTTGAAGTATTTAATTCAAGGAAAAATTGGAAATCTTTTTATGATGGGATCATGGTCGTTTTAAATAAACCCCTAACAGAATATTAAGTTTAAGATGCCTTCCAAATGGGAAACAGTCGTCAAGACCTAGATCGACAAAGGGTAGGTGCGCCAAAGCGGAGTACCCTCGTTTATCGTGGTAAGGCGCGATCGAGTAAGTTAGTGATACTCAAATGTTAGACCTTTGGGTTTGACTTAACTAAGTGACCACAATAAGATTGTGAACTTAGAGGCATAGAGTTTGGTAAGATTTACTGGATGAATAGGAACAAATGTTGTTCTACCAAACTATCCAAGAGTTATATATGATATAATTGACAAATGTTGTCTACCTAAATAATCATTTTAAGGAGAAAAGCCAAAGCTGACCTTAAAAGGGATGAAATATGGATCTTGGCTCACTAGAAAGGTTTAGAGAAACTTTTCCGAATTGATAGGTAGGGCTATTATTTTGATAAAATAGTGGGAGATATATATTATGAATATATATGAATAATCACTTGAACATAATTTAACAATTCCGTAGACTAATTATTTTATGTATTTTAACATTGTAGATATTCGAAATGGCAAACAACACTTTCTCTGTGCGATCAGTCCTTGAGAAGGACAAGCTTACAGGATCAAACTTCCTTGACTGGTCTAGGAATTTGAGAATTGTTCTCATGCAGGAAAAGAAATCTTATGTGATTGATATTCCTCCACCGGCAGCCCCTGCTGCTAATGCCACTCAAGATCAACGAAATGCTTATCAGAAGCATATTGATGATGCTACTGATGTGGCTTGTCTTATGCTTGCTACTATGGATGCTGAGCTTCAGAAGCAGCATTTTGATATGAATGCTTATACTATGTTTGAACATCTTTCGACGATGTTTCAATCACAGGCTCGTGTGGAAAAGTTCAACACAAGCAAAGCACTCTTCTCGTGCAAGCAGGGCAACGGACCAGTCGGACCACATGTTCTAAAGATGATCGGGTATTGTGATTACCTTTCTCGTTTGGGTTTCCCGCTTTAGCGAGAGGCTCAAGTCGATATAATCTTGCAATCTTTGAACAGCGACTATACTCAGTTCATTATGACTTTTAATATGACTGAGCAAGATAAGACTCCTATGGAATTGTTGGCCATGCTGAGGACCACTGAAGCAAATATGGTCAAGGCACCTGAGAAAGCTCCCATAATGATGGTGGGCAAGAAAGGTGCTAAGGGAAAAGGGAAATGGAAGGGCAAGAAAAAGGTAGCATCAAAAGATCTTGGTCCTTCTAAGCCCTCTTTCAAAAAGGCTAAAAAGTCGAAGGGAGATGTCGTACAGGCTGACAAAGGTGAATGTCACTACTGCAAGAAGCCTGGTCACTGGAAGAGAAACTGTCCTGTTTACTTGGAGGATCTGAAGAAGAAGAAGGCTGCGCAAGCTTCTACTTCAGGTATTTATGTTATAGAAGTCAATCTGTCTATTTCTACATCTTGGGTATTGGATACTGGATGTGCTTCTCACATTTGTATAAATGTGCAGGAACTGCAGAGAAGTAGGTCTTTGGCTAAGGGAGAAGTTGACCTACGCGTTGGCAATGGAGCAAAGGTTGCTGCTTTAGCTGTAAGGACTTATCATTTATCGTTGCCCACAAGGCTAATTTTAGAACTTGAGAACTGTTTTTACGTGCCTGCGATTTGCAGAAACATTATTTCCGTTTCTTGTTTGGACAAGATTGGTTTTTCTTTCTTAATTCAGAACAATAGTTGTTCCTTTTCATTGAATAATGTTACCTATGGGGTTGCACGTTTGTTTAATGGTTTATATGTTCTTGATCTTGATACTTCTGTCTATAACATAAATAACAAACGTCTTAAAACAAATGACTTAAATCATACATACCTCTGGCACCGTCGTTTAGGCCATATAAATGAGAATCGCATTTCCAAGTTACATAAGGATGGATACTTGGACAAGTTTGATTTCGAATCATACGAGGAATGTGAACCATGTCTCATTGGCAAAATGACTAAAGCTCCTTTTACCGGTCAAGGTGAGAGGGCCACCAAACGATTGGAACTGATACATAGTGATGTATGTGGTCCAATGCGTACGATGGCAAGAGGTGGCTATTACTATTTCATAACCTTTACTGATGATTTTAGTAGATACGGATATGTGTATCTTTTGAAGAACAAATCCGAATCGTTTGAAAAATTCAAAGAGTATAAGGTTGAAGTAGAGAAGCAAAAGAGCGAAAGTATTAAAACTCTACGATCTGATCGTGGGGGAGAATACTTAAGCTTAGAATTTAAGAATTTCTTAAAGGAGTGTGGTATCGTATCACAACTCACTCCTCCTGGAACACCACAATGGAATGGGGTGTCTGAAAGCAGAAATCGTACCTTGTTGGACATGGTGCGATCGATGATGAGTCATGCAAATCTTCCAATTAGTTTCTGGGGTTATGCCCTAGAGACGGCTGCACAAACACTAAACCGTGTTCCTTCAAAATCGGTTCAAAAGACACCATATGAGTTATGGACTGAAAAACGTAATAGCGTTTCATTTATGAAAGTTTGGGGATGTGAAGCGTTTGTGAAACGTTTGATCTCTGATAAGCTAGGACCGAAATCAGACAAATGTAATTTTGTAGGATACCCATTGGAAACTAAAGGGTATTATTTCTATAAACCTTCTGAGAACAAAGTGTTTGTTGCTCGAACGGCTGTATTTCTAGAGAGAGAACTGCTTTCTAAGAAAAATAGTGGGAGGACAATAGATCTCGATGAGGATCGAGAACTACAAGATGTTGTTGAACCAGAGTTGGAACATGAGCAGAATGAGACTCAAGATGTTGAGAACAATACTGCTCAAGAAACACAGGTCGTTCGTAGATCAAGTAGGATTCACCATGAGCCAGAGAGATATTATGGATTTCTCCTGACTCAAAGTGGCGATGTGATGCTTGTAGATAATGATGAGCCTCTCACCTACAATGATGCTATGAATAGTCCAGATTCTGAGAGATGGCTGGAAGCCATGAAATCTGAGATGGATTCCATGTATGAAAACAAAGTATGGACTTTGGTTGCACCACCTGATGGGGTTAAACCCATAGAATTCAAGTGGGTTTTCAAGAAGAAAACTGACATGGTTGGAAATTTACAGACCTACAAAGCAAGACTGGTGGCGAAAGGTTTCAAGCAAATTCATGGTATAGACTATGATGAAACTTTCTCACCGGTAGCTATGGTCAAATCCATCAGGATTTTGCTTGCGATAGCGGCTTATTATGACTATGAAATCTGGCAAATGGATGTCAAGACTGCTTTCCTAAATGGAAGCTTAGAAGAGGATGTGTACATGACACAACCTGAGGGTTTTGTCGATCCAAAGTTTGCTAGAATGGTTTGTAAGTTGCTACGATCTATTTATGGATTGAAGCAGGCCTCAAGGAGGTGGAACATCCGTTTTGATGAAACAGTCAAAGATTTTGGCTTCATACAAAATGAGGATGAGCCGTGTGTTTACAAGAAGGTTAGTGGGAGCCATGTGGAATTCCTAGTATTATATGTGGATGACATATTACTAATAGGAAATGACATTCCTTCTCTACAGGCTGTGAAGACTTGGTTGGGAAAAAGTTTCTGGATGAAAGACTTAGGCGATGCTACCTATATCTTAGGGATCAGGATCTATAGAGATAGATCTAAAAGATTAATCGGCCTAAGTCAGAATACATACTGTGACAGCCCCAAATCCGGGGTCATGAATCTGGGCCATCACGGACCAACTTCCATTCAAAATCAATATCTCTTGGTTTTTTTTTATAATTAATACCTATGCAATTGACCCCACAATAATACACACACACACACCAGTCATATGCTCAGAGAACAACATTCACCATAATAAAAGTTTAGAGTTAAAAAGTTATTACAGCCCAGAATCATACTTAAGTACATTGTTGAGTGATGCTTCTACAAGAAGCATTTCAACAACCAAATTTATTACAACCTTACACACTTACACACTTAATATACATAAGACCACTAAACCCCTTGCGATGGTCATCTACCTCGGGGATTGATGCTAACGAGCTCTCAGAAGGTCGCCTTTCCCTTACCCTCTTGCGGGGCGTTCTGCGTAGTATTGGCATACCTAGCTGTATATAGATAAGTAGCAAGAGTGAGCTATAATAGCTCAGCAAGATAATATTGTAAACTAGAATTTAAAATGTAACCAAGTATACATGTATATACATATGTAAGCAGTAACTAAATTATAAACTTTAAGGGAGAATAAAACTCTTATTTAATAATACATCATCCACTTAATATTATAAGAAAGAAATCTAGGATAATACAGTATCAGTTTCTCTTCTTAATAATATTCAACCAATATGACCTTTCCATGTAATATTCCAAGGTAACATGAATACTTGAATAAATCTCTCACTAGCACCTTATCATTTCCTTCTTATGCAACAATTTATAAATTAATATAAAATTAGTTTCTCTTCATCTATAACAATAATTCTATCTTTCATTTCATTTTCTCTTTTCAGTATACCAATCTGACTTTATCATTGACTCTTTATTCAAATATTTGGGGGTTTTCACTGTTGCCGAATACGTGAGGCACGATGATCAGTCGCCCTCCGTATCCGTCCCTTTTTACTACCGGTAGAAGGAGGAAGGTCCACCACTACATCCCCCTGGAGGAAGGTCCACCACTACATCCTCCTTCGGCAACTCTTGGGCCGAATTAAAATATTGATTGCTGGACTGTGCAGCACACAGCCTCTTACGCTTTTTATTGCTATCCCCCTTTTTATAAGATCATTATTCAATTTATCAACACCATTTCACATTTCCATTTTCTCGCTTTCATTTCCATATGTCATTCACTCATCTCATTTCCATTCTCGCACATTACTTCTATAAAATATATATATAACATAATACTTTGATTATGATTCAAACATCTCCTTTATATTCAAGAATTCAATATGCTTTTATATACGTAGAGTATTCCATTTATCTCAAAAGTATTAAATACCATTCAATAATATTTATTAAATCACAATACTTAGAAAGAATATAATATTATAAATCATATAACCCTGGATAATAACTGATTCCATTCCTTTATATATCTTTAGATAACAACTGACACCATTCCTTCATATTCCCTTAATCATAAGGCATGTTCACTTCATGCATAATCACCCCTATGTATATTCATATCCATTTCATACTCATACTCATATCCATATTCATATCATACTCATATACCTTCCCTTTTTACATCAATAATCAAGGAAAACCATTTCTTAACAATATAGTAACAATAGCATCCCATATATATATTTCATGAAATCAAGTTTCTTTGAAGATAAATAATTTCCAAGTAGGGATAGAAAAGATCTTGCCTTGGTTTCTGTATCCTGATAGTATGGCTGGTCCCTCTTCCGGAGTTTCTATAAACACAAAAGGACCGTCGTTAGAATATCACATCTCTTACTCACTACCCTCTTGTATAACAACACCCTTTACACTTCAACATATGTTTAACGTATTATTATTATCCCAAAGGTTCAGGAACTTAACCATTTATAAGCTCAATCGAAGTTTCAGGGGTTTTCACCATTTTCCCTAACGACCACACTTAACTGTAAAAATTCTCAGAAAATATGGATTTTGACTTTTACTACAAGGTCAACTGGTAATATCTCTTTGACTACCCTACCATATTATCCCAAAGTTTCATAATTTTTAAAAATGTCTAAGTAGGTTGATCATAGCCTCAAAGTTGATACAATTACAGTTTCTCGGTTTTCGAACACCTTTCACTAAAACTGACTTTTCTCCTAAACCGTTCATCAGATTTTAACGCACCTTATATCAAAACGATCTATGAACTAAGCTCTATCATCTCATGGTCCCTTGGTGTGCTGGACAGTAACCTATCGTGTGTGCACAGTTGCTAAAAACAGGGCAGATTTCGTTCTAACGAAAATCGGACATTATAACTGCTGTAATTTCATACTTTCCAAAATCAAACTCCTCCAAATCAATCATCAAACACCATAATCATCACCTACACCATGTGTTCTTCATTACCAGCCATGGTTACAATCCCAAACTCCTTCCAAAAATCAACTCAAACCACTTACAAACACTTATAACATCATAAACATAACCTTTATACCACTTAATCACTAAACACAACCATATCCATCATAAATATAAAAGGGCAAGCATGTTTATACCTTCTTGAAGCTTTGACAACACTTAACAATCCTTGATATATCCTTAAACAACTTTATCTTAGCTTGAATCAACTAAAGGAACCATAAAATCAAAGTTAGTTTCTTGAAATTACTATTCACTACTATTCATCATCAACTTTCATGAATTTATTACCTTACCAAATGATGCTTGATTGCTATGAAACTTGGTGGATGTCTCTATATATCCTCAAGTAACCTCCATGATTTTTCCCTTGATTTTTAGTTGATTCTAGCTAGGGTTTTGAAATTGATTTTTTTCTTGATGAATAGTGACCTACGAATTTTGATGAAATGAAGAAGATGAGATTTGTTTTGTGTTGGTTAGATCTTATCTTGGTGTTTACTTGTTAATCTAGAGTGTTATGGAAGCCTTGGAAGATATTTTGTGGTTAAAAGCCATGTGAAAGTACTAATTTACCCTTAAAAACAAGTTAATGGAAAGTGATACCACTTGGATTTTCTAATCTCTTATTTTCTAAGTTTTCTAAGTAAAATGCCCATCACATTGGTAAATAATATGGTATGTATCCTTGTTATATTACTAATCTTGATTGCTTGGTTTCCATACTCGTCTAATTGTGGTTCGTTTCGAGTAAACCTCATTATCTCAGTGGTTTTCGAAATCATTTACGAATCCAATTTCCTTTGGTATTCTCTTAACTTAATAATCCCTTGGTTTAATCTAAATTCACTAATCCCTCAATTTGTCATTCTTATAATATTTCCATGCTCCTCAATATCCAATAGAAGCTTTTTAGAAGTCAAAATCCTCAAAATCCATGTTTTAGGAATTTCTGAAATCTAACGTCATTTCGAGTCACTTATTTCCATTGTACAACACTAATATGGTTTCTGTTTATTCATTTTATGTTTCCATTATAGAGTACTTATACACCATTTCACTAAATCCTCGAAATTTACTATTCATGAGACCACTGTAGCATTACTGAAGTTAGGGTTATTACATCCTTCCCCCCTTAAAAGGATTCCGTCCCGGAATCACGTCAGAAATGTCCATAGATATCTTTTCATCTACACCTTATAACTTCTATACCACTTTCTCCATCCTTTTTCCTTCATAATATCTCTATCTTGTTTGCGCAAAATTACACCAACATAAACTTGCTTGTCATTCATCAACATCCCTCTTTTAGTTATGGGTATCGGCCACCACATTGGCCTCTCCTGAATGGTAGTGTATCTCACTTATGGTTTATCCCTATGTTGATCTCTATCATGACATAAAATATACATACTTCGCTCTTATTATATCTTGTATCTGTAAAATCTTCCAGAAATCCGGCTCGAATAAAATTCCTTGAAACAATTGTAAGAAAATACTCCCTATAATATATATTTCCTGTTCGTATCTGAACAAGTCTATGGTTTACCCCCAAAGTACTATTATTCTCCTTTTCATAGAATTTCTAACCCCTAACAGATACTGATTTTCCTTATCTAGATTATCAACCTACCTATACCATTCATTGACCACATTGATTCCTAACCAAACATTTACACTAAAAATTTAATTACAAGAAAAATGTTCACCTGCATCTGTATCCGGCTTTTTCAATGCTTCTCCTAAAGTTATGTTGTACACTCTGGCAGTAGGTTTATTTGAAACAGTCATACTTTGTCCCGGCACAGATGACCCACCGGTACGGCAATCTCTAGCAAAGTGTCCTAGTTTCCCACATTGATAACACTTGATATCAATCTTGTCAGTTGATGTGCACTGATTATAATAGTGTCCTTTCTGTCCGCACTTAAAGCAAGTTACTTTCGACCTCCTACACACTCCCGTATGCTTCCTACCACACGTGTTACAGTCTGGAAATGGTGTTCGAGATTGATTAGACTGAAAGGTTCCTGTGGATCTACCACCCTGATTCACCGTCTCACTAACAGTCTTGTTACTCCCTGTCTTTCCCACAAACTGAGATTTTTGTCCCTTACCAACCTTGTTAAAGTAACTTCCTTCGCTTGAACCTCCTTTCTGACCCTCACATCTCCTTTTCTTACTTTCTCGCCCTATCTGATTTTGTTCGTTATGAGCATTTTCATTCTGTCTATTTCGACTTCCTTCATCTCTCTCATTTTCTCTTGCATTCGTTCTATTGTTACGCTTAGGCGGCATGGTTCTGTATATAACAATATTCTTCATTAATCACCCAAATTTAGGGTACAACATACATCATTCCCATTTACATCATTCTCATATACACAATTATATCCCTAGTTAACTCATTTATATACCATAATATTCTCAACTCAACTTTATCAATTAAGCGTATCACCTTTAGCACAATAACCTTTTCATTTAAGTCAATCACCTTATATACATCAATATCCTTGAATCTCAACATTTAATATCAAAATACAATAGAATTTAGACAGAATACACAAACTTCATTAATTATCTCACTTCCCTTGTTTATCCTTATTCTAACTTTTTCCTCAAAATACACCTTACTTTCAATAGTAAATCTCAATTATACCTTAAAATTTCTCCTATTCTTTTATCTCACTAATCCTCAATTATAATCCTCAATTATACCCCTTTCTTTTCACGAAATTCCTTCCTCTTTTATAGCGAAACGCTTCTAGCTCTAATTATCTCTTATTGAAATTTCCCTTGAAATCTCGAGTTTCCTCGTATAATCACGTATACCCTAAACCTTGCTTCCATTAACCCATCCATTACTGAAATCTTCTATATTCAAAACAATTGATAGAATTTAAGAAACTTTGAATTGAAATGAACCCAGAAACAAGCAAGGGTCCCACAATAATTTATAAAATTAAGAGTTTTAAATAACTTTTATTTGAAACAAAAGAATATTTGAGAAATCAATATGATGGAAGAACCCGTACGTCACACAAGTGAGGGCGTCCCCTCCGACTTTCTATCACACAGACAGATTGTCCCCGTGTATACATATAGGGCTATTCCTCTTAGTTGGAATAAGAAGTATAAAGAAAATTTTAAATCACGATGATAAATACCACCTTTCAAAAATAATCTTAGAGGAATATTTTGACTAAGATAGATCGAATAGAATTTTGAAATACATTCCAGAGGTACCAGAAAATTTTGAAAAGATACCGACCCTTAATGAATAAGAGGTGCCAGATCACAACTGGATTTACCCACCAGTAGAGGAAAATTTGAAACTCAATAACATAATTTTAGCAGGGATTTAGAAAATTTAAGAATAGGTAACGTTAATAGCCTCTGCCCAATTTAAAATCCCAAATAATGGAAGGTTTTCCTCAAATACCATATATATCTAAGTCTGCGTACTCTCCAAAATTTCTTAAATTTGGCACTTATCCTTTAGCCTTAAACTATCGTCTTATATTCCCAGTTATCGTCATTTACCTAGTCTTGACTTGGCTCGATACTTTCTGCCTTTATCCATAATAGAACACAACCCTCTAATCGATATACTTACGTAATATTGATCGTCTTAGCCTGACACTGCTCCGGTATCAAGGACCCTTCAAATTATACTTCTAAATTGTATATTCTAACATACCACACATACTCACAATATTTTCTAACGTACACTTCCTGTTACCTCAATTATTCCCTTTTCTCATATCAGTCCCATGTACTACATAAACTTGACACTTTTGGCATAATAACCTTTATTAGCAATAATCTATAAAATCATAATCACTACTTAGAATAACCACTTCGTTCGATAAAACCCCCCCTTGAACTTGATGGAAGTTCACAATTTTATATCATAACTAATACATTTATTATTATCACTCTTGTTCCTGAGCATTATGACTCTTAGCTCTGATACCAAACTGTGACAGCCCCAAATCCGGGGTCATGAATCTGGGCCATCACGGACCAACTTCCATTCAAAATCAATATCTCTTGGTTTTTTTTATAATTAATACCTATGCAATTGACCCCACAATAATACACACACACACACCAGTCATATGCTCAGAGAACAACATTCACCATAATAAAAGTTTAGAGTTAAAAAGTTATTACAGCCCAGAATCATACTTAAGTACATTGTTGAGTGATGCTTCTACAAGAAGCATTTCAACAACCAAATTTATTACAACCTTACACACTTACACACTTAATATACATAAGACCACTAAACCCCTTGCGATGGTCATCTACCTCGGGGATTGATGCTAACGAGCTCTCAGAAGGTCGCCTTTCCCTTACCCTCTTGCGGGGCGTTCTGCGTAGTATTGGCATACCTAGCTGTATATAGATAAGTAGCAAGAGTGAGCTATAATAGCTCAGCAAGATAATATTGTAAACTAGAATTTAAAATGTAACCAAGTATACATGTATATACATATGTAAGCAGTAACTAAATTATAAACTTTAAGGGAGAATAAAACTCTTATTTAATAATACATCATCCACTTAATATTATAAGAAAGAAATCTAGGATAATACAGTATCAGTTTCTCTTCTTAATAATATTCAACCAATATGACCTTTCCATGTAATATTCCAAGGTAACATGAATACTTGAATAAATCTCTCACTAGCACCTTATCATTTCCTTCTTATGCAACAATTTATAAATTAATATAAAATTAGTTTCTCTTCATCTATAACAATAATTCTATCTTTCATTTCATTTTCTCTTTTCAGTATACCAATCTGACTTTATCATTGACTCTTTATTCAAATATTTGGGGGTTTTCACTGTTGCCGAATACGTGAGGCACGATGATCAGTCGCCCTCCGTATCCGTCCCTTTTTACTACCGGTAGAAGGAGGAAGGTCCACCACTACATCCCCCTGGAGGAAGGTCCACCACTACATCCTCCTTCGGCAACTCTTGGGCCGAATTAAAATATTGATTGCTGGACTGTGCAGCACACAGCCTCTTACGCTTTTTATTGCTATCCCCCTTTTTATAAGATCATTATTCAATTTATCAACACCATTTCACATTTCCATTTTCTCGCTTTCATTTCCATATGTCATTCACTCATCTCATTTCCATTCTCGCACATTACTTCTATAAAATATATATATAACATAATACTTTGATTATGATTCAAACATCTCCTTTATATTCAAGAATTCAATATGCTTTTATATACGTAGAGTATTCCATTTATCTCAAAAGTATTAAATACCATTCAATAATATTTATTAAATCACAATACTTAGAAAGAATATAATATTATAAATCATATAACCCTGGATAATAACTGATTCCATTCCTTTATATATCTTTAGATAACAACTGACACCATTCCTTCATATTCCCTTAATCATAAGGCATGTTCACTTCATGCATAATCACCCCTATGTATATTCATATCCATCTCATACTCATACTCATATCCATATTCATATCATACTCATATACCTTCCCTTTTTACATCAATAATCAAGGAAAACCATTTCTTAACAATATAGTAACAATAGCATCCCATATATATATTTCATGAAATCAAGTTTCTTTGAAGATAAATAATTTCCAAGTAGGGATAGAAAAGATCTTGCCTTGGTTTCTGTATCCTGATAGTATGGCTGGTCTCTCTTCCGGAGTTTCTATAAACACAAAAGGACCGTCGTTAGAATATCACATCTCTTACTCACTACCCTCTTGTATAACAACACCCTTTACACTTCAACATATGTTTAACGTATTATTATTATCCCAAAGGTTCAAGAACTTAACCATTTATAAGCTCAATCGAAGTTTCAGGGGTTTTCACCATTTTCCCTAACGACCACACTTAACTGTAAAAATTCTCAGAAAATATGGATTTTGACTTTTACTACAAGGTCAACTGGTAATATTTCTTTGACTACCCTACCATATTATCCCAAAGTTTCATAATTTTTAAAAATGTCTAAGTAGGTTGATCATAGCCTCAAAGTTGATACAATTACAGTTTCTCGGTTTTCGAACACCTTTCACTAAAACTGACTTTTCTCCTAAACCGTTCATCAGATTTTAACGCACCTTATATCAAAACGATCTATGAACTAAGCTCTATCATCTCATGGTCGCTTGGTGTGCTGGACAGTAACCTATCGTGTGTGCACAGTTGCTAAAAACAGGGCAGATTTCGTTCTAACGAAAATCGGACATTATAACTGCTGTAATTTCATACTTTCCAAAATCAAACTCCTCCAAATCAATCATCAAACACCATAATCATCACCTACACCATGTGTTCTTCATTACCAGCCATGGTTACAATCCCAAACTCCTTCCAAAAATCAACTCAAACCACTTACAAACACTTATAACATCATAAACATAACCTTTATACCACTTAATCACTAAACACAACCATATCCATCATAAATATAAAAGGGCAAGCATGTTTATACCTTCTTGAAGCTTTGACAACACTTAACAGTCCTTGATATATCCTTAAACAACTTTATCTTAGCTTGAATCAACTAAAGGAACCATAAAATCAAAGTTAGTTTCTTGAAATTACTATTCACTACTATTCATCATCAACTTTCATGAATTTATTACCTTACCAAATGATGCTTGATTGCTATGAAACTTGGTGGATGTCTCTATATATCCTCAAGTAACCTCCATGATTTTTCCCTTGATTTTTAGTTGATTCTAGCTAGGGTTTTGAAATTGATTTTTTTCTTGATGAATAGTGACCTACGAATTTTGATGAAATGAAGAAGATGAGATTTGTTTTGTGTTGGTTAGATCTTATCTTGGTGTTTACTTGTTAATCTAGAGTGTTATGGAAGCCTTGGAAGATATTTTGTGGTTAAAAGCCATGTGAAAGTACTAATTTACCCTTAAAAACAAGTTAATGGAAAGTGATACCACTTGGATTTTCTAATCTCTTATTTTCTAAGTTTTCTAAGTAAAATGCCCATCACATTGGTAAATAATATGGTATGTATCCTTGTTATATTACTAATCTTGATTGCTTGGTTTCCATACTCGTCTAATTGTGGTTCGTTTCGAGTAAACCTCATTATCTCAGTGGTTTTCGAAATCATTTACGAATCCAATTTCCTTTGGTATTCTCTTAACTTAATAATCCCTTGGTTTAATCTAAATTCACTAATCCCTCAATTTGTCATTCTTATAATATTTCCATGCTCCTCAATATCCAATAGAAGCTTTTTAGAAGTCAAAATCCTCAAAATCCATGTTTTAGGAATTTCTGAAATCTAACGTCATTTCGAGTCACTTATTTCCATTGTACAACACTAATATGGTTTCTGTTTATTCATTTTATGTTTCCATTATAGAGTACTTATACACCATTTCACTAAATCCTCGAAATTTACTATTCATGAGACCACTGTAGCATTACTGAAGTTAGGGTTATTACACATACATTGACAAAATATTGCATCGTTTTGGAATGCAAGAGGCAAAGAGGGGCTTTGTCCCGGTGTCTCATGGGATAGTGATCTCAAAGGAAAACTGTCCTAAATCATCAGATGATAAGGACCGTATGAGTAAAGTACCATATGCTTCGGCAATTGGTTCTATAATGTATGCGATGATATGTACTCGTCCTGATGTCTCGTATGCTTTAAGCATAACGAGCAGGTACCAGTCAAATCCTGGTGAGGGTCACTGGACAGCTGTCAAGAATATTCTTAAGTACCTTAAACGGACTAAAGATTCGTTCTTGATATACGGAGGAGATGAGAAGCTGGTTGTAAAAGGTTACACTGATGCTAGTTTCCAGACAGATAGGGATGATTCTGTGTCCCAGTCTGGATTCGTGTTTTGTCTAAATGGAGGTGCTGTAAGCTGGAAAAGTTCGAAGCAAGAGACAGTAGCTGATTCTACAATGGAAGCTGAGTATATTGCTGCCAGTGAAGCAGCCAAAGAGGCTGTTTGGATTCGAAAATTTATTTCGGGACTTGGTGTGGTTCCGTCGATCGCAGATCCAGTTGATCTGTATTGCGATAACAATGGAGCTATTGCGCAGGCAAAGGAACCGAGGTCCCATTCCAAAGCAAAGCATATACTTAGGAGATATCACCTTCTTCGAGAGATAAACGAGAGAGGAGATATACATATATGTAAAGTGCATACTAATGATAATGTTGCGGACCCACTGACCAAAGCTTTGTCGCAGTAGAAGCACGAAGGTCACACTAGTTCCATGGGTATTAGATACATAGGCGATTGGCTCTAGTGCAAGTGGGAGATTGATAGTGTTAGTGCCCTAGAGACAATGTAATTGTGCTTCTAGGATAAACTATTTTGTTATTCAGTGATTATGTTATATCGATTATTCAACAATGATTTATTATGTTACTGCGATATAAATATTAGAACAATAAATGTCCTTGGAATATGTAACATGTATTCTATATCTTTAAGTATGTGACTTAAAAATGAGATTATAAGAATAGTGTTAATATTCCTAAATATCCCTAATCGAGCATTATTAATATGGGACAATTATAATGCATAAAGATTAGTATGTTTGTTGACTGATGACCACATCTCATTGGTCATAAGTATAGTGATACTAAAGTCAAGAACATAGGTGCATGTAATATTCTACATGGCACTGGATTGACCCACAGTGAGTTTCTACATGTTGATAATGTCATTAGAAAGACTCACAGTGATAATGGTGTAATGATCCTTAGACTTGAGATCATTATATTTCTATACGAGGATTAATATACTTTGACTACATTAAAAGTTACCTTTGACCGGGTGAAGATAAAAATGTACATCGGGTATATTATGAGACGTATGAGAAATATGAATGATAGATAAAGGATTTAACCCTCCTATTATTAGGAGAGATATTATTGGCCTCTTGATTGAGTGAGACTATGAAAATGCATGGCCATGCTCAAATATTGATTTGTTTTTAATAGTCTACTCATTGATCAAGGAAACCCGGATTAAACATTGATGAGGATGACTAATAACATGCCTCGAGTTTAATCTATAATATATATGGTTAAAGGGATTATATTACACGGAAACATTAATCATGAAAGGTTTAATTGGATCACCAATTATTATTATTACTTGGGTAGCAATGATGTATTACTAGATGCCACTCATTGTTTATAATTTTATTATTGGATATTAAAATTATAGCCAACGTAATAATAACCTAAAGGGTTACACAATAAGAAAGTTTAAAAGGAGTTTTAATTTAAATTTCGAATTTAAATTAATTAATGATAAAATTCGAAATTGGTTATTTAATTAATTAAGTTAGACTTAGTTAATTAGATTTCAAATTTAAATCATTAAAACCCAAATCAGTTTGGTTTTAGTAGAAGCCCAAACCGATTAGGGTTAAGCCCAGCTCATTCTCTCTTATAAATACATAGAGATGTATTGGTTTAGGGTTAGAGACTTTGCCAAAATCGTTTCTAGCAAATACCCTAGCAGCTCTACATCAAGAGAGGCTAGAGAGAGAGAGAGAAAGAGGGCAGATTACGGCTAGTACCAACTCCGGAGATTGTGGAGACAATCGTGCGTTCGTGTGGACTGATTAGCGAAACAGATCTCACGAAGAGGGTTGTGTGGTGATCGTTCTTGGACCTCCATCTGTCAACCGAATCGGAAAGCTTTTAAAAGGTACAGATTCTGTTCTCCATAATTAACATGTCTTATACACGGATCCCTAGGGTTAGGTTTCGGTTTTTTATTGTTTATTATCGTTTTTCCGTTGCGTTTGTTGCCCCGAAACCTATCAATGACAGACTCCGATTCAGATGGTGAAAACCAACCCGATGTTGTTGCTAATGATAACAGTAATAATGATGATAATGATCAGGGTGGTGGTGGTGGAAATAATGATCAGACTGGAGATTCCACTGACACTCCTGAACATTCATCTAGTCAAACTTGCAACAACTCAGGGGGAGATGATGAAGGATCAGCTGGTCATACTCAACATCATAATGAAGAACAAGGCGAATCATCAAGGTCAAATCTTCCCAGACAGACTGTTTGGAATAGAGCTCATCCTTTTGAGTTGATCATTGGTGATCCAGATGTTGGTGTAAAAACTAGAAGGAGCTATCAAAATCAATGTAATTATTCTGGGTTTCTGTCTGCAATAGAACCTAAGAAAACAGAAGAAGCTCTTTCTGATCCTGATTGGGTGATTGCTATGCAAGATGAACTCAATCAATTCAAACAACAAGAAGTATGGAAGGTGGTACCCAGACCTAATGACAAGAAAGTAGTTGATACCGGGTGGGTATTCAGAAACAAACTTGATGAAGATGGCATTGTAACTAGAAACAAAGCAAGACTGGTTACTAAAGGTTATTCCCAAGCTAAAGGAATAGATTATGATGAAACCTATGCAACAGTGGCTAGACTTGAGGCTATAAGGATATTCTTGGCATTCACAGCACATTCAAACTTCAAAGTTTATCAAATGGATGTCAAGGATGCCTTCCTGAATGGCAAGCTGGATGAATAGGTATATGTAGAATAGCCCCCTGGCTTTGAAGATCCAGAATTCATGGACTACGTCTACTTTCTCTTCAAGGCTATTTATGGTCTCAAGCAAGCACCAAGGAAATGGTATGACACTCTTTCTGAATTCTTACTTGAAAATGGTTTTGTCAGAGGTGTCATAGACAAAACTCTCTTCACTAAGAAACATAAAAATGATACTATATTAGTCCAAGTCTATGTGGATGATATAATATTCGGGTCTACTAATGATCTTTTGTGCAAGAAATTTTCCAAGTTAATGTAGGGTAAATTTGAAATGAGCTTGATGGGTGAGCTAAAGTTCTTTCTTGGATTGCAAGTAAGTCAAAGGACAGATGGGATATTTATTTGTCAATCCAAGTATGTCAGAGAGCTACTCAAGAAATATCAAATGGAGGACTCATCTTCAGCAAGAACACCATCATCAATAGCTGTGAAATTTGGAGCTTGTGAAAATTCTGCCAAGGTAGATATCACAAGCTACATAGGTATGATAGGGAATAACTTTACCTTACTGCAAGTAGACCTGATATTATGTATGCTACATTCTTGTGTGCAAGGTTCCAAGCGGATCCTAGAGATGTGCATCTCATTGCTGTTAAACGAATCTTGAGATATCTTAAGGGTACACCTAACTTAGGTATTTGGTACCGTAAAGAATATGGTTTTAACTTTGTTGGATATACAAATTCAGATTATGTAGAAAGTGTTGTAGATAGAAAAAACACCTCTGGGAGTTGTCAATTCCTAGGTGGTAGGTTGGTCTCCTGGTACAGCAAGAAACAACAAACAGTTTCCAACTCAATAGCTGAAGCTGAATATATAGCTGCTGGAAGCTGTTGTGCTCAGATCTTGTGGATTAGGAATCAGCTACGTGACTATGGCTTTGTACTTGACAATATTCCAATTCTGTGTGACAATACAAGTGCCATAGCAATCTCCAACAATCCTGTGCAGCATACGAGGACCAAGCACATTGACATCAGGTATCATTTTATCTGAGAGTATGTCATGAATGGTACCGTGGAGTTACATTTTGTACCCACGAAGGAACAAACAGCAGATATTTTTACTAAGTCTCTTGACGAATCCACATTCACCAGAATTGTTGGGGAATTGGGTATGTTAAATAGTCCTAGTAATTAATCTTGTTAATATTTTAGGTTTGCTCTTTAATAATTTATAAGTGATTATTTTGTTAATAATTGTTATTAAAATCACTTGTATAATTATTTTATTTTATCAACTAATCCTCTTGCTTGTTAATTCTTAAATCATTGTCATTTTTCTTCTTTATATATCTCTACTTACTTCTTTTAATTTTAGAATAATTCATTTTCTCTAAAATATTTTTCTCAAACTTTACAAGTTGTAATTTGTGAGAAACCTATTTTTCTTGAAAATATCATTATTTTAAAGTTTTTTTTATATATTTGTGATGAGTTAATAAGTCATATTTTCTCCTTAAATAATTTTCTATTAGAAAGTTATTTTATTAGAAAATATTTAGATTTATTAATTTACTACAAATATTTATGTAAATTATTAATATTTATATATTGATTTTTAGTGTTTGTCCTTTTGGTATTAATATTTTGTTTTCGTTTAAAGGACAACCTATGGTCATCTTATTATTGTTGTAAATTATTATTATTATATTGAATGTTCGAATTTTCAGTATTATTAGGAAATAGCAGTTCATATTTTGTTAGGCCGAATACACAAATTATAATCAAGTACTGTATATGAGATTAATAAGAACACACGTTTTTGTACTTAAAAAAACTGTTTGGAATTAATAATTCCTCTCTAAGTGATGTAAAATATCACAAAGAGCTGCTTAGGTTACACCGAATGAATATTTCAATGTTTCGATACCCTTCTAGGGTTAACGTAACTGTATTTATAAAACATACAGCTACTATACAATCGTAAATTGATACTCCTACAATTAAGCTATATAATTGATATCAATTACGATTGCTACACGTCTTCTAAGTCAACTCAATCTCTTTGATAGCTATCCAATCTTCAAAGATATTGCTTCCATGTTTATCTTCAATTAATCTTCAATCACTGTTGACTTGTAGATGCTTCTGCCAGACAGAGTTTAACAAACTCTGTTGCGCTTCCAACCAATCAGCGTTTGCGCTTCCATCAGTCAGTGTTTATCCAAACTCTGACTGTTAAACTCTGATATATCACTATAACACATAAACACTGATTAACACTTACATCAATTATATCTAACAATCTCCCCCAACTTGTTCAGTAGCAAAAATGCACAAGTTTAATAATAATTGATGATGTCAAAACAAAATAGACAAATGCAGTGTTTAATAACTAATCAGAGTTTAAACTACTTAAACAAAATCAACAGAAAAAAAGAAATTCTTACAGAGCATCTTTTATAAAATCACCTCAAGATCTGGTGTCGTCCTAAGATAATCTATCAGCAATCGTCTCTTAGCATTCTCAAGCTCCCTCTGCATTATCTCCTTGATTTCCTTTAACTCAGGATCATTCTCATCAGTTTGATATATAGCAGCTCTCAGATCATAAATTTTGTTTCTTCTCATCTCATTACCTAGTCTGATGAATTTCACCTCTTCTGATTGTGAATTGAAATCAAGAACTGTAACTCCCAGATCAGTCTTCAACTTTGTAGTACCCTTCTTCATCTCAATAAGCTTTCCATTCCAATCTCTGTACTTAGGCACATATCTGCTGTTGTATTGCATCCCTCTAGCTGCCAAGTGTTGAAGCATCTTTCATCTAAGCACATTTGCAACTGACTCAGTTCTTCGATTCCTTACCTTGAACAGATACAGAACATATTCAAGTTCTTCCCAGTATTTCAGATATCAAGATCAAATTCACCAATCTTGTATACTGTTCCATTAGACATAAAATACAGGAGAAAATCTCTTTCCAAACTCTTCTGATAGACCAACTGTACTGATTCCAGTATGTCTAAACTCTCTTGAGTAACACCACGACTTGGAATAGACAGTGAGGAAGGATCTCTAGGACCAACATATTGACTTGAATCTTTATGTGAGCCTATACCAGCTTTATTCCTTCCAATCTTTCCTGTTAATCCTCTTTCATCAGAAAAATCCATAGGGCCTTCAGTCTCTGGAGTTTCCTCAAACACAGATGTCTTTCCAAAAACTGATTGTAATGAAGAAGATAGAGAGTTCTGCACAACTCGTGTAGAATCAGAGGTTGTGTTTCCTTTCTTCTGTACTACTTGTGTAGAAACAGAGATTGCACTTGATTTCTTTGAAACTCTTTCTTCTTCAGCAATGCCTTTAAGCTTTTGCTTACTTTCTGCATCTGTTGGTTTTCTAGACAATTTAGTCCTTTGATCATCACCAACTTTTTCTTTCATTTCAATGCCTTTAAGAACAGGCCTAGCAGCTTTTACATTTCTCTTCCCTTTACCAAACTTCAAAGCTTTTAGATGTTCTTCTTGTAGACTTCTTTCTTCAGCTTGAATGTCTTCTATAGTGACCCCTTCTGCATTTTCTTCTAAAAATACCTTAGCAGCCAACTCTTCATCAGTCAGTGGATTATCAGTGAATAGCAAACTCTGGGTCTTTGATGTACCTTGAGTCTCAGTATTTACTCCACCAGACATTGACTTAGAAGTATTGCCAGTTAGTAAACTCTTATCAGTTGCCCTTGACCTTAGATTCTTCTTACCTTGACCGCTTGCCCCTCCATCTCCTGCATCATCCTTCTGAGTCAGAGTTTGAGATTGCCTGCATTTAGTCTTAGCATATCTCTCCCCCTTTTTGACATCATCAGGTACAAGAATTGAGGTAAGTAACTCAAGAGAATTGGCAATAGAGTCAATTTTATTCTTTAATCTTGGTCAACCTGTCTGACATAGAGTCTTGAGCTTTGGAGAATTTGGTAATTTTGAGTTTGGTGTCAAACTCCAAAGTCATATCTTTAGCCTTAAGATCAGTTTTTAGATCAGTAATAGCCTTCTGACATTCATCCAATCTGCCATCCAGTGTTTTTACTTGCACCACTATGGCCTTCAGACAAGAAACAATGTCTAGTAGCATCTATCTCAACAGGTATCTCAACAATAGGTATCTCTGAAGGAATAACCTCTGGAGCTGCAATAACCATCTCATCATCTGAATCAGAGATTACCAGCTTCCTTCTCTTATATGTCCATACCTCGACAGCTACCTCTTCTTCATTAGAAATTGACTCTTCTTCATCAAGATTAATAGTAGAAGGTGATGGGGACCTATTTGCTCTTTCCTTCTTTTCCCTTCTGGCCAGTGTGGCTCTAGCAGTGCTATGTCTTGAGTTAATAGCAGCATGCTTGGTTCTTCCTTTACGTTTGAGCTTGGATTTGTTGGTTGTTGTTCAGGTTGATGTTTAGTAGGAGACTGTGGTTGGGATTAAGATATTTTAGGTGGTTCACTGTTTAAAGGTTCAGTGTTTAGAGGTTCAGGTTGAGTTAATGTAGGTTTTGTGTTGAGTGAAGGATGATTTGGGTTGAGGTTTAGTGGGTGCAGAGTTTGAAATGGGATCAGTGTTTAAGGATTGAGTGGGTTGATGTTCTTGTGGTTGGTTTATGAAGTTTTGTAAGGCAAGTGGAAAGACCAAGGCAGGTAACTGCTCTTTGGTGGCATCTTTGTTTGTCAAATCAGAGAAAAATCTCTTGTTTACTTTAAATGGCTGAATTTTGTCATCCTCAGCAGTTTGAACATTTGGCACACAGGCAGTATATAACAATTGATAAAATCTAGCAGAATACACTGTTGTAGGTGCTGACAATCTACCACCTAAATTCATTAACACTTGTCTTCCAAAATCGAAATTAGTAATTGGAATTGCATCCCAGTTGGTGACCTTGTTCCCAAATGCCCTGGTAATACAGTCGAAAAAGAAACTCCATTCTTTTCGCAATTGTGGCCTTTTAACCGATCCAAGCTTTGACAAAGATCCTGAGTACCCAATCTGCTGCAACATCTCTCGCAGATTTGTTTCAGAAAGCACACTATACGAAGTATGAGTGTCAAACCCATTGTTTCTCTAACAGTATTTGGAGTGATAACAAACTGTTGATCTTCATAATTGAATACAATGGATGGAGTCCCATTCTCTCCTCCATCATCGTATACAGAGTTTTACCAGAATGAAGCGATTTGAGATGCATACAGTGTTTAAGGTTCAACTAAAGCCTGACCAATCTCCAAATCGCGTAAGAAATTCTGCATCAAGTGAAACGCTTCTGGAGCGTTTTCATTTGCCAACGGTGCTGCATAGTTGTTAGAAACAAACAGAAGTACAAGAGAAGTGAAAGCTTTGGTTGCCATTAGTATGATTGAGAAGAAAATACGAAAAGAATGATATGAATGATAAGTGTTTGATGAAATGGGCAAGTGAAAAATTCAATAGACTCGTGAGTAGTTGTGTAAGACGTAATTGTGAGTGGGTGAAAGTATATGAGTGAATATGAATCGTGTATATAAATAATGATTAGATATGTGTTAAACAGTTAAACTCAAACGTTTCACCATAAATACACGTAACCACTTACCATGTGTAGTGAGACACGATCATTGAGAAATGTGTGAGTGGGACACGTGTCACACATTTAACGGAACAGATACACAGACTCAGTAATTTCAACCATAATTACTGCTACTTTCTCTCTCTTAAAACTAACACAATTAAATACTTTTACACACATCAATAGCTGTCAAAATCTCTTTTTACTCCAAATTTGAAATCATCTGAAATAAAACAAGTACTCACACATCATGCAGTCTCAAAATGGTTTAAAACAAGTTCTAGAGCAACATACTCACTGATGAACATCACACAACAATAAAATTCCATTGATATAAAATGTATCAATCACTATTTGGCTCAAGTACTCACAGGGTGCAGGCATGCTTTGGTACTCACCAAAATAAACAATGACGCATCTCAAGTTTTATAAATTTTCACAAGTACAAACAAGGAATCATCAAGTACCATGTGAATGTCTTGGGAAAAGAGTGTCACTAACAGAGTTTAGGAGTCATCAATATCAGAAATGATTCATGAGAGGCAATGCACACATCATTTACAGACTCAGAGTTTAGGATAAATAAACTAAGAGATGCTATAAATATGAACAGTATCATGCTTGTGTTGAATTTCTGCATAGTCTAAGATTAGATCACAGATAACTTAGAAGGATTCATGATTAATAACTGAGAACCATGCTTCATACATTTTCTTCATTGGTGTTCATCTCATACAGTAACATTTTCAGAATTACTCAGAGTTTATCTAGCATGCTAACAGAGTTTGACAGTCTATGAGCAGAGTTTACATAACAGAGTTTAAAAACTGAGTTCACATAGCATTTAACACATCACACAAACATGAATAATGCATTAAATAAGTGAATTCTGAGTCTAACCAGTATCTCTAGTCAAAGACAGAGACCATTCCAAGTTCATTTACCAGCCTTGTAAATATAGCTTCACTCAATGGCTTGGTGAAGATGCCTGCAAACTGTTGGTCTATAGACACAAAATGAAGCTCAATATTTCCTTCCTCTACATGCTCTCTGATAAAATGATACCTTATGCTGATGTGCTTGGTCATTGAGTATTGTACTGGATTACCTGTCATAGCAATAGCACTTTGATTATCACAGTAAATAGGAATCTTACTGTACCTCAATCCATAATCCTGCAACTGATTCTTCATCCATAGAATCTGTGCACAACAGCTACCAGCAGCAATATACTCTGCTTCAGCTGTAGATGTAGAAATTGATTTCTGTTTCTTACTGTACCAAGAAACCAATCTGTCACCCAGAAATTGACAACTTCCACTGGTGCTCTTTCTATCTATCTTACAGCCTGCAAAGTCTGCATCAGAGTAACCAATAAGCTTGAAATCTGATTCTCTAGGATACCACAGCCCTAAAGTAATGGTGCCCTTGAGATATTTGAAAATTCTTTTCACAACTGTGAGATGTGGTTCTCTGGGATCAGCTTGAAACCTTGCACAGAGACAGGTTGCATACATGATATCAGGTCTACTAGCTGTGAGATATAGAAGAGACCCTATCATGCCTCTGTAGTTTGTCATATCTATTAATGCTCCTGTATCCTTATCCAACTTAGTTGCTGTTGCCATGGGAGTTGATGTAGATGAGCAATCAAGCATACCAAATTTCTTAAGAAGGTTTCTGGTATATTTGGCTTGATTTATAAAAATTCCATCATCTGTTTGCTTCACTTGTAGGCCTAGAAAATAACTAAGCTCTCCCATCATACTCATTTGATACCTGGATTGCATTAGCTTGGCAAACTTTGTACAGATTTTATCATTAGTAGACCCAAAAATTATGTCATTAACATAAATTTGAACCAAAAGCAAGTCACTACCAGATTTAAAGTAAAACAGAGTTTTATCAATTGTACCTCTATGAAACCCACTTTCTAGTAGAAATTGAGCAAGAGTTTCATACCATGCTCTTGGTGCTTGCTTAAGTCCATAAAGTGCTTTATCAAGCCTGTAGATATAATCTGGATGTTTGGAGTCCACAAATCCTGGTGGTTGTTCAACAAACACTTCTTCTTCAAGTTTCCCATTCAGAAAGGCACTTTTCACATCCATCTGAAATACCTTGAATTTCTTATGAGAAGCATATGCAATAAACATTCTTATTGCTTCCAATCTTGCAACTGGAGCAAAAGTCTCATCATAATCTATTCCTTCCTGCTGTGAATAGTCTTTTGCCACAAGTCTGGCCTTGTTTCTTGTAACAACTCCTTCACTATCAGTCTTATTTCTGAAAACCCACTTAGTACCAACAACAGATCTATTCTTGGGTCTTGGTACAAGTGTCCAAACTTCATTTCTCTCAAATTCATTTAACTCCTCCTGCATTGCTGTTATCCAGTCAGCATCTTGAAGAGCTTCTTCAACCTTCTTTGGTTCAGTTTATGACAAGAATGCATGAAACAGACATTCATTTGTTGTTGCACTTCTTGTCCTTACTTTTGCATCTGGATCACTAATAATCAAATCAGGTGTGTGAGATTTGGTCCATTTCCTAGCTGAAGGCAAATGACTTCTCTCAGAGTTTGATCCTCCCCCTCGATCAATTGTCTCCTGATTTTCTTGATGTCTTTCTTCACTCTCTGAAGCTCCCCCTGAATTGGACTGCTCAGAGTATGAGTTATCAGAGTTTGACCCAGAATTTTCAGTTGACTCATTATCAGAATTTGAGTCATCACAATGAATTGATTCTTCATGCTCCCCCTCAACTGGTTCTTCCCTAGTATATGACTGAGTAGTCTCTTCAGTATTTACCAGTAGAGGCTCAGAGTTTAGCTCAACAGAGTTTGTCAGTTCAGCCTTATCAGAGTTTACTTAATCAGAGAATAATTCTTCATTTTCAAAGTGCAGTTGATCATGTTCATCTACTCCATCAAGTCCAGTTATTTTCTTGTCATCAAATGACACATGAATAGACTCCATGATCACTTTGGTTCTCAGATTATAAACTCTGAATGCCTTAGTTGACAGTGGATAGCCAACAAAAATTCCTTCATCAGCTTTTAAATCAAATTTTGTCAACTGTTCAGGATGAGTTTTCAGCACAAAGCACTTGCATCCAAAAATATGAAAATATTTCAGATTTGGCTTCTTTTCCCTCACCATTTCATATGGTGTTTTTCCATGCTTGTTTATCAGAGTGGCATTCTGAGTAAAACATGCAGTTTGAACAGCCTCTACCCAGAAATAGGTTGGCAACTTTGCTTCATCAAGCAAAGTTCTGGCAGCTTCTATCAAGGTTCTGTTCTTTCTTTCAACTACACCATTTTGCTGTGGTGTACCAGGTGCAGAAAACTCTTGCTTAACTCCTCTTTCTTTGCAAAATTCTTCCATTGTTGCATTTCTGAATTCAGTTCCATTATCACTTCTGATTATCTTGACTTTGTGTTTTGATCCTTTGTCCAGTTGCTTTATATGCTCCATCAGAGTAAATGCAGTTTCATTCTTCTTTGCTAGAAAATACACCCATGTATATCTGGTGTGTTCATCAACTATGACCAGAGCATATTTCTTCCTTCCAAGTGACTTTACATTCACTGGACCAAAAAGATCAACATGTAGAAGATGATAAGGATCAACAATTGAAGATTCAGACTTGCTGTTGAAAGATGACTTCCTTTGTTTGGCCTTTTGACAGGAATCATATAGGCCAACAACATTCGATAAAGATTTTGGGAGCCCTCTAACAAGATTCTTTCTAATCAGCTCATTGATGTTGTTTAGATTCAAATGAGAGAGTTTCTTGTGCCACTTCCAACTCTCTTCACTGGACATTCTTGTTGATAGACTCACTGCTTTACCATCAGAGTTTGTTGACAACTTTATCTCATAGATGTTGTTATGTCTGTTTCCAACTAGAGCAACCTTCCCTGTTGATTTACTGATGACTTCACAGTATTCAGGCTGAAAATCTATATGATATCCTCTGTCACAGATTTGACTCACAGATAGCAAATCATGCTTGAGTCCTGGAACCAGAGCTACATTTGTGATGATGACACTTCCAAGATCGATATTGCCATTTCCCAGAGTATGTCCTATATTGCCATCTCCATAGGAAACTTTTGGGCCAGCCTTCTCCACATACTCTGATAGCAGGGCTTTATTTCCAGTCATGTGTCCTGAACATCCACTGTCCACGACAAGGGTACTCTCCCTGATGCCCTGCAATCACAAATATTTACTGATGATTAGTTTTAAGGATCCAGACTTGCTTGGATCCTTTGGCTTTCTTAATTCTGTTAACTTTTGCAGCGGAATTCACATTATCAGAGTTTAAGCTAACTTTATCAGTGTTTACACTTGCAGAATTAACTTTAACCCATTTCAGATTTGGTTTGGGTTCATAGTAATTATGATAAATAGCATGATAATTTCTGCAAGTATAAATTGAATGCCAAGTACTTCCACAGTGTTTGCACAAAGTCTGTGGTCTAGTTCTAACATTAACTTTCTTTACTTCAGACTTAGAAGGTAAAGAATTAATGTTTTTGTTCTTCCTGCAAAAACTAGCAAGATGGTTAGTACTACCACAGTTATGACATGTTTTTCTTGGAGCAAAAGTAGCAAGCATTGGATAATTACCCTGAGAAATGCCTACTTTACCATTTCTGTTATTTCTAGACACTTTTTGTTTCTTAACAGATTTTAACTCCTTAAGCTTATGCTTGAGTTGTTTATCTGTCATTAAACCAATATTAACCTGTTTAACACTGTTTTTACTGATTCTTTCTTGACAGTCTGTTTACCACCTTCAAACCTAGGTTCAATTATTCCATTAACAAATGTTCCAAATTTCTTAGGTTGAAGTGGTGGTCTAATCTTGACTTTATTCTGAAACCTAAGTTCATCTTCCTCAGAATAACCTAGAGCAACAGTGTCTGATTGAAAAACCTCATTAGTGTCTTTTCCAGAATGAGTCCATGTTTTAATTATGTGATCTTTCTTCTCCAACTCAGATTCTAGTTGCTTATATTTTCCTAGCAACTCATGTTCGAGATAAACAGCATCATCTCTCTCTTTCTGAACTTGCTGCATGTGTTCAAGTTTTTCTTCAACAATTTTGTTTCTATCCTTTAGTTCAGAATTCTCACATTTGATCCTCTCATTCTCTAAAGTCTGATCCCTATAACTGATATGCAAAGCCTTAAGATATATTCTCAACTCAGTTATATTATCAGTGTCATAAGCATAGGTAGTAAGGGGTACCTTGTTTTCAGAGTTTTCAGCTTCATCAACAGTAGTAGCCATGAGAGCATAGTTTACATCCTCATCTGAGTCAGAGGTGTCTACCCAATCTCTGCCTTTAGTGAAGAGTGCCTTCTCAGTTTTACCCTTTTTGCACTCAGGAGCATAGTGTCCCATCTCCTTGCACTTGTAGCATTGAATCTCAGACTTGTCTCTCATCTCAGATTTGATATCCTTTCTCTTAGATTTGCTGAAATCCTTCCTGTCAAACTTTGAATCATTCTTGGAGAAATTCTTTCCCTTCTTGAAGTTCTTGAATCCCATCTTCTTGAAAGTCTTTACCATCAAAACAGCCATCTTTCTCATTTCTTCTTCATCATCCTCAGAATCAGATGATTCAGAAGTGTTTGAATCATTATCAGAGTTTGATGATTCACTTTCAGAATGAATGACCAAAGCATTTCCCTTAGCTTTCTTCTTCAATGGTTTCTCTTCAACCTTAAAAGCAACAGACTTCAACTTCTTGCTTGATCTTCTGTTTCTTTGCTCCATTTCCAATTCATGAGTTTTGAGCAGTCCATAGATTTCATCAATCTCAGTATCAGCAAGATCATAGTTATCTCTTATAGTGGTTGTTTTCACATCCCACTTTTCAGGTAGAGACAGAAGAAACTTGAGATTTGAGTCTTCTAGATCATACTCTTTATTTACCAATGATAAATCATTGAGCAATTTATAGAATCTGTCAAATGTTTCTGTCATGGTTTCTTCAGACTTTGCCTCAAAATGCTCATACTCCTGTGTGAGTATGTTCCTTCTATTCTTCTTGATAGCAGCAGTTCCTTGACACCTAACCTCAAGTGCATCCCAGATTTCTTTTGCAGTAGTGCAGTTAATCACCTTATTAGACATAACATTCTCTAAAGCACTGTGAAGTAGATGCCTAACCTTTTCATCCTTAGCAATAGATGACAAATCTTCAGGAGTCATGTCTTTCTTCTCCTTTGGAACTGTTTTTGCTTCTTGACCAGCAGTTGCAGCAGATAGCTTTGTAGGTTTATGAGGGACTTCATAAATCCTGTCAAGGTATTCTGGATCTTTACCTTCCAGATTGCATATTCTGATGGCCTCAGAATAGGAACTCTAATTGTTTCATACCTACTCGCAGTAGTAGGAGCTTTCTCAGAACCTGATGGAGGAGGAATCTCTGCCATTGATTATTATTGTGTTTGGATCTTAAACTGTAATAAACACTACACCATATATGGCCTTCGGTAACCAAAAAATTATGTTACCTTAGGGTGCTAAAATGTTACTATAGACCCATTTTTGGGCAAAAGTAACATAAATTATAAGTTACAATTTTCGATGTTACCCTAGGGTACCTAATGTAAGTATGTAACATATTTCACCCCTAGGGTAACATTCCCTATCGGTTACCTTAGAGGTCTACTGTAACATAAAAATGACATATTGCAACATAAAATTCGGTTACTTTAGGGTGCTTCAATTTTTTTTAAAAAGTGGGGCCACCAGTGGGCCCCACTACTGGGCCCCACCTGTGCCCCCTATTTTTTAACCAGGCTAATGTAACACTTTAACAGGCTAATGTAACACTTTAACAGTCTAATGTAACACTTTAACAGTCTAATGTAACACTTTAGCAGGCTAATGTAACACTTTACCAAAAAATAATTGAACATCACCTCTTTAAAAGTATACAATCCCAAAATACCATTCAACCACAATGAACCACAAAGAAATCAATCTCAACATCCAAACAAACTTATAAATTCTGATTCAACATCCAAACAAAACAAACTAATTTAACATCCGAATTAGAAGATAAAAACTAGTTAACATCCATAAGTACTTTTACATCCCAATTCTAAGTTAAATAATGTACTAGAAACTTAAACTTATAAAGCAGTGATACTAGAAGCTACTTCCTCCAGTGATAGGTGTACCATCATCTGCTTCACTTGTAGCAATTGCACACAACTTCTCGACATCAACTGTGATGTCCGGGTTGGCCTCTCCAAGTTTTTTAAGTGCAAATGCCAAGTTCCGTTGCATCTTCTGTTCAAATTCAGACTCGACTTTCTTCATTTTCTCCTCCACCTCAGAAGCGAGGCTTTCCTTAATCCTTGTGGTTAGCTCTTTCACATATGTTTCTGTTGGTGGATTAGAACAACTGCTCATTCCTGACTTAAAGCATCTTCCTTTTAGCCAATTATGACCATGTTTTGCACCAAGCTCATCAGAAGCGGCATCTCCGGTGGTGAGTTTTTTGGTAATATTGTCCTACAAAAGAAAACATAAAAGTCAACTGGTTAAACATGCATAAGATTACTTGAATTAATTATAATATTCTGCTGGTTAAACATGCCAAGTCTCCTGGTTAAACATGCCAAGTCTCTGCAGTAGAAATCTAAATTCTAGTTGAAACAAACAAAGACCAAGAATCAGGTGTGTTCGTAAATTCACACTTAATTTATTTTAGTCTACAGAGTACCTGATTTTCTGTCTGTAGGAAGGCTACTATAAGAGACTTGTGTGGTGAGAACTGGGAACAGGGTAGGAAACTATCAAATATAGAAATAGTTCCAGATTACACATTATTAACAGCATTTTCCCACTGATTTCACAATGATAGTATCAGGAAAGAGTTAAAGTATACCAGAAGTATTATGGGTCTGGCAAAGAGCTTCTAACAGACGTACCAATATCGCAATGTATTGCATTGCAAACAAAACGTCACAACCTCCAAGTAGAATCCATTCAACAATTAGACAGGCTTATGCTAGGGGCATGAGTTTGAACTTAAGTTCATGTTTTTCTTAGTTAGGTCATAATTCTAAAATCAAGTCTGCCTATATCGAAACATTTTTTCCGAACTCAACTAATGTGGGAGACTTAAGTGTGTGATCTTTTAAATAAAAAGAAAAGATTTCTTTTCAACTAGAATTTAGATTTCTACTGCAGAGACTTGGCATGTTAAACATGCATAAGATTACTTAGTTAATTACAGAACACAGATAATGTCAACCATATATATAGACAACCATATGCAATGTTACCATGAAATACTAACAATTTTTTTGTGATTATTTCAGGATTGGTCTTGTAGATACGTCCTTCAACTCGCTTCCGAGTTTCAACAAAAACCTCTGCATCACCTGGTTCAAGCTCATCTGCCACAACTTTTTTTTTCTAGTAAAAAAAATGAACACGAATAAATGAGCAACATTGTGGTATTACTTTGGACATAAACAATGAACAAGTTAAATCGAACAAGAAAATCCAGTAAACAAATAAAAACCTCTACATCACATGGTTCAAGCTCATCTGCCACTGCTTTTTTTTTTTCTAGTAAAAAAATGAACACGAAACAATAAGCAACATTGTGGTATTACTTTAGACAGAAACAATGAACAAGTTAAATCGAACAAAAAAATAATGTTAACAAAAAATTTAAATAAAATAATCACATACCATCTTATACCGACGTTGTGCAAAACTTTTTGGACCAAGAGTATGAGTGTCAACATATTTTTTACGGCTTGCTGCATTTTTCTTCGCTCTCTCCTATAGAAAATAATGAAAATGATGTAATTATGTTTTCGAGAGAGCCTAAATGCTTAAAATCGGTATATATACCTGAAAACTCTCATCATTCCAATATTCCAAAAGCAGTTTGAAAGTCTCGAGTGCAATGTCATTTGGTCTATTAGCCAACCTCATTTCATCATTTTCATACGCTGTAAAATGACTTTCCTTGATTCGACTCTTGTACACCTTCCAACATGAATGAATTGTCTCGAGCGCCCAATTTTCCAACTCATCAGGAATTATATATCGTTCCTTACAAAAATCAATAAGAATAAATAAATAAAACCCTCAAACCTAATCAGTTTTTAACAAATTATCCTCACCTAATTAAATAACAAGTAACGATAAAAATCGATATGTGGTCATAAATTACCTTGACATGATTCCACATAGCCTGCCTCAAGTTTTTCGAAACATGGCGCCAACTAACATAACTTAGCGACACACGACGCTTAGCAAGTGTTCCAAGGTAGGAACTTAATTCTGATAGTACTTTGTCATTTTCTGCAATAGGCTGGAAATCGTCATTCATCCCGATGACAACTCTCTTGTCAAAGCTTCTCATGTGAACAGCATCCATCCTGGTTTTTCCTCTCAATTTTTTAGGAACTAGATCTGCAAGATTTTGTGAATGTAAAATAGATATGCTTCTGCTTAAATGAAGATATAAATAGATATGCAACGAATAATATATATTAGGCTAACCTTCCATATCGCCTTCCTCAATATCAGGCAAGATATTTTCCTCGACAACCTTCTTACTTGCACTTGCTCCTGCTTTTTCTTGTCCTGCTTTTTCTGGTCCCCGAGCTTTCTCCTTTTCAGATTGTTCTCTTTGGCGTTTCCGCATAGCCCTCCAAGCATCCATTGAACCTTGTCCTTCATCTGGATGTGGAGATATCTCAGATTCCACAAATTGACATGTCTCATCCTTCTCCCTTGCTTCTTCATTTGCAGGCTTGGGTGTTGAATTGGTTCGGGAACGTGTTGTTGGTGCCCGTCCCCGAGCAAGCTTTTTCTTGTTTGTCTTCTTTCTACCCTGCAAAATACAACCACTTAGGTACACAATAATATTATTCTAGTTATAATGCAGGAATAAATACAAACATCTAGCTACGACACACCTTTGGTGGAGTCACTGATGCATCACCGTCACTATTTGCATCATGTCCTGCATCCTGTCCCGGATCATAATCGGCACTAACATCTTGGGCCACATCATTTCCATTGCCCTTCGGTCCATTATTGTTTTCTTTCGCTGACAGTGAAGGTAACAGCTGGTAAAGAACTTGATTATTATGTTGGATTCTTACCATCCTTTGTTTTTCATAATCTGTTATAGGTGGAGGGGGTGGGATGATGGTCCTCTTGCTCTGCATATAAAGATTGGAAACAATTATATAAGGTAAAATTTTTCTGGAATAATAAAATTGAACAAGAAAGGTAAAATTGAAGACATCTAACCTGAACCTCATTTTCTCCCATTATTTCATTTTCCCGTGGACTAGAACAATACAATTTTCTTTTGGCAGTCATAGGTCTCTGCATCACAGGTGTATCAATGGATTTTCCCAATTTATTCAGTCGTGGTGACTTTCGAGTACCATCTTGTGGCCACTTCTCTGAACCCATCTGCTTCACTGTGTGCTTCCTCTACTGTTGTAGTTGATGAGCCGTTGTGAATTGGTGCTTAGGGGGTTTTTAGCTACAAAAGTGCAAGGGTAGTTACACAATAGTTAAGTGAAATAAAATAGACAATATGCAAGAAGTTACCGGTACCAAGAAGTTAACCATATAAACATTGTACCTGTAAGTAGATTTATAGGTCTTGGCCTCATAACCACATGCGGCTGCATTTTTTTGATTGGATGCACACTCATGTCAATGACATTATCAATGTAAAAATCAATATGGTCATTGCTTTTAGTTTGGTCAACTACTCGATTAAGTTCCAAGTCACTCGTCAGCAACTTCCAATCACCAGAATTCTCTGCCATTACATAAATTCCTCCAATTTCTGAATATTTAAGGTCATCGTGGACATGCTCCATGAGTACGGTATATGAAACTTTTTCAGTATCGACACCACGTACAACAGTCTCTGTCCAACCAGTATATCGTGTACTCTGGAATTCACCTTGATGGTGGAATCTGAGATGAATAAATTTTTCCATATATCTTGAAAAATAATTAAGAATGGAAATTACATTAGAGTAAGAACAGAGTGCACATGGCTAATAAGAAAAACAATAAGTAAATGTCAAGTTAACATAGCAAGTAATCGGTTACCACATGGTGTTACATAAATAATTGAACATAAATAAGTAAATGTTAGGAATGCTAGATAATTAACTTAATTAATTAAAGGTTCAGTGATTACAAAAGACAATTGAACATTGACATATTGCATAAAAACATCTAGATTTAGAAAATTATGCAGGTTTTTCGACTACGTCGATCTCGATAAGAACATGTCTAGTTGGAACATCATCCCTAGCCCATGTATCCTCATTGTCTTGAACTTCAATTTCTGATCCAAGTGGTGCATCACGTAAAAGTGCTTCATCTTGACCTTCATCTTCATCTTCCACATCACACCAGTCCCTTGGCAGTTTCTTGATGACATTATACTTCATCTTTTCAACTGGATCTTCTACATAGAATACCTATTGTACTTGTGAAGCCAATACGTATGGATCAGATTTATTTGCATAATCGATTAAAATTAACTCGTGTCATCCCATATAAATCCTTTTCTTCTTGGTACCAACAACACTTAAACAACACTACAACTAATTTTCCCCAATAATCAAGTTCTATTATCTCTTCAATTGCTCCATAGTAATTGACATCACCGACCTTTGGTTTATCATCTTTTGAGCTTGCAAAACTGGTCGTCAAAGACGTCAAAAAAACACCACTATTTTGTGTTGTGCATCTAGCATCCCGGTTCTTCGTGTGGTATCTGTACCCATTGATTACATATCCATTATACCTCTTAGCTGATCGATTAGGGCCCATTGCAAACACTTCTAATTCCTGTGAAATATTTCCTCTTTTGCCAACCTCTTCCTGCATCCAGTTCCAGAAGTCATCGCTATGTTGTTTTGCCCTTTTAAATTTTTTCAACTTTGTTTGACCATCAATCAAAGCTTTATGCTTCCTACAAAAAGTAGCTAGTTTAAAATTCTAGAAAAAAATGACTAATTATATAAAAAAACTAAGTTAGGAATTAGGAATTGAAACTTACGCAATTAACTCCTCTACTTATTTGTTTCCAGAGTTGAATAGATTATAACGATGCATTGCCATCCATTGAGGTACTTCTAAATGTATAGCTTTTCCATTTTTATTTTTTCTTGTACCAATATGGTATTGCAACTTTTCTGGACAACCTTGAAGTTTTCCAGGCTTGGTAATATCACCTGATCCGGCATTGTCACCCAAGAATCTTGAACAAAATGTCAAGCATTCTTCTTCAAGGTAACCCTCGGCGATGGAACCCTCGGGTTTACTTCTGTTTCGCACATATTTTTTTAACTTGCATAAATAACGTTCAATAGGCCACATGGAATGAAGGTGTGCTGGTCCACCATAAGCTAGTTCACTGCATAAGTGAACCAACAAGTGGAACATTATATCAAAGAAAGCCTCTATAAATATTGTCTCAAATTGACAAAGTACTTCCACGATTTCTTGTTGTAGCCTGTTCACCTCACTTAAGTCGATCACTTTCCTTCAAACACTTCTCAGAAAGGCCCCTAATCTGATTAAAGGGGTGGCAACTGCAGGCTTCAGTGATTTTTTAACAGCAAATTGCAATAAATGGTGCAACACAAAATGTGCATCATGACTCTTATAGCCTGAGACTTTCCTATCCTTAGTATTAACAAACCGAGCGATGTTAGATGCACTACCATATGGCAATTTGGCATTTTTCAGTACCGAGCAAAATCGATCTTTCTCATCATTCTTCATGTCAAATATGGCAGCTCTGATTTCAAGGTATTTCCCATCACTTGATAAAACAGGATGAAGTTCCTTCCTGATGCCAAGTTCTTGCAAATCTTTGCGAGCATTGACATGGTCTTTTGACTTTCCAGGAATATTCAGTAAAGTTCCAAGTATGCTCTTACAGATGTTATTCTCGATATGCATAACATCGAGGTTATGCCGATGTAAGTTCTGACTCCAATACGGCAAAGTGAAAAATATCGACTTCTTCTTGAAAGGGGAATCAACCTTTTTAACTTTTTTTTGGCCTGGCACCTTCTTTTTCTTTCCAAACTCATTTTGAAAATTCGACAATAATATTTCTACGTCTATTCCAGTTAAAATTTCAGGAGGCTTCCCCATCTCGATTTGACCATTGAACCTATTTTTATCGAACCTCCACTTGTGTCCTGGATCAAGAAATTTCATATGGCACATGTAGCACACTTTTTTACTATGTTTTAGGTATTGTGAAGAAGTCTCGTAATTGCATACGGGACAACCTAAATACCCCTTCGTGCTCCAACCGGATAACATTGTATATCCCGGAAAATCGCTGATTGTCCATAAAAGACTTGTATGTAAATTGAATGTCTGATCAGCAGAAGCATCGTATGTTTCTACACCCTCATCCCATAACTCTTTCAACTCGGCTATTAGAAGTTGCATGTACACATCAATGCTATTCATAGGGGATTCAAGATCGGAGATAAGCGTTGACAGAATTAGGTTTTCTGGCTTCCTACATAACCAAGGAGGCAGGTTGTAATTTACCAAAACTATTGGCCAAGTACTATGATTTATGTTCATCGAACGGAAAGGATTGAATCCATCCGATGCTAGACCTAGTCTGATGTTCCTATTTTCTGACGAGAAAAGGGGATAAAATGCATCCATCTTCTTCCAAGCCTCCGCATCAGCAGGATGCCTAAGTTTCCCATCCTTTTTATGTCCAAGTGCATGCCACGACATCAGTTTTGAATAGTCTTTGTGCATAAACAATCTCTGCAGCCTTGGCCTTAATGGAAAATATCGCATCACATTTGTCGGGACTTTGCGAGGCATCTTCTCCGTTTCATTGTCATCTGGGCTTGTCGTTCCAACCATAACCCACCTTGAAGTTTCACAGGTTCTACATTCTTGTTCGTTTTCATTTTCACCCCAATAAAGCATACAACTATTTGGACACACGTGTATCTTTTTATAATCGAGACCTAAATCTCTAATTATATTCTTAGCAGCGTTGAAAGACAGGGGAATGTCTGCCTGTGGAAAAGCTTCTTTGATCAATTGTAGTATTTCCCCAAACCCTGACTCTGTAATTCCATGAACACACTTCAAGGAATAAAGTCGGACAATGAAACTTTGCTTAGAAAATTTTGTACAGCCGTGATATAAGGGAAGTTTTCCCTCTTCCAGATGTCTATTAAATTTCTTAGCATCAGCGTTTGGTCCATTAGTACAATGCAACATCTCTACTAGATTATCTCCAAAATCAATATCGTTCTCCATATTTACATCCTCGTCATTACGTGCACGATCAGGGACAAGATGTTTTGAAACTTCTACAATCCAGTTTGCATACAGGGAAAAAGGACCGCTGCATATAAGATGATCGTAGACAACATCTTGTACATGCCACTTGATGTTCTTACAGTTCTTGCAAGGGCATAACATTTCGTCACCTACAGCCACTTGGGGGAATGCATTTTCTATAAACGCTTTTATCCCTATCATATACTCTTGACTATACTTTGGAAGGTTTATCCAAATATTTGGCATGTCGTCCATCACTACAGTTATGACAACTCAAAATGTCATAAAATATAAGTACACTCTAGGCTTACAAAATATTAGGCAATTAAAACTTATAAAAGCTAAACATATATATCTATCTGAAGAGCTGCCTTAGGCCTTGTCATAAGTTTACAAATCTAATCATTATTACATACGTATACTCATGAACGACAACAATTAGCTAACAAATCTAAATACAACAACATTGGTTTTACATTACTACTTAAACTATATTAATGATAAAAACAGTCAAAACTGAAAATCATAGCAAAATGACAACACTAGCAAACTTCAGCTTTCTCGTATTGAAATCTACCAATCCGATTAAGCAACAATTATTCAACATAAACAAAAATCGCAACGGAGCATAGATCTGCTGGACAATATAACAAACATTTACGATACGAAAAGTTAATAATACAACAAAAAATCATCAAAACTCAGTGTTTAAATTCACACTCACCGATTCAATTGCAAAAATGAACAAACTAGAAACCCTAAGTGTACTTGCAGAAAATATACAATCTTACCAAATTCAACCACATATATAATCAAGTTTATCAAGTTAATTAACACACACATACACGCACATAATAGTTAATTCATACACACACACACATAATAGTAATAGAACATATAGGCTTACACAGAGGCTTACAAAAACACATAGGCTTACAAAAACAGAGAACAAACATAGAGGCTTACACACATAGGCTTACTAATAGAACAAAAACACCAAATCAACATCAAAATGAAAAAACAGAAAATACATAATTGGAGGAAGCCTAATTGCTGGGTGGAGAAGAAGCCCTAATTGGAGGAAGCCCTAATTGCTGCTCTTCTTGCAATCTGAGAAGAAGCCCGAAGAATTGCTGAGAAGTGTGGCTACTCTCGTCTTTGGGTGGAGAAGTCGGCTACTCTTGTTAGCCTTTGCTGAGAGAAAGTAAAGTAATTTGGGGAAAGTAAAGTGACCTAATCTATATCCCGCTCAACCGAAACAAAAACATCCCGCCCAGCCCAACAAAAATCCCCCCAAAACCTCCCGCCCAACCCAACAAAAAATAAAGTAAAGTGATTTTTTTTTGTTTTTTTGTTTTTTTTTTTGAAAAACTATTTTTTTGTTAATAATAATTTATTAAAATAATTATAATTTAATATAAAACATTTACTACACAAACGTAAAGTATTTATTAAAAAATAATAAATTTGATATTTTTTTATAAAAACTTTTTTATTCGATTTTTTTAAAACATTCGAGAAAAATTTTAACAATTTAAAAAAAATCTTTACAAAAAAATTGTGAGCAGGATTTTAAAAAATTTATAATTTCTAAAAAATATTACAATTTCTGAAAAAAAATTATTTTTTGAAAAAAAAAATTAATTTTAAAAAATAAAATAATTTTCCAACTCATTTAATAAAAAAGTTAAAAAATTTTAAAAACTAAATTTATTTAAAGAATTTAAAAGAAATTTAAATTGGATGAAAAGAGTTGGCATGGTCAACTCTAATGTAACACGTACATATTTATGTTATATGCTTTAACACTTTCTAGCTAATGTAACATCATAGTTTTGGCTAAGGTAACATAAAAAACACAATGTTACCTCAGGATGTAAGTAGTATAGCTAAGGTAACATATTGGGATAACATTTCTCCAGTAGGGGTTACGGTAGGCCATATATGGTGTAGTGAAAGTAACAGATTGGCTCTGATACCACTTGTTAGGCCGAATACACAAATTATAATCAAGTACTGTATGAGAGATTAATAAGAACACACGTTTTTTTACTTAAAAAACTGTTTGGAATTAATAATTCTCTCTCAGTGATGTAAAATATCACAAAGAGCTGTTTAGGTTACACCGAATGAATATTTCAATGTTTCGATACCCTTCTAGGGTTAACCTAACTGTATTTATAAAACATACAGCTACTATACAATCGTAAATTGATACTCCTACAATTAAGCTATATAATTGATATCAATTACGATTGCTACACGTCTTCTAAGTCAACTCAATCTCTTTGATAGCTATCCAATCTTCAAAGATATTGCTTCCATGTTTATCTTCAATTAATCTTCAATCACTGTTGACTTGTAGACGCTTCTGCCAGACAGAGTTTAACAAACTCTGTTGCGCTTCCAACCAATCAGCGTTTGTGCTTCCATCAGTCAGTGTTTATCCAAACTCTGACTGTTAAACTCTGATATATCACTGTAACACTTAAGCACTGATTAATACTTACATCAATTATATCTAACATATTTTTGTTGGTCTGACCTATTGGTTTTGTTATTTACAGACTATGGGTCGTTAGTCTATAGTGTATTTAATAGTCTGTGTATTATTAATGTAAATTAAATAGTCTAAATTGTATAGTCTTTATTCATGTAAATTAGAGTCTACAATATTAGTCTAAATTAGTTAGTCTATAATCTGTTAAACAATAGTCTACGTAGTTAGCCTCTAGTATTTTCCATAGCCTTTTAAAATTAAATAGTCTATACTCAATAGTCTGTAGTGTAAATTAGTAGTCTATAGTCTTTTAAATAGCTATTTTAGACTATCGGGCAGACTATCCACCAATAGTCTGTTTTAGTCTATCTTTAAGTTAATTTTCTTTTATTTCTTTTAGACTATCGGGCAGACTATCATCTAGACTATCGCTTAGTATATATAAATATTGTGTGTGTAGACTATCGGTAATCTATTTTCAGTCTAAACTCACGAGTTAAGTCTCTGAGTACTCTTTCGAAAAACACAATCGATTTCTTGATCAAAATCAAACTTTGAGAGTTGTTTTACAAAAACTAAAATTAGTAGTGTGTTCGTGTGGATTCAGAGAACAACATACCTTAATTTCATAATTTTCTGTGAAGTTTGGATTTTTCTGATTAATTCTATTAATTGTTAAAATCCCTAAAATTCGAATTTGGTCAGATTAAGGCAAATTAATTCAGTCAGTTGTTAATTAAAATGGCTGTTAATATGGAGATTATCAAACACAATTTTGTTTGTCATTTTAACCCCGATAATTGTACTATCGAGAGGGTTAAACCATGGATTCGATTTTTAAATGAGCATTCTCTTATTCGTCATGCCATGATTCTTGATGCTCCGTTAAAAGTTGATTCGCTTTGGGCGATTTGTTCTACATTTGTTCTCTCGTCGGACTCTAGATCTTTCACTTTTACCGTGGGAGAAACACCTTATGTTGTGGATGACTCAACCGTTGACACAGTTCTACGTCTTCCAACAAATGACTTTGTTGATGTTCCATCTGAAGCAGTGCTGACACAATTTTTCAATGACATCCATTATCAAGGGGAAGTTGATCTTTCTAAGTTGTCCAAAAGTAACTTCATGGCTGAGTGGGATTATTTTTTTGACACGGTTGCTAAGGTGTTTGCTAACACTAAAAAGAATAATTCCAACTTTGCTTCAGAGGATTGGTTATGCAGTTGCTCATAATCAAAGGATTAATTTTGGTAAATTAATTTTTGATGCCATTGTAAGTCGTCTTATAACTGCCAAGAATGATCATGATTTGGGTAGTAAAATTGATTGTTACTATCCAAGGTTTTTAACTATTATATTTAATCATGTTGTTTCTGATGTTCATCAAAGATTGTTTGCTAACTCTCGTACTGTAGTATCAGGAAAAACACATAAAAAATTCTTCACCAGGTTAGCAACAATGAGGAAGTTCACAAATGTTCCAGTGGTCATTACTCAGTATACGTCCAACTTCATAGAATTGCCAATCATACAAGAACAACCACCTGAACAGCAACCTGAGCATGTTCCCGAGCAACCAGCTGAACAGGTACTTGAACAAGAAGCACCAGTTGTTAATCAACCTGTACCTGAACAAGTTGCACCTGTACCTGAACAAGTAGCACCTACTCTTGAGCAAGAAATTCAACATCAAGTGGTTCAATCCACTCCATCTGCTGACCAGGTATTACATTCTTATCCCTTAACTACTTCACATTCGCACTCAACTTCTGAAACCCAAGTGGTTGTTAGGGCTGACCAAGGGATTGTAGCACCACAATCTCTATCCCAGGTCATAGAGCCAAACACAATGTCAAAACCACTCAAAAATTTCTATCAAAAGAAAAAGAAGTTGCAAGCTAAACGATCTGAAAGAAGTAGTGATGATTTGAGTGATCCCACAGCTCTGCCTTTACTAAAGAAGAGTAGAAATGAACCTGAGGCAACTGTAAGCGCATCCATATCCTCCCAAAAGGATATGGACATTGATGTGACATCCCATAATCCGGGGTACAGATTTGGGGCCACTAACCACAATCCACACAACACAAACCTGAATATAAACATAATATAATAATAAAATACCCCTGATCCAAGACCGCTTATAGGTTATGGTATGAAACAAACTATCAAATTTAATTTTTTACATCTTTAAAGTCCAATCTCAGAATAAAATTATTATACAAATTAATAACGAACTAAGTCCTTCTGGTGAACTAGTTAACCAACCTCTGACAAGCTCAAACCCCTACCTTAGTAAAGTCAACAACCCGAACGTCACTTCTCGCTGCTGGAACAGGAAAACTTAACTGACCATCAGGTCCACTAATCATCTCTCAAAACTGGAGGAAAAAAAATAAACAACAATACAAGAGTGAGCCAACAATGCTCAGCAAGCGTATATAGCTACAAATCAATGTCAAGAACAATTACGAGTTCTGAACAACAAGATAATCATCATATACCGTGAAAGAAAATAGTTGAAGAAATTAAATATCTTAACGCAAAGGTGAGCAAACAGTGCTCAATTTATTCATCAAAAACAAGAACTGATATGAGTTCTGATAATCAAAGGTAATCATCATACGCTTCGAAGGAATCAGGCTTTAAAGCCATACAAACTCAACGTATAGATTAGAATTGAATTTTTTTTATATATTTTTTTTAAAAAAAACAATAAGGTTAGGCTGCTGATCAGTCACGCACTAACCCCGGACAAACGCACACAGCAATGTCCTTAATTGGATCCATGGCACACATTGGCCTCAACTTTTGACCATTAAACTGGTCTCCCCGAAGGGACTCCTCTGACCATAAATATGGTCTCCCCGAAGGGACATCTATTAACCATTAACATGGACTCCCCGAAGGGACATCTGAAAATATTCCAATTCTAAATCCAACGCACTAGGTGTCGGAACAATCGACCACCCTTAACACAACAACTGGAAACTGACAACCACGTCCTTAAACTCACTGATAACAGATCAGCCCAGTATAAGGAATTTCAATTCTATAACAAACGCACTAGGTGTCGGAACAATCGACAACCCTTGCCACATCAACTAACTTGGAAACTCACGTTCCAGGAAACAACCCAAAAGGTGGGCATCAGAACAACAATGTCAACAGGTGTCAATGAGTTCGACACAATAAATGGGGAAATAAATGAAGAACAATAATCTCAAAAGGTATCGACAAGTTCAATACGATAAATGGGTGTAAATGAATAATTAGTAACAACATGTATCAACATGTTCAACAGAAATAATTGGGGTGATAATTTTCATCATCAAAATAATTAAAGAACAGCTTCACTTGAACGAGAAGTGAAAAGAAATACTTGCCTCAATATACCACTCTCCCGACTTCAACATCTTGACTCGTCACTCGCTTCACGTCAATCTCTGCTTCTATACACGTTGGCCTCTTACTCGGCTCTACTTCCATCTTTCCTTTCTAATTCGCCAATTCATGAAATTATACTCGTCGGTTTCGATAAATATCTTCCTGCTCTAATTTCCATTTACCCGTGCATTGCGCTTGGTTGGGTCTCCTACTCGTACCTATACAAGGCAACGTACTACTTCAGTACACTTACAAACTTTATTGACTAACTCTGATCTACCCAGACAAGTCCTATAACGCTATACAACCTAACACATATAGCACATAACATGTATTGACCACATAAACACTTAACACGTATATTATACTGACTTACGAATAATTATTATTAAATTAATATAAGAATTACGAAATAATTCTAATGAAAATCGGACAGCACCTCCTTAGTAAATTGGACTAGCCCGTCGGAATACAACCGACTCAAATAACTCAAATAGCCACTTAAGGCAACATTCAATCACAATTATCAACTCGAACTACAATTACAAAAATCCAAGTAGTAAATAATTTCAATTATAACTACTCCAAATTGAACAATTCTCAAATTACAACAACCGGATTTATAATTTTTTTGAAATTAAAACACTAAACAAAAAAATATATCAAATAATTGATACAATTAGTGTCGGGTTTCCAGTTACAAGACTCTACCAAATAATACAATCATACAAACTAATAACTGAAATTCATTATAAAAACCACAATCAGGCGAGACGAAACCGGAACCCATCAAAAATTCCAAAATCCATTTTCGGTTTCCACAGTACACGCAACAAAACCCACTCAGAGTACATACACCACAATAGCATACAACTGCAGCACTAAAACTAACTCGCAAGATGATTCTTAACCAGGAAAGAAAGATGATTTGTACTAAAAACACAAGGAACTCGCACACACCCACTTCGCACACACACACGCACGCTATATATATACACACACAGCAGCGTATACACACGCACGCACACACCGACTGATACTCACCAAAATCGTAGCAGCCCACTGACTAAACCCCCAATTCGAACCACTACAACCCGCGTATACACGCAGCTCACATCATGTACAGTTCGCAGCGAGTATAGAGGAGAGGGAGAGGGACAAATTCGAGAGGAAAGAGAGAGATTTAGGAGGGAGAGACGAGAGATTAAGAGAGGGATTGATGGGAGAGAGATAGAGAGAAATGTTGAAGGAGAGAGACAAGACAAACACCTGGGAATCGTCTGGAAGAATTTTACCATTTAAATCTCATTTAAATCACCAAAAAATCAAAATCAATCTAGAAAATGGGCAAAAATTAAATTTCAAAATTTCAAAATGAAAAGTACAAAATTATGAACACCCACATAGTTTCAAAATATTTTTAGGATAAAAAATGAATTAAATAAGAATTTTACAAGTTTTGATCCTTTAAATGCAATATAACTCGTAAAATCAATTTAAAATACTGAAACACCCAATATAAATCTCCCGATTATTTTTAAAACTAACTAATATCATAAAGATAATGACATAAAAGATTTTGGGATTTATAACTGCTCCGATGATTTTATAAATTTTTCAGAAGATCAATCAGACATGATTTAAATATATTTAAATCATCAAAAAAATACAAATAAAAATACACGGACTCAAACGGACCACATAAATCATCATTTAAACATGTAAACACGATATCACACATTATAAACACATATTGGGATTTTCTTAACCACTATCACACACATCCTCAAATACCAATTAACATTTAGCACATTGACTCATCAAACTGGAATAAAATAATTTAAATCATTTTATCCAATTTATGAAAAATAGTAATTAAATAAATTTAATAATCACGGTTCTTACAATCTTCCCCCCTAAATAGGATTCTGTCCTCAGAATAAAGACTAGAAAACAAGTGGGGAGACTCCTCCGACAGCACACTATTATCCCAAGGCTTTCCCGTCCTAGGACTCTGTCACAAAACTCTTACTGACAACACAGTACTGACTTACTTTCTAACACTCTGCCTCTGACTTTACCAGTCATATTCTATATTACAACAAAATTAGAACAATATTTCTTAAGCGTCACTATCTTAAACACATACTAGATAGGCTGCATATAAGGCGATAAAGCTAACTCATAGGCAACCCTTCCGACTCACTTCAACTCAAAAGATCTAACAATTTTTTAACTCACTTTTCTCAGTTACCATATCTCACTAATCCTTTCTACAAGGATAGTCTTAGATAAATGTTGGTTCTTCCTCTTCATAATGTACATCTCGTTTGGCAAGTTAGCATCATTCTTCTGTCAACTTCGAGCTGTCGTCAACCCTTCTGACAAGTTTGATTACTTCCTTCGCCTATGCCACCAAATCTGGCCCTAACATTTTCGTCCATCTACTTCTCCCAACATATCGGAGATCGACACTCTCGTCCGTATAGCGCTTTGTAAAGCGGTAATCCAACACTAGGATGAAAACTGTCATTATAAAAGAATTCCATCAATAGCAATAATCGTCTCAATCGCCCTTGAAATTAAGTACATATACCCTAACATGTCTTCGATGGTTTGAATCATTCCTACGCTTTGACTGTCTGTCCGAGAATGCCAAGTCATACTTATCTCTAACTCATTGTCTAAACCTTTCTTGAAAACTTTACTGAAATCTTGAGTTGAATATCATGTCTCATAACCTTTCGTTTACAAGTCCCTGTAATTCGAAACGCTTACTAGTCACAAATGAATGTCCTAACCACAGAAAAATCGGGCATGACCTTTTCGTATTACGGACTATACCCTGTGTAACAATTTCAAATACCAATCCAATCATCCACATACAATTCATCTTCATACTCCATTTATTCACAATCTTATCAACACATAAATAAATAAATCTGCCTCAACTTGCAGTAAACAGGTAAATAAATAAATCCATGATCAATCTATCAACCAAACCTCATATCATCTATTCTCGATCGTGTCCTTGAAATCGAATACTACAATCAAACATATACGTCCATTAGATACACGTCAAACATGATTCGATTAACAACTCAATTCTCACTCTTATTAAAACATTTCGGTTTGTTAAAGCTTTCGAAATATAGCCTCGAATACTTACAAAATTTTGAAAACTAATAAACTTCATAACCTTGACTTTGACATAACCCAATACAATAACAGAATCTTGAAATAACTGATTCGTAATATCAATTATACTGGGGTCACAACCTCCTCAATACCAATCACAAAACGCTTTCATTCCAACCATTTCAAACAAACTCTAACTTTAATTAATCATGAAATTTTACTTGAGATACTTCAACTCAATTACACGTCTTCAACAAATAATTCGCGGTCCTAGAAAATTCTCTAAACTATATTTATTCCGCGTCTTCTGAAATCAATTTCTGAAACATAACTCTACTTACTCAGCAAATTCTCAAACTTGACTCTACGCATTATAACTCCAATGCTTTACACTACTCAATTTAACCACAGAAATTGAGGCATCGATTCGTCGCTCGCATTTCGAGATATTACGAAATAAAGTATAATTTCACCACTTATCCTTCTGATTGTTCAATCCTCTCCCGTCAACTCATTCACATTCTGGTTCATCACCTCATCTCGATACCTCTTAATTCTCTAGAAATTTAGGTTGAAATGCCATGGTATCGATCACCTTCGTTGTAGACTAGGCGTTCAAACTTCCACATCTGACTTCTCAACTCTAGGCGAAAACCATCATGGTTAGTTCCAACTCATGTGTCAATACTTCTGCTTATGAATATCAACATGTACGTTTTATGTTATGACAATAAACAACCTCATCCTTTTCTACAAACCATCACAGTAATTCACAATGTCTCCTTGCTCATCTAGCTTCTCTATCACTGGAGTGATTATTAATCCTCCATAGCTCTTAGAAGCTCTCTTCACGTCTATCTGTTTAATCATTTTTTTTACTTGTGAACTTACCTAATGATGAGGCTATCTGGATAAAAGCCTTCAATAACCTTTAGTAGTTCCTGGTTCATCCTTTAAAACTTCCGACCTCTGCTGGCATAGATTTCTTTCTATCCAAAATTTATATAAAAAATTCTTGTGCATAATTTTCCTCTTCTTGAAATTTCTTAAATTATTCTGGATTGATCTGCATACGCTTCACAAGTCTTCGAACATCTTGAATGTCATCTACGAACATAATTAAATTCTTCGTCCGAAAACTGCTTGAAATCTTATTCATCGTACCCATAAAGCAATAAATGTTCTCGTTCAATCAAACACCATCACCAACCATTCATCGTGTCCATATCAATTCCAACTGTTGCTTCAAAAATATCCTAGGGTTTCTACCTTCAGATGGTCTTAATCCATTCATAACTTAACTTTAGACAAAAAATCCACCATTCAATTGGTTAAACAACACATCCAACCTTGATAAAAACAAAGTTCCTCATGACTACTGGTCCACTTATTCTATTTTTAAAGAACAGTGCATACTTCAATTTATCTTCTTCCTCATTATGAACAGTACTGGTGCATCATTCTGAGATACACTGAGTATTACTACTCCTTTTTTTTTGCGAAAATTCGTTAATCAATTTGTTATCTCCAACATGTCCCCTGATGTCATGCAATATTGAATTCCTTGAACCGATTCTATGTTTGGAAAAGAATAAAATAAAATAAATAACAAACAACTCTACATTTACTTGGTGACAATCCTGGTAATCCATCAAAATATACCTTCGAAAATCTTAATCACTGAAATCTGCTTCAATCAACTATTTTCTTCCTGATATTTGTTTCTGTGCAAAACAACTCCATAATCTTGGTATAATAATCTTTTGATCTGTATGCTCGTTAAGACTTCTTTATCTGCTTTCGGCCTCAAAACAGCACTTCTACATCTCTTAAGAATCATAATCTTAGTTTCTTGCCCTCACGACTTGTTCATACTTACAGTACACAACTTTTATATTCTGTCTTGGTTACTACTAATTACAATTCTATTGTTACTTATAACTCTTTGTATTTACCTCAATACAATCCCAATATGCTTTTTCTCAAAATCTTATTTTCCGACCATGGGGTCTCGTTGACCTCTACCAACTCTCCTCCTGTGGACAACTATTGTGCCCCTACTCTCTCAACTCTAAATCTTCTTAATTCTACATTCCTCCCTTAATTAAACTACATGTCTTTTGTTTAAAACACTTCTGAAACTTCCCAGTCTTCTGTCTTCCTTTTCTTAATGTCTGGTTCCATCTTGGTCAACTTTGTCTTACTCTAAACATCACAACTCTTTAAACTGGATCCATACAAGTTGTTAACTCCACATAATTATCTTATTTCTTATTCAAGTATTACTTCCTCCTATTAACTCTTAAAACAAATCCATCATGCTTCACTCTGCATTACTCAAGTTATCCCGCTTCGATTCTAAATCTCATACCTAATAATGAATTTCAAAACATTCAAAATCTTAGGATATTCCATTTATTATCTCCAAAATTAAACGGGTGTCCAAACAATTCTTCACCAATACTATCACATATCCACATCTTCATCATTATTCTCTTTTCAACCATTAACAAAATCCATAATCTTATACCCTTGTTACCTGCTCTTTACTCAACTCCATTTTCATTAATATCATAATCTTGTACACGCGTTCTCAATCCGATAAGTAATCCAATTTAATATGCCCTCAATGTTTTAGCACCACTTCTCAACTTGCTCAACCAATTCTTCGTCAACATAATTGCAGTTTCAACCACTTAAAATGTCGTCGCGTCTATCTTTGCAGTTCCTCAATGCTGGTAATTCTGAAATCATTAGGGTTTCTGGCAAAAGAATTTAATAGAAGGAATAGGTATCAAGTGTGAATTTACACCAAGTTTTGTTTGATAAAACATTTTGTAAAAGGATTTAACCGAGAGATCAATATGATATTCAAACTGTTATCAGGTTGTATTTGTCACTTAGGTCAACCGCCCTCGTACAAAAAGATGGCCAGTCTTTAGTACTTTCATGACAAACACAATCAGTGGCGTCCCACCGGACTTCTATCATAGAGATAAAAAGTCCCTGAATCCCCTATATACATAGGTTGTTCATCTCAGTTTGAATAAAGAAGATTAAGTATTCAGGGAGAAAATGAAAAGAGTTCAAGAGTCTCAAATTTTCTAAGTATAGAGTTGGATCAAGTTTCCTTTTAAAAATAAGGATATTTCTAAAAGAATAAATTGAATTCAGGTGAATCTAATATACAAACTCATCATCAATGGAAGTATAGTTGATTAAACAAAAGTTCAAGAAATTCATAATTATTCATAATCCCACTCTTGTCGGCTAGGCAATAATATACCTAGCTGCCAAAACTGGCCTGACAATCATGAGTTGAATAAATAAGAAGATCTCCATTCATTCTCGACTTTAACCGTCACTGCTCAACAAATGCTTCAGCGACAATATAAATCGTGAATTCGTTTACAACAATTCAGAGCACGAACAAGAATCAATTCAACTACCAAAATGAGGAATCAATTAAGAATTCAACCGAGATGAACGGCTAGTAGCGTGCAGCTATGCCCACACTTCCAACTCATGCCAACAATCGCTTCCCACATCTTATTTCTAGTCTTCCCGTACTCTTACTATAACATTCACATCGCAGTTAAAGTCGCAGAAAGGTTCTAAAAGGTACATGAAAGTCTCGAGATAATGTCCCCCGATTGATAGCTCCAACTGCTCACTTAGCTCATGAGGCTCCGGATTAGCTATCTCGCTCATAGCCAAATCCTCAAACAAATCGAACTCCTATTCGCGCGATATGTCGAAAGACTGCATAACATCGCAATACTCGTCGTGATGACCTAAGGCGAACCTTATCCTTAATCATTCTACCCAACGTCTATCTTAGACACGTACACCAAACCCTCCTAATTTGTTTCAGTGACCATAACCTGTAGCTCTGATACCAACTGTGACATCCCATAATCTTGGGTACAGATTTGGGGCCACTAACCACAATCCACACAACACAAACCTGAATATAAACATAATATAATAATAAAATACCCCTGATCCAAGACCGCTTACAGGTTACGGTATGAAACAAACTATCAAATTTATTTTTTTTTTACATCTTTAAAGTCCAATCTCAGAATAAAATTATTATACAAATTAATAACGAACTAAGTCCTTCTGTTGAACTAGTTAACCAACCTCTGACAAGCTCAAACCCTACCTTAGTAAAGTCAACAACCCGAACGTCACCTCTCGCTGCTGGAACTGGAAAACTCAACTGACCATCAGGTCCACTAATCATCTCTCAAAACTGGAGGAAAAAAAATAAACAACAATGCAAGAGTGAGCCAACAATGCTCAACAAGCGTATATAGCTACAAATCAATGTCAAGAACAATTACGAGTTCTGAACAACAAGATAATCATCATATACCGTGAAAGAAAATAGTTGAAGAAATTAAATATCTTAACGCAAAGGTGAGCAAACAGTGCTCAATTTATTCATCAAAAACAAGAACTGATATGAGTTCTGATAATCAAGGTAATCATCATACGCTTCGAATGAATCAGGCTTTAAAGCCATACAAACTCAACGTATGGATTAGAATTGGATTTTTTTATATATTGTTTTTTTAAAAAAAACAATAAGGTTAGGCTGCTGATCAGTCACGCACTAACCCCGAACAAACGCACACAACAATGTCCTTAATTGGATCCATGGCACACATTGGCCTCAACTTTTGACCATTAAACTGGTCTCCCCGAAGGGACTCCTCTGACCATAAATATGGTCTCCCCAAAGGGACATCTGTTGACCATTAATATGGTCTACTGAAAGGACATCTGAAAACATTCTAATTCTAAATCCAACGCACTAGGTGTCGGAACAATCGACCACCCTTAACAAAACAACTGGAAACTCACAACCACGTCCTTAAACTCACTGATAACAGATCAGCCCAGTATAAGGAATTTCAATTCTATAACAAACGCACTAGGTGTCGTAACAATCGACAACCCTTGCCACATCAACTAACTTGGAAACTCACGTTCTAGGAAACAACCCAAAAGTTGGGCATCAGAACAACAATGTCAACAGGTGTCAACGAGTTCGACACAATAAATAGGGAAATAAATGAAGAACAATAATCTCAAAAGGTATCGACAAGTTCAATACGATAAATGGGTGTAAATGAATAATTAGTAACAACATGTATCAACAAGTTCAACAGAAATAATTGGGGTGATAATTTTCATCATCAAAATAATTAAAGAACAGCTTCACTTGAACGAGAAGTGAAAAGAAATACTTGCCTCAATATACCACTCTCCCGACTTCAACATCTTGACTCGTCACTCGCTTCACGTCAGTCTCTGCTTCTATACACGTTGGCCTCTTACTCGGCTCTACTTTCATCTTTCCTTTCTAATTCGCCAATTCATGAAATTACACTCGTCGGCTTCGATAAATATCTTCCTGCTCTAATTTCCATTTACCCGTGCATTGCGCTTGGTTGGGTCTCCTACTCGTACCTATACAAGGCAACGTACTACTTCAGTACACTTACAAACTTTACTGACTAACTCTGATCTACCCACACACGTCCTATAACGCTATACAACCTAACACATATAGCACATAACATGTATTGACCACATAAACACTTAACACGTAAATCATACTGACTTACGAATAATTCTTATTAAATTAATATAAGAATTACGAAATAATTCTAACGAAAATCGGACAGCACCTCCTTAGTAAATTGGACTAGCCCGTCGGAATACAACCGACTCAAATAACTCAAATAGCCACTTAAGGCAATATTCAATCACAATTATCAACTCGAACTACAATTACAAAAATCCAAGTAGTAAACAATTTAAATTATAACTACTCCAAATTGAACAATTCTCAAATTACAATAACCGGATTTATAATTTTTTTGAAATTAAAACACGAAACAAAAAAAATATCAAATAATTGATACAATTAGTGTCGGGTTTCCAGTTACAAGACTCTACCAAATAATACAATCATACAAACTAATAACTGAAATTCATTATAAAAACCACAATCAGGCGAGACGAAACCGGAACCCATCAAAAATTCCAAAATCCTTTTTCGGTTTCCATAGTACACGCAACAAAACCCACTCAGAGTACATACACCACAATAGCATACAACCGCAGTACTAATACTAACTCGCAAGATGATTCTTAACCAGGAAAGGAAGATGATTTGTACTAAAAACACAAGGAACTCGCACACACCCACTTCGCACACACACACACACACGCGATATATATACACACACACACAGCAGCGTATACACACGCACGCACACACCGACTGATACTCACCCAAATCGTAGCAACCCACTAACTAACCCCCAATTCGAACCACTATAACCCGCGTATACACGCAGCTCACATCATGTACAGTTCGCAGCGAGTATAGAGGAGAGGGAGAGGGACAAATTCGAGAGGAAAGAGAGAGATTTAGGAGGGAGAGACGAGAGATTAAGAGAGGGATTGATGGGAGAGAGATAGAGAGAAATGTTGAAGGAGAGAGACAAGACAAACACCTGGGAATCGTCTGGAAGAAAGAAGGAGAGGCGACTGCCTCTTAATAAAATCTAGGGGCAGTTTCGTCTTTTCACAGCTGAAAACCATTTAAATCTCATTTAAATCACCAAAAAATCAAAATCAATCTAGAAAATGGGCAAAAATTAAATTTCAAAATTTCAAAATGAAGAGTACAAAATTACGAACACCCACATAGTTTCAAAATATTTTTAGGATAAAAAATGAATTAAATATTAATTTTACAAGTTTTGATCCTTTAAATGCAATATAACTCGTAAAATCAATTTAAAATACGGAAACACCCAATATAAATCTCCCGATAATTTTTAAAACTAATTAATATCATAAAGATAATAACATAAAAGATTTCGGGATTTATAACTGCTCCGATGATTTTATAAATTTTTCAGAAGATCAATCAGACATGATTTAAATAGATTTAAATCATAAAAAAAATACAAATAAAAATACACGGACTCAAACGGACCACATAAATCATCATTTAAACATGTAAACACGATATCACACATTATAAACACATATTAGGATTTTCTTAACCACTATCACACACATCCTCAAATACCAATTAACATTTAGCACATTGACTCATCAAACTGGAATAAAATAATTTAAATTATTTTATCCAATTTACGAAAAATAGTAATTAAATAAATTTAATAATCACGGTTCTTACAATTGAAATGGCACATAAACAGTTACTAGAACCATTCTCTCAACAGGATGAGTCCATTGAACTTCGTCAGTCGGCCATGGCACCCTGTACAGAGTCAAGCACACCCCTATTACTCACAATGGGGGAAAACATACCTTTAGAATCTGATGTTGCTAGGGACACTGAGCAAGGAATGCACAATAGGATTGCTACTGAAATAGTGCCTGCCATAGTTACGACAGAGGAGCCTTCACAGGCTTACGAGGGAAATCTTGATTCTGAGCCACTTATAATAGAATCATCATCTCCCCTCTCAGGTGGAACATACCTAGATCCCTTAAGGGAGTTTCCACTCACAGTTTCGACTAGAGAAAGTGGAAGGCAACTCAGTCTTTCTGTCACTGAAGCAATTCAGACATCAAATCCTAATGAGATGATAGAACTGAATGGGGATAGGGATTTGCAAACTCCCATTGCACCACCACTGACCTCCCAAGAGGAGGCTAAGGTGATTTTACCTACAAGTACACCTTCTGAAGCTATGGAGATTGTGAGGAGTGATGTGAGGATCACCTCAAAATTGAGTGAAACATATGCACGTCAGATGAGTGAAACTCAGAGTGACATTCAGGTGAGTGCACACACTGACACATACACTCTTTCGTTGCAAGAGAAGATTAAAGCTTTGGAAAAGGAACTTGAGGAAACTAAAGCTGAAGCAAAATTACTTCGAGAACGAGTGGGTGAACGGTCTTTTTCATCTACCTCTGTCAATAATCAGCTTGGTATGATAAAGAATGACATTACCAACATGAAGACAACATTCACAAACAAGATCAGCACTCTCGAATTATCTTATGAACAGGCACTTGATGATTCTGGAGATGCTACTGTTGCTCAAGATAAACTAATTTCTGAAATCTCCGACAAAGTTGAAATTCTCCAAACAGAACTAATTAAGAATCAATTGTCTACTAAACACCGTCTTGATGTGATTGAAAGGCAGAATGCACAACAAGGTAAAGGGCTCAAACATTTGTTCAACATGATTAGCAGAACTCACACACCCACAACAGAAGAAAGGGAATTCTTTGAAGGAAAAAGTGGAGATGGTGATGAGCGAGATCCTGGAGATGGTGCATTTCACACTTCGGTAGAGGATTCCTCAACTAAGGGGGAGAAGTCAAGAGGGGGAGCTAGTAAAGCTACTGAAGAGAAGTCAAGAGGTGGAGTTTCTTCTGAAGATAAATCTCAAGGTGAACAAGGGAGATATAAGGGGAAGAAGAAAGCAGATTCTCAGAAAAGTGCTAAAGACACTGAAGGGTATTACTACATAGGTGAACCAGATAACTTTGATGTTTTTGCTGATTTAAAGTTCTCTGATGTGGGTGAAAAAATACCAGAACCAGATTTTAGCAACTGGGAAGATGAAGCTGAAGATGAAGTGCCAGTTAACCCTGAAGATGAAGCTGAACGAATACAACTGGATTTTGAAGCTGAATTAGAAATTGATAGGCAAGAAGCAATCTCAAATTGCAAGATGTAAAGCTTCAGAAAACACTAGATCTGCTTGCACACAAAGAAAGTCTATGACAAATCATTGACAGAAATTTGGGCTCTTAGGCCAAAGGTGAGAACTTCTTCTGAGTTGGGTGTACTACTTCATGAAAAATTTAAAGAGTTTGCTGAAAGAGCTGGTCCAGAAATAGTTGAATTGCCTAGACAATTGAAATTCCTTAAGGGTGATATACTTCATAAAATCAATCTTCAGAATGAGGAATTGTTCACACACTCTGCCAGGCATTTAGTCTACATTGAACATATTCTGAGAAATCAAGGATTTTCTACAGAGAAGTTAGAAATTGCTGATCACATTAAATCCTATGCAAAGGTCAAATTTCTTAAGGATTATGAGAAGTTCAAAGGTCAATTGAGAAAGGCACTTGGAATTCCATTGGTTCTTCCTACAGGATTCTCATCAAGAAAAGAGTTGCTAGTTGATGCAGAATTGCACAAAAATCTGCCAGAAATGGATGAACCAGAAGAAGGAGAAATAAGAAAGGAAGACAGTTAGAAATGAAGAACAGCTCTACATGTAATATCTTTAGAGTTAGATAGATCAAGATAGGATTATTTTAAATATGATCAGGCTAGAGGATCATCTATCTTGTATTTATCTTTATGCTTGAATCTGGAAATTGTTATAAATACCAGAACTTTTTCATTATTTACTTAGCACTTACAATTTTATCATTTACTAATTTAAGTTGAATTAGTTGAGTTATCCTCTAGAAATTTGCTTGTCAGTTTATAACAATCAAATAGGGGGAGATTGAAAGGCATATGACTCAGTCTATTTGTAGTTCGAGGATTCAACTCTATTAGATATTGATTCAAGTGATGTCAGGATCTGGATTGTTACTGATCAGATACTGATGCTGACGTCATCAGTAATACAACGTTAGTATGAAGGTATCATCAAGATTAGAAGCTGGTCAGGATTTTGTGAAGATTCTCATCAGACCAAATATCAAGGAAGATTGATATGTCGGTTGCTAATTTGTAGGAAGGCAGCTATCATACAAGATATGCATTCAGAGTGATATGTAATTGATTTAGAATATCTTGTAATTGATAGTGCAACTGTGTATGCTATATAAACACAATTTAGGTTTTACATTATTGTAATCGCTTACACGAGTTATCTTGTAACCTAGCAGCTCTTAAGAACATAAGGATTTCTTAAGAGAGTTTGTAACAGTTTTATATCAGAATTAATAAAGCTGTTATTGATTCATACTTGTATTATTTCTGTTTAAGTCGAAAATCTTATACAATTGTATTCAACCCCCCTTCTACAATTGTTAATTACTGGGCAACAATTGGTATCAAAGCATACTGATTAATAGTAATCAGAAACGATCTTAAGTTGTCGACAAGCAAGTATGAAAGCATAAGGCATCAATATGAACACCAAGTTTTTAAGAGCTCTAACTGAGGAGTGGGATACTCAAGCTTCAATCATAAGGCATCAATATGATCTGAAGATGCTGTCTCTTGATGAAGTTTATGGGATGCTTAGAACCTATGATCTCGAGGTTCAACAAAGAAAGAATAAAAAGAATGTCAAGGCAAAATCTGTTGCTTTGAATGTTGAATCAAAATCAAAGGGAAAAGCTGAGGAGGTTTCTAGCAGAAAGAGTAGAGTTGTAGAGTCAATTCCTGATGACTCATCATCTGATACTGATGCTAAGTCTGATTCTAATACTGATGATGACTCTATTGATTCTGATATGATGGAGATGGTTGCTATGAAAGTCAAGGGCTTCAAGAAGATAAAGTTCAGAAAGGCTAGAAAGCAAGGTAAGTTCCTGAAGAAAACCTCCAATGCTGATAGAGAAAGGTACAAGAAGAAAGAAGACAAAAGTAGCAAATTTGACAAGTCAAAAGTAAGATGTTACAACTGTGATGGAATGGGTCACTTTGCAACTGAGTGCAAGAAGACCAAAACTAAAGCTCTCATCTCTTCAAGCAAGGACTGGATGGACTCATCATCTAACTCTGAAGAAGAGAAAGTGAATTATGCTTTGATGGCTAATACTGATGAGACTTGTGCTGCTGAAAATAAGGTATCTGAAATTTTGTTTGATTTTGATACTAATAGTGTCTCTGAGTTAAGATCATTTTTAAAATCTCTGCATATTAGTTTTAGGAGTCAATCTCTTGAAAATGTTAGAATAAAATCTGAAATGGCAGAGGTTGCAAAGAGAAATGATCATCTAGAATCTGAGTTACTTTTCTTGCACGAGGTACAAGCAGAATGTGATAATGCTAAACACATGAAACTAGAAATGGAGTTTAAATGTACTGAACTAGAAAAAGAACTTGAGGATGCTAAAGAAAAACTCAGAACCTGGACACACTCTGGAAAGAAAACTCATGATATAATCACTGATAAGAATTGGAAAGAGTGTCTAGGTTATAATCCAGAGAATGAGAAAAAAAAGGTAAAGTTGTTACTGATGAAACAACAAAACCAGGAAGAGTTGTTATTAATGACTCAGCAGATCCAAAAACCTACAGATATGTTACAGACAGTACTAAAACTGTTAATTATGTATATCCAGAAAATCCCAAATCTACTTCAGAAAAGGGATCCACTTCTACACATCATTCTGAGACTAGAACTGTCAAGAACAAGAATGTAGGTCTTTTGTCTAAGAAACAATTAAGGGATAAAATCTGTGAGATAACAGATAGGAAGAAAGTTCCAACTGTCAAAAGGAACAGGAATGGTAAAGTTGGAATAAACAAGGAGAATAATTATAAGTATATTCCAATTGCACCAAGGAAAGTATGTTGTTAGATATAATTGATGTGATTTAATGTCAGTGTTTAAGTGTTACAGGTAAAGAGAGTTTAACTTGATATTGAAAGTAGTTGTAACAGAGTTTGAGTATACGCTGATAGCTGGAAGCGCAAACGCTGACAGAGGAAAGCGCAAACACTGTTAGCTGAACACATGAATGCGCAAACACTGTTAGCTTGGAGAGAACAGAGTTTGCTAAAGTCTGTCTACTGGGAGCATCTACAAGTCAACAGAGTTTGAAGATTAATTTAATATTAATATGGAAGCAATATCTTTGAAGATTGGATAGCTGTCAAAGAGATTGAGTTGACTTAGAAGACGTGTAGCAATCGTAATTGATATCAATTGTATAGCTTAATTTTAGGAGAATCAATTAAACGATTGTATGTAGCTGTATATCTTATAAATACAGTTAGGTTAACTCTAGAAGGGTATCCATCGTGAACGAATATCATTCTTGTAACCTAAGCAGCTCTCTATGATATTTTACATCACTGAGAGAGGAATTATTAATTCCAAACAGTCTTAAGAGTTAAAACGTGTGTTCTTGTTATTTACGCATACAGTACTTGATTATATATATTGTGTATTCGACCTAACAAGTGGTATCAGAGCCAAATCTGTTACTTTATTACAGTTAAAGATCCAAACACAATAGTAATCAATGGCAGAGATACCTCCACCATCTGAGAAAGCCCCTACTACTGTTAGTAGGTATGAAACAATTAGGGTACCAATTCTGAAGCCATCAGAATATGCAATCTGGAAGGTAAAGATGACCATGTTTCTGGAAGCCACAGATCCAGAATATCTTGATAGAATTTATGAAGGTCCTCATAAACCTACAAAGTTAACTGCTGCTACTGCTGGTGAGGAATCAAAGGTGGTTCCTAAGGAGAAGAAAGATCTAACTGCTGAAGATCTTTCATCTATTGCTAAGGATGCGAAAGTAAGGCATTTACTTCACAGTGCTTTAGACAATGTTATGTCTAACAAAGTGATTAATTGCACAACTGCAAAGGAAATATGGGATGAACTTGAGGTAAGGTGTCAAGGAACTCCTGCAATTAAGAAGAACAGAAGGAACATACTCACACAGGAGTATGAGCATTTTGAGGCAAAAGCTGATGAAACCATGATAGAAACATTTGACAGATTCTGTAAACTGCTCAATGATTTGTCATTGGTGAACAAAGAGTATGATTTAGAAGACTCAAATCTCAAGTTTCTTCTTTCTCTACCTGAAAAGTGGGATGTGAAAACAACCACTATAAGAGATAACTATGAACTTGGTGAAACAGAGATTGATGAAATTTATGGACTGCTCAAAACCCATGAATTGGAATTGGAGCAGAGAAACAAAAGATCAAGTAGAAAGTCAAAGTCTGTTGCTCTTAAGGTTGAGGAGAAACCATCAAAGAAGGAAGCATCAAGGAAAAAGGCAAAAGGAAAAGCTTTAGTCATACACTCAGAAAGTGAGTCATCAGACACTGATGTTAACTCAAACACAGATGAAACATCTGATTCTGAAGATGATGAAGAGATGATGCAAATGGCTGCATTGATGGTAAAGACCTTCAAGAAGATGGGATTCAAGAACTTCAAGAAGGGAAAGAGATTCTCCAAGGACTACTCTAAGTCTGACAAGAAGAATTTCAAGAAATATGAGGGAAAGGACTTCAAATCTGGTAAGAAAGACAAATCTGAAATTCAATGCTACAAGTGTAAGGAGATGGGTCACTATGCTCCTGAGTGCAAGAAGGGTAAAACTGAAAAGGCACTCTACACCAAAGGCAGAGATTGGGCTGACACTTCAGATTCAGATGAAGAAGTCAACTATGCACTCATGGCTACTACTCAAAATGAAGATGATGATCTCAAGGTACCCCCAACTACCTATGCTTATAATACTGATAATATAACTGAATTTAGAATTTATCTTAAAGCATTGCATATCAGTTATAGGGATCAGACTTTAGAAAATGAGAGGATAAAGAATGAGTGCTCTCAACTCAAAGATAGGAATAAAATTGTTGAGGAACAGCTTGAAAACATGAATAAAATTCAGAAGGAGAGAGATGATGCAGTGTTTATTGAACAGGAGTTGCTAGGTAAGTATAAGCAACTAGAATCTGAATTGGAGGATGCTAAGCACATTATTAAAACTTGGACACACTCTGGTAAAGATACTCAAGAAGTGTTTCAGTCAGATACAGTAGGTCTAGGTTACTCTGAGGGAGATGAACTTAGATTTGAAAATTTGGTAAAAGTTAGACCACATCGTTCATCTGAAGGTAATGTCATGGGAACAGGTGGACCTAAGACTGAAGCACAGAAAAAGGCTGTTAAAGAGTCATATGCTAAGACTTTTGTTAAAGAGGCTAACATTGGTTTAATGACAGATAAACAACTCAAGCATAAGCTTAAGGAGATAAAATCTGTCAACAAACAGAGATTGCCTAAGAAAAACAGAAATGGAAAAGTAGGCATAACATCAGGAATTAAGCCAATGCTTGCTTCATTAGCTCCTAGAAAGACATGCTTTAATTGTGGTAGCACTAATCATCTTGCTAGTTTCTGCAGTAAGAATAAGAACATTAATTCTTTGCCCTCTAAAACTGCAGTTAAAAATGATTATGTGAGAACTAGACCACAGACTTTATGTAAACACTGTGGAAGTACATGGCATTCTATTTACACTTGCAGAGATTATCATGCTATTTACTATAATTACTATGAACCCAAGCCAAATTTGAAATGGGTTAAAGTAAACTCTGCAAATGTAAATTCTGGAAAAGTTAGCTTAAACTCTGATAATGTGAATTCCGCTGCAAAAGCTAACAGAATCAAGAAAGCCAAAGGATCCAAGCAAGTCTGGATCCTTAAAACTAACAATCAGTGATTGTTTGTGATTGCAGGGCACCAGGGTGAGTACCCTAGTCGTGGACAGTGGATGTTCAGGACACATGACTGGAAATAAAGCCCTGCTATCAGAGTATGAGGAGAAGGCTGGCCCAAAAGTTTCCTATGGAGATGGCAACATAGGACATACTCTGGGATATGGCAATATTAATCTTGGAAATGTCATCATCACAAATGTAGCTCTGGTTCCAGGACTCAAGCATGATTTGCTATCTGTGAGTCAAATCTGTGACAGAGGATATCATGTGGATTTTCAGCCTGAATATTGTCAAGTGATCAGTAAATCTACAGGGAAAGTTCCTCTAGTTGGAAACAGACACAATAACATCTATGAGATTAAATTGTCAACAAACACTGATGGCAAAGCAGTGTGTCTGTCAACAAGAATGTCCAGTGAAGAGAGTTGGAAATGGCACAAGAAACTCTCTCATTTGAACCTGAACAATATCAATGAGCTTATAAAGAATGATCTTGCAAGAGGACTACCAAAGTCATTGTTGAATGTAGAAGGCCTGTGTGATTCTTGTCAAAAGGCCAAACAGAGAAAAGCCTCTTTCAAAAGCAAATCTGAGTCTTCAATTGTTGATCCTTATCATCTTCTACATGTTGATCTTTTTGGACCAGTGAATGTCATGTCACTTGGAAAGAAGAAATATGCTCTAGTCATTGTTGATGAATACACCAGATACACATGGGTGTATTTTCTAGCAAAGACGGATGAAACTGCATTAACACTGACAGAATATATAATACAACTGGACAAAGGGTCAGAGAATCAAGTGAAAATAATCAGAAGTGATAATGGAACTGAATTCAGGAATTCATCAATGGAAGAATTTTGCAAGAGTAAAGGAATCAAACAAGAGTTTTCTGCACCTGGCACTCCACAACAAAATGGTGTAGTGGAGAGGAAGAACAGAACCTTGATAGAAGCTGCCAGAACCATGCTAGATGAAGCAAAATTGCCAACATATTTCTGGGCAGAAACAGTTCAAACTGCTTGTTTTACTCAAAATGCAACACTGATCAACAAGCATGGTAAAACACCATATGAAATGGTGAAAAAGAAGAAGCCAAATCTAAAATATTTTCATATTTTTGGATGCAAGTGCTTTGTGTTAAAGACTCATCCTGAACAGTTGACCAAATTTGATCTAAAGGCAGATGAAGGAATTTTTGTTGGCTATCCACTGTCAACTAAAGCATTCAGAGTTTATAATCTGAGAACAAGAGTGATCATGGAGTCTATTCATGTGTCATTTGATGACAAGAAAATAACTGGACTTGAAGATGTAAATGAACATGATCAACTGCACTTTGAAAATGAAGATTTATTAAACTCGGATGAGACAGATCTGACAAACACTGTTGAGGTCAATTCTGAACCTCTACTGGTAAACACTGAAGAAACTTTTCAATCAGAAATAAGGGAAGAACCAGTTGAGGGGGAGCATGAAGAATCACATCAAAGTGATAATTCAAACACTGACAGTGACTCAGTTGAAAACTCTGAATCAAACTCTGTTGATTCAAACTCTGAACGTTCAAATTCTGAGCAGTCACATTCAGGGGGAGCATCTGAAAATGAAGGGAGGCACCAAGAAAATCAGGAGAGCATGGATCAAGGGGGAGGATCACATGTTGTTAGAAGCAATCTTCCTTCTGCAAGAAAATGGACTAAGTCACACACACCTGATTTAATTATTGGTGATCCAGATGCAAGAGTAAGGACAAGAAGGGCAACAACAAATGAATGTCTGTTTCATGCATTCTTGTCACAAACTGAGCCAAAGAAAGTAGAAGAAGCTCTTAAAGATGCTGACTGGATAACAGCAATGCAAGAAGAGCTAAATGAATTTGAGAGAAATGAAGTGTGGACCCTAGTACCAAGGCCAAAGAACAGATCCATTGTTGGTACTAAATGGGTTTTCAGAAATAAAACTGACAGTGATGGTGTTATCACAAGGAACAAAGCAAGACTGGTTGCAAAAGGCTATTCACAGCAAGAAGGAATAGACTATGATGAGACCTTTGCACCAGTTGCCAGATTGGAGGCAATAAGGATGTTTCTTGCCTATGCTTCTCACAAGAAATTCAAGGTTTTTCAAATGGATGTGAAAAGTGCTTTTCTAAATGGAAAACTTGAAGAAGAAGTATTTGTTGAACAACCACCTGGTTTTGTAGATCCAAAATATCCAGACCATGTCTACAGGTTAGACAAGGCACTCTATGGACTTAAACAGGCACCAAGGGCATGGTATGAAACTCTTGCTAAATTTCTACTAGAAAGTGGGTTTCACAGAGGTACTATTGACAAAACTCTGTTTTACTTTCAATCTGGTAATGACCTGCTCTTAGTTCAGATATATGTAGATGATATCATTTTTGGATCTACTAATGATAAACTCTGTAAGAAGTTTGCCAAGCTCATGCAGTCTAGATATCAAATGAGTATGATGGGAGAGCTAAGCTATTTTCTAGGCTTACAAGTAAAGCAAACAGATGATGGAATTTTCATTAATCAAGCAAAATATACCAGAAATCTTCTCAAGAAATTTGGCATGCTTAACTGTTCATCTGCAACAACTCCCATGGCCACTACAACAAAACTGGACAAAAATACAGGGTCATCAGTGGATATGACAAGTTACAGAGGAATGATTGGTTCTCTACTCTACTTAACAGCTAGTAGACCTGATATCATGTATGCCACCTGTCTGTGTGCAAGGTTTCAGGCAGATCCAAGGGAACCACATTTAACAGCTGTGAAGAGGATTTTCAAGTATCTCAAGGGCACTGTAACCTTAGGGCTGTGGTACCCAAGAGAATCAGATTTTAAGCTACTTGGTTACTCTGATGCAGATTTTGCAGGCTGTAAGATTGATAAAAAAAGCACAAGTGGAAGCTGTCAATTTCTTGGTGACAGACTTGTGTCTTGGTACAGCAAGAAACAAAAATCAATATCAACATCTACAGCTGAAGCAGAGTATATTGCTGCTGGTAGTTGCTGTGCACAGATTCTATGGATGAAGAATCAATTGCTGGATTATGGGTTGAGGTATAGTAAGATACCTATTTTTTGTGATAATCAAAGTGCTATTGCAATGACAGGTAATCCAGTGCAACACTCAATGACCAAGCACATCAGCATAAGGTATCACTTTATCAGAGAGCATGTAGAAGAAGGCAATATTGAGCTTCACTTTGTGCCTACAGATCAACAACTTGCAGATGTTTTCACAAAGCCTCTAAGTGAAGCAACATTTACAAGACTGGTCAATGAACTAGGGATGGTATCTGGTTTTGACTAAACATGTTGGTTAGACTCAAACTTTTCTAATAAAATGTGCTGCTCATATTTCTGTAAATTGCTAAAGTGCTATGTGTACCTTGTTTATTTAACTCTGTCAGCATGATTGTTGGTCATACACTGTTAATATGTTTGTTAAACTCTGTGAATTCTGAGTTGATTTTTGTCTGAATGAAAATACCAATGAAGAAAAATGTATGAAGCATGATTCTCAGTGAAAATCAAGATTCTTTCTGAGTCACTGTGATCTAATCAGAAATTGTGCAGTAAGTTAACACAGCATGATACTGTTTCATATTTAGAGCATCTCTTAGTTTATTTGATCCTAAACTCTGAATCTATGAATATTGTATGCATTGCCTCTCATGAATAACTCTGATATTGATGAACTCTAAACTCTGATTAGTAACACTCTGTTTCCAAGCCATACTTGATTCTTGAGGATTCTTTGTTTGCACTTGTGGAAATCTTAAAACTTGAGATGTGTCATTGTTTAGTTTGGTGAGAAACAGTTCATGTTTGCACCCTGTGAGATTTTGAGCCGAATAAGTGATTGATACATCTTATATCAATCAGATTTTATTGCTGTGTGATGTTCATCAGTAAGTATGTTGCTCTAGAACTTGTATTAAACCATTTTGAGACTACATGATACATGTGTGCATGAAAATGATAAAGGCACTAGGATTAACCATCTTTCTTCAAACACTGTTCAAAACATCTTTGAACACTGTTCATAAACACGACCCTTAGTAAACCCCTTTTGAGCCTAATTAACTGCTCATTTTTCTTGAATACTGAAGTATTAAGAGCAGTTATATTCTTTTGATAAATCAAATTCAAGCAGATGAGTATTTCTCAAGAAAAGAAATATTACTCAGTATATATACGTAAATAAAAAAAAGGTATATATACTGATCAACTTGTACAAATATGTACTAACCGTTTGACTGATCATTTTGATCTGATAAATTGTTCAGTTAGAAATTCTCATTCAAAAAATATCTTTTCTCATCTGTTTGATTTTACTCAATTACAACCCTGAACAAAGTCCTTTTGATTTGTGCATATATGTAATCGAGGTGGTGTAGAGTTGGTGGAAATTCAAGCTTATGGTAGTATCTGCTTCTACTGATTGAATTTGAGCGAAAACACTTCACCTAAACACTTGTGTGCTGTGAGAGTTTGTGAGGAAATCCTTGACATGTAACTCACTGAATGATGCTTTGATGTTTATCTCCTGATCTTTTTGTCTATAATGACTGTGTGCTTACTTGGATAATCATGAACATAAACTGGAACAGGGATATTCAGATTTCTGTAATTAAGGAACTACAGAGTTTAGCATTCATCATATACTCCGTGTTTAATATGAGAGTTTGTGCATTCAGTGTTTATTGTTTTGATTTATGGATTTTATGAAATATTAGATGCTATAAAAATTGATTTGGTAAACTCTGCTACTCACACACAAAAATCACAACTGTGCATTTTTGAAAGGGTTTTTGTGATAAAGTTTGAATATTTGACAAACACTGATTGATTGTGTTACGTACTCTAAGGTGAATTTTCATTTAGATAATTTGAAAATTTTGGAGTAAATGGAGTGGTTGACAACTGTTAATTAGTGTATTTAGTGGTAAAGTGTCTTGATAAGTGGAACGACAGCAGTAATAATGGCTTTTACTGCGCATGTATTAAGTGAATCGTTGCATGTTTGACACGTGTCCCACTTTCATCCACTATCTCATCGTTATGTATCACTTTTGCACTTCTCAAGGAAACGGTTGGGTGTTTTCAAGTAAAAACCTTTGAGTTTAATTTTTAATTACTACTCAAATCACTTTTTGCCACAATCATTATTCACCCACTCATATTCACTTTACCAAACCACAGATCTCTTTCGTTTTTCACTTTCGCATTTTCACAAACACCTTTAGTGCATATCATTTTCACAGTTGCTTTTTGCTTATTTCTTAATCTAATGGCAACAAAACCTTTCACTTTGTTTGGTCTACGTTTTGTTCCTAACAATTATGCAGCTTTACTTGAGAATGACCGGGCTCCTGAGGCGTTTCACCTAATGCAAAACTTTCTTCGCGACTCTGAGATTGGGCAAGCGTTGGTTGAACCGGCTACTTTATCTGCTTCTCAGGTGGTCACCTTCTGGCAAAACTCGAGGTATATAGAAGGAGGTGAAAATGGAACTCCATTCATCATCTTCTCTCATGAAGAACAAGAGTTTGTGATTACTCCACAAATTGTTCGTGATGCAATGGATTTCGACATACATACTTCGTATGCTGTTGTTTCTGAGCAAAATCTGAGAGAGATGCTAACAGAGATTGGGTATATGGACTCACTTGCAAAGCTGGGCAGTGTGAGGAGGCCGAATCTGAGAAAAGAGTGGAACTTTTTCTTTGATTGTATCACCAGAACATTCCAGAAGAAGGTCACCAACTGGGATGCTATTCCAATGGACAGTCTGCAAATTGGGTATTCTCTACTCTATGGCAGTAATTTTGATTATGGTCGGTATGTATTAATGAATTTGGGTGATAAGTTGTCAGAGTCTACTACAGTTTACTTTGCTAGATTTTGTCAACTTTTGTTCAATGCATGTGTACTTGGGTTAACTGTTGATGAAGCTGATGAGATTCAACCTTTTCGAGTCACTAAGAGAATATTCTCTGATATGACTAACAAAGATGTTGGTAAAGACATACCTCCTTTTGTAATGCCACTTGCCTTACAGAACTTTGTCAATCAACCACAAGATACTCCATCACCACACCATGAACCACATGAAACACAACCACCAGAACCACAACCTATGCCTGAACCTTTAGCCACTGATCGTACAGAAAACATACCATCTCAACCTGAGCCAACACCAACAACCACTGTTCAACCCATATCACCTCAAACACAAACTGAACCAATTCATCCTACATCAACTCAAACACAACCTGACCAAATGAATACTGAATCAACAAACCCTGTCACTACTACTCACCCACAACCTCCATCTAAGTCCAAAAGGAAGAAGCATACTGCACTTAACACAAAACATTCTAAGGCTAAACAGACATCTTCAAAGGCTGTTTATTCTAGAAGATTCAAAGAAAGAGCAAATAGACCTTCACCACCACAAGCTGAGGACAGTTCTAGTGAAGATGATGAACTGATTGCAGTTCCTCAAGCTAAGAGGAGAAGGCTCATCCTTACTGATTCTGATGATGAACATGTTGAAGAGGCTCAAGAGAAAATCTCTATTGATATTCCTACTGGTGAGACAGAGGTTATCATAGAACCTATTATACCAGAATCAGAAGTCAAGATTGCTGAACCAGAATCTGCTAAGGTTCAAGAGAATGAAGATGTTAGAGATGCTTTGTCTCAAATGGAAGAGTTTGATGAAACTCCAATTTCTTTTAATCATGAAGCATCTACTCCACCACTCATGGAGGTTACACATTCTATTGATACTGGTGTTGCTGATGGGCCTACTGTTGTTCTTGAAGACACTGAGGTTGCATCACACACTGAATTGAACTCTGATGCCCATCATGTTTCTGAGCATGGTGAGGAGATTGATAAACCAGAGAAGATTATTTCTTCAGAGCAGATTCAAGCTGATAAAGGAAAACAGGTTGCTCAAGAACCTGTTGTTGCTCAAGATGAAGATATTGCTTCTGTTGCTCCTACTAATGAATCTGTGAGTGATTCGATTGAAGACAACAGTACAGGAGTTGAAAAAGCCCAAACTCATGCTGATGGTCAGGAAACAGGAGAAAAACCAGATTTTGCTGGGCCTTCTGTAAATGAAATTGATGACAATTATTTGGCCAAACAAACTGCTGATTGGTACAAGTCAGACTGTATTTTTCCTCCTGGAAGGGCAGCTATGTTTCTCCAAGAAAATTCTTCGAAGATTAAAAATCCAGAAATATTCACTTGTTTGCAAGGCACAGTGATTCAAATCAAAACTTTGAATAATAGATTTGATGATACTCAGAAATCTATTGTTGATTTTCGAACAGAGGTTGCTACTCATGAGGAGAAAGCTCAACTAGCTAATGCTAAGCTTTTTCAACAATTCTCCAAAGCTCAAGCAAATCTTAATGACAGACTGAGCACAGTTGAAAAGAATCAGATTTTACTGACTGAGAAGGTTGATTCCATTGCAAACTCTCTTGAGTTAATCACCTCAATTCTGATTCAAGATGGTGATGATGTCAAAAAGGGGGAGAGAATTGCTAAAACCAAGTGCAAGCAAACTCAAACTCTGTCAAAGAAAGATCATCTTGATGATGAAGGTACTAATGCTGATAAGGGCTTAAGAAATGCAAATTCCAGACAAGGACATGAAAGGTCTTCAAGGTCAAAGCCAAATTTGATGACAGATACAAATATTCAGAGTACTTCTGGTTCAAAGCCAAAGGATTTGTCATTCACTGACAATCCATAAACAGATGAAGAATTGGCTGCAAAACTCTTTCGTGAAGAGAATGCTGAAGCTACACTTGAGGATATTCAAGCTGAAGAAAAGCTGTTGCAGAAAGAGCATTTAAAAGCTCAAAAGTCCAAGAAAGGGAAGAAAAATGTTAGAGCTTCAAAGTCTTCAAGGCCTGTAATGAAAGGAATTGAGATCAAAGAAAAACTATCTGGTATTCAAGAAGAAGAAGAAGAAGAAGATACTGGAAAGCTGATTAGAAAGTCTTCTCTTGATGCTAAGTTGAAGTTAAAAGGGATAATGGGTGAAGAGAGCAAAGGCAAAATGATAGTTACAACCTCTGTTGCTACACAAGTTGTATAGACACAAAGTAAACCCTTACCTGGTTTTTCAAGGCCAAAGATTCCAGTGCAAGAAGAAGCAGGAGTGACTGGTGGATATCAACATAATGTTGCATGTTCAGGAAAGCCACCAGGCAGGAATACTTCTGGCTTAGGTTCAAAAAGAGATTTGAGATTTAGTAACAGTCCAAGAGATCCCTCTGCACTTGTATCTCTTGGTTCTGGTATTACTCAAGAAAATCTAGACAAGTTGGAGTCAGTTCAACTAGTTCGTCAAAGGAGCTTAGACATTCACTTTCTGTTATACTTTATGGCAGATGGGTCAGTGTATAGAGTGAATGAAGAAGCAATCAAGCTAAAATTATTTGAGGAACTTCAGTATGTCTTGCATATCTTCAGAGTCAGAAATCATCAAACACAGCTTATTGCTAATTCTATAAGGGGGTATATGCAGAAAGCTAAAGTTGTTACAGGATCAAAGTCTGCTGAAAGATATGTTCCTAAGTACAGAGATTGGAATGGCAATCTGATAGAAATGGAGAAGGGGACTTCAAAGCTGAAGACTGATCTTGGAATTATTGTTCTGGATTTCAATGTAAAGTCTGAATAAGTGAAGTACATCAGGTTGGGAAATGAAATGAGAAGAAACAAGATCTATGATCTCAGAGCTGCTATTTTTCAAACTGATGAGAATGATCCAGAGTTAAGAGAGATCAAGGAAGCTATGGAGATTGAACTTGAAAATGCTGAGAGGAGATTGTTGATTGATTATCTCAGAACAACTCCAGATCTTGAGGAGGTTAGGTAGACAGAATTTGTAAGTAATTCGAATTTTCTGTAAATTTTGCTAAGTCAAGTTTAAACTCTGATTATATGTTAAACACTGTGTTTTTATTTGTTCGTTTTGACATCATCAATTATTGTGAACTTGTACATTTTTCTAATGAACAAGTTGGGGGAGATTGTTAGATATAATTGATGTGATTTAATGTCAGTTTTTAAGTGTTACAGGTAAAGAGAGTTTAACTTGATATTGAAAGCAGTTGTAACAGAGTTTGAGTATACGCTGATAGCTGGAAGCGCAAACGCTGACAGAGGAAAGCGCAAACACTGTTAGCTGAACACATGGATGCGGAAACACTATTAGCTTGGAGAGAACAGAGTTTGCTAAAGTCTGTCTACTGGGAGCGTCTACAAGTCAACAGAGTTTGAAGATTAATTTAATATTAATATGGAAACAATATCTTTGAAGATTGGATAGCTGTCAAAGAGATTGAGTTGACTTAGAAGACGTGTAGCAATCGTAATTGATATCAATTGTATAGCTTAATTTTAGGAGAATCAATTAAACGATTGTATGTAGCTGTATATCTTATAAATACAGTTAGGTTAACTCTAGAAGGGTATCCATCGTGAACGAATATCATTCTTGTAACCTAAGCAGCTCTCTGTGATATTTTACATCACTGAGAGAGGAATTATTAATTCCAAACAGTTTTAAGAGTTAAAACGTGTGTTCTTGTTATTTACGCATACAGTACTTGATTATATATATTGTGTATTCGACCTAACATATGTTTTAACTGTGGTAACTCTAATCATCTTGCTATTGACTGCAGAAGGAGTAAAAAGAAGGCTACTGTAGTTCCTAAGTCTGACATTAGGAATAAATCAGTATTTTATAAACCAAAGAATCCTTGTTTCCACTGTGGTAGTGAATGGCATTCTATTCATACATGTGAAGAATACCATAATTTCTAGTACAATTATTATGAGCCTTTGCCTAAGTTTAATAAAAGTGCAAATTTTGGAAAAATAAAGAACTTGAATTTTAAGCATGCATTAATTATATCTGATAAGAAAAAGACAAATTCTGATGGATTCAATCCTGATGAAGGTGTCTTTACTAAAAAATCTTATGCTGCTAAAAATGTTAAGTTGCATCAAAAGAGAACCCAACAATTGTGGGTTCTTAAAAATTCTAACTGAGTTCTTTGTGATTCTGATTGCAGGGTAAAAAGAAAAACGTGTTAGTCATGGATAGTGGATGTTCTGTGCACATGACTGGAGACAAAACCTTGCTATCAGAATTTGAGGAAAAGGCTGGCCCAACTGTGTCTTATGGAGATGGCAACATTGGACAAACTTTGGGATATGGCAGTATTATAATTGGAAATGTCATCATTGAAAAAGTAGCTCTGGTGAAAGGACTCAAACACAATCTGTTAAGTGTTAGTCAAATCACAGACAGAGGTTATCGTGTCAATTTCAATGATACTCATTATTACATGCGTCAACAGTAGGACCCACATGCCACGTCAGCAGTAGGGTCCACTATCTAACGCAACAAACAGTATTACATGCGCTGTAAAGAAAACAATATATCAACTCAACAAACTGAAATGCTCAAGTCTTTAACGTCAAAAGAAATTGTAAGCTGTATTATATGTTCATAATTCCTAACTCTAGATGCAGCAGAGACTCAGCAACTTCTAGATTCTTATACGAAGGATATTTGCCAAGTGGCCTAAATGCTATCAACTACCGACAACTTAAAATTTCACCCAAGATAAATACACAATGAGATGCTCGTACAAAATTTTTTGTTGTAATTTCCTCTATCCTCAGATCAGCCAAGTATTGACTATGCTCTACTGATTCTAATGTCAGTATACATTTAATATAACGCATAATCTGTAAGACGGTAACCACATACAGTATCACATGGAAAACATGATACATAGGAGTAGCCAGTACTAAGGTATTTTTCTGAACATTGTGAACATTAGAAACTAATCCAGATATAACTGTTTATACATGCATTCTTAAAAAGAACGATGCCATAACTGTTTATACATGCATTCTTATACATGTTTGATAAAATATGATAATATTCAATATGATGTTGAGGACTAAACTTTCTGTCGTGCAACATTATTTTGATATATATACACTAACAAATTTAGAAGAGAAATTAAAATATATCATTATACTTCAAATATCCTACATCGATCCTGACCAAATGACGGTACACGAAAAGGAACGTAACAAGCAAATAAACACAACGAGATAAGAAAATAGTAATAGCCAAATATATTAAAAAATTCAAATAATCATGCTCCGTTTTACCTCCTGTACGAGATATGAATGCACACTGTTATCAAACTTTCCCTTCATACTGGAAATTGAGTTTGTAATCATGTTGCAAAGTAGCCAGAGAGCTTCTGCAAAGACCTTCTATGCAACACCAACATTTAAAGGAAATGAATAAGCATTAAACTAGACAAAACAAGAAGTTCACCTTACCATTTGAAAGAATAACTAAATTTAAAATTTAAAATCCAAGTTTTCTTGCCTCCGAATACAGTATGCATGCGCTGAAGATCGTCTGCTGAGCAAGCATCTATTAAAGCGTAGATACCTGGTCTCAGGGCTTCATCTGTATCCCTGAAATTCAACTTTGTTACTAAGATTGTAGAAGAATATTTTCAATAAGCATTTAGTAATGAGGTCAGGTGATTGTAGCATAATCCATAACTCGAACTTATCACTAAAATTTCTGAACACTGTGAACATTAAAAACTAATCCAGATATAACTGATTATACATGCATTCTTAAAAAGAAGGATGCCAGATACCATTTATCATAAGTTCATATCGCATTAAAATATGAATTTTGTTACAAACTAATCTGATATGAATAAAAAAACAAAGTTGAGACCTAAGGAAATACTGGGGACTACCAGCTTAGAGAGTTCCTTGACTGCTCTTTCTTTGTATTAAACGAGCTTTCTATCTCCTCCTGCAACAATCATGAATAGGTGACGTTTGTTAATAAGAAAACCCAATATAGACCATAATAAGGTGACATCAAAGATTAACTAAGTGGAAAAACAATATATCAATGGTGACAGAGGAGATACAGAGTACAACAAAAGAATAAAAAATCAAAAGCAAGAACTTAGGCTGAAAAGATATTAAAAGAAATCATAATCTAATACCCAAGAAGAACTATAATTACCCTCATATTTCAGTCCAATTAAGAGATCAGTTGGTTCCCCAGCAACGACACCTACAAAGGTAAAAGGAGAGATCAATAAGTCTCTCATACGACAATAAATAGATCAGGAAGGAAGGTAAAAGATAGTAATGCTCTTACTCAAACTTGGTTTTTAAGTTCTCCCTTTGTCCTATCTCTATGTCTATGTCTAATAGATAGTGGTCGTTTGGGTGTCTTGTGCTATCAATCAGGTGGCACTCAGCTGGTACTTATGACCGTTGCACCAATACTGGAGGCCCTTTTGGAGCAATGAGACTCAAGGGTGAGTTAACTCATGGTGCAAACAACGGTCTTGACATTGCTATCCGGATTTTGGAGCCCATCAAGGAGTAGTTCCCCATTCTTTCTTATCCGGCTTTTGGGCCTGATGTTCCATTTCACCCAGGAAGGAAGGTTTGTAAAGTTATTGAAGTAGATAAATAGATCTGAGGAAGAGGAGAAGGGTACCTTGGAGAGAAGGAGCAGAGGAAAAGAGGAGAGCGAGAAGCAATACAACAAGCCCATCCGATTACCTGAATTAATTAATTAATTCAGGAAGCCCATCTAAGTATAATTCAAAAAATCTGCAGCTTTAGATCCAGGATTCTACATCTCCCCATCTGATTACCTGAATTAATTAATTAAGAAAAGAGATCAAATCAACAATAGAAACACACGGGAATTGAATAATTAAGAGGCAAATACCTTGGATTGATGAAATCGAGAGTGATAGAGTGAGAAGGCGTGGTGTTAAGGTGATTGAACAGGAGTATAAACGAGAAAGAAGAGGTGTTGAAATACAACTAGTGTGGTGTTCAATCCGCCGCTGGTTTTTGCGGCTGTTGTTTTAGCTAATTTGAATACAGAACCCTAAAAGAGAGTGAGGAGAGTATTTGGTTCTAAATTAAAAGTCCTAATTTTGGGAGAATTGGGGAAAAGAAGGGTGTTTTGGGGGAGAAATTATTTGGTTAAGGGGGAAAACAAGTCGTCCAAAATTTTGGGTTTGGTATCACGTGTGTGTTGTGTGTGTTGCAATTTCTTAATTCCTTATTTTGATTTGAAATATGTAAATTTAATTTTGTAATTATCTATTACTAAACTGTAAAAAATTACCATGTTAGGCCGAATACACAATATATAATCAAGTATTGTATGAGTAAATAACAAGAACACACGTTTTAGTACTTAAAACTGTTTGGAATTAATAATTCCTCTCTCAGTGATGTAAAATATCACAGAGAGCTGCTTTGGTTACAATGAATGATATTCGTTCACGATGGATACCCTTCTAGGGTTAACCTAACTGTATTTATAAGATATACAGCTACGTACAATCGTTAATTGATTCTCCTATAATTAAGCTATACAATTGATATCAATTACGATTGCTACACGTCTCCTAAGTCAACTCAATCTCTTTGACAGCTATCCAATCTTCAAAGATATTGCTTCCATATTTATCTTAAATTAATCTTCAATCTCTGTTGACTTGTAGACGCTTCCAGTAGACAGACTTTAGCAAACTCTGTTGCTCTCCTAGCCAGCAGTGTTTGTGCCTCCTTCTGTCAGCCAGCAGTGTTTGCACTTCCTTCTGTCAGCGTTTGCGCTTCCAGCTATCAGTGTATACTCAAACTCTGCTACGACTGCTTTCATTAACAAGTTAAACTCTTTTTCCCTGTAACACTTAAACACTGACATTAAATCACATCAATTATATCTAACAATCTCCCCCAACTTGTTCATAAAAAAAATGTACAAGTTCACAGTAATTGATGATGTCAAAACAATCAAATAAAAACACCGTGTTTAACATATAACCAGAGTTTAATCTTGACTTAACAAAATCTACAGAAAATTAAAATTACTTACAAATTCTGTCTACCTAACCTCCTCAAGATCTGGTATTATTCTGAGATAATCTATCAACAGTCTTCTCTCAGCATTTTCGAGTTCTCTCTGCATAACTTCCTTGATTTCTCTTAAATTAGGATCATTTTCATCAGTTTGATAGATAGCAGCTCTTAGATCGTAGATTTTATTTCTCCTCATTTCATTACCCAGTCTTATGAACTTGACTTCCTCTGATTGAGAATTAAAATCAAGAACTGTAATACCCAGATCAGTCTTTAACTTTGCAGTTCCCTTCTTCATTTCAACAAGATTCCCATTCCAATCTCTGTATTTAGGTACATACTCTTCAGTAGTCTTTGATCCAGTAAAGGCTTTAGCTCTCAGCATATATTCTCTTATAGAATTTGCAATGAGTTCTGTTCGTCGATTTCTGACTCTGAATATATACAGAACATACTGAAGTTCTTCAAACAACTTGAGCTTGATCTCTTCTTCATTCACTCTATACACTGTTCCATCTGCCATGAAGTACAACAGAAAGTGAATATCTAAGCTCTTTTGGTGAACTAGTTGAACTGATTCCAATTTGTCCAGATTCTCTTGAATAATACCGAAACCAAGAGAGACAAGTGAAGAGGGATCTCTTGGACTGTTACTAACTCTCAAATCTCTTCTTGAACCCAAACCAGAAGTATTTCTGCCAGGAGGCTTCCCTGAACAAGCAATGCTATGTTGATAACCACCAATCCCTTCTGTTTGTGCTTGAACTGGAATCTTTGGTCTTGAAAACCCAGGTAAAGGTTTGCTTTGAATCTGTAGAGAATCACTTACAACTTGTGTGGCAACAGAGGTTGTAACTGTCTTTTTACCTTTGCTTTCTTCACCCATCACCCCTTTCAGTTTTAACTTAGCATCAAGAGAAGATTTTCTTACCAACTTTCCTTCTTCTTCTTCTTCCTCTTCTTGAATACCAGATAAATTTTCTTTAATTTCAATTCCTTTCCTTGCAGGCCTTGAAGCTTTGACAATCTTCTTTCCTTTCTTGGACTTCAATGCCTTCAAATGTTCTTTTTGCAACAGTTTTTCTTCAGCATGTATATCTTTAAGTGTAGTCTCAGCATTTTCCTCACGAAAAATCTTAGCAGCTAACTCTTCATCTGTTTGTGGATTGTCAGTGAATGACAAATCCTCCTTTTGTCTTGAAGTAGAAGTACTCTGAAGATTTGTATTTGCCACCAAATTTGACTTTGACCTTGTAGACCTTCCATGTCCATGTCTTGGATTTGCAGTTCTTAACCCCTTATCAGAATTTGCACCTTCTTCATCCAGATGATCCCTCTTTGACAGAGTTTGAGTTTGCTTGCACTTAGTTTTAGCAATTCTCTCCCCCTTTTTGACATCATCACCATCTGGAATCAGAATAGAGGTGATTAACTCAAGAGAGTTTGCAATAGAATCAACCTTTTCAGTCAGCAAAAGCTGATTCTGTTCAACTTTGCTCAATCTGTCACTAAGAGTCTCCTGAGCTTTGGAAAATTGTTGAAATAGCTTAGAATTAGCTCTTTGAGATTTCTCCTCATGAGTAGCAACCTCTATTCTAAGATCAACAATTGCCTTCTGATTGTCATCAAACCTGTGATTTAAAGACTTGATCTGAATCACTGTTCCATGTAGACAAGTGAAAATATCAGGATTTGAAATCTTTGAAGAATTTGCCTTGAGAAAGGTAGCTGCTCTGCCAGGAGGAAAAATACAATCTGATTTGTACCAATCTGCAGTCTGCTTGGTCAAATAATTATCATCAATTTCGTGAACAGAAGGTCCAGCAAAGTCTGGTGTCTCTCCTGTTTTCAGTCCATCAGTTTGAAATTTTTCATTTTCAGCTCCTGTACTCATGTCTTCAAACGAATCACTAACTGACACATCAGTATGTGCAACTGAAGCAATGTCTTCATTTTGAGGAGCAACTATTTCTTGAGGAACTTGTTTTCCTTTATCACCTTGTGCATGCTCTGAAGAAACAACCTTTGCTGGTTGATCAATCTCCTCACCATGATCAGAAACATGATGTGCATCAGAGAATAATTCTGTGTATGATGCAACCTCAGTGTCTTCTAATACAACAGTAGGCTCGTCTGCAACACCAGTATCAACAGAGTTGGTGACTACCATGGGTGTTGGAGTAGATGCTTCAACATCAAAAGAAAATGGAATGGGAGTTTCATCAAACTCTTCCATTGCAGGTAATGCATCTCTATCATCTGTATCAATCGGAACCTCAGCAATTACTGGTTCATCAATTTTGAGATCTGTTTCTTCTACAGTAGGTTCTATGATAACCTCTGTCTCAACAGTAGGAATATCTTTAGAAATATTCTCTAGAGCTTCAACAACTTTCTCATCATCAGAGTCTGTAAGAATCAGCCTCCTCCTTTTTGCTTGAGGCACTTCAATCACCTCTTCTTCTTCACTAGAACTGTCTTCAACTGGTGGTGATGAAGGCCTATTTGCCCTTTTAATGACTCTTCTGGTATAAACAGCTCCAGGAGATGTCTGTTTAGCCTTGGAATGCTTTGTGTTAAGGGCAGTATGCTTTTGCCTTTTTGGTTTAGATTTTGGTTGAGGTTGAGTAGTAGTGACAGGCTCAGAGTTTGTTGATTCAATGATTGGTTCAGGTTGTGGTTGTTTTGATGTAGTAGGTTCAGTGTTTGTGGGTGTTGGTTCAGGTGATGGTATAGGATTAGAGTGTATGGTTTCAGTGTGATCAGTGGCTAAAGGTTCAGGCATTTGGTGTATTTCTGGTTGTTGTGATTGTTGTGGTTCATGTTGTGGTGATTGGGAATCTTGGGGTTGATTTAGAAAGTTTTGCAGGGCAAGTGGCAAAACAAGTTCAGGTAGATCTTTACCAACATCTTTATTAGTCATATCAGAGAATATTCTCTTATTGACTCGAAAAGGTTGAATCACATCAGCTGCATCAATTTCTAATCCAGGTACACGGGCATTGAATAAAAGTTGACAAAATCTAGCAAAATATACTGTAGTGGACTCTGACAATTTATCACCTAAATTCTTTAACACATATCGACCAAAATCAAAATTACTGCCATAGAGTAGAGAATACCCAATTTGCAGACTATCCATAGGAATGGCATCCCAGTCGGTGACTTTCTTCTGGAATGTCCTGGTGATGCAGTCAAAGAAAAAATTCCATTCCTTTCTAAGATTTGGCCGTTTGACACTGCCTAGCTTTGCACCCGCAGATTTTGCTCAGAAACAACAGCATATGAGGTATATGTGTCGAAGTCCATGGTCTCTCGAACAGTTTGTGGAGTAATCATAAACTCTTGTTCATCATGAGTGAAGATTATAGACGGAGTCCCATTCTCTCCTCCATCTACATACTTTGAGTTTTGCCAGAAAGTGGCAATTTGAGATGCAGATAGAACAGCTGGTTCAATCAATGCTTGCCCAATCTCAGAGTCACGGAGAAAATTCTATATAAGATGAAACGCTTCGGGAGCATGGTCGTTCTCAAGTAGAGCTGCAAAATTGTTAGGAACAAAACGAAGACCAAGAGCAGTAAAAGGTTTAGTCGCCATTAGATCAAGAAATGAGCAAGAAATGACAGTGAAAATAATATGTAGGAAAGGTGTTTGTGAAAATGTCGAAACGAAAAACACAAAAGAACTCTGTGGTTGGGTAAAGTGAATATGAGTGGATGTGAAGGTGAGAGAAAGAAAATGAATCGATATACACAAAAATGATTAGAGTTGTAATTAAAAATTAAAACCCAATCGTTTGTGCATTAAAACACTCAACCGTTCCTAGAGTAATGTGTGAGTGGGACACAATAATGGGTGAGTGGGACACGTGTCAATCATGCAGCGAAACAATCAATCACGCGCAGTAAAAAGCAATTATTACCGCTGTCTTTCCTATTATCAAGACACTTTACCACATTTACACTCATTAACAGTTATCAAACACTCTATTTACTCAAAATTTTCAAATTATCTTGATGAAAATTTACCTTAGAGTACGGAACACAATCCAACAGTGTTTGTCAAATTTTCCAACTTTATCACTAAAACCCTTTCAAAAATTGTGTAGCAGAGGTTACCAAATGAATTTTTATAGCATCTAATTTTTCATAAAATCCATAAAATGAAACAATAAACCACGAATGCATAAACTCTCATATTAAACACTGATTATGTGATGAATGCTAAACTCCGTAGTTCCTTAAATACAGAAATCTGAATAACCCTATTCCCATTGATGTTCATGATTATCCAAGTAAGCACACAGTCATTATAGACAAAAAGATCAAGAGATAGGTATCAAAGCATCATTCAGTGAGTAACATGTCAGGGATTTGATAAACTCACAAACTCTCAAAGCACACAAGTGTTTAGGTGAAGTGTTTTCACTCAAATTCAATCAGTAAAAAGCAGATACTTCCATAGGCTTGAATTTCCACCAAATCTACACTACTTTGAGTACATATATGCACAAATCAAAAGGACTTTATTCAGGGTTGTAATGTAGTAAGATCAAACAGGTGAGAAGAGATGTATTAAATGAATAAATGGCGAACTGAACAAATTAAAAGACCAAAGTGTTCAGTCACACTGTTAGTACGTATTTGTACAAGATGATCAGCATATATACATTTTTTTTTATGTATATATACTGAGAAAACTTTCCTATTGTTGAGAAACTCTCACCTGCTTGCATTTGATTTTCCAAAAGAATATAACTGCTCTTAATACGTCAGAGTTTAAAAAATGAGCAGTTAATGAGGCTCAAAGGGGTTTACTAAGAGTGAAATTTATGAACAGTATTTGGAGAAAGATGGTAAATCCTAGTGCCTTTATCATTTTCATGCACACACATATCATGTAGTCTTAAAATGGTTTAACACAAGTTCTAGAGCAACATACTCACTGATGAACATCACACATCAATAAAATCTGATTGATATAAAATGTATCAATCACTTATTTGGCTCAAATTCTCACAGGGTGCAGACATGAATTGTTTCTCACCAAACTAAACAATGACACATCTCAAGTTTTAAAATTTTCACAAGTACAAACAAGGAATCATCAAAAACGATGTATATGTCTTGGGAACAGAGTGTCACTAATCAGAGTTTAGAGTTCATCAATATCAGAAGTTATTCATGAGAGGCAATGCACACAGTATTCATAGACTCAGAGTTTTAGGACCAAATAAACTAAGAGATGCTCTAAATATGAAACAGTATCATGCTGTGTTAACTTACTGCACAGTTTCTGATTAGATCACAGTGACTCAGAAAGAGTCTTGATTTAATCACTGAGAATCATGCTTCATACATATTTCTTCATTGGTGTTTTCATCCAGACAAAAATCAATTCAGAATTCACAGAGTTTATCAAACATATTAACAGTGTATGACAGACAGACATGCTAACAGAGTTTAACAGTGTGAAAACAAAAACATGTGAACAGAGTCTGCATAAAAGAATTTAATCAACAAAGTTCATATAGCACTTAACAATTCACAGAAAAATGAGCAACACTTTTTATAAGAAAATTTTGAGTCTAACCAACATTTTTAGTCAAAACCAGAGACCATTCCTAGTTCATTGACCAGCCTTGTAAATGTTGCTTCACTCAAAGGCTTGGTGAAGACATCTGTAAGTTGTTGATCTGTAGACACAAATTGGAGCTCAATGTTGCCTTCCTCTACATGCTCTCTGATAAAGTGATACCTTATGCCGATGTGCTTGGTCATTGAGTGTTGTACTGGATTACCTGTCATTGCAATAGCACTCTGATTATCACAAAAAATAGGTATTTTGCTATACCTCAATCCATAATCCAGCAATTGATTCTTCATCCATAGAATCTGTGCACAGCAGCTACCAGCAGCAATATACTCTGCTTCAGCTGTAGATGTGGATATTGATTTCTGTTTCTTGCTGTACCAAGAAACAAGTCTGTCACCAAGAAATTGACAACTTCCACTTGTGCTTTTTCTGTCAATTTTACAGCCTGCAAAGTCTGCATCAGAGTAGCCAAGTAGGTTGAAATCTGATTCTCTTGGATACCACAATCCTAAAGTTATGGTGCCTTTGAGATACTTAAAAATCCTCTTCACAGCTGTTAGATGTGGTTCCCTTGGATCTTCCTGAAACCTTGCACACAGACATGTTGCATACATGATATCAGGTCTACTTGCTGTTAAATAGAGTAGAGAGCCAATCATTCCTCTGTAGCTTGTCATGTCTACTGATGACCCTGTATCTCTGTCCAGTTTAGTTGCAGTTGCCATGGGAGTTGTTGCAGATGAACAGTCAAGCATGCCAAATTTCTTGAGAAGATTTCTGGTATATTTTGCTTGATTGATAAAGATTCCATCATTTGTTTGCTTCACCTGTAAGCCTAGAAAATAACTTAGCTCTCCCATCATACTCATTTGATACCTGGACTGCATGAGTTTGGCAAACTTCTTACAGAGTTTATCACTAGTAGATCCAAAAATAATGTCATCAACATATATCTGAACTAAAAGCAAGTCACTTCTAGATTTGAAATAAAACAGAGTTTTATCAATTGTACCTCTGTTGAATCCACTTTCTAAAAGAAATTGAGCCAGAGTTTCATACCATGCTCTTGGTGCCTGCTTAAGTCCATATAGTGCCTTGTCTAGCCTGTAAACATGATCTGGATATTTTGGATCTACAAAACCAGGTGGTTGTTCAACAAACACTTCTTCTTCAAGTTTTCCATTCAGAAAAGCACTCTTCACATCCATTTGAAACACCTTGAATTTCTTGTGAGAAGCATAAGCAAGAAACATCCTTATTGCCTCCAACCTGGCAACTGGAGCAAAAGTCTCATCATAATCTATTCCCTCTTGCTGTGAATAGCCTTTTGCCACAAGTCTGGCTTTGTTTCTTGTAACAACCCCTTCACTATCAGTTTTGTTTCTGAAAACCCACTTAGTACCAACAATAGATCTGTTCTTGGGTCTTGGTACTAGTGTCCACAATTCATTTCTCTCAAATTCATTTAACTCTTCTTGCATTGCTGTTATCCAGTCAGCATCTTCAAGAGCTTCTTCAACTTTCTTTGGTTCAGTTTGTGACAAGAATGCATGAAACAGACATTCATTTGTTGTTGCACTTCTTGTCCTTACTCTTGCATCTGGATCACCAATGATCAAATCAGGTGTGTTAGATTTGGTCCATTTCCTAGGTGAAGGCAAATGACTTCTCTCAAGGTTTGATCCTCCCCCTCGATCCATGTTCTCCTGATTTTCTTGATATCTTTCTTTATTCTCTGAGGCTCCCCCTGAATGTGACTGCTCAGTGTTTGAACTATTAGATTTTGGATTTCCAGAGTTTGAGTCACCAGAGTTTGATTCAGAATTTCCAGCTGAGTCATTATCAGAATTTGAGCTATCACTTTGATGAGTTTCTTCATGCTCCCCCTCAACTGGTTCTTCTCTTGTTTCTGGCTGAAAGGTCTCTTCAGTATTTACCAGTAGAGGTTCAGAGTTTATCTGATCAGAGTTTGTCAGATCAGACTCATCAGAATTTAATTCATCAGAGATTAAATCTTCATTTTCGAAGTGCAGTTGATCATGTTCATTTACATCTTCAAGTCCAGTTATTTTCTTGTCATCAAAAGACACATGAATAGATTTCATGATCACTCTGGTTCTCAAATTATAAACTCTGAACGCCTTAGTTGACAATGGATAGCCAACAAAAATTCCTTCATCTGCCTTCAGATCAAATTTGGTCAACTGTTCAGGATGAGTTTTCAGCACAAAGCATTTGCACCCAAAAATATGAAAATATTTCAGGTTTGGCTTCTTTTCTCTCACCATTTCATATGGTGTTTTTCCATGCTTATTTATTAGAGTGGCATTCTGAGTAAAACAAGCAGTTTGAACAGCTTCTGCCCAGAAATAGGTTGGTAATTTTGCTTCATCAAGCATAGTTCTGGCAGCTTCTATCAAAGTTCTGTTCTTCCTTTCAACTACACCATTCTGTTGTGGAGTGCCAGGTGCAGAAAACTCTTGTTTAATTCCTTTGTTCTTTCAAAATTCTTCCATTGTTGAATTCCTAAATTCAGTTCCATTGTCACTTCTGATAATCTTCACTTTATTCTTTGACCCTTGTTAGGCCGAATACCACTTGTTAGGCCGAATACACAATATATAATCAAGTATTTCCACAATGTTTGCACAGAGTTTGTGGTCTAGGTTTGACAATATTCTTTTTCACTCTAGATTTGGAGGGTAAAGAATTAATGTCTTTGTTCTTCCTGCAGAAACTAGCAAGATGATTAGTGCTACCACAGTTATGACAAGTTTTTCTAGGTGCAAATGTAGCAAGCATTGGTCTATTTCCTGATGTAATGCCTACCTTTCCATTTCTGTTTTTCCTAGGCATTATCTGTTTATTGACAGATTTTATTTCTTTAATCTTTTGCTTAAGTTGTTTATCTGTCATTGAACCAATGTTAACCTGTTCGGCACAGGTTTTTACTGGCTCATTTTCAACAGCTCCATGTTCAGTTTTAACAGTACCATGAACAAATGTTCCAAATTTCTTAGAAGAAAGTGGTGGTCTAATCTTGACTGTATTCTGAAACCTAAGTACATCATCCTCAGAATAACCTAGACCTACTGTGTCTGATTGAAAAACCTCTTGAGTGTCTTTTCCAGAGTGTGTCCAAGTTTTAATAATGTGCTTTGCATCCTCCAATTCAGATTTTAGTTGCTTATTCTTACCTAGCAACTCCTGTTCTATAAAAACAGCATCATCTCTTTCTTTCTGAATTTTATTCATGTTTTCAAGTTGTTCTTCAACAAGTTTATTTATTTTTTTGAGTTGAGAACACTCATTCTTGATTCTTTCATTCTCTAAAGTCTGATCCCTATAACTGATATGTAATGCTTTAAGATAAATTCTCAATTCAGTTATATTATCAGTATTATAAGCATAGGTAGTTGGAGGTACCTTAAGTTCAGAGTCTTCATTCTGAGTAGAGGCCATGAGTGCATAGTTCACCTCCTCATCTGAATCTGAGGTGTCTGCCCAGTCTCTGCCTTTGGTGTAGAGTGCCTTTTCAGTTTTACCCTTCTTGCACTCAGGAGCATAGTGACCCATCTCCTTACACTTGTAGCATTGAATCTCAGACTTATCTTTCTTCCCAGATTTGGAGTCCTTTCCCTCAGATTTGCTGAAATTTTTCCTGTCAGACTTTGAGTAATTCTTGGTGAATCTCTTTCCCTTCTTGAAGTTCTTAAATCCCATCTTCTTGAAGGTCTTTACCATCAATGCAGCCATTTGCATCATCTCTTCATCATCTTCAGAATCAGATGATTCATCTGTGTTTGAGTCAACGTCAGTGTTTGATGACTCACTTTCTGAATGAATGACCAAGGCTTTTCCTTTTGCCTTCTTCCTTGATGCCTCTCTCTTTGAAGATTTTTCTTCAACTTTCAGAGCAACAGACTTTGATTTCTTGCTTGATCTCCTGTTTCTCTGCTCCATTTCTAACTCATGAGTTTTGAGCAGACCATAGATTTCATCAATCTAAGTATCAGCAAGATCATAGTTGTCTCTTATAGTGGTTGCTTTCACATCCCACTTTTCAGGAAGAGAGAGAAGAAACTTGAGATTTGAGTCTTCTAAATCATATTCTTTGTTAACCAATGATAGATCATTGAGCAGTTTACAGAATCTGTCAAATGTTTCTGTCATGGTTTCTTCAGACTTTGCCTCAAAATGCTCATACTCCTGTGTGAGTATGTTCCTTCTATTCTTCTTGATTGCAGCAGTTCCTTGACATCTAACCTCAAGTGCATCCCAAATTTTCTTTGCAGTTGTGCAGTTAATCACTTTGTTAGACATAACATTGTCCAAAGCACTGTGAAGTAAATGCCTTACTTTTGCATCCTTAGCAGTAGATGAAAGATCATCAGAAGTTAGATCTTTCTTTTCCTTAGGAATCACCTTTGATTCCTCACCAGCAATAGCAGCAGTTAACTTTATAGGTTTATGAGGACCTTCATAAATTCTATCAAGATATTCTGGATCAGTGGCATCCAGAAACATGGTCATCTTTACCTTCCAGACTGCATACTCTGATGGCTTGAGTATAGGAACCCTAATCGTTTCATACCTACTAAAAGTAGTAGGGGCTTTCTCAGAACCTGATGGAGGAGGAATATCTGCCATTGATTACAATTGTGTTTGGATCTTAAACTGTAATAAAGTAACAGATCGGCTCTGATACCACTTGTTAGGCCGAATACACAATATATAATCAAGTACCTTATGAGTAAATAACAAGAACACACGTTTTAGTACTTAAAACTGTTTGGAATTAATAATTCCTCTCTCAGTGATGTAAAATATCACAGAGAGCTGCTTAGGTTACAATGAATGATATTCGTTCATGATGGATACCCTTCTAGGGTTAACCTAACTGTATTTATAAGATATACAGCTACGTACAATCGTTAATTGATTCTCCTATAATTAAGCTATACAATTGATATCAATTACGATTGCTACACGTCTCCTAAGTCAACTCAATCTCTTTGACAGCTATCCAATCTTCAAAGATATTGCTTCCATATTTATCTTAAATTAATCTTCAATCTCTGTTGACTTGTAGACGCTTCCAGTAGACAGACTTTAGCAAACTCTATTGCTCTCCTAGCCAGCAGTGTTTGCGCCTCCTTCTGTCAGCCAGCAGTGTTTGCACTTCCTTCTGTCAGCGTTTGCGCTTCCAGCTGTCAGCGTATACTCAAACTCTGCTACGACTGCTTTCATTGACAAGTTAAACTCTTTTTCCCTGTAACACTTAAAAACTGACATTAAATCACATCAATTATATCTAACATACCACATCGTTAAAATTGTTATATCTTGACACCCGTGCGATTGAAACGTGGAAAAATTAATTTAAAAAAATATATTCATCATTCGGAACAAGACTAGTTAAAAGGAAAGTCCATTTTGATCGGTTTTACCGTTATAAAACCAAACCAAATACGTATAGGAATTTTTTTGAAAAATTATTACATCACTAAAATCGTTATATCTTGACATTCGTGCGATTGGAACGTCGAAAAAATAGTTTTAAAAAATAGATTCATCATTCGGGACAAGACTAGTTAAAATGAACGTCCACTTTGACCGGTTGATCGTTATAAAACCAAACCAAATAAATATAGGAAATTTTTTGAAAAAATACCACATCACTAAAATCGTTATATCTTGACATCCGTGCGATTAGAACGTCGAAAAAATAATTTAAAAAATAGATTTATCATTCGGGACAAGACTAAATAAAAGGAAGGTCGACTTTGACCGATTTGACCGTTATAAAACCAAACCAAATAAATATAGGAATTTTTTTGAAAAATTACCACATCACTAAAATCGTTATATCTTGACATCCGTGTGATTGATACGTCGAAAAAATAATTTTAAAAAAATAGATTCGTCATTCGGGACAAGACTAGTTAAAAGGAAAGTCCACTTTGACCGGTTTGACCGTTATAAAACCAAACCAAGTACATGTATGATGTTAACTCGAATAACTTGTAGAAGGGGGGGGTTGAATACAAGTTATATAATCCTGTCTGATTTTTGCTTGATTATAAAAACAAGAATAAACGAATGAATCAAACTCTTGTTTGTATTAATAAGATCAAATACAAACTCTACCAAAGGTGTACAATACCTTTAGCAGCTGCTGACAATACAAATATCTCTCTGTTTGTTTCGAACTTCTCGAATACAAACCTTATACAGAGCTACGCACACGAACTCACAATTTCGTCTTATGCCTCACGAGCTACGCTCTTTACAATGATATTGAGAGAGTATTTATAATGCTACCTATCAACTAATAACAGAAAGATATAATCTATACATGACAATGTTCTGCCTTCTAGTCGATAGTTTCCTTTAATAGAAAACTCTTTCCTTCATAACATCTTCTTGCTTGTTCTTCAAACAACGATCCTGTTTTATAGCACTTGCCAGTTTCTGTAGCATCCATAATGACATCATCAGTAACACGACTGATATCAGGATCTGCACACTGCATCAGTATCTGATCAACCATCAGTATTGGACACGTCATCAGGATTTGCTCTCTGTTCCTGACACGTAGTCTCCGATACACTGTTCATTCCTGATTAAACTATACAGATAACTATTTTACACATAAAACCTATATACAGTGCTAAATCCTTTATAAGATCAGGATTACAAGAAGTATAATGTGTAAATTCTATTCTTAACATCACAACTTATGAATTATTCCTAACAATCTCCCCCTATTTATGCTTTAAAATCTGAAGCATAAATCTAAGTTGTGGATGTCAAAACATATAACAATACAACCAGAATAGAATTTATGAATGTAGAATTATGAAGTTAAGTACCTCCTTCACAGATGTAGACATTTATCTAGTACTTAGAAGAAAGAATTTTAACTATTAATGCTGCTCTTCCTTTACCACTTCCTAGCTGAGATTCACCACTGTCACTCCTGGTTCTTCTTTTTACTACCATTTGTCTGATCTTTATCTCCCCCAGCTTTAGATTTATCTTTATCTCCTTCAGTCTGGTAGTGTTGTTGTTGTCTTTGAATTGTCTTTATCTCCCCCTTTTTGACATCAGCAACATTAATTCCAAGAGATTCAGAAACAGAACAAATGAGATTCATAAGAACTGCTTGATTTTCCATAATTGTGACTTGGTTATCTTCAAGTGATTGAAGTCTTGTTTGAATAGCAATTTGAGAATTCTGAATATCTTTCAAAACATCAGAATGAACTTCAATGTTGGAAGTGCTTCTAGTATCTTCAGTATCAGAATCAGAAAGAACTTTATCTTCAAGTCTTGTAGAAGAAGTTGCTTGAGTTGTATGATATTCAAGTAATAAAACCTGATTAGAAGTATCAACGTCTTCATCTTTCTGTTCTGGAACTGAAACATGATCATCATCTCCTTCACCAGTATTCTGTGTACTAACATCTTCAAATCCTGACTCCTCCTTAGAGTGATCAGAGACTGTTGATGTCTCAATTCTAGCTGATATTGGAAGTACATACAAAGGAACACTAGGATCATTAGGATCTTCATCTGGTACATATGTATCAAGAGATTGCTTTATCCTGGCACCTCTTCTGTTAATGATTTCTGCAAACCTCTCCTTTTGCTTCTGAGCTTTAACTTCTGGCTTTGCATTGTGATGTGCTAGGTCATTCTTCTGATACATTTTGATGAATGAATAAGTACCAGCATCCATACCCAAATTTTCAGACCAAGATTCAGGAAAAACCTGATCCCAGAAATCAAATGATGGTTTCCTAATTTTCTCTCCCTCACTATGGAGTTGATCATCCATACCCTCATTCTCACTTTGACTTTCTAAAGTCAACACTCTTTCTACCTCACCTTTTGCCTGGTCAGGAGCCAGCCGCTCAAATTGTGGATCTAAGTCCATCTTTTCAACTGTATCACTCAAATGTAGATAAGTGCTCTCATGACCTACAGAAAAATAGAGTTTAGAAGGAGTTTTTATACCTGAACTCACATGGAGAGAGGGTTCCTCATATGGCATGTGGCTTGAGGTTTTCTCCAAGGAGTGAGCTGCTATAGTCTCTGAACCCATACAATCATCTTCTTTCCTTTCAGAAACTACAGGCTCCAGTATACCACTTTCAGGTTGTTTACTAGACTCTGATGTCTTCAGTAATACTTCATTAGACACCATAGTTAGTATATCACCGTCTTTAAGTGTTGTTTGCTGAGACACACCCTCAAGGTGGATAGACTCTGACTGAACAAAATTTGTTTGATCTTCAGAAAAATCAACCAAAGTCATTCCTCCCATATCATAGGGTATCTCACTTGCATTCTCAGTCATCACAGAAGACCTTTCAACATCAGCAATCACAGCTCCTGAGTCATCCTTCCTCTGACTAGATGGTTCTTGTGTTACAGTGACTGTGATCTGGTCTTTCCTACTATTCACCACTGGTGCAATAGTATCTTCTGTTGACTGCTTCCCTCTATCTACTTCCTCCAGTTGTTCACCTTGAGCTGAAGCATCTTCAATAATTACATCCTTGTCAAATAAATATGCATGAAGTGATTGAAGTGCAACATGCTTCGAGAGTCCAAATTTCTTGACTAATTGTCTTCTGACAGACACATAGAAATACATCTTCATTAAGTCAAGTCTTTGATGTAGAAGTCCATATTCATCTGGAAATAAAAGTTTTGGTACTTTTTCAACCAAAAAGTCTAGAACAGGCCTTGACAACTTCACTTTGAGAGAAATTAGTCCCATAGCCAGTCTGTATGATAATGTAGTTTCCCATGAAGAATCAATATCCAGATCTCTCTTGTCAAATACTGACATAAATGTAGCTTGATTTGTAGAAACCTGCATGATATTAGTTGGACTAGACTCTGTGTGTGTAGGTGACAATTGAATCTTTCTCCTTGTTCTCCTGATATAGTGAGCAAAAGATTTATCCTGAGAAGACTCAAGAGGTGTAGACACAGAAGTGATCTTGGGATGAGATCTTTGTTCAATAGACACAGTCTTTTGAGAGACAGTATCCAGTAACTGTTTTCCCTTTTTAAGAACTACAGCCTTTTGAGAGACTGCAGCCTGGCTGTGACTAGGTTTTTCATCTCTTTGTGCTAACAAAGAAAGTTGAATTGCAGCCTTCAATTCTGCTCTCTCTGCAAGAGTTAAATCATCATCATCTTCACTAGAATTGCTACTACTACTTGACACAACAAATCTTCTCTTCCTTACAACTGATGTCTTTTGAGAAACACCAGAGGTTGGTTTCTTTGAAACAATAGGCTGTGGATCAAAATTTGGTTCTTGAATTGTTTCAGAGACTATGATGTTTTGGGCTACTTGGGTAGACACAGGTGGGTTCTCCTCCAATTGAGATTCCTGAGCCATTTCACCACAAAAGAAAGAAGAATTGTAGATAGTAGGAAGATGAGTTTTAAGAATTACCTGAAAATGATGTGGATAATGAATTGCAGGTATTTCATCTAGATTCTTTTCATTGTCCTTCTTTGTAATATCAGAGAAAATTCTCTTTTGCTGTTCATAAGAAGAAACACAATGTTCCCTACCAAATCTAGCTTCAACATCAGGAATAAAATGGTTAATAAACAATTGCATAAATCTATGATAATAAACCATTTTCCTGTTTTGATCTCTTGACCCAAGTTTAATACTCATATGACTTAAGATAATATGACCAATGTTAATTACTCTGTCATAAAGCAAACTATAAGCAATATGTGATGTAACAGAAGTAATTTGTTGAAAAGAACTACATTTGCCATTAAAACATTTAGCAATTTGATCAAAGTAAAAAGACCATTCCTTTCTAAGAAAAGTTCTATTCAACTGGCTCATGTTATCTAGAGGTCCACTATAACCTAATTCAGACAACATAGTTCTTATATTATCATCAGATGGTACATTCTCATAAATATCAGTAACAGGTAAGCAAAGTACTGAACTAACAACAGATTCAGTAATGTCAAATGAATCTTGTCCTAAATGTAGAACAATCTTACCTGATTGACTTTGAGTAGAATCAATTACCTCAGCATTCTCCCAAGCTTGTGAAACAGCTACTTGATTAATCTGTGGAGATGCTGTCAATGCATAACTTAATGGTCCATACACCAGAAAGTCCATGATTGGATGAAAATCAGATGACACTCCTTCCTTGTTGGTAATAGCTGCAACATGATTGTTTGTCATAAAATCAAAGTCACCAAACTTGAAGGCTACTGATTTAGGTAATCTTCTCTGAGCTGCCATTTTTGATCTGAAAAGAAACTTAAAAAATTCTTGAAATGGATTAGTGATTTTGAAAACTCAAGAGTGATTTTTGCTTTAGAGAATGTAAGATTAGAGAAAGCAATTGCACAATTAGAGTTTTAAAACAAATATATTTCACAAATCCTTCAGACCACTATCCCACTTTGACACGTAGATTGACAGGTGTCAGTCCCTGAAAAATGCGGTTACCCACAATTTTTGGAAAATAAAATCCAAAATTGATTTTCATGAAATAAATCAGGGTATAAATAAGCAATACTGATCAGCTTCCTTTTCCTGATGACCTCTCATCAAAATAATCACAAGCAATGATTTTCACATCCTGATGGTCACACATGAAATCCTGACCAATATAATCAGCGACTTAATATGGAGTTTTTCACGTGGCATTTTTCTTTTATCTGAAAAAGAAAATAAACAATTAATCTGAACAGAAAATCAATTGGTTAGATATTTTCAATATTTCTTGAAACAAGAAATACAGTCTCATGCAATAATTAGCATTTGACTTCATTAAGACTTCCAAGTGACTACTCAGCTTCTCACATCTTTCTTTAAAAGAACCAAACGCCTTATGCCATTCTCCATAACCTTTCAATTTCTTTTCTTCTCAACAATGCTTCTCAAACCAAAAATCCCTTCAAACCCATTTTTCAGATTTTTCTTGGTCGATGAACATCCTGTTCTTGATCATCTCTTTGAACAAACGACTCATCTCATCGAACTAATCATGAATGGATTGGTTTTCGATAATATCCAGAGGTTTCTCCTAGAACATCCATCTGTTGGATACAATCTTCCCCTAACCTCCTCAAAACTTGAGGATGAAGAATTTGGCCGAGAGTCTGAGGTTGATCTTGATGGAGATGCTATTCATTTAAGTTAGCTGCTCTCATTCAAGTCGCCCAGACAAGGAATCCAAGACCAAACAAGACTTTCATCCCCTAATGGATTTCTTGAGATGCTCCTTGTCCTGTTCCTCAGAGTTCATATCAAAGACAAGTATAGAATAGAGATTTAGACAAAAAGATGTTGTATTTCATTTCCATGTAATGATTTTTATTAATGAAAATACATTTTCTTGTTATCTGCTTGTCTTTTGATTTCTGAATGATGTATAAATTATCAGTATGCAAATATCAAAACTTACTAGCATAGACTTAACACATCACAGAATCAGATTACTACACAAAGTAAACGTCAGGATCTGAAACAATTTTCATAATCCTGATACTGACACAATACTGATGACGTCAGCATCCTGATAACAAATCTAATCCTGATGATTATTAACAAGTCTATCATACTGAAATTTATCAAGGCAATGTGTTATAGCTAAAACATTTAACAATCAAATATAGATCCTGACAAGAATATCAAGTCTATAAGCTAAGAACAACATACCTTGCTACTTTTGCAGATGTTAAAGATCTAAAAATTTAACATTCCTAACTCACTTACTAGTCTACTGAATGTAGTCTCATCAAGTGGTTTAGTTAGAATATCTGCAAGCTGTTTGTCAGTAGGAACAAAATGAAGTTCCACAGTACCATTCTCAATATGTTCTCTAATAAAATGATACCTGACATCAATGTGCTTAGTCCTTGAATGTTGAACTGGATTTTCTGCAATTTTAATAGCACTAGTATTATCACAAAACATAGGAATATTACTAAGTGTCATACCATAATCCATCAACTGATTTCTTATCCAAAGGAGCTGTGCACAACAACTGCCTGCTGCTATGTACTCAGCTTCTGCAGTTGAGGTTGAAACAGATTGTTGCTTCTTGCTAGCCCAAGAAATCAATCTATTTCCCAAGAATTGACATGTACCTGTAGTGCTTTTCCTGTCTATTTTACACCCTGCATAATCAGAGTCTGAATAGCCAATTAGAAAGAAATCAGATTCTCTAGGATACCACAAACCAAGATTTGGAGTTCCTTTGAGATATCTAAAAATTCTCTTCACAGCAATTAAATGAGATTCCTTAGGAACACCTTGGAATCTAGCACATAAACAGGTAGAAAACATTATATCTGGCCTACTTGCAGTTAGATATAACAAAGAGCCTATCATGCCTCTATAACTAGTATTATCCACACTCTTCCCCTTAGGATCAGAGTCTAGTTTAGTGGCTGTTGCCATGGGTGTTTTTGCAACTGCACAGTCTTGAAAGTCAAACCTTCTTAAAAGATCTTTGATATACTTTGACTGATTAATGAAAATACCAGTCTCAGTCTGTTTGACCTGCAAGCCTAAGAAATAATTTAGTTCACCCATCATGCTCATCTGATACTTAGACTGCATAAGCTTGCTAAACTTAGCACATAACTTCTCATTAGTAGAACCAAAAATAATATCATCAACATAAACTTGAACTAAAAGCAATTCACCTTTTATCTTTCTAAAGAATAGAGTTTTGTCAATTGTACCTCTTGTGAAGCCATTTTCAAGAAGAAATTTAGACAAAGTCTCATACCATGCTCTTGGTGCCTGCTTTAGTCCATAGAGTGCCTTGTCAAGTTTGTAGACATGATTTGGAAACTTTGGATCAACAAATCCAGGTGGCTGTTCTACATATACTTCTTCATCAAGTTTGCCATTTAGAAAAGCACTCTTAACATCCATCTGGTATACCTTGAATTTTGAATGAGCTGCAAATGCAAGAAACATTCTGATTGCTTCCAATCTTGCTACAGGTGCAAAGGTCTCATCATAATCAATGCCTTCTTCCTGAGAATAACCCTTGGCCACCAGTCTTGCTTTGTTTCTTACAATCATACCAGATTCATCTAGCTTGTTTCTGAAAACCCATCTTGCACCAACAATAGATCTACCTTTTGGTCTAGGTACCAGTTTCCAAACTTTGTTTCTCTCAAACTCATTTAACTCCTCCTGCATTGCAATTACCCAATCAGGATCCTGTAAGGCTTCTTCAACCTTCTTAGGTTCATTCTTTGAGAGAAAGCAACTATACAAGCATTCATTTTGAATTGATCTTCTAGTTCGAACACCACTATTTGGATCACCAATTATCAAATCTTCAGTATGATCCTTTGTCCATTTTCTAACAGGTGGTAGATTAACTCTGCTAGTCTCTCCCCCTAAGTTAGTGGTATCTTTTGTAGAAGAATTCTCTCTACCTTCAAAAACTCTCCTTTGATCAATAGAATCAGTAGATTCCATATTGCTGCTAGTTACTGATTTTTCCTCAGTAGACTCTGAAAGGTCAGTTCCTGATGGAGTAGACTCTGAAACGTCAATTCCTGATGGAATAGACTCTGAAAGACTAGTCTGCTCCTGATGATCACTGTGTTCTCTCTGATTGATTTGCTCCCCCTCAACAGTAGCATTCCTTTGAGAAGCAATAGAAATTCCTTCTGGAGAACCTTCATCATCACTTGAGAGTATCTCAGAAATCTTCAGATTTTCAAATTCCAATTTGTCATGGCTTTCATCAGTTTGCAAAATTCCAAATTTCTTATCATCAAATGCAACATGAATTGATTCCATAACAATGTGAGTTCTGAGATTATAAACTTTGAAGGCCTTAGATGCTGAATATCCTAGAAAAATTGCTTCATCCGATTTGGCTTCAAATTTTCCAAGTTGTTCTGGATGAACTTTTAGGACATAGCATTTACATCCAAAGATGTGAAAATATTTCACACTTGGTTTCTTTCCTTTGATCATCTCATAGGGAGTCTTTCCATGACTATTTACCAAGGTACAGTTCTGAGTGAAACATGCAGTGTTAATAGCTTCTGCCCAAAAGTAGGTTGGAAGTTTTGCATCTGCAAGCATGGTTCTTGCTGCCTCTATGAGAGTCCTGTTCTTTCTTTCCACTACACCATTTTGTTGAGGTGTACCAGGTGCAGAAAACTGTTGAGTAATTCCATTGTCTGCACAAAACCCCTCCATTGTAGAATTCTTGAATTCTGTACCATTGTCACTCCTAAGTACTTTGACTTTGTACTCAGAGTTATTATGAATATTCTTGATGAGTTCAATGATTTGCTGAGGAGCTTCATCCTTCTTGTGTAGAAAGAACACCCATGTAAACCTTGTGAAATCATCCACCATAACTAGAGCATATCTTTTCTTGCTGATAGACATAATGTTTACTGGACCAAACAGATCAAGATGTAGCATGTGAAATGGTTCAGTAATTGAATTTTCAGTCTTGCTCTTGAAAGTGGTTCTTCTTTGCTTTCCAAACTGACATGCATCACAAAGTCCATCTTGCACAAAATTCGCCTGAGGTAGGCCTCTCACCAAATTGTATTTAACAAGTTGATTAAGCTTCTTGAAATTAAGATGTGAGAGCTTCTTGTGCCAATTCCAGCTTTCATCATTTGTTGCTTTGCTGTAGAGACATCTAACAATTCCTTTAGATGTATCACTTAAGCTGGCTTCATATATGTTACCATGCCTTTGACCAGTTAGAACAATGTCTCCATTCTGCATATTCAAGACTTTGCATCCTTCTCTGTCAAAGATTGATTTGTAACCTTTATCACCCAGTTGACTTATGCTTAAAAGAGTATGTTTCAAGCCTTCAACCAGTGCTACATTTTCTATGATGACATTTCCCAAAATAATTGAGCCATATCCCAGAGTTTCTCCTTTGTTGCCATCTCCAAAAGATATTACTGGGCCAGCTTTCCTCTCAAACTTTGTAAGCAGGGACTTCTTTCCAGTCATGTGTCCAGAGCATCCACTGTCCAAGATAATTGAATGCTTCTTTCCTGTGCCCTGCAAACAAAAAGTAACTAGTTAGAATTTTTTAGGACCCAACTTTGATTGGATCCTTTCTTACTAGATTTAGAGACAACAGATTTTGAAGATTTTGCCTTTATTTTACCTGTTGCAGAGTCAACTTTAGACTCTGATCTCACAAACTGTTTGTGACTAGGAGTTTCAGATTTCAAAGAATAATAGTCATAATACAGTTCATGATATTCTCTACACATGTAAATGGAATGAAGTAAACTACCACAATGATAACAAGCTTTTTGTGGTTGGTATTGAATTTTCTGAGTCTTGGGGAATCTGGACTCAGTTTTCCAAGAAGGTTTTTGATTGCAGTCTAGGGCCAAATGATTATGATTTCCACACTTATAGCATTTTTTCCTAGGTGCATCAGGTACATTCTTGTAATTATTCTCTTTGTTAATACCTTCTTTTCCATTCCTATTTCTCTTGATCTTGCTAGACTCTGAAAGATCATCTAATCTCTGTTTCAACTGAGACTTAGACAGAAACCCTATGTTTACATTCTTAGGTTTCTCTAACACTTTCTCATCTGAATAACTATTGTTAATTCTCTTGTGTACAACAGGGGTACCTTTTGAATCAACAAATTTAACATGATTAGGTTCAGAAACAATTTTCTTACCTTCAGATTTAGATGTGTTAGCTTCTACCTTACTATCATTATTGACAATAGCTACTTTTTCTTCTTGTCTAGCCTTATCAAAACCTAAACCATTAACCTTACCACGAATTCCACTCTCAAAGATTTCTATTGTCTTCTTACTGGAATTGTTAATGGTCTTAATCACATCTCTCTCTTCTTCTAGTTCTTTTCTGACATAGTCATAAGCCTCAAGAATTACACTATAATCATGCTTAGCTTTATCAGAACTCAACTTGTATTCTTCCATTTGAATTAATTCAGATTCAAGAAAATTATTTCTATCAACTAATTTATCATTCTTAACCTTAAGTTCATCTCTTTCACAAGTAAGAATTCTAAAATTAGTCATAAGATTCTTAAACTCAGCATGGATAGATCTAATTTCATCAGAATTTAAGCTATCAAATGAATCAAGAGAGTGAAGTGATACCTTATCAGAGGATGGAGAAGTTTTCTTTGGAGATCCAGGTTTGTCTGAACTATTGGCCATCAATGCAATGTTTTCATAATCCAATTCATCTTCAGAGTCACTGGAATCAGCCCAATCCTTCTGTGTGACCATAAGTGCATTACCCTTTCCTGAATTCCTAGGCTTCTTACACTCACTAGCAAAGTGTCCAAGCTCGCTGCAGTTAAAGCACTTGATCTTGGCCTTATCAAGCTTGACAATTGTACTTTTGCTCTTGTCACTCTTCTTCTCCTCCTTCTTTTGAAAAGGTCCTTTGCTAAATCTTCTCCTGTTGAATCTGCCTTTCTTGAAGGCTTTAGCAAACATAGCAAAGAGTTCTTGCATCTCAGATTCAGAATCATTGTTGTCAGAGTCCATATCAGTAGTCTCTGACTCAGAACTTTCTTTGCTTTTCTTCTTCCTCGAATTCTTTACAGCAATCTCTTCATGCTGTTCTTCAGGAAGCCTCTTTACTTCAGATTGAGCAGTAAGTGCAATAGTCTTCATCCTTCCTTCACTCCTGCTCTTCTTCTGCTGCTTGTCAAGTTCATAAGCTCTCAATTTTCCATAGACTGCCTCTAATGAAATCTCATCCAGATCATTAGCTTCCTCAATCGCAGATATCTTCTCATTGTAGAAATCAGGCAAAGCTTTCATGAACTTTGTATTCATGTCCTCCAAGTCGTAATATTTACCATGCATGGCCATCTCATTGATGAGTTTTGTAAACCTATCAAAGGTATCAGTAAGTGACTCACCAGACTTGGATTCAAAGTACTCATACTGTTGTATAAGTAATGTCCTCATATTCTTCCTCACAGGCTTAGTTCCTTCACACTGAACCTTAAGATTGTCCCATATATCCTTAGCAGTTTTACAAGAGAGAACATAATTAGTGAGAACAGAATCAAGACTATTGAATAATATGTTTCTCACTTTAGCATCTTTAAGAACACTCTCCTTGTCCTTATCTGACCATTCAGATTTTGGCTTCTCTGCTGTATGTTCTGGAACAACCTTACCATCAACCGTTGCTTGTCCAACGACCTTTGTTGGAACAAAAGGTCCATCTCTGATTCTGTCAAGATAATCAGGATCTGTTGCTTCCAGATGATGCAACATCTTTACTTCCCATAGAGTATATTCGTTTCTCTTGAGCATAGGAATCTTAGTATTCCCATCCTTGTAACCAGACATGATTGCAGATCTTTATGATTACTCGAAATCAACCTGCTCTGATACCAATTGTTAACTCGAATAACTTGTAGAAGGGGGGGGTTGAATACAAGTTATATAATCCTGTCTGATTTTTGCTTGATTATAAAAACAAGAATAAACGAATGAATCAAACTCTTGTTTGTATTAATAAGATCAAATACAAACTCTACCAAAGGTGTACAATACCTTTAGCAGCTGCTGACAATACAAATATCTCTCTGTTTGTTTCGAACTTCTCGAATACAAACCTTATACAGAGCTACGCACACGAACTCACAATTTCGTCTTATGCCTCACGAGCTACGCTCTTTACAATGATATTGAGAGAGTATTTATAATGCTACCTATCAACTAATAACAGAAATATATAATCTATACATGACAATGTTCTGCCTTCTAGTCGATAGTTTCCTTCAATAGAAAACTCTTTCCTTCATAACATCTTCTTGCTTGTTCTTCAAACAACGATCCTGTTTTATAGCACTTGCCAGTTTCTGTAGCATCCATAATGACATCATCAGTAACACGACTGATATCAGGATCTGCACACTGCATCAGTATCTGATCAACCATCAGTATTGGACACGTCATCAGGATTTGCTCTCTGTTCCTGACACGTAGTCTCCGATACACTGTTCATTCCTGATTAAACTATACAGATAACTGTTTTACACATAAAACCTATATACAGTGCTAAATCCTTTATAAGATCAGGATTACAAGAAGTATAATGTGTAAATTCTATTCTTAACATCACAACTTATGAATTATTCCTAACATATGAATTTTTTTAAAAAATTACAGCGTCACTAAAATCGTTACATCTTGACATCCGTGCGATTGGAACGTCGAAAAAATAATTAAAAAAAATAGATTCATCATTCTGGACAAGACTAGTTAATAAAAGAAAATAAATATCTAATGCAACACTTCAAACAGAAAATGCAACACTACTGATACCTAATGCAACGCTTCTGCCACGTCAGCAATTGTCACGTCCGCATTAGTGGGTCCCACTTCTGCCACGTCAGCAATTGTGGGTCCCACAATTGCCACATCAGCATGATGGGCCTCTTGACACGTCACCCTTGTGGGTCCCACACTGCCACGTCAGCAGTGGTGGGTCCCACACTGCCACGTCAGCAGTGGTGGGTCCCACATCTGCCACGTCATATTTTTTTAAAAAAATATAAATATATCTAATGCAACACTTCAAACAGCAAATGCAACACTACTGGTATCTAATGCAACGCTTCTGCTACGTCAGCAAATGCCACGTCAGCAAAGGTGGGCACCACTTCTGCCACATCAGCAATTGTAGGTCCCACAATTGTCACGTCAGCATGATGGGCCTCCTTCCACGTCACCCTTGTGGGTCCCACACTGCCACATCAGCAGTGGTGGGTCCCACATCTGCCACGTCATATTTTTTAAAAAATATATAAATATATCTAATGCAACACTTCAAACAGGAAATGCAACACTACTGGTATCTAATGCAATGCTTTCTGCCACGTTAGCAAATGCCATGTCAGCAAAGGTGGGCCCCACTTCTGCCATGTCAGCAAATGTGGGTCCCACAATTGCCACGTCAGCAAATGCCACGTCAGCACATGTGGGTCCCACTTCTGCCACGTCACCATTTATTAAAATAAAAAAATATCTAACGCAACGCCATCAGTTAGTGTTGCATAATGTGAAACACTGTGGGTAATACGCAACACTAAATTATATCTAACGCAACACCAGTTCAACTCAGTTGCAAAAGACCCAAAATTTCTATATAATGAAACGCTTTATGTGCAACGCTTTGTAAAAAGGGTTGCGTATGTGCGTTTATGGCGTAGTGCAAAGAGACTTCTTTCAGGTTGTTAGATATTGATTCGAGTGATGATCAGGATCTGGGCATTACTGATCAGATACTGATGCTGACGTCATCTGTAATACAATGTCAGTATTGGATTATTATCAGGATTAGAAGCTGGTCAGTATTTCGTGAAGATTCTCATCAGACCAGAGATCAAGGAAGATTGATTTAGAATATCTTGTAATTGATAGTGTAACCGTGTACTCTATATAAACACAGTTTAGGTTTTACATTATAGTAATCGCTTACACGATTTATCTTGTAACCTAGCAGCTCTTAAGAACATAGAAATTTCTTAATAGAGTTTTGTAACAGTTTTATATCAGAATTAATAAAGCTATTATTGATTCATACTTGTGTTATTTGTTTAAGTCGAAAATCTTATACAATTGTATTCAACCCCCCTTCTACAATTGTTATTTACTGGGCAACAATTGGTATCAGAGCGAAACTGATTAATATTAATCAGAAACGATCTTAAGATGTCGACAAGCAAGTATGAAAGCATCAAAATTCCAATTCTCAAGAAAACTGAGTATCCAACATGGAAAGTGAAAATGATGATGTATCTGGAAGCAACTGATCCTGACTATCTTGATAGGATCAATGATGGACCATTTCTTCCAACAAGACTAGTTACAAGAACAGAGACTGTTGCTGAACACTATGTCATTAAGGCAAAGAGTGAGTGGACGACAGAGGAAAAGGCTCAAGTACTCAAAGATACAAAGGTAAAAAATATTTTGCATAACAGTCTTGATAATGTCATGTCTAACAGGGTAATAGCATGCAAGACTGCAAAGAAAATTTGGGATACTTTGGAAACTCAATGCCAAGGTACTGAATCTATCAAAAGAAACAGAAGGGCTCTGTTGATTCAGGAGTATGAGCAGTTCGATGCTAAATCTGATGAAAGCCTTACTGATATGTATGATAGATTCTTGACTTTACTGAATAATCTATCACTAGTTGGCAAAGAGTATGATCCAGAGGACTCAAATACCAAGTTTCTCAGAGCTCTAACTGAGGAGTGGGATACTCAAGCTTCAATCATAAGGCATCAATATGATTTGAAGATGCTGTCTCTTGATGAAGTCTATGGGATGCTAAGAACCCATGATCTTGAGGTTCAACAGAGGAAGAACAAGAAAAATGTCAAAGCAAAATCTGTTGCTTTGAATGTTGAATCAAAATCAAAGGGAAAAGCTGAGGAGGTTTCTAACAGAAAGAGTAGAGTGGAAGAGTCAATTCCTGATGACTCATCATCAGATACTGATACTGAGTCTGATCCTGATACTGATGATGACTCTACTGATTCTGATATGATGGAAATGGTTGCTATGATAGTCAAGGGCTTCAAAAAGATGAAGTTCAGAAAGGCTAGGAAGCAAGGGAAATTTCAGAAGAAAACCTTCAATGCTGACAAAGACAGGTACAAGAAGAAAGAAGGTAAAAGCAGCAAATTTGACAAGTCAAAAATCAGATGCTATAACTGTGATGGAATGGGTCATTTTGCAACTGAGTGCAAGAAGACCAAAACCAAAGCTCTCATTTCTTCAAGCAAGGATTGGATGGACTCATCATCTGACTCTGAAGAAGAGAAAGTGAATTATGCTTTGATGGCTAAAACTGATGAGACTTCTGCTGGTGAAAATAAGGTATCTGAAGTTTTGTTTATTTTGATACTAATAATGTCTCTGAGCTAAGATCTTTTTTAAAATCTCTGCATATTAGTTTTAGGAGTCAATCTCTTGAAAATACTAGAATAAAATCTGAAATGGCAGAGGTTGTTAAGAGAAATGATCATCTAGAAGCTCAGTTAATTTTCTTGCAGGAAGTTCAAGCAGAATGTGATAATGCTAAACACATGAAACTTGAAACAGAGTTTAAATGTAATGAACTTGAAATGCAACTTAAAGAGGCAAATGAAAAACTCAGAACCTGGACACATTCTGGTACAAAAACTCATGAAATTATTACTGATAAAAAACTGGAAAGAGTGTCTAGGTTATAAGCCAGAGAATGAGAAAAAGGACAAAGAAAAAGTTGTTTCATCTAATCCAGGAAGAGTTATAGTAGATGACTCAACAAATCCAAAAACCTACAGATATGTTACAGACAGTACTAAAACCAAATTAAAACCTGTTAATTATGTGTATCCAGAAATTCCCAAATCTACTTCAGAAAAGGGATCTACTTCTACACATCATTCTGAGTCTAGAACTGTCAAAAACAAAAATGTAGGTCTTTTGTCCAAGAAATAATTAAGGGATAGAATCTGTGATGTAACAGATAGGAAGAGAGTTCCAACTGTCAAAAGGAACAGGAATGGTAAAGTTGGAATAAACAAGGAGAGTAATTATAAGTATATTCCAAATGCACCAATAAAAGTATGCTTTAACTGTGGTAACTCTAATCATCTTTTTATTGATTGCAGGAGGAGTAAAAAGAAGCCAACTGTAGTTCCTAAGTCTGACATTAGGAATAAATCAGTATTTTATAAATCACAGAATCCTTGTTTCCATTGTGGCAGTAAATGGCATTCTATTTATACATGTGAAGAATACCATAATTTGTACTATAATTATTATGAGCCTTTGCCTAAGTTCAATAAAAGTGCAAATTTTGGAAAAACAAAGAACTTGAATACTAATCATGCATCTGTTAAGAAAAAGATTAATTCTGATGGACTTAATCCTGATGAAGGTGTCTTTACAAGAAAATCTTCTGTGCTAAAAATGTTAAGTTGCATGAAAAGAGAACCCAACAAGTGTGGGTTCTTAAAAATTCTAACTGAGTTCTTTGTGATTCTGATTGCGGGGTAAAAAGAAAAATGTGTTAGTCATGGATAGTGGATGCTCTGTGCACATGACTGGAGACAAAACCTTGCTATCAGAATTTGAGGAGAAGGCTGGCCCAACTGTGTCTTATGGAGATGGCAACATTGGACAAACTTTGGGATATGGCAGTATTGTAATTGGAAATGTCATCATTGAAAAAGTAGCTCTGGTGAAAGGACTCAAGCACAATCTGTTAAGTGTCAGTCAAATCACAGACAGAGGTTATCGTGTCAATTTCAATGATACTCATTTTGAAGTTATCAGCAAATCTTCAGGAAAGGTTGCATTAACTGGTCAAAGACATGGTAACATTTATGAAGCCAACATTCACACCAATACTGAAAATCCAACTACATGCCTCATCAGTAAAGCTTCTGTAGATGAAAGTTGGAATTGGCATAAGAAGCTTTCTCATCTCAACTTCAACAATATAAATGAGTTGGTTAAGAAAGACTTGGTAAGAGGATTACCAAAGGCTCTATATACTCCTGATGGACTCTGTGATGCTTGTCAGAAGGCTAAACAGAGAAGGACATCATTCAAGAGTAAATCTGAATCCTCAATTGATGAACCATATCACATGCTTCACCTTGACTTGTTTGGACCAGTGAATATTATGTCCATCAGTAAGAAAAGGCATACTCTAGTCATTGTTGATGAATATACTAGATTTACCTGGGTTTATTTTCTGCACAGAAAAGATGAAACTGCTGAAATACTGCTGGACCATGTGAGACTTATTGAAACTGGCACAAAATACAAAGTCAAGATTCTGAGAAGTGATAATGGGACTGAATTCAAGAATTCAGCAATGGAAGAGTTCTGCAAATACAAAGGAATAGTTCAACAATTCTCTGCTCCTGGCACACCTCAGCAAAATGGAGTAGTTGAAAGAAAGAACAGGACTCTTATTGAAGCTGGCAGAACTATGTTGGAGGAAGCTAAACTACCTACATATTTTTGGGCAGAAGCAGTCAACACAGCATGCTACACTCAGAACATCACTCTAATCAACAGACATGGTGTAACTCCTTATCAGATGATTAAGGAAAAGAAGCCAAGTTTGAAGCATTTACATGTGTTTGGCTGCAAGTGCTTTGTTCTAAGACCTCATCCTGAACAGCTAGGAAAATTTTAGACAAAAGCTGATGAGGCCATCTTTATTGGCTATCCAACAACAAGAGCCTTAAAGTCTACAATCTAAGAACAAAGACAGTCATGGAGTCTATTAACGTATCTTTTGATGATAGAAAGATAACAGGAATAAAAGAAGACTCTCATGATAGTTTGATTTTTGCAAATGAAGCTACCAAGAATTCTGATGAAGTCATGTCAGATACTGATACTCTGTCAGATCCTGACGATCGATCAATTCCTGATCGAACACCTGTTACTGATGATGACTCAAATAATGCAAATGTTGAGGGGGAGCAAGAGCAAGACATCACCAGTACTGATACAACTCAAACATCAAGTAGAGACTCATCAGAAACAGATTCAAGTGACAATCCTGACAGTATATCAGGAAGAGATAGCACTATCTCAGGGGGAGCTTCTAGCAATTCTAGTTCTTTTGAAGAAAACACCAATCCAGGGGGAGCATCCAGTTCAAGAAATGACTTACCATCAGCAAGGAAATGGACTAAAAGTCATACTCTTGATTTAATCATTGGGAATCCTGAAGCAGGTGTTAAGACAAGAAGTGCAACTCAGAATGAATGCTTATATAATAACTTTCTGTCAAAGGAGGAGCCTAAGAAAGTTGAAGATGCACTTAAGGATGCTGATTGGGTGACATCTATGCAAGAAGAACTGAATGAGTTTGAAAGAAATGAAGTCTGGAAACTTGTACCAAGGCCCAAGGGAAGGTCTATTGTGGGTACAAAGTGGGTATTCAGAAACAAGACTGATTCAGATGGCACAATTGTGAGGAACAAAGCAAGACTAGTAGCAAAGGGGTATTCTCAACAGGAAGGAATAGATTATGATGAGACTTTTGCTCCTGTTGCAAGACTAGAGGCCATCAGAATTTTTCTGGCATATGCAGCCCACAAGAAGTTCAAAGTGTTCCAGATGGATGTAAAAAGTGCATTTCTCAATGGAGAACTGGAAGAGGAGGTATATGTTGAGCAACCTCCTGGCTTCATTGATCTCAAATATCCAGATCATGTCTATAGACTGGATAAAGCACTTTATGGACTAAAGCAAGCTCCAAGAGCCTGGTATGAAACCCTAGCTCAATTCTTACTGGAAAGTGGATTCAATAGAGGTACAATTGATAAAACCTTGTTTTATTTGAATCATGGTAAGGATTTGCTGTTAGTTTAAATATATGTTGATGATATCATTTTTGGGTCAACTAACACTAAGCTGTGTGAGAAGTTTTCAAAGCTAATGCAGTCTAGATATCAAATGAGCATGATGGGAGAAATGAGCTATTTCTTAGGTCTGCAAGTTAAACAGACTGATGATGGGATTTTTATCAATCAGTCAAAGTACACAAAGAATTTACTAAAAAGGTTTAACATGCAAGACAGCTCTACAACTTCAACTCCTATAGCTACAGCTACAAAGCTTGATCCTGATCAAGGAACTGAGGTAGATGTAACCAACTACAGAGGAATGATTGGCTCACTCTTATATCTAACTGCTAGCAGACCAGATATCATGTATGCAACCTGTCTATGTGCAAGATTTCAAGCAAATCCCAAGGAACCACATCTCATTGCTGTGAAAAGGATTTTCAGATATCTTAAGGGCACTTCTTCTCTTGGCCTTTGGTACGCTAGAGAATCAGACTTTAGTTTATGTGGTTATTCAGATGCTGATTTTGTAGGATGCAAAATAGACAGGAAAAGTACTTCAGGCAGTTGTCAGTTTCTTGGAGGAAGACTAGTTTCTTGGTTTAGTAAAAAGCAAAAGTCTATCTCCACATCAACTGCAGAAGCTGAGTACATTGCTGCTGGAAGCTGTTGTGCTCAGATCATGTGGATGAGAAATCAGCTAATGGACTATGGTTTGTCATTTTCAAAAATACCTATTTATTGTGATAACCAAAGTGCTATTGCTATGACAGGAAATCCAGTTCAACATTCTCTTACAAAGCACATCAGTATCAGGTATCACTTCATAAGAGAACAAGTACTGGAAGGGACAATTGAACTTCATTTTGTTCCTACTGATCAACAGTTAGCTGATATATTCACCAAGCCACTACCTGAGACTACTTTTACAAAGTTGGTGAATGAACTTGGAATGGTAAACTATGGCAGTACTTGAGAGAAAGAAGTCATCAGATACTGACAACTTGCAAATACTAATGGAAAGTCAATCCTGACAGTGGTCAACGTCGAATCCTGATGCAACGATTCGATCATCAGTATTATGTTCAGAATCTAACTGTCTTCGTTTTATCTCAATTTTCTGATTCAAGCTATGATTAATGTTATTGAATTCCTGATAATGTGATCACTTTAATTAGTCCTCATATTTATTTCTCAGATAACATGATAAATCAGGAAAACATTGAATAGAATAGAAAAACTAAATTTTTCATTGATAATAAGAAAGAGATTACATTCAAAGATTACATCTTTTTTGTTCTCTATCTGCTAATCTATTCAACAGGAAATAAAAGACCAATCCACTCCATTGTTAGTAGCCATCCCAGATCCCATCTTTGCCACTTTGTTTGGGTGGAAGTTGACAGGGATAAGGTTATTTTTGGTGACATATTCATTAACAATGGTTGATGGAGTTGGATGAGGATGCCTTATATGAAAGCCATGCTAATGTTGCTTGGAGGGTAGCATCGATGTCGATCACTTTTGCAGGTTTTTCCTTCTCGATTTCTTCGAGACCTGCATCCATCTGCAACCAGAGAGTCTCAAGTTGTCTTTCCCAGTCGAAAGCATCAAACTCTTCACGAGTATAGCTTGTTAGGAATAATTCATAAGTTGTGATGTTAAGAATAGAATTTACGCATTGTACTTCTTGTAATCCTGATCTTATAAAGGATTTAGCACTATATATAGGATTTATGTGTAAGAAAGTTATCTGTACAGTTTAGTCAGGAATGAACAGTGTATCAGAGACTACATGTCAGGAACAAAGAGCAAATCCTGATGACGGTCTAATACTGATGATGATCAGATACTGATGCAAGATGAAATCCTGATATCAGTCTTGTTACTGATGATGTCATTATGGATGCTACAGAAACTGGCAAGTGCTATAAAACAGGATAGTTGTTTGAAGAACAAGCAAGAAGATATTATGAAGGAAAGAGTTTTCTATTGATGGAAACTATCGACTAGAAGGCAGAACATTATCATGTATAGATTATATCTTTCTGTTAGTAGTTGATAGGTAGCATTATAAATACTCTCTCTATATCATTGTAAGAATAGTCGTCGAACAAGTGTGTTGTGAGTTCGTGTGCGTAGCTCTGTATAAGGTTTGTATTCGAGAGTTCGAAACAAACAGAGAGAGAGATTTGTATTGTTAGCAGCTGCTAAAGGTATTGTACACCTTTGGTAGAGTTTGTATTTGATCTTATTAATACAAACAAAGTTTGATTCATTCGTTTATTCTTGTTCATATAATCAAGCAAAAATCAGACACGATTATATAACTTGTATTCAACCCCCCCCCCTTCTACAAGTTATTCGAGTTAACAATTAGTATCAGAGCAGGTTGATTTTGAATAATCATAAAGATCTGCAATCATGTCTGGTTACAAGGATGGGAATACTAAGATTCCTATGCTCAAGAGAAACGAATATACTCTATGGGAAGTAAAGATGTTGCATCATCTGGAAGCAACAGATCCTGATTATCTTGACAGAATCAGATATGGACCTTTTGTTCCAACAAAGGTCGTTGGACAAGCAACTGTTGATGGTGTGGTTGTTCCAGAACATACAGCAGAGAAGCCAAAATCTGAATGGTCAGATAAAGACAAGGAGAATGTTCTTAAAGATGCTAAAGTGAGAAACATATTATTCAACAGTCTTGATTCTATTCTCACTAACTATGTTCTCTCTTGTAAAACTGCTAAGGATATATGGGACAATCTTAAGGTTCACTGTGAAGGAACTAAGCCTGTCAGGAAGAATATGAGGACATTACTTATACAACAGTATGAGTACTTTGAATCCAAGTCTGGTGAGTCACTTACTGATACCTTTGATAGGTTTACAAAACTCATCAATGAGATGGCCATGCATGGTAAATATTATGACTTGGAGGATATGAATACAAAGTTCATGAAAGCTTTGCCTGATTTCTACAATGAGAAGATATCTGCAATTGAGGAAGCTAATGATCTGGATGAGATTTCATTAGAGGCAGTATATGGAAAATTGAGAGCTTATGAACTTGACAAGCAGCAGAAGAAGAGCAGGAGTGAAGGAAAGATGAAGAAGAGCAGAAGAAGAGCAGCTGAAGAACAGCATGAAGAGATTGCTGTAAAGAATTCAAGGAAGAAGAAAAGCAAAGAAAGTTCTGAGTCAGAGACTACTGATATGGACTCTGACAACAATGATTCTGAATCTGAGATGCAGGAACTCTTTGCTATGTTTGCTAAAGCTTTCAAGAAAGGTAGATTTAACAGGAAAAGATTTAGCAAAGGACCTTTTCAAAAGAAGGAGGAGAAGAAGAGTGACAAAGGCAAAAGTACAATTGTCAAGCTTGATAAGGCCAAGATCAAGTGCTTTAACTGCAGCGAGCTTGGACACTTTGCTAGTGAGTGTAAGAAGCCTAGGAATTCAGGAAAGGGTAATGCACTTATGGTCACACAGAAGGATTGGGCTGATTCCAGTGATTCTGAAGATGAATTGGATTATGACAACATTGCATTGATGGCAAATGGTTCAGACAAACTTGGATCTCCAAAGAAAACTTCTCCATCCTCTGTTAAGGTATCACTTCACTCTCTTGATTCATTTGATAGCTTAAATTCTGATGAAATTAGATCTATCCATGCTGAGTTTAAGAATTTTATGACTAATTTTAGAATTCTTACTTGTGAAAGAGATGAACTTAAGGTTAAGAATGATAAATTAGTTGATAGAAATAATTTTCTTGAATCTGAGTTAATTCAAATGGAAGAATACAAGTTAAGTTCTGATAAAGCTAAGCATGATTATAGTGTTATTCTTGAGGCTTATGACTATGTCAGAAAAGAACTAGAGGAAGAGAGAGATGTGATTAAGACCATTAACAATTCCAGTAAAAAGACTATAGAAATCTTTGAAAGTGGAATTCGTGGTAAGGTTAATGGTTTAGGTTTTGATAAGGCTAGACAAGAAGAAAAAGTAACTATTGTCAATGATGATAGTAAAATAGAAGCTAGCACATCTAAATCTGAAGGTAAGAAAATTGCTTCTGAACCTAATCATGTTAAATTTGTTGATTCAAAAGGTACCCCTGTTGTACACAATAGGATTAACAATAGTAATTCAGATGAGAAAGTGTTAGAGAAACCTAAGAATGTAAACATAGGGTTTCTGTCTAAGTCTCGGTTGAAACAGAGATTAGATGGTCTTTCAGAGTCTAGCAAGATCAAAAGAAATAGGAATGGAAAAGAAGGTATTAACAAAGAGAATAATTACAAGAATGTACCTGATGCACCTAGGAAAAAATGCTCTAAGTGTGGAAATCATAATCATTTGGCCCTAGACTGCAATCAAAAACCTTCTTAGAAAACTGAGTCCAGATTCCCCAAGACTTAGAAAATTCAATACCAACCACAAAAAGCTTGTTATCATTGTGGTAGTTTACTTCATTCCATTTACATGTGTAAAGAATATCATGAACTGTATTATGACTATTATTCCTTGAAATCTGAAACTCCTAGTCACAAACAATTTGTGAAATCAGAGTCTAAGGTTGACTCTGCAACAGGTAAAATAAAAGCAAAATTCTCAAAGCCTGTCGTTTCTAAATCTAGTAAGAAATGATCCAATCAAAATTGGGTCCTAAAAAATTCTAACTAGTTACTTTTTGTTTGCAGGGCACAGGAAAAAAGCATTCAATTATCTTGGACAGTGGATGCTCTGGACATATGACTGGAAAGAAGTCCCTGCTTACAAAGTTTGAAAGGAAAGCTGGCCCAGTAATATCTTTTGGAGATGGCAACAAAGGAGAAACTCTGGGATATGGCTCATTTGTTTTGGGGAATGTCATCATAGAAAATGTAGCACTGATTGAAGGCTTGAAACATACTCTTTTAAGCATAAGTCAACTGGGTGATAAAGGTTACAAATCAATCTTTGACAAAGAAGGATGCAAAATCTTGAATATGCAGAATGGAGACATTGTTCTAACTGGTCAAAGACATGGTAACATATATAAAGCCAGCTTAAGTGATACATCTAAAGGAATTGTTAGATGTCTCTACAGCAAAGCAACAAGTGATGAAAGCTGGAATTGGCACAAGAAGCTCTCACATCTTAATTTCAAGAAGCTTAATCAACTTGTTAAGCACAATCTGGTGAGAGGCCTACCTCAGGCAAATTATGTGCAAGATGGACTTTGTGATGCATGTCAGCTTGGAAAGCAGAGAAGAACCACTTTCAAGAGCAAGACTGAAAATTCAATTACTGAACCATTTCACATGCTACATCATCTGTTTGGTCCAGTAAACATTATGTCTATCAGCAAGAAAAGATATGCTCTAGTGATAGTGGATGATTTCACAAGGTTTACATGGGTGTTCTTTCTACACAAGAAGGATGAAGCTCCTCAGCAAATCATTCAACTTGTAAAGAATATTCAGAATAACTCTGAGTACAAAGTTAAAGTACTTAGGAGTGACAATGGTACAGAATTCAAGAATTCTACAATGGAGGGGTTTTGTGCAGACAATGGAATCACTCAACAGTTTTCTGCACCTGGTACACCTCAACAGAATGGTGTAGTGGAAAGAAAGAACAGGACTCTCATAGAGGCAGCAAGAACCATGCTTGCAGATGCAAAACTTCCAACCTACTTTTGGGCAGAAGCTATTAACACTGCATGTTTCACCCAAAACTGTACCTTGGTAAATAGTCATGGAAAAACTCCCTATGAGATGATCAAAGGAAAGAAACCAAGTGTGAAATATTTTCACATCTTTGGATGCAAATGCTATGTCCTAAAAGTTCATCCAGAACAACTTGGAAAATTTGAAGCCAAATCGGATGAAGTAATTTTTCTAGGATATTCAGCATCTAAGGCCTTCAAAGTTTACAATCTCAGAACTCACATTGTTATGGAATCAATTCATGTTGCATTTGATGATAAGAAATTTGGAATTCTGCAAACTGATGAAAGTCATGACAAATTGGAATTTGAAAATCTGAAGAATTCTGAGATACTCTCCAGTGATGATGAAGGTTCTCAAGAAGGAATTTCTATTGCTTCTCAAAGGAATGCTACTGTTGAGGGGGAGCAAATAAATCAAAGAGAACACAGTGATCATCAGGAGCAGACTAGCCTTTCAGAGTCTACTCCATCAGGAATTGACGTTTCAGAGTCTACTCCATCAGGAACTGATCTTTCAGAGTCTACTGAGGAAAGATCAGTAACTAGCAGTAATATGGAATCTACTGATTCTATTGATCAAAGGAGAGTTTTTGAAGGTAGAGAGAATTCTTCTACAAGAGATACCACTAACTTAGGGGGAGGGACTAGCAGAGTTAATCTACCACCCGTTAGAAAATGGACAAAGGATCATACTGAAGATTTGATTATTGGTGATCCAAATAGTGGTGTTCGAACTAGAAGATCAATTCAAAATGAATGCTTGTATAGTTGCTTTCTCTCAAAGAATGAACCTAAGAAGGTTGAAGAAGCCTTACAGGATCCTGATTGGGTAATTGCAATGCAGGAGGAGTTAAATGAGCTTGAGAGAAACAAAGTCTGGAAACTGGTACCAAGACCTAAAGATAGATCTATTGTTGGTGCAAGATGGGTTTTCAGAAACAAGCTAGATGAATCTGGTATGATTGTAAGAAACAAAGCTAGACTGGTGGCCAAGGGTTATTCTCAGGAAGAAGGCATTGATTATGATGAGACCTTTGCACCTGTAGCAAGATTAGAAGCAATCAGAATGTTTCTTGCATTTGCAGCTCATTCAAAATTCAAGGTATACCAGATGGATGTAAAGAGTGCTTTTCTAAATGGCAAACTAGATGAGGAAGTGTATGTGGAACAGCCACCTGGATTTGTTGATCCAAAGTTTCCAAATCATGTCTACAAACTTGACAAGGCACTCTATGGACTAAAGCAGGCACCAAGAGCATGGTATGAGACTTTGTCTACATTTCTTCTTGAAAATGGCTTCACAAGAGGTACACTTGACAAAACTCTATTCTTTAGAAAGATAAAAGGTGAATTGCTTTTAGTTCAAGTTTATGTTGATGATATTATTTTTGGTTCTACTAATGAAAAGTTGTGTGCTAAGTTTAGCAAGCTTATGCAGTCTAAGTATCAGATGAGCATGATGGGTGAATTAAATTATTTCTTAGGCTTGCAGGTCAAACAGACTGAGACTGGTATTTTCATTAATCAGTCAAAGTATATCAAAGATCTTATAAAAAGGTTTGACTTTCAAGACTGTGCAGTTGCAAAAACACCCATGGCAACAGCCACTAAACTAGACTCTGATCCTAAGGGGAAGAGTGTGGATAATACTAGTTATAGAGGCATGATAGGCTCATTGTTATATCTAACTGCAAGTAGGCCAGATATAATGTTTTCTACCTATTTATGTGCTAGATTCCAAAGTGATCCTAAGGAATCTCATTTAATTGCTGTGAAGAGAATTTTTAGATATCTCAAAGGAACTCCAGATCTTGGTTTGTGGTATCCTAGAGAATCTGATTTCTTTCTAATTGGCTATTCAGACTCTGATTATGCAGGGTGTAAGATAGACAGGAAAAGCACTACAGGTACATGTCAATTCTTGGGAAATAGATTGATTTCTTGGGCAAGCAAGAAGCAACAATCTGTTTCAACCTCAACTGCAGAAGCTGAGTACATAGCAGCAGGCAGTTGTTGTGCACAGCTCCTTTGGATAAGAAATCAGTTGATGGATTATGGTATGACACTTAGTAATATTCCTATGTTTTGTGATAATACTAGTGCTATTAAAATTGCAGAAAATCCAGTTCAACATTCAAGGACTAAGCACATTGATGTCAGGTATCATTTTATTAGAGAACATATTGAGAATGGTACTGTGGAACTTCAGTTTGTTCCTACTGACAAACAGCTTGCAGATATTCTAACTAAACCACTTGATGAGACTACATTCAGTAGATTAGTAAGTGAGTTAGGAATGTTAAATTTTTAGATTGTTAACATCTGCAATAGTAGCAAGGTATGTTGTTTTTATCTTATAGACTTGATATTCTTGTCAGGATCTATATTTGATTGTTAAATGCTTTAGCTATAACACTTTGCCTTGATAAATTTCAGTATTTATAAGACTTGTTAATAATCATCAGGATTAGATTTGTTATCAGGATGCTGACGTCATCAGTATTGTGTCAGTATCAGGATTATGAAAATTGTTTCAGATCCTCACGTTTACTTTGTGTAGTAATCTAATTCTGTGATATGTTAAGTCTATGCCAGCATGTTTGATATCTGCATACTGATAATTTATACATCATTCAATAATCAAAAGACAAGTAGATAACAAGTAATTGTATTTTCATTAATTGAAAGTATTACATATATGGAAATGAAATACAACATCTTTTTGTCTAATTTCTACTGATAATTCTATACTTGTCTATTGATATGAATTCTGAGGTACAGGACAAGGAGTATCTCAAGAAATCCATCAGGGGATTGAATAGCCTCGTCTACTCTTGAAATCCTTGTCTGGGCGACTTGAATGAGAGCAGCTAACTTAAATGAATAGCATCTCCATCAAGATCAACCTCAGACTCTCGGCCAAATTCTTCATCCTCAAGTTTTGAGGAGGTTAGGGGAAGATTGTATCCAATAGATGGATGTTCTAGGAAAAACCTCTGGATATTATCGGAAACCAATCCATCCATGATTAGTTCGATGAGAAGAGTCATCTTTTCAAAGAGATGATCAAGAACAGGATGTTCATCGATCGTGAAAAATATAAAGAATGGGTTTGAATGGAATTTTGGTTTGAGGAGCATTGTTGAGAAGAAAAGAAATTGAAAGGTTTATGGAGAATGGCATAAGGCGTCTGGTTCTTTTAAAGAAAGACGTGAGAAGCTGAACAGTCACTTGGAAGTTTTAATGAAGTCAGATGCTAATTATTGCGTGTGACTGTATTTCTTGTTTTCAAGAAATATTGAATATATTTAACCAATTGATTTTTGTTCAGATTAATTGTTTATTTCTTTTTTTTTTCAGATAAAAGAAAAATGCCACGTGGAAACTCCATATTAAGTCTCTGGAATCAGGATGATATTGATCAGGATTTCATGTGTGACCATCAGGATTTGAGAATTATTATATTTTTAAATCACATTGTATTTTGTGATTATTTTGATGAGAGGTCAACAGGAAAAGGAAGCTGATCAATATTGATTTTTATCTTGATAATACCCTGATTTATTTCATGAAAATCAATTTTGGATTTTATTTTCCAAAAATCGTGGGTAACCGCACTTTTCAGGGACTGACACCTGTCAATCTACGTGTCAATGTGTGATAGTGGTCTGAAAGATTTGTGAAATATATTTGTTTTGAAACTCTAATCGTGTAATTGCTTTCTCTAATTTTACATTCTCTAAAGCAAAAACACTCTTGAGTTTTCAAAATCACTAATCCATTTCAAGAATTTTTCAAGTTCTTTTCAGATCAAAAATGGCAGCTCAGAGAAGATTACCTAAATCAGTAGCCTTCAAGTTTGGTGACTTCAATTTTATGACAAACAATCATGTAGCAGCTATCACCAACAAGGAAGGAGTGTCATCTGATTTTCATCCAATCATGGACTTTCTGGCGTATGGACCTTTAAGTTTTGCATTGACAGCATCTCCACAAATTAATCAAGCAGCTATTTCACAAGCTTGGGAGAATGCTGAGGTAATTGATTCTACTCAGAGTCAATCAGGTAAGATTGTTTTACATTTAGGACAAGATTCTTTTGACATTACTGAATCTGTTGTTAATTCGGTACTTTGCTTACCTGTTACTGATAATTATGCAAGTGAACCATCTGGTGATAATGTAAGAACTATGTTGTCTGAATTAGGTTATAGTGGACCTCTAGACAACATGAGCTAGTTGAATAGGTCTTTTCTTAGAAAGGAATGGTCTTTTTACTTTGATCAAATTGCTAAATGTTTTACTGGTAAATGTAGTTCTTTTCAGCAAATTACTTCTGTTACATCACATATTGCTTATAGTTCGCTTTATGGCAGAGTAATTAACATTGGCCACATTATCTTAAGTCAGATGAGTATTAAACTTGAGTTTAGAGATCAAAACAAGAAAATGGTTTATTATCATAGATTTATGCGAATGTTTATTAACCATTTTATTCCTGATGTTGAAGCTAGATTTGGTAGGGAACATTGTGTTTCTTCTTATGAACAGCAAAAGAGAATTTTCTCTGACATTACAAAGAAGGACAATGAAAAGAATCTAGATGAAATACCTGCAATTCATTATCCACATCATTTTCAGGTAATTCTTAAAACTCATCTTCCTACTCTCTACAATTCTTCTTTCTTTTGTGGTGAAATGGCTCAGGAATATCATTTGGAGGAGAACCCACCTGTGTCTACCCAAGTAGCCCAAAACATTATAGTCTCTGAAACAATTCAAGAACCAAATTTTGATCCACAGCCTATTGTTTCAAAGAAACCAACCTCTGGTGTTTCTCAAAAGACATCAGTTGTAAGGAAGAGAAGATTTGTTGTGTCAAGTAGTAGTAATTCTAGTGAATATGATGATGATTTAACTCTTGCTGAGAGAGCAGAATTGAAGGCTGCAATTCAACTTTCTCTGTTAGCACAAAGAGATGAAAAACCTAGCCACAGTCAGGCTGCAGTCTCCCAAAAGGCTGTAGTTCTTAAAAAGGGAAAACAGTTACTGGATACTGTCTCTCAAAAGACTGTGTCTATTGAACAAAGATCTCATCCCAAGATCACTTCTGTGTCTACACCTCTTGAGTCTTCTCAGGATAAATCTTTTGCTCACTATACCAGGAGAACAAGGAGAAAGATTCAATTGTCACCTACACGCACAGAGTCTAGTCCAACTAATATCATGCAGGTCTCTACAAATGAAGCTATAATTAAGTCAGCAAATGACCATAGAGATCTGGATATTGATTCTTCATGGGAAACTACATTATCATACAGACTGGCTATGGGACTAATTTCTCTCAAAGTGAAGTTGTCAAGGCCTGTTCTAGATTTTTTGGTTGAAAGAGTACCAAAACTTTTATTTCCAGATGAATATGGACTTCTACATCAAAGACTTGACTTAATGAAGATGTATTTCTATGTATCTGTCAGAAGACAATTAGTCAAGAAATTTGGACTCTCGAAGCATGTTGCACTTCAATCACTTCATGCATATTTATTTGACAAAGATGTCATTATTGAAGATGCCTCAGCTCAAGGTGAACAACTGGAGGAAGTAGATAGAGGGAAGCAGTCAACAGAAGATACTATTGCACCAGTGGTGAATAGTAGGAAAGATCAGATCACAGTCACTGCAACACAAGAACCATCTAGTCAGAGGAAGGATGACTCAGGAGTTGTGATAGCTGATGTTGAAAGGACTTCTGTGATGACTGAGAATGCAAGTGAGATACCCTATGATATGGGAGGAATGACTTTGGTTTATTTTTCTGAAGATCAAACAAATTTTTTTCAGTCAGAGTCTATCCACCTTGAGGATAAGTCTCAGCAAACAACACTTAAAGACGGTGATGTACTAACTATGGTGTCTAATGAAGTATTACTGAAGACATCAGAGTCTAGTAAAGAACCTGAAAGTGGTATACTGGAGCCTGTAGTCTCTGGAAGGAAAGAAGATGATTGTAAGGGTTCAGAGATTATAGCAGCTCACTCCTTGGAGAAAACCTCAAGGCCCTTGCCATATGAGGAACCCTCTCTCCATGTGAGTTCAGGTATAAAAACTCCTTCTAAACCCTATTTTTCTGTAGGTCATGAGAGCAGTTATCCAAATTTGAGTGATACACTTGAAAAGATGGACTTAGATCCACAAACTGTGAGGCTGGCTCCTGACCAGGCAAAAGGTGAGGTAGAAAGAGTGTTGACTTTAGTAAGTCAAAGTGAGAATGAGGGTATGGATGATCAACTCTATAGTGAGGGAGAGAAAATTAGGGAACCATCATTTGATTTCTGGGATCAGGTTTTTCCTGAATCTTGGTCTGAAAATTTGGATATGGATGCTGGTACTTATTCATTCATCAAAATGTATCAGAAGAATGACCTAGCACATCACAATGCAAAGCTAGAAGTAAAAGCTCAGAAGCAAAAGGAGAGGCTTGCAGGAATCATTAACAGAAGATGTGCTAGGATAAAGCAATCTCTTGATACATATGTACCAGATAAAGTTCCTAATGATCCTAGTGTTCCTTTGTATGTACTTCCAATATCAGCTATAATTGAGACATCTACAGTCTCTGATCACTCTAAGGAGGAGTCAGGATTTGAAGATGTTAGTACACAGAATACTGGTGAAGGAGATGATGATCATGTTTCAGCTCCAGATCAAAAAGATGAAGATGTTGATACTTCTAATCAGGTTTTATTACTTGAATATCATACAACTCAAGCAACTTCTTCTACGAGACTTGAAGATACAGTTCTTTCTGATTCTGATACTGAAGATACTAGAAGCACTTCCAACATTGAAGTTTATTCTGATATTTTGAAAGATATTCAGAATTCTCAAATTGTTATTCAAACAAGACTTCAATCACTTGAAGATAACCAAGTCACAATTATGGAAAATCAAACAGTTCTGATGAATATCATTTGTTCTGTTTCTGAATCTCTTGGAATTAATGTTGCTGATGTCAAAAAGGGGGAGATAAAGACAATTCAAAGACAACAACAACACCACCAGACTGGGGGAGATAAAGAGCAGACAAAGGGAAGTAAAAAGAAGAACTAGGAGTGATAGTGGTGAATCTTAGCTAGGAAGTGGTAAAGGAAGAGCAGCATTAATAGTTAAAATTCTTCTTCTAAGTACTAGATAAACGTCTACATCTGGGAAGGAGGTACTTAACTTCATAATTCTACATTCATAAATTCTATTCTGGTTGTATTGTTATATGTTTTGACATTCACAACTTAGATTTATGCTTCAGATTTTAAAGCATAAATAGGGGGAGATTGTTAGGAATAATTCATAAGTTGTGATGTTAAGAATAGAATTTACGCATTATACTTCTTGTAATCCTGATCTTATAAAGGATTTAGCACTATATATAGGATTTATGTGTAAGAAAGTTATCTGTACAGTTTAGTCAGGAATGAACAGTGTATCAGAGACTACATGTCAGGAACAAAGAGCAAATCCTGATGACGGTCTAATACTGATGATGATCAGATACTGATGCAAGATAAAATCCTGATATCAGTCTTGTTACTGATAATGTCATTATGGATGCTACAGAAACTGGCAAGTGCTATAAAACAGGATCGTTGTTTGAAGAACAAGCAAGAAGATATTATGAAGGAAAGAGTTTTCTATTGATGGAAACTATCGACTAGAAGGCAGAACATTGTCATGTATAGATTATATCTTTCTGTTAGTAGTTGATAGGTAGCATTATAAATACTCTCTCTATATCATTGTAAGAAGAGTCATCGAATAAGTGTGTTGTGAGTACGTGTGTGTAGCTCTGTATAAGGTTTGTATTCGAGAGTTCGAAACAAACAGAGAGATAGATTTGTATTGTTAGCAGCTGCTAAAGGTATTGTACACCTTTGGTAGAGTTTGTATTTGATCTTATTAATACAAACAAAGTTTGATTCATTCGTTTATTCTTGTTCATATAATCAAGCAAAAATTAGACACGATTATATAACTTGTATTCAACCCCCCCCCCTTCTACAAGTTATTCGAGTTAACATAGCTAAATATGTCTCTTTTCTCTAAGAGATGGAGATTCTTCTCTTTGATTGTAAGGTTCGACATTGTTGTAAAATTTTGCTGTGAAGGGTTTTTCTTATTTTTCTTTCAGGAGAGAATGAAGGGTTAAGGAAGTAAGTGGACAAGTCTCTAAGATTAAATAGAGAAGGGTGGAACAAGAATATGAAACGATTCATATTTCTGGTGTAAGTACCAGGTATTATTTGATTGTGATGTTTTAAATTTCTTTATTTAAAACAAAATTACCATGTTTTATTTTAATCACAATCTTATTTCTCGAATAATACAAGCGCGTGTGTTTCACTCGATCATTACATATAGTTACAGATGTAAGTCGTGACGCGTGCAATCATCACCACTCTCTCACGTAATTTGGTCCATCACTCCAGTATAAACGAATGGTTTACTGACACCTGTTTTTGAGAATTGATAAGTATTGTCCAAATAATCAATTTAGTTTTCTAATTGATTTATTATTCTCAAAACCATCAGTAAAACATCGTCTCTCTATCTTTGCACTCTCAAACCCTAATTTCAAAATTAGCGCAATTCTTGTGTTTGAAATTCCAATGGAGAATTTATCTTTCATGAACAGCAAGGTGGTAATCAATGGAGTTACTTTTAACACAAATAACTTCACTGCATTTCTAGATCATCAGGACTTGCCCAATGATTTCCACATTATTCAGGACTTTTTGGCCTCAAGCCCAATCAATTATGCTCTAACCCAACCTGTCAAGATATCTTTTAAGTCTGTAATGCAGGTTTGGAACACAAGTGTCTTTGGGAAAGGACTTCCATCAGAAAAGCCTCAAATGAGCTTTGAGTATAATAATGTTACATACTTTGTGACTCCTGAGATTGTCACTGAAGCCCTACACTTACCATCAATCATTGGTAAGCCAGTATTCAAAGTTCCTGATTCAAGACTCCTTGAGTATGTTGTAAGTTTGGGTTACAATGGAACGCCAAAGAAGTTTGGAGAGCTCTATAGGACAAAGCTTAAGAAGGAATGGAATTTCTTCTTCGACACTATCAGCAGATGTTTCTCGAATAAAGTGTCAAATTTTGATGCTTTACCCACAGGTTCAGCCAAAATTGGGTATTCTCTAATTCATGATCTCTCATTTGATTATGGGTCTTTTATACTAAAGGCATTAAGTGAAAGAAAAGCAGATAAATGTGGTTATGTTTGCTTTCTTAGATTTTTCCAATTAATATTCTCTCACTTATGTCCTCATGCTGTTTTTGAGAATGATACAATTTTGCCTATATGTAAAATCTCAGAAAACAATATAAAGAGTCTAATCAATTCTGATAAGGCAAATAAGTTTGATGGAACTCCATACATTCCTGATGAAGTATGGTCTTTTTTAAGAAAGAGGATGCCTATTCAATATGGCCCAGCAACTGGTGCTATGGGACAGGACCTTACACATCCTATTCCTGACACAAGCACACAACCTAAACACTCATCTAAACAGTCAACCACCTCTGGTGTCTCACAAAAGGCATCAGTTGCAAAATCAAAGAAATTAGCTAGATCTGATGTGTCTGAGAGGCAATCAGGATCAAAGGATTTCTCCACTCCAACTCACTCTCAAATGAAGTCACAAGGGGGTGAACAAAGGGTTCTTGAAACATCTGGTCTGAATAAAGAAACAGGAGTGAAGAGGAAAGTTGGTCAAAGAGCTGTTTCTGATTCTGATTCTGATGATGACACAATGCCTATATCAGTCTTGATGAAGAAAAAGGAGATTGATGTTGTTGATACTAGAGAAGTGGCTGTCTCTGAAAAGCCGAAGAAAAGAAGAAGATTAATCAGCAAAGGCAAATTTGTTGTTCACACAGAATTACTGAATCTTACTGATGCTATAGAGAACAATCCTGATGTATCTATTAATCAGGATGGATCATCAGTTCCTGACGCTACTGCTAATCCTGACATCTCTACTCCTGATAATTCACCTATGAAGACTGTTGAGATCTCTGATTCTCCAGCATCTGCATCTCCAAAGAGAAGAATTATTGAGATGTCTGTTGATCAAGTAAATGCTATTGCTGCTCAGTTAGGTTTCAAACCTTCACCGCTTGAAAAGAAAACTGTTGAAGCAAACGTTTTTCATAGACAGAAGAAACAAAGGACTACTATGTCATCTCTGAGAGGATCTAGCCCACAAGAACCTGAACTTCAAAGGAGTTCAGAAGCTGTTGCAGATCCAGTCACACAAGAACCACCTACTCAAAGTGTAGGTGCAGACATTTCTGAAGGAATAGTCACACAAGAACCACTTTCTCAAAAGGAAGGTGAAGACAAGAATATTCCAGCCCCACAAGAACCATCTTCTCAAAGTGAAGATGCTGGCAAAATACATCAGCAGGGGAGTTTCCTGACAATGCTCAAGGGGCTTCTGAAATTGAAATTGAACTAGCCAGAAGTCTGGCAGATAAAGCTGCTCATGATTTGCACATTGCTGAATGTGATGAAGTGATTGCTGACACTGCATTTGAGGGAAGCACACAAGAACCTTTGACTCAAAGTGTTGAAGAAGCTTCAAAACCTCAGACTACACAAGAACCATCAGTAGCTAATACTGATGCAAGTCATGCTATAGTTGCAGTGATCGATCCTGATGTAAGTACTACTGATCCACTTATTCCATTGCTTATTGAGCCAATTTCTGCAAGACCAATGGATTCTTTAACTACTTCGTCAGGTAACATCTCTATCTCTACTTCCTTTACTACTGATAGTATGATTACAGATAGACCTGATAAAAGGGATACCTCTATTTGTATGACTTCAGACCACTCTTCTCAGCCACCTCTTATTTCTTCACATTTAATGAGTCAGAGCCTTTCTTGTGAGATTGAGAGTGAACATTTAGAGAAAAAGAAGAGTGATGAGAGGCAGTCTCCTGAACTGGCAAAAGGAGAGGTAGAACAGAGTGAGAAGTTGTTAACTTCTAGTAAGGTAGCAGTTACTATTGATAGTAACTTAGGTAACATTGTGAGAAGTGATGAGATCACTTTAAAAGAAATGAGAGATTTAAGAAATGTCACTAATCTGTCTGCAGGACATCAGGATTCACCAGCTGCATCTACTGGTGATTTGAAAATGAAAGGTGTTATGCATCCTGATGATAATGTTGATGATAAACTTCATGAGGCTGGTGGTAGTTCAGATGATGATGATGATGATGATCATGCTAATGCTGATCCTGAGACAATTCAAATGCAGGCAGCAATAAAAGCAAGTCTCCTATCTACTTATGGGTCTTCGAGTAGGTACATGCAGTATGTTACTCAAGAAGAATTCAGAGGGGAGTACAGTTCCATATTTCCTCTGAATACTCGAGCTGCAAGGGGATATGAATGGGATACTGAATGGAATCAGCTGAATGCTGAGATGAATTTTCAAAATGCTCTTTTTCATTCTGGTCATATTGCCTCGAGGATGCCAACTCCTGAACTCAAGGCTCTTCTCAAAACAAATGCTCTTCTAGCAAAGGGATTGAAGAGTGAGATTGACTCTATGAAGGCTGTTACTGATAAATTTCAAGCGGGTATTCAAACATCTGTTTCTATATCTGCTACTGCTTCTCAAGCACGTCTTCTTGCTGATGATATTAAAGCACTTGACAAGAAAATGGATTCCAGAATGACTGTCTTGGAATCAAAAGTTGACAATATTGATGAAACCCTTAAGCTTATTTTGTCTTTCTTCATTGAAGAAGATGCCGATGTCAAAAAGGGGGAGAAGATAGTCAAAACAAAATGCTCACCTAATCCAGTGGTACAAAAGGATGATGATAATTCTGGAAATGATGGTGGTGCTAAGTCACATAAAGTTGAAACCTCTGATGCTGCTTTAGTAACAAAGAGATCTAATACTCAAACTAGGCAGTCAACTCATGTTTCTAGATCTGGTAAGAAGACAGTGACAACAATGGTGCAATCTCAGAATCCAAAAGAAGAACAGTTCGTGACACCTGGTCAAACTCTGTCAACCATTCCTGAGGATGATGTGTATGTGGAACAGGATGAAGATGCTGCTAATCTGTTTCATGAACTTGACACTGGGGATGGTTGTGTTCTTAAACTGTTTCATAAAGACAAAAGAGTTCAACAGTATCATGCTGAGAAGGCACTTATCTTATCTACTGGAGAGAATCTAAACATGACTACTGATGAGTTCTTAGAAGAACAGAACAGGATTTTTGAAGAGATTGCAAAACAAAATGAAGCTCCTGCTGCAAGAAGAGGAAGAGGCAGAAGAGGAAGAGGCAGAAGTAGAGGAAGATTATCTGCTCAAACAAGTACAAGGCAAACAAGATCTAGTGGAATCAAATTAAAAGATGGTTCTGAAAATAAGAAAACTCCACTATCTCTTGCACTAACTCCAGACAACAGATTCAATGCTCCTGAAGAAATTGAAGAGGAGATATTGCCTTTAAAAAGAAAGAGTAAGGTTGCTGTTCAATCTACTGCATCTAATGAGAAGTCAGTCTTTGGTTCAGTTCCTGATGTTGTCTCTGATTCTGAAGAAGCTGAAATTTTAAAAGAACTTAAGATTATGATTCTTAAGGTTGTGGTTGAATTTCACAATTTGGAAGTTATTGAAGATACACTGAAGTATGAACAAAAGAATTCAGAAGATTTGAAAGAGAAAGTGAAATCAGAGCTAAAGCCGGAGAAGCAGAAAGGATAACAACCAGAGATTACTTGAGAAATGTTTATAGATCAGACAGGAATTTATGGTATGATAAAGATAAATCTGTTCCTGAACATCAGCAGTATTATCCAACAGATGAGAAGAAGAAGAGTAAGAAAAAGGAGAAGAGTGAGTGTGATTATAGGAAACCGATTGTTTTCAAATCAGCAGGACTGATAACAGAGTCTTCTTTGATTAATGAATCTTTATCGATTGTTAAATCAAAGTCTACTACATTTATTGCTGAAAATCCACCAAAATGGGTAAGTATGCAATCTGGTTTGAAAGGTTTGGAACCTGGCACAAGAGGAGGAATTGGGTATAGTCATGCACAGATTATTTTCATTGTACAAACTGATCAACATGCTCTAGTTGACAAGATTGGTGATGAATTAACTGTTGATCATCTCTGAAAACTTGAAGCTGTTGCTATCATTGCTGATTGTCATGCTGGTGCAAAGAAAATTGAAAAGATGTTGTACTTCATGAAAGATAGAAGTGTAAAGAAGATTCCTATTCATGAGTTGTTGTGCAAATCTATAAAAGAGCTGAAATATGTTCTGTATCTTCTCAGAAGTAAAAGAATCAATGTTAAAGAAAGAGAAGTTTACTACAATTGGTTTGTTATGATTTACAGGACAATTAGACAGAGATTTATGGATGGAGGAACGAGGTATGATGGCAATTATATTCCTATGTACTTAAATTTAAGAGACATAGAGGTTGAAATGAAGAAAGGTACTGCTGTTAGAGAAGTGTATCTAGGCATGGAACAACTGTCTCTAAATCCAGATGGGAAGGAAATTGCTTATGTGTTGCTAGGTGATTTAGATCTTCCAAGAAGCTCAATTCAGAATCTCAGGGCAGCTATCTATCAGATTAATGAGGAAGATGAAGAACTAAAAAATCTGAAGAAGAAACTGGTTCAAATTCTTGAAAGCAAGGAAGAAGAATTGATATCTGATTTCTTGAAGATGAATCTGTTTTATCAAAGAATTTCTGAAACTGTTCCTGATGATTTTTAGAAGGTATTTTGTTTTGAGTTTTTGACATCTTTGAATCAAGGAATTTGTGCTTTGTTTTATAAAGAACAAATTGGGGGAGATTGTTAGATATTGATTTGAGTGATGATCAGGATCTGGGCATTACTGATCAGATACTGATGCTGATGTCATCAGTAATACAATGTCAGTATTGGATTATTATCAGGATTAGAAGCTGGTCAGTATTTCGTGAAGATTCTCATCAGACCAGAGATCAAGGAAGATTGATATGTCGGTTCCTAGATTTTAGGAAGGAAGCTATCATACAAGATATGCATTCAGAGATATATGTAATTGATTTAGAATATCTTGTAATTGATAGTGTAACTGTGTACTCTATATAAACACAGTTTAGGTTTTACATTATAGTAATCACTTACACGATTTATCTTGTAACCTAGCAGCTCTTAAGAACATAGAAATTTCTTAAGAGAGTTTTGTAACAGTTTTATATCAGAATTAATAAAGCTGTTATTGATTCATACTTGTGTTATTTGTTTAAGTCGAAAATCTTATACAATTGTATTCAACCCCCCTTCTACAATTGTTATTTACTGGGCAACACAGGTTGACGGGTAGCTCCCGCAACACGTATCGAAGAGACTTCTTTCAGGTTGCCAGGAGTTTGAAAAATGTTCAAAAACTAGAATTGAAGTGCCTTTTCTGAAAGTTCCTATTTCATGATAAATGATGCTATCTTGTTTATCTTTGGCATAGCAGATATTTCCATGAAAGTTATATTTTTAGTTACCTTGTAACTTCATCCTTTATATTGATCTGGCACTCTTTTCGTTAATGCATGGCATATGGTTTCATAATACACTTTTGAACTGTCATATATATCACTATGCAGTTATATTATTGTTGGTGGGCTATTGCTCACCCTTGCTTTATTTATTTATATCACAACAACAGCTAGATCAGATGGCCCACCCAAGGTGCATTCAGCACAAGCAGGTGACAGCCGTCAGATGAATAACAGTTAAGATCATAGCTACCATTGCTGAAAAGGCAGTCATTGGTATGCTAGATGTTAGCATTTGAGTATCAAATGTATTTATTATATGACATATATAAATGGATGGCAAAGAGTATGTAATAGTTAAATTGTCAATCTTTTGGGTTGTAAGAACTCAATCTTGTGATTAATAAAATTTGGTAGTTACTCTGATTCCATCTCTGGGACTATAACGGGTGTGTTTTATGTTGTTGTTTTGGGTCACAAGGTTGTAATTCGATTTTTATGCTGGTTTTGTGGATGGAGATTGAGACCGTAATGACCAGATCCCTGACCCGGATTTGGGGGTGTTACACTGACCAAGCAAGGAAAACTTATGCCCAACTGGGAAGGTCCCTACGTGGTGTTTGAAGTGGTCCAGCCAGGCACCTACAAATTGGCTCATTCGGACGGCAGCCCAGTCAAAAACACCTGGCATGCCGCTCGCCTTCGCCTTTTTACCAGTAAGCTTACTGGATGCATTTTACTGCTTTTTAATTCAGTACTTTGTTTCATTCAAGTTCGTTTTAAATTCCCTAAACTAGCATCAATCTGTAATTTGAACCTATGTATGAATTTTTACATGATCAATGAAAGATTGTTTGCTCCATTCATACGTCTATTGTTATCAGCTAAGTACATTTATAGCCAAAAGGCTAAGTACGCGATATTAAGCTTAACGGACCCATGTTTGGGGCCGACCGGATAAAACATGTGTCCTCTAACTTATCTTAATGTTTAAGTATATTATGATTTAAGTTACAAAGCCTTCATGGACCAAAATTTGGGGCCGACCGAATGAAATTTGGATCCTTACAAATCGTCATAGTATTTAAGTTGTTTTGACAGTAATTAAGGTCGGGAGGAAATATTTTTCAACCGACCGAATGGGATTTTAATCATTTACAAAACCCCTTAAATACTGGGGGGCAGCTAGGTTACGACCAAAAATGCACAACATGCTAAGCTGAAGCCGAAGACGCATAAAAATGAAAGTAATTATGCTAAGGCAAAATAAGGCCGAAGACGCATAAAAATAAAAGTAATTATGCTAAGGCAAAATAAGGCCGAAGACGCATAAAAATGAAAATAATTATGCTAAGGCAAACTAAAGCCGAAGACACATAAATATGAAAGTAATTATGTCAAGGCAAAATAAGGCCAAAGCCGAAGATGCATAAAAACAAAAGCAATTATGCGGAGATGCATAAAGACAAACAAAAATCACACTAAGGCAACAGAAGGCCGAAGATGCACAAATAATAAATAAGCCCAAAGTAAAAGTTTACAATCCCGAAGGCACAAATTTAAAGCCCAAAGGCAAAGTCAAACATTACAAGGCACGAAGGCCATCAAAATAGAAGGGTTAAAAATGTAAGGAAACTACTCGGAAAGAGCTTCGTCTTCGCCCGAAGAGACGACCAGGGGCTCATCAGATTTCTCCCTGCCAACTGGGTCCGTCATGCCTGCCTCAACGTCGATCATCTGAGTATGATCGAAACCAAGGGTATATGCCTTCACCATGGCGTTATCATACCCCATCTGGTAGCATCTTTCCTCAGTTAGATCGAGTTTCGTTTGCAGCTTTCGAGCACTTTTCCTTGTAGCCTTGAGCTGATCATTTCTTCGGGCGATGCGCTTCTGCAGGGTATCCAACTCTTTCAACTTCTCTTTGAGAACATCATTCTCGGTCTTCAGAGCCTCGGCTTGACCGGTTACCCTCTCCAGCTCATTAGCGGAATTCCGAAGTTCCTCTTCGGCTTTGACCGCCCGAACTTCCAGCTGGTCAACTTCCTTCTGCCTGGCCTGCATCCCCTCCACCCGTTCGGTTACTATAGCAGACCAGGAAACACCCTGAAAACAAACAAGGGAAAAAGTCAAAAGCTGAAGGCAAATAAATAATAGTATGAAGGAAGAAAGCTTACCATAGAGAGTAGGGCCATCATCTCAGTACAAGCTTCAAGGTCGTTCGCCTTGGAAAATATCGGCATGTCGGCTGGAAGAATAAGACCCCGACAGAGATCAGGACCTATAACCGTGGATGGAGCCGGAGCGGGAACTATAATCCTGTCGCTCTCCAGGACTCCCCATGGAGGAGAATACACTTTCAACTCCACCCCATTCGACCGGGCTCTTTTCCTCGGATCGTTCAGAGTGATCGAATCTGCTGCCCCCGACTCCAATTCCTGGGGAGGGGAAGGAACAGATGTAGTGATGACCAAATTCGTCTCCCTTTGATTGGGAGTCGACTTATCCTCTCCATCTATCGCCTGAGCAGAGGCCTCGGCAGCAGCCTCGGCCGCCTTCTTGCGCTTACGCTCAATAATCTCCTGGAGAGAGGACACTGCACAAAACACCAGAAAAGTTAAATATGTGTTGTAGAAAATAAGAATGCAATACCTAAATGCATGGTCAACGAGATAGAAATAAATGTTACCACTACCCCAAAGGGCGATCAACCAATCGTTATCCCTACCGTCCGACAAGGGAACCCTATCCATTTTGAGTTCGAAGAGAAGGCGATAATTGTGTTTATCCGCCTCTAGGAGTTCGGGATATTTTAATCTTGATGGATCGAGTTCTCGCCAGCGGCCATATTTCTCCATTTTTGGTCCCGAAATGAATACCCACTTCTCATGAGTTCCTTTGTTGCTAGAATTCGTTTGAGCCCAGTCGGCTCTGCCAGTCCGACGGGCTATGGTGTAATAATCGCGGCTTTTCGAATTCCTTCGGAGCTTATAGTGATGCCAGAACAAGGTTGTCCTCGGGGTCATCTCCAATGCCAAACATCGGGCCTGAAAAGCATTTGTGTGAAAGAAACTGTTCGAGTCCAGCTGCCCTATGGCGATCCCTAACTGCTTCAACAATTTTTTAAGGATGGGCAACATAGGCAACCGAAAGCCGCATTTGAACGCCATTTCGGATATGCCCGTGGCACGACCTCCCCCACAAATGGGCGGAATTTTAGGGTTATGCCAGATACGGTCTTTCTTCCTTGGAGTAAAGAAGTACCAAACGTGTTTCTCTATAAGATAATCGGCTTTGAAATGCTCAATATTCTCTTCGGTCAGCCTCGACCAAAAATTCGCGGCTGGATATAGTTTGCTGTTGCTGAAGGGTGATTCCTCCGAAGGACCAGCACCTTCGGCTGACCATCTATGTCCCTGCATTCGGAAATGAAGAGATGTTAGCCTTGTACTCGGACAAGAAAAAAGAAAATAAAAGGGGAAAATGCCAAGTACAATGGGCCAGGATCGGGGCGAAGTAAATTAAAGACGACCTAAAATCTACAGGGGATCGGGACAGTCCAAAAAGGGTTCTTGAGGTTTGAAGATCCCGAAGGATGCTCTTGCCAAGACCATTATCAGACAAGTCCCAGAATCCTAGGAAAAGGGTCTTGCGAGGACAAGATAGCAAAACTAAAATGCATAAAGCGTCCCAGGCATGTGCGTATTTTGATTAAGAAGCATCAATAATTTTATGCATATACATATAGATACATACATGTACATATGAAATGCAAGACTATAACGATAAAAAGACAAAAAGGAGAGCATTATGCATACATGGATAATCAAAGAGAAATAGAATGGGGGCTTACTATTTTGACGAATTTGCTCTCTGAGAGAAGTTTCTTGAGGATAGAATTTGCGAAGGTGGTTTTTGACGAGTATTGGAGGACTTGGAACTTCCGGGGTCGAGATTACGGCCTCTATCGTCTGAAAGATTTTCAATATGGGAAAGTTTTTTTCTCTGAGATTTGGTGTTACAATGTAACTGAAAAATGACAAATGAAGAGTTTTTGGGGCTTAAGAAGGGAAAAGTGTCGTTTGGACAATGGGCGTTTCGAATTCAACGGCTGGGATTGAGGCGTGCATCTCGAGAACAAACAGTTGTCGACCATAAAGGGACACGAATTCCCAGGAGACGTCTCGACCTTGTCCATCGCCATCCTTATCCGAATGAGACGTCTGAGGGTTATATTCCGAAGATGGGCCTAGGCTTTAGCCTTCGATCGTCCTGAGGATCGCTCCGAAGCCCAGGGACATGTTTGAGGCGCCCACCTCCTTAGTGGGCCGGACCGAAGGCCCAGCACCCCGAATCCAAATGGAAGCCCACATTCATCCGGTCCATCTGAAGACAACGGTCACACGGTTACACTTCCCTTAGAACGTGGGACAAGACTATGCACGTGGCCCATCCTTCGGTAACTGCCGAAACAAAGGGCATAAGGTTAATTCAGGTTTGATTATTCATTCATACACAATCACACACAAAAACACAAACTCTCTGCGTTCAATACTACCTTACAAAAAACCGACTAACTTATTCTCACACCGGAGATGAATCGGGGGGCCAATCCCTTGCATTCTTCTCGCTTGCAGGTTCGACCGAACCAAGGTCCGAGAGAAATCCGATCGTAACGGTGTCAGTTAGTTTACCTGGTCATATATATTTGCAACCTCCTTGTAATTAGTTTCATATGACATTCAGCTAATTATATGTAACTGTAGTATGTTGAATGCCTCTCTCAGCCATCAACGCAAATAGCTTACGAGCTTTTTCGTAGGTTCTTCTTATGCATGTAAATAGTAAATCATAATGTCATCATGTGGAATAGTCATTTATTATTATATTAAACACAAAGTTTTACAAAAAGAAAAGAAAAAAATTTAGAAAATTAGAAAAAAATGAAAACAAATACGAAACATATTTAAAAAAATCTTAAATTTGTAATATATTTTATAATAAATACGTTAAAAACTATAATAATAATTTATATTTCAAGTAATAATTTAATAAAATTTTAATAATATATATTTTAAGTAATTTTGATAAATATAAAAATCTTAAAATAATAATAGTAATTTAGATTGTTCATTTTTTAAAATTATTATTCATTATAAAGTAGGGGATTGAAACTGATTATTTCAAAATCAAGGGGATACAATATGCAATTAAGTCATATATCACTCTTAGGTTAGAAACTAAATAAAAAACATTTAAAATCCTATCGGAATAGCACATATGTTATGTAAACTGATCGTTCGGATGGATAAAAATACAATGAAGTGAATGAAGTCGGATTTCTACAAAATCTCACCGATTGATGGTAAATAAAATTTAAAAGGGAGGGAATTAGGTGAAACTGATCGATTTGTATATTTAAGATTAGTTTTTAGTTTTTTACTAGCTTATAACCCGTGCTTTTGCTTTTAATTTTTTGTAATTTGTTTATAGTGTAATATAATATTATAAATATTAATTTCAATATTATAAATATTAATTTTAATTTGTTATAGTGTAGTTTGTTATTTGTTTAATATGTTTTTTAATATTAAAAAATAGCGTTGAACCAAACTACCAAACTACCAATTATCCCCTAGTTTAATACTATTATAAGCTAAATAGGATATTTTTGGTTGTCGGTTTTGTACTCTTTTGTTACTCATTTTGGCCACTCTTTGATTTGCTTAAATCTATATTATTTATAATAAAAAAAATGTAAAAAACACACAAAACACTCTCCTGTTAATAAAATTAAAAAAAACACACACACACGCCACTCCTCTCGATCAAAACTCTCGGCTAAATCTTTGCTTACCCGGAAATATTTTTAGGTAGATAAAATATTAATTAAATTTATTTTTAATTGAACTAAAATTATGGCTAAAAAATAGGGTTGAACCAAACTACCAAAATACCAATTATCCCCTAATTTACTTATTATAGTATAGTATAGATTTCTATTTTATCACTTACCTATATTTATTTTTTGGTGACCTTTTCTCCCTTCCCTCTAATATATAGACTTGGACCAAGCCTGCTCTTCCATTTTAGATTAAGGTTATAGTTTTAGAATATGTATACAATTTGGATTTTAAAAAAAATATTTTAGAAATTAAAGAATATTTATTTTTATTTTTTATTTTTTTAAAACAATTAATGGTATTCAATTTTCATTATAATTCAAAATTTAGTATTTTTTGTTAAGATTCTTAAATATCTTTTAAAATTTAGGTGTACTCAATTTGAATTTTAAAAATTATTAAAATTTAGTGGAATTTAAAAATTTATGGATTTGAATTTAATAAAATGGTGAATTTTTAAAGTAATGTATTTTTTAAAGTTTGAAATATGAATAAAATTTATAATATTTTGATGAATTTATAAAAAATATTTCAAAATTTATTAAGACTTTATATTAATTCTACAAAATTTAACATCAACTCAACAATTATACATAAATATAATTTATAATTTGGCACTAGAATATGTATTTTGGCCGCCCATCAAATATAAAACACTCTCGTCTCTTTCTCGTCAAGCCCTAATTTTAATTTTTGGTGACATCCCCCTCTTTCTTCTAATATATAGACTTGGACCGGGTCCATGCTATTTCATTTTAGATTCGGATCAGAGTTTTAGGCTATGTTCACTTATATTGAATTGAATGTGGGGAGATGGGGGAAAGTGTTTATAAATTTCATTCCTTCCAAATAGTTTAAACTAGAATTCTAACCCACATGTTGTTTTGGAAGGAATGCTCCATTCCCAATCTTCATCATTTTCCTTGCAATCTTCATTATAAAAAACTTATTCTCCCTCATATTTCTTCATTATTTCCCCCAACATCCCCCTTTCTTCATAAATTTTGTTTACAATTTTCATTCCATTCCTACCTCATTCCATTCTTTCTAAGTGAACACACCCTTAGATTATAGCTTTAACACTGTGTATTTGTGTATTTGAAAGTGAGAGATTTTATTTAGATAAAATAAAAAAAGTAACATATTTTAATTGAAAAAAGTAATTTTTTTTTTTTGATAGTCGACACCTAATCATTTATATGTAACATTAAAGCACAACTTCATCCTTTAAACGACACATGGAGATAATGAACAGAACCATCTGGTGCAAAAAAAAATGATAAAACAGATCCAGGTACTGGTCAACAATGCTCGATTCAAAACCTACTGTGTATTGCCTTTATATTGTCTCCTTGAAGTGCTGTTGCTGTATACTACTTTAGAAGGTGGAGATGCATGATGGCTGATATGGAAGTTAAAAAAGTTCAATTAATCCTCTAAAATTCTTAACACTGTCCTGTAGAGCTGCAAATCTGGGCAGAACCTGTAGGAAATGGTGCAAAATCTATTCAAGTAGATGAGCTTCTTCCTTTGTTGCATAAATGATAATATCATACATCGGCAGGTGACAGATCTAATAGAATAAACTTTAAAAAAACAAGATTTTAAGCAATTAGATGTCAAGAAATTTAAACTCCACTAACTAGTCAACATAATGTTCTACAAAACGACTAAATCAAGGAGGAAAAAGATGCTAGCCTTTCTACGTACATTACAAAATAACAGTCTTCACTACGTTACTAGGAAAACAATTGCACTGACTGTAGAGGAAGAGAACGAAAAGCCTATTTCAAGTAATTGAATAAGAACTAAGCAAAGGGTACCTATAACTGACTTTATATATTGACTATTGAGAGATTAAAACCCTAAGAAATAAGTCAAATTACTTAAACCTCCCCAGACCCCACTTACATATTTGAATTCCAGCAAACTTTAAGTATTCTAATTCTGCCATAAACTATAGATTTGTTGACCAGAACCGCTACCTAAGCATAAAACCATGATTGATATGGAAAGGTTTAGCCAGACATATATAAGACATCCACTGAAGATTGGAAACATATCACACACATCAATTTACCAAATTCTAAGAGCAACATCCTGATTTTTTCACTGCTGACACGTCATCCCTAACATTAATTGTCTGTCCTTTCGGCACAGCTGCTGGATCATTTCCTGCTTCAAGGGCTTTTCTGCTGACAACTTGATGTATCTGAGTAAGGACTTCTGTGAAAGCATCTTCAACATTCATGGACTCCAGAGCAGACGTTTCCATAAAGAAGGTCTTCTCCTTCTCAGCAAATGCCATTGCATCCTCAGTGGTGACAGCACGCAGATGACGCAGATCTGCTTTATTCCCCACAAGCATGATCACAATATTAGAATCAGTGTGATCACGGAGTTCTTTTAGCCATCTCTCTACATTCTCAAATGTGACATTTCGCGTGACATCATATACAAGCAATGCCCCAACAGCTCCTCGATAGTATGCACTTGTAATTGCACGGTATCTTTCTTGACCAGCAGTGTCCCAAATCTGAGCTTTAATGACTTTATCATCGACGGTAATACTACGAGTAGCGAACTCAACACCAATAGTAGATTTAGACTCGAGACTGAACTCATTACGAGTAAACCTGGAAAGAAGATTAGATTTACCAACGCCAGAGTCACCGATTAGTACTATTTTGAACAAGTAATCGTAATCATCGTCTGCTCTGTAAGCCCCCATCTCCCCTCAAAAAAAAGTAATTGATCGATTAATTAATAGTAATTATATTAAACAAAATTGTTCTTAGTATTTTTAAAAAATGAGAAATTTTAGTTAGATAAAATATGATGGGCATGTTCTAGGTGAAAAAGGTAATTGATTTGTTTATAGTAATTATAATTTAATTATGTTAGTTTATTAAATAAAATTGCTGGCCGTGATATTTCAAGAAAAGAGGGATTATAATTAGAAAATATACAAAATATGATACGTTTTAGCTGAAAAGAGATATTTTAATTAGAGAAAAGAAAAAAAGTAACATATTTTGGTTGAAAAAGGTAATTGATCGATTAATTAATAGTAATTATATTAAACAAAATTGCTCATAGTATTTTTAAAAAAGGAGAAATCTTAGTTAGATAATCGTCTGATTTAAGAAAATAAATTAATAATATTATAATTACTAATAACAAACTGATTACTTTTTTTACAGCTAAAAGTTAATATCTTTTCTATATTTTATAACTAAAATATCTCATTTTCAAACTTGATTTTTTTACTTCTTTTTCAGCTACTCTTACTTGGGCCCGTTTGGGAAATCTTATTTTTCAGAAATAAGTTACTTATTCTGGAAAAAAGTTAGGAAATATGTACTTTTTTCTGAAATAAGTAACTTATTTTTGCAAGATAACGAATATTGAACTTCCCATACACATTTTTCTCTAACAAAAAGTATATAAATACGAATTTTTTTCCAAAATAAGTTACTTATAAGTTACTTACGGATTTGCCAAACAGGCACTTAGTTATTCTTTACTTATTTTATATTTCTTAATAACTAACCAATTACCTTTTTCAGTTATTACATTTTGTACATTTTACAACTAAAATCTCTTCTTTCCAAAAATAACATGGGTCGTTCTATTTAATGAAATAAACTAATAATATTATAATTACTAATAACTAATTGATTACCCTTTTCAGCTAAAAGGTAATATTTTTTCTATAATTTTAAACTAAAATATCTATTATAATTACTAATAACTAACTGATTACCTTTTTAAGCTAAAAGTTAATATCTTTTCTATAATTTTAAACTAAAATATCTCAATTTCAAACTTATAATTAAAATCTATTCTTTCCAAAACTTGCTTTTTTACTTTTTTTTTCAGCTATTTCCTTTTCTAATATGGATTTTACTATATTTAAGTAAGAGTAAATACCGTACGAACCAAAGTTTTAATGTTTCGACTTTTATATAATAGTATAGATATAGTATAGTATAGATAGAGAGATTTTTCTTATCATTCTTTTAAAAAAATAATATTATTAATGTTACAATAAAACATTGTTTGGACAGTTCTTGAAATTTTTATTCTTTTTTTTCTTTTCCAAGAAAATTTAAGTTATTCATTATTGATTTTTTTAATTTTATTACTTATTTAATAAATTTCTCTCTCTTGGAAGCCTTTCTTTAGGAAAATAATTATTTAAAACCTTTTCAAAGAAAATATTTTTTTTTGACGAATTTCAAAGAAAAGTTTAGTACATGACAAATTAATAATATACTGAGGTACACGGGTCAGAATTTACAGCAGTGGTGGGAACAGGTTTTAGACATGTCTGATAGTGAAAAAAGAGCAGAAATTGATGCGGTTTGCTGGTCAATTTGGAAGGCCAGAAACGAGGTGGTTTGGAATAAGAGATATACTGAGGTTTATGTAGTGATTGCTCGTGCCAAACAGTTTCTTGATCAATGGAGAAACGCCCAGAAAAGTGCTGCTTGCACTAGTTGTCCTCAGCTGATTGAAGGGGATGGCAGTGATATTTGGGTGAAGCCACAGGAGTCAATGATCAAGGTGTCGGTAGATGCATCTACATTCCCGAGTTCAATGCTTCCGGAATGGGTATGGTAGTTAGAGATGAAAGTGGAGGGTTGATGCTAGCCAGGACAGTGCGTATCAATGACCTTAAGACTGCTGAAATGATAGAAGCCATGGCGTTTAAAGAAGCACTCAGCTGGGTCAAGGATCAGGGGTGGCAAAGGGTTATAGTCGAATCAGATAGTTTGATAGTAGTCCAAGCAGTTCGAAGCAAAGTGCAACGGTCATCTCCATTTGGTGCTATCATTATGGATTGTAGAAGTATGTTAGTTATTGTAGAAGTATGTTAGTTGAACTAAACACACCGTCAGTGTCTTTTATTAAACATCTGCTAATATGGCAGCATATTCATTCCCAGATCGATTATTCGATAGCTGTTCCTATTGATGTAGCTATGGCCTTGGAAAGTGATTCATATTAATGGAAATTTACTTGTTCGTCAAAAAAAATGAAAAAATAATATCAATGTAAACATACTGAAGTTTTTTTTATAGGCATTGAAAATTGTACCCGTGAAAATAGGATTTATAAATCATTATATCTCAAAGATGTTTTAAACTAAAGTTAGTTAAATGTTTTATTTGAATAGTTTAAAAGAAAACAAACTCATTTTGTAAATTAAATAAATCTGTAAAATGTTTCAAATTTATTGATATGTTTAGTATAAATAAAAATATAATTGTTGTTGCACTAAATTATGTCAACATTTAAGAAGTATATCTTTCCAAAATTATTATTACTTTTGTTAAAATTTGTGTATATGTATTACGTGTACATACACATACTAATATATTATATTATAACAAAAAACATGAATATAATTAATAATTTGATATCTAAATATATGTTTTATTTAATTACAAATATGAATAAAAATGTTATATTATTAGAAGAACCATTTTGATTACAATATTGAATACGAAATTACAATATGGGATTCATGTGCTTGAGGATGACCTCAGGAAGAACCCTGAGGTTAAAAGTTTTTCAATACAATTTTAAGGATATTTAGGTAAATCTACTGATAAAAAAATTGATATTACAAAAATGCCCCTGCGGGGCCACTTATTCTATAGGTTATTTGTCTTATAACCTCAGGAGAACTACCTGAGGACATCTCCGGCCCATTTTTCTCATTACAATATTTACTATAACTAGTTTACAGCCCGTGCAAAGTACGGGTTACTTTTAAATACTTTTAAAATTATGTTATTAAATAAAATAGAGTATAATATTTTATTATGGAATTTAACTTTGTAATATTAATTAATAAAATTAATAAAAAAAATAATAATAATAATTATTTAATAAATGATATGTATTGATTAGAACTAATAATATAAAATCTTAATGTAAATTTGTTGTTAACGGGATTCGAACCTTGATCTTTAGAAGAGAGATTTAAATAAAGAATATTCCTTATTATTAGATCTAACGGCTATCATCTATTTACTAAATATCCAACGGTCACTATTCTTTCGATGGTTCAACATGGTTGAACCAAACAACCAAATTATACCCCTGTTTGCTTATTATATATTAGTATAGATATGGAATGTAAGTCTTTAGAGATCTTCTGGGATTAGTTACAATTCGATCCTTCCTTAACACAAAATTGAATTCACGGTCTAGTTTATTCCTTAACACAAAATTGAATCCACTATCTAGTTTATTTCTCAACACAAAATTAAAACCACGATCTAGTTCATGGCAATTGAAATTGCTAATAGAACATTCTATGATTATAGTTTTATCCAGAGAATTGAATAACATATTTGCAATTTATTATAAACTCTTGAATTATGTGTATCTTTTAACTTAGAATAGTTCAAAAAAAATTAAATGTATCAAAAAAGATTTTTAAAATAAACAAGCTAGTTAATACAATATAGTTCAGGTTGTTAGGACCTAATTGTTAATTTTGAAAGAGTATATTATATGTATTATGTGTACATATCAATGTTATATCATAAAAATAATGAGTAAATTTATAATTTGGTACTTGATTATATTTTTTGTTTGATTACAAAAATAATAGCTATTATTGTATGTTCCCGATTACATAGCTAACAACCTTTATATCTAATATAAAAAAGGGTTAGTATTTGTTATGGAATAAAAACTAGGTTATTAGATTGCGGCTAGGGTTTGCTATATTTAATGCTAGGATGCGTGAGTTTCGTGCTTTAATGGCTGCTCTCGTGCTCGTGGCTGAATCTGCCTTCACAAGATGCCTACGTACTTTGAAGTGTATCAAAGATCAAGCCGAAAATGTAGTTCTGAGAATGAGGGGTCAGACCCTTTATATAGGCTGAGAAGCCTTAGAATTGTAGTAGGGTTAGGTGACTTGGTGGCCAAGTCACCGCCTAGAAGAAGGTTCCAGATCCTAGTATGTAGGAACCAGTTTCTATGTTGAAATATGTATCTTGGAGGCTAAATCAGGCAAGAGTAATATCCTTGTTTAACTCTTATTTGCTGAGCTGTTTGTTACTCATAATATTAATTACGAAATTAATATTATGAATAGGGTTTGGGCCCATTTGGTGGGCCCCACGTTTGGACCATTTTAGGTCTAATTAATGCCACATTAAATTGTCTTTAGGGCTTACTTTTAGCCCATATCATTTGCCCCCCAACTTCTAGGAAAACTGATCAGGTTTTCCTTGAAGTTATAATGGCCTTATCCGAGACTGGGGTCAGGGTTCATTGCTCTTACGTGAGTATTTTCAACAATATCATCTTAATGTAAAGCGTGGAGCGACCGACGCATTTACGACGATGTTGAACGACACTAAACGGTGTTAGACGGCACTACACAGTGCTAATTAGCCTTAAACATCGTTTGAACAATGTTAAACGATGTCAAACGACATAAAACGGCACTAATCAGCGCTAAACAGTGTTAATCGGCACTAATCCGTGCATAAACGGCACTAATCTGTGCTAATATACACTAAAATGTGCTTATACAACACTAATCAGTGTTAATCGGCACTAATTTGTGTTAACAGGCACTAAACTGTGCTTAAACAACACTAATCAGTGTTAATTGGCACTAAACTGTGCTTAATTTGATCTCGTTTCAGTACTGAAAATCATCCGATATTCGCTGAAAAAGTCAAGTTCTAGGGCTAGAAACTACCCGTGATCGGCCGGATCAACGGGTAGCTCGTGGTCGGCTAGCCCGTGATCGGCCGAAGGGCTTAATTTCACCATGGTCGGCCGGATGGTGATCGGCCAGCTGGTGGTCGGCTGGCACACCCCCAGGTGCGGTGGTCGGCCGTCTCGTGGTGGGATGCTGCTCCCTCGGGCGTGGTGGTCGGCTGCTCCATGGTCGGCCACTCCGTGGTCGGCTGGGACATCCCAAAATTCCATGGTCGGCTGCACGGTGGTCGGCTATGGCCCTCCGGGTGTCGTGGTCGGCCACCTCCTGGTTGGTTAGGAAACCCGGACCTGAAGCCCCTGTGTGGTCTTGAGGATCAAGAATCTTGATCTTGATCTCAAGTCATTCGTTATCATAAAGATCAAGAATCTTGATATTGATCTCAAGTCATTTGTCATCATAAGGATCAAGAATCTTGATCTTGATCTCAAGTCATTCTTTTGGTCATTCATGACTTCTAACAATATTACTCCTTTAATTAAGAATTAGCATTGCTAACCTTGTACTTATGGTTGATCTCCTTAATTAACTCCTTAAGCATAATTAGCCTTTCAGAGGTCATTTGTTTTGCAGCTTTAGCGATTATGTCAGCTATTTCTCCTCTAACTTGTACGAATTATAACGATCCTTTCTGTATGAAACGAGCAATTTCCGTCCTTTTTTTCATCTTCAAATGATAGATGACCTGTAAATGTGAACCAAACTGAACTTCAACCTGAAACAGCAGGTCATGTTGATTCTATAAAAGAAGAGTGATAGCCTTCATTTCATTCACTTCTTCATTTCAAAGTTTTCAAGTTCTCAAGCTCTGTAGACTGCTAGTCCCAATCGGGGATCAAGTTTCAGGATCAAGTTTCCAATTTCAAGATCAAGTTCAAGTTTCGAGATCAGGATGTTAGAAGATAGACGCCCAGTCGCTCCTCCAGTCTCCATTATGGAAGCATTAGCCAAAAGGAGCAAGATGAGGATAGCCAAAGGTAAAGAAAAAATAAAACCCCCTTCATATGTTGAGCATAAATTTGAATCCTTACTAGATCTACTAAACATCATGAGGGATGCATTCCCCAATAGTGCAAGCTTAGACTCATTTAATAGGCCATGCAAGTTAAAGGAGAAAGATGTAGAAGAGATCAGGAGAACATATTACTTTCCAGATGCTATCAAGGTTCGTCTTCCAAGTCTAACTGACAGAACTTGCAACTGGCATCCTGAGAGGATTTGTGTTCCCTGGGGTGCCCTAGAAGCTGGGTTTAGATTCCCGGCTGATAATTTTATCATCAGATTGTTGGCAGAGTATCAAATCCACCCTTGTCAATTGTATCCCAATGCCTGGAGGTACATCATTATTTTCATAATAAGGTGCCATCAACTGAAAATCCCATTGTCTACTACTACAATGTTTCGGAGTATTTTTGGAGCCAGAAACTCTACTGACTGCAAGAAAGGATGGGTCAGCCTTCAACACCGAGCCAAAATACCGCACATGGTGAATCCCTTTTCCTTCCCTGATTCTCAACATTTTTGGGAAAGGGAGTTTGTAGTCCTTGAATGGGAAGGTGGTGATTGGGGCCAATTCTTTGTGAAGAAATTCGGGCATGTAGAAGATAGTTCACATTTTATGTGTGAACTTAAGGATTCAGAGCTACTAGATCGAGATTGGCTCCTAGTTGATGATGGCCGTACCCATTATAAGACTTTTCTAAATGAAAAGAATCTTATTGAGACTGGCCTTAGCTTTCTTTCTATTGAAGGTAACTTTCTTACTTAGCCATATCATGAACTATATTTGTTCTTATTCCAATGTTTTTCATGTTGCATTTCAGCTGCTGAGGAGATTGACAGTCGTCCTCAGAATCAACCGACTGTGACTCAAAGAATGAAGAAAAAGGCCACGGAGCTACTGAATCCCACTAAGCCTCGAGTCCCTCACTTCGTGGAAGGCTGCTCCCAAGGCGGGAAAAGATCCCGAAATGCTGACGGGGGTATTAGGACCCCTTTTATACCGTCATGGGGTGTATGTGAACAAGATTCAGTTTGTGGGAGTCCTCACCTAGCTCTAGACTGGTCCAAGCTTTCAATCACTCCTCCTGATAGAGTGACTTTACATGTCGGCGACAGGATGGATGAAAATCAGCTTCTAGGTGCTCAAGCCTTATATCAGGTATGCCACTCCTTTTAGTAAGTTCGGTGTGGTTTGCTGATCTTGACCTTAAAAATTCCTTATGCCTTGTCAACTTTTCTATTACAGGCTAATGCCTACTTCCAGGTTGTTTCTACCCAAGGTCGGGCTTTCAGGGATGAGAATGTGTCCTTAAAGACTGATTCGGCGAGGTTCAAGGAAGAAATTGATGATCTGCATTCTCAAGTTGCCCGTGCAGAAGCGAACGCTTTATCCTCCCCAAAAAAACTTTCTTCTTTGGCCCGAAAGAGAATGGATGATGCTAACAAGGTGATTAAGGCCTATCATAAGACTGAAGAGTTTCTGGAATTCCTGGATGCACATGATGATGAGGTGCGCCCTTTCAACATGTCTACTGGTTGGGACAAGGCAATCAGTGTTGTGAGTAATAAACATCCCTCAATTGTCAACCCATCTGACTTTCCTTGCCGTAACTGGGCTACGGGCGACGAGAACCGTGTAAACCTTGCTTCCGGCTCGGGGACCAAAAATTGTTCCTCAAGCATCAGGTTCTGGTTCTAGAGGCAGCCATAAATCTTCTGGTTCGGGATCCAAAAGGCATCCCCCAGCTGCTAGTCAGGACTCAAGCTCTTCAGGATCCCGTGGAAAGAAGCCCCCGCCTGCCAGGAAAGTTGGAGTAGTTCGACAACCGATCCTTGGCAAGAGGATGATCCGAAATGAAGGCAGTTCAAGCTCATCTTCCGGAGAGGAAGAGATTAAGGATGTGGAAACTATTGCTCAACCGATGGTGGTTGTTGAACAAGGAGGTGCCGAGGAAGAAGCTTCAGATAAAGATTCGGATGAGGAGGGGGATTCAGATGAAGAGGAGTCCGGCGAGGAGAGTGGCGAAGAAGAATCCCCAGCTGAGTAGGCTGGGATCACTTCATAGCCTTGCATGGCCCTGTTTAGCCACCTGTGGCTTTATTTACTTAGCTTTCAATCAATGTCCTTCGGGACTTAACTTCTACTTGCTCGTTGTAACTTAACTTGAACCATGGCCTTTCGGGGCGTTTTATTTATGCATATGTTTCCTTTATTCATATGCTTATTTATTTTCAGTACTCGATCTTTCTAGACTTACACTCAACAGGTGCTTGGTACATAAATAAAACATAGAATCATGGAATGGAAAACAGATTTGCATTGATAATTTAAAATAGGGTTCAACCCTTACATAGCTACTATGGTCCTACTCGGGGTACTAGACCCTGGAATGGTTTCATCGAACCTTATTTCTACTTATCCTAATAAATAGATAATGAGTTAAGTCCTTACAAGGATAACTCAAACATAATAGATCTTCTGGTTCAAAGCATGCCAAGTACATGGCACTTCGTTCCCATCTAATGTCTCTAACTTGTAGGATCCTCGTCCTAGTGTCTTCCTGACTCGATATGGTCCTTCCCAATTAGGGGCTAGTTTTCCTTTTTGTTCAACTCCTGAAGCCTCTATCTTTCTTAGAACCAAGTCGCCTTGATGGAAGAACCTCTCTTTAACCCTATGGTTGTAGTAAAAGGATGCCTTCTTCTGATGCTCCACATTCCTGGCGTTTGCCTCATCCCTGATTTCATCAATTAGATCAAGTGTGAGCCTCATGCCTTCTTCATTAGTCTCCTGCTCGTATGCCTCAACTCGGGGTGATGCATGCATAATCTCCAAGGGCACAACTGCCTCAGCTCCGTAAGCCAGCAAGAATGGGGTTGCTCCAGTTTTCACTTTACAAGTGGTGCGGTATGCCCGGAGTATAGGCAGTAACTCATCCACCAAAGTGTTTCTTGAGCGTTCAACTCTCTTTTTCAGTCCATCAAGGATAATTCGATTAGGTACCTCCGCATGTCCATTAGCTTGTGGATGTGCTACTGAAGTAAAACGAAGCTCAATTGCATTTTCCTCGCAGTACTTCTTAAACTCTTCATTGTTGAACTGCGTCCCGTTATCTGTCAAAAGGATTCGAGGAATTCCGTACCTGCAAATGACGTTCTCCCAGAAGAATTGGGCAACTTGCTTGGTGGTTATCTTGGCTAGAGGTTTAGCCTCAATTCACTTGGTGAAGTAGTCGATGGCCACTATCAAGAATTTCCTTTGTGCTGATGCCACGGGAAAAGGACCAAGTATATCCATTCCCCACATTGCAAACGGAATTGGAGATTTAATTGAAGTTAACATCTCAGGCGGCTGCCTTACGATCGGAGCGTGATTTTGGCATCTGTCACACTTCTTAACATAATTTTGTGCATCGGCCAACATCTCTGGCCAATAGAATCCTAGCCGGGTGATCTTGTGAGCTAGGGCTCTGGCCCCCAAGTGTTGCCCACAGATCCCTCCATGAACTTCTTCCAATGATTCCTTTGCCTCTTGGGGCCTTAAACACTTCAAGTACGGGATGACAAACGATCTCTTGTACAGGATGCCTTCGATCAGGGCATATCTCAATGCTCTTACTGACAGCTTTCGTGCCTCTAAGGCATTGTCAGAGAGCCATCCGCTTTCTAGGTGGGCTTTGATAGGATCAATCCAGCAACCTCCCACATCAATCGGAGCCACCAATTTCGAGTTGATGGTCGGGGCCTTCAAGACCTGGAAGTAGACACTTCCTGCGTAATTCTCTATGTCAGAAGAAGCGAATTTAGACAGGGCATCGGCCTTAACGTTTTCTTCCCTCGGAATATGCTCCACATAGCACTCATCAAACTGGGTCATAACTGCTTTCACAACCCTTAAATACTTTGCCATAGTTTCATCCTTGGCCTCGAACTCTCCATTTACTTGTGATACCACTAGTCTAGAATCCTCGCAAACTTTGAGATTCTTGACCCTCATGATTCTGGCCTAGCCTAAACCAGCTATTAACGCCTCATACTCCGCTTCATTGTTGGTAGTGGGAAAGTCCAACTTCAAAGCGTACTCAAGTGTAAACCCATCGGGGCTTTGCAAAACCAAACCTGCACCACTAGATTTTGTTTTTGATGCTCCATCAAAATAGAGCACCCAATACTCCTTTAGATCAGGTGCTATTTCCTTTCCTTTTTCCTCCTTCTCAGGGGTAGTTACTATCCCTTACCCCCCGACTTCTTGGTTGTTAATGGTGCATTCAACCATGAAGTCAGCCAATACCTGAGCCTTAATGGCTGTTCGAGGCTTGTATGTGATATCAAACTCTCCTAACTCAATCGCCCACTTGATTAGCCTTCCACTGGCCTTAGGGCTATGCAATATGTTCCTCAATTGTTGGTCTGTCAAGACTTGAATTTTATGTGCCTGAAAGTAGGGTCGCAACTTTCTCGAGGTTGTCACCAATGCCAAAGCGAACTTCTCTATGGACGAATAATTCAATTCTGCCCCAAGCAAAACCTTGCTCACATAGTAGATAGGCTTCTGAACCTTGTTCTCTTCTCGAATGTGAACAGCACTTAGTGCTTGTTCGGATACCGCCAGGTATAGATAAAGAGTTTCCCCAGGACTTGGTTTGGCCAGCACCGGGGCTTCAACCATGTACTTCTTCAGCTGTTCAAAGGCCTCTTGGCTTTGAGTAGTCCACTCAAAATTTTTCACCTTCTTTAATGCCTGAAAGAAAGGCAAACACTTGTCGCCAGACTTGGAGATGAATCTCCCTAGGGCTGTAACTTGGCCAGTTAGTTTCTATACATCTCGTATAGAGCGGGGTGGTTCCATGTCCAAGATCGCTTTGATCTTATCAGGGTTGGCCTCTATGCCTCTCTTCGAAACCATCAATCCCAAAAATTTTCCTGACCCAACACTAAAAGCACACTTGGCTGGATTCAACATCATCTTGTGGTGCCTTAGCACTTCGAATGCCTCTCTGAGGTGCTTAATGTGGTCTGCCTTGGAAAGGCTCTTGACTAACATGTCATCAACATAGACCTCCATGGTTCTTCCAATCAGATGGGCGAATATCTTATTCACCAACCATTGGTAAGTTGCTCATGCATTCTTCAGACCAAAAGTCATAACAAGGTAGCAAAAAACACCAAAGTCAGTTATGAAAGATACCTTAGGGATGTCATCCTTGTGCATCTTAATCTGATTGTAGCCGCTGAATCCATCCATGAAGCTCAACATCTCATGCCCAGCTGTGGCATCAATCAAGGTGTCAATCCTTAGCAGAGGGAAACAATCCTTTGGACATGCGTCATTTAAATCGGTGAAGTCTATGCACATCCTCCACTTCCCATTCGTTTTCTTGACCATCACAGGGTTGGCTAACCATTCGGGGAATTGAATCTCTTCAATGAACCCAGCCTCTAAGAGCTTATCAACCTCTTGCTTAATGGCCTCTTGCCTTTCAGGAGCAAAATTCCTCTTCTTCTATTTTACCTTCTTCCGGTCAGGATCAACATTCAACCTGTGAGTCATGAGTTGGGGATCAATCCCTGGCATATCAGCTACAGTCCAAGCAAACACATCACTGTTTTCTTGCAAGAAAGCCTTCAACTCGCCCTTCAAGGGTTCCTTCAGCGAAGCTCCTATATAAGTAACTTTTTCATGGTCGCCCAGCTCTAGAGGTATGGGAACCAAATCCTCTGCTGGCTTCCCTCGGTGTTCATCATCATCACGAACATCCATGTCTTCAATCGGGAGTACCTGCCCCCCGACTCCATCAGCTCTTAAAGCAGATAAATAACAACTCCTTGCCATCTTCTGGTCACCCTTCTGTTCTCCAACTCTATTTTGGGTTAGAAACTTAATCTTCATATGATAAGTAGAGGCAACAGCCTTGAATGCATGAATTCCAGTCCTTCCAAGGATTGCATTATAAGTCGAGGATGCCTTGATCACCAGAAAATTCAGCATCTGAGTAGCCTCTTTAGGTTCTTGTCCAATAGTCATGGGTAACTGAATAGTCCCCTCAACTTTGGACTCCACTCCATTAAATCCGTAAATTGGCATATTGGTTGGGGTCAACTGAGAGTCGGTGTACCCCATCTTCACAAACACATCATGAAACAGAATATCAACAGAAGCTCCATTGTCTATCAAGACTCGCTTCACTTCTGAGTTCCTTATCACAGGGGTTATGACCAACGGGTCGTCATGGGGTAACTTCACCCCTTCAAGGTTAGAATCATCAAAACCAATCGCTATTTCGGTTCTAGCACCTTTCGGGGTTTCTCCCACGATGTGCATCACCTCTCTGGCATATGCCTTTCGAGAGTTTCGAGTTGTACCGGCCGCTATCGGGCCTCCCAAGATCATGTTGATAACTGGCCCTCGGGGCTGTGTGTTACGATCACGATCATTATCCCTTCTATCATTGTCTCTCCTGTTGTAATCCCCTCTTTGGGTTCCACGATCTCCACCCTTAGTGAAATTATTCAGTTTTCCTTTACGGATCAAGAATTCAATCTCGTCCTTCAACTGTCTGCAATCATCCGTGTCATGCCCCACATCTCGGTGGAACCGATAATATTGATCCTTGTTTCTCTTTGCGGGGTCTCCCCTGAGTGGCTTCGGCCATCGGAAGTCCTTATCCTTCTCGATTTCTAACAAGATTTGACTCCTAGGAGCATTCAACCTTGCATAATCAGAAAATCTTGGTCCCATATTCTTCTTCTATGTTGACTCAGAGTCTTTGCTAGTATGGTGATACTTGTCCCTAGCATCATACTCCTGGTCTTGCTTTCGTTTCTTGGAGTCGGTGTTACCCTTGCCATTACCTCCCGCGGCTTCTTTCTTCATGCTATCCTCAGCCTTGATATACTTGTCAGCCCTTCGCTGGAGCTCAGCCATGTTTTCAGGAGGATGCTTGGCCAATGACCTTTTAAAGAACTCATCAGTGGTTTCGTGTTCCAGGGCTACCATGGCCACCTTATTCTCCAGATCAATGATGTTCAACGTCTCCTTGGTGAACCTCTTAAGGTAGTCTCTCAGATTTTCGTTCTTCCCTTGTACCACGTACATGAGAGATATGGAACTTTTTTCATGCATTCTCCCGCTGATAAATTGGCTAACAAAGGCAGCACTTAACTCCTTGAAAGAGGCAATCGAGTTTGCAGGTAATCGGCTGTACCATCTTTGAGCCATGCCCGATAAAGTTTGAGGGAACGCCCTACACTTTAAGGCGTCACTCGCAGGTTGCAGCAGCAGTGCATTCGAGAACGTCCTAACATGGTTTGCGGGATCACCCATTCCATCATAAGCCTTAATTATTGGCATCTTAAATTTCTTTGAGATATGAGCATTCATCACCTCATCAGTAAATGGGGGCGTGGGATCATCAGGATCCCCAAGTGGCATCAGATCCTTGGGGTTGCCCCTAGGGGTTTCAACCCTTGTTGTTTTTCCGATTGGGGCGTCGGCCCTTTTCTGCCTTCTTGAGGATCTCTCTAAGTCTATAATGGGAATTGGTCCTGATGTTGGAGGAGGTTGAGTCTGATTTAACCTAGCTTGTTCTCTTGCAATATCGTCCTTCAACCTTAAGATCTCGGCCTCATGAGCCCTGATCCTCTCAGCGGCTGTCAAAGGAGGTCCATCATGGATGGTTTGTGTTCTTCTTCTTGGTTCTCTGTTAGCACATCGCCTCCTCGGGGCTTCATCGCGATCATCCTCATCAGACGATGAATCATCAGTATAGGGGCCAGAGTAGTCAATATACTCTCGATCTCAGATCTGCAAGGCGTGGCCACTAGGTCCAGCTCCTTGAGTAGGAGGTTAGTTAGGCAGCCCATACATTGGGTTGGTGTTCATGGGGAGATCCGTAGTATGGATCTGGACCCCATGTGGGGGGTTGTTAGGATCGACAACCAAGGGGGAAACCACCACCTGAAGAGGACTGGTCCCTTGATTTGTGTGGACGATCGGAGGTAACGTACTCTCAACATGGGAAGTTGTCCCTAGAGGTTGAGAAACTTGATGTTGAACAATCGCCCCGGTCGTCTGGGGCGCCGGATCCGTAACGGGCGGTGCGGAACTGAGTGGCAGAGGCTCAGTAATTGTTGATGTCCTTCATGTTTGAACCATGATTGATGTCTTCTTCCCACAGACGGCGCCAAATGTTGTGGAATAAAAACTAGGTTATTAGATTGCGGCTAGGGTTTGCTGTATTTAATGCTAGGATGTGTGAGCTTCGTGCTCGTGGCTGAATCTGCCTTCACAAGATGCCTACGTACTTTGAAGTGTATCAAAGATCAAGCCGAAAACGTAGTTCTGAGAATGGGGGGTCAGACCCTTTATATAGGCTGAGAAGCCTTAGAATTGTAGTAGGGTTAGGTGACTTGGTGGCCAAGTCACCGCCTAGAAGAAGGTTCCAGATCATAGTATGTAGGAACCAGTTTCCATGTTGAAATATGTATCTTGGAGGCTAAGTCAGGCAAGAGTAATATCCTTGTTTAACTCTTATTTGCTGAGCTGTTTGTTACCCATAATATTAATTACGAAATTAATATTATGAATAGGGTTTGGGCCCATTTGGTGGGCCCCACGTTTGGACCATTTTAGGTCTAACTAATGCCACATTAAATGTGTCTTTAGGGCTTACTTTTAGCCTATATCAGTATTTGAATCATGTAAATAACAAATTGTAACTAAATATTTACCAAATTTGATATGTAAAATATTATTAAAATTCCAAACACCAAATCTTATCACTAATATTTAAACATTTATCTACTTATAAAGATAGAAACAATGTTGGTTCACATCCAGCAACCACATATCATTGTATTCTATTTTATGTTAATTAGAAATTAAAATACTACGGAGTATCAAATTTTATACATATTCAATAACCAATTTTTAATATTTAATTACTTGCTAATAGTAATTTTACAATTATTTATTAATATTTGGATATTAAAAATTTATACATGTATGACATATAACTTCACATGTTTCTATAAATTTAATACTTAACCATTGCAATTTTTTTTTTTACTTTGTTTTGCCCGTTTGATCTTATGAATAGCAATTCTGCCTATTACAACATGTACGTACACATGTTTTCTATCCATACTTGTACTTTCATGAATATATAACCAGCTTTTCCAGCTTGTTCCTTTACTAGCTGTTATGCCATATTTTTGGCTTGTCTAATAACCTCCCAAATTTCTATTATCTATTAATTATTAATTCAGATTAATAATTATAACTTAACGCTTAAGTTTTATCCTCTCCCTGAAATGAGGAAAGAATCAATCTCAATCAATCAATAACGGAAATTATCTCCAAATGATATTTTTCAAATCAGGAAGATATCGCAACGATAAGATTAAATCAGATAAAATCAGTAATCACCCAGATTAACGAAGTTTATCCCCAAGGTTTCTAAGGGATAAACACAAATCAATCACACAGAACTACGTGGGCTTGATCATATATAAACATAGGTACGTAGGCATCTTGGTATATGAGGACCGATACACGAGACAAATCGAGATACCTGTCAAGTCCAACCCCCCTTTTTTTCATAAACCCTAATCCCCTAAAACAATCACATACTCATAATTTCTCTACTATTCCAGCAAACCTCCGATTTCGTGTTGTTACGAAATTTCTCCAACAACATTTGGCGCTAGAAGAAGGGGAAAGTCATCATATTGGGAGAAAGATGACTAATTCGAACAAAAAGATGAACGGAGGGCACAACAACGGAGAGACCCCGGGGTAGCATATGACACCCAAATGCGACCCCTAGGAGCAAGGCCTCACCTAGCGCTACGAGGCCTCACCTAGCGCTGCGAGGCCATACCTAGCGCTGCGAGGCCCCACCTAGCGTAGCGAGGCCAAGGCAAGGATCAAGGTTCTAGGTGACCCTCACCTCTTCGTTGAGATTGTGAGCGGTCCTATCGTCATGATGACAGACCCCCGTCTCTTCGTTGAGATTGTGAGCGGTCCCATTGTCATGACGATAGACCCCATCTCCTCGTCGAAATTGTGAGGCCCCTATATGACGCAGCTAATGAGGCCCCTATATGGTGTGGATATCAAGATAGTGAGATGCCTCCTAGTGAGATGCCTCCAAGTGAGATGCCTCTACGTGAGATGCTCTTAGTGAGATGCCCCTTCGTGGGATGCCTCTACATGAAATTTCTACTTGGTGAAATACCTTTATGTCGAGAAGAGGGGGGACGCCCCCGATCCTTGGGGGGGGACACCCCCGACCCTTGCCGACAATGAGGAGGTCCTCGACTACCTCGAGACACTGGGAAGAGCAAGCAACAAATAACGAGACTGAGTACGAGGCTCTCATCATTGGCCTAGAGCTCGCACTAGAGATGAAGGAAGAGAAGCCAAAGTATTTGAAGATCAAAATAAGCTCAAGACCTCAATATCTACATTCTTGTTCAACATAGGGAAGCTTGTTATGACATTGATGAGGCCAAGTGCTCGTAGATAGCATTGATGAGGTCAAGTGCCTTGGCACAATGGTGAAGAGTACAAGTACTATGGGATAGCGTTGAAGAAGTCAAGTATGCTTATAGCGGTATCACGCCTAATTTCTTCATTACAAATGGGGTCAACTCTAATTAATACAAGAAGGTTGCTGAAACACTTTTGATTCCTCATTATATCTACAATGATAATGAGGACTCGGGGGGTAGTGGCATTACATAAACACCTCTTCTAGTGGGAAATTTGAAAATTTTCAAGACAAGGCCGCACCTAGCGTTGCGAGGCCAGCACCTAACATTGCGAGGCCGCACGTAGTGTTGCGACCGCAAGCCCAATATCTTGCGATGCGAGGCCACTCAGCCTAATTGGTGATGACAGACTCAATCAGCTATCCCAACGCACTTGGAAAAATTCAAACAACCAATTTTAAAAGATGTGAGGCCCACTTGTCAATATATGTGATGCGAGGCAAAGGCCAGTAATATGAATTGCAAGATGAGACGAATGTGACAACACGGATGAAAAGGAGAACAACAGAAAAGAAATTAACGAGGCTGAAGCGTGTATCAATTGCAAGTCCACGAAGTCAACATGAAACCTTAGCAAGGCTCGCATAATGTTTTAGAAAGAAAAAAGATCTGCTATATGAAGTCAAAGCTGGATTGGAAAATGTTAACTCGAATAACTTGTAGAAGGGGGGGTTGAATACAAGTTATATAATCGTGTCTGATTTTTGCTTGGTTATATGAACAAGAATAAACGAATGAATCAAATTCTGTTTGTATTACTAAGATCAAATACTAACTCTACCAAAGGTGTACAAATACCTTTAGCAGCTACTGACAATACAAATCTCTCTGTTTGTTTCGATCTTTCGAATACAAACCTTATACAGAGCTACACACATTCACACATGAACGAACTAACTCTTTTTACAATGACATAGAGAGAGTATTTATAATGCTTCCTATCAACTAATCACAGAAAGATAATCTATACATGACAATGTTCTGCCGTCCAGTTGATAGTTTCCATCAATAGAAAATTCTTTCCTTCATAATATCTTCTTGCTTGTTCCTCAAACAAAGATCCTGTTTTATAGCACTTGCCAGTTTCTGTAGCATCCATAATGACATCATCAGTAACATGAATGATATCAGGATACCATCTTACATCAGGATCTGACCATCTCATCAGTACTTGATCAGTAATTAACATGACATATCAGGATTCAATCTCAGTTCCTGACATGTAGTACTCGATGCACTGTTCATTCCTGACTAAACTTTACAGATAACTATCTAACACATATTTCCTATACAAGGTGGTAAATCCTTTATAAATCAGGATATACAAGAAGTATAAGTAAAATTCTATTCTTAACATCACAACTCATGAATTATTCCTAACAATCTCCCCCTATTTATGCTTTAAAATCTGAAGCATAAATCTGAGTTGTTGATGTCAAAACATATAACAATACAATCAGAATAGAATTTATGAATTCAAAAATCATGAAGTTAAGTACCTCCTCTTTCAGATATAGACATAGTATCCAGTACTTAGAAGAAAAAATTCAACTATTTGATGCTTCTTTTCCTTTACCACTTCCATGATCCTCTGTCATAATCTTTATCTCCCCCAGTTCTTCTTTTATCCCCAGTCTGTTGTTGTTGTCTTTGAATTGTCTTTATCTCCCCCTTTTTGACATCAGCAACATTAATTCCAAGAGATTCAGTAACAGAACAAATGAGATTCATCATAACTGCTTGATTTTCCATAATAGTGACTTGGTTATCTTCAAGTGTTTGAAGTCTTGATTGAATTTCAACTTGAGATTTCTGAATATCTTGTAGAACATCAGAATTGACTTCAATTTTGGAAGTGTTTGGAATATCTTCATATTCAAGTCTTGTAGAAGAAGTTGCCTGTGTAGAATGATATTCAAGTAAGAAAACTCGATTAGAGTTACAAACATCTTCATCTTTCTGATCTGAAGTTTCAATATGATCATCTTGTCCTTCACCAGTATTCTGTGTACTAACATCTACAAAACCTGACTCCTCCTTAGATTGATCAGATACTGTTGATGTCTCAATTCTGGCTGATATTGGTAGTACAAACAAAGGAATACTTGGATCATTAGAAATATCTTCTGGTACTGATGGTGTAGAAGTTTGTCTTAGCCTTTCACCTCTTCTGTTTATAATTCCTGCAAGCCTTTCTTTTTGCTTCTGAGCTTTAACTTCTGGCTTTGAGTTGTGCTTTGCTAAATCATTCTTCTCATACATCTTGATAAAAGAATAAGTACCAGCATCCATACCATGATTATTAGACCAAGATTCAGGAAAACCTGATCCCAGAAATCAAATGATGGTGGTTTCCTAATTTTCTCTCCCTCACTATGGAGTTGATCATCCATACCCTCAATCTCACTTTGACTATCTAAAGTCAACACTCTTTCTACCTCTCCTTTTGCCTGGTCAGGAGCCAGCCGCTCTAATTATGGATCAATATCCATCTTTTCAAGTGTATCACTCAAATTTGATAAGTGCTCTCATGACCTACAGAAAAATAGAGTTTAGAAGAAGTTTTTATACCTGAACTCACATGGAGAGAGGGTTCCTCATTTGGCAAGGGGCTTGAGGTTTTCTCCAAGGAGTGAGCTGCTATAATCTCTGAACCCTTACAATCATCTTCTTTCCTTCCAGAGACTACAGGCTCCAGTATACCACTTTCAGGTTCTCTACTAAACTCTGATGTCTTCAGTAATACTTCATTAGACACCATAGTTAGTACATCACCGTCTTTAAGTGTTGTTTGCTGAGACTCACCCTCAAGGTGGATAGACTCTTACTGAACAATGTTTGTTTGATCTTCAAGAAAATCAGTCAAAGTTATTCCTCCCATATCATAGGGTTTCTCACTTGCAATTTCAGTCATCACAGAAGACCTTTCAACATCAGCTATCACAGCTCCTGAGTCATCCAACCTCTGACTAGATGGTTCTTGTGTTGTAGTGACTGTGATATGATCTTTCCTACTATCCACCACTAGTGCAATAGTATCTTCTGTTGACTGCATTCCTCTATCTACTTCCTCCAGTTGTTCACCGTCAGCTGAAGCATCTTCAATAATGACATCCTTGTCAAATAAATATGCATGAAGTGATTGAAGTGCAACATGCTTCGAGAGTCCAAATTTCTTGACTAATTGTCTTCTGATAGATACATAGAAATACATCTTCATTAAGTCAAGTCTTTAATGTAGAAGTCCATATTCATCTGGAAATAAAAGTTTTGGTACTCTTTCAACCAGAAAATCTAGAACAGGCCTTGATAACTTCACTTTGAGAGAAATTAGTCCCATAGCCAGTCTGTATGATAATGTAGTTTCCCATGAAGAATCAATATCCAGATCTCTATGGTCATTTGCTAACTTGATTGTAGCTTCATTTGTAGAGACCTACATGATATTAGTTGGACTAGACTCTGTGTGTGTAGGTGACAATTGAATCTTTCTCCTTGTTCTCCTGGTATAGTGAGCAAAAGATTTATCCTGAGAAGACTCAAGAGGTGTAGACACAGAAGTAATCTTGGGATGAGATTTTTTTTAATAGACATAGTCTTTTGAGAGACAGTATCCAGTAACTGTTTTCCCTTTTTAAGTACTACAGTCTTTTGAGAAATTGCAGCCTGGCTGTGACTAGATGCTTTATCTCTTTGTCCTAGCTTAGAAAGTCGAATTGCAGCCTTCAATTTTTCTCTCTCAGCAAGAGATATATTATCATCATCTTCACTAGAACTACTACTACTTGACACAACAAATCTTCTCTTCCTTACAACTGATGTCTTTTGAGAAACATCAGAGGTTGGTTTTATTGAAACAATAGGCTGTGGATTAAAACTTTGTTCTTGAATTGTTTTAGAGACTATAATGTTTTGGGCTACTTGGGTAGACACAGGTGGGTTCTCCTCCAAATGAGATTCCTGAGCCATTTAACCACAAAAGAAAGAAGAATTGTAGAGAGTAGGAAGATGAGTTTTAAGAATTACCTGAACATGATGTGGATAATGAATTGCAGGTATTTCATCTAGATTCTTTTCATTGTCCTTCTTTGTAATGTCAGAGAAAATTATCTTTTGCTGTACATAAGAAGAAACACAATGTTCTCTACCAAATCTAGTTTCAACATCAGGAATAAAATGGTTAATAAACATTTGCATAAATCTATGATGATAAACCATTTTCCTGTTTTGATCTCTTAACCCAAGTTTAATACTCATCTGATTTAAGATAATGTGACCAATGTTAATTACTCTGTCATAAAGCAAACTGTAAGCAATATGTGAAGTAATAGAAGTAATTTGATTAAAAGAACTACACTTACCAGTAAAGCATTTAGCTAATTGATCAAAGAAGACAGACCACTCTTTCCTAAGACAAGATCTTCTTAACTGGCTCATGTTATCTAAAGGTCCATTATAACCTAATACAGATAACATAGTTCTTACATCATCATCAGATGGTACATTCTCATAATTCAAACTAACAGGTAAGTGAAGTACTGAATTAACAACAGATTCAGTAATATCAAAAGAATCTTGTCCTAAGTGTAGAACAATCTTACCTGATTGACTCTTAGTAGAATCAATTACCTCAGCATTCTCCCAAGCTTGTGTAACAGCTGCTTGATTAATCTGTGGAGATGCTGTCAATGCATAACTTAATGGTCCATATGCCAGAAAGTTCATGATTGGATGAAAATCAGTTAATACTCCTTCCTTGTTGGTGATAGCTGCTACATGATTGCTCGTCATAAAATCAAAGTCACTAAACTTGAAGGCTACTGACTTAGGTAATCTTCTTTGAGCTGCCATTTTTGATCTGAAAAGAACTTGAAAAATTCTTGAAATGGATTAGTGATTTTGAAAACTCGAGAGTGTTTTTGCTTTAGAGAATGTGAAATTAGATAAAGCAATTACACGATTAGAGTTTCAAAACAAATATATTTCACAAATCTTTCAGACCACTATCCCACGTCGACACGTAGATTGACAGGTGTCAGCCCCTGAAAAGTGCGGTTACCCACGATTTTTGGAAAATAAAATCCAAAATTGATTTTCATGAAATAAATCAGGGTATTATCAAGATAAAAAATCAATACTGATCAGCTTCCTTTTCTTGTTGTGACCTCTCATCAAAATAATCACAAAATGCAATGTGATTTAAAAATAATAATTCTCAAATCCTGATGGTCACACTTGAAATCCTGATCAATATCATCCTGATTCCAGAGACTTAAATGAAGTTTCCACGTGACATTTTTTTATATCTGAAAAAGAAATAAACAATTAATCTGAACAAAATCAATTGGTTAGATATATTCGACATTTCTTGAAAATACAAGAAATATAGTCACACGCGATAATTAGCATCTGACTTCATTGATAGTTCCAAGTGACTGTTCAGCTTCTCACGTCTTTCTATAAAAGAAACAGATGCCTTATGCCATTCTTTATAAACATTTCAATTTCTTTTCTTCTCAACAATGATTCTCAAACCAAAACTCCATTCAAACCCATTCTTTAGGTTTTTCACAGTCGATGAACATCCTGTTCTTGATCATCTCTTTGAAGAGACGACTTTTCTCATCGAACTAGTCATGGATGGAGTAGTTTTAGATAATATCCAGAGGTTTCTCCTAGAACATCCATATGTTGGATACAATTTTCCCCTAACCTCCTCAAAACTTGAGGATGAAGAATTTGGCCGAGAGTCTGAGGTTGATCTTGATGGAGATGCTATTCATTTAAGTTAGCTACTCTCATTCAAGTCGCCCAGACAAGGAATCCAAGAGTAGACGAGGCTGTTCAAATCCCCTGATGGATTTCTTGAGATGCTCCTTGTCCTGTATCTCAGAATCCATATCATTAGACAAGTACAAGATTATCAGTAGAAGTTAGACAAAAAGATGTTGTATTTCATTTCCATGTATGTAATGCTTTCAATTAATGAAAATACAATTTCTTATTATCTACTTGTCTTTTGATTATTGAATGATGTATAAATTATCAGTATGTAAATATTAAAACTTGCTGGCATAGACTTAACACATCACAGAATTAGATTACTACACAAAGTAAACGTCAGGATTTGAAACAATTGTCACAATCCTGATACTAACACAATACTGATGACGTCAGCATCCTGATAACAATTCTAATCCTGATGATTATTAACAAGTCTATCATACTTAAATTTATCAAGGCAAAGTGTTATAGCTAAAGCATTTAACAATCAAATATAGATCCTGACAAGAAAATCAAGTCTATAAGCTAAAAACAACATACCTTGCTACTTTTGCAGATGTTAAAGATCTAGAAATTTAACATTCCTAACTCACTTACTAATCTACTGAATGTAGTCTCATCAAGTGGTTTTGTTAGAATATCTGCAAGCTGTTTGTCAGTAGGAACAAAATGAAGTTCCACAGTACCATTCTCAATATGTTCTCTAATAAAATGATACCTGACATCAATATGCTTAGTCCTTGAATGTTGAACTGGATTTTCTGCAATTTTGATAGCACTAGTATTATCACAAAACATAGGAATATTACTAAGTGTCATACCATAATCCATCAACTGATTTCTTATCCAAAGGAGCTATGCACAATAACTGCCTGCTGCTATGTACTCAGCTTCTGCAGTTGAGGTTGAGACAGATTGTTGCTTCTTGCTTGCCCAAGAAATCAATCTATTTCCCAAGAATGGACATGTACCTGTAGTACTTTTCTTGTCTATCTTACACCCTGCATAATCAGAGTCTGAATAGCCAATTAGGAAGAAATCAGATTCTCTAGGATACCACAAACCAAGATTTGGAGTTCCTTTGAGATATCTAAAAATTCTCTTCACAGCAATTAAATGAGATTCCTTAGGATCACTTTGGAATCTAGCACATAAACAGGTAGAAAGCATTATATCTGGTCTACTTGCAGTTAGATATAACAATGAGCCTATCATGCCTCTATAACTAGTATTATCCACACTCTTTCCCTTAGGATCAGAGTCTAGTTTAGTGGTTGTTGTCATGGGTGTTTTTGCAACTGCATAGTCTTGAAAGTCAAACCTTCTTAAAAGATCTTTGATATATTTTGACTGATTAATGAAAATCCCAGTCTCAGTCTGTTTGACCTGCAAGCCTAAGAAATAATTTAATTCACCCATCATGCTCATCTGATACTTAGACTACATAAGCTTGCTAAACTTAGCACACAATTTTTCATTAGTAGAACCAAATATGATATCATCAACATAAACTTGAACTAAAAGCAATTCACCTTTTATCTTTCTAAAGAATAGAGTTTTGTCAATTGTACCTCTTGTGAAGCCATTTTCAAGAAGAAATTTAGACAAAGTCTCATACCATGCTCTTGGTGCCTGCTTTAGTCCATAGAGTGCCTTGTCAAGTTTGTAGACATGATTTGGAAACTTTGGATTAACAAATCCAGGTGGCTGTTCCGCATACACTTCTTCATCAAGTTTGCCATTTAGAAAAGCACTCTTTACATCCATCTGGTATACCTTGAATTTTGAATGAGCTGCAAATGCAAGAAACATTCTGATTGTTTCCAATCTTGCTACAGGTGCAAAGGTCTCATCATAATCAATGCCCTCTTCCTGAGAATAACCCTTGGCCACCAGTCTTGCTTTGTTTCTTACAATCATACCAGATTCATCTAGCTTGTTTCTGAAAACCCATCTTGCACCAACAATAGATCTATCTTTAAGTCTTGGTACCAGTTTCCAGACTTTGTTTCTCTCAAACTCATTTAACTCCTCCTGCATTGCAATTACCCAATCAGGATCCTGTAAGGCTTCTTCAACCTTCTTAGGTTCATTCTTCGAGAGAAAGCAACTATACAAGCATTCATTTTGAATTGATCTTCTAGTTCGAACACCACTATTTGGATCACCAATAATCAAATCTTCAGTATGATCCTTTGTCCATTTTCTAACAGGTGGTAGATTGACTCTGCTAGTCTCTCCCCCTAAGTTAGTGGTATCTCTTGTAGAAGAATTCTCTCTGCCTTCAATAAATCCCCTTTGATCAATAGAATCAGTAGATTCCATATTGCTGCTAGTTATTGATCTTTCCTCAGTAGACTCTGAAAGATCAGTTCCTGATGCAGTAGACTCTGAATAGCTAATCTGCTCCTGATGATCACTGTGTTCTTCTTGATTCATTTGCTCCCCCTCAACAATAGCATTCCTTTGAGAAGCAATAGAAATTCCTTCTGGAGAACCTTCATCATCACTGGAGAGTATCTCAGAATTCTTCAGATTTTCAAATTCCAATTTGTCATGACTCTCATCAATTTGCAGAATTCCAAATTTCTTATCATCAAATGCAACATGAATTGATTCCATAACAATGTGAGTTCTTAGATTATACACTTTGAAGGCCTTAGATGCTGAATATCCTAGAAAGATTGCTTCATCCGATTTGGCTTCAAATTTTCCAAGTTGTTCTGGATGAACTTTTAGGACATAGCATTTACATCCAAAGATGTGAAAGTATTTCACACATGGTTTCTTTCCTTTGATCATCTCATATGGAGTTTTTCCATGACTATTTACCAAGGTACAGTTTTGAGTGAAACATGTAGTGTTAATAGCTTCTGCCCAAAAATAGGTTGGAAGTTTTGCATCTGCAAGCATGGTTCTTGCTGCCTCTATGAGAGTCCTGTTCTTTCTTTCCACTACACCATTTTGCTGAGGTGTACCAGGTGCAGAAAATTGTTGAGTGATTCCATTGTCTGTACAATACTCCTCCATTGTAGAATTCTTGAATTATGTACCATTGTCACTCCTAAGTACTTTGACTTTGTACTCAGAGCTATTCTGAATATTCTTGACAAGTTCAATGATTTGCTGAGGAGCTTCATCCTTCTTGTGTAGAAAGAACACCCATGTGAACCTTGTGAAATCATCCACTATCACTAGAGCATATCTTTTCTTGCTGATAGACATAATGTTTACTGGACCAAACAGATCAAGATGTAGCATGTGAAATGGTTCAGTAATTGAATTTTCAGTCTTGCTCTTGAAAGTGGTTCTTCTTTGCTTTCCAAGCTGACATGCATCACAAAGTCCATCTTGCACATAATTTGCCTGAGGTAGGCCTCTCACCAGATTGTGCTTCACAAGTTGATTAAGCTTCTTGAAGTTGAGATGTGAGAGTTTCTTGTGCCAATTCCAGCTTTCATCACTTGTTGCTTTGCTGTAGAGACATCTAACAATTCCTTTAGATGTATCACTTAAGCTGGCTTCATATATGTTACCATGTCTTTGACCAGTTAGAACAATGTCTCCATTATGCATATTCAAGATTTTGCATCCTTCTCTGTCAAAGATTGATTTGTAACCTTTATCACCCAGTTGACTTATGCTTAATAGAGTATGTTTCAAGCCTTCAACCAGTGCTACATTTTCTATGATGACATTCCCCAAAACAATTGAGCCATATCCCAGAGTTTCTCCTTTGTTGCCATCTCCAAAAGATATTACTGGGCCAGCTTTCCTCTCAAACTTTGTAAGCAGTGACTTCTTTCCAGTCATATGTCCAGAGCATCCACTGTCCAAGATAATTCAATGCTTCTTTCCTGTACCCTGTAAACAAAAAGTAACTAGTTAGAATTTTTTAGGACCCAACTTTGATTGGATCCTTTCTTACTAGATTTAGAAACAACAGGCTTTAAAGATTTTACCTTTACTTTACCTGTTGCAGAGTCAACCTTAGACTCTGATTTCATGAACTGTTTGTGACTAGGAGTTTCAGATTTCAGAGAATAATAGTCATAATGCAGTTCATGATATTCTCTACACATGTAAATGGAATGAAGTAAACTACCACAATGATAACAAGCTTTTTGTGGTTGGTATTGAATTTTCTGAGTCTTGGGGAATCTGGACTCAGTTTTCCAAGAAGGTTTTTGATTGTAGTCTAGGGCCAAATGATTATGATTTCCACACTTATAGCATTTTTTCCTAGGTGCATCAGGTACATTCTTGTAATTATTCTCTTTGTTAATACCTTCTTTTCCATTCCTATTTCTTTTGATCTTGCTAGACTCTGAAAGACCATCTAATCTCTGTTTCAACTGAGACTAAGACAGAAACCCTATGTTTACATTCTTAGGTTTCTCTAACACTTTCTCATCTGAATTACTATTGTTAATCCTTTTGTGTACAACAGGGGTATCTTTTGAATTAACAAATTTAACATGATTAGGTTCAGAAACAATTTTCTTACCTTCAGATTTAGATGTGATAGCTTCTACTTTACTATCATCATTGACAATAGCTACTTTTTCTTCTTGTCTAGCCTTATCAAAACCTAAACCATTAACTTACCACGAATTCCACTTTCAAAGATTTCTATGGTCTTTTTACCAGAATTGTTAATGGTCTTAATCACATCTCTCTCTTCTTCTAGTTCTTTTCTGACATAGTCATAAGCCTCAAGAATAACACTATAATCATGCTTAGCTTTATCAGAACTTAACTTGTATTCTTCCATTTGAATTAACTCAGATTCAAGAAAATTATTTATATCGACTAATTTATCATTCTTAACCTTAAGTTCATCTCTTTCACAAGTAAGAATTCTAAAATTAGTCATAAGATTCTTAAACTCAGCATGGATAGATCTAATTTCATCAGAATTTAAGTTATCAAATGAATCAAGAGAGTGAAGTGATACCTTAACAGAGGATGGAGAAGTTTTCTTTGGAGATCCAGGTTTGTCTAAAACATTTGTCATCAGTGCAATGTTGTCATAATCCAATTCATCTTCGGAATCACTGGAATCAGCCCAATCCTTCTGTGTGACCATAAGTGCATTACCCTTTCCTGAATTCCTAGGCTTCTTACACTCACTAGCAGCGTCCAAGCTCGCTGCAATTAAAGCACTTGATCTTGGCCTTATCAAGCTTGACAATTGTACTTTTTCCTTTGTCACTCTTCTTTTCCTCTTTCTTTTGAAAAGGTCCTTTGCTAAATCTTCTCCTGTTGAATCTTCCTTTCTTGAAAGCTTTAGCAAACATAGCAAAGAGTTCCTGCATCTCAGATTCAGAATCATTGTTGTTAGAGTCCATATCAGTAGTCTCTGACTCAGAACTTTCTTTGCTTTTCTTCTTCCTTGAGTTCTTTACAGCAATCTCTTCATGCTGTTCTTTCGGAAGCTTCTTTAATTCAGATTGAGCAGTAAGTGCAACAGTCTTCATCTTTCCTTCACTCCTGCTCTTCTTCTGCTGCTTGTCAAGTTCATAAGCTCTCAATTTTCCATACACTGCCTCTAATGATATCTCATCCAGATCATTAGCTTCCTCAATCGCATATATCTTCTAATTGTAAAAATCAGGCAAAGCTTTCATGAACTTTGTATTCATATCCTCCAAGTCATAATATTTACCATGCATGGCCATCTCATTGATGAGTTTTGTAAACCTATCAAAGGTATCAGTAAGTGACTCACCAGACTTGGATTCAAAGTACTCATACTGTTGTATAAGTAGTGTCCTCATATTCTTCCTGACAGGCTTAGTTCCTTCACAGTGAACCTTAAGATTGTCCCATATATCCTTAGCAGTTTTACAAGAGAGAACATAGTTAGTGAGAACAGAATCAAGACTGTTAAATAATATGTTTCTTACTTTAGCATCTTTAAGAACATTCTCCTTGTCCTTATCTGACCACTCAGATTTTGGCTTCTCTGCTGTATGTTCTGGAACAACTTGACCATCAACCGTTGCTTGTCCAACAACCTTAGTTGGGATAAAAGGTCCATCTCTGATTCTATCAAGATAATCAGGATCTGTTGCTTCCAGATGATGCAACATCTTTACTTCCCATGGAGTATATTTGTTTCTCTTGAGCATAGGAATCTTAGTATTCTCATCCTTGTAACCAGACATGATTGCAGATCTTTATGATTATTCGAAATCAACCCACTCTGATACCAATTGTTAACTCGAATAACTTGTAGAAGGGGGGGGTTGAATACAAGTTATATAATCGTGTCTGATTTTTGCTTGGTTATATGAACAAGAATAAACGAATGACAAACAAACTCTACCAAAGGTGTACAAATACCTTTAGCAGAATGAGGGCTCCTGACATAGTCATAAGCCTCAAGAATAATAAACTCTACCAAAGGTGTACAAATACCTTTAGCAGCTCCTGACAATACAAATCTCTCTGTTTGTTTCGATCTTTTGAATACAAACCTTATACAGAGCTACGCACATTCACACATGAACGAACTAACTCTTTTTACAATGACATAGAGTGAGTATTTATAATGCTTCCTATCAACTAATCACAGAAAGATAATCTATACATGACAATGTTCTGCCGTCCAGTTGATAGTTTCCATCAATAGAAAATTTTTTCCTTCATAATATCTTCTTGCTTGTTCCTCAAACAAAGATCCTGTTTTATAGCACTTGCTAGTTTCTGTAGCATCCATAATGACATCATCAGTAACATGAATGATATCAGGATTCCATCTTACATCAGGATCTGACCATCTCATCAGTACTTGATCAGTAGTTAACTTGACATATCAGGATTCAATCTCAGTTCCTGACATGTAGTACTCGATGCACTGTTCATTCCTGACTAAACTTTACAGATAACTATCTAACACATATTTCCTATACAAGGTGCTAAATCCTTTATAAATCAGGATATACAAGAAGTATAAGTAAAATTCTATTCTTAACATCACAACTCATGAATTATTCGTAAAAGAAAAGTAAAGGAGGGCTCGTGTGTGGACTAAAGTTGACAAGGCTCGAATATGGTGGACTTGTGAAAAGAGAAGTTATGAAGGTTACCATTTTTGTGCTTAGATATCCTCACGAAGTAAAGCCCACATATACAGTAATTGAAAAATTGGATAAGACCTGTGAAGAATAAAGAGATTGTTATGGCTCGATACGAAGAGATATACCGCAACGGCGCAACTTCAGCTGGGCCGGTTCACATACTCAATTCGCGTTTAAAAAAAGAATGGGCGATGTGAAGGAAGGCTCGTGATTGAAAATGTTAGCGAGACCAGCAAGGCCTAGGGGTCCAGCGACACCTAGAATACTCTTATGAAGGCTTATAGCTAAGCCCAGCGAGGTGACATGAGTAGATTATATTAGCCCAAAAGACGTCTAGTGGATTTGGGCCTAGTCGAGCCCATAAAACCCTAGCCCGTCTAGATAACTTCTTCTCCAAGAACTACGTATGGCTTGATCCTTATAAATAGGGTACGTAGGCATCATGTAAAGGATGAGAAACATTTCACCACTGAATATCAATAGACAAGACCAGCCACAAATAGTTACAAATCTCCTTCGTGTTCTTCGTGTTCTTAGCAAAATATCCGTATTTTGCTCCGTAAATCCAGCAACCTCCAAAATATTGTTATACAATATTCTCCCTACAACATTTGGCGCTAGAAGGAGGGCTCAAATTTTATTATTCGTGGAGGACGAATAATTTTAATTCATTTTAAGGGTTTTTGGGTTTTTACGTACACCAAAAATTGGGATTGGTTAGAGAAGGCGGTTATAGGTTTAGGACACAATATAGTATATGGACGGCGGCGACTATACATGGACGACTACATAAATAAAAGGGCTATAGCGGTGGTATACAGAGGTCAACGGGAAAATTTTCTATGGTTGCAAGCTACTGTGGAAGCAATTGAATAAAAAAAATAGAGCAAGGCAACCAAGGAAATAACAAAAAGGAAAAAAAAGGAACAAGTCGCATGGAATCAAAATGAAAAAAGACGAAACAAAGGCCAAGGGCGCACAGGACAAAGCAGCGGTGTAAGGAGTAATAACAAAAAAAAATGGATGCACATCAATAGCAGGAGGCACACGCGCCTTCAACAAAAGAGTAATGAACATGGCTTTTCATACATACGGTGGGATAGTGTGAAGTAAATTAAAAAAAACAAGGCTAAGTAATCCACAGAAAAATGGAAGCCAAGGCAACAAAGAAAGACACGGAGATGGGCTTGTTCGTGGGATCAGCAGATACAATAAAAATATAAAAGAACTGGAGGCCACGCAGCAACGGAGGCCAACAATGAAAAAAAAAAAAGAAGCACAAGGAAAACTCAGAATCGGCTGAAAACGGAAATTAAAGATACGACTTCTATCTTTTAAATTTATTTTCTGCAAATTTATTATCCTGCCATGCATGCATGATATTATGTTTTTTTAATATTTTTCCAAAAAAATATTTATTATTTTAAATTCGTGCGAGCAATAGATATTTTTATGCTTATAAAATTATTACGATTTAGAAAATATCGTATGAAATATTTATGCTGATTAATTGTGGATATTTATGTTGATTGATTGTGGATATTTTACAATCCCGTACGAGCTGCATGCTTTAAAGAAAAAGTATATATGCGAGATGCATAATTTTGAAAGAGATTTTCTACAAAAAAGAGCATTATTTTAGAAGAAAATAAATATCGCGACATTCTTAAAAGAACATATTTATTATTGCATATGGATTTGTAAACTATTTTTATATATCGTCGCGATAGTACATATATGTCAAAAATATTTACAAACTTGCGAACTAAATTGTCAAGTAGGGTAGCCTAGACAAGTTATAAATTCCGCAATGCTACAAGCTTGAGTAAAGAGCATCACCCTCTTGATTATTATTGAAGGCCCATGACTAGATTTTGAGCTCAAGGTCGCATGGGTGGGAAGGCATCCCTATGTACAATATCTTTGAGACATGCACAGCTAGCCCAACAAGGGACGCGTGCGAGGTTCGCCGGGAAATCTCAGCACAGCTAGCCCAAGAAGGGACGCGTGGAAAGTTCGATAAGAATATTATATCTACATTTCTTATTGAAGACCCCGCCAGACACATCCTTATGTGATTGCATCAGATACTTGAAAAGCGTGTATGCCAATTCGGGATATATACAAACGCCAAGGTCCTAACTAGACAACAAGGATCGCAAAGGATTTCAAACAAATTATTTATGCTCGCACATTTGAAAACCTTGGCAAATATATATCTTATAGTGGCCATCGCATGCTATCACACTTGCATCCGCATACGCCTGGTGTTCTAAGTGTTTTTCTAATCATCCATTTTCAATTTTTTCAGCGACTCAAGAAATTTGGAAGCTTGAAGAATTCTTAGTTCTCCACTGCAGCAAGCTACACTGAAGAACTAGGGGCTAGTTGTTATGCCATATTTTTGGCATGTCTAATAACCTCCCAAATTTCTATTATCTATTAATTATTAATTCAGATTAATAATTATAACTTAACGCCTAAGTTTTATCCTCTCCCTAAAATGAGGAAAGAATCAATCTCAATCAATCAATAACGAAAATTATCTCCAAATGATATTCTTCAAATCAGGAAGATATCACAACGATAAGATTAAATCAGATAAAATCAATAATCACCCAGATTAACGAAGTTTATCCCCAAAGTCTCTAAGGGATAAACACAAATCAATTACACAGAACTACGTGGGCTTGATCCTATATAAACATAGGTACGTAGGCATCTTGGTATATGGGGACCAATACATGAGACAAATCGAGATACCTGTTAACTCCAGCCCCCTCTTTTTTTATAAACCTTAATCCCCTAAAACAGTCACATACTCATAATTTCGCTCTACTATTCTAGCAAACCTCCGATTTTGTGTTGTTACGAAATTTCTCCAACAACACTAACATCCTTTAAAGTTTAAATTTTAAGAGTTCGCAAAACTAATCCCACAGGATGTATACCATGAAGTTAAAAGATATGCCAAAAGTGTGCTTAAGATAATGTAGCTAGTTATATAACCTTATGTCTGAAGTGCAAAGCTTCTTATGCGGGAGGAGTTGTGTGTCATCGGGTGCTTAGTGGGCGCACATAACAAGCTGGCTGTTTATTTGAAAGAAAATGAAGATAAAACTAGGAAAACGTTGGTTGTGACTAAACGTCAATTTGGCAGGGTTAATGAAATCCGACACGAAAATATGCTGGAAGGGTTGTGGAACGAAAACTAGATTATCGAATTGCGGCTAGGTTTTGTATATAATTAATGCTAGGATTGGTAAGGGTTTGTATATAATTAATGTTAGGATTGGTGAGTTTCGAGCTTTAATGGCTGCTTGTATTTCGTGACTTGAATCGGATCCTCACAAGATGCCTACGTATCTTAGAGTTGAGAATCAAGCCAAAAAACGTAGTTCTGAGAATGAGGGGTCAGGCCCTTTATATAGGCATTTGGGAGCCTAAGATTTAGAGTAAGGTTATGAGACTCGGTGTCACCTTCTTGAAGAAGGTTCTAGACTCCTACCATTTCCATGTATGATTAGGTGCTTTGGAGACTACTCCTTGTAGAAGTAATATCCTTATTTGAATCTTATTGCTGAGTTGTTAATTGCCCTTAATATTAATTACGAAATTAAAATTTAATTAGGGTTTTAGACCTCATTAATGGGTTTCGTATTTGGACCAAACTAGGCTTTATTAATGCATCATTAATTATGTCTTTGGAGCTTATTTTCAGCCCATATCATTTGCCCCCAACTTCCATGAAAACTGATCAGGTTTTCGTTGAAGTTATAACTGTCTTTTTCAAGACACAAAGTTTATTTTGTACACTAGTGTTTCACGAATACCTTCTTGATGTAAAGTGTGGAGCGACCGACGCATTTACGATGATTTTTTACTTATTTTTCGGACGAATTAACCCTTAATGACGTTTAAACGGTGCTAAACGGCAATAAGGCACGCTAACCAACCTTAAACGACGTTTAAACGGTGTTAAGCGGCATTGAATGACACTAAACGACGCTAACCAGCCTTAAACGACGTTTAAACAACGTTGAACGGGACTAAACGTCGCTAACCAACCTTAAACGACATTTAAACGGTGTTAAACGGCGTTGAATGGCACTAAACGGCGCTAAACGATGCTAACCAGCCTTAAACGATGTTTAAACGATGTTAAACGGTGTTGAACGACACTTAACGGCGGTAACCATCCTTAGATGACGTTTAAACGGTGTTAAACGGCCCAAAAGGGAAGTGCCTTCCCTTTGGGGGTAGGAAAATCATGATCGGGATAATGGAACTTGGGTGTGGGTTTTTTCTCGAAATGGAATGGCCTTTTTTTATTTATCGTAAACTTTTTCATTACACATAGTATGCTCGACCCCCATCAACGTATTTTTTGTTTTACGTCCCGTAACTCTTCCTCAACCTGGCTGGGGCAGAATAGTAGAGCAAGTACAAGTATTAGTAGCCTAACAAAAAAGCATTCCTCATCATTAATATGTTTACTCACGGCAATTGTGGACTCTCGGAAGAATCGATGATTGCATCTTTGATGCACTTCTAGTACTAGTCCATCTGAGAATTCTTAATTGGATAGTTGTAAATAGCCCCAGGGCTATGGAACAAAGGATTATCCCATGCCTACGTTGAGGTATTGTATTGACTGTGATTTTAAAATCTCGTAGAATAGGATATGATACGATGAGATATAATGCAATAGAAACAAAGACAGGGAAGGGATTACCTACTCTTAATAGTCAAAGCGAGCCCTTTTGTTTTATTTTGAATTCTTTAATTCGGAATGAATCAAATCTCCCCAGGTAGGATTCGAACCTACGACTAGTCAGTTAACAGTCGATCGCTCTACCACTGAGCTACTGAGGAATAACGAGAGATTAGATCTCATGGAGTTCAATTATCGTTCTCAACCCATGACCAGTATAAGCTCGAAGCTTCCTTCGTAACTCCTGGAACTTCTTCGTAATGGCCCCTTTCCATGCCTCATTTCATAGGGAACCCCAAAGTGGCTCTATTTCATTATATTCCATCCATGTCATTGACATAACAAATGTCACTTCTAGTCTACCTCTTTCTATTTCTTTCTATATGTGGAAAGTTCAAAAATCATCATATGATAATCCAGAAATTGCAGTAGAAAAGAAAAAAGAGGTTTGTGGTGATTTTTAAATCTTTTCTAGTAGGTAATCTAGTATCCTTATGCATAAAGATAATCAATTCGGTCGTTGTGGTCGGACTCTATTATGGATTTCTGACCACATTCTCCATAGGGCCCTCTTATCTCTTCCTTTTCCGAGCTCAGGTTATGGAAGAAGGAGAAGAAGGAACCGAGAAGAAGGTATCAGCAACAACAGGTTTTATTATGGGATACACTATAACAATTGCCCAATTTATAAAGGCCTCTTCTGGTTTGAAAAACCTCTTCTATCCTTTCTTTTCGATTATAAACGATGGAATCGACCATTACGATACTGTGACAGCCCCAAATCCGGGGTCATGAATCTGGGCCATCACGGACAAACTTCCATTCAAAATCAATATCTCTTGGGTTTTTTTTTTATAATTAATACTTATGCAATTGACCCCACAGTAATACACACACACCAGTCATATGCTCAGAGAACAACATTCACCATAATAAAAGTTTAGAGTTAAACAGTTATTACAAACCCAAAATCATACTTAAGTACATTGTTGAGTGATGCTTCTACAAGAAGCATTTCAACAACCAAATTTATTACAACCTTACACACTTACACACTTAATATACATAAGACCACTAAACCCCTTGCGCTGGTCATCTACCTCGGGGATTGATGCTAACGAGCTCTCAGAAGGTCGCCTTTCCCTTACCCTCTTGCGGGGCGTTCTGCGTAGTATTGGCATACCTAGCTGTATATAGATAAGTAGCAAGAGTGAGCTATAATAGCTCAGCAAGATAATATTGTAAACTAGAATTTAAAATGTAACCCAGTATACATGTATATTCATATGTAAGCAGTAACCAAATTATAAACTTTAAGTAAGAATAAAACTCTTATTTAATAATACATCATCCACTTACTATTATAAGAAAGAAATCTAGAATAATACAGTATCAGTTTCTCTTCTTAAATAATATAACAATCAATATAATCTTTCAGTGTAAGATTTCAGGATAATATGAATATTTACTTAAATCTCTTACTATCATCTTCTCATTTCCTTCTTATGTAACAATTTTTTATAAATTAATATTAAATCAGTTTCTCTTTATTTATAACAATAATTCCATATTTCATATCATTTTCCCTTTTCAGTATACCAACCTGACTTTATCATTTATTCTTTATTCAAATATTGTAGGGGTTTTCACTGTTGCCGAATACGTGAGGCACGATGATCAGTCGCCCTCCGTATCCGTCCCTTTTCACTACCGGTAGAAGGAGGTTGGTCCACCACTACATCCCCCTGGAGGAAGGTACACCACTACATCCTCCTTCGGCAACTCTTGGGCCGAATTAAAATATTGATTGCTGGACTGTGCAGCACACAGCCTCTTACGCTTTTTATTGCTATCCCCCTTTTTGTCAAATCGTTATTCTATTTATTAAATGTCATTCCACATTTCCATTTTCTCACTTTCATTTCCACATATCATTTACTCATCTCATTTCCATTCTCGCACATTATTTCTATAAAATATATACATAACATAATACTCTGATTATGATTCAGACATCTCTTTTATATTTAAGAATTCAAATATGCTTTTATATCATATTCCGTCTACTTAAAGGGTAGTAATTAATAATCAAATAATATTTGTAATACTACTAACACTAAAAGGAATATCTTTAATATAGTAGTATAAACCATATAACCCTGGATAACAACTGATACCATTCTTTCCATATCTCTTTAGTTTCCCAAAATCAAGGAAATATATTCTTTGCAACATAACAACAATAACATCATATATATATTCCATAATGTCATTTTTATTCCAAAGATAAATAATCTTCAAAGTAGGGATAGAAAAATCTTGCCTCGGTTTCTGTATCCTGACAGTATGGCTGGTTCCTCCTCCGGAATTTCTATAAACACAAAAGGACCATCATTAGAATACCACATCTCTTACTCACTACCCTCTCGTATAACAACACCCTTTACACTTCAATGTATGTTTAACGTATCACTATTACCCCAAAGGTTCGAGAACTTAACCATTTATAACCTCAATCGAAGTTTCAGGGGTTTTCACCATTTCCCCTAACGACCACACTTAACTGTAAAAATTCTCAGAAAATATGGATTTCGAATTTTACCACAAGGTCAACTTGTAACAACTCTTTGACTACCTTACTACAGTATCCCAAAGTTTCATAATTTTTAAAAATGTCTAAGTAGGGTATTTACAGCCTCAAAATTAACACAATTACTGTTTCTCGGTTCTCGAACGTCTTTCAATAAAACTGACTTTTCTCCTAAACCGTTCATCAGATTTTAACGCACCTTATATCAAAGCGATCTATTAACCAAGCTATATCTCATCATGGTCAGTTGGTGTTCTAAACAGGAACCTACCGTATGCACCTGTTTCACCAAAACAGGGCAGTTTCTTAATTTAACGAAAATCGGACATTATAACGGCTATAATTCGGACATTCCAAAAACCATTCCATCACAACCAAGCCATATAATCATGCACCACTCCATACACATCAATATTACATCCTCATAATCCATATAATCAGTGGTGAGGCCTCAATACCATCACCCAACAATCAATCAAAATTTATGCTAGCTAACATCACAATAATCACTTTTAACCACACATCATCCATTAACATCACTAAAACTCACATAATAAAAAGGGGTTAGGGTTTATACCTTCCTTGAAGCTTTAACAACACTTAACAAAGGCTTGTAGTCCTTGAGAAGCCTTGATATAACCTTATAACACCTTAAACTAACAAGAAACATCAAGAACATACTTAGAGATTTTCGGAGTTCTAAAACCCAGCTGAAAGAACATGAAAAACGAGGCCCTTACCTTGCTTTTCTGGACAAACCGTGTGAAATAAGAGTTGTAGATTATTTCATGGGCTTTCCAAAAAGCTATAGAACGCAAAATTTGGCTGAGAAACGAAGGAGATATGCCTGTTTTTCTGGACTGCTGTCTATTTGGCCGAATTGATCTAAATGGATGAAGATAATAAGATTTTTGTGTTGGTTAACCTTGTCTAGCTTAGTCTTGATGATTCTAGAGTTTTGTAGATAATCCCCCATGGTTAATGACTAATTTGCCCTTAACAAGAGTTAGTGGAAAGTGATGTCATGGATGATGTTATTGTTGGATATTCTAGAATCCTTGTTTTTTTTTTTATTTTCTAAGTATTGTTTTAATGATTCTTGATTATTGGTAATATAGTGTATATCCTTGTTATAATATTAATCTTGGTTGTTTGGTTTCCATACTCGTCTAGTTGTGGTTCGTTTCGAGTATACCTCATTATCTCAGTGGTTTTTGAAATCATTTACAAATCCAATTTCCTTTGGTATTCCATTAACTTAATAATCCCTTGGTTTAACCTAAATCTTCTAATTCCTCAATATATAATTCCTTTAATATTTCCATGCTCCTTAATATCCAATATAAGCTTATTCGAACTCAAAATCCTCAAAATCCATGTTCAGGAATTTCTGGAATCTATCGTCATTTCGAGTCACTTATTTTCAATGTACAACACTAATATGGTTTCTGTTTATTCATTTTCCGTTTCCATTATGGAGTACTTATATACCATTTCTCTAAATCCTCGGAATTTACTATTCATGTGATCACTGTAGCATTACTAAAGTTAGGGTTATTACAGATACATAAAAAATAATAGATTTGAAAGGATTGAAAAAAAAATGACACAAATTTTTTTATACATGCCGAAGTGATGGAAAAGAAAGAACCTCTTTTACGTATCCGCCTAGCTTGTCAACTTTTGGAGAAATGATACAAAGAATGATGTCCCTGCCCACATTAGAAAAACTCTCTTCGGATGAACTGTACAATCATTGGGTTTATACTAACCAACACAAAAATAACAACTTAAACAATGAGTTTTTAAATAGAATGGAGGTTCTAGATACGGGATTTTTTTCTCTAGATATACTCGAAAAAAGTACTAGAATGTGTAATGGTGAGACTACAAAATATTACTTGCCTAAAATGTATGATCCCATTTTGAATGGGTTATATCAAGGAATCATAAAAAAAATACCTTCAATCATAAATAAAATTTCGTTAGAAAATTTCATAAAGACAATGGAAATTAATAAGATTTATAATCTCTTTCTTCCTGATACTGATTACCAAGAGGTTGAACAGAAAATAGACCGATTTGATAAAAAAAAATTTCAACAAAAAATCGTCATTTATTTCCTTTAATCAGTAAATTTGATAGAAAATCGGGATCGAGTTTAAATTGGAAGGGCCTCTCTTTATTTTCAGAAAAAGAACAAGGAAGGATGGTTCAGAAAAAAGAACCAAATTTTACAAATTATTATTGAATACAATTCTAACTAGCCCTAATGGTCAAAAAAACAAAATAAAAATTTGTAATAAAAGAAATCAGTAAAAAAGTCCCTAGATGATCATACAAACTTATTAACAAATTGGAATTCCAGTCAGGCGTAGCTCATGAAAGCCAAAAAATTCTTTACCCATCTCTTTTATAGATGGGGTATTTCTCTAAATACCGAGTTGGATAAACAAACGTATGTAATTTGATCTAAACTCTAAATGAACATATATATGTCGATTTATATTAAATATTAAGTAATTTGTAGATTGTATAAAAAGAGACTCATAAAAATTAAGGGGTATAAGGGGTCCGCTCACTGGCAAATGTTTGCTGGAGCAAATGGTCCACCACGTACCGCAGAAAGTTTCTGCGATACTGCGGTACGTATATAGTAGATTTTTTGTGTGAAAACAGAGGGAGAGTATTTTGGTAATTTGCCCGTACCGCGGAAAATTTCTGCGGTACGAGGCAAATTTTTTTAAATCTCCGCCACCATGGGATCAACCATCCAACGGTGTGGGAATCACATGTTGTGTAAATGGTCCTGACAAACATAAGCCAATGACCGGGAACCAAAAATTAATCATGTGCCAGGAACCAGGTTTAAACTAGTGACACGAGGATTTTCAGTCCTATGCTCTACCAGCTGAGCCCCGACCATTCCCATTCCCGATACCGATACCGCATCCTCATTTTACTAGATAATTTAGGTCTATGTCAATTCAAAGGGTATTATAAAGTCTTACCCAGGTGCTAGAATTTCTTGGATCTTCAAAAAGGAAGACTTTGTCAGCTTCAGCTTCACTATGAATAATGATAGCGACCATGACTCGTTCAAATAGGGAGTCTTTGGTCAAAGACGGTCATTTGTACATGTATCATATATCACAAGAGACAAATCTTTCTCTCGGATTCGTTTGTAAAAGAGTAGGGTGGATAAAAAAGATAACGAATTTGAATTACTAACGAAAAAAAAGATAAGATATACAGTTAATAGTTAAGGAGTCAAAATGGCTTTTTTCAAACCCCAATTATGGAGTCAAATAGCTTATCAATGCCTGAGCCACAATTGCAAACAATGACACGTGTGGTCGACATTGGAACCCCTCTTGGACTTAAATGATATCCCACTTATTCTTTTGTGTATACTGTTTCAACAGATGGGGAAAGATTGCAAAATGACAATGACCAAAGCATAAAAACTGAAGATGATGAAGGAATGACGCGTACAATTATGAAGAAAGGGTCAATGAGGAACAAAGGTGACAAATTATGTCGTCTGAAAAAATCATCAAAATCTTGAGCTGTGAATTCTGACACACCTCTCTATACAACACATAAGAATGCTTATGATATGTCACTGCATCAAGAGCAGGAATTAATAGTTAGGGAGAGCTAGGATTTATTCATATCTCTCCGCTATTTTAAGAAACAGAGAAGTCGAAATGCGTATTAGGAATGAATATTTCGCAATAACAATTTTCAGCACGAAAAAATTGGCGTACATAACCAAGAGATGGTACTTGAACGTGTGACAAGATCCTACGCCTTTCGAGTGTGGCATATTAGGCAATGTTTAATTTGATTTCATTTATGCCCTTACTGAGTAGTTTTGAAGTGTGAAAGATAATGCAGAATTGCCTCTATTACGTTCATGTGTGCATCTTCTGATTATTATCTATAGAGTTAAAAGCTTTATGTAAATGAGAAAGAGTATCATTAGAATGTACACCAATAGATTTCAGTTGGTTTTTTGTTGGCTCTTAGAAGCATGTTTTTTCATGCATTTTCTAGTACAACAGCTCCAACAGATCTATTTGTTTATGCTGTTATGCACAGACGAGTTATAGCACCTGTTTCAATACATATACTGGATTCTTCTCAGTAAGGAATCATTATTTATCTTAAAAATCCTGAAACAATACCCATAGATGGATCAACCAAAGATTTACAAAACTCAAATACCTCTCAAGGGACCTTTGTTTTTCTAAAGCTGAAAAGTGTGATTTTAAATTACTAATTTTGCTTTCCTGAAATATCTTTGCGACAAAGAAAAATGGAGTTTCTTACATGTATATTTTATTCATTTTGAATTCAATAAGTTTACTAACATTAAAAAAAAAATGAATGAGAATGAAAAAATCTACTCTTAATATAGATAGGCAAAGTCTTCAATATAACTACTATCAGTGTAGCATCTAAAATGCATCCGACAATCAGATTCCAAATTGTATAGATGAGTAGCTACGACACTGGTAAAACATGTGACTGCAGTGTTTCAAAGTATAAAAATACTACACTTAACAGCACAGCTTGCAGAAGCCATGTGTACAAGGTACAGCCCTTTAATATCAGAAACATGGAAGTCATCATTTGCTGTTTCTAAGAATACATGTCAGGAAGCTATGTTGCACTAAATCATTAAACATGACATGTATTCTTAAAAACAAATTGACAGAAGCTCGAAGCACAAAAATTGACAAATCACAACCTCAATGAACAAATGTGAGTTGCAAGGAGAAAAAAAATTGTTCTGTGGTTACTGATTAGTCCTTGTAATTCAACAATCTCACCTTGTCTGCTTACACCCACATCAAACACCAGGCTTTTTCTTTTCGACTCAAGAATTTGGCAACACTTTCGCCTTGGGGATTGCCAAGCAAAGATTTACACTGACCAAATCAAAAGAAAGGCATTACAAAAATAAAGGCTTAAGAAGTATCTTCAGATAAAGTCTAGTGTCTTCAACTTTGAAACAAAAGATCGCAACCAATTATTATGTGATAACTTATAATAATAAAGCACAATTATTGCGTGATAAATTACTAATAATATACACTAACCAAATCAGAAGAAACGCATAACAATATTAAAGATTACACTGTGTCATGCTTTTATGTCAAATGAGGTCATTTAGCTAATCGGGTATTATTGTTAATTTGTTGATTAAACTGGGTTATTTCAATCGTAAGTGGTAGTGACAGTTATAGAGGAGCCAATGGTTTGAGGGCATGTGACTAGTACTAGCAGTCTATTTTTATTTTATTTTTGAAGTGTACTAGCAGTCTATTTAAAGCACAAAGAATGTATTCTGTCAATCATCCATGAAATGAAATTTGTTTGTCCATATCTCCTAACTTCTGACATTTGTATAAAGAGCTAAACGCTCCTTGCCCGCCATTAACAATCCCAAAAAAATGGAAGACAAAAACATTTTGCCAAAGTGTGAAGAAAGTCAATCTTTCACCCTAGAACAAATGACATTTCTCAAAACTACTCTGTATCAAGATAACAAGAATTACAGAGCTCGAAGATTTGGTTAGAGTTTCTTCAGAAGAAGAATCGGGAGCTAGATAGACGGCAACCTCGTTTTTACACAACCTCTGTAAGTCACACTCCCCAAACACCAACTCATTTTGCTACTATTAACGATTCTACTAGTAATAATTTGTCTAAATTCAGAAGTGTTATTTGAGAGGGTTTCACTCAACACCCTTCTACAAACCATTTGAGCTTAATGCTTCATTCATTGACCCTTTATCCTTACCAGAATACAGAAACTTACACTCTCAACGGACCTCACATCTTCACAGTACTCCCCACCCTTTCATCCTGGAACAACAAGCTATCTCCTCTGTATATATATTACCCTCCACAAACAAATCCCTTACAAAACCATACTTACTCTCAACACACACCATACAGCCACCATCTAGATATTCGGGAGAAATATTAAAAAAAATTGGGGACCGGGCCACGGATTCGGGAGAAATATCTAATGTACATCATATGATTTATTTATTTGTTACCTTTTTATCCTTTGTATTCTTTATCTAACTCCATCCAAATCGAGCTTTTCCTGAAAAGATAGTTTAACTTTATCATTTGGTAGAAAGAATATACTGTATTAATTTCAAAATTTTGATCATTTTTTAATCTATACCATTGACTGAATTGCACCTCATCCCTAAGCATTTTAACCAAACGTTCGGCTCCTGCATAACTCGTCAGAAAGAAAGATCATACAATCTTGAAGACAAATTTATGATTTTATAAAAAGCATACAAAGTTCAAAATATATATACCACGCATCTCAAGGCTTCTGTCAGTCACCCCAGCTATCTAAAAGTCAAAAGTCGCAATAAGAATGCAATTTTCAAATCAAGTAGTACACTTTTCAGTAAACTTATAATGACAAATATTCTTTATGTCCCATAATTCTTGTTGCACTTACATTTAAAATTTGACCAATACTTAAAATTAACTTATTTATTGTTTCATAAACTAAAAAATTACTTCTTCTAATAGATTAACTACTGCTTTCTACGATAGTGTATTTGATATTTATATTAACTATATAACATGCTTAATTTGTTGAGCAAAATTGATCAATTTGAAGTGGAACAAGAAATATGGGACGGGGAGTAATTAGATAGATTTCATGAATACTCACTCCATGCAATCCAAACACTGCATATAGCAGATCTTTAGCCCAATTGCTTTGGTCTTCCTGACAGACAGAATTAAAAATATTAATTCATGAACTCATTTTAAAACGTTTGGTGATATTATCAATTTACCACTTTTAGAAGTTCATAAAATGAAGCCAAATATTCCCCTTCTTTTTTGACCCTTTCCTTGCTCCTTTCCCTGTAAATCAGTAAATTACACCAAGTACATGATTAATAAGAGTAATCTGTCCTAAATAATAACAATTTGAAAAACACTACTTACTCATTATCCATAAGGAAAAGAGCTATAGATTCTTTGTTGAACTTTGCCCTCAACTCATCGACCGTACCAGTGTAGTCTTCCTTTCCTATAAACAAATAACAAAGACTTAAATTTGCAAATTTAAGTCCATTAATGAACTACACAAGTATATCAAAGAATCTGGGATACACTTACCAAGTCAGTCGGAATAAAGATGACATTTGAATGTCGTAAATTTTCCTCAAATGAAATAGCATACTTTTCATTGGATTCCTGAGCTAACACCTGAAATATTTAAAACTCAATTAAAACAAACTCACAACATGTAACAATAGAATGTAATTATTAAGTCATTATTAAAACCTTTGCAAGCCTCTCTGTTGGTTCGGTGGTGTAGAAAACCATTACTCTTTTAGGTGGAGTGGGCCCCATGGAATACACTTCACCGTCTGTGTAGGCAAACTGCCTAAATTGACGGAAAGCAATGAAGGCATAACCTCCATCTGCCCATTCCGAGCCCCACGAATTCTTTATCTTAAAAAAAAAACGATTTCCTTGTATCTTCCATAGCCAGTGATCATGACTATATGGTTGGGATCTTGATCTGATTCTTGGTCAAATATTGCCTACAAAATAAATACTCTATACAATTAGATTTATAGTCAAGTAAAAGGACATGAATGTAGCAGATTTACTACTATTAGTACTATTATTCTACTTACATGTCCACGAAACTCATCAAAAATATCATTAACCGAAATCAGTCCATTAACCGGTCTACCAGCCTTCAGTGCTGCTTTCACTTCTTCGATTATTTCAGCTTCTCTTTCCTTATTTGCATCCATGTCCAAGTGTTTAAAGCTGGTTATTGAAAACCGTTCCCGAAGCTTGCCTTTCTTAAATGACGATCTCATTTTTTCATATTTTTTAACATCGATCGGAAATTCAGCTTTGCAATACCCCACAAATGGGTAATTTACCTCTGTATGTATACCATTTTCTTGGACATAAGAAAATACATCAGACATGCTCATGTTAAAGGAGTATGTTTTTCTCTTCAAATCTACGGTTCTTTCATCCAAGCGAGCTGGGTCCATGTAATAACATGGCTCATGCAACTGCATCCAACTAAGTGGCTCCTGTGCTGATAAATATGGATTTTTTTTTTTAGTACGAAGGGCATACATCAATCCTATACTATCAGTTATGCTAACAGGACCACAACTGCGATGGTTAATCTGATCACGAACAGGGGTCTTAAATCTTTGGTTTTTGCCATCTTTGAAGATATCGAACGTTAAAAGGCTATCCAGATCAATACCCTCTTCAATCTAGCAAATAAGTCAATGTACCAAAAATAAAATAAGGAATTATCACTACCAAACTTAGAAGAGTATACATACAATACAACTTTAAGAGGTAGATCATGCATCAAACTACATTACATATTAATTTTTAACAAGAAGTTCATTACTAGTTATTATGTTTTTTGGTATTTAAAAAGGAAAATGCTAGAGGTACCAAAATGAGGTACCAAAAAATTGTTACCAAATGATGTGTTATATTTTAATTGGTTATAGTTGCAATGGGCCCGCCAGGGCTAACCAATAAAAATATTTCAAAATGACAACTAACTAGTGCCATGTCATTTGGTACCCCATTTTGGTACCTAATTTGGTACCTGTAGCACTACTCATTTAAAAATAGATTTTAAGGTTCCCTCCTGAATCACATTGTTCTGCGTTATTTAAGGTGAGAAGATTTAAAGGTGAGAAGCAAGCGACGCGAGAAAGGGTGTCGTTACACAAATATATATTTGGACACATTTATATTATTTAAGAACACATGTAGCAATATTTCTAGCACAATTAGCATCACTATGGCAATAATATGATGGCAATAATATGATAGTGATTACAAATCAATACTAATGTAGGAGCATCGGCCATCAGATATGAATATAAAGATATATATTTAGTTGATTAACATAGAAAGATAAAAGATATTTTTAAAAATTTAGAAGTCAAAACCCATTACAGAATAGGTAAGGCAATTAACATTCATATAAATAAATTTAAAACACACAAAATAGTAAATCATTAGATGTTAGATGAAAGATAGATTGTAGGGTTTTTTTTACCTTTTATCTATTTTTATCTTCTTCTTGGGGATATCGAGTTTTAAATTTAAACTTTGACTAATATTGCATATGAGTTCAATTATTATTTAAACTAGAAAAATACAATTTTATTTTAATTTTTTTAGATTTCTATTAAAATTCAAGAGAAGCACAACTTATTGCATAATCAAGTAAGGCAACTTATTGCACAACTTATTATGTGATTTGTTGATAAAAATTACCAAAACCTCATTCTAGGGATTTATGGGGCCAAGATAGTGACTTCCAGGAATAGACCCAAATTACCAAGAATCTACTTTTGATTTCTTTATTTTCTTTATTGTGTTCCGCATCTTCCACATGCCCGACCCATGTTAAAAAAACATGCATTAAGGATGTGCTTAGTTATCACTTCGTGAACTGAAGTTATTCGTCTGCAAAATGTGCAACTCAAAATAGTTACATGAGATACACATGTCAAACGCAACTCCTCTAGGGCTCATGTCTATCCCATCGATAAATAGTACCGTCTTTTGTAAAAATTGGTATAGATCACTTTTTATTTAAGGCCTTTATCGATTTAATGACGAATCATAAAATTATTTCGCTATAATGGGAAAGGTTCACTGAATTGTTTTTGGAGAAGTATTTTCCTGAGCATATGGAGAGTAAGATGGAGATAAAGTTCTTGGAGCTAAAGCAGAATAATAGGACAGTTGCTGAGTATGAGAAGGAGTTTACCGAGTTATCTAGGTTTGTGCCACATTTCGTTGATACTGATAAGAAGAAGGCGAGAAGGTTTCAGCATGGACTGAAACCATGGATACAAACTAGGGTGGCTGCTTTTGAGCTTACTGAGTATGTTAAAGTGGTGAATAAGGCGGAAGTAATAGAAGCGGGAAGTAATTTTGATCCAAAGGAAAATGAAGGGAAGAAAAGGAAAGCGGAGAGTTGGGGAGGATATCTGACTAGTGGGGCATTTCAGAACCAACATGGTAGGAGGTCCGGGTTTCAGTCTGCAAGATTTGGAGGATTTAACCAAGCAGAAAGTGCGGGTAGTGTACAAGTAGGACAACAGGGAACTGAGAGCCAGTTTAGGCAACCAAGACCATTGCAAGACTGTGAGGTGTGTGGAAAGAAGCATCCGGGTGTATGTACACAAGGGAGGTGTCATAATTGTGGTCAAGAGGGGCATCAACGGGTGAATTGCCCCAGGAAGGGAGTAGTCTGCTACAAATGTGGAAAGGAGGGTCACATCTCTAGAGACTGTAAAGTTTCAGCAACGGGACCCGCGACATCACGACAAAGCAGTGGAGTTAATAGCAACCAATCAACCGCTAGGATTTTTAACATGACGTTGGCCGATGGCATAAAGGAGCTGGATGAGATAGCAGGTACGCAGTTATTTAATATTATAAATGCGTATATAGATGATGAGCTAGTATAAAAATAGAGGTGTATTAAATAACGGAAGAGGAGTATCGGAGATGGAATAAATGGTATAGCATGAGAACTTACAATCAAGATACGAGAGTATAAAACTGATATCAAGTGATGAGAATATATTGGAGAGTAGAGTACGAAATAAGCAACCTTAGTTACTGCCTACGTTGATTCCGAGGACGGAATCCTTTTAAGGGGGGAGACTGTAATATCCGTGAATTTTTGAATAATTTTTTTTTCCTACTCGATATTTAAATTTTTATTAAGAGCGATGCACTAATATATTTTAATTAGCGCGTTTTGGTAAAATTTCGAAATTTTATATATTCATATGTGAGTAAATATTATATTATATTTATTTCATTTTTATTAAAATTAGGAAAAATAAGATTTTAATTTTTGATCGAATATATTTTAGAGAATGAAATTAGAATCTCGTTTTAATTGGCCAGTGGGGAAAAATGAGATTAATTTTGATGATCGTTAAGCACGAGGAGACATCATATTCTTTTTCAATTCACGAGCTCTCTTTTTCAAAACACCACTTATTCCTTCACAGAACACAAAATGTTCCAACATTTTCTTTTTATAGCCTCATGATTGTCTCCCATGTTTTGTCCCCTTCACAGTTTTATAAACAGAGAATAGAAACCAGCTATATTTGGCTACTAACCGGATAAACACCACATTTTTCATTTCCTTTTCTTTTGTTCGGTTTCTTTCTGTTCCTGTGGAGACAATCAAAGCCTCAGACTACCACTTTAGTTGAATCAAATTCGATTATATAGGTATAAGGGGTATGAGATACACTTTCAAAAACCATTTCTTTTATTTACTTGACTTGAATCGATATTAAAGTTGTGAGATAGAACTTTTATTTTGGTATAAGGATTTCGTGATAAAAATGGGTTATGATGATTTTTTTTTTTAACGTATTGTTATCATTAGAGTAATATTGTATATGGGGGTTGGTTTTGTGTGTGGGATTTTGTGTTGATGGTTGGCTGGTTTCGAGGGTGAATCGGAGTAAAGGAGGAGGCGTGGTGGCGACTGAGAGGAAAGAGGAAGAGGGAAAGAAAGATTGGGAGAGAAGGGGTGTCGGTGTTGTTTGTTTGGCCAAGAGCCACCACCGATTAGCGGTAGTGGTGACTATTTAACAGAAAAGGAAAACGGGGAGGGGGGTAGAGATGATGGAGAGATGAGGGAGGAGGAAGAGAGAACGAGAGAGGGGTTGAGGAATTGAGAAGGGGAGAGTGCAGAGAGATGTAGAGGGAAAGAGATATAGAGAAGGAGATAGAGAGAGATTGACGAGGAGATCGAGAGACGAAAGTCGGAGAGAGGTAGAGAGATAGATCGAGAAAGACAGAGGTTGAGAGAGATTGATAGATTGTGGAGAGATACAGGGGAGGGAAGAAACGAGAGAGATGGGGAGAGAGAGAGAGAGAGAGAGAGAGGGAGAGAGATGGAGAGAGACGAGAAAGAGATTTCGAGAGAGAGAGAAGCAGAGAGAGAGGGAGATAGGAGGGATTGAGTACAGAGAGATTGAAAGAGGGAGCAGAGAGATATCAGAGAGATTGAGGGAGAGACTCAGGGGAGAGAGACGCGCGGTGGGGAGGGTGTGGGGCCCACAGTGGGGTGAGGTCGGGCCCACATAAATTTTCTGTTAAATAAAATATTAATTAAATAATATCGATTGAATGTTATAAGCGAGATTTAATTATCTAGATCGTTATTTAAAACAGTTGGTATTAATAATTCATTAAAAATGGTATAAGTGATTAATTGGGTTATTTAGTAATAATTATGGATTTAATGTGAATAAAAATGGTGTAATTAATTAATTAATTAATTAATTAATTAGAAATAATTATTGATTATTTGGACATAATTTAAAATATAGTGATTCGTTGATAAAAGAGGGAATAATTGTGAATAAATAGAGTTAAATATGATTTTATTTTAGAAGATATATTTTAATATTCTTGGATTATTTTAATTAACCGGATCGAATAAGATTATTTTTAGACTAAAAATCGGAGTTATTACTATATTATTTAAAGGAAAAAGTTTTCGTGTATCAATGTCGAGTTTTGGAAATAGCTGAACTAGGCTCGAGAAGGTGAAATGCCGGGCATAATAAAGTGCGTTTTATTTGATTATAGAGAACCAGAGACGTGGAGCAAGTTGGAATATCGCACCGCAGAGCACAGGCAAATTTACTAATTCGTACTCCATTGTTCGGAGTATCGATATTTTTTTAAATATGCTGATTAAGTTTTCGCTATACAAAAATCAAATATTCTTTCTAGTGGTCTATATCAGATTTTATTCATGCAATCTACATGCATATAAATTATTATATGAGATGTTGAAACTTATTTCATGAGTTGGTCTATATTGTTGGGACGTTTCATGAGATATTTCATTCGTATTCGTAGAAAAGATGATAAAGATATATTTAATAATATTTCCATACTACAGAATATTTATATTTAAGAGGGGAGGGGTTATATATATAAAGTAAGTTGTGATTTATTGCTTCTAAAAGCAAAAGCGACCGGAGTAACGCACCGGCCCAATTAAGGGTGATGGGCCGAGAAAGACGGCTCACCCTTCTGAGAAGTATTTAGGGTGGTTCGAGACGTCGACCATCCTTTCTATCGATAGAATTGAGATGTGACAATGGACTGATCATCCATTACTCGAGATGGCGTTTGAGAAGTAGTCCAATCGTCAATGCTCTACTGTTAATCGATGCCTTTGTGGTTCGGTTAACTAAGGTGTTGACCTGAGAAGTTATGTTATTATATTATTTTCAATCCATTGAGAAGTTCTGAGAAGTCATCGAGATGTGTTCTTTATATGAGAAGCCGTTTTATTATATTACTTCAAATCAATTGAGCAGTCCTGAGGAGTTATTGAATTATATGAGTGGTATTTTGAGAAGTTAGTGAGATATATTTATTCTTTTATATGAGTAGTATTTCGAGATTTATAAAAAGTTCCGAGTTGATCTCTTTTCAAAAGTATATATATTATAGAGTGGTAAGAACTATATTTTGGCTGAGTTTTGTTGTATTATATGATATATATATATATATATATACTTGCTGGGCATTCTTTGGCTCATTCTTGCTATTTAAATATTATCAATCAGAGGCATCTAGAGACGGCACTAGCATGGCGAACCGTGGCAAAGGGAAGGGGAAGGGCTATTAATTCAACATATTAGCCTTATAGTATCGAAGGAGGGTACAAGCTGGGAAGAAGTTGTTTGATGCTTTATTATCTACTATTTTGAAGTTGTAATAATATTTCTGAGATTCTGGGAAGTGAACTTGTGTTGTAATAACTTTTGATTTATGGAGTGCTCGTTCTAAGACTATAACCCGTGGAGTAAAATATGGATTTGTTATGAATATTGTTGTAGATTATATTATGAACAGGTGATTGAATATTCCGCAAGAGTTGTAATGACCTGGATTCCTGTAAGGGATTTGGGGGCGTTACAGTAATGGTATCAGAGCAGTAGGTTATAAACCTTAGAACGAGAGTAGAAGGAGTTGTGACTATATAAGAGAGAGATAGAAGCCAAGAACTGATAGGTATATATAGGGTAGGATCTCAAGGAGTAGTTAGGGTGGGGGCATGATGGCCAATACCCATAGTAAGAAAGCGTGTGTCCATGATTTATTTATTAGGTGTAAAATTTTTACAATGGGTATATAGAGATATGTATATGTAAGTATATATATATGGATGCATACATATATATATATGTATATATACGCATATGTACAGTTATATACTGTTTTGTTTTCATAATAAATATTTCATGGATATGCAGTCTTATTGAGGAAGTGATTTTTTTTTATATAGAAAATGCCACCAAGGAGAATCGGAGCTAACTCCAGAGAAGATGAGGCTTCTACGGGGGGGAATAACAACCAGAACAATCAAGGACTTAACCAACTCGTAGATTTGTTGAGGCAAACCCTAGACCGTGGCCACCAGGGTCACATACCCAATGTGGTGAACCAAACTGCAGCAGCTTTTAAGGCTTTTAAGTCAATTCAACCACCTGAGTTTAAAGGGTTTGGTGAACCAGTCGAGGCTAGATCATGGCTAAAAGAGATGGAGAAATCCTTTAAGATTATAGGAGTAGAAGAGGGACAGAAGACGATCTTTGCCACTTACTTGCTGAAGGAAGAGGCGAATTATTGGTGGGAGTCTAAGGAAGCAATGGAACCTACAGGGATAGTGACCTGGGAAAGGTTCACTAAATTGTTTTTGGAGAAGTATTTTCCTGAGCATATGGAGAGTAAGATGGAGATAAAGTTCTTGGAGCTAAAGCAGAATAATAGGACAGTTGCTGAGTATGAGAAGGAGTTTACCGAGTTATCTAGGTTTGTGCCACATTTCGTTGATACTGATAAGAAGAAGGCGAGAAGGTTTCAGCATGGACTGAAACCATGGATACAAACTAGGGTGGCTGCTTTTGAGCTTACTGAGTATGTTAAAGTGGTGAATAAGGCGGAAGTAATAGAAGCGGGAAGTAATTTTGATCCAAAGGAAAATGAAGGGAAGAAAAGGAAAGCGGAGAGTTGGGGAGGATATCTGACTAGTGGGGCATTTCAGAACCAACATGGTAGGAGGTCCGGGTTTCAGTCTGCAAGATTTGGAGGATTTAACCAAGCAGAAAGTGCGGGTAGTGTACAAGTAGGACAACAGGGAACTGAGAGCCAGTTTAGGCAACCAAGACCATTGCAAGACTGTGAGGTGTGTGGAAAGAAGCATCCGGGTGTATGTACACAAGGGAGGTGTCATAATTGTGGTCAAGAGGGGCATCAACGGGTGAATTGCCCCAGGAAGGGAGTAGTCTGCTACAAATGTGGAAAGGAGGGTCACATCTCTAGAGACTGTAAAGTTTCAGCAACGGGACCCGCGACATCACGACAAAGCAGTGGAGTTAATAGCAACCAATCAACCGCTAGGATTTTTAACATGACGTTGGCCGATGGCATAAAGGAGCTGGATGAGATAGTAGGTACGCAGTTATTTAATATTATAAATGCGTATATAGATGATGAGCTAGTATAAAAATAGAGGTGTATTAAATAATGGAAGAGGAGTATCGGAGATGGAATAAATGGTATAGCATGAGAACTTACAATCAAGATACGAGAGTATAAAACTGATATCAAGTGATGAGAATATATTGGAGAGTAGAGTACGAAATAAGCAACCTTAGTTACTGCCTACGTTGATTCCGAGGACGGAATCCTTTTAAGGGGGGGAGACTGTAATATCCGTGAATTTTTGAATAATTTTTTTTTTCCTACTCGATATTTAAATTTTTATTAAGAGCGATGCACTAATATATTTTAATTAGCGCGTTTTGGTAAAATTTCGAAATTTTATATATTCATATGTGAGTAAATATTATATTATATTTATTATATTATATTTATTTCATTTTTATTAAAATTAGGAAAAATAAGATTTTAATTTTTGATCGAATATATTTTAGAGAATGAAATTAGAATCTCGTTTTAATTGGCCAGTGGGGAAAAATGAGATTAATTTTGCTGATCGTTAAGCACGAGGAGACATCATATTCTTTTTCAATTCACGAGCTCTCTTTTTCAAAACACCACTTATTCCTTCACAGAACACAAAATGTTCCAACATTTTCTTTTTATAGCCCCATGCTTGTCTCCCATGTTTTGTCCCCTTCACAGTTTTATAAACAGAGAATAGAAACCAGCTATATTTGGCTACTAACCGGATAAACACCACATTTTTCATTTCCTTTTCTTTTGTTCGGTTTCTTTCTGTTCCTGTGGAGACAATCAAAGCCTCAGACTACCACTTTAGTTGAATCAAATTCGATTATATAGGTATAAGGGGTATGAGATACACTTTCAAAAACCATTTCTTTTATTTACTTGACTTGAATCGATATTAAAGTTGTGAGATAGAACTTTTATTTTGGTATAAGGATTTCGTGATAAAAATGGGTTATGATGATTTTTTTTTTTTAACGTATTGTTATCATTAGAGTAATATTGTATATGGGGGTTGGTTTTGTGTGTGGGATTTTGTGTTGATGGTTGGCTGGTTTCGAGGGTGAATCGGAGTAAAGGAGGAGGCGTGGTGGCGACTGAGAGGAAAGAGGAAGAGGGAAAGAAAGATTGGGAGAGAAGGGGTGTCAGTGTTGTTTGTTTGGCCAAGAGCCACCACCGATTAGCGGTAGTGGTGACTATTTAACAGAAAAGGAAAACGGGGAGGGGGGTAGAGATGATGGAGAGATGAGGGAGGAGGAAGAGAGAACGAGAGAGGGGTTGAGGAATTGAGAAGGGGAGAGTGCAGAGAGATGTAGAGGGAAAGAGATATAGAGAAGGAGATAGAGAGAGATTGACGAGGAGATCGAGAGACGAAAGTCGGAGAGAGGTAGAGAGATAGATCGAGAAAGACAGAGGTTGAGAGAGATTGATAGATTGTGGAGAGATACAGGGGAGGGAAGAAACGAGAGAGATGGGGAGAGAGAGAGAGAGAGAGAGGGAGAGAGATGGAGAGAGACGAGAAAGAGATTTCGAGAGAGAGAGAAGCAGAGAGAGAGGGAGATAGGAGGGATTGAGTACAGAGAGATTGAAAGAGGGAGCAGAGAGATATCGGAGAGATTGAGGGAGAGACTCAGGGGAGAGAGACGCGCGGTGGGGAGGGTGTGGGGCCCACAGTGGGGTGAGGTCGGGCCCACATAAATTTTCTGTTAAATAAAATATTAATTAAATAATATCGATTGAATGTTATAAGCGAGATTTAATTATCTAGATCGTTATTTAAAACAGTTGGTATTAATAATTCATTAAAAATGGTATAAGTGATTAATTGGGTTATTTAGTAATAATTATGGATTTAATGTGAATAAAAATGGTGTAATTAATTAATTAATTAATTAATTAATTAGAAATAATTATTGATTATTTGGACATAATTTAAAATATAGTGATTCGTTGATAAAAGAGGGAATAATTGTGAATAAATAGAGTTAAATATGATTTTATTTTAGAAGATATATTTTAATATTCTTGGATTATTTTAATTAACCGGATTGAATAAGATTATTTTTAGACTAAAAATCGGAGTTATTATTATATTATTTAAAGGAAAAAGTTTTCGTGTATCAATGTCGAGTTTTGGAAATAGCTGAACTAGGCTCGAGAAGGTGAAATGCCGGGCATAATAAAGTGCGTTTTATTTGATTATAGAGAACCAGAGACGTGGAGCAAGTTGGAATATCGCACCGCAGAGCACAGGCAAGTTTACTAATTCGTACTCCATTGTTCGGAGTATCGATATTTTTTTAAATATGCTGATTAAGTTTTCGCTATACAAAAATCAAATATTCTTTCTAGTGGTCTATATCAGATTTTATTCATGCAATCTACATGCATATAAATTATTATATGAGATGTTGAAACTTATTTCATGAGTTGGTCTATATTGTTGGGACGTTTCATGAGATATTTCATTCGTATTCGTAGAAAAGATGATAAAGATATATTTAATAATATTTCCATACTACAGAATATTTATATTTAAGAGGGGAGGGGTTATATATATAAAGTAAGTTGTGATTTATTGCTTCTAAAAGCAAAAGCGACCGGAGTAACGCACCGGCCCAATTAAGGGTGATGGGCCGAGAAAGACGGCTCACCCTTCTGAGAAGTATTTAGGGTGGTTCGAGACGTCGACCATCCTTTCTATCGATAGAATTGAGATGTGACAATGGACTGATCATCCATTACTCGAGATGGCGTTTGAGAAGTAGTCCAATCGTCAATGCTCTACTGTTAATCGATGCCTTTGTGGTTCGGTTAACTAAGGTGTTGACCTGAGAAGTTATGTTATTATATTATTTTCAATCCATTGAGAAGTTCTGAGAAGTCATCGAGATGTGTTCTTTATATGAGAAGCCGTTTTATTATATTACTTCAAATCAATTGAGCAGTCCTGAGGAGTTATTGAATTATATGAGTGGTATTTTGAGAAGTTAGTGAGATATATTTATTCTTTTATATGAGTAGTATTTCGAGATTTATAAAAAGTTCCGAGTTGATCTCTTTTCAAAAGTATATATATTATAGAGTGGTAAGAACTATATTTTGGCTGAGTTTTGTTGTATTATATGATATATATATATATATACTTGTTGGGCATTCTTTGGCTCATTCTTGCTATTTAAATATTATCAATCAGAGGCATCTAGAGACGGCACTAGCATGGCGAACCGTGGCAAAGGGAAGGGGAAGGGCTATTAATTCAACATATTAGCCTTATAGTATCGAAGGAGGGTACAAGCTGGGAAGAAGTTGTTTGATGCTTTATTATCTACTATTTTGAAGTTGTAATAATATTTCTGAGATTCTGGGAAGTGAACTTGTGTTGTAATAACTTTTGATTTATGGAGTGCTCGTTCTAAGACTATAACCCGTGGAGTAAAATATGGATTTGTTATGAATATTGTTGTAGATTATATTATGAACAGGTGATTGAATATTCCGCAAGAGTTGTAATGACCTGGATTCCTGTAAGGGATTTGGGGGCGTTACATGTTCTTTATCTAATTTGTGGATATCTTTGGAAAACAAACTTGTTAGTATATGCAAATTGAAAAAATAGAACTATAAGATAAATACTATTACAATTATAATATCATAAAATAGACATAAATTGGAATTGAAAATTTTGTGATGTAAAAATACGCACATCAATCAGCTTTTGAGATGTATATATATAGATTTATTACATAATATAAAATAAATTATAATACACATGAGATAATTTAAAAGTACTGCTACCAACATAATTCTGAACAAAACTAACACCTATAACTTCATCTATAAAAAATAAAATGGAAACATATTCTCTGATAAAAGAATAATGCAGAGATATGTTATATATCTAACATTTATTTAGCGATTTCTTTTTTTAAATATTTTGCAATTAACATTTTATAAAGTTGAAAATTTAGGCCATACATTTTTCTGATACCTAGTAATAAATTTTAAAATTTTGAATAACAATATAAGAATAAAATCTTAACTTTTAATTATATTTTTAAAAAAATTAAATTAATTAAAAATATACGGTAGAAATTGTTCTAGAAATTATTATTATTATATCATATTCTTTAATTTTTCAGAATTATGTAATCTAAATAAAGTAGATAATATAGAATATACAAAGATGGAAAAAAATTACAACTGATTTTAAAATTCAATCAGAAGGGTGTGACTTTCGATACCTAACTAGTAAATTAAAATTCTTCAGTTATCATTGAGAGGGCCAGGTTTCCTTCCTTTTTTTTTTTGCATCCAGCTCAATATTCCTAATCATGATGTTAAAATCCAGAAATTATACCTGAATACTCAAGTCCTTAACCTTTGTTGTTGTGCATTCTATTTCCGGTCGTCTTCTTTTTTTTGGGCCACCCCCGCAACTTTTCCTAGCTTTGAAGAGCTTACTTATAGAAAGTGGTAATTTATCCTTGCATATAATTAAAACATAAACATATCTCAGCTTGATTTTGTCAAAAATCAATCTGCATTAGGATTTTTTAAATCAGAATGCATTTTCATATTAAAAATCCATACAAATGAAGTTCATTATATACCCAAAGAGTGAATCCCAATAAATAGCTATAATTTATGGTTATCAATAATGTTACTGTACTAATTCGATAAAATGTCAATATCGAGGATCATATATAAGTGATATTCATATATGTAAACTATGATGTATTTTTATGTCATCATTGATTCAATAATTTTTCAATAAATAAAAGAAATGTTTTGTTATTTTTATATCTCCACATCTCAATAACACTTAAATATGAAATTTTGGTATTCACAAACAATCCAGGAATATTTTTGGAGCAGTACTACACATTTCAAATATATTGTTACCAAATCATGTGACTTCTTTACATGTCATCATTATAAGATTAGACGATGATAAAGTTGAGGACTCTAAGATTAGACTTCCTCAACAATTCGATTTCCTGGAAGCAAATAGACAAGTTGGCATGAAATGTTTATGTCTCTGTGAGAATTTACATTCCACACACTGAACAACACATCCGTTCAACGAGGTTCTACTAGGTCTGGACTCAGAAGAACCGGATGATGCATATCACTGGTTACCTACTTTTTTTTAATTCCTTCAAAGGAAAAACAAGTTTTTTATAAAACTTGATGGACAACAAGATGTACGTTTTTTCCAAAATAACAATAAATCAAAAACTTGGATTAATTAAATCCATGACTTGTAAATAAAGTACATAGATTAGTGTACGTGCGTGATCAATAAAAGAAAAAAAAAGAAACTGAACCTTAATTTCATACTTACAATTTTGTGTACAAAATTGCGATTGTCATGGGTTCTCATCATTTGCTGCAAAAAAAACAACACGTAAGTTACTCTACGATTCTACAACTACTTCAACAAACAATACGCTGCAGATGCATTTATCTTTATCTGTCTGTGCAAATATCTTTTTCAGTGTATGTGACACCGGAAACTACTACTAATAACTTTGTATATAAACAAAAGTTTGCATTACTGTAGAAAATAATTTAAAGAGGATATCATATTCATATAATCATAATAATATAACTCAGTGCAGCAATGTAAGGGAAGACTCCAAGAAATTTAAAATCAGCTGAAAAAAGAACTAAGGCAATAGTAAATCTGCTGATAGTGCAATCAATAGAAGTTTTCTTACCAGGAGAGTTCATTTGTATTGTAGCTCCGGCTTCCATTTCATTATAGTTAGAAGAGATTATCGGATAAAAGACTGGATTACTAAAATTGTCAAGCCAAGGGTTTTGTAAATATTTAGTCGACAACATTACAATGACTCCCACATGATGATAAAGTTGAGGACTCTAAGATTAACTTTCTCAACAAAATGATTTCCTGGAAACGAATGGACAAGTTTACATGAACTGTTTATGTCTCTGTGAGGTGCATCTTGTCTTTGAGAATTTACACTCCACACATTGACCAACACATCCGCTCAACGAGGTTCTACTAGGTCTTCCAACAGCAGAGATATCTACACACAACTTGGGATTACTGTTTATGCTCACAACACAAAGCATATTGGGCACTGTGTTACAAAGCATATTGGGCATTGTGTATATACACTGATTACCAGCCACCTGTTAAATTTTCTCACTGACAATTTAAAGTGGGTTATAGAATTTGATACTCACAAATAACACAGATGAATAAACCCATAATGTATGTTCTCTTAATTCTCACTATCACACGAAATATATGTCCCATCAATGCCCATTAAGGCATGTCTTTCAAAGCTCTCTCGATAATTGATAAATGTTTTTTCAAGACAGAGCATCTTAACTTGTGAGGCAATTCAATCGAGGGAGCTCATGAGAACATGTCCCAAGAATCACATAAAATTAAACTGCCATTCGACTTTTCCCTCATTCTTCAACCCAAAGTAGCTTCTTATATATCAAAATTCACAACCAATATCTATTTAAATCCAAATGATCAAACCCTTTTAGAATCAATAAGGTAATACAGCTTGCATGCAACAAGACATTTATCAAACACCTTGCATGCAAGTAGACAGCTCCAACATAAACAATTGAATAACTACATTAACCTGTCCTAGTAAGTCTGTAGATGATCTATGAGTAAAAGAGATGGCCCTGTTACTTTTCTTTGTTTGAGGGTGAAAATTTGATGCAAAGAAGAAGAAATGGAAGAATGAGAAAATGGATATTGGGAAACAAACAACCCTCATTTTTTCGATTGGGATGATTCACTGCAAATTTGGGGACTAGGGTTTATCAGTCAAATTGGGGGAAACGGGAAGTACGTTTTTTTTTTTTTTTTGCTAATTGTTTGGAAGAGAAAGACTTACAATTATGATAAAAACTGATTTTACTAATGTCAGCTACTTTGCTTGTAAGTCTATTTTATCCTCTCTCTCTTTTTCTAATAATAGTACCCATTTATTAACTAACTAGCTTCGTTACCCGTGCAAGGCACGGGATATTCAAGTTTTATTTTGAGATTTTGATTTTTAATAATTGTGATCATGAATATTCTTCAATTTATTGCAATGTTGCCTAAATATAGATTAACTTACTCTCTTTTCAAGTGCTCTCACTTTGTAACAGGTTGTGTCTAAAATTTCTAATATACAATCAATTAGTCATCTAGTTCAATGATTTTAGTTATAAATTTAAATTCATTATCCTTAGAACTGGATGTCAAAATTTCGATTCTGGACAATGACTATAACTAACGTTTTCATAGCATTTGATTTTAGGGGGATTTTAGAGTTAAATCATAGGAAATTGGAAGGCATAAATGTGAAATAATATTAAATAAAATGTAGAATATTGCGATATTTTGGGTTTTAGTAGTTCGACTTTGTAGCCGTGAACACCTTTCAATTTGTAGCGGTGTTGTCTAAATATAGTTTAGCAAACTCTCTTCTGGGGAACTTCATTTTCAACATGAATTGTCTAAGATTTATAATATCTATTAAGATGGTCATCTAATTCAATATTTTCAGTTGTGAATTTAAATTCACTTTATTCAGAACTGAGAATTTAAATCTGATTACTCGCTATGAGCTTTTAAATAATATATTTTATTACAAATTAGACTAATACATAAAATACATATGTTTATTATTCTTTTATTATTCTTGTTATTCCCCGGCTTAATTCCTAATCGTGAACCCAATCATTTAGTTCTGAATCTCGAATTTTATGAGTATTTCTATACAAGTATTATTCATATATTGGCGTAATTATATAATAATTTACCCAAGAATTTTAATCTAAATATATGCACCAATATAAATTATTAAAAGTTAATGACTATTATTAGTTTGTTCTAATTAATTACGTAATATTAAAGTAGATATTACATAATCATATTGAATATAAAATTATTAAATGATGTATGTTAAATATATAAAGGGACAAAATAGTAACTTTGCAATGAATAAAATGTGCCATGTTGTGGTATATATCTAAGTTCACTGCATATCATATATCACTAATTTATACTAAACTATAACATATAAAATATCTTAGAAATTGACAAAAAAAATTATCTTAAAAATCAAAACCAAATATTCTTCATTTATCACCCAACATACATAGCATATTTATGACTTACATAACACATGTGATTGGTTAGCCTAGTGGTAAGGTGGTATGTATATGAATGGAAAAACCTAGGTTCGATTCTCAGCAAAAACAATTTTTTTGGGAAAAAAAATAAATGGATTAAAATGAAGGGCTAAAATAGTAATTTTGCAAGGAATAAAATGTGACATGTTGTGTTATTATATATATAATATAATTGATAATAGATTCGAGCATCTACTAAGAGACTTTCTAGTTTAAATTCTTAACTCGAAAAATGAGGAGAGATAATAAATTTGTTGCTTCAAAAAAATTTTAATGGTTCTTAAAAACATTAAGAGCCACTTCTCTTTTCTCATTTCTAAGAGTCAATATAGCTTTTAACTTATATTTTAATACAGAGTAATAAAATATTCATGTCTACCAATTCTTAAACAATTTTTCATTATAGTAGGATTGATTTTTGAATAAAATATAAATAAAGAGTTAATACAAAGAGTATTATTTGAATTTGACACACAAACCAATATACTAACTTGTTTAAGAGCCAATTATTTATATTATTTTAATACTCCATTTAAAAGAGTGAATGTAAGGATCTTTTGGAGATGCTCTAAGTATTTAAATTTTACTAGTCGAATATTGATTAAGAGAGTAGTGAGTCTAAGATACATCCCAAATAAATTTCCTGAAATATATAGATTTGATATGTAATATATGGATGGACATTTTTATAAAATCAAGATTTATTTAAAATTTTATTAATTAATCTTGTCGATCCAATAAATTTTAAAGAAAATCTCAGGAAAGACTAATCATAGGATCCTTTTTCTTTACCGATTAAATACTCGTATGCATCATATTTGCATGGTATCTGTATTATCCTATAGCTCTTGATCGTAAAGTACGTCTTGGACCAAAATTTCGTATGAATAGAGTAACGGCGCGTGAGTACAGTGCGCGTGAGATCCATACAATACAAATGCCAAAAAGCACTACCATAAAAGGGCATACATATAACCCTAACACCTACCATGCGCCCACATTAGAATCAAATAGTAAAAGAGAATATCTGTACGTAACAAGACCATTGTTGAGGGTTTATGAATATGTAGAGAGGAGAGAGAGGAGAGAGGAGAGAGAGAGATTAGAGAGAGAGATTAGAGAGAGAGAGAGTCATTGTTAGAAAATGGAGTTTTTAGAGCATAAGTATTTTATGTTCTTGATGATAATTCCGGATTTTAACGATTGAAAATTGTTCCTTACTATGAGGACTTAAATTTTCATATATGGGTCTAAGTAATTTTCTTAGTGAAACCCATAGAGAAATGGAGTTGAAATTGGTAGCTTGAAAGAGCTTGAAAATGAGAATGTGTATTTGTCCCACATTGAAATAAATAAAGGGGGTTGTTGGTTTTATATAGAATCACACACATGGGTAGTGTACAACTACTAAGGTGTATGATGGTGCATGGTGTTATTGTGTGCTCCACGCGCGCACACACACACGCGCGCGCCGCCCTCGCCACGACACGTCACGTCACGTCACGACTCGACTCGACTCGGGTCGGCTCGGTCGAAGGGCGATTTGGGCGAATGTCTCGGCGTCTCGCGTACGCAAGGCGACCTGGGCAAGGGATTTTATTTATGTGTTTAAATATATTTTAATTAGAATAAATATATATATATTGATTGGAAGCAGGTCAGTACTTGGAATAAATCAGGAACTGGTTAGACATCTAATACTGATGGGCCAAGTCCTGATTAAATCCTGAAGGTACTACCAGACTCTGATGACTTGATCAAATACCAGATCCTGATGATCAAATGCTGATGGACGTACATCAGATCCTCCTGATGGCTCAGATCCTGATGTTGTATCCTGGACAGAATTTGATTATATATATATGTATATTCAGATTAATTAAAATAAAAACTGATATGTGTGGATAATATATATACGTAACTGTTACGATTTATTTAATTGAGAATCAGCTGTTACAGCCGTTTTGATTATATTAAATCGACCGTTTCATTTTTATTAAATAGAATGGGGGTTACAATATTGATGAGGGTGGTATCAGTTACGTTTGGCCTCTCCTATAAATAGAGAGCTAAGCTACTGATTTTAGATACACTGAATATACAGACCACACCCTACATTCTCTTCTCTTCTCTACACTCTCTGTTCTCCTCCTGTTATAGTTTATGTTACTTAGGGTTTTCTGGCGACTGAGGTGCTAGTCGAAGTTGAGTATTCAGATTGCTGTGATCACTGTACTCGGAGCTGTTTTATCCTGGGAGAGGTGTTGCAAGCATCCCAACACAGTTGTAAGTGGGGGCAATTATCTTTTCAAGAGCAGTCAGGACTTCGAGCAAATCCTGACGACTCAGCTGTTTGTTTTACTTGTTTTACATACTGATATAGCTCTGGCTACTGGTATGTCTTCTGTTCTTCCTTCGTTTTTACAGTTACTGATATGCATGCTTTTTACCTTCGTGTTTTGTTTCGTTAATTGTTTGCTTGGCCTTGGCTTGTTAAATACGATATATAACTGCCTCTATGTTGCTGTTTTAGTAAATATTTCCAACATTCTTGAAGAGATAATCCGTTATATAGTATTTAGCATAATGGTTAACGAGAGTGAGATTCCTGCTAGTGGTAGTTCGGTTGCATCTGCTGGGGTCATTGATTGGACCACTTACAGTTTTCCACAACCCGTTGAATTAACTGGCTTGCCGGAGAAATTCAATGGGGGCGTTGGCTTTTCTCGTTGGCAGAAAAGGATGAAGTTGTGGTTGACTGTAAATGGTCTATGGCCTGTTGTGGAATATGAGAAGCCGGTTGTGGATCAAGAGAAGGCTGAATCAGTTAAGAGTTATGCGAAGTGGGCTAAGAAGGATGGGGTTGCTAGGGCAGCAATTCTGGCTGCTCTAACCAATACATTGTTTGATGTGTACTCCTCTGATGCCTACACCGGAAAACTCTTATGGGAGAAGCTGGACCAGACACATAATACTGACTCACAAGGTCTGGAAAAGTATTCTGTGGCTAGGTTCCTTGATTTCAAGCTGGTGGACAATAAGTCCATGACTGAACAAGTGCATGAATTCGAGATGATAGTGCATGCTTTGAAGGAGTCTGGAATGGACCTCCCGGAAAAGTTTAAGGTGATGAGTGTGATTGAAAAGCTTCCAAAGTCTTGGGAAGAGTTCTCTCTCTCCCTGAAAAGACAGATAGGAGAGATCACCTGGACCAACCTTATGCTGGACATCTCGGTGCAAGAACAACACAAGTCCAAACAGGGACATGTGATGCCAACTGAGCATGGAAGCTCGAAGGTAAACGTAGCAACTGTAGGACAGAAAAGGAAGGCTGTCTCTAAGAAGGGTAATAGTAATAAACCTAGGAATGACAAGGATAAGGCCAAGAAACCAAAGGCAAACAAACCATGTTGGTCTTGTGGGCAGGTTGGGCACTGGAGTAAGGATTGCCCTACAAAGAAAGCAAAGAAAGCCGAGGGGGTGGCTCAAGAGAATGTTGTGCTTGGAACCTCAAGTGGGCCTGTAGCGAACATGGTTGTTGGTGAGGCTTTGGCTTCTGAAACCAACGAAGACCGGTATGTTACCTACAACCCTGTACTATTTTCCACTTATCTGTCAAATGAATGGTTGATTGATATTGGAGCTAATGTGCATATTTGTGCTGACATTAGTTTATTTGTATCTTATCAACAGAGTCATAGCTTGACAATGACGATGGGGAACGCAAGTGCCGCTCAAGTACATGGAATAGGAAACGTGGACTTGAAGTTTCCTTCGGGTCGTATTCTATCCCTGACGAGAGTGCATCATGTTCCCAACATGCGTAGAAATATAATAAGTGGTAGCTGTTTAGTAGCTAATGGCTTTGAAGTCTCTCTCAAATGTAATAAAGTAGTTCTTATTCATACTGGTACATTTTTTGGCAAGGGTTACTTGTCAAATGGTTTATTTGTAATAAATGCTGAGCCCATTTTGGGTGCTTTTAATAAGATTACTCCTTCTGTTAACTATGTTGAATCTTCATATTTATGGCATGCTAGACTTGGTCACTTAAATTTTGGTGCTCTTAAAAATATGATGAACTTAGAGTTGATTCCAAGACATACCATAGAAAAGAATTCTAAATGTCAAGTATGTGTGTCTGCTAAACAAATAAGGAAACCTTTTCATAATATTGTTAGGGATTCAGACTTGTTAGATTTAGTACACACTGATATTTGTGAATTTGGTGGTGTGTTGACTAAGGACCAGTTTAGATACTTCATTACCTTTATAGATGATAGTAGTAGATACTGTTATGTTTATTTACTTAGACAAAAGGATGAAGCACTTAGTAAATTCATTATATATAAAACTGAAGTAGAAAAACAAACTAGTAAGGTACTTAAAAGGTTGAGATCTGATAGAGGTGGTGAGTATACGAGTAACGCTTTTAATGAATTTTGTGCAAGCAATGGTATAGTTCATGAAGTTACCCCACCATACACACCTGAGTCTAATGGGGTTGCTGAACAAAAGAATAGAACATTTAAAGATATGATTAATAGTATGCTTATTAATTCTGGGTTTCCTAAATACATGTGGGGAGAAGCTTTGAATACGGCTTGCCATATTCTGAATAGAGTCCCTCTGAAACACATGGATAAGACACCCTATGAGTTATGGAAGAGCAAGAAGACTAGTCTTAAGTATCTTCGTGTGTGGGGGTGCCTTGCTAAGGTACTTGTCCCTGAACACAAGAGAAAGAAACTAGGTCCGAAGACTGTTGATTGTATCTTTCTGGGCTATCTTGAGACCACTACAACTATGAGATTTTTAGTGTTAAAATCTGACATAGATGGTATAGTGGCAAACACGATAGTCGAGTTTCGTGATGCTACATTCTTTGAGGATGTTTACCCTATGAAGACTGGTATGTCTCTAGATACTTCTAATGAAGATCCTACTCACACATCAAGTTCTATTCCTGATCATGTGGAAAAGATGACAAATGTGGGGGCTGAACCTAGTAGTAGCTCTACTCCTAAGGAGGTAGAGGAACCACGAAGGAGTAAGCGTGCAAAGGTAGTCAAGGATTTTGGAAGTGATTTTATCACTTACAATGTCGAGGATGAACCTTTAACTTTCCGACAAGCTATGGATTCTTCAGAGTCTAGGCACTGGAAGGGCGCTGTAAAGAGTGAAATTGACTCTATTGTTTCTAACGGAACATGGGAGTTAGTTGATCTCCCTCCTGGGTGTTCTACTATCAGGTGCAGATGGATCTTTAAAAGGAAGTTGAACCCTGACGGCTCAATAGATAAGTACAAAGCTAGACTGGTGGGTAAGGGTTTTAAGCAAATGGAGGGCATTGATTACTTTGACACATACTCTCCAGTAGCTAGAATGACAACAATCCGAATGCTAGTAGCATTGGCTTCCGTACATGGTCTTATCATCCATCAAATGGATGTAAAGACAGCTTTTCTTCATGGTGAACTTGAAGAAGAGATTTATATGGATCAGCCTGAGGGATTTGTTGCATCTGGTAACGAAAGGAAAGTATGTAAGTTAATCAAATCCATCTATGGCTTGAAACAAGCTCCTAGGGATTGGCATAAAAAGTTTGATGAAACTATAGTGCCGTTCAGTTATGATATTAATGATAGTGACAAGTGTGTCTACACCAAAGTTAAAGGTAGTGAGTGTGTCATCTTGTGCCTATATGTAGATGACATATTACTGTTTGGAACCAATATAGAGATAATTAACGAGACAAAAGCTTTCTTAAAAAGGCATTTTGAAATGAAGGATATGGGTGAGGCGAGTGTGATTCTTGGTCTCAAGCTGACTCAGTCAGCTGAGGGAATAACTTTATCGCAGTCTCATTATATAGAGAAATCTATACTTGAGAAATATGGTTATTCACAGTGTAGAATCGCTAGTACACCCTATGATCCTAAAGTTGCCCTTGTTAAGAATACTTCAGGAGTACATGTGTCTCAGTTAAGGTATTCTCAGATTATAGGGAGTTTGCAGTATCTTGCTAACTGTACTAGACCAGATATTTCATACTATGTGTCTAAGTTGGCTAGATATACAAGCTGTCCAAACAGAACTCATTGGGATGCTCTTGATAGAGTACTTAGATATCTGAAAGGTACAATGTACCTAAGTTTGCACTATAGGAGATTTCCTGGTGTACTTGAAGGGTACAATGATGCAAGTTGGATAGCTAAGAAGTCTGGTTCCAATGGAGTGACTGGATACGTGTTCACCTTAGCAGGGGGAGCAATATCCTGGAAGTCGACCAAACAGACTATAGTAACTCGGTCTACTTTTGAGGCTGAGTTGTGTGCGCTTGATGCCACGGGGACGGAGGCTGAATGGTTACATGGACTTATGTCCGCGATACCTGTAGTAAGCAGACCGCTTCCTGCGTTTGCTATTCATTGTGATAGTAAAACAACTATCGACAAGATTAGCAGTAAGAAGTATAATGCTAAAACAAAGAGGCACATCCAAGTTAGACTAAAGTCTATTAGGGGTTTAGTGTCTGAAAGGATTATTGCTGTAGAGTTCATAGGAACTCAGAATAATATAGCTGATCCTTTAACTAAAGGACTGGAACCTGCAGTGGTCCTTAAGTCAAGGTTGGGGATGGGGCTGTCAACCCATCATAGTTCATCATCAGTGGGAACCCAATACACATGAGAGGAGATCCCTTGAAGTGTATTCAATGTGGTAATAACAAGCTGTAAGGATGAATTGGTAGTACCTTTGCTACATAGATGATACTGTTGTATCTGAGTCTATCCCCTGTAAACCGAGAAGGTACTGACGCTGCCAGTAAGTAAGAGTTTTTATAACTCTGAATGGGGTCAAGTCATTCGACGATATGGTAGCAGTACATCTCTGGAGATGCCCAGCTAAGCGAATGTAATTGTGTGGTCGCAATTAGAGGAAAGGGTTATTCCTTGAAGCATTCGATGAACAGGATCGAGACAAGACCATTAATGTCTCAAAGCCATAGATTGGCACCATAGCCTTTGACTTGTCGTCGTCTATGGAACATGATTACATCAAACGGATTAAGATTCAAGGTGAAACATTCCATCTGAATCCGGTAGTCATCGAAGTAGGGGACTTAGGAGGGTTCAAACCCGGAAGGGTACCGACTCTGAAAAACAAGTCATGATGAGAAACCTGAAACATTTCTATATGGATTTGTGGGGGATTGTTAGAAAATGGAGTTTTTAGAGCATAAGTATTTTATGTTCTTGATGATAATTCCGGATTTTAACAATTGGAAATTGTTCCTTACTATGAGGACTTAATTTTTCATATATGGGTCTAAGTAATTTTCTTAGTGAAACCCATAGAAAAATGGAGTTGAAATTGGTAGCTTGAAAGAGCTTGAAAATGAGAATGTGTATTTGTCCCACATTGAAATAAATAAAGGGGGTTGTTGGCTTTATATAGAATCACACACATGGGTAGTGTACAACTACTAAGGTGTATGATGGTGCATGGTGTTACTGCGTGCTCCACGCGCACACACACACGCGCGCGCGCGCCGCCGCCGCCTCGCCACGACACGTCACGTCACGTCTCGACTCGACTCGGGTCGGCTCGGTCGAAGGGCGATTTGGGCGAATGTCTCGGCGTCTCGCGTACGCGAGGCGACCTGGGCAAGGGATTTTATTTATGTGTTTAAATATATTTTAATTAGAATAAATATATATATATTGATTGGAAGCAGGTCAGTACTTGGAATAAATCAGGAACTGGTTAGACATCTAATACTGATGGGCCAAGTCCTGATTAAATCCTGAAGGTACTACCAGACCCTAATGACTTGATCAAATACTGATGGACCTTAAGTCCTGACGGTACCAGATCCTGATGATCAAATACTGATGGACGTACATCAGATCCTCCTGATGGCTCAGATCCTGATGTTGTATCCTGGACAGAATTTGATTATATATATATGTATATTCAGATTAATTAAAATAAAAACTGATATGTGTGGATAATATATATACGTAACTGTTACGATTTATTTAATTGAGAATCAGCTGTTACAGCCGTTTTGATTATATTAAATCGACCGTTTCATTTTTATTAAATAGAATAGGGGTTACAATATTGATGAGGGTGGTATCAGTTACGTTTGGCCTCTCCTATAAATAGAGAGCTAAGCTACTGATTTTAGATACACTGAATATACAGACCACACCCTACATTCTCTTCTCTTCTCTACACTCTCTGTTCTTCTCCTGTTATAGTTTATGTTACTTAGGGTTTTCTGGCGACTGAGGTGCTAGTCGAAGTTGAGTATTCAGATTGCTGTGATCACTGTACTCGGAGCTGTTTTATCCTGGGAGAGGTGTTGCAAGCATCCCAACACAGTTGTAAGTGGGGGCAATTATCTCTTCAAGAGCAGTCAGGACTTCGAGCAAATCCTGATGACTCAGCTGTTTGTTTTACTTGTTTTACATACTGATATAGCTATGGCTACTGGTATGTCTTCTGTTCTTCCTTCGTTTTTACAGTTACTGATATGCATGCTTTTTACCTTCGTGTTTTGTTTCGTTAATTGTTTGCTTGGCCTTGGCTTGTTAAATACGATATATAACTGCCTCTATGTTGCTGTTTTAGTAAATATTTCCAACAGTCATCACTTACATTGTTTTGGTTTTGACTGGGAGCACCTCTGAGCCTTCTTCTGTCGAACATTTCCATGCTAAAAAACCTGCACAACCAATTCAAATATCTAAGAAAATTATTTATTATGAAGTAAAATATAAAATTGTGTATTTAGAATAAATACATACAAGATTTGGATGTGTTAAGAAAGATTATATGTGTGTACAAGCCCAGGAGTAAAATTAGGGTTATATGAGAACAAAACAAACTAATTAATAATCAGTGTTTGAAAAAAGTTGACCAAATAGTATTACTCCTTCCCTAATTTTATCGAGTCTTAAGTCTTTTTGAAAAGGTCTTTGTGAATGGTTCAAAGCAGGCTATAAATGGTTCAAATCGTGGTTTGGATAGTTTAAAACAGGGTGTTATCGAAGAAATCAAAGTTAATGGAGATTCCTCTGTCTTGATGAAGTCCCCTAACATAAAAAAATCTGTTGAGTTACCCCCAATCGAAGAGCTGAAGGTTTTGCCCTCGGATGAAAGTTTTAGTTGGGCTAATGAAAACTATAACTCTGTGCAAAGAAGTATAGATGTGTGGACTTTTATTCTTTCTCTGCGTGTTCGTGTGCTGCTGGACAATTCAAAATGGGCATATTTAGGAGGCCTCACAGAAGAAAAGCAGGCAGGCTTGTTACTCCCTTATGTATATTTCTTTTATTTTAACATTACCACTTTACTCCTAAGCAGAGGCATGTATATAGTCAGCATTTGGAGCTAAAACGAAGAAAATAAGAAGAAATGCAACCTGGACAGAATTTGAGGGGGCTGACAGCGCCCATACCTGCGCTGAGAGCGCCCAGAACAGAAGGGGAGCGCGCTGTGAGCGCCCTACACTACGCTGAGAGCGCCCGAGTGGCCAGAAAGTTGCTGAAAATTCCTATTTTGCCCCTATTCGAATTCTAATTGTATTTTAGGTCTTTTTTCTTGTTGGACAAGGTTTCTAGGGCTATTTAAACACATCTTAGCATTGTAAAATTGTATTATTACATATCATAACTTAGAATTTCAAGGGAGAAAAGAGGAGAAGGATTCAACGCTCGTGACAATCAACGGATCTAGATATACTTCATCTTTTATGTTCTTTCCTTAGGCGCTAGTTTGGATTCTAGATTTGTTTTCTTAACTCTTTATCTAATTAATATTATTACTTTCATTCATATCTTGTTTCATATCATGTTTTCATCAAATCACATGGTGACGAACGATTCAATTATGAACTAATCGTTGTCATGGGATTCTAACGGATTTATCTATGTAGCTTAGTAGTTTGATTGTTTTAAAGATTTATGTGTGGTGAATTCTTGATATCCTCGTATGGTTATGCTTAATTGATAGATGCGTTGCGAACATCTAATTTGTTAATCTCTTGTGAAACGAGAGTGGATCTTGAGATTTAGAACTTGCCATGCTAGCATAGGATAGGTTGATGTTTTAACATCATGATTTGTAGCGTAAATAGAGATATTATGCTGCCCTATGTGATATTAATAGACAACTTGTTCTTCAACCGTTATGTTTTCAAATCTTATAGAGATATAGGGTCTAAGCATAATTGGTGTCTATTCATCTTCTATCTCTTTTGTGGATGTATGTTTAGTTTGGTATTCGTATACTGAGAAGTAGCGTATACTTGTTTCGTGTTGTCTGATCAGATATCAAAACCATTACATGTATTGATTAAAGGCATTGACTCTAAGTGAAGTAGTTAATGAAGTTAGGATCCCATGTTTATTCTCATATAAGTAAATCAGTTTAATTCTCTTTAGTTAATTAATTCTTAGTTTAATAATTTGCATCTTAGTTTAATTTAGATAATTAAAAACCCCAAATTGTTATTTGTCTTAACAGTGAATTAAAACCATACATTGTTGCATATGTACATCTACTGAATTGAAACCTAAACCACATCTCTGTGGAACGAACTTGAATTATATCTATATTATTTGTGACCACGTGCACTTGCGTGATTTTGTGTTAACAGAAGCTTCAAAATATTTTTCTTGATTTTTCACATTTTCGATTTTTTTATTAAAATAATTTTCTTGCATATAATAGCATTTTAATTAGTCATTAAGTGTACCTATTAAACTTATATTAAATACACTTTATTTTATACTCCCTCCGTCCCTTTTGATTCTTAACATTTCACTTTTTCAAAACTTTCTGGCACGCATTTTAAGGTGCATTTTAAGGATAGTTAAATAACTTTTTTTTAAATTTTCTTTTTCTGTATAAAAATTTATGTTTAAATTTTTATACAGAAAAAGAAAATTTTAAAAAAAAGTTATTTAACTATCCTTAAAATGCACCTTAAAATGCGTGCCAGAAAGTTTTGAAAAAGTGAAATGTTAAGAATCAAAAGGGACGGAGGGAGTACTTAATATAAAATTATAACAATCTTTATTAGAACATTATAATTATTATATTAATATAAAATATTAATTCTCTATTTAAAAGTATAATTATTTCAAGGTAAAATGATAAAGTAAAATTATGTATATCGTCAATTTCTAATCCTTATTCAAAATTGATGCAATTTTTTTCGACAATAATAAACATACGATTTTAACTTTTCGATTAATTCGTAATCAGCGACCATGAGAATCATGACAAGATACGCGAAAGTATATAGAATTTTCAATTAAAATCCACAATTTAAATACAAGCAATATTGTATAATTTGCTTCTACACTTGAACTAACTCGATTAAATTTAACCAATAAAACCATTTTCTTTACTGATTAAATCAATGAAAAAGTTATACATTCGTTGTTTTATTATATTGTATTGGATTAAATTAATAATCTAACTACACAAATTCTTATACTATTACTAATTAATTAATCATGCATGTATGTAATGAGACGGGCATCGGCGTTTAAGAAGGTTAATTATTTATATTTAATATTTTATAAATTTTTATTATAAACATTATGTTGACATTGTAATTTGGTACGAAGACAGTAAGAGACCTTTATGGAGTTGAAAATATGTTAGAGGGTCTTCATTTTGTTTTTTTTCACATTTTTTATTTTTTTATTAAAATAATTTTCTTGCATTTAATAGCATTTTAATTAGTCATTAAGTGTACCTATTAAACTTATATTAAATACACTTTATTTTATACTTAATATAAAATTAGAGCAATCTTTATTAGAACATTATAATTATTATATTAATATAAAATATTAATTATCTATCTGAAAGTATAATTATTTCAAGGTAAAACGATAAGATAAAATTATTTATATCGTCCATTTCTAATCCTTATTCAAAATTGATGCAATTGTTTTGGGCAATAATAAATAGATGATTTTAACTTTTCGATTAATTCGTAATCAGCGACCGTGAGAATCATGACAAGATACGCGGAGGTATATAAAATTTTCAATTAACAACCACAATTTAAATACAAGCAATATTGTATAATTTACTTCTACACTTGAACAATTTATACGTGGGGTGTGACCAACTCGATTAAATTGAACCAATCAAACCTTTTTCTTTACTGATTAAATCAATGAAAAAGTTATACATTCGTTGTTTCATTATATTGTGTTGGATTAAAATAATATTCTAACTACACAAATTCTTATACATTACTAATCAATTAATCATGCATGTATGTTATGAGACGGACATCGGCGTTTAAGAACGTTAATTATGTATATTTAATATTTTGTAAATTTTTATCATAAAAATTATGTTGACATTGTAATTTGGTATGAAGAACGTAAGAGACCTTTATGGAGTTGAAAATATGTTAGAGGATCTTCATTTTGTTTGTATAATTAATTTTAAATGACTTAGTGTTTATTGAGATTCCAATGATTTTTAAATTCATTTTTATTAGAGATAGAAAATAATTACATATACATATTTATTATAAGATTTAATATAAAATTATTATAATATGTGAGTACCATTTTGAACATGTGTCCATGAATTTAAATTTAATATTACATACAAAAAAGTTCTTATAAATGCTCAAAAAATTAATCAAATGAATAAATACAGGTGTCGCACTCCAAGAAATATGAAGCATGACTTACAAAATATATTTGCATTCTGTTTTTTTTGTCATGCAACCAAATTTATCGACAAGTTAAGTCAATCACACATCTTATCACTTTTACATTTTGCTTCTTTTTTTAATCATAAAAGCAAATTTATCAACAAACGAAGCAATCACATCTCTCATAATGCCATTGACAGCAAAAATTATACAAAAATGTTACTTTTACTAATCCATTGTTGAACTTTACAAATGTTTATCAATATTGGATTTCAAAAGCATTTTTTTATGTAACAAAATAGGTGTCGTCAATAGTTTCGAAAATATTATCATTAATACTTAAGAGTGTAACTGAAACATGTTTTCTTTCTGCTAATTTTTTAACATTCAAATTTAGTTACATTTCACACAAGTTTCAATTCATCAAGTTTCAATTCACCGTATCAACTTTCAAATAATAAAACTCAACAAACAATGATGTTATATATACGATTTTTAAAGATATTTTCGTGCCGCGCGTAGCGCGGCTTTGTTACCTAGTATTTATTAAAGCATCACCAACTTAAAGATAATTTTATGAGGTTCGCGTGGATTGTAAAATCATCCAAATCTGATTTCTAGATCTCAAGATAGAGCCCAAATAGTAAATATGATTTTTTTTAATACTAATAAATAAATAAATAAAATTCAATTCTAATACAACCTTTTTTAATTATATCCTTTTCAGATTATAATTTTCTTTTTAAAAATCAATTATAATACAACCTTTTTAAATTATATCCTTTAGATTATAATTTTCTTTTTAAAATTCACTTCTAATACAACCTTTTCTAATTATATCCTTTTTAATATGAACTAATCTTCATCGTCTATTTTTAATGCAACGGATCATATGATTTTGGTAGTACAGTGACCAGACCAGACCAAAAATTTGGATAATATCAATTTTTTTAATTATTTTACATATCAAATTGTTGTTGTGAAATTGATATATATATATATATATAAGATTTTACACGTTCAATTTATTATGTATTTTATCTTGAATTCTTAAAATTTGATTTGGATGATTTTACAGCCTACGTGAAATTAACAAAATTATCTTTAATTTAGTGATGATTTAACAATTTTCTCCAATTAAAACTACCAAAAACAAAAAGAGATGAAATTGACTATTTTTATGTTGAAAATTCTATTCTATTTAGGGAAATCTACTTATATTTTGTTTTGATTATCAAAATAACCTTCTTATTATTTGAAGATAGTTGTACTAACAACCAAATACAGTTTTAATAATAAGTGTAGGATTTTATCCAAAAATTTGGTAGTTGGTAGTCTGGTCCTTAGTACGATTAAATAAATAAGAACTGTTGGATCTAGCATAAAAAATATTTAATATTTTAACATGTAAACTAAAAAGTGTATTTATATTGAAATACGAAAAAGTGCTGGTCAATTATTTAAATCATATATAATTAGGTTTTATATATTGAATTTGATTAATGTAAAAATTCGTAATTATATTTTCTCTTGAGATTCTGAGTATTTTCATTTGGATAATAATTGTTAAATCATCACTAAATTAATGATAATTTTATGAGTTTCGCGTGGACTGTAAAATCATCCAAATCTGATTTATATATCTCGAGATAGAGTATAAATTGTAAATAGAACCTTTTTTAAAATTAATAAATAAATAAATAAAATTCAGTTCTAATACAATTATATCCTTTTCAGATTATAACTTCTTTTTAAAATTCAATTCTAATACAAACTTTTTAATTATATCCTTTTTAAATTATAATTTTCTTTTTAATATGATATAATCTTGGTCGTCTATTTTTAAAAATATTTTATTCGACGATTGAGATTATTTTGGTGCTTAGCGTGATTCATAAATTTTCATTTTAAAATATTGAAAATAGATTAATTATCTTTTTTTAACTTTAAAAATTGATTGGTCTTTTCAGAATTTTTTTAAAAAAATGATTCAAAGTAATTTACATGAATCATAAGTTTGAAGATACTCTCTTTATATATCTAAAAATTTTATTATCTCAAAAATATTATAAACATAAAAAGTAGCAATTATATTATAAACGTAATCTTTACGATCAAAAGTTATAAATATTATATATAATAACACTTTTTAAAGCCGACGCCCCTCTCATAACATACATATTCAATAGTGGTATAAGAATTTATTTAATTAGAATATTAATTTATTTCGACAAAATATAATGAAAAATAGATGTATAACTTTTTTCTCGATTTAATCTACCTAAAATTGGATTTTTTCAATTTAATCACTTTGATCATAACCCATGTTTAATTTATTCATGTGTAAAAATGAAAAACTATTTATACTATTTTTATTACAGGTGTTAAGCGAAGATTTATATACTTTTAATTTATTACAATTTCCATAATCACTAATAATAAACATTGCTTGAGAAATTAAGGGTCGTTTGTACTACAATTGTCCGAAAAGAAATTAGAATTGTATTCGATAGGAAATAAAAAAGGATGCAATGCAAACAATTTTTAGTCTTCACTTTACCTAAAAATAAACTTAATTATATATGTAATTAATATTTAATATTGAAATAATTATTGTAGTTCTCAAATAAAGTTTAATAAATTTTCAAATAAATAAAATAAAATAACTTTAATACATATTTATTGGGTATAATTTAATGACTAATTAATATGTCATTAAGAGCTATTTAGTGCAAGAAAATAATTTTAATAAAAAAATCAAAAAAACGAAAATTGTTTGATTATTTTGTGTTAGAAAAATTAATATTCTAATTAAACACATTCTTATACTATTACTAATCAATTAATCATGCATGTATGTTATGAAATGAGAGACGGTGTTTAAAATCGTTAATTAGTTATATTTAATATTTACAAATTTTTATTCTAGGAATTATGTTGACATTGTAGTTTGGTAAGTAAAAGGTGTTTAAGGAGTTGTTTTTTGCTTTTTTAAACAAATTCTCACTTTTTGAGCATTAAGTAAGGGTGTTATAAAACGAGCATCGGCTTTAAAAACAATTATATGTACAAATTTATTATAAAATTTAATAAAAGAATATTAGAATATGTGAGTATCACTTTGATGTGTCCATGAATTTAATTTTAATGTTAAAAACAAAACAGTTCTTATAAAATGCTCTGAAAAATTAATTAAATGTAGAGATACGGGTGTCGGATCACTCCAAAAAAACATGAAGCATGACTTACAATATGCATTTGAATTTTGCTTTTTTAGTCATAAAACCAAATATATCGAAAAGTGAAATCAATCACACCTCTCATCACATTTACATTCTAATTCTTTTCATCGTACAATCAATTTTACTAACAAATAATTTAATAACAAATTAAGCAATCACGTCTTTTATGATGTCATCGACAATAGAAAAGATTCACAAATGTTATTTTTACTTATTCAATGTCAAACTTTGCAAATGTTTGTCAATATTGGATTTCAAAAGCATTTTTTATGCGACAAAATAGGTTCGTCAATATCTTCAAAATTATTAATATTATTATTAATATTCAAGAATTTAACTGAAACATGTTTTTTTTCACCTAATTCTTTTCTCTTTTTAATTTTTAAACATTCAAATTTAATTACAATTCACATAATTTTTAATTTATCACATTAACTTTCAAATAATAAAATTTAACAAACAATAATGTTATGTGTATAATTCTTAAAAATATTTTCGTGCCGCGCGTAGCGCGGTTTGTTACCTAGACACTAATATTAAAGGCATGAATTCTAAAAATATATTTATATTAGAGAATTGATAAAATTCGGTTATTAAAGTATTAAACCACATTTGGAACTAAAAAAAATCTTAGATATATTGTTAAGAAGGATCGTATTCATTTGAGATAATAGTCCTCTTTAATTATCAATTTTTACGTTTGTTATATATAGAATATAATTACAAAGTAACATATATTATCAAAATAATTGAACAATTATATTCAATACTAATTTAAAAACAGCTGAAATATTAATTTTCATGTACTCATTCCGTTCCACCCATTTCTTTATATTTTTTCAGTTGACACACATTTTAAGGCGTATATAAAGTATAGTTCCATAACTTATTTTTAAAATATTCTTCTAAACCCGTCCATGAAGCTCAACATCTCGTGTCCAGCTGTGGCATCTATCAACGTATCAATCCTTGACAGAGGAAAACAATCCTTAGGACATGCATCATTTAAGTCAGTGAAGTCTATACACGTCATCCACTTCCCATTTGCCTTCTTGACCACCACAGGGTTAGCCAACCATCCAGGGAACTTAATTTCTTCAATAAAACCAGCTTACAAGAGCTTGTAAACTTCTTGCTTAATGGCCTCTATTTATTAGAATTTTATATAATTAACAAAATGTCAATCCGCGCAACTCTAACTTTATTTTTCATCTTTCTGCAAATTCCAGACTAGAGGATTCTTTTAATATGATAACCAAAGGTGATAAAAAATGAGGTGGGGGAGTGTGTGTATAGCAGCAATGTTCTGGACAATATGGAAAACCAGAAATGAATTGTTTTTCAACAACACAAGAATGTCTGATACAATGGTGACTCGACTCATCAAATATCATTCCTTCTGCTGGGGATTGGCAAACAATCTGGTGCAACAGAATCAACAAAATATCTGGGTTCATGATCCTGCTTCAGTGCTTCAATCTAACATTCGTCTTGCAAAAAGGAATCTCTACTAAAATAACAACTAAAATATGTCAATGGAGATGCTCTAAGTCCTACCAATAAAATATGTTAGTGTCATTCGAAAACATATTTGACATCTATGTTATAAGACTATTCAAATATAGAACAAGATCGGAGAGGCTTTCACTCTAAAGTTTCAAAATATTTTTCTTGATTTTTCACTTTTTTATTTTTTTATTAAAATAATTTCCTTGTATTTAATAGGATTATAATTAGTCATTAATTATAGCTATTAAACTTATATTAAATACACTTTATTTTATATTTAAAATAAAATTTTAGCCAATAATTATTATAATTATCTATATAAAAAATTCCAATTATTATTATTTCTTTATTAGAACATTAAAATTATTATATTAATATAAAATATTAATTATCCATATAAAATTACAATTATTTCAAGGTAAAATGATAAAATAAAATTATTTATATAGTCCATTTCTAATCCTTATTCAAAATCACTGCAATTTTTTTCGGCAATAATAAATAAACGATTTTAACTTTTCGATAAATTCGTAATCACCGTGAGAATCATGATAAGATACGGAAGTATAAAAATTTTCCAATTAACATCTACAATATAAATACAAGTAATATTATATAATTTACTTTTACACATGAATAAATTACACATGGGGTGTGACCAACTCGATTAAATTGAACCAATCCAATCCTTTTTTTTACTGAGTAAATCAATGAAAAAGTTATACATTCGTTATTTCATTATATTGTGTTGGAATAAATTAATATTCTAACTAAACACATTCTTATACTATTACTAATCAATTAATCACAAATGTATGTTAAGAGACGGGCATCGGCTTTTAATAACTTTTTATTTAATATTTATAAATTTTTATTATAAAAATTATTGACATTGTACATGTACATATTTATTATAAGATTTAATATAAAAGTATTAAAATATGTTATTACCATTTTGAACATGTGTCCATGAATTTAAATTTAATATTACATACAAAAAAAGTTCTTTCAAATGCTCAAAAAAATTAATCAAATGAATAGGTACAGTGTGTCGGATCACTCCAAAAAGTATGAAGCATGACTTACAAAATGCTTTTGAATTCTGTTTTGTTTGTCATACAACCAAATTTTCTTAAGTTAAGTCAATCACACTTCTTATCACATTTACATTCTGCTTCTTTTTTCCGTCATACAAACTAATTTATCAACAAAATAAGCAATCGCAGCTTTCATAATGCCATCAACAACAAAAATAATTCAAAAAAATGTTACTTTTAATTATCTATTATCAAACTTTACAAATGTTTATCAATATTGGATTTTAAAAGCATTTTTTATGTAACAAAATAGATAGATGTAATCAATATTTTCGAAAATATTATTAACACTTAAGAGTTTAACTGAAACATGTTTTCTTTCTACCAATTCTTTTCACCATAATTCTTAAACATTTAAATTTAATTACATTTTACATAAGTTTCAATTTATCATATCAACTTTCAAATAATAAAACTCAACAAAAAATGATACTATATATACAATTTTTAAAAAAAATTTCGTGCCGCGCGTAGCGCGGCTTTGTTACCTAGTTTTTATAATTTTATAGTCCGGGGAGATGGAGAGCTCAAGGTCATGCCGGAAAAGCTCAAGTGGGTCCGGTTTTCCGGATCCGGAGGAGCTGATAAGGGAAGTACTATCATGGGCATGTGTTACATCGTTGATCCGATGTACATCAGTTTGTAAGTCATGGCAATCAATTATCTCGGAACCTGAATTTTTGCAAGCTCATTACATCAATTCCCATAAAACCATACCCTCTATCCTTATGATTTCTTCAAGATTAGACAGGGAAGAAAATTACGGCCCTCGTGCTGCCACTGTTGTCTACCCCAATTCTCCCCAGTATTCAGCCCATCTCCCTGTAGAGCCACCTTTTGATAATGTGGATTATGTAAGCTCATGTTATGGCATTGTTTGTGTTTCTGATAAGTTTAGTAATAATGGTTTTAGTGGTGATATCTATCTGTTTAATCCTTTAAATTGGGTGTCTAAGAAACTCCCCCCTTCTATCGTTTATGAGACCCAACAAAATCTAAATCTTTGATTGTGATGTTGTATTTGGATTTGATTGTTTGTCCCGTGACTTTAAGATTTTAAAGATTTCATATCAAACAATTAATCACAAACTTGTCAACTTACAAGCAGTGGTTCAATTCCAATTTGTGGAGGGAGATCGAGGTTGGTATGGAATTACCAAGTCTTTTATTTTATCCAGTCCTGTTGTTGATGAGAAAATGCCCAAAATGGCACAAAAATGGGGGTTGAATGTCCAAAATAGCACTTTCTGAGAAGCATGCCCCGCAGGGGCACATACATCACGCATATACCATCTGCGTTAGGGGGTAACGCATGTACAACATGCGTTACCAGTGCTTTTTACTCTGCAGCCAGCTGAATGCGTTTGGGGTGTAACGCAAGTGCGTGATGCGTTACCCCTGTAACGCATGACGCACATGCGTTACACCCCAAACGCATGTGTGTGGTGCATTTCTGTTGATTTTCAGCTGGGAGGTGTGAAAAATGAACGAGTAACGCATGTAGTAAATGCGTTACCCCCTAACGCATGTGCTATGTGCGTGATGTATGTGCCAGTGGAGGGTAGTGTTTTCAGGGAGTGCTATTTTGGGCATTTTAATCAGAATTTGTGCCATTTTGGCACTTCACCCGTTGTTGATGGGGTTTTATATTTGGAAGCTGTGAATACCATAATAACATTTCATTTTCATAATGAAGTGTTTGGACTAATTCCGTATCCGAGCTTTGTGCACACAAGGAAGTCCAATGTTTTGGATTTTGAAGGCTCTGTTGCTGTGGTGCTTGAATCCGTTGTTGATGGATCGCTTGATAAGAAGGAGATTAGTCTATGGACTGTGGAATACGTCTCTGATGAGGTCTTTTGGAACAAAATTTTCACTTTTGACGCTGGTTCGAAGGAGATAGACTGGCTGTATGTGTATTGTGGTGCTGACAAGTTTGTTGGAAATACTAGCTGTGGAACAGTGTTATATGACTACAGGACGAAAAAGACTAAACATATTAGACTTCCCTCTCAAAGCTTCCCTGTAAAAGTTCTCAAGCACACAGAGAGCATAATTTCCATTGAAGATTGCTGAACTCGACACCAATTGATATTAGTAATACTTATTGATTTATCCTTTTGTTTATCCAGTACTCCTTTTTTTTTAATCTATGACTATATATTGAAGATTTAATACTTTATATATTATTAAATGTGGTGTTGGTTTTTTCTTTCTTTTTTTCCCACGATTAATGTGATTTAATCATTTGTTCTTCATTTGGTTGTAATCGTCTTGATTCCTTTCATGTATGTAGCATGTACCCTTGCACTGACTTCGGTTTAATTTTATAAGTTTACTACTAAAAGTTTCCAATATGAGCATATGTCATAAATAATCCAGTTTCTGTTTCTTGAGATCTATTTTCTTGCTGTTGGAGAAAGTTGTAACAAGTTACAAGTTACGAGGGAATTAAAAGGGTTTGGTGTCTGGATTAAGCCTAAAAGGTCTTAAACAGAGAGCGCCTCAATGGAGAGGGAGGGAGCGAAACACTTACACATGTCGATATCTAGTGAACACAGAAAAAAATAACAAAGACTTGGGATGTCAAATGTATAACAGCAAAGTTAAACTTTATTTATTTTGAAATTTTATCGAGGTTGTTTATCCAGATGATTATGTTTTTTAAAATAACCTTTTGTATTGATATTTGAGACCATGATGGCCATGCTTTTATACGTACATTTGAAAGGGTTGTAAGTGCATACATCAAGAAGATCAAATTGGTGCAAATACGATGAAGAATGTTTCCACTGCAGGTAATTGTTACCTCTCATGGGAAGTAAATAAATGTATAATCTTGTACATTTTAATGTTCAATGTTTCTTGTGTGTATTTAACAAAGTTTGTTTGGAGAATTCTATATTATATTTTTGGATTTGTTCCATTTTTAAGGTGTCTTAGAGCGTGTAGGAAAGATTCCTTAGCCAAGAAGAATGAAAATTCATTAAGAGGGAGTGGGACTATATTACCCTCCACTATGACGTATATTACTATTATAAGATTAAATTTATGTTAAGTCGTTATATCACCTCTTCTGCTTCCCCACTTTTGCATATTCTGCATGCTAGAATGCTACCTTGAGCATTTTCTTCTACTCAGTATATTATATATACTAACCAGAGCTTGTATAACTAGGAAGTATGACTACTGGTAGCAAGCAGGGAATGTAACTTGTCCATAGTATGTGTGTTTGGCTTCTTTGATTATGAAATTTCATTGTGATTGCATTTGGGTATTGTTAGAATTCAAACTCTATTGTTCAACAAAAACAGCTAATCTTTGTTCAACAAAAGCAATTGATCTATGTTCAACTCCTTAAAATAATGTAGGCTATTAATATGTATTAGGACAAAATATCTGACGTATGCAATGAAGTAATATAGCATATCTAAAGTCTATATAAAGGCTACCCAGCAAACATATAGAATACACAAAAACAAAAACACATACTAGAATCAATCTCTTACAATGTAAACTCCAAATTGTATTATGTTGATAAACACCTTTCTATCAATATATTTCAGTTTATATAAATTCTACATGGTATCAGAGCTCTAAGGTTTGATTTGGGATTCAGAATTTTTTTTCCCGGTTACTATTTCGGTCGGAAGTTATTGTTCACTATTCACTATTCACTGTTCATCGCCGGAGACGAAGCACTGTTCATCGCCGGAGACGAGGGCACTATTCATTGTTCACTGTTCACAAATACGATACTATTTACTCATCATCTTCCAGAAACTACACAATTAGAAACCACAACCATATTCTTACCTGCAATGGTTGAACAACCAGAAACCACAACACAATTAGCCACAACACAATTAGTCTCTATGGAACAAATATTCCAATTATTTTAGAAACTACAAATAAATCCAAACCTCCTAGAAACCGGAATATCACAAACGGTGCGTGTTGCCGAAAAACTAAATTTCACTAATTACACCAAATGGTGTAAATTAATGCATGTTGCTATTGGTGGTCGAGGTCGGCTCAACCATATCACGACCAATCCCGTTCCACCAGATGACCCTGAGTACCAACAATGGGCTCAAAAGGACTCGATGGTCTTGTCTTGGATCATTGAAAATATTGACGGAGATCTTGTGAACCAATTTCTGGATTACAAGACTGCCCGGGAACTATGGAAGGGAATTGAAACTCTCCTTAGCAGTGGGAGAGACGAACTCCAGATCTATGATCTAAGTTCAAAGGCAGCAACTATGAGACAAGGAAGGGACACTATAGAAATTTATTTCAGTAAACTCAACACTCTGTGGAAGGAAATAGACAGGAGGATGCCCAACCCCATGAAGTGTGCAGAGGACATTACTTTATATAATTCCTTCATACAAAGGCAAAGATTGTACCAATTTATGGCCGGAGTAAGCGATACTCTAGACAAAGAAAAGAGGGATATATTGTATCAAGATCCACTACCCACCATTGACGCAACCTACGCGTCCATAAGACGGGAGATCGCCCGTCGCGGCATAATGGCCAGTAACTCATCATTGGGACGAGAACCTTCAAAGATTGGTAGTGGGCTCCTCGTGAAACACCGGTCGGAACCCTCATCATTCCAACGAGAGGATAAAACCCAGCTCAAGTGCAGCCATTGTGGTGGTACGAAACACACTAAGGAGGGGTGTTTCAAAATCATTGGGTATCCAGAATGGTGGGACGATGATAAGTGGATTTATATCCACTTGGATCGCTTCAATTCGGCTTAAATTGATTGTCTTGGACTCAAGTTTGTTGTAGTTTTGATGTGTTTGTGTTTAGTTGTGCAGGATTGCGAAATATCGTTTAGGGTTGGTGTTTTCGTCAATTTTGGAGATGATTTGCGCAATGGAATGAAGGATGGCATATTTCCCTTGGCTACCATGAGGATTTATAACGCTCAAGAATTGAAGAACGGGAAGTGGCAAAAGAATCGGAAGAGAAAACGGATGAGAAATGAGCAAATTGTGGAAAATTCGGATTTCAGGGTATGTTGCGCAGTCTACACTGTTTTGGCCATATCTGGAGTTCTAGAAGTCTGTTTTGGACGATCTTACAGTCCACGCGAAGCTTGGGAAATTTTCTACAAGAATAGGGAAAAATCAAAATTCTGGGCAGAAAGAGCAGCGCTGGAAGCGCCCTACAAGCGCTGGCAGCGCTCCAGAACAGAAAACAGAGCGCAGGCAGCACTCTAGCAGCGCTGGCAGCGCTTGAGAATGTTGAAAAAATTCCAGTTTTGCCCTTATTCGAATTCTAATTGTATTTTTGGTATTTTATTGTACCAAAATCGAATTCTAATTGTATTTTAGGTCTTTTTCTTGCTGGGCAAGACTTCTAGAGCCTATTTAAACACATCCTACCATTGTAATTTTGGAACATCATTAGTTAGCATATTATAATATAGAATTCATATTTTGTTTCATTATCATGGTTTCACTTGATCCCATGATGATGAGAGGTTCGATTATGAACTAATCGTTGTCATGGGATTCTAACGGATTTATTTATGGAGCTTTAGTATATTGATGCTTTAAAGATCTGTGTGTGATGTATATCTGATATCCTCGTATGGTTATGCTTAATTGTTAGATGCGTAGCTAACATCTAATTTGTTAATCTCTTGTGAAGTGAAAGTGGATCTTGAGATTTAGAACTTGTCATGCTAGCATAGGTTCATGATTGTTTATCAATATGATTCGTGGTGTGAGATGAAAATACTTATACTGCCCTGTGTGATCTTAATGGATAACTTGCTCTTCAACCGTTATGTTTTCAAATTCTATAGACATATAGGGTCTAAGCATATTGGTGTCTATTCATCTTCTTTCTCTTTTGTGGATGTATAGGTAGTTTGGTATACGTATGCTGACAGGTAGCGTGTGCTTGTTTCGTATTGTCCGATCAGATATCAAGACCATCACATGCATGGATTAAAGGCATCAACTCTAGGCAAAGTAGATAATGAAGTTAGAGTCCCATGTTTTTCCTTGCATAAGTAATTCAAAAACTTGTTATCACAAAATCACGCAAGCGTACGTGGTCACAAGTAATATATGAATAAGTCGAGTTCGTTCCCACAGAGATCTGGTTATGATTTTAATTCAGTTTTGTACCTATGGAACAATGTATGGTTATTATGCACTGCTAAGACAATTAACAATATTGGTTTTAATAAACTAAATTAACTAAGAAGTAAATTAACAAACTAAGAATTAACTAACTAACAAGAATTGGAATCGAAACTCTATATATATTATAATGTCTGGAGATCGGAAATGCACCAGAACAGTTCAAGGTATTTTTCTTGAATTTTCATTTTTTGATTTTTTTTATTAAAATTCTTTTTTTGCATTAAATAGCTATTAATGACATTTTAATTAGTAATTAATTACACATATTAAACATATATTAAATTTATATCACTCCAACCGGCTAAATGACCGGTTGTATTGAGTATAAAAGAGTGAGAAGAGTGAACTCATTTCTCACTTCACTCAAATTACCTCACCAAAATTTCACTCAAATCCTCCTTTCTCAAGGCGATTTCCGACAAGAGTCTCCCGGCGAAATTCCACTTATTACGGTGGTATTTGATAATGTTGGAGACTTCCTTTATTTCACTCAAAGTAAAATTTACAGTTAACTTATAAAAAATTGCTAATATAAACGTCTCTTAAATCGCTTAAATCTATTTTCCTAATTTTTGTAGAAACTAACAGTTTTAAATATTAACAATTATAATTTCCTTTTTCATCTCCGAATTTACAACTAGAAAATGCATTATTATAAATAAAGTAAATTTCGTTATCGTCTTACAATAAAAAAAACTTCCTTAAATATGCCAGTAAATCGGAAACAAATTAGAAGCGTTTAAAATATTTTTCTTGAATTTTCTCTTTTCGATTATTTTATTAATTTTTTTTGTATTAAATAGCATCTTAATTAGACATTAATTACCGTTATTAAGGATATTTTAAATTTAATTCATATTATTTATATAAAAGATTAACAAACTTTATTTAAGCATTATAATTATTATTCAATATAAAATATTATATATATGTACAAAATTCAGATTATTTTAAGGTAAATTGACGACTTAAAATTGTTCATATTGCATTATTTTTTATTTCACATTCAAGAACGTTGCCATTTCTTTTCAGACTATTGTTGGACAACCTTAACTCTCAAGCAATTTTATTCATTATTGATTGTAGGAATCGTTAAAAGTTATGGAACTATATAGATCTTATAAATAATATTTGACAATTTGTTATTTTTGTACATGACAAACTCTTTGTTATTTTTGTAACAAACCCAATCATTTTATTGATCGATTAAATCGATTAAAAAGTTATAGATATGTTATTTCATTACATGGTGTCAAATCAAATTAAGAGAATAAGGATCCTAAGATTAACCTTAGGATACTTTTAATGCTTTGACATCCTCCGATTTCATGATATAAAAATAAAGCAAAAAAAGGTAAGTAAATATTTGATAGTAAAGAATTAGATTTATTCTTTGCATATATTTTTCTTAGGAAAAGTATACTAAACTTAACCTTAGGATCCTTATTCTCTTCAATTAATATTCTAATTAAGTAATATTCTTCAATTAATATTCTAATTAAGTAATACGTTATGAGAGGGTTGTCGGCTTTAAAAAAACGTTATATAGATATCTTTATATTTATAATCATAATTTTGTCATCGTAAAGATTACGTTCATATTGTAATTGCTATTTTTCATATTTATGATATTTTTAAGATTATCAAAATTCTAGATATATAATGCGATGCAAATTATTTTAAATCACTTTTTTTTTAGAAAATTCTTAAAATGCCTATTAATTTTTAAGGTTTTTTGATAAATATATTGCTAAAAGTAATTTTTTACAATTTTACCTTAATTAAGAAAAACTATTTGCAAATTTACCATTTTAATTGCAAAAATACTTTTTTCATTGCAAAAATACCAATTTCATAAACTAAATACACATACATACAAGTATATACCCCTACGAGGCCCAGAATTATTAAAACAACATTACTGCTACGTCGCCCCTGCCACGTCAGCAAGGAGTGGGACCCGGATGTTACGTCAGCTACCACGCCAATAGAGATTGGACCCACCTACAATGCTGCCACGTCAGTAGGGGTGGGACCTACCTACCACGTCAGATGGGCGAGACCCACCTACCACGTGGCGCACAATCAGCAAGGACCCATGTTACTTGCATAATTATAGAATTAAATAAATGATTGTATAAAATTACTAAATTCGCAAAAGATAGTATAATTTCAATGATTCTACGATTACGGTAATGAAACTAAGAAAAGTAGTATAATTGATAAATATCATTAAATTTTTAAAAATAATAAAAATTAATATGTTCATTTTTTATATTTACAAATAAAAATTATTAACCGCGCAAAGCGCGGCTAAGTTGCCTGCGCGGCTAAGTTGCCTGGTTCTTATTTAAGACATGTGACACACTTCTAAAAAGTGGAGATGCTCTAATGAAATTGCATGGTTCTTATTTAAGACATGTGACACACTTCTAAAAAGTGGAGATACTCTAATGAAATTGCCTGGTTCTTATTTAAGACATGTGACACACTTCTAAAAAGTGGAGATGCTCTAATGATTATTGCATGACAAAATATCAAAACTAAATAGAAACCGAAGACCCTCTACATGAAAATTAATGCTTAATATATAAATCCGTTAAGCAAAAAATAGTCCAATTTTAAATATTACTTTCTCCGTCCCAAAATACATGTCCTTTTTGCAAAAAAATTTGTCCCAAATTACATGTACTCCTCTTCTTTCCATACAAATATCTCTTCTTTTTATACAAATTTAAGTCTAATTTTTCAAAATTACCCCTATATTTATATTTTCAATGCTTGACTTTTTTAAAACTTAACTCTATTCTCATTTTTCAATGCATTTATTAAGATTATTTACTGAAAAATCTTATCCAACCAATCTTTTTCTTAATATGCGTATTTTTTTCAAAAAGGACATGTAAATTGGGACGGAGGAAGTAATACCGAACAATTTTATTTAACCAAGCAGCTGATTGCATTTCTAATTAAATGGATGTACATTCATCTATTTCGATTTTTAACAGATCCATGGAATTTAAGAGTGAGGGATTTAGTGGTGCACACAAAATTCGATGGGCCTGACGTTTTCCAGAATTTCTAAAATCCGATTTCTTTAAAACCGGGCTGGGTCGGGCTTAATCTTGCTTTTGGGATGGACTTATATCCCATCTGCATCTTCCTGACCGCTATAACAGTATAACACTTTTATCTTTATAATTATCAATATCAATATTAATATCAATATCAATATCAATATCGTGTCGCGCGTAGCGCTGCTTTGTTACCTAGTATATATTAATTAATGGAGCCTGAAGTTGTATATAATACTATGTTTTCGACTTTTATTTTGATTGTTAGTTAAAAGACTCGTAGTATAAATTTCACTATTAAATTAAATTAATATTTAATAATATTATTCTAATTAATTGAATTCATATAACTTCATTAATTAATGGAGTCCTAAGTTGCATATAATACTATTTCTCAATTTTTAATTAATAGACTCGTACTATCTAACTTTACTAATAAATTTAAAAAATAGTTTTCTTGAATTTTCATTTTTTTATTTTTTTATTAAAATTATTTGGGCTTTTTTCATAAATAAATAGGAAAAAGTAAATTTTTGCAAATTTACTATATTTAAGAATAGCTATTTGCAATATTACCAACCTAAGTTTCAAAATTGCAAAAATACTAGGTCCCCCCTCCTCCTTCACTTTCTCTCTCCTCCTGTCCAGGAAATCAGCCGACTTGTGTCCTTTTTTTTTTTTTTTTTTTTTTTTAAGATGGGTGCTATTTTGGGTTGGATGGCCCCGCAGGGGAAATATTCAACTTAATGCAACCACATTCAACTAAATTCAACTAAATTTCTGATTTCAAGTTCCATTGTTCAATTGTCATTTTCGACCTCTTTTTTGAACTCTAATATATATATATATATATATATATATATATATATTAGAGTTCAAAAAAGAGGTCGAAAATGACAATTGAAAAAAGGAACTTGAAATCAGCAACTGAATGCAACCACATTCAACCACATCAACTGCAACAGACTTCAAAACCATTTTTTTTTAATGTGGGATGATTTTGGGTTGCATGGCCCCGCAGGGGCATATTCAACTTAATGCAACCACATTCAACTAAATGCAACTAAATTTCTGATTTCAAGTTCCATTTTTCAGTTGTCATTTTCGACCTCTTTTTTGAACTCTAATATATATATATATATATATATATATATATATATATATATATTAGAGTTAAAAAAAGAGGTCGAAAATGACAACTGACAAATGGAACTTGAAATCAGTAACTGAATTCAGTTGAATATGCTTCTGCTGGGCCTTGCAACCCAAAACCACCAAAATTAAGGTGGACTGCTTTTGGGTTGCAAGGCCCCGCAGGGGCATATTCAACTAAATTTTAATGTGGTTGCATTTGGTTGAATATTGCCCCTGGCGGGGCCTTGCAACCCAAATCCACCAAAATCACCCACCTTTAAAAAAGTTGAATGTGGTTGCATTTGGTTGAATATTGCCCCTAGCGGGGCCTTGCAACCCAAATCCACCAAAATCACCCACCTTTAAAAAAGTTGAATGTGGTTGCATTTGGTTGAATATTGCCCCTGGCGGGGCCTTGCAACCCAAATCCACCAAAATCACCCACCTTTAAAAAAGTTGAATGTGGTTGCATTTGGTTGAATGTGGTTGCATTAAGTTGAATATGCCCCTGCGGGGCCATGCAACCCAAAATCATCCCACATTAAAAAAAAAATGGTTTTGAAGTCTGTTGCAGTTGATGTGGTTGAATGTGGTTGAATGTGGTTGCATTCAGTTGCTGATTTCAAGTTCCATTTAGTTGAATGTGGTTGAATGTAGTTGCATATTGCCCCTGGCGGGGCCATGAAACCCAAATAGCATCCCGTCTTAAAAAAAAAAAAAAAAAAAAAAAAAAAAAAAAAAAAAAAAAAAAAAAAAAAAAAAAAAAAGTACCAGGCGCTGAAATGAAAGCAGGAGGGAGGGAAGAGAGAGGAAGGAGGGAGGAAGGGTGGAGGGGAATTATGGTATTTTTGCAATAAATCTTTTTTTTTTTTTAAAAGATGGTATAATTGCAATTTATTTAGAAAGATGGTATTTTTGCAAAAATCATTTAAAAAGTTGGTATTTTTGTCAAATTCCCAAATTATTTTCCTACATTAAATAGCTCTTAATGACATATTAATTAGTAATTAATTATACCTAATAAATACATATTTAATTAATTTTATTTTATTTATTTAAACAATTATAAAACTTCATTTGAGCATTATGATTATTATTTCAATAATAAAAATTAATTACATATATTAAATATTAATTAAAATGTATTTAATATATATTTAATAGGTATAATTAATTATTAATTAAATGCAAGAAAATTATTTTAATAAAAAATAAAAATGTGAAAATTCAAGAAAAATATTTTGAAACTTCTGAGTGCAAGTCTCTCCATTTTCCCTAAAAATTCATGTAAGTTGTTTTAAATTAATTTATTTAGAAAATTCTTAAAAAACCTATCAGTTTCTAAAACGACTTAGAATTGTATACATTAAGTCCTTTTTTATTCCGTATTCAAGATCACTCATTCACTACAATTTTTTAAGACGACTATAGCATAGAAGATATTAATTTCTCAAACAATCTAATCTTTATTATCAGTGATTGTGAAAATCGTAATAAATTATAGAAATATTTAGATCTTTGCTTAACATTTGAAATTTGTATACTAATAATAGAGACAGATTTTTACCTTTGTACATTAATAAATTACACATGAATTATGATAAACTGATTAAATTAAATAAACACACCCATTTCTATCGATAGATTAAATCGATTAAAAGTTATACACCCGTTATTTCATTGTATTGTGTTGACATACATTAACATTCTAATTACATAATTTTTTACACTATTATTGGACATGTATATTTGAAAGGGGTATTGGCTTTAAAAAACGTTATTAAATTATATTTAATATTTATAACTTTTGATCAAAAAGATTATGTTCCTAGTGTAATTGGTACTTTTTATGTTGTCGATATTTTTAAGATAATCAAAACTTTAGATATGTAATGAAAGTATTATAAATATTACTTGTGACCACGTGCGTTTGCGTGATTTTGTGTTAACATTACTTTGAACAACAAAGATGAAAATTTCAGTAAGTTGGTGGATGAATCAATTAGTGAAGCAGGGGGAGCTTTTACAAAATTGGCATCAACACTGAAGAGCAAAGTAATAAGTATCTCTGTGAGAATCAATTTGGAAAGAAGATGGGCTGTTCAGATTTATTTGAGAAACCGTATGACCATATTCATCACAATGCAACTTTTATAAAGTTTGCATGCTAGAGTACTCCAAGTCCTTGGAATCCTGGTAGTCAGAAATTCAATAACCTTCAATGACAACCACATGCGGAACACTAAAATTTACGAAGACCACCACCACAGAAAGAAGTTTTAGACAGTGCCTTGCATCCAATTAAATTCAAAAGCCACAAGCGGAACAGTTAAAATTTACAAAGACAACCACATTTTATTCCAAAAGCCGTGACACAAAAGGTTAACTACCTAATTCACAATACATTCACTTGCTTTCTTAAAGTTCATAAGTTATATTTTAAACACTAAAAGACTTAAGACTTTTTGAAAAGGTCTTGAGTCTTTTAGTGTTTGATAAAAAATATTATTTTATCGAGTTTATTACTTTATTGATAGTAAAAATACACTGTCTTCATTATGTCGGGACCAGAAAAAAATATTACTATAATGAGATTATTACTTTATCGAGGTTCAACTATATATTTATTTGGAACAAATCATTACCTTGAGACAATAACCTCATAAATGATAAAAAGTTTTCCATGTACAATAGTAAACTGCGTCCGCGTGTGTTTAATTATCAAAAAAAATTATAAATTCATGAAAAAATTAAATATTAAAAATGTACTACTATGATTATTGAAGAGGCCCATTTCTGTCTTATTAAAATATATGAGACATCTATGCTATGCTTGCATTTTATATTTGTTCCAATCCCATCCACTAGTGTCCAGATCGCAATCTATTAGTATTACTAGGCAACTTATCCGCGCTTCGCGCGGTGCATAAATTTTCCTTTTAAAATATTAAAAATAGATAAATGATTTTTTATTATTTTTAAAAATTGATTGATCTCTTAAGAATTTTTAAAAAATAAGATTCAAAATAATTTACATAAATTTATAAGTTTGAAGTTATTCTCTTTATATATCTAAATTTTTTAAAATCTCAAAAATATCATAAACATAAAAAGTAGTAATTATAATACAAACGTAGTCTTTACGATCAACAGTTATAAATATTATATATAATAACACTTTTTAAAGCCGACACCCCTCCCATAACATACATGTTCAATTGTAGTCTAAGAATTTATTTAATTAGAATATTAATTTATTTCGACACAATTTAATGAACAACGGGTGTATAACTTTTTTATCGATTTAATCTATCGATAAAATTGGATTTTTTTCAATTTAACCGGTTTGGTCATAACCCATGTGTAATTTATTCATGTGTAAAAATAAAAAACTATTTGTATTATTTTTATTATAGGTGTTAATCGAAGATTTACATACTTCTATAAATTATTACAATTTTCATAATCACTAATGATAAAGATTTCTTGAGAAGTTAAGGGTAGTCTATACTACAATTTTCCGAAAAGAAATTGGAGTGGTATTCGATAGGGAATAAAAAAGGACGTAATGTAAACAATTTTCAATCGTCATTTTGCCTAAAAATAAACTTAATTATATATGTAATTAATATTTAATACTGAAATAATAATTATAATGCTCAAATAAAGTTTTATAATTTCTTAAATAAATAAAATAAATTTAAGAGTTTTTTCATAAATAAATAGGAAAAAGTAAATTTTGCACATTTACTTTTGTTAAGAATAACTATTTGCAATTTTACTAAACTATTTGCAATTTTACTATACTAAGTTTCAAAATTGCAAAAATACTAACCCTAACCCTTCCCCCTTCCCTCCTCTTTCATAATCAGCCGCCTGTGTACTTTGTTTTTAGTAACTAAGTAAATTTAGTTGCATGTTCAGTTGAAAGTGGTTGCCCCTGCGGGGCCATGCAACCCAAATCCACCAAAATAGCATCCCACCTTAAAAAAAAAAAGTACACAGGCGGGTGAAACTGAGTGTGAATCGGCACATGCAGGGCACATGGGGGAGGGGAAGGGTTGACCTAATTTGTAGTATTTTTGCAATTTTGAAACTTATTATAGTAAAATCGCAATTAATTCAAAAAGATAGTATATTTGCAAATAGAAACTCTAAACATAGTATTTTTGGTAAATATCCTAAATTTAATACATATTCATTAGGTATAATTAATGACTAATCAATATGTCATTAAGAGATATTTAATGCAAGAAAATAATTTTAATTAAAAAATCGAAAAAGCGAAAATTCAAGAAAAATACCTTAAAAGTTTCTGGTAACTTTTCGATCTCCAGGCATTATAATATATATAGATAGTAAAAGAGAATATCTGTACGTAACAAGACCATTGCTGAGGGTTTATGAATATGTACAGAGAGAGAGAGAGGAGAGATAGAGAGATTAGAGAGAGAGAGATAGAGATCAGAGAGAGAAAGAGAGAGTCATCACTTACATTGTTTTGGTTTTGACTGGGAGCACCTCTGAGCCTTCTTCTGTCGAACATTTCCATGCTAAAAAACCTGCACAACCAATTCAAATATCTAAGAAAATTATTTATTATGAAGTAAAATACAAAATTCACTACACCATAAAACAGATACAGCAACGTCTGAAATACGTTGCAATATGCCCTAAATTCGTTGCAATAGGGTCTATGGTATAACGATTATTTAAAAATCAGGCGTAAGGTTTGCTCTGGTTGCCATAGGTACCTTATGGCAACGAATTTAGTACCATATTGCAACGCTGTATTATCGTTGCAATTAGGGTATATGGCAACGATTTAATGGCTATAGCAACATGTTTAACACCATTGCAATATCTTGGAGGACATATAGCTTATTTTTTGTAACGATTTTTTTTGTGTTAATTGTTGCAATACATGGACTCATGTAGCCTAAGGAAACATATATATGCCCAACTGCAATGTATTTTGAATCAAATGCAATCAAATTTTTTAAAGAATATGACGTATATGGCAACATTTAAATTACTATTGCAGCGCTGAATCAAAAAATTGGCATGACCTTTATATTTCATAAATATCCACCAATTTTAATTGGTATATCAAAACAACAAACCAAGCAGTATATGTTACAACATTAATACACAAATCATTCCAACTAAGTTCAGGAAAATGACCAAGTTCAAGCAAAATAACTAAGTTCAAGTGATACAATCTAACTTAGTAATACATAATTAATAGACCAAATTTAATGGCCAGTGATACTCCTATGGTTTTGATGATCACATTCAGCAAGCTATTTGCTTGTAGTTTGATATAAAACATTGTGTTATGGTTGTACTAACTTGGTTTTGCAGGGTATATTAAGTCTACTAATTGTTTACAGAGAATATATAAACAGCAAGCCATTTGGTATTACAACAGAGACAGTTTGGCAAGCCATTTGCACTGACAGACACAAACAGCAAGCCATTTGCAAACTGCCAAAAATCCTGAAGATAAATATCAAGACAAATCCTCATGGATGTAATTCAGGAAATATATTGTGAGTACTCTTTATTATATAATACGTACACAATATATTCTAGAGCTCAAATCTTTTCAAAATATCTTTCTTTAAATTATTTTATAAAACTTATAGGAGTTTCCTTATTTAAAAGATTTTCTTTCTTCAAAATCTCCTATACGCGTTTTATATTCATACGAACAGAAGGGATATGTTTTTCATCGATCTCTTTCTCTCAAACCCTCTATCTAATGTTCACAAGAACGTTTGTAAAATCTCTAACCAATTGAACGTTGGAAATTGATTTCAAATCGTTCGAATAATTGGTGATTGATTTTCTGAACGTTGGTGTGAAGCTTTATAAATCTTAGTCTTGTGTTCATTCGTTGCTAAGAATTCAGAGAAAATATTCAAGCACACAAGATTACAAACAACTCAGTTTTTCATTGCTATATTCTTTTGATTCTCTCGAGCTCTTAATATATATATACGTGCTATATCCTAGAGAGTTCATAGTTTGAGTTGTATTCATCTATTGATTGTATTGTTCGATTTGTAAGGTTTAGTTGTTGGACAAGTTGGCTTGGGAACTAGGGTTTGGTGATAGTTGTTAGAGAAGTATACTTTGGAAGTATAGCTTAGAGAGCAAGTTCAGAAACAGGAGTTCAGCACGCCATTTGTCAACAGATGGGTATTAAGGGAGATATATTATTGTATCTTGTAATTGGTTTTATTTCAGTGATCAATAATATATTCTCTTACCAAGTTGGTAAGGGACCAGGACGTAGACCATAGGGGTTAGGGGTCGAACCTGGCTAAAAGTCTTTGTGTTCTTTATTTTCTGCTCTTTACTTACTGTTTGCATTTAGCTTATTGTTTATGCACTTTACTGTACTTATTGTCTTTACATTCAGCATACTGTTTGCAATCAGCATACCATTTGTCTCTGCATAAAACGAAATCAGTAAGCTGTTTCTGGTAATTTCTAAAATCGGTTTTAGTTAAACATAGTTAGCCATTTACACCTATTCACCCCCTCTAGGTGTGCATTTTCATTTGGTGTCAGAGCTTTGGTATACTAACAATTCTGTAACAAGAAAGTATTCGATCATAATGGCTGAAAACTATCCCGAAGGAAAATCTGATTTTAGGCCTCCACTTCTTCATGGCACACACAACTACCACTGGTGGAAAAGCAGCATGGAAACTCAATTATCCAGAGATCCATTAGTTCTGAGAGTTGTGCAAAAAGGTCCATATGTCTTTCTTGATAAGGATGGCAAGCCAAAGGATGTTGATGATCTCACTCCGGATGAATTAATCAAACTTGGCTACAATGGAAAGGCAAGGAGTTCTCTTATGAATGGTTTGAACCAGGCTGAATATGATAAAGTATCTTCACTCAAATCAGCAAAAGAAATGTGGGATGCTTTGGAGACTTATCATGAAGGTTCGAAATCTCTAAAGAAGGTAAAACTTAGCAAGCTAATGAATGACTTTGGAAACTTCAAGCTTAATGAAGGTGAAACTATCAAGGATAGTCAAGCATGGTTTCAAGTTACCATTAACTCACTGAAGAGGCTTGGAAAATCTATACCACAAGATGAAATCAATATGAAGGTCTTAAGTGCAGTACCATTTATCTACGAAGCCAAAGTTACTGCCTTGGAATCCTCACCACTTATTGATACTATGGATCACTTGGCTGTATTTGCTGAGCTAGAGCAATTTGAAAGCAAGATAAATGGAAATCAGGTGGGAAGTTCAAGTGTTAAAGCTCCAACAGAAAAGATGAAGAATATGGCTCTCCATTCTAAAAACAGCAAGCCAATTGACTCTAATGGTGAATCTGATTCAGATGAGGAACTTGCACTTATTTCAAAGAAGATCAAGAGGCTGATAGAAAAGAAGAATATGATGAAAAGGGAAAGAGGTGGTTACTACAACAACAAGAAAGGCTCAAAAGACTCTAAGGAGGAAACTTGTTTTGAACGTGGCAAGCCAGGTCATTATAAAAGGAACTGCTACAAACTGAAGTCAAAACAGCCTACTATTTTCATGGATAAGAAGAAATCAAAGGCTCTACTGACTTGGAGTGATGATGATTCAGATTCCAGTGATGACTTAAGTGAAGAAATGGTGAACTTAGCACTTGTTGGAATTGAAGATGAATCTACTCAAGGAAATTCAGAAGAAGTGTATGCTGAAACTGATTCTGAAGAGGATTCTAGTGAGGTAAACTCTTCTAATGATTACATTTCTTCAGATGATACATTGTTAGATTCACTAACCATGCAGGAACAAAATAGTGTTACAATTGAAGAACACATGGCACTAAAGGCTGAAATCAGCAAGCTGACTGATAAGAATGCCTATTTATCCAAAATGGTAAAAGATCTGTTGCCAAAAATGGAAGAATGGGATTCAACTTCATTCAGTAAAGCTACAGAGATCAAGGAACTAAATACTAAGAACAGACATTTAGAGGCTAATGTCAAGTTACTTGAAAAGAGAAACAAGACCTTGACTGAAGAAATCAAAGAGCTAAGGTCTGATGTCAAAACTAAAGCTAAAGCATTGGAATCATACAAAATGAAGGAATCTAGTCAAGCCGAATCCTCAAAAACTGCTGAATAGAGAGTTCAGCAAGCTGAACTCATCAAACAGCAAGCTGAAGTGATCACCCTCCTAGAAACAGAAGTTAAAGATCTCAAGAAGGGCATGGAAACTTTTGTTCAAGGTGAAGACACTTTAAAAACAATGATGAAGAAGGCAAATGTACCTTTGGTCAGAGAAGGTGTTGGTCTAAACTTCAACAAGAAAGATAAGGTGCTCAAATATGATGGAAGGAATGGCATACCCTATGACTATGCTATGCTCTGGAAGACATGCAACAAATGTGGTACAAAAGGTCATCTGGAAAAACATTGTGTGGTTCAAGTAAATCATAAAGTGAAAACAGCTTACCAGAATGGACCAGTTAGGCGACAAACAGCTTACCAGAATGGACCAAACAGGAGACAAACAGCATACCAGAATGCAAATAACAGGAGACAAACAGCTTACCAACAGAATGATCAGTCCCCAAAAGTGGTCCAAATGTGGATCAAGAAATCTAATTTAAATGCTTTATATATTCTTGCTACTAACCAACCTGGACCCAAACCTATATGGGTACCAAAACATTGAGTTATTTTTGTTTGTTTTATAGATGTGCCTTGCTGCTAAGGTCAAGTCAAAGCAATGGATCTTGGACAGTGGATGCACAAGACATATGTGTGGAGACAAATCTCAGTTTATGAATCTCAAAATGAAAAAGGGTGGAAGAGTGACAATTGGGAATAGCAAAACTCTTCAAATCCTTGGTACCGGTTCTATTGGTAATAGTAATATTTCAATTGATAAAGTTCAATATGTCAAAGGTCTTTCTTATAATTTGCTTAGTGTTACTCAATTATTTGATGATGGACATCATGTTGAATTAGGCATTGATAAAGCTATTATTACTATTGGTACTAACAAAATCCCCCTAGTTGCTAGAAGGGAAGGAAATATATATGTATTAGACTTTGATATGCAGGAAACAGCATGCTGTTTGGCTGCAGTGGATAATGACCCATATATTTGGCATAGAAGATTGGGACATGCACACATGGATTTGCTCAGAAAGTTATCAAGCAAGAAGCTAGTGAGAGGGCTGCCCAAGCTAAAGTATGTCAAAATAGAAGTATGTTTAGCTTGCCAATTGGGAAAACAGCTTCGAAGTACTCACAAATCAAAGAAAATGGTATCTACTTCTAAACCCTTAGAGCTTCTGCATTTGAATTTATTTGGTCCAGAAGCTTACAAGAGTATTGGAGGTAAACAATATGGTTTTGTGATTGTAGATGATTATTCTAGATTTACATGGGTATTATTTCTTCGTTCTAAAGATTGTGCTTTTGATGAGTTTAAGAAGCTAATCAAATTACTTGAGAACAAGTTGAATACAAAGCTTGTAGGTATAATGAGTGATAGAGGAGGTGAATTTCTCAACAAAGACTTCATTGATTATTGTGAAAAAAGAGGAATTACACATGAATTTTCTGCACCAAGGACTCCACAGCAAAACGGAGTGGTAGAAAGGAAGAACATGTCACTACAAGAAACAGCAACGACTCTATTGCAAGAAAGCAAGCTGCCTAGAAGTTTTTGGGCAGAAGCAGTGAATACAGCATGCTATGTGTTGAACAGAGTCATAATCAGGCCTATTTTGAACAAAACTCCGTATGAATTGTTGAGGAAAAAGAAGCCAAACATTAGTTACTTCAAAATCTTTGGCTCAAAGTGTTTTATGCTCAAGACAATTGATAATGATGGTAAATTCGATGCTAAATCTTATGAAGCTATTTTTCTTGGCTATTCTTTAACTAGTAGAGCATATAGAGTTTATAACTTAAATAAACATATAGTTGAAGAATCTATTGATGTTACTTTTCAAGAACCTAACAATGATCTGCCAAGAGATGAGGAAGAATTTGCAGGTGAAACTGATAACATACAACCTCAAGTTACTGGAAATCAGCAAGCCAACAATTCTGCTGAAATTGGAAGTCAGCAAGCCAACAACTCTACTGAGAATGGAAAACATCAAGCTGGAACTCCAAAACAGCAAGCTGAAGTGGTCAGAATCACTTCACATGAAGAAATTGCTCAACATTCTCTACCAAAGGCTACAAGGACAGTAAAGAATCATCCTCCAGAACTTGTTATTGGAAATATTTCAGATGGAATCACAACAAGGAGAGGAAAAGCAAACTTTTGTGCTTATGCTGCCTTTTTAGCTCAAGAGAACCCAAAAATATCAAGGAAGCATTAGAAGATGAAAATTGGATCATGGCAATGCAAGAGGAACTCAACCAATTTAAGAGATGTGATGTTTGGGAACTTGTAAAACCACCAGAAGATGCTTCTATCATAGGAACCAAATGGGTGTTCAAGAACAAAGTGGATGAATTTGGAACAGTTACCCGAAATAAGGCAAGGCTCGTGGCTCAAGGCTATAATCAACAAGAAGGAATTGATTTTGAAGAAACATATGCACCTGTAGCTCGTTTAGAATCAATCAGAATGCTTCTTGCTTATGCATGCTACAAGAAATTCAAGTTATATCAAATGGACGTAAAAAGTGCATTCCTAAATGGCGTGCTGAATGAGGAAGTCTATGTCAAACAACCTCCTGGATTCGAACATGAGAAGTTTCATGACTATGTTTACAAGCTCAAGAAGGCATTATATGGTTTAAGGCAGGCCCCTAGAGCGTGGTATGAGAGGCTTAGTAAGTTTCTTCTCAAAAATGGATTCATTCGAGGTAATATCGATCCCACATTATTTACAAAGCAAAATGGTAAAGATATTCTTGTTGTACAAATATATGTGGATGATATTGTATTTGGTGCTACTAATGAATCTATGTGTGAGTGGTTTTCTAAGTGCATGTACAATGAATTTGACATGAGCATGATGGGGGAACTCAATTATTTCTTGGGTCTTCAAATCAAGAAAACCATTGATGGTATTTATGTGCATCAATCAAAGTATACAAAGAATCTGCTCAAAAGATTTGGTTATGAAGATGTCAAAGCAAAAACAACTCCTATGACTCAAAACAGCAAGCTGTTTGCAGATGAGAATGGTAAGGAGGTGGATGTCAAAAGGTATAGAGGTATGATTGGAAGTTTATTATATTTAACTGCCTCAAGACCTGATATCATGTATAGTGTTTGTGTTTGTGCAAGGTTTCAATCCAACCCTAAAGAGTCTCACTTAAATGCGGTTAAAAGAATTTTTAAATACTTAAGTGGTACTATCAATCTTGGTTTGTTCTATCCTATCACAAATACTTTTGATCTCGTGGGGTATAGTGATGCAGATTATGCAGGGTCTCAAACTGATAGAAAGACTACAAGTGGTGTTTGTACATTTCTTGGACAAAGCTTGGTTTCATGGCAAAGCAAAAAGCAAGCTTCTGTTGCTCTATCAACGGCCGAAGGAGAATATTTAGCAGCTGGTAGCTGTTGCTCTCAAATTTTATGGATGATTCAAACTCTAAGGGATTTTAATATCAAGTGTGGCAAGATTCCAATATATTGTGACAACACGAGTGCTATCAATATCTCCAAGAATCCTGTGAATCACTCAAGAACAAAGCATATCGACGTTCGTCATCATTTCTTGAGAGATAATGCAGCAAAGGGGAAGATTGAGTTGGTATTTGTCTCAACTGAAGTTCAACTGGCAGATATTTTCACAAAGCCATTGGCTGAAGAAAGATTTGCAGCCATACGAATGGAGCTTGGCATGTGTACTGTGTAGTTAGCAAGCTGACAAGCACAGAATGGGTAACGTTGGCTTACCACTTGTATCTGAACAGTTTATATGCCATTACCATGATTTTATTTTTTTAATTTTATTTCTCTATGCTTATTCCAGACCTGGACTAATATTCTTTTTGTTGAATTGTTTTGATGGATTAAGGGGGAGAAATTTAGGAGAACTGTTTGGTCAAGATATTCGATTTGGATATGATTGATTATGCTTGTTTATCTTGAATCTGTTTTATATCAAAATGTACTAATATGCAGGGATTTAGGGGGAGCTTTCTTATTCTCCTAAATAGTGTGTAATCATCAAAAAGGGGGAGATTGATACTCCTATGGTTTTGATGATCACATTCAGCAAGCTATTTGCTTGTAGTTTGATATAAAACATTGTGTTATGGTTGTACTAACTTGGTTTTGCAGGGTATATTAAGTCTACTAATTGTTTACAGAGAATATATAAACAGCAAGCCATTTGGTGTTATAACAGAGACAGTTTGGCAAGCCATTTGCACTGACAGACACAAACAGCAAGCCATTTGCAAACTGCCAGAAATCCTGAAGATAAATATCAAGACAAATCCTCATGGATGTAATTCAGGAAATATATTGTGAGGACTCTTTATTATATAATACGTACACGATATATTCTAGAGCTCAAATCTTTTCAAAATATCTTTCTTTAAATTATTTATAAAACTTATAGGAGTTTCCTTATTTAAAAGATTTTCTTTCTTCAAAATCTCCTATACGCGTTTTATATTCATACGAACAGAAGGGATATGTTTTTCATCGATCTCTTTCTCTCAAACCCTCTGTCTAACGTTCACAAGAACGTTTGTAAAATCTCTAACCAATTGAACGTTGGAAATTGATTTCAAATCGTTCGAATAATTGGTGATTGATTTTCTGAACGTTGGTGTGAAGCTTTATAAACCTGAGTCTTGTGTTCATTCGTTGCTAAGAATTCAGAGAAAATATTCAAGCACACAAGATTACAAACAACTCAGTTTTTCATTGCTATATTCTTTTGATTCTCTCGAGCTCTTAATATATATATACGTGCTATATCCTAGAGAGTTCATAGTTTTAGTTGTATTCATCTATTGATTGTATTGTTCGATTTGTAAGGTTTAGTTGTTGGACAAGTTGGCTTGGGAACTAGGGTTTGGTGATCGTTGCTAGAGAAGTATACTTTCGAAGTATAGCTTAGAGAGCAAGTTCAGAAACAGGAGTTCAACACGCCATTTGTCAACAGCTGGGTATTAAGGGAGATATATTATTGTATCTTGTAATTGGTTTTATTTCAGTGATCAATAATATATTCTCTTACCAAGTTGGTAAGGGACCAGGACGTAGACCATAGGGGTTAGGGGTCGAACCTGGCTAAAAGTCTTTGTGTTCTTTATTTTCTGCTCTTTACTTACTGTTTGCATTTAGCTTACTGTTTATGCACTTTACTGTACTTATTGTCTTTACATTCAGCATACTGTTTGCAATCAGCATACCATTTGTCTCTGCATAAAACGAAATCAGTAAGCTGTTTCTGGTAATTTCTAAAATCGGTTTTAGTTAAACATAGTTAGCCATTTACACCTATTCACCCCCTCTAGGTGTGCATTTTCAGCCAGTTATAAATTGAGTCATCAAGTTGCTAGCGCTTCCTCTTCTTCTTCTTTCTCTGCATCTTTCTCATCTCCATCGTCAACAGAAGTAGCAGCATAATATCTTTACAATAATGTATACAAGCATTATCCCCTTTAGTGGCTGACACAAAAGTAAGACAACAATGAAAAGTATTAATCAGCAACGTAATATCTTTACGATCCACTTTAAGTTAGAATGAAGAATTACCACATAGTTTAATATCATTTTCACATTCTGGAATCATTTTGATGGTACTCTCGTAATCAGGTTTTGTAATTAACTTGTTGTCTAATGCAAAGTCAGTGTAAGATTACACCTGGTGTACAAGTTGCAACAGAACCACATATCAGAGATAAGGTGACACGAAACCAATATTTTCAATATCTAGATAATCATCTAGCAATCATACAAATGTAGTCACATAAATATATAGTAGCAGTGAAAAAAGAATTATACACAATTTTATAAAAAAATTAGAAGAAGCAACCAAGGATCATAGTACGCAGTTTGCTCATTAATAAAGTAAGTGAAACCTCAATAGCAATTAATTACTGCTTAAAAGGGGTCATCAATAGCAATTAATCACTGCTTAATCATATATTTTCGGCTAACCAGTTTATATTAAGTCTAAAGATCTCAGGAAAAGGGGCTATCAAACACCCAAAAACTGAAACATATGACTCAATATATACGGATCTTCTTTTTGTAGTTCCAACTCTGTTTTTCTACAATATATAAAGAAAGATTTTTCTTTCTTTATATAAAGATCTTCTTTTTGTAGTTTATAAATGAATGTACACAGTTACAACCAGCAAGTTTTCCAAGTCCACCTGCACCTGGCCATCTACAATGAAAAGTGGTTGGTCTATATATATTAACGAGACTGCTCCGGCAAATAAAAACATGTAATTTACTGGACAGAAAGGTCTCACCAGCAAGTGAAACAACCAAGTTGGCTTGAGTATTAGCATCTAAATTTAGGCCAAGCTAGCTACGTGGTAAAATCATTCACTTCACATGCTTGTAAAGATTAAACTCATGTACTTGTTTTAAAACCTCTTCCTGCAAAAAAAATGCAATCTAAGAAATGTAACATAATAGAACATGTGCTCTAAGAAAGGTACTTTCATAATTAAAAAACCTTTGAGATTTGCCCTTGCGTTTCTTCGATGCTTTACCTTTACTAGAAAGCATTCTTCACGAAAAATCAAATTATCAAGACTTAGTGAACCAAATCTCTAACAGATTGTACCAAGCATCAGTGAAATAATGATAGTGTAGAAAAAACAAACTACAGAGTACTGTGGATTTCGCAAATAACAGAGGTTTTGCTTCCAAAGACAAGCTAGAAACTGATCCATTTTTGACTGAGAATACTTGGTTGGGAAGTTCAATTCTTTTGCATTAATATTTAATCTATTCAGCCTTTTAACCAGTCCTTTGTTGTGTCTGAGGCAAGATGTACAAATATACTTAAATTTTGTTCCCCAATTATATATAACATTAAAAAAAAACTAAGGCATAAATCGGATCCCATTTCTCAGAAGCAGTACATGTACATACTGATAGAGATTTGATCTTCGTTAAATTTCTGCAAAGTCCACGCCAAGATGATTTTCTTCCACTTATGAAGTGACATCTAACATCCACGTAGCAGGACTCTGGTCAGGTCTTATCTTTGGCACTCCCTATATTGCCTAGAGATATAGGGAAGACTGGTAATTGTAGAGATGAATGACTTGGCAAATCAAGAAGTCAAATGATAAATATATGTGTGTTCAAGTAAATTCACAAAAAAGAAAATAATAAGAAGCAGCAAATACTCCAAATACTTTTGAAACGCATATAAAATTACTTGCTAGAAGTCGGGGTTTCAATACGTAGAAACCTATCTACAACAAAAAAAATTACAGAAATAAATTACTTGAATTTGATGGGAAAAAAAAGTACCAGGATCTTTCTTCACTCCAGGTAGTGCAACTCGAAAATAGTAGGCAGTCTTGCTAGCACCAATGTCTACAGATCCAACAGATGGTCCAATTCCTCCTTTTTTAGTTGTTCCCATTAAGATAATATTAGCATTTCAATCGAGTTGAATTGTGCAAGAATTCTACTATTTCCTGGAAAGTAACCATTTCTGTTTGCATGTTTTGCCCTCACTGTTTCCCCAGAATGTTGCATAACACTAGCTCGGAAGGTTGAGTCTCCATTTCTAATTGAAAATAGCGCCACCAATCCTCTAATATCAAACATAATATTGAACAATAGGTTATATGCATAAGGACAAAGAAGTTCAAATACATGATTTTGTTATTCTGAAACTGGACTAGTAAGAACGTGCAATAAGAGTTACACATGTCCACTAACAACAAACTAGCATATGAAAGAAGAACAAATGAGTTCAACTATGACACATGATTCAACAACCTTTTAATTGCACAAGAGAGTTGGAGACAATATACAATTAGCATCACACAAGTTTGTTCACAAAATCAATACATTTAATAACACAATAACGAACAAATATGACAATTTAGTAAGTTAAGGCAACTTCCGATGCAAGCTGGAGAGTTGCACGATTTACGGTAGTCATGTTGTATTTACGACTATGTGGTTAAATAAAGTGTAATAATACGTAAAATGGAGGGGGTATACTTGACAGGTACATTAATTGGCGGGGATACGCTAAGGATCTTTAAACTGGTTTGGATTCAAATACGCGTATGTATTTATCAATATAAGAATTTTGTACACAATTGGAATTGAATTTTATTCCTTGAAAGCAAACTTATATCGTAGATATGCAACATGACACTGAGTTAGAAAATGAAGCATCTTAGACATTATACTGATTATCAAGGTTTCAATAAACTAAACAAGAATATTGTTGGCTTATGCTCTGTTTGTGGGGAATATTGAAATTTGTACTACCTTTTCGTCAGTTAATCATATTTTTAATGCTTTCCTCCATTCCAATCTGAAAAATTCAAACTAGTGGTGAACCAACCAATTTAGCAATGAATGTTTTTCTTCCTTGAGTTCCTCCTACTCATATCAGTCATTAATCTTATCATAACTGCAACCTCTAATTTTCTTCGCTCTTCCCTCTATTCTTTTCTTCCCTCTAGTTTCTGTAAATTCAAAACAAAAGAACCTAACAGCCCAAACAAGTAAAATCTAAAATTAAAACAAAAACAGAAAATACAGGAAAAGATATAAAACATACATATTAACACATACATAAACCAAATTAATCCCCAATTTTAACAAAAAACATAAACCCCAATTCACACCTTGTTCGATTAGAGAGATAACAAAACATGCGTAATCGATTAGAGAGATGCACACCTTGTTCGAGCTTGAATGTTCGAGCTTGAGTGTTCGTCGAGCTTGAATCTTCGAGCTTGAACCCTAATTCCCCTTTTCCCCTCTTCGAGCTTGAGTAATGAGTTTTTGTGTGATTGTTTGTCTGAATATGTTTGTGTGAGTGTTTTTCTTTTTCTTTTTCTTATTTTAGTTTATGCAGCTTGTTTTATTGTTATCCCGCTTGTTTTATTAGCCCGGGTAAATAAAATCACATATCCTGCCTATGTTTTCAGCCCGCCAAGTCCAAAATTTTGGCTCTACAGCAACGGTTTCTAATACCGTTGCACCGTTACGACTGATATCAAGTTTTGTCTAACGCAACAATTTCTTAATTCAATTGCAATGCGTTTAAAAATCGTTACAATATCTTTGAAATTGTAAATTTTTTTGAGGAAATAGCAACGATTTTTGAGTTTTTTTTTTCAGAGTTGGTTGCAAAAGCCCTTTTATGGTGTAGTGATTGTGTATTTAGAATGAATATATACAAGACTTGGATGTGTTAAGAAAGAATATATGTGTGTACAAGCCCAGGAGTAAAATTAAGGTTATATGAGAACAAAACAAACTAATTAATAATCGGTGTTTGAAAAAAGTTGACCAAATAGTATATACATTTATAAGAAAACAAACAATCTCAGATTGAAAGATACTTCAGGAGAGGCTTCAGATTTAGGAACTTTTGTGCACAACTTTAGAAAACATGGAAAAAGTTACCACTGCTTTTCATGGATGTTCATAACGTAATAACTGTGAAATTTTCAAGCACACACACCACCATGAAAAACAGTAGTAAACACAAACAGTGGTAACTTTTTCCATGTTTTCTAAAGTTGTGCACAAAAGTTCCTAAATCTGAAGCCTCTCCTGAAAAACTTAATTAAGATTATACACACATACGACATAACAAGCCGTACTTAATAATAGAAGGATTTGGCAGAAATATGATAGAGAGTATTTACATACCAAACATATATAATGTAAACAAGGAAAACCCACCTCCATAAAAATGAAGGAAACAAGAGTAAGAGTATTGTGTGTATTTGTGTGTTCTGTATATGAAATGAAATAAGAGTGGAAAGGAGATGGTATGTTTGTCAATGTGTGTAGTGTAGCACGGGTAAAGAAAAATGGTACTTTTGTCGGTAAATATTTTTTTGCTGCAAACACACACAGACCCCACAAATCTTAATTATTTTGTATTTACATACTCTTTTTATAGAAAAATGTGTATGAGGAATTTAATATATGTTATTTTGCAAAAATAAATTACTTATTTCCGAAAAAAAATATATTTACGTACTTTTTTCCAGAATAAAAAATTTATTTTTATGAAATAAGATGCTCGTAGTGTTTTTAAAAAGGAGAAATTTTAGTTAGATAAAATGTAAAAGATATTCTAATTTACTTGAAAAAGGAAATTATTTAATTATTGAAAAATAGAAAAGGTAATATGTTTATCCTGAAAAAGGGAATTGATTCATAAAGGAGAAATTTTAATTAGATAAAATATAAAAGATTTTGTATTTTACCTGAAAAAGGAAATTATTTAGTTCTTGAAAAATAGAAAAGATAATATGTTTAATTATGAATTGATTTTAACATCCTTTTTATAATATTTGAATCTATCGCGTAGTAGTTAACCAATCAAAAGATTGTAAATTATTTTAGCATCAATTAGAGTCTACTAAATTTTAGATTAATTAAAATAAATATTACATTTTTTAATTTGATTGAGATTCTGTTGAACTCCTAAGGAAATATAGATAAATTTAAAATTTTGAATATTTCTAAATCTCAAATGAAATCCTTCCTTATCTATCACACGTTAGTTAACCAATCAGAATCGAGTAATTATTTAAAACCAATCAAAGCTAATTCCTAAATTTTAGACCAATCATGTTATATTATGGTTTCAAAAAAAAAATCATGTTATATTAAAAATTTCCTTATGTAAAAATTTCACCTTAACTTTTTAACCATGGTTAGTTAACACTTCTAATTTAAATATAATAATGATTTTATTAAACATATCCATAAATACATATTTTTCAAATCAAAAAGTATTTATTAGAAAATTAAATTTTAATTTGAAATCAATCAAGATATACAATTATAAATTTTAAATTAAATTTCATAATTAATCATTCATTAACCACTCTTTTAATATAAAATCAATCACAATCATATTATAATATATTTATAAATTTATTTTTATAATATTATATTGTACAATTATAATGGATATTAAATAATTATAATCTAACTTAACTAAAAATCTGAAAAAATCGGATTTCAAAACAGATTTTAAATAACTTGGATAAAATTCATACCTTCAAAATTTTGATTTTTTTATAAGCTCAAAAATATATTTATTCACAATTTGTTAATAAAATTAATTAATAAATTCATATAAGCCAACACTACAAAATCAGATTTCAACAAATTTTAAATAACTTGGATGAAATCCATATCTTCAAAAACTCGATTTTTTGAAAGGTTAAAAAATATACTTATTCACAATTTGTAAATAAAATAATTAATAAATTCACATAAATGAATTTAAATACAATAATGACTTTATTAAATATATCCATAAATACATATTTTTTAAATCAAAAAATATTTACTAGAAAATCATAATTTTAATTTGAAATCAATCACGATATACTACTATATATTTTAAATTGAATTTCATAATTAACCATTCATTAATCAACCACTCTTTTAATATAAAGTCAATCACAATCATATTACCATATATTATATATTGATTTTTATAATATATATTGTATAGTTATAATCGATATTAAATAATTTTAATCTTACTTAACTAAAAATCTGAAAAAATCGGATTTAAAATCAGATTTTAAATAACTTGGATAAAATTCATATCTTCAAAATATTGATTTTTTTATAAGTTCAAAAATATATTTATACATAATTTGTTAATCAAATTAATTAATAAAGAGAATAATGTCCTGAGGTTGACCTCAGGATCCTACCTGAGGTTAGGTCATTTTTAGTATAAAATGATTGGTGGCAATTTTGTAATAATGTAACACTCCCTCTTGTATTTACAATAGTAACCCTGGCCTTTGTATGTATTTTGTCGTAATCTCAAGGTTGTTACCTGAGGGTGACCTCAGGGCCTTCAATCTCATTAATAAATACATATATAAGCCAACACTACAAAATCGATTTGGAACAAATTTTAAATAGCTTGAATAAAATCCCTATCTTCAAAAACTCGATTTTTTGAAAGGTTCAAAAATATATTTATTCACAATTTATTAATAAAATATTACTAAATTCATGTAAACGAACACTACATATATTTTAATTACTTTAATTATTAAATATACGCTATAAGAGTATTATTATTGGTTGGTGAATAAATTACCAATCAAAAATTTAAAATTATTTTAGAGAAAATCAGAATTTACTTCTAAACTTTAAATCAACAATCCTATACAAAATATTTTATTATTTACCATGCTTATTGTAATTTACTAAACGCGGTTAAATTAAATTTAAATATAAAATATCTTGATTTAATAACTTCGCATATCACATGGTTTTAATTTTAAAAAAATTCTACTAACCGTAAATATTATTTTCTATAAATCCACATAACAGTATATTACATATGGTTATATATCTTTTAGTTATGAATTGTTTTTGAACATCTTTTATTACAATAAAGGATACCCAAATCTAACATGTATTAGTTAACCAACCACAAGATTGTGAATTATTTTAACATCAATCAAAATCTACAAATTTTAATTAATTAAGCTTAATGTAACATGTTTCCCTATTGGATCTAGATTCTACGTTTCAGCCAAGACTAAACTCAAATCAAGTTATACTCAATAATAGTATTTTTTTTTCATATCAATTAACTAAACATAATAACTACTAATTTTTATTTTAACGTTAACTAATAAACAATTTATATAAAATAAAATTCTTACAAACTAAAAAATATAATTATTATATCAATTTAAACATTATAGGAAATCTAAGCCGCTTATTCCCTATGGCCTATTCCCCATAGACCTAGCCAACTTTGATAAACTAAGTGTATACATCAATTTTCCTCATGGCTAAATCATATCAATTTCGGTTAAGATACTACTTTATATTTTTTTTATTATATGACATTCTATACTTGGACAGATTTTCTTTTTATTTCGATTGTATATATGTATTGTATGTTTCATGTTTTAATTGTTCAATAAATTCAACAGAAAAAATGTTTCTGACAAAAGAATTGAAAACGATTTAGGTTATCGTCATCCCCAGTCCGGATTCTACCAGAGCGACTTACTAAATTGTAGGCATCAATCCTTATCACATTACACTGATTTGTTTATATTATTAGGTGTGCCTATAGATAAATGTTTTTTTTACAGTATTGGTTTGTCAATGATTATTTAACAATTTTATTCTAAATACAATAATTATTTAATTTAAAAATTTATACATTAATACATGAATCTATTATATTTATAATAAATATTTTGACATCACAAACTCTCAATTCAAAATCATAAGGTACAATTAAAATTATGAATTAAAAATTATGAAGAATATAAGACTATTTACCACACTATTCTAAGTACACATTCAAAATTTAAGTTAAGTAAAGTATTAAATCATTAAGTCATAAAAAAGGTAGGATCAACCAATTAAAATATTAGAATGAATTTTAAACCAATCATCTTTTAACATTTTAATTACGAAAATTTTTAACTATTCAATAATTATTGGAAAAACAAATTGCCCTGACAATATATTGGAATTATTCAAAATATTAAGAGCTATCTGCCAAAAAATTCATTGAACTTTTCCAAATTTGGCAGTTTAACCATTAAAGTTTTTTTGTTGCTAATTTAACCAACCACCTTTCCAAAATTATGCAAACACAAAATCGAAACAATACAATAATATGTGAATAAAGACTTATTAACAACATAATTTGAAACCCCCAAATCGAAATAATACATTGCAAACACAAAACCCCCCAAATCGAAAAATATAAGAATTTCAAACTTAGAAAAAGCCCTAATCGAAACATATAAGCATTGCAAACTCATAAAAAGCCCTAATCGAAACACATACGCATTGCAATCAGGTGACATCTTGTTGGCACATCAATTTTTTTGTTAACCATGATTAAATTTTGCATAATTTTGGAAAGGTGGTTGGTTAAATTAACAACAAAAAAACTTTAATGGTTAAGCTGCAAAATTTGGAAAAGTTCAATGGGTTTTTTGGCAGATAGCTCAAATATTAAATATACTCTTAAATAGTACAAATACAATATTTGGTGTATAAATTATCAATCAAAAAATAAAAAAAATATTGCATAGCAATGAAAATATTGTTAGTGAATAATTTCGTACAAATTGGTCCATCTAGCACAAATTTTCTTATAAATCACTATTTATTTATTGATAATTAATTCATCAATAAAAAGACATATGTCATTCACAAAAATAATAAAACCTACAAAAATCATCAATAAAAGGGCATACAACATCTACAAAAACAATTAAATTGAACAAACACATAGTAAATTAGATCACTAATTTCCCTTATCCAATCATTGAACAGATCTTCAATTATGGTACATCTCTAGCTTATATTACTAAATTATACAGTCTTTTCTGCGAGATAATCTAACAAATTGTTATAAATGTGAGGAATATTTATATCTAATTTGTCATAACGTATTCAAACAACTGACCAGAACTGTGATTCTATACTATCCAAATTAATGAACTAATATAACAAAATCTAATAAATGGATAGACAAAATCCACAATTTATCCAAATCAATGAACTAATATAACAAAATCTAATAAATGGATAGACAAAATCCACAAACAGGATATTAGGCTCGTAATAAAGAGAGATATTTATTGAAAGCCAAAGTAAAATCAAGGAAAATAAAATAAGGTTTATCATTTACAAGGAGATAGTACAAAATCTAATATTTTGGTAGATAAAATCCACCAACGGGCAACGGGGTACTAGACTCTCATTGATATTTTTATTGAAAAATAAAGAAAAAATTTCTAAAAGAAACTTGAAAAACTGATTTCAGCTCCTAAATTTTAGTTTAGCATTTTTTTGGAAAAGGTGGAGAGAGAGACAGAGAGAGAGAGTAGCTACGGTTTTTGTTATAAAAATTATTAATAATGATAAATAAAAAGGTTGATACACTTAAAATTATATATTGTTTTTAATAAAAGGGTGCTTTTTTGAATTTTGTACTCTTGAATTAAAATAATAATATCAATTCCCATATCTTAACTTAAGAGCATATATTGAATTTGCTTGGTTGGTTGATTATATTTTTTTTATGTCAACAAAGGATAAAATATGGCGAAGAAAACTAAATAACTTGGTAGAAAGATTGTACACAAAGAGAGATATTTGTTAACGAGAAATAAGAAAAAAAAAAAGGAGGGTTTCATTTTGTTTGGGAGACTTTACACCATGCATGATACTCTTAGTTTTGTTTTGTAACATCTCAATGTTGTTCTAAGACATATAATTATATATTTACATAACTTGGATACATAGTAATCTTTCATGTAATTGTTATATTTTTTCTATTCGCGTATTTCATTTCATTTCGTGTACACGAAAAAATTTGTGTAATTTAATGTCATTTTGTGTTCTAATTTCGGGTAAATGATTTAATATCATGTCATTTTCGTTCAAGCTAGACCCTAAAGTACATGACATGAATGTACAAAACGATTTGTCAGGTCTACATAAGCTATTGCTATTTTTTCTTATATATGTCGGAAAAATATACTCACCGTTAAAAAAAAATGAATTTCATGTTATCTAACCCAAAATCTGAATTACAAGAACACATATATAACAATGTGATTATGTGTTTATATTTTCACAAGTTAGTCAAATTAAAAAAAGATAGGTGATACTCATTTGCATATGTTTTATTTTAAGAATAAAAGTAAACTAAAATTTATTATTCCACGTTTTACTAGAAAAAAATAAAAAAAATCAAAATACAAACTTCCAAACTTCCAAATTGAAAATGCACAAACAAAACTGTCTTTACAAATAAACTAAGGACACTAACCATAAAATCTAATAATCATATTTTACTCCAAGAGCGCGATATATTGAATTTGTTTAGTTAGTTGATAATATTTTTTTATAGTAAATCAATTCATTAATAAAGGACATATAATTTGTTAAAATGATATTGAACAATCACATAGCAAATTAGATTAGATGAAAGTTTCTATTGTTATAACTACATTTGTTTTATATATCTTGCACAGTAATCATACGCTGAAACATGCAACCTTTTTTTGATAGACAGTCTAATGATTTATTGGAGTCGTGAGGATTAAATTCCTATACATTTTTAATATGCAATTGAAAAATTAACAACCATACAAATATTTTCAATGAATTAATATATTAGTATAGATTTTAAGGATTCGATATTGAACAAATATACACGAATTCTCAGAATATGGGTGAAAATTTGTTAACATGATACGTAGAAATATTCTCTAACAAAGAAAGAAATAAAATGAAAGCTGAATTTTTTAAAAAAACAATAAAGAGAGATTTGAACTTTTCAACGGGTGTTGTATTTGTTTTGATGATTGGTTCATAATATTAATATTATTTCAATTGGTATGAATTCACGGATAAGTAATTTTATACTTAAGTTAATTAAATTCTAATAAAATTATATATTTCTCTAAATAAAAATTAAAATAATATATTTATATTAATTTATTAATACAATTTATCGATCGGTGCGTAGCACGTGTAGAACGCTAGTTTAATTATTAGAAAATGATTTTTTGAACGACACCAACCTTTTTTAGTGAATATTTTTCCTGATAGCAAAGCACCTTTCATATACCAGTAACTTCACAACGTTCAATATCATGTGTCCATAACTCCATAAGTTAATTATCAAATCATGATATACGATGTGAGTCACTCGTTATAAAACAAAACAACTTATTCATTAAATTGTATTTTATTTTAACTAATCAATCACGGAATTTATTTATTTTATAAAAATTAAGTAAATGAGATGAATATCTATGAAATTAATGTACATTATTAGTTTACGAAGATATAATTAAATTCATAGATAGTGATAGGATACTTTCTACGAGCAGCCTGAATTGCCATCCGGGCCTACGACAGTTACTGAGTCCGGGACTGTGTCACCGTCAACTAGTTCGGACCTGTGAGGTAATTCCAGCTCGGGGTAACAGAGCACATAGCGTCTCAAGGCTCCTGTCACCATCAAAGGGTCCCAACTAAAAACGACAGCTAATGTTTACCAATAATTGGCACAATCAAAGAATGAGGATGTCACACTCAAAAAGGTGTCTGACACACTTTTCCACAATTATTCTCCTGGATAGGTGTCGTGCATCTATGCGTCCCAAGTGTCCTACCTACCTAGGATTGAACGCTCATGATTAAAGGTACCAACCCCTAAACCCTAATCCTGGGCCTATAAATAGACCCAGGACAGAAGGTTTAAAGGTTACATTCTCTTTTACACACACTCATATACACACACCCTCCATAATTAGATACTCTAGTTCTTATCTTTTATCCTTCAATGCCGTTGCTTATTCTCACGCCGGAGGTGCCGCGGGTCCAAATCCACCTCCCGGCATTGTTTTGCAAAGTCCCAACCACCAATTACACTGCTTTACAGGCACGGGGACGGCGGAGGAGACACTGGATCGGAATCTAGAGTTATCATTGGCGCTAGAAGGAGGGGGGTGCTCTGTCCTTTGGTCTCGGTGCCACAGGACTCGTCGACATCAACAAACTCTTTAAAAAGAGTCTGAAATCAAGCTGTAAGATCTAAAAACCGTTATGAAACCCTTACTAAAAATGTCACCTTTACACATTTCTCAGCCATGTGTGCACGTACTTAGCGTTATTTAGCTCTCTAGCCTAGATCTGTGATAAAGTTACGATTTTTAGCTTTTAAACTTAGCCGAAATCTAGATCTGTGTTCGTAGTCGCCTGCCATTTACTTGTATCCACCAACTTGTGTTTATATTTGAATATTGAGTGCATAAATAAGCTGTTCTGCTCCGAACTCAGCTTAGATCTGTTATAATCGATACTTTGTGAACTATCTTGTTTCGAAATTTGAAATCATGGCAAGAGGAAGCAAATCTACTCAGAGAACCAACACCCGAGCACAAGAGCTCAACCCACCTCTGGACCTGCCCTTAGTACCGGCTGAAATACCTCTGGTCGTGGAAAGGGCAGGGATTGCACCAGGCGATGCCCGAATTGACATTGAGGTCAACTAGTACAAGTATACTAATGTGTCTCTAGCTGCAATGCACATGCAAGACCTTACCCGTGATGAGCTGGCAGATGCTATCCGGGCTTACCAAACAGCCCGAGCAGCGCCACCTCCCGAACCAGAGCAGGTTGAAAACTCCCAAGATTCTGAACACTCCCACCGATCTAGGAGATCTTTATTTAACCGGATCGGTGATAAAGGCAAAGAAAAGCAAGCAGCAAACAAAGCTCAAAGCAAAAATCATGAAGCTGAGAAGCTCAAAAAGCTAGCCGAACTCAAGGAAAAGAAGAGGACCGAGTCTTAAGGAGGTCCGGATCTAAAAGAATGCTTAGAGAAGTCAGTCCGGAGGTTATCTTAGACGAAGATGAGCCCGAAGATAACTTAATGCAAATGATTCATGAGTTACAGAAGAAAGTGGGACAGGACTCCGGACTCGAGATTGAAGGAACTCTGACCCCGTTCAGCCGATCTCTGGAAGCTATCCCTAGACAAAAGAACTTGAAGCATTATAAATTCGATTCCTTCGATGGGCTGGGAGACCCTGAAGAGCATGTGAATTACTTCGAGCAGATCGCCCTCATTTACTACTACAATGACATCACCAAATGCAGGTTCTTTGCATCTACTTTAAAAGGAGGGGCTCAGAGATGGTTCAGCCGGATCCCTTCCCGAAGCATTCACTCTTGGAAAGAATTCCGTGAGTCTTTTCTGAAGAGATTCAGAGCGAACCGGACTCATGAGTTGCACATGTGCCATCTGGAAACTATTCGACAATATGACAATGAGCCCTTGGCAGATTACATGAAGCATTTTCAGGAAGCAATCAACAAAATCTCACGCCTAGATGAGCGTGAGGCTCTCAGTATTTTTCGGAGGAACTTAGACCCGGAACACAATGAAAGATACGTCTATGAGCTGATCAACAAGGAGCCCGAAAGCCTAGCAGCAACATACTCCATGGCTGCCCGGTTCATAAAGGAAAGTGATATTCTGCTGGCGATGAGAATGACTCGTCAAGGGAATTCATCAGTCCGAACTACCCAAGATGATCGCCCCCGGGGTGGTTATCAACCTGACAAGAGGTTCAAGCCTAATAGACAAACCAACTATATCCAGAGTTCTCAACCATCAGTCTTCGAAAGAATCTCCGAACCAACTACAGTAACCGTCAATCCGGACTCCAAACCTACCAAACCGCCTAAAGATGACCCAAAGCCAGAACCTGAGTGGACTCCACTCAGCCGCACCCGGTCTGCTATCCTAAAGGAGGTCCGGGACAAACCATACTTTTACCCAGCCAAGCCGATGATCACTGCCCCGGAGAAGCGTTCTATCCACAAACAATGTGACTATCATTGAACTCATGGTCATACAACAGAAAACTGCTTATCTCTCAAGTACTTCATCAAGGATCAAATCAAAAAAGGAAACATGGGGCAGTACATAGCTCGGAAAACCATGGAAAAAGGAGAAGGATCAAGAGCAGGAAAGAAGAATGTGGTCAACGTGGTAATGGGGGGATCCAACTCTCCTCCCCCTAGTCCGGACTCAGGAGATGAAGTAATGATGGTCCAGTCTATCCCCGAACAAGTAATAACTTTCAGCAATGCCAACTTCGAAGGAGTTGATCCAAACCACAATGAAGCTCTGGTGGTTAGCCTAGATGTGGCTGAGAACGAAGTCAAGAGAATCCTGGTTGACAATGGATCCTCAGTCAACATCATCTTCAAACATACCTTTGATAGAATGTAGCTGGGCAGCGTCAGAATGAACAAGTGCAGAGAAGACCCACTCTTCGGATTTGGTAACAACTTAGTCCCAATTCAAGGGACATTGTACCCACCTGTTCAGTTCGGGAGCCCCCCAAAGCAAGTTACCCATATGGTGAAGTTCTATGTCATCAATACCCCGTCTTCTTACAACATGATCCTTGGCCGTCCGGCGCTAACCAAGCTTCGGGCAATAACCACTCCATCTGGAGTTGGGGAAGTCAAAGGAGACTCGGAAACTGCTGGTCGTTGTTATGGCCAAGCATTGATCATGGCGGAAACCGATCCAGAGAACAAACGCAAAGCGTCCTTGTACCACAAGAACTTTAGCTGAAAGAAGCATAGAGCTTACTTCAAAAAGGAACCTGGACACGAAGTCCAAAACATCGAAAGTATGGAAGCTCAGACTAAGGAGGAACTGATTCCCAAAGCCCGAAATTACCTGGAGACAAATACTCAGGCCCGAGTTCAGCAATTTGTCTCGAAGAAAGATCTTGGTAAGGTCGAACCTGCGGTCGAGACCGAAATGATCGAATTAGAAGAAGGTAATCCGGATAGAAAGATAAAGATAGGATCCAGACTAGATCCAACATTCAAGAAAAACCTTATATAACTGCTCAGAAATTACTCGGACGTCTTTGGCTGGAGTTCGGAGGACATGCCCAGACTCAATGAATCCGTCGCCATGCACAACCTTGATGTCAATCCAGACAAAAAGCCAGTAAAGCAGAAAAGAAGGAACTTTGCTCCGGACAGGCAGAAAGCAATTGACGAAGAAGTTGAAAAGCTCCTCAAAGCAGGAATAATTTGTGAGATAAAGTATCCGTATTGGCTGGCCAATGTGGTCCTGGTCAAGAAACCCAACGTCAAATGGAGAATGTGCGTCGACTATACTGATCTGAATGCCGCATGCCCCAAAGACCCATATCCTCTTCCCAGCATAGATCAGCTCATTGATGCCACTGCGGGGCATGTGATGTTTAGTTTCATGGATGCATTCTCCGGCTACAACCAAATCAAGATGAATCCGGGTGATATAGCCAAAACCGCTTTCATAACTCACAGAGCCGTTTATGCATACAAGTACATGCCATTCGGATTAATGAATGCCGGATCAACTTACCAAAGAGCAATGGTGGAGGTGTTTAAGGATCAGTTGGGTTGAAACTTGGAGTCTTATGTGGATGATAAGATAGCGAAGTCAAAAATAGTAGAGTAGCATGTTCCGGACTTGCAGGAATGCTTCGAGAATTTAAGGAAGCATGAGATGAAATTAAACCCGGAGAAGTGCACCTTCGGGGTAGGAGCTGGGAAATTTTTGGGATTCATGATCAGTCAAAGGAGAGTCGAAGCTAATCAGGAAAAGATTAAGGCAATAATGGAAATGGAGCCGCCCAGGACTCAGAAAGAAATTCAGAAGCTAGAAGGCTCTTTAGCTGCCTTGAGGCGATTCATTCCGAAGCTGGCCGAACGGTGCCTACCTTTCTTCGAGCTGCTTAAGGGGGCGAAAAACAAAAGAGAGATTAACTGGAGTCCGGACTGCCAGAAATCCTTCGATTCTATAAAGGAATTCCTGTCGTCGCCACCAATTCTATCAAAAGCTGAGCCCGGAGAAGCACGGTCTCTTTACCTAGCCGTAGGACTGTTAGCTGTGGGGGCAGCCTTGATCAGGGAGCATGAAGGACAACAAAAACCAGTATATTACGTCAGTCAAGTGCTGAAAGACGCGGAGACCAGGTACCCTAACTTGGAAAAGTTTGCTTTTACCCTGGTGACAGCTTCCAGAAAGCTAAGGCATTATTTCCAAGGAAGAGAAATCAAAGTTATAACGGACCAGCCTTTGAGAAGGATAATTTATAATCCAGATGTATCCGGCAGACTCGTCAATTGGGCTATCGAGTTAAGCCAGTTCCAACTCACGTTTGTACCTCGAACAGCAATCAAAGCTCAAGTGTTAGCTGATTTCATTGTGGAATGTTCTTTTCCCGAACTCTGAACTAGTCCCATGATCGTGGATTCAGGGAAAAAGGATGACTCAGATCCGGAGGCTTGGTCCTTGTACGTCGACGGATCCTCAACAAGCGAGAGATCCGGAGCAGGGCTAGTCCTAAAAAGTCCCCATGGTTTTCAGATACAACAAGCCATAACCTTCAAGTTCTTAGCCACAAACAACCAAGCGGAGTATGAGGCGCTGTTGGCCGGACTCCGGTTGGCCAGATCCTTGAAAGTCCAAAGCCTAAATGTTTACAGTGACTCGCAGATTATAGTGAAGCAAACGAAAGGAGAATATATTACAAAGGATCCAAGGCTAGCTCAGTACCAGGCTTTAGTTAAGAGCTATCTGACTACGATCCCAAAGTTTGAGATGACTCAGATTAATAGAGAAGAAAATGTGGAAGCCAATTCATTGTCCAGACTAATCCGGAATGCTGCTGAACTGGATAGCTCGGTCTACTTTGAAGAAATAGAGAATCCCACCATTGAAAGTTGTGGAGTGATGGAGATAGATGATCAGCCTGACTGGATGACCCCTCTGATTTCATACCTGGATAAAGGAGAATTGCCCGAAGACAAGAATAAAGCTCAAAGACTTAAGGCTAAGGCCGCTAAGTTTTTCTTAAAAGAAGGAAAACTATACCGCAGGACATTCTCCAGTCCGGTCCTGAAGTGTATCGGACCAGCCGAAGCCGAATACTGCTTGTAAGAGGTTCATGAAGGGATTTGTGGAGATCATTTATCCGCAAAGGCTCTAGCTTACAAAATAATAAGGCAAGGCTATCACTGGCCCACGATTCACGATGACGCGGTGGAGTTTGTTAGAAAATGCAAGAATTGTTAGTTGTTCAGCAATGTGCAAAGACAGAGTCCGGTCATACCCTCCTCAGTCCTGTCTCCAATACCTTTTATTGTCTGGGGAATTGACATCGTTGGTCCCTTTCCTCGGGCCAAGGGTGATCTCAGGTACTTACTGGTGGCCATCGATTACATGACTAAATGGGCAGAAGCTAAGGCCATGAGAACTATAAATCAACAAGATTGTATCCGGTTCATGGATAACATATTGATGAGGTTCGGGCTTCCTCAGATCCTGGTCTCGGATAATGGGCCTCAATTTGTTGGTTCAGACTTTGAGAACTACTTAAAGGAGAGGGGCATCAAACATAAGAAGTCATCGGTAGCATACCCCCAAGGTAACGGCCAAGTAGAGGTAACAAACCAAATTTTGCTCAGGGGGATAGAAAAGAGGCTTCAAGAATGCAAAAACAAGTGGCCCGAAGAGCTTCCAAACGTACTCTGGGCTTATAGGACTAGCTTACGAACAAGTACTGGAGAAACACCTTTCAAGATAGCTTATGGGACCGAAGCAATGCTCCCGATAGAAGTGGGTTCACCTTCTCACAGGGCTATTAACTTTGAAGAGATTGCGAATGAGGAAGGGCTCCAGATCAATCTAGATCTGGTCGATGAAGTCAGGGACGAAGCGGTGGCAAGGATGGAAAAGTATAAGGAAAAGACAAGGGAATACTTTGGAAAGAAGGCTAGGGTCAAAAACTTTCAAGTTGGAGACTTAGTCCTTCGCGATAGTGAGGCTTCGGACCCAACCAACACAGGGAAGCTCATGCCTAAATTGGAGGGTCCGTATAAGATCAAGGAAGTACTTCGCCCTGGAACGTACAAACTGGTCAATATGGATGAGTCCGAGATGCCCAACACTTGGCACGGCCTCCAACTTCGGAAATTCTACCAGTGAAGAAAAGGTCAAGGCCCGAAGAACCAATTAAGGAGCTACCTCTAAGCCCGAGAAAGTCTTCAACATATAGATTATTAGTCTCTGTAATGAAGCAAGAATAAGTTACTTGTAGTTTGAAAATTATGATTAATGAAATCGGGCCTTGCCTTGTACTTTTCATTTTTTGTTAAAATTATTGTATCACTAACACACACAAGTCCCTGGTCCGGAGCCATAGGCAAAATTGGAACCAGGGCAAAAGCAATATGCAAAACTACTATAGTCCGGATCATTTTCTACGAAAAGTGTCTGGACTGGAGGCAAATACGAAAAAATTTCTAAGTAACCCAAAGCGTTCAAGCTTGGCACTTAGCTAAAAAACAACCACTCTAGTCCAGATCATTTTCTACGAAAAATGCCCGTACTAGAGGCAAATACGAAAAAATTTCTAAGTAACCCAAAGCGTTCAAGCTTTGGACTTAGCTAAAAAACAACCACTCTAGTCCGGATCATTTTCTACGAAAAGTGTCCAGACTGGAGGCAAATACGAAAAAATTTCTAGGTAACCCAAAGCTTTCAAGCTTGGGACTTAGCTAAAAAACAACCACTCTAGTCCGGATCATTTTCTACGAAAAATGTCTGGACTAGAGGCAAATACGAAAAAATTTCTAAGTAACCCAAAGCTTTCAAGCTTGGCACTTAGCTAAAAAACAACCACTCTAGTCCGGATCATTTTCTACGAAAAATGTCCGGACTGGAGGCAAATACGAAAAAAATTTTAAGTAACCCAAAGCGTTCAAGCTTTGGACTTAGTTAAAAAACAACCACTCTAGTCCGGATCATTTTCTACGAAAAGTATCCGGACTGGGGGTAAACACGATAAAACTTATTTTTCTAAGTAATCCAAAGTCTGTGAACTTTGGACTTAGCTAAAAACCACTCTAATTCGGACCATGTATTGCTCGAGATGCCCGAATTGGAGGCAAACGCGATGAAAATTCAGAAAACAACTATTGTATCTATGGAAATCATTCGAAATCGAAACAATAAAAGCAAACACAAAGATATAACAAACAAAAGCAAAGAAACAGAAACAAATATTTATGGCTGTTTTTCAAGCCATTTTTATTAAGCAGGGGGGTACAACTTTTACGAAAATACAAAAACATAAAGGGACCATATTTAAATGGCTGCGGAGCCAGAGCCACCAGCACCCTCCCCGCCATTGCCAGGCCCACCATGCCTCCTCCTATCCTCTTCCACGATCATCCTACGCAAAGCTAGGGCATCGTCGATCCTCTTCAAGACAATGTCGATCTCGCCCATGTTGGAGGGTCCATCAAACACCATGCCATCCATAATGATTTTGTTATTCTCGTAGTCATAAACAAGGTTTTTTGGATCCATGGCAGAAAAGGTGGAGAAAAGGAAAAGAGAAAGCTTAAATATTTTTGGAGAGGAATGAAAAAGATTTATGCAACTGCTGGTATTTATAGAGAGTGAGTAGGGAAGAGGTCAAAGCGTTTCCAGTTATCAATGCATGGGAAATTGATGAAACATCAATGCTGATTGACAACTCAAGGATCAAAGAGTTTGATCGTGGAAATCACAATTCTTTCACGAGGTTTCAGGATAAAATCGACAAAAAACGAGGGAAACACAGAAGACTAAGAGAAAGACATCTATCCTTATCGCCATCAGGATTCCATCCTTTTAAATAAATCTGGACTGGGGGGAAAATTTTACAAAATCTCTCTAAGTTATTGAACGTTCTCAAATGTTGGACTTAGGAGAAAAAACGTAAAACTTTTACCACAAATCCGGACTCAATTCTTTCGTATCAAATCCGGTTTGGGGGGCAAATTTTAGAAAATTTCTCTAAGTTACTCGAGGTTCTTAAACTTTGAACTTAAGAGAAGTTTTCGAAATTATAACAAAATCCGAAATTATTTCGCTGAGTTATTCAATGTTTTTTAACTTTGAATTTAGAGAAAACTTTAAGCCAAAGATAACAATCCGGATTACTTCTTACGGAAACAGTCCGGACTAGGGGCAATGACTATCCAATCAGATCTATGCAAACCAAAGTAGAAACATAAGCAACAGGGATAAATAAAAGTTTGAAAACATTCATCATAGAAAAGTTAGCATTCTACAAGGGACCGAACCAGCCGTATGATCCAAAACATTCCAGAACAAATTTGACCACAAACCAATACAAAAGTTTTAAGTTCAAGAATACAACAAGGCCATTAAGATGAAAAAAGGCTGAGTAACTAGGCTGCAGGAGGGTCTTCGGCAGGAGGAGCTTGATTGACAGTTTCTTTATTTTTAGAAGGATCCCGAACATCCTCCTTGTTCTCTTCCTCCTCATCATCTTCCGAACCAGAGTCATCCTCGGAGTAGTAAGGTTCTGGATCTTCTCCGATGGTAATGAAATGCTGCTCCGCGCCAATGAAGAGAGGTTGAAACTCGTCCCAGCCAGCCGATGGGTTACCCTTCAACAACTTGTGAGCAACAACCCAAGCACGACAAATTTTAGAGGCAGCCTTCTTACCTAACTCAGTATAATACTCCTGGGAATGACGGAACTCATCAAGGATGGTGGCTGGTTCTTTATAACTGACAAGCTTTGCCCGGAGTTCTGCAAGCTCCTTCTCGGCAGTCTAAGCCCAGACTTCAGCGTCATCAGCTTTTTTCTGAAGAGTTATGAGCTTCTCTTCGGACTCCTTAGCTTTCAATTGCAGCTCGCCAACACTTTTTTGAAATTTGGAGTTGGCATGGTCCAGATCAAAGATCTGCATGTCTTTCTTCTCCGAGGCAGAAACAATAGCCCGGGCCGCTTCAACAGTCTCCAAGTCTCTGTTGCCCACCGTAAACACCCCAGCCATCTCAGAACCCATCTGGAAAAACAAGAGAAGTGAGTCAGAAAGGCAAATTTTAAGCAAAGACAAAACTTAAAATGGCAAGAAAATTTACCTTCATCCAGGTTGTCATCATCTCCTTGAACAAAGGGTTAAACCCTAAAGATTGATAGCGCTCTCATTCTTCCTTGCTGGGCAGATCTGCAATAAATCGGTTACATTTCTCGGCCTCAATCAGGGGCTCCTTCCCCTGTCGGCTCGGCTGACTAGGACCGGAGACAGTACCCCAAGTCTTAGCAGTCTCAGGCGCCAAGGGAATTGAACCTGGAGCAGGAATTCCATACGGATTACCCCCGGTGAGATCCACAACAACGTCTCCTTCCCGAACCCTTTTCGACTTTCTTTGAAACCTCGGGGATAACTCATCCTCAAGTTCGGGGCCGATAGATTTACTATCATGAATGGCTCCGGACTCTGAGGTCTGCTCAATGCTCGCATCCATCTTGGAACCTTCTCCTTCGCCAACTATTCTCTTCTTTTTCCCACCTTTCTTCGTACGTTGATTCACCTTGTGGATACCCCCTATCCCTTGCATAGCTGTGGTCAGGCTCGTCAAGTGGATCATGTGGTTCCTTTGTTACGATATCCCTTGTGGATACCCCAGATGCCCACCAACAGCACGCCCCCGAACCAAAAGACAAAAACAAAAAGAAAAACACAAATATCCGAAACACCCACACAAAACCTGAAATCAAAACCAAAGATCTACGCAAACAGATATATATATATATATATATATATATATATATATATATATATATATATATACAAAACAAGAGAAAACCTCCAAACATGAAACCCAGAAATTTCAAAACCCAAAAGTCTCAAAAAACTCAAAATCGAAACGACAACCACTACAATCCCAAAGCCCAAACAAGTACAGTGACATGGATAGTAAACAGTTACATAAATAACGGCATACGAACAGTTGGAACAAAAATAGTATCGAATTATCTTACACAAAGTTAAATGACAAGCAAGAAAATCGAAAAAATATGGAAAAGAGAGCGCTTACAATGCGGGAGAAGAAACGGAAAAGCCTTCACCACTGATCAGCGACGAAAATATTGAAGAGAAGAGAAGAGTGAAAGAGGCTTTCGGTAAAAGTGAAAAGGGGAGAAATACAATTGAAATATACTTATATAGAAGTTAAAATGAATGAAGGGAGGAGAAGTGGCCACGTGGAGGGCTAGGAGGGACCTTGATTAAAACAAAAGAGGCTGTCAGGAAAAGCAATCATGACTACACGTCCCATGAGGAAAGTGGACAAGCTCTGGAAATTCAGAATTATGAGGAAATATAAAAAATATGCTGAGAAACGTTTCAAATCCACTAACCTACAGTCCCGGATTATGTGCTTTACAAACAATCCGGGCCTGGGGGGCAAGAAATATGGAATTTTTCTTCCAAGCCAATCATACTAACCTACAGCCCCGGATCATGTGCTCTACACACAATCCGGGCCTGGGAGGCAAGAAATATGGAATTTTTCTTTTCGGCTATTCAAAACGACGAACCTTGAAATTGAGACTACTTCTCCCCCCATCCAGACAAATCTGCATAGGGGAGTGGGGGGCAAATGATAGGATACTTTCTACGAGCAGCCTGATTTGCCATCCGGACCTACGACAGTTACTGAGTCCGAGACTGTGTCACCGTTAACTGGTTCGGACCTGTGAGGTAATTCCAGCTCGGGGTAACAGAGCACGTGGCATCTCAAGGCTCTTGTCACCATCAAAGGGTCCCAACTAAAAACGACATCTAATGATTACCAATAATTGGCACAATCCAAGAATGAGGATGTCACACTCAAAAAGGTGCCTGACACATTTTTCAATATCTATTCTCCTGGACAGGTGTCGTGCATCTATGCGTCCCAAGTGTCCTACCTACCTAGGATTGAACGCTCATGATTAAAGGTACCAACCCATAAACACTAATCCTAGGCCTATAAATAGACCCAGGAAAGAAGGTTTAAAGGTTAAATTCTCTTTTACACACACTCATATACACACACCCTCCATAATTAGATACTCTAGTTCTTATCTTTTATCCTTCAACGCCGTTGCTTATTCTCACGCCGGAGCTGCCGCGGGTCCAAACCCACCTCCCGGTATTGTTTTGCAGAGTCCCAACCACCAGTTACACCGCTTTACAGGCACGGGGACGGTGGAGGAGACACCGGATCGGAATCTAGAGTTATCAGATAGTACAATAAGTTGGAGATTGAAGAACATAGATGTTCCAATTGTAAATTATAGATGTTCTACATATTTTTTTAGTTATAATATATATATATATATATATATATATATATATATATATATGATCTCCTATATTTTTTGTTAAAACATAATTTTATAAAGTACTATTATATATATCTTGTATTCATTATCTTTATAAAAACATGAACATAATATATTAAATTGCATCACGTAGTCATTATTTTTATGAAAAGATGAAAATTAGGGACAAATTTGATTCGTGACGAATGAAGTCAGTCAACGATGATTAAAATTGTGATCCCAATAGCTGAAATGAGAAGCTCATTTTCTTTGAGTAAAAAATCAAACGTTCTACACCACTTTAAATTTCATTTTATTCTCGTTCCCGTTTACTCCTTCCTACTCTCATTCTCAATTCATCTTCTTATCATGCAGAGAAATCATGTTGTTCTCTTTTCAAAAGATAATTTTATAAAAATAGAAAAAAATACCTAATTTTTTTAAATATAAAAAGAGTTCCATAATTTAATATTTTATCAATTAATTTTTAAATAAAACCGAACTTTGTAATTTGTATTTAATTGTTATTAGTCTAGTGTCAACACACATTATATATATAATAAGTGTAAGGGATTTTATCATTTTATTTCTTAATATGGTCGTTGACCAAAAGAGTATTAGCGGTTGGATCTTAAAATAGATGAATGTGATTCGTTAGATTAGATATTAAAAGTTGATTTGATTCATATTAGGAGGTAATTTAATAATTAAACCAAATATAAATAGATTTTCTAAATTGAATAGAATTAGATCTAATAGTGGAAAGTAAGTATATTTGATTGATAATAGAATTATATTTAAATACGAAACAATAAATTATAATAATCTAAACTATATATTTGTAGAGTTTCTAAGTGGAATAAAATTCTCAATGTAAAAATTTGTAACTTCCTCTACTATTAAATTTTCGAGTAGTTTCAGTTGGATAATAATTGTTAAATAATCACTAAATTAAATATATTTTCTTGAGTTTTGTGTGATCTGTAAAATCGTCTAAGTTTGATTTTTAGAACTTAAGATAGAGCAAAAATGATAAATTTATCGTATAATGTCTAATAAATAATTATTATTTTATATATATATTTATACTCAAATTTTGTTATTTTTTCTGAATCTTTTAAATTTAAGATTATTTCTTTTAATATAAGATTAAAATGTATATGATAAAAATCAAATTTAAATAAATAAATTTTAATAGAGATAAATATTTAAAAAAATAATTCAATAATATAATTTATATAATTCTAAATATTTTTAAAAAAATCGTGCATTCAAAGATATCGTAACAAAGATATCATGCAATTACCACATGCTTCAAGTTGAAAATGAGAAAGAGAAAAGAATATAGAATAGAAATTTTGAAAAGAAAGAATTTCTGTGAGCATGCTCTCAAATAGTTTTTAGAAGAGATGGAGAAGATTTTTAATTACTAAAATTTAACAAATTTTTTTTAGAAGTTTAAAAGAGGTTGCATATACCAACGAGTTCTATCTCAACTGAAATGATCTTGACTTGTGTGGTTAGGATTTGATTCTCTTTAATACATAAAAAAGTTAGGGGAGGGACTTACCTCTAAGAGGGTAGTGGTAGAAAATTATGCAAGCTAATGTGAGGCCCATACTGGTTCGCTCGGTAGAATTGCTCATGTAAGTTTGGACACATAGTGTTGAAATAACGCATTTTAAGAAGAATGATTAAGCATTGGACCCCAGATCATAAAGTTGAATAGGTTACTTTTGTATTACATGACTTCAATGAACCGGGGTAGTTGTTGTGCCCAAAATTACTATGGGCTAGATTTAGGCTCATTAAGCCACATGATCCAATCCATAAGTTGTGTATGAGCTAGAAGACAAATCCAATACAAGAAATGAAGACCATCTATGAAGAAATGAGCATCAGTCAAGAAAATCATTAAAAGATTATGAACATCAGGAGGTTCATCATGGGCCAAAACCTGAGCAGATTATCACCAGACCAGGTTCCTCCTCAAAGAATAGTTCGAGTCAGCATAGCAGCAGTGAAAGCAGCAAAGAGTATATGGGAACCACAAAAAGGCTCCCCAGGCCAGACTAATATATTTATTATTTGTGCAGATACAGTTTCCTGTAGAGAGGTTCCTGAGAAACAGGTTCCGAGATAGAGGTTCCTGAGAGATAGGTTCCGAGACATAGGTGCCTGGCAAGATTCCTGAGCATAGAAAGCAGAAAATTCTAAAAGCCATCCAGAAAGAGACATATTTAATATTGGGAAGTACTTCTAGGACGTAGCTATCCTAGATTACCTCTAATAAACAGACATTAGATGGTCAAATTATAGTGGAGTAGGAACTCGAGTTCAACTATACTTAGATAACCTGTTCATGGTATGCTCTAAAGGAGACAAGACTTAGACATATAGTTGGCCTAGCAGAATCAGTATAGACTTAGAACTACGTGAGCTTGATCCTTATATAAATGGTACGTAGGAAACTTGAGAGGGAATGAGACTTTTGAATTCTGATTATCACTAAGAGAACCTAAGATCATCGAAAACACTCTCAAGCATAGGTCACCCCACAAACACAACCCTAATTCTCCATAGAATAGTTGATCATTAGCCTTTACAATTCACCATAAACCTCTAAAATGTTGTTACGAAATTCGCTAATCAAGAAAAGTTTCCATTTCCCTGGCAATCGAGTGAGCTGCTCTTTAGGGGCTAAGTCATTCGGCCCAGAAAATGATAACTCCACTATGAAGTCGTCCAATGCATGTGCCTTAATTGTTGTCCTCGGCGTGTATTCTAAATAATATTCCCCAAGCTCGATAGACCAAGCAACAACTCTTCCCGAAGCTTCAGGCCTTTGAAGAATTTTTTTGCAGTGGTTGATCGGTAAGTACAGCTGCAGTATTCCCTTTGGGTCTGGTCTCATTAGGAGTGGGGATTTTACCAAGTATTCTTTGACTTCCTCGAATGCCTTTTGACAGCTAGGCCCCCACTCAAAATTCTTCGACCCTCGAAGCACTTCAAAAAATGGTAGAGCTTTCTCGGCTGAATGAAAAATGAACCTCCTTTGAGTATCAAGCCTTCCGATCAGTTTCTGAATGTTCCTGACTGTCTTTGGTGCCTCCATGTCTATCACTGCCTTTATCTTCTCAAGGTTTGCCTCAATTCCCCTAGAATTGACCATGTACCCAAAGAACTTTTCACTGGAGACTCCGAACATACATTTGTTCGGATTGACCCTCATATTGCTCTTCCTTAGCATCTCGAAACATTCCCTTAAGTCTTCTGCATGGTCTCTGAATAAGGATTTCATAATCATATCATCCACAAAGCAATCCATATTCCGACCGATCTGTACCTTAAATACTTTGTTCACCATCTTCTGAAAGGTTGCCCCCGCATTCTTTAGGCCGAATGGCATTTTGATATAGGCATAGGTGCCCTTCGAGGTGATGAGTGTTGTCTTTGGAATATTCTCGGCATTCATGGCAATTTGGTGGTACCTTGGAAAAGCATCCAAAAACTGAATATTTAATGCCTAGAAGTGGCATCTATTAGTTGGTCTATGTTCGGCAGGGGGTAGTGGTCCTTCGGGCAGGCTTTGTTGAGGTCGGTATAGTCCACGCACATTCTCCACATGTTGTTGGACTTCTTGACCACCACCACATTGGCCGACCAATATGGGTACTCAATTTCTTCTATGAAGTAGGCTTCTAACAGCTTCTCCACTTCGGCTTGTATTACTTCTTGTCTTTCTATTGTGAAATTTCTCTTTTTTTGTTTAACAAGCTTAGCGTCGGGCTTCACATTAAGGTAGTGTTTAGCCACAGATGGGTCTGACCTTGGCATATTTTCGGGGCCCCAAGCAAACACATCATGATACCCCCTGATCACTTCGATGACCTTCTTCTTCAGGTCGGACTCCATATTCCTTCTAATCTAGATCATTTTTCCTGATTGATCCGCAAACAACTCCACTTCTTCAGTCTCAGTTGCTCGTTCGGCTTTCGGGATGGATAGATCTGTTCCAAACTTTTCCAACTCATTGTTCATAGTTTGGTGATTGCCCCCAGCATCGGCCTCACCTCTCTTTCTCTTCCCTCCTTCGGACATTTCCACATCTCTGTCCTTTTCCAAGTCTTCCAGCTTGATATTTCGAGTTGTCTTCTAATCGTCTCTCATTTCTCCGATCCCATGTTCTGTTGGGAACTTGAGTTTTAGGTGGGGAATGGAGGCTGCTGCCTAGAAAGTTGCAAGGGTTGGCCTGCCCAGGATACCATTGTACGACTGTCCACCTGTATTACATAGAATTGTGCCTCTTTCTCAACAATGTAAGATGCCTTTTCTAATAGAACGAATAGGGTGATTGTCCCTTTGATCGGAACTGGCTGATTACCGAAGCCATACAAAGGTGCCTCATGATAGGGCTTCAACTGTTCTTCTCCTAGATTCATCTTGAAGTAATTAAGTTTGATGATAGAGGATATTTACCAAACTACCACCATCAACCAACACTTTCCATATTTTGTTTCGCCTATGACAGGGTTGATAATAAGTGGATCTTCATGCAGCCATATCACATCTTCATAGTCGTCTTCGATGAAAGAGACGTGGAGTGGCTGCTTGGCCGAGTTGGATTGATACAAGCTATAAATCTGCATTGCATACTTCTTTCGGGCTGTTTTTGTTGCATCGATCAAGAATCGTTCCCTCGGATATGGTCCTCACTTCACCTCTATACTTCTCTCCATCTTCGGTATCTTTCTTCTTATCTTTAGAGTCCAGCTTGTCTCTAATGTCACTTATAAACTGGTTCAACTCTTCTGCCTTGATCATCTTCTCATTTAACTTCTTCAGATGGTAGCACACATCCGTATTGTGTGCTAACTTGTAATTAGGCATCTTTAGCTTTGGCGGCCAAACGAAGCATGGCTTTCCCTTGATTTCATGAAGAATCTTCAAGATAGGTGTATTAAGAGAAGTAAACACCGTATTATCTCTATCTCGGCTCCTCGGTCGAGCCTGGTATCGGTAAGCCTGCTTTTAATATTTCTCGACCTCTTTGGTTAGGTCTGTCAAGGGATCGGAGATCCGACACGATCTGATCCGATCCGAGAGGCCGTTTGGCTCCTGCTTTTAAGCCGAGCTTAAAGTCATTTTTGACTTTAAGTTAAAAAATATCTGTTTCTGTAATAAGTCAGAAATTGACTTAAAGTTAAAAAAATAACTTAAATTTAAAAGTTGAGAGGAGGTACTTTTTCAAATGACTTATTTTATTTGATAAAAGTTAATATCATCATTCAAATAAACAATTCATCAAATTTATTTTTAACTTTACATTTTTAATAATTCATAACTTACCTATGATTTAAAATTACCCAAACGGATATTAACTTAAAATTTTTACTTATCACTTTAAGTAACTTTAATTCATAAGTAATAATTTTAAGTTTAGCCAAACGGGCTCCGAAATTAGCGAATATGGATCCTTCAAAAAAATTTCTGAGCCGATAAGGATCTGGTCCGATAAGAATCCGATTCGATAATAAGCGGGTATGGATTTAGCATGATCCGATCCGTTAATGATCCGATCCAAATATATTTATATATTAAATATTTTATATATGTATATATATGTATATTTATTATGAGAAAAGTTCTATGGAGTACTCATTTAATTGGAGTACCTGGAGTACATATACGTTCTGCATTCATAATATTTTAAAATTTATTATTTTGCAAACCTTGTTATACGAATATCATAATTTCATTGATAATCTTGAAAATCATGTATGTTTTGCAATATGTTCATCTTGAAAATCCTTTATGTTTTGCAATCAGAACATATATGTTTTGCAACCCAAATGTGTTTCGCAGAACAATTCGTTTTGCAATATTTTGTTAGCAAAACATATAAAATTTTCAAGATTTTCAATTAAATAGTAATATTCATGTAATAAGATTTGCAAAATAATAAAGTTTACAAAATTTTGAATGCAAAATGTATATGTATTCCAATTAAATGAGTACTCCATAGAACTTTACTCTATTTATTATATATAATTTATAATATAAAAAAATCTATCTACATATCTATACTATATTATATATAATATTTGTTATATTCATTATTTATATATATTATAGGGTTAATTGATAAATAAAAAGCTGAACTCGTACTCAACTTGCAGTTGGGTAATCGAACTAAAAAAACTTGCAGTTAACTCATTAAAGTAATTAAAACTTACAATCTCATAACTGCCGTCAACTCATTTAACGGGATTGGAGGCAAGCTGACGTGGCAAGCTGGTTCAGAGTTCCGGTTCGGTTCGGTCTGATTTAAAGTTCTAATTCGGCCAGGTTCAAGTCTCGGTCCATCAAGGCTTTTTAATCGTACATCTAGTAGCCATCCTCCAACTATAAAATATATATGTATGTATACATGCACACAACAGCTACCCACTTTCTCACTATAAAAACCATCATTTTCTCTCTCCTCACTCAACCTACTTATACATATAAAATTTTTGTCTATCTGTCTTGTGTCGGTGTTGAGATCTTCTTGGTGTTCTTTTCACTTTCTTATGCTAATTAGGGGTTATCAGATATACATACAATTTTTGTATGTATTTGTTGGGGTAAGTGGGATTAATTGTTTGATTAATTTTGAATTGTTTTTGAATTTTGGTTAATTGAAGGTTACAAATCAGAATTAAAAATCAAAATTAATTCCATCTTTCATGTTCAGATTGGAGATGGTGTGTTCATGTGAGATATGGAGGCGAGAAAGATGAGTGGGAACATGTATATGATATGTATTTTTTATTTTTTTTAATTTGTTTGCATTTGTATTTAGTTTTTTAATGGGAAGATGAATATGAATATGCATATGTATTTATAAATTGTAATATGTAATTTATAAAAGATAATGATTTATTAATGAAATGAATTAATGAGTATGAGAGATTTAATATGCCCATTGATTCCAAATTTAAACGAGAATGAAATGAAAATGAATGGGAGATACCATTTTTACCCATGAAAATGAACCGGTTTATGTTTTTTTTGATTGATTCGGTACAAGTCTATGTGGCAGCTTATGTGTACGAAATGAACGGGCCTCCGTTAGAAGTCAACAAAAGTTAACGGACGTGCAAGCTTTTAATAGTTTAGTTATGAGATTGTAAGTTTTAATTAGTCTGATGACGTTCAAGCTTTTTGAGTTCAATTACTCACTTGCAAGTTGAGGCTTAGTTCAGTGATGAACTAGCCAATTAACCCATATATTACATAATATATACTATAATATATTTTTTATTTAGTATATATTTTTTATTAATATTTTTTAAACGGGTCGGACCTCTGATCCGAAACCCGAACGGACCGGGTATGGATCAGTCAAAAATTATCCGACCCCTGATCCGATCCGATCCAAACCCGAAATTTTTTAATGGATTCGGATATGGATTTAGGATAATACGAATTCGACCCGTTGACATGCCTATCTTTGGTCATCCCTTCCTAAACTCTCATGCTTTTGGCCTTCCTTATATCCCCCAATTGATTCTTATAACTTCCTTCGAATAGCCTCTCCCCTCAAGTATATCTCATTTAAGGACTTAGAAGGTACATCATATAAATAAGATCAAAGTTTCTTACCTTTGACGGGGTGGAGACCTACGGCAAGGAATCCTGTTGCTTTCACTTTGTCCAAGTTTGTCAACATACCAGCTTCCTCCATAAACCTGGCTAAGTAGTTCCCCAACTCTTCGTTTGGCCTCTGTCTGCAATGGATCAGAGCCTCGGTGTGCTTCTCCCTTCGGCATAGATGAGAATAATGCATGGGAAATTTCCTCTTGATCTGCCCATACGAACTAATTGATCTGCGCCTGAGCGAACGATACCACATGGACGCTAGCCCCTTCAAATAGGTTTTGGACATCTTACACAGCATAACGTCATAGTGTCCCATACAAGTCATCATCGATTCATAATTCTCACAATGGTCTTCGGTGTCACCCTTGTCGTTAAACTCATGCATCTTCGAAAATTGCCTCCCGGGGGCGATCGGTATTACTCAATATTTTCGATTACCACCGGCTCATGGTTGATCCTTCTTTCACCGAATATAGCTTTCTCCATCCTCCGCATCCAATCTCTCATATGGGGCCCTTCGTCCGAGGAAAGTATCACTTTCGATCGGGATCGTCGAGAGTACAATTCGGAGTCTGAAGACTCGTCTTGATTGTCTCTTGCACATTTGTCTCTCCGGGTTTTAGTGTCATACGCTTCAACCTCCAGGGCTTTGCGGAGCATTTTCTTCTGGAGCTCTACCTCTTCTCTTTGGAGCTGAAGGGCTTGTAGCCTTAGCCTATCGGTTTTTTTCTTCTTGGCTAGCCTCTCCGCTTCTTTGTCAGTTCTAGCGTTCTCCTTTTCCTTAACCTTGGCCTTCATATCATCCCTCCATTTCTGAAGCATCATCTTCTGTTCTTCGAGAATAGGCATGGGTCCTTCTTCGTCAAAATCCAACAGCCTAGGTGTGACTAGAGGATAACTGTTTCCTCCGTGAGAGGTCTCTTCATTATTGACTGGTGTTTCATCATTCGTCATGGTGTTCAGTAGGTGTTTTGTTGAATGTCACAATCACAAGCTTACATATACATTCACAAAGACGGCGCCAAATGTTAGAACCAGTTTTTTGCGAATGAATGGATCGAGTCGTTCTGTCTACCTACAAAGAGAAGAATACGAGGAACTGTCCCCCCAATTCACCTCCGGTGTGAGAATAAGTTAAATTAGTTTTGAGTAGGTAGGGTAAAACGTTTTAGTGCTTGTTTTTTTTGTGTTAAGAATGAATTAACTGCAAAACATGATGTTTGTTCGCTTATACCTCCCCGTCGGGCCGCGACGATGAACTTGAAGGTGCGTTAGTGGGTAACGTGTCCCACCTTCTAAGGAGAGGGTGTTTGATACGGTCCATCATTCGAAATTGGGCTTGGTTTCCTTGGGCTTCCTTTAGATATCTCGTAGTGGGCCTTCGGACTGGTCTAGTAAGATGATGTGCCTCTAACAAATTTCGATGAAAAATTAGGGCTAGACGAGAACGAGACTGTTGTATATTTGGTGGACAATAACATTTCTTTGATGGAGAGTTCGAGTGTTAGATAAAATTATACATTAATAAGATTATTTCTTTATTATAAAGAATGATAAGAATTTTTTTATAAATTCTACGTTACCGATGGCATGAATGATTAAGGGAACTGTACTTAATAATCTATTAATTAAAATCAATCTTGTACAATTGATGAAGTGTATGATAGATTTAACATTTCTCATATATTTATCAAAATCTCATAAATTTTATCTATATTTCAAAATTTAAAAATATGCAAGCACACCTTTCAAGATTCACAACTTTATTAAATTCACAAAATCCAAATTAAATATACCTAAATTTTAAAAGATATTTTAAAATCCAACTGGTATAAACTTCTCATTTTAGAGATGATAGTAATAAAAATTCATATATAAATAGTGGTAATAAACTGATAGGTTTATTAAAGCATTGGCTTTCAAAGTTCTACCAAAAAATACACAAGCAAATATTTCAAAATTCACCATTTTATTAAATTCACAAAATCCAATTAAATATACCTAAATTTTAAAAAATATTTTAAAATACTAATTATATTACATGAATTTTAAAAATATTACCATATTTTTTTTTTAAAAAAAAGATACTAATTAACAATCGTGTCGTCTATATAGCACTCCATATTTCGACCGATTTGCTTCTTGAAAAATTTGTTTACTATCTTCTGAAAAGTTGCCCCCGCATCTTAAGACCGAAGGGCATTTTTATGTACACGTAAGTGCCATTTGGTGTGATGAACGATGTCTTAGAAATGTCCACGGTATTCATCGCTATTTGATGATACCCCAAAAAATTGTCCAAAAAACTGAGTATTTGATGTCCAGACGTGGCATCTATCAGCTGATCGATATTGGGTAGGGGTAATGGTCTTTCGGACATACTTTGTTCAAGTCGGTGTAGTCTACACACATACTCTATTTGTTGTTTGATTTCTTAACCACAACCACGTTCGCCAACCAATCAGGGTATTCGATCTCCTCAATGAACTTTGCTTCTAACAGCTTTTCTACTTCGGCTTGTATAACCTTCTACCTCTCCATTGTGAATTTTCTCTTCTTTTGTTTCACTGGCTTAGCATCAAACTTTACATTTAGGCAATGTTTGGCCACCGATGGGTCCAAACCTGGCATGTCTTCGGGTCCCCAAGCAAACACATTATGATGTTGTCTGACCACATCAATAACTGTTTTCTTTAGCTCGGGCTGCATATTCTTACCTATCTGGATCATCTTTCCTGACTAACCAACATACAACTCAACTTCTTCGGTTTCTACTACCGATTCAGCGATCGGGCTGGACAGATCAGCCCCAAAATTTTCTAACTCAATATCATTTGATGGCTGCCCCCAGCCTCATTCTCATTTCGCTTCCTTTTTCCGGCTTCGGACATCTCCACATCCTTATCATTTTCCAAGTCTTACAGCATGATTATTCGATTCAGCGATCGGGCTGGACAGATCAGCCCCAAAATTTTCTAACTCAATATCATTTGATGGCTGCCCCCAGCCTCATTCTCATTTCGCTTCCTTTTTCCGGCTTCGGACATCTCCACATCCTTATCATTTTCCAAGTCTTACAGCATGATTATTCGGGTGACCTTCTGGTCTCCTCTCATCTCTCCTACTCCGTGTACGGTAGAAAACTTTAACTTCAAGGTGGGAACAGAAGATACGGCCTGAAACAAAAATAGGGCTGGCCTCCCCAAGATTCCATTGTACGGGCTGTCCACCCGAACCACATAAAACTTAGCTTCATTCACCACTGTGTATGGTGCTTTTTCTAGAAAAATGGACAGAGTAATAGTTCCTTCGATCGGTACAGACTGGTTACCAAAGCCATACAAAGGTGCCTCGTGGTATGGCTCCAGTTGTTCGCCTCCCAAGTTCATTTTTGACAAGGCTGTCGCGTGCCTATCAAATAATAATATCTAACAAATCCTTCTAACTATGTAGCAGGGTAAGTCAGAGTCGATCCCACAGAGACAAACGTATCAATCACCAGTTATTTCTGATTTAAATCGGCTAAGCAAGTAACACAATAAATATTGAGAGATTATTAAACTAATTTTATACTAAAGAGAATGGTGTTTATATAAATCAAATATTAAAAATATCCAGAATTAAGTATCCCCACTAGCATGAATTAATGCAATCGTGAATTCCCTCCCCAATTAATCAGATATATTACTCAAAAGGAAAGATGCGCCCTATAAATACCAATAACCTCTCTCGAGTATTAATGGCTTCTCTTAAAATACAATCAATCCTATTCTCATGGTATCATGTAATTTAGAGACATTAATCACAGTACCCTGGCTTCCTAAAAATCCGTTCTACCTATTCTCATGGAGAAGTTCATGTCCTCATTGGATAAATCACAACCATCTAAATCCAACTCTCGTTGATAAATAGACAATGGTTCAAACAATAAACTTAATCACGTCTGATTTGTAATTGCTAATTAAAACAACTCAATAAGCAAGAGCAATTAAACAATCAAATTGGGGGAATTGGGAAAATCACACATCAATCATAACTAGGGTTCTACTTAACCCTAGATTAATAATCTACTCACTCATAATTGAATTAACAAAACAAGAATTATAAATTGAACACATAATTATAAGAAAAGATAAAAACCTGTAATCTTCAAAGAAAGTAAAAGTTCTCCCTTGCAGATCTAATCTATGATATATAATAAAGCGATCTCCCAAATTACAATGCTTAGATGTGTTTTTATAGGCTCTAGATTTCTTGCCCAGCAAGAATTTATCTTCTATTACAATTAGAATTTAATTAAGGTGCTAAAAACTGCCCGGAATATAATTAGAACTTGAAAAGGGCAAAACAGTAATTTCCCAGCCATGCCCCTCAAATAATACGTGTGCGAATTAATTCAGCACATTACTTGCACGTGCTTCCTATCCCAGGTTGTAGAAAATCTCTCAAGCTTCGCGTGGGCAGTAAGATCGCTGAAAACGGACTTACAGAACTCCAGATATGGCCAAAACAGTGTAAGCTGCGCAGCCTTCCCAGAAAATCCGAATTTTAATCAATTTAATTTCAAAAAACGATAGAAGCATCCACCTTAATCAACATTCTTGTAAATCTGCACAACTAAGCAAAACACATCAAAACTACGAGAAACTTGAGTCCAAGACAATCAATTTAAGCCGATTTAGAATGCTCCAAGTGGAAATAAAATCCACTTATCAAACACCCCCAAACTTAAACCGATGCTTGTCCTCAAGCATTAACAATTACAACTAACTAACTAACTAGTACCACTTCCGTAGGTGATCACGGTTGCATTTGGCATATGCAACAAGCCCTTTAAACCCCTAGGCAGCCCTAGTGGACGAGTAAGGTCTCGTGAGGGCCTATAGCGAATGTACCCACAAAATCGATTTAACCTAATGCAATGCAATGCATGAATGCAACTAAATGAAAATGCAATTAATCTAGTACTAATATCCTACCATACCTTCAAATCCTCTCATGCCATATCAACTTAAGAATCAAAGTAAATACGCAATGTCTTGGTGTCGAAAGTGCAAGTATTCACATAGTCTACTCAATGAACATGCATAAGTTCTCACAAGCTCATGTCAAGTGTAAGAATAAGTTAGTAAACATGCTAAGCCTACAAGAGTACATCTTTGAGACAAAACTCGGGATCTCATACGCAAAAACAAGCAAACACTCACAATCCACTCACAAAAGAATATTCACTCAAGAACAAGGGTAAGTGTATCACTCAATTCCAACAAAATCATAAACATGCTTGACATTTGGTATCAATCTAACTCTTAACACAACATACATTAATGACGATAATCAAAAGGTCTTTATTTGGGTTGTAACGGGGCTAGGGACAAGGTATGTCAAATAAGCCAAAACAGGTGAAGTGTCAAAAGCTAGTAAGTACCATAATAAATCATACACAACACCCTATTTCCCCCCACATAATTTTTACTAAAACAAACACTCGACTAGTCGACTGAAATAGGATCGCAACAAACACAAACATGCTCTCATAATATATATTTTCTCTTTTTTTTTTCTTTTTTTTCATATTTTTTTTTCTCTTTTTTTTTCTTTTTTTTTTCCGAGAGCTAGGTAAAACAATAATATAACAATAACAATGATCCCATGAATTTATTACATATGCCGACTATCAAGTAAACAAATCCAATTTCAATATTTCCCCCAAAAGTACGACCAACAATAAACCCCTCCTTGCACACCTTATTACTCCCTTAAGCACTCTACTAGCCTTTGACAATGTGGGTTCAAATTAATGTAAGGCCAATACAAGAAAAAGGTCTAGGCAAGTAATGTGGTACGTCACCGAAAAATAGGATTAAGCTCAACGGGTTAACTAATTGATCATGTAAATATGGTGTGGTAATATGGGAAAATATGTGGTTATTCCTAAATGCCTTTATCATTTTAATCGTCAAATAATGTCATGCGTTTTAAGAAAGACCTCAAACAACTGCTAGCAATGCAAACAATCCGTGGACACTCAAGCAAACGAATAAATTGCAAATATGCAATATGCAATAAGGCTCAAAAACTCACTTGGTGGAAAAACATACTCAATCCCAAGCAAACATCTCTCTAACGCACCAACTTGTATTCAAAGCATGCAAACTAAATCATCTTGCACATATTCATGTCCTTCTAATCACTTACAACATTCAAAAAGTCTACTAGCTTCAACTTACTAGTGTATGTGTGTGCACAAGAACAAAGCATATCACTTCTCAACAAAAACATCAACAACACAAAATTCCTATCAAGCATGGGTGCAAATGCAAACTACTATGAACCTATATGAAACAAACGTAGATAACACGAACATAAATGCATAATTTACTACTACTAATATGCAAAGCATGAAATCCTACATGAACAAATAATACAACAACTACTAATCCCTCAAACCACCCCCAAACTTAAAATATTCAATGTCCGCATTGAATGGAAGTAAATACAAGGGATAGCAGAAGACATACCTACTCGTCCTCCTCCTCGGAGGAATCAGAATCTGGCGGTGGATACTGCGTACGAGCTCCATAGACTGGCCACCTTGCCTGAATACCTGCATCTCTCAAAGCTGTAGCCATATCTTGAGCATACTCCCGGTTACAAGCATGTATAGCATCCATCCGCCTGTACAAACGCCTAAAGTGGGCATCCAAAACTCTCGGTACTCTCGAACCCCGTGGTGGAGCGCCCGCTCCATGACCACTAGCACCAGCATCATTAACAATATAACCAAGCCCCCTCGGATGTGGAACCCCACCTTGCCAGTCAGGCATTCGATCAATAGACACATCAGTAATGGTAGCCAAAGTTGACTGCAACTCCTCATCCGCACCCCAGATAACACCACTATCTTTACATAAACCAGCTATAACAGAAGCATGGGGCATCGATGATAGCGCATTAGACTTTAAAAACCGCAGAATATTTTGATGAACAATATAAGCTACATCAATGTATTTCCCCTTTAGAATGCCCCAAAGAAGAATCACTCTATCCACTGTGACCTCACCTATATGAGAAGTAGGCATAATATTCGCACAAAGAAATGCATACCATGCACGTGCAAATTTATTCAAAGCAGTAGACGGAAAATTAACCGGCTCGGTGGTTCCCAATTTATACTTCCAAACTGTACCAGGAATACATAACTCACGAACAATTGCCTCCAAATCCACATCCTTACTAGTCTTCCTTGCCCAATCTTCATCCCCCACAAGCTTAGGTGGTTGTCCCAAAACTGCACGAATAGCATCAACACTATAATCCACCTGTTTACCTCGAACCACACACACCTCATCCGGCTCACCTTTAACATTGGCATAAAACTCCCTAACAACATTCACCGAAACCGGAGCAAGTGCCTTACAAATCTCTCCCCAACGTAACTCACTAATCACATCAACCAACCCATAATGACGAATTGGCAAAAACCCCCTTTCTTTCGCCACCGACCTTGACAACAATCGATTATACTCAACCTCCGCATCCGGAGAAGAAAATCTTTCCACCCTAAAAGAACCACCCCTCATTCGCTTAGGCGCCATAATAATCAAACCCCACCCAACAATAGCACCACCAACCACCACCAAGAAATATCCCACAAAAAACCACCAAGAAAAATCACACCAAAAGTACCCAAGTAACAAGAATAATACAAAAACCCCAATTTACAAGAACACAAATTCGTAATAAAATAAAATAGAGAAAAGAAATCCCAGTACGAATCAAAGAGGTGAACTTGTACTAATTTTCCCCCAAACTTGAATTTTTAAGAGATGTAGAGGAAGAAGATAATGAATTGGGTGTGTATGTATGGGTATATATAGGCCATGGAGTGATAGGATGAATATAAGAATTTTAATGTGAAAAGGAAAATTTTTTGGTGGAAATTGGAATTTGAAATAGGATAGAAAATATATTTAATGAATAAACGGAAAAGAATTAGAAAAGAAATAGGAATTTGAATTTTTTTAGGAGAGATGAGGGGTTTTGGAATTGAAATAGGAAAAGAATTAGGGGAAAGATGGGAGTATAAAAAGAATTGGGGTGAGAAAATATTTTTTTTATAAGTATACACAGCAACACACGTACAGAAGCGAAGCAAGGAACAGGCGTGAAGAAAAAAAATTCTGAAATCACCTGGGACAAACGCCTGTTGCGCGCGTGGGAGGCAACTTGCTGCCAATGCAGATACGCCGTAGCAAATTGCGCATCAGGACCGCAACTTGCATCAAGTTCAGATGCGCATGCTTAAGTTGCGCATCAGGGGGGCAGCTTGCGGTCAGAACAGAAACGCAGGGGCAATTTGCGTTACAGCCCTGCAATTTGCTCAAAATTCGATTTTTTTTTTTTTGCAAAAATAAAAATACAACTACAAAAGCTTGGGTTGCCTCCCAAGTAGCGCTTCTTTAACGTCAATAGCTTGACGTTACTTCCTCAAATCATGGCGGTTTCAAAAGAATAACTGACCCATCCTCAACAGAAAGACCATTCATACGAACGTTGACATCTTGGTTGCTTGCTCCCAACACCACCTTTCTTTCACTCTTCATCTTGATTTTTCCACCCTTCGGCCTAATCTTCTTCTTTTTCTTCTTCACACAAGGCTGCACAAAACTTTCTTCTTCCTTATCATCAATTTTCCACCTTCGCAACACGTTATCATGCCCCTCTTCAAAAATCAATAGATCATTATTCAAAAGGACATACCTCAAATGTGGTGGAAACTTCCCAAGCTTGACATTCAAAAGATCTCGAATTGAAGAAGTGTCAATGGAATCACTAAACTTTAAAAAGTTTTCAATATGAGCATCAGGATCTTCAACAGACAATCCACCAAACGGAATTCCACCAATTGATTTCATTGTTGAAGGCTTCAAATCAACATTAGTGACAGGAGGCGTAGAGAGGTAATTATCAACCTTCATAACTTGATCTCCACACAAATTCTTCACCATAAGAACGGTATTATTATTCTTTTCAAGATCACTTTCCTTCATAGAAGGACTGTTCAAAGAGTTGGAAAATTTAAATTCCATTTTCTCATCTCCAACTTCGAAAGAAATTTTCCCTTGCATCATATCAACTTTTGCACCAGCTGTAGCTAAGAAAGGTCTTCCAAGAATGATAGAATTTTGTGCATCTTCCTCCATCTCCATGACAACAAAATCACATGGAATATAAAATTTTCCTACCTTAAGGGGCACATCTTCAAGAATTCCAAGTGGAAATTTCACACTTCTATCTGCCAGTTGTAGAGAGATACGTGTGGGTTTTAGTTCACCCATCTTAAGCTTGTTATAAATCGATAAGGACATAAGACTGACACTTGCTCCAAGATCACATGAAGCTCTCTTGATTTCCAAATTCCCAAGTTTCACAGGAATAGAGTAGCTACCTGGATCGGCTAGCTTTTGAGGAAGATTGTTTTTCAAGATGGCACTACACTCCTCCGTTAATGAGATAGACGAACTTTCTTCAATCTTTCGTTTGTTTGATAATAACTCCCTAAGAAACTTCCCATAAGAAGGCATCTCCTTGATAGCATCTAGAAAAGGAATATTGAGCTCTAGCTTCTTCAAGATATCCATAAACTTCAAAAACTTCTCACCAAGCCTTGCTTGCACCAATCTTTGAGGAAAAGGAACAGGTGGTACATAAGGTCTGATTGGAGCTACAATGGGGTCCTTCTTTTCTTCTATCAAATCTTGTACATCCACATTTTCAGATTGAATTTTCTCCACATCTTCTCCAACGTTCAAATTATCATTACTCATCTTCATCTCTGTCCCTTGCAATTCCTTGCCACTTCTTAAAGTTATAGCATTCACATGAGCTCTATGTGGTTGTTCAGTTTGACCAGGAAGTTGACCTGAAGGCTTATTAAGTTGGCTCAACTGTTGAGAAATTTGAGTGATCGTGTTTTCCATCATTTTGTTGTGAGCCTTTATCTCATTGATGCTTGAGTCGAAGTGCTCATTCTTCTTCACTTGTGTAGAGATAAATCCTTCCAAAAGATTCTCCAAGTTGGATTTTTGCGGCTGAGCTTGTTGAAAACCAAGAGGCTGAGAAAAATTATTTTGTGAAGATTGTCCTTGACCCTGATTGTTCTTGTAGGAGAAATTTGGATGATCTCTCCAACCTGGATTGTACGTGTTGGAGTAAGGATTATACTGCGGCCTCTGATTCTGATTGTAAAGAGCATTAGCTTGCTCAACTGCCATTCCAGAAGGATTGTATTGACAAGCAAGTTTGGTGTGTCCAACAACACCACATATCTCGCATGAAGCAACAGTAGATGAAGTGCTTCTGGCATCCAATTGCTCAATCTTTTTGACCATAGCTTGCATAGTAGTATTCAACATGGTTAGAGCATCAACATCATACTTACCACCTTTCTTAGGATGATTTCGATCACTGTAAGGATAATTATCATTAGACGCTATCTCGTCTAACAAAGCTTTCGCATCCTCAGTACTCTTCTTCATAATAGAACCACCAGAAGAAGCATCAACAAAGTTACGGAACTCTTGTGTCAACCCATTGTAGAATGTTTGGATCAACAACCAGTCAGGAATTCCATGGTGAGGGCATTGTCTTTGAAGTCGCTTAAATTTTCTCCAAGCATCATGAAGTGACTCGTCATCATCTTGATGGAAATTAGATATCTCATTCCTGAGCTTAGAAGTCTTCTTCTGACTGAAGAATTTTAGTACTATCCCAAGTAGTGAACGTGTTTAGTCCTTCATCCTTCAACCAATCTTTTGTTGCATCCCGAAGAGAGAATGGAAATAAACGCAGCTTTATAGCATCATCACTAACATTAGTCAGCTTTATTGTATCACACTTTTCAAGAAAACTCTCAAGATGATCAACAGGATTTTCAGTGGACAATCCTGCGAAAGAATCATTGGAGATGAATTGGCTGAACTGAGGCTTGAGCTCAAAGTGTGTAGCTGTGACTGCTGGTCTGACAATGCTGGTGAGTACGCCTGTAGCATCTGGCATACCATGCTCCCTGAGAGCTTTAGCTGCAGGTGCATCACCCATAACTACCTTGTCTTTGTTTTTCCTTCGCTTGCCTTTTTGCCTTCTTGCTGTAGCTTCAATTTCAGGGTCAATATCAATTAAGTTTTCAGTACCTGAACTTCGAGTGTGCATGCAACAAGAGAACTAGACACAATGATCAAATAACAAGGGAATAATAGCCGAAGCAACACAACTAAAATACTTAGCTAAATCAATTCAAAAATTAACTAATCTAACACTGCTTTGTCCCCGGCAGCGGCGCCAAAAATTTGACAAGGCTGTCGCGTGCCTATCAAATAATAATATCTAACAAATCCTTCTAACTATGTAGCAGGGTAAGTCAGAGTCGATCCCACAGAGACAAATGTATCAATCACCAGTTATTTCTGATTTAAATCGGCTAAGCAAGTAACACAATAAATATTGAGAGATTATTAAACTAATTTTATACTAAATAGAATGGTGTTTATAAAAATCAAATATTAAAAATATCCAGAATTAAGTATCTCCACTAGCATGAATTAATGCAATCGTGAATTCCCTCCCCAATTAATCAGATATATTACTCAAAAGGAAAGATGCGCCCTATAAATACCAATAACCTCTCTCGAGTATTAATGGCATCTCTTAAAATACAATCAATCCTATTCTCATGGTATCATGTAATTTAGAGACATTAATCACAGCACCCTGGCTTCCTAACAATCCGTTCTACCTATTCTCATGGAGAAGTTCATGTCCTCATTGGATAAATCACAACCATCTAAATCCAACCCTCGTTGATAAATAGACAATGGTTCAAACAATAAACATAATCACGTCTGATTTGTAATTGCTAATTAAAACAACTCAATAAGCAAGAGCAATTAAACAATAAAATTGGGGGAATTGGGAAAATCACACATCAATCATAACTAGGGTTCTACTTAACCCTAGATTAATAATCTACTCACTCATAATTGAATTAACAAAACAAGAATTATAAATTGAACACATAATTATAAGAAAAGATAAAAACCTGTAATCTTCAAAGAAAGTAAAAGTTCTCCCTTGCAGATCTAAGCTATGATATATAATAAAGCGATCTCCCAAATTACAATGCTTAGATGTGTTTTTATAGGCTCTAGATTTCTTGCCCAGCAAGAATTTATCTTCTATTACAATTAGAATTTAATTAAGGTGCTAAAAACTGCCCGGAATATAATTAGAACTTGAAAAGGGCAAAACAGTAATTTTCCAGCCATGCTCCTCAAAGAATACGTGCGCGAATTAATTCAGCACATTACTTGCACGTGCTTCCTATCCCAGGTTGTAGAAAATCTCTCAAGCTTCGCGTGGGCAGTAAGATCGCTGAAAACGGACTTACAGAACTCCAGATATGGCCAAAACAGTGTAAGCTGCGCAGCCTTCCCAGAAAATCCGAATTTTAATCAATTTAATTTCAAAAAACGATAGAAGCATCCACCTTAATCAACATTCTTGTAAATCTGCACAACTAAGCAAAACACATCAAAACTACGAGAAACTTGAGTCCAAGACAATCAATTTAAGCCGATTTAGAATGCTCCAAGTGGAAATAAAATCCACTTATCAATTTTGCAATATGTTCGATGGTATAGAATGTTCACCAAACTTCCTCCATCTACCAGCACTCTCCAGATCTTGTTCTCCCCAATTACATGGTTAATAACAAGTGTGTCTTCGTGTGGCCAAATTACATCTTCATAGTCATCCTCTGTGAAGGAGATGGGCAGTGTCTGACTGAGCTTGATTGATACAAATTGTAGACCTGCCTTGCATATTTCTTCCTGGAAGTTTTGTTGTCTCGGTCGAGGTCTGTACCGCCCGATATGGTCCTGACTTCGCCCCTATACTTCTCTCCTTCTTCGGGATCCTTCTTTTTCTCATTTGACACCAATTTATCTCTCAAGTCTCCCACGAACTGAGTCAATTCTCCGTCCTTGATATCCTTTCAATCAGCTTCTTTAGATGGTAACATTCATCAGTATTGTGACCTTTATCCCGATGACAATCAAATTACTTGCTTTCATTCCTTTTGTGCTCAGGCTTCTTCAGCCTGGCGGGGTGAACAAAGCCGGGCTTACCCTTTATCTCATGAAAAATCTTCGAGATAGGTGTGTTCAAAGGTGTAAACACTGTACTATATCCTTCCTTCGCTTAGCCCCTTTGTCCAGCCTTGTGTCAGTCAGCCTGCTCTTAATATCTCCATGACCCCTTCGGTCGTCTCTTCGGTCATCTCTGCTAGAATCATTCTTCATCCCATCCTTATAACCCCCTATAGACTACATTTTCCTTCTAATTGCCCCCTCAAGTATATATCATTTAAAGACTTAGGAGGCATATCGTAAAGTGAGGATCGAAGTTTTTTTACCTTTCACTGGGTCGAGGCCTGCGGCGAGGAATCCAGCTACTTTGACCTTATCCAGATTGGTCACCATCCCAGCTTCTTCCTTAAATCTTGCTAGATAATCCCCCAGTTCTTCGTTCGGCATCTGTCTATAGTGGATCAAGGCCTCTGTGTCTTTCTCCCTTCGGCACAAATGAGAATAGTGCCTCAAAAACTTCTTCTTGATCTGCTCATAAGAACAGATCGACCTTGACCGAAGCGACCGATACCACATGGACGCTAGCTCCTTGAGATACATCTTAAACGTCTCGTAAAGCATCACATCACAATGTCTCATACCAATCATGAGTGACTCATACTTCTCACAATGGTCTTCGGATCACCTTTGCCATTAAACTCGTGCATCTTTGGAAACTGCCTCCCCGGAGGCGGTCTGTACTTCTAGATATCTTCGATCACCATGGCTCATGGCTGACCTTTATTTCCTGCATATGCGGCCCTTTTTCCTCCGAATCAGAGGCATAAACCACCTTCGACCGGTGATAAGTGGATTTTATATCCACTTGGATCGCTTCATTTCGGCTTAAATTGAGTGTCTTTGACTCAAGTATGTGGTGTGTTTGATGTGTTTTCGGTAATTGTGCAGGTTTAGCTATTTCGGTTAAGGTTGGCATTTTTCGTTGATGTTGGAGTAGATTATTAGCTTGGAATGGAGAAAGGAGTGTTTCTTTATGCTTTTATGAAGATCCAAGAGTCAGGGGATTGAAGGACGGAGTCGTGTGAAGAAGAACGGGAGAAAAAGGATGAAAAGCGACCGAAATAGCAAGGGAAAACAGCTCCGGCGGAATCTGTGGTGTGCTGCAACCTAGCAGGACCACGCTGCGGCACAGGGGAGCAGATGGTACGCTGTGGCCTAGCAAGGGTACGCTGCGGCATAGCAACCTTTCTGTCCAAATCCGAATTTTTGTCCTAAACTGCTGTTTTCTATCCTGCTTCGAATTAAATTGTATTTTTAGGACTTTTCTTGTTGGAGAAGTATTTTAGGGCCTATATAAACACTACCCATCATTGTAAATCATATCAATTACTTAGAATCACAAGGGAGAAAAACATAGAAAGATTCAATAACGCTCGTGACAAGCAACGGATCTAGATCTACTTCATCTTTTGTATTTTTTTCTTAGGCGATACTCTGGATTTTAGATCTATTTTCTCAACTCTTTATTTTAATATTATTACTACATTCATTCATACTTTGTTTTTCATCATGTTTTCATCAAATTCCATGGTGACGAACGGTTCAATTATGAACTAATCGTTGTCATGGGATTCTAACGGAGTTATTTATGGAGCTTTAGTATCTTGATGCTTAAAAGATCTGTGTGTGATGTATAATTGATATCCTCGTATGGTTATGCTTAATTGTTAGATGCGTAGCTAACATCTAATCTGTTAATCTCTTGTAAAGTGAAAGTGGATCTTGAGATTTAGAACTTGTCATGCTAGCATAGGTTCATGATTGTTCATCAACATGATTCGTAGTGTAAGATGAGAATACTTATACTGCCCTGTGTGATCTTTATGGATAACTTGCTCTTCAACTGTTATGTTTTCAAATTCTATAGACGTATAAGGTCTAAGCATAATTGGTGTCTATTCATCTTCTATCTCTTTTGTGGATGTATGGATAGTTTGGTATACGTATGCTGACAGGTAGCGTATACTTATTTCATGTTATCCGATCAGATTTCATACCCATTGCATATAGTGATTAAAGGCATCAGATCTAAGCAAAGTATTTAATGAAGTTAGGATCCCATGTTTATTCTCATATAAGTAATTCGATTTTAATTCTCATTAGTTAATTAATTCTTAGTTTGTTAAGTTTCTTCTTAGTTAAATTTAGTTAATCAAAACCCAATCTTGTTAATTGTCTTAGCAGTGAATAAAAACCATACATTATTGCATAGGTACAATAACTGAATTAAACTATATCTCTGTGGGAACGAACTTGACTTATTCATATATTACTTGTGACCACGTACGCTTGCGTGATTTAGTACAAACAACCGGGATCGACTTGAGTACGATTCGGAGTCCGAAAACTCGTCTTGATCGTCTATGCCTCTCTTCTTCCTTCAGGTCTCAGTTTCTGGGACTTCAGTCTCCAGGGCTTCACAAAGCGCTCTCTCCTGGAGTTCAATTTCCTCTCTTTCGAGTTTCAAAGCTTGTAGCCTTAACCGATCGGCCTCTCTCTTCTTAGCCAATCTTTCTACATCTTTATTGTTCCTTTCGTTCTCATTCTCTTTCTCCTTGGCTTTTGTTCTTCTCTCCACCTCAAAAGCATCTGCTTCTGTTCTTCAGGGGAATGTATAGGTCTTTATTCACTAAAAGTGCGCACTCTAGGTGTGACTGGAGGAAGACGGCTACATTCGGCAAGGGTAGAGTCATTAGTCATCGGTGTTTCTTCGTTCGTCATGGCTTTTGGTAGGCTTTGATTCACAGCAACAAACTTACTTCTACGTTCCCACAGGCAGCGCCAAATGTTGGAACCAGTTTTCTGTCGAATGATCCTTCGTTCGGACCTGCAATAGAGAAGAATGCGAGGGTGGTGCTCCCCGATTCACCTCCGGTGTGAGAAGAAGTTAAACTAACCATTATTAATCTCTTTCTCCTTTAGTCGGGGGCGACTAACTCGGAGGTGGTGTGAGTGGGAAGGGCGTGTCCCACGTTCTGAGGAATGTCCAACTGATTGGACCGTTGCTCCCAAATGGACTAGGTCTCTTTGGTTTTCGTTCGTACTGGGCCGGGTCAAGTAGGATGGGCCTCCAACATTAACATTAACTAATCCGGAGAACTGGTAGCACACTATTATCCATCGAATATGACAATCCAAGTATCCATCGAGTATGACAATCCAATTAGAGAATGAGGTTGTTGTAATTTGATGGATGATAACATTTCTTTGGTGGAGAATTTCGAGTATTTGATAAAATTCTACATTAATATTATTATTTATTTATTATAAAGAATGACAAGATTTTTTTTATAAATTCTACGTTAGTGATGGCTTGAATGATCAAAGGGATTGTACTTGTAACACCCCAGTCCCACATCGAGGAGATTTGAGACTTTAGTTCAGTTTATAAGACAAAGTACTACTACTGATTGCACCAACAAACCATGATCTTTTGGGGGCCTATGGTGGGCTTGTGGATTACCCAATTTGCCGGCATTTGGGCAAGTTTACTTTGGCTTATTTCGGATTTTGAATCGGGACATGACCCGATTTTCGAAAAAAAGCTTGGGATTTGACCCGGGTTGTCTCATATTTTTTGTAACACCCCAGTCCCACATCGAGTAGATTTGAGACTTTAGTTCAGTTTATAAGACAAAGTACTACTACTGAGTGCACCAACAAACCATGATCTTTTGGGGGCCTGTGGTGGGCTTGTGGATTATCCAAGTTGGCGTCATTTGGGCCAGTTTACTTTGGCTTATTTCGGATCGTAATCGGGACTTGACCTGATTTTCAAAAAAAGCTCGGGATTTGACCCGGTTGTCACTGTACTCATTTTAAATTTTGATGAATTAATACTAATCTATTTATTAAAATCAATCTTATACAATTGATGTAGTGTACGATAGATTTAACATTTCTTATATATTTATCAAATTCTCATAAATTTTATCTACATTTCAAAATTTAAAAAATACACAATCAAATCTTTCAAAATTCACCATTTTATTAAATTCAAAAATTTAAATTAAATACATCCAAATTCTAAAATTCAAAATTACGACTATTTATAAAATAAAATAAAAATATTTCAAAATCCCAACCGATTACATATTCCAAAATTCTAATCTTAATCTAAAAGGAAACATCGGACTTATTTATAAATCCTATTTTAACAAGTAAACAATTAGTAACTTAATCTAAAAGGGAACATCAGGCTTAATTATAAATAAATCCTATTTTAACAAGTAAACAATTAAGGTCCAAGTCTATATACTCCCTCTGTCCCAACCAATTGTTTACACTTTCTTTTTTGGGACGTCCCAACCAATTCTTTACATTTCCTAAAATAGTAAGTTTTAACACTATTACACCCACTACTTCACTTATTTTAACAATACTTTACACAATTACCACCACTACTTCACTTATTTTAACAATAAAATTACTATTACATCCATTACTTCATTTATTTTAACTATAAAATCAATATTACACTTCATTTTAATCTTAATTCTTGGTCTGCGTGTTAAAAGCAAACGATAACAAATCGTTGGAACGTAGGGAGTATTACGTAGCGAGGAAAGGAGGAAGAAAGGTCACCCAAAATTAAATTAGGGCTTGAAGGAGATTTTTATATACGATGGGCGTCGATAATATTTGATAGGCTAGAAATAGCCCAGATCCAACCAGGCCCAGCTTCAGGCCCAAAAGCAACAAACAATCCAACTAAAGAGAATGAGAGCAGCCCAGCCCAAGCCAGTGGGCCCCGGGCCCGAAGTCCCAACCCCGGAGTAATGGACCCCAGAGTGATGACACCTTGAACACGTGGCAGCCCAGCTCGGCTGATATCCCCACACGTGGCGCTGACCAGCATTAAAGTCCAAACGACAACATGTGTCAAATCATGTACTCAACAACACTGCCACACTCCAGTCAACGGTCCCCACAAATAAGGACACGTGTCCTATATCCCGGGAATCCAGCATCTTGTCCCCCGGATCCGACGGCTAGGAGTAAAGGTAACAGACCCCTAAATCCTAACCCTAGGGCTATAAATACCCCTAGAGTGTAGGGTTTAGGGGTTAGACATTATTACATACCTGCACACATTTATTACTTTCGTGATACTCTACTTGATTATTACCTTCCAAAGCCAACTCTCATTCTCACGCCGGAGGCACCTCGAGGCCAAACCCCCCCTCCGGTGTTGTTTTGCAGACACCCCACTACAGCTACACCACTTCCGAGGCAGGAGTTGGCGAGGAAGTACCCGATCAAGTTTCAGAGTTATCATGACTCATAAGGTCATCCCGAGTCACCTGCCTTCCGAGACCCCGGCAAAAAGCATGAACCCGGTCCATTGCCGCATCCTGAAGATCGAAAAGCTCAAAGTTCATGGCAAGAGGATTCTCCTTAAAGGTGGGCATGAACCGGATGTCAACGCCCCGGAGGAAGGCAAACTCCCCGTTCCAACCCTTTAAAGTGGGGAGCATAACAAGAGGCTTTGACGCCGAGGAAGGATACCCACATGCTTTACCCCGGAACCTAAACTCGAACATGGGTACGTTGTTGGAGTGTACCAGTTGAAAGACGTGGTGAAAAAGTTTGAAAGTGGGCAGCACCCCAGCTTTCTCACAACAACCAAGAAAATACGAAATCCACTTCACCGCGTTCGGGGTCAGCTGGGTGATAGGAACAAACACAAAGATTTAACAAATTGGTGACACCTAGGCCCGTACCCCGACCTCAGATGCTCCAACCACACTCCAACCCAACCGCCCTCCGGTCTGTGATAAATATTTTCACCGGGCTCCGGCCATCTCCACTCTACATCGTTATCCAAATGAAATGTGGCCCGGAAAATGGGATCCCAATCGACCGGCTCCTTTACGTACTTACTTTGGAACGGACCAACGTCCATCCCAGAACCCGGTTTATCCCCGAACTTAGAATCCAGAAGAGCCTCATCATATCTAGTCATGTCAGCCACATCTGGATTCTGAGAGAACTCCTTGCTGAGATCTCTAAAGAAGAAAGCTTGGGGGATCCCTGGGTCCTTTTTAACGAAATAATATTTACTATGGCCCCAACTACCATCTGGCTCGCTGAGGCTATACCCCGGGCCCATATCCTTTGTCGCAATACTAGTAAGTACGGGCAGACTACTCTTCTTTTTCCCCATTATACACCACTCTAGATCTATCAAATCTACACTACTATCCGAAGAACTAACACTAGCAGAGGAGGTACTGGGCTCGGAAAGAGGGATTAGCACTCGGTTGGCGGTTACACGTCGCCTAACCATACAAGGACACTACCCCGGGCTACCCAACACAATAAGAGAATGAAAATAAGAAGCTACAAGAGGGCGACCTATAGAAGTACCAGAACCTCGGAAAAGAAAAACGGTAAAATTGACAAGAGTCCGGATAAAGAGGACTTACAAAGAGTAGAGAGGCCGGAATGGAGAAAGCAAGAAAAACCGAAGCGACGATAGCCCGGAGATTAGGTCCTCAGAGAAGCAGAATAACAGCAGCAAATCAAAAACTTGTAAAAGACAAAAGTGAGGAAGGCGGCCACTATTTATAGGCAAACCCTGAATCTCTACCGCCAGAGACACGTGGCGGCCCAAAGTTTTAGCCTACTATCTCCAAAACTCGGAGATAGTGGATGACAGCTGTTTTCCAAAATATATATATATATATATATATATATATATATATATATATATATATATATATATGTCCTCTTCAAGACAAGCAAGCCTTCGAGGTACAATAACCCTAACCCCGGAGGTGTGCACCTCAGCGAACACCCCGGGCCTGGAGGCAACCAAAAACGAATATTTCTTCTAAGTCACCCAAAGTCATGAAACTTTGGACTTGTGAAGATAACTCTGAAAACCCTAGCCCCGGAGATGCTCTTTCCAGCACACACCCCGGGCCGGGGGGCAGCCAAAGACAAAATTCCCTTTGAGACAAAGAGAAGCTCAAGTACATTTGCTACTCCCCCATCCGGAAAATCCGCATGCGGGAGTGGGGGGCAAATGATAGGCTAAAAATAGCCCAGATCCAACCAGGCCCAGCTTCAGGCCCAAAAGCAACAAACAATCCAACTAAAGAGAATGAGAACAGCCCAGCCCAAGCCAGTGGGCCCCGGGCCCGGAGTCCCAACCCCGGAGTAATGGACCCCAGAGTGATGACACCTTGAACACGTGGCAGCCCAGCTCGGCCGATATCCCCACACGTGGCGCTGACCAGCATTAAAGTCCAAACGACAACATGTGTCAAATCATGTACTCAACAATACTGCCACACTCCAGTCAACGGTCCCCACAAATAAAGACGCGTGTCCTACATCCCGGGAATCCAGCATCTTGTCCCCCGGATCCGACAGCTAGGAGTAAAGGTAACAGACCCCTAAATCCTAACCCTAGGGCTATAAATACCCCTAGAGTGTAGGGTTTAGGGGTTAGACATTATTACATACCTGCACACATTTATTACTTTCGTGATACTCTACTTGATTATTACCTTCCAAAGCCAACTCTCATTCTCACGCCGGAGGCACCTCGGGACCAAACCCCCCTCCGGTGTTGTTTTGCAGACACCCCACTACAGCTACACCACTTCCGAGGCAGGAGTTGGCGAGGAAGTACCCGATCAAGTTTCAGAGTTATCAATATTCAGAGTTTTGAGGGTTTGAATGAGATGAAAAAAGAGGCGGAGAAGAAGGTTATTGGTTCGATGAAGGTTGTTGATTCTGAGGAGGATAAGATGAAGGCTGTTGATTCCGATGTGGAGGAGAAGAAGAAGGCTGTTGATTCCGATGTGGAGGAGAAGAAGAAGACTGTTGATTCCGATGTGGAGGAGAAGAAGAAGGTGGTTATCGAGTCTGAGAAGGAATCCGAATCCGAATCAGATTCAGAGTCATCGGATTCAGAGGATGAAGATATCAAAAAGTCAGGAGGCGAAGATTATGACTGGGATGGGTTTCCGGAATTTCTATGTCCTCCCGAGCTATCCGAGTCCGAAGATGATCTTATTCGCGATTCCAGATCGTGGTTTCAATTATGTGTTAAGGAAGGGCCGAACCATAACCAATCCTAGAAGACCTCTAAGAACTTACCGTCCTCGTAGTCGAAAAGGTAGTGAATCAGTACTCTATAACCTCCATTGCCCCCTTATTCTTTTAACCAAAATGGCTCTTGCTCGCTGTAATGAAATTTGGGGTACAAGTTATGAATATGTCGGTTTGGTCAAGGCTTACAAAGGTGTTTTCCAGTTCACCGTCCGTTTCAAAGCTTGCTTGAAAGATCAACCTCCCATCGACTTTCAAACTATTGTTCATAAGGCTATTCCAGAAAAACCCAAACCTGGCAAAAAACGACGCAATTGTGATGTGCATGTCAAGTTTGTCTACCCTCTGCCTGCCAAATCCAAGTCCAAATCCACCTAAGGTTTGCCAATTTATGGCCGTTAGTTTATTGGAATTTTATGGAATATATGCTGGAAATTGCAGTCTTGTACCTATATTGGATTTCCTGTGTTTGCATGTATATATTTGTTTGCATACTCTACTGAATCTTTGCAGATTATGGTACATGGATTATTAGTAACACTAGTCCTGAATGTTTCCATATATGGCTTGCCATTCTACTGTGTGTACAGGTCTAGCGTAATGTTTAGTTAAGCTGTGGTCGGTCTTTCTGGTAATGTCTATATGGCTTGAATGCATGTTTCTCAAGCTCCATTAACATAATTCGCTAGAAAATAACGTTGTCCAAGACTAACAGCTTCTAGTAGTATGACATTGTATGCAGTTGCCTTCTATTTTTCGTTGATTAAAATTCACTGTCATGATTGAAAGAGCCATCTATATCTAGTGTATAAGTTATGCTGGTAGTGTTTTACCTACTTTGAGGTTTGTGTGTGCTTATTATTTCCACATGCTTTCTTGTAGCTTCCATTACTTTTTTTTTGGATTAATAATCTACTAAATCTTTATTTCATTCTTAGTAGTTAATTAAACCATGTGTGTGCTGATTTGACTGTTGAAGTTCTGGACTGTGTTAGCTTTAATAAGGTCATGAATCTGTAAATTGATTGACGTGACATAGGCACTGCTTGTGTTTTTGCCTGTATTTCGAAAAGTGGATATACAAGTTAATTCTTGTAATTTGTTATGGAGTAGACAAATCTGTTATATTTATAGTCCCTTCGGCATGTCATTTTGTTCCACTGTTGCGAATGTGTTCCAATTTGTTATGAAGTAAAAGATTAATTCAAAGATCTTCCCTTGAGCCCTCAAGTCAATTTGTTATGAAGTAAAAGATTAATTCAAAGATATCTTCCCATGGCTCCCATAAATTAGTCGTGTAGGTTGTAGCTTGATGAATAAAATTGCAACCACAAGGAAAGCAAGATTTTTAGCAATTAAATGTCTGTATCTGTATTTTGTGCATAGACGTCGTGGTTGGATTGAGGTTCTTGTTATGAATTTCTTTTATGTACTTTTTGTCTTTGTATCTGAAAAACTGATCAAACATGCCTTTCGGTAACTCTATTAGTTATACTGTTTTTGCTGGACAATTTTTACATTTAGTTACTACACTGTTGGTGAATAGTTATAGATGATTTCTTAAACATTCTTAATGTAGTGGCTGAGTTTTTCCATTTGCTTCCTTGCTAAATTATGTAATATGAATATATGATAATGTAGAATGGGTACATTAGTGCTGTATTTTGTAGTCACACATTATTTTGACTGTAACTTACTTGACTCATATAATGTAACAAGCAAGAAATGATAAAGGACATAAAACATTTTAAGAGCATACTTGTGTTATGAAACTTTCAGTTCAACATGTGTGTTGTGCCTGCTGACTCATGCTTGTGATCCAGTCTATTTAATTGATGTGATCAACTTTTCTGCTTCCTTCAATAATGATAGGTTATCCAGGAGCCCTTATGCTTGACAATAGAATACCACTTTTCCACAACAAGATTCTTACTAATAGTAGCTGAACACATGCTTTTGTCATTATTTTTGTAATTTGTTTCATGAAACGCTTCTATTTATGGCTGAGGTTTTGTATTACTTCCTTGCAACATTTGCCAATACAAGTAATATACCATATTATTTCTCTTGGTAGTCTAGAGTTTCTGTGCTGTGGTTCATAGCTACCAGGATTAAAAGTAACAATAGTTCTGTTTATTTCTTTAAAAACTCTTGTTAAATAATATGGCTTGTCATTCTACTGTGTGTCTTATTGCTAAGTCGGTCTTTTTCCCTCTAGTGTCTATATGCTTGATTTTGATTCTCATTTGAAGGACTGGATAGTGAATACTGTTTAGGGATTTGGAATCGCTGCTGCATCTTTAACCAACTCTGCTGCTAGATGGGTGGTGCAGGCAGGAATGAAGCCATTAGAGGACTGTTCACTTTTTGCTGTGTTCTCATAACCGGACCGGGCATCGAACCGGAAGCCCTACTGGTTATTGGTTCGATTGGTTCAACCGGCTCGACCAGTGGTTCAACCGGTGTGACGTCATAATTATGTAATATATAATTATATATATTTAATATTATATATATATATATATATAATTATATATATTTAATATGATATATATATATAATTATATAAATATATAATACAATATGAAAATTATGAATAAATTTTGTAAAAAACCTGTTTTTTTTCTCATAAACCGGTTTTTTTCTCATAAACCGGTTTTTTTCAGATTGTACCGGTTTTTTTCAGACCTCATAAACCAATTTCTTTTCAAAAAACCGGCCACCGGTCCGGTTCGGTACCGGTTTTGTCCGGTTTTTGGCCGGTTCTGACCGGTTTTGAACAGGAGAACTGGAGGACTGGTTTTATGGGTGAACCGAACCGGACCAGCCACCGGTTAGCGGTCGGACCGGTTGAACCGGCCGGTCCGGTCCGATTTTAATAACACAGACTTTTTGTGTAATGCAATGTAGTTGAACTCGTTATTTTAATTTATGTAAAAACTTGGTTTGTATGCAAACTTGGCCGAAATGTTGGATCAATGTGAACTTGTTGGACATATACAATGTTGTTGCTTTCTTTTTCTTTATCTTATCCTCATCGTCATTCTTTATAGCTACGCTTCATTTTGTTGAAAGAATTGAAGTGGTTTGGTCATCCAGAAATGACAAGTTTCTATGACTATAGCAGTTGTTAGGAAAGGAAAGAGTTGATGTTGCGTGGTTGCTAAAACTTGTCCTAGAGAAAGTAAATGCATTGTGCATTGATATCAGGATGAAAGTTGATTTGAGGCCTTAAATCTTTTTTTTTTAATTTAGCTTGTTTGAGTAGTAGGTTTTTGAGGCCTTAAATCTTTTTTTTTTAATTTAGCTTGCTTGAGTAGTAGGTTCTTACTCCAGATGTTTATTAATTTGCAATGTTGTTATAGGTAGGGCTGATTATTCGGTTATAATCGAATTACCGAATACTGAAATAACTGAAATATCGAATAAGCCAAAAATCATAACCGAATCAAGAATCGAAATAATTTCGATTATTTAACCGAACCGAAATTTTTATTTCTGTTAAAACCAAATACCGAATTAAATAACCGAATTATAAAAAAAATGAATTTTCTAGAAATTCTTAGAACGTGAAATAAAAATAGTCATACATGAAGCCAGCAACAAGGTTACAATGATCATAAATTCATAATAATAAATATAAGTCTAGATTCTAGATTGTTTTTTAACAAAATAAAAAAGGGGTACTTGATCAAGTAATATCTGAGAACCAAAGTGCTTTCATGTCGGGCCGTTTAATTTCTGACAATGTAATGATTGCATATGAGGTAATGCATACGCTGAAAAGAAAAAGAAGAGGGAAAGATGCCTATATGGCTTTAAAGCTTGATATGGGCAAGGCTTATGACCGCATCGAATGGAGTTATCTGCAAGCTATTCTCACGAAAATGGGATTCAAGGGTGAGTGGGTGCATCTGATTTTGCAGTGCGTCAAGACAGTATCATACCAGATAGTGCATGCTCGAAGAGAAATAGGTCCAATTCTGCCAACTCGAGGGCTACGCCAAGGGGACCCCTTATCTCCTTACTTGTTCATATTGTGTGCAGAGGGGCTTTCGGCAATGCTTAATAAGTTTGAAAGCCAGAAGTTGATTCATGGTGTTAAAGTCTGTAAACGAGCTCCGCCAATTAATCACATGTTGTTTGCGGATGACTCGTATCTCTATTGTAAGGTAGGAGAGTGCGAAGTGTATAGAATTATGGAGGTCTTGGGAAAATTTGAATTGGCTTCAGGGCAAAAGGTTAATCGAACGAAATCTTCGATATTTTATAGCACAAACACAAGCACAGAGGCAAGACAGCGCCTTGGTAATATCTTGCAGATGGAGGAAGCGGATGACAACTGTAAGTATCTGGGATTACCAAATATGATGCAGAGAAGCAAGGTAGCCACGTTTGGTTTTTTGAAAGATAAAGTAAAGAAGAGAACGTTAAGCTGGGATGGTAAGGTTTTTTCGCAAGGGGGGAAAGAAACTCTAGTAAAGTCAGTATTACAAGCTCTGCCAACTTATGCGATGAGCGTGTGGAAAGAAGTATCTCACGTTTCTGGTGGAATACGAAGAAGGATGACAGTAGAAGCATTCACTGGATGAGTTGGGATCGGTTAAGTCGTCATAAAGTAAGTGGAGGAATGGGGTTTAGGGATTTCAGGGACTTCAATTTGGCTATGCTCGGAAAACAGGCTTGGAGGTTCATAACTAATCCCAACATTTTGGTTAGTCGATTGTTCAAGGCTCGATATTTCCCAAATGGTACGTTCATGGACTAATCCATAGGGAGTAACCCCAGTTTCGTGTGGCGAAGTATATTGGAAGCAAAGAAAGTGATTTTTGCAGGTATGAGGTGGAAGATCGGATCGGGCAACTCGGTTAATATTGTAGGACAGCCTTGGCTGTTAGACGATAGCAATCCGTTCATAACCTCCAATCCTCAAGGGTTGGAAAATCATAAGGTTAGTGCTATTATGTCCATGGAGTATAGAGGGTGGGATGAGGAGATTTTGAGTGATATGTTCAATACTAGAGATCAGCACTGCATTAGGATGATAAATTTAAGTGAGAACTCGAATGAAGATGTTGCTTATTGGAGTAAAGAGACAACGGGGCAGTATTCAGTTCGCAGTGCGTATAGGCTGTTGCAAGCTCAAAAACATAGCTGGAGGCAGGATGATCAGAGTAGTTTATGGAGGAAAACCTGGAGAATAAAAGCACCACCAAAGGTTTTGAATTTCATGTGGAGGTCGTTGTCGAACTATTTGCCTATGATGAATATGCTGCAGAGAAACGTGTCAGTGGAACCTCTATGTCAAGTGTGTAGGATGGGTGAAGAAACAGTCGAGCACATTTTGTGTAATTGTGCGTTGGCAGTACAATGTTGGCAAATTATTCTCCCTCAGGTGCTCATCAATAACTGCAACAGTTTGTTCCAGTGGTGGGAGAAAGTGATGGAGGTGTGTGATAATGAAAAAAGAGCAGAGATAGCGACAGTTTGTTGGTCGATTTGGAAGGCAAGAAACGAGTTAGTATGGAATAAAAAGTATACTCGAGTAAATGTCGTCATTGCAAGAGCTAAGCAGTATCTTCTACAATGGAAGTTAGCCCAGAAGCAAAAACCACAGTCTCAATACCCTTATTTTGTTGAGGGAGATGGGAAGGAACTTTTGCAGAGTACAGTGCATCAGGCATGGGTCTGGTTATTCGAGATAGTACAGGACAGGTCATACAAGCGAGAACGAAGTGCAGTATGGGGCGGATTTCAGCTGATATGGCGGAGGCTATGGCCGTGAAGGAGGCGTTAAGTTGGATCAAGAATGAAGGCTGGAGTAAGGTGGTGGTGGAGACAGATTGCTTGACGGTTGTTCAAGCAATTCGAAGCAAAGCTCCGCTGCAATCACCCCTCGGAGGTGTTATTCACAGTTGTCGGGATTTGTTAGGTAGTCTAAACACAGTGTCTCTATTTTTTGTTAAACGGTCTGCTAATATGGCGGCACACGAGTTAGCTCGGTTGTCATATTCACTCCCAGATCGCGTTTTCGATAGGACTTCTATTCCTATTGGGGTCAAAAATGTATTGTTAAGTGATTTATCGTATGAATAAAAATTGCATTGTTTGTCAAAAAAAAAAAAGAACATAACAGCAAAAAGCAGATGCTCCTGAATCCTGAGTACTGTTCAATGTACTAACCAAAGCATTGATCAATGACCCATTTTTTTTCATCAAGAATTTATAGCATTAGTGCATTGCAGAAATAGAAAAAAAAAAGTGCAGAAAAAGAACAGAGCAGTGCTGAAAAACAGAATAAGAACATCAAAGTCCAGAGACCAGAAAATTTAAAATTAAATATATATATATATATATATATATATATATATATATATATATATATATATATATATATATATATATATATATTTAAAATATATATAATACATCATCGATTAAAATATAAGGGTCCTGGTCCCTGACAATCGTTTGTCAGGGACCAGTTATTTAACAATCGGTTCCACAGCCGTTGGATCGTTGATCCAACGGCTAAGATTAAAAAAAAAATTTACTGTCCGCTATAATTTTCCGCGGATAGGCAATCTGCCTATCCGCGGAAAATTATAGCGGACAGTAATTTTTTTTTGTAATCCAGGGGGGCGTTGGATCAACGATCCAACGGTTTAGAAACCGATTGTTAGATAAGCCGTCCCTGACAAATGATTGTCAGGGACCAAAACCCAAAATATAATACTAGAGAGAACCCCTTTAAAAGGAGAACTTAGAAAACTAAATTAAAATATAACACATATGGTATGCAAACTGATCGTTGGGAGATGGAGAAAAATGTGGTGAAATTAGATTTTAAAAAAATATCACCGATTGACGGAAAAAATCAAATTAAAAATGGGGGGAATTAGGTGTGATTGTGTGTGTGAGGGTGTATTTAATTAGTGTGTGGGTGTCCCTGGCGGGGCCATTGATTATAATACATCCAATGGTTAGGATTAGTACCTTAGTTTTCTTCAAAAAATGAGTTTTTTTTTAGCCACACCCTATATATATATATATATATATATATATATATATATATATATATATATATATATATATATATATATATATATATATATATATATATATATATAGGCTAGTGGTCAAATAGAAACCAATCTTAGAATAGAAACTAGAAACCAACACTAAATAAATTATATTTCATTTATTTTAATGGCCCCGCCAGAGGCACCTTCACAAAAAGTGTTTAAAATTATTGGCCCCATCCAGCAAAAAATAAAAAAAATATTGTTCACGCCGCTGACGTCACTGCCACGTCAGCAGTGAACAGTAATTTTTTTTCCTGGATGGAGCCTAGAATATTATGAACTTTTTGTATTGGGGTACCCCTAATTTGGTCATTAGATTAGCTTGAAATATTTAATTTAGGTTTAGTTTCTAGTTTCTATTCTAATTTAGTTTCTATTAGAACAAGACCCTATATATATATATATATATATATATATATAAGTATGGGTGCCCTTTCATAGCCATCGTTGGTTGAAAAAAGTTCCACAACCACCAACTTGTACACTGCCGCAATGAACACTTGCGGAAGGAAAATAAAAAAAAAAAAGGGTGCCGCAATGAACGCATGCGGCAGGAAAACTTTAAAAAAATTTAATTTATGTAGAGTCGATCTCAGGTATTTCACCAAAGATAACACCAACATAACCACTACACCAAACAAACTTATTTGTAATTTAATTCAAAACAAAACGGTATTAAATTTTATTTTACGTTTTTATACTTTTATTTTTATTATTTATTAAAATTAAAAATATTGGTAAATTAATACATTATAAAATATAAAAATGTTTATAAAATTTGAATTACTACATAAAATTTTAAATAAATTGTTATAGTTTTATATTTAATAAAAGTAATAAAAAATAATAAATTAATAAAAGCTGTTAATTTGAAATATAGAAACAAGTAAAAATATGAAATTACGTTTTTATCCTCCAAGTTGCTGCCGCAACGATACATAGCGGATGAATGAAAATCTGAAATTACTTGTTTACCCTTATTACTACCGTAACGAATCATTGCGGATGCATAAAAATATGGAATTACTTTTTTACCCTTAAATCTATATAATTAAATAATTGAGTAACAAAATATATATGGAATAAGTAAAAATATGGAAGGATGCATAAAACTATATAGTTGAGTAACAAAATAATTGGTTGAACAAAAAAGGAGTTTAGGGACATTTGGTCTCATCATCAATATTGGGTGTGCACCAATAAACATAGGGTGTGCACATATCACCTCCTTTCTTTTTTTGGATGAAAATAAGACGAGAACAAGTTACCGTGCCATGGTGTAATAGGAGAATCTATATATTATAAATTGCTGGATAGCCCTTTCCTCAGGTTCGGGATCCATATTCAAGTTTGATAGATATCCATGATCCATTATAGTAGTAAATTATATGCTTAGGATTAGGTTCGGGATCCGTTTATATTACCCATCCAGTTATATGATATGATCCATATTTTAAAATATATTGACCCCATATTATATAAAATACACATCATGACAAACCACAAATTATTTTCTTGCCAAAAATTATTTCCTTGATAATACCAAAAATTGTTAACAAATGATTTTGATTGGTTATAATTATAATGGGCCCGCCAGGACCATCCAATTAAAATATTCCAAAATGCCAAATAATTATTTCCTTCACAAAATACGAATTATTGCCAAACATTATTTCCTTTCTAACAATTGTCAATTTTTGTTGGCAGTTGTTATTATTAATGCCAAATAATTGGTTATAATTATAATGGGCCCGCCAGTACCATCCAATTAAACATCCTTGCCAAAAATTATTTCCTTGACAAAACACGATATTATATAAAATACACATCATGACAAACCACAAATTATTTTCTTGCCAATAATTATTTCCTTGATAATACCAAAAATTGTTAACAAATAATTTTGATTGGTTATAATTATTTTCTTACCAAAAATTATTTCCTTAATAGCTTCCTTGATAACTTCCTTAATATCAAATAATTGGTAATAAATTTTGGTACCCATTTTAGTACCTTTAATTACTCAAATAATTGATATTATATAAAATACACATCATGACAAATCACAAATCATTTTCTTTCCAAAAATTATTTCCTTGATAACTTTTTTGGCATCCATATTCAGGTTTGATAGATATACATGACCCATTATAGTAACCCATCCAGTTATATGATATGATCCATATTTTAAAATATATTGACTCGATATTATATAAAATACACATCATGACAAATCATAAATTATTTTCTTGCCAAAAATTATTATTTGTAGTACTACTATCATTTTTCATTTCTACATTATAACACTACACATAATTTATTAAAATTTAAAATAAATTTTATTTAAAATATGAACTCCCGTGTGCGAAGCACGGGCATTAAACTAGTTTTTTTAAGTAGTCGAATCTGCCAACCTGTGTAGTGATTATCAGACCGAGTGGAGGGGAGGAGAGGAGAGAGAAAAGCTATTGGAGTCTCCCCTACTCCCCTGTCGCAATGAGGCGTTGCGGATAGCCATAATTTTTTTTTATTTTTTGTTTTTTGATATTAAAAATTGGAAAAATGATAAAATTACAAATTATTTCAATTGTTAAATATAAAATTCGAGAAAAATGAAAAAAAATATTTTTTTCCCAAAATTTTATTTTAAAATTTGACAAAATTTGCATTTATAAATCGAAAAAAACATAAATTATATTTTATTCCTAATAAATAATTTAAAATTCGAGAAAAATGGAAAAAATTATTTTTACCAGTTTTTTAAACTAAAATTCGAAATAAAGGATTAATTTAAAATATAATTTGGTGTTTTTTCGAATTTTAAAGCAATAATTATAAATAAATAATTTAAAATATTAATACTTAAAAAAATATTGAAATATGAGCGGAATTCATTTCGCATTCATATATGAACGGTTGCTAAAACTAATAGATGTGGCATTCCTAGCCGAGTGGGTTGTTGCGAATCGAAACTAAGAAGTTAAGCGTGCTTGGGTTAGAGCAATTTAGGATGGGTGACCCCCTGGGAAGTTTCCTTTTTCCAATTTTTTTTTTAAGTTTGCTCAAAAAAATTAGATAATAATTTTTTTGAATTACTAAATTATTTTTTCCTGGGACATTTGGATTAAAATATAATTTAATCACTTTGAGTATATGATTTTTAAATTGAATATTTGGGAAAAGAGAGAATTTTTTGGAGCAAAATTAAAAAAAAATAAAAATTGGAAAAGGGAACTTCCGAGGGGGTCACCCATCCTAGATTGCTCTAGTCCAAGCACGCTTAACCTCGAATTTTCGATTCGCAACAACCCACTCGGCCAGGAATGCCACATCTGTGACTTTTAGCAACTGTTCATATATTAATGCGAAATGAATTCCGCTCATATTTCAATATTTTTTAAGTAATAATATTTTAAATTATTTATTTTCAATTATTGCTTCAAAATTCCAAAAAAAAATAAAATTATATTTTAAATTAATCCTTTCTTTCGAATTTTAGTTTAAAAAATTGGGAAAAATATTTTTTTCCATTTTTCTCGAATTTTAAATTAATTATTAGGAATAAAATATAATTTTTTCTTTTTTTCAATTTTTAAATGTAAATTTTGTCAAATTTTAAAATTAAATTTAGGGAAAAAATAAATTTTTTCATTTTTCTCGAATATTATGTTTAACATTTGAAATAAATTGTAATTTTATCATTTTTCCAATTTTTAATATCAAGAAATAAATAATAATAATAAAAAATTATAGCTATCCGCAATGTCTCATTGCGGCAGTAATAAATAATAAAATTGGCTATCCGCAACGCCTCATTGCGGCGGGGGAGAGTGCAGTAGTTTTTCTCTCTCCTCCCCTGTTTTCCCCTGATTTTAACCTAGTTTTTTTTAATTATTTAACTCATAATATTTCAATTAAAAATTGGAAAAATGATAAAATTATAATTTATTTCAAATGTTAAATGTAAAATTCGAGAAAAATGAAAGAATTATTTTTTTCCCAAAATTTATTTTAAAATTTAAAAAAATTGATAAAATAAAATTCTATTCCAAAATTTACGAAAAAATTCCTTTTTATTTGAATTCACCCAAAAATATTTATTTAATCGAATAAATGTTGAAAAAATATATTTTTTTAATTGAATTGGAGATAATACAAAATATTTAGAATAAACATGAAAAGAAAATTTTAATTCATTAATAATAATTTTGGAGGGGGGAAAACATCAAAATACAATTTTTATTTAAAAAAATTTCTTCGGAGATTCGGTACCCTCCTTCTTCTTCCGTCTACGGATATTCATCTCCATGCCCGTACAATTTCCTCAAATAGGCAATCTCCATGTTAGCCTCTTTCAAGGCTTCTTCGAGGTTTTCGACTTTTACCTCCAAATCAACAACTTTATCTTCAAGAAGCTTGATTTCTCTCTTGGTTTCTACCAACTTTGCTTTTAAACTAGCATTCTTCTCATTTTTAGAATCCATGATTTACTCTTTGTTGCTAGAGAGAAAAATGATAAGAATATTAGAATATGAAATTTTAGGTTGAGGGTGTGAGTATTTATAGAGAAAAATTTTCAAAGTAAAATTTTTTCAACATTCAAATTCAAAAAAAAAAAAATTAATGTAACTTGAAAATAACATTTGAATTTTTGGGAATGTAAGTTGAATACATGGAAGACTGTGTAAAACTGGTGTGTGTACCCTGCCGCAAAATTCAAAATATAAAATTATAAAATTCCAATTTATTTCAATTGTTAAATATAAAATTTGAGATAAATAAAAATTATTTTTTCCCAAATTTAAATATGTTTTTCCTAATATTCGAAAAGCTGGAAAAAAAAAATTAATTGAAACTAGTACAAATGCATGGATTGCATATTAATACCTTACATTGAAAATTAAGATTATAAATAATAAAAATAGTTTCAAATATTACAGAATACAATTGAAACTAATTGTCAGGACAATTTCTTCTATCATGGTTTGCTCCTACCAACCCACTTTTTCCGCACTTTCGTTGCGTGGTTGTTGAAGTTGACGTTTCAATACCACTTTTATATCTTGCCGCTTTCTTTCGTCCCTTAGTTTGTGACATTGGAGGATCGAATATCGGATCATGATCCCAATCTTCTTGAGGAAACGACTCGTTCATTTTTTCGGTCTTATCTTCTTGTGGAAAAGCAATTTCCACGTGACACCTCTCTCGCTCAATCAAGCTCATCACGTAGTTGAAACGTGGGACGGAACAACTACCAACAGCGCCTAAATTTTGAAATGATTTGCACAATGCACTATACCTTGATGCTTGTGATTCACCAACATTACCAAGAACGGGAGGGGTATAAGGTAGAGGTCCGTCAATTTTGTTGCCATTTTTTGTCCACTTAGACATGATGTAATCATTCGGTATACGTATTTTTTGTTTCATGTCTAGGTAACGGATCATGTGTTTACAAATCATCCTGGAATGTTCAAATTGCATACAAACACATTCAATCTTTCCATCAATATGGGCCGTCAACCGATAGCTTCTTCTACTATCCTCCGGCACGGTAGACTTCTCAACCACGAACATTTTAAATAAATGACATCCACCTTTAGTTTTCGTCACGACATAAGATGTACTTTTTAGAAGCTCATTTTGAAAACGCCTAAACATCTCTTTCGTGTAAATTTCGGATGCATGAATTTCCAAGGATGATTGCAATACTAGTCTCATTTCCCTTTCTTCGCTCTCGTAGTCACTTTTAACCTCCCTAAGATATTGTGCCTCCAAAGTCTTTTGGGAATTCTCAATGAATTCTTTCAAACCGGTAGATGCTTGCACATATTCATCAAAAAATGGATTCATTGATTCGCTTCTAGAGGTAGTGGTCATACCGGCGGCAAAATGCGACTTTGTGTAAGCACCAATCCATTGATGTCTCATGCGATACATTTCATTTAACCAAACATGATCCTCAAGTTTGTTCTTCTCGACCAATTCCTCCCATCTACCTTCAAATTCCGTGGGTGAAAACGACTTGTACACACATGCATTAAAATCCGTTTTGAATTCCGGTTATTTGGGGTACAAACTAGATAACTTCTCGGGAAATTTACTACTTATATGCTATGTACAATATAAGTGATTTGTTTCGGGCATAACCTTGGCAATCGCATTTCCCAAAGCAATGTCTTGATCGGTAATTATTGTAGTGGGAGGTTTGTTGTCAACGGATTCCAACCAAGTTTCTAAAACCCATTGATAAGAAGTCTCGGTCTCATCTCTCATGAGTGCAAATCCAAACAAAATATTTTGGTAATGGTGGTTCACCCCCGTAATAGGTATGAAAGCCATACAATACCTATTCGTTCGATAAGTTGAGTAGAACGTCACCACATCACCAAAAAATTCTTGTAAGCGCTCATGCATCGAGGATCAACCCACACCAAACCTTTAACACGATTCTTGTTATCCACATCCACTCGATAGAAGAAATGACCGAACGTATTCTCTTGTTGTAACTTTCGTAACAAGACCAAGCCACACTCCGCATCACCGGAATCAAACACTCGGTGCCGAATATCCCGTATGACATTACGTACATCTTGATTAGAAAACCCTAAATTTTCAATGCCTCAACATGTCTCACCAAGATATTTCATCACTTTACTCGTCTCGATCCCCGATTTGTTAAACAACTCAATCAATGATCGGGTGATCGGATCGATGTTGCGCGATGTTTGAAAAAATTGTCGCTTATCCGGTGTTACCATGTCATGATTGTGTTTCAAATCAACCAAAGTTACCTTCCATTTGTTTACATTCACTAGGTGACATACGTACATTCGAGCACGACATTTCGTTCGTGGATCTACATCCCTAATGCGTCGTTTTCCTTTATCACGATAATCCGATTCCGATGCTACTCTTCCACCCTTCTTACAAATAAACAAACGGGATGATGGATCATGACTCCGTTGATGTTTATGAGTATTCCTAATTATTATCTCGAATCCGACATTTCGACCATAATTTCTATAAAAACTTTCCGCCTCATCTAATGTATCGAAAATCATTCCAACACAAGGCACAACCTTATTAACATCCGCAAATGTAAAATCACAATTTTGGTTTCCAATATCCTCATCATCATCATTTTTTCCCATCCTAACATCCTCATCATCAACATTTTTTCCCATCCTAACATCCTCCTCATCATCAATTTTTTCCATCCTAATATCCTCATCTCCTTCATCATCATTTTTTCCCATCCCAAATTTCTCATCTTTTTCATCATCACCATCACTAATAATTATCTTGTTTTTACTCCTTCCACTATCATTTTTTTCCCCACCAACATCATCAACATTCATTTTATCTTTATGAACATTGTAATTCACTCTACTTTTATGAACACTACTATAATAATTATCAATATCTACATCATCAACGAATAATTTACGAGAAACATGATTTTTTTTAACGGGCGGCGTAACATAATCATCACCATTACGTTCACTAGATGAACTAGAAGAGCTAAATAAAAATGAAGCCATTGAATAGAGCACTAACCTTAATTTTGGATGAATTTTTGAGCTCCAAACCCTTGAAATTCGTTTGTGTTTTCTGCTGTTTGAAAAAAAGGAAATTGAAAAAAAAAACAAATTCTGTAACCTTAAAGGAAACAGATTTCACGCCTACCGCAATGTTTCATTGCGGCAGAAAGCCTTAAATGCCAACTGCCGCACTGAAACATTGCTGCAGGTGGTTCATTTATTACCAGCCAACAACCATAATTAATGTCTTAAAATTTTTCTGAGCCACAACGAAACATTGCGGCAGGAAAAACTACCGCAATGGCTCCTTGCGGCAGTAATTTAAGATTTTTTCTTTTTTTTTGTTTTATTTTTAAATCTTCAAATATGCATCAAAATAATAAAATATATTAATTTTAACTTTAAAGTATCTTTAATAATGTATTATGGATATTTTTTACATGTTATGTAGTTTAAATAATGATGGAATGACATGTACATCTCAATCTTAGATAACTATTGAAAAATAAATCAGGATGTTAACATTTTTTGTTATTTTTTCCATTTAATATAAATTTTTTCTTAACGCTTTCATTCATTTTAACTTACATTAATGTTTTATGCTATTTTTTTCATTTTTAAGATTATAATAATATATATTATCATTATTTTCAAGTTTTGACTTTACATAACATTTTTTCCCTAAATTTGTTTTAAAAATTAATTAATTAATAATTTAAATGTCTCATGGTTGGAAGTCATTCCCATGTTCATTAACCCGCCTATACACATTTTATATGTTATTATCTATTAATTTACTATTTTTTATTAATTTTATAAATATATATATATCAAATTACAATAATGTAAAATAATATGTAAGATAATTTTGCTTAAACTTGCAAGAGTACAAGTTGATGGAATAGCAAAATGTTTGTTTTATTTGGAAAAGGTCAAGAGTTCGAATCCAAAAAAATGGAAAAGGTTTGTTTTAATTTACTAGTTTTTATTAATTTTATAAATAAATATATATCAAATTAATAATGTAAAATAATATGTAAGGTAATTTTTCTTAAATTACAAGAGTACAAGTTGGTGGTGCGGCAAAATGGTTGTTTCATTTGGAAAAGGTCAAGAACTCTTGACCTTTTAGAAATTATACAAAACTTTTCCCATTCCACCAACTTGTACTCTAGTAATTTAAACAGTATTATCTTATCTTTTATTTAAAATTATTAATTTGATATTTATTTATTTATTTATAAAATTAATAAAAAAAAGTAAATTAAAACAGTTTTAATTTACTATTTTTTATTAATTTTATAAATAAATATATATCAAATTAATAATTTTAAATAATAGATAAGATAATACTGTTTAAATTACTAGAGTACAAGTTGGTGGAATGGGAAAATTTTTATATAATTTCTAAAAGGTCAAGAGTTCGAATCCAAACAAATGCTACGTTTTTTTAATTAAACAAATAATAATACTGCCGCAATGAAGGATTGCGGCAGTTTTATATAATATTATATTTTATATATTTCGTTAATTTCGGTAATTTCGGCTATTTCGGTAAAAAAACCGAAATACCGAATAACACAAAAACCATACCCGAATAAAAACCGAAATATTTCGGTTCGATTAACCGAACCGAATTATTTCGATTATTTCGTTTCGATATTTAATTAACCGAACTGAATGCTCAGTCCTAGTTATAGGCTATGACTAGTAGGTAGAAAGTTAAGGTTAATCATTAACGGTGAACGAATCATTTTTAGTATATGTTATTTTATTATTTATACTAGCTTATAACCCGTGCAATGCACGCGCTTCTTGTATTATATTATTAATTTTATTTAATATTATAATTACGTTTTTATAAAATAATTATTTTCAATAATTTTTTAATTTTAATTTGATATAATTTAATATACTCATATTTACGGATTATACTAATGTTTCCTTATTCTAAACAACATATACGATTTTTAATATATTTTATTAATAATTGAGAATATGGTGTGATATTTTCGGGAATATATTAATGATTGTAAGATTTGTTGTAAATTAAAAAGGTAACGTGTTTTAATTATAAAGGAAATATTAATGATTTTTTTTTGATGAAAGGTGATAATTCAATACATAAAAGCCATACGGCATCTACAAGAATGATCGAATCGATCAATCATAGAATAGGATGACATGCTCGTCTTCACAATCAAAATGAGACAAATAAGCAGATGTCTGAAATAAATGATATGTCTATAGATACTCGCTCTACGCTCCATATCTTCGCCAAAATCCGTTTGAGCTAACGACCACAAATGAAGTTCCGACCAAACTCTTATCGTTGAATCCGAACCAACTCTCACAAAATAAGGAGAGAAATCCACACCTCTCACCAAGGAGAGAAAAACCACACCTCTCACCAAGGAGAGAAATCAAATTGAACTTACAAAAAATTGAAATTACACAGAAAAATCAAATTAAAACAAATCTTAGATCTATAAAACGGAACCCCAAAAACTAGAGAAACCAGACCACTCTTGAGACCGAAGATCCACCAAGAATCTAGGAAGAAATCGAGGATCCACCACAAATCGGAGAAGAAAAATCCGGAAACTCCGAGGATTCAGATCTAATCACAAGGATAACTAATTATTGAAGAAAACAAGAAGAAAAAGCAAGGAAATCGGGCCTCCGGTCGGTGGAGGAGCCACCGCCGGAGGAAAATGGAGGCAGAGAAGGTTGTTTTAAGGAGAGAGAAGAGAGAGAGTTTAGCTGAGGAGAGAGAAGAGAGAGATCATTATTTTTTCGGTCAGCCTCAAAGGAAATATTAATGATTGAAAGATATGATACGATTGATCTTTTTAGGTGTTTAATAAAGGTAATATCTTCACCTAAAAGTAAATGTGAAAAAGGTAATCGACTGATTACCATTAATTATATTATGTTATTATTTATTTTAGGTGTTATATTTTTTCTGAAAATTATGGTGTGATATTTTCGGGTATATATTAATGATTGTAAGATTTGTTTTAAATTAAAAAGGTAACGTGTTTTAATTCGGAAAAAATAGTAAGATTTGTTTTAATTTGAAAACGTAACGTGCTGAAAATTATGGTGTGATATTTTCGGGTATATATTAGTGATTGTAAGATTTGTTTTAAATTAAAAAGGTAACATGTTTTAATTCGAAAAAAATAGTAAGATTTGTTTTAAATTAAAAATGTAACGTGTTTTAATTCAAAAAAAATATTAATGATAGAAAAATATGATACGATTGATGTTTTTGGGTGTTTATAAAAGGTAATTTGTTCAACTAAAAGTAAATGTGAAAAAGGCAATCAACTAATTACCATTAATTTTATTATATAAATGTTAAAAAGGCAATCGACTAATTACCATTAATTTTATTATGTTAATCGACTAATTACCATTAATTATAACGTGTTTTAATTCGAAAGGAAATATTAATGATGGAAAGATATGATACGATTGATGTTTTTAGTTGTTTATAGAAGGTAATATCTCTACTAATTACCTTTAATTATATTATGTTATTATTTATTTTAGGTGTATTTATTTTTCTTTATAATGAAGGTTGAATAAGTAAATTCACAAAGTACCAAAAAACAGGTACCAAAACTTTCAATGTTTCTGTTTTTATATAATAGTATAGATTTGTACTTTAATATTTTTTTATATTCTATTTAAACCTTTTTTGTTCCAAAGATGTGTCTGTTTTTAAATATTTTTAGATTGATTAGGCCCGGTGAGACTAGGGGTGAGCAAAACCGGATATCCGGTCCGGTTTTACAATTCGGATCGGATATCCGGTTTTTCGGATTATGAAAAATCTATTCCGGTTCCGGTTTAATCGGAAATCGGATATCCGTTTAAACCGGATCGGAAATCGGATAATCCGGATCCGAATTAGCTAAGTAAAATTTATTTTTGTTAGTATAAATAAATGAATTTTATTACATTTCTAATAAGTTATCGTTAACTTTACAAATGATAAATTTATTAATAAAAATTTAGATATCATCATATCATATTTTAACATTTGAATATTCATTTTTTTCCTAATTTTATTATAACCTATCATAAACTACCATTCATTTCTTTAACGAGTTCTTATAAATATTTTTTAAAAGATATGAATACTACCTTCATCCCGTTTATATTGGCCACAATTCTTTTTTTGCATGTCCCAAAAATAGTAGTCACATTTCCTAAATAAAGCAAATTAAGTATTAATAATGTTGTTTCAAAAAAAAGTATTAATAATGTTACATTTTTCAAAGTATGCAAACAATTGAGTGTAAGTATGACATTTTTCACTTGATTGCTCAATACGTGCTTTTTGATTGATGACCAATATAAACGGGATAGAGAGAGTAACACGTTAGCTCTCGAATTTATAATTTTAAGTGAAAATATTTTTAAAAGAAAATATTCTTCCATTTGCTTTGTTTTTAATTTTTTTAATATTATAACTTATTAATCAATCACTTTGAATAAAATGATTAAGTAAGAGAAAATATTTATCAAGGTTGATTTAAGAATAAATTTATTAATTTATTAATCACTTTGGACAAATTCATTATTTATTAGTGATAATTCATTACTTAATTTAATATGTTCAATGTTGAGTTATTTGTCTACAATAAATTCATTATTTATTAAATATAAAAATTATTTTTAATAGATATTAAAAACCGGATCGGATCCGGATATTAGAATTTGTTAAAAGTTATGATCCGGATCCGTATCCGAATTCATAAAACTAATCCGGATCGGATATCCGGTCCGGTTTTTTCGGATCGGATATCCTAATTTCCGGATTTTCATAATTGGATACCGGATCGGATAATCGGATAATCCAGTTTTCGGATTTTTTTGCTCACCCGGGTGAGAGATGTGTTTAATTTATAATAAAAATATGTTTGCAAATAAAATATGAAATCCAGTTAAAAGCTTGTTTTGGGTCCCCAATCAACTTTAAGTGGCTTGTTGTTGTGTTTGTACACACTTAAATTAAAGTTACAGTTAAACCTCAATAAATGAATATTCGATAAACGAATAACCTCATCAAATAAATAATTTTTTTCGGTCCCGATTTAATAGAGAAAGTGTATTTTTTACCTCGATAAATGAATAATCTCGATTAATGAATAAAATTTTTCAGTCCCGAGCGTATTCATTTATCGAGGTTTAACTGTAGTTTTAGTTCTCAAAAATTTAAGTACCCTTACTTTTTTTTAATTTATTCTTTTTCTAATATGAATTTTTATATATTTGAGTTATCTTGTATTATATTTTTTGCATCTATTTAAATTTTATACTTTTATATTATATTTAAAAAATGTAAAATTTTATTTTTTTAGTCAAGTTTTTAAAAATAAATTTACTAAGTAAAGTTAGCCAAATAGACACACCAAATTAAAATTATCACTTTTCACTTAAAATAAGCACATTAAATTATAAATAACATTTTTTAAGCTAACCCGACTATATATCTCACAAAATGAGAAATACTGTTAAGCGTTGTATACTAAAATAATTTCATAAAATGATTAACAATTTCCTGAGAAGTAAATTTTTTTTTTGAAAATTCTCTAAATTTCCACTCCTTATAAATTTATTTTTACTTCATCTCTAACTTGTGAAATAGCTATGACATTTTATGACCCTGTTAATATCATAAACTTCGAAAGAAAACTGTTGATGTGGTACTTTTTCTATTTATCTTGTAATTTTTTTTTTTGCCAAAATAAAATGCAGATTTCATTAATAACACGAAAGAGACTCAGTCGAGACAACTCCCCAACTAATCCTACAACCAGGTTGAAAATCAAATGAACGAGCTAAACAATTAGCCGTTTTGTTTCCTGACTGTTTAAACATCTGAATACAAAGATTCTTAAAATTAAAAATGACTTCCATGGCCGTCCGAGCAATCCAGCTTGCATCATTCCTGAAACCAGTAGCTTCACAATTGACCCTCACAATAATTATGTGGATATAGCAGTGTTCTGGTAGAGGTAGCAAAGGCCTCATATTATGAACAAACTTTTGTTGTGAAAGGTGAGCACATGCGATTTTCACCACCGTCCCAATCGTACCCCAGCTATCTACATGCCGGAAACCAGCTATAGACATGCCGAAAGAACCAACAATGCGGTAAATCCAGATCTCCCAATAAACCATATAATTCATTTTCAATGACGAAGTAGAGGGAGCACTCGCACAGAGCAATGCAACTAACAATAAAACAAACACACGACGCATAATGCGTTACTTCGCCTCAAAGCGATACAAATTCAAAAAGTCAAAAATCCCGGATTCACACCAAATTTTGATATGATGTTAAGCAAGAGATTTTGAGTCTAAGAATTGTGTTTATTTGCAAAAACGAGCTCTAATCCGAAGCAGATCTGAGAAAATTCGAAAAGAATTTTCAAAATTAAAGCTCGATTTATTGAAAGGAAACGAACTAAAGACAAGAAAGAGATGAGCGGAGAGGGAGGAGAGGGGAAGAGGGAGGAGTAAATAATAAGGATGGCCTCCGGCCGGTGGATAAACCACCGCCGGAGGGGGTTTACACGGACGGAGACTTAGGCTGAGGAAGGGAGAGAGAGTTTGGGGAGAGAGAGTTTGGGGAGAACAAACAGGATATTGAGTGAAGGGCACAAGTTTCTTATTTATCTTGTAATTAAGCTATCAACTTGTACATTACTTTAATATCTTTTTCAAATAATTAAGAAAATAATATTTATGAAACTGTGGTATATGAGATTGGGAAGATTAATTTATAATTGTAAAACAAGATATATGAGATGCACTAAGATACTATAATTAATTGTACCGAATACTTCAAGGTTTAATTAAATAAACGACAGCTTGATTGAATGGAAAATACAAGATAACACTGGTCTTTTGAGATGCTAGCCTCTCCCAGTACAATAAACTAAAAGACAACTCTTGCATAAAAACCCTAATCTCGTCCCCATTCCATCTTATTGACTTTGTTGTGTAATTCCCAATCTGCCCTCACTGTGCTTGGGCTGGCCCATTAACTCTGTTTTTGCCTTTTGCCCATTTATAAGTTATTAACCCAGCATCTCTTTGGGCCTGTTCTCCTTGTGCTTGGGCCGATCCAACTGAGTTCATTACAATATATTAATTTTTTGGTTTTACTTGTTGAAACAGCAAAACAAAAACATTCGTTAGTTTCCGTAATTTAACTGAGAGTACTTATCTATACTTCTATCTATACTATTCCCTCTGTCCCCCTAATTAGTAGTCCATTTTGAAAAAAACACACATCTTAAGAAATATTTAATGACATATTTTGTTTCCATAATTGCCCCTACTTATTGTATTAAATAATAAGTTTTAAATGTATAATTAATTATAAAGTCAAACATTGGAAATAGAAGTGTAGGGGTAATTTTGGAAAAACTTGAAAAACATGCATTGAAATATGAAAAGAGACAACTATTTAGGGACAATTTTTTTTCCCAAAATGGACTACTAAATAGGGACGGAGGGAGTCTATACTATTATATAAATTCCGAAACATTGAAAGTTTTGGTACCTGTTTTTTGGTACCAATTTTTTGGTACCTGTTTTTTGGTACTTCGTGAATTTACTTATGTACCCTTCATTATAAAGAAAAATATATATTAAAACACCTAAAATAAATTTTAAAATAATACAATTAATGGTAATTAGTCGATTGCCTTTTTCGTATTTACTTTTAGTTGAAGATGTTACCTTTTATCATATCTTCCAATCATTAATATTACCTTTCGAATTAAAATACGTTTCCTTTTTGATTTAAAACTAATCTTACAATCATTAATATATACCCGAAAATATCATACACTATTTTTCAATTATTAATAAAATATATTAAATATATAATTTGTTTATAATAAGGAAACATTAGTATAATCCGTAAACATGTGCATATTAAATTAAATTAATTAAAATTAAAAATTATGTAAAAAATAATGTTTATATAAATTTGTACCAGTTTTTTGTACCTATTTATTGGTACTTCGTGAATTTACTTATTTACCCTTCATTTTAAAGAAAAATATATATTAAAACACCTAAAATAAATATTAACATAATATAATTAATAGTAAGTAGTCGATTGCCTTTTTCATATTTACTTTTAGTTGAAGATGTTACCTTTTATCATATCTTCCAATCATTAATATTTCCTTTCGAATTAAAATACGTTTCCTTTTTTATTTAAAACTAATCTTACAATCATTAATATATATCCGAAAATATCGTACCATATTTTTCAATTATTAATAAAATCTATACTATTATATAAAAACCGAAATATTAAAAGTTTTGGTACCTGTTTTTTGGTACCTATTTTTTGGTATTTCGTGAATTTACTTACATACCCTTTATTATAAAAAAAAATAAATACACCTAAAATAAGTAATAACATAATTAATGGTAATTAGTCAAGATACTACCTTTTATAAACAACTAAAAACATCAATCGTATCACATCTTTACATCATTAATATTTCCTTTCGAACTAAAAGTGTAAAACACGTTACCTTTTCAATTTAAAACAAATCTTACAATCTAAAATAAGTAATAACATAATATAATTAAAGATAATTAGTCAAAATACTACCTTTTATTAACAACTTAAAACATAAATTGTATCATATATTTCCATCATTAATATTTCCTTTCGAACAAGTCTAAAAGACGTTACCTTTTTAATTTAAAACAAATCTTACAATCTAAAATTAGTAATAACATAAAATAATTAATGGTAAGTAGTCAAGATATTACCTTTTATAAACACCTAAAAACACGAATCGTATCATATCTTTCCATCATTAATATGTCCTTTCGAACTAAAACACATTATCTTTTTAATTTAAAACAAATCTTACAATCATTAATATATACCCGAAAATATCACATTAATATAATAAAATTAACGGTAATTAGTCAATTGTCTTTTTCATTTTTACTTTTAGTTGAAAATATTACATTTTATAAACACGTAAAAACATGAATCATATCATATCTTTCGATCATTAATATTTCCTTTCGAACTAAAACACATTACATTTTTAATTTAAAATAAATCTTTCAATCATTAATATATAACCGAAAATATCACACCATAATTTTCAAGTAAAATGTAACAACCTAAAATAAATAACAATATAATATAATAAATGGTAATTAGTCGATTGCATTTTTCATATTTACTTTCAGTTAAAGATATTACCTTTTATAAACACCTAAGAAGATCAATTGTATCATATTTTTCAATCATTAATATTTCTAAATAAAACACGTTACCTTTTTAATTTACAACAAATCTTACAATCATTAATATATACTCGAAAATATCACACCAAAATTTTCAATTATTAATAAAATATATTAAAAATCATATACGTTATTTATAATAAGGAAACATAATTATAATCTGTAAACATGAGTATATTAAATTATAACAAATTAAAATTAAAAAAATTATTAAAATAATGATTATATAAAAACATAATTTTAATATTAAATAAAATTTATAATATAATACAAGAAACCCGTGCACTGCAATACTAATAATTAATCGATTATCTTTTCAACTAAAACATATCATCTTTCTATTTTTCTAATTAATTTCCTTTTTTCCTAGAAATATAACGGACAACGTTAATTTCTCATTTTCTAAAAAACACTAGGAGCAATTTTAATTAGTAATTGAACATAATTAAATTATAATTAGTATAAACTAATCAATTATCTTTTTCACCTAAAACATGTCACCTTTTTAATTTTTCCGTTTTCTTTTCTATTTTCTCTAACTAAAATATCTCATTTTTCAAGTATATTAAGGGCAGTTCCATTATATGAAATAAAATAGTAATATGATAATACTAATAATTAATCGATTAACTTTTTCAGTTAAAACATATCATTTTTTCTATACTTTATAATTAAAATCCCCCTTTTTCCTAGAAATATCACGGGCAACAATAATTTCTCTTTTTTAAAAACATTACAAGGAATTTGTTTAGTAAAATAACATAATTAACTTATAATTACTATAAACTAATCAATTACATTTTTCACCTAAAACATGTTACCTTTTTAATTTTCTCTAACCAAATCCTCTATTTTTCCAATTATATCATGGACATTCTATCTAATAAAAAAATAATTTTATAATTACTTATAATTAACCGATTATCTTTTTCAAATAAAATCCATCATCTTTTCTAAATTTTTAACTAAAATTCCCCATTTTCTAGAATTATCACGAATAACATTTATATAATTATCATCATATAATCTCATTTAAAAATTTAAGTCTCCAAAAATCATGTTTTAAAAAAATTAATTCAAATAATTAAAAAATTTAATATAATATTAAAAAAAATCCGTGCATCGCACGGGTTTTAAGCTAGTATTATATAAATTCCGGAACATTAAAAGTTTTGGTACCTGTTTTTTGGTACCAGTTTTTTAGTACTTCGTGAATTTACTTATTTATCCTTTATTAAAAAGAAAAATAAATATATGTTATTTGTAATTTTAAAACACCTATAATAAATAATAACATAATATAATTAATGGTAAGTAGTCGCTTGCCTTTTTTCACATTTACTTTTAATTGAAGATATTACCTTTTATAAACACCTAAAAACATCAATGTATCTTCCAATCATAAATATTTCCTTTCGAATTAAAACACGTTACCTTTTTAATTTAAAACTAATCTTCATTAATATTTAATTAATGGTAAGTAGTCGCTTGACTTTTTTCACATTTACTTTTAATTGAAAATATTACCTTTTATTAACACTTAAAAACAACAATGTATCTTCCAATCATTAATATTTCCTTTCGAATTAAAACACGTTACCTTTTTAATTTAAAACTAATCTTCATTAATATTTTCTTTCGAATTAAAACACGTTACCTTTTTAATTTAAACTAATTTTACAATCATTAATACATACCCGAAAATATCACACTTTATTTTTCAATTGTTAATAAAATATATTAAAAATCTGCATACGTTGTTTATAATAAGGAAACATTAGTATAATCCGTAAACATGAGTATATTAAAATTATATTAAATTAAAATTAATTAATAATTATATATACCCGAAACATTAAAAATTTTGGTACCTATTTTTTGGTATTTTGTGAATTTACTTATTTACCCTTCATTATAAAGAAAAATATATATGATATCTATACTATTAAAACACCAAAAATAAATAATAACATAATACAATTAAAGGTAATTAGTCGATTGCCTTTTTCACATTTACTTTTAGTTAAAGATATTACCTTTTATAAACACCTAAAAACCTCAATCATATCATATTTTCCAATCAATTTATATCTTGCAATAATTAATATATACCCAAAAATATCACACCATATCATATAATCAGTAACAAAATATAATAGAAATTCGTATTACGAATAATGACCATTAAATTTTTAGTAAAAAATCAGAATCATTAGATCTAATTATTAAATATATTATATGACTAAATTAATTTACTAAAATTTCAAGTTAAACAAATTTTATCAACGACATATTTATTTTAAAATTATAATATAAGTTTTAAACTATGCATATCATTAATTAAATTTATATTAAATTATTAAAATTAAAATTAAAATAAAATATTTTAAATAATGATTATATAAAAATATAATTATAACATAAAATAAAATTTATTACATATCAACAAAAATCCGTGCATCGCACGGGTTATAAGCTAGTACTATTATATAAAAGCCGAAACATTAAAAATTTTGGTGCCTGTTTTTTGGTACCTGATATGGGCTGAAAGTAAGCCCTAAAGACACAATTAATGTTGCATTAATTAGGCCTAGCTTGATCCAGATACGAAGCCCATTAATGAGGCCCAAAATCCTAATTAAATAATAAATTCGTGGCTAATAAATCAGCCAAATAAAAGACTCCGTTATTGAGTCCAAAAAGAAACCAAATCATCCATGGAGTAGCCTCCAAGGCATACAACTCCTATAGTTATCCACATCCCTCGTGGAAGGATCTAGAATTGGGCCTAAAGTGGGTAACTTGCCCACTAAGTTACCAAACCCTACCCTAACTCTATGGCTTCTCAAGCCTATATAAAGGGTCTGACCCCTCATTCTCAAAGAGGAGCGTTTTTGAACACAGCTCCATACACATCCACCACGTTTTAGGCTTAATCCTTGAATAAGGACATACAAGCCACTATGTTACTACGCCGCGAGGGCACATCAAGCCACGTAGGCAATAACAGAACTACGTTTTGGCTTGATTCTTGATATTCATCAAGGTACGTAGGCATCTTGTTAGGATCGAGTTAGTCCCTGACGATAAGAGCAGCCACCATTAAAGCTCGAAACTCTCAATCCCTAGCAATCAATACACGAATTAATTACACCCTACATTTTATTCCATAACATTTGGCGCCGTCTGTGGGAAGAAGACATCAACCATGGTTACCACACGAAGAACATCAATCGCAGAAACTACTGAAACGCCCATCGGCACTTTCGCACCCTCAGTGATGGAACAAGTACCACCAGGAGCGGCCTCCCAACCTCAGATTACTCAGCCTCAAGGGACGGATCCCGCGAGGTCTGAAACTCAATCTCAAAGGTCGTTACCCCTAGTGACGAACCCCTTCAACCAAGGGACGAATCCCCTTCAGATGGTTGTCTCTCCCTTCGAAGGATGTCTACTTCACTGCCCTTATTCGAATTCTAATTGTATTTTTGGTATTTTATTGTACCAAAATCGAATTCTAATTGTATTTTAGGTCTTTTTCTTGCTGGGCAAGACTTCTAGAGCCTATTTAAACACATCCTACCATTGTAATTTTGGAACATCATTAGTTAGCATATTATAATATAGAATTCATATTTTGTTTCATTATCATGGTTTCACTTGATCCCATGATGATGAGAGGTTCGATTATGAACTAATCGTTGTCATGGGATTCTAACGGATTTATTTATGGAGCTTTAGTATATTGATGCTTTAAAGATCTGTGTGTGATGTATATCTGATATCCTCGTATGGTTATGCTTAATTGTTAGATGCGTAGCTAACATCTAATTTGTTAATCTCTTGTGAAGTGAAAGTGGATCTTGAGATTTAGAACTTGCCATGCTAGCATAGGTTCATGATTGTTTATCAATATGATTCGTGGTGTGAGATGAAAATACTTATACTGCCCTGTGTGATCTTAATGGATAACTTGCTCTTCAACCGTTATGTTTTCAAATTCTATAGACATATAGGGTCTAAGCATATTGGTGTCTATTCATCTTCTTTCTCTTTTGTGGATGTATAGGTAGTTTGGTATACGTATGCTGACAGGTAGCGTGTGCTTGTTTCGTATTGTCCGATCAGATATCAAGACCATCACATGCATGGATTAAAGGCATCAACTCTAGGCAAAGTAGATAATGAAGTTAGAGTCCCATGTTTTTCCTTGCATAAGTAATTCAAAAACTTGTTATCACAAAATCACGCAAGCGTACGTGGTCACAAGTAATATATGAATAAGTCGAGTTCGTTCCCACAGAGATCTGGTTATGATTTTAATTCAGTTTTGTACCTATGGAACAATGTATGGTTATTATGCACTGCTAAGACAATTAACAATATTGGTTTTAATAAACTAAATTAACTAAGAAGTAAATTAACAAACTAAGAATTAACTAACTAACAAGAATTGGAATCGAAACTCTATATATATTATAATGTCTAGAGATCGGAAATGCACCAGAACAGTTCAAGGTATTTTTCTTGAATTTTCATTTTTTGATTTTTTTATTAAAATTCTTTTTTTGCATTAAATAGCTATTAATGACATTTTAATTAGTAATTAATTACACATATTAAACATATATTAAATTTATATCACTCCAACCGGCTAAATGACCGGTTGTATTGAGTATAAAAGAGTGAGAAGAGTGAACTCATTTCTCACTTCACTCAAATTACCTCACCAAAATTTCACTCAAATCCTCCTTTCTCAAGGCGATTTCCGACAAGAGTCTCCCGGCGAAATTCCGCTTATTACGGTGGTATTTGATAATGTTGGAGACTTCCTTTATTTCACTCAAAGTAAAATTTACAGTTAACTTATAAAAAATTGCTAATATAAACGTCTCTTAAATCGCTTAAATCTATTTTCCTAATTTTTGTAGAAACTAGCAGTTTTAAATATTAACAATTATAATTTCCTTTTTCATCTCCGAATTTACAACTAGAAAATGCATTATTATAAATAAAGTAAATTTCGTTATCGTCTTACAATAAAAAAAACTTCCTTAAATATGCCAGTAAATCGGAAACAAATTAGAAGCGTTTAAAATATTTTTCTTGAATTTTCTCTTTTCGATTATTTTATTAATTTTTTTTGTATTAAATAGCATCTTAATTAGACATTAATTACCGTTATTAAGGATATTTTAAATTTAATTCATATTATTTATATAAAAGATTAACAAACTTTATTTAAGCATTATAATTATTATTCAATATAAAATATTATATATATGTACAAAATTCAGATTATTTTAAGGTAAATTGACGACTTAAAATTGTTCATATTGCATTATTTTTTATTTCACATTCAAGAACGTTGCCATTTCTTTTCAGACTATTGTTGGACAACCTTAACTCTCAAGCAATTTTATTCATTATTGATTGTAGGAATCGTTAAAAGTTATGGAACTATATAGATCTTATAAATAATATTTGACAATTTGTTATTTTTGTACATGACAAACTCTTTGTTATTTTTGTAACAAACCCAATCATTTTATTGATCGATTAAATCGATTAAAAAGTTATAGATATGTTATTTCATTACATTGTGTCAAATCAAATTAAGAGAATAAGGATCCTAAGATTAACCTTAGGATACTTTTAATGCTTTGACATCCTCCGATTTCATGATATAAAAATAAAGCAAAAAAAGGTAAGTAAATATTTGATAGTAAAGAATTAGATTTATTCTTTGCATATATTTTTCTTAGGAAAAGTATACTAAACTTAACCTTAGGATCCTTATTCTCTTCAATTAATATTCTAATTAAGTAATATTCTTCAATTAATATTCTAATTAAGTAATACGTTATGAGAGGGTTGTCGGCTTTAAAAAAACGTTATATAGATATCTTTATATTTATAATCATAATTTTGTCATCGTAAAGATTACGTTCATATTGTAATTGCTATTTTTCATATTTATGATATTTTTAAGATTATCAAAATTCTAGATATATAATGCGATGCAAATTATTTTAAATCACTTTTTTTTAGAAAATTCTTAAAATGCCTATTAATTTTTAAGGTTTTTTGATAAATATATTGCTAAAAGTAATTTTTTACAATTTTACCTTAATTAAGAAAAACTATTTGCAAATTTACCATTTTAATTGCAAAAATACTTTTTTCATTGCAAAAATATCAATTTCATAAACTAAATACACATACATACAAGTATATACCCCTACGAGGCCCAAAATTATTAAAACAACATTACTGCTACGTCGCCCCTGCCACGTCAGCAAGGAGTGGGACCCAGATGTTACGTCAGCTACCACGCCAATAGAGATTGGACCCACCTACAATGCTGCCACGTCAGTAGGGGTGGGACCTACCTACCACGTCAGATGGGCGAGACCCACCTACCACGTGGCGCACAATCAGCAAGGACCCATTTTACTTGCATAATTATAGAATTAAATAAATGATTGTATAAAATTACTAAATTCGCAAAAGATAGTATAATTTCAATGATTCTACGATTACGGTAATGAAACTAGGAAAAGTAGTATAATTGATAAATATCATTAAATTTTTAAAAATAATAAAAATTAATATGTTCATTTTTTATATTTACAAATAAAAATTATTAACCGCGCAAAGCGCGGCTAAGTTGCCTGCGCGACTAAGTTGCCTGGTTCTTATTTAAGACATGTGACACACTTCTAAAAAGTGGAGATGCTCTAATGAAATTGCATGGTTCTTATTTAAGACATGTGACACACTTCTAAAAAGTGGAGATACTCTAATGAAATTGCCTGGTTCTTATTTAAGACATGTGACACACTTCTAAAAAGTGGAGATGCTCTAATGATTATTGCATGACAAAATATCAAAACTAAATAGAAACCAAAGACCCTCTACATGAAAATTAATGCTTAATATATAAATCCGTTAAGCAAAAAATAGTCCAATTTTAAATATTACTTTCTCCGTCCCAAAATACATGTCCTTTTTGCAAAAAAATTTGTCCCAAATTACATGTACTCCTCTTCTTTCCATACAAATATCTCTTCTTTTTATACAAATTTAAGTCTAATTTTTCAAAATTACCCCTATATTTATATTTTCAATGCTTGACTTTTTTAAAACTTAACTCTATTCTCATTTTTCAATGCATTTATTAAGATTATTTACTGAAAAATCTTATCCAACCAATCTTTTTCTTAATATGCGTATTTTTTTCAAAAAGGACATGTAAATTGGGACGGAGGAAGTAATACCGAACAATTTTATTTAACCAAGCAGCTGATTGCATTTCTAATTAAATGGATGTACATTCATCTATTTCGATTTTTAACAGATCCATGGAATTTAAGAGTGAGGGATTTAGTGGTGCACACAAAATTCGATGGGCCTGACGTTTTCCAGAATTTCTAAAATCCGATTTCTTTAAAACCGGGCTGGGCCGGGCTTAATCTTGCTTTTGGGATGGACTTATATCCCATCTGCATCTTCCTGACCGCTATAACAGTATAACAATTTTATCTTTATAATTATCAATATCAATATTAATATCAATATCAATATCAATATCGTGTCGCGCGTAGCGCTGCTTTGTTACCTAGTATATATTAATTAATGGAGCCTGAAGTTGTATATAATACTATGTTTTCGACTTTTATTTTGATTGTTAGTTAAAAGACTCGTAGTATAAATTTCACTATTAAATTAAATTAATATTTAATAATATTATTCTAATTAATTGAATTCATATAACTTCATTAATTAATGGAGTCCTAAGTTGCATATAATACTATTTCTCAATTTTTAATTAATAGACTCGTACTATCTAACTTTACTAATAAATTTAAAAAATAGTTTTCTTGAATTTTCATTTTTTTATTTTTTTATTAAAATTATTTTCCTACATTAAATAGCTCTTAATGACATATTAATTAGTAATTAATTATACCTAATAAATACATATTTAATTAATTTTATTTTATTTATTTAAACAATTATAAAACTTCATTTGAGCATTATGATTATTATTTCAATAATAAAAATTAATTACATATATTAAATATTAATTAAAATGTATTTAATATATATTTAATAGGTATAATTAATTATTAATTAAATGCAAGAAAATTCTTTTAATAAAAAATAAAAATGTGAAAATTCAAGAAAAATATTTTGAAACTTCTGAGTGCAAGTCTCTCCATTTTCCCTAAAAATTCATGTAAGTTGTTTTAAATTAATTTATTTAGAAAATTCTTAAAAAACCTATCAGTTTCTAAAACGACTTAGAATTGTATACATTAAGTCCTTTTTTATTCCGTATTCAAGATCACTCATTCACTACAATTTTTTAAGACGACTATAGCATAGAAGATATTAATTTCTCAAACAATCTAATCTTTATTATCAGTGATTGTGAAAATCGTAATAAATTATAGAAATATTTAGATCTTTGCTTAACATTTGAAATTTGTATACTAATAATAGAGACAGATTTTTACCTTTGTACATTAATAAATTACACATGAATTATGATAAACTGATTAAATTAAATAAACACACCCATTTCTATCGATAGATTAAATCGATTAAAAGTTATACACCCGTTATTTCATTGTATTGTGTTGACATACATTAACATTCTAATTACATAATTTTTTACACTATTATTGGACATGTATATTTGAAAGGGGTATTGGCTTTAAAAAACGTTATTAAATTATATTTAATATTTATAACTTTTGATCAAAAAGATTATGTTCCTAGTGTAATTGGTACTTTTTATGTTGTCGATATTTTTAAGATAATCAAAACTTTAGATATGTAATGAAAGTATTATAAATATTACTTGTGACCACGTGCGTTTGCGTGATTTTGTGTTAACATTACTTTGAACAACAAAGATGAAAATTTCAGTAAGTTGGTGGATGAATCAATTAGTGAAGCATGGGGAGCTTTTACAAAATTGGCATCAACACTGAAGAGCAAAGTAATAAGTATCTCTGTGAGAATCAATTTGGAAAGAAGATGGGCTGTTCAGATTTATTTGAGAAACCGTATGACCATATTCATCACAATGCAACTTTTATAAAGTTTGCATGCTAGAGTACTCCAAGTCCTTGGAATCCAGGTAGTCAGAAATTCAATAACCTTCAATGACAACCACAAGCGGAACACTAAAATTTACGAAGACCACCACCACAGAAAGAAGTTTTAGACAGTGCCTTGCATCCAATTAAATTCAAAAGCCACAAGCGGAACAGTTAAAATTTACAAAGACAACCACATTTTATTCCAAAAGCCGTGACACAAAAGGTTAACTACCTAATTCACAATACATTCACTTGCTTTCTTAAAGTTCATAAGTTATATTTTAAACACTAAAAGACTTAAGACTTTTTGAAAAGGTCTTGAGTCTTTTAGTGTTTGATAAAAAATATTATTTTATCGAGTTTATTACTTTATTGATAGTAAAAATACACTGTCTTCATTATGTCGGGACCAGAAAAAAATATTACTATAATGAGATTATTACTTTATCGAGGTTCAACTATATATTTATTTGGAACAAATCATTACCTTGAGACAATAACCTCATAAATGATAAAAAGTTTTCCATGTACAATAGTAAACTGCGCCCGCGTGTGTTTAATTATCAAAAAAAATTATAAATTCATGAAAAAATTAAATATTAAAAATGTACTACTATGATTATTGAGGAGGCCCATTTCTGTCTTATTAAAATATATGAGACATCTATGCTATGCTTGCATTTTATATTTGTTCCAATCCCATCCACTAGTGTCCAGATCGCAATCTATTAGTATTACTAGGCAACTTATCCGCGCTTCGCGCGGTGCATAAATTTTCCTTTTAAAATATTAAAAATAGATAAATTATTTTTTATTATTTTTAAAAATTGATTGATCTCTTAAGAATTTTTAAAAAATAAGATTCAAAATAATTTACATAAATTTATAAGTTTGAAGTTATTCTCTTTATATATCTAAATTTTTTAAAATCTCAAAAATATCATAAACATAAAAAGTAGTAATTATAATACAAACGTAGTCTTTACGATCAACAGTTATAAATATTATATATAATAACACTTTTTAAAGCCGACACCCCTCCCATAACATACATGTTCAATTGTAGTCTAAGAATTTATTTAATTAGAATATTAATTTATTTCGACACAATTTAATGAACAACGGGTGTATAACTTTTTTATCGATTTAATCTATCGATAAAATTGGATTTTTTTCAATTTAACCGGTTTGGTCATAACCCATGTGTAATTTATTCATGTGTAAAAATAAAAAACTATTTGTATTATTTTTATTATAGGTGTTAATCGAAGATTTACATACTTCTATAAATTATTACAATTTTCATAATCACTAATGATAAAGATTTCTTGAGAAGTTAAGGGTAGTCTATACTACAATTTTCCGAAAAGAAATTGGAGTGGTATTCGATAGGGAATAAAAAAGGACGTAATGTAAACAATTTTCAATCGTCATTTTGCCTAAAAATAAACTTAATTATATATGTAATTAATATTTAATACTGAAATAATAATTATAATGCTCAAATAAAGTTTTATAATTTCTTAAATAAATAAAATAAATTTAAGAGTTTTTTCATAAATAAATAGGAAAAAGTAAATTTTGCACATTTACTTTTGTTAAGAATAACTATTTGCAATTTTACTAAACTATTTGCAATTTTACTATACTAAGTTTCAAAATTGCAAAAATACTAACCCTAACCCTTCCCCCTTCCCTCCTCTTTCATAATCAGCCGCCTGTGTACTTTGTTTTTAGTAACTAAGTAAATTTAGTTGCATGTTCAGTTGAAAGTGGTTGCCCCTGCGGGGCCATGCAACCCAAATCCACCAAAATAGCATCCCACCTTAAAAAAAAAAAGTACACAGGCGGGTGAAACTGAGTGTGAATCGGCACATGCAGGGCACATGGGGGAGGGGAAGGGTTGACCTAATTTGTAGTATTTTTGCAATTTTGAAACTTATTATAGTAAAATCGCAATTAATTCAAAAAGATAGTATATTTGCAAATAGAAACTCTAAACATAGTATTTTTGGTAAATATCCTAAATTTAATTCATATTCATTAGGTATAATTAATGACTAATCAATATGTCATTAAGAGATATTTAATGCAAGAAAATAATTTTAATTAAAAAATCGAAAAAGCGAAAATTCAAGAAAAATACCTTAAAAGTTTCTGGTAACTTTTCGATCTCCAGGCATTATAATATATATAGATAGTAAAAGAGAATATCTGTACGTAACAAGACCATTGCTGAGGGTTTATGAATATGTACAGAGAGAGAGAGAGGAGAGATAGAGAGATTAGAGAGAGAGAGATAGAGATCAGAGAGAGAAAGAGAGAGTCATCACTTACATTGTTTTGGTTTTGACTGGGAGCACCTCTGAGCCTTCTTCTGTCGAACATTTCCATGCTAAAAAACCTGCACAACCAATTCAAATATCTAAGAAAATTATTTATTATGAAGTAAAATACAAAATTCACTACACCATAAAACAGATATAGCAACGTCTGAAATACGTTGCAATATGCCCTAAATTCGTTGCAATAGGGTCTATGGTATAACGATTATTGAAAAATCAGGCGTAAGGTTTGCTCTGGTTGCCAAAGGTACCTTATGGCAACGAATTTAGTACCATATTGCAACGCTGTATTATCGTTGCAATTAGGGTATATGGCAACGATTTAATGGCTATAGCAACATGTTTAACACCATTGCAATATCTTGGAGGACATATAGCTTATTTTTTGTAACGATTTTTTTTGTGTTAATTGTTGCAATACATGGACTCATGTAGCCTAAGGCAACATATATATGCCCAACTGCAATGTATTTTGAATCAAATGCAATCAAATTTTTTAAAGAATATGACGTATATGGCAACATTTAAATTACTATTGCAGCGCTGAATCAAAAAATTGGCATGACCTTTATATTTCATAAATATCCACCAATTTTAATTGGTATATCAAAACAACAAACCAAGCAGTATATGTTACAACATTAATACACAAATCATTCCAACTAAGTTCAGGAAAATGACCAAGTTCAAGCAAAATAACTAAGTTCAAGTGATACAATCTAACTTAGTAATACATAATTAATAGACCAAATTTAATGGCCAGTGATACTCCTATGGTTTTGATGATCACATTCAGCAAGCTATTTGCTTGTAGTATGATATAAAACATTGTGTTATGGTTGTACTAACTTGGTTTTGCAGGGTATATTAAGTCTACTAATTGTTTACAGAGAATATATAAACAGCAAGCCATTTGGTATTACAACAGAGACAGTTTGGCAAGCCATTTGCACTGACAGACACAAACAACAAGCCATTTGCAAACTGCCAAAAATCCTGAAGATAAATATCAAGACAAATCCTCATGGATGTAATTCAGGAAATATATTGTGAGGACTCTTTATTATATAATACGTACACAATATATTCTAGAGCTCAAATCTTTTCAAAATATCTTTCTTTAAATTATTTTATAAAACTTATAGGAGTTTCCTTATTTAAAAGATTTTCTTTCTTCAAAATCTCCTATACGCGTTTTATATTCATACGAACAGAAGGGATATGTTTTTCATCGATCTCTTTCTCTCAAACCCTCTATCTAATGTTCACAAGAACGTTTGTAAAATCTCTAACCAATTGAACGTTGGAAATTGATTTCAAATCGTTCGAATAATTGGTGATTGATTTTCTGAACGTTGGTGTGAAGCTTTATAAATCTGAGTCTTGTGTTCATTCGTTGCTAAGAATTCAGAGAAAATATTCAAGCACACAAGATTACAAACAACTCAGTTTTTCATTGCTATATTCTTTTGATTCTCTCGAGCTCTTAATATATATATACGTGCTATATCCTAGAGAGTTCATAGTTTGAGTTGTATTCATCTATTGATTGTATTGTTCGATTTGTAAGGTTTAGTTGTTGGACAAGTTGGCTTGGGAACTAGGGTTTGGTGATAGTTGTTAGAGAAGTATACTTTGGAAGTATAGCTTAGAGAGCAAGTTCAGAAACAGGAGTTCAGCACGCCATTTGTCAACAGATGGGTATTAAGGGAGATATATTATTGTATCTTGTAATTGGTTTTATTTCAGTGATCAATAATATATTCTCTTACCAAGTTGGTAAGGGACCAGGACGTAGACCATAGGGGTTAGGGGTCGAACCTGGCTAAAAGTCTTTGTGTTCTTTATTTTCTGCTCTTTACTTACTGTTTGCATTTAGCTTACTGTTTATGCACTTTACTGTACTTATTGTCTTTACATTCAGCATACTGTTTGCAATCAGCATACCATTTGTCTCTGCATAAAACGAAATCAGTAAGCTGTTTCTGGTAATTTCTAAAATCGGTTTTAGTTAAACATAGTTAGCCATTTACACCTATTCACCCCCTCTAGGTGTGCATTTTCATTTGGTATCAGAGCTTTGGTATACTAACAATTTTGTAATAAGAAAGTATTCGATCATAATGGCTGAAAACTATCCCGAAGGAAAATCTGATTTTAGGCCTCCACTTCTTCATGGCACACACAACTACCACTGGTGGAAAAGCAGCATGGAAACTCAATTATCCAGAGATCCATTAGTTCTGAGAGTTGTGCAAAAAGGTCCATATGTCTTTCTTGATAAGGATGGCAAGCCAAAGGATGTTGATGATCTCACTCCGGATGAATTAATCAAACTTGGCTACAATGGAAAGGCAAGGAGTTCTCTTATGAATGGTTTGAACCAGGCTGAATATGATAAAGCATCTTCACTCAAATCAGCAAAAGAAATGTGGGATGCTTTGGAGACTTATCATGAAGGTTCGAAATCTCTAAAGAAGGTAAAACTTAGCAAGCTAATGAATGACTTTGGAAACTTCAAGCTTAATGAAGGTGAAACTATCAAGGATAGTCAAGCATGGTTTCAAGTTACCATTAACTCACTGAAGAGGCTTGGAAAATCTATACCACAAGATGAAATCAATATGAAGGTCTTAAGTGCAGTACCATTTATCTACGAAGCCAAAGTTACTGCCTTGGAATCCTCACCACTTATTGATACTATGGATCACTTGGCTGTATTTGCTGAGCTAGAGCAATTTGAAAGCAAGATAAATGGAAATCAGGTGGGAAGTTCAAGTGTTAAAGCTCCAACAGAAAAGATGAAGAATATGGCTCTCCATTCTAAAAACAGCAAGCCAATTGACTCTAATGGTGAATCTGATTCAGATGAGGAACTTGCACTTATTTCAAAGAAGATCAAGAGGCTGATAGAAAAGAAGAATATGATGAAAAGGGAAAGAGGTGGTTACTACAACAACAAGAAAGGCTCAAAAGACTCTAAGGAGGAAACTTGTTTTGAACGTGGCAAGCCAGGTCATTATAAAAGGAACTGCTACAAACTGAAGTCAAAACAGCCTACTGTTTTCATGGATAAGAAGAAATCAAAGGCTCTACTGACTTGGAGTGATGATGATTCAGATTCCAGTGATGACTTAAGTGAAGAAATGGTGAACTTAGCACTTGTTGGAATTGAAGATGAATCTACTCAAGGAAATTCAGAAGGAGTGTATGCTGAAACTGATTCTGAAGAGGATTCTAGTGAGGTAAACTCTTCTAATGATTACATTTCTTCAGATGATACATTGTTAGATTCACTAACCATGCAGGAACAAAATAGTGTTACAATTGAAGAACACATGGCACTAAAGGCTGAAATCAGCAAGCTGACTGATAAGAATGCCTATTTATCCAAAATGGTAAAAGATCTGTTGCCAAAAATGGAAGAATGGGATTCAACTTCATTCAGTAAAGCTACAGAGATCAAGGAACTAAATACTAAGAACAGACATTTAGTGGCTAATGTCAAGTTACTTGAAAAGAGAAACAAGACCTTGACTGAAGAAATCAAAGAGCTAAGGTCTGATGTCAAAACTAAAGCTAAAGCATTGGAATCATACAAAATGAAGGAATCTAGTCAAGCCGAATCCTCAAAAACTGCTGAATAGAGAGTTCAGCAAGCTGAACTCATCAAACAGCAAGCTGAAGTGATCACCCTCCTAGAAACAGAAGTTAAAGATCTCAAGAAGGGCATGGAAACTTTTGTTCAAGGTGAAGACACTTTAAAAACAATGATGAAGAAGGCAAATGTACCTTTGGTCAGAGAAGGTGTTGGTCTAAACTTCAACAAGAAAGATAAGGTGCTCAAATATGATGGAAGGAATGGCATACCCTATGACTATGCTATGCTCTGGAAGACATGCAACAAATGTGGTACAAAAGGTCATCTGGAAAAACATTGTGTGGTTCAAGTAAATCATAAAGTGAAAACAGCTTACCAGAATGGACCAGTCAGGCGACAAACAGCTTACCAGAATGGACCAAACAGGAGACAAACAGCATACCAGAATGCAAATAACAGGAGACAAACAGCTTACCAACAGAATGATCAGTCCCCAAAAGTGGTCCAAATGTGGATCAAGAAATCTAATTTAAATGCTTTATATATTCTTGCTACTAACCAACCTAGACCCAAACCTATATGGGTACCAAAACATTGAGTTATTTTTGTTTGTTTTATAGATGTGCCTTGCTGCTAAGGTCAAGTCAAAGCAATGGATCTTGGACAGTGGATGCACAAGACATATGTGTGGAGACAAATCTCAGTTTATGAATCTCAAAATGAAAAAGGGTGGAAGAGTGACAATTGGGAATAGCAAAACTCTTCAAATCCTTGGTACCGGTTCTATTGGTAATAGTAATATTTCAATTGATAAAGTTCAATATGTCAAAGGTCTTTCTTATAATTTGCTTAGTGTTACTCAATTATTTGATGATGGACATCATGTTGAATTAGGCATTGATAAAGCTATTATTACTATTGGTACTAACAAAATCCCCCTAGTTGCTAGAAGGGAAGGAAATATATATGTATTAGACTTTGATATGTAGGAAACAGCATGCTGTTTGGCTGCAGTGGATAATGACCCATATATTTGGCATAGAAGATTGGGACATGCACACATGGATTTGCTCAGAAAGTTATCAAGCAAGAAGCTAGTGAGAGGGCTGCCCAAGCTAAAGTATGTCAAAATAGAAGTATGTTTAGCTTGCCAATTGGGAAAACAGCTTCGAAGTACTCACAAATCAAAGAAAATGGTATCTACTTCTAAACCCTTAGAGCTTCTGCATTTGAATTTATTTGGTCCAGAAGCTTACAAGAGTATTGGAGGTAAACAATATGGTTTTGTGATTGTAGATGATTATTCTAGATTTACATGGGTATTATTTCTTCGTTCTAAAGATTGTGCTTTTGATGAGTTTAAGAAGCTAATCAAATTACTTGAGAACAAGTTGAATACAAAGCTTGTAGGTATAATGAGTGATAGAGGAGGTGAATTTCTCAACAAAGACTTCATTGATTATTGTGAAAAAAGAGGAATTACACATGAATTTTCTGCACCAAGGACTCCACAGCAAAACAGAGTGGTAGAAAGGAAGAACATGTCACTACAAGAAACAGCAACGACTCTATTGCAAGAAAGCAAGCTGCCTAGAAGTTTTTGGGCAGAAGCAGTGAATACAGCATGCTATGTGTTGAACAGAGTCATAATCAGGCCTATTTTGAACAAAACTCCGTATGAATTGTTGAGGAAAAAGAAGCCAAACATTAGTTACTTCAAAATCTTTGGCTCAAAGTGTTTTGTGCTCAAGACAATTGATAATGATGGTAAATTCGATGCTAAATCTTATGAAGCTATTTTTCTTGGCTATTCTTTAACTAGTAGAGCATATAGAGTTTATAACTTAAATAAACATATAGTTGAAGAATCTATTGATGTTACTTTTCAAGAACCTAACAATGATCTGCCAAGAGATGAGGAAGAATTTGCAGGTGAAACTGATAACATACAACCTCAAGTTACTGGAAATCAGCAAGCCAACAATTCTGCTGAAATTGGAAGTCAGCAAGCCAACAACTCTACTGAGAATGGAAAACATCAAGCTGGAACTCCAAAACAGCAAGCTGAAGTGGTCAGAATCACTTCACATGAAGAAATTGCTCAACATTCTCTACCAAAGGCTACAAGGACAGTAAAGAATCATCCTCCAGAACTTGTTATTGGAAATATTTCAGATGGAATCACAACAAGGAGAGGAAAAGCAAACTTTTGTGCTTATGCTGCCTTTTTAGCTCAAGAGAACCCAAAAATATCAAGGAAGCATTAGAAGATGAAAATTGGATCATGGCAATGCAAGAGGAACTCAACCAATTCAAGAGATGTGATGTTTGGGAACTTGTAAAACCACCAGAAGATGCTTCTATCATAGGAACCAAATGGGTGTTCAAGAACAAAGTGGATGAATTTGGAACAGTTACCCGAAATAAGGCAAGGCTCGTGGCTCAAGGCTATGATCAACAAGAATGAATTGATTTTGAAGAAACATATGCACCTGTAGCTCGTTTAGAATCAATCAGAATGCTTCTTGCTTATGCATGCTACAAGAAATTCAAGTTATATCAAATGGACGTAAAAAGTGCATTCCTAAATGGCGTGCTGAATGAGGAAGTCTATGTCAAACAACCTCCTGGATTCGAACATGAGAAGTTTCATGACTATGTTTACAAGCTCAAGAAGGCATTATATGGTTTAAGGCAGGCCCCTAGAGCGTGGTATGAGAGGCTTAGTAAGTTTCTTCTCAAAAATGGATTCATTCGAGGTAATATCGATCCCACATTATTTACAAAGCAAAATGGTAAAGATATTCTTGTTGTACAAATATATGTGGATGATATTGTATTTGGTGCTACTAATGAATCTATGTGTGAGTGGTTTTCTAAGTGCATGTACAATGAATTTGACATGAGCATGATGGGGGAACTCAATTATTTCTTGGGTCTTCAAATCAAGAAAACTATTGATGGTATTTATGTGCATCAATCAAAGTATACAAAGAATCTGCTCAAAAGATTTGGTTATGAAGATGTCAAAGCAAAAACAACTCCTATGACTCAAAACAGCAAGCTGTTTGCAGATGAGAATGGTAAGGAGGTGGATGTCAAAAGGTATAGAGGTATGATTGGAAGTTTATTATATTTAACTGCCTCAAGACCTGATATCATGTATAGTGTTTGTGTTTGTGCAAGGTTTCAATCCAACCCTAAAGAGTCTCACTTAAATGCGGTTAAAAGAATTTTTAAATACTTAAGTGGTACTATCAATCTTGGTTTGTTCTATCCTATCACAAATACTTTTGATCTCGTGGGGTATAGTGATGCAGATTATGCAGGGTCTCAAACTGATAGAAAGACTACAAGTGGTGTTTGTACATTTCTTGGACAAAGCTTGGTTTCATGGCAAAGCAAAAAGCAAGCTTCTGTTGCTCTATCAACGGCCGAAGGAGAATATTTAGCAGCTGGTAGCTGTTGCTCTCAAATTTTATGGATGATTCAAACTCTAAGGGATTTTAATATCAAGTGTGGCAAGATTCCAATATATTGTGACAACACGAGTGCTATCAATATCTCCAAGAATCCTGTGAATCACTCAAGAACAAAGCATATCAACGTTCGTCATCATTTCTTGAGAGATAATGCAGCAAAGGGGAAGATTGAGTTGGTATTTGTCTCAACTGAAGTTCAACTGGCAGATATTTTCACAAAGCCATTGGCTGAAGAAAGATTTGCAGCCATACGAATGGAGCTTGGCATGTGTACTGTGTAGTTAGCAAGCTGACAAGCACAGAATGGGTAACGTTGGCTTACCACTTGTATCTGAACAGTTTATATGCCATTACCATGATTTTATTTTTTTAATTTTATTTCTCTATGCTTATTCCAGACCTGGACTAATATTCTTTTTGTTGAATTGTTTTGATGGATTAAGGGGGAGAAATTTAGGAGAACTATTTGGTCAAGATATTCGATTTGGATATGATTGATTATGCTTGTTTATCTTGAATCTGTTTTATATCAAAATGTACTAATATGCAGGGATTTAGGGGGAGCTTTCTTATTCTCCTAAATAGTGTGTAATCATCAAAAAGGGGGAGATTGATACTCCTATGGTTTTGATGATCACATTCAGCAAGCTATTTGCTTGTAGTTTGATATAAAACATTGTGTTATGGTTGTACTAACTTGGTTTTGCAGGGTATATTAAGTCTACTAATTGTTTACAGAGAATATATAAACAGCAAGCCATTTGGTGTTATAACAGAGACAGTTTGGCAAGCCATTTGCACTGACAGACACAAACAGCAAGCCATTTGCAAACTGCCAGAAATCCTGAAGATAAATATCAAGACAAATCCTCATGGATGTAATTCAGGAAATATATTGTGAGGACTCTTTATTATATAATACGTACACGATATATTCTAGAGCTCAAATCTTTTCAAAATATCTTTCTTTAAATTATTTTATAAAACTTATAGGAGTTTCCTTATTTAAAAGATTTTCTTTCTTCAAAATCTCCTATACGCGTTTTATATTCATACGAACAGAAGGGATATGTTTTTCATCGATCTCTTTCTCTCAAACCCTCTGTCTAACGTTCACAAGAACGTTTGTAAAATCTCTAACCAATTGAACGTTGGAAATTGATTTCAAATCGTTCGAATAATTGGTGATTGATTTTCTGAACGTTGGTGTGAAGCTTTATAAACCTGAGTCTTGTGTTCATTCGTTGCTAAGAATTCAGAGAAAATATTCAAGCACACAAGATTACAAACAACTCATTTTTTCATTGCTATATTCTTTTGATTCTCTCGAGCTCTTAATATATATATACGTGCTATATCCTAGAGAGTTCATAGTTTGAGTTGTATTCATCTATTGATTGTATTGTTCGATTTGTAAGGTTTAGTTGTTGGACAAGTTGGCTTGGGAACTAGGGTTTGGTGATCGTTGCTAGAGAAGTATACTTTCGAAGTATAGCTTAGAGAGCAAGTTCAGAAACAGGAGTTCAGCACGCCATTTGTCAACAGCTGGGTATTAAGGGAGATATATTATTGTATCTTGTAATTGGTTTTATTTCAGTGATCAATAATATATTCTCTTACCAAGTTGGTAAGGGACCAGGACGTAGACCATAGGGGTTAGGGGTCGAACCTGGCTAAAAGTATTTGTGTTCTTTATTTTCTGCTCTTTACTTACTGTTTGCATTTAGCTTACTGTTTATGCACTTTACTGTACTTATTGTCTTTACATTCAGCATACTGTTTGCAATCAGCATACCATTTGTCTCTGCATAAAACGAAATCAGTAAGCTGTTTCTGGTAATTTCTAAAATCGGTTTTAGTTAAACATAGTTAGCCATTTACACCTATTCACCCCCTCTAGGTGTGCATTTTCAGCCAGTTATAAATTGAGTCATCAAGCTGCTAGCGCTTCCTCTTCTTCTTCTTTCTCTGCATCTTTCTCATCTCCATCGTCAACAGAAGTAGCAGCATAATATCTTTACAATAATGTATATAAGCATTATCCCCTTTAGTGGCTGACACAAAAGTAAGACAACAATGAAAAGTATTAATCAGCAACGTAATATCTTTACGATCCACTTTAAGTTAGAATGAAGAATTACCACATAGTTTAATATCATTTTCACATTCTGGAATCATTTTGATGGTACTCTCGTAATCAGGTTTTGTAATTAACTTGTTGTCTAATGCAAAGTCAGTGTAAGATTACACCTGGTGTACAAGTTGCAGCAGAACCACATATCAGAGATAAGGTGACACGAAACCAATATTTTCAATATCTAGATAATCATCTAGCAATCATACAAATGTAGTCACATAAATATATAGTAGCAGTGAAAAAAGAATTATACACAATTTTATAAAAAAATTAGAAGAAGCAACCAAGGATCATAGTACGCAGTTTGCTCATTAATAAAGTAAGTGAAACCTCAATAGCAATTAATTACTGCTTAAAAGGGGTCATCAATAGCAATTAATCACTGCTTAATCATATATTTTCGGCTAACCAGTTTATATTAAGTCTAAAGATCTCAGGAAAAGGGGCTATCAAACACCCAAAAACTGAAACATATGACTCAATATATACGGATCTTCTTTTTGTAGTTCCAACTCTGTTTTTCTACAATATATAAAGAAAGATTTTTCTTTCTTTATATACAGATCTTCTTTTTGTAGTTTATAAATGAATGTACACAGTTACAACCAGCAAGTTTTCCAAGTCCACCTGCACCTGGCCATCTACAATGAAAAGTGGTTGGTCTATATATATTAACGAGACTGCTCCGACAAATAAAAACATGTAATTTACTGGACAGAAAGGTCTCACCAGCAAGTGAAACAGCCAAGTTGGCTTGAGTATTAGCATCTAAATTTAGGCCAAGCTAGCTACGTGGTAAAATCATTCACTTCACATGCTTGTAAAGATTAAACTCATGTACTTGTTTTAAAACCTCTTCCTGCAAAAAAAATGCAATCTAAGAAATGTAACATAATAGAACATGTGCTCTAAGAAAGGTACTTTCATAATTAAAAACCCTTTGAGATTTGCCCTTGCGTTTCTTCGATGCTTTACCTTTACTAGAAAGCATTCTTCACGAAAAATCAAATTATCAAGACTTAGTGAACCAAATCTCTAACAGATTGTACCAAGCATCAGTGAAATAATGATAGTGTAGAAAAAACAAACTACAGAGTACTGTGGATTTCGCAAATAACAGAGGTTTTGCTTCCAAAGACAAGCTAGAAACTGATCCATTTTTGACTGAGAATACTTGGTTGGGAAGTTCAATTCTTTTGCATTAATATTTAATCTATTCAGCCTTTTAACCAGTCCTTTGTTGTGTCTGAGGCAAGATGTACAAATATACTTAAATTTTGTTCCCCAATTATATATAACATTAAAAAAAAACTAAGGCATAAATCGGATCCCATTTCTCAGAAGCAGTACATGTACATACTGATAGAGATTTGATCTTCGTTAAATTTCTGCAAAGTCCACGCCAAGATGATTTTCTTCCACTTATGAAGTGACATCTAACATCCACGTAGCAGGACTCTGGTCAGGTCTTATCTTTGGCACTCCCTATATTGCCTAGAGATATAGGGAAGACTGGTAATTGTAGAGATGAATGACTTGGCAAATCAAGAAGTCAAATGATAAATATATGTGTGTTCAAGTAAATTCACAAAAAAGAAAATAATAAGAAGCAGCAAATACTCCAAATACTTTTGAAACGCATATAAAATTACTTGCTAGAAGTCGGGGTTTCAATACGTAGAAACCTATCTACAACAAAAAAAATTACAGAAATAAATTACTTGAATTTGATGGGAAAAAAAAGTACCAGGATCTTTCTTCACTCCAGGTAGTGCAACTCGAAAATAGTAGGCAGTCTTGCTAGCACCAATGTCTACAGATCCAACAGATGGTCCAATTCCTCCTTTTTTAGTTGTTCCCATTAAGATAATATTAGCATTTCAATCGAGTTGAATTGTGCAAGAATTCTACTATTTCCTGGAAAGTAACCATTTCTGTTTGCATGTTTTGCCCTCACTGTTTCCCCAGAATGTTGCATAACACTAGCTCGGAAGGTTGAGTCTCCATTTCTAATTGAAAATAGCGCCACCAATCCTCTAATATCAAACATAATATTGAACAATAGGTTATATGCATAAGGACAAAGAAGTTCAAATACATGATTTTGTTATTCTGAAACTGGACTAGTAAGAACGTGCAATAAGAGTTACACATGTCCACTAACAACAAACTAGCATATGAAAGAAGAACAAATGAGTTCAACTATGACACATGATTCAACAACCTTTTAATTGCACAAGAGAGTTGGAGACAATATACAATTAGCATCACACAAGTTTGTCCACAAAATCAATACATTTAATAACACAATAACGAACAAATATGACAATTTAGTAAGTTAAGGCAACTTCCGATGCAAGCTGGAGAGTTGCACGATTTACGGTAGTCATGTTGTATTTACGACTATGTGGTTAAATAAAGTGTAATAATACGTAAAATGGAGGGGGTATACTTGACAGGTACATTAATTGGCGGGGATACGCTAAGGATCTTTAAACTGGTTTGGATTCAAATACGCGTATGTATTTATCAATATAAGAATTTTGTACACAATTGGAATTGAATTTTATTCCTTGAAAGCAAACTTATATCGTAGATATGCAACATGACACTGAGTTAGAAAACGAAGCATCTTAGACATTATACTGATTATCAAGGTTTCAATAAACTAAACAAGAATATTGTTGGCTTATGCTCTGTTTGTGGGGAATATTGAAATTTGTACTACCTTTTCGTCAGTTAATCATATTTTTAATGCTTTCCTCCATTCCAATCTGAAAAATTCAAACTAGTGGTGAACCAACCAATTTAGCAATGAATGTTTTTCTTCCTTGAGTTCCTCCTACTCATATCAGTCATTAATCTTATCATAACTGCAACCTCTAATTTTCTTCGCTCTTCGCTCTATTCTTTTCTTCCCTCTAGTTTCTGTAAATTCAAAACAAAAGAACCTAACAGCCCAAACAAGTAAAATCTAAAATTAAAACAAAAATAGAAAATACAGGAAAAGATATAAAACATACATATTAACACATACATAAACCAAATTAATCCCCAATTTTAACAAAAAACATAAACCCCAATTCACACCTTGTTCGATTAGAGAGATAACAAAACATGCATAATCGATTAGAGAGATGCACACCTTGTTCGAGCTTGAATGTTCGAGCTTGAGTGTTCGTCGAGCTTGAATCTTCGAGCTTGAACCCTAATTCCCCTTTTCCCCTCTTCGAGCTTGAGTAATGAGTTTTTGTGTGATTGTTTGTCTGAATATGTTTGTGTGAGTGTTTTTCTTTTTCTTTTTCTTATTTTAGTTTATGCAGCTTGTTTTATTGTTATCCCGCTTGTTTTATTAGCCCGGGTAAATAAAATCACATATCCCGCCTATGTTTTCAGCCCGCCAAGTCCAAAATTTTGGCTCTACAGCAACGGTTTCTAATACCGTTGCACCGTTGCGACTGATATCAAGTTTTGTCTAACGCAACAATTTCTTAATTCAATTGCAATGCGTTTAAAAATCGTTACAATATCTTTGAAATTGTAAATTTTTTTGAGGAAATAGCAACGATTTTTGAGTTTTTTTTTTCAGAGTTGGTTGCAAAAGCCCTTTTATGGTGTAGTGATTGTGTATTTAGAATGAATATATACAAGATTTGGATGTGTTAAGAAAGAATATATGTGTGTACAAGCCCAGGAGTAAAATTAAGGTTATATGAGAACAAAACAAACTAATTAATAATCAGTGTTTGAAAAAAGTTGACCAAATAGTATATACATTTATAAGAAAACAAACAATCTCAGATTGAAAGATACTTCAGGAGAGGCTTCAGATTTAGGAACTTTTGTGCACAACTTTAGAAAACATGGAAAAAGTTACCACTGCTTTTCATGGATGTTCATAACGTAATAACTGTGAAATTTTCAAGCACACACACCACCATGAAAAACAGTAGTAAACACAAACAGTGGTAACTTTTTCCATGTTTTCTAAAGTTGTGCACAAAAGTTCCTAAATCTGAAGCCTCTCCTGAAAAACTTAATTAAGATTATACACACATACGACATAACAAGCCGTACTTAATAATAGAAGGATTTGGCAGAAATATGATAGAGAGTATTTACATACCAAACATATATAATGTAAACAAGGAAAACCCACCTCCATAAAAATGAAGGAAACAAGAGTAAGAGTATTGTGTGTATTTGTGTGTTCTGTATATGAAATGAAATAAGAGTGGAAAGGAGATGGTATGTTTGTCAATGTGTGTAGTGTAGCACGGGTAAAGAAAAATGGTACTTTTGTCGGTAAATATTTTTTTGCTGCAAACACACACAGACCCCACAAATCTTAATTATTTTGTATTTACATACTCTTTTTATAGAAAAATGTGTATGAGGAATTTAATATATGTTATTTTGCAAAAATAAATTACTTATTTCCGAAAAAAAATATATTTACGTACTTTTTTCCAGAATAAAAAATTTATTTTTATGAAATAAGATGCTCGTAGTGTTTTTAAAAAGGAGAAATTTTAGTTAGATAAAATGTAAAAGATATTCTAATTTACTTGAAAAAGGAAATTATTTAATTATTGAAAAATAGAAAAGGTAATATGTTTATCCTGAAAAAGGGAATTGATTCATAAAGGAGAAATTTTAATTAGATAAAATATAAAAGATTTTGTATTTTACCTGAAAAAGGAAATTATTTAGTTCTTGAAAAATAGAAAAGATAATATGTTTAATTATGAATTGATTTTAACATCCTTTTTATAATATTTGAATCTATCGCGTAGTAGTTAACCAATCAAAAGATTGTAAATTATTTTAGCATCAATTAGAGTCTACTAAATTTTAGATTAATTAAAATAAATATTACATTTTTTAATTTGATTGAGATTCTGTTGAACTCCTAAGGAAATATAGATAAATTTAAAATTTTGAATATTTCTAAATCTCAAATGAAATCCTTCCTTATCTATCACACGTTAGTTAACCAATCAGAATCGAGTAATTATTTAAAACCAATCAAAGCTAATTCCTAAATTTTAGACCAATCATGTTATATTATGGTTTAAAAAAAAATCATGTTATATTAAAAATTTCCTTATGTAAAAATTTCACCTTAACTTTTTAACCATGGTTAGTTAACACTTCTAATTTAAATATAATAATGATTTTATTAAACATATCCATAAATACATATTTTTCAAATCAAAAAGTATTTATTAGAAAATTAAATTTTAATTTGAAATCAATCAAGATATACAATTATAAATTTTAAATTAAATTTCATAATTAATCATTCATTAACCACTCTTTTAATATAAAATCAATCACAATCATATTATCATATATTTATAAATTTATTTTTATAATATTATATTGTACAATTATAATGGATATTAAATAATTATAATCTAACTTAACTAAAAATCTGAAAAAATCGGATTTCAAAACAGATTTTAAATAACTTGGATAAAATTCATACCTTCAAAATTTTGATTTTTTTATAAGCTCAAAAATATATTTATTCACAATTTGTTAATAAAATTAATTAATAAATTCATATAAGCCAACACTACAAAATCAGATTTCAACAAATTTTAAATAACTTGGATGAAATCCATATCTTCAAAAACTCGATTTTTTGAAAGGTTCAAAAATATACTTATTCACAATTTGTAAATAAAATAATTAATAAATTCACATAAATGAATTTAAATACAATAATGACTTTATTAAATATATCCATAAATACATATTTTTTAAATCAAAAAATATTTACTAGAAAATCATAATTTTAATTTGAAATCAATCACGATATACTACTATATATTTTAAATTGAATTTCATAATTAACCATTCATTAATCAACCACTCTTTTAATATAAAGTCAATCACAATCATATTACCATATATTATATATTGATTTTTATAATATATATTGTATAGTTATAATCGATATTAAATAATTTTAATCTTACTTAACTAAAAATCTGAAAAAATCGGATTTAAAATCAGATTTTAAATAACTTGGATAAAATTCATATCTTCAAAATATTGATTTTTTTATAAGTTCAAAAATATATTTATACATAATTTGTTAATCAAATTAATTAATAAAGAGAATAATGTCCTGAGGTTGACCTCAGGATCCTACCTGAGGTTAGGTCATTTTTAGTATAAAATGATTGGTGGCAATTTTGTAATAATGTAACACTCCCTCTTGTATTTACAATAGTAACCCTGGCCTTTGTATGTATTTTGTCTTAATCTCAAGGTTGTTACCTGAGGGTGACCTCAGGGCCTTCAATCTCATTAATAAATACATATATAAGCCAACACTACAAAATCGATTTGGAACAAATTTTAAATAGCTTGAATAAAATCCCTATCTTCAAAAACTCGATTTTTTGAAAGGTTCAAAAATATATTTATTCACAATTTATTAATAAAATATTACTAAATTCATGTAAACGAACACTACATATATTTTAATTACTTTAATTATTAAATATACGCTATAAGAGTATTATTATTGGTTGGTGAATAAATTACCAATCAAAAATTTAAAATTATTTTAGAGAAAATCAGAATTTACTTCTAAACTTTAAATCAACAATCCTATACAAAATATTTTATTATTTACCATGCTTATTGTAATTTACTAAACGCGGTTAAATTAAATTTAAATATAAAATATCTTGATTTAATAACTTCGCATATCACATGGTTTTAATTTTAAAAAAATTCTACTAACCGTAAATATTATTTTCTATAAATCCACATAACAGTATATTACATATGGTTATATATCTTTTAGTTATGAATTGTTTTTGAACATCTTTTATTACAATAAAGGATACCCAAATCTAACATGTATTAGTTAACCAACCACAAGATTGTAAATTATTTTAACATCAATCAAAATCTACAAATTTTAATTAATTAAGCTTAATGTAACATGTTTCCCTATTGGATCTAGATTCTACGTTTCAGCCAAGACTAAACTCAAATCAAGTTATACTCAATAATAGTATTTTTTTTTCATATCAATTAACTAAACATAATAACTACTAATTTTTATTTTAACGTTAACTAATAAACAATTTATATAAAATAAAATTCTTACAAACTAAAAAATATAATTATTATATCAATTTAAACATTATAGGAAATCTAAGCCGCTTATTCCCTATGGCCTATTCCCCATAGACCTAGCCAACTTTGATAAACTAAGTGTATACATCAATTTTCCTCATGGCTAAATCATATCAATTTCGGTTAAGATACTACTTTATATTTTTTTTATTATATGACATTCTATACTTGGACAGATTTTCTTTTTATTTCGATTGTATATATGTATTGTATGTTTCATGTTTTAATTGTTCAATAAATTCAACAGAAAAAATGTTTCTGACAAAAGAATTGAAAACGATTTAGGTTATCGTCATCCCCAGTCCGGATTCTACCAGAGCGACTTACTAAATTGTAGGCATCAATCCTTATCACATTACACTGATTTGTTTATATTATTAGGTGTGCCTATAGATAAATGTTTTTTTTACAGTATTGGTTTGTCAATGATTATTTAACAATTTTATTCTAAATACAATAATTATTTAATTTAAAAATTTATACATTAATACATGAATCTATTATATTTATAATAAATATTTTGACATCACAAACTCTCAATTCAAAATCATAAGGTGCAATTAAAATTATGAATTAAAAATTATGAAGAATATAAGACTATTTACCACACTATTCTAAGTACACATTCAAAATTTAAGTTAAGTAAAGTATTAAATCATTAAGTCATAAAAAAGGTAGGATCAACCAATTAAAATATTAGAATGAATTTTAAACCAATCATCTTTTAACATTTTAATTACGAAAATTTTTAACTATTCAATAATTATTGGAAAAACAAATTGCCCTGACAATATATTGGAATTATTCAAAATATTAAGAGCTATCTGCCAAAAAATTCATTGAACTTTTCCAAATTTGGCAGTTTAACCATTAAAGTTTTTTTGTTGCTAATTTAACCAACCACCTTTCCAAAATTATGCAAACACAAAATCGAAACAATACAATAATATGTGAATAAAGACTTATTAACAACATAATTTGAAACCCCCAAATCGAAATAATACATTGCAAACACAAAACCCCCCAAATCGAAAAATATAAGAATTTCAAACTTAGAAAAAGCCCTAATCGAAACATATAAGCATTGCAAACTCATAAAAAGCCCTAATCGAAACACATACGCATTGCAATCAGGTGACATCTTGTTGGCACATCAATTTTTTTGTTAACCATGATTAAATTTTGCATAATTTTGGAAAGGTGGTTGGTTAAATTAACAACAAAAAAACTTTAATGGTTAAGCTGCAAAATTTGGAAAAGTTCAATGGGTTTTTTGGCAGATAGCTCAAATATTAAATATACTCTTAAATAGTACAAATACAATATTTGGTGTATAAATTATCAATCAAAAAATAAAAAAAATATTGCAGAGCAATGAAAATATTGTTAGTGAATAATTTCGTACAAATTGGTCCATTTAGCACAAATTTTCTTATAAATCACTATTTATTTATTGATAATTAATTCATCAATAAAAAGACATATGTCATTCACAAAAATAATAAAACCTACAAAAATCATCAATAAAAGGGCATACAACATCTACAAAAATAATTAAAATTGAACAAACACATAGTAAATTAGATCACTAATTTCCCTTATCCAATCATTGAACAGATCTTCAATTATGGTACATCTCTAGCTTATATTACTAAATTATACAGTCTTTTCTGCGAGATAATCTAACAAATTGTTATAAACGTGAGGAATATTTATATCTAATTTGTCATAACGTATTCAAACAACTGACCAGAACTGTGATTCTATACTATCCAAATTAATGAACTAATATAACAAAATCTAATAAATGGATAGACAAAATCCACAATTTATCCAAATCAATGAACTAATATAACAAAATCTAATAAATGGATAGACAAAATCCACAAACAGGATATTAGGCTCGTAATAAAGAGAGATATTTATTGAAAGCCAAAGTAAAATCAAGGAAAATAAAATAAGGTTTATCATTTACAAGGAGATAGTACAAAATCTAATATTTTGGTAGATAAAATCCACCAACGGGCAACGGGGTACTAGACTCTCATTGATATTTTTATTGAAAAATAAAGAAAAAATTTCTAAAAGAAACTTGAAAAACTGATTTCAGCTCCTAAATTTTAGTTTAGCATTTTTTTGGAAAAGGTGGAGAGAGAGACAGAGAGAGAGAGTAGCTACGGTTTTTGTTATAAAAATTATTAATAATGATAAATAAAAAGGTTGATACACTTAAAATTATATATTGTTTTTAATAAAAGGGTGCCTTTTTGAATTTTGTACTCTTGAATTAAAATAATAATATCAATTCCCATATCTTAACTTAAGAGCATATATTGAATTTGCTTGGTTGGTTGATTATATTTTTTTTATGTCAACAAAGGATAAAATATGGCGAAGAAAACTAAATAACTTGGTAGAAAGATTGTACACAAAGAGAGATATTTGTTAACGAGAAATAAGAAAAAAAAAGGAGGGTTTCATTTTGTTTGGGAGACTTTACACCATGCATGATACTCTTAGTTTTGTTTTGTAACATCTCAATGTTGTTCTAAGACATATAATTATATATTTACATAACTTGGATACATAGTAATCTTTCATGTAATTGTTATATTTTTTCTATTCGCGTATTTCATTTCATTTCGTGTACACGAAAAAATTTGTGTAATTTAATGTCATTTTGTGTTCTAATTTCGGGTAAATGATTTAATATCATGTCATTTTCGTTCAAGCTAGACCCTAAAGTACATGACATGAATGTACAAAACGATTTGTCAGGTCTACATAAGCTATTGCTATTTTTTCTTATATATGTCGGAAAAATATACTCACCGTTAAAAAAAATGAATTTCATGTTATCTAACCCAAAATCTGAATTACAAGAACACATATATAACAATATGATTATGTGTTTATATTTTCACAAGTTAGTCAAATTAAAAAAAGATAGGTGATACTCATTTGCATATGTTTTATTTTAAGAATAAAAGTAAACTAAAATTTATTATTCCACGTTTTACTAGAAAAAAATAAAAAAAATCAAAATACAAACTTCCAAACTTCCAAATTGAAAATGCACAAACAAAACTGTCTTTACAAATAAACTAAGGACACTAACCATAAAATCTAATAATCATATTTTACTCCAAGAGCGCGATATATTGAATTTGTTTAGTTAGTTGATAATATTTTTTTATAGTAAATCAATTCATTAATAAAGGACATATAATTTGTTAAAATGATATTGAACAATCACATAGCAAATTAGATTAGATGAAAGTTTCTATTGTTATAACTACATTTGTTTTATATATCTTGCACAGTAATCATACGCTGAAACATGCAACCTTTTTTTGATAGACAGTCTAATGAGTTATTGGAGTCGTGAGGATTAAATTCCTATACATTTTTAATATGCAATTGAAAAATTAACAACCATACAAATATTTTCAATGAATTAATATATTAGTATAGATTTTAAGGATTCGATATTGAACAAATATACACGAATTCTCAGAATATGGGTGAAAATTTGTTAACATGATACGTAGAAATATTCTCTAACAAAGAAAGAAATAAAATGAAAGTTGAATTTTTTAAAAAAACAATAAAGAGAGATTTGAACTTTTCAACGGGTGTTGTATTTGTTTTGATGATTGGTTCAGAATATTAATATTATTTCAATTGGTATGAATTCACGGATAAGTAATTTTATACTTAAGTTAATTAAATTCCAATAAAATTATATATTTCTCTAAATAAAAATTAAAATAATAAATTTATATTAATTTATTAATACAATTTATCGGTCGGTGCGTAGCACGGGTAGAACGCTAGTTTAATTATTAGAAAATGATTTTTTGAACGACACCAACCTTTTTTAGTGAATATTTTTCCTGATAGCAAAGCACCTTTCATATACCAGTAACTTCACAACGTTCAATATCATGTGTCCATAACTCCATAAGTTAATTATCAAATCATGATATACGATGTGAGTCACTCGTTATAAAACAAAACAACTTATTCATTAAATTGTATTTTATTTTAACTAATCAATCACGGAATTTATTTATTTTATAAAAATTAAGTAAATGAGATGAATATCTATGAAATTAATGTACATTATTAGTTTACGAAGATATAATTAAATTCATAGATAGTGATAGGATACTTTCTACGAGCAGCCTGAATTGCCATCCGGGCCTACGACAGTTACTGAGTCCGGGACTGTGTCACCGTCAACTAGTTCGGACCTGTGAGGTAATTCCAGCTCGGGGTAACAGAGCACATAGCGTCTCAAGGCTCCTGTCACCATCAAAGGGTCCCAACTAAAAACGACAGCTAATGTTTACCAATAATTGGCACAATCAAAGAATGAGGATGTCACACTCAAAAAGGTGTCTGACACACTTTTCCACAATTATTCTCCTGGACAGGTGTCGTGCATCTATGCGTCCCAAGTGTCCTACCTACCTAGGATTGAACGCTCATGATTAAAGGTACCAACCCCTAAACCCTAATCCTGGGCCTATAAATAGACCCAGGACAGAAGGTTTAAAGGTTACATTCTCTTTTACACACACTCATATACACACACCCTCCATAATTAGATACTCTAGTTCTTATCTTTTATCCTTCAATGCCGTTGCTTATTCTCACGCCGGAGGTGCCGCGGGTCCAAATCCACCTCCCGGCATTGTTTTGCAAAGTCCCAACCACCAATTACACTGCTTTACAGGCACGGGGACGGCGGAGGAGACACTGGATCGGAATCTAGAGTTATCATTGGCGCTAGAAGGAGGGGGGTGCTCTGTCCTTTGGTCTCGGTGCCACAGGACTCGTCGACATCAACAAACTCTTTAAAAAGAGTCTGAAATCAAGCTGTAAGATCTAAAAACCGTTATGAAACCCTTACTAAAAATGTCACCTTTACACATTTCTCAGCCATGTGTGCACGTACTTAACGTTATTTAGCTCTCTAGCCTAGATCTGTGATAAAGTTACGATTTTTAGCTTTTAAACTTAGCCGAAATCTAGATCTGTGTTCGTAGTCGCCTGCCATTTACTTGTATCCACCAACTTGTGTTTATATTTGAATATTGAGTGCATAAATAAGCTGTTCTGCTCCGAACTCAGCTTAGATCTGTTATAATCGATACTTTGTGAACTATCTTGTTTCGAAATTTGAAATCATGGCAAGAGGAAGCAAATCTACTCAGAGAACCAACACCCGAGCACAAGAGCTCAACCCACCTCTGGACCTGCCCTTAGTACCGGGTGAAATACCTCTGGTCGTGGAAAGGGCAGGGATTGCACCAGGCGATGCCCGAATTGACATTGAGGTCAACTAGTACAAGTATACTAATGTGTCTCTAGCTGCAATGCACATGCAAGACCTTACCCGTGATGAGCTGGCAGATGCTATCCGGGCTTACCAAACAGCCCGAGCAGCGCCACCTCCCGAACCAGAGCAGGTTGAAAACTCCCAAGATTCTGAACACTCCCACCGATCTAGGAGATCTTTATTTGACCGGATCGGTGATAAAGGCAAAGAAAAGCAAGCAGCAAACAAAGCTCAAAGCAAAAATCATGAAGCTGAGAAGCTCAAAAAGCTAGCCGAACTCAAGGAAAAGAAGAGGACCGAGTCTTAAGGAGGTCCGGATCTAAAAGAATGCTTAGAGAAGTCAGTCCGGAGGTTATCTTAGACGAAGATGAGCCCGAAGATAACTTAATGCAAATGATTCATGAGTTACAGAAGAAAGTGGGACAGGACTCCGGACTCGAGATTGAAGGAACTCTGACCCCGTTCAGCCGATCTCTGGAAGCTATCCCTAGACAAAAGAACTTGAAGCATTGTAAATTCGATTCCTTCGATGGGCTGGGAGACCCTGAAGAGCATGTGAATTACTTCGAGCAGATCGCCCTCATTTACTACTACAATGACATCACCAAATGCAGGTTCTTTGCATCTACTTTAAAAGGAGGGGCTCAGAGATGGTTCAGCCGGATCCCTTCCCGAAGCATTCACTCTTGGAAAGAATTCCGTGAGTCTTTTCTGAAGAGATTCAGAGCGAACCGGACTCATGAGTTGCACATGTGCCATCTGGAAACTATTCGACAATATGACAATGAGCCCTTGGCAGATTACATGAAGCATTTTCAGGAAGCAATCAACAAAATATCACGCCTAGATGAGCGTGAGGCTCTCAGTATTTTTCGGAGGAACTTAGACCCGGAACACAATGAAAGATACGTCTATGAGCTGATCAACAAGGAGCCCGAAAGCCTAGCAGCAACATACTCCATGGCTGCCCGGTTCATAAAGGAAAGTGATATTCTGCTGGCGATGAGAATGACTCGTCAAGGGAATTCATCAGTCCGAACTACCCAAGATGATCGCCCCCGGGGTGGTTATCAACCTGACAAGAGGTTCAAGCCTAATAGACAAACCAACTATATCCAGAGTTCTCAACCATCAGTCTTCGAAAGAATCTCCGAACCAACTACAGTAACCGTCAATCCGGACTCCAAACCTACCAAACCGCCTAAAGATGACCCAAAGCCAGAACCTGAGTGGACTCCACTCAGCCGCACCCGGTCTGCTATCCTAAAGGAGGTCCGGGACAAACCATACTTTTACCCAGCCAAGCCGATGATCACTGCCCCGGAGAAGCGTTCTATCCACAAACAATGTGACTATCATTGAACTCATGGTCATACAACAGAAAACTGCTTATCTCTCAAGTACTTCATCAAGGATCAAATCAAAAAAGGAAACATGGGGCAGTACATAGCTCGGAAAACCATGGAAAAAGGAGAAGGTTCAAGAGCAGGAAAGAAGAATGTGGTCAACGTGGTAATGGGGGGATCCAACTCTCCTCCCCCTAGTCCGGACTCAGGAGATGAAGTAATGATGGTCCAGTCTATCCCCGAACAAGTAATAACTTTCAGCAATGCCAACTTCGAAGGAGTTGATCCAAACCACAATGAAGCTCTGGTGGTTAGCCTAGATGTGGCTGAGAACGAAGTCAAGAGAATCCTGGTTGACAATGGATCCTCAGTCAACATCATCTTCAAACATACCTTTGATAGAATGTAGCTGGGCAGCGTCAGAATGAACAAGTGCAGAGAAGACCCACTCTTCGGATTTGGTAACAACTTAGTCCCAATTCAAGGGACATTGTACCCACCTGTTCAGTTCGGGAGCCCCCCAAAGCAAGTTACCCATATGGTGAAGTTCTATGTCATCAATACCCCGTCTTCTTACAACATGATCCTTGGCCGTCCGGCGCTAACCAAGCTTCGGGCAATAACCACTCCATCTGGAGTTGGGGAAGTCAAAGGAGACTCAGAAACTGCTGGTCGTTGTTATGGCCAAGCGTTGATCATGGCGGAAACCGATCCAGAGAACAAACGCAAAGCGTCCTTGTACCACAAGAACTTTAGCTGAAAGAAGCATAGAGCTTACTTCAAAAAGGAACCTGGACACGAAGTCCAAAACATCGAAAGTATGGAAGCTCAGACTAAGGAGGAACTGATTCCCAAAGCCCGAAATTACCTGGAGACAAATACTCAGGCCCGAGTTCAGCAATTTGTCTCGAAGAAAGATCTTGGTAAGGTCGAACCTGCGGTCGAGACCGAAATGATCGAATTAGAAGAAGGTAATCCGGATAGAAAGATAAAGATAGGATCCAGACTAGATCCAACATTCAAGAAAAACCTTATATAACTGCTCAGAAATTACTCGGACATCTTTGGCTGGAGTCCGGAGGACATGCCCAGACTCAATGAATCCGTCGCCATGCACAACCTTGATGTCAATCCAGACAAAAAGCCAGTAAAGCAGAAAAGAAGGAACTTTGCTCCGGACAGGCAGAAAGCAATTGACGAAGAAGTTGAAAAGCTCCTCAAAGCAGGAATAATTTGTGAGATAAAGTATCCGTATTGGCTGGCCAATGTGGTCCTGGTCAAGAAACCCAACGTCAAATGGAGAATGTGCGTCGACTATACTGATCTGAATGCCGCATGCCCCAAAGACCCATATCCTCTTCCCAGCATAGATCAGCTCATTGATGCCACTGCGGGGCATGTGATGTTTAGTTTCATGGATGCATTCTCCGGCTACAACCAAATCAAGATGAATCCGGGTGATATAGCCAAAACCGCTTTCATAACTCACAGAGCCGTTTATGCATACAAGTACATGCCATTCGGATTAATGAATGCCGGATCAACTTACCAAAGAGCAATGGTGGAGGTGTTTAAGGATCAGTTGGGTTGAAACTTGGAGTCTTATGTGGATGATAAGATAGCGAAGTCAAAAATAGTAGAGTAGCATGTTCCGGACTTGCAGGAATGCTTCGAGAATTTAAGGAAGCATGAGATGAAATTAAACCCGGAGAAGTGCACCTTCGGGGTAGGAGCTGGGAAATTTTTGGGATTCATGATCAGTCAAAGGAGAGTCGAAGCTAATCAGGAAAAGATTAAGGCAATAATGGAAATGGAGCCGCCCAGGACTCAGAAAGAAATTCAGAAGCTAGAAGGCTCTTTAGCTGCCTTGAGGCGATTCATTCCGAAGCTGGCCGAACGGTGCCTACCTTTCTTCGAGCTGCTTAAGGGGGCGAAAAACAAAAGAGAGATTAACTGGAGTCCGGACTGCCAGAAATCCTTCGATTCTATAAAGGAATTCCTGTCGTCGCCACCAATTCTATCAAAAGCTGAGCCCGGAGAAGCACTGTCTCTTTACCTAGCCGTAGGACTGTTAGCTGTGGGGGCAGCCTTGATCAGGGAGCATGAAGGACAACAAAAACCAGTATATTACGTCAGTCAAGTGCTGAAAGACGCGGAGACCAGGTACCCTAACTTGGAAAAGTTTGCTTTTGCCCTGGTGACAGCTTCCAGAAAGCTAAGGCATTATTTCCAAGGAAGAGAAATCAAAGTTATAACGGACCAGCCTTTGAGAAGGATAATTTATAATCCAGATGTATCCGGCAGACTCGTCAATTGGGCTGTCGAGTTAAGCCAGTTCCAACTCACGTTTGTACCTCGAACAGCAATCAAAGCTCAAGTGTTAGCTGATTTCATTGTGGAATGTTCTTTTCCCGAACTCTGAACTAGTCCCATGATCGTGGATTCAGGGAAAAAGGATGACTCAGATCCGGAGGCTTGGTCCTTGTACGTCGACGGATCCTCAACAAGCGAGAGATCCGGAGCAGGGCTAGTCCTAAAAAGTCCCCATGGTTTTCAGATACAACAAGCCATAACCTTCAAGTTCTTAGCCACAAACAACCAAGCGGAGTATGAGGCGCTGTTGGCCGGACTCCGGTTGGCCAGATCCTTGAAAGTCCAAAGCCTAAATGTTTACAGTGACTCGCAGATTATAGTGAAGCAAACGAAAGGAGAATATATTACAAAGGATCCAAGGCTAGCTCAGTACCAGGCTTTAGTTAAGAGCTATCTGACTACGATCCCAAAGTTTGAGATGACTCAGATTAATAGAGAAGAAAATGTGGAAGCCAATTCATTGTCCAGACTAATCCGGAATGCTGCTGAACTGGATAGCTCGGTCTACTTTGAAGAAATAGAGAATCCCACCATTGAAAGTTGTGGAGTGATGGAGATAGATGATCAGCCTGACTGGATGACCCCTCTGATTTCATACATGGATAAAGGAGAATTGCCCGAAGACAAGAATAAAGCTCAAAGACTTAAGGCTAAGGCCACTAAGTTTTTCTTAGAAGAAGGAAAACTATACCGCAGGACATTCTCCAGTCTGGTCCTGAAGTGTATCGGACCAGCCGAAGCCGAATACTGCTTGTAAGAGGTTCATGAAGGGATTTGTGGAGATCATTTATCCGCAAAGGCTCTAGCTTACAAAATAATAAGGCAAGGCTATCACTGGCCCACGATTCACGATGACGCGGTGGAGTTTGTTAGAAAATGCAAGAATTGTTAGTTGTTCAGCAATGTGCAAAGACAGAGTCCGGTCATACCCTCCTCAGTCCTGTCTCCAATACCTTTTGTTGTCTGGGGAATTGACATCGTTGGTCCCTTTCCTCGGGCCAAGGGTGATCTCAGGTACTTACTGGTGGCCATCGATTACATGACTAAATGGGCAGAAGCTAAGGCCATGAGAACTATAAATCAACAAGATTGTATCCGGTTCATGGATAACATATTGATGAGGTTCGGGCTTCCTCAGATCCTGGTCTCGGATAATGGGCCTCAATTTGTTGGTTCAGACTTTGAGAACTACTTAAAGGAGAGGGGCATCAAACATAAGAAGTCATCGGTAGCATACCCCCAAGGTAACGGCCAAGTAGAGGTAACAAACCAAATTTTGCTCAGGGGGATAGAAAAGAGGCTTCAAGAATGCAAAAACAAGTGGCCCGAAGAGCTTCCAAACGTACTCTGGGCTTATAGGACTAGCTTACGAACAAGTACTGGAGAAACACCTTTCAAGATAGCTTATGGGACCGAAGCAATGCTCCCGATAGAAGTGGGTTCACCTTCTCACAGGGCTATTAACTTTGAAGAGATTGCGAATGAGGAAGGGCTCCAGATCAATCTAGATCTGGTCGATGAAGTCAGGGACGAAGCGGTGGCAAGGATGGAAAAGTATAAGGAAAAGACAAGGGAATACTTTGGAAAGAAGGCTAGGGTCAAAAACTTTCAAGTTGGAGACTTAGTCCTTCGCGATAGTGAGGCTTCGGACCCAACCAACACAGGGAAGCTCATGCCTAAATTGGAGGGTCCGTATAAGATCAAGGAAGTACTTCGCCCTGGAACGTACAAACTGGTCAATATGGATGAGTCCGAGATGCCCAACACTTGGCACGACCTCCAACTTCGGAAATTCTACCAGTGAAGAAAAGGTCAAGGCCCGAAGAACCAATTAAGGAGCTACCTCTAAGCCCGAGAAAGTCTTCAACATATAGATTATTAGTCTCTGTAATGAAGCAAGAATAAGTTACTTGTAGTTTGAAAATTATGATTAATGAAATCGGGCCTTGCCTTGTACTTTTCATTTTTTGTTAAAATTATTGTATCACTAACACACACAAGTCCCTGGTCCGGAGCCATAGGCAAAATTGGAACCAGGGCAAAAGCAATATGCAAAACTACTATAGTCCGGATCATTTTCTACGAAAAGTGTCTGGACTGGAGGCAAATACGAAAAAATTTCTAAGTAACCCAAAGCGTTCAAGCTTGGCACTTAGCTAAAAAACAACCACTCTAGTCCGGATCATTTTCTACGAAAAATGCCCGTACTAGAGGCAAATACGAAAAAATTTCTAAGTAACCCAAAGCGTTCAAGCTTTGGACTTAGCTAAAAAACAACCACTCTAGTCCGGATCATTTTCTACGAAAAGTGTCCAGACTGGAGGCAAATACGAAAAAATTTCTAGGTAACCCAAAGCTTTCAAGCTTGGGACTTAGCTAAAAAACAACCACTCTAGTCCGGATCATTTTCTACGAAAAATGTCTGGACTAGAGGCAAATACGAAAAAATTTCTAAGTAACCCAAAGCTTTCAAGCTTGGCACTTAGCTAAAAAACAACCACTCTAGTCCGGATCATTTTCTACGAAAAATGTCCGGACTGGAGGCAAATACGAAAAAAATTTTAAGTAACCGAAAGCGTTCAAGCTTTGGACTTAGTTAAAAAACAACCACTCTAGTCCGGATCATTTTCTACGAAAAGTATCCGGACTGGGGGTAAACACGATAAAAATTATTTTTCTAAGTAATCCAAAGTCTGTGAACTTTGGACTTAGCTAAAAACCACTCTAATTCGGACCATGTATTGCTCGAGATGCCCGAATTGGAGGCAAACGCGATGAAAATTCAGAAAACAACTATTGTATCTATGGAAATCATTCGAAATCGAAACAATAAAAGCAAACACAAAGATATAACAAACAAAAGCAAAGAAACAGAAACAAATATTTATGGCTGTTTTTCAAGCCATTTTTATTAAGCAGGGGGGTACAACTTTTACGAAAATACAAAAACATAAAGGGACCATATTTAAATGGCTGCGGAGCCAGAGCCACCAGCACCCTCCCCGCCATTGCCAGGCCCACCATGCCTCCTCCTATCCTCTTCCACGATCATCCTACGCAAAGCTAGGGCATCGTCGATCCTCTTCAAGACAATGTCGATCTCGCCCATGTTGGAGGGTCCATCAAACACCATGCCATCCATAATGATTTTGTTATTCTCGTAGTCATAAACAAGGTTTTTTGGATCCATGGCAGAAAAGGTGGAGAAAAGGAAAAGAGAAAGCTTAAATATTTTTGGAGAGGAATGAAAAAGATTTATGCAACCGCTGGTATTTATAGAGAGTGAGTAGGGAAGAGGTCAAAGCGTTTCCAGTTATCAATGCATAGGAAATTGATGAAACATCAATGCTGATTGACAACTCAAGGATCAAAGAGTTTGATCGTGGAAATCACAATTCTTTCACGAGGTTTCAGGATAAAATCGACAAAAAACGAGGGAAACACAGAAGACTAAGAGAAAGACATCTATCCTTATCGCCATCAGGATTCCATCCTTTTAAATAAATCTGGACTGGGGGGAAAATTTTACAAAATCTCTCTAAGTTATTGAACGTTCTCAAATGTTGGACTTAGGAGAAAAAACGTAAAACTTTTACCACAAATCCGGACTCAATTCTTTCGTATCAAATCCGGTTTGGGGGGCAAATTTTAGAAAATTTCTCTAAGTTACTCGAGGTTCTTAAACTTTGAACTTAAGAGAAGTTTTCGAAATTATAACAAAATCCGAAATTATTTCGCTGAGTTATTCAATGTTTTTTAACTTTGAATTTAGAGAAAACTTTAAGCCAAAGATAACAATCCGGATTACTTCTTACGGAAACAGTCCGGACTAGGGGCAATGACTATCCAATCAGATCTATGCAAACCAAAGTAGAAACATAAGCAACAGGGATAAATAAAAGTTTGAAAACATTCATCATAGAAAAGTTAGCATTCTACAAGGGACCGAACCAGCCGTATGATCCAAAACATCCCAGAACAAATTTGACCACAAACCAATACAAAAGTTTTAAGTTCAAGAATACAACAAGGCCATTAAGATGAAAAAAGGCTGAGTAACTAGGCTGCAGGAGGGTCTTCGGCAGGAGGAGCTTGATTGACAGTTTCTTTATTTTTAGAAGGATCCCGAACATCCTCCTTGTTCTCTTCCTCCTCATCATCTTCCGAACCAGAGTCATCCTCGGAGTAGTAAGGTTCTGGATCTTCTCCGATGGTAATGAAATGCTGCTCCGCGCCAATGAAGAGAGGTTGAAACTCGTCCCAGCCAGCCGATGGGTTACCCTTCAACAACTTGTGAGCAACAACCCAAGCACGACAAATTTTAGAGGCAGCCTTCTTACCTAACTCAGTATAATACTCCTGGGAATGACGGAACTCATCAAGGATGGTGGCTGGTTCTTTATAACTGACAAGCTTTGCCCGGAGTTCTGCAAGCTCCTTCTCGGCAGTCTAAGCCCAGACTTCAGCGTCATCAGCTTTTTTCTGAAGAGTTATGAGCTTCTCTTCGGACTCCTTAGCTTTCAATTGCAGCTCGCCAACACTTTTTTGAAATTTGGAGTTGGCATGGTCCAGATCAAAGATCTGCATGTCTTTCTTCTCCGAGGCAGAAACAATAGCCCGGGCCGCTTCAACAGTCTCCAAGTCTCTGTTGCCCACCGTAAACACCCCAGCCATCTCAGAACCCATCTGGAAAAACAAGAGAAGTGAGTCAGAAAGGCAAATTTTAAGCAAAGACAAAACTTAAAATGACAAGAAAATTTACCTTCATCCAGGTTGTCATCATCTCCTTGAACAAAGGGTTAAACCCTAAAGATTGATAGCGCTCTCATTCTTCCTTGCTGGGCAGATCTGCAATAAATCGGTTACATTTCTCGGCCTCAATCAGGGGCTCCTTCCCCTGTCGGCTCGGCTGACTAGGACCGGAGACAGTACCCCAAGTCTTAGCAGTCTCAGGCGCCAAGGGAATTGAACCTGGAGCAGGAATTCCATACGGATTACCCCCGGTGAGATCCACAACAACGTCTCCTTCCCGAACCCTTTTCGACTTTCTTTGAAACCTCGGGGATAACTCATCCTCAAGTTCGGGGCCGATAGATTTACTATCATGAATGGCTCCGGACTCTGAGGTCTGCTCAATGCTCGCATCCATCTTGGAACCTTCTCCTTCGCCAACTATTCTCTTCTTTTTCCCACCTTTCTTCGTACGTTGATTCACCTTGTGGATACCCCCTATCCCTTGCATAGCCGTGGTCAGGCTCGTCAAGTGGATCATGTGGTTCCTTTGTTACGATATCCCTTGTGGATACCCCAGATGCCCACCAACAGCACGCCCCCGAACCAAAAGACAAAAACAAAAAGAAAAACACAAATATCAGAAACACCCACACAAAACCTGAAATCAAAACCAAAGATCTACGCAAACAGATATATATATATATATACAAAACAAGAGAAAACCTCCAAACATGAAACCCAGAAATTTCAAAACCCAAAAGTCTCAAAAAACTCAAAATCGAAACGACAACCACTACAATCCCAAAGCCCAAACAAGTACAGTGACATGGATAGTAAACAGTTACATAAATAACGGCATACGAACAGTTGGAACAAAAATAGTATCGAATTATCTTACACAAAGTTAAATGACAAGCAAGAAAATCGAAAAAATATGGAAAAGAGAGCGCTTACAATGCGGGAGAAGAAACGGAAAAGCCTTCACCACTGATCAGCGACGAAAATATTGAAGAGAAGAGAAGAGTGAAAGAGGCTTTCGGTAAAAGTGAAAAGGGGAGAAATACAATTGAAATATACTTATATAGAAGTTAAAATGAATGAAGGGAGGAGAAGTGGCCACGTGGAGGGCTAGGAGGGACCTTGATTAAAACAAAAGAGGCTGTCAGGAAAAGCAATAATGACTGCACGTCCCATGAGGAAAGTGGACAAGCTCTGGAAATTCAGAATTATGAGGAAATATCAAAAATATGCTGAGAAACGTTTCAAATCCACTAACCTACAGTCCCGGATTATGTGCTTTACAAACAATCCGGGCCTGGGGGGCAAGAAATATGGAATTTTTCTTCCAAGCCAATCATACTAACCTACAGCCCCGGATCATGTGCTCTACACACAATCCGGGCCTGGGAGGCAAGAAATATGGAATTTTTCTTTTCGGTTATTCAAAACGACGAACCTTGAAATTGAGACTACTTCTCCCCCCATCCAGACAAATCTGCATAGGGGAGTGGGGGGCAAATGATAGGATACTTTCTACGAGCAGCCTGATTTGCCATCCGGACCTACGACAGTTACTGAGTCCGAGACTGTGTCACCGTTAACTGGTTCGGACCTGTGAGGTAATTCCAGCTCGGGGTAACAGAGCACGTGGCATCTCAAGGCTCTTGTCACCATCAAAGGGTCCCAACTAAAAACGACATCTAATGATTACCAATAATTGGCACAATCCAAGAATGAGGATGTCACACTCAAAAAGGTGCCTGACACACTTTTCCATAACTATTCTCCTGGACAGGTGTCGTGCATCTATGCGTCCCAAGTGTCCTACCTACCTAGGATTGAACGCTCATGATTAAAGGTACCAACCCATAAACACTAATCCTAGGCCTATAAATAGACCCAGGAAAGAAGGTTTAAAGGTTAAATTCTCTTTTACACACACTCATATACACACACCCTCCATAATTAGATACTCTAGTTCTTATCTTTTATCCTTCAACGCCGTTGCTTATTCTCACGCCGGAGCTGCCGCGGGTCCAAACCCACCTCCCGGTATTGTTTTGCAGAGTCCCAACCACCAGTTACACCGCTTTACAGGCACGGGGACGGTGGAGGAGACACCGGATCGGAATCTAGAGTTATCAGATAGTACAATAAGTTGGAGATTGAAGAACATAGATGTTCCAATTGTAAATTATAGATGTTCTACATATTTTTTTAGTTATAATATATATATATATATATATATATATATATATGATCTCCTATATTTTTTGTTAAAACATAATTTTATAAAGTACTATTATATATATCTTGTATTCATTATCTTTATAAAAACATGAACATAATATATTAAATTGCATCACGTAGTCATTATTTTTATGAAAAGATGAAAATTAGGGACAAATTTGATTCGTGACGAATGAAGTCAGTCAACGATGATTAAAATTGTGATCCCAATAGCTGAAATGAGAAGCTCATTTTCTTTGAGTAAAAAATCAAACGTTCTACACCACTTTAAATTTCATTTTATTCTCGTTCCCGTTTACTCCTTCCTACTATCATTCTCAATTCATCTTCTTATCATGCAGAGAAATCATGTTGTTCTCTTTTCAAAAGATAATTTTATAAAAATAGAAAAAAATACCTAATTTTTTTTAAATATAAAAAGAGTTCCATAATTTAATATTTTATCAATTAATTTTTAAATAAAACCGAACTTTGTAATTTGTATTTAATTGTTATTAGTCTAGTGTCAACACACATTATATATATAATAAGTGTAAGGGATTTTATCATTTTATTTCTTAATATGGTCGTTGACCAAAAGAGTATTAGCGGTTGGATCTTAAAATAGATGAATGTGATTCGTTAGATTAGATATTAAAAGTTGATTTGATTCATATTAGGAGGTAATTTAATAATTAAACCAAATATAAATAGATTTTCTAAATTGAATAGAATTAGATCTAATAGTGGAAAGTAAGTATATTTGATTGATAATAGAATTATATTTAAATACGAAACAATAAATTATAATAATCTAAACTATATATTTGTAGAGTTTCTAAGTGGAATAAAATTCTCAATGTAAAAATTTGTAACTTCCTCTACTATTAAATTTTCGAGTAGTTTCAGTTGGATAATAATTGTTAAATAATCACTAAATTAAATATATTTTCTTGAGTTTTGTGTGATCTGTAAAATCGTCTAAGTTTGATTTTTAGAACTTAAGATAGAGCAAAAATGATAAATTTATCGTATAATGTCTAATAAATAATTATTATTTTATATATATATTTATACTCAAATTTTGTTATTTTTTCTGAATCTTTTAAATTTAAGATTATTTCTTTTAATATAAGATTAAAATGTATATGATAAAAATCAAATTTAAATAAATAAATTTTAATAGAGATAAATATTTAAAAAAATAATTCAATAATATAATTTATATAATTCTAAATATTTTTAAAAAAATCGTGCATTCAAAGATATCGTAACAAAGATATCATGCAATTACCACATGCTTCAAGTTGAAAATGAGAAAGAGAAAAGAATATAGAATAGAAATTTTGAAAAGAAAGAATTTCTGTGAGCATGCTCTCAAATAGTTTTTAGAAGAGATGGAGAAGATTTTTAATTACTAAAATTTAACAAATTTTTTTTAGAAGTTTAAAAGAGGTTGCATATACCAACGAGTTCTATCTCAACTGAAATGATCTTGACTTGTGTGGTTAGGATTTGATTCTCTTTAATACATAAAAAAGTTAGGGGAGGGACTTACCTCTAAGAGGGTAGTGGTAGAAAATTATGCAAGCTAATGTGAGGCCCATACTGGTTCGCTCGGTAGAATTGCTCATGTAAGTTTGGACACATAGTGTTGAAATAACGCATTTTAAGAAGAATGATTAAGCATTGGACCCCAGATCATAAAGTTGAATAGGTTACTTTTGTATTACATGACTTCAATGAACCGGGGTAGTTGTTGTGCCCAAAATTACTATGGGCTAGATTTAGGCTCATTAAGCCACATGATCCAATCCATAAGTTGTGTATGAGCTAGAAGACAAATCCAATACAAGAAATGAAGACCATCTATGAAGAAATGAGCATCAGTCAAGAAAATCATTAAAAGATTATGAACATCAGGAGGTTCCTCATGGGCCAAAACCTGAGCAGATTATCACCAGACCAGGTTCCTCCTCAAAGAATAGTTCGAGTCAGCATAGCAGCAGTGAAAGCAGCAAAGAGTATATGGGAACCACAAAAAGGCTCCCCAGGCCAGACTAATATATTTATTATTTGTGCAGATACAGTTTCCTGTAGAGAGGTTCCTGAGAAACAGGTTCCGAGATAGAGGTTCCTGAGAGATAGGTTCCGAGACATAGGTGCCTGGCAAGATTCCTGAGCATAGAAAGCAGAAAATTCTAAAAGCCATCCAGAAAGAGACATATTTAATATTGGGAAGTACTTCTAGGACGTAGCTATCCTAGATTACCTCTAATAAACAGACATTAGATGGTCAAATTATAGTGGAGTACGAACTCGAGTTCAACTATACTTAGATAACCTGTTCATGGTATGCTCTAAAGGAGACAAGACTTAGACATATAGTTGGCCTAGCAGAATCAGTATAGACTTAGAACTACGTGAGCTTGATCCTTATATAAATGGTACGTAGGAAACTTGAGAGGGAATGAGACTTTTGAATTCTGATTATCACTAAGAGAACCTAAGATCATCGAAAACACTCTCAAGCATAGGTCACCCCACAAACACAACCCTAATTCTCCATAGAATAGTTGATCATTAGCCTTTACAATTCACCATAAACCTCTAAAATGTTGTTACGAAATTCGCTAATCAAGAAAAGTTTCCATTTCCCTGGCAATCGAGTGAGCTGCTCTTTAGGGGCTAAGTCATTCGGCCCAGAAAATGATAACTCCACTATGAAGTCGTCCAATGCATGTGCCTTAATTGTTGTCCTCGGCGTGTATTCTAAATAATATTCCCCAAGCTCGATAGACCAAGCAACAACTCTTCCCGAAGCTTCAGGCCTTTGAAGAATTTTTTTGCAGTGGTTGATCGGTAAGTACAGCTACAGTATTCCCTTTGGGTCTGGTCTCATTAGGAGTGGGGATTTTACCAAGTATTCTTTGACTTCCTCGAATGCCTTTTGACAGCTAGGCCCCCACTCAAAATTCTTCGACCCTCGAAGCACTTCAAAAAATGGTAGAGCTTTCTCGGCTGAATGAAAAATGAACCTCCTTTGAGTATCAAGCCTTCCGATCAGTTTCTGAATGTTCCTGACTGTCTTCGGTGCCTCCATGTCTATCACTGCCTTTATCTTCTCAAGGTTTGCCTCAATTCCCCTAGAATTGACCATGTACCCAAAGAACTTTTCACTGGAGACTCCGAACATACATTTGTTCGGATTGACCCTCATATTGCTCTTCCTTAGCATCTCGAAACATTCCCTTAAGTCTTCTGCATGGTCTCTGAATAAGGATTTCATAATCATATCATCCACAAAGCAATCCATATTCCGACCGATCTGTACCTTAAATACTTTGTTCACCATCTTCTGAAAGGTTGCCCCCGCATTCTTTAGGCCGAATGGCATTTTGATATAGGCATAGGTGCCCTTCGAGGTGATGAGTGTTGTCTTTGGAATATTCTCGGCATTCATGGCAATTTGGTGGTACCTTGGAAAAGCATCCAAAAACTGAATATTTAATGCCTAGAAGTGGCATCTATTAGTTGGTCTATGTTCGGCAGGGGGTAGTGGTCCTTCGGGCAGGCTTTGTTGAGGTCGGTATAGTCCACGCACATTCTCCACATGTTGTTGGACTTCTTGACCACCACCACATTGGCCGACCAATATGGGTACTCAATTTCTTCTATGAAGTAGGCTTCTAACAGCTTCTCCACTTCGGCTTGTATTACTTCTTGTCTTTCTATTGTGAAATTTCTCTTTTTTTGTTTAACAAGCTTAGCGTCGGGCTTCACATTAAGGTAGTGTTTAGCCACAGATGGGTCTGACCTTGGCATATTTTCGGGGCCCCAAGCAAACACATCATGATACCCCCTGATCACTTCGATGACCTTCTTCTTCAGGTCGGACTCCATATTCCTTCTAATCTAGATCATTTTTCCTGATTGATCCGCAAACAACTCCACTTCTTCAGTCTCAGTTGCTCGTTCGGCTTTCGGGATGGATAGATCTGTTCCAAACGTTTCCAACTCATTGTTCATAGTTTGGTGATTGCCCCCAGCATCGGCCTCACCTCTCTTTCTCTTCCCTCCTTCGGACATTTCCACATCTCTGTCCTTTTCCAAGTCTTCCAGCTTGATATTTCGAGTTGTCTTCTAATCGTCTCTCATTTCTCCGATCCCATGTTCTGTTGGGAACTTGAGTTTTAGGTGGGGAATGGAGGCTACTGCCTAGAAAGTTGCAAGGGTTGGCCTGCCCAGGATACCATTGTACGACTGTCCACCTGTATTACATAGAATTGTGCCTCTTTCTCAACAATGTAAGATGCCTTTTCTAATAGAACGAATAGGGTGATTGTCCCTTTGATCGGAACTGGCTGATTACCGAAGCCATACAAAGGTGCCTCATGATAGGGCTTCAACTGTTCTTCTCCTAGATTCATCTTGAAGTAATTAAGTTTGATGATAGAGGATATTTACCAAACTACCACCATCAACCAAAACTTTCCATATTTTGTTTCGCCTATGACAGGGTTGATAATAAGTGGATCTTCATGCAGCCATATCACATCTTCATAGTCGTCTTCGATGAAAGAGACGTGGAGTGGCTGCTTGGCCGAGTTGGATTGATACAAGCTATAAATCTGCATTGCATACTTCTTTCGGGCTGTTTTTGTTGCATCGATCAAGAATCGTTCCCTCGGATATGGTCCTCACTTCACCTCTATACTTCTCTCCATCTTCGGTATCTTTCTTCTTATCTTTAGAGTCCAGCTTGTCTCTAATGTCACTTATAAACTGGTTCAACTCTTTTGCCTTGATCATCTTCTCATTTAACTTCTTCAGATGGTAGCACACATCCGTATTGTGTGCTAACTTGTAATTAGGCATCTTTAGCTTTGGCGGCCAAACGAAGCATGGCTTTCCCTTGATTTCATGAAGAATCTTCAAGATAGGTGTATTAAGAGAAGTAAACACTGTATTATCTCTATCTCGGCTCCTCGGTCGAGCCTGGTATCGGTAAGCCTGCTTTTAATATTTCTCGACCTCTTTGGTTAGGTCTGTCAAGGGATCGGAGATCCGACACGATCTGATCCGATCCGAGAGGCCGTTTGGCTCCTGCTTTTAAGCCGAGCTTAAAGTCATTTTTGACTTTAAGTTAAAAAATATCTGTTTCTGTAATAAGTCAGAAATTGACTTAAAGTTAAAAAAATAACTTAAATTTAAAAGTTGAGAGGAGGTACTTTTTCAAATGACTTATTTTATTTGATAAAAGTTAATATCATCATTCAAATAAACAATTCATCAAATTTATTTTTAACTTTACATTTTTAATAATTCATAACTTACCTATGATTTAAAATTACCCAAACGGATATTAACTTAAAATTTTTACTTATCACTTTAAGTAACTTTAATTCATAAGTAATAATTTTAAGTTTAGCCAAACGGGCTCCGAAATTAGCGAATATGGATCCTTCAAAAAAATATCTGAGCCGATAAGGATCTGGTCCGATAAGAATCCGATTCGATAATAAGCGGGTATGGATTTAGCATGATCCGATCCGTTAATGATCCGATCCAAATATATTTATATATTAAATATTTTATATATGTATATATATGTATATTTATTATGAGAAAAGTTCTATGGAGTACTCATTTAATTGGAGTACCTGGAGTACATATACGTTCTGCATTCATAATATTTTAAAATTTATTATTTTGCAAACCTTGTTATACGAATATCATAATTTCATTGATAATCTTGAAAATCATGTATGTTTTGCAATATGTTCATCTTGAAAATCCTTTATGTTTTGCAATCAGAACATATATGTTTTGCAACCCAAATGTGTTTCGCAGAACAATTCGTTTTGCAATATTTTGTTAGCAAAACATATAAAATTTTCAAGATTTTCAATTAAATAGTAATATTCATGTAATAAGATTTGCAAAATAATAAAGTTTACAAAATTTTGAATGCAAAATGTATATGTACTCCAATTAAATGAGTACTCCATAGAACTTTACTCTATTTATTATATATAATTTATAATATAAAAAAATCTATCTACATATCTATACTATATTATATATAATATTTGTTATATTCATTATTTATATATATTATAGGGTTAATTGATAAATAAAAAGCTGAACTCGTACTCAACTTGCAGTTGGGTAATCGAACTAAAAAAACTTGCAGTCAACTCATTAAAGTAATTAAAACTTACAATCTCATAACTGCCGTCAACTCATTTAACGGGATTGGCGGCAAGCTGACGTGGCAAGCTGGTTCAGAGTTCCGGTTCGGTTCGGTCTGATTTAAAGTTCTAATTCGGCCAGGTTCAAGTCTCGGTCCATCAAGGCTTTTTAATCGTACATCTAGTAGCCATCCTCCAACTATAAAATATATATGTATGTATACATGCACACAACAGCTACCCACTTTCTCACTATAAAAACCATCATTTTCTCTCTCCTCACTCAACCTACTTATACATATAAAATTTTTGTCTATCTGTCTTGTGTCGGTGTTGAGATCTTCTTGGTGTTCTTTTCACTTTCTTATGCTAATTAGGGGTTATCAGATATACATACAATTTTTGTATGTATTTGTTGGGGTAAGTGGGATTAATTGTTTGATTAATTTTGAATTGTTTTTGAATTTTGGTTAATTGAAGGTTACAAATCAGAATTAAAAATCAAAATTAATTCCATCTTTCATGTTCAGATTGGAGATGGTGTGTTCATGTGAGATATGGAGGCGAGAAAGATGAGTGGGAACATGTATATGATATGTATTTTTTATTTTTTTAATTTGTTTGCATTTGTATTTAGTTTTTTAATGGGAAGATGAATATGAATATGCATATGTATTTATAAATTGTAATATGTAATTTATAAAAGATAATGATTTATTAATGAAATGAATTAATGAGTATGAGAGATTTAATATGCCCATTGATTCCAAATTTAAACGAGAATGAAATGAAAATGAATGGGAGATACCATTTTTACCCATGAAAATGAACCGGTTTATGTTTTTTTTGATTGATTCGGTACAAGTCTATGTGGCAGCTTATGTGTACGAAATGAACGGGCCTCCGTTAGAAGTCAACAAAAGTTAACGGACGTGCAAGCTTTTAATAGTTTAGTTATGAGATTGTAAGTTTTAATTAGTCTGATGACGTTCAAGCTTTTTGAGTTCAATTACTCACTTGCAAGTTGAGGCTTAGTTCAGTGATGAACTAGCCAATTAACCCATATATTACATAATATATACTATAATATATTTATTATTTAGTATATATTTTTTATTAATATTTTTTAAACGGGTCGGACCTCTGATCCGAAACCCGAACGGATCGGGTATGGATCAGTCAAAAATTATCCGACCCCTGATCCGATCCGATCCGATCCAAACCCGAAATTTTTTAATGGATTCGGATATGGATTTAGGATAATACGAATTCGACCCGTTGACATGCCTATCTTTGGTCATCCCTTCCTAAACTCTCATGCTTTTGGCCTTCCTTATATCCCCCAATTGATTCTTATAACTTCCTTCGAATAGCCTCTCCCCTCAAGTATATCTCATTTAAGGACTTAGAAGGTACATCATATAAATAAGATCAAAGTTTCTTACCTTTGACGGGGTGGAGACCTACGGCAAGGAATCCTGTTGCTTTCACTTTGTCCAAGTTTGTCAATATACCAGCTTCCTCCATAAACCTGGCTAAGTAGTTCCCCAACTCTTCGTTCGGCCTCTGTCTGCAATGGATCAGAGCCTCGGTGTGCTTCTCCCTTCGGCATAGATGAGAATAATGCATGGGAAATTTCCTCTTGATCTGCCCATACGAACTAATTGATCTGCGCCTGAGCGAACGATACCACATGGACGCTAGCCCCTTCAAATAGGTTTTGGACATCTTACACAGCATAACGTCATAGTGTCCCATACAAGTCATCATCGATTCATAATTCTCACAATGGTCTTCGGTGTCACCCTTGTCGTTAAACTCATGCATCTTCGAAAATTGCCTCCCGGGGGCGATCGGTATTACTCAATATTTTCGATTACCACCGGCTCATGGTTGATCCTTCTTTCACCGAATATAGCTTTCTCCATCCTCCGCATCCAATCTCTCATATGGGGCCCTTCGTCCGAGGAAAGTATCACTTTCGATCGGGATCGTCGAGAGTACAATTCGGAGTCTGAAGACTCGTCTTGATTGTCTCTTGCACATTTGTCTCTCCGGGTTTTAGTGTCATACGCTTCAACCTCCAGGGCTTTGCGGAGCATTTTCTTCTGGAGCTCTACCTCTTCTCTTTGGAGCTGAAGGGCTTGTAGCCTTAGCCTATCGGTTTTTTTCTTCTTGGCTAGCCTCTCCGCTTCCTTGTCAGTTCTAGCGTTCTCCTTTTCCTTAACCTTGGCCTTCATATCATCCCTCCATTTCTGAAGCATCATCTTCTGTTCTTCGAGAATAGGCATGGGTCCTTCTTCGTCAAAATCCAACAGCCTAGGTGTGACTAGAGGATAACTGTTTCCTCCGTGAGAGGTCTCTTCATTATTGACTGGTGTTTCATCATTCGTCATGGTGTTCAGTAGGTGTTTTGTTGAATGTCACAATCACAAGCTTACATATACATTCACAAAGACGGCGCCAAATGTTAGAACCAGTTTTTTGCGAATGAATGGATCGAGTCGTTCTGTCTACCTACAAAGAGAAGAATACGAGGAACTGTCCCCCCAATTCACCTCCGGTGTGAGAATAAGTTAAATTAGTTTTGAGTAGGTAGGGTAAAACGTTTTAGTGCTTGTTTTTTTTGTGTTAAGAATGAATTAACTGCAAAACATGATGTTTGTTCGCTTATACCTCCCCGTCGGGCCGCGACGATGAACTTGAAGGTGCGTTAGTGGGTAACGTGTCCCACCTTCTAAGGAGAGGGTGTTTGATACGGTCCATCATTCGAAATTGGGCTTGGTTTCCTTGGGCTTCCTTTAGATATCTCGTAGTGGGCCTTCGGTCTGGTCTAGTAAGATGATGTGCCTCTAACAAATTTCGATGAAAAATTAGGGCTAGACGAGAACGAGACTGTTGTATATTTGGTGGACAATAACATTTCTTTGATGGAGAGTTCGAGTGTTTGATAAAATTATACATTAATAAGATTATTTCTTTATTATAAAGAATGATAAGAATTTTTTTATAAATTCTACGTTACCGATGGCATGAATGATTAAGGGAACTGTACTTAATAATCTATTAATTAAAATCAATCTTGTACAATTGATGAAGTGTATGATAGATTTAACATTTCTCATATATTTATCAAAATCTCATAAATTTTATCTATATTTCAAAATTTAAAAATATGCAAGCACACCTTTCAAGATTCACAACTTTATTAAATTCACAAAATCCAAATTAAATATACCTAAATTTTAAAAGATATTTTAAAATCCAACTGGTATAAACTTCTCATTTTAGAGATGATAGTAATAAAAATTCATATATAAATAGTGGTAATAAACTGATAGGTTTATTAAAGCATTGGCTTTCAAAGTTCTACCAAAAAATACACAAGCAAATATTTCAAAATTCACCATTTTATTAAATTCACAAAATCCAATTAAATATACCTAAATTTTAAAAAATATTTTAAAATACTAATTATATTACATGAATTTTAAAAATATTACCATATTTTTTTTTTAAAAAAGATACTAATTAACAATCGTGTCGTCTATATAGCACTCCATATTTCGACCGATTTGCTTCTTGAAAAATTTGTTTACTATCTTCTGAAAAGTTGCCCCCGTATCTTAAGACCGAAGGGCATTTTTATGTACACGTAAGTGCCATTTGGTGTGATGAACGATGTCTTAGAAATGTCCACGGTATTCATCGCTATTTGATGATACCCCAAAAAATCGTCCAAAAAACTGAGTATTTGATGTCCAGACGTGGCATCTATCAGCTGATCGATATTGGGTAGGGGTAATGGTCTTTCGGACATACTTTGTTCAAGTCGGTGTAGTCTACACACATACTCTATTTGTTGTTTGATTTCTTAACCACAACCACGTTCGCCAACCAATCAGGGTATTCGATCTCCTCAATGAACTTTGCTTCTAACAGCTTTTCTACTTCGGCTTGTATAACCTTCTACCTCTCCATTGTGAATTTTCTCTTCTTTTGTTTCACTGGCTTAGCATCAAACTTTACATTTAGGCAATGTTTGGCCACCGATGGGTCCAAACCTGGCATGTCTTCGGGTCCCCAAGCAAACACATTATGATGTTGTCTGACCACATCAATAACTGTTTTCTTTAGCTCGGGCTGCATATTCTTACCTATCTGGATCATCTTTCCTGACTAACCAACATACAACTCAACTTCTTCGGTTTCTACTACCGATTCAGCGATCGGGCTGGACAGATCAGCCCCAAAATTTTCTAACTCAATATCATTTGATGGCTGCCCCCAGCCTCATTCTCATTTCGCTTCCTTTTTCCGGCTTCGGACATCTCCACATCCTTATCATTTTCCAAGTCTTACAGCATGATTATTCGATTCAGCGATCGGGCTGGACAGATCAGCCCCAAAATTTTCTAACTCAATATCATTTGATGGCTGCCCCCAGCCTCATTCTCATTTCGCTTCCTTTTTCCGGCTTCGGACATCTCCACATCCTTATCATTTTCCAAGTCTTACAGCATGATTATTCGGGTGACCTTCTGGTCTCCTCTCATCTCTCCTACTCCGTGTACGGTAGAAAACTTTAACTTCAAGGTGGGAACAGAAGATACGGCCTGAAACAAAAATAGGGCTGGCCTCCCCAAGATTCCATTGTACGGGCTGTCCACCCGAACCACATAAAACTTAGCTTCATTCACCACTGTGTATGGTGCTTTTTCTAGAAAAATGGACAGAGTAATAGTTCCTTCGATCGGTACAGACTGGTTACCAAAGCCATACAAAGGTGCCTCGTGGTATGGCTCCAGTTGTTCGCCTCCCAAGTTCATTTTTGACAAGGCTGTCGCGTGCCTATCAAATAATAATATCTAACAAATCCTTCTAACTATGTAGCAGGGTAAGTCAGAGTCGATCCCACAGAGACAAACGTATCAATCACCAGTTATTTCTGATTTAAATCGGCTAAGCACGTAACACAATAAATATTGAGAGATTATTAAACTAATTTTATACTAAAGAGAATGGTGTTTATATAAATCAAATATTAAAAATATCCAGAATTAAGTATCCCCACTAGCATGAATTAATGCAATCGTGAATTCCCTCCCCAATTAATCAGATATATTACTCAAAAGGAAAGATGTGCCCTATAAATACCAATAACCTCTCTCGAGTATTAATGGCTTCTCTTAAAATACAATCAATCCTATTCTCATGGTATCATGTAATTTAGAGACATTAATCACAGTACCCTGGCTTCCTAAAAATCCGTTCTACCTATTCTCATGGAGAAGTTCATGTCCTCATTGGATAAATCACAACCATCTAAATCCAACTCTCGTTGATAAATAGACAATGGTTCAAACAATAAACTTAATCACGTCTGATTTGTAATTGCTAATTAAAACAACTAAATAAGCAAGAGCAATTAAACAATCAAATTGGGGGAATTGGGAAAATCACACATCAATCATAACTAGGGTTCTACTTAACCCTAGATTAATAATCTACTCACTCATAATTGAATTAACAAAACAAGAATTATAAATTGAACACATAATTATAAGAAAAGATAAAAACCTGTAATCTTCAAAGAAAGTAAAAGTTCTCCCTTGCAGATCTAATCTATGATATATAATAAAGCGATCTCCCAAATTACAATGCTTAGATGTGTTTTTATAGGCTCTAGATTTCTTGCCCAGCAAGAATTTATCTTCTATTACAATTAGAATTTAATTAAGGTGCTAAAAACTGCCCGGAATATAATTAGAACTTGAAAAGGGCAAAACAGTAATTTCCCAGCCATGCCCCTCAAAGAATACGTGTGCGAATTAATTCAGCACATTACTTGCACGTGTTTCCAATCCCAGGTTGTAGAAAATCTCTCAAGCTTCGCGTGGGCAGTAAGATCGCTGAAAACGGACTTACAGAACTCCAGATATGGCCAAAACAGTGTAAGCTGCGCAGCCTTCCCAGAAAATCCGAATTTTAATCAATTTAATTTCCAAAAACGATAGAAGCATCCACCTTAATCAACATTCTTGTAAATCTGCACAACTAAGCAAAACACATCAAAACTACGAGAAACTTGAGTCCAAGACAATCAATTTAAGCCGATTTAGAATGCTCCAAGTGGAAATAAAATCCACTTATCAAACACCCCCAAACTTAAACCGATGCTTGTCCTCAAGCATTAACAATTACAACTAACTAACTAACTAGTACCACTTCCGTAGGTGATCACGGTTGCATTTGGCATATGCAACAAGCCCTTTAAACCCCTAGGCAGCCCTAGTGGACGAGTAAGGTCTCGTGAGGGCCTATAGCGAATGTACCCACAAAATCGATTTAACCTAATGCAATGCAATGCATGAATGCAACTAAATGAAAATGCAATTAATCTAGTACTAATATCCTACCATACCTTCAAATCCTCTCATGCCATATCAACTTAAGAATCAAAGTAAATACGCAATGTCTTGGTGTCGAAAGTGCAAGTATTCACATAGTCTACTCAATGAACATGCATAAGTTCTCACAAGCTCATGTCAAGTGTAAGAATAAGTTAGTAAACATGCTAAGCCTACAAGAGTACATCTTTGAGACAAAACTCGGGATCTCATACGCAAAAACAAGCAAACACTCACAATCCACTCACAAAAGAATATTCACTCAAGAACAAGGGTAAGTGTATCACTCAATTCCAACAAAATCATAAACATGCTTGACATTTGGTATCAATCTAACTCTTAACACAACATACATTAATGACGATAATCAAAAGGTCTTTATTTGGGTTGTAACGGGGCTAGGGACAAGGTATGTCAAATAAGCCAAAACAGGTGAAGTGTCAAAAGCTAGTAAGTACCATAATAAATCATACACAACACCCTATTTCCCCCCACATAATTTTTACTAAAACAAACACTCGACTAGTCGACTGAAATAGGATCGCAACAAACACAAACATGCTCTCATAATATATATTTTCTCTTTTTTTTTCTTTTTTTTCATATTTTTTTTTCTCTTTTTTTTTTCTTTTTTTTTTTCCGAGAGCTAGGTAAAACAATAATATAACAATAACAATGATCCCCAATGAATTTATTACATATGCCGACTATCAAGTAAACAAATCCAATTTCAATATTTCCCCCAAAAGTACGACCAACAATAAACCCCTCCTTGCACACCTTATTACTCCCTTAAGCACTCTACTAGCCTTTGACAATGTGGGTTCAAATTAATGTAAGGCCAATACAAGAAAAAGGTCTAGGCAAGTAATGTGGTACGTCACCGAAAAATAGGATTAAGCTCAACGGGTTAACTAATTGATCATGTAAATATGGTGTGGTAATATGGGAAAATATGTGGTTATTCCTAAATGCCTTTATCATTTTAATCATCAAATAATGTCATGCGTTTTAAGAAAGACCTCAAACAACTGCTAGCAATGCAAACAATCCGTGGACACTCAAGCAAACGAATAAATTGCAAATATGCAATATGCAATAAGGCTCAAAAACTCACTTGGTGGAAAAACATACTCAATCCCAAGCAAACATCTCTCTAACGCACCAACTTGTATTCAAAGCATGCAAACTAAATCATCTTGCACATATTCATGTCCTTCTAATCACTTACAACATTCAAAAAGTCTACTAGCTTCAACTTACTAGTGTATGTGTGTGCACAAGAACAAAGCATATCACTTCTCAACAAAAACATCAACAACACAAAATTCCTATCAAGCATGGGTGCAAATGCAAACTACTATGAACCTATATGAAACAAACGTAGATAACACGAACATAAATGCATAATTTACTACTACTAATATGCAAAGCATGAAATCCTACATGAACAAATAATACAACAACAACTACTAATCCCTCAAACCACCCCCAAACTTAAAATATTCAATGTCCGCATTGAATGGAAGTAAATACAAGGGATAGCAGAAGACATACCTACTCGTCCTCCTCCTCGGAGGAATCAGAATCTGGCGGTGGATACTGCGTACGAGCTCCATAGACTGGCCACCTTGCCTGAATACCTGCATCTCTCAAAGCTGTAGCCATATCTTGAGCATACTCCCGGTTACAAGCATGTATAGCATCCATCCGCCTGTACAAACGCCTAAAGTGGGCATCCAAAACTCTCGGTACTCTCGAACCCCGTGGTGGAGCGCCCGCTCCATGACCACTAGCACCAGCATCATTAACAATATAACCAAGCCCCCTCGGATGTGGAACCCCACCTTGCCAGTCAGGCATTCGATCAATAGACACATCAGTAATGGTAGCCAAAGTTGACTGCAACTCCTCATCCGCACCCCAGATAACACCACTATCTTTACATAAACCAGCTATAACAGAAGCATGGGGCATCGATGATAGCGCATTAGACTTTAAAAACCGCAGAATATTTTGATGAACAATATAAGCTACATCAATGTATTTCCCCTTTAGAATGCCCCAAAGAAGAATCACTCTATCCACTGTGACCTCACCTATATGAGAAGTAGGCATAATATTCGCACAAAGAAATGCATACCATGCACGTGCAAATTTATTCAAAGCAGCAGACGGAAAATTAACCGGCTCGGTGGTTCCCAATTTATACTTCCAAACTGTACCAGGAATACATAACTCATGAACAATTGCCTCCAAATCCACATCCTTACTAGTCTTCCTTGCCCAATCTTCATCCCCCACAAGCTTAGGTGGTTGTCCCAAAACTGCACGAATAGCATCAACACTATAATCCACCTGTTTACCTCGAACCACACACACCTCATCCGGCTCACCTTTAACATTGGCATAAAACTCCCTAACAACATTCACCGGAACCGGAGCAAGTGCCTTACAAATCTCTCCCCAACGTAACTCACTAATCACATCAACCAACCCATAATGACGAATTGGCAAAAACCCCCTTTCTTTCGCCACCGACCTTGACAACAATCGATTATACTCAACCTCCGCATCCGGAGAAGAAAATCTTTCCACCCTAAAAGAACCACCCCTCATTCGCTTAGGCGCCATAATAATCAAACCCCACCCAACAATAGCACCACCAACCACCACCAAGAAATATCCCACAAAAAACCACCAAGAAAAATCACACCAAAAGTACCCAAGTAACAAGAATAATACAAAAACCCCAATTTACAAGAACACAAATTCGTAATAAAATAAAATAGAGAAAAGAAATCCCAGTACGAATCAAAGAGGTGAACTTGTACTAATTTTCCCCCAAACTTGAATTTTTAAGAGATGTAGAGGAAGAAGATAATGAATTGGGTGTGTATGTATGGGTATATATAGGCCATGGAGTGATAGGATGAATATAAGAATTTTAATGTGAAAAGGAAAAAATTTTGGTGGAAATTGGAATTTGAAATAGGATAGAAAATATATTTAATGAATAAACGGAAAAGAATTAGAAAAGAAATAGGAATTTGAATTTTTTTAGGAGAGATGAGGGGTTTTGGAATTGAAATAGGAAAAGAATTAGGGGAAAGATGGGAGTATAAAAAGAATTGGGGTGAGAAAATATTTTTTTATAAGTATACACAGCAACACACGTACATAAGCGAAGCAAGGAACAGGCGTGAAGAAAAAAAATTCTGAAATCACCTGGGACAAACGCCTGTTGCGCGCGTGGGAGGCAACTTGCTGCCAATGCAGATACGCCGTAGCAAATTGCGCATCAGGACCGCAACTTGCATCAAGTTCAGATGCGCATGCTTAAGTTGCGCATCAGGGGGGCAGCTTGCGGTCAGAACAGAAACGCAGGGGCAATTTGCGTTACAGCCCTGCAATTTGCTCAAAATTCGATTTTTTTTTTTTTGCAAAAATAAAAATACAACTACAAAAGCTTGGGTTGCCTCCCAAGTAGCGCTTCTTTAACGTCAATAGCTTGACGTTACTTCCTCAAATCATGGCGGTTTCAAAAGAATAACTGACCCATCCTCAACAGAAAGACCATTCATACGAACGTTGACATCTTGGTTGCTTGCTCCCAACACCACCTTTCTTTCACTCTTCATCTTGATTTTTCCACCCTTCGGCCTAATCTTCTTCTTTTTCTTCTTCACACAAGGCTGCACAAAACTTTCTTCTTCCTTATCATCAATTTTCCACCTTCGCAACACGTTATCATGCCCCTCTTCAAAAATCAATAGTTCATTATTCAAAAGGACATACCTCAAATGTGGTGGAAACTTCCCAAGCTTGACATTCAAAAGATCTCGAATTGAAGAAGTGTCAATGGAATCACTAAACTTTAAAAAGTTTTCAATATGAGCATCAGGATCTTCAACAGACAATCCACCAAACGGAATTCCACCAATTGATTTCATTGTTGAAGGCTTCAAATCAACATTAGTGACAGGAGGCGTAGAGAGGTAATTATCAACCTTCATAACTTGATCTCCACACAAATTCTTCACCATAAGAACGGTATTATTATTCTTTTCAAGATCACTTTCCTTCATAGAAGGACTGTTCAAAGAGTTGGAAAATTTAAATTCCATTTTCTCATCTCCAACTTCGAAAGAAATTTTCCCTTGCATCATATCAACTTTTGCACCAGCTGTAGCTAAGAAAGGTCTTCCAAGAATGATAGAATTTTGTGCATCTTCCTCCATCTCCATGACAACAAAATCACATGGAATATAAAATTTTCCTACCTTAAGGGGCACATCTTCAAGAATTCCAAGTGGAAATTTCACACTTCTATCTGCCAGTTGTAGAGAGATACGTGTGGGTTTTAGTTCACCCATCTTAAGCTTGTTATAAATCGATAAGGACATAAGACTGACACTTGCTCTAAGATCACATGAAGCTCTCTTGATTTCCAAATTCCCAAGTTTCACAGGAATAGAGTAGCTACCTGGATCGGCTAGCTTTTGAGGAAGATTGTTTTTCAAGATGGCACTACACTCCTCCGTTAATGAGATAGACGAACTTTCTTCAATCTTTCGTTTGTTTGATAATAACTCCCTAAGAAACTTCCCATAAGAAGGCATCTCCTTGATAGCATCTAGAAAAGGAATATTGAGCTCTAGCTTCTTCAAGATATCCATAAACTTCAAAAACTTCTCACCAAGCCTTGCTTGCACCAATCTTTGAGGAAAAGGAACAGGTGGTACATAAGGTCTGATTGGAGCTACAATGGGGTCCTTGTTAGGTCCAAATGTGTTGTAGAGGGGGGGTGAATACAACTTTTCGATTATGAGTAGCAATAAATACGATGCAATAAATGAACACACAGATTCAAGGAATATATTTCTTTTATATATAACTTGAAAAGGTTGCTACAACATTCATTACAAAGTATAACAGAAGTTGAGAGAGAAGTGAATGATTCTAAGCTCTGTGAATACTCTCTCTCTTTTTCTTGTGTTTTTCTCAATATTGCTCACTAACTAAAACATTACACAAGTGCTTCTATTTATACTACATGTAATCTATGACCTGTAGTCTTCAAAGACTAAGATGTACGTGGCCCAATGATGTCCACATAAATCTTGTCTTATCTTGAAAGCTTGGAAATCTGCCAATCAGAAGATGCCATGTGTCATGTTGAAGCTGCACTCTAAGTAGAACTTCTACTTGAGAATTTCTACTTAGCCAACTCGAAATTCTAAGTAGAACTTCTACTTGAGAATTTCGACTTAGCCATCTAGAACATTTCTTACTTAGAAAATATTCTGGTCTTCAACTTGAAACTTCAATGCACATCTTGAGCTTGTGATATCTTCATATCTTCTTTGTTCTTCTACAAGCTCTTGAACATGGATCTTTATTACTGACATAAACTTGCTATCAATGTCCTGACACTTGATGCACTGGTCTGGTTCATAAGTGACTAGTCTTGATAGTGTTTCTGCTTCTTGAATAAATTACCATATTCACTTAGTAACTTGGCTTTCCAATATTTGCTTTCCTTCTTGTTCACTTGAAATCAATTGGTCTTGTTGATACTGATAGTTATGATCTTGAATCTCGAATTCTCAAATCACTGAGGCCTGAACAACTTTGACTTGAACTTCTCTCAATGATTTCTTCTTGGCTTGATCATAGTTAACATGTTCAATTGTATCAATTACCTTGTCTTCATATAGTGTTGATTTCTTGTGACTTCTTGTTCTTGATTGTCTTCTGGTTAAGTATCTTTTCGTTTAATTGAGTTACATTAGTTATAGTGTTACAAGTTAATACACTCTGCCTTTCAATCTCCCCCAATTTGATTGTCTAACAATGACATTCAAATTAATGAAGGATAACTCAACTAAACAAGAGACGAGAAAAGATAATTAACATTACAGTCTTGAAAAATATACAATTTACAAGTACATGAAAACAATACAAAGAACTTAAACTAGAAACAGAATTCGAACCTCGAATTAAAGATCATTTGAATGATTCCTATCACCTGGATTATTTCATATCTTTTAGTCAAACTTATATCACCTTATTGGATTCATTCTAAGATGAATTTTCCTCAAGTGAGTTAAAGCAACCGAAAGACATGAAGGTTTTCCAACTTCAAGTTCACACCACTCTGACCTTTAACCCTAATTCCGTTTCCTTTTCCTAGCTTCAGCAGCTTGATCTTTTTCTTCTTTCTGCCTTCTGCGCTTCTCCTCCTGCTGCTTTTGTTTCTTATATACTGGATCACGAAGTTGCGTCCACCTAGTATTCAACAAACTTACTGCTTCCATCTCTAGAGGGTTCCTGGGTTCTGGGTAAGGATGTTTGAAAAGCCTTCTGAGTTTGTCCACCTCCTGAGTAGTTCTGATCTCTGGAATTTCCTCAAATTTCTTCATGATAAGCCGAGGTTTCCTATGAGTTTTATCAGATTTAAACTGACAGTAGATCATTTTGGGATAGCCTATGACACGGTTAGTATTGTGGACACTAGCCGCATCTCGCTCCAATCGCTTCATTTCCACTACTACATCAGATAGGTAACTCACGAGTCTCTGCTTTTCTGTCACATACTTAACTTCCACATCTTCCCATTTGAACACATATAACACTTTCTCTAGAAATGCAGCATCTTGAGTCTGCTTCAGCCAGTCTCTACTCATATGCAAGAGTGTTTGCTTCTGGTCTGCATCTATGAATACTAAGGCATCAGCTGCATTATCAGCAAAAGAATGTATCCAGTATACGCTGTCTCTTCCTGGAACACCAACTGCCTCCCTTATCTCTCCTTGTTCCAGTTCTCCAGTAGGAAGATTCAGAGCTTCATCAACGTTCTTCATTGCTTGAAGAATATTCCAATTCCTCTCTATCAGCTCTGGTTCAATCTTCACATTATCAAGAGGGTTCGGAGCAATGACATCACACTTCCACACCTCATTGCTCTTCTTTAGTATGACACTTTCAATGGTCTTCACTGAATTATCTTTAAGCACAGAAGCGAATCCCTTACCCATCATCTGCCTACAGACGGCCTTAAGAGATTCCACTGAAAGTTCCATTAATTCCTTTTCCTCCAGGCTCACCCTCTTCAACTTACTGTCAACCACCATCCGGACAACATTTGGATATGCTGAGAATTCTGGACCCTTGTCCTCTGCTAGCCGCATTAACTGATCCCTATACAGAATGCTTAGATTCTCAGAATGAGAGTATTGAATTTTTGTTGCTAGCAAGAACAACTCTGATGCAGATCTTCTCGTCATGAATTGATCATCCACGTACATGAAAGACATTGGGACTCCTTCTGTAAAAGACAAAATAACCTGCCACTCCTTTTGCGTTGAATTGTATCCAACCCTGACTTTAGAAATTAATCTCTTTAAAGCATTTATGTAGTCAGCAGCCATTGGATTCTGCAAATTTAGTTGGTAGAACAGATCATCTGCTTCCTTGTTATGCTCTCCTTTTGTACATGGTCCCATCAAAATCTTTCTCGCGTCATCCCATTTCTGTCCTATCCTTCTATTGTCCAGGTCAATTTGAGGATCAGCTAGCCTTGCAAGCTCATAATCGTACTGCTTTCCTTGTAGCTCCGCTTTCTTTTCCTGAAAGGCAGCACGACCTTGCATTTGCTTCATTTTAAAGAACTCAGCTTGATCCAAGGCTAACTGTTGAGCTTCAAGGGTTTCCTCATCGACAGTAATTTCTTCAGGCAATCCGAAAGACATTCCAGCACCTCCACCTTGATCCTTCAATGATCTCTTTATAGCATGTTTCAACGGTGCGTCTTCCATATCGGAATCTGAGTCAAGTACCTCCTGTACTTTTTCTTGATGACTCAGATCAACGAATGGCTCATCTGGCTCAATCGCTATTGCCTTACCCTTTTTCCTTCTTAGAGCCTCTTCATCAATGGACGGCTCAACTTCCATTTCTTTTACAAGATCAGCATGTTCTTGAATTTCTTCGATTTGAATTCCCTGCTGTCTCGTCTCCTTTATACTCTCCCCCTTAGGTGAGTTATCCTGAACTCCACCCTGGTCTCCAGATCCACCAGCTGTATCAAAATCTTCAAACCCGGAACCATAGGCTCCTGCTCCACTAGCACCACCTGTACCAGCATCGGGGGGAGGTTGTTGCGGCGCGAAACATTCCGGGGGCACAAAACTTCTGATTGCGTACATAACTCTGCTTATTTCCACAGCCAGATTATCCATTGTAAACTCCATTGCTCCCATCCTGTCATTCAGGGTGTTTCCCAAGACACCAGCAGCATGGCCCATGTCATTTACTTGATTTTTCAAATCAGTAAAAGCTGAAGCTTGAAGTGCCATTCGTGCTGCGTAGTCGTCAAGTGCCCTTTGATTATTTCCAACATTCATCCCTAACTGCCCGATTGACTGCCCAAACTCCTTCATTTGATTTTCCATAGAAGACATACGAGATTCAAGATTTTCAGAACTAAGGGACGGTGTTTGGTTTAGGTGACCTCGCTCTAATTCTCGTTCTGTTGGTATTTGGCGCTCGGTTTCGGGCCTTAAAAATGAAGGTCCCTCTCTCCCTAACCTCTCACACACACTCCCTGTCTCACGCTCGTGTATGTCTTCAATAATTGATCCAAAATATGAAGAAGTACCTGCAGAAACTTGATAAGAAATATAATTTGCAGTTATAGGATCAAATACTGTTTGTTCCTGAGTTGGAATCTCAGGCTGAGAGGCTACAAAGTGTTCTTGTACAACATCAGAACCGATCCTCTTTGTAGCATCAGTACGTACCGGTGAAGGTACGGCTGAAGTTTTTAAAGCTTCATGTCCTCTTGAAGCAACAGTATCTTTAAGAGGTACAAAATCATCATCAAAATCAAAATCCCTATGTGCAGATTGTTCAAGGGGTGAACCACTCTCGTGAGGTGGAGTGGTTGCGTGTGACACTCTAGGGTTTGACTGAGATTTAGAAGTAGCAGCATGGGAAATTTTGGCTTTCTTGCGAATAAGTTGCTGCTCTTCGGGTTCACTCTCCTCATCATTTCCTACATCTATATGTGCTGGCTGTTTAGATTCCGGTGACTTAGGTGACAAGGAATTAGAAATATAGCTCTCACCCTGGGATAGATCCTGCGGGCTAGCAGTCTCTTGGGTCTGGGAATCAGAATTGTAGGAAGAGGAATGAGTAGAATGTAGAGAGAGATTACCTGATTCATTACCTTGATCATCTCCGCTTTGCTCATCAGGAATCTCTTCAAATGCCTCAGCATGAGCAGACCGATTCTGAGCATGTGATGAAGCTTGCGAGAATTCCATCAAAGTAGTAACTCCCTCATCATATGTAAGCCACTTTTGTAAGGTTTCAGGAATAGACATCGGTTTTCCATGATGTTTATCCTGATTTTCAACTGTGGAAAGTGACTTAGTGCCCATCCCTAGCGGTGCAGATGATGGACCACTGGCAAAACTCCGTCTAACAGCAAGAGCATCCTTCGGTACTAAACTATTGATCAGCATCTGTAAGAACCGAGGAAACCAGCAGACAACATCTGTGGTGATGAGGTCTCGGTTTGCAGGAGATCCCATCACAGCCACTATCTCAGAGAGAACTATTCGTCCATAATTTATATCCAGCTCTCTTGCTAGGGCAATTCCAAGGTTTTGCATGGGAATGGAAATTTGATGGTAATCGCTTTCTCGTGCCCGAAAACATCTTGTGATGGCCTCGAAAAAGTAATTCCATTCCACATGAAGAAATTGTTTTTGGATGTTTCCAGTGATCCGGCCAGTCGGAGGATAACACCCTATTTCTTCAAAGAATTTGAGGCGATCTGCAGCTGTAGGTTCTGGATCATAAGCATCTTTAACAGGGAATCCAAGAACCTTGTTGACAATTTGTTCAGTCACCACATATTCCTGACCCGCTAAGGTAAACCTGAAACCAAAGGGGGTTGATTTGCTCCCAAAAGAAACCGCACTAGTCCATAATTGCTGTAAAGCATCATGCACTAGTGTAGGTTTAGCCGTAAAAGCAGTGCTAGCTTTGGAATACAAATTTAGAAATCGTATCCAAGACTTAAAGCGCGGGAGTTGATCACCAATTTCCGTAGAAATATTATAAAAATTGTTTTTGGCAAGTGAAAATTGGTGAGCCATTTTAATTAAAAGTTTTTCTTTAAAAAGATATGAAATTTTTAAATTTAATTTCTGAAAAACAATTAATTTTTAAGTAACAGTTTTATTCCTTTTAATTTTTCAAGAACAACAATAGTCCCTTTTTAGAAAAATTAAACTACGGAATTAAAACAATTAATTTTCAGAAGAAACCGTTAAATCCCTTTTAATTAATCAAGAACACAAAAGTTCCTTTTTGAGAAATCAAACTACGGGATGCAATTAACAGTTGATGGAAGGCAAATTTCAAGCCAATGATTAACTCTCCACTAACAGTGAAATACTTGTGTGAAAACGTGTATGAACAGATCTGTGTACTTTTGTGTGTATATACGTGTGTATATATCGATGAAGATGAACAGATACACAATCACAGAAAGTAATGATGACACACAAGTGATATCAGTCAAAAAATGGGCATCAATTCGTTGTCCGTAAGAGATTTGTCACAAAAATCACGAATCAGTGATTGAATGTATGAAATCGCCTGTATATATGGTGCGGCTGTAAAACTCAAATTAGGTAAAAGTGAAAGAAAACATCGAGTTAAAGAAGTATATATAGACATGACTGTGAAATGACTAAATTGTCCCTGTTAAAAATCATGAAAACTCTAAGTACATACAGGGAACACTCTATCTCGAACCTCAAGTCGAACTTCGAGATAAAGTTCGAGATAGGTGTCAACTCGAACTTTTAGCACTTAGCCAAAAATCAGCAAGGAAATCTATCTCGAAATTCGAGATAAAGTTCGAGTTAGCAGTTAACTCGAAAAACTTAAACCACTTGAACCATTAATCTATCAAAGATCATGTAAACAGCACTACCAACATTACTAGGAAAATCTATCTCGAAATTCAAGTAGAAATTCGAGATAGACTTCGAGTTAGGAGTTAACTCGAAATAAATCCCCTTAACACAACTGAGAGCTCTATCTCGAACATCAAGTCGAAATTCGAGTTGATTTTCGAGATAGAGTCTAACTCGAAATTATTCAGTAACTCGAAATTTTCTCAGTTCTTTTCAAAAATATCTCCAAAAATGGAAACTTATCTCAACCTTCGAGATAAAGTTCGAGATAGAAATTATCTCGAATATTTTGAAGAAAATAAAGATAGGCACACTGGTAACTCTAAGTCGAACTCTAAGTCGAACTTCGAGTTGAATTTCGAGATAGAGGCTAACTCGAAATTCTTCCCAGACTTAGAATTTTCAAAACTTCACACTGGAAGCTCAAATCGAAATTCAAGTCGAATATCTAGATGAGTTTCGAGATAGACACTAACTCGAAATTTTGAAGATACTTAGATTAATTTGACAATTTTTCTTTGAAAAACTCAACAATTAATTTTGTCAAATTAATATAAATATCAATTCAAGGATTTTAATATATGACATAATTAAAACATTCCTTGACAATTCTAAGGCCTCTAATTACATGAAAAACACAGATAAATTCATCTAAAAATCATGCAAAATTTAGAATAGTATGAATTTAACTCCCCCTATGTTCATGCAATCTAACAAGCATAAATTCACAGATTTGTGCTATAAAAGACACTTAAAACACACTGAATTCATGCAAAATCACACTATATGCATCCTATAATAATCATTAATTAGGCATTTTAAAGTCTAAACACATAATGATTAAATATCTTGCATATACCAACATAACCATGGATTTTACAGATAGAAGGCTTTACTAACTTGTGTTAAGCATTCCCAATTCACCAACCAACCTATTGAATGTTACTTCATCAAGAGGTTTGGTGAATATATCTGCAATTTGTTGCATTGTGGGCACAAAATGTAGCTCCACAGTCCCCTCCTCGACATGTTCTCTTATGAAGTGATACCTGATGTCGATGTGCTTTGTTCTTGAGTGATCTACAGGATTGTTGGTTATGGCAATGGCACTTGTGTTGTCACACATAATTGGAATTTTCTTGTGCTCCATGCCATAATCCTTCAATTGGTTCCTCATCCACAGTATTTGAGATACACAGCTTCCAGCAGCAATGTACTCAGCTTCAGCAGTAGAAGTAGATACTGTATGTTGCTTTTTACTTTGCCAGGACACCAATCTTCTGCCAAGAAATTGACAAGCACCAGATGTGCTTTTCCTATCAATCCTGCAACCTGCATAGTCTGAATCCGTATAGCCAATTAGATTAAAACCTGTATCTCTTGGGTACCAAATTCCTAGATTTGGTGTGCCCTTGAGATACCTAAAAATTCTTTTGACGGCTATGAGATGTGATTCTCTAGGATCCGCTTGGAACCTTGCACATAAACAAGTCGCGAACATTATATCGGGTCTACTTGCAGTTAAATAGAGAAGTGAGCCAATCATACCTCGATAGCTTGTGATGTCAACTGATTTACCTGATTTGTCTTCATCAAGCTTCGTGGCTGTTGCCATGGGAGTCTTGGCTGCTGATGCATCTTCTAGATTATACTTCTTGAGTAAATCTCTGACGTACTTGGATTGACAGATAAAGATACCATCTTTTCTCTGACTGATCTGTAATCCAAGGAAGAAAGACAGCTCTCCCATCATGCTCATCTCGTATTTGTCTTGCATTAGCTTAGCAAATTTCTCGCACAAGCGCTCATTCGATGACCCGAAGATAATATCGTCCACATAGACTTGAACAAGTATTAGATCATTCTTCACATTCTTATAGAACAATGTTTTGTCAATTACTCCCCTAGTAAAACCACTTTCAATTAAGAATACAGATAGGGTTTCATACCAACATCTTGGGGATTGCCTGAGGCCATAGACAGATTTGAAGAGAAGATACACAAAATCTACAAGTTCTGGATCAATGAAGCCAGGCGGCTGTTCCAGATACACTTCTTCTTCTAACTCTCCGTTCAGGAAGGCACTTTTCACATCCATCTGGAAAACCTTGAAGTTCTTATGTGCTGCAAATGCCAAAAACATCCTGACTGCCTCAAGTCTTGCAACTGGTGCATAGGTCTCATCATAATCAATTCCTTCTCGCTGAGAATAACCTTTTGCAACCAAACGAGCCTTGTTTCGTGTTACAAGTCCGTTTTCATCCATTTTATTTCTGAATACCCACCTTGCTCCAATTACTGATTTGTTCTTTGGTCGGGGTACCAGCTTCCAAACTTTCTGCCTTTCAAACTGATTGAGTTCCTCTTGCATTGCAATCACCCAATCAGCATCACCAAGAGCTTCTTCTATTTCTTTAGGTTCAAGCTTGGATAAGAACCCAGAATATAAGCAAATATTAGCCAGGTCAGCTCTTGCATTTCTTCTAGTAGACACACCAGCATCTGGATCACCAATAATCAATTCAAACGGATGGTCTCTATTCCATACTCGTTCTCTTGGAAATTGTCTTGATGATTCAGCATGACTTTCTGAATTGTGGTGCTGACTACTTTGAATACTTTCACTAACTCCCCCTGAGTTAGTGCCAGCTCCTACAGAACTAGAGTCAACTCGATTCGAGCCTTGAACAGTAGTCCTTGAGCTGCTATTTACTCCCCCTGAGTTGTTGCCGGTCCGTACTGAAGAAGTCTCTCCTGATCTTGTAGAATTAGCTTGTTCACTAGACTCAGGTTCTTCACGTACACTTGGAACATTTAATGGGACAACCAACTCAGGTTCATCTTCAAGATCTTCTAAGTCCAGATTCTGAAATTTTAGGGACTCAGGTTCATTAGAATCTCTTGAAATTGATGAGAGTTTGGTATCGTCGAATCTGACGTTGTAGCTTTCAGTCACTTTTCGATCATTTACTAAGAACACCCTATAAGCTGCTACCACATCTGTGGAGTAACCAACAAATATTCCTTCACGAGCTTTTGCTGCAAACTTGCCTAGATTTTCATCATCTATAAGTACATAGCATTTTGCTCCGAATACATGAAAATATTTGATTGTTGGTCTTCTGCCGTTCATTAGCTCACATGGTGTCTTTTCTTTATCTTTTATGATCAAGGATCGATTTTGAGTGTAACACACGGTACTCACTGCTTCTGCCCAGAAATACAGAGGAAGTTTCGAATCGCACAACAAAGTTCTTGCTGCTTCAACCAATGTTCTATTCTTCCTTTCAACTACTCCATTCTGTTGTGGAGTTCTCGGGGCTGAGTACTGACGACGTATTCCTTTAGATACACAGAAGTCATTTAGCACTGCGTTTTTGAATTCAGTGCCATTGTCTGATCTAATCGTCTTCACAGTAAGTGTTGAAACATTCTCAATTTGAGTGATGTGATCAATGATTAAGAAAGGTACTTCGTCTTTCGTCATTGCGAACAATACCCATGTATACTTGGAGAAGTCATCCACGATTACCAATGCATATCTTTTCCTAGACAAAGATAGGACATTCACTGGGCCAAACAAATCCATATGAAGAAGTTGCAGAGGCTCAGTGATACTAGAAATTTCTTTGCTTTTATGCGATGCTCGTTTTGACTTTCCCATTTCACAGGCTTCACAGAGTCCTTTCGGAGCGAACTCCATTTGAGGTAGATCTCTCACCAATTCTCGCCTCGCGAGAGCATTCATCGTTTTGAAGTTTAAGTGAGATAACTTTTTGTGCCATAACCAGCTTTCATCATCCGAAGCTTTGCTGTAGAAACAGGTAACTTGATTCTGATTTGCTGAATCCATGTCTGCAACAAAAAGATCTGCCTTTCGAACTCCTCTCAAAGCCAGTGAACCTTCCTTGATGTGAGTGATTGATACACCTTTCTTGTTGAATACAATTTCGTAACCTTTGTCACAGAATTGACTGATACTCAACAAATTATGCTTTAATCCCTCAACATAGGAAATATCTTCAATGATGACATTGCCAGTTTTCAGTTTGCCATATCCCTTTGTCACACCTCTGCTGTCATCTCCAAAGGTAACATAAGGGCCAGCTTTCATAACCAACTCTGTAAGCAGGGACTTGTCTCCAGTCATATGCCTCGATGCTCCACTGTCTAGCACCCATATAACTTTATTTCTCTTTTGCTTAATGCCCTGCAATAACAGATTGATTAGACTTTCTTCGGAACCCAACTTTGATTGGGCCCGGCTTTTCGATAAGATTGATAATCAACAGATTTAACAACAGGAGATGCACTTTTCTTAACATTACTAGAGCTTTCGACTTCCTCCTTTCCTTTCTCAGACTTGACATATTTATCAGTCCTAGGAGAAGGTTTGTCACTCCTAACTTTAGGAGGACTGACAGTCTTGGCTCTCCCAAACTTCTTTTTGTTGTTTGAACTAGCAGCAGTATTTGAGCATGACTGGCTAGATGCATTCATTAAATTCACAAAAGTTTGCATGACATTAAAAGTGCATGGCATACAATTAGGTTGACCACACTGTGCATGATTCTGATGCAGATTATTCATTGTATGTGTGACAGGCATGGCATGTGTAGCAGTGCATGCATAAGAAAGATGTTCAGTAGATTTACAGTGATAACATGCTTTCTTTATTCGTTCAGCCTTAACCTCTTTTATGCCTTTCTTCCCTTGTTGTTTAACAGCCTTAGCTCCTATTCCTAGTCTAGATTCATCTCTAGGAAAATTGATTTTAACTTGTTTAATAGGAGTTATAGGTTGTGCTTTCTGACGATCTTCCATTTCAATCTCATATCTAGCTATCAATTCAGTCTCTTCTTCTTTTATTCTAGGAACAAGGTGTTTGTAGATGGGTTTGACAGAAGGTTTAAAAATGCTAGGAATATCATTTTTAGGGTCACTGGAACTAGTGTCTATAGGTCTCTTCCCATCTTTCTTAGAAAGATTAGAATAATCAAGTCCTACACCTACTCCAGTTATCTTTTTAAACACATCATTATCTACATACACTTTACTAGCAGCTAGTTTGTAAGCTTCACATTTAGTTTCTAACTCAGCTAGTTTGTTCCTTAAACATGATTCTATTTCCTCCTTAAGGACGAGCTTGTGTTCCAAAGATTTAATAAAATCTCTTAGAGAAGTATCTACAGTGCAAGCAGCCTCTAACTCTTCCACTTTTGCCTCAAGCATTCTGCTTTTGGCGACAAGTGTTTTCTGTTCCTTTTGAGAAGTGTCTAGGCTTTTGCACAACATGTAGATCTCTTCGCTAAGAGCCCCGTTCTGTTCCTTATAATCATCAATAGACATTTCTACTTTAAGGGTTAGAACTGGTACCTCTGGTTCCTCTGATGTCTCAGCCATGAGCGCAAAGTTTGCTACATGAGTAACCTCTTCCTCATCTGAATCATCCCAAGCTCTTCCTTCTGTTACTACTAAAGCTCTTTTACCATGTTTTTCTTTCACCAGCGATTCATACTTGCTTTTGAGGGCTTCAAATGTCTCTTTTGGATAAGTCTGTTTAGGCTTTTTGCAGTCCGAGGCAAAGTGTCCAGGTTCTCCACAGTTATAGCATTTGAACTTCATTTTGAAATCCAAAGGAGATTTGTAGCTGGTACTCTTGCCTTTACCTTGGTAGCCTGACGAACTACCTCCACCCTTAGCAGCCCGATAATAAGATGAAGAATTTCTTTGTGGTCGGTTGCTCTTTCTGAATCTCATATTGCTGAACTTCCTTGCCATGTATGCCACGACACTATCGTCCATGTTGTCCAGCTCTTCTTGGGTGAAGTAGTCATCATCACTGTTGGATGCGCACTCGTCATCATTATCAACTTGATGCGGTGCAGGTGATGATTTAGGCTTTGCTGCAACCATTGCCTTCTTAGGCTCTTCCTCATCAGCAACTAATCCTGATGCAGTTTCTTTTCCCTTTGAATCATTGTCCCATGCTTGATCTTGAAGAGTCTCCAGCTCATAGGTCTTCAGAATTCCATAATATTCTTCCAGAGAAGTTGTATGCAAATCTCTGGTTTCTCTGATTGCGTAGACTCTATGTTCAATGCTCTTTGGCTGGTTCCTCAAATATCTTGTATTGGTTTCAACCATGGGGAGAGTAACACCTCTCAGATTCAAATCCAATACCAACTGACTGAATCGTAGGTAGACGTCTGTTATGCTCTCTCCTTTTCGTATTCTAAAGGTGTCATACTCCATCTTGAGTATAAGTGTCTTGTTGCTTCTAACCTCTGCAGATCCTTCCATGACAACTTCTATTTTGTCCCAAATCTTCTTTGCTGTATTCAAACCTTTGACTATGTTGAACATTTCATGATCAAGAGATTCCATCAAGGTTTGTCTTACTGCAGTATCATAAGCTATTTGCTCCTTGTCGGCATCCGTAAAGTCCGCTGCCTTTTTGGGCTCAGACCGAGCAGGTATAACCTCCTCTCCTTCCGTACGCTCAGGAATAGCTTTCATTGGAACGAATTTACCTTTTTCAAGGACTTCCAGATACTCAGGGTTAATACTCTCCAAGTAGAGTCTCATTCTGAAAACCCATTCTTCATAGTGATCTCGGTTGAACATTGGGATCTTGAAAGAATTTTTAGGAGCCATTTCAAATCTTGTCACTAAAAATCTCTAAGTACCCAAGACTAGGCTTATGTAGAATATCTATGTAGAACTTCTGCCAAGTCGAAATTTCTCTAAGTAGAAATTTTTGCTCAAGTCGAAATTTCTCTTAAGTAGAAATTGTCCAAGTCGAAATTCACCAAGTAGAAATTGTCCAAGTCGAAATTCTATGTAGAAAATCTCAAGTAGAAATTCTATGTAGAACTTTTGTCCTTAGAATAATTTTCTTCTGCAGATTACTTAAATATTGAATAAACAATATCACCACTAAAACACCCTTTTTGACTTTTGATTACTTTACACGCCGAAAGTGACTAACCCACCTGCTAAGCACTGAGTACACTTTCTTTTGCTTTCGGCTAAGAAATAATAATCAAATCAAAAGTACCAAAAACACCTTTTTGACTATAATTTCTTTGAAAAGGAAATTGAAAAGTTGCTGGGTTATATTCTTGATAAGAACAAATGATGAACACTCAAGAACACCAAATATTAATGAACCCAGATTAATTCACAAAAATTAATTAAAGTACATCCAAGCCAAATAATCACTCCTGGAGTATTTAAATAATTTTTCTGGATGAGTTTTCACTGGAAACGAATTAAAGCTTACTTTTCTAGAAATTTAGAAAAGTAGATCTAGAAAATGAAAACTCACGATTCTTCTACTAAACACAAGGATCTATGTTTTGTATGTCAAACAACCGCTCTGATACCAATTGTTAGGTCCAAATGTGTTGTAGAGGGGGGGTGAATACAACTTTTCGATTATGAGTAGCAATAAATACGATGCAATAAATGAACACACAGATTCAAGGAATATATTTCTTTTATATATAACTTGAAAAGGTTGCTACAACATTCATTACAAAGTATAACAGAAGTTGAGAGAGAAGTGAATGATTCTAAGCTCTGTGAATACTCTCTCTCTTTTTCTTGTGTTTTTCTCAATATTGCTCACTAACTAAAACATTACACAAGTGCTTCTATTTATACTACATGTAATCTATGACCTGTAGTCTTCAAAGACTAAGATGTACGTGGCCCAATGATGTCCACATAAATCTTGTCTTATCTTGAAAGCTTGGAAATCTGCCAATCAGAAGATGCCATGTGTCATGTTGAAGCTGCACTCTAAGTAGAACTTCTACTTGAGAATTTCTACTTAGCCAACTCGAAATTCTAAGTAGAACTTCTACTTGAGAATTTCGACTTAGCCATCTAGAACATTTCTTACTTAGAAAATATTCTGGTCTTCAACTTGAAACTTCAATGCACATCTTGAGCTTGTGATATCTTCATATCTTCTTTGTTCTTCTACAAGCTCTTGAACATGGATCTTTATTACTGACATAAACTTGCTATCAATGTCCTGACACTTGATGCACTGGTCTGGTTCATAAGTGACTAGTCTTGATAGTGTTTCTGCTTCTTGAATAAATTACCATATTCACTTAGTAACTTGGCTTTCCAATATTTGCTTTCCTTCTTGTTCACTTGAAATCAATTGGTCTTGTTGATACTGATAGTTATGATCTTGAATCTCGAATTCTCAAATCACTGAGGCCTGAACAACTTTGACTTGAACTTCTCTCAATGATTTCTTCTTGGCTTGATCATAGTTAACATGTTCAATTGTATCAATTACCTTGTCTTCATATAGTGTTGATTTCTTGTGACTTCTTGTTCTTGATTGTCTTCTGGTTAAGTATCTTTTCGTTTAATTGAGTTACATTAGTTATAGTGTTACAAGTTAATACACTCTGCCTTTCAGTCCTTCTTTTCTTCTATCAAATCTTGTACATCCACATTTTCAGATTGAATTTTCTCCACATCTTCTCCAACGTTCAAATTATCATTACTCATCTTCATCTCTGTCCCTTGCAATTCCTTGCCACTTCTTAAAGTTATAGCATTCACATGAGCTCTATGTGGTTGTTCAGTTTGACCAGGAAGTTGACCTGAAGGCTTATTAAGTTGGCTCAACTGTTGAGAAATTTGAGTGATCGTGTTTTCCATCATTTTGTTGTGAGCCTTTATCTCATTGATTCTTGAGTCGAAGTGCTCATTCTTCTTCACTTGTGTAGAGATAAATCCTTCCAAAAGATTCTCCAAGTTGGATTTTTGCGGCTGAGCTTGTTGAAAACCAAGAGGCTGAGAAAAATTATTTTGTGAAGATTGTCCTTGACCCTGATTGTTCCTGTAGGAGAAATTTGGATGATCTCTCCAACCTGGATTGTACGTGTTAGAGTAAGGATTATACTGCGGCCTCTGATTCTGATTGTAAAGAGCATTAGCTTGCTCAACTGCCATTCCAGAAGGATTGTATTGACAAGCAAGTTTGGTGTGTCCAACAACACCACATATCTCGCATGAAGCAACAGTAGATGAAGTGCTTCTGGCATCCAATTGCTCAATCTTTTTGACCATAGCTTGCATAGTAGTATTCAACATGGTTAGAGCATCAACATCATACTTACCACCTTTCTTAGGATGATTTCGATCACTGTAAGGATAATTATCATTAGACGCTATCTCGTCTAACAAAGCTTTCGCATCCTCAGTACTCTTCTTCATAATAGAACCACCAGAAGAAGCATCAACAAAGTTACGGAACTCTTGTGTCAACCCATTGTAGAATGTTTGGATCAACAACCAGTCAGGAATTCCATGGTGAGGGCATTGTCTTTGAAGTCGCTTAAATTTTCTCCAAGCATCATGAAGTGACTCGTCATCATCTTGATGGAAATTAGATATCTCATTCCTGAGCTTAGAAGTCTTCTTCTGACTGAAGAATTTTAGTACTATCCCAAGTAGTGAACGTGTTTAGTCCTTCATCCTTCAACCAATCTTTTGTTGCATCCCGAAGAGAGAATGGAAATAAACGCAGCTTTATAGCATCATCACTAACATTAGTCAGCTTTATTGTATCACACTTTTCAAGAAAACTCTCAAGATGATCAACAGGATTTTCAGTGGACAATCCTGCGAAAGAATCATTGGAGATGAATTGGATGAACTGAGGCTTGAGCTCAAAGTGTGTAGCTGTGACTGCTGGTCTGACAATGCTAGTGAGTACGCCTGTAGCATCTGGCATACCATGCTCCCTGAGAGCTTTAGCTGCAGGTGCATCACCCATAACTACCTTGTCTTTGTTTTTCCTTCGCTTGCCTTTTTGCCTTCTTGTTGTAGCTTCAATTTCAGGGTCAATATCAATTAAGTTTTCAGTACCTGAACTTCGAGTGTGCATGCAACAAGAGAACTAGACACAATGATCAAATAACAAGGGAATAATAGCCGAAGCAACACAACTAAAATACTTAGCTAAATCAATTCAAAAATTAACTAATCTAACACTGCTTTGTCCCCGGCAGCGGCGCCAAAAATTTGACAAGGCTGTCGCGTGCCTATCAAATAATAATATCTAACAAATCCTTCTAACTATGTAGCAGGGTAAGTCAGAGTCGATCCCACAGAGACAAATGTATCAATCACCAGTTATTTCTGATTTAAATCGGCTAAGCAAGTAACACAATAAATATTGAGAGATTATTAAACTAATTTTATACTAAATAGAATGGTGTTTATAAAAATCAAATATTAAAAATATCCAGAATTAAGTATCTCCACTAGCATGAATTAATGCAATCGTGAATTCCCTCCCCAATTAATCAGATATATTACTCAAAAGGAAAGATGCGCCCTATAAATACCAATAACCTCTCTCGAATATTAATGGCTTCTCTTAAAATACAATCAATCCTATTCTCATGGTATCATGTAATTTAGAGACATTAATCACAGCACCCTGGCTTCCTAACAATCCGTTCTACCTATTCTCATGGAGAAGTTCATGTCCTCATTGGATAAATCACAACCATCTAAATCCAACCCTCGTTGATAAATAGACAATGGTTCAAACAATAAACATAATCACGTCTGATTTGTAATTGCTAATTAAAACAACTCAATAAGCAAGAGCAATTAAACAATCAAATTGGGGGAATTGGGAAAATCACACATCAATCATAACTAGGGTTCTACTTAACCCTAGATTAATAATCTACTCACTCATAATTGAATTAACAAAACAAGAATTATAAATTGAACACATAATTATAAGAAAAGATAAAAACCTGTAATCTTCAAAGAAAGTAAAAGTTCTCCCTTGCAGATCTAAGCTATGATATATAATAAAGCGATCTCCCAAATTACAATGCTTAGATGTGTTTTTATAGGCTCTAGATTTCTTGCCCAGCAAGAATTTATCTTCTATTACAATTAGAATTTAATTAAGGTGCTAAAAACTGCCCGGAATATAATTAGAACTTGAAAAGGGCAAAACAGTAATTTTCCAGCCATGCTCCTCAAAGAATACGTGCGCGAATTAATTCAGCACATTACTTGCACGTGCTTCCTATCCCAGGTTGTAGAAAATCTCTCAAGCTTCGCGTGGGCAGTAAGATCGCTGAAAACGGACTTACAGAACTCCAGATATGGCCAAAACAGTGTAAGCTGCGCAGCCTTCCCAGAAAATCCGAATTTTAATCAATTTAATTTCCAAAAACGATAGAAGCATCCACCTTAATCAACATTCTTGTAAATCTGCACAACTAAGCAAAACACATCAAAACTACGAGAAACTTGAGTCCAAGACAATCAATTTAAGCCGATTTAGAATGCTCCAAGTGGAAATAAAATCCACTTATCAATTTTGCAATATGTTCGATGGTATAGAATGTTCACCAAACTTCCTCCATCTACCAGCACTCTCCAGATCTTGTTCTCCCCAATTACATGGTTAATAACAAGTGTGTCTTCGTGTGGCCAAATTACATCTTCATAGTCATCCTCTGTGAAGGAGATGGGCAGTGTCTGACTGAGCTTGATTGATACAAATTGTAGACCTGCCTTGCATATTTCTTCCTGGAAGTTTTGTTGTCTCGGTCGAGGTCTGTACCGCCCGATATGGTCCTGACTTCGCCCCTATACTTCTCTCCTTCTTCGGGATCCTTCTTTTTCTCCTTTGACACCAATTTATCTCTCAAGTCTCCCACGAACTGAGTCAATTCTCCGTCCTTGATATCCTTTCAATCAGCTTCTTTAGATGGTAACATTCATCAGTATTGTGACCTTTATCCCGATGACAATCAAATTACTTGCTTTCATTCCTTTTGTGCTCAGGCTTCTTCAGCCTGGCGGGGTGAACAAAGCCGGGCTTACCCTTTATCTCATGAAAAATCTTCGAGATAGGTGTGTTCAAAGGTGTAAACACTGTACTATATCCTTCCTTCGCTTAGCCCCTTTGTCCAGCCTTGTGTCAGTCAGCCTGCTCTTAATATCTCCATGACCCCTTCGGTCGTCTCTTCGGTCATCTCTGCTAGAATCATTCTTCATCCCATCCTTATAACCCCCTATAGACTACATTTTCCTTCTAATTGCCCCCTCAAGTATATATCATTTAAAGACTTAGGAGGCATATCGTAAAGTGAGGATCGAAGTTTTTTTACCTTTCACTGGGTCGAGGCCTGCGGCGAGGAATCCAGCTACTTTGAACTTATCCAGATTGGTCACCATCCCAGCTTCTTCCTTAAATCTTGCTAGATAATCCCCCAGTTCTTCGTTCGGCATCTGTCTATAGTGGATCAAGGCCTCTGTGTCTTTCTCCCTTCGGCACAAATGAGAATAGTGCCTCAAAAACTTCTTCTTGATCTGCTCATAAGAACAGATCGACCTTGACCGAAGCGACCGATACCACATGGACGCTAGCTCCTTGAGATACATCTTAAACGTCTCGTAAAGCATCACATCACAATGTCTCATACCAATCATGAGTGACTCATACTTCTCACAATGGTCTTCGGATCACCTTTGCCATTAAACTCGTGCATCTTTGGAAACTGCCTCCCCGGAGGCGGTCTGTACTTCTAGATATCTTCGATCACCATGGCTCATGGCTGACCTTTATTTCCTGCATATGCGGCCCTTTTTCCTCCGAATCAGAGGCATAAACCACCTTCGACCGGTGATAAGTGGATTTTATATCCACTTGGATCGCTTCATTTCGGCTTAAATTGAGTGTCTTTGACTCAAGTATGTGGTGTGTTTGATGTGTTTTCGGTAATTGTGCAGGTTTAGCTATTTCGGTTAAGGTTGGCATTTTTCGTTGATGTTGGAGTAGATTATTAGCTTGGAATGAAGAAAGGAGTGTTTCTTTATGCTTTTATGAAGATCCAAGAGTCAGGGGATTGAAGGACGGAGTCGTGTGAAGAAGAACGGGAGAAAAAGGATGAAAAGCGACCGAAATAGCAAGGGAAAACAGCTCCGGCAGAATCTGTGGTGTGCTGCAACCTAGCAGGACCACGCTGCGGCACAGGGGAGTAGATGGTACGTTGTGGCCTAGCAAGGGTACGCTGCGGCATAGCAACCTTTCTGTCCAAATCCGAATTTTTGTCCTGAACTGCTGTTTTCTATCCTGCTTCGAATTAAATTGTATTTTTATGACTTTTCTTGTTGGAGAAGTATTTTAGGGCCTATATAAACACTACCCATCATTGTAAATCATATCAATTACTTAGAATCACAAGGGAGAAAAACATAGAAAGATTCAATAACGCTCGTGACAAGCAACGGATCTAGATCTACTTCATCTTTTTTATTTTTTTCTTAGGCGATACTCTGGATTTTAGATCTATTTTCTCAACTCTTTATTTTAATATTATTACTACATTCATTCATACTTTGTTTATCATCATGTTTTCATCAAATTCCATGGTGACGAACGGTTCAATTATGAACTAATCGTTGTCATGGGATTCTAACGGAGTTATTTATGGAGCTTTAGTATCTTGATGCTTAAAAGATCTGTGTGTGATGTATAATTGATATCCTCGTATGGTTATGCTTAATTGTTAGATGCGTAGCTAACATCTAATCTGTTAATCTCTTGTAAAGTGAAAGTGGATCTTGAGATTTAGAACTTGTCATGCTAGCATAGGTTCATGATTGTTCATCAACATGATTCGTAGTGTAAGATGAGAATACTTATACTGCCCTGTGTGATCTTTATGGATAACTTGCTCTTCAACTGTTATGTTTTCAAATTCTATAGACGTATAAGGTCTAAGCATAATTGGTGTCTATTCATCTTCTATCTCTTTTGTGGATGTATGGATAGTTTGGTATACGTATGCTGACAGGTAGCGTATACTTATTTCATGTTATCCGATCAGATTTCATACCCATTGCATATAGTGATTAAAGGCATCAGATCTAAGCAAAGTATTTAATGAAGTTAGGATCCCATGTTTATTCTCATATAAGTAATTCGATTTTAATTCTCATTAGTTAATTAATTCTTAGTTTGTTAAGTTTCTTCTTAGTTAAATTTAGTTAATCAAAACCCAATCTTGTTAATTGTCTTAGCAGTGAATAAAAACCATACATTATTGCATAGGTACAATAACTGAATTAAACTATATCTCTGTGGGAACGAACTTGACTTATTCATATATTACTTGTGACCACGTACGCTTGCGTGATTTAGTACAAACAACCGGGATCGACTTGAGTACGATTCGGAGTCCGAAAACTCGTCTTGATCGTCTATGCCTCTCTTCTTCCTTCAGGTCTCAGTTTCTGGGACTTCAGTCTCCAGGGCTTCACAAAGCGCTCTCTCCTGGAGTTCAATTTCCTCTCTTTCGAGTTTCAGAGCTTGTAGCCTTAACCGATCGGCCTCTCTCTTCTTAGCCAATCTTTCTACATCTTTATTGTTCCTTTCGTTCTCATTCTCTTTCTCCTTGGCTTTTGTTCTTCTCTCCACCTCAAAAGCATCTGCTTCTGTTCTTCAGGGGAATGTATAGGTCTTTATTCACTAAAAGTGCGCACTCTAGGTGTGACTGGAGGAAGACGGCTACATTCGGCAAGGGTAGAGTCATTAGTCATCGGTGTTTCTTCGTTCGTCATGGCTTTTGGTAGGCTTTGATTCACAGCAACAAACTTACTTCTACGTTCCCACAGGCAGCGCCAAATGTTGGAACCAGTTTTCTGTCGAATGATCCTTCGTTCGGACCTGCAATAGAGAAGAATGCGAGGGTGGTGCTCCCCGATTCACCTCCGGTGTGAGAAGAAGTTAAACTAACCATTATTAATCTCTTTCTCCTTTAGTCGGGGGCGACTAACTCGGAGGTGGTGTGAGTGGGAAGGGCGTGTCCCACGTTCTGAGGAATGTCCAACTGATTGGACCGTTGCTCCCAAATGGACTAGGTCTCTTTGGTTTTCGTTCGTACTGGGCCGGGTCAAGTAGGATGGGCCTCCAACATTAACATTAACTAATCCGGAGAACTGGTAGCACACTATTATCCATCGAATATGACAATCCAAGTATCCATCGAGTATGACAATCCAATTAGAGAATGAGGTTGTTGTAATTTGATGGATGATAACATTTCTTTGGTGGAGAATTTCGAGTATTTGATAAAATTCTACATTAATATTATTATTTATTTATTATAAAGAATGACAAGATTTTTTTTATAAATTCTACGTTAGTGATGGCTTGAATGATCAAAGGGATTGTACTTGTAACACCCCAGTCCCACATCGAGGAGATTTGAGACTTTAGTTCAGTTTATAAGACAAAGTACTACTACTGATTGCACCAACAAACCATGATCTTTTGGGGGCCTATGGTGGGCTTGTGGATTACCCAATTTGCCGGCATTTGGGCAAGTTTACTTTGGCTTATTTCGGATTTTGAATCGGGACATGACCCGATTTTCGAAAAAAAGCTTGGGATTTGACCCGGGTTGTCTCATATTTTTTGTAACACCCCAGTCCCACATCGAGTAGATTTGAGACTTTAGTTCAGTTTATAAGACAAAGTACTACTACTGAGTGCACCAACAAACCATGATCTTTTGGGGGCCTGTGGTGGGCTTGTGGATTATCCAAGTTGGCGTCATTTGGGCCAGTTTACTTTGGCTTATTTCGGATCGTAATCGGGACTTGACCTGATTTTCAAAAAAAGCTCGGGATTTGACCCGGTTGTCACTGTACTCATTTTAAATTTTGATGAATTAATACTAATCTATTTATTAAAATCAATCTTATACAATTGATGTAGTGTACGATAGATTTAACATTTCTTATATATTTATCAAATTCTCATAAATTTTATCTACATTTCAAAATTTAAAAAATACACAATCAAATCTTTCAAAATTCACCATTTTATTAAATTCAAAAATTTAAATTAAATACATCCAAATTCTAAAATTCAAAATTACGACTATTTATAAAATAAAATAAAAATATTTTAAAATCCCAACCGATTACATATTCCAAAATTCTAATCTTAATCTAAAAGGAAACATCGGACTTATTTATAAATCCTATTTTAACAAGTAAACAATTAGTAACTTAATCTAAAAGGGAACATCAGGCTTAATTATAAATAAATCCTATTTTAACAAGTAAACAATTAAGGTCCAAGTCTATATACTCCCTCTGTCCCAACCAATTGTTTACACTTTCCTTTTTGGGACGTCCCAACCAATTCTTTACATTTCCTAAAATAGTAAGTTTTAACACTATTACACCCACTACTTCACTTATTTTAACAATACTTTACACAATTACCACCACTACTTCACTTATTTTAACAATAAAATTACTATTACATCCATTACTTCATTTATTTTAACTATAAAATCAATATTACACTTCATTTTAATCTTAATTCTTGGTCTGCATGTTAAAAGCAAACGATAACAAATCGTTGGAACGTAGGGAGTATTACGTAGCGAGGAAAGGAGGAAGAAAGGTCACCCAAAATTAAATTAGGGCTTGAAGGAGATTTTTATATACGATGGGCGTCGATAATATTTGATAGGCTAGAAATAGCCCAGATCCAACCAGGCCCAGCTTCAGGCCCAAAAGCAACAAACAATCCAACTAAAGAGAATGAGAGCAGCCCAGCCCAAGCCAGTGGGCCCCGGGCCCGAAGTCCCAACCCCGGAGTAATGGACCCCAGAGTGATGACACCTTGAACACGTGGCAGCCCAGCTCGGCTGATATCCCCACACGTGGCGCTGACCAGCATTAAAGTCCAAACGACAACATGTGTCAAATCATGTACTCAACAACACTGCCACACTCCAGTCAACGGTCCCCACAAATAAGGACACGTGTCCTATATCCCGGGAATCCAGCATCTTGTCCCCCGGATCCGACGGCTAGGAGTAAAGGTAACAGACCCCTAAATCCTAACCCTAGGGCTATAAATACCCCTAGAATGTAGGGTTTAGGGGTTAGACATTATTACATACCTGCACACATTTATTACTTTCGTGATACTCTACTTGATTATTACCTTCCAAAGCCAACTCTCATTCTCACGCCGGAGGCACCTCGAGGCCAAACCCCCCCTCCGGTGTTGTTTTGCAGACACCCCACTACAGCTACACCACTTCCGAGGCAGGAGTTGGCGAGGAAGTACCCGATCAAGTTTCAGAGTTATCATGACTCATAAGGTCATCCCGAGTCACCTGCCTTCCGAGACCCCGGCAAAAAGCATGAACCCGGTCCATTGCCGCATCCTGAAGATCGAAAAGCTCAAAGTTCATGGCAAGAGGATTCTCCTTAAAGGTGGGCATGAACCGGATGTCAACGCCCCGGAGGAAGGCAAACTCCCCGTTCCAACCCTTTAAAGTGGGGAGCATAACAAGAGGCTTTGACGCCGAGGAAGGATACCCACATGCTTTACCCCGGAACCTAAACTCGAACATGGGTACGTTGTTGGAGTGTACCAGTTGAAAGACGTGGTGAAAAAGTTTGAAAGTGGGCAGCACCCCAGCTTTCTCACAACAACCAAGAAAATACGAAATCCACTTCACCGCGTTCGGGGTCAGCTGGGTGATAGGAATCCCATACTCGAACAAACACAAAGATTTAACAAATTGGTGACACCTAGGCCCGTACCCCGACCTCAGATGCTCCAACCACACTCCAACCCAACCGCCCTCCGGTCTGTGATAAATCTTTTCACCGGGCTCCGGCCATCTCCACTCTACATCGTTATCCAAATGAAATGTGGCCCGGAAAATGGGATCCCAATCGACCGGCTCCTTTACGTACTTACTTTGGAACGGACCAACGTCCATCCCAGAACCCGGTTTATCCCCGAACTTAGAATCCAGAAGAGCCTCATCATATCTAGTCATGTCAGCCACATCTGGATTCTGAGAGAACTCCTTGCTGAGATCCCTAAAGAAGAAAGCTTGGGGGATCCCTGGGTCCTTTTTAATGAAATAATATTTACTATGGCCCCAACTACCATCTGGCTCGCTGAGGCTATACCCCGGGCCCATATCCTTTGTCGCAATACTAGTAAGTACGGGCAGACTACTCTTCTTTTTCCCCATTATACACCACTCTAGATCTATCAAATCTACACTACTATCCGAAGAACTAACACTAGCAGAGGAGGTACTGGGCTCGGAAAGAGGGATTAGCACTCGGTTGGCGGTTACACGTCGCCTAACCATACAAGGACACTACCCCGGGCTACCCAACAAAATAAGAGAATGAAAATAAGAAGCTACAAGAGGGCGACCTATAGAAGTACCAGAACCTCGGAAAAGAAAAACGGTAAAATTGACAAGAGTCCGGATAAAGAGGACTTACAAAGAGTAGAGAGGCCGGAATGGAGAAAGCAAGAAAAACCGAAGCGACGATAGCCCGGAGATTAGGTCCTCAGAGAAGCAGAATAACAGCAGCAAATCAAAAACTTGTAAAAGACAAAAGTGAGGAAGGCGGCCACTATTTATAGGCAAACCCTGAATCTCTACCGCCAGAGACACGTGGCGGCCCAAAGTTTTAGCCTACTATCTCCAAAACTCGGAGATAGTGGATGACAGCTGTTTTCCAATATATATATATATATATATATATATATATATATATATGTCCTCTTCAAGACAAGCAAGCCTTCGAGGTACAATAACCCTAACCCCGGAGGTGTGCACCTCAGCGAACACCCCGGGCCTGGAGGCAACCAAAAACGAATATTTCTTCTAAGTCACCCAAAGTCATGAAACTTTGGACTTGTGAAGATAACTCTGAAAACCCTAGCCCCGGAGATGCTCTTTCCAGCACACACCCCGGGCCGGGGGGCAGCCAAAGACAAAATTCCCTTTGAGACAAAGAGAAGCTCAAGTACATTTGCTACTCCCCCATCCGGAAAATCCGCATGCGGGAGTGGGGGGCAAATGATAGGCTAAAAATAGCCCAGATCCAACCAGGCCCAGCTTCAGGCCCAAAAGCAACAAACAATCCAACTAAAGAGAATGAGAACAGCCCAACCCAAGCCAGTGGGCCCCGGGCCCGGAGTCCCAACCCCGGAGTAATGGACCCCAGAGTGATGACACCTTGAACACGTGGCAGCCCAGCTCGGCCGATATCCCCACACGTGGCGCTGACCAGCATTAAAGTCCAAACGACAACATGTGTCAAATCATGTACTCAACAATACTGCCACACTCCAGTCAACGGTCCCCACAAATAAAGACGCGTGTCCTACATCCCGGGAATCCAGCATCTTGTCCCCCGGATCCGACAGCTAGGAGTAAAGGTAACAGACCCCTAAATCCTAACCCTAGGGCTATAAATACCCCTAGAGTGTAGGGTTTAGGGGTTAGACATTATTACATACCTGCACACATTTATTACTTTCGTGATACTCTACTTGATTATTACCTTCCAAAGCCAACTCTCATTCTCACGCCGGAGGCACCTCGGGACCAAACCCCCCTCTGGTGTTGTTTTGCAGACACCCCACTACAGCTACACCACTTCCGAGGCAGGAGTTGGCGAGGAAGTACCCGATCAAGTTTCAGAGTTATCAATATTCAGAGTTTTGAGGGTTTGAATGAGATGAAAAAAGAGGCGGAGAAGAAGGTTATTGGTTCGATGAAGGTTGTTGATTCTGAGGAGGATAAGATGAAGGCTGTTGATTCCGATGTGGAGGAGAAGAAGAAGGCTGTTGATTCCGATGTGGAGGAGAAGAAGAAGACTGTTGATTCCGATGTGGAGGAGAAGAAGAAGGTGGTTATCGAGTCTGAGAAGGAATCCGAATTCGAATCAGATTCAGAGTCATCGGATTCAGAGGATGAAGATATCAAAAAGTCAGGAGGCGAAGATTATGACTGGGATGGGTTTCCGGAATTTCTACGTCCTCCCGAGCTATCCGAGTCCGAAGATGATCTTATTCGCGATTCCAGATCGTGGTTTCAATTATGTGTTAAGGAAGGGCCGAACCATAACCAATCCTAGAAGACCTCTAAGAACTTACCGTCCTCGTAGTCGAAAAGGTAGTGAATCAGTACTCTATAACCTCCATTGCCCCCTTATTCTTTTAACCAAAATGGCTCTTGCTCGCTGTAATGAAATTCGGGGTACAAGTTATGAATATGTCGGTTTGGTCAAGGCTTACAAAGGTGTTTTCCAGTTCACCGTCCGTTTCAAAGCTTGCTTGAAAGATCAACCTCCCATCGACTTTCAAACTATTGTTCATAAGGCTATTCCAGAAAAACCCAAACCTGGCAAAAAACGACGCAATTGTGATGTGCGTGTCAAGTTTGTCTACCCTCTGCCTGCCAAATCCAAGTCCAAATCCACCTAAGGTTTGCCAATTTATGGCCGTTAGTTTATTGGAATTTTATGGAATATATGCTGGAAATTGCAGTCTTGTACCTATATTGGATTTCCTGTGTTTGCATGTATATATTTGTTTGCATACTCTACTGAATCTTTGCAGATTATGGTACATGGATTATTAGTAACACTAGTCCTGAATGTTTCCATATATGGCTTGCCATTCTACTGTGTGTACAGGTCTAGCGTAATGTTTAGTTAAGCTGTGGTCGGTCTTTCTGGTAATGTCTATATGGCTTGAATGCATGTTTCTCAAGCTCCATTAACATAATTCGCTAGAAAATAACGTTGTCCAAGACTAACAGCTTCTAGTAGTATGACATTGTATGCAGTTGCCTTCTATTTTTCGTTGAGTAAAATTCACTGTCATGATTGAAAGAGCCATCTATATCTAGTGTATAAGTTATGCTGGTAGTGTTTTACCTACTTTGAGGTTTGTGTGTGCTTATTATTTCCACATGCTTTCTTGTAGCTTCCATTACTTTTTTTTTGGATTAATAATCTACTAAATCTTTATTTCATTCTTAGTAGTTAATTAAACCATGTGTGTGCTGATTTGACTGTTGAAGTTCTGGACTGTGTTAGCTTTAATAAGGTCATGAATCTGTAAATTGATTGACGTGACATAGGCACTGCTTGTGTTTTTGCCTGTATTTCGAAAAGTGGATATACAAGTTAATTCTTGTAATTTGTTATGGAGTAGACAAATCTGTTATATTTATAGTCCCTTCGGCATGTCATTTTGTTCCACTGTTGCGAATGTGTTCCAATTTGTTATGAAGTAAAAGATTAATTCAAAGATCTTCCCTTGAGCCCTCAAGTCAATTTGTTATGAAGTAAAAGATTAATTCAAAGATATCTTCCAATGGCTCCCATAAATTAGTCGTGTAGGTTGTAGCTTGATGAATAAAATTGCAACCACAAGGAAAGCAAGATTTTTAGCAATTAAATGTCTGTATCTGTATTTTGTGCATAGACGTCGTGGTTGGATTGAGGTTCTTGTTATGAATTTCTTTTATGTACTTTTTGTCTTTGTATCTGAAAAACTGATCAAACATGCCTTTCGGTAACTCTATTAGTTATACTGTTTTTGCTGGACAATTTTTACATTTAGTTACTACACTGTTGGTGAATAGTTATAGATGATTTCTTAAACATTCTTAATGTAGTGGCTGAGTTTTTCCATTTGCTTCCTTGCTAAATTATGTAATATGAATATATGATAATGTAGAATGGGTACATTAGTGCTGTATTTTGTAGTCACACATTATTTTGACTGTAACTTACTTGACTCATATAATGTAACAAGCAAGAAATGATAAAGGACATAAAACATTTTAAGAGCATACTTGTGTTATGAAACTTTCAGTTCAACATTTGTGTTGTGCCTGCTGACTCATGCTTGTGATCCAGTCTATTTAATTGATGTGATCAACTTTTCTGCTTCCTTCAATAATGATAGGTTATCCAGGAGCCCTTATGCTTGACAATAGAATACCACTTTTCCACAACAAGATTCTTACTAATAGTAGCTGAACACATGCTTTTTTCATTATTTTTGTAATTTGTTTCATGAAACGCTTCTATTTATGGCTGAGGTTTTGTATTACTTCCTTGCAACATTTGCCAATACAAGTAATATACCATATTATTTCTCTTGGTAGTCTAGAGTTTCTGTGCTGTGGTTCATAGCTACCAGGATTAAAAGTAACAATAGTTCTGTTTATTTCTTTAAAAACTCTTGTTAAATAATATGGCTTGTCATTCTACTGTGTGTCTTATTGCTAAGTCGGTCTTTTTCCCTCTAGTGTCTATATGCTTGATTTTGATTCTCATTTGAAGGACTGGATAGTGAATACTGTTTAGGGATTTGGAATCGCTGCTGCATCTTTAACCAACTCTGCTGCTAGATGGGTGGTGCAGGCAGGAATGAAGCCATTAGAGGACTGTTCACTTTTTGCTGTGTTCTCATAACCGGACCGGGCATCGAACCGGAAGCCCTACTGGTTATTGGTTCGATTGGTTCAACCGGCTCGACCAGTGGTTCAACCGGTGTGACGTCATAATTATGTAATATATAATTATATATATTTAATATTATATATATATATATAATTATATATATTTAATATGATATATATATATATATATATATAATTATATAAATATATAATACAATATGAAAATTATGAATAAATTTTGTAAAAAACCTGTTTTTTTTCTCATAAACCGGTTTTTTTCTCATAAACCGGTTTTTTTCAGATTGTACCGGTTTTTTTCAGACCTCATAAACCAATTTCTTTTCAAAAAACCGGCCACCGGTCCGGTTCGGTACCGGTTTTGTCCGGTTTTTGGCCGGTTCTGACCGGTTTTGAACAGGAGAACTGGAGGACTGGTTTTATGGGTGAACCGAACCGGACCAGCCACCGGTTAGCGGTCGGACCGGTTGAACCAGCCGGTCCGGTCCGATTTTAATAACACGGACTTTTTGTGTAATGCAATGTAGTTGAACTCGTTATTTTAATTTATGTAAAAACTTGGTTTGTATGCAAACTTGGCCGAAATGTTGGATCAATGTGAACTTGTTGGACATATACAATGTTGTTGCTTTCTTTTTCTTTATCTTATCCTCATCGTCATTCTTTATAGCTACGCTTCATTTTGTTGAAAGAATTGAAGTGGTTTGGTCATCCAGAAATGACAAGTTTCTATGACTATAGCAGTTGTTAGGAAAGGAAAGAGTTGATGTTGCGTGGTTGCTAAAACTTGTCCTAGAGAAAGTAAATGCATTGTGCATTGATATCAGGATGAAAGTTGATTTGAGGCCTTAAATCTTTTTTTTTTAATTTAGCTTGTTTGAGTAGTAGGTTTTTGAGGCCTTAAATCTTTTTTTTTTAATTTAGCTTGCTTGAGTAGTAGGTTCTTACTCCAGATGTTTATTAATTTGCAATGTTGTTATAGGTAGGGCTGATTATTCGGTTATAATCGAATTACCGAATACTGAAATAACTGAAATATCGAATAAGCCAAAAATCATAACCGAATCAAGAATCGAAATAATTTCGATTATTTAACCGAACCGAAATTTTTATTTCTGTTAAAACCAAATACCGAATTAAATAACCGAATTATAAAAAAAATGAATTTTCTAGAAATTCTTAGAACGTGAAATAAAAATAGTCATACATGAAGCCAGCAACAAGGTTACAATGATCATAAATTCATAATAATAAATATAAGTCTAGATTCTAGATTGTTTTTTAACAAAATAAAAAAGGGGTACTTGATCAAGTAATATCTGAGAACCAAAGTGCTTTCATGTCGGGCCGTTTAATTTCTGACAATGTAATGATTGCATATGAGGTAATGCATACGCTGAAAAGAAAAAGAAGAGGGAAAGATGCCTATATGGCTTTAAAGCTTGATATGGGCAAGGCTTATGACCGCATCGAATGGAGTTATCTGCAAGCTATTCTCACGAAAATGGGATTCAAGGGTGAGTGGGTGCATCTGATTTTGCAGTGCGTCAAGACAGTATCATACCAGATAGTGCATGCTCGAAGAGAAATAGGTCCAATTCTGCCAACTCGAGGGCTACGCCAAGGGGACCCGTTATCTCCTTACTTGTTCATATTGTGTGCAGAGGGGCTTTCGGCAATGCTTAATAAGTTTGAAAGCCAGAAGTTGATTCATGGTGTTAAAGTCTGTAAACGAGCTCCGCCAATTAATCACATGTTGTTTGCGGATGACTCGTATCTCTATTGTAAGGTAGGAGAGTGCGAAGTGTATAGAATTATGGAGGTCTTGGGAAAATTTGAATTGGCTTCAGGGCAAAAGGTTAATCGAACGAAATCTTCGATATTTTATAGCACAAACACAAGCACAGAGGCAAGACAGCGCCTTGGTAATATCTTGTAGATGGAGGAAGCGGATGACAACTGTAAGTATCTGGGATTACCAAATATGATGCAGAGAAGCAAGGTAGCCACGTTTGGTTTTTTGAAAGATAAAGTAAAGAAGAGAACGTTAAGCTGGGATGGTAAGGTTTTTTCGCAAGGGGGGAAAGAAACTCTAGTAAAGTCAGTATTACAAGCTCTGCCAACTTATGCGATGAGCGTGTTTTTATTGCCTTTAGAGATCATTAAGGACATGGAAAGAAGTATCTCACGTTTCTGGTGGAATACGAAGAAGGATGACAGTAGAAGCATTCACTGGATGAGTTGGGATCGGTTAAGTCGTCATAAAGTAAGTGGAGGAATGGGGTTTAGGGATTTCAGGGACTTCAATTTGGCTATGCTCGGAAAACAGGCTTGGAGGTTCATAACTAATCCCAACATTTTGGTTAGTCGATTGTTCAAGGCTCGATATTTCCCAAATGGTACGTTCATGGACTAATCCATAGGGAGTAACCCCAGTTTCGTGTGGCGAAGTATATGGGAAGCAAAGCAAGTGATTTTTGCAGGTATGAGGTGGAAGATCGGATCGGGCAACTCGGTTAATATTGTAGGACAGCCTTGGTTGTTAGACGATAGCACTCCAATCCTCAAGGGTTGGAAAATCATAAGGTTAGTGCTATTATGTCCATGGAGTATAGAGGGTGGGATGAGGAGATTTTGAGTGATATGTTCAATACTAGAGATCAGCACTGCATTAGGATGATAAATTTAAGTGAGAACTCGAATGAAGATGTTGCTTATTGGAGTAAAGAGACAACGGGGCAGTATTCAGTTCGCAGTGCGTATAGGCTGTTGCAAGCTCAAAAACATAGCTGGAGGCAGGATGATCAGAGTAGTTTATGGAGGAAAACCTGGAGAATAAAAGCACCACCAAAGGTTTTGAATTTCATGTGGAGGTCGTTGTCGAACTATTTGCCTATGATGAATATGCTGCAGAGAAACGTGTCAGTGGAACCTCTATGTCAAGTGTGTAGGATGGGTGAAGAAACAGTCGAGCACATTTTGTGTAATTGTGCGTTGGCAGTACAATGTTGGCAAATTATTCTCCCTCAGGTGCTCATCAATAACTGCAACAGTTTGTTCCAGTGGTGGGAGAAAGTGATTGAGGTGTGTGATAATGAAAAAAGAGCAGAGATAGCGACAGTTTGTTGGTCGATTTGGAAGGCAAGAAACGAGTTAGTATGGAATAAAAAGTATACTCGAGTAAATGTCGTCATTGCAAGAGCTAAGCAGTATCTTCTACAATGGAAGTTAGCCCAGAAGCAAAAACCACAGTCTCAATACCCTTATTTTGTTGAGGGAGATGGGAAGGAACTTTTGCAGAGTACAGTGCATCAGGCATGGGTCTGGTTATTCGAGATAGTACAGGACAGGTCATACAAGCGAGAACGAAGTGCAGTATGGGGCGGATTTCAGCTGATATGGCGGAGGCTATGGCCGTGAAGGAGGCGTTAAGTTGGATCAAGAATGAAGGCTGGAGTAAGGTGGTGGTGGAGACAGATTGCTTGACGGTTGTTCAAGCAATTCGAAGCAAAGCTCCGCTGCAATCACCCCTCGGAGGTGTTATTCACAGTTGTCGGGATTTGTTAGGTAGTCTAAACACAGTGTCTCTGTTTTTTGTTAAACGGTCTGCTAATATGGCGGCACACGAGTTAGCTCGGTTGTCATATTCACTCCCAGATCGCGTTTTCGATAGGACTTCTATTCCTATTGGGGTCAAAAATGTATTGTTAAGTGATTTATCGTATGAATAAAAATTGCATTGTTTGTCAAAAAAAAAAAAGAACATAACAGCAAAAAGCAGATGCTCCTGAATCCTGAGTACTGTTCAATGTACTAACCAAAGCATTGATCAATGACCCATTTTTTTTCATCAAGAATTTATAGCATTAGTGCATTGCAGAAATAGAAAAAAAAAAGTGCAGAAAAAGAACAGAGCAGTGCTGAAAAACAGAATAAGAACATCAAAGTCCAGAGACCAGAAAATTTAAAATTAAATATATATATATATATATATATATATATATATATATATATATATATATTTAAAATATATATAATACATCATCGATTAAAATATAAGGGTCCTGGTCCCTGACAATCGTTTGTCAGGGACCAGTTATTTAACAATCGGTTCCACAGCCGTTGGATCGTTGATCCAACGGCTAAGATTAAAAAAAAAAAATTTACTGTCCGCTATAATTTTCCGCGGATAGGCAATCTGCCTATCCGCGGAAAATTATAGCGGACAGTAATTTTTTTTTGTAATCCAGGGGGCGTTGGATCAACGATCCAACGGTTTAGAAACCGATTGTTAGATAAGCCGTCCCTGACAAATGATTGTCAGGGACCAAAACCCAAAATATAATACTAGAGAGAACCCCTTTAAAAGGAGAACTTAGAAAACTAAATTAAAATATAACACATATGGTATGCAAACTGATCGTTGGGAGATGGAGAAAAATGTGGTGAAATTAGATTTTAAAAAAATATCACCGATTGACGGAAAAAATCAAATTAAAAATGGGGGGAATTAGGTGTGATTGTGTGTGTGAGGGTGTCTTTAATTAGTGTGTGGGTGTCCCTGGCGGGGCCATTGATTATAATACATCCAATGGTTAGGATTAGTACCTTAGTTTTCTTCAAAAAATGAGTTTTTTTTTACCCACACCCTATATATATATATATATATATATATATATATATATATATATATATATATATATATATATATATATATAGGCTAGTGGTCAAATAGAAACCAATCTTAGAATAGAAACTAGAAACCAACACTAAATAAATTATATTTCATTTATTTTAATGGCCCCGCCAGGGGCACCTTCACAAAAAGTGTTTAAAATTATTGGCTCCATCCAGCAAAAAATAAAAAAAATATTGTTCACGCCGCTGACGTCACTGCCACGTCAGCAGTGAACAGTAATTTTTTTTCCTGGATGGAGCCTAGAATATTATGAACTTTTTGTATTGGGGTACCCCTAATTTGGTCATTAGATTAGCTTGAAATATTTAATTTAGGTTTAGTTTCTAGTTTCTATTCTAATTTAGTTTCTATTAGAACAAGACCCTATATATATATATATATGAGTAGGGATCTAGAGAAAACCCCTTTAAAAGGAGAACTTAGAAAACTAAATTAAAATATAGCACATATGGTATTCAAACTGATCGTTGGGAGATGGAGAAAAATGTGGTGAAATTAGATTTTAAAAAAATATCACCGATTGACGGGAAAAATCAAATTAAAAACGGAGGGGATTAGGTGGGATTGTGTGTGTGAGGGTGTATTTGATTAGTGTGTGGGTGCCCCTGGCGGGGCCATTGATTATAATACATCCAATGGTTAGGATTAGTACCTTAGTTTTCTTCAAAAAAAGAGTTCTCTTTTGATCATTTGCCTATATATATATATATATATATATATATATATATATATATATATATATATATATATATATATATATATATATATATAAGTATGGGTGCCCTTTCATAGCCATCGTTGGTTGAAAAAAGTTCCACAACCACCAACTTGTACACTGCCGCAATGAACACTTGCGGAAGGAAAATAAAAAAAAAGGGTGCCGCAATGAACGCATGCGGCAGGAAAACTTTAAAAAAATTTAATTTATGTAGAGTCGATCTCAGGTATTTCACCAAAGATAACACCAACATAACCACTACACCAAACAAACTTATTTGTAATTTAATTCAAAACAAAACGGTATTAAATTTTATTTTACGTTTTTATACTTTTATTTTTATTATTTATTAAAATTAAAAATATTGGTAAATTAATACATTATAAAATATAAAAATGTTTATAAAATTTGAATTACTACATAAAATTTTAAATAAATTGTTATAGTTTTATATTTAATAAAAGTAATAAAAAATAATAAATTAATAAAAGCTGTTAATTTGAAATATAGAAACAAGTAAAAATATGAAATTACGTTTTTATCCTCCAAGTTGCTGCCGCAACGATACATAGCGGATGAATGAAAATCTGAAATTACTTGTTTACCCTTATTACTACCGCAACGAATCATTGCGGATGCATAAAAATATGGAATTACTTTTTTACCCTTAAATCTATATAATTAAATAATTGAGTAACAAAATATATATGGAATAAGTAAAAATATGGAAGGATGCATAAAACTATATAGTTGAGTAACAAAATAATTGGTTGAACAAAAAAGGAGTTTAGGGACATTTGGTCTCATCATCAATATTGGGTGTGCACCAATAAACATAGGGTGTGCACATATCACCTCCTTTCTTTTTTTGGATGAAAATCAAGACGAGAACAAGTTACCGTGCCATGGTGTAATAGGAGAATCTATATATTATAAATTGCTGGATAGCCCTTTCCTCAGGTTCGGGATCCATATTCAAGTTTGATAGATATCCATGATCCATTATAGTAGTAAATTATATGCTTAGGATTAGGTTCGGGATCCGTTTATATTACCCATCCAGTTATATGATATGATCCATATTTTAAAATATATTGACCCCATATTATATAAAATACACATCATGACAAACCACAAATTATTTTCTTGCCAAAAATTATTTCCTTGATAATACCAAAAATTGTTAACAAATGATTTTGATTGGTTATAATTATAATGGGCCCGCCAGGACCATCCAATTAAAATATTCCAAAATGCCAAATAATTATTTCCTTCACAAAATACGAATTATTGCCAAACATTATTTCCTTTCTAACAATTGTCAATTTTTGTTGGCAGTTGTTATTATTAATGCCAAATAATTGGTTATAATTATAATGGGCCCGCCAGTACCATCCAATTAAACATTCTTGCCAAAAATTATTTCCTTGACAAAACACGATATTATATAAAATACACATCATGACAAACCACAAATTATTTTCTTGCCAATAATTATTTCCTTGATAATACCAAAAATTGTTAACAAATAATTTTGATTGGTTATAATTATTTTCTTACCAAAAATTATTTCCTTAATAGCTTCCTTGATAACTTCCTTAATATCAAATAATTGGTAATAAATTTTGGTACCCATTTTAGTACCTTTAATTACTCAAATAATTGATATTATATAAAATACACATCATGACAAATCACAAATCATTTTCTTTCCAAAAATTATTTCCTTGATAACTTTTTTGGCATCCATATTCAGGTTTGATAGATATACATGACCCATTATAGTAACCCATCCAGTTATATGATATGATCCATATTTTAAAATATATTGACTCGATATTATATAAAATACACATCATGACAAATCATAAATTATTTTCTTGCCAAAAATTATTATTTGTAGTACTACTATCATTTTTCATTTCTACATTATAACACTACACATAATTTATTAAAATTTAAAATAAATTTTATTTAAAATATGAACTCCCGTGTGCGAAGCACGGGCATTAAACTAGTTTTTTTAAGTAGTCGAATCTGCCAACCTGTGTAGTGATTATCAGACCGAGTGGAGGGGAGGAGAGGAGAGAGAAAAGCTATTGGACTCTCCCCTACTCCCCTGTCGCAATGAGGCGTTGCGGATAGCCATAATTTTTTTTTATTTTTTGTTTTTTGATATTAAAAATTGGAAAAATGATAAAATTACAAATTATTTCAATTGTTAAATATAAAATTCGAGAAAAATGAAAAAAAATATTTTTTTCCCAAAATTTTATTTTAAAATTTGACAAAATTTGCATTTATAAATCGAAAAAAACATAAATTATATTTTATTCCTAATAAATAATTTAAAATTCAAGAAAAATGGAAAAAATTATTTTTACCAGTTTTTTAAACTAAAATTCGAAATAAAGGATTAATTTAAAATATAATTTGGTGTTTTTTCGAATTTTAAAGCAATAATTATAAATAAATAATTTAAAATATTAATACTTAAAAAAATATTGAAATATGAGCGGAATTCATTTCGCATTCATATATGAACGGTTGCTAAAACTAATAGATGTGGCATTCCTAGCCGAGTGGGTTGTTGCGAATCGAAACTAAGAAGTTAAGCGTGCTTGGGTTAGAGCAATTTAGGATGGGTGACCCCCTGGGAAGTTTCCTTTTTCCAATTTTTTTTTTAAGTTTGCTCAAAAAAATTAGATAATAATTTTTTTGAATTACTAAATTATTTTTTCCTGGGACATTTGGATTAAAATATAATTTAATCACTTTGAGTATATGATTTTTAAATTGAATATTTGGGAAAAGAGAGGATTTTTTGGAGCAAAATTAAAAAAAAAATAAAAATTGGAAAAGGGAACTTCCGAGGGGGTCACCCATCCTAGATTGCTCTAGTCCAAGCACGCTTAACCTCGAATTTTCGATTCGCAACAACCCACTCGGCCAGGAATGCCACATCTGTGACTTTTAGCAACTGTTCATATATTAATGCGAAATGAATTCCGCTCATATTTCAATATTTTTTAAGTAATAATATTTTAAATTATTTATTTTCAATTATTGCTTCAAAATTCCAAAAAAAAATAAAATTATATTTTAAATTAATCCTTTCTTTCGAATTTTAGTTTAAAAAATTGGGAAAAATATTTTTTTCCATTTTTCTCGAATTTTAAATTAATTATTAGGAATAAAATATAATTTTTTCTTTTTTTCAATTTTTAAATGTAAATTTTGTCAAATTTTAAAATTAAATTTAGGGAAAAAATAATTTTTTTCATTTTTCTCGAATATTATGTTTAACATTTGAAATAAATTGTAATTTTATCATTTTTCCAATTTTTAATATCAAGAAATAAATAATAATAAAAAAAAATTATAGCTATCCGCAATGTCTCATTGCGGCAGTAATAAATAATAAAATTGGCTATCCGCAACGCCTCATTGCGGCGGGGGAGAGTGCAGTAGTTTTTCTCTCTCCTCCCCTGTTTTCCCCTGATTTTAACCTAGTTTTTTTTAATTATTTAATTCATAATATTTCAATTAAAAATTGGAAAAATGATAAAATTATAATTTATTTCAAATGTTAAATGTAAAATTCGAGAAAAATGAAAGAATTATTTTTTTCCCAAAATTTATTTTAAAATTTAAAAAAATTGATAAAATAAAATTCTATTCCAAAATTTACGAAAAAATTCCTTTTTATTTGAATTCACCCAAAAATATTTATTTAATCGAATAAATGTTGAAAAAATATATTTTTTTAATTGAATTGGAGATAATACAAAATATTTAGAATAAACATGAAAAGAAAATTTTAATTCATTAATAATAATTTTGGAGGGGGGAAAACATCAAAATACAATTTTTATTTAAAAAAATTTCTTCGGAGATTCGGTACCCTCCTTCTTCTTCCGTCTACGGATATTCATCTCCATGCCCGTACAATTTCCTCAAATAGGCAATCTCCATGTTAGCCTCTTTCAAGGCTTCTTCGAGATTTTCGACTTTTACCTCCAAATCAACAACTTTATCTTCAAGAAGCTTGATTTCTCTCTTGGTTTCTACCAACTTTGCTTTTAAACTAGCATTCTTCTCATTTTTAGAATCCATGATTTACTCTTTGTTGCTAGAGAGAAAAATGATAAGAATATTAGAATATGAAATTTTAGGTTGAGGGTGTGAGTATTTATAGAGAAAAATTTTCAAAGTAAAATTTTTTCAACATTCAAATTCAAAAAAAAAATTTAATGTAACTTGAAAATAACATTTGAATTTTTGGGAATGTAAGTTGAATACATGGAAGACTGTGTAAAACTGGTGTGTGTACCCTGCCGCAAAATTCAAAATATAAAATTATAAAATTCCAATTTATTTCAATTGTTAAATATAAAATTTGAGATAAATAAAAATTATTTTTTCCCAAATTTAAATATGTTTTTCCTAATATTCGAAAAACTGGGAAAAAAAATTTAATTGAAACTAGTACAAATGCATGGATTGCATATTAATACCTTACATTGAAAATTAAGATTATAAATAATAAAAATAGTTTCAAATATTACAGAATACAATTGAAACTAATTGTCAGGACAATTTCTTCTATCATGGTTTGCTCCTACCAACCCACTTTTTCCGCACTTTCGTTGCGTGGTTGTTGAAGTTGACGTTTCAATACCACTTTTATATCTTGCCGCTTTCTTTCGTCCCTTAGTTTGTGACATTGGAGGATCGAATATCGGATCATGATCCCAATCTTCTTGAGGAAACGACTCGTTCATTTTTTCGGTCTTATCTTCTTGTGGAAAAGCAATTTCCACGTGACACCTCTCTCGCTCAATCAAGCTCATCACGTAGTTGAAACGTGGGACGGAACAACTACCAACAGCGCCTAAATTTTGAAATGATTTGCACAATGCACTATACCTTGATGCTTGTGATTCACCAACATTACCAAGAACGGGAGGGGTATAAGGTAGAGGTCCGTCAATTTTGTTGCCATTTTTTGTCCACTTAGACATGATGTAATCATTCGGTATACGTATTTTTTGTTTCATGTCTAGGTAACGGATCATGTGTTTACAAATCATCCCGGAATGTTCAAATTGCATACAAACACATTCAATCTTTCCATCAATATGGGCCGTCAACCGATAGCTTCTTCTACTATCCTCCGGCACGGTAGACTTCTCAACCACGAACATTTTAAATAAATGACATCCACCTTTAGTTTTCGTCACGACATAAGATGTACTTTTTAGAAGCTCATTTTGAAAACGCCTAAACATCTCTTTCGTGTAAATTTCGGATGCATGAATTTCCAAGGATGATTGCAATACTAGTCTCATTTCCCTTTCTTCGCTCTCGTAGTCACTTTTAACCTCCCTAAGATATTGTGCCTCCAAAGTCTTTTGGGAATTCTCAATGAATTCTTTCAAACCGGTAGATGCTTGCACATATTCATCAAAAAATGGATTCATTGATTCGCTTCTAGAGGTAGTGGTCATACCGGCGGCAAAATGCGACTTTGTGTAAGCACCAATCCATTGATGTCTCATGCGATACATTTCATTTAACCAAACATGATCCTCAAGTTTGTTCTTCTCGACCAATTCCTCCCATCTACCTTCAAATTCCGTGGGTGAAAACGACTTGTACACACATGCATTAAAATCCGTTTTGAATTCCGGTTATTTGGGGTACAAACTAGATAACTTCTCGGGAAATTTACTACTTATATGCTATGTACAATATAAGTGATTTGTTTCGGGCATAACCGTGGCAATCACATTTCCCAAAGCAATGTCTTGATCGGTAATTATTGTAGTGGGAGGTTTGTTGTCAACGGATTCCAACCAAGTTTCTAAAACCCATTGATAAGAAGTCTCGGTCTCATCTCTCATGAGTGCAAATCCAAACAAAATATTTTGGTAATGGTGGTTCACCCCCGTAATAGGTATGAAAGCCATACAATACCTATTCGTTCGATAAGTTGAGTAGAACGTCACCACATCACCAAAAAATTCTTGTAAGCGCTCATGCATCGAGGATCAACCCACACCAAACCTTTAACACGATTCTTGTTATCCACATCCACTCGATAGAAGAAATGACCGAACGTATTCTCTTGTTGTAACTTTCGTAACAAGACCAAGCCACACTCCGCATCACCGGAATCAAACACTCGGTGCCGAATATCCCGTATGACATTACGTACATCTTGATTAGAAAACCCTAAATTTTCAATGCCTCAACATGTCTCACCAAGATATTTCATCACTTTACTCGTCTCGATCCCCGATTTGTTAAACAACTCAATCAATGATCGGGTGATCGGATCGATGTTGCGCGATGTTTGAAAAAATTGTCGCTTATCCGGTGTTACCATGTCATGATTGTGTTTCAAATCAACCAAAGTTACCTTCCATTTGTTTACATTCATTAGGTGACATACGTACATTCGAGCACGACATTTCGTTCGTGGATCTACATCCCTAATGCGTCGTTTTACTTTATCACGATAATCCGATTCCGGTGCTACTCTTCCACCCTTCTTACAAATAAACAAACGGGATGATGGATCATGACTCCGTTGATGTTTATGAGTATTCCTAATTATTATCTCGAATCCGACATTTCGACCATAATTTCTATAAAAACTTTCCGCCTCATCTAATGTATCGAAAATCATTCCAACACAAGGCACAACCTTATTAACATCCGCAAATGTAAAATCACAATTTTGGTTTCCAATATCCTCATCATCATCATTTTTTCCCATCCTAACATCCTCATCATCAACATTTTTTCCCATCCTAACATCCTCCTCATCATCAATTTTTTCCATCCTAATATCCTCATCTCCTTCATCATCATTTTTTCCCATCCCAAATTTCTCATCTTTTTCATCATCACCATCACTAATAATTATCTTGTTTTTACTCCTTCCACTATCATTTTTTTCCCCACCAACATCATCAACATTCATTTTATCTTTATGAACATTGTAATTCACTCTACGTTTATGAACACTACTATAATAATTATCAATATCTACATCATCAACGAATAATTTACGAGAAACATGATTTTTTTTAACGGGCGGCGTAACATAATCATCACCATTACGTTCACTAGATGAACTAGAAGAGCTAAATAAAAATGAAGCCATTGAATAGAGCACTAACCTTAATTTTGGATGAATTTTTGAGCTCCAAACCCTTGAAATTCGTTTGTGTTTTCTGCTGTTTGAAAAAAAGGAAATTGAAAAAAAAACAAATTCTGTAACCTTAAAGGAAACAGATTTCACGCCTACCGCAATGTTTCATTGCGGCAGAAAGCCTTAAATGCCAACTGCCGCACTGAAACATTGCTGCAGGTGGTTCATTTATTACCAGCCAACAACCATAATTAATGTCTTAAAATTTTTCTGAGCCACAACGAAACATTGCGGCAGGAAAAACTACCGCAATGGCTCCTTGCGGCAGTAATTTAAGATTTTTTCTTTTTTTTTGTTTTATTTTTAAATCTTCAAATATGCATCAAAATAATAAAATATATTAATTTTAACTTTAAAGTATCTTTAATAATGTATTATGGATATTTTTTACATGTTATGTAGTTTAAATAATGATGGAATGACATGTACATCTCAATCTTAGATAACTATTGAAAAATAAATCAGGATGTTAACATTTTTTGTTATTTTTTCCATTTAAAATATTTAATATAAATTTTTTCTTAACGCTTTCATTCATTTTAACTTACATTAATGTTTTATGCTATTTTTTTCATTTTTAAGATTATAATAATATATATTATCATTATTTTCAAGTTTTGACTTTACATAACATTTTTTCCCTAAATTTGTTTTAAAAATTAATTAATTAATAATTTAAATGTCTCATGGTTGGAAGTCATTCCCATGTTCATTAACCCGCCTATACACATTTTATATGTTATTATCTATTAATTTACTATTTTTTATTAATTTTATAAATATATATATCAAATTACAATAATGTAAAATAATATGTAAGATAATTTTGCTTAAACTTGCAAGAGTACAAGTTGATGGAATAGCAAAATGTTTGTTTTATTTGGAAAAGGTCAAGAGTTCGAATCCAAAAAAATGGAAAAGGTTTGTTTTAATTTACTAGTTTTTATTAATTTTATAAATAAATATATATCAAATTAATAATGTAAAATAATATGTAAGGTAATTTTTCTTAAATTACAAGAGTACAAGTTGGTGGTGCGGCAAAATGGTTGTTTCATTTGGAAAAGGTCAAGAACTCTTGACCTTTTAGAAATTATACAAAACTTTTCCCATTCCACCAACTTGTACTCTAGTAATTTAAACAGTATTATCTTATCTTTTATTTAAAATTATTAATTTGATATTTATTTATTTATAAAATTAATAAAAAAAGTAAATTAAAATAGTTTTAATTTACTATTTTTTATTAATTTTATAAATAAATATATATCAAATTAATAATTTTAAATAATAGATAAGATAATACTGTTTAAATTACTAGAGTACAAGTTGGTGGAATGGGAAAATTTTTATATAATTTCTAAAAGGTCAAGAGTTCGAATCCAAACAAATGCTACGTTTTTTTAATTAAACAAATAATAATACTGCCGCAATGAAGGGTTGCGGCAGTTTTATATAATATTATATTTTATATATTTCGTTAATTTCGGTAATTTCGGCTATTTCGGTAAAAAAACCGAAATACCGAATAACACAAAAACCATACCCGAATAAAAACCGAAATATTTCGGTTCGATTAACCGAACCGAATTATTTCGATTATTTCGTTTCGATATTTAATTAACCGAATTATTCAGTCCTAGTTATAGGCTATGACTAGTAGGTAGAAAGTTAAGGTTAATCATTAACGGTGAACGAATCATTTTTAGTATATGTTATTTTATTATTTATACTAGCTTATAACCCGTGCAATGCACGCGCTTCTTGTATTATATTATTAATTTTATTTAATATTATAATTACGTTTTTATAAAATAATTATTTTCAATAATTTTTTAATTTTAATTTGATATAATTTAATATACTCATATTTACGGATTATACTAATGTTTCCTTATTCTAAACAACATATACGATTTTTAATATATTTTATTAATAATTGAGAATATGGTGTGATATTTTCGGGAATATATTAATGATTGTAAGATTTGTTGTAAATTAAAAAGGTAACGTGTTTTAATTATAAAGGAAATATTAATGATTTTTTTTTGATGAAAGGTGATAATTCAATACATAAAAGCCATACGGCATCTACAAGAATGATCGAATCGATCAAACATAGAATAGGATGACATGCTCGTCTTCACAATCAAAATGAGACAAATAAGCAGATGTCTGAAATAAATGATATGTCTATAGATACTCGCTCTACGCTCCATATCTTCGCCAAAATCCGTTTGAGCTAACGACCACAAATGAAGTTCCGACCAAACTCTTATCGTTGAATCCGAACCAACTCTAACAAAATAAGGAGAGAAATCCACACCTCTCACCAAGGAGAGAAAAACCACACCTCTCACCAAGGAGAGAAATCAAATTGAACTTACAAAAAATTGAAATTACACAGAAAAATCAAATTAAAACAAATCTTAGATCTATAAAACGGAACCCCAAAAACTAGAGAAACCAGACCACTCTTGAGACCGAAGATCCACCAAGAATCTAGGAAGAAATCGAGGATCCACCACAAATCGGAGAAGAAAAATCCGGAAACTCCGAGGATTCAGATCTAAGCACAAGGATAACTAATTATTGAAGAAAACAAGAAGAAAAAGCAAGGAAATCGGGCCTCCGGTCGGTGGAGGAGCCACCGCCGGAGGAAAATGGAGGCAGAGAAGGTTGTTTTAAGGAGAGAGAAGAGAGAGAGTTTAGCTGAGGAGAGAGAAGAGAGAGATCATTATTTTTTCGGTCAGCCTCAAAGGAAATATTAATGATTGAAAGATATGATACGATTGATCTTTTTAGGTGTTTAATAAAGGTAATATCTTCACCTAAAAGTAAATGTGAAAAAGGTAATCGACTGATTACCATTAATTATATTATGTTATTATTTATTTTAGGTGTTATATTTTTTCTGAAAATTATGGTGTGATATTTTCGGGTATATATTAATGATTGTAAGATTTGTTTTAAATTAAAAAGGTAACGTGTTTTAATTCGGAAAAAAATAGTAAGATTTGTTTTAATTTGAAAAGGTAACGTGCTGAAAATTATGGTGTGATATTTTCGGGTATATATTAGTGATTGTAAGATTTGTTTTAAATTAAAAAGGTAACATGTTTTAATTCGAAAAAAATAGTAAGATTTGTTTTAAATTAAAAATGTAACGTGTTTTAATTCAAAAAAAATATTAATGATAGAAAAATATGATACGATTGATGTTTTTGGGTGTTTATAAAAGGTAATTTGTTCAACTAAAAGTAAATGTGAAAAAGGCAATCAACTAATTACCATTAATTTTATTATATAAATGTTAAAAAGGCAATCGACTAATTACCATTAATTTTATTATGTTAATCGACTAATTACCATTAATTATAACGTGTTTTAATTCGAAAGGAAATATTAATGATGGAAAGATATGATACGATTGATGTTTTTAGTTGTTTATAGAAGGTAATATCTCTACTAATTACCTTTAATTATATTATGTTATTATTTATTTTAGGTGTATTTATTTTTCTTTATAATGAAGGTTGAATAAGTAAATTCACAAAGTACCAAAAAACAGGTACCAAAACTTTCAATGTTTCTGTTTTTATATAATAGTATAGATTTGTACTTTAATATTTTTTTATATTCTATTTAAACCTTTTTTGTTCCAAAGATGTGTCTGTTTTTAAATATTTTTAGATTGATTAGGCCCGGTGAGACTAGGGGTGAGCAAAACCGGATATCCGGTCCGGTTTTACAATTCGGATCGGATATCCGGTTTTTCGGATTATGAAAAATCTATTCCGGTTCCGGTTTAATCGGAAATCGGATATCCGTTTAAACCGGATCGGAAATCGGATAATCCGGATCCGAATTAGCTAAGTAAAATTTATTTTTGTTAGTATAAATAAATGAATTTTATTACATTTCTAATAAGTTATCGTTAACTTTACAAATGATAAATTTATTAATAAAAATTTAGATATCATCATATCATATTTTAACATTTGAATATTCATTTTTTTCCTAATTTTATTATAACCTATCATAAACTACCATTCATTTCTTTAACGAGTTCTTATAAATATTTTTTAAAAGATATGAATACTACCTTCATCCCGTTTATATTGGCCACAATTCTTTTTTTGCATGTCCCAAAAATAGTAGTCACATTTCCTAAATAAAGCAAATTAAGTATTAATAATGTTGTTTCAAAAAAAAGTATTAATAATGTTACATTTTTCAAAGTATGCAAACAATTGAGTGTAAGTATGACATTTTTCACTTGATTGCTCAATACGTGCTTTTTGATTGATGACCAATATAAACGGGATAGAGAGAGTAACACGTTAGCTCTCGAATTTATAATTTTAAGTGAAAATATTTTTAAAAGAAAATATTCTTCCATTTGCTTTGTTTTTAATTTTTTTAATATTATAACTTATTAATCAATCACTTTGAATAAAATGATTAAGTAAGAGAAAATATTTATCAAGGTTGATTTAAGAATAAATTTATTAATTTATTAATCACTTTGGATAAATTCATTATTTATTAGTGATAATTCATTACTTAATTTAATATGTTCAATGTTGAGTTATTTGTCTACAATAAATTCATTATTTATTAAATATAAAAATTATTTTTAATAGATATTAAAAACCGGATCGGATCCGGATATTAGAATTTGTTAAAAGTTATGATCCGGATCCGTATCCGAATTCATAAAACTAATCCGGATCGGATATCCGGTCCGGTTTTTTCGGATCGGATATCCTAATTTCCGGATTTTCATAATTGGATACCGGATCGGATAATCGGATAATCCAGTTTTCGGATTTTTTTGCTCACCCGGGTGAGAGATGTGTTTAATTTATAATAAAAATATGTTTGCAAATAAAATATGAAATCCAGTTAAAAGCTTGTTTTGGGTCCCCAATCAACTTTAAGTGGCTTGTTGTTGTGTTTGTACACACTTAAATTAAAGTTACAGTTAAACCTCAATAAATGAATATTCGATAAACGAATAACCTCATCAAATAAATAATTTTTTTCGGTCCCGATTTAATAGAGAAAGTGTATTTTTTACCTCGATAAATGAATAATCTCGATTAATGAATAAAATTTTTCAGTCCCGAGCGTATTCATTTATCGAGGTTTAACTGTAGTTTTAGTTCTCAAAAATTTAAGTACCCTTACTTTTTTTTAATTTATTCTTTTTCTAATATGAATTTTTATATATTTGAGTTATCTTGTATTATATTTTTTGCATCTATTTAAATTTTATACTTTTATATTATATTTAAAAAATGTAAAATTTTATTTTTTTAGTCAAGTTTTTAAAAATAAATTTACTAAGTAAAGTTAGCCAAATAGACACACCAAATTAAAATTATCACTTTTCACTTAAAATAAGCACATTAAATTATAAATAACATTTTTTAAGCTAACCCGACTATATATCTCACAAAATGAGAAATACTGTTAAGCGTTGTATACTAAAATAATTTCATAAAATGATTAACAATTTCCTGAGAAGTAATTTTTTTTTTTTGAAAATTCTCTAAATTTCCACTCCTTATAAATTTATTTTTACTTCATCTCTAACTTGTGAAATAGCTATGACATTTTATGACCCTGTTAATATCATAAACTTCGAAAGAAAACTGTTGATGTGGTACTTTTTCTATTTATCTTGTAATTTTTTTTTTGCCAAAATAAAATGCAGATTTCATTAATAACACGAAAGAGACTCAGTCGAGACAACTCCCCAACTAATCCTACAACCAGGTTGAAAATCAAATGAACGAGCTAAACAATTAGCCGTTTTGTTTCCTGACTGTTTAAACATCTGAATACAAAGATTCTTAAAATTAAAAATGACTTCCATGGCCGTCCGAGCAATCCAGCTTGCATCATTCCTGAAACCAGTAGCTTCACAATTGACCCTCACAATAATTATGTGGATATAGCAGTGTTCTGGTAGAGGTAGCAAAGGCCTCATATTATGAACAAACTTTTGTTGTGAAAGGTGAGCACATGCGATTTTCACCACCGTCCCAATCGTACCCCAGCTATCTACATGCCGGAAACCAGCTATAGACATGCCGAAAGAACCAACAATGCGGTAAATCCAGATCTCCCAATAAACCATATAATTCATTTTCAATGACGAAGTAGAGGGAGCACTCGCACAGAGCAATACAACTAACAATAAAACAAACACACGACGCATAATGCGTTACTTCGCCTCAAAGCGATACAAATTCAAAAAGTCAAAAATCCCGGATTCACACCAAATTTTGATATGATGTTAAGCAAGAGATTTTGAGTCTAAGAATTGTGTTTATTTGCAAAAACGAGCTCTAATCCGAAGCAGATCTGATAAAATTCGAAAAGAATTTTCAAAATTAAAGCTCGATTTATTGAAAGGAAACGAACTAAAGACAAGAAAGAGATGAGCGGAGAGGGAGGAGAGGGGAAGAGGGAGGAGTAAATAATAAGGATGGCCTCCGGCCGGTGGATAAACCACCGCCGGAGGGGGTTTACACGGACGGAGACTTAGGCTGAGGAAGGGAGAGAGAGTTTGGGGAGAGAGAGTTTGGGGAGAACAAACAGGATATTGAGTGAAGGGCACAAGTTTCTTATTTATCTTGTAATTAAGCTATCAACTTGTACATTACTTTAATATCTTTTTCAAATAATTAAGAAAATAATATTTATGAAACTGTGGTATATGAGATTGGGAAGATTAATTTATAATTGTAAAACAAGATATATGAGATGCACTACGATACTATAATTAATTGTACCGAATACTTCAAGGTTTAATTAACTAAACGACAGCTTGATTGAATGGAAAATACAAGATAACACTGGTCTTTTGAGATGCTAGCCTCTCCCAGTACAATAAACTAAAAGACAACTCTTGCATAAAAACCCTAATCTCGTCCCCATTCCATCTTATTGACTTTGTTGTGTAATTCCCAATCTGCCCTCACTGTGCTTGGGCTGGCCCATTAACTCTGTTTTTGCCTTTTGCCCATTTATAAGTTATTAACCCAGCATCTCTTTGGGCCTGTTCTCCTTGTGCTTGGGCCGATCCAACTGAGTTCATTACAATATATTAATTTTTTGGTTTTACTTGTTGAAACAGCAAAACAAAAACATTCGTTAGTTTCCGTAATTTAACTGAGAGTACTTATCTATACTTCTATCTATACTATTCCCTCTGTCCCCCTAATTAGTAGTCCATTTTGAAAAAAACACACATCTTAAGAAATATTTAATGACATATTTTGTTTCCATAATTGCCCCTACTTATTGTATTAAATAATAAGTTTTAAATGTATAATTAATTATAAAGTCAAACATTGGAAATAGAAGTGTAGGGGTAATTTTGGAAAAACTTGAAAAACATGCATTGAAATATGAAAAGAGACAACTATTTAGGGACAATTTTTTTTCTCAAAATGGACTACTAAATAGGGACGGAGGGAGTCTATACTATTATATAAATTCCGAAACATTGAAAGTTTTGGTACCTGTTTTTTGGTACCAATTTTTTGGTACCTGTTTTTTGGTACTTCGTGAATTTACTTATGTACCCTTCATTATAAAGAAAAATATATATTAAAACACCTAAAATAAATTTTAAAATAATATAATTAATGGTAATTAGTCGATTGCCTTTTTCGTATTTACTTTTAGTTGAAGATGTTACCTTTTATCATATCTTCCAATCATTAATATTACCTTTCGAATTAAAATACGTTTCCTTTTTGATTTAAAACTAATCTTACAGTCATTAATATATACCCGAAAATATCATACACTATTTTTCAATTATTAATAAAATATATTAAATATATAATTTGTTTATAATAAGGAAACATTAGTATAATCCGTAAACATGTGTATATTAAATTAAATTAATTAAAATTAAAAATTATGTAAAAAATAATGTTTATATAAATTTGTACCAGTTTTTTGTACCTATTTATTGGTACTTCGTGAATTTACTTATTTACCCTTCATTTTAAAGAAAAATATATATTAAAACACCTAAAATAAATATTAACATAATATAATTAATAGTAAGTAGTCGATTGCCTTTTTCATATTTACTTTTAGTTGAAGATGTTACCTTTTATCATATCTTCCAATCATTAATATTTCCTTTCGAATTAAAATACGTTTCCTTTTTTATTTAAAACTAATCTTACAATCATTAATATATATCCGAAAATATCGTACCATATTTTTCAATTATTAATAAAATCTATACTATTATATAAAAACCGAAATATTAAAAGTTTTGGTACCTGTTTTTTGGTACCTATTTTTTGGTATTTCGTGAATTTACTTACATACCCTTTATTATAAAAAAAAATAAATACACCTAAAATAAGTAATAACATAATTAATGGTAATTAGTCAAGATACTACCTTTTATAAACAACTAAAAACATCAATCGTATCACATCTTTACATCATTAATATTTCCTTTCGAACTAAAAGTGTAAAACACGTTACCTTTTAAATTTAAAACAAATCTTACAATCTAAAATAAGTAATAACATAATATAATTAAAGATAATTAGTCAAAATACTACCTTTTATTAACAACTTAAAACATCAATTGTATCATATATTTCCATCATTAATATTTCCTTTCGAACAAGTCTAAAAGACGTTACCTTTTTAATTTAAAACAAATCTTACAATCTAAAATTAGTAATAACATAATATAATTAATGGTAAGTAGTCAAGATATTACCTTTTATAAACACCTAAAAACACGAATCGTATCATATCTTTCCATCATTAATATGTCCTTTCGAACTAAAACACATTATCTTTTTAATTTAAAACAAATCTTACAATCATTAATATATACCCGAAAATATCACATTAATATAATAAAATTAACGGTAATTAGTCAATTGTCTTTTTCATTTTTACTTTTAGTTGAAAATATTACATTTTATAAACACGTAAAAACATGAATCATATCATATCTTTCGATCATTAATATTTCCTTTCGAACTAAAACACATTACCTTTTTAATTTAAAATAAATCTTTCAATCATTAATATATAACCGAAAATATCACACCATAATTTTCAAGTAAAATGTAACAACCTAAAATAAATAACAATATAATATAATAAATGGTAATTAGTCGATTGCATTTTTCATATTTACTTTCAGTTAAAGATATTACCTTTTATAAACACCTAAGAAGATCAATTGTATCATATTTTTCAATCATTAATATTTCTAATTAAAACACGTTACCTTTTTAATTTACAACAAATCTTACAATCATTAATATATACTCGAAAATATCACACCAAAATTTTCAATTATTAATAAAATATATTAAAAATCATATACGTTATTTATAATAAGGAAACATAATTATAATCTGTAAACATGAGTATATTAAATTATAACAAATTAAAATTAAAAAAATTATTAAAATAATGATTATATAAAAACATAATTTTAATATTAAGTAAAATTTATAATATAATACAAGAAACACGTGCACTGCAATACTAATAATTAATCGATTATCTTTTCAACTAAAACATATCATCTTTCTATTTTTCTAATTAATTTCCTTTTTTCCTAGAAATATAACGGACAACGTTAATTTCTCATTTTCTAAAAAACACTAGGAGCAATTTTAATTAGTAATTGAACATAATTAAATTATAATTAGTATAAACTAATCAATTATCTTTTTCACCTAAAACATGTCACCTTTTTAATTTTTCCGTTTTCTTTTCTATTTTCTCTAACTAAAATATCTCATTTTTCAAGTATATTAAGGGCAGTTCCATTATATGAAATAAAATAGTAATATGATAATACTAATAATTAATCGATTAACTTTTTCAGTTAAAACATATCATTTTTTCTATACTTTATAATTAAAATCCCCCTTTTTCCTAGAAATATCACGGGCAACAATAATTTCTCTTTTTCTAAAAACATTACAAGGAATTTGTTTAGTAAAATAACATAATTAACTTATAATTACTATAAACTAATCAATTACATTTTTCACCTAAAACATGTTACCTTTTTAATTTTCTCTAACCAAATCCTCTATTTTTCCAATTATATCATGGACATTCTATCTAATAAAAAAATAATTTTATAATTACTTATAATTAACCGATTATCTTTTTCAAATAAAATCCATCATCTTTTCTAAATTTTTAACTAAAATTCCCCATTTTCTAGAATTATCACGAATAACATTTATATAATTATCATCATATAATCTCATTTAAAAATTTAAGTCTCCAAAAATCATGTTTTAAAAAAATTAATTCAAATAATTAAAAAATTTAATATAATATTAAAAAAAATCCGTGCATCGCACGGGTTTTAAGCTAGTATTATATAAATTCCGGAACATTAAAAGTTTTGGTACCTGTTTTTTGGTACCAGTTTTTTAGTACTTCGTGAATTTACTTATTTATCCTTTATTAAAAAGAAAAATAAATATATGTTATTTGTAATTTTAAAACACCTATAATAAATAATAACATAATATAATTAATGGTAAGTAGTCGCTTGCCTTTTTTCACATTTACTTTTAATTGAAGATATTACCTTTTATAAACACCTAAAAACATCAATGTATCTTCCAATCATAAATATTTCCTTTCGAATTAAAACACGTTACCTTTTTAATTTAAAACTAATCTTCATTAATATTTAATTAATGGTAAGTAGTCGCTTGACTTTTTTCACATTTACTTTTAATTGAAAATATTACCTTTTATTAACACTTAAAAACAACAATGTATCTTCCAATCATTAATATTTCCTTTCGAATTAAAACACGTTACCTTTTTAATTTAAAACTAATCTTCATTAATATTTTCTTTCGAATTAAAACACGTTACCTTTTTAATTTAAACTAATTTTACAATCATTAATACATACCCGAAAATATCACACTTTATTTTTCAATTGTTAATAAAATATATTAAAAATCTGCATACGTTGTTTATAATAAAGAAACATTAGTATAATCCGTAAACATGAGTATATTAAAATTATATTAAATTAAAATTAATTAATAATTATATATACCCGAAACATTAAAAATTTTGGTACCTATTTTTTGGTATTTTGTGAATTTACTTATTTACCCTTCATTATAAAGAAAAATATATATGATATCTATACTATTAAAACACCCAAAATAAATAATAACATAATACAATTAAAGGTAATTAGTCGATTGCCTTTTTCACATTTACTTTTAGTTAAAGATATTACCTTTTATAAACACCTAAAAACCTCAATCATATCATATTTTCCAATCAATTCATATCTTACAATATTTAATATATACCCAAAAATATCACACCATATCATATAATCAGTAACAAAATATAATAGAAATTCGTATTACGAATAATGACCATTAAATTTTTAGTAAAAAATCAGAATCATTAGATCTAATTATTAAATATATTATATGACTAAATTAATTTACTAAAATTTCAAATTAAACAAATTTTATCAACGACATATTTATTTTAAAATTATAATATAAGTTTTAAACTATGCATATCATTAATTAAATTTATATTAAATTATTAAAATTAAAATTAAAATAAAATATTTTAAATAATGATTATATAAAAATATAATTATAACATAAAATAAAATTTATTACATATCAACAAAAATCCGTGCATCGCACGGGTTATAAGCTAGTACTATTATATAAAAGCCGAAACATTAAAAATTTTGGTACCTGTTTTTTGGTACCTGATATGGGCTGAAAGTAAGCCCTAAAGACACAATTAATGTTGCATTAATTAGGCCTAGCTTGATCCAGATACGAAGCCCATTAATGAGGCCCAAAATCCTAATTAAATAATAAATTCGTGGCTAATAAATCAGCCAAATAAAAGACTCCGTTATTGAGTCCAAAAAGAAACCAAATCATCCATGGAGTAGCCTCCAAGGCATACAACTCCTATAGTTATCCACATCCCTCGTGGAAGGATCTAGAATTGGGCCTAAAGTGGGTAACTTGCCCACTAAGTTACCAAACCCTACCCTAACTCTATGGCTTCTCAAGCCTATATAAAGGGTCTGACCCCTCATTCTCAAAGAGGAGCGTTTTTGAACACAGCTCCATACACATCCACCACGTTTTAGGCTTAATCCTTGAATAAGGACATACGAGCCACTATGTTACTACGCCGCGAGGGCACATCAAGCCACGTAGGCAATAACAGAACTACGTTTTGGCTTGATTCTTGATATTCATCAAGGTACGTAGGCATCTTGTTAGGACCGAGTTAGTCCCTGACGACAAGAGCAGCCACCATTAAAGCTCGAAACTCTCAATCCCTAGCAATCAATACACGAATTAATTACACCCTACATTTTATTCCATAACATTTGGCGCCGTCTGTGGGAAGAAGACATCAACCATGGTTACCACACGAAGAACATCAATCGCAGAAACTACTGAAACGCCCATCGGCACTTTCGCACCCTCAGTGATGGAACAAGTACCACCAGGAGCGGCCTCCCAACCTCAGATTACTCAGCCTCAAGGGACGGATCCCGCGAGGTCTGAAACTCAATCTCAAAGGTCGTTACCCCTAGTGACGAACCCCTTCAACCAAGGGACGAATCCCCTTCAGATGGTTGTCTCTCCCTTCGAAGGATGTCTACTTCACTGCCCTTATTCGAATTCTAATTGTATTTTTGGTATTTTATTGTACCAAAATCGAATTCTAATTGTATTTTAGGTCTTTTTCTTGCTGGGCAAGACTTCTAGAGCCTATTTAAACACATCCTACCATTGTAATTTTGGAACATCATTAGTTAGCATATTATAATATAGAATTCATATTTTGTTTCATTATCATGGTTTCACTTGATCCCATGATGATGAGAGGTTCGATTATGAACTAATCGTTGTCATGGGATTCTAACGGATTTATTTATGGAGCTTTAGTATATTAATGCTTTAAAGATCTGTGTGTGATGTATATCTGATATCCTCGTATGGTTATGCTTAATTGTTAGATGCGTAGCTAACATCTAATTTGTTAATCTCTTGTGAAGTGAAAGTGGATCTTGAGATTTAGAACTTGCCATGCTAGCATAGGTTCATGATTGTTTATCAATATGATTCGTGGTGTGAGATGAAAATACTTATACTGCCCTGTGTGATCTTAATGGATAACTTGCTCTTCAACCGTTATGTTTTCAAATTCTATAGACATATAGGGTCTAAGCATATTGGTGTCTATTCATCTTCTTTCTCTTTTGTGGATGTATAGGTAGTTTGGTATACGTATGCTGACAGGTAGCGTGTGCTTGTTTCGTATTGTCCGATCAGATATCAAGACCATCACATGCATGGATTAAAGGCATCAACTCTAGGCAAAGTAGATAATGAAGTTAGAGTCCCATGTTTTTCCTTGCATAAGTAATTCAAAAACTTGTTATCACAAAATCACGCAAGCGTACGTGGTCACAAGTAATATATGAATAAGTCGAGTTCGTTCCCACAGAGATCTGGTTATGATTTTAATTCAGTTTTGTACCTATGGAACAATGTATGGTTATTATGCACTGTTAAGACAATTAACAATATTGGTTTTAATAAACTAAATTAACTAAGAAGTAAATTAACAAACTAAGAATTAACTAACTAACAAGAATTGGAATCGAAACTCTATATATATTATAATGTCTGGAGATCGGAAATGAAGGAATTTACGGACGAGCGGAAGCGCGGTATAACAATTAATCCGTAAAAACCATGTATCGGGCATATAGAAAATCATATAAAAATGAAATAGCGGAGGAATCGAAACCTTACCTTGAAAAATCGAAGCTTTATATAATCTATGGTTGCTAGCAGTTGCTTCTCAGAGTGTGAAGCACTCTACCGGTATCCACCAAGAGTAATCTTCGATGAAGCTTTTATAAAACAAGCTTTTATAAAAATGGTGTTTTAATCCTTTTGAGAGAGAGAGAGAGATGAAGAAGATGGAGTGGTGGCAACTAGGTTTTCACAAAACCACTTTGCATACTAACCATGTTCTCATCTCTTTCTTTATATAGGGCTCAAGTAGGTTTTTATATAATTAATATATCATATATATTATTATATATATAAATCCCACACTTTATCTTATAAAATGTTTAAATAATAATTAAAACTATTTTAATCATTATTAAAACAACTTGCTCTCTCAAAATACCTTCATCAATAAATTAATCTTTTTATGGTGTGACCCTGTAGGTTCAAATTAAGCCGGTAGTAGAAATAAATAATAATAAACTTTTTATTTATTATTTATATGAATTCTAAAATTCATTAAATATAATTAACTGATTAATTATATTTATTCTACATCGTGAGTGATGCTTCTCAACATATCGCGACTATCCGGATAATATGAATTCACTGCTTAGAATACCAAGAACCTGTCAGTGACTAGTTACCGTACAATCAATTCCTTCTACCCTACAATATCCCGATTAAATACAAGGCATGGATCTCGTGTCAAGCCTATCAAATTTAATCATACGATTTCTTATTCATAATGCAAAGTTCATATTAATGCAAATTAGAAACTCATTTCTAATTTCATACACTCTGGCCAGAGATTCCGGAACTAGCATCATAAGAATAGCATAGGATATTCTCTTCTTTACTAGAAGGGGTAGATCCTTTATTGATCGTTAACTATCTCCATACACAAATCCCTATGCCCAGAATAGACCTAATGGATGTCCTTGAGACTAAGGACTAAACCAAAGCATAGTTCATTATATACAAGATTACTCTAACGATCTCAAGTCTAAGGACACTTGTACAACTATCACTCAGTGAACAACTATTGACACGTGAGTAAACTCCATTAGTTGTTCAACTTATCGAGTCATGTTCAGTGAACTTATTCCTTAATAAGCACCTACATACTAGCTATAGTGTCACCACACAAATGCCTATGAGAACAGACATCCTCCTGAAAGGAGCAAGCATAGTATGTACCAATCTTTGCGGATTCACTAACTTCCAATTAGTTATCCTATGATCAGGAACTGTTTAGGTTTAGAGTTATCATCTTCTAGATCTCACTATTATAATCTCATTATAATTCTAGAAGCTTTACTTTAAGCCATGGAATATCTTATTTAAAACACTTTAAATAGATAAAGCCCGTATTAAGACGAACACGTCGTTTACTAATAATTATAAAACCTACTAAGATTACAAGAAAGTTCATCCTAACTCAACATTCATGATTGGATTTAGGACACCTTTCTTTCAATCTCCCACTTGTACTAAAACCAATCACTTTGGTATCCAATACCTATCTTCACTATGTGAAGATCAAAGTGAGTCTTAGAAACGGCTTTAACAATGGGTCTGCTATGTTGTTTTTGTGTTTGTCCACTCTCTCAAAGTTGACAACTTTTTCTTTCAAAGATCTTCCTAATCAAATGAAAGAGCCGCAATATGTGTTTAGATTCCCAATCCACTGTTGTAACACACTTGCAACAAAACACATTTTGCTACCTGATCTAATATCAAATAGTGTCTACAGCTTGAAACTATTCCAACTCACTGTCCTTCCACTCAGGACAATTAAGTGCCCTGACATGGATCTACTATCAAACTGATCATGACTAAAACTTGAGTCTACAGGGACCACTAGTTTTAATTTAGATCCATCAGAGAAAATAAATATATTGTCGTGCCTTCTCAAGTACACAGTGACAATTTTATTGTCATCTGATCCTTATCTCTTAGGAGTAGACTGATATTTGCTTGTCACAATAAGCAACATCATAACTTGTACATTTCATGTAACACAGAATGAATTCAAATAATTCCATTCATGTGTCCTCTCTTTTAGAGAGATAAACTCCCATGTTCATCATTATGAAACATCACTAGGAGTTACCATGCTAAACACTTTAGCATCCAATCAATGTACTTTCTTGGGTAAAACCTCTCATCATACTACTGATCTATCTTTATAGATCTTCGACCGTAGTTCATTCGAGGCCCTTTCCAAGTCCAAAGAGAAATTATTTAATAGTTTAAATCTAAAGAAAACTAAAAATTATCAAAGGTTTACCATTAGTAATATATCCATATATATTATTATGTCACATCACTCCCACTAACCTCCTGTACCCTTAAATGGATCATTCACTTTTTAATGAAATCAAACTCTTTGACCATTTCATCAAAACTAATGTTCCATTGCCGAGAAGCTTGCAAGCGAAATCTTCACGGTTTTGATCATAGCTATTCGTAAAAGGTTTCTTCAAGGTGATCACATTACCTTCATTTAAACCTTTACAACTAGCCTGGCATTATAGGTCCCTACCTTGTCATCTGTTCAAAACTCTCTTACAAAACCATTAAAGATTTCGTGACACTCTGTCACTTCTCAGAGTCTTTTAAAACTCAGAACATTATCACTTATAACAGATATCGCATCATCATTCTAAATGATGAAACCATGATACCCTCCTAAATTGCAACAATGTTGTTGTACAGAAAGTTCTACTACTCAAATAGGTTCCAGACTTAATCCATGGTGATTTGTAGTTCTTGAACTTCACTAAGTTCACTATACCTCCCACTGTGCCTTTGAAGGATAAATTAATTTTCCAAAAAGGTGGAGTATCCTGAAAAACAAACACTCCAGTGTGTTCGTAGAACAAATAATCCTTGCTCAGTAAGATAGCAGAAAACTGTCCTAAACTTTGTTTAAGACCAACCACAAATCAGATACAGTCTCTAACTTATTCAACTCTTGACATAGGTTAGTCAACCCCAAATCTCAAGACAATTGAGACTTACGTTTCCTTACTCTGCATCTTATGCAGACTTTGGTTAACGTGTGTTGAGGATACCTTATCGAGTAGTTTTACTATTCTTCTAAGTCATTTTCCTAACAGATACCGGAATTCATGGTGTCATTCATTGTGGACTTTACCTTGTCTAACAAGAGTCTACAGTGAACTAACATCATCATATATGAGATAATTCAGGAACTAACCATTTAAACATTAACAACCTCAATCTCATTGAATGCTTGTCAATACCTTTAAATAGTTCGTTATCATACCTCAACATTCATTGAACCTATCACCAAAACTTGGATTTTGTATTTCAATAAATACACATATCCTTATCTACAATGATCGTCATTGAATGTAACAAGGTATCAATCCTGATCTATCTCAACATATCTAGTTTGTTCAATATGAAACATATAATCCATAAGTTCAAAAGCACAGCTAATCAACAAGTTCTCATAATTGAAACAACAACAGTTGTTCTATTTCAAATATGTAGGACTTCATCGATGTTTAGCTTTCTACTTGTCCTTTGGTTAAGATTCGTAATCTTTGAACCTAAGTGGTATCTAATACCCAAGTAGATGATTGACTTATAGACTTATTCATTTCAACTATTAACAAACTAATGTTGAAGTTGAGGTTACACTAACCTTTTACTTCCTTAATTCTGTAAGACAATCCAATTCCAGTTTCTTATACAGTGGAAGTCTAACACCTTTGCTTTCTTAGTTAACTTTTATCTTAAGATTGTCCTATCAACTCACCTTGTTATTCTAACAATAACACCTCAAGATCACATCTTGACTTTTATTCTTATAATGAGACTTCAAGATCACATCTTGACTCAACTCTACATTTATCAAAAACTAGTTATATAAATAAACAATCAAATTGATCATTTAAAACAAGTTCTTTGACAAAATAGTTGCTAAGTAGCTGTTATCGATAAACAACTTCGATATCCTATATCTGTGTACCTAATTCGTTCATCAAACAACCTTTGGATATGAACAAAATAAGATACTTCTCTCATTGTGAGAACTATCTTTCACATCTTGCGAAGATTGGTGAGTTCAGGACGAAACAATCTAATCTACTTGTGAAACTAATTTTCACTTTCCCTATCAACTAGTCGTTGACTTAGCATCTAACATGCTATCTATTGACAGTGTTGCAGACACCTCATATATCTATAAAATAACAACGTAAGCAGGTTATTCGATTTTATAATCTGAACACCAAATGAATCGGGTCTTTATTCATTGGTGGCTCCCACTATTTTATCTAAGTTATACAACCCTCTTTATGTACAACTGAGCATTCACAATGCTAGTGAGAATAGGGATCCTACTTTCCATCACACAACCTCGGCTGTGGCACGAAACGCCATGTGATGTTCCATAGGCAGACAACTCTTGTCAACTACATCTCATGTTATTCCCTAATAATTCTTTAGCCTCTTGAATCATTGAGTCACGGCTGTGGCACGACAAACTCAATATTCTAAGTCAAGTCAAACCCAACATCTCGTTCAAATTAAATCAGATTTCAATAGCCCACGGCTGTGGCACGTAACGACCATTGAACTCTAATTAATTCACGCATCTAATGTAATAGACCAGTACCTCCTATTTCAGAAACAAAGCCCTCGGCTGTGGCACGAAACGACAATGTCCTAAAATAAGAACCACTTTCTACCATGTTGGAAGGCTATGACCGACACAAGCCCGTTGTGTCTTTGGCCATTTTATCACTTGATATTTAATTAAAGAGGGTTTTTATTTTACTAAGGTCACGAAACATTTTCGTATCAACCTATAGTCTAACGTGTTTTAAGTTTAATAGATAATCTAAATCTATAATAAAAACACGACAAAACTCAATATTAATAAGTCAAGTCATAACCGACATTTCGTACAATTAAATTAGATTCCAATAGCCCACGGCTGTAGCACGTAACGACCACTACAATCTAATTTTGTACACATCTAATGTAACAGACAAGTACTTTCATGTTGATCGGTAACAAAGCCCTCGGCTGTAGCACGAAACGACAATGCACCGAAAACAAGAAACACTTTCTATCATGTTGGAAGACCATAATCGACACAAACCCTTTTGTGTCTTTGGTCAATTACAACTTGACATATATTTAATATTAGAGGGGTTTTATTATAAGGTTTATAATTATATATATTTTATAGACAAAAATTTCAACTAAATCTTTTCTATAAAGTATTACAATTACTAACCAAATAGTAAATCAATAATTAAAACTTTTTTAACCATTAATGCTATTTCTAAACCTTTTAGAAAATAGATATCTCTCTGTTATTAACTAATAATTAAAACTCTTTTAATCATTAATTCTATTTCTAAACTCTTTAGAATATTAATCTCTCCCTTAATATAATTTCATAAATTAAATAAATAATTAATAATATTAAGATCATATCTTAATTATTTTATAATAAATTAAATCTCATTTAATCAATTAATAAAATTGCTAACTAATTATTTATTTCATAAATAAATAATTATCAGCCATTATTAATTAACTAATATTATTTAACGATCATAATCATATTATAAAGAGATTCTTTTCTTCAATTAAATATTTCAAATCAATAATAGATAATAGGATGATTCCCAGATCGGGGGGAGCATTGTCAAGAGGCGTCACTTAATACCCCTTTCTTACAGATCAAAATCTGTTTTTGACAGAATCATCCTTTCTCTCAATATTGAAAATTCATATTTAATTACGTGTTTCAAAAACACAAAAATCTCATGATTGTATTCATAATATTATTATTAAGGCAAGAAACGATTCCGATTTCTAGATTTTCTAGCGCACGCCTTATGTTGATTTAAGTTCACCTAAATCTATCATCTCATGGTAAACATAGGCATATATCTCATATATAAAATTAAATAAACAAGTAGGCATGCAAGCAATATCATGTCACACATTGATATAATGATGTATGGATTTATCATAGCATTTAAAAGCAAGTTAAAACAATTAAAACATGCTTTAAAACACTTCCGGGAATATAAATATTTCAAAAATATTATATAAAAAATATTTGACCACTCCATTAGATCCGTCTCGGAAATACGAATCCAACGACATATTGCACGCCCAAAACGGAGTTACGAAACTCCCAGAAAATCAAATTTAATGTGGGCAGAAGGGTTGTAACGCATTTATGACATGCGTTACGATAATTTAAGTCTATTAAATACTGTAACGCATATGACTACGGCGTAACATCCCTGTCACGCATTTCCAGAATGCGTGACACCCCTCCCCAGCGTTTGCTGACCACGCGCGAGGACAGCAGCAGCAGAGTTTTTTTTTTTTTTTTTTCAGTTTCGCTCAGACCCGTTGCTGTCTTGTCTCTTTATCAGCCCAAACCAAAAAGAAACGCCGATGCTTTTATAACTGTTGAAGCTTTATTACCCAAAACAGAAACTGCCGAATCCTTTAATAATCTTTATTATTATTACAATTTTAATATTAAAAAATTAATTAACAATTAACTAATTAATTAATAAAAAAACGTAAGGACATGATTTCTTAAAATCAACAGCAGAAAATGACTAGGCAACTATGGGGTCTTTGTGCAAATTTTAATTTCATATTATTCACATGCATAATTATTTTATGAATTTTAATTAAAACAATTTTAAAAAATTCATAACAAATAATCTACACATCACAAAATTATGAAAAAATATCTAGATGATCCATAACACTTATAGAACCCAGATCAATGGTCAAAACTTCATGCAAATATTATTTTGAATTAATTCATAATTAAATCCAAATAAACTTACAAAAATCATAATAAATCCATACATGCATAAAAAAATCTGAAATTTTTTATATGAATCTCTATATGCAGAACCTGGCTCTGATGCCATTGAAGGAATTTACGGACGAGCGGAAGCGCGGTATAACAATTAATCCGTAAAAACCATGTATCGGGCATATAGAAAATCATATAAAAATGAAATAGCGGAGGAATCGAAACCTTACCTTGAAAAATCGAAGCTTTATATAATCTATGGTTGCTAGCAGTTGCTTCTCAGAGTGTGAAGCACTCTACCGGTATCCACCAAGAGTAATCTTCGATGAAGCTTTTATAAAACAAGCTTTTATAAAAATGGTGTTTTAATCCTTTTGAGAGAGAGAGAGAGATGAAGAAGATGGAGTGGTGGCAACTAGGTTTTCACAAAACCACTTTGCATACTAACCATGTTCTCATCTCTTTCTTTATATAGGGCTCAAGTAGGTTTTTATATAATTAATATATCATATATATTATTATATATATAAATCCCACACTTTATCTTATAAAATGTTTAAATAATAATTAAAACTATTTTAATCATTATTAAAACAACTTGCTCTCTCAAAATACCTTCATCAATAAATTAATCTTTTTATGGTGTGACCCTGTAGGTTCAAATTAAGCCGGTAGTAGAAATAAATAATAATAAACTTTTTATTTATTATTTATATGAATTCTAAAATTCATTAAATATAATTAACTGATTAATTATATTTATTCTACATCGTGAGTGATGCTTCTCAACATATCGCGACTATCCGGATAATATGAATTCACTGCTTAGAATACCAAGAACCTGTCAGTGACTAGTTACCGTACAATCAATTCCTTCTACCCTACAATATCCCGATTAAATACAAGGCATGGATCTCGTGTCAAGCCTATCAAATTTAATCATACGATTTCTTATTCATAATGCAAAGTTCATATTAATGCAAATTAGAAACTCATTTCTAATTTCATACACTCTGGCCAGAGATTCCGGAACTAGCATCATAAGAATAGCATAGGATATTCTCTTCTTTACTAGAAGGGGTAGATCCTTTATTGATCGTTAACTATCTCCATACACAAATCCCTATGCCCAGAATAGACCTAATGGATGTCCTTGAGACTAAGGACTAAACCAAAGCATAGTTCATTATATACAAGATTACTCTAACGATCTCAAGTCTAAGGACACTTGTACAACTATCACTCAGTGAACAACTATTGACACGTGAGTAAACTCCATTAGTTGTTCAACTTATCGAGTCATGTTCAGTGAACTTATTCCTTAATAAGCACCTACATACTAGCTATAGTGTCACCACACAAATGCCTATGAGAACAGACATCCTCCTGAAAGGAGCAAGCATAGTATGTACCAATCTTTGCGGATTCACTAACTTCCAATTAGTTATCCTATGATCAGGAACTGTTTAGGTTTAGAGTTATCATCTTCTAGATCTCACTATTATAATCTCATTATAATTCTAGAAGCTTTACTTTAAGCCATGGAATATCTTATTTAAAACACTTTAAATAGATAAAGCCCGTATTAAGACGAACACGTCGTTTACTAATAATTATAAAACCTACTAAGATTACAAGAAAGTTCATCCTAACTCAACATTCATGATTGGATTTAGGACACCTTTCTTTCAGGAAATGCACCAGAACAGTTCAAGGTATTTTTCTTGAATTTTCATTTTTTGATTTTTTTTATTAAAATTCTTTTTTTGCATTAAATAGCTATTAATGACATTTTAATTAGTAATTAATTACACATATTAAACATATATTAAATTTATATCACTCCAACCGGCTAAATGACCGGTTGTATTGAGTATAAAAGAGTGAGAAGAGTGAACTCATTTCTCACTTCACTCAAATTACCTCACCAAAATTTCACTCAAATCCTCCTTTCTCAAGGCGATTTCCGACAAGAGTCTCCCGGCGAAATTCCGCTTATTACGGTGGTATTTGATAATGTTGGAGACTTCCTTTATTTCACTCAAAGTAAAATTTACAGTTAACTTATAAAAAATTGCTAATATAAACGTCTCTTAAATCGCTTAAATCTATTTTCCTAATTTTTGTAGAAATTAACAGTTTTAAATATTAACAATTATAATTTCCTTTTTCATCTCCGAATTTACAACTAGAAAATGCATTATTATAAATAAAGTAAATTTCGTTATCGTCTTACAATAAAAAAAACTTCCTTAAATATGCCAGTAAATCGGAAACAAATTAGAAGCGTTTAAAATATTTTTCTTGAATTTTCTCTTTTCGATTATTTTATTAATTTTTTTTGTATTAAATAGCATCTTAATTAGACATTAATTACCGTTATTAAGGATATTTTAAATTTAATTCATATTATTTATATAAAAGATTAACAAACTTTATTTAAGCATTATAATTATTATTCAATATAAAATATTATATATATGTACAAAATTCAGATTATTTTAAGGTAAATTGACGACTTAAAATTGTTCATATTGCATTATTTTTTATTTCACATTCAAGAACGTTGCCATTTCTTTTCAGACTATTGTTGGACAACCTTAACTCTCAAGCAATTTTATTCATTATTGATTGTAGGAATCGTTAAAAGTTATGGAACTATATAGAGCTTATAAATAATATTTGACAATTTGTTATTTTTGTACATGACAAACTCTTTGTTATTTTTGTAACAAACCCAATCATTTTATTGATCGATTAAATCGATTAAAAAGTTATAGATATGTTATTTCATTACATTGTGTCAAATCAAATTAAGAGAATAAGGATCCTAAGATTAACCTTAGGATACTTTTAATGCTTTGACATCCTCCGATTTCATGATATAAAAATAAAGCAAAAAAAGGTAAGTAAATATTTGATAGTAAAGAATTAGATTTATTCTTTGCATATATTTTTCTTAGGAAAAGTATACTAAACTTAACCTTAGGATCCTTATTCTCTTCAATTAATATTCTAATTAAGTAATATTCTTCAATTAATATTCTAATTAAGTAATACGTTATGAGAGGGTTGTCGGCTTTAAAAAAACGTTATATAGATATCTTTATATTTATAATCATAATTTTGTCATCGTAAAGATTACGTTCATATTGTAATTGCTATTTTTCATATTTATGATATTTTTAAGATTATCAAAATTCTAGATATATAATGCGATGCAAATTATTTTAAATCACTTTTTTTTTAGAAAATTCTTAAAATGCCTATTAATTTTTAAGGTTTTTTGATAAATATATTGCTAAAAGTAATTTTTTACAATTTTACCTTAATTAAGAAAAACTATTTGCAAATTTACCATTTTAATTGCAAAAATACTTTTTTCATTGCAAAAATATCAATTTCATAAACTAAATACACATACATACAAGTATATACCCCTACGAGGCCCAGAATTATTAAAACAACATTACTGCTACGTCGCCCCTGCCACGTCAGCAAGGAGTGGGACCCGGATGTTACGTCAGCTACCACGCCAATAGAGATTGGACCCACCTACAATGCTGCCACGTCAGTAGGGGTGGGACCTACCTACCACGTCAGATGGGCGAGACCCACCTACCACGTGGCGCACAATCAGCAAGGACCCATGTTACTTGCATAATTATAGAATTAAATAAATGATTGTATAAAATTACTAAATTCGCAAAAGATAGTATAATTTCAATGATTCTACGATTACGGTAATGAAACTAAGAAAAGTAGTATAATTGATAAATATCATTAAATTTTTAAAAATAATAAAAATTAATATGTTCATTTTTTATATTTACAAATAAAAATTATTAACCGCGCAAAGCGCGGCTAAGTTGCCTGCGCGGCTAAGTTGCCTGGTTCTTATTTAAGACATGTGACACACTTCTAAAAAGTGGAGATGCTCTAATGAAATTGCATGGTTCTTATTTAAGACATGTGACACACTTCTAAAAAGTGGAGATACTCTAATGAAATTGCCTGGTTCTTATTTAAGACATGTGACACACTTCTAAAAAGTGGAGATGCTCTAATGATTATTGCATGACAAAATATCAAAACTAAATAGAAACCGAAGACCCTCTACATGAAAATTAATGCTTAATATATAAATCCGTTAAGCAAAAAATAGTCCAATTTTAAATATTACTTTCTCCGTCCCAAAATACATGTCCTTTTTGCAAAAAAATTTGTCCCAAATTACATGTACTCCTCTTCTTTCCATACAAATATCTATTCTTTTTATACAAATTTAAGTCTAATTTTTCAAAATTACCCCTATATTTATATTTTCAATGCTTGACTTTTTTAAAACTTAACTCTATTCTCATTTTTCAATGCATTTATTAAGATTATTTACTGAAAAATCTTATCCAACCAATCTTTTTCTTAATATGCGTATTTTTTTTCAAAAAGGACATGTAAATTGGGACGGAGGAAGTAATACCGAACAATTTTATTTAACCAAGCAGCTGATTGCATTTCTAATTAAATGGATGTACATTCATCTATTTCGATTTTTAACAGATCCATGGAATTTAAGAGTGAGGGATTTAGTGGTGCACACAAAATTCGATGGGCCTGACGTTTTCCAGAATTTCTAAAATCCGATTTCTTTAAAACCGGGCTGGGCCGGGCTTAATCTTGCTTTTGGGATGGACTTATATCCCATCTGCATCTTCCTGACCGCTATAACAGTATAACACTTTTATCTTTATAATTATCAATATCAATATTAATATCAATATCAATATCAATATCGTGTCGCGCGTAGCGCTGCTTTGTTACCTAGTATATATTAATTAATGGAGCCTGAAGTTGTATATAATACTATGTTTTCGACTTTTATTTTGATTGTTAGTTAAAAGACTCGTAGTATAAATTTCACTATTAAATTAAATTAATATTTAATAATATTATTCTAATTAATTGAATTCATATAACTTCATTAATTAATGGAGTCCTATGTTGCATATAATACTATTTCTCAATTTTTAATTCATAGACTCGTACTATCTAACTTTACTAATAAATTTAAAAAATAGTTTTCTTGAATTTTCATTTTTTTATTTTTTTATTAAAATTATTTTCCTACATTAAATAGCTCTTAATGACATATTAATTAGTAATTAATTATACCTAATAAATACATATTTAATTAATTTTATTTTATTTATTTAAACAAATATAAAACTTCATTTGAGCATTATGATTATTATTTCAATAATAAAAATTAATTACATATATTAAATATTAATTAAAATGTATTTAATATATATTTAATAGGTATAATTAATTATTAATTAAATGCAAGAAAATTATTTTAATAAAAAATAAAAATGTGAAAATTCAAGAAAAATATTTTGAAACTTCTGAGTGCAAGTCTCTCCATTTTCCCTAAAAATTCATGTAAGTTGTTTTAAATTAATTTATTTAGAAAATTCTTAAAAAACCTATCAGTTTCTAAAACGACTTAGAATTGTATACATTAAGTCCTTTTTTATTCCGTATTCAAGATCACTCATTCACTACAATTTTTTAAGACGACTATAGCATAGAAGATATTAATTTCTCAAACAATCTAATCTTTATTATCAGTGATTGTGAAAATCGTAATAAATTATAGAAATATTTAGATCTTTGCTTAACATTTGAAATTTGTATACTAATAATAGAGACAGATTTTTACCTTTGTACATTAATAAATTACACATGAATTATGATAAACTGATTAAATTAAATAAACACACCCATTTCTATCGATAGATTAAATCGATTAAAAGTTATACACCCGTTATTTCATTGTATTGTGTTGACATACATTAACATTCTAATTACATAATTTTTTACACTATTATTGGACATGTATATTTGAAAGGGGTATTGGCTTTAAAAAACGTTATTAAATTATATTTAATATTTATAACTTTTGATCAAAAAGATTATGTTCCTAGTGTAATTGGTACTTTTTATGTTGTCGATATTTTTAAGATAATCAAAACTTTAGATATGTAATGAAAGTATTATAAATATTACTTGTGACCACGTGCGTTTGCGTGATTTTGTGTTAACATTACTTTGAACAACAAAGATGAAAATTTCAGTAAGTTGGTGGATGAATCAATTAGTGAAGCAGGGGGAGCTTTTACAAAATTGGCATCAACACTGAAGAGCAAAGTAATAAGTATCTCTGTGAGAATCAATTTGGAAAGAAGATGGGCTGTTCAGATTTATTTGAGAAACCGTATGACCATATTCATCACAATGCAACTTTTATAAAGTTTGCATGCTAGAGTACTCCAAGTCCTTGGAATCCTGGTAGTTAGAAATTCAATAACCTTCAATGACAACCACAAGCGGAACACTAAAATTTACGAAGACCACCACCACAGAAAGAAGTTTTAGACAGTGCCTTACATCCAATTAAATTCAAAAGCCACAAGCGGAACAGTTAAAATTTACAAAGACAACCACATTTTATTCCAAAAGCCGTGACACAAAAGGTTAACTACCTAATTCACAATACATTCACTTGCTTTCTTAAAGTTCATAAGTTATATTTTAAACACTAAAAGACTTAAGACTTTTTGAAAAGGTCTTGAGTCTTTTAGTGTTTGATAAAAAATATTATTTTATCGAGTTTATTACTTTATTGATAGTAAAAATACACTGTCTTCATTATGTCGGGACCAGAAAAAAATATTACTATAATGAGATTATTACTTTATCGAGGTTCAACTATATATTTATTTGGAACAAATCATTACCTTGAGACAATAACCTCATAAATGATAAAAAGTTTTCCATGTACAATAGTAAACTGCGTCCGCGTGTGTTTAATTATCAAAAAAAATTATAAATTCATGAAAAAATTAAATATTAAAAATGTACTACTATGATTATTGAGGAGGCCCATTTCTGTCTTATTAAAATATATGAGACATCTATGCTATGCTTGCATTTTATATTTGTTCCAATCCCATCCACTAGTGTCCAGATCGCAATCTATTAGTATTACTAGGCAACTTATCCGCGCTTCGCGCGGTTCATAAATTTTCCTTTTAAAATATTAAAAATAGATAAATTATTTTTTATTATTTTTAAAAATTGATTGATCTCTTAAGAATTTTTAAAAAATAAGATTCAAAATAATTTACATAAATTTATAAGTTTGAAGTTATTCTCTTTATATATCTAAATTTTTTAAAATCTCAAAAATATCATAAACATAAAAAGTAGTAATTATAATACAAACGTAGTCTTTACGATCAACAGTTATAAATATTATATATAATAACACTTTTTAAAGCCGACACCCCTCCCATAACATACATGTTCAATTGTAGTCTAAGAATTTATTTAATTAGAATATTAATTTATTTCGACACAATTTAATGAACAACGGGTGTATAACTTTTTTATCGATTTAATCTATCGATAAAATTGGATTTTTTTTCAATTTAACCGGTTTGGTCATAACCCATGTGTAATTTATTCATGTGTAAAAATAAAAAACTATTTGTATTATTTTTATTATAGGTGTTAATCGAAGATTTACATACTTCTATAAATTATTACAATTTTCATAATCACTAATGATAAAGATTTCTTGAGAAGTTAAGGGTAGTCTATACTACAATTTTCCGAAAAGAAATTGGAGTGGTATTCGATAGGGAATAAAAAAGGACGTAATGTAAACAATTTTCAATCGTCATTTTGCCTAAAAATAAACTTAATTATATATGTAATTAATATTTAATACTGAAATAATAATTATAATGCTCAAATAAAGTTTTATAATTTCTTAAATAAATAAAATAAATTTAAGAGTTTTTTCATAAATAAATAGGAAAAAGTAAATTTTGCACATTTACTTTTGTTAAGAATAACTATTTGCAATTTTACTAAACTATTTGCAATTTTACTATACTAAGTTTCAAAATTGCAAAAATACTAACCCTAACCCTTCCCCCTTCCCTCCTCTTTCATAATCAGCCGCCTGTGTACTTTGTTTTTAGTAACTAAGTAAATTTAGTTGCATGTTCAGTTGAAAGTGGTTGCCCCTGCGGGGCCATGCAACCCAAATCCACCAAAATAGCATCCCACCTTAAAAAAAAAAAGTACACAGGCGGGTGAAACTGAGTGTGAATCGGCACATGCAGGGCACATGGGGGAGGGGAAGGGTTGACCTAATTTGTAGTATTTTTGCAATTTTGAAACTTATTATAGTAAAATCGCAATTAATTCAAAAAGATAGTATATTTGCAAATAGAAACTCTAAACATAGTATTTTTGGTAAATATCCTAAATTTAATACATATTCATTAGGTATAATTAATGACTAATCAATATGTCATTAAGAGATATTTAATGCAAGAAAATAATTTTAATTAAAAAATCGAAAAAGCGAAAATTCAAGAAAAATACCTTAAAAGTTTCTGGTAACTTTTCGATCTCCAGGCATTATAATATATATAGATAGTAAAAGAGAATATCTGTACGTAACAAGACCATTGCTGAGGGTTTATGAATATGTACAGAGAGAGAGAGAGGAGAGATAGAGAGATTAGAGAGAGAGAGATAGAGATCAGAGAGAGAAAGAGAGAGTCATCACTTACATTGTTTTGGTTTTGACTGGGAGCACCTCTGAGCCTTCTTCTGTCGAACATTTCCATGCTAAAAAACCTGCACAACCAATTCAAATATCTAAGAAAATTATTTATTATGAAGTAAAATACAAAATTCACTACATCATAAAACAGATACAGCAACGTCTGAAATACGTTGCAATATGCCCTAAATTCGTTGCAATAGGGTCTATGGTATAACGATTATTGAAAAATCAGGCGTAAGGTTTGCTCTGGTTGCCATAGGTACCTTATGGCAACGAATTTAGTACCATATTGCAACGCTGTATTATCGTTGCAATTAGGGTATATGGCAACGATTTAATGGCTATAGCAACATGTTTAACACCATTGCAATATCTTGGAGGACATATAGCTTATTTTTTGTAACGATTTTTTTTGTGTTAATTGTTGCAATACATGGACTCATGTAGCCTAAGGCAACATATATATGCCCAACTGCAATGTATTTTGAATCAAATGCAATCAAATTTTTTAAAGAATATGACGTATATGGCAACATTTAAATTACTATTGCAGCGCTGAATCAAAAAATTGGCATGACCTTTATATTTCATAAATATCCACCAATTTTAATTGGTATATCAAAACAACAAACCAAGCAGTATATGTTACAACATTAATACACAAATCATTCCAACTAAGTTCAGGAAAATGACCAAGTTCAAGCAAAATAACTAAGTTCAAGTGATACAATCTAACTTAGTAATACATAATTAATAGACCAAATTTAATGGCCAGTGATACTCCTATGGTTTTGATGATCACATTCAGCAAGCTATTTGCTTGTAGTTTGATATAAAACATTGTGTTATGGTTGTACTAACTTGGTTTTGCAGGGTATATTAAGTCTACTAATTGTTTACAGAGAATATATGAACAGCAAGCCATTTGGTATTACAACAGAGACAGTTTGGCAAGCCATTTGCACTGACAGACACAAACAGCAAGCCATTTGCAAACTGCCAAAAATCCTGAAGATAAATATCAAGACAAATCCTCATGGATGTAATTCAGGAAATATATTGTGAGGACTCTTTATTATATAATACGTACACAATATATTCTAGAGCTCAAATCTTTTCAAAATATCTTTCTTTAAATTATTTTATAAAACTTATAGGAGTTTCCTTATTTAAAAGATTTTCTTTCTTCAAAATCTCCTATACGCGTTTTATATTCATACGAACAGAAGGGATATGTTTTTCATCGATCTCTTTCTCTCAAACCCTCTATCTAATGTTCACAAGAACGTTTGTAAAATCTCTAACCAATTGAACGTTGGAAATTGATTTCAAATCGTTCGAATAATTGGTGATTGATTTTCTGAACGTTGGTGTGAAGCTTTATAAATCTGAGTCTTGTGTTCATTCGTTGCTAAGAATTCAGAGAAAATATTCAAGCACACAAGATTACAAACAACTCAGTTTTTCATTGCTATATTCTTTTGATTCTCTCGAGCTCTTAATATATATATACGTGCTATATCCTAGAGAGTTCATAGTTTGAGTTGTATTCATCTATTGATTGTATTGTTCGATTTGTAAGGTTTAGTTGTTGGACAAGTTGGCTTGGGAACTAGGGTTTGGTGATAGTTGTTAGAGAAGTATACTTTGGAAGTATAGCTTAGAGAGCAAGTTCAGAAACAGGAGTTCAGCACGCCATTTGTCAACAGATGGGTATTAAGGGAGATATATTATTGTATCTTGTAATTGGTTTTATTTCAGTGATCAATAATATATTCTCTTACCAAGTTGGTAAGGGACCAGGACGTAGACCATAGGGGTTAGGGGTCGAACCTGGCTAAAAGTCTTTGTGTTCTTTATTTTCTGCTCTTTACTTACTGTTTGCATTTAGCTTACTGTTTATGCACTTTACTGTACTTATTGTCTTTACATTCAGCATACTGTTTGCAATCAGCATACCATTTGTCTCTGCATAAAACGAAATCAGTAAGCTGTTTCTGGTAATTTCTAAAATCGGTTTTAGTTAAACATAGTTAGCCATTTACACCTATTCACCCCCTCTAGGTGTGCATTTTCATTTGGTATCAGAGCTTTGGTATACTAACAATTCTGTAACAGGAAAGTATTCGATCATAATGGCTGAAAACTATCCCGAAGGAAAATCTGATTTTAGGCCTCCACTTCTTCATGGCACACACAACTACCACTGGTGGAAAAGCAGCATGGAAACTCAATTATCCAGAGATCCATTAGTTCTGAGAGTTGTGCAAAAAGGTCCATATGTCTTTCTTGATAAGGATGGCAAGCCAAAGGATGTTGATGATCTCACTCCGGATGAATTAATCAAACTTGGCTACAATGGAAAGGCAAGGAGTTCTCTTATGAATGGTTTGAACCAGGCTGAATATGATAAAGTATCTTCACTCAAATCAGCAAAAGAAATGTGGGATGCTTTGGAGACTTATCATGAAGGTTCGAAATCTCTAAAGAAGGTAAAACTTAGCAAGCTAATGAATGACTTTGGAAACTTCAAGCTTAATGAAGGTGAAACTATCAAGGATAGTCAAGCATGGTTTCAAGTTACCATTAACTCACTGAAGAGGCTTGGAAAATCTATACCACAAGATGAAATCAATATGAAGGTCTTAAGTGCAGTACCATTTATCTATGAAGCCAAAGTTACTGCCTTGGAATCCTCACCACTTATTGATACTACGGATCACTTGGCTGTATTTGCTGAGCTAGAGCAATTTGAAAGCAAGATAAATGGAAATCAGGTGGGAAGTTCAAGTGTTAAAGCTCCAACAGAAAAGATGAAGAATATGGCTCTCCATTCTAAAAACAGCAAGCCAATTGACTCTAATGGTGAATCTGATTCAGATGAGGAACTTGCACTTATTTCAAAGAAGATCAAGAGGCTGATAGAAAAGAAGAATATGATGAAAAGGGAAAGAGGTGGTTACTACAACAACAAGAAAGGCTCAAAAGACTCTAAGGAGGAAACTTGTTTTGAACGTGGCAATCCAGGTCATTATAAAAGGAACTGCTACAAACTGAAGTCAAAACAGCCTACTGTTTTCATGGATAAGAAGAAATCAAAGGCTCTACTGACTTGGAGTGATGATGATTCAGATTCCAGTGATGACTTAAGTGAAGAAATGGTGAACTTAGCACTTGTTGGAATTGAAGATGAATCTACTCAAGGAAATTCAGAAGGAGTGTATGCTGAAACTGATTCTGAAGAGGATTCTAGTGAGGTAAACTCTTCTAATGATTAAATTTCTTCAGATGATACATTGTTAGATTCACTAACCATGCAGGAACAAAATAGTGTTACAATTGAAGAACACATGGCACTAAAGGCTGAAATCAGCAAGCTGACTGATAAGAATGCCTATTTATCCAAAATGGTAAAAGATCTGTTGCCAAAAATGGAAGAATGGGATTCAACTTCATTCAGTAAAGCTACAGAGATCAAGGAACTAAATACTAAGAACAGACATTTAGAGGCTAATGTCAAGTTACTTGAAAAGAGAAACAAGACCTTGACTGAAGAAATCAAAGAGCTAAGGTCTGATGTCAAAACTAAAGCTAAAGCATTGGAATCATACAAAATGAAGGAATCTAGTCAAGCCGAATCCTCAAAAACTGCTGAATAGAGAGTTCAGCAAGCTGAACTCATCAAACAGCAAGCTGAAGTGATCACCCTCCTAGAAACAGAAGTTAAAGATCTCAAGAAGGGCATGGAAACTTTTGTTCAAGGTGAAGACACTTTAAAAACAATGATGAAGAAGGCAAATGTACCTTTGGTCAGAGAAGGTGTTGGTCTAAACTTCAACAAGAAAGATAAGGTGCTCAAATATGATGGAAGGAATGGCATACCCTATGACTATGCTATGCTCTGGAAGACATGCAACAAATGTGGTACAAAAGGTCATCTGGAAAAACATTGTGTGGTTCAAGTAAATCATAAAGTGAAAACAGCTTACCAGAATGGACCAGTCAGGCGACAAACAGCTTACCAGAATGGACCAAACAGGAGACAAACAGCATACCAGAATGCAAATAACAGGAGACAAACAGCTTACCAACAGAATGATCAGTCCCCAAAAGTGGTCCAAATGTGGATCAAGAAATCTAATTTAAATGCTTTATATATTCTTGCTACTAACCAACCTGGACCCAAACCTATATGGGTACCAAAACATTGAGTTATTTTTGTTTGTTTTATAGATGTGCCTTGCTGCTAAGGTCAAGTCAAAGCAATGGATCTTGGACAGTGGATGCACAAGACATATGTGTGGAGACAAATCTCAGTTTATGAATCTCAAAATGAAAAAGGGTGGAAGAGTGACAATTGGGAATAGCAAAACTCTTCAAATCCTTGGTACCGGTTCTATTGGTAATAGTAATATTTCAATTGATAAAGTTCAATATGTCAAAGGTCTTTCTTATAATTTGCTTAGTGTTACTCAATTATTTGATGATGGACATCATGTTGAATTAGGCATTGATAAAGCTATTATTACTATTGGTACTAACAAAATCCCCCTAGTTGCTAGAAGGGAAGGAAATATATATGTATTAGACTTTGATATGCAGGAAACAGCATGCTGTTTGGCTGCAGTGGATAATGACCCATATATTTGGCATAGAAGATTGGGACATGCACACATGGATTTGCTCAGAAAGTTATCAAGCAAGAAGCTAGTGAGAGGGCTGCCCAAGCTAAAGTATGTCAAAATAGAAGTATGTTTAGCTTGCCAATTGGGAAAACAGCTTCGAAGTACTCACAAATCAAAGAAAATGGTATCTACTTCTAAACCCTTAGAGCTTCTGCATTTGAATTTATTTGGTCCAGAAGCTTACAAGAGTATTGGAGGTAAACAATATGGTTTTGTGATTGTAGATGATTATTCTAGATTTACATGGGTATTATTTCTTCGTTCTAAAGATTGTGCTTTTGATGAGTTTAAGAAGCTAATCAAATTACTTGAGAACAAGTTGAATACAAAGCTTGTAGGTATAATGAGTGATAGAGGAGGTGAATTTCTCAACAAAGACTTCATTGATTATTGTGAAAAAAGAGGAATTACACATGAATTTTCTGCACCAAGGACTCCACAGCAAAACGGAGTGGTAGAAAGGAAGAACATGTCACTACAAGAAACAGCAACGACTCTATTGCAAGAAAGCAAGCTGCCTAGAAGTTTTTGGGCAGAAGCAGTGAATACAGCATGCTATGTGTTGAACAGAGTCATAATCAGGCCTATTTTGAACAAAACTCCGTATGAATTGTTGAGGAAAAAGAAGCCAAACATTAGTTACTTCAAAATCTTTGGCTCAAAGTGTTTTGTGCTCAAGACAATTGATAATGATGGTAAATTCGATGCTAAATCTTATGAAGCTATTTTTCTTGGCTATTCTTTAACTAGTAGAGCATATAGAGTTTATAACTTAAATAAACATATAGTTGAAGAATCTATTGATGTTACTTTTCAAGAACCTAACAATGATCTGCCAAGAGATGAGGAAGAATTTGCAGGTGAAACTGATAACATACAACCTCAAGTTACTGGAAATCAGCAAGCCAACAATTCTGCTGAAATTGGAAGTCAGCAAGCCAACAACTCTACTGAGAATGGAAAACATCAAGCTGGAACTCCAAAACAGCAAGCTGAAGTGGTCAGAATCACTTCACATGAAGAAATTGCTCAACATTCTCTACCAAAGGCTACAAGGACAGTAAAGAATCATCCTCCAGAACTTGTTATTGGAAATATTTCAGATGGAATCACAACAAGGAGAGGAAAAGCAAACTTTTGTGCTTATGCTGCCTTTTTAGCTCAAGAGAACCCAAAAATATCAAGGAAGCATTAGAAGATGAAAATTGGATCATGGCAATGCAAGAGGAACTCAACCAATTCAAGAGATGTGATGTTTGGGAACTTGTAAAACCACCAGAAGATGCTTCTATCATAGGAACCAAATGGGTGTTCAAGAACAAAGTGGATGAATTTGGAACAGTTACCCGAAATAAGGCAAGGCTCGTGGCTCAAGGCTATAATCAACAAGAAGGAATTGATTTTGAAGAAACATATGCACCTGTAGCTCGTTTAGAATCAATCAGAATGCTTCTTGCTTATGCATGCTACAAGAAATTCAAGTTATATCAAATGGACGTAAAAAGTGCATTCCTAAATGGCGTGCTGAATGAGGAAGTCTATGTCAAACAACCTCCTGGATTCGAACATGAGAAGTTTCATGACTATGTTTACAAGCTCAAGAAGGCATTATATGGTTTAAGGCAGGCCCCTAGAGCGTGGTATGAGAGGCTTAGTAAGTTTCTTCTCAAAAATGGATTCATTCGAGGTAATATCGATCCCACATTATTTACAAAGCAAAATGGTAAAGATATTCTTGTTGTACAAATATATGTGGATGATATTGTATTTGGTGCTACTAATGAATCTATGTGTGAGTGGTTTTCTAAGTGCATGTACAATGAATTTGACATGAGCATGATGGGGGAACTCAATTATTTCTTGGGTCTTCAAATCAAGAAAACCATTGATGGTATTTATGTGCATCAATCAAAGTATACAAAGAATCTGCTCAAAAGATTTGGTTATGAAGATGTCAAAGCAAAAACAACTCCTATGACTCAAAACAGCAAGCTGTTTGCAGATGAGAATGGTAAGGAGGTGGATGTCAAAAGGTATAGAGGTATGATTGGAAGTTTATTATATTTAACTGCCTCAAGACCTGATATCATGTATAGTGTTTGTGTTTGTGCAAGGTTTCAATCCAACCCTAAAGAGTCTCACTTAAATGCGGTTAAAAGAATTTTTAAATACTTAAGTGGTACTATCAATCTTGGTTTGTTCTATCCTATCACAAATACTTTTGATCTCGTGGGGTATAGTGATGCAGATTATGCAGGGTCTCAAACTGATAGAAAGACTACAAGTGGTGTTTGTACATTTCTTGGACAAAGCTTGGTTTCATGGCAAAGCAAAAAGCAAGCTTCTGTTGCTCTATCAACGGCCGAAGGAGAATATTTAGCAGCTGGTAGCTGTTGCTCTCAAATTTTATGGATGATTCAAACTCTAAGGGATTTTAATATCAAGTGTGGCAAGATTCCAATATATTGTGACAACACGAGTGCTATCAATATCTCCAAGAATCCTGTGAATCACTCAAGAACAAAGCATATCGACATTCGTCATCATTTCTTGAGAGATAATGCAGCAAAGGGGAAGATTGAGTTGGTATTTGTCTCAACTGAAGTTCAACTGGCAGATATTTTCACAAAGCCATTGGCTGAAGAAAGATTTGCAGCCATACGAATGGAGCTTGGCATGTGTACTGTGTAGTTAGCAAGCTGACAAGCACAGAATGGGTAACGTTGGCTTACCACTTGTATCTGAACAGTTTATATGCCATTACCATGATTTTATTTTTTTAATTTTATTTCTCTATGCTTATTCCAGACCTGGACTAATATTCTTTTTGTTGAATTGTTTTGATGGATTAAGGGGGAGAAATTTAGGAGAACTGTTTGGTCAAGATATTCGATTTGGATATGATTGATTATGCTTGTTTATCTTGAATCTGTTTTATATCAAAATGTACTAATATGCAGGGATTTAGGGGGAGCTTTCTTATTCTCCTAAATAGTGTGTAATCATCAAAAAGGGGGAGATTGATACTCCTATGGTTTTGATGATCACATTCAGCAAGCTATTTGCTTGTAGTTTGATATAAAACATTGTGTTATGGTTGTACTAACTTGGTTTTGCAGGGTATATTAAGTCTACTAATTGTTTACAGAGAATATATAAACAGCAAGCCATTTGGTGTTATAACAGAGACAGTTTGGCAAGCCATTTGCACTGACAGACACAAACAGCAAGCCATTTGCAAACTGCCAGAAATCCTGAAGATAAATATCAAGACAAATCCTCATGGATGTAATTCAGGAAATATATTGTGAGGACTCTTTATTATATAATACGTACACGATATATTCTAGAGCTCAAATCTTTTCAAAATATCTTTCTTTAAATTATTTTATAAAACTTATAGGAGTTTCCTTATTTAAAAGATTTTCTTTCTTCAAAATCTCCTATACGCGTTTTATATTCATACGAACAGAAGGGATATGTTTTTCATCGATCTCTTTCTCTCAAACCCTCTGTCTAACGTTCACAAGAACGTTTGTAAAATCTCTAACCAATTGAACGTTGGAAATTGATTTCAAATCGTTCGAATAATTGGTGATTGATTTTCTGAACGTTGGTGTGAAGCTTTATAAACCTGAGTCTTGTGTTCATTCGTTGCTAAGAATTCAGAGAAAATATTCAAGCACACAAGATTACAAACAACTCAGTTTTTCATTGCTATATTCTTTTGATTCTCTCGAGCTCTTAATATATATATACGTGCTATATCCTAGAGAGTTCATAGTTTGAGTTGTATTCATCTATTGATTGTATTGTTCGATTTGTAAGGTTTAGTTGTTGGACAAGTTGGCTTGGGAACTAGGGTTTGGTGATCGTTGCTAGAGAAGTATACTTTCGAAGTATAGCTTAGAGAGCAAGTTCAGAAACAGGAGTTCAGCACGCCATTTGTCAACAGCTGGGTATTAAGGGAGATATATTATTGTATCTTTTAATTGGTTTTATTTCAGTGATCAATAATATATTCTCTTACCAAGTTGGTAAGGGACCAGGACGTAGACCATAGGGGTTAGGGGTCGAACCTGGCTAAAAGTCTTTGTGTTCTTTATTTTCTGCTCTTTACTTACTGTTTGCATTTAGCTTACTGTTTATGCACTTTACTGTACTTATTGTCTTTACATTCAGCATACTGTTTGCAATCAGCATACCATTTGTCTCTGCATAAAACGAAATCAGTAAGCTGTTTCTGGTAATTTCTAAAATCGGTTTTAGTTAAACATAGTTAGCCATTTACACCTATTCACCCCCTCTAGGTGTGCATTTTCAGCCAGTTATAAATTGAGTCATCAAGCTGCTAGCGCTTCCTCTTCTTCTTCTTTCTCTGCATCTTTCTCATCTCCATCGTCAACAGAAGTAGCAGCATAATATCTTTACAATAATGTATACAAGCATTATCCCCTTTAGTGGCTGACACAAAAGTAAGACAACAATGAAAAGTATTAATCAGCAACGTAATATCTTTACGATCCACTTTAAGTTAGAATGAAGAATTACCACATAGTTTAATATCATTTTCACATTCTGGAATCATTTTGATGGTACTCTCGTAATCAGGTTTTGTAATTAACTTGTTGTCTAATGCAAAGTCAGTGTAAGATTACACCTGGTGTACAAGTTGCAGCAGAACCACATATCAGAGATAAGGTGACACGAAACCAATATTTTCAATATCTAGATAATCATCTAGCAATCATACAAATGTAGTCACATAAATATATAGTAGCAGTGAAAAAAGAATTATACACAATTTTGTAAAAAAATTAGAAGAAGCAACCAAGGATCATAGTACGCAGTTTGCTCATTAATAAAGTAAGTGAAACCTCAATAGCAATTAATTACTGCTTAAAAGGGGTCATCAATAGCAATTAATCACTGCTTAATCATATATTTTCGGCTAACCAGTTTATATTAAGTCTAAAGATCTCAGGAAAAGGGGCTATCAAACACCCAAAAACTGAAACATATGACTCAATATATACGGATCTTCTTTTTGTAGTTCCAACTCTGTTTTTCTACAATATATAAAGAAAGATTTTTCTTTCTTTATATACAGATCTTCTTTTTGTAGTTTATAAATGAATGTACACAGTTACAACCAGCAAGTTTTCCAAGTCCACCTGCACCTGGCCATCTACAATGAAAAGTGGTTGGTCTATATATATTAACGAGACTGCTCCGGCAAATAAAAACATGTAATTTACTGGACAGAAAGGTCTCACCAGCAAGTGAAACAGCCAAGTTGGCTTGAGTATTAGCATCTAAATTTAGGCCAAGCTAGCTACGTGGTAAAATCATTCACTTCACATGCTTGTAAAGATTAAACTCATGTACTTGTTTTAAAACCTCTTCCTGCAAAAAAAATGCAATCTAAGAAATCTAACATAATAGAACATGTGCTCTAAGAAAGGTACTTTCATAATTAAAAAACCTTTGAGATTTGCCCTTGCGTTTCTTCGATGCTTTACCTTTACTAGAAAGCATTCTTCACGAAAAATCAAATTATCAAGACTTAGTGAACCAAATCTCTAACAGATTGTACCAAGCATTAGTGAAATAATGATAGTGTAGAAAAAACAAACTACAGAGTACTATGGATTTCGCAAATAACAGAGGTTTTGCTTCCAAAGACAAGCTAGAAACTGATCCATTTTTGACTGAGAATACTTGGTTGGGAAGTTCAATTCTTTTGCATTAATATTTAATCTATTCAGCCTTTTAACCAGTCCTTTGTTGTGTCTGAGACAAGATGTACAAATATACTTAAATTTTGTTCCCCAATTATATATAACATTAAAAAAAAACTAAGGCATAAATCGGATCCCATTTCTCAGAAGCAGTACATGTACATACTGATAGAGATTTGATCTTCGTTAAATTTCTGCAAAGTCCACGCCAAGATGATTTTCTTCCACTTATGAAGTGACATCTAACATCCACGTAGCAGGACTCTGGTCAGGTCTTATCTTTGGCACTCCCTATATTGCCTAGAGATATAGGGAAGACTGGTAATTGTAGAGATGAATGACTTGGCAAATCAAGAAGTCAAATGATAAATATATGTGTGTTCAAGTAAATTCACAAAAAAGAAAATAATAAGAAGCAGCAAATACTCCAAATACTTTTGAAACGCATATAAAATTACTTGCTAGAAGTCGGGGTTTCAATACGTAGAAACCTATCTACAACAAAAAAAATTACAGAAATAAATTACTTGAATTTGATGGGAAAAAAAAGTACCAGGATCTTTCTTCACTCCAGGTAGTGCAACTCGAAAATAGTAGGCAGTCTTGCTAGCACCAATGTCTACAGATCCAACAGATGGTCCAATTCCTCCTTTTTTAGTTGTTCCCATTAAGATAATATTAGCATTTCAATCGAGTTGAATTGTGCAAGAATTCTACTATTTCCTGGAAAGTAACCATTTCTGTTTGCATGTTTTGCCCTCACTGTTTCCCCAGAATGTTGCATAACACTAGCTCGGAAGGTTGAGTCTCCATTTCTAATTGAAAATAGCGCCACCAATCCTCTAATATCAAACATAATATTGAACAATAGGTTATATGCATAAGGACAAAGAAGTTCAAATACATGATTTTGTTATTCTGAAACTGGACTAGTAAGAACGTGCAATAAGAGTTACACATGTCCACTAACAACAAACTAGCATATGAAAGAAGAACAAATGAGTTCAACTATGACACATGATTCAACAACCTTTTAATTGCATAAGAGAGTTGGAGACAATATACAATTAGCATCACACAAGTTTGTTCACAAAATCAATACATTTAATAACACAATAACGAACAAATATGACAATTTAGTAAGTTAAGGCAACTTCCGATGCAAGCTGGAGAGTTGCACGATTTACGGTAGTCATGTTGTATTTACGACTATGTGGTTAAATAAAGTGTAATAATACGTAAAATGGAGGGGGTATACTTGACAGGTACATTAATTGGCGGGGATACGCTAAGGATCTTTAAACTGGTTTGGATTCAAATACGCGTATGTATTTATCAATATAAGAATTTTGTACACAATTGGAATTGAATTTTATTCCTTGAAAGCAAACTTATATCGTAGATATGCAACATGACACTGAGTTAGAAAACGAAGCATCTTAGACATTATACTGATTATCAAGGTTTCAATAAACTAAACAAGAATATTGTTGGCTTATGCTCTGTTTGTGGGGAATATTGAAATTTGTACTACCTTTTCGTCAGTTAATCATATTTTTAATGCTTTCCTCCATTCCAATCTGAAAAATTCAAACTAGTGGTGAACCAACCAATTTAGCAATGAATGTTTTTCTTCCTTGAGTTCCTCCTACTCATATCAGTCATTAATCTTATCATAACTGCAACCTCTAATTTTCTTCGCTCTTCGCTCTATTCTTTTCTTCCCTCTAGTTTCTGTAAATTCAAAACAAAAGAACCTAACAGCCCAAACAAGTAAAATCTAAAATTAAAACAAAAACAGAAAATACAGGAAAAGATATAAAACATACATATTAACACATACATAAACCAAATTAATCCCCAATTTTAACAAAAAACATAAACCCCAATTCACACCTTGTTCGATTAGAGAGATAACAAAACATGCATAATCGATTAGAGAGATGCACACCTTGTTCGAGCTTGAATGTTCGAGCTTGAGTGTTCGTCGAGCTTGAATCTTCGAGCTTGAACCCTAATTCCCCTTTTCCCCTCTTCGAGCTTGAGTAATGAGTTTTTGTGTGATTGTTTGTCTGAATATGTTTGTGTGAGTGTTTTTCTTTTTCTTTTTCTTATTTTAGTTTATGCAGCTTGTTTTATTGTTATCCCGCTTGTTTTATTAGCCCGGGTAAATAAAATCACATATCCCGCCTATGTTTTCAGCCCGCCAAGTCCAAAATTTTGGCTCTACAGCAACGGTTTCTAATACCGTTGCACCGTTGCGACTGATATCAAGTTTTGTCTAACGCAACAATTTCTTAATTCAATTGCAATGCGTTTAAAAATCGTTACAATATCTTTGAAATTGTAAATTTTTTTGAGGAAATAGCAACGATTTTTGAGTTTTTTTTTTCAGAGTTGGTTGCAAAAGCCCTTTTATGGTGTAGTGATTGTGTATTTAGAATGAATATATACAAGATTTGGATGTGTTAAGAAAGAATATATGTGTGTACAAGCCCAGGAGTAAAATTAAGGTTATATGAGAACAAAACAAACTAATTAATAATCAGTGTTTGAAAAAAGTTGACCAAATAGTATATACATTTATAAGAAAACAAACAATCTCAGATTGAAAGATACTTCAGGAGAGGCTTCAGATTTAGGAACTTTTGTGCACAACTTTAGAAAACATGGAAAAAGTTACCACTGCTTTTCATGGATGTTCATAACGTAATAACTGTGAAATTTTCAAGCACACACACCACCATGAAAAACAGTAGTAAACACAAACAGTGGTAACTTTTTCCATGTTTTCTAAAGTTGTGCACAAAAGTTCCTAAATCTGAAGCCTCTCCTGAAAAACTTAATTAAGATTATACACACATACGACATAACAAGCCGTACTTAATAATAGAAGGATTTGGCAGAAATATGATAGAGAGTATTTACATACCAAACATATATAATGTAAACAAGGAAAACCCACCTCCATAAAAATGAAGGAAACAAGAGTAAGAGTATTGTGTGTATTTGTGTGTTCTGTATATGAAATGAAATAAGAGTGGAAAGGAGATGGTATGTTTGTCAATGTGTGTAGTGTAGCACGGGTAAAGAAAAATGGTACTTTTGTCGGTAAATATTTTTTTGCTGCAAACACACACAGACCCCACAAATCTTAATTATTTTGTATTTACATACTCTTTTTATAGAAAAATGTGTATGAGGAATTTAATATATGTTATTTTGCAAAAATAAATTACTTATTTCCGAAAAAAAATATATTTACGTACTTTTTTCCAGAATAAAAAATTTATTTTTATGAAATAAGATGCTCGTAGTGTTTTTAAAAAGGAGAAATTTTAGTTAGATAAAATGTAAAAGATATTCTAATTTACTTGAAAAAGGAAATTATTTAATTATTGAAAAATAGAAAAGGTAATATGTTTATCCTGAAAAAGGGAATTGATTCATAAAGGAGAAATTTTAATTAGATAAAATATAAAAGCTTTTGTATTTTACCTGAAAAAGGAAATTATTTAGTTCTTGAAAAATAGAAAAGATAGTATGTTTAATTATGAATTGATTTTAACATCCTTTTTATAATATTTGAATCTATCGCGTAGTAGTTAACCAATCAAAAGATTGTAAATTATTTTAGCATCAATTAGAGTCTACTAAATTTTAGATTAATTAAAATAAATATTACATTTTTTAATTTGATTGAGATTCTGTTGAACTCCTAAGGAAATATAGATAAATTTAAAATTTTGAATATTTCTAAATCTCAAATGAAATCCTTCCTTATCTATCACACGTTAGTTAACCAATCAGAATCGAGTAATTATTTAAAACCAATCAAAGCTAATTCCTAAATTTTAGACCAATCATGTTATATTATGGTTTAAAAAAAAAATCATGTTATATTAAAAATTTCCTTATGTAAAAATTTCACCTTAACTTTTTAACCATGGTTAGTTAACACTTCTAATTTAAATATAATAATGATTTTATTAAACATATCCATAAATACATATTTTTCAAATCAAAAAGTATTTATTAGAAAATTAAATTTTAATTTGAAATCAATCAAGATATACAATTATAAATTTTAAATTAAATTTCATAATTAATCATTCATTAACCACTCTTTTAATATAAAATCAATCACAATCATATTATCATATATTTATAAATTTATTTTTATAATATTATATTGTACAATTATAATGGATATTAAATAATTATAATCTAACTTAACTAAAAATCTGAAAAAATCGGATTTCAAAACAGATTTTAAATAACTTGGATAAAATTCATACCTTCAAAATTTTGTTTTTTTTATAAGCTCAAAAATATATTTATTCACAATTTGTTAATAAAATTAATTAATAAATTCATATAAGCCAACACTACAAAATCAGATTTCAACAAATTTTAAATAACTTGGATGAAATCCATATCTTCAAAAACTCGATTTTTTGAAAGGTTCAAAAATATACTTATTCACAATTTGTAAATAAAATAATTAATAAATTCACATAAATGAATTTAAATACAATAATGACTTTATTAAATATATCCATAAATACATATTTTTTAAATCAAAAAATATTTACTAGAAAATCATAATTTTAATTTGAAATCAATCACGATATACTACAATATATTTTAAATTGAATTTCATAATTAACCATTCATTAATCAACCACTCTTTTAATATAAAGTCAATCACAATCATATTACCATATATTATATATTGATTTTTATAATATATATTGTATAGTTATAATCGATATTAAATAATTTTAATCTTACTTAACTAAAAATCTGAAAAAATCGGATTTAAAATCAGATTTTAAATAACTTGGATAAAATTCATATCTTCAAAATATTGATTTTTTTATAAGTTCAAAAATATATTTATACATAATTTGTTAATCAAATTAATTAATAAAGAGAATAATGTCCTGAGGTTGACCTCAGGATCCTACCTGAGGTTAGGTCATTTTTAGTATAAAATGATTGGTGGCAATTTTGTAATAATGTAACACTCCCTCTTGTATTTACAATAGTAACCCTGGCCTTTGTATGTATTTTGTCTTAATCTCAAGGTTGTTACCTGAGGGTGACCTCAGGGCCTTCAATCTCATTAATAAATACATATATAAGCCAACACTACAAAATCGATTTGGAACAAATTTTAAATAGCTTGAATAAAATCCCTATCTTCAAAAACTCGATTTTTTGAAAGGTTCAAAAATATATTTATTCACAATTTATTAATAAAATATTACTAAATTCATGTAAACGAACACTACATATATTTTAATTACTTTAATTATTAAATATACGCTATAAGAGTATTATTATTGGTTGGTGAATAAATTACCAATCAAAAATTTAAAATTATTTTAGAGAAAATCAGAATTTACTTCTAAACTTTAAATCAACAATCCTATACAAAATATTTTATTATTTACCATGCTTATTGTAATTTACTAAACGCGGTTAAATTAAATTTAAATATAAAATATCTTGATTTAATAACTTCGCATATCACATGGTTTTAATTTTAAAAAAATTCTACTAACCGTAAATATTATTTTCTATAAATCCACATAACAGTATATTACATATGGTTATATATCTTTTAGTTATGAATTGTTTTTGAACATCTTTTATTACAATAAAGGATACCCAAATCTAACATGTATTAGTTAACCAACCACAAGATTGTGAATTATTTTAACATCAATCAAAATCTACAAATTTTAATTAATTAAGCTTAATGTAACATGTTTCCCTATTGGATCTAGATTCTACGTTTCAGCCAAGACTAAACTCAAATCAAGTTATACTCAATAATAGTATTTTTTTTTCATATCAATTAACTAAACATAATAACTACTAATTTTTATTTTAACGTTAACTAATAAACAATTTATATAAAATAAAATTCTTACAAACTAAAAAATATAATTATTATATCAATTTAAACATTATAGGAAATCTAAGCCGCTTATTCCCTATGGCCTATTCACCATAGACCTAGCCAACTTTGATAAACTAAGTGTATACATCAATTTTCCTCATGGCTAAATCATATCAATTTCGGTTAAGATACTACTTTATATTTTTTTTATTATATGACATTCTATACTTGGACAAATTTTCTTTTTATTTCGATTGTATATATGTATTGTATGTTTCATGTTTTAATTGTTCAATAAATTCAACAGAAAAAATGTTTCTGACAAAAGAATTGAAAACGATTTAGGTTATCGTCATCCCCAGTCCGGATTCTACCAGAGCGACTTACTAAATTGTAGGCATCAATCCTTATCACATTACACTGATTTGTTTATATTATTAGGTGTGCCTATAGATAAATGTTTTTTTTACAATATTGGTTTGTCAATGATTATTTAACAATTTTATTCTAAATACAATAATTATTTAATTTAAAAATTTATACATTAATACATGAATCTATTATATTTATAATAAATATTTTGACATCACAAACTCTCAATTCAAAATCATAAGGTACAATTAAAATTATGAATTAAAAATTATGAAGAATATAAGACTATTTACCACACTATTCTAAGTACACATTCAAAATTTAAGTTAAGTAAAGTATTAAATCATTAAGTCATAAAAAAGGTAGGATCAACCAATTAAAATATTAGAATGAATTTTAAACCAATCATCTTTTAACATTTTAATTACGAAAATTTTTAACTATTCAATAATTATTGGAAAAACAAATTGCCCTGACAATATATTGGAATTATTCAAAATATTAAGAGCTATCTGCCAAAAAATTCATTAAACTTTTCCAAATTTGGCAGTTTAACCATTAAAGTTTTTTTGTTGCTAATTTAACCAACCACCTTTCCAAAATTATGCAAACACAAAATCGAAACAATACAATAATATGTGAATAAAGACTTATTAACAACATAATTTGAAACCCCCAAATCGAAATAATACATTGCAAACACAAAACCCCCCAAATCGAAAAATATAAGAATTTCAAACTTAGAAAAAGCCCTAATCGAAACATATAAGCATTGCAAACTCATAAAAAGCCCTAATCGAAACACATACGCATTGCAATCAGGTGACATCTTGTTGGCACATCAATTTTTTTGTTAACCATGATTAAATTTTGCATAATTTTGGAAAGGTGGTTGGTTAAATTAACAACAAAAAAACTTTAATGGTTAAGCTGCAAAATTTGGAAAAGTTCAATGGGTTTTTTGGCAGATAGCTCAAATATTAAATATACTCTTAAATAGTACAAATACAATATTTGGTGTATAAATTATCAATCAAAAAAAAAAAAAAATATTGCAGAGCAATGAAAATATTGTTAGTGAATAATTTCGTACAAATTGGTCCATTTAGCACAAATTTTCTTATAAATCACTATTTATTTATTGATAATTAATTCATCAATAAAAAGACATATGTCATTCACAAAAATAATAAAACCTACAAAAATCATCAATAAAAGGGCATACAACATCTACAAAAACAATTAAAATTGAACAAACACATAGTAAATTAGATCACTAATTTCCCTTATCCAATCATTGAACAGATCTTCAATTATGGTACATCTCTAGCTTATATTACTAAATTATACAGTCTTTTCTGCGAGATAATCTAACAAATTGTTATAAACGTGAGGAATATTTATATCTAATTTGTCATAACGTATTCAAACAACTGACCAGAACTGTGATTCTATACTATCCAAATTAATGAACTAATATAACAAAATCTAATAAATAGATAGACAAAATCCACAATTTATCCAAATCAATGAACTAATATAACAAAATCTAATAAATGGATAGACAAAATCCACAAACAGGATATTAGGCTCGTAATAAAGAGAGATATTTATTGAAAGCCAAAGTAAAATCAAGGAAAATAAAATAAGGTTTATCATTTACAAGGAGATAGTACAAAATCTAATATTTTGGTAGATAAAATCCACCAACGGGCAACGGGGTACTAGACTCTCATTGATATTTTTATTGAAAAATAAAGAAAAAATTTCTAAAAGAAACTTGAAAAACTGATTTCAGCTCCTAAATTTTAGTTTAGCATTTTTTTGGAAAAGGTGGAGAGAGAGACAGAGAGAGAGTAGCTACGGTTTTTGTTATAAAAATTATTAATAATGATAAATAAAAAGGTTGATACACTTAAAATTATATATTGTTTTTAATAAAAGGGTGCCTTTTTGAATTTTGTACTCTTGAATTAAAATAATAATATCAATTCCCATATCTTAACTTAAGAGCATATATTGAATTTGCTTGGTTGGTTGATTATATTTTTTTTATGTCAACAAAGGATAAAATATGGCGAAGAAAACTAAATAACTTGGTAGAAAGATTGTACACAAAGAGAGATATTTGTTAACGAGAAATAAGAAAAAAAAAGGAGGGTTTCATTTTGTTTGGGAGACTTTACACCATGCATGATACTCTTAGTTTTGTTTTGTAACATCTCAATGTTGTTCTAAGACATATAATTATATATTTACATAACTTGGATACATAGTAATCTTTCATGTAATTGTTATATTTTTTCTATTCGCGTATTTCATTTCATTTCGTGTACACGAAAAAATTTGTGTAATTTAATGTCATTTTGTGTTCTAATTTCGGGTAAATGATTTAATATCATGTCATTTTCGTTCAAGCTAGACCCTAAAGTACATGACATGAATGTACAAAACGATTTGTCAGGTCTACATAAGCTATTGCTATTTTTTCTTATATATGTCGGAAAAATATACTCACCGTTAAAAAAAAATGAATTTCATGTTATCTAACCCAAAATCTGAATTACAAGAACACATATATAACAATGTGATTATGTGTTTATATTTTCACAAGTTAGTCAAATTAAAAAAAGATAGGTGATACTCATTTGCATATGTTTTATTTTAAGAATAAAAGTAAACTAAAATTTATTATTCCACGTTTTACTAGAAAAAAATAAAAAAAATCAAAATACAAACTTCCAAACTTCCAAATTGAAAATGCACAAACAAAACTGTCTTTACAAATAAACTAAGGACACTAACCATAAAATCTAATAATCATATTTTACTCCAAGAGCGCGATATATTGAATTTGTTTAGTTAGTTGATAATATTTTTTTATAGTAAATCAATTCATTAATAAAGGACATATAATTTGTTAAAATGATATTGAACAATCACATAGCAAATTAGATTAGATGAAAGTTTCTATTGTTATAACTACATTTGTTTTATATATCTTGCACAGTAATCATACGCTGAAACATGCAACCTTTTTTTGATAGACAGTCTAATGATTTATTGGAGTCGTGAGGATTAAATTCCTATACATTTTTAATATGCAATTGAAAAATTAACAACCATACAAATATTTTCAATGAATTAATATATTAGTATAGATTTTAAGGATTCGATATTGAACAAATATACACGAATTCTCAGAATATGGGTGAAAATTTGTTAACATGATACGTAGAAATATTCTCTAACAAAGAAAGAAATAAAATGAAAGCTGAATTTTTAAAAAAAACAATAAAGAGAGATTTGAACTTTTCAACGGGTGTTGTATTTGTTTTGATGATTGGTTCATAATATTAATATTATTTCAATTGGTATGAATTCACGGATAAGTAATTTTATACTTAAGTTAATTAAATTCCAATAAAATTATATATTTCTCTAAATAAAAATTAAAATAATATATTTATATTAATTTATTAATACAATTTATCGGTCGGTGCATAGCACGGGTAGAACGCTAGTTTAATTACTAGAAAATGATTTTTTGAACGACACCAACCTTTTTTAGTGAATATTTTTCCTGATAGCAAAGCACCTTTCATATACCAGTAACTTCACAACGTTCAATATCATGTGTCCATAACTCCATAAGTTAATTATCAAATCATGATATACGATGTGAGTCACTCGTTATAAAACAAAACAACTTATTCATTAAATTGTATTTTATTTTAACTAATCAATCACGGATTTTATTTATTTTATAAAAATTAAGTAAATGAGATGAATATCTATGAAATTAATGTACATTATTAGTTTACGAAGATATAATTAAATTCATAGATAGTGATAGGATACTTTCTACGAGCAGCCTGAATTGCCATCCGGGCCTACGACAGTTACTGAGTCCGGGACTGTGTCACCGTCAACTAGTTCGGACCTGTGAGGTAATTCCAGCTCGGGGTAACAGAGCACATAGCGTCTCAAGGCTCCTGTCACCATCAAAGGGTCCCAACTAAAAACGACAGCTAATGTTTACCAATAATTGGCACAATCAAAGAATGAGGATGTCACACTCAAAAAGGTGTCTGACACACTTTTCCACAATTATTCTCCTGGACAGGTGTCGTGCATCTATGCGTCCCAAGTGTCCTACCTACCTAGGATTGAACGCTCATGATTAAAGGTACCAACCCCTAAACCCTAATCCTGGGCCTATAAATAGACCCAGGACAGAAGGTTTAAAGGTTACATTCTCTTTTACACACACTCATATACACACACCCTCCATAATTAGATACTCTAGTTCTTATCTTTTATCCTTCAATGCCGTTGCTTATTCTCACGCCGGAGGTGCCGCGGGTCCAAATCCACCTCCCGGCATTGTTTTGCAAAGTCCCAACCACCAATTACACTGCTTTACAGGCACGGGGACGGCGGAGGAGACACTGGATCAGAATCTAGAGTTATCATTGGCGCTAGAAGGAGGGGGGTGCTCTGTCCTTTGGTCTCGGTGCCACAGGACTCGTCGACATCAACAAACTCTTTAAAAAGAGTCTGAAATCAAGCTGTAAGATCTAAAAACCGTTATGAAACCCTTACTAAAAATGTCACCTTTACACATTTCTCAGCCATGTGTGCACGTACTTAGCGTTATTTAGCTCTCTAGCCTAGATCTGTGATAAAGTTACGATTTTTAGCTTTTAAACTTAGCCGAAATCTAGATCTGTGTTCGTAGTCGCCTGCCATTTACTTGTATCCACCAACTTGTGTTTATATTTGAATATTGAGTGCATAAATAAGCTGTTCTGCTCCGAACTCAGCTTAGATCTGTTATAATCGATACTTTGTGAACTATCTTGTTTCGAAACTTGAAATCATGGCAAGAGGAAGCAAATCTACTCAGAGAACCAACACCCGAGCACAAGAGCTCAACCCACCTCTGGATCTGCCCTTAGTACCGGCTGAAATACCTCTGGTCGTGGAAAGGGCAGGGATTGCACCAGGCGATGCCCGAATTGACATTGAGGTCAACTAGTACAAGTATACTAATGTGTCTCTAGCTGCAATGCACATGCAAGACCTTACCCATGATGAGCTGGCAGATGCTATCCGGGCTTACCAAACAGCCCGAGCAGCGCCACCTCCCGAACCAGAGCAGGTTGAAAACTCCCAAGATTCTGAACACTCCCACCGATCTAGGAGATCTTTATTTGACCGGATCGGTGATAAAGGCAAAGAAAAGCAAGCAGCAAACAAAGCTCAAAGCAAAAATCATGAAGCTGAGAAGCTCAAAAAGCTAGCCGAACTCAAGGAAAAGAAGAGGACCGAGTCTTAAGGAGGTCCGGATCTAAAAGAATGCTTAGAGAAGTCAGTCCGGAGGTTATCTTAGACGAAGATGAGCCCGAAGATAACTTAATGCAAATGATTCATGAGTTACAAAAGAAAGTGGGACAGGACTCCGGACTCGAGATTGAAGGAACTCTGACCCCGTTCAGCCGATCTCTGGAAGCTATCCCTAGACAAAAGAACTTGAAGCATTATAAATTCGATTCCTTCGATGGGCTGGGAGACCCTGAAGAGCATGTGAATTACTTCGAGCAGATCGCCCTCATTTACTACTACAATGACATCACCAAATGCAGGTTCTTTGCATCTACTTTAAAAGGAGGGGCTCAGAGATGGTTCAGCCGGATCCCTTCCCGAAGCATTTACTCTTGGAAAGAATTCCGTGAGTCTTTTCTGAAGAGATTCAGAGCGAACCGGACTCATGAGTTGCACATGTGCCATCTGGAAACTATTCGACAATATGACAATGAGCCCTTGGCAGATTACATGAAGCATTTTCAGGAAGCAATCAACAAAATCTCACGCCTAGATGAGCGTGAGGCTCTCAGTATTTTTCGGAGGAACTTAGACCCGGAACACAATGAAAGATACGTCTATGAGCTGATCAACAAGGAGCCCGAAAGCCTAGCAGCAACATACTCCATGGCTGCCCGGTTCATAAAGGAAAGTGATATTCTGCTGGCGATGAGAATGACTCGTCAAGGGAATTCATCAGTCCGAACTACCCAAGATGATCGCCCCCGGGGTGGTTATCAACCTGACAAGAGGTTCAAGCCTAATAGACAAACCAACTATATCCAGAGTTCTCAACCATCAGTCTTCGAAAGAATCTCCGAACCAACTACAGTAACCGTCAATCCGGACTCCAAACCTACCAAACCGCCTAAAGATGACCCAAAGCCAGAACCTGAGTGGACTCCACTCAGCCGCACCCGGTCTGCTATCCTAAAGGAGGTCCGGGATAAACCATACTTTTACCCAGCCAAGCCGATGATCACTGCCCCGGAGAAGCGTTCTATCCACAAACAATGTGACTATCATTGAACTCATGGTCATACAACAGAAAACTGCTTATCTCTCAAGTACTTCATCAAGGATCAAATCAAAAAAGGAAACATGGGGCAGTACATAGCTCGGAAAACCATGGAAAAAGGAGAAGGATCAAGAGCAGGAAAGAAGAATGTGGTCAACGTGGTAATGGGGGGATCCAACTCTCCTCCCCCTAGTCCGGACTCAGGAGATGAAGTAATGATGGTCCAGTCTATCCCCGAACAAGTAATAACTTTCAGCAATGCCAACTTCGAAGGAGTTGATCCAAACCACAATGAAGCTCTGGTGGTTAGCCTAGATGTGGCTGAGAACGAAGTCAAGAGAATCCTGGTTGACAATGGATCCTCAGTCAACATCATCTTCAAACATACCTTTGATAGAATGTAGCTGGGCAGCATCAGAATGAACAAGTGCAGAGAAGACCCACTCTTCGGATTTGGTAACAACTTAGTCCCAATTCAAGGGACATTGTACCCACCTGTTCAGTTCGGGAGCCCCCCAAAGCAAGTTACCCATATGGTGAAGTTCTATGTCATCAATACCCTGTCTTCTTACAACATGATCCTTGGCCGTCCGGCGCTAACCAAGCTTCGGGCAATAACCACTCCATCTGGAGTTGGGGAAGTCAAAGGAGACTCGGAAACTGCTGGTCGTTGTTATGGCCAAGCGTTGATCATGGCGGAAACCGATCCAGAGAACAAACGCAAAGCGTCCTTGTACCACAAGAACTTTAGCTGAAAGAAGCATAGAGCTTACTTCAAAAAGGAACCTGGACACGAAGTCCAAAACATCGAAAGTATGGAAGCTCAGACTAAGGAGGAACTGATTCCCAAAGCCCGAAATTACCTGGAGACAAATACTCAGGCCCGAGTTCAGCAATTTGTCTCGAAGAAAGATCTTGGTAAGGTCGAACCTGCGGTCGAGACCGAAATGATCGAATTAGAAGAAGGTAATCCGGATAGAAAGATAAAGATAGGATCCAGACTAGATCCAACATTCAAGAAAAACCTTATATAACTGCTCAGAAATTACTCGGACGTCTTTGGCTGGAGTCCGGAGGACATGCCCAGACTCAATGAATCCGTCGCCATGCACAACCTTGATGTCAATCCAGACAAAAAGCCAGTAAAGCAGAAAAGAAGGAACTTTGCTCCGGACAGGCAGAAAGCAATTGACGAAGAAGTTGAAAAGCTCCTCAAAGCAGGAATAATTTGTGAGATAAAGTATCCGTATTGGCTGGCCAATGTGGTCCTGGTCAAGAAACCCAACGTCAAATGGAGAATGTGCGTCGACTATACTGATCTGAATGCCGCATGCCCCAAAGACCCATATCCTCTTCCCAGCATAGATCAGCTCATTGATGCCACTGCGGGGCATGTGATGTTTAGTTTCATGGATGCATTCTCCGGCTACAACCAAATCAAGATGAATCCGGGTGATATAGCCAAAACCGCTTTCATAACTCACAGAGCCGTTTATGCATACAAGTACATGCCATTCGGATTAATGAATGCCGGATCAACTTACCAAAGAGCAATGGTGGAGGTGTTTAAGGATCAGTTGGGTTGAAACTTGGAGTCTTATGTGGATGATAAGATAGCGAAGTCAAAAATAGTAGAGTAGCATGTTCCGGACTTGCAGGAATGCTTCGAGAATTTAAGGAAGCATGAGATGAAATTAAACCCGGAGAAGTGCACCTTCGGGGTAGGAGCTGGGAAATTTTTGGGATTCATGATCAGTCAAAGGAGAGTCGAAGCAAATCAGGAAAAGATTAAGGCAATAATGGAAATGGAGCCGCCCAGGACTCAGAAAGAAATTCAGAAGCTAGAAGGCTCTTTAGCTGCCTTGAGGCGATTCATTCCGAAGCTGGCCGAACGGTGCCTACCTTTCTTCGAGCTGCTTAAGGGGGCGAAAAACAAAAGAGAGATTAACTGGAGTCCGGACTGCCAGAAATCCTTCGATTCTATAAAGGAATTCCTGTCGTCGCCACCAATTCTATCAAAAGCTGAGCCCGGAGAAGCACTGTCTCTTTACCTAGCCGTAGGACTGTTAGCTGTGGGGGCAGCCTTGATCAGGGAGCATGAAGGACAACAAAAAACAGTATATTACGTCAGTCAAGTGCTGAAAGACGCGGAGACCAGGTACCCTAACTTGGAAAAGTTTGCTTTTGCCCTGGTGACAGCTTCCAGAAAGCTAAGGCATTATTTCCAAGGAAGAGAAATCAAAGTTATAACGGACCAGCCTTTGAGAAGGATAATTTATAATCCAGATGTATCCGGCAGACTCGTCAATTGGGCTGTCGAGTTAAGCCAGTTCCAACTCACGTTTGTACCTCGAACAGCAATCAAAGCTCAAGTGTTAGCTGATTTCATTGTGGAATGTTCTTTTCCCGAACTCTGAACTAGTCCCATGATCGTGGATTCAGGGAAAAAGGATTACTCAGATCCGGAGGCTTGGTCCTTGTACGTCGACGGATCCTCAACAAGCGAGAGATCCGGAGTAGGGCTAGTCCTAAAAAGTCCCCATGGTTTTCAGATACAACAAGCCATAACCTTCAAGTTCTTAGCCACAAACAACCAAGCGGAGTATGAGGCGCTGTTGGCCGGACTCCGGTTGGCCAGATCATTGAAAGTCCAAAGCCTAAATGTTTACAGTGACTCGCAGATTATAGTGAAGCAAACGAAAGGAGAATATATTACAAAGGATCCAAGGCTAGCTCAGTACCAGGCTTTAGTTAAGAGCTATCTGACTACGATCCCAAAGTTTGAGATGACTCAGATTAATAGAGAAGAAAATGTGGAAGCCAATTCATTGTCCAGACTAATCCGGAATGCTGCTGAACTGGATAGCTCGGTCTACTTTGAAGAAATAGAGAATCCCACCATTGAAAGTTGTGGAGTGATGGAGATAGATGATCAGCCTGACTGGATGACCCCTCTGATTTCATACCTGGATAAAGGAGAATTGCCCGAAGACAAGAATAAAGCTCAAATACTTAAGGCTAAGGCCGCTAAGTTTTTCTTAGAAGAAGGAAAACTATACCGCAGGACATTCTCCAGTCCGGTCCTGAAGTGTATCGGACCAGCCGAAGCCGAATACTGCTTGTAAGAGGTTCATGAAGGGATTTGTGGAGATCATTTATCCGCAAAGGCTCTAGCTTACAAAATAATAAGGCAAGGCTATCACTGGCCCACGATTCACGATGACGCGGTGGAGTTTGTTAGAAAATGCAAGAATTGTTAGTTGTTCAGCAATGTGCAAAGACAGAGTCCGGTCATACCCTCCTCAGTCCTGTCTCCAATACCTTTTGTTGTCTGGGGAATTGACATCGTTGGTCCCTTTCCTCGGGCCAAGGGTGATCTCAGGTACTTACTGGTGGCCATCGATTACATGACTAAATAGGCAGAAGCTAAGGCCATGAGAACTATAAATCAACAAGATTGTATCCGGTTCATGGATAACATTATTGATGAGGTTCGGGCTTCCTCAGATCCTGGTCTCGGATAATGGGCCTCAATTTGTTGGTTCAGACTTTGAGAACTACTTAAAGGAGAGGGGCATCAAACATAAGAAGTCATCGGTAGCATACCCCCAAGGTAACGGCCAAGTAGAGGTAACAAACCAAATTTTGCTCAGGGGGATAGAAAAGAGGCTTCAAGAATGCAAAAACAAGTGGCCCGAAGAGCTTCCAAACGTACTCTGGGCTTATAGGACTAGCTTACGAACAAGTACTGGAGAAACACCTTTCAAGATAGCTTATGGGACCGAAGCAATGCTCCCGATAGAAGTGGGTTCACCTTCTCACAGGGCTATTAACTTTGAAGAGATTGCGAATGAGGAAGGGCTCCAGATCAATCTAGATCTGGTCGATGAAGTCAGGGACGAAGCGGTGGCAAGGATGGAAAAGTATAAGGAAAAGACAAGGGAATACTTTGGAAAGAAGGCTAGGGTCAAAAACTTTCAAGTTGGAGACTTAGTCCTTCGCGATAGTGAGGCTTCGGACCCAACCAACACAGGGAAGCTCATGCCTAAATTGGAGGGTCCGTATAAGATCAAGGAAGTACTTCGCCCTGGAACGTACAAACTGGTCAATATGGATGAGTCCGAGATGCCCAACACTTGGCACGGCCTCCAACTTCGGAAATTCTACCAGTGAAGAAAAGGTCAAGGCCCGAAGAACCAATTAAGGAGCTACCTCTAAGCCCGAGAAAGTCTTCAACATATAGATTATTAGTCTCTGTAATGAAGCAAGAATAAGTTACTTGTAGTTTGAAAATTATGATTAATGAAATCGGGCCTTGCCTTGTACTTTTCATTTTTTGTTAAAATTATTGTATCACTAACACACACAAGTCCCTGGTCTGGAGCCATAGGCAAAATTGGAACCAGGGCAAAAGCAATATGCAAAACTACTATAGTCCGGATCATTTTCTACGAAAAGTGTCTGGACTGGAGGCAAATACGAAAAAATTTCTAAGTAACCCAAAGCGTTCAAGCTTGGCACTTAGCTAAAAAACAACCACTCTAGTCCGGATCATTTTCTACGAAAAATGCCCGTACTAGAGGCAAATACGAAAAAATTTCTAAGTAACCCAAAGCGTTCAAGCTTTGGACTTAGCTAAAAAACAACCACTCTAGTCCGGATCATTTTCTACGAAAAGTGTCCAGACTGGAGGCAAATACGAAAAAATTTCTAGGTAACCCAAAGCTTTCAAGCTTGGGACTTAGCTAAAAAACAACCACTCTAGTCCGGATCATTTTCTACGAAAAATGTCTGGACTAGAGGCAAATACGAAAAAATTTCTAAGTAACCCAAAGCTTTCAAGCTTGGCACTTAGCTAAAAAACAACCACTCTAGTCCGGATCATTTTCTACGAAAAATGTCCGGACTGGAGGCAAATACGAAAAAAATTTTAAGTAACCCAAAGCGTTCAAGCTTTGGACTTAGTTAAAAAACAACCACTCTAGTCCGGATCATTTTCTACGAAAAGTATCCGGACTGGGGGTAAACACGATAAAACTTATTTTTCTAAGTAATCCAAAGTCTGTGAACTTTGGACTTAGCTAAAAACCACTCTAATTCGGACCATGTATTGCTCGAGATGCCCGAATTGGAGGCAAACGCGATGAAAATTCAGAAAACAACTATTGTATCTATGGAAATCATTCGAAATCGAAACAATAAAAGCAAACACAAAGATATAACAAACAAAAGCAAAGAAACAGAAACAAATATTTATGGCTGTTTTTCAAGCCATTTTTATTAAGCAGGGGGGCACAACTTTTACGAAAATACAAAAACATAAAGGGACCATATTTAAATGGCTGCGGAGCCAGAGCCACCAGCACCCTCCCCGCCATTGCCAGGCCCACCATGCCTCCTCCTATCCTCTTCCACGATCATCCTACGCAAAGCTAGGGCATCGTCGATCCTCTTCAAGACAATGTCGATCTCGCCCATGTTGGAGGGTCCATCAAACACCATGCCATCCATAATGATTTTGTTATTCTCGTAGTCATAAACAAGGTTTTTTGGATCCATGGCAGAAAAGGTGGAGAAAAGGAAAAGAGAAAGCTTAAATATTTTTGGAGAGGAATGAAAAAGATTTATGCAACCGCTGGTATTTATAGAGAGTGAGTAGGGAAGAGGTCAAAGCGTTTCCAGTTATCAATGCATGGGAAATTGATGAAACATCAATGCTGATTGACAACTCAAGGATCAAAGAGTTTGATCGTGGAAATCACAATTCTTTCACGAGGTTTCAGGATAAAATCGACAAAAAACGAGGGAAACACAGAAGACTAAGAGAAAGACATCTATCCTTATCGCCATCAGGATTCCATCCTTTTAAATAAATCTGGACTGGGGGGAAAATTTTACAAAATCTCTCTAAGTTATTGAACGTTCTCAAATGTTGGACTTAGGAGAAAAAACGTAAAACTTTTACCACAAATCCTGACTCAATTCTTTCGTATCAAATCCGGTTTGGGGGGCAAATTTTAGAAAATTTCTCTAAGTTACTCGAGGTTCTTAAACTTTGAACTTAAGAGAAGTTTTCGAAATTATAACAAAATCCGAAATTATTTCGCTGAGTTATTCAATGTTTTTTAACTTTGAATTTAGAGAAAACTTTAAGCCAAAGATAACAATCCGGATTACTTCTTACGGAAACAGTCCGGACTAGGGGCAATGACTATCCAATCAGATCTATGCAAACCAAAGTAGAAACATAAGCAACAGGGATAAATAAAAGTTTGAAAACATTCATCATAGAAAAGTTAGCATTCTACAAGGGACCGAACCAGCCGTATGATCCAAAACATCCCAGAACAAATTTGACCACAAACCAATACAAAAGTTTTAAGTTCAAGAATACAACAAGGCCATTAAGATGAAAAAAGGCTGAGTAACTAGGCTGCAGGAGGGTCTTCGGCAGGAGGAGCTTGATTGACAGTTTCTTTATTTTTAGAAGGATCCCGAACATCCTCCTTGTTCTCTTCCTCCTCATCATCTTCCGAACCAGAGTCATCCTCGGAGTAGTAAGGTTCTGGATCTTCTCCGATGGTAATGAAATGCTGCTCCGCGCCAATGAAGAGAGGTTGAAACTCGTCCCAGCCAGCCGATGGGTTACCCTTCAACAACTTGTGAGCAACAACCCAAGCACGACAAATTTTAGAGGCAGCCTTCTTACCTAACTCAGTATAATACTCCTGGGAATGACGGAACTCATCAAGGATGGTGGCTGGTTCTTTATAACTGACAAGCTTTGCCCGGAGTTCTGCAAGCTCCTTCTCGGCAGTCTAAGCCCAGACTTCAGCGTCATCAGCTTTTTTCTGAAGAGTTATGAGCTTCTCTTCGGACTCCTTAGCTTTCAATTGCAGCTCGCCAACACTTTTTTGAAATTTGGAGTTGGCATGGTCCAGATCAAAGATCTGCATGTCTTTCTTCTCCGAGGCAGAAACAATAGCCCGGGCCGCTTCAACAGTCTCCAAGTCTCTGTTGCCCACCGTAAACACCCCAGCCATCTCAGAACCCATCTGGAAAAACAAGAGAAGTGAGTCAGAAAGGCAAATTTTAAGCAAAGACAAAACTTAAAATGGCAAGAAAATTTACCTTCATCCAGGTTGTCATCATCTCCTTGAACAAAGGGTTAAACCCTAAAGATTGATAGCGCTCTCATTCTTCCTTGCTGGGCAGATCTGCAATAAATCGGTTACATTTCTCGGCCTCAATCAGGGGCTCCTTCCCCTGTCGGCTCGGCTGACTAGGACCGGAGACAGTACCCCAAGTCTTAGCAGTCTCAGGCGCCAAGGGAATTGAACCTGGAGCAGGAATTCCATACGGATTACCCCCGGTGAGATCCACAACAACGTCTCCTTCCCGAACCCTTTTCGACTTTCTTTGAAACCTCGGGGATAACTCATCCTCAAGTTCGGGGCCGATAGATTTACTATCATGAATGGCTCCGGACTCTGAGGTCTGCTCAATGCTCGCATCCATCTTGGAACCTTCTCCTTCGCCAACTATTCTCTTCTTTTTCCCACCTTTCTTCGTACGTTGATTCACCTTGTGGATACCCCCTATCCCTTGCATAGCCGTGGTCAGGCTCGTCAAGTGGATCATGTGGTTCCTTTGTTACGATATCCCTTGTGGATACCCCAGATGCCCACCAACAGCACGCCCCCGAACCAAAAGACAAAAACAAAAAGAAAAACACAAATATCAGAAACACCCACACAAAACCTGAAATCAAAACCAAAGATCTACGCAAACAGATATATATATATATATATATATATATATATATATATATATATATATATATATATACAAAACAAGAGAAAACCTCCAAACATGAAACCCAGAAATTTCAAAACCCAAAAGTCTCAAAAAACTCAAAATCGAAACGACAACCACTACAATCCCAAAGCCCAAACAAGTACAGTGACATGGATAGTAAACAGTTACATAAATAACGGCATACGAACAGTTGGAACAAAAATAGTATCGAATTATCTTACACAAAGTTAAATGACAAGCAAGAAAATCGAAAAAATATGGAAAAGAGAGCGCTTACAATGCGGGAGAAGAAACGGAAAAGCCTTCACCACTGATCAGCGACGAAAATATTGAAGAGAAGAGAAGAGTGAAGGAGGCTTTCGGTAAAAGTGAAAAGGGGAGAAATACAATTGAAATATACTTATATAGAAGTTAAAATGAATGAAGGGAGGAGAAGTGGCCACGTGGAGGGCTAGGAGGGACCTTGATTAAAACAAAAGAGGCTGTCAGGAAAAGCAATCATGACTGCACGTCCCATGAGGAAAGTGGACAAGCTCTGGAAATTCAGAATTATGAGGAAATATCAAAAATATGCTGAGAAACGTTTCAAATCCACTAACCTACAGTCCCGGATTATGTGCTTTACAAACAATCCGGGCCTGGGGGGCAAGAAATATGGAATTTTTCTTCCAAGCCAATCATACTAACCTACAGCCCCGGATCATGTGCTCTACACACAATCCGGGCCTGGGAGGCAAGAAATATGGAATTTTTCTTTTCGGCTATTCAAAACGACGAACCTTGAAATTGAGACTACTTCTCCCCCCATCCAGACAAATCTGCATAGGGGAGTGGGGGGCAAATGATAGGATACTTTCTACGAGCAGCCTGATTTGCCATCCGGACCTACGACAGTTACTGAGTCCGAGACTGTGTCACCGTTAACTGGTTCGGACCTGTGAGGTAATTCCAGCTCGGGGTAACAGAGCACGTGGCATCTCAAGGCTCTTGTCACCATCAAAGGGTCCCAACTAAAAACGACATCTAATGATTACCAATAATTGGCACAATCCAAGAATGAGGATGTCACACTCAAAAAGGTGCCTGACACACTTTTCCATAACTATTCTCCTGGACAGGTGTCGTGCATCTATGCGTCCCAAGTGTCCTACCTACCTAGGATTGAACGCTCATGATTAAAGGTACCAACCCATAAACACTAATCCTAGGCCTATAAATAGACCCAGGAAAGAAGGTTTAAAGGTTAAATTCTCTTTTACACACACTCATATACACACACCCTCCATAATTAGATACTCTAGTTCTTATCTTTTATCCTTCAACGCCGTTGCTTATTCTCACGCCGGAGCTGCCGCGGGTCCAAACCCACCTCCCGGCATTGTTTTGCAGAGTCCCAACCACCAGTTACACCGCTTTACAGGCACGGGGACGGTGGAGGAGACACCGGATCGGAATCTAGAGTTATCAGATAGTACAATAAGTTGGAGATTGAAGAACATAGATGTTCCAATTGTAAATTATAGATGTTCTACATATTTTTTTAGTTATAATATATATATATATATATATATATATATATATATATATATGTGATCTCCTATATTTTTTGTTAAAACATAATTTTATAAAGTACTATTATATATATCTTGTATTCATTATCTTTATAAAAACATGAACATAATATATTAAATTGCATCACGTAGTCATTATTTTTATGAAAAGATGAAAATTAGGGACAAATTTGATTCGTGACGAATGAAGTCAGTCAACGATGATTAAAATTGTGATCCCAATAGCTGAAATGAGAAGCTCATTTTCTTTGAGTAAAAAATCAAACGTTCTACACCACTTTAAATTTCATTTTATTCTCGTTCCCGTTTACTCCTTCCTACTCTCATTCTCAATTCATCTTCTTATCATGCAGAGAAATCATGTTGTTCTCTTTTCAAAAGATAATTTTATAAAAATAGAAAAAAATACCTAATTTTTTTTAAATATAAAAAGAGTTCCATAATTTAATATTTTATCAATTAATTTTTAAATAAAACCGAACTTTGTAATTTGTATTTAATTGTTATTAGTCTAGTGTCAACACACATTATATATATAATAAGTGTAAGGGATTTTATCATTTTATTTCTTAATATGGTCGTTGACCAAAAGAGTATTAGCGGTTGGATCTTAAAATAGATGAATGTGATTCGTTAGATTAGATATTAAAAGTTGATTTGATTCATATTAGGAGGTAATTTAATAATTAAACCAAATATAAATAGATTTTCTAAATTGAATAGAATTAGATCTAATAGTGGAAAGTAAGTATATTTGATTGATAATAGAATTATATTTAAATACGAAACAATAAATTATAATAATCTAAACTATATATTTGTAGAGTTTCTAAGTGGAATAAAATTCTCAATGTAAAAATTTGTAACTTCCTCTACTATTAAATTTTCGAGTAGTTTCAGTTGGATAATAATTGTTAAATAATCACTAAATTAAATATATTTTCTTGAGTTTTGTGTGATCTGTAAAATCGTCTAAGTTTGATTTTTAGAACTTAAGATAGAGCAAAAATGATAAATTTATCGTATAATGTCTAATAAATAATTATTATTATATATATATATTTATACTCAAATTTTGTTATTTTTTCTGAATCTTTTAAATTTAAGATTATTTCTTTTAATATAAGATTAAAATGTATATGATAAAAATCAAATTTAAATAAATAAATTTTAATAGAGATAAATATTTAAAAAAATAATTCAATAATATAATTTATATAATTCTAAATATTTTTAAAAAAATCGTGCATTCAAAGATATCGTAACAAAGATATCATGCAATTACCACATGCTTCAAGTTGAAAATGAGAAAGAGAAAAGAATATAGAATAGAAATTTTGAAAAGAAAGAATTTCTGTGAGCATGCTCTCAAATAGTTTTTAGAAGAGATGGAGAAGATTTTTAATTACTAAAATTTAACAAATTTTTTTTAGAAGTTTAAAAGAGGTTGCATATACCAACGAGTTCTATCTCAACTGAAATGATCTTGACTTGTGTGGTTAGGATTTGATTCTCTTTAATACATAAAAAAGTTAGGGGAGGGACTTACCTCTAAGAGGGTAGTGGTAGAAAATTATGCAAGCTAATGTGAGGCCCATACTGGTTCGCTCGGTAGAATTGCTCATGTAAGTTTGGACACATAGTGTTGAAATAACGCATTTTAAGAAGAATGATTAAGCATTGGACCCCAGATCATAAAGTTGAATAGGTTACTTTTGTATTACATGACTTCAATGAACCGGGGTAGTTGTTGTGCCCAAAATTACTATGGGCTAGATTTAGGCTCATTAAGCCACATGATCCAATCCATAAGTTGTGTATGAGCTAGAAGACAAATCCAATACAAGAAATGAAGACCATCTATGAAGAAATGAGCATCAGTCAAGAAAATCATTAAAAGATTATGAACATCAGGAGGTTCCTCATGGGCCAAAACCTGAGCAGATTATCACCAGACCAGGTTCCTCCTCAAAGAATAGTTCGAGTCAGCATAGCAGCAGTGAAAGCAGCAAAGAGTATATGGGAACCACAAAAAGGCTCCCCAGGCCAGACTAATATATTTATTATTTGTGCAGATACAGTTTCCTGTAGAGAGGTTCCTGAGAAACAGGTTCCGAGATAGAGGTTCCTGAGAGATAGGTTCCGAGACATAGGTGCCTGGCAAGATTCCTGAGCATAGAAAGCAGAAAATTCTAAAAGCCATCCAGAAAGAGACATATTTAATATTGGGAAGTACTTCTAGGACGTAGCTATCCTAGATTACCTCTAATAAACAGACATTAGATGGTCAAATTATAGTGGAGTACGAACTCGAGTTCAACTATACTTAGATAACCTGTTCATGGTATGCTCTAAAGGAGACAAGACTTAGACATATAGTTGGCCTAGCAGAATCAGTATAGACTTAGAACTACGTGAGCTTGATCCTTATATAAATGGTACGTAGGAAACTTGAGAGGGAATGAGACTTTTGAATTCTGATTATCACTAAGAGAACCTAAGATCATCGAAAACACTCTCAAGCATAGGTCACCCCACAAACACAACCCTAATTCTCCATAGAATAGTTGATCATTAGCCTTTACAATTCACCATAAACCTCTAAAATGTTGTTACGAAATTCGCTAATCAAGAAAAGTTTCCATTTCCCTGGCAATCGAGTGAGCTGCTCTTTAGGGGCTAAGTCATTCGGCCCAGAAAATGATAACTCCACTATGAAGTCGTCCAATGCATGTGCCTTAATTGTTGTCCTCGGCGTGTATTCTAAATAATATTCCCCAAGCTCGATAGACCAAGTAACAACTCTTCCCGAAGCTTCAGGCCTTTGAAGAATTTTTTTGCAGTGGTTGATCGGTAAGTACAGCTGCAGTATTCCCTTTGGGTCTTGTCTCATTAGGAGTGGGGATTTTACCAAGTATTCTTTGACTTCCTCGAATGCCTTTTGACAGCTAGGCCCCCACTCAAAATTCTTCGACCCTCGAAGCACTTCAAAAAATGGTAGAGCTTTCTCGGCTGAATGAAAAATGAACCTCCTTTGAGTATCAAGCCTTCCGATCAGTTTCTGAATGTTCCTGACTGTCTTCGGTGCCTCCATGTCTATCACTGCCTTTATCTTCTCAAGGTTTGCCTCAATTCCCCTAGAATTGACCATGTACCCAAAGAACTTTTCACTGGAGACTCCGAACATACATTTGTTCGGATTGACCCTCATATTGCTCTTCCTTAGCATCTCGAAACATTCCCTTAAGTCTTCTGCATGGTCTCTGAATAAGGATTTCATAATCATATCATCCACAAAGCAATCCATATTCCGACGATCTGTACCTTAAATACTTTGTTCACCATCTTCTGAAAGGTTGCCCCCGCATTCTTTAGGCCGAATGGCATTTTGATATAGGCATAGGTGCCCTTCGAGGTGATGAGTGTTGTCTTTGGAATATTCTCGGCATTCATGGCAATTTGGTGGTACCTTGGAAAAGCATCCAAAAACTGAATATTTAATGCCTAGAAGTGGCATCTATTAGTTGGTCTATGTTCGGCAGGGGGTAGTGGTCCTTCAGGCAGGCTTTGTTGAGGTCGGTATAGTCCACGCACATTCTCCACATGTTGTTGGACTTCTTGACCACCACCACATTGGCCGACCAATATGGGTACTCAATTTCTTCTATGAAGTAGGCTTCTAACAGCTTCTCCACTTCGGCTTGTATTACTTCTTGTCTTTCTATTGTGAAATTTCTCTTTTTTTGTTTAACAAGCTTAGCGTCGGGCTTCACATTAAGGTAGTGTTTAGCCACAGATGGGTCTGACCTTGGCATATTTTCGGGGCCCCAAGCAAACACATCATGATACCCCCTGATCACTTCGATGACCTTCTTCTTCAGGTTGGACTCCATATTCCTTCTAATCTAGATCATTTTTCCTGATTGATCCGCAAACAACTCCACTTCTTCAGTCTCAGTTGCTCGTTCGGCTTTCGGGATGGATAGATCTGTTCCAAACTTTTCCAACTCATTGTTCATAGTTTGGTGATTGCCCCCAGCATCGGCCTCACCTCTCTTTCTCTTCCCTCCTTCGGACATTTCCACATCTCTGTCCTTTTCCAAGTCTTCCAGCTTGATATTTCGAGTTGTCTTCTAATCGTCTCTCATTTCTCCGATCCCATGTTCTGTTGGGAACTTGAGTTTTAGGTGGGGAATGGAGGCTACTGCCTAGAAAGTTGCAAGGGTTGGCCTGCCCAGGATACCATTGTACGACTGTCCACCTGTATTACATAGAATTGTGCCTCTTTCTCAACAATGTAAGATGCCTTTTCTAATAGAACGAATAGGGTGATTGTCCCTTTGATCGGAACTGGCTGATTACCGAAGCCATACAAAGGTGCCTCATGATAGGGCTTCAACTGTTCTTCTCCTAGATTCATCTTGAAGTAATTAAGTTTGATGATAGAGGATATTTACCAAACTACCACCATCAACCAACACTTTCCATATTTTGTTTCGCCTATGACAGGGTTGATAATAAGTGGATCTTCATGCAGCCATATCACATCTTCATAGTCGTCTTCGATGAAAGAGACGTGGAGTGGCTGCTTGGCCGAGTTGGATTGATACAAGCTATAAATCTGCATTGCATACTTCTTTCGGGCTGTTTTTGTTGCATCGATCAAGAATCGTTCCCTCGGATATGGTCCTCACTTCACCTCTATACTTCTCTCCATCTTCGGTATCTTTCTTCTTATCTTTAGAGTCCAGCTTGTCTCTAATGTCACTTATAAACTGGTTCAACTCTTCTGCCTTGATCATCTTCTCATTTAACTTCTTCAGATGGTAGCACACATCCGTATTGTGTGCTAACTTGTAATTAGGCATCTTTAGCTTTGGCGGCCAAACGAAGCATGGCTTTCCCTTGATTTCATGAAGAATCTTCAAGATAGGTGTATTAAGAGAAGTAAACACCGTATTATCTCTATCTCGGCTCCTCGGTCGAGCCTGGTATCGGTAAGCCTGCTTTTAATATTTCTCGACCTCTTTGGTTAGGTCTGTCAAGGGATCGGAGATCCGACACGATCTGATCCGATCCGAGAGGCCGTTTGGCTCCTGCTTTTAAGCCGAGCTTAAAGTCATTTTTGACTTTAAGTTAAAAAATATCTGTTTCTGTAATAAGTCAGAAATTGACTTAAAGTTAAAAAAATAACTTAAATTTAAAAGTTGAGAGGAGGTACTTTTTCAAATGACTTATTTTATTTGATAAAAGTTAATATCATCATTCAAATAAACAATTCATCAAATTTATTTTTAACTTTACATTTTTAATAATTCATAACTTACCTATGATTTAAAATTACCCAAACGGATATTAACTTAAAATTTTTACTTATCACTTTAAGTAACTTTAATTCATAAGTAATAATTTTAAGTTTAGCCAAACGGGCTCCGAAATTAGCGAATATGGATCCTTCAAAAAAATATCTGAGCCGATAAGGATCTGGTCCGATAAGAATCCGATTCGATAATAAGCGGGTATGGATTTAGCATGATCCGATCCGTTAATGATCCGATCCAAATATATTTATATATTAAATATTTTATATATGTATATATATGTATATTTATTATGAGAAAAGTTCTATGGAGTACTCATTTAATTGGAGTACCTGGAGTACATATACGTTCTGCATTCATAATATTTTAAAATTTATTATTTTGCAAACCTTGTTATACGAATATCATAATTTCATTGATAATCTTGAAAATCATGTATGTTTTGCAATATGTTCATCTTGAAAATCCTTTATGTTTTGCAATCAGAACATATATGTTTTGCAACCCAAATGTGTTTCGCAGAACAATTCGTTTTGCAATATTTTGTTAGCAAAACATATAAAATTTTCAAGATTTTCAATTAAATAGTAATATTCATGTAATAAGATTTGCAAAATAATAAAGTTTACAAAATTTTGAATGCAAAATGTATATGTACTCCAATTAAATGAGTACTCCATAGAACTTTACTCTATTTATTATATATAATTTATAATATAAAAAAATCTATCTACATATCTATACTATATTATATATAATATTTGTTATATTCATTATTTATATATATTATAGGGTTAATTGATAAATAAAAAGCTGAACTCGTACTCAACTTGCAGTTGGGTAATCGAACTAAAAAAACTTGCAGTCAACTCATTAAAGTAATTAAAACTTACAATCTCATAACTGCCGTCAACTCATTTAACGGGATTGGCGGCAAGCTGACGTGGCAAGCTGGTTCAGAGTTCCGGTTCGGTTCGGTCTGATTTAAAGTTCTAATTCGGCCAGGTTCAAGTCTCGGTCCATCAAGGCTTTTTAATCGTACATCTAGTAGCCATCCTCCAACTATAAAATATATATGTATGTATACATGCACACAACAGCTACCCACTTTCTCACTATAAAAACCATCATTTTCTCTCTCCTCACTCAACCTACTTATACATATAAAATTTTTGTCTATCTGTCTTGTGTCGGTGTTGAGATCTTCTTGGTGTTCTTTTCACTTTCTTATGCTAATTAGGGGTTATCAGATATACATACAATTTTTGTATGTATTTGTTGGGGTAAGTGGGATTAATTGATTGATTAATTTTGAATTGTTTTTGAATTTTGGTTAATTGAAGGTTACAAATCAGAATTAAAAATCAAAATTAATTCCATCTTTCATGTTCAGATTGGAGATGGTGTGTTCATGTGAGATATGGAGGCGAGAAAGATGAGTGGGAACATGTATATGATATGTATTTTTTATTTTTTTAATTTGTTTGCATTTGTATTTAGTTTTTTAATGGGAAGATGAATATGAATATGCATATGTATTTATAAATTGTAATATGTAATTTATAAAAGATAATGATTTATTAATGAAATGAATTAATGAGTATGAGAGATTTAATATGCCCATTGATTCCAAATTTAAACGAGAATGAAATGAAAATGAATGGGAGATACCATTTTTACCCATGAAAATGAACCGGTTTATGTTTTTTTTGATTGATTCGGTACAAGTCTATGTGGCAGCTTATGTGTACGAAATGAACGGGCCTCCGTTAGAAGTCAACAAAAGTTAACGGACGTGCAAGCTTTTAATAGTTTAGTTATGAGATTGTAAGTTTTAATTAGTCTGATGACGTTCAAGCTCTTTGAGTTCAATTACTCACTTGCAAGTTGAGGCTTAGTTCAGTGATGAACTAGCCAATTAACCCATATATTACATAATATATACTATAATATATTTATTATTTAGTATATATTTTTTATTAATATTTTTTAAACGGGTCGGACCTCTGATCCGAAACCGGAACGGACCGGGTATGGATCAGTCAAAAATTATCCGACCCCTGATCCGATCCGATCCAAACCCGAAATTTTTTAATGGATTCGGATATGGATTTAGGATAATACGAATTCGACCCGTTGACATGCCTATCTTTGGTCATCCCTTCCTAAACTCTCATGCTTTTGGCCTTCCTTATATCCCCCAATTGATTCTTATAACTTCCTTCGAATAGCCTCTCCCCTCAAGTATATCTCATTTAAGGACTTAGAAGGTACATCATATAAATAAGATCAAAGTTTCTTACCTTTGACGGGGTGGAGACCTACGGCAAGGAATCCTGTTGCTTTCACTTTGTCCAAGTTTGTCAACATACCAGCTTCCTCCATAAACCTGGCTAAGTAGTTCCCCAACTCTTCGTTCGGCCTCTGTCTGCAATGGATCAGAGCCTCGGTGTGCTTCTCCCTTCGGCATAGATGAGAATAATGCATGGGAAATTTCCTCTTGATCTGCCCATACGAACTAATTGATCTGCGCCTGAGCGAACGATACCACATGGACGCTAGCCCCTTCAAATAGGTTTTGGACATCTTACACAGCATAACGTCATAGTGTCCCATACAAGTCATCATCGATTCATAATTCTCACAATGGTCTTCGGTGTCACCCTTGTCGTTAAACTCATGCATCTTCGAAAATTGCCTCCCGGGGGCGATCGGTATTACTCAATATTTTCGATTACCACCGGCTCATGGTTGATCCTTCTTTCACCGAATATAGCTTTCTCCATCCTCCGCATCCAATCTCTCATATGGGGCCCTTCGTCCGAGGAAAGTATCACTTTCGATCGGGATCGTCGAGAGTACAATTCGGAGTCTGAAGACTCGTCTTGATTGTCTCTTGCACATTTGTCTCTCCGGGTTTTAGTGTCATACGCTTCAACCTCCAGGGCTTTGCGGAGCATTTTCTTCTGGAGCTCTACCTCTTCTCTTTGGAGCTGAAGGGCTTGTAGCCTTAGCCTATCGGTTTTTTTCTTCTTGGCTAGCCTCTCCGCTTCCTTGTCAGTTCTAGCGTTCTCCTTTTCCTTAACCTTGGCCTTCATATCATCCCTCCATTTCTGAAGCATCATCTTCTGTTCTTCGAGAATAGGCATGGGTCCTTCTTCGTCAAAATCCAATAGCCTAGGTGTGACTAGAGGATAACTGTTTCCTCCGTGAGAGGTCTCTTCATTATTGACTGGTGTTTCATCATTCGTCATGGTGTTCAGTAGGTGTTTTGTTGAATGTCACAATCACAAGCTTACATATACATTCACAAAGACGGCGCCAAATGTTAGAACCAGTTTTTTGCGAATGAATGGATCGAGTCGTTCTGTCTACCTACAAAGAGAAGAATACGAGGAACTGTCCCCCCAATTCACCTCCGGTGTGAGAATAAGTTAAATTAGTTTTGAGTAGGTAGGGTAAAACGTTTTAGTGCTTTTTTTTTGTGTTAAGAATGAATTAACTGCAAAACATGATGTTTGTTCGCTTATACCTCCCCGTCGGGCCGCGACGATGAACTTGAAGGTGCGTTAGTGGGTAACGTGTCCCACCTTCTAAGGAGAGGGTGTTTGATACGGTCCATCATTCAAAATTGGGCTTGGTTTCCTTGGGCTTCCTTTAGATATCTCGTAGTGGGCCTTCGGTCTGGTCTAGTAAGATGATGTGCCTCTAACAAATTTCGATGAAAAATTAGGGCTAGACGAGAACGAGACTGTTGTATATTTGGTGGACAATAACATTTCTTTGATGGAGAGTTCGAGTGTTTGATAAAATTATACATTAATAAGATTATTTCTTTATTATAAAGAATGATAAGAATTTTTTTATAAATTCTACGTTACCGATGGCATGAATGATTAAGGGAACTGTACTTAATAATCTATTAATTAAAATCAATCTTGTACAATTGATGAAGTGTATGATAGATTTAACATTTCTCATATATTTATCAAAATCTCATAAATTTTATCTATATTTCAAAATTTAAAAATATGCAAGCACACCTTTCAAGATTCACAACTTTATTAAATTCACAAAATCCAAATTAAATATACCTAAATTTTAAAAGATATTTTAAAATCCAACTGGTATAAACTTCTCATTTTAGAGATGATAGTAATAAAAATTCATATATAAATAGTGGTAATAAACTGATAGGTTTATTAAAGCATTGGCTTTCAAAGTTCTACCAAAAAATACACAAGCAAATATTTCAAAATTCACCATTTTATTAAATTCACAAAATCCAATTAAATATACCTAAATTTTAAAAAATATTTTAAAATACTAATTATATTACATGAATTTTAAAAATATTACCATATTTTTTTTAAAAAAAAAGATACTAATTAACAATCGTGTCGTCTATATAGCACTCCATATTTCGACCGATTTGCTTCTTGAAAAATTTGTTTACCATCTTCTGAAAAGTTGCCCCCGCATCTTAAGACCGAAGGGCATTTTTATGTACACGTAAGTGCCATTTGGTGTGATGAACGATGTCTTAGAAATGTCCACGGTATTCATCGCTATTTGATGATACCCCAAAAAATCGTCCAAAAAACTGAGTATTTGATGTCCAGACGTGGCATCTATCAGCTGATCGATATTGGGTAGGGGTAATGGTCTTTCGGACATACTTTGTTCAAGTCGGTGTAGTCTACACACATACTCTATTTGTTGTTTGATTTCTTAACCACAACCACGTTCGCCAACCAATCAGGGTATTCGATCTCCTCAATGAACTTTGCTTCTAACAGCTTTTCTACTTCGGCTTGTATAACCTTCTACCTCTCCATTGTGAATTTTCTCTTCTTTTGTTTCACTGGCTTAGCATCAAACTTTACATTTAGGCAATGTTTGGCCACCGATGGGTCCAAACCTGGCATGTCTTCGGGTCCCCAAGCAAACACATTATGATGTTGTCTGACCACATCAATAATTGTTTTCTTTAGCTCGGGCTGCATATTCTTACCTATCTGGATCATCTTTCCTGACTAACCAACATACAACTCAACTTCTTCGGTTTCTACTACCGATTCAGCGATCGGGCTGGACAGATCAGCCCCAAAATTATCTAACTCAATATCATTTGATGGCTGCCCCCAGACTCATTCTCATTTCGCTTCCTTTTTCCGGCTTCGGACATCTCCACATCCTTATCATTTTCCAAGTCTTACAGCATGATTATTCGATTCAGCGATCGGGCTGGACAGATCAGCCCCAAAATTTTCTAACTCAATATCATTTGATGGCTGCCCCCAGCCTCATTCTCATTTCGCTTCCTTTTTCCGGCTTCGGACATCTCCACATCCTTATCATTTTCCAAGTCTTACAGCATGATTATTCGGGTGACCTTCTGGTCTCCTCTCATCTCTCCTACTCCGTGTACGGTAGAAAACTTTAACTTCAAGGTGGGAACAGAAGATACGGCCTGAAACAAAAATAGGGCTGGCCTCCCCAAGATTCCATTGTACGGGCTGTCCACCCGAACCACATAAAACTTAGCTTCATTCACCACTGTGTATGGTGCTTTTTCTAGAAAAATGGACAGAGTAATAGTTCCTTCGATCGGTACAGACTGGTTACCAAAGCCATACAAAGGTGCCTCGTGGTATGGCTCCAGTTGTTCGCCTCCCAAGTTCATTTTTGACAAGGCTGTCGCGTGCCTATCAAATAATAATATCTAACAAATCCTTCTAACTATGTAGCAGGGTAAGTCAGAGTCGATCCCACAGAGACAAACGTATCAATCACCAGTTATTTCTGATTTAAATCGGCTAAGCAAGTAACACAATAAATATTGAGAGATTATTAAACTAATTTTATACTAAAGAGAATGGTGTTTATATAAATCAAATATTAAAAATATCCAGAATTAAGTATCCCCACTAGCATGAATTAATGCAATCGTGAATTCCCTCCCCAATTAATCAGATATATTACTCAAAAGGAAAGATGCGCCCTATAAATATCAATAACCTCTCTCGAGTATTAATGGCTTCTCTTAAAATACAATCAATCCTATTCTCATGGTATCATGTAATTTAGAGACATTAATCACAGTACCCTGGCTTCCTAAAAATCCGTTCTACCTATTCTCATGGAGAAGTTCATGTCCTCATTGGATAAATCACAACCATCTAAATCCAACTCTCGTTGATAAATAGACAATGGTTCAAACAATAAACTTAATCACGTCTGATTTGTAATTGCTAATTAAAACAACTCAATAAGCAAGAGCAATTAAACAATCAAATTGGGGGAATTGGGAAAATCACACATCAATCATAACTAGGGTTCTACTTAACCCTAGATTAATAATCTACTCACTCATAATTGAATTAACAAAACAAGAATTATAAATTGAACACATAATTATAAGAAAAGATAAAAACCTGTAATCTTCAAAGAAAGTAAAAGTTCTCCCTTGCAGATCTAATCTATGATATATAATAAAGCGATCTCCCAAATTACAATGCTTAGATGTGTTTTTATAGGCTCTAGATTTCTTGCCCAGCAAGAATTTATCTTCTATTACAATTAGAATTTAATTAAGGTGCTAAAAACTGCCCGGAATATAATTAGAACTTGAAAAGGGCAAAACAGTAATTTCTCAGCCATGCCCCTCAAAGAATACGTGCGCGAATTAATTCAGCACATTACTTGCACGTGCTTCCTATCCCAGGTTGTAGAAAATCTCTCAAGCTTCGCGTGGGCAGTAAGATCGCTGAAAACGGACTTACAGAACTCCAGATATGGCCAAAACAGTGTAAGCTGCGCAGCCTTCCCAGAAAATCCGAATTTTAATCAATTTAATTTCCAAAAACGATAGAAGCATCCACCTTAATCAATATTCTTGTAAATCTGCACAACTAAGCAAAACACATCAAAACTACGAGAAACTTGAGTCCAAGACAATCAATTTAAGCCGATTTAGAATGCTCCAAGTGGAAATAAAATCCACTTATCAAACACCCCCAAACTTAAACCGATGCTTGTCCTCAAGCATTAACAATTACAACTAACTAACTAACTAGTACCACTTCCGTAGGTGATCACGGTTGCATTTGGCATATGCAACAAGCCCTTTAAACCCCTAGGCAGCCCTAGTGGACGAGTAAGGTCTCGTGAGGGCCTATAGCGAATGTACCCACAAAATCGATTTAACCTAATGCAATGCAATGCATGAATGCAACTAAATGAAAATGCAATTAATCTAGTACTAATATCCTACCATACCTTCAAATCCTCTCATGCCATATCAACTTAAGAATCAAAGTAAATACGCAATGTCTTGGTGTCGAAAGTGCAAGTATTCACATAGTCTACTCAATGAACATGCATAAGTTCTCACAAGCTCATGTCAAGTGTAAGAATAAGTTAGTAAACATGCTAAGCCTACAAGAGTACATCTTTGAGACAAAACTCGGGATCTCATACGGAAAAACAAGCAAACACTCACAATCCACTCACAAAAGAATATTCACTCAAGAACAAGGGTAAGTGTATCACTCAATTCCAACAAAATCATAAACATGCTTGACATTTGGTATCAATCTAACTCTTAACACAACATACATTAATGACGATAATCAAAAGGTCTTTATTTGGGTTGTAACGGGGCTAGGGACAAGGTATGTCAAATAAGCCAAAACAGGTGAAGTGTCAAAAGCTAGTAAGTACCATAATAAATCATACACAACACCCTATTTCCCCCCACATAATTTTTACTAAAACAAACACTCGACTAGTCGACTGAAATAGGATCGCAACAAACACAAACATGCTCTCATAATATATATTTTCTCTTTTTTTTCTTTTTTTTCATATTTTTTTTTCTCTTTTTTTTTTCTTTTTTTTTTTCCGAGAGCTAGGTAAAACAATAATATAACAATAACAATGATCCCATGAATTTATTACATATGCCGACTATCAAGTAAACAAATCCAATTTCAATATTTCCCCCAAAAGTACGACCAACAATAAACCCCTCCTTGCACACCTTATTACTCCCTTAAGCACTCTACTAGCCTTTGACAATGTGGGTTCAAATTAATGTAAGGCCAATACAAGAAAAAGGTCTAGGCAAGTAATGTGGTACGTCACCGAAAAATAGGATTAAGCTCAACGGGTTAACTAATTGATCATGTAAATATGGTGTGGTAATATGGGAAAATATGTGGTTATTCCTAAATGCCTTTATCATTTTAATCGTCAAATAATGTCATGCGTTTTAAGAAAGACCTCAAACAACTGCTAGCAATGCAAACAATCCGTGGACACTCAAGCAAACGAATAAATTGCAAATATGCAATATGCAATAAGGCTCAAAAACTCACTTGGTGGAAAAACATACTCAATCCCAAGCAAACATCTCTCTAACGCACCAACTTGTATTCAAAGCATGCAAACTAAATCATCTTGCACATATTCATGTCCTTCTAATCACTTACAACATTCAAAAAGTCTACTAGCTTCAACTTACTAGTGTATGTGTGTGCACAAGAACAAAGCATATCACTTCTCAACAAAAACATCAACAACACAAAATTCCTATCAAGCATGGGTGCAAATGCAAACTACTATGAACCTATATGAAACAAACGTAGATAACACGAACATAAATGCATAATTTACTACTACTAATATGCAAAGCATGAAATCCTACATGAACAAATAATACAACAACAACTACTAATCCCTCAAACCACCCCCAAACTTAAAATATTCAATGTCCACATTGAATGGAAGTAAATACAAGGGATAGCAGAAGACATACCTACTCGTCCTCCTCCTCGGAGGAATCAGAATCTGGCGGTGGATACTGCGTACGAGCTCCATAGACTGGCCACCTTGCCTGAATACCTGCATCTCTCAAAGCTGTAGCCATATCTTGAGCATACTCCCGGTTACAAGCATGTATAGCATCCATCCGCCTGTACAAACGCCTAAAGTGGGCATCCAAAACTCTCGGTACTCTCGAACCCCGTGGTGGAGCGCCCGCTCCATGACCACTAGCACCAGCATCATTAACAATATAACCAAGCCCCCTCGGATGTGGAACCCCACCTTGCCAGTCAGGCATTCGATCAATAGACACATCAGTAATGGTAGCCAAAGTTGACTGCAACTCCTCATCCGCACCCCAGATAACACCACTATCTTTACATAAACCAGCTATAACAGAAGCATGGGGCATCGATGATAGCGCATTAGACTTTAAAAACCGCAGAATATTTTGATGAACAATATAAGCTACATCAATGTATTTCCCCTTTAGAATGCCCCAAAGAAGAATCACTCTATCCACTGTGACCTCACCTATATGAGAAGTAGGCATAATATTCGCACAAAGAAATGCATACCATGCACGTGCAAATTTATTCAAAGCAGTAGACGGAAAATTAACCGGCTCGGTGGTTCCCAATTTATACTTCCAAACTGTACCAGGAATACATAACTCACGAACAATTGCCTCCAAATCCACATCCTTACTAGTCTTCCTTGCCCAATCTTCATCCCCCACAAGCTTAGGTGGTTGTCCCAAAACTGCACGAATAGCATCAACACTATAATCCACCTGTTTACCTCGAACCACACACACCTCATCCGGCTCACCTTTAACATTGGCATAAAACTCCCTAACAACATTCACCGGAACCGGAGCAAGTGCCTTACAAATCTCTCCCCAACGTAACTCACTAATCACATCAACCAACCCATAATGACGAATTGGCAAAAACCCCCTTTCTTTCGCCACCGACCTTGACAACAATCGATTATACTCAACCTCCGCATCCGGAGAAGAAAATCTTTCCACCCTAAAAGAACCACCCCTCATTCGCTTAGGCGCCATAATAATCAAACCCCACCCAACAATAGCACCACCAACCACCACCAAGAAATATCCCACAAAAAACCACCAAGAAAAATCACACCAAAAGTACCCAAGTAACAAGAATAATACAAAAACCCCAATTTACAAGAACACAAATTCGTAATAAAATAAAATAGAGAAAAGAAATCCCAGTACGAATCAAAGAGGTGAACTTGTACTAATTTTCCCCCAAACTTGAATTTTTAAGAGATGTAGAGGAAGAAGATAATGAATTGGGTGTGTATGTATGGGTATATATAGGCCATGGAGTGATAGGATGAATATAAGAATTTTAATGTGAAAAGGAAAAAATTTTGGTGGAAATTGGAATTTGAAATAGGATAGAAAATATATTTAATGAATAAACGGAAAAGAATTAGAAAAGAAATAGGAATTTGAATTTTTTTAGGAGAGATGAGGGGTTTTGGAATTGAAATAGGAAAAGAATTAGGGGAAAGATGGGAGTATAAAAAGAATTGGGGTGAGAAAATATTTTTTTTATAAGTATACACAGCAACACACGTACAGAAGCGAAGCAAGGAACAGGCGTGAAGAAAAAAAATTCTGAAATCACCTGGGACAAACGACTGTTGCGCGCGTGGGAGGCAACTTGCTGCCAATGCAGATACGCCGTAGCAAATTGCGCATCAGGACCGCAACTTGCATCAAGTTCAGATGCGCATGCTTAAGTTGCGCATCAGGGGGGCAGCTTGCGGTCAGAACAGAAACGCAGGGGCAATTTGCATTACAGCCCTGCAATTTGCTCAAAATTCGATTTTTTTTTTTTGCAAAAATAAAAATACAACTACAAAAGCTTGGGTTGCCTCCCAAGTAGCGCTTCTTTAACGTCAATAGCTTGACGTTACTTCCTCAAATCATGGCGGTTTCAAAAGAATAACTGACCCATCCTCAACAGAAAGACCATTCATACGAACGTTGACATCTTGGTTGCTTGCTCCCAACACCACCTTTCTTTCACTCTTCATCTTGATTTTTCCACCCTTCGGCCTAATCTTCTTCTTTTTCTTCTTCACACAAGGCTGCACAAAACTTTCTTCTTCCTTATCATCAATTTTCCACCTTCGCAACACGTTATCATGCCCCTCTTCAAAAATCAATAGATCATTATTCAAAAGGACATACCTCAAATGTGGTGGAAACTTCCCAAGCTTGACATTCAAAAGATCTCGAATTGAAGAAGTGTCAATGGAATCACTAAACTTTAAAAAGTTTTCAATATGAGCATCAGGATCTTCAACAGACAATCCACCAAACGGAATTCCACCAATTGATTTCATTGTTGAAGGCTTCAAATCAACATTAGTGACAGGAGGCGTAGAGAGGTAATTATCAACCTTCATAACTTGATCTCCACACAAATTCTTCACCATAAGAACGGTATTATTATTCTTTTCAAGATCACTTTCCTTCATAGAAGGACTGTTCAAAGAGTTGGAAAATTTAAATTCCATTTTCTCATCTCCAACTTCGAAAGAAATTTTCCCTTGCATCATATCAACTTTTGCACCAGCTGTAGCTAAGAAAGGTCTTCCAAGAATGATAGAATTTTGTGCATCTTCCTCCATCTCCATGACAACAAAATCACATGGAATATAAAATTTTCCTACCTTAAGGGGCACATCTTCAAGAATTCCAAGTGGAAATTTCACACTTCTATCTGCCAGTTGTAGAGAGATACGTGTGGGTTTTAGTTCACCCATCTTAAGCTTGTTATAAATCGATAAGGACATAAGACTGACACTTGCTCCAAGATCACATGAAGCTCTCTTGATTTCCAAATTCCCAAGTTTCACAGGAATAGAGTAGCTACCTGGATCGGCTAGCTTTTGAGGAAGATTGTTTTTCAATATGGCACTACACTCCTCCGTTAATGAGATAGACGAACTTTCTTCAATCTTTCGTTTGTTTGATAATAACTCCCTAAGAAACTTCCCATAAGAAGGCATCTCCTTGATAGCATCTAGAAAAGGAATATTGAGCTCTAGCTTCTTCAAGATATCCATAAACTTCAAAAACTTCTCACCAAGCCTTGCTTGCACCAACCTTTGAGGAAAAGGAACAGGTGGTACATAAGGTCTGATTGGAGCTACAATGGGGTCCTTCTTTTCTTCTATCAAATCTTGTACATCCACATTTTCAGATTGAATTTTCTCCACATCTTCTCCAACGTTCAAATTATTATTACTCATCTTCATCTCTGTCCCTTGCAATTCCTTGCCACTTCTTAAAGTTATAGCATTCACATGAGCTCTATGTGGTTGTTCAGTTTGACCAGGAAGTTGACCTGAAGGCTTATTAAGTTGGCTCAACTGTTGAGAAATTTGAGTGATCGTGTTTTCCATCATTTTGTTGTGAGCCTTTATCTCATTGATGCTTGAGTCGAAGTGCTCATTCTTCTTCACTTGTGTAGAGATAAATCCTTCCAAAAGATTCTCCAAGTTGGATTTTTGCGGCTGAGCTTGTTGAAAACCAAGAGGCTGAGAAAAATTATTTTGTGAAGATTGTCCTTGACCCTGATTGTTCCTGTAGGAGAAATTTGGATGATCTCTCCAACCTGGATTGTACGTGTTGGAGTAAGGATTATACTGCGGCCTCTGATTCTGATTGTAAAGAGCATTAGCTTGCTCAACTGCCATTCCAGAAGGATTGTATTGACAAGCAAGTTTGGTGTGTCCAACAACACCACATATCTCGCATGAAGCAACAGTAGATGAAGTGCTTCTGGCATCCAATTGCTCAATCTTTTTGACCATAGCTTGCATAGTAGTATTCAACATGGTTAGAGCATCAACATCATACTTACCACCTTTCTTAGGATGATTTCGATCACTGTAAGGATAATTATCATTAGACGCTATCTCGTCTAACAAAGCTTTCGCATCCTCAGTACTCTTCTTCATAATAGAACCACCAGAAGAAGCATCAACAAAGTTACGGAACTCTTGTGTCAACCCATTGTAGAATGTTTGGATCAACAACCAGTCAGGAATTCCATGGTGAGGGCATTGTCTTTGAAGTCGCTTAAATTTTCTCCAAGCATCATGAAGTGACTCGTCATCATCTTGATGGAAATTAGATATCTCATTCCTGAGCTTAGAAGTCTTCTTCTGACTGAAGAATTTTAGTACTATCCCAAGTAGTGAACGTGTTTAGTCCTTCATCCTTCAACCAATCTTTTGTTGCATCCCGAAGAGAGAATGGAAATAAACGCAGCTTTATAGCATCATCACTAACATTATTCAGCTTTATTGTATCACACTTTTCAAGAAAACTCTCAAGATGATCAACAGGATTTTCAGTGGACAATCCTGCGAAAGAATCATTGGAGATGAATTGGATGAACTGAGGCTTGAGCTCAAAGTGTGTAGCTGTGACTGCTGGTCTGACAATGCTGGTGAGTACGCCTGTAGCATCTGGCATACCATGCTCCCTGAGAGCTTTAGCTGCAGGTGCATCACCCATAACTACCTTGTCTTTGTTTTTCCTTCGCTTGCCTTTTTGCCTTCTTGCTGTAGCTTCAATTTCAGGGTCAATATCAATTAAGTTTTCAGTACCTGAACTTCGAGTGTGCATGCAACAAGAGAACTAGACACAATGATCAAATAACAAGGGAATAATAGCCGAAGCAACACAACTAAAATACTTAGCTAAATCAATTCAAAAATTAACTAATCTAACACTACTTTGTCCCCGGCAGCGGCGCCAAAAATTTGACAAGGCTGTCGCGTGCCTATCAAATAATAATATCTAACAAATCCTTCTAACTATGTAGCAGGGTAAGTCAGAGTCGATCCCACAGAGACAAATGTATCAATCACCAGTTATTTCTGATTTAAATCGGCTAAGCAAGTAACACAATAAATATTGAGAGATTATTAAACTAATTTTATAATAAATAGAATGGTGTTTATAAAAATCAAATATTAAAAATATCCAGAATTAAGTATCTCCACTAGCATGAATTAATGCAATCGTGAATTCCCTCCCCAATTAATCAGATATATTACTCAAAAGGAAAGATGCGCCCTATAAATACCAATAACCTCTCTCAAGTATTAATGGCTTCTCTTAAAATACAATCAATCCTATTCTCATGGTATCATGTAATTTAGAGACATTAATCACAGCACCCTGGCTTCCTAACAATCCGTTCTACCTATTCTCATGGAGAAGTTCATGTCCTCATTGGATAAATCACAACCATCTAAATCCAACCCTCGTTGATAAATAGACAATGGTTCAAACAATAAACATAATCACGTCTGATTTGTAATTGCTAATTAAAACAACTCAATAAGCAAGAGCAATTAAACAATCAAATTGGGGGAATTGGGAAAATCACACATCAATCATAACTAGGGTTCTACTTAACCCTAGATTAATAATCTACTCACTCATAATTGAATTAACAAAACAAGAATTATAAATTGAACACATAATTATAAGAAAAGATAAAAACCTGTAATCTTCAAAGAAAGTAAAAGTTCTCCCTTGCAGATCTAAGCTATGATATATAATAAAGCGATCTCCCAAATTACAATGCTTAGATGTGTTTTTATAGGCTCTAGATTTCTTGCCCAGCAAGAATTTATCTTCTATTACAATTAGAATTTAATTAAGGTGCTAAAAACTGCCCGGAATATAATTAGAACTTGAAAAGGGCAAAACAGTAATTTTCCAGCCATGCTCCTCAAAGAATACGTGCGCGAATTAATTCAGTACATTACTTGCACGTGCTTCCTATCCCAGGTTGTAGAAAATCTCTCAAGCTTCGCGTGGGCAGTAAGATCGCTGAAAACGGACTTACAGAACTCCAGATATGGCCAAAACAGTGTAAGCTGCGCAGCCTTCCCAGAAAATCCGAATTTTAATCAATTTAATTTCCAAAAACGATAGAAGCATCCACCTTAATCAACATTCTTGTAAATCTGCACAACTAAGCAAAACACATCAAAACTACGAGAAACTTGAGTCCAAGACAATCAATTTAAGCCGATTTAGAATGCTCCAAGTGGAAATAAAATCCACTTATCAATTTTGCAATATGTTCGATGGTATAGAATGTTCACCAAACTTCCTCCATCTACCAGCACTCTCCAGATCTTGTTCTCCCCAATTACATGGTTAATAACAAGTGTGTCTTCGTGTGGCCAAATTACATCTTCATAGTCATCCTCTGTGAAGGAGATGGGCAGTGTCTGACTGAGCTTGATTGATACAAATTGTAGACCTGCCTTGCATATTTCTTCCTGGAAGTTTTGTTGTCTCGGTCGAGGTCTGTACCGCCCGATATGGTCCTGACTTCGCCCCTATACTTCTCTCCTTCTTCGGGATCCTTCTTTTTCTCCTTTGACACCAATTTATCTCTCAAGTCTCCCACGAACTGAGTCAATTCTCCGTCCTTGATATCCTTTCAATCAGCTTCTTTAGATGGTAACATTCATCAGTATTGTGACCTTTATCCCGATGACAATCAAATTACTTGCTTTCATTCCTTTTGTGCTCAGGCTTCTTCAGCCTGGCGGGGTGAACAAAGCCGGGCTTACCCTTTATCTCATGAAAAATCTTCGAGATAGGTGTGTTCAAAGGTGTAAACACTGTACTATATCCTTCCTTCGCTTAGCCCCTTTGTCCAGCCTTGTGTCAGTCAGCCTGCTCTTAATATCTCCATGACCCCTTCGGTCGTCTCTTCGGTCATCTCTGCTAGAATCATTCTTCATCCCATCCTTATAACCCCCTATAGACTACATTTTCCTTCTAATTGCCCCCTCAAGTATATATCATTTAAAGACTTAGGAGGCATATCGTAAAGTGAGGATCGAAGTTTTTTTACCTTTCACTGGGTCGAGGCCTGCGGCGAGGAATCCAGCTACTTTGACCTTATCCAGATTGGTCACCATCCCAGCTTCTTCCTTAAATCTTGCTAGATAATCCCCCAGTTCTTCGTTCGGCATCTGTCTATAGTGGATCAAGGCCTCTATGTCTTTCTCCCTTCGGCACAAATGAGAATAGTGCCTCAAAAACTTCTTCTTGATCTGCTCATAAGAACAGATCGACCTTGACCGAAGCGACCGATACCACATGGACGCTAGCTCCTTGAGATACATCTTAAACGTCTCGTAAAGCATCACATCACAATGTCTCATACCAATCATGAGTGACTCATACTTCTCACAATGGTCTTCGGATCACCTTTGCCATTAAACTCGTGCATCTTTGGAAACTGCCTCCCCGGAGGCGGTCTGTACTTCTAGATATCTTCGATCACCATGGCTCATGGCTGACCTTTATTTCCTGCATATGCGGCCCTTTTTCCTCCGAATCAGAGGCATAAACCACCTTCGACCGGTGATAAGTGGATTTTATATCCACTTGGATCGCTTCATTTCGGCTTAAATTGAGTGTCTTTGACTCAAGTATGTGGTGTGTTTGATGTGTTTTCGGTAATTGTGCAGGTTTAGCTATTTCGGTTAAGGTTGGCATTTTTCGTTGATGTTGGAGTAGATTATTAGCTTGGAATGAAGAAAGGAGTGTTTCTTTATGCTTTTATGAAGATCCAAGAGTCAGGGGATTGAAGGACGGAGTTGTGTGAAGAAGAACGGGAGAAAAAGGATGAAAAGCGACCGAAATAGCAAGGGAAAACAGCTCCGGCAGAATCTGTGGTGTGCTGCAACCTAGCAGGACCACGCTGCGGCACAGGGGAGCAGATGGTACGCTGTGGCCTAGCAAGGGTACGCTGCGGCATAGCAACCTTTCTGTCCAAATTCGAATTTTTGTCCTAAACTGCTGTTTTCTATCCTGCTTCGAATTAAATTGTATTTTTAGGACTTTTCTTGTTGGAGAAGTATTTTAGGGCCTATATAAACACTACCCATCATTGTAAATCATATCAATTACTTAGAATCACAAGGGAGAAAAACATAGAAAGATTCAATAACGCTCGTGACAAGCAACGGATCTAGATCTACTTCATCTTTTGTATTTTTTTCTTAGGCGATACTCTGGATTTTAGATCTATTTTCTCAACTCTTTATTTTAATATTATTACTACATTCATTCATACTTTGTTTATTATCATGTTTTCATCAAATTCCATGGTGACGAACGGTTCAATTATGAACTAATCGTTGTCATGGGATTCTAACGGAGTTATTTATGGAGCTTTAGTATCTTGATGCTTAAAAGATCTGTGTGTGATGTATAATTGATATCCTCGTATGGTTATGCTTAATTGTTAGATGCGTAGCTAACATCTAATCTGTTAATCTCTTGTAAAGTGAAAGTGGATCTTGAGATTTAGAACTTGTCATGCTAGCATAGGTTCATGATTGTTCATCAACATGATTCGTAGTGTAAGATGAGAATACTTATACTACCCTGTGTGATCTTTATGGATAACTTGCTCTTCAACTGTTATGTTTTCAAATTCTATAGACGTATAAGGTCTAAGCATAATTGGTGTCTATTCATCTTCTATCTCTTTTTTGGATGTATGGATAGTTTGGTATACGTATGCTGACAGGTAGCGTATACTTATTTCATGTTATCCGATCAGATTTCATACCCAATGCATATATTGATTAAAGGCATCAGATCTAAGCAAAGTATTTAATGAAGTTAGGATCCCATGTTTATTCTCATATAAGTAATTCGATTTTAATTCTCATTAGTTAATTAATTCTTAGTTTGTTAAGTTTCTTCTTAGTTAAATTTAGTTAATCAAAACCCAATCTTGTTAATTGTCTTAGCAGTGAATAAAAACCATACATTATTGCATAGGTACAATAACTGAATTAAACTATATCTCTGTGGGAACGAACTTGACTTATTCATATATTACTTGTGACCACGTACGCTTGCGTGATTTAGTACAAACAACCGGGATCGACTTGAGTACGATTCGGAGTCCGAAAACTCGTCTTGATCGTCTATGCCTCTCTTCTTCCTTCAGGTCTCAGTTTCTGGGACTTCAGTCTCCAGGGCTTCACAAAGCGCTCTCTCCTGGAGTTCAATTTCCTCTCTTTCGAGTTTCAGAGCTTGTAGCCTTAACCGATCGGCCTCTCTCTTCTTAGCCAATCTTTCTACATCTTTATTGTTCCTTTCGTTCTCATTCTCTTTCTCCTTGGCTTTTGTTCTTCTCTCCACCTCAAAAGCATCTGCTTCTGTTCTTCAGGGGAATGTATAGGTCTTTATTCACTAAAAGTGCGCACTCTAGGTGTGACTGGAGGAAGACGGCTACATTCGGCAAGGGTAGAGTCATTAGTCATCGGTGTTTCTTCGTTCGTCATGGCTTTTGGTAGGCTTTGATTCACAGCAACAAACTTACTTCTACGTTCCCACAGGCAGCGCCAAATGTTGGAACCAGTTTTCTGTCGAATGATCCTTCGTTCGGACCTGCAATAGAGAAGAATGCGAGGGTGGTGCTCCCCGATTCACCTCCGGTGTGAGAAGAAGTTAAACTAACCATTATTAATCTCTTTCTCCTTTAGTCGGGGGCGACTAACTCGGAGGTGGTGTGAGTGGGAAGGGCGTGTCCCACGTTCTGAGGAATGTCCAACTGATTGGACCGTTGCTCCCAAATGGACTAGGTCTCTTTGGTTTTCGTTCGTACTGGGCCGGGTCAAGTAGGATGGGCCTCCAACATTAACATTAACTAATCCGGAGAACTGGTAGCACACTATTATCCATCGAATATGACAATCCAAGTATCCATCGAGTATGACAATCCAATTAGAGAATGAGGTTGTTGTAATTTGATGGATGATAACATTTCTTTGGTGGAGAATTTCGAGTATTTGATAAAATTCTACATTAATATTATTATTTATTTATTATAAAGAATGACAAGATTTTTTTTATAAATTCTACGTTAGTGATGGCTTGAATGATCAAAGGGATTGTACTTGTAACACCCCAGTCCCACATCGAGGAGATTTGAGACTTTAGTTCAGTTTATAAGACAAAGTACTACTACTGATTGCACCAACAAACCATGATCTTTTGGGGGCCTATGGTGGGCTTGTGGATTACCCAATTTGCCGGCATTTGGGCAAGTTTACTTTGGCTTATTTCGGATTTTGAATCGGGACATGACCCGATTTTCGAAAAAAAGCTTGGGATTTGACCCGGGTTGTCTCATATTTTTTGTAACACCCCAGTCCCACATCGAGTAGATTTGAGACTTTAGTTCAGTTTATAAGACAAAGTACTACTACTGAGTGCACCAACAAACCATGATCTTTTGGGGGCCTGTGGTGGGCTTGTGGATTATCCAAGTTGTCGTCATTTGGGCCAGTTTACTTTGGCTTATTTCGGATCGTAATCGGGACTTGACCTGATTTTCAAAAAAAGCTCGGGATTTGACCCGGTTGTCACTGTACTCATTTTAAATTTTGATGAATTAATACTAATCTATTTATTAAAATCAATCTTATACAATTGATGTAGTGTACGATAGATTTAACATTTCTTATATATTTATCAAATTCTCATAAATTTTATCTACATTTCAAAATTTAAAAAATACACAATCAAATCTTTCAAAATTCACCATTTTATTAAATTCAAAATTTTAAATTAAATACATCCAAATTCTAAAATTCAAAATTACGACTATTTATAAAATAAAATAAAAATATTTTAAAATCCCAACCGATTACATATTCCAAAATTCTAATCTTAATCTAAAAGGAAACATCGGACTTATTTATAAATCCTATTTTAACAAGTAAACAATTAGTAACTTAATCTAAAAGGGAACATCAGGCTTAATAAAAAATAAATCCTATTTTAACAAGTAAACAATTAAGGTCCAAGTCTATATACTCCCTCTGTCCCAACCAATTGTTTACACTTTCCTTTTTGGGACGTCCCAACCAATTCTTTACATTTCCTAAAATAGTAAGTTTTAACACTATTACACCCACTACTTCACTTATTTTAACAATACTTTACACAATTACCACCACTACTTCACTTATTTTAACAATAAAATTACTATTACATCCATTACTTCATTTATTTTAACTATAAAATCAATATTACACTTCATTTTAATCTTAATTCTTGGTCTGCGTGTTAAAAGCAAACGATAACAAATCGTTGGAACGTAGGGAGTATTACGTAGCGAGGAAAGGAGGAAGAAAGGTCACCCAAAATTAAATTAGGGCTTGAAGGAGATTTTTATATACGATGGGCGTCGATAATATTTGATAGGCTAGAAATAGCCCAGATCCAACCAGGCCCAGCTTCAGGCCCAAAAGCAACAAACAATCCAACTAAAGAGAATGAGAGCAGCCCAGCCCAAGCCAGTGGGCCCCGGGCCCGAAGTCCCAACCCCGGAGTAATGGACCCCAGAGTGATGACACCTTGAACACGTGGCAGCCCAGCTCGGCTGATATCCCCACACGTGGCGCTGACCAGCATTAAAGTCCAAACGACAACATGTGTCAAATCATGTACTCAACAACACTGCCACACTCCAGTCAACGGTCCCCACAAATAAGGACACGTGTCCTATATCCCGGGAATCCAGCATCTTGTCCCCCGGATCCGACGGCTAGGAGTAAAGGTAACAGACCCCTAAATCCTAACCCTAGGGCTATAAATACCCCTAGAGTGTAGGGTTTAGGGGTTAGACATTATTACATACCTGCACACATTTATTACTTTCGTGATACTCTACTTGATTATTACCTTCCAAAGCCAACTCTCATTCTCACGCCGGAGGCACCTCGAGGCCAAACCCCCCCTCCGGTGTTGTTTTGCAGACACCCCACTACAGCTACACCACTTCCGAGGCAGGAGTTGGCGAGGAAGTACCCGATCAAGTTTCAGAGTTATCATGACTCATAAGGTCATCCCGAGTCACCTGCCTTCCGAGACCCCGGCAAAAAGCATGAACCCGGTCCATTGCCGCATCCTGAAGATCGAAAAGCTCAAAGTTCATGGCAAGAGGATTCTCCTTAAAGGTGGGCATGAACCGGATGTCAACGCCCCGGAGGAAGGCAAACTCCCCGTTCCAACCCTTTAAAGTGGGGAGCATAACAAGAGGCTTTGACGCCGAGGAAGGATACCCACATGCTTTACCCCGGAACCTAAACTCGAACATGGGTACGTTGTTGGAGTGTACCAGTTGAAAGACGTGGTGAAAAAGTTTGAAAGTGGGCAGCACCCCAGCTTTCTCACAACAACCAAGAAAATACGAAATCCACTTCACCGCGTTCGGGGTCAGCTGGGTGATAGGAATCCCATACTCGAACAAACACAAAGATTTAACAAATTGGTGACACCTAGGCCCGTACCCCGACCTCAGATGCTCCAACCACACTCCAACCCAACCGCCCTCCGGTCTGTGATAAATCTTTTCACCGGGCTCCGGCCATCTCCACTCTACATCGTTATCCAAATGAAATGTGGCCCGGAAAATGGGATCCCAATCGACCGGCTCCTTTACGTACTTACTTTGGAACGGACCAACGTCCATCCCAGAACCCGGTTTATCCCCGAACTTAGAATCCAGAAGAGCCTCATCATATCTAGTCATGTCAGCCACATCTGGATTTTGAGAGAACTCCTTGCTGAGATCCCTAAAGAAGAAAGCTTGGGGGATCCCTGGGTCCTTTTTAACGAAATAATATTTACTATGGCCCCAACTACCATCTGACTCGCTGAGGCTATACCCCGGGCCCATATCCTTTGTCGCAATACTAGTAAGTACGGGCAGACTACTCTTCTTTTTCCCCATTATACACCACTCTAGATCTATCAAATCTACACTACTATCCGAAGAACTAACACTAGCAGAGGAGGTACTGGGCTCGGAAAGAGGGATTAGCACTCGGTTGGCGGTTACACGTCGCCTAACCATACAAGGACACTACCCCGGGCTACCCAACACAATAAGAGAATGAAAATAAGAAGCTACAAGAGGGCGACCTATAGAAGTACCAGAACCTCGGAAAAGAAAAACGGTAAAATTGACAAGAGTCCGGATAAAGAGGACTTACAAAGAGTAGAGAGGCCGGAATGGAGAAAGCAAGAAAAACCGAAGCGACGATAGCCCGGAGATCAGGTCCTCAGAGAAGCAGAATAACAGCAGCAAATCAAAAACTTGTAAAAGACAAAAGTGAGGAAGGCGGCCACTATTTATAGGCAAACCCTGAATCTCTACCGCCAGAGACACGTGGCGGCCCAAAGTTTTAGCCTACTATCTCCAAAACTCGGAGATAGTGGATGACAGCTGTTTTCCAAAATATATATATATATATATATCCTCTTCAAGACAAGCAAGCCTTCGAGGTACAATAACCCTAACCCCGGAGGTGTGCACCTCAGCGAACACCCCGGGCCTGGAGGCAACCAAAAACGAATATTTCTTCTAAGTCACCCAAAGTCATGAAACTTTGGACTTATGAAGATAACTCTGAAAACCCTAGCCCCGGAGATGCTCTTTCCAGCACACACCCCGGGCCGGGGGGCAGCCAAAGACAAAATTCCCTTTGAGACAAAGAGAAGCTCAAGTACATTTGCTACTCCCCCATCCGGAAAATCCGCATGCGGGAGTGGGGGGCAAATGATAGGCTAAAAATAGCCCAGATCCAACCAGGCCCAGCTTCAGGCCCAAAAGCAACAAACAATCCAACTAAAGAGAATGAGAACAGCCCAGCCCAAGAGTCCCAACCCCGGAGTCCCAACCCCGGAGTAATGGACCCCAGAGTGATGACACCTTGAACACGTGGCAGCCCAGCTCGGCCGATATCCCCACACGTGGCGCTGACCAGCATTAAAGTCCAAACGACAACATGTGTCAAATCATGTACTCAACAATACTGCCACACTCCAGTCAACGGTCCCCACAAATAAAGACGCGTGTCCTACATCCCGGGAATCCAGCATCTTGTCCCCCGGATCCGACAGTTAGGAGTAAAGGTAACAGACCCCTAAATCCTAACCCTAGGGCTATAAATACCCCTAGAGTGTAGGGTTTAGGGGTTAGACATTATTACATACCTGCACACATTTATTACTTTCGTGATACTCTACTTGATTATTACCTTCCAAAGCCAACTCTCATTCTCACGCCGGAGGCACCTCGGGACCAAACCCCCCTCCGGTGTTGTTTTGCAGACACCCCACTACAGCTACACCACTTCCGAGGCAGGAGTTGGCGAGGAAGTACCCGATCAAGTTTCAGAGTTATCAATATTCAGAGTTTTGAGGGTTTGAATGAGATGAAAAAAGAGGTGGAGAAGAAGGTTATTGGTTCGATGAAGGTTGTTGATTCTGAGGAGGATAAGATGAAGGCTGTTGATTCCAATGTGGAGGAGAAGAAGAAGGCTGTTGATTCCGATGTGGAGGAGAAGAAGAAGACTGTTGATTCCGATGTGGAGGAGAAGAAGAAGGTGGTTATCGAGTCTGAGAAGGAATCCGAATCCGAATCAGATTCAGAGTCATCGGATTCAGAGGATGAAGATATCAAAAAGTCAGGAGGCGAAGATTATGACTGGGATGGGTTTCCGGAATTTCTATGTCCTCCCGAGCTATCCGAGTCCGAAGATGATCTTATTCGCGATTCCAGATCGTGGTTTCAATTATGTGTTAAGGAAGGGCCGAACCATAACCAATCCTAGAAGACCTCTAAGAACTTACCGTCCTCGTAGTCGAAAAGGTAGTGAATCAGTACTCTATAACCTCCATTGCCCCCTTATTCTTTTAACCAAAATGGCTCTTGCTCGCTGTAATGAAATTCGGGGTACAAGTTATGAATATGTCGGTTTGGTCAAGGCTTACAAAGGTGTTTTCCAGTTCACCGTCCGTTTCAAAGCTTGCTTGAAAGATCAACCTCCCATCGACTTTCAAACTATTGTTCATAAGGCTATTCCAGAACAACCCAAACCTGGCAAAAAACGACGCAATTGTGATGTGCGTGTCAAGTTTGTCTACCCTCTGCCTGCCAAATCCAAGTCCAAATCCACCTAAGGTTTGCCAATTTATGGCCGTTAGTTTATTGGAATTTTATGGAATATATGCTGGAAATTGCAGTCTTGTACCTATATTGGATTTCCTGTGTTTGCATGTATATATTTGTTTGCATACTCTACTGAATCTTTGCAGATTATGGTACATGGATTATTAGTAACACTAGTCTTGAATGTTTCCATATATGGCTTGCCATTCTACTGTGTGTACAGGTCTAGCGTAATGTTTAGTTAAGCTGTGGTCGGTCTTTCTGGTAATGTCTATATGGCTTGAATGCATGTTTCTCAAGCTCCATTAACATAATTCGCTAGAAAATAACGTTGTCCAAGACTAACAGCTTCTAGTAGTATGACATTGTATGCAGTTGCCTTCTATTTTTCGTTGATTAAAATTCACTGTCATGATTGAAAGAGCCATCTATATCTAGTGTATAAGTTAGGCTGGTAGTGTTTTACCTACTTTGAGGTTTGTGTGTGCTTATTATTTCCACATGCTTTCTTGTAGCTTCCATTACTTTTTTTTTGGATTAATAATCTACTAAATCTTTATTTCATTCTTAGTAGTTAATTAAACCATGTGTGTGCTGATTTGACTGTTGAAGTTCTGGACTGTGTTAGCTTTAATAAGGTCATGAATCTGTAAATTGATTGACGTGACATAGACACTGCTTGTGTTTTTGCCTGTATTTCGAAAAGTGGATATACAAGTTAATTCTTGTAATTTGTTATGGAGTAGACAAATCTGTTATATTTATAGTCCCTTCGGCATGTCATTTTGTTCCACTGTTGCGAATGTGTTCCAATTTGTTATGAAGTAAAAGATTAATTCAAAGATCTTCCCTTGAGCCCTCAAGTCAATTTGTTATGAAGTAAAAGATTAATTCAAAGATATCTTCCCATGGCTCCCATAAATTAGTCGTGTAGGTTGTAGCTTGATGAATAAAATTGCAACCACAAGGAAAGCAAGATTTTTAGCAATTAAATGTCTGTATCTGTATTTTGTGCATAGACGTCGTGGTTGGATTGAGGTTCTTGTTATGAATTTCTTTTATGTACTTTTTGTCTTTGTATCTGAAAAACTGATCAAACATGCCTTTCGGTAACTCTATTAGTTATACTGTTTTTGCTGGACAATTTTTACATTTAGTTACTACACTGTTGGTGAATAGTTATAGATGATTTCTTAAACATTCTTAATGTAGTGGCTGAGTTTTTCCATTTGCTTCCTTGCTAAATTATGTAATATGAATATATGATAATGTAGAATGGGTACATTAGTGCTGTATTTTGTAGTCACACATTATTTTGACTGTAACTTACTTGACTCATATAATGTAACAAGCAAGAAATGATAAAGGACATAAAACATTTTAAGAGCATACTTGTGTTATGAAACTTTCAGTTCAACATGTGTGTTGTGCCTGCTGACTCATGCTTGTGATCCAGTCTATTTAATTGATGTGATCAACTTTTCTGCTTCCTTCAATAATGATAGGTTATCCAGGAGCCCTTATGCTTGACAATAGAATACCACTTTTCCACAACAAGATTCTTACTAATAGTGGCTGAACACATGCTTTTGTCATTATTTTTGTAATTTGTTTCATGAAACGCTTCTATTTATGGCTGAGGTTTTGTATTACTTCCTTGCAACATTTGCCAATACAAGTAATATACCATATTATTTCTCTTGGTAGTCTAGAGTTTCTGTGCTGTGGTTCATAGCTACCAGGATTAAAAGTAACAATAGTTCTGTTTATTTCTTTAAAAACTCTTGTTAAATAATATGGCTTGTCATTCTACTGTGTGTCTTATTGCTAAGTCGGTCTTTTTCCCTCTAGTGTCTATATGCTTGATTTTGATTCTCATTTGAAGGACTGGATAGTGAATACTGTTTAGGGATTTGGAATCGCTGCTGCATCTTTAACCAACTCTGCTGCTAGATGGGTGGTGCAGGCAGGAATGAAGCCATTAGAGGACTGTTCACTTTTTGCTGTGTTCTCATAACCGGACCGGGCATCGAACCGGAAGCCCTACTGGTTATTGGTTCGATTGGTTCAACCGGCTCGACCAGTGGTTCAACCGGTGTGACGTCATAATTATGTAATATATAATTATATATATTTAATATTATATATATATATATATAATTATATATATTTAATATGATATATATATATATATATAATTATATAAATATATAATACAATATGAAAATTATGAATAAATTTTGTAAAAAACCTGTTTTTTTTCTCATAAACCGGTTTTTTTCTCATAAACCGGTTTTTTTCAGATTGTACCGGTTTTTTTCAGACCTCATAAACCAATTTCTTTTCAAAAAACCGGCCACCGGTCCGGTTCGGTACCGGTTTTGTCCGGTTTTTGGCCGGTTCTGACCGATTTTGAACAGGAGAACTGGAGGACTGGTTTTATGGGTGAACCGAACCGGACCAGCCACCGGTTAGCGGTCGGACCGGTTGAACCGGCCGGTCCGGTCCGGTTTTAATAACACAGACTTTTTGTGTAATGCAATGTAGTTGAACTCGTTATTTTAATTTATGTAAAAACTTGGTTTGTATGCAAACTTGGCCGAAATGTTGGATCAATGTGAACTTGTTGGACATATACAATGTTGTTGCTTTCTTTTCTTTATCTTATCCTCATCGTCATTCTTTATAGCTACGCTTCATTTTGTTGAAAGAATTGAAGTGGTTTGGTCATCCAGAAATGACAAGTTTCTATGACTATAGCAGTTGTTAGGAAAGGAAAGAGTTGATGTTGCGTGGTTGCTAAAACTTGTCCTAGAGAAAGTAAATGCATTGTGCATTGATATAAGGATGAAAGTTGATTTGAGGCCTTAAATCTTTTTTTTTTAATTTAGCTTGTTTGAGTAGTAGGTTTTTGAGGCCTTAAATCTTTTTTTTTAATTTAGATTGCTTGAGTAGTAGGTTCTTACTCCAGATGTTTATTAATTTGCAATGTTGTTATAGGTAGGGCTGATTATTCGGTTATAATCGAATTACCGAATACTGAAATAACTGAAATATCGAATAAGCCAAAAATCTTAACCGAATCAAGAATCGAAATAATTTCGATTATTTAACCGAACCGAAATTTTTATTTCTGTTAAAACCAAATACCGAATTAAATAACCGAATTATAAAAAAAATGAATTTTCTAGAAATTCTTAGAACGTGAAATAAAAATAGTCATACATGAAGCCAGCAACAAGGTTACAATGATCATAAATTCATAATAATAAATATAAGTCTAGATTCTAGATTGTTTTTTAACAAAATAAAAAAAGGGTACTTGATCAAGTAATATCTGAGAACCAAAGTGCTTTCATGTCGGGCCGTTTAATTTCTAACAATGTAATGATTGCATATGAGGTAATGCATACGCTGAAAAGAAAAAGAAGAGGGAAAGATGCCTATATGGCTTTAAAGCTTGATATGGGCAAGGCTTATGACCGCATCGAATGGAGTTATCTGCAAGCTATTCTCACGAAAATGGGATTCAAGGGTGAGTGGGTGCATCTGATTTTGCAGTGCGTCAAGACAGTATCATACCAGATAGTGCATGCTCGAAGAGAAATAGGTCCAATTCTGCCAACTCGAGGGCTACGCCAAGGGGACCCGTTATCTCCTTACTTGTTCATATTGTGTGCAGAGGGGCTTTCGGCAATGCTTAATAAGTTTGAAAGCCAGAAGTTGATTCATGGTGTTAAAGTCTGTAAACGAGCTCCGCCAATTAATCACATGTTGTTTGCGGATGACTCGTATCTCTATTGTAAGGTAGGAGAGTGCGAAGTGTATAGAATTATGGAGGTCTTGGGAAAATTTGAATTGGCTTCAGGGCAAAAGGTTAATCGAACGAAATCTTCGATATTTTATAGCTCAAACACAAGCACAGATGCAAGACAGCGCCTTGGTAATATCTTGCAGATGGAGGAAGCGGATGACAACTGTAAGTATCTGGGATTACCAAATATGATGCAGAGAAGCAAGGTAGCCACGTTTGGTTTTTTGAAAGATAAAGTAAAGAAGAGAACGTTAAGCTGGGATGGTAAGGTTTTTTCGCAAGGGGGGAAAGAAACTCTAGTAAAGTCAGTATTACAAGCTCTGCCAGCTTATGCGATGAGCGTGTTTTTATTGCCTTTAGAGATCATTAAGGACATGGAAAGAAGTATCTCACGTTTCTGGTGGAATACGAAGAAGGATGACAGTAGAAGCATTCACTGGATGAGTTGGGATCGGTTAAGTCGTCATAAAGTAAGTGGAGGAATGGGGTTTAGGGATTTCAGGGACTTCAATTTGGCTATGCTCGGAAAACAGGCTTGGAGGTTCATAACTAATCCCAACATTTTGGTTAGTCGATTGTTCAAGGCTCGATATTTCCTAAATGGTACGTTCATGGACTAATCCATAGGGAGTAACCCCAGTTTCGTGTGGCGAAGTATATGGGAAGCAAAGCAAGTGATTTTTGCAGGTATGAGGTGGAAGATCGGATCGGGCAACTCGGTTAATATTGTAGGACAGCCTTGGCTGTTAGACGATAGCAATCCGTTCATAACCTCCAATCCTCAAGGGTTGGAAAATCATAAGGTTAGTGCTATTATGTCCATGGAGTATAGAGGGTGGGATGAGGAGATTTTGAGTGATATGTTCAATACTAGAGATCAGCACTGCATTAGGATGATAAATTTAAGTGAGAACTCGAATGAAGATGTTGCTTATTGGAGTAAAGAGACAACGGGGCAGTATTCAGTTCGCAGTGCGTATAGGCTGTTGCAAGCTCAAAAACATAGCTGGAGGCAGGATGATCAGAGTAGTTTATGGAGGAAAACCTGGAGAATAAAAGCACCACCAAAGGTTTTGAATTTCATGTGGAGGTCGTTGTCGAACTATTTGCCTATGATGAATATGCTGCAGAGAAACGTGTCAGTGGAACCTCTATGTCAAGTGTGTAGGATGGGTGAAGAAACAGTCGAGCACATTTTGTGTAATTGTGCGTTGGCAGTACAATGTTGGCAAATTATTCTCCCTCAGGTGCTCATCAATAACTGCAACAGTTTGTTCCAGTGGTGGGAGAAAGTGATGGAGGTGTGTGATAATGAAAAAAGAGCAGAGATAGCGACAGTTTGTTGGTCGATTTGGAAGGCAAGAAACGAGTTAGTATGGAATAAAAAGTATACTCGAGTAAATGTCGTCATTGCAAGAGCTAAGCAGTATCTTCTACAATGGAAGTTAGCCCAGAAGCAAAAACCACAGTCTCAATACCCTTATTTTGTTGAGGGAGATGGGAAGGAACTTTTGCAGAGTACAGTGCTTCAGGCATGGGTCTGGTTATTCGAGATAGTACAGGACAGGTCATACAAGCGAGAACGAAGTGCAGTATGGGGCGGATTTCAGCTGATATGGCGGAGGCTATGGCCGTGAAGGAGGCGTTAAGTTGGATCAAGAATGAAGGCTGGAGTAAGGTGGTGGTGGAGACAGATTGCTTGACGGTTGTTCAAGCAATTCGAAGCAAAGCTCCGCTGCAATCACCCCTCGGAGGTGTTATTCACAGTTGTCGGGATTTGTTAGGTAGTCTAAACACAGTGTCTCTGTTTTTTGTTAAACGGTCTGCTAATATGGCGGCACACGAGTTAGCTCGGTTGTCATATTCACTCCCAGATCGCGTTTTCGATAGGACTTCTATTCCTATTGGGGTCAAAAATGTATTGTTAAGTGATTTATCGTATGAATAAAAATTGCATTGTTTGTCAAAAAAAAAAAAAAAGAACATAACAGCAAAAAGCAGATGCTCCTGAATCCTGAGTACTGTTCAATGTACTAACCAAAGCATTGATCAATGACCCATTTTTTTTCATCAAGAATTTATAGCATTAGTGCATTGCAGAAATAGAAAAAAAAAAGTGCAGAAAAAGAACAGAGCAGTGCTGAAAAACAGAATAAGAACATCAAAGTCCAGAGACCAGAAAATTTAAAATTATATATATATATATATATATATATTTAAAATATATATAATACATCATCGATTAAAATATAAGGGTCCTGGTCCCTGACAATCGTTTGTCAGGGACCAGTTATTTAACAATCGGTTCCAGAGCCGTTGGATCGTTGATCCAACGGCTAAGATTAAAAAAAAAAAATTTACTGTCCGCTATAATTTTCCGCGGATAGGCAATCTGCCTATCCGCGGAAAATTATAGCGGACAGTAATTTTTTTTTGTAATCCAGGGGGGCGTTGGATCAACGATCCAACGGTTTAGAAACCGATTGTTAGATAAGCCGTCCCTGACAAATGATTGTCAGGGACCAAAACCCAAAATATAATACTAGAGAGAACCCCTTTAAAAGGAGAACTTAGAAAACTAAATTAAAATATAACACATATGGTATGCAAACTGATCGTTGGGAGATGGAGAAAAATGTGGTGAAATTAGATTTTAAAAAAATATCACCGATTGACGGAAAAAATCAAATTAAAAATGGGGGGAATTAGGTGTGATTGTGTGTGTGAGGGTGTATTTAATTAGTGTGTGGGTGTCCCTGGCGGGGCCATTGATTATAATACATCCAATAGTTAGGATTAGTACCTTAGTTTTCTTCAAAAAATGAGTTTTTTTTAGCCACACCCTATATATATATATATATATATATATATATATATATATATATATATAGGCTAGTGGTCAAATAGAAACCAATCTTAGAATAGAAACTAGAAACCAACACTAAATAAATTATATTTCATTTATTTTAATGGCCCCGCCAGGGGCACCTTCACAAAAAGTGTTTAAAATTATTGGCTCCATCCAGCAAAAAATAAAAAAAATATTGTTCACGCCGCTGACGTCACTGCCACGTCAGCAGTGAACAGTAATTTTTTTTCCTGGATGGAGCCTAGAATATTATGAACTTTTTGTATTGGGGTACCCCTAATTTGGTCATTAGATTAGCTTGAAATATTTAATTTAGGTTTAGTTTCTAGTTTCTATTCTAATTTAGTTTCTATTAGAACAAGACCCTATATATATATATATATATATATATATATATATATATATATATATATATATATATATATATATAAGTATGGGTGCCCTTTCATAGCCATCGTTGGTTGAAAAAAGTTCCACAACCACCAACTTGTACACTGCCGCAATGAACACTTGCGGAAGGAAAATAAAATAAAAAAAAAAAGGGTGCCGCAATGAACGCATGCGGCAGGAAAACTTTAAAAAAATTTAATTTATGTAGAGTCGATCTCAGGTATTTCACCAAAGATAACACCAACATAACCACTACACCAAACAAACTTATTTGTAATTTAATTCAAAACAAAACGGTATTAAATTTTATTTTACGTTTTTATACTTTTATTTTTATTATTTATTAAAATTAAAAATATTGGTAAATTAATACATTATAAAATATAAAAATGTTTATAAAATTTGAATTACTACATAAAATTTTAAATAAATTGTTATAGTTTTATATTTAATAAAAGTAATAAAAAATAATAAATTAATAAAAGCTGTTAATTTGAAATATAGAAACAAGTAAAAATATGAAATTACGTTTTTATCCTCCAAGTTGCTGCCGCAACGATACATAGCGGATGAATGAAAATCTGAAATTACTTGTTTACCCTTTGATATGGGCTAAAAGTAAGCCCTAAAGACACATTTAATGTGGCATTGATTAGACCTAGAATGGTCCAAACGTGGGGCCCACCAGATGGGCCCAAACCCCAGTTATAATATTAATTTCGTAATTAATATTTAGGGATAATTAACAGCTGGGAGATACAAGTCAATAAGGACATTATCTCTACAAAGAGTAGCCTCCAAGCCACACAGTCATACAAGGAAACAGACTCCTACAAGGAATGGATCCGGAACCTTCCTAGAGGCGGTGACTTGCCCACCAAGTCACCTAACCCTACTACGATTTTAGGGCTTCTCAGCCTATATAAAGGGTCTGACCCCTCATCTCAGAACTACGTTTTTTATTGGCTTGATTCTCTTAAAACAGAGATACGTAGGCATTCTGTGAGGACCGTTCAGTCTCGAACGCAGAAGCAGCCATTAAAGCTCGAAGCTCACAAACCCTAGCCGTCATAATCATAACCTAGTTTTTATTCCACAACACCCTTATTACTACCGCAACGAATCATTGCGGATGCATAAAAATATGGAATTACTTTTTTACCCTTAAATCTATATAATTAAATAATTGAGTAACAAAATATATATGGAATAAGTAAAAATATGGAAGGATGCATAAAACTATATAGTTGAGTAACAAAATAATTGGTTGAACAAAAAAGGAGTTTAGGGACATTTGGTCTCATCATCAATATTGGGTGTGCACCAATAAACATAGGGTGTGCACATATCACCTCCTTTCTTTTTTTGGATGAAAATCAAGACGAGAACAAGTTACCGTGCCATGGTGTAATAGGAGAATCTATATATTATAAATTGCTGGATAGCCCTTTCCTCAGGTTCGGGATCCATATTCAAGTTTGATAGATATCCATGATCCATTATAGTAGTAAATTATATGCTTAGGATTAGGTTCGGGATCCGTTTATATTACCCATCCAGTTATATGATATGATCCATATTTTAAAATATATTGACCCCATATTATATAAAATACACATCATGACAAACCACAAATTATTTTCTTGCCAAAAATTATTTCCTTGATAATACCAAAAATTGTTAACAAATGATTTTGATTGGTTATAATTATAATGGGCCCGCCAGGACCATCCAATTAAAATATTCCAAAATGCCAAATAATTATTTCCTTCACAAAATACGAATTATTGCCAAACATTATTTCCTTTCTAACAATTGTCAATTTTTGTTGGCAGTTGTTATTATTAATGCCAAATAATTGGTTATAATTATAATGGGCCCGCCAGTACCATCCAATTAAACATTCTTGCCAAAAATTATTTCCTTGACAAAACACGATATTATATAAAATACACATCATGACAAACCACAAATTATTTTCTTGCCAATAATTATTTCCTTGATAATACCAAAAATTGTTAACAAATAATTTTGATTGGTTATAATTATTTTCTTACCAAAAATTATTTCCTTAATAGCTTCCTTGATAACTTCCTTAATATCAAATAATTGGTAATAAATTTTGGTACCCATTTTAGTACCTTTAATTACTCAAATAATTGATATTATATAAAATACACATCATGACAAATCACAAATCATTTTCTTTCCAAAAATTATTTCCTTGATAACTTTTTTGGCATCCATATTCAGGTTTGATAGATATACATGACCCATTATAGTAACCCATCCAGTTATATGATATGATCCATATTTTAAAATATATTGACTCGATATTATATAAAATACACATCATGACAAATCATAAATTATTTTCTTGCCAAAAATTATTATTTTTAGTACTACTATCATTTTTCATTTCTACATTATAACACTACACATAATTTATTAAAATTTAAAATAAATTTTATTTAAAATATGAACTCCCGTGTGCGAAGCACGGGCATTAAACTAGTTTTTTTAAGTAGTCGAATCTGCCAACCTGTGTAGTGATTATCAGACCGAGTGGAGGGGAGGAGAGGAGAGAGAAAAGCTATTGGACTCTCCCCTACTCCCCTGTCGCAATGAGGCGTTGCGGATAGCCATAATTTTTTTTTATTTTTTGTTTTTTGATATTAAAAATTGGAAAAATGATAAAATTACAAATTATTTCAATTGTTAAATATAAAATTCGAGAAAAATGAAAAAAAATATTTTTTTCCCAAAATTTTATTTTAAAATTTGACAAAATTTGCATTTATGAATCGAAAAAAACATAAATTATATTTTATTCCTAATAAATAATTTAAAATTCGAGAAAAATGGAAAAAATTATTTTTACCAGTTTTTTAAACTAAAATTCGAAATAAAGGATTAATTTAAAATATAATTTGGTGTTTTTTCGAATTTTAAAGCAATAATTATAAATAAATAATTTAAAATATTAATACTTAAAAAAATATTGAAATATGAGCGGAATTCATTTCGCATTCATATATGAACGGTTGCTAAATCTAATAGATGTGGCATTCCTAGCCGAGTGGGTTGTTGCGAATCGAAACTAAGAAGTTAAGCGTGCTTGGGTTAGAGCAATTTAGGATGGGTGACCCCCTGGGAAGTTTCCTTTTTCCAATTTTTTTTTTAAGTTTGCTCAAAAAAATTAGATAATAATTTTTTTGAATTACTAAATTATTTTTTCCTGGGACATTTGGATTAAAATATAATTTAATCACTTTGAGTATATGATTTTTAAATTGAATATTTGGGAAAAGAGAGGATTTTTTGGAGCAAAATTAAAAAAAAATAAAAATTGGAAAAGGGAACTTCCGAGGGGGTCACCCGTCCTAGATTGCTCTAGTCCAAGCACGCTTAACCTCAAATTTTCGATTCGCAACAACCCACTCGGCCAGGAATGCCACATCTGTGACTTTTAGCAACTGTTCATATATTAATGCGAAATGAATTCCGCTCATATTTCAATATTTTTTAAGTAATAATATTTTAAATTATTTATTTTCAATTATTGCTTCAAAATTCCAAAAAAAAATAAAATTATATTTTAAATTAATCCTTTCTTTCGAATTTTAGTTTAAAAAATTGGGAAAAATATTTTTTCCCATTTTTCTCGAATTTTAAATTAATTATTAGGAATAAAATATAATTTTTTCTTTTTTTCAATTTTTAAATGTAAATTTTGTCAAATTTTAAAATTAAATTTAGGGAAAAATAATTTTTTTCATTTTTCTCGAATATTATGTTTAACATTTGAAATAAATTGTAATTTTATCATTTTTCCAATTTTTAATATCAAGAAATAAATAATAATAAAAAAAAATTATAGCTATCCGCAATGTCTCATTGCGGCAGTAATAAATAATAAAATTGGCTATCCGCAACGCCTCATTGCGGCGGGGGAGAGTGCAGTAGTTTTTCTCTCTCCTCCCCTGTTTTCCCCTGATTTTAACCTAGTTTTTTTTTAATTATTTAATTCATAATATTTCAATTAAAAATTGGAAAAATGATAAAATTATAATTTATTTCAAATGTTAAATGTAAAATTCGAGAAAAATGAAAGAATTATTTTTTTCCCAAAATTTATTTTAAAATTTAAAAAAATTGATAAAATAAAATTCTATTCCAAAATTTACGAAAAAATTCCTTTTTATTTGAATTCACCCAAAAATATTTATTTAATCGAATAAATGTTGAAAAAATATATTTTTTTAATTGAATTGGAGATAATACAAAATATTTAGAATAAACATGAAAAGAAAATTTTAATTCATTAATAATAATTTTGGAGGGGGGAAAACATCAAAATACAATTTTTATTTAAAAAAATTTCTTCGGAGATTCGGTACCCTCCTTCTTCTTCCGTCTACGGATATTCATCTCCATGCCCGTACAATTTCCTCAAATAGGCAATCTCCATGTTAGCCTCTTTCAAGGCTTCTTCGAGATTTTCGACTTTTACCTCCAAATCAACAACTTTATCTTCAAGAAGCTTGATTTCTCTCTTGGCTTCTACCAACTTTGCTTTTAAACTAGCATTCTTCTCATTTTTAGAATCCATGATTTACTCTTTGTTGCTAGAGAGAAAAATGATAAGAATATTAGAATATGAAATTTTAGGTTGAGGGTGTGAGTATTTATAGAGAAAAATTTTCAAAGTAAAATTTTTTCAACATTCAAATTCAAAAAAAAAATTTAATGTAACTTGAAAATAACATTTGAATTTTTGGGAATGTAAGTTGAATACATGGAAGACTGTGTAAAACTGGTGTGTGTACCCTGCCGCAAAATTCAAAATATAAAATTATAAAATTCCAATTTATTTCAATTGTTAAATATAAAATTTGAGATAAATAAAAATTATTTTTTCCCAAATTTAAATATGTTTTTCCTAATATTCGAAAAACTGGAAAAAAAAATTTAATTGAAACTAGTACAAATGCATGGATTGCATATTAATACCTTACATTGAAAATTAAGATTATAAATAATAAAAATAGTTTCAAATATTACAGAATACAATTGAAACTAATTGTCAGGACAATTTCTTCTATCATGGTTTGCTCCTACCAAACCACTTTTTCCGCACTTTCGTTGCGTGGTTGTTGAAGTTGACGTTTCAATACCACTTTTATATCTTGCCGCTTTCTTTCGTCCCTTAGTTTGTGACATTGGAGGATCGAATATCGGATCATGATCCCAATCTTCTTGAGGAAACGACTCGTTCATTTTTTCGGTCTTATCTTCTTGTGGAAAAGCAATTTCCACGTGACACCTCTCTCGCTCAATCAAGCTCATCACGTAGTTGAAACGTGGGACGGAACAACTACCAACAGCGCCTAAATTTTGAAATGATTTGCACAATGCACTATACCTTGATGCTTGTGATTCACCAACATTACCAAGAACGGGAGGGGTATAAGGTAGAGGTCCGTCAATTTTGTTGCCATTTTTTGTCCACTTAGACATGATGTAATCATTCGGTATACGTATTTTTTGTTTCATGTCTAGGTAACGGATCATGTGTTTACAAATCATCCCGGAATGTTCAAATTGCATACAAACACATTCAATCTTTCCATCAATATGGGCCGTCAACCGATAGCTTCTTCTACTATCCTCCGGCACGGTAGACTTCTCAACCACGAACATTTTAAATAAATGACATCCACCTTTAGTTTTCGTCACGACATAAGATGTACTTTTTAGAAGCTCATTTTGAAAACGCCTAAACATCTCTTTCGTGTAAATTTCGGATGCATGAATTTCCAAGGATGATTGCAATACTAGTCTCATTTCCCTTTCTTCGCTCTCGTAGTCACTTTTAACCTCCCTAAGATATTGTGCCTCCAAAGTCTTTTGGGAATTCTCAATGAATTCTTTCAAACCGGTAGATGCTTGCACATATTCATCAAAAAATGGATTCATTGATTCGCTTCTAGAGGTAGTGGTCATACCGGCGGCAAAATGCGACTTTGTGTAAGCACCAATCCATTGATGTCTCATGCGATACATTTCATTTAACCAAACATGATCCTCAAGTTTGTTCTTCTCGACCAATTCCTCCCATCTACCTTCAAATTCCGTGGGTGAAAACGACTTGTACACACATGCATTAAAATCCGTTTTGAATTCCGGTTATTTGGGGTACAAACTAGATAACTTCTCGGGAAATTTACTACTTATATGCTATGTACAATATAAGTGATTTGTTTCGGGCATAACCGTGGCAATCGCATTTCCCAAAGCAATGTCTTGATCGGTAATTATTGTAGTGGGAGGTTTGTTGTCAACGGATTCCAACCAAGTTTCTAAAACCCATTGATAAGAAGTCTCGGTCTCATCTCTCATGAGTGCAAATCCAAACAAAATATTTTGGTAATGGTGGTTCACCCCCGTAATAGGTATGAAAGCCATACAATACCTATTCGTTCGATAAGTTGAGTAGAACGTCACCACATCACCAAAAAATTCTTGTAAGCGCTCATGCATCGAGGATCAACCCACACCAAACCTTTAACACGATTCTTGTTATCCACATCCACTCGATAGAAGAAATGACCGAACGTATTCTCTTGTTGTAACTTTCGTAACAAGACCAAGCCACACTCCGCATCACCGGAATCAAACACTCGGTGCCGAATATCCCGTATGACATTACGTACATCTTGATTAGAAAACCCTAAATTTTCAATGCCTCAACATGTCTCACCAAGATATTTCATCACTTTACTCGTCTCGATCCCCGATTTGTTAAACAACTCAATCAATGATCGGGTGATCGGATCGATGTTGCGCGATGTTTGAAAAAATTGTCGCTTATCCGGTGTTACCATGTCATGATTGTGTTTCAAATCAACCAAAGTTACCTTCCATTTGTTTACATTCACTAGGTGACATACGTACATTCGAGCACGACATTTCGTTCGTGGATCTACATCCCTAATGCGTCGTTTTCCTTTATCACGATAATCCGATTCCGGTGCTACTCTTCCACCCTTCTTACAAATAAACAAACGGGATGATGGATCATGACTCCGTTGATGTTTATGAGTATTCCTAATTATTATCTCGAATCCGACATTTCGACCATAATTTCTATAAAAACTTTCCGCCTCATCTAATGTATCGAAAATCATTCCAACACAAGGCACAACCTTATTAACATCCGCAAATGTAAAATCACAATTTTGGTTTCCAATATCCTCATCATCATCATTTTTTCCCATCCTAACATCCTCATCATCAACATTTTTTCCCATCCTAACATCCTCCTCATCATCAATTTTTTCCATCCTAATATCCTCATCTCCTTCATCATCATTTTTTCCCATCCCAAATTTCTCATCTTTTTCATCATCACCATCACTAATAATTATCTTGTTTTTACTCCTTCCACTATCATTTTTTTCCCCACCAACATCATCAACATTCATTTTATCTTTATGAACATTGTAATTCACTCTACGTTTATGAACACTACTATAATAATTATCAATATCTACATCATCAACGAATAATTTACGAGAAACATGATTTTTTTTAACGGGCGGCGTAACATAATCATCACCATTACGTTCACTAGATGAACTAGAAGAGCTAAATAAAAATGAAGCCATTGAATAGAGCACTAACCTTAATTTTGGATGAATTTTTTAGCTCCAAACCCTTGAAATTCGTTTGTGTTTTCTGCTGTTTGAAAAAAAGGAAATTGAAAAAAAAAACAAATTCTGTAACCTTAAAGGAAACAGATTTCACGCCTACCGCAATGTTTCATTGCGGCAGAAAGCCTTAAATGCCAACTGCCGCACTGAAAATTGCTGCAGGTGGTTCATTTATTACCAGCCAACAACCATAATTAATGTCTTAAAATTTTTCTGAGCCACAACGAAACATTGCGGCAGGAAAAACTACCGCAATGGCTCCTTGCGGCAGTAATTTAAGATTTTTTCTTTTTTTTTGTTTTATTTTTAAATCTTCAAATATGCATCAAAATAATAAAATATATTAATTTTAACTTTAAAGTATCTTTAATAATGTATTATGGATATTTTTTACATGTTATGTAGTTTAAATAATGATGGAATGACATGTACATCTCAATCTTAGATAACTATTGAAAAATAAATCAGGATGGTAACATTTTTTGTTATTTTTTCCATTTAAAATATTTAATATAAATTTTTTCTTAACGCTTTCATTCATTTTAACTTACATTAATGTTTTATGCTATTTTTTTCATTTTTAAGATTATAATAATATATATTATCATTATTTTCAAGTTTTGACTTTACATAACATTTTTTCCCTAAATTTGTTTTAAAAATTAATTAATTAATAATTTAAATGTCTCATGGTTGGAAGTCATTCCCATGTTCATTAACCCGCCTATACACATTTTATATGTTATTATCTATTAATTTACTATTTTTTATTAATTTTATAAATATATATATCAAATTACAATAATGTAAAATAATATGTAAGATAATTTTGCTTAAACTTGCAAGAGTACAAGTTGATGGAATAGCAAAATGTTTGTTTTATTTGGAAAAGGTCAAGAGTTCGAATCCAAAAAAATGGAAAAGGTTTGTTTTAATTTACTAGTTTTTATTAATTTTATAAATAAATATATATCAAATTAATAATGTAAAATAATATGTAAGGTAATTTTTCTTAAATTACAAGAGTACAAGTTGGTGGTGCGGCAAAATGGTTGTTTCATTTGGAAAAGGTCAAGAACTCTTGACCTTTTAGAAATTATACAAAACTTTTCCCATTCCACCAACTTGTACTCTAGTAATTTAAACAGTATTATCTTATCTTTTATTTAAAATTATTAATTTGATATTTATTTATTTATAAAATTAATAAAAAAAGTAAATTAAAACAGTTTTAATTTACTATTTTTTATTAATTTTATAAATAAATATATATCAAATTAATAATTTTAAATAATAGATAAGATAATACTGTTTAAATTACTAGAGTACAAGTTGGTGGAATGGGAAAATTTTTATATAATTTCTAAAAGGTCAAGAGTTCGAATCCAAACAAATGCTACGTTTTTTTAATTAAACAAATAATAATACTGCCGCAATGAAGGGTTGCGGCAGTTTTATATAATATTATATTTTATATATTTCGTTAATTTCGGTAATTTTGGCTATTTCGGTAAAAAAACCGAAATACCGAATAACACAAAAACCATACCCGAATAAAAACCGAAATATTTCGGTTCGATTAACCGAACCGAATTATTTCGATTATTTCGTTTCGATATTTAATTAACCGAACTGAATGCTCAGTCCTAGTTATAGGCTATGACTAGTAGGTAGAAAGTTAAGGTTAATCATTAACGGTGAACGAATCATTTTTAGTATATGTTATTTTATTATTTATACTAGCTTATAACCCGTGCAATGCACGCGCTTCTTGTATTATATTATTAATTTTATTTAATATTATAATTACGTTTTTATAAAATAATTATTTTCAATAATTTTTTAATTTTAATTTGATATAATTTAATATACTCATATTTACGGATTATACTAATGTTTCCTTATTCTAAACAACATATACGATTTTTAATATATTTTATTAATAATTGAGAATATGGTGTGATATTTTCGGGAATATATTAATGATTGTAAGATTTGTTGTAAATTAAAAAGGTAACGTGTTTTAATTATAAAGGAAATATTAATGATTTTTTTTTATGAAAGGTGATAATTCAATACATAAAAGCCATACGGCATCTACAAGAATGATCGAATCGATCAAACATAGAATAGGATGACATGCTCGTCTTCACAATCAAAATGAGACAAATAAGCAGATGTCTGAAATAAATGATATGTCTATAGATACTCGCTCTACGCTCCATATCTTCGCCAAAATCCGTTTGAGCTAACGACCACAAATGAAGTTCCGACCAAACTCTTATCGTTGAATCCGAACCAACTCTCACAAAATAAGGAGAGAAATCCACACCTCTCACCAAGGAGAGAAAAACCACACCTCTCACCAAGGAGAGAAATCAAATTGAACTTACAAAAAATTGAAATTACACAGAAAAATCAAATTAAAACAAATCTTAGATCTATAAAACGGAACCCCAAAAACTAGAGAAACCAGACCACTCTTGAGACCGAAGATCCACCAAGAATCTAGGAAGAAATCGAGGATCCACCACAAATCGGAGAAGAAAAATCCGGAAACTCCGAGGATTCAGATCTAAGCACAAGGATAACTAATTATTGAAGAAAACAAGAAGAAAAAGCAAGGAAATCGGGCCTCCGGTCGGTGGAGGAGCCACCGCCGGAGGAAAATGGAGGCAGAGAAGGTTGTTTTAAGGAGAGAGAAGAGAGAGAGTTTAGCTGAGGAGAGAGAAGAGAGAGATCATTATTTTTTCGGTCAGCCTCAAAGGAAATATTAATGATTGAAAGATATGATACGATTGATCTTTTTAGGTGTTTAATAAAGGTAATATCTTCACCTAAAAGTAAATGTGAAAAAGGTAATCGACTGATTACCATTAATTATATTATGTTATTATTTATTTTAGGTGTTATATTTTTTCTGAAAATTATGGTGTGATATTTTCGGGTACATATTAATGATTGTAAGATTTTTTTTAAATTAAAAAGGTAACGTGTTTTAATTCGGAAAAAAATAGTAAGATTTGTTTTAATTTGAAAAGGTAACGTGCTGAAAATTATGGTGTGATATTTTCGGGTATATATTAGTGATTGTAAGATTTGTTTTAAATTAAAAAGGTAACATGTTTTAATTCGAAAAAAATAGTAAGATTTGTTTTAAATTAAAAATGTAACGTGTTTTAATTCAAAAAAAATATTAATGATAGAAAAATATGATACGATTGATGTTTTTGGGTGTTTATAAAAGGTAATTTGTTCAACTAAAAGTAAATGTGAAAAAGGCAATCAACTAATTACCATTAATTTTATTATATAAATGTTAAAAAGGCAATCGACTAATTACCATTAATTTTATTATGTTAATCGACTAATTACCATTAATTATAACGTGTTTTAATTCGAAAGGAAATATTAATGATGGAAAGATATGATACGATTGATGTTTTTAGTTGTTTATAGAAGGTAATATCTCTACTAATTACCTTTAATTATATTATGTTATTATTTATTTTAGGTGTATTTATTTTTCTTTATAATGAAGGTTGAATAAGTAAATTCACAAAGTACCAAAAAACAGGTACCAAAACTTTCAATGTTTCTGTTTTTATATAATAGTATAGATTTGTACTTTAATATTTTTTTATATTCTATTTAAACCTTTTTTGTTCCAAAGATGTGTCTGTTTTTAAATATTTTTAGATTGATTAGGCCCGGTGAGACTAGGGGTGAGCAAAACCGGATATCCGGTCCGGTTTTACAATTCGGATCGGATATCCGGTTTTTCGGATTATGAAAAATCTATTCCGGTTCCGGTTTAATCGGAAATCGGATATCCGTTTAAACCGGATCGGAAATCGGATAATCCGGATCCGAATTAGCTAAGTAAAATTTATTTTTGTTAGTATAAATAAATGAATTTTATTACATTTCTAATAAGTTATCGTTAACTTTACAAATGATAAATTTATTAATAAAAATTTAGATATCATCATATCATATTTTAACATTTGAATATTCATTTTTTTCCTAATTTTATTATAACCTATCATAAACTACCATTCATTTCTTTAACGAGTTCTTATAAATATTTTTTAAAAGATATGAATACTACCTTCATCCCGTTTATATTGGCCACAATTCTTTTTTTGCATGTCCCAAAAATAGTAGTCACATTTCCTAAATAAAGCAAATTAAGTATTAATAATGTTGTTTCAAAAAAAAGTATTAATAATGTTACATTTTTCAAAGTATGCAAACAATTGAGTGTAAGTATGACATTTTTCACTTGATTGCTCAATACGTGCTTTTTGATTGATGACCAATATAAACGGGATAGAGAGAGTAACACGTTAGCTCTCGAATTTATAATTTTAAGTGAAAATATTTTTAAAAGAAAATATTCTTCCATTTGCTTTGTTTTTAATTTTTTTAATATTATAACTTATTAATCAATCACTTTGAATAAAATGATTAAGTAAGAGAAAATATTTATCAAGGTTGATTTAAGAATAAATTTATTAATTTATTAATCACTTTGGACAAATTCATTATTTATTAGTGATAATTCATTACTTAATTTAATATGTTCAATGTTGAGTTATTTGTCTACAATAAATTCATTATTTATTAAATATAAAAATTATTTTTAATAGATATTAAAAACCGGATCGGATCCGGATATTAGAATTTGTTAAAAGTTATGATCCGGATCCGTATCCGAATTCATAAAACTAATTCGGATCGGATATCCGGTCCGGTTTTTTCGGATCGGATATCCTAATTTCCGGATTTTCATAATTGGATACCGGATCGGATAATCGGATAATCCAGTTTTCGGATTTTTTTGCTCACCCGGGTGAGAGATGTGTTTAATTTATAATAAAAATATGTTTGCAAATAAAATATGAAATCAAGTTAAAAGCTTGTTTTGGGTCCCCAATCAACTTTAAGTGGCTTGTTGTTGTGTTTGTACACACTTAAATTAAAGTTACAGTTAAACCTCAATAAATGAATATTCGATAAACGAATAACCTCATCAAATAAATAATTTTTTTCGGTCCCGATTTAATAGAGAAAGTGTATTTTTTACCTCGATAAATGAATAATCTCGATTAATGAATAAAATTTTTCAGTCCCGAGCGTATTCATTTATCGAGGTTTAACTGTAGTTTTAGTTCTCAAAAATTTAAGTACCCTTACTTTTTTTTAATTTATTCTTTTTCTAATATGAATTTTTATATATTTGAGTTATCTTGTATTATATTTTTTGCATCTATTTAAATTTTATACTTTTATATTATATTTAAAAAATGTAAAATTTTATTTTTTTAGTCAAGTTTTTAAAAATAAATTTACTAAGTAAAGTTAGCCAAATAGACACACCAAATTAAAATTATCACTTTTCACTTAAAATAAGCACATTAAATTATAAATAACATTTTTTAAGCTAACCCGACTATATATCTCACAAAATGAGAAATACTGTTAAGCGTTGTATACTAAAATAATTTCATAAAATGATTAACAATTTCCTGAGAAGTAATTTTTTTTTTTGAAAATTCTCTAAATTTCCACTCCTTATAAATTTATTTTTACTTCATCTCTAACTTGTGAAATAGCTATGACATTTTATGACCCTGTTAATATCATAAACTTCGAAAGAAAACTGTTGATGTGGTACTTTTTCTATTTATCTTGTAATTTTTTTTTTGCCAAAATAAAATGCAGATTTCATTAATAACACGAAAGAGACTCAGTCGAGACAACTCCCCAACTAATCCTACAACCAGGTTGAAAATCAAATGAACGAGCTAAACAATTAGCCGTTTTGTTTCCTGACTGTTTAAACATCTGAATACAAAGATTCTTAAAATTAAAAATGACTTCCATGGCCGTCCGAGCAATCCAGCTTGCATCATTCCTGAAACCAGTAGCTTCACAATTGACCCTCACAATAATTATGTGGATATAGCAGTGTTCTGGTAGAGGTAGAAAAGGCCTCATATTATGAACAAACTTTTGTTATGAAAGGTGAGCACATGCGATTTTCACCACCGTCCCAATCGTACCCCAGCTATCTACATGCCGGAAACCAGCTATAGACATGCCGAAAGAACCAACAATGCGGTAAATCCAGATCTCCCAATAAACCATATAATTCATTTTCAATGACGAAGTAGAGGGAGCACTCGCACAGAGCAATACAACTAACAATAAAACAAACACACGACGCATAATGCGTTACTTCGCCTCAAAGCGATACAAATTCAAAAAGTCAAAAATCCCGGATTCACACCAAATTTTGATATGATGTTAAGCAAGAGATTTTGAGTCTAAGAATTGTGTTTATTTGCAAAAACGAGCTCTAATCCGAAGCAGATCTGAGAAAATTCGAAAAGAATTTTCAAAATTAAAGCTCGATTTATTGAAAGGAAACGAACTAAAGACAAGAAAGAGATGAGCGGAGAGGGAGGAGAGGGGAAGAGGGAGGAGTAAATAATAAGGATGGCCTCCGGCCGGTGGATAAACCACCGCCGGAGGGGGTTTACACGGACGGAGACTTAGGCTGAGGAAGGGAGAGAGAGTTTGGGGAGAGAGAGTTTGGGGAGAACAAACAGGATATTGAGTGAAGGGCACAAGTTTCTTATTTATCTTGTAATTAAGCTATCAACTTGTACATTACTTTAATATCTTTTTCAAATAATTAAGAAAATAATATTTATGAAACTGTGGTATATGAGATTGGGAAGATTAATTTATAATTGTAAAACAAGATATATGAGATGCACTAAGATACTATAATTAATTGTACCGAATACTTCAAGGTTTAATTAAATAAACGACAGCTTGATTGAATGGAAAATACAAGATAACACTGGTCTTTTGAGATGCTAGCCTCTCCCAGTACAATAAACTAAAAGACAACTCTTGCATAAAAACCCTAATCTCGTCCCCATTCCATCTTATTGACTTTGTTGTGTAATTCCCAATCTGCCCTCACTGTGCTTGGGCTGGCCCATTAACTCTGTTTTTGCCTTTTGCCCATTTATAAGTTATTAACCCAGCATCTCTTTGGGCCTGTTCTCCTTGTGCTTGGGCCGATCCAACTGAGTTCATTACAATATATTAATTTTTTGGTTTTACTTGTTGAAACAGCAAAACAAAAACATTCGTTAGTTTCCGTAATTTAACTGAGAGTACTTATCTATACTTCTATCTATACTATTCCCTCTGTCCCCCTAATTAGTAGTCCATTTTGAAAAAAACACACATCTTAAGAAATATTTAATGACATATTTTGTTTCCATAATTGCCCCTACTTATTGTATTAAATAATAAGTTTTAAATGTATAATTAATTATAAAGTCAAACATTGGAAATAGAAGTGTAGGGGTAATTTTGGAAAAACTTGAAAAACATGCATTGAAATATGAAAAGAGACAACTATTTAGGGACAATTTTTTTTCTCAAAATGGACTACTAAATAGGGACGGAGGGAGTCTATACTATTATATAAATTCCGAAACATTGAAAGTTTTGGTACCTGTTTTTTGGTACCAATTTTTTGGTACCTGTTTTTTGGTACTTCGTGAATTTACTTATGTACCCTTCATTATAAAGAAAAATATATATTAAAACACCTAAAATAAATTTTAAAATAATATAATTAATGGTAATTAGTCGATTGCCTTTTTCGTATTTACTTTTAGTTGAAGATGTTACCTTTTATCATATCTTCCAATCATTAATATTACCTTTCGAATTAAAATACGTTTCCTTTTTGATTTAAAACTAATCTTACAATCATTAATATATACCCGAAAATATCATACACTATTTTTCAATTATTAATAAAATATATTAAATATATAATTTGTTTATAATAAGGAAACATTAGTATAATCCGTAAACATGTGTATATTAAATTAAATTAATTAAAATTAAAAATTATGTAAAAAATAATGTTTATATAAATTTGTACCAGTTTTTTGTACCTATTTATTGGTACTTCGTGAATTTACTTATTTACCCTTCATTTTAAAGAAAAATATATATTAAAACACCTAAAATAAATATTAACATAATATAATTAATAGTAAGTAGTCGATTGCCTTTTTCATATTTACTTTTAGTTGAAGATGTTACCTTTTATCATATCTTCCAATCATTAATATTTCCTTTCGAATTAAAATACGTTTCCTTTTTTATTTAAAACTAATCTTACAATCATTAATATATATCCGAAAATATCGTACCATATTTTTCAATTATTAATAAAATCTATACTATTATATAAAAACCGAAATATTAAAAGTTTTGGTACCTGTTTTTTGGTACCTATTTTTTGGTATTTCGTGAATTTACTTACATACCCTTTATTATAAAAAAAAAATAAATACACCTAAAATAAGTAATAACATAATTAATGGTAATTAGTAAAGATACTACCTTTTATAAACAACTAAAAACATCAATCGTATCACATCTTTACATCATTAATATTTCCTTTCGAACTAAAAGTGTAAAACACGTTACCTTTTCAATTTAAAACAAATCTTACAATCTAAAATAAGTAATAACATAATATAATTAAAGATAATTAGTCAAAATACTACCTTTTATTAACAACTTAAAACATCAATTGTATCATATATTTCCATCATTAATATTTCCTTTCGAACAAGTCTAAAAGACGTTACCTTTTTAATTTAAAACAAATCTTACAATCTAAAATTAGTAATAACATAATATAATTAATGGTAAGTAGTCAAGATATTACCTTTTATAAACACCTAAAAACACGAATCGTATCATATCTTTCCATCATTAATATGTCCTTTCGAACTAAAACACATTATCTTTTTAATTTAAAACAAATCTTACAATCATTAATATATACCCGAAAATATCACATTAATATAATAAAATTAACGGTAATTAGTCAATTGTCTTTTTCATTTTTACTTTTAGTTGAAAATATTACATTTTATAAACACGTAAAAACATGAATCATATCATATCTTTCGATCATTAATATTTCCTTTCGAACTAAAACACATTACCTTTTTAATTTAAAATAAATCTTTCAATCATTAATATATAACCGAAAATATCACACCATAATTTTCAAGTAAAATGTAACAACCTAAAATAAATAACAATATAATATAATAAATGGTAATTAGTCGATTGCATTTTTCATATTTACTTTCAGTTAAAGATATTACCTTTTATAAACACCTAAGAAGATCAATTGTATCATATTTTTCAATCATTAATATTTCTAATTAAAACACGTTACCTTTTTAATTTACAACAAATCTTACAATCATTAATATATACTCGAAAATATCACACCAAAATTTTCAATTATTAATAAAATATATTAAAAATCATATACGTTATTTATAATAAGGAAACATAATTATAATCTGTAAACATGAGTATATTAAATTATAACAAATTAAAATTAAAAAAATTATTAAAATAATGATTATATAAAAACATAATTTTAATATTAAATAAAATTTATAATATAATACAAGAAACCCGTGCACTGCAATACTAATAATTAATCGATTATCTTTTCAACTAAAACATATCATCTTTCTATTTTTCTAATTAATTTCCTTTTTTCCTAGAAATATAACGGACAACGTTAATTTCTCATTTTCTAAAAAACACTAGGAGCAATTTTAATTAGTAATTGAACATAATTAAATTATAATTAGTATAAACTAATCAATTATCTTTTTCACCTAAAACATGTCACCTTTTTAATTTTTCCGTTTTCTTTTCTATTTTCTCTAACTAAAATATCTCATTTTTCAAGTATATTAAGGGCAGTTCCATTATATGAAATAAAATAGTAATATGATAATACTAATAATTAATCGATTAACTTTTTCAGTTAAAACATATCATTTTTTCTATACTTTATAATTAAAATCCCCCTTTTTCCTAGAAATATCACGGGCAACAATAATTTCTCTTTTTCTAAAAACATTACAAGGAATTTGTTTAGTAAAATAACATAATTAACTTATAATTACTATAAACTAATCAATTACATTTTTCACCTAAAACATGTTACCTTTTTAATTTTCTCTAACCAAATCCTCTATTTTTCCAATTATATCATGGACATTCTATCTAATAAAAAAATAATTTTATAATTACTTATAATTAACCGATTATCTTTTTCAAATAAAATCCATCATCTTTTCTAAATTTTTAACTAAAATTCCCCATTTTCTAGAATTATCACGAATAACATTTATATAATTATCATCATATAATCTCATTTAAAAATTTAAGTCTCCAAAAATCATGTTTTAAAAAAATTAATTCAAATAATTAAAAAATTTAATATAATATTAAAAAAAATCCGTGCATCGCACGGGTTTTAAGCTAGTATTATATAAATTCCGGAACATTAAAAGTTTTGGTACCTGTTTTTTGGTACCAGTTTTTTAGTACTTCGTGAATTTACTTATTTATCCTTTATTAAAAAGAAAAATAAATATATGTTATTTGTAATTTTAAAACACCTATAATAAATAATAACATAATATAATTAATGGTAAGTAGTCGCTTGCCTTTTTTCACATTTACTTTTAATTGAAGATATTACCTTTTATAAACACCTAAAAACATCAATGTATCTTCCAATCATAAATATTTCCTTTCGAATTAAAACACGTTACCTTTTTAATTTAAAACTAATCTTCATTAATATTTAATTAATGGTAAGTAGTCGCTTGACTTTTTTCACATTTACTTTTAATTGAAAATATTACCTTTTATTAACACTTAAAAACAACAATGTATCTTCCAATCATTAATATTTCCTTTCGAATTAAAACACGTTACCTTTTTAATTTAAAACTAATCTTCATTAATATTTTCTTTCGAATTAAAACACGTTACCTTTTTAATTTAAACTAATTTTACAATCATTAATACATACCCGAAAATATCACACTTTATTTTTCAATTGTTAATAAAATATATTAAAAATCTGCATACGTTGTTTATAATAAGGAAACATTAGTATAATCCGTAAACATGAGTATATTAAAATTATATTAAATTAAAATTAATTAATAATTATATATACCCGAAACATTAAAAATTTTGGTACCTATTTTTTGGTATTTTGTGAATTTACTTATTTACCCTTCATTATAAAGAAAAATATATATGATATCTATACTATTAAAACACCCAAAATAAATAATAACATAATACAATTAAAGGTAATTAGTCGATTGCCTTTTTCACATTTACTTTTAGTTAAAGATATTACCTTTTATAAACACCTAAAAACCTCAATCATATCATATTTTCCAATCAATTCATATCTTGCAATAATTAATATATACCCAAAAATATCACACCATATCATATAATCAGTAACAAAATATAATAGAAATTCGTATTACGAATAATGACCATTAAATTTTTAGTAAAAAATCAGAATCATTAGATCTAATTATTAAATATATTATATGACTAAATTAATTTACTAAAATTTCAAGTTAAACAAATTTTATCAACGACATATTTATTTTAAAATTATAATATAAGTTTTAAACTATGCATATCATTAATTAAATTTATATTAAATTATTAAAATTAAAATTAAAATAAAATATTTTAAATAATGATTATATAAAAATATAATTATAACATAAAATAAAATTTATTACATATCAACAAAAATCCGTGCATCGCACGGGTTATAAGCTAGTACTATTATATAAAAGCCGAAACATTAAAAATTTTGGTACCTGTTTTTTGGTACCTGATATGGGCTGAAAGTAAGCCCTAAAGACACAATTAATGTTGCATTAATTAGGCCTAGCTTGATCCAGATACGAAGCCCATTAATGAGGCCCAAAATCCTAATTAAATAATAAATTCGTGGCTAATAAATAAGCCAAATAAAAGACTCCGTTATTGAGTCCAAAAAGAAACCAAATCATCCATGGAGTAGCCTCCAAGGCATACAACTCCTATAGTTATCCACATCCCTCATGGAAGGATCTAGAATTGGGCCTAAAGTGGGTAACTTGCCCACTAAGTTACCAAACCCTACCCTAACTCTATGGCTTCTCAAGCCTATATAAAGGGTCTGACCCCTCATTCTCAAAGAGGAGCGTTTTTGAACACAGCTCCATACACATCCACCACGTTTTAGGCTTAATCCTTGAATAAGGACATACAAGCCACTATGTTACTACGCCGCGAGGGCACATCAAGCCACGTAGGCAATAACAGAACTACGTTTTGGCTTGATTCTTGATATTCATCAAGGTACGTAGGCATCTTGTTAGGACCGAGTTAGTCCCTGACGACAAGAGCAGCCACCATTAAAGCTCGAAACTCTCAATCCCTAGCAATCAATACACGAATTAATTACACCCTACATTTTATTCCATAACATTTGGCGCCGTCTGTGGGAAGAAGACATCAACCATGGTTACCACACGAAGAACATCAATCGCAGAAACTACTGAAACGCCCATCGGCACTTTCGCACCCTCAGTGATGGAACAAGTACCACCAGGAGCGGCCTCCCAACCTCAGATTACTCAGCCTCAAGGGACGGATCCCGCGAGGTCTGAAACTCAATCTCAAAGGTCGTTACCCCTAGTGACGAACCCCTTCAACCAAGGGACGAATCCCCTTCAGATGGTTGTCTCTCCCTTCGAAGGATGTCTACTTCACTGCCCTAGTGAACGAGTTTAACTCTCCAGGGCGGATCCCCAATCCTAGGCATGATTATGCCCATAATAGGCAAGCATGATTACAAATCTCTACCATGGTACTTCCACCACTAACAGATCAGGACCCAAGTTATGGGCTTCCACCCCAACGAGAGGATGATTCACCCCATATTTGAGGCTTGAAACCTCTGCGTGTAGTAGGAGGGAGAAGTCTCGATCGTACACTAACGATGATGAAAAAACAATCGAACTGATGATCCACTCCCCTCGACTTTCAATCAGGGAACGACTCCCCCATAGACGCGTCTCTAAGTGGTGATCCCCGAAGGAGTGATCCCCAAGGGGTGACCCAAGATCCACTAACTTAAGGAGCGAATCCCCAATTGCAGATGGTGGTCTCACCTCTGGCCAATGGAGCACAAGGAAAACAGATCGCCACCATCATCATGCTAATCCCAATAACTCAAAACCCCGTTTATGGGTTGTCATCGTTCCCAATTGTTGATGGAACCATCAAGTATGTGCCTCAATACATTGAATTCTTGGTCCCCATGTTGGAGGAAACCAAAGTTTCTTCGGATCATACACCAAAGATGACTTCTCACCTGAAGAAGATGAGGAAGAGGACGTCCGTTCTAGCAAGAGACGTCAAGGCAAGGAGCCCTCTGAGGGAGCTGGACGTTCTCAACCCCGAGGGACTTAAGGAACGGCTCTTTAGGCCATAAACGAAAGGATTTGGGGGCTCAAATTACTCATCCGTAGCAGTCGATTGTGGGTTTAATGAATTCTGGGACGAATCCCCTCCGGACAGTGGTGTCGCCCCACTAGTGCACCGTTGGGACTATAGATGTCCATCTTCATCGTTAAATAATGAACTTAGGTTCTCACCAATGGGATGTCATTCATCGATGGTAGAAGTAGACTGAAACACGAGGCATACGTACCTCAATGCATTCAAGGCCTAGAACACCAATGAAGGAGTCATGATTTTCCCGGACCCTATATTATTTACGATTTGTCATCCACTGAAGAAGATAACTATCTCAGAAGCAGAACCAGGCAAGGAGCTCGAATGAGGGTTAGGGCCTTCTCATCCCCGAGGATCCAAAGGATTGACACCCAAGACTTCAGGAGGGAGGATATATAATCGCTCATGAAGCACATATTCAAAAATTAAAGAATGATCTGGAAGTAAAATAGGCTAGGCAGCCCTAAAGGACTAGGATCCCCCATGTTATTAATTTGAGTAATACCCATATGTGGAGAAGAGTTGATGCACAAAGGGATGATCCCGATGATTCTATGCCTCTAGGAGATCATGATGATCCTATCCTATCATTCGCGGCTCATATCTCAAGAAAATTCAAGGTGCCCACCATCGAGGTGTGTGTTAGGGCATGAGACCCCACTAATCATGTGAAGACATCCTCCAATGCACTACAAACTTTAGCCCATGATTGTCGTAATCAAGAATAGGGCGTTCCCTCAAACCCTGGGGGGCATGACACAACGATGGTAAAGTCGGTTGGCCCCGAACTTAATCAACTCCTGTAAATGAATAAACTCCTGTAAAGGACTAAGAAGGGCATTTGTTGCCCCGTTTATTGATGGAAAGTTCATGAGGAACGTTTTACATCCCCATGAATTTGGAAAATGAATGAATCCTTGTGGGATTACATGAACCGAATCACCAAGGAAGCCTTGAAGGTCCTGAACTTGGATGATAGAGTAGCTATTAAGGTAGATGAAAGAGTAAGGGAAGCCTCAACCCCTGATGGAGGCAATGCAAGAAATAACAAGAAGCGAAGGTGGTCACAAGTAGGATTTTAAGGATAATTATCCTCAAATAAGTAAAGACTCTGACTCTACCTGGAAGAAGAGCGATCAAGGACCGAGGTTCACCAGTTATTCACGCTTGAATACTTCCAACACCCAAATCCAGATGGACATTGAGAAACGCAAGAATCTGTGATGGCCGAAGCCACTAAGGGCTGGTCCCAGGAAGAGAAACAAGAACCAATATGGTCAGTTCCATAAGCCATTGGGGAATAACACTCACGATTATAGACAGCTGAAACACAAGATCAAGTTTCTGATCCAAAGAGAAAAGTTGAATAAGTTCATCAAGGATGGCCAACAGGGAAACCTAAAGAAGAGATTATGGAAGGAAGGATGACGATCAAGATCCAAATCCATAGCCCCAGGGGGCCAATGATAAACATGATTTCTGAAAACTCGACAATGATCGGGAATATAAGGAGCTCTCATAAAGCTCACGCTCAAGAAGGTATGCACATTATAGGAGAAGCTCCATAGCAAGTAAATACTGAAATGGCAATTGCCTTTGATGATTCTGAAGTGGAAGGGGTGATTCCTCCATGACGACCCGTTGGTCATAACACCTGTGATAGGCAACTCGCAAGTGAAAAAGAGTTTTGGTAGACAATGGAACTTCAGTGGATATTTCATTTCATGATGCATACTCGAAGATGGGATACAACGATTCTCAATTGACCCTCTCCAACATGCCCATATATGGGTTCAATGGAGTTGAGTCGAGATTCGGAGGAACTATTCGGTTGTCCATGATATTAGGACGGGAGCCTAGGGAGGCCACTCAGATGTTGAACCTTTTGGTGGTTAAAGCAACTTTCACTTACAATGTGATCCGTGGAAGGGCATGCTTGCCTGCCTTTAAGGCGGTTGCCTCGTACTAAGACCTGAAGATCAAATTTCCTACAAGGAAGGGAGTTGATAAAGAAAAGAAAGATCAAACAATAACAAAGAATTGATATCCAGCCACTTTGAGGCCTGATGGAATCGGGGGGCAGGTCCTCTCGATTGAAGACATGGATGTCCAAGAAGATGAGAAACAAAGAGAAAACTCCGCAAAGGAATTAGTCCCTATTCCCCTAGTTCCTTAAGAACCTGAAAAGTTACCAACGTAAGGCATTGCTGAATGAACCCTTGAAGGGCAAATTGGATGCTTTCCTCAAGAGAACATTGTTGTATTTACTTGGACAGTAGCTGATATGCCAGGGGTCGACCCCCAATTAATTATGTAAACTAGACGTCCACCCGAATAGGGATACGATAAAACGGAAGAAAGTAAATTTTGATTCCAAGAGGCAGGAAGGCTAATGGAGAATGAAGGATGTGTATTGAATTCATTGATATAAAAGATGCATGTCCTAGTGACTACTTTCCCCTACCAAGGAACGATACATTGACCAATGCAACAAAGGTGACATCCCAAAGAGGCGACATCCCAAAGATTGATAAATAAGATCTTTGAGCATCTTAGTGGGAAGACTATAGAAGTCCATGAAAATGATATGTTAATCAAGAGCCTCGATAAGGTACATCACATCGAGCATTCTCATGAGGCGTTTGAGGTGTTAAGGCACCACAAGATGATATTGAATCTGAATTAATAAGCCTTCAGTATAGGATCAGGAATTTTTTTGGGTTTTACGGTCTCTAAACATGGAAATTAAGTACAACCCAGATAGGAGCAGAGCAATCCTTGACACGGAACTTCCAGGTGTTGACATAACCAAATAACGGAAAGTTACTACATCTATACTTGGCTGTATTTGACACAGCTTTGAGTGTCGTCCTCGTGAAAGAGTAAAACAAGGTTCAGAAACCCATCTGTTACGTGAGGAAGGTCTTGTATGAGACAGAGTAACCACAATAAATCACCAAGCACTCGCTGACTTCGTGGTTGAATACACCATTGACAACCAAGAAGTCGGGGGGGCAAGAGGTAGTACCCGAGGAGGGCAAAGGATTAGAGAAGGAGAATCCAGAAGCGGTACTCAAGAAGTATTGGATCAATTTTGAATTTTGATGGAGAATCAAAAACTAAATTAAGTGGGAACATACCCCGATGGGTTCATGATTCCCCAACGACAAACAATAAGGTTGAACGCAAAGCCATGATAGCCATACTTGGTTTAGCTGGAGCCCTGAGGGTCAAACCCTTAAAGTCTGTGGAGACTCAAGATCAGTAGTACCAAAAGTGAATGGTGAGTTCGAGGCCAGGGCTGGAACCATGACAAAATACTTGAGACTTGACCCAATTCAATGAGTGTTATGGGGGAGGAAAGGTAAAGGCTGATGTCCTATCTATGTTTGCCTCCTCAGAGATAGAGAATTATGTTGGAAGTTCTCACTTCCAAGTCTTGGAGACCCGAAACGTTGATAGAAAAGATGATAACACCTGTAGGCATGAAAAGCCGTTCGATAGATCCTACAAAGGCTCACCAGGAAACTGGTTGGTTACCCGACAATGCCTTGGAGGCACAAAAGTTGTAAATAAGAACACTGAGACCTCAAAACGCGAATATAGCCTTGAAAGAAACTCATAAGAAAATCTGTGGGCAACACTCGGGGGGGGGGGGACGCTTGCCCAAAAGATGACCCGATTTGGATTCTACTAGCCAGGCATGATGGCTGATGCCAGAAGTTATGTGCGATCGATATCCAAAAACACGTAACTATTGATCAATCCCCTGAAATGTTGAAAACCATCAGTTCCACCATTCCCAAAGGCAAATGCCCAAAGGAAGTTCCTGATAATTGCAATTGATACTTCCATGAAGTAGACTGAGGCCAAACCCCGAGCCTGGATAACCATTAAGTAAATGACACAATTCCTGTGGGAAAGTGTGATACGTGGATATGGACTTCCACCAATCCTTGTAGCCAGAAATGGATGACAATTCAAAAACGTGGCTTTTACAAGATGGAATTGTTTGAAAGAAATGTGGTGCCTAGACTTGGCACACCCCAAACCTCAAGGTTTATCGTATCTGCGCATCCGGTTAAGACACTCCACCTGATCAGACTAAGTAGAAATAAAGTTTGATGAAACCACAAGCTTCTAGCTTTAAGGAATTGAAGGCTCGAAAAGGCCACGTTCAATGTAATTGAAGGCTCGAATAGGCCATGTTCCATACAATTGAAGGCTCGAATAGGCCACGTTCAATGTAATTGAAGGCTCGAAAAGGCCATGTTCAATGTAATTGAAGGCTCGAATAGGCCGCGTTCAATGTAATTGAAAGCTCATCAAGTGAACAGTCGAACTAGGAGAATTTGATGTTAAGTACAAGCCTAGGACGACCATCAAGCCCATGCTCTAGCTGACTTCGTGGTTGAATATACCATTGACAACCAAGAAGTCGGGGGGCAGGAGGTAATAGACCAGGAAGATTAGCAAGGTGAGAAGCCCCTGGAAGAGAAGAAGGAGTATTGGATGCTCTATTTTGATGGGGCATCAAAAAAAAACCAATGGTACAGGTTTAGTTCTGCAAATCCCCGATGGGTTCGCAGTCGCGTATGCCTTGAAGTTGGACTTCCAAACAACCTACAACGAGACAGAGTATGAAGCTCTGATGGCGGCCTTGGATTGACAATAGCCCTGAGGGTGAAGAACCTGAAAGTCTGTGGAGACTCAAAGCTAGTAATCTCACAAGTCGATGGAGAGTTTGAGGCTAGAGAAAAGAATATGGCCAAATACTTGAGGATTGTGAAAGCTACGATAGCCCAGTTCGACGAGTGTTACGTTGAGTATATCCCAAGGGAGGAGAATACAAATGCTGATGCCTTATTTCAGTATACTTCTTCAGAGGTCGAGACCCATTCTGGGAGCGTCTACCTCCAAGTTCTGAGAACCCCTACAATTGATTCTAAGCTTATTGCTCCTATCGGGATAGGAGGATACTGGATAGATCGTATCAAAGCATACCTTTAGAATGACTGGTTTCCAAACGATTCCACGGAGGCAGGGAAGCTAGCTGTAAGGAACAGAAGGCTCGAAGAAGCCACGTTCCACCCGACTGAAGGCTCGTGAAGGCCCCACTTCGTCCAACCAAATGCCACGTACCATATATTTGAAGGCTCCAAAAATGCGAGAAATAAGTTAAAACAATACTTGTAAGGAGTTAGAGCTCGAAACAAGCTTCGATTCGATATATTGTAAGCTCAAATCTGAGCAAAGAGCAAAAAGATATGGATTTTTCAATACTCGTGGAATGAGCTGGCCTAATAATCGAGTTAGAGGACAAAAGTGTGACCTAAATCCATGTCTTCAGGGGCTGAAATTTTAATTCACGATTGACCTCCTCTAGGTCTCAGAGGTAAGGTAATGATTACCCAAGACCTAGGACGAACGAGGCTTTAAAAAGACTTCAATCGAGGTCATAGAAGGAGGTCACACACCCCGCGACCAATGTAAATTGAAGGCCTTACACGACCTCAATCCAGGTCATGGGTTGAGCTCGTAAGCCTCACGATCAGCCTAAATTGAAGGCCTTACACGACCTCAATCCAGGTCATGGGTTGAGCTCGTAAGCCTTACAATCAACCTAAATTGAAGGCCTTACACGACCTCAATCCAGGTCGTGGATTGAGCTCATAAGCCTCACGACCAAGCCTTAGAGCTGAGAAGACCCCAGACCTGGACAATTTGAGGGTTTAGTTAGACCTCAATTCAGGTCTATCAAAGTTTGGACCCCCACACAAATTACAAGAAAATATTATTATTTAATAATAATTTATAAAAAATTATTATTATTTAATAATAAAATCCAATCGGACCTTATTCAAGCAAAATTTTATCCGGGTAGAACAACCCTGATTCGGGTATAAAAGTTATTCAAAATTTGAATAACATAAATAATATTATTAAAAAAAAAAGCTTCACGACCTCAAATGAGGTCGGAGATCGACCTCGGAAAAGTCACGACCAGCCTTCAAATGGAGCCTTACACGACCTAATATGAGGTCCAAATTTCACCTCGTGAAGTCTACGACCACCACCCAATCAAGGCCTTGGACGACCTGAGATGAGGTTGTATGTGACCTCGAACAAAGTCACGATCAGGGACAAATTGTGGGCTTGGATGAACTCAATTGAGGTCTTGTGAAAAAGTGCAATTTAGTACCCCTACTTTTGCTATGTTCACAAAAAGAGTCCATGAAAAATTATGAAATAATCCCCCTAAAATGCATGTGTGCACAAATTCAATATTTTTGATTAAAATTTTCGAATTTTATTCAAGCGAAATTTTATCCGGGTAGGACACCCCTGATTTGGGAAAAAACGTTATTCAAAATTTGAATAAAATAAATAATATTATTCAATAATATTATTAAAAAAAAGAAAAAAAAACACGGATCACGACCTCGAATGAGATCACATAGTGACCTCGACAAATCTACGACCTCCGCCAAAAATGGAGCTTGGACGACCTCACGTGAGGTCGCAGTTGTCCTCTAAAAAGCCACGACCTGCTCCACAAATGAAGCAAAATAACGACCTCAAATGAGGTAAGTTGGAAAAGTACGGTTTAGTACCCAAAACTTTGTAGAGTTAACATATTGATCCCTCAAGTTTATAATAAGAAAAATACCCGTGGGTACATAAACATTTCCTAAATTATTAGGAACAATTAAGAAAAATACCCGTGGGTACATTAAAAATTCCTAAATTATTGGGAATAATTACGAAAAATACCTGTGGGTACTATAAAATTCCTAAATTATTAGGAATAATTACGAAAAATACATGTGGGTACAAGAAAATTCCTAAAATATTAGAAACAATTAATAAAAATACTTGTGGGTACCAGAAAATTCTTAAAATATTAGGAATAAATAAGAAAAATACCTGTAGGTACAAGGAAATTCCTAAAATATTAGGAAAAAATAAGAAAAATACCCGTGGCCGTGGGTACTAGAAAATTCCTAAAATATTATGAATAAATAAGAAAAATACTTGTGAGTACACGAAAATTCCTAAAAAATTAGGAAAAGTACAGAACAATAAGAGGAAAATTACAAAAATATTTTCTTGAAAATTGAGCAATAATTTATGCTAATAATGCATAAAAACTCTATGAAAGTGCCGAAATTGCTAAAAGCAAGCACAAGTTAAAGCCTCGAATACGGCCAATCGTCGTAAATGTGTAGGTCGCTCCACACTTTACAATAAGGCGATATATGTGAAACACTAGTGTAAACCAAAATCCCCATATAAGGGTAGGAAAATTAAGAAGTCCCGGGTAAGGGATAAAAATGACCCAAAGTCTCGATTAAGGCAAATATAACTTCTACGAAAACCTGATCAGTTTTCCTAGAAGTTGGGGGGCAAATGATATGGGCTGAAAGTAAGCCCTAAAGACACAATTAATGTTGCAATAATTAGACCTAGCTTGATCCAGATACGAAGCCCATTAATGAGGCTCAAAACCCTAATTAAATAATAAATTTGTGGCTAATAAGTCAACCAAATAAAAGACTCTGTTATTGAGTCCAAAAAGAAACCAAATCATCCATGGAGTAGCCTCCAAGGCATACAACTCCTATAGTTATCCACATCCCTCATGGAAGGATCTAGAATTGGGCCTAAAGTGGGTAACTTGCCCACTAAGTTACCAAACCCTACCCTAACTCTATGGCTTCTCAAGCCTATATAAAGGGTCTGACCCCTCATTCTCAAAGAGGAGCATTTTTTAACACAGCTCCATACGCATCCACCACGTTTTAGGCTTAATCCGCGAATAAGGACATGCAAGCCACTACGTTACTACGCCGCGAGGGCGCATCAAGCCACGTAGGCAATAACAGAACTACATTTTGGCTTGATTCTTGATATTCATCAAGGTACGTAGGCATCTTGTTAGGACCGAGTTAGTCCCCGACGACAAGAGCAGCCACCATTAAAACTCGAAACTCTCAATCCCTAGCAATCAATACACGAATTAATTACACCCTACATTTAATTCCACAACAGTACCTATTTTTTGGTACTTCGTGAATTTACTTATTTGCCCTTCATTATAAAGAAAAATAAACACACTTAAATAAATAATAACATAATATAATTAATGGTAATTAGTCAATTACCTTTTTCACATTTAGTTGAAGATATTACCTTTTATAAACTCCCAAAAATATATACCTGAAAATGTCACACCATAATTTTCAAGACAAATATAACACCTAAAATAAATAATAACATAATGTAATTAATGGTAATTAGTTAATTAACATAATAAAATTAATGGTAATTAGTTGATTTTCTTTTTCACATTAACATAATAAAATTAATGATAATTAGTCAATTGCTTTTTTCACATTTACTTTTAGTTGAAGATATTACCTTTTATAAATACCTAACAACATCAATCAATCATTATTTCAAAAAAAAACATCAATCAATCATTAATATTTCCTTTCGAATTAAAACATGTTACCATTTTAATTTAATACAAATCTTACAATCATTAATATATACCCGAAAATATCACATCATAATTTTCAAGAAAAATATAACACCTAAAATAAATAATAACATAATATAATTAATGGTAATTAGTCGATTGTCTTCTTCACATTAACATAATAAAATTAAAGTTAATTAGTCGATTGCCTTTTTCACATTTAATTTTAGTTGAAGATATTACCTTTTATAAATACCTAAAAACAGATTATTAATATTTATTTTCGAATTAAAACACGTTACCATTTTAATTTAAAACAAATCTTACAATCATTAATATATACCCAAAAATATCACACCATAATTTTCAAGAAAAATATAATCCGAAAAAATCACACCATATTTTTCAATTATTAATAAAATATATTAAAAATCATTTACGTTATTTATAATAAGGAAACATTAGTATAATCCGTAAATATGAATATATTAAATTATATCAAATTAAAATTAAAAAAATTATTAAAATTAATAATTATATAAAAACTTAATTTCAATATTAAATAAAATTTATAACATAATGCAAGAAACCCGTGCACTGCATGGGTTATAAGGTAGTTATTATATTAAAGTTGAAACATTGAAAATTTTATCGATTTGGTTTAGGTATAGTTATCTTAATTAATAAATAAAAAATAATACAATTAATGTTAAGTAGCCGATTGCCTTTTCTAATTAAAATACGTATCTATACTACTTTATTAAAGCCGAAAAATTGAAAGTTTGTCAGTTTGGTTATCCTGATTATTAAAATAAATAATAAAATCATATAATTAATGGTAATTAGCCAATTGCCTTTTTCACATTTACTTTTAGTTGAAAATATTAACTTTTATAAACACCTAAAAAGATCAATCGTTTCATATCTTTCGATCATTAATATTTCATTTCGAATTAAAACACGTTACCTTTTTAATTTTAAACAAATTTTACAATCATTAATATATACCCAAAAATATCACACCATAATTTTCAAGAAAAATATAGCACCTAAAATAAATAATAACATAATATAATTAGGGTAATTAGTCGATTGCATTTTTCACATTTAATTTTAGTTGAAGATATTACCTTTTATAAACACCTAAAAAGATCAATCGTATCATATTTTTCAATCATCTTTCAGTCATTAATATTTCCTTTCTAATTAAAACACGTCACCTTTTTTAATTTACAACAAATCTTACAATATATACCCGAAAATATCACATCATATTTTGCAATTATTAATAAAATATATTAAAAATCGTGTACATTGTTTATAATAAGAAAATATTAGTATAATCCGTAAACATAAGTATATTAAATTATATCAAATTAAAATTAAAAAAAAATTAAAAATAATGATTATATAAAAACATAATTATAATATTAAATAAAATTATAACATTATATAAAAAACTCGTGCATTACACGGGTTATAAGCTAGTATTACCAAATTACCACATTGGATATCAGTTAACTATTACTCCCTCCGTCCCTTTTGATTCTTAACATTTCACTTTTTCAAAACTTTCTGGCACGCATTTTAAGGTGCATTTTAAGGATAGTTAAATAACTTTTTTTTAAAATTTTCTTTTTCTGTATAAAAATTTAAACATTAAATTTTTATACAGAAAAAGAAAATTTTAAAAAAACGTTATTTAATTATCCTTAAAATGCACCTTAAAATGCGTGCCAGAAAGTTTTGAAAAAGTGAAATGTTAAGAATCAAAAGGGACGGAGGGAGTATTATGCGAAGATTAAAGTTCATTGGTTAAATGAAAAAAAAAACATAAACTTGATGTTTGAGCACCTCGCAAGTTGCAACCAACGTTGTCATTAGCTTCCTGTTAGGGGTGTTTGGGAACTTATTTTCAGAATAAGTCAATTTATTTTAAATTGAAAGTTAAGATTCCTGACTTTCCAACTTATTTTTCAACTTATTTTTGCAACTTATTGAATATCAAACATACATTAAAAATACTTGTATAAAAAAATTATTAAAATATAAAAAATTTTATCCGAAAATAAGTCCATAAATCCTTAATATAAGATGAGGCAAACAGGCCATTAGAACCCTTCTTCCACAATGAGTTCCAATGTTACGGTACAACTCTGCATTAGAATTTACCGAAGTTGTTTTAATTTTATATTTTTATGTGCTCCTTCCCATACTCCGAGTTAAATATAATATAAGTTCCTAAAAGTATCTCCAATGAAAAAATTTCTTAGTAAAAATATCTTACGTGTTACCTATTTTACATCTATACTTCTATACTATTTATACTATACTATACTTACTATACTATAATAAGCAAAAGGGATATAATTTGTAGTTGGTTATCCCCTCTTTTTGGTTATCATTTTTTTTGGTTATCCCACTATTTAAAAAAGAAAATGTATTTTATCAAAAAAAAAAAGAAAAAAGAAAATGTATTAGTAGCTTTCAATTCAATGACTGACTCGTATTAGTGTGTGGCATGAACATACCGAAGTAATCGGACCCGTCCTGGATGGAAACTCAGGTCAATTAGACTTGAGCTTTTTTCAACTTCTAATAACTGGTTTTATCTATTATTGTTAAGATGTTAAAATTGTAAAGCACTATAGCACATATTTCTAATTACCCCTCAATGTAAGTGAAAACGTGAATCCTTAGAAATTTACTTTTTAAGTAGGATCATGGAGTTGGACTAAAAATAATGATATTTAGTCATAAAATATTAAAATGGATTACTTTTTAATATAAATTTGTGAGACATGTGTTTTGCTTTCTTATGTTTGGTCTAATTTTCCTTCATTCATAATATTAGTTCATTTGTACTTTCTAATAAAACATAAATATCCTCACTTCACCTAAATACACCGTCAACAATGTATATTTCAGATTTGTTATTAAACTTTTATTAGTAGAGTTCTCCAAATTCATCTTCAAAAGTCATAGAACTGTTAGAATATGATATTCAGGATGTGTTAGAAACTTAGAATACATTAGAGGCAGATAAGTGTATCAAAATAATTGTTAACTTTATCATAATTTAAATATGAGGCTCAGTCGTAGCCATCAGCTACAAATCCAACCAACAATGTTGTGGCATCTTTGCCAAATGTTTCTTTTCAACCACTCTTCTATTTAGATATTCTGCAACAAAAACACATACACAATACACTTTAAATGAATAAATTTAAAATAAAATAACCAAAACATAATTTTAGATAAAATTCTAAGAGAAAATGACCAAAATATTCAATTTTGAGACAAAGTGGCCCAAAATACTGAAAAGCGGGAATGTGGCCCTTTTTACTGACTGAAGACGGACCATCGTCTTCCGTATCTTCTTGTAACACGGAACACAGTATTCCGTATCTCTATCCAATTAAATTACCCACACAACCGTAACTCACACAACCGTAACTCAATGAAGTTTCACAAATACACCCAATTAGATTTTACAGATATACCCAATTAGATTTCAGCAACGGTTCCAGGAAAACTTAACAAGAAAATCACCATCGCTGCAACTTAATCTCAGAGGTATGCGTTAATCTCTATATTTTGTTTGTTAATTAGGGGTTTTAGATGTGTTATTGTACCAATGATTCCTTTGTTATTTGCTCCATCTGGATTGTCTTAGATTGTATTTCAAAGTAAGGATTGTATAATAATCTCACCTTTATGGAGTCTGTTTATTGTCGTTAATTACATTTGAAGCAAAGAAGGCTCCAGGGCTGAGTTTCTCAGGTCAATTACTTTTGAACATAGAATGCTTGAGGACAGTGTATTAGTCAACACTAGTGTCTGGTTAACTCATTGACATTCCATTCTGAGTAGATATATTTATAATATTGCTTTATGTTAACTCGAATAACTTGTAGAAGGGGGGGTTGAATACAAGTTATATAATCGTGTCTGATTTTTTCTTGATTATATGAACAAGAATAAACGAATGAATCAAACTCTGTTTGTATTAATAAGATCAAATACAAACTCTACCAAAGGTGTACAAATACCTTTAGCAGCTGCTGACAAAATAAATTTCTCTCTGTTTGCACTCTCGTATACTTACGATTACAAACCTCACGAACTGAACACTTTTTACAATGATATAGAGAGAGTATTTATAATGCTACCTATCAACTAATCACAGAAAGATGACAATGTTCTGCCGTCCAGTTGATATTTTCCATCAATAGAAAATTCTTCCCTTCATAATATCTTCTTGCTTGTTCCTCAAACAAAGATCCTGTTTTATAGCACTTGCCAGTTTCTGTAGCATCCATAATGATATCATCAGTAACACGACTGATATCAGGATTTCATCTTGCATCAAGATCTAACCATCCTATCAGTACTTGATCAGTATTTGACTTGATGTATCAGGATTCGATCTCAGTTCCTGACATGTAGTACTCGATGCACTGTTCATTCTTGACTAAACTTTATAGATAACTGTCTAACACATATTTCCTATACAAAGTGCTAAATCCTTTATAAGATCAGGATATACAAGAAGTATAAGTAAAATTCTATTCTTAACATCACAACTCATGAATTATTCCTAACAATCTCCCCCTATTTATGCTTTTAAAATCTGAAGCATAAATCTGAGTTGTTGATGTCAAAACATATAATAATACAATCAGAATAGAATTTATGAATTCAAAAAAATCATGAAGTTAAGTACCTCCTCTTTCAGATATAGACATAGTATCCAGTACTTAGACGAAAGAATTCAACTATTTGATGCTTCTTTTCCTTTACCACTTCCATGATGAGATTCACCTTTGTCACTGTCTTTATCTCCCCTACCAGTTCTTCTTTTATCTACCTTAGTCTGTTGTTGTTGTTGTCTTTGAAATGTCTTTATCTCCCCATTTTTGACATCAGCAACATTAATTCCAAGAGATTCAGTAACAGAACAAATGAGATTCATCAGAACTGCTTGATTTTCCATAATAGTGACTTGGTTATCTTCAAGTGTTTGAAGTCTTGATTGAATTTCAACTTGAGATTTCTGAATATCTTGTAGAATTTCATAATTGACTTCAATGTTGGAAGTGTTTGGAATATCTTCAGATTCAAGTCTTGTAGAAGAAGTTGCCTGTGTAGAATGATATTCAAGTAATAAAACTCGATTAGAGTTACAAACATCTTCATCTTTCTGATCTGAAGCTGCAATATGATCATCTTGTCCTTCACCAGTATTCTGTGTACTAACATCTATAAATCCTGACGCCTCCTTAGATTGATCAGATAATGTTGATGTCTCAATTCTGGTTGATATTGGTAGTACAAACAAAGGAATACTTGGATCATTAGAAATATCTTCTGGTACTGATGGTGTAGAAGTTTGTCTTAGCCTTTCACCTCTTCTGTTTATAATTCCTGCAAGCCTTTCTTTTTGCTTCTGAGCTTTAACTTCTGGCTTTGAATTGTGCTTTGCTAAGTCATTCTTCTCATACATCTTGATAAAAGAATAAGTACCAGCATCCATACCAAGATTATTAGACCAAGATTCAGGAAATACCTGATCCCAGAAATCAAACGATGGTTTCCTAATTTTCTCTCCCTCACTATGGAGTTGATCATCCATACCCTTATTCTCACTTTGACTATCTAAAGTCAACACTCTTTCTACCTCTCCTTTTGCCTGGTCAGGAGCCAGCCGCTCTGATTGTGGATCAATATCCATCTTTTCAAGTGTATCACTCAAATTTGGATAAGTGCTCTCATGACCTACAAAAAAATAGAGTTTAGAAGAAGTTTTTATACCTGAACTCACATGGAGAGAGGGTTCCTCATTTGGCATGGGGCTTGAGGTTTTCTCCAAGGAGTGAGCTGCTATAATCTCTAAACCCTTACAATCATCTTCTTTCCTTCCAGAGACTACAGGCTCCAGTATACCACTTTCAAGTTCTTTACTAGACTCTGATGTCTTCAGTAATACTTCATTAGACACCATAGTTAGTACATCACTGTCTTTAAGTGTTGTTTGCTGAGACTCACCCTCAAGGTGGATAGACTCTGACTGAATAATATTTGTTTGATCTTCAAGAAAATCAGTCAAAGTTATTCCTCCCATATCATAGGGTTTCTCACTTGCAATTTCAGTCATCATAGAAGACCTTTCAACATCAGCTATCACAGCTCCTGAGTCATCCAACCTCTGACTAGATGGTTCTTGTGTTGCAGTGACTGTGATCTGATCTTTCCTACTATCCACCACTGGTGCAATAGTATCTTCTGTTTACTGCATTCCTCTATCTACTTCCTCCTGTTGTTCACCTTGAGCTGAAGCATCTTCAATAATGACATCTTTGTCAAATAAATATGCATGAAGTGATTGAAGTGCAACATGCTTCGAGAGTCCAAATTTCCTGACCAATTATCTTCTGACAGATACATAGAAATACATCTTCATTAAGTCAAGTCTTTGATGTAGAAGTCCATATTCATCTGGAAATAAAAGTTTTGGTACTCTTTCAACCAAAAAATCTAGAACAGGCCTTGACAACTTCACATTGAGAGAAATTAGTCCCATAGCCAGTCTGTATGATAATGTAGTTTCCCATGAAGAATCAATATCCAGGTCTCTATGGTCATTTGCTGACTTGATTGTTGGTTCATTTGTAGAGACCTGCATGATATTAGTTGGACTAGACTCTGTGTGTGTAGGTGACAATTGAATCTTTCTCCTTGTTCTCCTGGTATAGTGAACAAAAGCATTATTGTGGTGTAAACAAGGCTTCCCCTTATGCCCTAGAAATAAACTACTCACACATGCTATTAATAGAAACGACAAAAATATTTAAACAAGACATATAAAACATATATTAATAAACAAGATAAAATTTAGGAGTACCTCAAATTTACAATAGAACGGAGAATTAAGCCAAATTGTACACAAAAGAGAAGAAAGAAAATCAAGCCCCTAGCTCCTAGAAAACATGCATTAGCCGGATTAGATGAGATAGATATGGTAAATGAATTGATGTAAAGTGGTATGCAGTGTATTTATGTCTATCTACTTTTCTAATCTCCCCCCGGCTGAATGAACCAAATGCAAGTTTTTATTGCCCTTTTTGTTTTCTTTTCAAACTCTTCTGCACTGTTTTTTTCCAAGTTTTCTGCTTTTCTTTTCAAAGATGTCTGCTCTTTTTTTTTTCAAAGACTGCTCCGTAATTTGTTGCCTGTCTTCTCCGTGCTGTACTCCTGCATTTGCTGATTTCTTCTTCTTTTTTTTTTTCAACTTTTCAAATCTTAAAGTCTTAACTTTTTGCTTTTCACTTTTTCACTTTATCTAAAATTCGAAATTTCATTTATTCCTCAGATTTCGAGCTGCTCCAATCCGATTTTTGCTTATTTAATTCCTCTGAATTGAAGATAATTTCATAAGCTTCGCGTGGACTGTAAGATCGTCCAAATCTGACTCCTACAACTCCGGATATGAATTAAATACTGTAGGAAGTGGGTGTAGCTCAATAAATCCGAATTTCTTCCATTTTTAGCTCCAAAATAGCTCTTTAAGCTCAAATTCTTCCAAACTTAGAGATTCTTGTCTCCTGAAATAAAACATTAAAATTAATTAAATAAATATCCAAATTAATGCAAAATGCAATTAAATATGGGAATAAAATTATCTAAAAAATATATAAAAATATATCCTATCAAACATCCCCACACTAAGCATTTGCACGTCCTCGGGTAAATAAGCGAAATAAAAACTAAATTCTAACTAATATCATTTTCGTAGATGACACTATTGCACTGAGCACGTGCAACAAGCCGTTAAACCCCTAGGCAGCCCTAGTAGGACGAGTTTTGTCTCGTGAGGGTTTATAGTGAATTTACCCACAAAATCCATTTTTTTCTGTCAAGTCTCAAGTATGCAACCTATCATAGTACTCCACACCAGTAAATGTCAATTGCACAATATTGAAAGTCTGTTCACTTACACATCATATGCACAAGACTATCCAAGTAAGCACACAGTCTAGATAGACAAAAAGATCATGAAATATATATCAATGCCGCATTCAATGAGTAATATGCTATGGATAGAAAATCTCACATAACTCTCAAATCACACAAGTGTATAGGTGAAGTGTATTCGCTCAAGTTCAATCAATCAAGTCATGTGCTACCATATGCTTGGTTGTCCACCAAATCTCCACTACTTTGTATACATGCATGCACAAATCAAAAGGTCTTTGTTAAAGGTTGTAACGTGGCTAAGGTGAAGGGTAGGGAATCAAGAAAAAGGCTAAGAAGTGGCTAACTTGACAAACTAATAGAGCACAGTGTTCATTTCTAATTAAAGCACTCAACATGAAATTTCGATCATGTAAAAGGTGATCAGACTCTCACAAGCATTAAACCCTAAGCACATATTGCCATGTACTTTTCCATTTTCATATTGCACAAACCAATGAACACAACTCTACTTGACCATTTTTTATTCTTTATATATATATATATATTCTCTTTTTTTCCTTTTTTTTTTTTTTTAAATATTCCCACCCAATTTTCACATTTTAACAAAGAAATCCCCACACTATGCACTCACGAACCCCAAAATGAATCAAAATGCTCTACTAGTAAATCAAGAGAAGAATAAACAAGTAGGCTCAAGAATTTTGATTGGTGATACACAAAAATAAAAATAACGGGTATAAAGCTCAAAGGGGTTCACTAGGGATAAATGATTCAAGGTTACTGTTTGGATAAATACGGTTAATCCTAGTGCCTTTATCATTTTTATGCATACAGATATCATGTAATCTCAAAATGGTTTAAAGCAAGTTCTAGAGCAACATGCCAAATGATGAACAACACACCACAATAAAATTTGATTGATATAAAATGTACCAATCATAAACAAGGCTCAACTCTTACTACACTTGTGCAAAATTATCAACAGATCTGACTCTTTATGGCCGCGATGGATCAATGCAACAGCCCTTAAGCATCAAAAATTCTGGACTATGGATATCATTTCTGATTGCTCCTGGATTTGGAGGAGAATTTTACAGCTTAGACCTTTGGCGCGTCAATTCTTGTATTACAGGATCGGTGATGGGCAGAAAATTTCTATTTGGTTCGACCCATGGTGGAACTCCTGCTGTTTGGCTACCTATAAGAATGATCCTATTATTTCTCAGGCCTCTTCTACGCACCACGCTGTCATTCATGAGTTGATCGCTTCAGGGGCATGGACCTTACCTCGTCCTAACAGTAGACACCACCATATTAGTCCAGTCCTTGATAATTGGCTGGCCAATTTCAATGACCCTGCTTTCGACTTAACCAAACCAGATGTAATTACCTGGGAAGATCGTCCTATTGGTAAAACAAAAATAGTGCACATCTGGGATTCAATTCGTCACAATATGCCCACAGTTTCTTGGCATAAAGCAGTTTGGCATAAACTGGCGGTTTCTAGGTACTCTCATCACCTTTGGCTGGTATGCCATGGAAGACTTAACACCCTACAACGGCTTGATTCTTTCGGTTTGCAAGTCAATGACTGCTGCTACTTGTGTGTAGGTGGCCGTGAATCTCTTGATCACCTTTTCTTGCATTGCCCGTATAGCAATCAAATCTTAGCCAAGCTGGGGACTTCTCTAAACCTGCCTTACCAAGCCACCTCTTGGCTAGAGTTGCTGCTCTCCTGGCTCAACATCCAGGATCCTCTTCTTCGTCACCTAGGATTGCTATCTCTTCAAATAGTTGCATATCATCTGTGGAGGGAGCGCAACTCCAGAGCACACAACAAGGGTATTCTTTTTCCAGATAAGCTGAGTACAGGTATCCTTACAGACATTAAAACGAGAGTTTCTAACTCCGCTTGGTTTCTCAAACGAGCTTGTACCAATTCTTTTAGTAGTTGGATTATTAGTTGATTTCTTCCAATTTCTTTTCATAGATTTCTTCTTTTAGACATCTCTATGGTTTGTTATAGAGCATGGGTAAACCCCTTGTAATCTTTTCTTTCTTTTATATACACAATTTAGCAAAAAAAAAAAAAGATTTATCCTGAGAAGACTCAAGAGGTGTAGACATAGAAGTGATCTTGGGATGAGATCCTTTTTCAATAGACACAGTCTTTTGAGAGACAGTATCCAATAACTGTTTTCCCTTTTTAAGTACTACAGTCTTTTGAGAAACTGCAGCATGGTTGTGACTAGGTGCTTCATCTCTTTGTCCTAGCTTAGAAAGTCGAATTGCAGCCTTCAATTCCTCTCTCTCAGCAAGAGATATATTATCATCATCTTCACTAGAACTACTGCTACTACTTGACACAACAAATCTTCTCTTCCTTACAACTGATGTCTTTTGAGAAACACCAGAGGTTGGTTTCTTTGAAACAATAGGCTGTGGATTAAAACTTTGTTCTTGAATTGTTTCAGAGACTATAATGTTTTGGGCTACTTGGGTAGACACAGGTGGGTTCTCCTCCAAATGAGATTCCTGAGCCATTTCACCACAGAAGAAAGAAGAATTGTAGAGAGTAGGAAGATGAGTTTTAAGAATTACCTGAACATGATGTGGATAATGAATTGCAGGTATTTCATCTAGATTCTTTTCATTGTCCTTCTTTGTAATGTCAGAGAAAATTCTCTTTTGCTGTACATAAGAAGAAACACAATGTTCTCTACCAAATCTAGCTTCAACAGCAGGAATAAAATGGTTAATAAACAATTGTATAAATCTATGATAATAAACCATTGTCCTGTTTTGATCTCTTAAACCAAGTTTAATACACATCTGACTTAAGATAATGTGACCAATGTTAACTACTCTGTCATAAAGCAAACTGTAAGCAATTTGTGAAGTAACAGAAGTAATTTGATTAGAAGAACTACATTTACCAGTAAAGCATTTAGCTAATTTGATCAAAGAAGAAAGACCACTCTTTCCTAAGATAATATCATCTTAACTGGCTCATGTTATCTAAAGGTCCATTATAACCTAATGCAGATAACTTAGTTCTAACATCATCATCAGATGGTACATTCTCATAAATCAAACTAATAGGTAAGTGAAGTACTGAATTTACAACAGATTCAGTAATATCAAAAGAATCTTGTCCTAAGTGTAGAACAATCGTACCTGATTGACTCTGAGTAGAATCAATTACCTCAGCATTCTCCCAGGCTTGTGTAACAGCTGCTTGATTAATTTGTGGAGATGCTGTCAATGCATAACTTAATGGTCCATATTCCAGAAAGTCCATGATTGGATGAAAATCAGATGACACTCCTTCCTTGTTGGTGATAGCTGCTACATGATTGTTTGTCATAAAATCGAAGTCACCAAACTTGAAGGCTACTGATTTAGGTAATCTTCTCTGAGCTGCCATTTTTAATCTGAAAAGAACTTGAAAAATTCTTGAAATGGATTAGTGATTTTGAAAACTCGAGAGTGTTTTTACTTTAGAGAATATGAAATTAGAGAAAGCAATTACACGATTAGAGTTTCAAAACAAATATATTTCACAAATCTTTCAAACCACTATCCCACATCAACACATAGATTGACAGGTGTCAGTCCCTGAATAATTCGGTTATCCACGATTTTTGGAAAATAAAATCCAAAATTGATTTTCATGAAATAAATCAGGGTATTATCAAGATAAAAAATCAATACTGATCAGCTTCATTTTCCTGTTGTGACCTCCATCAAAGTAATCACAAAATGCAATGTGATTTAAAAATAATAATTCTCAAATCCTGATGATCACACTTGAAATCCTGATCAATATCATCCTGATTCTAGAGACTTAATATGGAGTTTCCACGTGGCATTTTTCTTTTATCTGAAAAAGAAATAAACAATTAATCTGAACAAAATCAATTGGTTAGATATATTCGACATTTCTTGAAAATACAAGAAATAAAGTCACACGCGATAATTAGCATTTGACTTCATTGATAGTTCTAAGTGACTGTCCAACTTCTTACGTCTTTCTATAAAAGAAACAGACGTCTTATGCCATTCTCCATAAACCTTTCAATTTCTTTTCTTCTCAACAATGCTTTTCAAACCAAAATTCCATTCAAACCCATTCTTTAGATTTTTCACAATCGATGAACATCCTGTTCTTGATCATCTCTTTGAAAAGACGACTTTTCTCATCGAACTAATCATGGATGAATTAGTTTCAGATAATATCCAGAGGTTTCTCCTAGAACATCCATCTGTTGGATACAATCTTCCCCTAACCTCCTCAAAACTTGAGGATGAAGAATTTGGCCTAGAGTCTGAGGTTGATCTTGATGGGGATGCTATACATTTCAGTTAGCTACTCTCATTCAAGTCGCCCAGACAAGGAATCCAAGAGCAGACGAAGCTGTTCAAATCCCCTGATGGATTTCTTGAGATGCTCCTTGTCCTATACCTCAGAATTCATTTCATTAGACAAGTATAGGATTATCAGTAGAAGTTAGACAAAAAGATGTTGTATTTCATTTCCATGTATGTAATGCTTTCAATTAATGAAAATACAATTTCTTGTTATCTACTTGTCTTTTGATTATTCAATGATGTATAAATTATCAGTATGCAAATATTAAAACTTGCTGGCATAGACTTAACACATCACATTATTAAATTACTACACAAAGTAAACGTCAGGATCTGAAACAATTTTCACAATCCTGATACTGACACAATACTGATGACGTCAGCATCCTGATAGCAAATCTAATCCTGATGATTATTAACAAGTCTATCATACTGAAATTTATCAAGGCAAAGTTTTATAGCTAAAGCATTTAACAATCAAATATAGATCCTGACAAGAATATCATGTCTATAAGCTAAAAACAACATACCTTGCTACTATTGCAGATGTTAAGGTCTAGAAATTTAACATTCCTAACTCACTTACTAATCTACTGAATGTAGTCTCATCAAGTGGTTTAGTTAGAATATCTGCAAGCTGTTTGTCAGTAGGAACAAAATGAAGTTCCACAGTACCATTCTCAATATGTTCTCTAATAAAATGATACCTGACATCAATGTGCTTAGTCCTTGAATGTTGAACTGGATTTTCTGCAATTTTAATATTACTAGTATTATCACAAAACATAGGAATATTACTAAGTGTCATACCATAATCCATCAACTGATTTCTTATCCAAAGGAGTTGTGCACAACAACTGCCTGCTGCTATGTACTCAGCTTCTGCAGTTGAGGTTGAAACAGATTGTTGCTTCTTGCTTGCCCAAGAAATCAATCTATTTCCCAAGAATTGACATGTACCTGTAGTGCTTTTCCTGTCTATCTTACACCCTGCATAATCAGAGTCTGAATAGCCAATTAGAAAGAAATCAGATTCTCTAGGGTACCACAAACCAAGATTTGGAGTTCCTTTGAGATATCTAAAAATTCTCTTCACATCAATTAAATGAGATTCCTTAGGATCACTTTGGAATCTAGCACATAAACAGGTAGAAAACATTATATCTGGTCTACTTGCAGTTAGATATAACAATGAGCCTATCATGCCTCTATAACTAGTATTATCCACACTTTTTCCCTTAGGATCAGAGTCTAGTTTAGTGGCTGTTGCCATGGGTGTTTTTGCAACTACACAGTCTTGAAAGTCAAACCTTCTTAAAAGATCTTTGATATACTTTGACTGATTAATTAAAATACCAGTCTCAGTCTGTTTGACCTGCAAGCCTAAGAAATAATTTAATTCACCCATCATACTCATCTGATACTTAGACTGCATAAGCTTGCTAAACTTAGCACACAATTTTTCATTAGTAGAGCCAAATATGATATCATCAACATAAATTTGAACTAAAAGCAATTTACCTTTTATCTTTCTAAAGAATAGAGTTTTGTCAATTGTACCTCTTGTGAAGCCATTTCAAGAAGAAATTTAGACAAAGTCTCATACCATGCTCTTGGTGCCTGCTTTAGTCCATAGAGTGCCTTGTCAAGTTTGTAGACATGATTTGGAAACTTTGGATCAACAAATCCAGGTGGCTGTTCCACATACACTTCCTCATCAAGTTTGCCATTTAGAAAAGCACTCTTTACATCCATCTGGTATACCTTGAATTTTGAATGAGCTGCAAATGCAAGAAACATTCTGATTGCTTCCAATCTTGCTACAGGTGCAAAGGTCTCATCATAATCAATGCCTTCTTCCTGAGAATAACCCTTGGCCACCAGTCTTGCTTTGTTTCTTACAATCATACCATATTCATCTAGCTTGTTTCTGAAAACCCATCTTGCACCAACAATAGATCTATCTTTAGGTCTTGGTACCAGTTTCCAGACTTTGTTTCTCTCAAACTCATTTAACTCTTCCTGCATTGCAATTACCCAATCAGGATCCTGTAAGGCTTCTTCAACCTTCTTAGGTTCATTCTTTGAGAGAAAATAACTATACAAGCATTCATTTTGAATTGATCTTCTAGTTCGAACACCACTATTTGGATCACCAATAATCAAAGACCGAAGTATAGTAAGTAGCGAATCGATGCATTGGAATCGAGGCAAGTATACTATTCTCACTTATCATTCAAGTGATGTGAACCCTCTTGTTAATATTTATATGTTCTTTCAAATTGTTTCTTGTAATCATATATACCCTTCATTTCTAGTTTAAATAATGTGATTCTGTTTTGCTGAGCTATACCCTGCTTAGTTAAATCTTATTGCTTTGTTGTCTTTAAATCTTTATATCAATTGTTTCCTTGATCCTTAATCTTCAAATGTTGCTCCCTAAAATGAGAATGGATTAATTAAAGATGATTTTAAAATTTTATGATCGTTTGTCCATTTTCTAATAGGTGGTAGATTAACTCTGCTAGTCTCTCCCCCTAAGTTAGTGGTATCCCTTGTAGAAGAACTCTCTCTGCCTTCAATACCTCTCCTTTGATCAATAGAATCAGTAGATTCCATATTGCTGCTAGTTACTGATCTTTCCTCAGTAGACTCTGAAAAGTTAGTTCCTGATGGAGTAGACTCTGAATAGCTAGTCTGCTCCTGATGATCACTGTGTTCTCTTTGATTTATTTGCTCCCCCTCAACAGTAGCATTCCTTTGAGAATTTGGAGAACCTTCATCATCACTAGAGAATATCTCAGAATTCTTCAGATTTTCAAATTCCAATTTGTCATGGCTTTCATCAGTTTGTAGAATTCCAAATTTTTATCATCAAATGCAACATGAATTGATTCCATAACAATGTGAGTTCTGAGATTATAAACTTTGAAGGCCTTAGATGCTGAATATCCTAGAAAGATTGCTTCATCCGATTTTGCTTCAAATTTTCCAAGTTGTTCTGGATGAACTTTTAGGACATAGCATTTGCATCCAAAGATGTGAAAATATTTCACACTTGGTTTCTTTCCTTTGATCCTCTCATAGGGAGTTTTTCCATGACTATTTACCAAGGTACAGTTTTGAGTGAAACATGCAGTGTTAATAGCTTCTGCCCAAAAGTAGGTTGGAAGTTTTGCATCTGCAAGCATGGTTCTTGCTGCCTCTATGAGAGTCCTGTTCTTTCTTTCCACTACACCATTCTGCTGAGGTGTACCAGGTGCAGAAAACTGTTGAGTGATTCCATTGTCTGCACAATACTCCTCCATTGTAGAATTCTTGAATTCTGTACCATTGTCACTCCTAAGTACTTTGACTTTGTACTTAGTGCTATTCTAAATATTCTTGACAAGTTCAATGATTTGCTGAGGAGCTTCATCCTTCTTGTGTAGAAAGAACACCCATGTAAACCTTGTGAAATCATCCACTATCACTAGAGCATATCTTTTCTTGCTGATAGACATAATGTTTACTGGACCAAACAGATCAAGATGTAGCATGTGAAATGGTTCAGTAATTGAATTTTCAGTCTTTCTCTTGAAAGTGGTTCTTCTTTGCTTTCCAAGCTGACATGCAACACAAAGTCCATCTTGCACATAATTTGCCTGAGGTAGGCCTCTCACCAGATTGTGCTTAACAAGTTGATTAAGCTTCTTGAAGTTGAGATGTGAGAGTTTCTTGTGCCAATTCCAACTTTCATCATTTGTTGCTTTGTTGTAGAGACATCTAACAATTCCTTTAGATGTATCACTTAAGCTGGCTTCATATATGTTACCATGTCTTTGGCTAGTTAGAACAATGTCTCCATTCTGCATATTCAAGATTTTGCATCCTTCTCTGTCAAAGATTGATTTATAACCTTTATCGCCCAGTTGACTTATGCTTAAAAGAGTATGTTTCAAGCCTTCAACCAGTGCTACATTTTCTATGATGACATTCCCCAAAATAATTGAGCCATATCCCGGAGTTTCTCATTTGTTGCCATCTCCAAAAGATATTACTGGGACAGCTTTCCTCTCAAACTTTGTAAGCAGGGACTTCTTTCCAGTCATATGTCCAGAGCATCCACTGTCCAAGATAATTGAATGCTTCTTTCCTGTGCCCTGCAAACAAAAAGTAACTAGTTAGAATTTTTTAGGACCCAACTTTGATTGGATCCTTTCTTACTAGATTTAGAAACAACAGGCTTTGAGAATTTTGTTTTTACTATACCTGTTGTAGAGTCAACTTTAGACTCTAATTTCACAAACTTTTTGTGACTAGGAGTTTCAGATTTCAAAGAATAATAGTCATAATACAGTTCATGATATTCTCTACACATATAAATGGAATGAAGTAAACTACCACAATGATAACAAGCTTTTTGTGGTTGGTATTGAATTTTCTGAGTCTTGGGGAATCTGGACTCAGTTTTCCAAGAAGGTTTTTTATTGCAGTCTAGGGCCAAATGATTATGATTTCCACACTTATAGCATTTTTTCCTAGGTGCATCAGGTACATTCTTGTAATTATTCTCTTTGTTAATACCTTCTTTTCCATTCCTATTTCTTTTGATCTTGCTAGACTCTGAAAGATCATCTAATCTCTGTTTCAACTGAGACTTAGACAGAAACCCTATGTTTACATTCTTAGGTTTCTCTAACACTTTCTCATCTGAATTACTATTGTTAATCCTTTTGTGTACAACAGGGGTACCTTTTGAATCAACAAATTTAACATGATTAGGTTCAGAAACAATTTTCTTACCTTCAGATTTAGATGTGCTAGCTTCTACTTTACTCTCATCATTGACAATAGCTACTTTTTCTTCTTGTCTAGCCTTATCAAAACCTAAACCATTAACCTTACCACGAATTCCATTTTCGATGATTTCTTGTGTCTTTTTACCAGAAATGTTAATGGTCTTAATCACATCTCTCTTCCTCTAGTTCTTTTCCGACATAGTCATAAGCCTCAAGAATAACACTATAATCATGCCTAGCTTTATCAGAACTTAACTTGTATTCTTCCATTTGAATTAACTCATATTCAAGAAAATTATTTCTATCAACTAATTTATCATTCTTAACCTTAAGTTCATCTCTTTCACAAGTAAGAATTCTAAAATTAGTCATAAGATTCTTAAACTCAGCATGGATAGATCTAATTTCATCAGAATTTAAGTTATCAAATGAATCAAGAGAGTGAAGTGATACCTTAACAGAGGATGGAGACGTTTTCTTTGGAGATCCAGGTTTATCTGAAACATTTGCCATAAGTGCAATGTTGTCATAATCCAATTCATCTTCAGAACCACTGGAATCAGCCCAATCCTTCTGTGTGACCATAAGTGCATTACCCTTTCCTGAATTCCTAGGCTTCTTACACTAACTAGCAAAGTGTCCAAGCTCGCTGCAATTAAAGCACTTGATCTTGGCCTTATCAAGCTTGACAATTGTACCTTTGCCTTTGTCACTCTTCTTCTCCTCCTTCTTTTGAAAAGGTCCTTTGCTAAATCTTCTCCTGTTGAATCTTCCTTTCTTGAAAGCTTTAGCAAACATAGCAAAGAGTTCCTGCATCTCAGATTCAGAATCATTGTTGTCAGAGTCCATATCAGTAGTCTCTGACTCAGAACTTTCTTTGCTTTTCTTCTTCCTTGAGTTCTTTACAGCAATCTCTTCATGCTGTTCTTCAGGAAGCTTCTTTAATTCAGATTGAGCAGTAAGTGCAACAGTCTTCATCTTTCCTTCGCTCTTGCTCTTCTTCTGCTGCTTGTCAAGTTCATAAGCTCTCAATTTTCCATATACTACCTCTAATGATATCTCATCCAGATCATTAGCTTCCTCAATCGCAGATATCTTCTCATTGTAGAAATCAGGCAAAGCTTTCACGAACTTTGTATTCATATCCTCCAAGTCATAATATTTACCATGCATGGCCATCTCATTGATGAGTTTTGTAAACCTATCAAAGGTATCAGTAAGTGACTCACCAGACTTGGATTCAAAGTACTCATACTGTTGTATAAGTAATGTCCTCATATTCTTCCTGACAGGCTTAGTTCCTTCACAGTGAACCTTAAGATTGTCCCATATATCCTTAGCAGTTTTACAAGAGAGAACATAGTTAGTGAGAACATAATCAAGACTGTTGAATAATATGTTTCTCACTTTAGAATCTTTAAGAACATTCTCCTTGTCCTTATCTGACCATTCAGATTTTGGCTTCTCTGCTGTATGTTCTGGAACAACCACACTATCAACAGTTGCTTGTCCAACGACCTTTGTTGAAACAAAAGGTCCATCTCTGATTCTGTCAAGATAATCAGGATCTGTTGCTTCCAGATGATGCAACATCTTTACTTCCCATAGAGTATATTCGTTTTTCTTGAGCATAGGAATCTTAGTATTCCCATCCTTGTAACCAGACATGATTGCAGATCTTTATGATTATTCGAAATCAACCTGCTCTGATACCAATTGTTAACTCGAATAACTTGTAGAAGGGGGGGTTGAATACAAGTTATATAATCGTGTCTGATTTTTGCTTGATTATATGAACAAGAATAAACGAATGAATCAAACTCTGTTTGTATTAATAAGATCAAATACGAACTCTACCAAAGGTGTACAAATACCTTTAGCAGCTGCTGACAAAATAAATTTCTCTCTGTTTGCACTCTCGTATACTTACGATTACAAACCTCACGAACTGAACACTTTTTACAATGATATAGAGAGAGTATTTATAATGTTACCTATCAACTAATAACAGAAAGATAATCTATACATGACAATGTTCTGCCGTCCAGTTGATAGTTTCCATCAATAGAAAATTCTTCGCTTCATAATATCTTCTTGCTTGTTCCTCAAACAAAGATCCTGTTTTATAGCACTTGCCAGTTTCTGTAGCATCCATAATGACATCATCAGTAACACGACTGATATCAGGATTTTATCTTGCATCAGGATCTAACATCCTATCAGTACTTGATTAGTATTTGACTTGACGTATCAGTATTCGATCTCAGTTCCTGACATGTAGTACTCGATGCACTGTTCATTCCTGACTAAACTTTACAGATAACTGTCTAACACATATTTCCTATACAAAGTGCTAAATCCTTTATAAGATCACGATATACAAGAAGTATAAGTAAAATTCTATTCTTAACATCACAACTCATGAATTATTCCTAACACTTTAGTTTTTAGAAATTGATATATTTAGTTTTTAGTTTTTAGTAGAAATTGACTCCTGTGGGGATGGTTCGTAACAAATCAAGCATACCCGGTATGTCCAGCTTCTTGAAAGTAAGGCATATGGAGAGTAATACGTAAACAAACCTTACCCCTTCTTCTACTTGGAGTATAGATGGTTTTTCAGATGGTTTTTCCAGATGTTTGATGACAAATGTTTAACGCTAGATTTTTACCCACCTACATTACAATAAAGAAGTTTACAAACTCAAGTAAGGTCTAATAAATAATTTATCCAGGGAAAATACAAGGACTACCAAGTTAGATAATTTGGCCTAGACCAAGCTGGACTCTGATCTCCCCTACTGTTATCAATTGCAGACTATGATCATTCCTAATGCTATTAATTGAAGCGTGATTAAATCAAGATTAGTTAAGGTTTTAATAATTCAAGCTCTGATTAAATTTATACTTAAATGACCAGATAGTTATACCTTTACCGTTTAAGCAGGTGCATAATCTTTTAACCTACAAACTGCTTGCTTAGGAGGGTTTACATTCTAAATTAAGCAGCCCTTTATTTAGTGCTTCTTCAGTAAATGATACATGGTAAATTCAAGAAATTTTTTTACTTCTCATTGTCCAGTTTATTGATTCTGCTATTAAGTACTAAAAACCATTAGCAGAATGCCTTTGTTTTATCATACTATTCTTATACACTTGATTATAGTGCAGCTTGGTAACATATATATGATTTTGCCTGTAAAAGTGTGACTTTTAATACAAATCAAATTACATGCAGACTCTTATGTATGCTGGCAATGCAGGATTTCACCAATGCAGATGGGGCTACCATAATCTACTTGCATATACTCTGTTAGTCCTATAAGTCTACTTGCAAGTTGTATTTCAAAGTAAGGATTGTATAATAATCTCTATTACAGCTTTACTACTTACGCTTCAACAAAATAATAATGTGTGTCACTGTCATTTTATTATTCATATAATAATGTGTGTGTGTTTTTTTTCATTTTCAGATTATGGAGCAACATAATGATCTATTGTCTATGGACCCTCGCCCTCGGGATCCTTCTGTCTTGCATTTACAGGGTACTCATAGGTCAGAGGCTGTGTGGGAGGCTGGTGGTGGTGACAATATGAAATCCCGAGTTCGCAATCCTAACAATTTCAGCCTCCCTTCTTTACATCCGAGGATGGTTCCCCTTCTTGAGGCTTTGAAATTTGATGGAGTTTCTAGGTTGGCAAGCATACAAATAGATTGGGGTTTGATCACTGCTCTTGTAGAGAGATGGAGATCTGAGACCCATACTTTTCTCTTTCCAGTCGGGGAGTGCATGATATCATTACAGGATGTGTCTGTTCTTCTTGGGTTATGTATTGATGGGCCTGCAGTTACTGGTTTTACTGCGGTTACAGGTGGATGGGACAGTTATGTTGGAGATGTCTTTGGAGTACGGCCGGGGGAGAAGGGTGAGAAGGGTAGGAAGGGTAAGAAGGGTGAGAGTTCTAAATTGGATGATAACAGATACGGATTGATTGGTGGTAGATTGAAGTTTACTTGGTTGAATTCTGTTTTTGGTTCCCTTCGAGATGATGCTTCTGATGTTGAGCTTATGCGTTATACGCAGTCCTATGTGTTGCAGCTGATTGGCGGGATCTTATTGACTGATCATTCTGGGAGTCAGGTTCATTGTATGTACCTTCCTCTTCTCTTGGATTTTGATAAATGTGGGAAACTATCTTGGGGTTCTCCTGTTCTTGCATACCTTTACATGGAATTATGCAAGGCATCTCGTAAAGATAAAGAGGAGGCAGCCGGATGTCTTTTATTATTGCAGTTGTGGGCTTGGAGTAGATTACCTTCTTTGGCTCCCGTTCCTCGTGATCTAGTTTTAGATAACTCACGTATTTGGGGTGCTCATCCAGGGCCACGTGGTTTGAGGTAAAAATGTTCAATTTTACCACATTTGTTGATATATTGAATGATATTGTCGGCATTCAATTAATTCTACTATGAATCAATTCTAATGCCCTTTTTATGTTTTCATGTATTATATAGGTGGTGTGCTCATCTTTCCTTCCTTGACAGTGGTTCACATTCAGTTTCCACCTACCGAGTTCAGTTAGATGTTCTTGCCGATTCTCACTTTTTATGGCAGCCATACACCGATGAGATTCTTGCCGAACTATCAGAGCAGTGTAGAGAAGGCAAAGAGATTTGGTGTTACAAGGGGCCTCTTATATGTTTTTGTTTCGTGGAGCCACATCATCCCGACAGATGCCTGCGCCAGTTTGGGATTATACAGGATATACCATCTTCTGCTAGTTATTGTCCTGAACTTCATAAGATTAACTTGAAGGGTAAGGCAGACTTGGACTGGACTTGGATGCATCGTGATTATATAGCTCTTTGGGATGATAGGAAGAAGCATGTTTTTGTTGGAGATGTCGGTGTGGGTGTATCTGAGCGTTACCCCAAGTGGTATTCATCTATTACTCATCGGTATCTGACTCGCATTGGTGGTGGCCATTCTTATACGGTAATCACAAATAAGCTCATCCTTACTTGTTTTGCTATATATTTGTACTTGTAATTATAATTATATTTGTTTTGCCATGTATTACTCTATTTGTGCAATGTAATGATACAAATTGTTTTGTTTATGCAGTTGGATTTATTGGATCACCTAGATTTATTACACAAGGAAGCGAGATTTGGAGACTTACCAGCTATTACGGCTCATGCTAGACAGGTGCTACAAGAGAAGTTTGCATCCGGATACTTTCAAGATTTCCCCGTTGAAGATCGGCGTGCCAAGGAAGTTGAGATAAAACAAAAGAGAAAACGAGGTGGCCGCGGGGTCAAAGCTCCACGCTTGCTAGGACCACGGATTGGTGTTGATTTAGATGATGATGCCGAAGGTGGCGATAGGCCTAGTGATGAACCACCACTGTCACAATCTCCAAACGTGTTTCCTGATTATGTAACAAGACAACAACAGCTGCCACAACTGGATCAGCAGCAGCCACTAGAGCAGGAAGAGCAGCAGCACCAGGTTTGTAGCCATTCGCGTTGTTTTTTCTTGTTGTTTAATTGGATCTGTACAATATTACATAGTAGTTGCAAGTTCAGGTCATGAAAATAGGACATTTGGATGTTAGATTTTGATGTAAAATAAAACCAGTCTTAGGTGGTAGAAGGCATTTAAAATATCTGGATAATGTGATTTTGTTAGTATCTGCTATGAAGCAAGAAAAACTGTAACACATTAGTGTTTAAGGTTAATACAGGTGATAATGTGATAATGTGCTTATATGTTTTTTACCCGGTCTTGGGCTTGATTGATGATTAATGAGTCTGTTTATCTATCGAAAATCAGAATTTTATTTGCATGCATCAGAGTTAAGTTTATCCCAGTACCAGTATTAGGCTGATGCTTCCTACATGTGTCATCTGCATAAATGAAGATTGTTAGAGCTCTGGTATAGTGGTATATATTTTCAGAAGTTAGCCCAACTATAGATATGGAACATGATTGTCAAGACTCAAGGAGTTAAAATCTAAATTTTGATTTATCTGATTTGGACTAGCATCATATATATAGACTTAAATTTGTCACTGACACTTACATCACATTATCCTACTTGCGCATATCGTCATGAAAACTTTAGGAGCAGCAGCCACCAGAGCAGGAGCAGCAGCCACCAGCGCAGTCCTCACAGCCACAGGTGCCACCTGTAGAGCATGACCATCCTATGAGGTTACGAGCTCGTAAGCCTTACGCCTATCAGTTCAAGAGGCGCCCTTCGTGAGTTTTTTAAATCTTTTATTTGCATTATCTTGAGCATCGATTCCTTTAGTTGTTTGTGGTTTTTATTCTTTATTTTGTTTAGGCAGAAGAAGTAAATTGATTGGCAATATTATGGATTTTGAATGACAATTAAATAGGTGAGTTATGTTGCGTTAATAATTTATATGGTTATAATAGATAAGTTATTTTCGTATAAGACGGCCCCACCAGGGGCACTAATATCAATGAATTTCTAATATATATGCAGGCACATGGAGATGTCATTTCTGGAGGCATCCTTCATTTCAATGCTAAACGTGAAGGGGTCCTTCATTTTGATATTAGTGTTAAGGCAGTTCAGTAATGTAAAAGAATTTTTATGTAGAAGAATTTGTAATATAGTTTACAATATTTGAAATTTTTATGGGTCTTTCATTTCAATATTTGTAATTTTTTGTTGTTGTGCATTATGAGAGTTTTTTTCACTGTGAAATTTTACAGTTGGTGTCATTTGGGTGTGAGTACAGGTAGTGAGTACAGTTAACAATTTGCCACCTCATTCTGGCCAGTGTCACGGTGATCTGTCCACCGTATCACACCCTATCACGGTTATTCGTGTACCGTATTAGACCCTGTCACTGTTGTCCGTGTTCCGTATTAAGTGTATCACGGTGTTCTATTCACTGTATTACCTGTAATACGGTATCCCATAAACCGTATTAGAGGTGACACGGAGTACAGTGTTCCGTATTCAAAGGAATCCTGAATTTACTTACATATGCAGTAAGCAATAACAATTTAAGCAGGACACATCTCCTGTAGGTTGATAAAAGACTCATATTAATAAGATCCAGAAATTTAATAACAATATGTTTAACAATAACAACAAGCAATAACAATAACAATTTAAGCAATTAACAATTTAAGCAATTAACAATTTAACTAAGTTTAAGATCCAAAAAACAAATAACAATATGTTTACAACCATCATACTCATTACAAATCTAATGCGTCAATAATGGATTAATACATTCAAATAACACTTGAAATCAATCTACGGAGCACTAGAAGAAGGTCCTTTGCCTTTTGATCCTTGATAATCCATTGCGTTCTTGTATCTTGTGGACTTTCGTCGGCCAACTTTTTTTGGAATATCATCAACATCAAAGATCACTGTTGGAAACCCAAGTAATGGAGGCCATTCTTTTTTGCTTGGTATTGGCTCAAAGTGACCCTCATAGACTCTCCTTGCTTTCTCTAGCTTATACCACTCACTTACAAGGCTTGTGTGGTATAATCCTACACTAGCACAACAAGCAAGAACATGTGAACATGGAATGTGATACGTTTGCCACTTGTTACATGTGCAAATCTGTTCCCGTACACGAACAACATGTTTATTCTCCCCCTTCTGACCATGCTTCTTTGTTATCACCTCAAACACCCAACTGTTGCGGTCAACACTTGTCACCTGATGTCCACTTGCGCGTTCTTTCCATTTGTTCAAAATTTTATTGGCATGCTTGGTAAACTCGTTACCATCAACAGATTGCTTTTTTATCTCTGCACGACGTTGCTCAAAGTAGCTAACCACCTTATAATATAAGGCCTTCACCATTGCTATGACCGGGAGTCTTCTTGAGCTTTTGATGGCATTGTTCCAACTCTCGGCCATATTTGTTGTCATGATACCAAATCTCTTGCCTCCATCACAAGCTAAAGCTGATTGTTGGGGGTTTATGTCACTAAACCACTCATCTGCTCCAGGAATAGCTCCCAACAAAGCATTCCAATGCAAATTGAATTTGGACTCTGCTACACATTGCAACCACTCTTTCCTTCGAATTAGCCTTCTTGAACTGACTAGGAAATTCGCAGCTAGGTGTCTAACACAAAACCGGTGATAGCCGTATGGTTCACACCACCCGATGTCAGGATTTTTCATAGCAAACATGATTCCTGCATGTCTATCAGAAATCACACAAACTCCATTTCGCTGCAAGGCAACCATCTTTCTCAATCTCTCCATGAACCATGTCCAGCTTGCTACATTTTCTGCTTCAACAATTGTAAATGCTACTGGAAGAAGGTGGTTGAAGCCATCAACTGCTGTGGCAGTAAGTAATACTCCTCCGTACTTGCCATACAAATGTGTTCCATCAATCTGGAGTACTGGAATGCAATGTACAAAGGCATCTACGCAAGGCTTGAATGTCCAAAATACTCGCTTGAATCTTACCACCTATTTTCAAATTACACAATATTAAAACAATAAGTTACACATAATTGAAATCTTTTTTTAGGCCCCGCCAGGGGCACTAAAATCAATGCATGTCAAAATATATTACAGTTTCAACAAATTGCATACCTGAGGTAAAGGCCCTCCTAGATCATGCTCTTTGAAATACCAGCTGACTGCACCAATGCCCATACTTTGTAGCACATTCATCAATAGTGACAGCTCCTGGTATGATTGCTCCCAAGAACCATAAATCTTCATAGTTGCAATTTTTTTCCCGTCTCTAACCTTTTTCCTTGTTAGTACATACCCAACTTCCTTGGTAATTGCAGCAACTAACACCTTCTCTAAGACATTAGGATCCGCAGCTAATAGGTCAATGATGATATCTGCAATGTGTGAAGCATCCAAATTGGGATGATCTTATGAGATAGAATGATTGATACATGTATGCGGACCCTTAATCTCCATGATTTCAAAAAAGTTATGTGACTTTCTCTTTCTGGCCCTCAATTTCCACTCACAACCTTCACTATTTTGTTGGCAAACCACATCCCAAGTCAATGGATCAGATTTCAACACCTTTATCATTTGATGATTGGAAATATGAGCCTTCTTTACTAAATTTATCAACTGCTCTTTCGACTCAAACAACATTCCTTTAGCTAGCTCTGCCCGATTATGAAGTTCAGCAGCTTTTTGCATACCATACTCTAAATCTGAAGCAATCATTGAAGAGCCGTCGAAAGACCTATAGTAAGGTATATCATCATCTGTTAACTCGGTGTTTCCTCTTGACCCCCTTGAACTAGTGCTAGAAACACAATCAACACCCCATTGAACACTTTTTGTTCCTCTCGACCCTTCACTACTAGCACCACCCATGAACCAAGTCCTACTTGAACTACCACTCGAAATACAATCAATACCGCCTTGGACACTTTTTGAACCATGATTGCTTGAGGTATTTTCACCAACATTCGAGTATCTAAACATATCACCTGAACTTGTGCTCATACTAATTGGGACTTTTTCAATGTAAAGTTCCACACGAGGTTTACTTTCGGAATCATCCACCGATTCAAACATATACTCTACATCATCATCAACAACAATCAAAACAACACCATACTTATTTGTACTAGGATTGTTAAACCTACGAAAAATCTTTAACTTAAACAATTCCGGATTTATAGCCAGCTTTCGATACAAAACATTCAGAATTTCTACATATTTCAAACTAAAGTGCAATTTGACAAAAGCAATCACATCTCTATCATATGTACTTCCAATTGCAGCATCATATATAATGTTCCCATCAATATATAACCATCCCCAAACATAATCTGAAGCCATTAAACTAGGGTTTCAAATAGAGAACATTACCTTGATATTTGGGAGAGACTTGATTGGCAATTGGCAGTGGTTGCTCGCGTCTGTGAGTTCGTATACATATACCATACACGTTAGACGTAACACCGTATTATATATAATACGCTACACGATACTCCGTGTCAAGTGCTATTAGTGAGTACAGTATTCCGTATTACCTTATGACGGGTTACGAAGATCCGTATGTGTATCCTATTGCGGATTACAGTGTTCCGTATTAGGCTCAATACGTAGAGCAGCTGTTAACTTTTGAAATTGCTATACAAAAACACTAGTTGAATATAAATTTCAACGGTACACATAAATTCAATAAAGGGCAAATTGTATTGATTCTCTTTGATCAATTTGTACAATGTGATTTTCATACCTATTACAAAAATATTGAACTGCACTAATTACATTGTTAATTGAAATTACACCCAATTGCTCTAGATAATTCATTACATGAAATTTAAATCTGCACATAAAACCTTCTGTTGATGGCGTCAAAGTCGTCCAGATTGTGAATGTTAACCAACATTTATGTATTGAAAGTTGTCTTCTAAGATTATTGTTGAAACGTATTTGGATTTTAATAATATCCAAATTCTGAAGATATGGCCGCTGTAGATGTTCCAACACGACAAAGTATAGGGGGTTTAGAACCGTCTCTACGTAAGTTCCAGTGATGCACTGTATATACGTCAATTCCTCCCCAGTTCTTTCATCCATTTTGAGGACCTGAACCCAACTGCTTTGAATGATTGGACTAAAGATGGAGCTTTGAAGACAAATACAAACAATGAAGATGTCCTGGATATAGAGCTATGTGTATAACGGTGGACAATGTTCCGTATCTGCAGTTGTCACGGTGGACGGTCCTCCGTATTAGTGTAATACGGTGGACGGTCCCCCGTATTAGAGTATTATGGTGGACGGTACTCCGTATTCTCGTGAAACGGTGGACAGTACTCCGTATTATCTTAATACGGTACACGAAACACCGTGACAAGTCGGTATTTAGGGCCAAATATTTGGAAATCAGTATTTTGGGCAAACAGTATTTTATTTTGATTATTTAGGGCCTTCACCCAAATTCTAATATATTCATTATTATAATCAAATATAAATAAAATGGTTTCTACAATTAAAAAATGAATTCCTCACTTACAATTCAATGCATACTTATCTACATTAAAGAAATTAAAAGAAAAAAAATGAATTGATAATAAAATCCTGACTAATTACTTTGTTGATAGTGATTTAATGCAACATGAGAGTTGCCAACAGGTTCTAATGATATTAAATTAATTGGTCATTATAATGTCCCCTCTCCTTTCAACAACATAACTATGATACAGATCGAGCTACAAATTGAACAACTTCAATTTCACCAGAAAAAATAATATGGAGAAAAAATGAGAAAAATTCTGTAGAAAAAAAATGCAAAATCCCCAAAAAAAGAAGCATAAGCAAAAACAAACCTACATAAAAATTATGCATATATCTATGATTAATTTGGTTAAAAACTTCACTTTTAATAACAATTTCTTCTTTAGTATTATTTAATATAAATTAATGTAAAATAAAAAAACCAATTTTTACTAAATTATTAGTAAAATGCTTACAATTTCAAGTATCATTGATATTTATAAAACTACCCAATTTGTTGACACTATTTACACAATTACGATTTTTAGGTTGCAAAGATTGCAAAACTGATATCGCATGTGACAAAGGTTGCAAATGAGCTTAAAACGCAGGTAAAAAAAGGTTACGAAGCTTCCACGCATTTGAAAAAAAGGTTGCAAAGCATGCAAGTCGTATTTTTTAAAAAAAACTTATGCAATTTGGGTAATTTTGAAAAAACTCCAAATTTTTTAAGACAAATTGAATAAATTCTTTATATATCACATGAAAAATATTCTTACAGAAATTAAGATTCGCATATCATTAATAACATATTAAAATTAAAATTCATTATATTAGTCGGAAAAAAAAAACTTAATCACATATTATTTTATTCTATTTTATTTTAATATAAAAAATAGAATTTAAAAAAGCAGAAAGCATCTCGTGCTTTGCACGCAACGAACATTTCTAAACCACATTTCTACAAAACATTTTCTAACAATTTATAAAAAATAGAATTAAAAAAAACAAAAAGCAACTCGTGCTTAGTATGTACTCCCTCCGTCCCAATTGATTCTTTACACTTACTATTTTGGGCCGTCCCACTCATTTCTTTACATTTCCAAAATAGTAAGTTTTAAAATTATTACACCCACTACTTCACTTATTTTAACAATACTTTACACTATTACACCCACTACTTCACTTATTTTAACAATAAAATCACTATTACACCCACTACATCACTTATTTTAACAATAAAATCACTATTATATCCACTACTACATTTATTTTAACAATATTACACTCACTTTATATCCACTTGTCTTGTCCTCCGTGCCCACCAAGAACGTAAAGATCCCAGTGGGACAGATGGAGTATAAATTTTAGACTCAACTACTATGTATAATCAGTAAAATTTAGCCAGTCATTATGTCGTATTTCTCCGCAAAGATGTGACCCTACATATCTTCATTTTAACTAATTTACCATACTGACATTTAATATATTTTTTTTTTCATAATATAGAAGTCAGGGTAAACAGTTAGTCTGTTGGTCATAAATAAATTCCCACATCAAGAAATTATCAATATTGACCTGACAAGATCACTTCAAGCCAACAGAAGTAGAAAATCTATACTATACTATTATAAGCAAAATAGATATATTTGGTTTGGTACTCTTTTTTTTGTCACTCTTTTTTGGTACTATTTTTTTGGTCACTCTTTGGTTTGGTTAAATCTCTATATTAATAAAATTAAAAAAAAACACACATAGCCTAAATAATATGTATTAATATTAATATGCACCACATACACAAATATAATAATTCAAAATACAACTATAATAATTCAAAATATAAGCAAAACAGTGTATATTTGGTTTGATACTCTTTTTTATACTATTAAAAGCAAAACAGGGTATATTTGGTTTGGTACTCTTTTTTTGGTCACTCTTTTTTGGTACTCTTCTTTTTGTCACTCTTTGGTTTGCTTAAATCTCTTTTATTAATAAAATTAAAAAAAAAACACACATAGCCTAAATAATATGTATTAATATTAATATGCACCACATACACAAATATAATAATTCAAAATACAACTATAATAATTCAAAATATAAGCAAAACAGTGTATATTTGGTTTGATACTCTTTTTTTGGTCACTCTCTTTTTGTACTCTTTTTTTGGTCACTCTTTGGTTTGGTTAAATATCTATTATTAATAAAATTAAAAAAAAACACAATAATCTAAATAATGTGTATTAATATTAATATGCACCACATACACAAATATAATAATTCAAAATACAACTATAATAATTCAAAATAAATAATTTTAATAATATTTATATACATGGGATTATAAAGTTATAAATTATTTTATTAATAAAAATATATATACAACTTAAAACTTTAATAATAAAATATAATTAAAAAATTTACAAGCAACCGTGCATCGCACGGGTATAGGCTAGTATACTATTATAAGCAAAATAGGGTATATTTGGTTTGGTACTCTTTTTTTGGTTACTCTTTTTTAGTACTCTTTTTTTGGTCACTCTTTGGTTTTGTTAAATCTCTATTATTAATAAAATTCAAAAAAAAAACACACACGCACACGGCAAAGCCCACGAGAGTCCTTTCCAGCAAACAAGTCGTCAAGACGTTAAGTAGTTTGTCTGTTACAGTGCACAATTTTTGTAATCAGCATTAAAATTAATTTTGTCACAAAAAAAGTTAAAAAATAATTAATTAATAGAAAAGATCGTTTCGAAATTTTGGAGTTTTGAAAGATATAATGGTCTGTTTTATATTAAAAAAAAAGACTATCAGTTATATCAAAAACCAATAATCATATTTTATTATCTTTTATAATTTATATTATTACTATTTAATTAGCAAATATTAAAATTATAAACAATCAAATAAAAATATTAAGATAAAAATATTTAAAATGTAAAAAAAAACTACTTTTATATAATATTTTATATATACATATGTATTTGAAAGTAATAATTAAAATACGTAATTAGAATAACATTTATTTTCATGAAATTTATAAAATTCAAAAAATATTTTAATAATAAAAACATATATACAACTTAAAATTTTAATCACTGGTTATAGGGTTATAGGCTAGTATAGTTTAAATTGTTAATCACTGGAGCATAAAATTGTAAACACAGTCAAACAGAAGGCAGAAGGCAGCATGGTAGTGAAGGTGTTCCTCCCATGTTGAGTTTTAAAACCAAGTCTAACCATAGAAAACAACAAAGTTTAACAAAAGGAGGCATTCTACATGTCAAATTCCTTCCATTCCATATGTCATCTAATGGCTTCGCTTTAGCTGCATCCATCCAGTATATGGCTTCATAAAAGCGGAAATTCATATCTGAAAGTAAAGACTACCATAAAGACTTTAGACAGCCAAACTGCAAATCATTCACTCGGAACTGTAGACAGCAGCAACATGGAAATAGAAAACTACAATTACTTACTAATATGTATAACCATCATACAGAAAGCATGCAAGATTGAGGGAGACATAAAGCAACTCGATAAAAAAGTTGCACTTACATGTGGTCGTGTTATACAAGCAACTAAAGAACAAGGTATGTAACCACAAATATATATACATACTACATTCTTGAATATGATTTGGCAAGAAAGCAATAAGAATTCAATTGGTACATTGAGCACTTCTAAGACAAATGTTTATAACTATTCACCAATAGTCAACGAAAAAGAGAAGTGAAAATTGTGCACAAAAAGTGGTATAACTGATTTACTGAGAAGCATGTTCTGTCTTTTTGACAGCAACTATACAGATGAAATTCATAACAAGAACCTTGATCCAACCATAACGCCCATGCACAAAATAAATATACAGATATTTAATTACTAACAATCTTGCAATCCTAGTGGTTACAATTTTATTTACCATAGTACTAATTTATGGGAGCCAAGTTTGTTACTACCAGAAAATTGCACAAATTAGAAGTGACCAACACTTCGAACTGCAAGTCTGGCTTTATTAATGTACAGGATTCCTACGTAATATTCGTCCTGTAGAAAACATTACAACAAATTATTGCACTAAAATGACTAGGACATACTAGAACTGATTTGTTGACTTGTATGGATAGGAAATGAAAGAAGGCATCTATAACAATGGGACAAAATGACTCTAGGGCTAAAGGAAAAAAAATATTTAGATTGATCACCACAAATCAGTACTATTTCTATCAACCAAATGATCTTTTAACAGAATACTTTGTGTTGGCATATGCTTTTAAGATGTCATAGTTGCTATAGTATGTCCAAAGAAAAATTTAAGCAACTTTTTGTCTCCTTCCCTTGCTGACTCTACCAACCAAGGTAAACTTACTGGATTTTTGGGAAAAAAACTTACTGGATTTTTGGAAAAGAAGGTTTAAGAAAGCCTTTTTCTTTTTATTTAAATGAAGAAAAATAATTTCTTTTAAAGAAAAGAGGCTTTACGTACGGGAGTAGTCTACATGGGTCTGCTTAACGAATTAAGTACACAGAGAAGTGTGTAAACTTCGTATCGATTATTTTCTGTTACAGAATGTAAGATGCTTTGCGGAAGCAAACCCGTATCGTAGCCCGACAGTCCTCTACCATAACTGTTAGGTTAATTAGCCTCCTGTATTACAGCTTACAGGCACTTTCGACTCCTTGTATGTAAAAATCTTACAGTATACTTCAGATTTATAAATATGGAAACAACAAGGCCAATACTGATATAGTGATACAGGACAATGTACATTTATAAAGAACACCTACTTATGAAGGTGAATTATCAAATCAGTCTTTCAATTTTCAAGTTGTTAGTAATCAATACTATTTCATATACAAGCTTCACGGAGATGGGGAAAATACCTCATGATTGTAAATGAACCAGTGTAAAATCTATAATTGAGGAAACATATAGTCATTTATTTTAATCTTCATTGCTGCTAAACTCATTAGAAACATGTATAACTTCTCGGAAAGTAAGGGGTTATTTTTGATAAAACGAAACCAAGGGGTTTTAACGTAGTAGTATAAGAAAAAATGATGTCAAGCAAGAGAATTACTTAAAATAGCTCGGAAAGAAATATGTGCATCTGTCTTACAAGTTTACAGTACATACGGTTTTCCTCCATCGAAAGTAAAATGATCGCTTTATCCAACAAAAAATGCATAGAAGTCTTATATATAAGACGATATTGAGACTCAAACAAGAAACATAATTACTTGAGTATAACATTTCAGGATACTAAGACTCTACCATTAAGAAGGATTCGACTAGTCACATACCTTCCAAAAGACCACCAATTGCTTCACCCCTTCCTGCCATGAGCTAGAGACGTAACGCCGATTTAAAATCTTCAGACAACAATTCAGTCCTGCATGCAAAATTCAAATCAGATAACAAACATACATCCATTTTTAAAAAATTATGAAGAACTTTAGCATGGCAATGTAAGGCCAACAGAGAGAATACAAAAGGTAATATGAGAAAGGTCGGACAGGTGGGCTGAATGAATGAGCAAAAGGTGCCATGGAGTGGGGAATATCCCGAGTCTTATGTAAGACAAATAAATGCACCTTGAGGTGCTGCCGAGGAACTGAGCTAGCCTATTCATTATGGGGAATAATGCTCAGGCCCAAATATAGCATACACACTGTACGTGGCTTTCTCCGGTGAGTTTTCTCTCGTAAATCCAAAGACACCCCAAGAAAAGGTACAATGTGGTGACACATAAAATCTCCAACTTTCTCTTTACGTACATATATGTTATATACAGAAGCCAAAAGCATGTAACCAAGATGTACAAGGCATAAAAAATTAAATAAATTGCCCCAAAGTAGCAAGGTAAGATCTGAAAACGGTAACTACAAAATGCACTTCAAGATTTTTTAAATGTACTCCTTTCGTAGCATCAGTAATTAAAAGTAAAAGTCTGGTCAAGTAAAAGAACCTTTAGTCAGGTTCATATAATGAAGCACTCCACAATTAAGTATATCCTAAGAACTGTAATAATTCAAGCATGTTGAACACATACAAAGTTCATGACAACAATCTCAAATCACACTAAGAAAAAAAGATTAATGAACGGAAGTACCTGTTCATCATCTTGGGTTTGGTATTCTTGCTTTTTTCGTTCTTCCTAATCAACTCCATTCCCTCAATAGTAACTAGGGTCTCTGAGTGACCGTAGGACTCTGACCAGAATAATTGCAATATGTCTATTCCAGTAAGATGAGCCTTGCATTTGGCTTTGGGATCATAGAGGTACAAACCCCGCTGTTTTAACTTCTCCTTAAGTACTATCTGACCAGTTTTAAAGGACAGTTGAGGTTCATGATATTCTAAAGCAGGGAAAGGCCCAATAGAATATGTCTAAGATCTCTTTTATGCTTATTATATATAAGGCTTATTATATATAAGGTATTAATTCTTATTCTTTCGCCACACTTTACCAGTGACCGGCATCTAAAATTCAATAATTACGTGCCCTTAATAGGTATCTAAAGTTGCATACTTGTGTGACTACTAAGGGTATCTAAGGCTAGTTCCGGAACTATAGCGTAAATTACGAACGGGTTCGAAACGTAGAGACCGAGGTTCTAAAATCAAATACTTATATCTTATACAGTTCAAAACAGAATTCTTATATCTTATACGAAAATCGAAAATAAAATATCAATATCTTTTCTAAAAATAAAAGTAAGTAAAAGTAAGTCAAAAGGTACTTACCTCAAAAACGACGAAATACTGAAAATCAATGTAATGAATGAATAGATCCTAAATACCAAATAACAAATAATTAACAAGCTGATCACATAATCGGTTAAAATTAAATAGACTATAAAACATTCTGATTCGATACTAACACAAATGCACCACAAAATTTAAGTGACAAGCCTATTTCATTTAACAAAACATGCATATAAATAAAATAATAAATCTTAAACAGATCCACCAAGGTTTTATCTCCTTCTGCCATGCATGCTGATACAAATAATATTAACAACAAATCAAAGTTGAATAAAACAAAGTCTACGTAAAACTAATAATTTTATAAGTAAAATAATTATACTTTTTTTTCCAAAACAAAAATAAATTAATACAAATCCAACATAATTAACAAGTAGGATTAACAATTAGACAACATCGGCTTTAGTTGAATAGTACATAACTGCTAGCATCTGGTGTTTAAACTTTTTAATAAGAATCATATAGAGTAGCACTTAATAAATGAAGAAAACACGAATTAAAAGCATATCAATTATAATAAATAAAAAAAACAAAATGAATTGCCTTAAAGCCCAAAATGGTTTCACACGCACAATTACAATTACATAAAGGTCACTACTTTTTTTTCCAATTTTGCATGCTATCTATACTATACTATTATAAGCTAAACAGTGTATATTTGGTTTGGTACTCTTTTTTTGTCACTCTTTTTTGGTACTCTTTTGGTTAAATCTCTATTATTAATAAAATTAAAAAAAAAACACATATAGCCTAAATAATATGTATTAATATTAATCTATACTATACTATTATAAGCAAAATATGGTATATTTGGTTTGGTACTTTTTTTTTGTCACTCTTTTTTGGTACTCTTTTTTTGGTCACTCTTTGGTTTGGTTAAATCTCTATTATTAATAAAATTCAAAAAAAAAACACACATAGCCTAAATAATATGTATTAATATTAATATGCGCCACATACATAAATATAATAATTCAAAATACAACTATAATAATTCAAAATATAAGCAAAACAGCGTATATTTGGTTTGATACTCTTTTTTTGTCACTCTTTTCTATACTATACTATTATAAGCAAAACAGGGTATATTTAGTTTGGTACTCTTTTTTTGGTCACTCTTTTTTGGTACTCTTTTTTTGGTCACACTTTGGTTTGGTTAAATCTCTATTATTAATAAAATTAAAAAAAAACACATATAGCCTAAATAATATGTATTAATATTAATCTATACTATACTATTATAAGCAAAACAGGGTATATTTGGTTTGGTACTCTTTTTTTGTCACTCTTTTTTGGTACTTTTTTTTTTTCACTCTTTGGTTTGGTTAAATCTCTATTATTAATAAAATTAAAAAAAAACACACATAGCATAAATAATATGTATTAATATTAATATGCACCACATACACAAATATAATAATTCAAAATACAACTATAATAATTCAAAATATAAGCAAAACAGTGTATATTTGGTTTGATACTCTTTTTTTTGTCACTCTTTTTTTTACTCTTTTTTTGGTCACTCTTTGGTTTGGTTAAATATCTATTATTAATAAAATTAAAAAAAAACACACATGGCCTAAATAATATGTATTAATATTAATATGCACCACATACACAAATATAATAATTCAAAATAAATAATTTTAATAATATTTATATACATGGGATTATAAAATTATAAATTATTTTATTAATAAAAATATATATACAACTTAAAACTTTAATAATAAAATATAATTAAAAAAATTTACAAGCAACCGTGCATCGCACGGGGGTTATAGGCTAGGATTATTAATAAATGAAACAACTCATGACACATAAACACATCCAGCATGCATGGACAAATTCAATAACAATCACGATTAATTGTTATTCAGGTAGCCTTCACACTATTACATGTAAATCAAATCACAGTTAATAAAAGAAGACATGAAGCATGTACAAAACTGACACATGAACACACAATAAATTACCGAGAGAAATTATGTAACTATGAAGCGAAGCAAAGGAAAATACGTACCTTTTCTTTGACGAATTTCTGTACGACCTTGTAGTTTTTCTATAGGACTTCTTATATAGGTACTCAAATCCTAATTTAATTATGATAATTTCATACAATCTCTCCAAATAATATCACAATTAAAAGATTCTAATACACAAAAATATCTTAAATTAAATGATATTGATTTTCTGATATCTTTTCATACTTCTTTCCTCTAATAATAAATATCATCCTTATTCAAAATATCTTTGCACAAAAATAATTCTATAAATTACTAATTAACATAATTATCTAAATAAAATGACTTAAAATCTAATATCTAATAATTTAATAAAATAAAAAAATTAGCGGGGTTTTACACTGGCAAAGATCAATAATCATGCATGTATCTAGCCTTTCTCATATTTTTTATTGATCCCATGTCTATTTTATTGATCAACTTTGTTACTTCCTTCGTTAATGATAGCCTATCTAGGAGCCTTTGTTATAACCTCTTGATATCCAGCAGACCGACCAGCACTTTATCTTGCTGTTTTATGCCCAATATCTAGCATCACCACTCTTCAACTGTAGCTCCAACTCTTCATGTTTGGTAAGATTGTTCTTGGACATATATACCATTTTTTTGGTTTATTTTTCACATTTTTATTAGATATATAATAGATGCTGCAAAATGTAGTCAGTGTACCTATACTCGATTATGTAGTACTCCATTAATAGTACAATTTTGTCCCAAACATTATTTAGTCGATGCTCTCCTTCGGTGAGAACATAATGCTCATAATTAGGTATCGAAAGTAAACTTGCAGGAGCAGCAGAGCATTTTAAATAGCCATCGTATGCGCTTGCCATTAACTTCCACGTCTATGCAAGAATTTAGAATTCATGAACAATAGTAACATAGGAGTACGTAGGTCAACATATAAATTTACGTACAAGATCGAGAAGATGTGATGTCAATTGTCATCTCCCTTACACCATTCTATCTTTAACCTTAATCTATAATATACATACAAGATCAAGATGTTCTGTTGTAGATCAGGCTGCTGCTGTCTGTGCCTGGTTTGGTGCGCTTCCACATTTTACTCTGCTTCAAGACTCGTTTATCACACTTCAGTAATCATTCTTCTTTCAAAACCTGCAAGCACTTAACACCTCTCATTAACTCAAGAGTAAACTTCAAAGTGGTGGCCAGATTTTACACTCATTTTCAAAAAAGTGGTCAGACTTTCAATTTTGCAAAATGGTGGCCAGATTTGCCTTTTTCCTTTCAAAAAGGTGGTTGCAGGCGATTTTCAGCTTTTTGGCAGGGGTAAAATGGGAAAAAAATGCTAGAGATCCGAAAAATTGTCCACAAAAATTCCCAAATTAATATGTGTCAACATATGAGTGGTTATATTCGTAATAATAATAATGCCCCCATGTATGCACATCAATTCACCAAAAAACCCCACAAATATGAGTTGTCAAGATTTAATTAGTCAATTTATGTGCATGCATGGGGTTAAATTATTATTATTATTACGAATATAACCAATCATATGGTGACACATATTAATTTGGGGATTTTTTGGTTAATTTTTGGGGGTTTTAGCATTTTTTTTAGTAAAATAACATATTTTCCCATTTTACCCCTGCCAAATAAGCTGAAAATCATCTCCAACCACTTTTTTGAAAGGAAAAGGGCAAGTCTGGACACCATTTTGCAAAATTGAAAGTCTGGTCATTTTTTTGAAAATGAGTGTAAAATCTGGCCACTTTTTTACAATTAACTCTTAACTCAATTATATCCCCAACTTCAGATATTAATCTTACACGTCGAATCAATCAAATTATAAAACAAGCTACGATTACCAACCAGTCAAGCAAAATGTTAATCTTAAAACAAGAAGGCTGTCATGTTCATTTTCCTCCAGTTTATTTCATTATAAATAATTAAGAAATGCATGATCATATCACGTATTAATTATACATTAGTCTGTGGCATGATTATTTGTAAGGGCTGATATGCAACAACTATTTAGATACCTTTCAGTTTCAGGACAAGTCTGTCTCCGAGTACATTTGCTTGAGACCTTCTTACTGATGGTTTATTAACTCTTATTTTGCTTCCAGCATTCAGAATATTGCCATTTGTCTCTTAAGTCATCCGCCACTCTGGACTTACAAAATCGACAAAACTGTTCACCAACAGGACGCCATTAGACTGCAAAATTTATAGCCGACATATCATATATTAGCAAATAAATCCTATTACATCTGCCATGCATCCATTTAGAACATATGATTATATGAACATATATGCACTTACCTGTCTTTGTTGGGATTAATCTAAATTCCCTTTAGTTATTTATTTAGTAATTATTTTATTTGAATAAATCAACTCACAGCCACGTACTTAGCAGTGAGACCTGGTCGTAGTAGTCGTTGTGGGCTTGCAGAATAAGTAGCGGAGCAGTAGAGTTTTATTAGGAAGGTGGCCCTGGTTTTTAGCTTGTTTCTAGCTGTTAGTTTAAGTGTTTTGAGGCAGTATAAATACTGTGCATGTATTCTGTTTTTTTGCAGCGAGCTATTTTATTTATGCAAAGAGCTTGGCTCACAGTAGTGTTGTTCTTAAACACCAAATCACACACATATAACTGTCTTATTTGCAACAGAAGCTCACAGTAGTGTTGTTCTTAAACACCAAATCACACACATATAACTGTCTTATTTGCAACAGTGGTATCAGAGCCCACCCAGGTTTGTTACGTATTGTGCATGCCTAAGTATCAATCTCGACATACACAAGAAGCCATGGAAACACCAAAAACGAAGGAAGGAGTTATGGGCTTGATCTATCCTATGCTAACGAAAAACAACTACACGGCATGGTCTCTCAAGATGAAGGTATTTATGAAGGCACAGGGAGTCTGGGGAGCCATCGAGCAAAAGAATCCTAGAGTGGCTGTGGAAGAAAGAACCATGCAGATGGCTCTTGCTGCAATCTACCAAGGGGTGCCAGAGGACGTTCTACTGGCAATAGCTGAGAAAGAATCGGCTAAGGAGGCTTGGGATGCAATCAAGATGATGTGTATGGGTGTAGAGCGTGTCCAGGAGGCAAAGATACAGACACTGAAGGGAGAATTCGAGTCACTTACCATGAAGGACTCCGAGAAGATAGACGAATTTTGTATGAAACTGAGTAGCATTGTGACAAATATACGTGTTCTTGGTGAGACAATGGAAGAGGCGAGTGTTGTGAGAAAGATTCTTCGAGCTGTCCCTGATAAATTCCTCCAGATAGCCTCAAACATCGAGCAGTTTGGAGATATCAAAGCTATGTCAGTTGAGGAATTGGTGGGACGCCTCAAAGCCCATGAAGAGAGAATGAAAGGCAGGTGTGAGAGTGGAGGACAGCAGCTTCTTCTAACTCAGAAATGGAAGGGAGGACACCAAGGAGGAGCATATGGAAGGGGTGGTGGACGTGACAAGAGCAGGATCAAATGCTTCAATTGCAACATCCATGGTCACTACGCCTCAGAATGTGACAAACCTAGACGAAACAAGGAACACAGTCATGAAGCCAATCTTACACAGCTCTCTGACGATGAACCTGCATTATTGTGAAAGCTATATGAGCAAATAAAGACAAGCCATAAGGGCTTAGCCAAAAGGGCTACGTAGTGAATGCCATACGGGCAGTAAATAAGAATGCCATATGGGCTGTTTTGAACAAGTTGCCAGACGGGCAAATCTGGAAGCCATACGGGCTATGAACATGTGTTGCCAGATGGGCACAGAGAAGCCACACGGGCTGTTACAGATTGATGAAAGTCATACGGGCTGCTGAAGTAATCATTAGATGAATTTAGATTAAGGGGGAAAATGTTGGGATTAATCTAAATTCCCTTTAGTTATTTATTTAGTAATTATTTTATTTGAATAAATCAACTCACAGCCACGTACTTAGCAGTGAGACCTGGTCGTAGTAGTCGTTGTGGGCTTGCAGAATAAGTAGCGGAGCAGTAGAGTTTTATTAGGAAGGTGGCCCTGGTTTTTAGCTTGTTTCTAGCTGTTAGTTTAAGTGTTTTGAGGCAGTATAAATACTGTGCATGTATTCTGTTTTTTTGCAGCGAGCTATTTTATTTATGCAAAGAGCTTGGCTCACAGTAGTGTTGTTATTAAACACCAAATCACACACATATAACTGTCTTATTTGCAACAGAAGCTCACAGTAGTGTTGTTCTTAAACACCAAATCACACACATATAACTGTCTTATTTGCAACAGTGGTATCAGAGCCCACCCAGGTTTGTTACGTATTGTGCATGCCTAAGTATCAATCTCGACATACACAAGAAGCCATGGAAACACCAAAAACGAAGGAAGGAGTTATGGGCTTGATCTATCCTATGCTAACGAAAAACAACTACACGGCATGGTCTCTCAAGATGAAGGTATTTATGAAGGCACAGGGAGTCTGGGGAGCCATCGAGCAAAAGAATCCTAGAGTGGCTGTGGAAGAAAGAACCATGCAGATGGCTCTTGCTGCAATCTACCAAGGGGTGCCAGAGGACGTTCTACTGGCAATAGCTGAGAAAGAATCGGCTAAGGAGGCTTGGGATGCAATCAAGATGATGTGTATGGGTGTAGAGCGTGTCCAGGAGGCAAAGATACAGACACTGAAGGGAGAATTCGAGTCACTTACCATGAAGGACTCCGAGAAGATAGACGAATTTTGTATGAAACTGAGTAGCATTGTGACAAATATACGTGTTCTTGGTGAGACAATGGAAGAGGCGAGTGTTGTGAGAAAGATTCTTCGAGCTGTCCCTGATAAATTCCTCCAGATAGCCTCAAACATCGAGCAGTTTGGAGATATCAAAGCTATGTCAGTTGAGGAATTGGTGGGACGCCTCAAAGCCCATGAAGAGAGAATGAAAGGCAGGTGTGAGAGTGGAGGACAGCAGCTTCTTCTAACTCAGAAATGGAAGGGAGGACACCAAGGAGGAGCATATGGAAGGGGTGGTGGACGTGACAAGAGCAGGATCAAATGCTTCAATTGCAACATCCATGGTCACTACGCCTCAGAATGTGACAAACCTAGACGAAACAAGGAACACAGTCATGAAGCCAATCTTACACAGCTCTCTGACGATGAACCTGCATTATTGTGAAAGCTATATGAGCAAATAAAGACAAGCCATAAGGGCTTAGCCAAAAGGGCTACGTAGTGAATGCCATACGGGCAGTAAATAAGAATGCCATATGGGCTGTTTTGAACAAGTTGCCAGACGGGCAAATCTGGAAGCCATACGGGCTATGAACATGTGTTGCCAGATGGGCACAGAGAAGCCACACGGGCTGTTACAGATTGATGAAAGTCATACGGGCTGCTGAAGTAATCATTAGATGAATTTAGATTAAGGGGGAAAATGTTGGGATTAATCTAAATTCCCTTTAGTTATTTATTTAGTAATTATTTTATTTGAATAAATCAACTCACAGCCACGTACTTAGCAGTGAGACCTGGTCGTAGTAGTCGTTGTGGGCTTGCAGAATAAGTAGCGGAGCAGTAGAGTTTTATTAGGAAGGTGGCCCTGGTTTTTAGCTTGTTTCTAGCTGTTAGTTTAAGTGTTTTGAGGCAGTATAAATACTGTGCATGTATTCTGTTTTTTTGCAGCGAGCTATTTTATTTATGCAAAGAGCTTGGCTCACAGTAGTGTTGTTCTTAAACACCAAATCACACACATATAACTGTCTTATTTGCAACAGTCTTGACTCCTTGGTCACAAGTGTAGAAAATAAAACGTATATAAGACACCTATATCTATATGTGTATGTACATGTGTAGAAAAAAAAATTAAAAGGACTACATTGTATTCTCTTCAACACATTTTATTACTGCAAACACCTCACAATATATAGTGCAATACAAGGAAACTGCAAGCTAGAAAACAGAACACGACACACACTACTTTCCTAAACAAACTCTAACAACCCATGACTTATTCCACGATCCTAAAATCAAGGAAACAGACATCCGACCAAATCAAATCAAATACTACAAATCATAATCAAATCAAACGTTAACTTATTTAAAATATTGTTTGAGATTATCTCTAACAATCTCCCCCATAATCTCAAACACCGCAGCACTCTCTCTGTCGTTCAAACGCAGAGTCGAGTTCATTTTTGCCCATATGGCAACTTCAACTTCTTTATCAGCCCGTATGGCTTTTAAACTGAGCCCGTATGGCTGATTCGACTGAGCCCGTATGGCTAATCCGACTGAGCCCGTATGGCTATTAAACTGAGCCCGTATGGCTATTACACTGAGCCCGTATGGCTAATGTTTGCCCGTCTGGCACTTCAACTCATTTTTCATCTTTCAATGTCACGTCTCCTTGCGCTCCACGAACGACGGTAACGTCCTCATCTCCTAAACTGACTCCAGCAAAAGAAAACATCACCAACTACACAAAAGAAAGCACAAAGGGACACAATGGCCACCCCTGGAAACTCATTGCACTTCTCCAAACGAGAACATGGCAACAGCAAATCTCAAACGTGGGCAGTGCAAGAGAACACCATATGCATCCCATACTGCACATGATGATCTCTCCCACTATTCAAATACACCCGACACTAACACCTTCATTTGCGCAGCCATACACCCATACATCGTCAAAAACCCAAACAAGGAGCCATCCGCATTAACAGGCTCCTCCGAAGATAAAATCTCCTGGACTCCAGGTAAACACGGCAGCGCCCCAGAACATCGTCACCACGCCTCCACCAGGAGTGGCTTCACCACCATCAGCGGCTTCACCACCGCCGGTGGCGGAACAACAAAACCTCGCTCTGATACCAAATGTAGAAAATAAAACGTATATAAGACACCTATATCTATATGTGTATGTACATGTGTAGAAAAAAAATTAAAAGGACTACATTGTATTCTCTTCTTCACATTTTATTATTGCAAACACCTCACAATATATAGTGCAATACAAGGAAACTGCAAGCTAGAAAACAGAACACGGCACACACTACTTTCCTAAACAAACTCTAACAACCCATGACTTATTCCACGATCCTAAAATCAAGGAAACAGACATCCGACCAAATCAAATCAAATACTACAAATCATAATCAAATCAAACGTTAACTTATTTAAAATATTGTTTGAGATTATCTCTAACAACAAGTCTAACTTCTTTGTAGTAATGAGCGAAATATGTCTGCAATTCCAAGTGAAGGAATACAAAAAGTAAAAAAAAAAACAAACAAACAAACAAACGCAACATGTGCTTTTCAAGCCACAAAGGATACGAGCCACTTCTCTGCGGGAGCTTCCACAAACAATGGGAATACTAAATCTCATCTCTGTTGTTAAAACCTGACACGCAGACTAGCTTATGAGAACTTAAACAAAATACAACAAATGCTGACATTACAAGGATTTTTGCTTTAGACAACAGGCAAAACGTGTTGTCTGAATATACCAAAAACTGTTGACTATTGAGAAGTCGTCTGATACACACCTCAGACAACACACAGCAAATCGTTATCTGATCATGTACAAGACAACATACCTTGTTCTGGAAAATGTTGTCTGATACCTAGAAACAACAACAGTCCGTTGAAAAATGCTTGTCTGAAATCATTTGAGACAAGTGTTTTCAAAACTATGATTGTTGTTGTTCAGTCAAAAAGACAATGGTTTTTGAAATAAAAACAGTTGTTCTATCATTTGTGACACAATGGTTTTTAGAAACAAATGCATTGCATCAAAAGTAAACGAAAATATAAGCCTATACATAAATAAAGCAAGTGTTAATGTCTTGGTATATAATATTCATAAGATTTATAAGTTTCTTTACATTTTGTTAACGATCTGTTAATTGTGTTGCTCATCACATTGTTAGAGCTTCGTGATTAAATGCAGATTGTATTTTTCTGGGACCTGATGTTCTAGCTGATATAATATCTACTGTTCAGATCGAGATGGTCTAGAGGAATGAAAACTTTTCAGTTCAAAAATAAATAAAAATAAATGTATCTTACAAAGCTTGTCTCTGTACTGCAGGTATGATGCAACAAAATTCTTTCCATCCGGAAAACAACTATTCAACCAAATGCCCCGATAGTGTATTGAAGGAATCCTTGCTCTACAACAGAATATCACAAGTGAAGGTAATCATTAAATTTATGATCTTAAATTATTTTTACAAGACTATTTTTTACGCAATTATATATATAAGATCTAAGATCATAAGTTACATGATCGAAAACATAATATGATCCAAATTGTTATTATTGTAATATAGCCTAAATGACCTACTAATAAAAAGACTTATTATTTTAACCCAGTCTAAAGTACCGACCGATCAATAAATTACCAAATATTTGATAGTTCGTCTTCAAAGTATTGAGTAGATATACATATTTATGATACTTCTAAAAAAACAAACAAGATGGATTCAAATGAATATAGTAAAATCGGAAATGTCATACTCCATAAAATTTACCACATGTAATATACCAATAAAGATTAAATTCTAACCATCTAGGACGATCCTCGCAGGTACCAATAATGCAAATTTATTTTTGGAGCATCTTCTTCATTATTTACTAAAAGAATCTCATTAAGAAAATAAAGAAAAGTCGAAAGGATATAATCACTCAGTTTTAAAAACATATTCGGACCAATGAATTTGTGGAATGGTGAAATTTTTGTGGATCGGGTTGAATCCATGTCTGCCATAAATCTAAAACATGTCATACCAAACTCAGTGATGGAATTCTCTAGATCTTGTAATTTGGTAAACGCATAACGAAAAATTGGTTCTAAGTGTTTTTTATGAAGCAAATTTAAAAGGAGTAAATCAAAGAGGAACACTACGCCATAGATGGGCGCATGTAACGCACTCCTACTGTTACATCAGACACGTTTTCTGTTACATTAGGCCTAAGGTAACGCACTTTACCATTTCATCCGCTAATGTTACCTTTGACCTCAAATTTAACGCACAGCTCCGAATGGTATAACACAAGGGAAAGCGTTACATCAGGACCATAAAGTAACACAAAATCAAGCAAATGCAACACTAGCAGGTGTTACCTTAGCTTAGGCAGAAATTCTAGATGACACGTGGCATGTGGGACCCACGTGACACCTGGCATTCTGCCACGTGGCACTTGACACGTGGCACCCATTCACATGTGGCATCATGACGTGGCAGCCACTGACACGTGGCATCTTGACACGTGGCACAATGTGGGGCCCACACTGCCACGTGGCACCTAGGGGGCCACACTGCCACGTGGCACCTGTGGGGCCCACACTGCCACGTGGCACCTGTTGGCCCCCCCCCACTGCCACGTGGCACCTGTGGGGCCCATACTGGCACGTGTCACATGTGGGGCCCACACTGACACGTGGCACCTGTAGGCCCACAATGACACGTGGCACATGTGGGGCCCACACTGCCACGTGGCACCTGTGGGGCCCACACTGCCACGTGGCAGGTGTGGGCCCGCCTACCACGTGGCATCTTTGGGGCCCACACTGGCACGTGGCATGTGGGGGCCCACTATCTAATGCAACACTACATAGTTTCCTAATGCAACGCTACATAATTATCTAATGTAACACTGTAATTATCTACTGCAACACTAGCAAATGCAACACTAAAATTGAAAATTTTGCAAGATTTGATTTATATATATATAAATCTCTTTACAAAATCAACCAACAAAACATACAATCCAACACCACCACTCCACAAGTACACCTCATAAACAACCACTCCACCAGTACACCTCATAAACATATAATCCTACTCCTCCCATCATCCACCATTTCACCAAAAATATAGTCTTGCTCCACCATATATATCATCCAAGGAACATATATACTAGAGTACTAAGCAACATACTGCAGAGTACCAAGCAAGACTAGAGATAACCAAAGTAGTTAAACAACTAAGCAAAAGATACGACAAAAGATAACCGAAGTAGTTCATGGTACTACTGATTGTAAAAAAAAGAACTAAGTAGAAGCGCCAACAGTCATTGGGGTTGCATTTTCATCGTCCTCGCTTGAAGCAGTAGCACAAAAGTCTACGACGTCCAGATTCAAACCAGGATTTGCTTCAGCTAGCTTTTTCAACAACGTTGACAGTTTATCCTGGACTTTCATGTTCACCTTTGCGTCCAATTCAACCTCCAGATCTCGCTTTATCTCTTCAGTTACATCCTCTAAAAAAGGGTCAACAGAAGCCGAAGTCGATGCTGAACCTGAACTTTTACCATGTCTGCCTTTTAGCCATTCTCGACCATGAGACTTGCCATTAGCAATCAGTTCTGATGCATCCTCACCTGCAGCCACCTTCTCTTTAACCTGATTCTACAAGAAAAAAATTGTGAAAAATTAATCAAGTTAGTCATACAATTATATAATGCAAGGACCTACATGTTTGTTTTTAGGTTTACTTTGCAACTGCCCAGAAAAGATATATTGGTATTATATAGTCTTTCCTACCAAATAATCTGACCAAATAAACCAACAGTCAAAGTCTTTCTTTTTCTCTTAATTTGTAAAAGAAAAGCCATAAATTCGACCAAGTAAACCAAAATTGATTTGTACGTATCAAACATGTAAGGTACTTACAATTCTTTTTTTAATTTCAGCTGTATTAGTCTTGTATGTTCGACCCTCTTCTCGCTCATAAGATTCCAAATAAACATGAGCATCTGATGGCGAGCCAAGATTTGGATTACCCGTTTTCTGTTAAAAATGAAGAGTATAAGATTATCCAAGCTCATTGTTAGCAATTACTACAACAATAAAGAATATTTGAAATTATATAATTACATTCAGTGGTAGAGGCAGACCAAGACAAAAAAAAAACAAATCAGATAGAAATAAATATAAAGCAAGCCAAAAAAATGCATTGTAACAGTAAATTGAAAAAAATGAGAGTATCTGGCCTCTAAACTTTATAACTAGCAAATTTTATTATCAAGAGGACTTCTAACTTACAAATTCTAATATGATTTCTTATATAATACTAAAATGAAAATAACAAAGGAAAATCAAAATCAAAGGCAAATTTACGGTCATTATTTTGATTTGCATGTTCAAAGGAGGGCAAGATGAAAACAAGTAGATAAATTGATTGTTATGGTTCAGATTTCAGGGTAGGCTCTACTATTGCTAAACTTAATAAAAAATGTTATGTGCAGTTAACTCAGTATTACCATTTTAATCAGTTTATCCTAAAAAAAATGAACGTGCACAAAGAAAGACACGTACCAACTTCTCTCTAACTTGTGCCATACTGTTGGGACCTAGAGTGTGTGTCAGTGACTGAAGCACGTCGTCCTTCATTTTCTTTTGCTAATTCCTGTAAAAGTACAAAAATACTCAGTGCACAATTTTGTTTTGATCATCTTTTAAATCACAATAATCAGATTGAAAAAGTGTGTTAGAATACCTGAACTGCCTCGTCTCCCCAATATTTCACCAACAGCTTAAAATCCTCCAAAGGAATCGTATTCGGCCTATTTGTCATCCTGTCCTCGTCAGTTTCATACTTTTTATAATACCTCTCCTTCATACGAGATTTGTACGTCCTCCAAGATGTACTGATTGTCTTGTCCACCCAGCGTTGCCCGTTATCCGGAATTATATAACGGTCCTACGATATATTAAACATTAAATTCATTAATTCAGTGCATAAACATAAAATTAATTGAAACTAATGTTTTGGTAATAGTGTTTACCCTAGTATAGTCCCACATTTTCTTCTTCAGTTGGCCAGGAACAACACGCCAATTTAGCAAGCGACACATTGTCCTTTGCAACTGTACCCAGAAAATTGCTACGGTCAGTTTTGTCCTTCCTCTCCATCTTCTAGGAGCTACTACTTTATACACCAGGTACACATAAAAAAAGCATTAGAAAAAATGTATATATTAGAAACTCACAGTCATAGTCATAAAGAATGTATATATTTTCTAAGCATTTATACTCGGGAGAAATGTATATTTTTCTACGTATTTATACACAGGAAAAATGTATATTTTTCAAAGTATTTACACATTTTTTCTAAGTATAAGTACTTAGCAAAAATGTACATTTTTTCTAAGTATAAATACTCAGTAAAAATTTATATTTTTTCTAAGTATAAATATTCAGAAAAAATTGTATTTAAACTCATTTTATAAGCTTTCCTGTACACACGGTACCTGCTTCAGCTTCTTCCTCTGCACTTTTTTCCAAGTTTGGCTCATGAACATTCTTGGTTGGTGGAGTTGGCATACCCTGCTTCTGACGGTCTCGCAGTGCCAAATAAGCAGATAGGGTACCACATGCTTCCGCTTTGTTCGACTGTTTTAAAAGTTTACTACATGTCATTGCAACAATTTAGCCCGAGATGAACTTGTCACTTCCTTATCAGCTTTCATGTCAGCAATAGCATTGGCTCGCGAACGAGTTTGTGGTCCACTTAACAACTTCCTTTTCTTGGCATTCTTGATTCTCTACAATTATCAGGAGTTCAGTACTAGGTTTACAATTTTTATGTGAGGCTAAGAAATGAACATTTTCACCACATTCATACCTCAGATGTATCATCACTTTGAGTTTCATCCTCATTTTCTGGAATGTAATCATCGCATTCCTCCTGATTCTTCTTCTCTTTTCATTTCCCTTTCTTGGTTGCAGTACTGTTTTTGTACTAAAACACGCAAACGTACGTGGTCACAAGTAATACAGATATAAGTCAAGTTCGTTCCCACAGAGATCTTGGTTTTTAATTCAGTTTAGTACCTATGCAACAATGTATGGTTTTAATTCACTGCTAAGACAAATATCAAATTGGGATTTTTAATTAACTAAATTAAACTAAGATGCAAATTATAAAACTAAGACTTAAATTAACTAATGAGAATAGAAATCGAATTACTTCTGCAAGAGAAACCATGGGATCCTAACTTCATTAAATACTTTGCTTAGATCTGATGCCTTTAATCACTATATGCAATGGTTATGATATCTGATCAGACAACACGAAACAAGTATATGCTACTTCTCAGTATACGAATACCAAATTAAACATACATCCACAAAAGAGATAGAAGATGAATAGACACCAATTATGCTTAGACCCTATATCTCTATTGAATTTGAAAACATAACGGTTGAAGAACAAGTTATCCACATTGATCACATAGGGCAACGTAATATCTCTATTTACGCTACAAATCATGATGTTAAAACATCAACCTATCCTATGCTAGCATGGCAAGTTCTAAATCTTAAGATCCACTCTCGCTTCACAAGAGATTAACAAATTAGATGTTAGCTACGCATCTAAATTCATAAATCACAACCATACGAGGATATCGGATATACATCACACATAGATCTATAAAGCATCAAGATACTAAAGCTCCATAAATAAATCCGTTAGAATCCCATGACAACGATTAGTTCATAATCGAACCTCTCGTCATCATGGGATCTGATGAAACCATGATAATGAAACAAGATATGAAAAGATACAAATAAATCTAAGTAATTGATATGTAATAGTGTCTTGGATGATGATTTTGATGTGCCCCAAGGTGTGTATTTATAGCCCCAGGTGTCTTCTTTTCCAAGCAAATACCGTCTTTGAATTAGGATAGAATTCCGGCAATTTCCGTTCTTGAATGGATTAGAATTACAATTCCCATGTTTAGAACTGATTCTGGAAGCTTCTGGCCGTCCAAACATCTTCCATAATGATTAGGATAAGAAATCACAACAATTTCCTATTTTAGATTGAATTACATGAACTTTTCTGGAAAATCTACCGCATGGGCGCGGCCGCGCGCAACTACTATACATAACAAGCGCGCCCGCGCGCATAAGTTTTCTGGAACACTTGCCCGCGCGCCCGCGCTCAGAATCAACACAAAGCCAGCGCGCCCGCGCCTGACTTGCCACCAGCAGAATTGTCTTCGTGTTCTAGCTGATTTCTTTTACCGCATTTAACTGCAACTTCTGACACTTGATCCTTTGACTCTAAGAACACCATATAATCTCTGAGAACTCCACATCTACATAGAACAATGTCCTGCACAATCTCCACAAAACACATTAAAACACACAAATACTTGAGACCAAAACACCAATTTAAGCCGAACGGAACGATCCAAATGGATATAAAATCCACTTATCACACCCCCAAACTTAAAACCGATGCTTGTCCTCAAGCATAAACAATAACAAATATTTACAACTAACTAGTACCACTTCCGTAGGTGATAACGGTTGCATTTGGCATATGCAACAAGCCCTTTAAACCCCTAAGCAGCCCTAGTGGACGAGTAAGGTCTCGTGAGGGCCTATAGTGAATGTACCCACAAAATCCATCTAACCTAATGCAATGCAATGCAAGAATGCAAATAATATGAAAATTTGCAACTAATCTAGTACTATTATCCTACCATACCTTCAAATCCTCTCATGTCATATCAACTTAAGAATCAAAGTAAATACGCAATGTCTTGGTGTCGAAAGTGCAAGTTTTCACATAGTCTACTCAATGAACATGCATAAGTTCTCACAAGCCCATGTCAAATGTAAGAATAAGTTAGTAAACATGCTAAGCCTACAAGAGTACATCTTTGAGACAAAACTCGGGATCTCATACGCAAAAACAAGCAAACACTCATAATCCGAGTATAAAAGAATATTCACTCAAGAACAAGGGTAAGTGTATCACTTAATTCCAACAAAATCATAAGCATGCTTGACATTTGGTATCAATCTAACTCTTAACACAACGTACATCAATGACGATAATCAAAAGGTCTTTATTTGGGTTGTAACGGGGCTAGGGACAAGGTATGTCAAATAAGCCAAAACAGGTGAAGTGTCAAAAGCTAGTAGGAACTATAATACTCATACACAACCACCTATTTCCCTCCCCACAAAATTTTACTATTTTTCTTCCAACAAAAACACTCGAATAGTCGACTAAAGTATGATCACAATAAACACAAATATGCTCTCATAATATATATATATATATATATATTTTTTCTTTTTTTTCTTTTTTTTTCTATTTTTTATCTTTTTTTTTCGAGAGCTAAAGCAACAATAATATAGACAATAACAATGATCCCACGATTTTATTACACATGCCGACTATCAAGTAAACAACCAAACCCAATTTTCAATATTCCCCCAAAAGTAAGACCAACAATAAACCCCTCCTTACACACCTTATTACCCCCTTAAGCACTCTACTAACCTTTGACAATGTGGGTTCAAATTAATGTAAGGCCAATACAAGAAAAGGTCTAGGCAAGTAATGTGGTATGTCACCGAAAAAATAGGACTAACTCAACGGGTTAACTAATTGATCATGTAAATATGGTGTGGTAATATGGAAAAATATGTGGTTATTCCTAAATGCCTTTATCATTTTAATCGTCAAATAATGTCATGCGTTTCAAGAAAGACCTCAAACAACTGCTAGCAATGCAAACAATCCGTGGATACTCAAGCAAACGAATAAATCGCAAATATGCAATAAGGCTCAAAAGCTCACTTGGTGGAAAAACATACTCAATCCCAAGCAAAAATCTCTCTAATGCACCTACTTGTATTCAGAGCATGCAAACTAAATCATCTTGCACATATTCATGTCCTTCTAATCTCTTACAACATTCAATAAGTCTACTAGCTTCAACTTACTAGTGTATGTGTGTGCACAAGAACAAAGCATATCACTTTTCAAACAAAAGCATCAACAACACAAAATTCCTATCAAGCATGGGTGCAAATGCAACTATTATGAACTCACATGATATACGAACATAAAAACAGAATGTCCTATATGAAACAAACGTAGATAACACGAACATAAATGTATAATTTACTACAACTAATATGCAAAGCATGAAATCCTACATGAACACAATAACTACTACAACAACTACTTATCCCTCAAACCACCCCCAAACTTGAAATATTCAATGTCCGCATTGAATGGAAAGTAATACAAGGGATAGTAGAAAACATACCTAAATAAAAATGCCGAAAAGCGTGGGTTGCCTCCCACGAAGCGCTTCTTTAACGTCAATAGCTTGACGTTACTTCCAAGCCTCCATTAAGGATGATAATAGTTTGCCTGATCATCTCTTCGCGATACTTCATCGTCATCACGGCGACACACTTTCTGCCACTTCTCCTCGTTTAGCCTATTCGTGTAACAACTCTGTCCTATTTCAATGCCTTCATCTGTTGACCCAAAATCTGTCAATTTGTAGAACAACACACACTCGCGGCTTCGCTTGAATATAATGGAGGAGGGTAAATGTAAGTTGCTGAAGCCTTTGGTTCCTCAAAGAGAACTTCCTCCATTAGCTTTAATTCGCTACCTCCATCTTTAAGCTCTGAGACAAGTAGAAGACCTGCATCTTTCCCATGTTCTTCAGCCTCTTGGTACGCACATACCAATTCTTGAAATTTGTGCAGCTCATCAGTGTCTGTCCCAAATACTGCCCTTTCCAAATCATCCACCATCCTAGCATGATCAAATTCCTCACATGGCTTGTGAAAACTCACCTCACCTTGGAATTTGTCTTCCTCAATTAAGCATGCAGTACCTTGCTCCAAGTCACCATTATTTTCTGGTGTTGCCTCTAGCATGAATTGTTGATTCTCTTGTTCCAAGGCACTCAAAACTTGAGCAACAAGTGTCCCCATAGATTTGATAGACTTCTCATGATTCTCTACAAGCATCCTAATATCCTTCCTAATCTCCTTCAAATCATCAACCTCATCTGACTGAAAAGTAGGAATAGGTTGCTGATGTTGAAACTCTTCACTACCAAAGACATATGACATATCTGGAACATCTTGATGGTACTGTTGAGGATGGTATTGCAAATATGGTTGTTCCTCATAAGTGACATATGGATCAACTCCTTCGTAGTAACAATATTGTGAGGGATCATGAACGCCCAAACACCGCTCACATTGCTGAGGCTGTTGAATACCACCTTGGTTGCTCCAGCACTGATACGTCTCATGTGCGCCCGCACATAGCTCACAAACACTAGCCACCTGCTGAACTCCATAGTAAGTTAGAAAATCCATCTTCAACGCCAACACTCTCTAACAAGTACCTGAAACACCAACGAACTATACAAGAATAGATGAGAAAAAAAAATCCGAGTCAGTGAACTCTAACGACCACTATTGACAAGGATATAAATCAAAAATAAAACACCGATAATCCCACAAGTAATACAGATATAAGTCAAGTTCGTTCCCATAGAGATCTTGTGTAACATCCCCAAATCCGGGGTCAAGGATTTGGTAGCTACGCGGAAATCCTCAATGTCAAATTACTTGTTTAACAACATCAAACCATCTGTAATCATTAAAACTGAAATATAACTCTACGACCCCAACCACCAAGCATCTTTTAGGTCATAGGGCTAGAAACAAGAATTCAAATACTTACATTCCTCATTACTTCCATCCTATTACATTGCACTGTGTCTTACAAATCTTATCTTATATTACCAGCATAGCTTCGTTGGGAAGTATACCAGCAACTGGAGCTACTCAGTAGAAAGTAATATAAATATTACACATCGATATACTTACATATAACTTATTCCAGCTATAGCTTTTCTGGATCATATCATCTTCATAAGGGCGTACTGCCTGCTTCTTCTGAGCCATGCAGATAAGCCTCAACCGACTACCTTCCTCTGAAAGGTTAATATTTGAAAACAAACAAGTATGAGCGAAAGAATTGCCCAGCAAGTTAATAATAGAACTTCACAATATATATATATCCATACACACAAGGGTATTCAATATCTAACGATATTTAATATCATTTCTGAAACATTTAACTATGGAATTTCAATAAGGGAAGTATAACCTTTGATATAGCATCAAATGAATAATCTGAGATCATAATAACCATAGTAAGCTTCATACCTTAGCAAAATGGTATAAGTTGTAGTCTCAATAACCTTTAATAAAACTCTTCAAAATATGCAGTTCAATATACTGCTACTACAAGTGTTCTCATCAAAAAGAAACCAAACTATAAAAAGATCCCCTTTTTAGTATTTCACAAGTCTGAAAATATATACATATAAGTATATCATTTTTATCACAACACCCTACAGTTCAATATTCTGCATGGGATATAACTTCTTTAACCACTTAATAAGTTTAAGACTCATAGGTAACTGATAGTAAAAGAGTCAAGGTTTTTGAAATGACCCATTTATAAGGTACGAAATCAATACTTCTCAAGCTTGAAAATGTTTATATGTATGTATATCAATTTCGCCAAAACATTTGAGGGATCAAGATACTGTACCTCAGCAATATAATAACAATTCTAAAATATCTTTGAAACTGTACGCCATGCATTGACGGACATGGTGCTAGTATATTGTAAAAGATGAAGTTATAAGATAGTTCAATATAACCTTTCCGTAAACTATCTGCTATATAGAATATAAGCAGAATATCAACATATAACTTGAAAGATGAAGTTATAAGATGATCCAATATCAAAAACCTCCTTATCATAACTCATGTTATGTAAGGTATCAACAGAGTCATCAATTAAGATAAAGGATGAAGTTACAAGGTAACTCAAATTATATTACCGAGGGAATATCTGCTATGCCAAAGATAAGCAAGATATCATCATTTTCATAAAAGAGGAAGTTACAAGAAAGGTATTGCAATTCCAGTTTCAAACACTTTTTAATCCTGCCAACATAGATGGTGTTGCAGAAGATTTCCAATTTTTGAAAGATGAACTAATACGGGAGCATTGCCGCGCCAGATGCCCTAACGTTTACGATGATCAGTCGTATGTTATGCATCTCATCAGTCGTTCTCTACATGTAGAAGGTAGCTCCGACGGATTTACTTGTCTACCGCCCTCTGGAACTCCTCAGCCAACGGTTGGGCTATTGCTGGACCGGCGCCACTCGGCCACTTACGCGTCTCCTAGTTCAATTCACATCCATAACCTTGAAACATAAAGTTCGTCCCCCTTTCCCCAAGTATAATACTTGTTGATAAGACTCCATAAAGTGGTCGTATCTAGTTGGAAAGGAAAATTTACCAACATCTCCCAAGCCGAAGCTTGTTAATGGATACCAACTTATTCCAACAATTTTACCCCTCGAGTGTTGAGGAAGTAATCAAAAGGACTCATCTTGAGGTATAGGAATCAAGAAGCGAGTGAAAATGATACTTTCAAAAGCTTTAAGACCGGGCAGTCAAACAAAATAAATAACAGCTCTCAAGTAGGGTTCCCTTATATTTTTGGAAGTTTTGAGCGAGCATTTAAATCTTCCTATAAGATTGATTTAAATGAAAAATAAAGTTTTGGGGACCTCTCCTTGATAAGAATAAGTCTCAGAAATATTCCATACAATTATTGAAGGTCGAAGATGAATAAGATAATTTGCTTTAAAAAGATAATTTAAAAGTATCTAATAAATATTTGAAGAATATTCATTAGATACATAATTAACAAAGTAATCAATAATACATAAGTTCTCAAGTGAATATTCGAAAATAATATTCACTTAATAATTAAACCTCGATTGAATATTTGAAAATAATATTCATTAAATAAATAGTCTTTAAATGAATATTCAAAATAATATTCATTAAACACATTAATAGCTGTCCGATATATTTATGAGAATATACCTTCGAAAGTATACGAAATACCGACTCCCGGTATTTTACAAAGATACGATTCATATTCCCTTCGCTAAGGTAATTATAAAATCCGGCTCATAGCTAATATTCAATATCTAGTTATAAGCCATTCCTCAAATCATAATCCAGTATCACAGTATGTTTCCCCCAATCAGTATGCTTTCCACTAGCATATATATATATATATATATATATATATATATATATATATAGAATAATATCACAGTATATACCTTTCAAGAATAGTCATGCTTTTCTACTTAGCATATACATATCAGCAATAATAACACATCAGCAAGAAATAGGTTCGAAAACTTGCTTTGGTAGGATCACAGTATGATATTTTACTGGTTCTGAAAGTCCCTAAGTAACCTTCACTTAGCATTTTATAACTCTTGAATCATCCTCGAGAATTTAGTGATTATACAATTTAATAATCATTAGGCAATGACTACCTAATGATCCCTTTTTAAAAGGATAATCCAATTAATCGTCTTTTATTAAAATAAATATTCGAATAATATTTATTAATAATATTGAAGTATTTAATAACCTCCAAAACACCCAAATATAAACCTTGGAATATATTAACCAAAACCACATTATTACCCCTCTGGCCATTTCCGGACTTTAACCACTTTGTTAAATATTCACACTGATTCCCAGTTAATAGGTAGTAAATCATACATAAATCCTTGAATGAGTTGACACTAAATAATGTTGCTCGTATGAGAAAATATTCAAATAATATTCCACGAATGAGATAATACTCAAATAATAATCCTCGAATCATTTCCAAGAAATTAATACTTTCTGGAATTATAATTAATGTTCGTAAATAACATTCCTCAAAATGAATAATAATCGGTCTCTGGAATCCCTCCGGGTTTCCACGACTATCTCTATATCTCAATATACTGACTCTCGGTCAATAAGAAATAAACAATTAATAAATCCCTTTTTAAATGAATATTATAATATTATAATAATATTCATTGAATCAAATAAACATCCAAATCACATTTTATTAATATCCCTCCTGATATTTATAAATGAAAATATTCGATTTATAACCATGGGAATATCTTTGTTATCTTTCCGGAACAAAGCGATTTTAAGAAAACGTTTTGAAAATGATATCCATCCAATTAAATAAATCTAATTAGACGAATTAGGTTTATTTAATCCGTAAATGTTTCAGAAATATTTACTAATTAAATAACCACTGATTTGCTGGTGATGTTACCTTTAGGTTAATTATTGCGAAATATCTTTTAAAAAGCTTTGTCCGGGTTTTCGAAAATATATAATACAAAATAACCCCGCCACGCGGGCTAAGTTGTACAACTCAATACATGCTCTACCCTCTGAGCCTTCTTATTCCGATACATATAATATATGGTCCACTTCCATAATACGAAAAGTTTATAAATATATACCATATATATCAAAAGGTATAATCATAAAAACATCACCGCCCATCGACAATATTATAAGTCATGGGGTTTTTTACCATTTGCATAAGCAGAACTTAATAACATTAGCAAAGCCAGAAATGTATGGTTTTGATGAGGAAGCACAGAGTGGGAAAACTTGCAATTATGGATTCAAATCTAATCCACCCATTTCATATATTTCAAAATACAGATACTCTGAACGATAGAGTATGCATAAATAAACTTGCCTCTTGTCCTTAGCAGAAAACAGAAATCGCGAATAATTCCTTCGCACCTCGTCCAATCTTTTCCATGGAGGTAGTTTACCTTTCTTCATACGACGCCTCGATCTTTCCTTTTTGATGCACGTCGCTCCAACTTGATTATACCCTAATGGTACTGAAATAGTTACGATTACGTGTCAGTCCAACCTCGTATCTCGAGTAGACACAACTCAGAATTACCACTAAGTCACCTAAAGTCGTACTATAGTTGTTATCCCTATAGTTGACTACTCAAATACCAATTAATACAAATAACACATTTAGCAAAGAAGATGAAATGGAAAAGTCCCTCTTTTATAAAGTGGACATTTCCAGGTGTTAAACACATCACAATGCTACACAATTATAACACTTAATCAAACTCCACTTAACATATACAACTAAAATGCCATTGACATTCTATGACAAGTTAATTAATGCCTAATCCTCAAATCACAATTAATCTTCAACTGAGCACATAAATCCTCGAGACAACAATTATCCTCAAATTAATACATAAATAGACAATTAATCCCCAAGACACAATTAATCCTCGAAATGAATTCCTTGACACATTTATACATAAACATTTAGCACCCAAAACATGCATTTATACCATTGAAGTCAAATAAGTTAAATAAATTTAAATGCAGGGGATTTTCAGAAAATTTCGGCATGAGGTATTCGTTTATCGGACTATGGGCACAGCCCCTCAAATACAATTCAACCCTGTTTTTACCAAAAATAAAGCTGCCTCAACTTGCAGCAAAGTAAACAAGTAAGAAAAGTACCCGCCCAGACATGCGGCACCTAGCACATAAGGAAATTCTGCCTCGACATGCAGTAAACACATAATAATTTACATTAGCATTAACTACTACTTACGCTACATCAATAATCGTATTACTCACGCATTTTAATGATACACGTGACCATCAATTATTGATATTCGTAAGCCCTAGGGAACAACCCCTAACAGTAACTATTACTTACGCTATATCCATGATCGTATCACTTAAGCATATTAATTATACTTGTGACAATCAATCATTGATATTCGTAAGCCCGAGGAACTAGTCGAAGAGAAATACACAAGTCCTTAAATACTGACATTTAGAACTTATGATCTCTTTACGACTCCTCGCAGTTAAACTAAATAACATACAACATTCATAATTAGTAAAGCCATCAAATACCACGACTCGACTTATAGCACTTAGCACGTAAACATTTATTGATGGCCATATATAACAAGTAAGTCACATAAACCTTCAATTATCGACTCGATTAAATCTAATTCTCGCATATAAGACATTTATCAAATACTACGGTCAAACTCGATTGTTGACTAACTCGATTATCATCTAATCGATTAAGTATATCAATTTCATATAACCACTTAATCATTTTATTCATTTAAAATGAATCATAATAATCTTTAAATCTAACATCCACTACGACTATTAAACTCGAATATTAACGAGACCACAATTAATCTCACGATTCCAATTAGCAACTAACAATTTAACAATTATTAACTCGAACGTTTAATCAGACTCATAATTAAACTCAACAATTATAATTAGCAACTATACTCTCCGAATTAAATGCGGAAATTAAAACAATAAACACACGATTTAATTCTAATTAAATTTCAACAATAAAACTATATCGAACGTACAACTAATTTAATACGAAAATTAAATAAATACAACGCGAAATTATACCATTTCGGTTCCGATCCGACCCGCCAGAAATCCATCTCGCCGGAGAACTACTCTCCGGAAATCTCTCTCAATAGCCTCTCTCCCCCCCTCTCTCTCTCTCTCTCTCTCTCTCTCTCTCTCTCTTCCGCTGCACACACCCACAAGGCAGCCTCCTCCCCGTCTTCTTCCTTTCTCCTCCACTCCCAACTGCTCCCGCTGCGCCAATGGCCACCGCCGCCACCTGCAGCACCGGCGCCGCCCCCTCTCCTGCACAACACACCGCGCGACCCATTAACACGCACACCAGCACACACTCAGGCACCTATACACGCACACACACGTATGTATAAATATGTTTCAATTGATCAAAAATCAAAACCCCCATCTCTCTTTTCTTCTCTCTCCCCACTATTTTTCTTCCCCCTCCCCACGATTGTTTTTGTGCGGTGTGTGTATAATGTGTGTGTATGTATGATGTGTGTGTTGTGTTAACCCTAATGGGCTTGGGCCAACACTATTCAAAAAGCAATACATTTAAACACTACACACTTTAAATAATATTTGGAGTAAATAAATCTAGTTTGTAAAAATAAAGTTTCTAGCATAATTAAATACTATAATATATTTAAAGACTTTTGGAGAAAGAATTGGAATTAAATCTCAATTTCATAAATTGATATGCATTTTACAAATCAATAATAATTTATAAAAACAATTCATAAAAATAATAATCGTGATTCATAAATCACAATTTACAGAGCTTAATAAAAATACTACAAACACTATTGCTTTAGTAAAATCTCAAATTATTGATTTTATATATTAATCAAGTAATTTCTGTAAATCCCCAAATAATTAAAATAATCATTTTCTAATGATTTTAAAATCTCCAAATTATTTAGTAATTTTATAATAAAATCTTTACTAAATAATTCCACACTCCAAAATTACATCTTTGCCCGAATAAACTATTGACCCGAGATATCTACTCGGTCAATATAATTTTTAAAAAGGAGGACCAGGTTCCACTCAACCGAAAATAATTAAATATTTAAATAATAAAAAAAAATCTCCACATTTTAGGAAAAACATTATTATTATTGAAATATTAATAAAAATCATTTCTTTAAAAATCTGGGTTATTACAGTCTACCCTCCTTAAAAGGATTCCGTCCACGGAATCAGCTAAGGCCACTACTGGGATTCCTTAACTCTTTCATCGTCAACACTTGTTCTGCCAAACCGGAGATAGTGTTCATTCGTAAACAACTTCTCCGAAATCTCAATCCAACCATAGGATCACTATTTGACACAATTATCACTGGAATCTTACCATGTTATTCCTTTCACACATATATCTTGACCAACTTTCGATTATCATACTATCCTTGAGAGAGAATTCACTGATTCTATTCACATAACACTCTTGAGAGAGAGATTGCACTCATTCCATTAATCATAACATCATTGAGAGAGAAGGAATTAACTAATTCTATTGATACGCCACTGATATTCTATTCGTTTTGGGATTCGCTCATGCTCTTGGCGATTCCGTTGCGAATCTAGTATCTATCAGCGAATTTATGACTTGGAAGACCTGGTTGGCATCCCCTTGAAATTTATTAGAGATAACAAGAATTATGGAGCTTTGAAAAGATAGCTGTCATATTAAGGCTATTGCCACACACTGGTGATCATAAGGTTAAGAGTGTTAAAGCAAACCTTATTTGAGATAAGAAAATTTGCCGAGAGATCAATATGATCATAGGAACTCACGTTGCGTGTCTCAGTTAAGAAAAAAAAAAAAAAAAGTTCGCCTTGTTATGCTAAATTCACGGAAGCGCACGTAGTCACAAGTAATATAATTAAAGTTCGTTCCACAGAGATCTTGGTTAAGTTTTACTCAGAAAATATGTCTATGCAATAATGTATGGTTTTAATTCACTGCTAAGAAAAATAACAAATATGGTTTGATTAACTAAATTAAACTAAGATGCAAATTATAAAACTAAGAATTAAACAATTAATTAGAATTAAAATCGGATTACTTATATGAGAATAAACATGGAATCCTAGTTTCATTATCTACTTCACTTAGAGTTGCAGCCTTCGATTAAAACATGTGATGGTTTTGATATCTGATCGAATAATACGAAAAGAGTAAAAGTTACCTCTCGGTATACTAGTACCAATCTAAGCATACATCCACAAAAGAGATAGAAGATGAATAGGCACCTATTATGTTTAGACCCTATATCTCTATAGAATTTGAAAACATAAAGGTTGAAGCACAAGTTATTCACTTAGATCACATAGGGTAGCATAATATCTCTATTCATGCCACAAATCATGATGCTTAACATCAACCTATCCTATGCTAGCATGGCAAGTTCTAAATCTCAAGATCCACTCTCGTTTAGCAAGAGATTAACAAATTAGATGTTCGCGACGCACCTAAATTCAATAAGCATAACCATACAAGGATATCAATAATTCACCACACATAAATCTCTAAGGCATGCAAACTACTAAGCTACATAGATAAATCCACTAGGACCCCACGATAACGATTAGTTCATAATCGAACCTTTCGTCACCATGGGATTTGATGAAAGCATGATATTAAACAAGATAAAGAAGATGAATAAATCAATAATAAAATAAGGTTTAGCGAACAAATCCGGAAAAGTAATGAGCATCCACAAGATACGCCTAACAAAGGAATACAAGAAAACTATGTCTAGATCTTCTTGTTGTCACGATCCTCGCCTTGGTTTCTCTCCCTTCTGCTCTGGACGAATTATGTGTGTAGGATGTGTAGATGATGATTTTTCTGTACCCCAAGGTGTGTATTTATAGCCCCTCTTGCCTCCTTGACCAAGCAATTACCGTATTTGAAATAGGATAAAATTCCGGTAATTTTCCTTCTTTGATTTGATTAGAAGTGAAATTCCCAAGTTTAGAACTGATTCTAGAAGTTTCAGACCGTCCAAGACAATTGCCATCTTGATTAGGAGAAGAAAACGGCAAGTTTCCCAATTAGAATCCAATTCCAGGAACCTTCTGTCGACATCCCGCGCGGCCGCGCGCCTCACAGGTGCATTTCTGGCGCGCCCGCGCCCAGCCAGTGATGCTACTAACTCCCACGCGCCCGCGCGCAGCTTCAACTCTATTCTCGCGCGCCCGCGCCCATGGTAGGCTACACAGGCTGACTTTTGCTCCACTTCTGATTTCTCGTCTAATTCCAATGCAATTCCCGACACCTGTTTCTTTGAGTTTAAAAACACCTCATATTTACTAGAAAACCTGTAAATGATATCCTGCACACTCGACACAAAAACACATTAAAACACTCAATTGCTTGAAAACAAAGCGATCAATTTAAGTCGAAATAAGGCGTTCCAAGTGAATAAAAATTCACTTATCACACCCCCAAACTTAAACCGATGCTTGTCCTCAAGCATAAACAAACAAAAATATATACAACTAGCTAGTACCACTTCCGTAGGTGATCACGGTTGCATTTGGCATATGCAACAAGCCCTTTAAACCCCTAGGCAGCCCTAGTGGACGAGTAAGGTCTCGTGAGGGCCTATAGCGAATGTACCCACAAAATCCATTTAACCTAATGCAATGCAAATGCATGAATGCAACTACTATGAAAAATGCAAGATCCCCTTCAAACTCACCAAAACCAACTAACAAGCAAATATCTCAACGAATGCAACAAATCCAAGCAGAGCTCGACTAAGTCCCCTTATACTAACAATACATGAACATAAACGTGCGTGTGTGCAATGCTCATCAGAAATACCCCCAGAACTAGGTCAAAAATCATACATGCTTTCCGTCAAGACAATCACAGGTTTATAACTAGAATAGACTGTAGACACTCCATAACCTAGGAACACCTCCACCCTTATCCAAGGTAGACAGAAACTCATGCTTTATTACTATGCTACGACACTACATATACAATACGCATGCTTATTTAACCGTGCAATGAATGAGACCCCAAAAGGCTTATACAATAATACCCATGTAGCGAGTGTTGGGTCAGTGGATCCCAGACTAAAAAGCCTTAGGTCACTAGGACTAAGTCCCCTCAGACTTAATTACTCGAGTATTAAAGAGCTCACTCTGGTTAATTTTGCATTAACAACAAAACTTGACTCTTTTTTTTTTCTTTTTTTTTTTCTTTCTTTTCTCTCTTTTTTTTTTCGCAATCTGGAATGAGCCTTTCTCATTTCCAACCCTAGACTACTCATATAAATATGAGCTGGCTACTAGCCATTTGACGCCTAGCCTTTATTGACAAATATTAACAACTAGCATGAAATTCCTGTTTTCCCCCAAACTTAGATTTTAATGTTCCTACGCTATAAAGGGAATAACGAAAATTCTAAGAATAAACAAGTGATTAATCTCAAAACATCCAACATGCATGACTCCAACCTAACCCCAAAAGCACCCCAATGAGACTGTGTAAAAATTTTGTTCCTGAACATGCAAGTCAATTACCTAGGAACTATAAATCAGCCCTCTACTCATTATCATCACACTCAAATCAACATCTACCTATCAATCAGAATCAGCTCATTTTAAGGGATCATGAAAAATGCATGCCATGAAAATGCAACTAACATGAAAACTCACATGGTATACGAAAATAAAACAAAATGTCCTATATGAAACAAACGTAGATAATACGAACATAAAATGCATGACTTACAACTAATATGCAAAACATGATATCCTAACATGAACACAATGAAACATATACAACATATACAATACTTTTCCCCCAAACCACCCCCAAACTTAAGATATTCAATGACCTCATTGAATGGAAGTAAATACGAGGGAAAATAAAAACATACCTACGCCGCAGCGTCATCACCCTCCTCGGGTGGAGAATCTGGGGGTGGATAAACAGTGTCCGATCCAAAGACTGGCCACTCAACATGGGCACCACTAGCTCCAAAGGCAGAACTGAAAGGCTGAGTCAACCTCGCTGAAAACCGGCTATGACTCTCATACAATGCATCCATCCGCCTCATCATCCGTCTATCATGTGAAGCACTCGAGATAGCAACAGGCGCCTGCTGAACTGGAGGAGCGCCAGCAATCGCATAGCCCAGACCCCTAGGATGAGGAATGCCGCCAGGCCATTCCCCCAACTTCGACACATCAATGGGTCCAGCTGGCATCTGAATCGGCTCCTCAGACGACCATGTCACCCCAGCTATCGCACACATCCTCGTAACAATAGAGTTTAACCTAATGCAATGCAAATGCATGAATGCAACTACTATGAAAAATGCAAGATCCCCTTCAAACTCACCAAAATCAACTAACAAGCAAATATCTCAACGAATGCAACAAATCCAAGCAGAGCTCGACTAAGTCCCCGTATACTAACAATACATGAACAGAATCGTGCGTGTGTGCAATGCTCATCAGAAATACCCCCAGAACTAGGTCAAAAATCATACATGCTTTCCGTCAAGACAATCACATGTTTATAACTAGAATAGACTGTAGACACTCCATAACCTAGGAACACCTCCACCCTTATCCAAGGTAGACAGAAACTCATGCTTTATTACTATGCTACGACACTACATATACAATACGCATGCTTATTTAACCGTGCAATGAATGAGACCCCAAAAGTCTTATACAATAATACCCATGTAGCGAGTGTTGGGTCAGTGGATCCCAGACTAAAAAGCCTTAGGTCACTAGGACTAAGTCCCCTCAGACTTAATTACTCGAGTATTAAAGAGCTCACTCTGGTTAATTTTGCATTAACAACAAAACTTGACTCTTTTTTTTTTCTTTTTTTCTTTTTTTTTCTGATTTTTTTTTCTTTCTTTTCTCTCTTTTTTTTTTTTCGCAATCTGGAATGAGCCTTTCTCATTTCCAACCCTAGACTACTCATATAAATATGAGCTGGCTACTAGCCATTTGACGCCTAGCCTTTATTGACAAATATTAACAACTAGCATGAAATTCCTGTTTTCCCCCAAACTTAGATTTTAATGTTCCTACGCTATAAAGGGAATAACGAAAATTCTAAGAATAAACAAGTGATTAAATCTCAAAACATCCCACAGGCATGACCCTAACCTAGCCCAAAAGCACCCCAATGAGACTGTGTAATAAATTTTGTTCCCGTAACATGCAAGTCAATTGCCTAGGAACTATAAATCAGCCCTCTACTCATTATCATCACACTCAAATCAACATCTACCTATCAATCAGAATCAGCTCGTCCTAAGGGATCATGAAAAATGCATGCCATGAAAATGCAACTAACATGAAAACTCACATGGTATACGAAAATAAAACAAAATGTCCTATATGAAACAAACGTAGATAATACAAACATAAAATGCATGACTTACAACTAATATGCAAACATGATATCCTAACATGAACACAATGAAACATATACAACATATACAATACTTTTCCCCCAAACTTAAGATATTCAATGACCCCATTGAATAGAAGTAAATACGAGGGAAAGTAAAAACATACCTACGCCGCAGCATCATCACCCTCCTCGGGTGGAGAATCAGGAGGTGGATAAACAGTGTCCGATCCAAAGACTGGCCACTCAACATGAGCTCCACTAGCTCCAAATGCAGAACTGAAAGCCTGTGTCAACCTCGTTGAAAAACGGCTCTGGCTCTCATACAGTGCATCCATCCGCCTCATCATCCGCCTATCATGTGAAGCACTCGAGATAGCAACAGGAGCCTGCTGAACTGGAGGAGCGCCAACAATCGCATAGCCCAGACCCCTAGGATGAGGAATGCCGCCAGGCCATTCCCCCAACTTCGACACATCAATGGGTCCAGCTGGCATCTGAATCGGCTCCTCAGACGACCATGTCACCCCAGCTATCGCACACATCCTCGTAACAATAGAGCCATAAGGAACTGCCCCTGTAGACCCCCTCAAGAAGCGCAGCATACTCTGATTCACCAAATAGCCAACATCGATATAATGCCCATTCAGAATAGCCCACAACAAGATAGCCCTCTCAACTGTCACCTCATGCGTATGCGTAGTAGGCAACAGATTAGCACAAATAAATGAATTCCAAGCCCTAGCATATCTGTTCATCGAAGCAGACGCGAATGTAGCCTTCTCAGCCGACCCAAGCTTCAATTTCCATGTCGTACCTGGCACACACAGACGTGCCACCACCTCATCTAAATCAACCTCGGACCTGGCCTTAAAAGTCCAGTCCTCCGCCCCAACAGGTCTATCCGGCAACCCAAGTAACAGCCGAATAGCTCGAGCAGTATAATCTATAGTAAATCCTCGGACAATCGAGTAACCATCCCTCGTTTCCTTGGCATTAGCATAGAATTCCCGGACTATACTCAACGGAACAGCGGATGCAAGCTCACACAGATTCTGCCAACCCCTCTCCTCAATCATAGCCACCATCTCACCATCAGCAGCAACGGGCAACCATATCCTATCCTTCGCCACGGACCGAGTCATCAATTTCACATACTCAGCCCTAGCCTCCTCAGAACGAAACTTATCCATACCCTCATCTCCCGAACTCGAATCAGAAACAGACAATGACCTACCACGAGAACTACTACCAACAACCCGAGCTCTCTTAGGTGCCATAGTAATCAATAATAACAGTAAAATCACACCCCAACTGCCAAAAATTCGAACCAAATTCCTGTCCAAAAATCTCACACCAAAAACCCAAAATTTGCAAGAACTACAATTCGAAATATCAAATAACAAGAGTAGAGATTACCCAAATCGAATAGTAGAGGTAGAACTTGCCAAATCAGTCCCCCAAACTTGAGAATCGCAGCCCCTTTGAAGTCCAATTAGGGTTTGAAAATTGATATGAATGGGTGAATGTGTATATAGGTATGTAAGTATAGGTAGGTGTGTATGTGTATAATGAAGAGATGATATGGAATTAGGGATGATGAGAGAAATTCGAACTATACGAGATGATTAGAGGCTAGGGTTCGAATTAGGAGAAATAGAATGGGGTTTATAAGTGAAAACTGCTTCTGTCGGGTTTATTTCTTTCCTTCCCAGCCTTCCGCGCGCCCGCGCCCAGTATAGTGCAACCTCCGCGCGCCCGCGCCCAGGTAAATTCCAGAATTTTTTTTTTTTTTTTTTTTTTCAAACAACAAATACCTAACTACTGACTTTTACAAAAATGCCTAACACCATGGGTTGCCTCCCAAGAAGCGCTTGTTTTACGTCTTTAGCTTGACGTACTTCCAAAATCTCACAATTCTGACAAAACGGAGGCAACCTTCTCACGGTTCACCGTTCCTCCATAATAAGGCTTCAGTCGATGTCCATTTACTTTAAAAGCATCATTGATAGACCCTCTAAATATCTCCACCGCTCCATGTGGAAATACCTCCTTAACTGTAAACGGACCAGACCACTTTGACTTGAGCTTTCCCGGAAAAAGTTTAAGGCGGGAGTTGTACAGCAAAACTTGTTGACCCTGCACAAATTCCTTGTGCACCAACTTTCTATCATGCCACCTTTTAACCTTTTCCTTGTACATTTTTGCATTCTCATAAGCCTGCTCACGAAATTCCTCAAGCTCATTCAACTGAAGTAGACGCTTTTCACCCGCAGCTGAGATATCCAAGTTTAACTTCTTCAATGCCCAAAAAGCCTTGTGCTCCAACTCAGCCGGTAAATGACAAGCCTTACCAAACACCAACTGATAAGGTGACATCCCAAGAGGTGTCTTGTACGCAGTTCTATAAGCCCAAACAACTTCGTCTAACTTCAATGACCAATCCTTACGAGATGGATTCACCACTTTTTCAAGGATCCTTTTGATTTCACGATTCGAGACCTCCGCTTGACCATTAGTTTGGGGATGATAAGCAGTGGCAACACGATGCGTCACATTATACTTTGCCATCATAGCAGTAAATTGATGATTACAGAAGTGTGTCCCCTCATCACTGATTATAGCTCGTGGAGTCCCAAAATGTGTAAAAATCTGCTTGTGAAGAAAATTCAGCACCACCTTAGCATCATTGGTTGGCAAGGCTTTCACCTCAACCCATTTAGACACATAATCCACAGCTAGCAAGATGTACTGATTATTGCAAGATGAAACAAACGGACCCATGAAATCAATCCCCCACACATCAAAGATCTCAACTTCGAGAATAGTATTCAAAGGCATCTCATTCCTCCTAGAGATATTACCAACTCGTTGACATCGATCACAACTCATCACAAAACGATGAGAATCCTTAAACAGAGTCGGCCAATAGAATCCCGCCTGAAGTACTTTCTGAGCTGTTTTATTACCACCATAATGACCTCCATATGTGGTAGAATGATAATCATGCAGAATACTTTCCGTCTCACTATAGGGAATGCACCTCCTCAAAATCTGATCTATACCAAGTTTGAACAGGAATGGCTCGTCCCAACGGTACCACTTCACATCATGTAAGAACTTCTTCCTTTGAGCATAAGAGAATTCTGGAGGGATGGCATTACTAACAAGATAGTTCACATAATCTGCAAACCATGGCTCTTCACCTTGCACCCCAAAAAGTTGCTCATCTGGAAAAGATTCATTAATAAGAGACTTAGCATGTGAATCTTTACCTTGGTCCTCCAAACGTGAGAGATGATCAGCTACTTGATTTTCCGTGCCCTTCCTATCCTTGATCTCCACATCAAACTCTTGCAAGAGAAGCACCCAACGAATCAACCTAGGCTTAGAGTCCTTCTTTGACATAAGATATCGAATAGCAGCATGATCCGTATACACAATCACCTTCGTACCAAGCAAGTAAGATCTGAATTTCTCAAAAGCATAGACAACCGCTAGCAACTCCTTTTCTGTAGTGGTGTAGTTAAGCTGAGCCTCATTGAGGGTTTTACTAGCATAGTAAACCACATGAAAAATTTTGTCCTTCCTTTGCCCAAGCACAGCTCCAACAGCATAGTCACTAGCATCACACATAAGTTCAAACGGTTCCTCCCAATTGGGTGCGGTAATGATAGGAGTAGTAGTTAGCTTCTTTTTCAACAGCTCAAAAGCCGCCAGACATTCAGCATCAAACTTGAAAGGAGCATCCTTCTCTAACAAATTGCACAACGGTTTAGAGATTTTCGAGAAATCTTGAATGAATCGCCTATAGAATCCTGCATGACCAAGAAAACTGCGAATTCCTTTAACTGAAATAGGTGAAGGAAGATTCTCGATTGTCTCCACCTTGGCTCTATCCACTTCAAGTCCCTTGCTAGATACCTTGTGCCCAAGAATAATTCCTTCTTGTACCATAAAGTGACACTTCTCCCAATTAAGCACCAAATTCGTCTCCACACACCTCTTCAAAACCAAACCAAGATTATGCAAGCACTCATCATACGATGTACCAAAAACTGAGAAGTCATCCATAAAAACTTCCACATTCGAGCCAATCATGTCTGAGAAAATAGCCATCATGCACCTTTGAAAAGTGGCAGGAGCACCACAAAGTCCAAAAGAAACTCGACGAAAAGCAAAAGTGCCAAAAGGACATGTGAATGTGGTCTTCTCTTGATCTTCTGGAGCAATGCAAATCTGATTATAGCCAGAGTAACCATCAAGCAAACAATAATACTCGTGACCAGCCAACCTGTCTAGCATCTGATCAATAAAAGGCAGAGGGAAGTGATCTTTTCTTGTGGCTTTATTGAGCTTCCGATAATCCATGCAAACTCTCCACCCTGTAACTGTTCGAGTAGGGATGAGCTCATTCTTCTCATTAGCAACAACTGTCATGCCTCCTTTCTTTGGCACACATTGAACCGGACTCACCCAAGAACTATCTGAGATAGGATAGATAATACCAGCATCTAACCACTTTAGAATTTCCTTCTTCACCACCTCCTTCATAATCGGATTGAGTCTTCTTTGATGTTCAACAGTAGGCTTAGCTCCTTCTTCCAGCAGAATTTTATGCATGCTATACGAAGGACTGATTCCCTTGATATCTGCTATAGTCCAACCAATTGCTGTCTTGAATTTCCTCAAAATACGCAAGAGCTTTTCTTCCTCGACATCTGACAGATTAGAAGAAATAATAACAGGTAGCGTAGAGGTATCACCAAGAAAAGCATACCTCAAGTGACTAGGCAAAGGTTTGAGTTCAAGAGTAGGAGCCTCCTCAATAGATGGTTTAAGACGGATTTGTGACTTTTCCAGCTCCTTTAACCCAAGAGACTCGAATGGCATGTCAAATTTTCTCTTCCACGAATTTGCATTCAACATCTGAATTTGCATTACTTCATCCTCATCTTTCACCTCAGAATTCCCACTCAATGCTTTTTCCAAAGAATCTGTTAGCAACAAATGATCAAGATCCTTGGCTACCACGGAATCAACTAAATCAACATTGAAACATTCTTCTTCATCAGATGGAAGCTTCATAGCATTGAACACATTAAAGGTGACATTCTAATTTTGTACCCTCATGGTGAGCTCTCCTTTCTGCACATCGATCAAGGTACTACCCGTAGCTAAGAATGGCCTTCCCAAGATTATGGGAATCTTCTTATCTTCCTCGAAATCCAATATAACAAAATCAGCAGGGAAGATGAGCTTATCAACTTTCACCAAGACATCCTCAACTATGCCTCTCGGATAGGTAATTGAACGATCAGCCAACTGCAACGAGATGTTAGTTGGCTTTGGATCCGGTAGACCCAGTTGTAAGAATACTGACAAGGGCATGAGATTGATGCTAGCTCCCAAGTCACACAAGCACTTCTCAAAGAATAGATTACCAATAGTGCATGGAATAGTAAATCTACCCGGATCCTTTAGCTTTGGAGGCAATTTCTGTTGCAGAACCGCACTACACTCTTCCGTTAAGGCAACGGTCTCTAATGCATCGAGCTTCAACTTACGCGAGAGAATACCCTTCATGAACTTGGCATAACTCGGCATCTCTTCAAGTGCTTCCGCAAAAGGTATGTTGATGTGCAACTTCTTGAACACTTCTAAGAATCTAGCAAATTTGTTATCCAAATTCTGCTTCTGGAGTCTTCTAGGATATGGAGGAGGAGGGTAGATCTGATTATTCTTAGTAGACAACTCCGGAGAAGCCTTATCAACAGATTCCTTGCTCTTCTCTTTTTCACCTTCAAGCTGATCAGCTACCAAGTCAGATTTCTCAATTTCGGGCAATGCAGAATTTTCGACTTGCTGATTCTGCCCTTCTTCATCTTCGTTAGTGGCTGATTTAGGACCTGATGTGACCCTTCCTGATCTCAAAGTTACGGCCTTCACCTGCTCCTTGAAGTCCCTCCTACCTGGATTTGCTTCTATGTCACTAGGAAGAGTTCCTTGTGGCCTACTACCCAAGGCACTTGCAATCTGTCCTATCTGAGTTTCCAAGAGCTTCTGACCAGCTTGTAGGTTCTTCAATGCTATCCACATCTCATCAGATTTATCATTAGATGATTGCCCCACCTGAGTCTGAGGTTGTTGCTGCTGAAATCCTGGGGGTTGATATGGTGCCCTATACGATTGTTGATAACCCTAATTATATGGCTTCGCTTGCTGATAAGATTGTTGAGTATTCTGATTGTTGCTCCAGCTGAAGTTAGGATGATTCCTATTATTAGGATGATAAGTGGCTGGAACTGGTGCAGCAGGTCTCTGAAAATTACTCACGAACTGTGCTGATTCAGAAGAGATAGCACATTGACTCGTCTCATGTGCGCCCGCACATAACTCACAAACACTAGCCACCTGCTGAACTCCATAATTAGCAAGAGAATCCACCTTCATAGCAAGAGCCTTCAACTGAGCCGTAATCATTGAAGCTGTATCTACTTCCAAAACTCCTGCTACCTTGCCTTGAGACAGTCTCTGGGTTGGATTCTGATATTCATTAGCAGCCATCATCTCAATAAGTTCATAAGCTTCATCATAACTCTTCGCCCACAGAGCTCCACCTGATGCTACATCTAGCAAAGGTCTAGATTGTGCTCCCAACCCATTGTAGAATCCATTGATAACCATCTAATCAGGCATGCCATGATGAGGACACTTCCTTAGCATCTCCTTGTGGCGTTCCCAAGCCTCACACAAGGACTCGCCAGATTGTTGTTGGAATTGAGTCAACTGGTTCCTTATTGCTGCAGTTTTCGCCATTGGAAAGAATTTTGTAAGGAACTTCTGAGCAAGATCTTCCCATGTAGTAATGGAACCAGGTGGTAAAGAGTGTAGCCAGCTCTTAGCCTTATCCCTCAGAGAGAATGGGAAAAGCCTCAACCTGATAGCATCATCCGTCACACCATTACACTTGAAAGTGTCGCAGATTTCAATAAAGTCCCGAACATGCATGTTTGGATCCTCTGTAGTAGCTCCCCCAAACTGGACTGAATTCTGCACCATCTGAATTGTGCCCGGCTTGATCTCAAAGTTGTTCACTGCAATAGCTGGCCTAACAATGCTCGACTGAATGTCATTGAGTTTCGGCTGAGAATAGTCCTTCAAAGCCTTAGCTGCTGCTGCATCTGCCATTGCTACCGTAGTTTCAGTCTCCTCTTCCTTATTCTCTAAATTCTCTACAAGATCGTCTTCTGCCAGTCTTAGTAAACGAGCTTGCGAACGTGTTTGCATACAAACTCAAGTACCTGAAACACCACGAAACAAACAAACTAAGTAAGAATCCGAGTCAGTGAACGCTAACGACCACTATTGACAAACACATAAACTGAAATAAAAACACCGATGATCCCCGGCAGCGGCGCCAAAAACTTGTTATGCTAAATTCACGCAAGCGCACGTAGTCACAAGTAATATAATTAAAGTTCGTTCCACAGAGATCTTGGTTAAGTTTTACTCAGAAAATATGTCTATGCAATAATGTATGGTTTTAATTCACTGCTAAGAAAAATAACAAATATGGTTTGATTAACTAAATTAAACTAAGATGCAAATTATAAAACTAAGAATTAAACAATTAATTAGAATTAAAATCGGATTACTTATATGAGAATAAACATGGAATCCTAGTTTCATTATCTACTTCACTTAGAGTTGCAGCCTTCGATTAAAACATGTGATGGTTTTGATATCTGATCGAATAACACGAAAAGAGTAAAAGTTACCTCTCGGTATACTAGTACCAATCTAAGCATACATCCACAAAAGAGATAGAAGATGAATAGGCACCTATTATGTTTAGACCCTATATCTCTATAGAATTTGAAAACATAAAGGTTGAAGCACAAGTTATTCACTTAGATCACATAGGGTAGCATAATATCTCTATTCATGCCACAAATCATGATGCTTAACATCAACCTATCCTATGCTAGCATGGCAAGTTCTAAATCTCAAGATCCACTCTCGTTTAGCAAGAGATTAACAAATTAGATGTTCGCGACGCACCTAAATTCAATAAGCATAACCATACAAGGATATCAATAATTCACCACACATAAATCTCTAAGGCATGCAAACTACTAAGCTACATAGATAAATCCACTAGGACCCCACGATAACGATTAGTTCATAATCGAACCTTTCGTCACCATGGGATTTGATGAAAGCATGATATTAAACAAGATAAAGAAGATGAATAAATCAATAATAAAATAAGGTTTAGCGAACAAATCCGGAAAAGTAATGAGCATCCACAAGATACGCCTAACAAAGGAATACAAGAAAACTATGTCTAGATCTTCTTGTTGTCACGATCCTCGCCTTGGTTTCTCTCCCTTCTGCTCTGGACGAATTATGTGTGTAGGATGTGTAGATGATGATTTTTCTGTACCCCAAGGTGTGTATTTATAGCCCCTCTTGCCTCCTTGACCAAGCAATTACCATATTTGAAATAGGATAAAATTCCGGTAATTTTCCTTCTTTGATTTGATTAGAAGTGAAATTCCCAAGTTTAGAACTGATTCTAGAAGTTTCAGACCGTCCAAGACAATTGCCATCTTGATTAGGAGAAGAAAACGGCAAGTTTCCCAATTAGAATCCAATTCCAGGAACCTTCTGTCGACATCCCGCGCGGCCTGTATTTCACAACTCACAAGTGACGGCGTCCCGTCAGACTTCCATCACACGGACAGATAGTCCTTGTGGCCCCTATATGTATATGGTTGTTCGTCTCAGTGGAAGTTGAGAAGTATGAAAGCAATTCAAAGTCAAGTTAATAATTATCGTATTTTGACAATTAATTCTCAAAGGGACACCTTGGAGTTGAATTGAATAGATTCTAAAGGTGTGATTTCCAAAGAAAAGGATAACCAGAAAGATACTGGTATTCAACAAGCAAGTGGTGCTATACCACCACAGAATCATCCACTATTGAAGAAAAGTGGAAGTTTGAAATAACATCATTCGACAGGGCTTCAGAAATCTGAAGGTAGGGATAATGACAACTTCTGGCACAATCGAAATTAAATATGGTTTAACACGAGTATTAAAGAACAACTTCGAAGAGGGAGCATATTCTTTATCAAAATTCTCTCTTGGAGAGATGTCAAGATAGATCATAGACTGGGGAGGTAATCAAAATAATTTGCAAATGGGGAGATATCAAATAATTCACAGATTGGGGAAGTAATCAAAATGATTCATAAATGGGGAGGGTAATGCCAAGGTCTCCACGGATGCCTTTCATGTCGGCTCCTCTGACGAATAATTGTTCGATTGTAGCGCTCTTCTTTTCCACGCACACCCTAAGGTGCTCGATAACCGACGTCATCGTCGACTCGTAGTAGTCGATAAAGATTCAACCATCGGTATTTTACGATATTAAGGGGTTCTATTCGACTCGGCACAAGCATCTCACGCAAGCATTCTATTCTTTCAGAAGACTTCGATATCGGTGTCGCCCCTAGCAACGATGAATTCCACATGTCGAATGGGTGATATTCCGGAACATTGCTGGAAATACATACTTAGATCCAGTCACCATTATAACCGTATTTATACCACATGTTCCTGTCCTCATGACAATTCCGTGTCCCTTTTTGGCATAACAGCCTTCGTACTAGTCTTTCTTAAACTTTCTCAGTTCGTCTCGATTCTTAAAACATTTCATCTTTATTGACCAATTTCTTCTTCACCATTTTACCTCTATGATCAATTGAAACAACTGGTGTCTGTCCACCAATCCATTCATAATATTACCTCAAACTCTGATAAGTTCGAGAAGGTTTTAAATACCCGCAACTTCGACTGATAATCTTTCATAGTGATCTGGTTTTGCTTCCCTTTCGGAATTTTAACAGTACGAGTACAATCTCAGCACATCATTGTCATAATACCAGATGCCAGCTTTACATCCTACAATATCCTATTGAAATTCTCTGTAGTTCGGGCAGTACATAACTGTTTCCATGAATCCCCTAAAATCATCTTAAATTCGTACCTCGGGCGATCTATGCCCCTGCCAACCAATACTTGTCTCTGAGGATCTTTTAGCTGACATCCACAACCACCCAAGGTGAGGTCCATCTCAACATATTCCTCATCATAACATTCTAATCTTAACTTAATCATTGGCACTATATCCAATAGTCCAACATGAACTCTACATGAGTACTGGCGTTCTCACATAACAATACACACTCCTACTCACTCTCGTTTCTAGTTTACTATAACCTAATCTCTGATACCATTTCTGTAACATCCCCAAATCCGGGGTCAAGGATTTGGTAGCTACGCGGAAATCCTCAATGTCAAATTACTTGTTTAACAACATCAAACCATCTGTAGTCATTAAAACTGAAATATAACTCTGCGACCCCAACCACCAAGCATCTTTTAGGTCATAGGGCTAGAAACAAGAATTCAAATACTTACATTCCTCATTACTTCCATCCTATTACATTGCACTGTGTCTTACAAATCTTATCTTATATTACCAGCATAGCTTCGTTGGGAAGTATACCAGCAACTGGAGCTACTCAGTAGAAAGTAATATAAATATTACACATCGATATACTTACATATAACTTATTCCAGCTATAGCTTTTCTGGATCATATCATCTTCATAAGGGCGTACTGCCTGCTTCTTCTGAGCCATGCAGATAAGCCTCAACCGACTACCTTGAAATCAATACTTCTCAAGCTTGAAAATGTTTATATGTATGTATATCAATTTCGCCAAAACATTTGAGGGATCAAGATACTGTACCTCAGCAATATAATAACAATTCTAAAATATCTTTGAAACTGTACGCCATGCATTGACGGACATGGTGCTAGTATATTGTAAAAGATGAAGTTATAAGATAGTTCAATATAACCTTTCCGTAAACTATCTGCTATATAGAATATAAGCAGAATATCAACATATAACTTGAAAGATGAAGTTATAAGATGATCCAATATCAAAAACCTCCTTATCATAACTCATGTTATGTAAGGTATCAACAGAGTCATCAATTAAGATAAAGGATGAAGTTACAAGGTAACTCAAATTATATTACCGAGGGAATATCTGCTATGCCAAAGATAAGCAAGATATCATCATTTTCATAAAAGAGGAAGTTACAAGAAAGGTATTGCAATTCCAGTTTCAAACACTTTTTAATCCTGCCAACATAGATGGTGTTGCAGAAGATTTCCAATTTTTGAAAGATGAACTAGTACGGGAGCATTGCCGCGCTAGATGCCCTAACGTTTACGATGATCAGTCTTATATTATGCATCTCATCGGTCGTTCTCTACATGTAGAAGGTAGCTCCGATGGATTTACTTGTCTACCGCCCTCTGGAACTCTCAGCCAACGGTTGGGCTATTGCTGGACCGGCGCCACTCGGCCACTTACGCGTCTCCTAGTTCAATTCACATCCATAACCTTGAAACATAAAGTTCGTCCCCCTTTCCCCAAGTATAATACTTGTTGATAAGACTCCACAAAGTAGTCATATCTAGTTGGAAAGGAAAATTTACCAACATCTCCCAAGCCGAAGCTTGTTAATGGATACCAACTTGTTCCAACAATTTTACCCCTCGAGTGTTGAGGAAGTAATCGAAAGGACTCATCTTGAGGTATAGGAATCAAGAAGCGAGTGAAAATGATACTTTCAAAAGCTTTATGACCGGGCAGTCAAACAAAATAAATAACAGCTCTCAAGTAGGGTTCCCTTATATTTTTGGAAGTTTTGAGCGAGCATTTAAATCTTCCTATAAGATTTATTTAAATGAAAAATAAAGTTTTGGGGACCTCTCCTTGATAAGAATAAGTCTCATAAATATTCCATACAATTATTGAAGGTCGAAGATGAATAAGATAATTCGCTTTAAAAAGCTAATTTAAAAGTATCTAATAAATATTCGAAGAATATTCATTAAATACATAATTAACAAAGTAATCAATAATACATAAGTTCTCAAGTGAATATTCGAAAATAATATTCACTTAATAATTAAACCTCGATTGAATATTTGAAAATAATATTCATTAAATAAATAGTCTTTAAATGAATATTCAAAATAATATTCATTAAACACAGTAATAGCTGTCCGATATATTTATGAGAATATACCTTCGAAAGTATACGAAATACCGACTCCCGATCTTTTCCAAAGATACGATTCATATTCCCTTCGATAAGGTAATTATAAAATCCGGCTCATAGCTAATATTCAATATCTAGTTATAAGCCATTCCTCAAATCATAATCCAGTATCACAGTATGTTTCCCCCAATCAGTATGCTTTCCACTAGCATATATATATATATAGAATAATATCACATTATATACCTTTCAAGAATAGTCATGCTTTTCTACTTAGCATATACATATCAGCAATAATAACACATCAGCAAGAAATAGGTTCGAAAACTTGCTTTGGTAGGATCACAGTATGATATTTTACTGGTTCTGAAAGTCCCTAAGTAACCTTCACTTAGCATTTTATAACTCTTGAATCATCCTCGAGAATTTAGTGATTATACAATTTAATAATCATTAGGCAATGACTACCTAATGATCCCTTTTTAAAAGGATAATCCAATTAATCATCTTTTATTAAAATAAATATTCGAATAATATTTATTAATAATATTGAAGTATTTAATAACCTCCAAAACACCCAAATATAAACCTTGGAATATATTAACCAAAACCACATTATTACCCCTCCGGCCATTTCCGGACTTTAACCACTTTGTTAAATATTCACACTGATTCCCAGTTAATAGGTAGTAAATCATACATAGATCCTTGAATGAGTTGACACTAAATAATGTTGCTCGTATGAGAAAATATTCAAATAATATTCCACGAATGAGATAATACTCAAATAATAATCCTCGAATCATTTCCAAGAAATTAATACTTTCTGGAATTATAATTAATGTTCGTAAATAACATTCCTCAAAATGAATAATAATCGGTCTCTGGAATCCCTCCGGGTTTCCACGACTATCTCTATATCTCAATATACTGACTCTCGGTCAATAAGAAATAAACAATTAATAAATCCCTTTTTAAATGAATATTATAATATTATAATTATATTCATTGAATCAAATAAACATCCAAATCACATTTTATCAATATCATTCCTGATATTTATAAATGAAAATATTCGATTTATAACCATGGGAATATCTTTGTTATCATTCCGGAACAAATCGATTTTAAGAAAACGTTTTGAAAATGATATCCATCCAATTAAATAGATTTAATTAGACGAATTAGGTTTATTTAATCCGTAAATGCTTCAGAAATATTTACTAATTAAATAACCACTGATTTGCTGGTGATGTTGCCTTTAGGTTAATTATTGCGAAATATCTTTTAAAAAGCTTTGTCCGGGTTTTCGAAAATATATAATACAAAATAACCCCGCCACGCGGGCTAAGTTGTACAACTCAATACATGCTCTACCCTCTGAGCCTTTCTTATTCCGATACATATAATATACGGTCCACTTCCATAATACGAAAAGTTTATAAATATATACCATATACATCAAAAGGTATAATCATAAAAACATCACCGCCCATCGACAATATTATAAGTCATGGGGTTTTTACCATTTGCATAAGCAGAACTTAATAACATTAGCAAAGCCAGAAATGTATGGTTTTGATGAGGAAGCACAGAGTGGGAAAACTTGCAATTATGGATTCAAATCTAATCCACCCATTTCATATATTTCAAAATACAGATACTCTGAACGATAGAGTATGCATAAATAAACTTTCCTCTTGTCCTTAGCAGAAAACAGAAATCGCGAATAATTCCTTCGCACCTCGTCCAAGCATTTCCATGGAGGTAGTTTACCTTTCTTCATACGACGCCTCGATCTTTCCTTTTTGATGCACGTCGCTCCAACTTGATTATACCCTAACAATGCTACACAATTATAATACTTAATCAAACTCCACTTAACATATACAACTAAAATGCCATTGACATTCTATGACAACTTAATTAATGCTTAATCCTCAAATCACAATTAATCTTCAACTGAGCACATAAATCCTCAAGACAACAATTATCCTCAAATTAATACATAAATAGACAATTAATCCCCAAGACACAATTAATCCTCGAAATGAATTTCTTGACACATTTATACATAAACAGTTAGCACCCAAAACATGCCTTTATACCATTGAAGTCAAATAAGTTAAATAAATTTAAATGCAGGGGATTTTCAGAAAATTTCGGCATGAGGTATTCGTTTATCGGACTATGGGCACAGCCCCTCAAATACAATTCAACCCTGTTTTTACCAAAAATAAAGCAGCCTCAACTTGCAGCAAAGTAAACAAGTAAGAAAAGTACCCGCCCAGACATGCGGCACCTAGCACATAAGGAAATTCTTCCTCGACATGCAGTAAACACATAATAATTTACATTAGCATTAACTACTACTTACGCTACATCAATAATCGTATTACTCACGCATTTTAATGATACACGTGACCATCAATTATTGTTATTCGCAAGCCCTAGGGAACAACCCCTAGCAGTAACTATTACTTACGCTATATCAATGATCGTATCACTTGTGCATATTAATTATACTTGTGACAATCAATCATTCATATTCGTAAGCCCGAGGAACTAGTCGAAGAGAATTACACAAGTCCTTAAATACTGACATTTAGAACTTATGATCTCTTTACGACTCCTCGCAGTTAAACTAAATAACATACAACATTCATAATTAGTAAAGCCATCAAATACCACGACTCGACTTATAGCACTTAGCACGTAAACATTTATTGATGGCCATATATAACAAGTAAGTCACATAAACCTTCAATTATCGACTCGATTAAATCTAATTCTCGCATATAAGACATTTATCAAATACTACGGTCAAACTCGATTGTTGACTAACTCGATTATCATTTAATCGATTAAGTATAGCAATTTCATATAACCACTTAATCATTTTATTCATTTAAAATGAATCATAATAATCTTTAAATCTAACATCCACTCCGACTATTAAACTCGAATATTAACGAGACCACAATTAATCTCACGATTCCAATTAGCAACTAACAATTTAACAATTAACAATTATTAACTCGAACGTTTAATCAGACTCATAATTAGACTCAACAATTATAATTAGCAACTATACTCTCCGAATTAAATGCGGAAATTAAAACAATAAACCCACGATTTAATTCTAATTAAATTTCAACAATAAAACTATATCGAATGTACAACTAATTTAATACGAAAATTAAATAAATACAACGCGAAATTATACTATTTCGGTTCCGATCCGACCCGCCAGAAATCCATCTCGCCGGAGAACTACTCTCCGGAAATCTCTCTCAACAGCCTCTCTCTCTCTCTCTCTCTCTCTCTCTCTCTCTCTCTTTTCCGCTGCACACACCCACAAGGCAGCCTCCTCCCCTTCTTCTTCCTTTCTCCTCCACCCCCAACTGCTCCCGTTGCGCCAATGGCCGCCACCGCCACCTGCAGCACCGGCGCCGCCCCCTTCTCCTTCGCAACACACCGCGCGACCCATTAACACGCACACCAGCACACACTCAGGCACCTATACACGCACACACACGTATGTATAAATATGTTTCAATTGATCAAAAATCAAAACCCATCTCTCTTTTCTTCTCTCTCCCCGCTGTTTTTCTTCCCCCTCCCCCCGATTGTTTTTGTGCGGTGTGTGTATCATGTGTGTGTATGTATGCTGTGTGTGTTGTGTTAACCCTAATGGGCTTGGCCCAACACTATTCAAAAAGCAATACATTTAAACACTACAAACTTTAAATAATATTTGGAGTAAATAAATCTAATTTGTAAAAATAAAGTTTCTAGCATAATTAAATACTATAATATTTTTAAAGACTTTTGGAGAAAGAATTGGAATTAAATCTCAATTTTCTAAATTGATATGCATTTTACAAATCAATAATAATTTATAAAAACAATTCATAAAAATAATAATCGTGATTCATAAATCACAATTTACAGAGCTTAATAAAAATACTACAAACATTATTGCTTTAGTAAAATTTCAAATTCTTGATTTTATATATTAATCAAGTAATTTCTGTAAATCCCCAAATAATTAAAATAATCATTTTCTAATGATTTTAAAATCTCCAAATTATTTAGTAATTTTATAATAAAATCTTTACTAAATAATTCCACACTCCAAAATTACATCTTTGCCCGAATAAACTATTGACCCGAGATATCTACTCGGTCAATATAATTTTTAAAAAGGAGGACCAGGTTCCACTCAACCGAAAATAATTAAATATTTAAATAATATTTAAAGGTACCAACCCCTACACCCTAATCTTTGGCCTATAAATAGACCAAGGAAAGAAGGTTTAGGGGTTACATTCTCTTTTACACACACTCATACACACACACCCTCCAAAAATAGATACTCTAGTTCTTATCTTTTATTCTCCAACGCCGTCGCTTATTCTCACGCCGGAGGTGCAGCGGGTCCAATCCCACCTCCCGGCATTGTTTTGCAGAGTCCCAACCACCAGCTACACCGCTTTCCGGGCTTGAGGACGGCGGAGGAATCACCGGATCGGAATATAGAGTTATCAATGTGATTGCTCATTGATATGTTCTTCAAATTATATATGGTCTGAATTCTAACACCCAGTTTTGAACTTGTACAATGTGTTTTTGCAGAATAGGTACTGAACACGAGAAGTTTGGATTTGAATCTGAAACATTAAGACCTATGAAGTATGAGCAGATATCTGAGTTGCTCTTCCGTAATCCTGAGAGATTTGATTGGGAAAATTAGATAATGGAAGGTGGTTCCTTTTTCCTGACTCTAAGTATGTATCTGTATTTCACAGATTGTTTCCTTGCTTAGGTTCATGGTATTTCATTCAGACTAGGGTAGTGTTTGGGAGTGCTGTTCCGGAAAGCTACAGCAGCTTTTAGCACAAAAGCAGGTAAAATGACGTTTGGTAAAAAATAAAAGCTGCTTTTGGGGAAAGTGCTTTTTTATAAAAGCTACTTTTTTTAAAAGCAGGTAAGAGATGCTTTTCCAAAAAGCTACTTCTAAAAATTAAGCGGACAGTAGCTAATAAAACCTGCCATCAAACCCCAGCTCCTGCAATCTTTTTTAAAACAATTTACTGATATGCTCTTCCACGTTGTTTATACGGATAACAAATAAAGTAATACAATCCTATACAAAATCAATCTTCACTATATATATAAATATAACTCGTGTATTCAGAATCACAAAATAGGGTTTATAGGTAGCAGGTTCAAGCCTTGGTTCAACCTCCATTAGTGGTACTCTTCTTCCTCTTTTACATGATCTTCTATATGCTTTTATTGTCAATTTAGTGATCTGGACTATCATGATTAATATAGAATTTATGTCAAAAGTTCACAAAAAGGAGTCCCATAATCGTACCTTCATATGTTTTCATATTAGCATATATATGTGGCATTGGTAGTGATTAGTTTATCATCATGTAAACTGCTTACTAATTAATGACACAAATCGTCCATCTTGCACGCTCTTTGATGCCTTCTGATCCGTTGCAGGTCATATATAAATATATCTGTAGTACATGATATCGATTACTAAACTATTCCTGTTGTCAAAAGCTACTGTTAAACAGAACAAAGGTCTAGTTGATCGTTTTTGTTTATATTATATTGATCTTTTTTATGTTCTTATTTACGAAACTCATGTAATGGATTTATATATTAGTTTGGTTATTAAGTTTTACCGCATACATACATGTACTAGTATTTTATTTTTGTTAAAATTGACGAATGCATAAAGTGACATGTCCTGTTTTATGATGTGTTAATTTTTAATTTGTGGTTTTAGCATCTCCTGTTCTCTTTGTTTTTCGAAGGTTAGAAACCAAGTCATTGCATCTGTTATATGTTCATTCATATGGTATTAGAGATTAGTTTATTAACAAGCATGTACTGGTAATTGACTTGCACGACAAAGTTGGTTTGGAATACTCTTTCACCAGTCAAAAGATAATGCATTGCTTCTGTATCTATAAGTGTGCTTTGTACAGACACAAAATATTACTAGCAAGTAGTAATGACATGAACCATTTGCTGATTAAAATAGAGTTATATAAAATAAGAATCTTAAATCTGAAGTAACACTAGTTTAAGGGACAACAGTGGTACATGTACAGTTTTGTGTACAGATGAATGCAACCTCGAGTTCAAATAATTGAACTCTATTTATTCCATTGTATTAATCTTTCAGCCCTCGCTAATTGACTTGCATTCACACTCACCACTACAGTCATAACTATGCTTCTCCTTATAATACTTCTGCTACCATATCCACCCTACCATATCCTTATAATAGCTTCTCCTTAGCATCCTTTTTAATGTATATTCATTCATTAAATCATTTAAAATTTGTTTTGATTATAAGTGTACAAGATGACAAGTAACACTCAAAAAAATACAACTCAAGAATCAATCCAAGAATCTGGGAGGACTACGGAAGCAAAATGGACTTTGAGTACTACACACGTCTTTTGTGATATTTGTGTACAAGCTATTCAGAAGGGAATGCGTCCCTCTACACATTTCAGTCTCGAAGGATGGAAATTTGTTATTTCAAATTTTAATAGCATTACTGGTGAAAACTATACCAAAAGAATTTTGAAAAATAAGTGGGATTTATTGAGGACGGAATGGAAATTGTGGAAGGAATTAATTGGTAAAGAAACTGGATTAGGTTGGAATCCAAGGTTAGAGACCGTAGATGCTACTCCAGATTGGTGGGAAAATAGAATTAAGGTATTCTACATTCTTATATTTTAATTTCACTTTATTAGTTTTCTTATTAGATTCTTATTCTTCGTATTTAATTAATTGCAGATTAACAAGAAGTATGCCAAATTTCGTAAGAAAGGATTGGAACCTAACCTTGTTAGCAAGAACGACTTTATGTTTGGGAGTACAGTGGCAACCGGAGAGTTTGCTTGGACTCCATCTTCATATTCTAATGTGCCATTGGTCAGTCATCCAAATCGTGCTGATAAAAATGTTAACCTGAATGATTCTGAGGATGATCAGTTTGAAAATAGCATGGAAAGGTTTTTACAAGAAGATGATGATGATGCCATGTCAGATGGCGCGACAAGTCTAGGTAAAAGGCAGAGAAAAGGTAAAGAAAAAATTGAATCTGGCTCCAATGTGAGTGAAGACAAGCCGAAAAAAGGTAAAATACAAAAGGGAGGAGTTGCGGCCAAACTAAGATCTGATATATCAAAGTTGGTGGCAACCGTCGAGAAAAAAGCTACTTCAGAGGCTGGTTATACTATTAAAGATGCCATGGATGATTTACATAGTATTCCTGATATTGTGAAGGGTAGTGACTTGTACTTTTTGGCCGTGTCAATGTTTGAGCATAAAGCAAAAAGAGAACTCTGGAAACACTTGGAGACTGCGGAGGCTAAAGTTGGTTGGTTGAAATATCAAAAACAAGGCGATAATATGAAAGACAGAAATTAATATGGATACTCATCTTAATTTAACATGTCATTATTTTGCATTTGGATGATTGTATTAGACTATTATGTTGACATTTCTTTTGTGAGACTCATTTTATTTTAAGAAATATTAGCAATGCTCAATTCCTGAATATTTGTTGAAAGCTAATAATTTTTTTTTTGTATTTTCAGCTTAATAGATATGAATGATCTTAGTGTACACACTATCGATGACGAGGTCGATGATAAAGATGACTTTTGGGATTTGGTAAAATGTACAACTGCTTTAATTGTAGAGTACTATTGCACATTCCTACATAAGGAACCGTGCATGACATCTTATCAAACAGGACATAAATGGATGCAAGAAATATTATCTATGAATGGGATTCGATGCAAAAATATGTTTCGAATGGAAAAAGAAACATTTTTCAAGTTATGTAATGACTTGGAAAGTATGTATCAACTAAGATCTTCAAGGAGGATGACGATTATTGAAAAAGTAGGAATATTCATCTTTATAATAGCTTAAGGTGCATCGAATAGACATGCACAAGAACGCTTTCAACATTCTGGTGAAACAATTAGTCGTGTTTTTCATGAGGTTCTACATGCAGTTTGTTTGTTAGCAGGGGATATGATAAAACCTGATGATCCAGAATTTAAAGAAATTCCATCTCACATCCGTAACGATCGTAGATATATGCCTCATTTCAAGGTAAAAACATTGTATTTAATTTTGTAGTTAGTTAACTAATATAATAATTTTTTTTGTGTCTATTTAGGATTGTATTGGCGCGATTGACGGCACTCACGTGCATGCATGTGTACCCGTAAATGATCAAGTGCGTTTTGTGGGAAGGAAAAATCTACCAACGCAAAATGTGATGGCAGTGTGTAGTTTTGATATGCGTTTTACATATGTTCTAGCAGGTTGGGAAGGCACAGCTCATGATGCTCGTGTTTTTAATGCAGCCATTAATATGCCAGATTCTAATTTTCCATCTCCACCACATGGTAAGATCGGTCACATTAAAACATGTAAAATTATACATATGTGAACTAACATTTTTATAATAATGATAGGTAAGTACTACTTGGTAGCTGCTGGATATCCTCAAACAGTACAATATGTTGGCCCGTATAAAGGAGTTAAATATCATCTTCCTGATTTTCGGCGTGGTCAACCACCACAAGGATACCAAGAAATATTTAACAAGGCACATTCATCACTTAGAAGCTGCATCGAAAGAACTTTTGGAGTTTGGAAAAAACGGTGGAAGATTTTGTCAAATATGCCCTCGTACTGGTTTAGTGCTCAAAGGAATATCGTTATCGCAACAATGGCACTGCATAATTATATTAGACTACATTCTAGTGGAGACACAATTTTTAATAGGATTGATGCAAATCCAGAATTTGTGCCAAGAGATATTTTTACGGATCGTATGTCAAGATCAATGGACCAAAGCCAAAGAAATAGTAGAACAAGTGAGGTGGACTTGCTTTGAAATCAAATTGCATCCAGTCTGATGATGGCATCCTAATTCATTTCAATTATTTTAATTTATTTTGCTTTGCTGAACTGAATGTGAGAATTATCATGGTAACATTAATTTTATTAAAGTGTTCATCTTTTTTATTTTTAATTGTACTACCTAGTTTGTCCTGTAAAGACATTGTTAAATAGCACATTTTTAAAAATTATTTACCAAACGCTTATTTATCAGTTTTTCATTCAACAGCAGATTTATTATGAATTTTACCAAACAGTCAGCGGCTTTTTCTGACAGCAGCTTTTTCTGACAATGCTTTTTCCCACAGCTACAGCAGTTTTTAACAGCAATCCCAAACAGAGACTAGAATTGAAAGCAAATTCTTCTCTAAAAAATTGTGGAGTCAAAACTTTGGAAAAATAAGGGATTGTTGAAGTGCTGTTTTTCTAATATTAAAGTCTATGTTTATTGTTGAGCAGGGGGAGCTACGCATGTCATTCGAACCTGGTTGTCAGTTTGAGCTTAGTGGTGCACCCCTTAAAAATCTGCATCAAACTTGTGCTGAAATTAATTCTCACCTTCTTTCACGAGCTTAAGCCTGAGTTATTATTGTGTCCTCTATTATTGGACAAGTTAGATGAATGGTTGTGCAAAGCTGTTTCTTGAAATAATGGTTTACATTCATCAGTTCAGACAAAAAAATTTCTAGCTAAATCAAAATTAAGGAGTACCTGATCTAGATTTTGTGTATTACATTTGAGGAACATGTACAACTTATATGGTTCAGTTTTTTATTTATTTTTCGTTGCTCATAACCTCGAGTATCTGTTTGGCTTAACCTTGTTTTCTACTATCTTATACTGGCATTCAGTTCCTCTTTTGCTGCCAAATTCGCTTCCTCAATTCCTCCCCTCCCCAATGGGCAACAAATAGTCGTGGTACATCAATGATTGCTTATGCTAGTTCTATAAAACTGGAATATTGCTTTCACACTCTTAACAGGTCAAATCAGTAGCGGAAGAGATGGGTATTAGATTTCTAGGAATGGGCTTCCAGCCTAAATGGGGAATGAAAGACATACCTCTTATGCCCAAGGTATAACTGAGTACTTTAATTTTTTCAATTAGAAGGCCGTAATTCAACTACAATTCTATAACCTGTAGTGTACTTATAGTGCTCGAACTTTCATCTACAGAGAAGATTTGAGATTATGAGGAATTACATGCCCAAAGTGGGAACACTTGGACTTGACATGATGCTTAGGACTTTTGCTGTTCAGGTGAGATTCACTTGATCACTTGTACTGCTCCATACAACAAAATATTTGACTGCAGTTCCAACTACTACTACTTTATGGCTTATGCTGAAAAAAGAAGCTGCTTAGAAAGCTTAGTTTACAGGGGTATAAGGGCTCTGTTCTTATAAAGGACATATTTAAATTCAGTTATATCTTTATTACAATGTGAACTGTGACATTATCACCTTTCACTGTCAATAGGTTAATCTGGACTTCAGTTCTGAAGCTGACATGGTTAGGAAATTCCGTGCTAGTCTTGCGTTACAGCCAGTGAGAAATCTTGTCTTACTACTTGCCATCTCTTTAATTACACAGGGCCTAACTTGTGGTATGAACAAACAGATTGCAACAGCATTGTTGGCTAGTTCACCTTTCAAGGAAGGAAAACCAAGTGGTTACCTCTGTGTGAGAAGGTTTGCATCGGCTGGCCTATATTTGCCATAAAATCTTCTTATGTCCGTAGTTATTTTACTTTCTACCCTGTGTAATTCCTTTCTGTCACATCAGCCAAAGAATGACTTGCACAGATAATAATCGAGCTGGAATGCTTCCCTTCGTGTTTGACGATTGTTTTGGGTAACTCTTTGTGAATACCTGGAGCAACATACATTCCGAGTAAAGTTTATTTTTGTGTAATCTGACATTTTGTTCTGCTTTTCTCCCCATTTTGTATCCTAAATTTTTCCACCTAAAGCGTGGTATCCCAAAGGTCATTTAGGCCATCTGTCTCTTATTTTTGCTAGTCAAGAATTTGCACTCTAGAGCCATGTTACAGTTGATAGAATTTCACTGGCTTGAAATGTTAAATCATTCACCTGTCCGTAAACCCCAAACTTACCGGGGCATGTTAACACATAAGATGAACGGTATTCTATTGTCATAGAGAAAAAAAAATAGCTGTCTTACCCTTCAGGGCAGTTTGTTTTAAGGAATCTGTAATAATTTAAGAATTATGATAGGGCTTCTATTGATTTAGATGATCTCCTGTTACACTTGAAACGTAATCTTATAGTAGTACTATTTTATGCATCTTCTGCTTTGTTAGTGTATATTTCACACAGGTAATAAAAAACTAGTTAATACATTTTTATTTAGATGACTGCTTGTGACAGGTTTGAGCAATACGTGGATTATGCTCTTGATGTCCCAATGTACTTTGTCTACCGGAAAAAGAAGTATATTGATTGTACTGGACTATCCTTTCGGGTTTCCACCTATCCCTGCTAGTTCTCAACTGTAGTTGTTTCTTTCCTAACTTGATCGTTTTAATAATAAGCTAATAATGTTTCTTGTTCTGTACTTTGTGTAGGACTTTTTAGCCGGAAAACTTGCTCCCGTTCTTGGTGAATACCCCAATATCAGTGATTGGGAGAATCATCTGACAACCTTATTTCCTGAGGTTCTCACATGATGTTTGGGATTAAATACTACTGTATGATATAACCTCTAACAAATTACACTACCAATCCCCGTGCCTGCACTATCACAGGCATAATTGTTATGATCTAGTACTTGAGTGCGGCTATCAACTTTTGCTTTGTATTTGTATAATTCAGGTAAGACTTAAAAGAAGATACTTGGAGATGAGGGGTGCTGATAGCGGACCCTGGAGGAGCATATGTGCATTGCCTGCGTTTTGGGTATATATACCAGTTGTGATGATACCTGCAGAAAATTCCTTGAACTGTCTTGTTTTCATACTTGATCACATTCCTTTATTAGTCATTACTCATTAGTTATTGAACATATAAATATGCCAGTATATAGACCAATTTGATAAACTACTTGTGATTTAAGAGGATCAGTAGTTTATTGACTATATATGGTCCATCTTCCAATATATTTGCGCTACTCTTATGCTAGGAAGCTTTCGCATCTCTCTTTTAGCATTTCCCTCCTGCCAAAAGTTTTCCATGGTTGAAATTCTTTGATGAAAATTTATTACACATGAAAATTAAGAGCTCAAAAGCAAATCAATAACATCTTTGCACGTTTCTTAATATTTGTGCAAAGGTGATTGTTGCAATTAAACTGGTATGGAGAAGATTCAAAATGTTCTTCCTACCAAGTTCTCATCCTTCCATCTTATTGTAAAGTCATTTGGCATGGACGCAACAGTGTTCAGTTTGTTAACTTGGTCAACTGCCTAACTCACAAACCATTTGAGTAATCATTGAATTTCAGGTAGGTATATTATACGATGAGGTCTCTCTACAAAAGGTTTCGGACTTGATAGCTGACTGGACAGTGGAAGAAAGAGAGACACTGAGGTAATTTTGTTAATCTAAGAAAGAGATGCCCAGTTTATTGTTAAAAAATCTACTATCTCGTCTAATTAGACTTGGCAATGTTATTGAATCCCAGTAAATTTGAGACCTGAAAGTAGGAAATCCTGTAACTTACTCATTCTTCATGCCTCTAAAGGGGCTGCAAGATCCACTGTCTGATTCATGCCAGTGAATAAGCATAAGCAAGCACTTATAATTGGACCATAGTTTATCTGTCCTGTATATGTAATATATTTCTATGCAAATGTGTGTTGTGCATACCAACTTACTTACCTACGTATATTTGCTTCTTAATTCCATCTTGTCAAGCATAGCATGATTCTTTTAATAATTAAATTTGGTCCGAAAATCAAGGAGTCGTAGGGCAAACCCTTCATTTAAATATAGAGATAGATATCTACAATAACTATCACATTTTAAGTTCTCAGTGTGCATTTTCTGGTAATGCATAGAAACACCGTATGTCATGTATATCGCGGTATGCACGGTATGTCAATTAATTAATTAATTAATTAATTAATTAATTAATTAATACTAACTTATTTTACTAAATTGAAATAAAAGTCGAGAATATAGGACTTAGGGCTCTATTAATTAATATTTAAAAAATATATATAATACATTAATAATAAATACAAATAATATAACTATTCTTATATTACCAGAGATAAGTTATATAAATTTAATTAATTAAAATAATAAAATTAAATATTAATTTAATTTATTATTAATTTAATTTATTATTGAAATTATATACTAGGAGTCTATTAACTAACAATCGAAATAAAAGTCGAGAATATAGTATTATATACAACTTGGTGATTCAAGATTTTATTCTTTTAAAAAAATTAAAAATTAGGAATTTAAGATAATTTATCACGCTTCGCACTAAAACAGGTATTATCGACATCAAACTTTACATGCATTTCTCGTAAAAATGCTGTGTTCGACGCAAAATCAGTTCTGCCTCTTGTCACAGGTGTAACACCTGCCGAGAAACTTTTGGAGTTGTACCACAGAAAGTGGAATGAAAGTGTTGATCCAGTTTACAAGGAGCTCCTTTACTGAAATGTTTCAAGGGAATTTATTTTGTAGTTCAGTTTGTGGTGCTCTTGAATCTTACATTTCTGCAGTTTAAACGAATAATCTAAACTGATAAGTGTTTTTTTGTTAAGTGGTGATCCATTTTGAAGTAATCCTGAGGAGGAAAATGTACCATTCCAAAATGGGTTTTGGTTCCTGACAATCGTTTGTCAGGTACCGGTTATTTAACAATCGGTTCCTAAATCGTTGGATCGTTGATCCAATGGTCCCCCCGGATTAAAAAAAAAAATTACTGTCCGCTATAATTTTCCGCGGATAGGCAGATTGCCTGTCTGCGGAAATTTTCTGCGGATAGGATCTGCCTATCTGCGGAAAATTATAGCGGACAGTAAATTTTTTTTTTAATCTCAGCCATTGGATCAATGATCTAACGGCTGTGGAACTGATTGTTAAATAACCGGTAAATAACCGGTCCCTGACAAACGATTGGCAGGGACCCGGACCCTTCCAAAATAGCTAATAAACAAACTGAAGGAGTTTTTGTAATTGGGATTTGTCATCTCCTTTTTTTGTTGTCATTTAAAAAAAAAAAAAAAGACCTTTAACCTTTGTCATCAATTTATTACTCATCGTAAATATTACAATTATTGCTCGATTTTTAACAAATGTACATAATCGATTATACGTGCATCGAATAATATATATCGAAAATAGAGTATAATCGATTACATCATAAATATTTATCAAATTTATTCAAAAAATCTATATAGCCCTATTTAGAGCATCTATTTCCTGCAGAGTAGATATATCTACTGAGTATCTATTTATTCACGTATATCTACTTTTGAAGGAGTCCCCATTCTTATTTAAGATCAGTGGGCAAGACTAGGCAAGACATGAATTATGAATTTTCTCATCTCCAAACAATAATACTCAATATAATAATTTAAGCTTTCACTTGTTAATAAAAACTAGTAATATGCCCGTGTTTTGCACACGGTGATTTTTTATTTTCTATAGTTTACAAATCCATTATACTTATTATAGGCCAACAAGGTTTTACAATCTATTTAGTAAATTACACATTTACCCCTCTATTTAGTAAATTACACATTTACCCCTCTATTATATTAATGTATAAAAAAAATGTTGGCCATGAGGATTGAACCCATGTCCTCCAAGTTTTAAGAATGAATTATGTACCCACCTCCAACCGCTATACCAAATAGATTTATAATGACATTCTAAAAATCATTAACTACATGCACAAATGCACAAAGAACTCACATGCTTTATTCTATTCCATATTTATTTTAAGATTTAATCAAGTTAAAATTATCAAATATTACTCCCTTGCTAATAATTAAAAATTTTATTAAAAAAAAATTATTTTGTTTATCTATTATGTTTAATATATGCCAACATGATTTTTTGACCAATTATATAAAAAGACAATCCTTTATATTAATTTGAAACATGGTTTTGTGATCAGTTAAATTATTTTAATAGGAGATATAAATATTGTATTGATTGTCAATTAAATAAAAAAAGCGTTATTGGGTTAGAACAAAAATATTATAAACTACTCCCTCCGTCTCAACCAATTCTTAACACTTTTTTTCTCACTTTCTAACACGCATTTTAAGGTACAGTTTAAAGATAGTTCCTTAACTTATTTTTAAAATTTTCTTTTTTTGTATAAAAATAGGATTATTGTATTTTTATACAAAAATGAAAATTTCAAAAAATAAGTTATGGAACTATCCTTAAAATGTATCTTAAAATGCGTGCCAAACACCCCATTTTAAAACGTTAAGAAATCGTTGGGACTGAGGGAGTATATTATAGATGTAGTACAAATAATTATAATATTAATATGTATAGCTATGTTGATGTAATATAGATATTTTAGCAATTACTCGGAAATCGGATTTACTGTAAGAGGACAAAAAATGAGATGAATGAGTTATCGAAGGTGTGCTAAGAAATGTGATTGGAATTCGGTGACAAACCTGTTCGCAAGTTATTTTTAGAGTAGCGATCGATATGGTGACATGAGGGAAGGACTGTGTGACTGATAATGTTGGTGTAGAAGACGGTGTAAATAATCATCGAAATAGCAGAGGTAGTAGTGTAAAGGTGGAGATGTAGATTATATTTGAATGTGCACCATCACTTACACCACCAAACTCAAAATAGAATCAAAAAAAAATTCAACTTGAATCACCAAAATTTGAATCCAAATTATACAAAAAATTGTAAACAAAAATTACTAAATATTTCCAGTTCTAAAATTTTGATAGTGCTTGAAGGTGTCAGTGATGGCGTTGACGGTGGTAAAGTGGGTGAAAACGACATTAATGGGGATTTATATACTCATTTCTATTGTGAGAGGAAGAAAAATGAGATGAATGAGCTATCGAAAGTATGATCGGGAATGTGGCTGAAACTCGGTAACAAAAGTGTTCGTAAGTTATTGATATAATGGTAATCGATTTGGTGACACGAATAAATGACCGAGTTATAAAGGTCTGTATATGCGCGTGCACACATACGCTATACATTTATGTATGTATCATGAACGATGATGAAGAAGAAGATATACAAGTGAAGGATAGATAGTGATAACATGGGTGTATTGCCAAAAAAAGGTGTAAAACGTTTCTAGAAATGTAAGAGACGGGAGGATAAAGGTGGAGATATAAAAATGTGCGGGTATATATAAATATATGTATAAACAAAAGAACGTTAGGTTAGTTCTCGGTTCTCAGTATAATATTAAAAGTTATCATTTGAGTACTTGCCAATATATATCTACATTTGAGTCTATTACCTTAAGGGTAGATTTTTTAAATGTATGCATTGTTTAGACTTTCTAAGTTATGTTTTTAAAATTATTTATAAAAATTCATATAAGTTCTTAAATGTGAGTAAATTGTTACGATCAAATATGTGTTTAAGCTAAGAAGTTCAAGCTATTATCAATATTCATAAAAAATATATTTTGTCAAATGTATCACCCTAATAGCATAAAAAATTCAAAAATTACGAGTAATCTATTTCAAAAATCAAAACAACTAAATTCAAAAATTACAAGTCATCTATTTCAAAAATCAAAACAACTAAATTATACGAATTTAAATGGTGCCCGTGCTTCGCACGGGCTATCATGCTAGTATTGTTTAAAATTCAAATGGTTTTTACAAATAGTACTTTGTAAAAATTACAAATCTAAAATTGACTTGATATGTTTTCATTTATATTTTGAGATAGATTCACTTAAAATAGTAAATTGAAAGACGTAAAGTAGTGTTTAAAACTTAAACCAAGCAAGCAATTTATTTAAATCCATAAAAACCAAACAATACGAAAAACCAAACAATCATTCAAGCATAAAAACCAACAGCAAATCTAACAGGGAAAACATAATCCAAAATCCATAGTAATTGAAAATTTGGAAATAAATAGAAATGACGACATAAGTAGAAATATCGCATCCACACGTGCAAGCTGTTGTAGCTTCAACAAAGAGGCAGCAAACGCATCAGCATCATTCACTTTTCCTATAACAAAGGATTAGATACGTAAATAATTTTGCATAAATAGTTTAAATATTAAATTTAAATATTTAAATATGACTTAATAAGTGGACTTTAATAAATGAAGTTTAATGTGCGAAAATATGCTGAAATCAGTTGGTAGCATAACTATACCGTTTTCATTTTCTTTGAGGTGGATTTTGCAGTATCCGGAGTGATTCCAGGATTAGACAAATCAATTATATTCTGAAACGATGATATAGAAAACCATTAATATGACAATCGAAAAAACTTTTATAATATAACAAAAGTATACAACCAAGTAATAACCATTAGTTATTTAGGACACTTACTCCTGAAAAGCTAGAATTTGTGAAACCAGCCATAGTTTGCTGAGATGGTGAAGGTTCAGATGGTGAAGAATTAGGATTACGGATGTCTGAAGCATCAACGACATAGAACAATTTACTATGAAGCTGGACATTATCAGAGCTTATTTGGACAGTCAAGATGAAGTCTTTTCCAGTGATTCCACATATTGGTGCTGGATACCCACTGGTTAATCCCATCTGTACAAATGAACAGCCATGGTTTGTATAAGTCTTAGATTTTGAAATATAAATAACATTACTGAAAATAACTGAATTACCTTTTTTGTTTCAGCAATAAGATTAGTTGCAGTTCTACCAATTACACGTTTGGCAGCTTTATCCTTGAGAATGAAGTTAAAAGCATCAGTGGAATCTTCAGCTAGCACAACAATCTTGTACTTCTTCTCAGGAACAGGCATAGACTTATGACATTCTGAACACTTATACCTACCCTCCAGTTTGTAAACACTGCTGTCACAAAAGGTACAGCTGTCGTACCACCAGTTATCATTCTGTTCAACAGTAAAGATCTTCACAATGCAGTGATAGAATTTCTGTTGAATATGTATGAAGTTAATCAGTGTTGGAAATAAATAAAACCAAAGAAAAATTGATAAACTTATTATGTCATATGTAATTTCTAACCTTCAATTCTTCAGTGTTTGTTTTCTCACCAAGCTCTTTCAGGGTTATGGTTTCAATAACTTGAGCAACTGGAGCTGGAAGTTGAGATGGTTCTACATTCTCAGGAATTTGGTAACCTTCTTCCTCTAGCCTATAGTCAGTTAATTAACTATACAAATTGCATTACGATTAACTATATGTAGAATATAAGTACTTATAAATTCAAAAGTGTTAACAAAAAATGGATTAAAATTACATAACCCTCATAGCATGGACATAATCAATATCAAGATTGAGATAAATCTTAGATGATGGTAAAGTACTGATCTGAACAGAACCTGGAGGACATGAATATTTTTAATTAGAGACATGGTGTTCTATACTTGGAACTCTATGGAACATGAAAAGGAATCCAACAAAACAGAATACACACTCTTAAATATTTTCAACTTGCAGCTTGTAACAATTGCAATAATTGGCTTCTCTTTAATGTTATCATAAAGCTGATCAATAGAGATAGAAAGGTTTCCCCAAACACTTACTTTGTGAGAATATCTACATAAATTTTCATGTAAATGTAAACAAAAGCATAAAATAACCAACAAAACCTCTGGTTTAAATCAGAATAATACTTCAAACATATGAAAGAAAAAAGATGATAATAATACCGTCCATCAATAATTCTGAATTTGACAATGTTTCTTTCACCAAACATTGTCTGAATGACCTTCACACGTTCGAAATCTTCAACTACTCAAATCACATCTATAATGGATAAAATGCAATAAACAAACAATACATGCAAGTAATTGAATTTAGGTAGTAATGACAATAAAAGAAACATGTCTTAGGTTCAAAACCTGTAGAGTATTCTGGAGTTTTGTAGTTCTCATAGTTGCTCACAATGCCAAACAATTCACTTAAATCAATGAACTCAAACTTGTGAATTGGGATCATGAAGTCATCTTCAGGAACCTTTTCCACATGAGTGGAGTTGGAAAAGTTGATGATTATCTTTGAACTGGTAGGCCTTAAACTTTCAGTGGCATCCTTTGTGTAGAAGTTAGAAATAATGTAAACACATCCTTCGACAATCTCAGCGACTGTTCCTTTCCAGTTGTCGGGGTAAACAAAAGCTTGAACATGGCAGTTCTAATTATACAAAAAAATGAGAATTAGATATAAAATATGTTCGGTGTGAAATGATGGTTTATGTTCAAAGTGGTGAGAATTATATCAATATATACAACTGGTTTTAAACTCACATCATCATCGAGCAGGATAAGGTTATATCCCTTCAATGCATCTTTTCCACCAGATTGGGATGCAATGGAAGCCCACATCCTAGTCACACGAACCTTAATCCTCCAGTTAGTGTGAGATGTGTCCAGAGAAGATAACTGATCAAACATTTTCGATGTTGTATGATGTATCTGTGAAAACATGATTTCATATGAACAAAACGGAGATAACAGAGATAGGTATAAACAGTTTATGAATAACCAAAATTAGTATGCCAAAATACTATTAACTTACATGGTAATGTAATGTTGTAATGGACTGCAGGAAGTGTAACTATTGTGTAGATTACCGAGAATGAGTTCGCTTATATAGACTAAGAATGATAGTGTAAATCGCATATGAATGTATTAAGGAAGTGATTAGTCTAAATCCTAACTAACTGATTCTTAAACCTAGTAAATCAAAGCATTTTGAAACAAACAGTCTATATCAAATCCCGTGAAACATTGGATTTGATCACTATGACTTCAAACGTGATATAGATGGATAGGTTATTAGGGAAAAAAAAAATAAGTCAACAACTGTATAGTATTAATGTACTTATTTTTTTTATTTTTTTAGATAGTAATCAATACTTTGGTGAAAAATTAGATGAATTTTTAAATATTTATAGAGATTTCTATTTTGTCTATATATTAATGTGAATGATACTAACCATGTCGTTAAAATCTTTCCAAATCAATTACATTTAAGTGCGATATATATACAAATAACCGTATCTTTCCATATCAATTACAATTAAATGCAATATATACAAATAACAGTATCTTTCTAAATCAATTACATTTAAGTACAAATCTGAATATTTTTGTACAATCATTTTAGTGACACTTTAAATGTGTAAGAAAATCAATTATTTTTTTATATTCTTCATCTTCATTGATTAATACTTCCAAATTATTTTGAAAATAACAGTGTATATCGAATTCCGCTAAAAATTGGACTTGACTACTATAATTTTAAGTATGTTGTAAATTGACATTATTTTAATCGGGAAAAATCATATATATCATATATAAAGTTAAGACATGTAATGTGGTTGTAACAAATTTTATATTTTATTACAATAATCAATTTTTTGGGGAAAAAATTACTGGATAAATTTTGTTATGTATGGACAATTAAAATTTATGTGTATATTAATTTGAATGACATTAATATAGGAAAAATCATAATACAACACTAAAATCGTAAAAAAAGTATGGATCTTGTATAACTTAATAACATAATATAATACTAAATTGGAAAATGTGTACTCAAAATTGAAGTTAAATGTTTAGTCTAATCTTTTATTAGAGTAAAATACGATAAATTTTACATAATATTTGTAAAATGTTTTAAATAAACTATGTTACGAATTATTTATAAATAATATCTCCTAATTAATAATTAAAATAATGTTAAAAATGGGCATATATATGTCATGTAGTTCCAATAGCATAGACTACATCATGCACACATGTTGATTTGGTTACATCTGGATGATCGTATAAAGAAAAGTTGATAAATTGATTATTTGGTCTATGCTGAGATTCCCGATAAGTATTCTGATCCAATTGGATACAACACTGTTACAAATTTCATGATTTATGGACCATGTGGGAAAGATTTTACATTTTTTCCATTTGTAGCAAATGGGAAATGTATCCGTCATTTTCCAAAAAAGTATTTTTCATAGTTTTTAAATAAATAATTTAGGATCTCTAAACTTAGGTAGTTTTATAATTACAATGGCCATACTTTTTTCGATGATTGTGCCAAAGATGAAAAATGAATCGCATTGTCATCAAGAATAAACAAAACCTTGATTATACATATACTTAGCAAATAGTACAAAAGTTACATATATAGATATTGATACGCAACAGGAACTAACAAAATCTCTTCCTTCATCAAAACGCATGCAGAGGAAAGCCAATTAGAGTTTTGATTGCTGAGATTCGGAATACGGGAATTGCTTACACTGATCTTCAACTATGGAGGTATAGAATCGTATCACTGTGTAGTTCAAAACATGAATGCTTAATTGTATAGTTATATTAATCAATTGTTGTTATTATGCTTCATATGTAATAGTTGTCTTTCATTTAAACTATTTAATATGTTAATCTTATGAATGTTCTACAGTAATTTGCTGGTCTGTAGGCTAAAAAACTGTTTGACAAATTAGGTTTATTAGGTTTTGTTGTTTTCTAACAATCTTAATATCTAAATTGAGAATGATGGTTTTTCGAATCGACAATAATTAGTAAATTACATGTTTCTGGAGAACAGAGTATAACTATGACGTTTGAGACCACGGATCAAGCTTACTACACTGGTAACGACAGCTATGACATTCTGATATACTTTTTTGACAGTAAAGTTTTAGTTTTTTCAATCTGCATTCTGAAATTTCTGTTCTATTCAATATGTTATCATTGAACAGGAAATTTTTGATCTTTGTAATACTTTTAATTTTGTAATTATTAAGATTCTTAATTTACGTATAATGATTGTATTATGAAATTATGATACAGAGGATTCCAAAATCATTTTGCGCAACATTTGCACATCAACTATCCTCAAATGTCATTATAAAGTGCAAAAATATAGCTTGGAAAGCAATATTTGATCAAGGCAAAAGCAGACTTTATGGATTGGAGAGTTTTATGAAATTCTACAAAATTAAGATCTACAATCTTATCCAGTTTGATTTCTATGGAAAACATTTGTTTGTAGTTAGCATTTACAGGGATACAACAATTGAGTGCAAATATCCAACAACACCTGCTGCAGAATTTTTTAAAAATGAAGACACGACCAGTTTCATTAAAGATCAGTATGTTATTGACTGCTCTTCAATGGAATACGAAAAATCGCATGAACTGTGGTCATTCAATGCTTATAAGAACTGTGTTCATTATTTCAATATCAACATTAGCAAGGATGATATTGATCGGAGAAGAAAACATCTGGTGAGCAATTTTGAATTAATGTTGGAATATTCTGACAAATTTGTAAATATTTTCCTTATTACTTAATTATGTATTTTAATATCATTTTCTTCTAACCATGCAAATTTTGAGTCCTGAATTGAAAGATCTCTACAAAGACTGGAAAGATGGTCAAAAATTGTTTTTAAGCTTTAGTGAAAACCTATTTGTAATTGATGTTAAAATGAAGGATGGAAACTGTATGCTTGGAAACGGTTGGTATGATTTTTCGCAAATCATAAATTTGCAAGATGGCGATAATTTGGTACTCTTCAAATTTCCAGATTCTGAGAATAATCGTGTCAATGCATGCCTTTTTGAAGCAAATGATGAAGTATTCAATGAAGATACAGGTAGAACATAAATTCCATTTAAGCATGAAATCTATCAGATTATTACAATTATGCATTGAGATTTATATTTGAAAATTGTCATTAGTTTCTAAAGAATAGAAAAGAGGTTTCTTCAAAGTAGTTACGGCAGATTTCATGGATGCAGGAGTTCTGGTATGTACTATATGTTTTCCTTATTTTTATTCTTTGTAATTGGCTTTTACTTTAACATATAAAGTCATGTATATAAATTAACTATATATCTTGATTTGAATAAGGTTGTCCCAAGACAAATTAAGGAAATCTATAACCAAAAGCTGATTAATACCAGAAAAATAGAAGTTAACGGGGAAAGTTGGTTCATCTGCTACAATTACATTGATGGATATGTGATAAATTTGAAAGAAATGATTCACCGTTTCTCTTTGAGGGCAAAGGATACTATAATATTTTCATTGAATAGAAGTAAAGTGATGTGTGCAAGGATATATCAAGAGGATGGGAATGAAATAGATTATGCAAATCGTAAGTTTGAAAAATAAAATCTTGCAATCTCAAGTTGGATTTTGGATGTAAAATGCAACCGAGAATCAGGTATTGTGAACGTAATACACATTTGGTAATTTATACAAAATTTGTGAAATAATATATACATACTATACTTTGTGAATAATATGAACAGATTTTGGTGAGCCTAATGGAAGTCAAAACCACATTGTACACATATTGGAAGCTGATGGGGATGAAGAAGGTAAGCTAATTCTCAAATTTAAAATCATATAATTTCTATGTAAATTATGATTATGACATATTTGTATATTTTTCTAATTTGCTAGTGCCATGTTTATATTACAATGGATACAGAAATGGATGTTGAAGAAATGGATCAGGAAGAGCATGAATTTGATGACAACCAAATGAATAATGAAAATATATCTTTTGATGTCTGTCTAACATGGTCCAATGTGAACCACTCAGCACATGGATTGGTATGTTTTATACTATGACTTGACTAATATTAATTGTAATGCACATATGAGATGAATGTGTATTATTATTAACTTATTTTTAACTTGCAGCATATTCCTAGGACTATCATTCCAAATGGGAGACAATAGAAAGCTGGGGAAAAGGTCTTGCTCGGGGCTAATAATAGATCTTGGCAAGTTGGAATAGTATACAACAATGGACTTCCAAGATTTTCTGCTGGTTGGAACCGTTTTGCGAAAGATAATGAATTAAAACTGAATCAGACTTTAGTCTTCACGTTTGTTGAAGATGATAATGGAATTGCTTTTGAAATTCAACTACCATGAATTAGATTACTCTTCAGTATCATTATTCGGATAAAGACAATTAAGTAATTTTTGTTAATTTAAAGTACTTGTAGCACAATTATATAATTAGTTGTTTGTTACTCATTTTGATTAGCATTTATAAGTAATTTTAACATTTATTTTTCTTTGTAAATGTAGATTATACAAAATACATTTATTTTAGTTATTTATGTTGCATTATCAAGTACACCTATTTGCAAAATTCCTAAAAATTCCGCTAATACAAACAATTTTGGACAGCTTAATATAGAATTCGGAAATATATATTTATCTATATTGTCTAATTGTGAATTTTACTTTAACCAATGATAAAATTATTGCTGATCAACCATTGACACAACAAATAAATTCATAAAAACTGGAATAACTTAAAAGATTACATGGAAAATATTAAAACTTTGACAAATTCTTGTAATAATTTCAATTAGAAGAGACTAACAAATTACATCCGAAGATGTTTAATTACATAACACAAAAAAAAAGTAAAAGATGCATTCTTTTTTATTGTCTAAATACATATTTTAAAAATATCTATTTGCAATAACAGGAACCGGAAAACCTGCAACAATGAGCCTGAAACATAAAGGTTAATAATGTTAGACGATCACAGGAAACAAAAAATTATCTTTGTATTGAATGAATATATTACCATTCCCTAACACGCCTTGTTGCTTCATAGTCAATGTTAATAAAAAACCGCGATGCATCCAAACTGCTGACTTGAACCATAGCTAATTATCAAGATTTAAGAAGATGAAAAGTTATTTACATTATATATATTGATCTACTTTAATTCACTGAAAATAAAACAAATATTACCACGAACAATGCTTGGCCGCATAGATGAGAAAATGACAATAGGAGGAGGATCAAAGTATTCTTGAAATAATGGACCAAAAATTTCAAACTGCTCATCCCAAACAATAACTTCGACAGAATTCCTGTCAATTGCAATAATATAAAATAAATAAAATACACAATTACCATAAAATCCATATTAGAAATAAAATAAATAGATAGTATATTATTAACATGTCATCGTATAGCTGCATTTGAACAAAATTTCTCTCACCACTGGCTGTGTAAATTACTTTAACTGGTTCAACATTTAGAACAACACCAACAACATCTAATCATGTATACATTTGGTTAGAATATATATAAAAAAATACATTATAACTCATTAGTCAATAAAACATTAAGAATAAACCACACTACCAAAATACCTATAGAATACACAGGTGTGTCATCTGCAACATAAGAACTCGGAAAATTGTATAAATCGCTAAGGTCAACCACTTCAAACTTATGTCTTGGTATCATACTAACTTCCAGCGGAACTGGTTGAACAGTGGTGAAAATTGAAAAAATTATGGACATATTAGATGATACAGGCCTAAGCGTTCCTGTTGCCGGACTTGTCACAAAATGTTGCAAGTCATAAATATTCCCTTCAAAAATCGTATTGTGATAAGCATTCCAGACAGGATTGTGTACAAAAGCATGAATATGATAATCCTAGAAATCATAAAAGAATCATATAATAAACTGTTAATTAATTTTAAATATCATATGACAATGACATAATAAAAAGGTATACCTCTGCGTCAAGCAAAATCAGATTGAAACCCAATAAATTTCCATCATTTCCAGTTGAAGGCCACATTCGTGTAACACGTACACGAATCTTCCAATCAGTCCTTGTATTGTCAATGAATTCAAGTCTGTGAAACATATCTGGTAGAATAAACATTACATGAGTATTCATAGACATTTAATCTCTATGCGGATGTTATTATCTCATGTAATAATACAGTGATAATAAGAAATTTTGTAGTTAATCATATTGTACTATACTCACCTCTGATAGCAATGCAGAAAATATATGTGATATTTTGATTTCTTGGTACTCACTTTGCTTATAGAGGTTACTCAATGTGAAGATAAGGTGAAATAACCATTTAATAACCATTTAATCAGGTCCAGATAAATGAGATTGTTTGATGGAGAGTTATCATAATCATAAAAAATCAATTACAATAAAGAAAATTTAATAGAAAACTTATCATCCATATTTTGTGTAATCTAATCGTATACATTATAGTATCCATAATTTTCCATCATGACCTTATATCGAAATTAAATTAAAAATTTTGGAAATTTATATAATTCATATAAATTTTAGCCAGTTTTTCACGTCTAAATTTATATATCCTGAATTAGTTTAACACAAATCAATTAGTAAAGTTAAATTTGACTAATTCCTTCATGTCTAAGGTTTAATTGCAACTTGATCGAGTGGAAAGGAAAATATGATAGGAAACTGAAAAGAATCTATGGGATGCGAAGATTACTGAAAATATTACTGATTGGATTTATTATATTTCTTTGGTCCTGGATTTCATGCAGAAGAAATTGTGAGTACTTGGAATTTTCTTGCAATTTTTACAATATAACTTTTTAATGTTCTAAATTTTCTGCTAATATATTAGTATTTGGTATTAATAATTTCTTTTGTTCTGTAGACATTAATGCTAATGCTAAATTCATACATTGAGTTAAATGTAACTTTATTGTGAGAAAACAAATATGAGAAAGCTATTCGAAAACAAATCGAAAACTGATAAGTCTGACTTATATAATTGAGTCTAACTATTTTGAGAAAAAGGACTGTTTGTTGTTTACATATCGTGGAGATGGATTGTTTGATGTGGTGATATTTGATAAGTCCAAAATGGAGAAAATGCTTCATACTGCATCTTCTGGCAGATGTGAATTCAAAAAATATGTCTACATTTTATTGTGAACAATTTAGCATTAACAAAAATATTTACAATGTTTTTTCAACTTCTTATATTCCTAGAATCCGTAGAAGTTGTGAATGGAATCGAATCAACAGGAATGCAGATAGAATACCATAGTTCTGAGGTACAAAATGAAGGACAATTGGTTGAAATGGAAAATGAAAGTGAAGATATTGAAAATGTGGATAAGAATGCAATGGAAATCGAAGATCATGTGCAGCCTGTTGAATTTAGTGTTACTTTGACAACATCAAATGTTAATAATTCAAGCCATGGAGTGGTATTCTAAAATTAATCCTATATTTGTTTAACATTCTAAAATTGAGTAATGATATTTTATAATTGGGATATATTTGCTTATATTGATTGACATTACTATGAACGTTTTGGGCAAATTTATCTAAATTAAAAATTCCGGCATGAAAAGTTTTATTCTAAGTATAAGAATTGCAAAAATTTCCTTATAATTAATTAAAATGGAGTAGCCATTCTTCCTAATATTCCAGTGTACCACAGAAAGGCTCTTCATACTACTATAAGAAAGTGATTCATTATTCTATGGAATAATATGCCCGTGCTACGCACCGGGTTAATTTTTTATTTTTTTTAATTTATTGTATATTTCTTTTCGTTTATTGCTTGTACCGATTCGAACCTAATGTAGATTTTTTTATCGGTGTGCTTACCAAATTGAAAATATCACGAATACCATATATATTTTTATTAAAAGTAATTTATATAATTTAAAAGTTGTGAACCTACAAAATTCATATCTTAAAATTTTCAAATAAAATTAATAAAAATTATATAGTAGTAAAATATAGACACATTGCACGGGCTGTAAAATGGTAATAATATTAAAAAAAAATTAATTAATTGTATGGGTGCTAGTAATGACATTAAATTGGTCTTAAAAAGGAATAATACTAAATTAATTATATCAAAAAGTAGTTGGCATGTTTAGGAATTTGTGTTTGTATTAAAACTACTTACTATGCCGACAGTACTGATTGATATCTTAAATATAGGATATATCTTAAATATAGGATATACACTGTTAACTCGAATAACTTGTAGAAGGGGGGGGTTGAATACAAGTTATATAATCCTGTCTGATTTTTGCTTGATTATAAAAACAAGAATAAACGAATGAATCAAACTCTGTTTGTATTAATAAGATCAAATACAAACTCTACCAAAGGTGTACAATACCTTTAGCAGGTGCTGACAATACAAATATCTCTCTGTTTGTTTCGAACTTCTCGAATACAAACCTTATACAGAGCTACACACTCGAACTTTATCCTCACGAGCTACGCAACGCACACTCTTTACAATGATATTGAGAGAGTATTTATAATGCTACCTATCAACTAATAACAGAAAGATATAATCTATACATGACAATGTTCTGCCTTCTAGTCGATAGTTTCCTTCAATAGAAAACTATTTCCTTCATAATATCTTCTTGCTTGTTCTTCAAACAACGATCCTGTTTTATAGCACTTGCCAGTTTCTGTAGCATCCATAATGACATCATCAGTAACACGACTGATATCAGGATCTGCACACTGCATCAGTATCTGATCAACCATCAGTATTGGACACGTCATCAGGATTTGCTCTCTGTTCCTGACATGTAGTCTCCGATACACTGTTCATTCCTGATTAAACTATACAGATAACTGTTTTACACATAAAACCTATATACAGTGCTAAATCCTTTATAAGATCAGGATTACAAGAAGTATAATGTGTAAATTCTATTCTTAACATCACAACTTATGAATTATTCCTAACAATCTCCCCCTATTTATGCTTTACAATCTGAAGCATAAATCTAAGTTGTGGATGTCAAAACATATAACAATACAACCAGAATAGAATTTATGAATGTAGAATTATGAAGTTAAGTACCTCCTTCTCAGATGTAGACGTTTATCTAGTACTTAGAAGAAAGAATTTTAACTATTAATGCTGCTCTTCCTTACCACTTCCTAGCTGAGATTCACCACTGTCACTCCTGGTTCTTCTTTTTACTACCATTTGTCTGATCTTTATCTCCCCCAGCTTTAGATTTATCTTTATCTCCTTCAGTCTGGTAGTGTTGTTGTTGTCTTTGAATTGTCTTTATCTCCCCCTTTTTGACATCAGCAACATTAATTCCAAGAGATTCAGAAACAGAACAAATGAGATTCATAAGAACTGCTTGATTTTCCATAATTGTGACTTGGTTATCTTCAAGTGATTGAAGTCTTGTTTGAATATCAATTTGAGAATTCTGAATATCTTTCAAAACATCAGAATGAACTTCAATATTGGAAGTGCTTCTAGTATCTTCAGTATCAGAATCAGAAAGAACTTTATCTTCAAGTCTTGTAGAAGAAGTTGCTTGAATTGTATGATATTCAAGTAATAAAACCTGATTAGAAGTATCAACGTCTTCATCTTTCTGTTCTGGAACTGAAACATGATCATCATCTCCTTCACCAGTATTCTGTGTACTAACATCTTCAAATCCTGACTCCTCCTTAGAGTGATCAGAGACTGTTGATGTCTCAATTCTAGCTGATATTGGAAGTACATACAAAGGAACACTAGGATCATTAGGATCTTCATCTGGTACATATGTATCAAGAGATTGCTTTATCCTGGCACCTCTTCTGTTAATGATTCCTGCAAGCCTCTCCTTTTGCTTCTGAGCTTTAACTTCTGGCTTTGCATTATGATGTGCTAGGTCATTCTTCTTATACATTTTGATGAATGAATAAGTACCAGCATCCATACCCAAATTTTCAGACCAAGATTCAGGAAAAACCTGATCCCAGAAATCAAATGATGGTTTCCTAATTTTCTCTCCCTCACTATGGAGTTGATCATCCATACCCTCATTCTCACTTTGACTTACTAAAGTCAACACTCTTTCTACCTCACCTTTTGCCTGGTCAGGAGCCAGCCGCTCAACTTGTGGATCAATATCCATCTTTTCAAGTGTATCACTCAAATTTGGATAAGTGCTCTCATGACCTACAGAAAAATAGAGTTTAGAAGGAGTTTTTATACCTGAACTCACATGGAGAGAGGGTTCCTCATATGGCATGTGGCTTGAGGTTTTCTCCAAGGAGTGAGCTGCTATAGTCTCTGAACCCATACAATCATCTTCTTTCCTTTCAGAAACTACAGGCTCCAGTATACCACTTTCAGGTTCTTTACTAGACTCTGATGTCTTCAATAATACTTCATTAGACACCATAGTTAGTATATCACCGTCTTTAAGTGTTGTTTGCTGAGACACACCCTCAAGGTGGATAGACTCTGACTGAACAAAATTTGTTTGATCTTCAGAAAAATCAACCAAAGTCATTCCTCCCATATCATAGGGTATCTCACTTGCATTCTCAGTCATCACAGAAGACCTTTCAACATCAGCTATCACAGCTCCTGAGTCATCCTTCCTCTGACTAGATGGTTCTTGTGTTACAGTGACTGTGATCTGATCTTTCCTACTACTCACCACTGGTGCAATAGTATCTTCTGTTGACTGCTTTACTCTATCTACTTCCTCCAGTTGTTCACCTTGAGCTGAAGCATCTTCAATAATTACATCCTTGTCAAATAAATATGCATGAAGTGATTGAAGTGCAACATGCTTCGAGAGTCCAAATTTCTTGACTAATTGTCTTCTGACAGATACATAGAAATACATCTTCATTAAGTCAAGTCTTTGATGTAGAAGTCCATATTCATCTGGAAATAAAAGTTTTGGTACTTTTTCAACCAAAAAGTCTAGAACAGGCCTTGACAACTTCACTTTGAGAGAAATTAGTCCCATAGCCAGTCTGTATGATAATGTAGTTTTCCATGAAGAATCAATATCCAGATCTCTCTTGTCAAATACTGACATAGATGTAGCTTGATTTGTAGAAACCTGCATGATATTAGTTGGACTAGACTCTGTGTGTGTAGGTGACAATTGAATCTTTCTCCTTGTTCTCCTGATATAGTGAGCAAAAGATTTATCCTGAGAAGACTCAAGAGGTGTAGACACAGAAGTGATCTTGGGATGAGATCTTTGTTCAATAGACACAGTCTTTTGAGAGACAGTATCCAGTAACGGTTTTCCCTTTTTAAGAACTACAGCCTTTTGAGAGACTGCAGCCTGGCTGTGACTAGGTTTTTCATCTCTTTGTGCTAAAGAAAGTTGAATTGCAGCCTTCAATTCTGCTCTCTCTGCAAGAGTTAAATCATCATCATCTTCACTAGAATTACTACTACTACTTGACACAACAAATCTTCTCTTCCTTACAACTGATGTCTTTTGAGAAACACCAGAGGTTGGTTTCTTTGAAACAATAGACTGTGGATCAAAATTTGGTTCTTGAATTGTTTCAGAGACTATGATGTTTTGGGCTACTTGGGTAGACACAGGTGGGTTCTCCTCCAATTGAGATTCCTGAGCCATTTCACCACAAAAGAAAGAAGAATTGTAGAGAGTAGGAAGATGAGTTTTAAGAGTTACCTGAAAATGATGTGGATAATGAATTGCAGGTATTTCATCTAGATTCTTTTCATTGTCCTTCTTTGTAATATCAGAGAAAATTCTCTTTTGCTGTTCATAAGAAGAAACACAATGTTCTCTACCAAATCTAGCTTCAACATCAGGAATAAAATGGTTAATAAACAATTGCATAAATCTATGATAATAAACCATTTTCCTGTTTTGATCTCTTGACCCAAGTTTAATACTCATCTGACTTAAGATAATATGACCAATGTTAATTACTCTGTCATAAAGCAAACTATAAGCAATATGTGATGTAACAGAAGTAATTTGTTGAAAAGAACTACATTTGCCAGTAAAACATTTAGCAATTTGATCAAAATAAAAAGACCATTCCTTTCTAAGAAAAGTTCTATTCAACTGGCTCATGTTATCTAGAGGTCCACTATAACCTAATTCAGACAACATAGTTCTTATATTATCATCAGATGGTACATTCTCATAACTATCAGTAACAGGTAAGCAGAGTACTGAACTAACAACAGATTCAGTAATGTCAAATAAATCTTGTCCTAAATGTAGAACAATCTTACCTGATTGACTCTGAGTAGAATCAATTACCTCAGCATTCTCCCAAGCTTGTGAAACAGCTACTTGATTAATCTGTGGAGATGCTGTCAATGCATAACTTAATGGTCCATACACCAGAAAGTCCATGATTGGATGAAAATCAGATGATACTCCTTCCTTGTTGGTGATAGCTGCAACATGATTGTTTGTCATAAAATCAAAGTCACCAAACTTGAAGGCTACTGATTTAGGTAATCTTCTCTGAGCTGCCATTCTTGATCTGAAAAGAAACTTGAAAAATTCTTGAAATGGATTAGTGATTTTGAAAACTCAAGAGTGATTTTTGCTTTAGAGAATGTAAGATTAGAGAAAGCAATTACACGATTAGAGTTTCAAAACAAATATATTTCACAAATCTTTCAGACCACTATCCTACGTTGACACGTAGATTGACAGGTGTCAGTCTCTGAAAAAATGCAGTTACCCACGATTTTTGGAAAATAAAATCCAAAATTGATTTTCATGAAATAAATCAGGGTATCAATAAGCAATACTGATCAGCTTCCTTTTCCTGATGACCTCTCATCAAAATAATCACAAGCAATGATTTTCAAATCCTGATGGTCACACATGAAATCCTGACCAATATAATCAGCGACTTAATATGGAGTTTCCACGTGGCATTTTTCTTTTATCTGAAAAAGAAAATAAACAATTAATCTGAACAGAAAATCAATTGGTTAGATATTTTCAATATTTCTTGAAACAAGAAATACAGTCTCATGCAATAATTAGCATTTGACTTCATTAAGACTTCCAAGTGACTGCTCAGCTTCTCACGTCTTTCTTTAAAAGAACCAAACGCCTTATGCCATTCTCCATAACCTTTCAATTTCTTTTCTTCTCAACAATGCTTCTCAAACCAAAAATCCCTTCAAACCCATTTTCCAGATTTTTGATCGATGAATATCCTGTTCTTGATCATCTCTTTGAACAAACGACTCTTCTCATCGAACTAATCATGAATGGATTGGTTTTCGATAATATCCAGAGGTTTCTTCTAGAACATCCATCTGTTGGATACAATCTTCCCCTAACCTCCTCAAAACTTGAGGATGAAGAATTTGGCCGAGAGTCTGAGGTTGATCTTGATGAGGATGCTATTCATTTAAGTTAGCTGCTCTCATTCAAGTCGCCCAGACAAGGAATCCAAGAGCAAACGAGGCTTTCATCCCCTGATGGATTTCTTGAGATGCTCCTTGTCCTGTTCCTCAGAGTTCATATCAAAGACAAGTATAGAATTATCAGTAGAAATTTAGACAAAAAGATGTTGTATTTCATTTCCATGTAATGATTTTTATTAATGAAAATACAGTTTCTTGTTATCTACTTGTCTTTTAATATTTGAATGATGTATAAATTATCAGTATGCAAATATCAAAACTTGCTAGCATAGACTTAACACATCACAGAATCAGATTACTATACAAAGTAAACGTCAGGATCTGAAACAATTTTCATAATCCTGATACTGACACAATACTGATGACGTCAGCATCCTGATGACAAATCTAATCTTGATGATTATTAACAAGTCTATCATACTGAAATTTATCAAGGCAAAGTGTTATAGCTAAAACATTTAACAATCAAATATAGATCCTGACAGGAATATCAAGTCTATAAGCTAAGAACAACATACCTTGCTACTTTTGCAGATGTTAAAGATCTAAAAATTTAACATTCCTAACTCACTTACTAGTCTACTGAATGTAGTCTCATCAAGTGGTTTAGTTAGAATATCTGCAAGCTGTTTGTCAGTAGGAACAAAATGAAGTTCCACAGTACCATTCTCAATATGTTCTCTAATAAAATGATACCTGACATCAATGTGCTTAGTCCTTGAATGTTGAACTGGATTTTCTGCAATTTTAATAGCACTAGTATTATCACAAAACATAGGAATATTACTAAGTGTCATACCATAATCCATCAACTGATTTCTTATCCAAAGGAGCTGTGCACAACAACTGCCTGCTGCTATGTACTCAGCTTCTGCAGTTGAGGTTGAAACAGATTGTTGCTTCTTGCTTGCCCAAGAAATCAATCTATTTCCCAAGAATTGACATGTACCTGTAGTGCTTTTCCTGTCTATTTTACACCCTGCATAATCAGAGTCTGAATAGCCAATTAGAAAGAAATCAGATTCTCTAGGATACCACAAACCAAGATTTGGAGTTCCTTTGAGATATCTAAAAATTCTCTTCACAGCAATTAAATGAGATTCCTTAGGATCACTTTGGAATCTAGCACATAAACAGGTAGAAAACATTATATCTGGCCTACTTGCAGTTAGATATAACAAAGAGCCTATCATGCCTCTATAACTAGTATTATCCACACTCTTCCCCTTAGGATCAGAGTCTAGTTTAGTGGCTGTTGCCATGGGTGTTTTTGCAACTGCACAGTCTTGAAAGTCAAACCTTCTTAAAAGATCTTTGATATACTTTGACTGATTAATGAAAATACCAGTCTCAGTCTGTTTGACCTGCAAGCCTAAGAAATAATTTAGTTCACCCATCATGCTCATCTGATACTTAGACTGCATAAGCTTGCTAAACTTAGCACATAACTTCTCATTAGTAGAACCAAAAATAATATCATCAACATAAACTTGAACTAAAAGCAATTCACCTTTTATCTTTCTAAAGAATAGAGTTTTGTCAATTGTACCTCTTGTGAAGCCATTTTCAAGAAGAAATTTAGACAAAGTCTCATACCATGCTCTTGGTGCCTGCTTTAGTCCATAGAGTGCCTTGTCAAGTTTGTAGACATGATTTGGAAACTTTGGATCAACAAATCCAGGTGGCTGTTCTACATATACTTCTTCATCAAGTTTGCCATTTAGAAAAGCACTCTTAACATCCATCTGGTATACCTTGAATTTTGAATGAGCTGCAAATGCAAGAAACATTCTGATTGCTTCCAATCTTGCTACAGGTGCAAAGGTCTCATCATAATCAATGCCTTCTTCCTGAGAATATCCCTTGGCCACCAGTCTTGCTTTGTTTCTTACAATCATACCAGATTCATCTAGCTTGTTTCTGAAAACCCATCTTGCACCAACAATAGATCTATCTTTAGGTCTTGGTACCAGTTTCCAAACTTTGTTTCTCTCAAACTCATTTAACTCCTCCTGCATTGCAATTACCCAATCAGGATCCTGTAAGGCTTCTTCAACCTTCTTAGGTTCATTCTTTGAGAGAAAGCAACTATACAAGCATTCATTTTGAATTGATCTTCTAGTTCGAACACCACTATTTGGATCACCAATTATCAAATCTTCAGTATGATCCTTTGTCCATTTTCTAACAGGTGGTAGATTAACTCTGCTAGTCTCTCCCCCTAAGTTAGTGGTATCTTTTGTAGAAGAATTCTCTCTACCTTCAAAAACTCTCCTTTGATCAATAGAATCAGTAGATTCCATATTGCTGCTAGTTACTGATCTTTCCTCAGTAGACTCTGAAAGGTCAGTTCCTGATGGAGTAGACTCTGAAACGTCAATTCCTGATGGAATAGACTCTGAAAGACTAGTCTGCTCCTGATGATCACTGTGTTCTCTATGATTGATTTGCTCCCCCTCAACAGTAGCATTCCTTTGAGAAGCAATAGAAATTCCTTCTGGAGAACCTTCATCATCACTTGAGAGTATCTCAGAATTCTTCAGATTTTCAAATTCCAATTTGTCATGGCTTTCATCAGTTTGCAAAATTCCAAATTTCTTATCATCAAATGCAACATGAATTGATTCCATAACAATGTGAGTTCTAAGATTATAAACTTTGAAGGCCTTAGATGCTGAATATCCTAGAAAAATTGCTTCATCCGATTTGGCTTCAAATTTTCCAAGTTGTTCTGGATGAACTTTTAGGACATAGCATTTGCATCCAAAGATGTGAAAATATTTCACACTTGGTTTCTTTCCTTTGATCATCTCATAGGGAGTTTTTCCATGACTATTTACCAAGGTACAGTTCTGAGTGAAACATGCAGTGTTAATAGCTTCTGCCCAAAAGTAGGTTGGAAGTTTTGCATCTGCAAGCATGGTTCTTGCTGCCTCTATGAGAGTCCTGTTCTTTCTTTCCACTACACCATTTTGTTGAGGTGTACCCGGTGCAGAAAACTGTTGAGTAATTCCATTGTCTGCACAAAACCCCTCCATTGTAGAATTCTTGAATTCTGTACCATTGTCACTCCTAAGTACTTTGACTTTGTACTCAGAGTTATTATGAATATTCTTGATGAGTTCAATGATTTGCTGAGGAGCTTCATCCTTCTTGTGTAGAAAGAACACCCATGTGAACCTTGTGAAATCATCCACCATAACTAGAGCATATCTTTTCTTGCTGATAGACATAATGTTTACTGGACCAAACAGATCAAGATGTAGCATGTGAAATGGTTCAGTAATTGAATTTTCAGTCTTGCTCTTGAAAGTGGTTCTTCTTTGCTTTCCAAACTGACATGCATCACAAAGTCCATCTTGCACAAAATTCGCCTGAGGTAGGCCTCTCACCAAATTGTATTTAACAAGTTGATTAAGCTTCTTGAAATTAAGATGTGAGAGCTTCTTGTGCCAATTCCAGCTTTCATCATTTGTTGCTTTGCTGTAGAGACATCTAACAATTCCTTTAGATGTATCACTTAAGCTGGCTTCATATATGTTACCATGCCTTTGACCAGTTAGAACAATGTCTCCATTCTGCATATTCAAGACTTTGCATCCTTCTCTGTCAAAGATTGATTTGTAACCTTTATCACCCAGTTGACTTATGCTTAAAAGAGTATGTTTCAAGCCTTCAACCAGTGCTACATTTTCTATGATGACATTCCCCAAAATAATTGAGCCATATCCCAGAGTTTCTCCTTTGTTGCCATCTCCAAAAGATATTACTGGGCCAGCTTTCCTCTCAAACTTTGTAAGCAGGGACTTCTTTCTAGTCATGTGTCCAGAGCATCCACTGTCCAAGATAATTGAATGCTTCTTTCCTGTGCCCTGCAAACAAAAAGTAACTAGTTAGAATTTTTTAGGACCCAACTTTGATTGGATCCTTTCTTACTAGATTTAGAGACAACAGATTTTGAAGATTTTGCCTTTATTTTACCTGTTGCAGAGTCAACTTTAGACTCTGATCTCACAAACTGTTTGTGACTAGGAGTTTCAGATTTCAAAGAATAATAGTCATAATACAGTTCATGATATTCTCTACACATGTAAATGGAATGAAGTAAACTACCACAATGATAACAAGCTCTTTGTGGTTGGTATTGAATTTTCTGAGTCTTGGGGAATCTGGACTCAGTTTTCCAAGAAGGTTTTTGATTGCAGTCTAGGGCCAAATGATTATGATTTCCACACTTATAGCATTTTTTCCTAGGTGCATCAGGTACATTCTTGTAATTATTCTCTTTGTTAATACCTTCTTTTCCATTCCTATTTCTCTTGATCTTGCTAGACTCTGAAAGATCATCTAATCTCTGTTTCAACTGAGACTTAGACAGAAACCCTATGTTTACATTCTTAGGTTTCTCTAACACTTTCTTATCTGAATAACTATTGTTAATTCTCTTGTGTACAACAGGGGTACCTTTTGAATCAACAAATTTAACATGATTAGGTTCAGAAACAATTTTCTTACCTTCAGATTTAGAAGTGTTAGCTTCTACCTTACTATCATCATTGACAATAGCTACTTTTTCTTCTTGTCTAGCCTTATCAAAACCTAAACCATTAACCTTACCACGAATTCCATTCTCAAAGATTTCTATTGTCTTCTTACTGGAATTGTTAATGGTCTTAATCACATCTCTCTCTTCTTCTAGTTCTTTTCTGACATAGTCATAAGCCTCAAGAATTACACTATAATCATGCTTAGCTTTATCAGAACTCAACTTGTATTCTTCCATTTGAATTAATTCAGATTCAAGAAAATTATTTCTATCAACTAATTTATCATTCTTAACCTTAAGTTCATCTCTTTCACAAGTAAGAATTCTAAAATTAGTCATAAGATTTTTAAACTCAGCATGGATAGATCTAATTTCATCAGAATTTAAGCTATCAAATGAATCAAGAGAGTGAAGTGATACCTTAACAGAAGATGGAGAAGTTTTCTTTGGAGATCCAGGTTTGTCTGAACTATTGGCCATCAATGCAATGTTTTCATAATCTAATTCATCTTCAGAGTCACTGGAATCAGCCCAATCCTTCTGTGTGACCATAAGTGCATTACCCTTTCCTGAATTCCTAGGCTTCTTACACTCACTAGCAAAGTGTCCAAGCTCGCTGCAGTTAAAGCACTTGATCTTGGCCTTATCAAGCTTGACAATTGTATTTTTGCTTTTGTCACTCTTCTTCTCCTCCTTCTTTTGAAAAGGTCCTTTGCTAAATCTTCTCCTGTTGAATTTTCCTTTCTTGAAAGCTTTAGCAAACATAGCAAAGAGTTCTTGCATCTCAGATTCAGAATCATTATTGTCAGAGTCCATATCAGTAGTCTCTGACTCAGAACTTTCTTTGCTTTTCTTCTTCCTTGAATTCTTTACGGCAATCTCTTCATGCTGTTCTTCAGGAAGCTTCTTTACTTCAGATTGAGCAGTAAGTGCAATAGTCTTCATCTTTCCTTCACTCCTGCTCTTCTTCTGCTGCTTGTCAAGTTCATAAGCTTTCAATTTTCCATATACTGCCTCTAATGAAATCTCATCCAGATCATTAGCTTCCTCAATTGCAGATATCTTCTCATTGTAGAAATCAGGCAAAGCTTTCATGAACTTTGTATTCATATCCTCCAAGTCATAATATTTACCATGCATGGCCATCTCATTGATGAGTTTTGTAAACCTATCAAAGGTATCAGTAAGTGACTCACCAGACTTGGATTCAAAGTACTCATACTGTTGTATAAGTAATGTCCTCATATTCTTCCTGACAGGCTTAGTTCCTTCACAGTGAACCTTAAGATTGTCCCATATATCCTTAGCAGTTTTACAAGAGAGAACATAGTTAGTGAGAACGGAATCAAGACTGTTGAATAATATGTTTCTCACTTTAGCATCTTTGAGAACATTCTCCTTGTCCTTATCTGACCATTCAGATTTTGGCTTCTCTGCTGTATGTTCTGGAACAACCTCACCATCAACAGTTGCTTGTCCAACGACCTTTGTTGGAACAAAAGGTCCATCTCTGATTCTGTCAAGATAATCAGGATCTGTTGCTTCCAGATGATGCAACATCTTTACTTCCCATAGAGTATATTCGTTTCTCTTGAGCATAGGAATCTTAGTATTCCCATCCTTGTAACCAGACATGATTGCAGATCTTTATGATTATTCGAAATCAACCTGCTCTGATACCAATTGTTAACTCGAATAACTTGTAGAAGGGGGGGGTTGAATACAAGTTATATAATCCTGTCTGATTTTTGCTTGATTATAAAAACAAGAATAAACGAATGAATCAAACTCTGTTTGTATTAATAAGATCAAATACAAACTCTACCAAAGGTGTACAATACCTTTAGCAGCTGCTGACAATACAAATATCTCTCTGTTTGTTTCGAACTTCTCGAATACAAACCTTATACAGAGCTACACACTCGAACTTTATCCTCACGAGCTACGCAACGCACACTCTTTACAATGATATTGAGAGAGTATTTATAATGCTACCTATCAACTAATAACAGAAAGATATAATCTATACATTACAATGTTCTGCCTTCTAGTCGATAGTTTCCTTCAATAGAAAACTCTTTCCTTCATAATATCTTCTTGCTTGTTCTTCAAACAACGATCCTGTTTTATAGCACTTGCCAGTTTCTGTAGCATCCATAATGACATCATCAGTAACACGACTGATATCAGGATCTGCACACTGCATCAGTATCTGATCAACCATCAGTATTGGACACGTCATCAGGATTTGCTCTCTGTTCCTGACATGTAGTCTCCGATACACTGTTCATTCCTGATTAAACTATACAGATAACTGTTTTACACATAAAACCTATATACAGTGCTAAATCCTTTATAAGATCAGGATTACAAGAAGTATAATGTGTAAATTCTATTCTTAACATCACAACTTATGAATTATTCCTAACATACACAAATTAGGCTAAAAAGGGGAAAAACCACGGAACACGACTTTGTTTTGCATGCCGGCAAGAAGGAGAAAATTAAAGGATTTTCGTTCATTCTGAAGTTCATCCATCATCGTCTTCTCACCGCATCAAAGGTATTTCGATTACTACTTCCTCAGTGAGAACAACTATTAATTTTATCAATCTTGTATGATCAAACCATATTGAAATAGATTAACAGTATGACATGTGTGATTCTTTTTCGTATTCTCTTCTACATGAACTTATTTGTTAACTCGAATAACTTGTAGAAGGGGGGGTTGAATACAAGTTATATAATCGTGTCTGATTTTTGCTTGGTTATATGAACAAGAATAAACGAATGAATCAAACTCTGTTTGTATTAATAAGATCAAATACAAACTCTACCAAAGGTGTACAATACCTTTAGCAGCTGCTGACAAAATAAAACTCTCTCTCTGTTTGTTTCGAACTCTCGAATACAAACCTTATACAGAGCTACGCACACAAAACTCACGACCCAAACTCACGTACTCTTTTTACAATGACATAGAGAAAGTATTTATAATGCTACCTATCAACTAATAACAGAAAGATATAATCTATACATGACAATGTTCTGCCTTCCAGTTGATAGTTTCCATCAACAGAAAATTCTTCCCTTCATAATATCTTCTTGCTTGTTCCTCAAACAAAGATCCTGTTTTATAGCACTTGCCAGTTTCTGTAGCATCCATAATGACATTATCAGTAACACGACTGATATCAGGATTTCATCTTGCATCAGGATCTGACCATCCCATCAGTACTCGATCAGTATTTGACTTGACATATCAGGATTCGATCTCAGTTCCTGACATGTAGTACTTGATGCACTTTTCATTCCTGACTAAACTTTACAGATAACTATCTAACACATATTTCCTATACAAAGTGCTAAATCCTTTATAAGATCAGGATATACAAGAAGTATAAGTAAAATTCTATTCTTAACATCACTACTCATGAATTATTCCTAACAATCTCCCCCTATTTATGCTTTTAAAATCTGAAGTAAAATTCTATTCTTAACATCACAACTCATGAATTATTCCTAACAATCTCCCCCTATTTATGCTTTTAAAATCTGAAGCATAAATCTGAGTTGTTGATGTCAAAACATATAACAATACAATCAGAATAGAATTTATGAATTCAAAAATCATGAAGTTAAGTACCTCATCTTCTTAGATATAGACATAGTATCCAGTACTTAGACGAAAGAATTCAACTATTTGACGCTTCTTTTCCTTTACCACTTCCATGATGAGATTCACCTCTGTCACAATCTTTATCTCCCCCAGTTCTTATTTTATCCCCAGTCTGTTGTTGTTGTTGTCTTTGAATTGTCTTTATCTCCCCCTTTTTGACATCAGCAACATTAATTCCAAGAGATTCAGTAATAGAACAAATGAGATTCATCAGAACTGCTTGATTTTCCACAATAGTGACTTGGTTATCTTCAAGTGTTTGAAGTCTTGATTGAATTTCAACTTGAGATTTCTGAATATCTTGTAGAACTTCAGAATTGACTTTAATGTTAGAAGTGTTTGGAATATCTTCAGATTCAAGTCTTGTAGAAGAAGTTGCCTGTGTAGAATGATATTCAAGTAATAAAACTCGATTAGATTTACAAACATCTTCATCTTTCTGATCTGAAGCTGTAATATGATCATCTTGTTCTTCACCAGTATTCTGTGTACTAACATCTACAAATCCTGACGCCTCCTTAGATTGATCAGATACTGTTGATGTCTCAATTCTGGCTGATATTGGTAGTACAAACAAAGGAATACTTGGATCATTAGGAATATCTTCTGGTACTGATGGTGTAGAAGTTTGTCTTCGCCTTTCACCTCTTCTGTTGATAATTCCTGCAAGCCTTTCTTTTTGCTTCTGAGCTTTAACTTCTGGCTTTGAATTGTGCTTTGCTAAGTCATTCTTCTCATACATCTTGATAAAAGAATAAGTACCAGCATCCATACCAAGATTATTAGACCAAGATTCAGGAAAAACCTGATCCCAGAAATCAAACGATGGTTTCCTAATTTTCTCACCCTCACTATGGAGTTGATCATCCATACCCTCAATCTCACTTTGACTATCTAAAGTCAACACTCTTTCTACCTCTCCTTTTGCCTGGTCAGGAGCCAGCCGCTCTGATTGTGGATCAATATCCATCTTTTTAAGTGTATCACTCAAGTTTGGATAAGTGCTCTCATGACCTACAGAAAAATAGAGTTTAGAAGAAGTTTTTATACCTGAATTCACATGGAGAGAGGGTTCCTCATTTGGCATGGGGCTTGAGGTTTTCTCCAAGGAGTGAGCTGCTATAATCTCTGAACCCTTACAATCATCTTCTTTCCTTCCAGAGACTACAGGCTCCAGTATACCACTTTCAGGTTCTTTACTAGACTCTGATGTCTTCAGTAATACTTCATTAGACACCCTAGTTAGTATGTCACCGTCTTTAAGTGTTGTTTGCTGAGACTCACCCTCAAGGTGGATAGACTCTGACTGAACAATGTTTGTTTGATCTTCAAGAAAATCAGTCAAAGTTATTCCTTCCATATCATAAGGTTTCTCACTTGCAATTTCAGTCATCACAGAAGACCTTTCAACATCAGCTATCACAGCTCCTGAGTCATCCAACCTCTGACTAGATGGTTCTTGTGTTGCAGTGACTGTGATCTGATCTTTCCTACTATCCACCACTGGTGCAATAGTATCTTCTGTTGATTGCATTCCTCTATCTACTTCCTCCTGTTGTTCACCTTGAGCTGAAGCATCTTCAATAATGACATCTTTGTCAAATAAATATGCATGAAGTGATTGAAGTGCAACATGCTTCGAGAGTCCAAATTTCCTGACCAATTGTCTTCTGACAGATACATAGAAATACAGCTTCATTAAGTCAAGTCTTTGATGTAAAAGTCCATATTCATCTGGAAATAAAAGTTTTGGTACTCTTTCAACCAGAAAATCTAGAACAGGCCTTGACAACTTCACTTTGAGAGAAATTAGTCCCATAGCCAGTCTGTATGATAATGTAGTTTCCCATGAAGAATCAATATCCAGATCTCTATAGTCATTTGCTGACTTGATTGTAGCTTCATTTGTAGAAACCTGCATGATATTAGTTGGACTAGACTCTGTGTGTGTAGGTGACAATTGAATCTTTCTCCTTGTTCTCCTGGTATAGTGAGCAAAAGATTTATCCTGAGAAGACTCAAGAGGTGTAAACATAGAAGTGATCTTGGGATGAGATCCTTTTTCAATAGACACAGTCTTTTGAGAGACAGTATCTAGTAACTGTTTTCCCTTTTTAAGTACTACAGTCTTTTGAGAAACTGCAGCATGGTTGTGACTAGGTTCTTCATCTCTTTGTCCTAGCTTAGAAAGTCGAATTACAGCCTTCAATTTTTCTCTCTCAGCAAGAGATATATTATCATCATCTTCACTAGAACTACTACTACTACTTGACACAACAAATCTTCTCTTCCTTACAACTGATGTCTTTTGAGAAACACCAGAGGTTGGTTTCTTTGAAACAATAGGCTGTGGATTAAAACTTTGTTCTTGAATTGTTTCAGAGACTATAATGTTTTGGGCTACTTGGGTAGACACAGGTGGTTTCTCCTCCATATGAGATTCCTGAGCCATTTCACCACAAAAGAAAGAATAATTGTAGAGAGTAGGAAGATGAGTTTTAAGAATTACCTGAACATGATGTGGATAATGAATTGCAGGTATTTCATCTAGATTCTTTTCATTGTCCTTCTTTGTAATGTCAGAGAAAATTCTCTTTTGCTGTACATAAGAAGAAACACAATGTTCTCTACCAAATCTAGCTTCAACATCAGGAATAAAATGGTTAATAAACATTTGCATAAATCTATGATAATAAACCATTTTCCTGCTTTGATCTCTTAACCCAAGTTTAAAACTCATCTGATTTAAGATAATGTGACCAATGTTAACTACTCTATCATAAAGCAAACTGTAAGCAATATGTGAAGTAACAGAAGTAATTTGATCAAAAGAACTACATTTACCAGTAAAGCATTTAGCTAATTGATCAAAGAAGAAAGACCACTCTTTCCTAAGATAAAATCTTCTTAACTGGATCATGTTATCTAAAGGCCCATTATAACCTAATGCAGACAACATAGTTCTAACATCATCATTAGATGGTACATTCTCATAAATCAAACTAACAGGTAAGTGAAGTACTGAATTAACAACAGATTCAGTAATATCAAATGAATCTTGTCCTAAGTGTAGAACAATCTTACCTGATTGACTCTGAGTAGAATCAATTACCTCAGCATTCTTCCAAGCTTGTGTAACAGCTGCTTGATTAATCTGTGGAGATGCTGTCAATGCATAACTTAATGGTCCAAATGCCAGAAAGTTCATGATTGGATGAAAATCAGTTGACACTCCTTCCTTGTTGGTGATAGCTGCTACATGATTGTTTGTCATAAAATCAAAGTCACCAAACTTGAAGGCTAATGATTTAGGTAATCTTCTCTGAGCTGCCATTTTTGATCTGAAAAGAACTTGAAAAATTCTTGAAATGGATTAGTGATTTTGAAAACTCGAGAGTGTTTTTGCTTTAGAGAATGTAAAATTAGAGAAAGCAATTACACGATTAGAGTTTCAAAACAAATATATTTCATAAATCTTTCAGACCACTATCCCATGTTGACACGTAGATTGACAGGTGTCAGCTCCTGAAAAGTGCGGTTACCCACGATTTTTTGGAAAATAAAATCCAAAATTGATTTTCATGAAATAAATCAGGGTATTATCAAGATAAAAATCAATACTGATCAGCTTCCTTTTCCTGTTGACCTCCCATAAAATAATCACAAAATGCTATGTGATTTAAAAATATAATTTTCAAATCCTGATGGTCAAACTTGAAATCCTGATCAATATCATCCTGATTTCAGAGACTTAATATGGAGTTTCCACATGGCATTTTTCTTTTATCTGAAAAAGAAATAAACAATTAATCTGAACAAAATCAATTGGTTAGATATATTCGACATTTCTTGAAAATACAAGAAATAAAGTCACACGCGATAATTAGCATCTGACTTCATTGAAATATTCCAAGTGACTGTTCAGCTTCTCACGTCTTTCTATAAAAGAAACAGACGCCTTATGCCATTCTCCATAAACCTTTCAATTTCTTTTCTTCTCAACAATGCTTCTCGAACCAAAATTCCATTCAAACATATTCTTTAGGTTTTTCACAATCGATGATCATCCTGTTCTTGATCATCTCCTTGAAAAGACGACTCTTCTCATCGAACTAATCATGGATGAATTAGTTTCAGATAATATCCAGAGGTTTCTACTAGAACATCCATCTATTGGATACAATCTTCCCCTAACCTCCTCAAAACTTGAGGATGAAGAATTTGGCCGAGAGTCTGAGGTTGAATTTGGCCTCAGAATTCATTTCATTAGACAAGTATAGGATTATCAGTAGAAGTTAGACAAAAAGATGTTGTATTTCATTTCCATGTATGTAATGCTTTCAATTAATGAAAATACAATTTCTTGTTATCTACTTGTCTTTTGATTATTGAATGATGTATAAATTATCAGTATGCAAATATTAAACTTGCTAGTATAGACTTAACACATCACATAATTAGATTACTACTCAAAGTAAACGTCAGGATCTGAAACAATTTTCACAATACTGATGACGTCAGCATCCTGATAACAATTCTAATCCTGATGATTATTAACAAGTCTATCATACTGAAATTTACCAAGGCAAAGTGTTATAGCTAAAGCATTTAACAATCAAATATAAATCCTGACAAGAAAATCAAGTCTATAAGCTAAAAACAACATACCTTGCTACTATTGCAGATGTTAAAGATCTAGAAATTTAACATTCCTAACTCACTTACTAATCTACTGAATGTAGTTTCATCAAGTGGTTTAGTTAGAATATCTGCAAGCTGTTTGTCAGTAGGAACAAAATGAAGTTCCACAGTACCATTCTCAATATGTTCTCTAATAAAATGATACATGACATCAATGTGCTTAGTCCTTGAATGTTGAACTGGATTTTCTGTAATTTTGATAGCATTAGTATTATCACAAAACATAGGAATATTACTAAGTGTCATACCATAATCCATCAACTGATTTCTTATCCAAAGGAGCTGTGCACAACAATTGCCTGCTGCTATGTACTCAGCTTCTGCAATTGAGGTTGAAACAGATTGTTGCTTCTTGCTTGCCCAAGAAATCAATCTATTTCCCAAGAATTGACATGTACCTGTAGTGCTTTTCCTGTCTATCTTACACCCTGCATAATCAGAGTCTGAATAGCCAATTAGGAAGAATTCAGATTCTCTAGGATACCACAAACCAAGATTTGGAGTTCCTTTGAGATATCTAAAAATTCTCTTCACAGCAATTAAATGAGATTCCTTAGGATCACTTTGGAATCTAGCATATAAATAGGTAGAAAACATTATATCTGGTCTACTTGCAGTTAGATATAACAATGAGCCTATCATGCCTCTATAACTAGTATTATCCACACTCTTTCCCTTAGGATCAGAGTCTAGTTTAGTGGTTGTTGCCATGGGTGTTTTTGCAACTGCACAGTCTTGAAAGTCAAACCTTCTTAAAAGATCTTTGATATACTTTGACTGATTAATGAAAATACCACTCTCAGTCTGTTTGACCTGCAAGCCTAAGAAATAATTTAATTCACCCATCATGCTCATCTGATACTTAGACTTCATAAGCTTGCTAAACTTAGCACACAACTTTTCATTAGTAGAACCAAAAATAATATCATCAACATAAACTTGAACTAAAAGCAATTCACCTTTTATCTTTCTAAAAAATAGAGTTTTATCAATTGTACCTCTTGTGAAGCCATTTTCAAGAAAAATTTAGACAAAGTCTCATACCATGCTCTTGGTGCCTGCTTTAGTCCATAGAGTGCCTTGTCAAGTTTGTAGACATGATTTGGAAACTTTGGATCAACAAATTCGGGTGGCTGTTCTACATACACTTCATCATCAAGTTTGCCATTTAGAAAAGCACTCTTTACGTCCATCTGGTATACCTTGAATTTTGAATGAGCTACAAATGCAAGAAACATTCTGATTGCTTCCAATCTTGCTACAGGTGCAAAGGTCTCATCATAATCAATGCCTTCTTCCTGAGAATAACCCTTGGCCACTAGTCTAGCTTTGTTTCTTACAATCATACCAGATTCATCTAGCTTGTTTCTGAAAACCCATCTTGGACCAACAATAGATCTATCTTTAGGTCTTGGTACCAGTTTCCAGACTTTGTTTCTCTCAAACTCATTTAACTCTTCCTGCATTGCAATTACCCAATCAGGATCCTGTAAGGCTTCTTCAACCTTCTTAGGTTCATTCTTTGAGAGAAAGCAACTATACAAGCATTCATTTTGAATTGATCTTCTAGTTCGAACACCACTATTTGGATCACCAATAATCAAATCTTCAGTATGATCCTTTGTCCATTTTCTGACAGGTGGTAGATTGACTCTGCTAGTCTCTCCCCCTAAGTTAGTGGTATCTCTTGTAGAAGAATTCTCTCTTCCTTCAATAACTCCCCTTTAATCAATAGAATTAGTAGATTCCATATTGCTGCTAGTTACTGATCTTTCTTCAGTAGACTCTGAAAGATCAGTTCCTGATGGAGTAGACTCTGAATAACTAATCTGCTCCTGATGATTACTGTGTTCTCTTTGATTTATTTGCTCCCCCTCAACAGTAGCATTCCTTTGAGAAGCAATAGAAATTTCTTCTGGAGAACCTTCATCATCACTGGAGAGTATCTCAGAATTCTTCAGATTTTCAAATTCCAATTTATCATGGCTTTCATCAGTTTGCAGAATTCCAAATTTCTTATCATCAAATGCAACATGAATTGATTCCATAACAATGTGAGTTCTGAGATTATAAACTTTGAAGGCCTTAGATGCTGAATATCCTAGAAAGATTGATTCATCCGATTTGGCTTCAAATTTTCCAAGTTGTTCTGGATGAACTTTTAGGACATAGCATTTGCATCCAAAGATGTGAAAATATTTCACACTTGGTTTCTTTCCTTTGATCATCTCATAGGGAGTTTTTCCATGACTATTTACCAAGGTACAGTTTTGAGTGAAACATGCAGTGTTAATAGCTTCTGCCCAAAAGTAGGTTGGAAGTTTTGCATCTGCAAGCATGGTTCTTGCTGCCTCTATGAGAGTCCTGTTCTTTCTTTCCACTACACCATTCTGTTGAGGTGTACCAGGTGCAGAAAACTGTTGAGTGATTCCTTTATCTGCACAAAACCCCTCTATTGTAGAATTCTTGAATTCTGTACCATTGTCACTCCTAAGTACTTTGACTTTGTACTCAGAGTTATTATGAATATTCTTGATAAGTTCAATGATTTGCTGAGGAGCTTCATCCTTCTTGTGTAGAAAGAACACCCATGTGAACCTTGTGAAATCATCCACTATCACTAGAGCAAATCTTTTCTTGCTGATAGACATAATGTTTACTGGACCAAACAGATCAAGATGTAGCATGTGAAATGGTTCAGTAATTGAATTTTCAGTCTTGCTCTTGAAAGTGGTTCTTCTTTGCTTTCCAAGCTGACATGCATCACAAAGTCCATCTTGCACATAATTTGCCTGAGGTAGGCCTCTCACCAGATTGTGCTTAACAAGTTGATTAAGCTTCTTGAAATTAAGATGTGAGAGCTTCTTGTGCCAATTCCAGCTTTCATCACTTGTTGCTTTGCTGTAGAGACATCTAACAATTCCTTTAGATGTATCACTTAAGTTGGCTTCATATATGTTACCATGTCTTTGACCAGTTAGAACAATGTCTCCATTCTGCATATTCAAGATTTTGCATCCTTCTCTGTCAAAGATTGATTTGTAACCTTTATCACCCAGTTGACTTATGCTTAAAAGAGTATGTTTCAAGCCTTCAACCAGTGCTACATTTTCTATGATGACATTCCCCAAAACAATTGAGCCATATCCCAGAGTTTCTCATTTGTTGCCATCTCCAAAAGATATTAATGGGCCAGCTTTCCTCTCAAACTTTGTAAGCAGGGACTTCTTTCCAGTCATATGTCCAGAGCATCCACTGTCCAAGATAATTGAATGCTTCTTTCCTGTGCCCTGCAAACAAAAAGTAACTAGTTAGAATTTTTTAGGACCCAACTTTGATTGGATCCTTTCTTACTAGATTTAGAAACAACAGGCTTTGTGAATTTTGCCTTTACTTTACCTGTTGTAGAGTCAACTTTAGACTCTGATTTTACAAACTGTTTGTGACTAGGAGTTTCAGATTTCAAAGAATAATAGTCATAATACAGTTCATGATATTCTCTACACATGAAAATGGAATGAAGCAAACTACCACAATGATAACAAGCTTTTTGTGGTTGGTATTGAATTTTCTGAGTCTTGGGGAATCTGGACTCAGTTTTCCAAGAAGGTTTTTGATTGCAGTCTAGGGCCAAATGATTATGATTTCCACACTTATTGCATTTTTTCCTAGGTGCATCAGGTACATTCTTGTAATTATTCTCTTTGTTAATACCTTCTTTTCCATTCCTATTTCTCTTGATCTTGCTAGACTCTGAAAGACCATCTAATCTCTGTTTCAACTGAGACTTATACAGAAACCCTATGTTTACATTCTTAGGTTTCTCTAACACTTTCTCATCTGAATTACTATTGTTAATCCTTTTGTGTACAACAGGGGTACCTTTTGAATCAACAAATTTAACATGATTAGGTTTAGAAACAATTTTCTTACCTTCAGATTTAGATGTGCTAGCTTCTACTTTACTATCATCATTGACAATAGCTACTTTTTCTTCTTGTCTAGCCTTATCAAAACCTAAACCATTAACCTTGAATTCCATTTTCGATGATTTCTTGTGTCTTTTTACCAGAAATGTTAATGGTCTTAATCACATATCTCTCTTCCTCTAGTTCTTTTCTGACATAGTCATAAGCCTCAAGAATAACACTGTAATCATGCTTAGCTTTATCAGAACTTAACTTGTATTCTTCCATTTGAATTAACTCAGATTCAAGAAAATTATTTCTATCAACTAATTTATCATTCTTAACCTTAAGTTCATCTCTTTCACAAGTAAGAATTCTAAAATTAGTCATAAGATTCTTAAACTCAGCATGGATAGATCTAATTTCATCAGAATTTAAGTTATCAAATGAATCAAGAGAGTGAAGTGATACCTTAATAGAGGATGGAGAAGTTTTCTTTGGAGATCTAGGTTTATCTGAAACATTTGCCATCAGTGCAATGTTGTCATAATCCAATTCATCTTCAGAATCACTGGAATCAGCCCAATCCTTCTGTGTGACCATAAGTGCATTACCCTTTCCTGAATTTCTAGGTTTCTTACACTCACTAGCAAAGTGTCCAAGCTCGCTGCAATTAAAGCACTTGATCTTGGCCTTATCAAGCTTGACAATTGTCCCTTTGCCTTTGTCACTCTTCTTCTCCTCCTTCTTTTGAAAAGGTCCTTTGCTAAATCTTCTCCTGTTGAATCTTCCTTTCTTGAAGGCTTTAGCAAACATAGCAAAGAGTTCCTGCATCTCAGATTCAGAATCATTGTTGTCAGAGTCCATATCAGTAGTATCTGACTCAGAACTTTCTTTGCTTTTCTTCTTCCTTGAGTTCTTTACAGCAATCTCTTCATGCTGTAGTTCAGGAAGCTTCTTTAATTCAGATTGAGCAGTAAGTGCAATAGTCTTCATCTTTCCTTCACTCCTGCTCTTCTTCTGCTGCTTGTCAAGTTCATAAGCTCTTAGTTTTCCATATACTGCCTCTAATGATATTTCATCCAGATCATTAGCTTCCTCAATCGCAGATATCTTCTCATTGTAGAAATCAGGCAAAGCTTTCATGAACTTTGTATTCATATCCTCCAAGTCATAATATTTACCGTGCATGGCTATCTCATTGATGAGTTTTGTAAACCTATCAAAGGTATCAGTAAGTGACTCACCAGACTTGGATTCAAAGTACTCATACTGTTGTATAAGTAGTGTCCTCATATTCTTCCTGACAGGCTTAGTTCCTTTACAGTGAACCTTAAGATTGTCACATATATCCTTAGCAATTTTACAAGAGAGAACATAGTTAGTGAGAACAGAATCAAGACTGTTGAATAATATGTTTCTCACTTTAGCATCTTTAAGAACATTCTCCTTGTCCTTATCTGACCATTCAGATTTTGGCTTCTCTGCTGTATGTTCTGGAACAACCACACCATCAACAGTTGCTTGTCCAACGACCTTTGTTGGAACAAATGGTCCATCTCTGATTTTGTCAAGATAATCAGGATCTGTTGCTTCCAGATGATGCAACATCTTTACTTCCCATAGAGTATATTCGTTTCTCTTGAGCATAGGAATCTTAGTATTCCCATCCTTGTAACCAGACATGATTGCAGATCTTTATGATTATTCGAAATCAACCTGCTCTGATACCAATTGTCAACTCAAATAACTTGTAGAAGGGGGGGGTTGAATACAAGTTATATAATCGTGTCTGATTTTTGCTTGGTTATATGAACAAGAATAAACGAATGAATCAAACTCTGTTTGTATTAATAAGATCAAATACAAACTCTACCAAAGGTGTACAATACCTTTAGCAGCTGCTGACAAAATAAAACTCTCTCTCTGTTTGTTTCGAACTCTCGAATACAAACCTTATACAGAGCTACGCACACAAAACTCACGACCCAAACTCACGTACTCTTTTTACAATGACATAGAGAAAGTATTTATAATGCTACCTATCAACTAATAACAGAAAGATATAATCTATACATGACAATGTTCTGCCTTCCAGTTGATAGTTTCCATCAATAGAAAATTCTTCCCTTCATAATATCTTCTTGCTTGTTCCTCAAACAAAGATCCTGTTTTATAGCACTTGCCAGTTTCTGTAGCATTCATAATGACATCATCAGTAACACGACTGATATCAGGATTTCATCTTGCATCAGGATCTGACCATCCCATCAGTACTCGATCAGTATTTGACTTGACATATCAGGATTCGATCTCAGTTCCTGACATGTAGTACTTGATGCACTGTTCATTCCTGACTAAACTTTACAGATAACTGTCTAACACATATTTCCTATACAAAGTGCTAAATCCTTTATAAGATCAGGATATACAAGAAGTATAAGTAAAATTCTATTCTTAACATCACAACTCATGAATTATTCCTAACATTATTAATATACACAAAATCCCCAATTATGTATTCCTTTTCTCAATTTGGTAACTGTTTATGCATCTTCTTGTTTTGGGATATTATACTTTGTTTAACAACTTAATGCATGAAGTATAAGGCTTTGATTAAGTAAAGAATTTTCTTTAATTCAAATGTAAAAATTTGAATGCAGGAAAAGAATGTCGCAAAGGAGATCAAACTTGCTTCCTCATAGTGGTACTTTGATTTTTATTACTTATACCATAGTTGAGGTACTGGTTTAATACACGACATTATGTTTTTTTACAGAAGGAAGATTGGTTTTAGGGAGTTTTATAGCTGTAAACAACGAAATCGAATCTTTTGGAAGCTTTGTAAGTATGAAATATTGAAAACAAAATAAACAATGTTATATACTATATATAAGTCTATAATGTTATGTGTTGATGTACTTACATTCCTAATTTTTGACTTTAGTAATTTTTTCACTATTACAACATTGTTGTAGAGAATTCCAAAAAGCTTTTACGATGAATTTGGGAGTGTAATTCCTTCACGTCTAAGGTTTAAATGCAACTTGATTGAGTGGAAAGGAAAATATGATATGAAACTGAAAAGAATCTATGGGATGCGAAGATTTATGAAGTATTACGAAATCAAGATATATGGTGCTGTTCAGTTTGATTACTATAGAGAAGATGAGTTTCGTGTTAAAATATTTAAAAATACGGCAATTGAGACTAACTGTCGGAAGATGTCTCCATCAAAATTTGTTAGAAGTGGAAAATGTCAAAAATGGAAAAAGAAAGATTATATTCTTGATGGTATTTCACTGAACTATCAAAAATCTGCCGCACTATGGTCTTTTAATGCTTTTATGAATTTCGTGGATTATTTTGAGATGAAGATAAGCAATATGCATATCGATGGAAGACTTCCATTCCTGGTAAGATCTGTTTCATTCATTTTAATTATAACCGGTGCTTTCTACTTATATACAAACTGAACTTTTATCATTTAATTATAGAGGCTGAGCAAGGAGTTTGATCAACTTTACAAAGATTGGGAAGTTGGTGGAAAGGTTTATCTCCGTTTTACAGAAAAAACATGGGAAATTGATGTTCAAAGGATTGAAAATATCTGTTTGCTTGGAAAACAGTGGTATGCTTTTGTAGAGGAAATTAAGCTGAAAGTTGGGGATACACTGCAACTGTTTCGAATTCCTTCATCAGGAGTGTATACTGTAAATGTTTGCATATTTAAAGGAAAGGAACAAATCATTGATGATGGTGGAGGTAATTTTAAACAACAGTATTTTACTCTTTTTCATATCTAATATTTATACATTTTGAATTATGTAATTCTGTTTTATATCAAATAATCAGAAAAAAAAATGGAGCTTTTGAGAGATCGTTTCTAAAAGTTGTCTCTCAGCATTGCTTGGATGAATGCGTAATGGTATGGTTTGTTGTAGTTTTATTATTCTTTATTCTATTTGTATAAATAATGACTATTTATAACAGAATAGTATATTATGCATTCTTCAATTTATACATTTTGTGATTTAATTATGTACATGTAATCTATAACAGTTTGTACCAAAAACGATAAAGGATAAATACGAAGAAAAGCTTGGTTGTATAAATCAACTTGAAATCTTTGGTGAAAGGTTTCCTGTTTTGTACAACTCTACTAGTGGCTATTTGTCACAGTTTGAGAACATGATACAAAGGTTCAATCTGCATAAAAAAAAGACTGTTGTGTTCACACTCGACGAAAGTAATGTCTTATGTGCAAGGATCTACCAAATTGATGGTACAGAGATTGAGTATGAGAATCGATCTGTTCAGAATTCAGATTATAGCCAAGCAAATTGGCTTTGGAGCATTCACTGGAACTCTGAATCTGGTTAGTAAAAGTGTCATCAAATCTTTCGAAAATTGACTTTAGAAAGTATTGAGCTTGGTTTGTCGAAGCTACTTTGTAATAAAAAAAAATTATTGTGTACACAATTTTCAGACATGGACGAAGATAGTGGCAAAGAAGAAGAAGCTGTTGAGGAAATAAAAATTTCCAAAGATATGAAAAGTGTAAGTGTAGACTAAATTTCAGTTCAAATATCATATTATTCTAATATAACTAAATATGTACATTAAAGTGGATTTACTTATATGCTTGCAAAATAAACTTGTTTTATAGGTAAACTTATTCAATTCAAGATTCCCGTTATTTGTCATTGTTATGGAATGCGTAAAAATGAATTCAAAAGACCTGGTATGTGTTCTAATAAAATACTTTGTCATGTACAAAACCTTTATACGTTTATCACACATTTACAAAAAGTAATTAATAATTAATATATAATTTTATCAGATATTGCCAGAGAGATTTCTTATGGAGTGTGGAGATGATCTACCGCAAAATATCAGACTCCGATTGCCAAATGGACGGGATATTCATGTAAATTTCAAGAAGAGAGAAAAGTCATTATCTCCTATGTTTGCAATGATTAAGAAATGCAGGAGGCTTTTTGGTTCCAGTATGATTTACTCTTATGAGGGTAATGGAAATTTTCTCGTATGTGTATTAAAAGAAGATTTCTGTGAAGTTGATTATTTTCAGTTCAGAACTATACCACGGGCAACCGTGTATGATCAAGGTAAGTTACAACTTCTATTATTAAATACTTTATACTAATGTTATATCATTGTGCTATATTGCTTTAGAATGAAGTTGTTGACTCTTTCATTACTTTTAACTCATATTTTGTTTAGACAATATCAATGGAGTGGGATGGAAATTTCTTTTATCTGTTAATGAATCTGATTTTGATTTCGGAGAAATAGTAAGTTACTGATTTCTGGACATATCTTCGATACACACAGTTTTCAGTTTTAATGTATTGCTAATCATTTTAAATAAGCAGCACATTGTTAATCATAATTATGTTTTATAGGTAATACCGCCAAGATTCTGCAGAATGTTTGGAAAAACTATTCCGGAAAATGTTTCATTTTGTTTGTCAAATGGCACAATGTTCCATGGTCGTTACTTACAGGAAGAAAGACAAATTATAGGACTGTCTGACATGTTTGGCTTGAATTTTCTCGAAGAAAATGATTTATTGTTGTTCACTTACCGTGGTGTCGGAAAATTTGACATTGTCATTTTTTATAATGGAAAGTTGAAAAATATATTGATACCAATCCTAATGTCCCAGGTATGTTTGTTTTATATTCTTATTGCTACATATTTTCTATGTTTATATATTTCTGACTTTTTAAACACTTACTTGTAAATCTAAATTCCCACATCTTTTGATTGTTCACATATTTGGGAAACAGAAGCAGGAGTAGTAGAATATAGCAATAATGGTGATAATGACTTGGAAGATACTACCGCAAATTTGATTTCTGATGCTGAAATGAATGAACCAGATTTGGAAAACAATGAAGAAAATGCAATGGTTGCTGTTGAAATGAATGATCCAGTAATAGGTTTTTCTGCAATCATGACAAAAAGTAATGTTAATAACACATCACATGGACCGGTATGGTTTTCTATTGCAATAAATCTTATTTTTTCAAACAATTTGAATACTTTACAAAGTCATTTTGTATTATTTATGCTTATTATGATCAGTTTGTTTGTTGCAGTATATACCATGATATGTCAATCCAAGAAACTGAGAATGGATAGCTGGTGAGCATGTTACCTTTAGAATTGCAGAGCGATTTTGGGATATTGTAGTCGTATACTCCAATGGCATTGCGAGATTTTCAGGAGGCTGGAATAAGTTTGCGGGAGATAAAAAACTTAAGAAAAATGAAACTTTGATCTTCAATCTGTTGGAAGGTGAAGGAGGTTTGGTATTCAACATTGAATTTCCTGGACGTAGTTAAGTGGTATTTACGTTGTTGGAAGAAGAACAAAAAGGAATGTTTTCAGTATTAAGAGGATTTGTTTAGTAGTTAGTAAGTATTAGAATCTCTTCATAACTTTTATGACCTTATTTCGTTATTATTAAGAACACATCTAAGAGTTCAGATATTTGGATATTTCATTTATTTTATTTGGTATTTTGCACTGTTTAACTACTGAGTTATATACCAGTAGGAATCGAATTCTATTGCTCGATTATTTTCTAGCATTTTGGTTTAGAAGATAAAGTATGTATCATTTTGCATGGTCCTTCATTAGTACTATTTTAATGTTCTTCAGCATAAGAGAGTATCTTCAACATATGTGGGATTATATGTGAAATCATATGTCAGAAAGCCTATAATATATTCTCCTTTACCCAACCTAGAGTACACTATTGTACAGAAGTGGATACAGATTATATGGGATTGCTAATTATCACTATTGAACAACATTAGAAAAACTAATGCTAATATACTTGATGTTCTGCAAGCAGACTTGACAAATTTTTTTCTTATACTTTGGTTCATCAACAAAGAGTGTTAAATATATTAATACATTTTACTGAATTTACCTCATCTCAAATTGTCATGTTTTCATAATCACTCATTCACTCATTGTAGAACAAGGTCAAATCTACTCATGTTCTCTTTAATTTTGTGTAGTATCGTGGAATCCTTTATTTTGAGGATTTGATTGATAAGGTATCTTTGATTTTAAGGACAAACAAATAAGGTCTCCTTGATTTTTTGTTTAGCCGCTGTCAGAAGACTTTTTGATAGTTAGAAGAATACGTAACCTTGAAGATATTAAAATGTTTTTTACGATATCCTTATCGAAATAAACCAATAAAAAAAATAATTACATTTCTCAGTTTGGATAATAAAGATTTGGATTGTACTTGTACTATGAAAAATCTATTTATGTCTCTTTTATCAACACAACTCATACTACTATAACAAAGTGATTCATTATTCTATGGAATAAATACTTAAACTGGATAATTGTTGGCCATATGAAAAATATCATCCTTAGAATTATTTGTCTTTGAGTTCAGCAGCCTTGCTGCTTTGATAGATTTGCCAGCTTACACCAACAAAAGACTAAACATAACAATTTAAAAAAAAATCTAAGAATTAGCACAGTAATACGCTTGCACTTTTATAACACAAAATTAAACTCTTCAGTCATATTCATAAAAGACATTCCAAAAACTTAGTTTTTATAGGAACAAAATAATAATAAGATATATAAATAAATATGCAATCATCATAAAATTATTTAGAATATTTGATGTATTATTTGAAATGCTGGTTCCTTGGTAGAAACTTTCCATGGCTGGAAACTTGCTTGTGTTCACTTGTCAACCTTCTGAAGTAACCTGTTATAAAAATAAATAATAATACATTAAAAATATATAAAGTTAATCCATAAAATATGTAATTATTAAATATAAATAATTACCTTTGCCTCATTACATTGACATCTTCCTGATCAAGATCAATATAAATCCTTGAACATGATATTGTATTAACATGAACATGACCTAAAAAATTAAAGTATGTAAAGGATGATATTTATATTCCAATTATTCAATAAAAAATATTAAATAACGCAACAAAATACCAAGAGTCTATAATAACGAATCTCACCAGATTCCATATGTGGCCAAATGCTTGCGAGTATCACTATAGGAATACTTTCAGAATCCCTTTCAAAAAGTGGATACAAAGAATTAATATGTTCATCCCATACAGTAACTTTGATCTTGTAGCTACATGAATCATATTAAGAATGTCAGCATTATGAGAATTAACATTTAATTAGTTTTATATTGGACAAATTGAATGTAAAATAATTACCATCCATCAGAAATGACAAAACGAACAACATTGTTTTTTGTGTTGTTGCTGTTTAAACTTTTGACTGGCTCAATATCCTCAACAAATCCAACTACATCTACAATTTGTAATTCACTTTTTAAGATTAGTTAATAAAGACAAAATGCTTATAATCATATAAAGTAAAAAACAGTCAATATAACTAATACGTACCTATAGCATTGACAGGAACATGGTACCTCTCATTAATGGAGCAGTAATTATAAATTTCATTAAAACCCATAAATTCAAATTTATGAATTGGTATCTTACGATCCTCCTCCAATATAGGTAAAACCATTGTAGAACCCTTGAAATCTTTTCAATATTTTCAAACTAAAATCCATCATTTTCTAAAAATATCACGGACAACATATATATATAATTATATCAGATCATATTTTTTAAAATTTTAAGCCAAGAAAATTTATGTCTTAAAATTTTTAATTCAAATTAAAAAAAATTCTGTTATATTAAAGAACATCCGTGCATCGCACGGGTTTTAAGCTAGTAAATTTTAAATTTCGAAGAAACACATCTTAGATGTCCAGTTGCTTTATTTACGAAAAAATCTGAAATCTCATATAAATTCCCTTCAAGTATAACACTTACGAACTTGTTCCAGTCCTCCGTTAGAGCAAAAGCTTGAACATGAAAATTCTATCCAAAAAAAAGATTAGATGTTTATATTCTTAAGCACAAATTGCAAAATAAAAACAATTCTAAGAAATCTACAATAATTTTATACTTTTTAACTACAACTATAGGTATAGAGTGTCCATACCTCATCATCAACGAATATGAAATTAAAACCATGCAAACTGTCTCCACTTCCTGATATTGATGGCCACATCCTAGTGACACGGACCTTAATCTTCCAATTCGATCGGGTTTCATCCAAGTATTTCAACTTGTGATACATGACTTTGTTCCAAAATTATCACTATTAGTTAAGATGTTGAAAAATTATCACCGGCTTCATATAAATAAGAAATATATTACTAATATGGTTTAAATGTATTTGTTGTGATTTGATTTGTTTAATATTCAGTTAATCTAGCATATCATTTTCCTTGATAACCTGATTTTAACAGGAAACACATCAAAACAAAATCTTGTTTGTTAATATAAAAAAATAAATTGCTTAAAATTATGATAATGATAAGTTTGATAATGATTACAATAGGGAACATATCAAAACAAAATATTTTTTGTTGATATAAAATGCTTAACATTAGGATAATGATAAGTATGATAATGATTACAATAGGGAACATATCAAAACAAAATATTTTTTGTTGATATAAATTGCTTAACATTAGGATAATGATAAGTATGATAATGATAAAGATTAGTGAAATTCAATTTTGCTGAATAATAATAATATTATAAAAGATAAACTTGGAAATTAATGTCGTTTTATATTTTATTATTTTGATTATCTTTATAGCATTTATTTATTTATTTATTTATTTTTCATAAATTTAAATAATTAATAATTAATTGAACAAATATGGAATGTGCTAAATTGTTGAACAGGTTTTTTAATATAATATGGATACGTTGTAAAATAATATATTGTAATATACTATACAATCTAAATATATAAGTGTCTTATATCGAACTCTTAATTTGTTAGTAATCGATCGTTTACATTTATCAGTTTTTTGTTACTACAAAATTATGAATTTTTAAGAAATGCAGATAACAATTTAAGTAGGACAATTTGAATAAAAAATTACAACTATATGAAAATATTCAACAATATATTTACCATCAACAAAATTACAATTTATTCAATGGAAATTTGAAATTGAAAATAACATCCATAAATGATCCAAATATTGTCGTGGACTCTTATTTTGGAAATTATTCCGTTGGATGCCTCATAGTACAACTTTCCTTGAGCAATTGCAAGTACTTAATATTCTTGTTCAATTAGTCTATCCAAAAAAAAAAAACAGATATAGTTCAAAATGTTTAACTACAATGAAATAAAAAATCAATACTAACTTATAATTATAACCTTTGGCGGATATGATTAACTGGACCATACTGAACGTTGGCATAACATCTGGTATATAACGAACTGCTGATCTGCAGAGATCCTGATATTTGAAGTCATTTTTAGTTACTAATACAACATTACAAATTTACTTTAAACATATATTAGAAAAATAAAATTGAGAGTGTAACCTTTAAATATGCGTGGCCTCATTGTTGTCAAAATGACAATGTTTGGGGTATCAGTATTGTTCTCTATAATTGTATTTAGAGCAGGAATAATTTCATCCCAAATAGTAACCTTTACAGAGGTCCTGTATTATAATTGAAAAATGCATTTCATGGTAAGGAATTAATAATACTTTGAAAAATATAATAAAAACAAAAATACAAATGAAAAACCTTCCATCAAAGATCTGAAATCTTTGGAAATGTTTGTCGCCAAGAAAAGTTCATATCATCTTTGGAAAGGTATTCCAGATTCGTTATGATTCCAGCAATATCTATAGAACAAATGATTGTATGAAATACTATAATTGAATGCTATCATAGTGAATAAAAGTAAAAAAAATACACTATAAATTGACAAACCTATGGCAGCATTGACATTCTCAGGAGGATTAAGTACAATACAATTGCTTAAAGGGTCGTACAACTCTTCCAAAATAACCAATTCGAATTTGTGCCTTGCTATGTTAATTACTTCATCAAAAATTGGCTGGACCACAGTTAAATCTGTTAGCAAGACAGATATACTAGAAGATACTGGCCTCACATTTTCTGTGGCTTCCATAGCTGTAAAATTAGTGATTGAATACACATTGCCTTCCGCAATTACGTTCTGTAGGTAAATCCAAATTTCTGGATTTACACAACCATGTACATGGTAGTCCTGATGTTTGGAAAATAACAAAAGTAATTGTAATGCAACTTGAAATATAAACGCACTTAACAACATCTTAAATACGTCATTTTACCTCTGAATCCAGAAGAATAAGGTTGAACCCAAGAACATTGCCATTAGCTGCAATTGCAGGCCACATGCGTGTTACACGAACCTTTACCTTCCAATCATTCCTTGATTGATCTACAACTTCCAATTTATCAAACTCCATCTGATTGTACAATCATAATTATTAAGTTAATAATAATAATTTTGGTAAAAACGTACATTTTAAATATGATTAATATTACTAATATGAAGAACATGAAAAATATACTAACCTTCAGCTTTGCTTACTAATGTTAAAATTTTTACTATGAAGATATAGCTCTTATAGTGGTGCTGGGTAAATGTCACAACCTAAATTTGGTACAAATATCTCGCTAAACAGGGGTAGTTTAATATGATAATATCATTCCATGAGATATGACTAATCATGTTACTAATTAACGATATGATAATGATAGGGTAGTGAAGTTAGGGATATGAGACATGCTGATTGATTATGAAACCATTAATTTGGGTTATACAAAACATATAGTTAGATGCATTATATTAGTCTCAAGTATGAGTTGTGTATATATGAATTTGTGATTTTTGACAATAGAGGTAATGATTTTTAAATTAAATAATTTTGAAAAAATAAGGAAAACATTCCTATTTATTTTATAGGAAAATAATTTAAACAAAGACAAATCATAATTTTAATTGTGAATGTCATTTTCTAACTATACGAAACAAAAAAGTGACTAATTCATTAAATATTAATGAAAATTTTAATATAATAATATAATTTCATAAATATTATTATTATTTTTCAAAAAAATACAAAAACTTTATTTACAATCATAGTCTAAATATAATTAATTTCACAATTTGTAAACTTAAAATTTAGTAAAATTGGATATGGGTGTATCTATGTCAAAAAAAGTATCAATTTAATCTGTAATTTAATTATAAGACAAAATTCATATTTCAAATTTCACAGTAAAAAATTTTACTTTAGTTTAAATTTCGCTTGTTAATTTTTTTAAAAAATATTCAATAAATTACATTAAAATTTCAAAATAAAATTATAAATTTCAAAATATTCAAGTACGATGTATAGGTGAAAAAAGTATAGAAGAACATTCACAAAAATAACAAAGATGCCTAATTAAAAAACATTCATAAGCAATTAAATTTAAACGTGGAAGTAATAAAACCAACCAATATCTCTGACGGTTTAAAAAATTGACCATAAACATATATATGCCAAGATCAAAGGGATACATAATGGATTAGTGTAGAACATGTCATAGAACGTGGAAGTTAAAAAACCAACCAATAACTTTGCCAGTTAATCAAATGTCTATAAATTCAAAAGGGAACAATTATCATTGTTGTATAAGGTTTTCTTATGACATACTATCAAAAGAAATGAGTTCATCAAGATCAGCAAAAAGAAAAAGGTACTCAAACATCAAGTCATTGTTGGTGAATGACTTGAATAACATCAATCTGACTTCTGCAGATTTAAACGAAGATATTCGTTTAGCGAATGAAGATTTCGTTTCATTTTTCAAAAGCATGGAAGATAGGCAGACAGAACTATTTGCTCGAACCATTGGAATCGAGGAAAAATACATGTGCACATCTATGTCAAAACATTATCATCATTCTTTTGTTTTCTAAATTATAACAATGTTCATATGTTTTTAAAATGTAGGAACATAACCAATGTGCTGACAGGAAACCAACATGTATCGACTGGCCAATCTTCACAGCAAGGAATTCAAGTTGACAATTTGTTGGTCCCGGAATGTATTGCAGAAGGGGGGGTTGAATGCAATACTAATAAATTTCAAAAACTATTTCAACAACTTAAATAGAGTTTGTAATTTACTAGTAGAAGAAATGCAATCACAAGTAATATTTAACAAGATATTTCACAAAATAATTGTTTTATTTATTTTGCGAAGTTTTGCTACAACCTTGAGAACAAAATAATTCTCAAGCTTCAAATACTCAAGAGATTACAGTTGTAGAGAGATATTTTGTTGTATAAATAGAGTGCTCTATTTATAGTGTGATAGACGACTGTACTACCACTATCAGCATGGGTTGTTGAGTTGCTGTTATATTCCTTTTGTAGCTTATTCCATGATTTATTCCCATGTGATCATCACAAAGTAACTTTAAGATACTTTCCACATTTGAGCCACCCAGATCTAGCCATATTCAATTTTATCTGCTCTAGACTTTACAGGTTGCTCCATGTGATCTCTCAAGCTTCAGTTATAGACTTTCCAAGCTTGCTGTAAAGGTTGAATGTTGCAGCACGCCTGCTTCTTTTGAACATGTACTCTGTCGCTTAATTTGACTTAGAAAATTCCTAAATCAAGTTGATTCTATATGATAGTATGTTTGCCACAAAGTTTGCTGTCAATGAATTATGCTTTGGTTGACAGTATGAATTTCCCGCAGAGATTACTGTCAAGGATTGTGCTTTGGTTGACAGTATGAATTCCCGCAGAGATTGCTGTCAAGGATTGTGCTTTGATTGACAACATGTATTTCCCGCAGAGATTGCTGTCAAGAATTCCAAACTTACTATCGCAAACTATATATCAAAGTTGTTGTCATCAGAATCTCCGCCAATGTTGCTGTCAAGTTGAAACTTGCTGTCGACTCAATTAAACTTGATGTCGACCTAGGCAACATGTTGTTTCCTTGTAACCTTACTGTCAGGGCTTGACAGTAACTTTTATTCCTTCTGTCGAACTTATGTATTTCTTGAGGCTTGAACATAATCGAACTTCTTCCAAGAATTACACTTATTACATGACAGTATTTATTTAAATTACAAGAATACATTTCAGGCTATGACAGTATGTTCTACTTAGTAAAACTAAGTATACCAATAAAACTAGTTAAGTTGTCTAACCTATCACCCATAAATCCCAACAATCTCCCCCAATTTGTTTTTATGGACAATAAGGACAAATTTACAAATATTACATGCTAACAACTTAACTATCATAGATCAGAATGAATAAACCCTTCATTTCTGAAAAATGTATTTAATCCAGATTGTTTTTCAATACAATGACCATCAAAGTTCATAAATTAAAAATCAAGTACTCCTCTAGACTGAGTATATAGAAAATGTTTTACTTATCTTGATTTGAAATTTCATCTGGATTCTTTTCTTTCTTTTTCTTGCAAAGCCTTTCTGAGATTTTCAATCAGCTCCTTTTCTTCAGGGGACTCTGCATCATCTTCATTTTCTAAGATGTATTTTCTGATCATTGAGGAAGAAGTGTTTGATACATCTTTGAGCTCCATCCAATAGACATTTTGCTTGACAACTGATCTGAACTTTAGCACATCTCCCTCCTTCTTAAATCTTTTACCAGGGAGTTGATTTAAGGTTTCCCTTCTCAGTTTGTCCAAGCTGGGATCTTCTCCTTTCCTTTGATCAAAAATCATGTCTAGCTCCCAAGAACACAGTGTTTCAATGTTGTTTGATGATCCAACCACTTGCCAGTATAATTCTTTTAGCACACTGGTCTTCAACTTAAAGAAACTATCTGCATAAATTTCTTCTTTGCCATACTTAATTCTCAAAGGATTGTCCAGTACACATGGCTGATAGTTGGATTCTTCACTGTTGATCTTATTGAGTTTACTGCAGCTTTCCTTCATTTGAGCTTCAATCTCATCTTCTATCTGTTGACGAGATTTTTGTCTTGAGGCTAATTCTTCTCTGAATTTCTGCTCTGCCTCATACCTATCCATTTCTTGCTTTGAATAAGGTTTCTCCATTTCATTCCAGTTATACTCAGGGATAGGATTATCTTCTTCATTTTCCAGACCTAGAACTTCAAAAACATCTTCATCATTTTGAAGTGTCCAGTCACCATGCTTCTCAGTGAATTCAGCATTTCTGATTGCATAGTACTTTCGAACAGGATCCATGATCTTTTCAGAGATATCACCATAGCTTTCCAAGAGTTCAACCATTCTTTCCAAATTGAAATAATCAATTCTTCTTCTTACATGTGCTTGGGTTTGAACTAGACTGTTGGATATTACTTTTGATTTTGATATCTGAGTGAAATCAGGTTCTACCATAATCAATCTTTCCTTGTTTTCCCATAGAATGTATCTTGTGACTTTTTCTTTTGACTCATCCAACTCTATAGATACAGAAGTGATTGATTCTTTGGCTTTCTCTTGAAGTTGTTCCAGGCTGTTCATTCTTCTGCTCATGATTGGTTTCTTAAGCCCTAGTCCTGTAGCTTTTCTTTTACCAGAATAGACAGTCTTTCCCCTTTTTGGTCTGTTTGACTTTCTTTTGATTCTTACTGTCTTGGATGTTTTGACAGTAGAATCATTGACAGCATCTTTGATAGGGCTTCTGATTGTGTCTTCTTTGACAGCATCTTTCATGACAGTGTCTTCCAAGTCAGCATCTTTGACAGTAACTTCATTTTTCTTGACAGCATCTTTGTTGACAGTATCTTTTTCAGAATACATACTGTCAATTTCCATTTCTGCTTGGTTAATTTCTAATGCTTCAAGTATCTCCTCTTCTTTCTCCTTTTCTTCATTTTTCTTGCTTGTTCCAGGAGATTCTGAAGTTTCATTTGACTCAGCTTCTTTAGCTTGGGATTGCTCTTTTGAAGAGTTTCCCTTTTCTGACTCTTTAGCTCCTCCAGCTTTACCTCCATCTTCATTATCATCACCATCTTTATCCAAGGTGTCATCAAAGGAGCATTTTCCACCTTGAGCATTTCTGCTTTCGTTTGCTTTGGCAATGAGCTTCTTAATTTTGACACTGTATTCCATATCTCTCTTTGCCATTATCTTGTGGATATCTTTAACTGCTTGAATCCTTTCCTTGGTGATGGGTGCTTTCAGCAACAACTTAAGTACATCCATGATGACTTTACTTTGTAGAGATGTTTTGCCTTCAAGAGTTAAGAACCCAAGTCCTTTAGTTCATTTGGCTGTTGTCTGTTTAAAGCTTACACCATATGGCTGGAGACATACTTCTGGAAGTTTGTTGTTAACCATTGTACTCAGTTGCATATAGAGACTTTCATAAAAAATGGTAGACTTTTTCTTAACAAGAATCCCAAGGATGTATTGCACTCTGGCAGAGAAAGTTTCTAGCAGTTGCATTGTTATGAATATTGAATGTCCATTCTTCAGGTACACTTCAACTGCCCACCTCTTCTCTGAGCTAATCTTCACAGAAAGATTAACAATCTTTTCTTTCAAAATTTCTGCCAACTTAGCAGGTTTTCCTCCAGATTCTGTGATTGTTTCATCCACCAGAGTGTTGAATTCCTCATCCTTATTATTCAAGGTGCTCTCCATATGACTTAAAGTTATATAATCAGCTTCTTCTTGAGAATATGTGCTTCCATCAGTCCAGGTAACCAACTCTGAAGAAGTGATATATTCAGGCAGCTTGCCCTTGCCTTTACCCATCCTGTTAGACTCCTCCTTTTCTCTCCAAAGCCTCTCTAAAGTAGATTCTTTCTTTTCAGGAACTGGTTCACTAATTTTGATGGAAGATGCTTTATTTCTTTGTATCAGTTTCAATACTTCCTCAGATACTAGCATTCTTTCCCCATCTACTTCAGTTTCAATCATTTCATCAGTTCTATAGGCTATAACAGTATCTTTTTGTTCCCCCTTACTCCTTTGCTCCCCCTGTCTTTCAGCTTCCCCTTGTAACTCCATTTTCCTTTCTGGTTGCTCAGCCTTTTTCTGATCTATTTCTTTCTCCCCCTTAGTTAAGTTGGTAGCTTGAATCAAGGAAGAAAGTGACAGCAGGGTGGCTTGAATTTCAGCAAAACCAGTCTTCACAGTAGATGATAGGGTGTCTAGCTGACTCTCCATTGTAGCACATCGATTCTCAATAGCTAGGAGCCTATCATTTGTGCATGTAGAAGGACCACCAGACCTAAGCCTCTTTGGAGGTTGAGGATAAGTCTGGGGCATGGAGGCTGTTGGGGTTCTCACACTCTCATTGTTTTTATAAATGATCTCATCATCTCTCACAGAAATTCCCTCAAGGCCTAATGCCTTTTGTTGACTGGCTCCCTCAAGTTCACTCTGGACATGCTCAAGTCCCTCTCCTTTTGCCAGCACATTTGGCTGCCTCTCATTTTTATCCTAACTTCTCTGTTCTTTTATCTCTCTTTTATTTTTCACTCCCTCACTCATCCTAGATGCATCAGTATGAGCAGTACTAACATGCAAAAGAGAAGATTTTACCTTGAAAGCCTTGGAAAGTGGCAAGTCATCATCAGAGATATCTTTAACTAATCCTTCTTGTAGTTGTGGTTGATCAGTGATGACAGCATCTTTAGGAAGACCTTTGACAGTATCTTTTGTCAGAATGGTACTGTCACTTGATTGATTGACAGCACCTTCTGGTTTGTCATTGACAGCATCTTTTGTAATAACCCGAATTTTGGGTAGAATTAAAACTTTTCTTATTGTGGTTAAAGAGCATTAATGAATGGTGATTCAAAAGAACAATGATTGTAGTGAATGGATATTGTTATGGATGATGATCCCGATTCGTATATGTATGGTCAGAATAGAGTAATTCAAAGGTTGACGATATAGAAAAGAATAATCTATCGTCCAAGAAATGAGCTAATGAGCCCGAGAAGGGAAATGAGGATGGTATAGTATTTTCCATACGTGCATAGTGTTTCCCGTACGTGCATAGTATTTCCCGTACGTGCATAGTAATTCGGTGGATGAATAGTGATTTTGTAAGTTGGAAAACTTTTCTTGCCACCCTATGTACGGGACGTGATATGGATGTTTCGAAGTCATATTAGTAATACGCGGAGGAAATAAGTGAATGCAGAGATTATCGGAATTCAGAAATTCCTATTTTAATTTTTGGTGTAATATTTGACCGAGCAGTGAATTATATATTATTATATTCGAGAAATGAGATATTCAATTTGAGAAATTGAAGAGTTAATATTTTGGAATTTTATTATATTTGATTTTAGAAATTAGAATGAAAACCACTGAGACAGTGAAACAAGCGTTCTAGAAACCACTAAAACGTTATAACGAGATTGATCAATAAAGCGAACGAATCCTAGATTACGGATTAAGTTCATATCAAGATTAAATATCCTACATGATCATCACGAGGATTATATTAAGGATTGAGGAAGGTATTATTTATACCGAAGAATTTCCCGGTAAATCCTAGCGGTAAAATCGCTTGGTTATTCTTCTAACGATCAACGAAATTGAGCAACAACCGGACAAAGAAACATATAAACAATCAAGGGGCAACCAAATTATGACAAGTGACACCAATGAGATCTTGACAACACACCCATAAAAGAGATGCATCCAAAGATATAGATACAATACATGTGTTAAGCTTATCTCACAAGATTGGTTAGTGGAAGATGATGCAATGCATGATCAAAGCACTTTCATAAAGCCACTTTATGAGATATTTACTCAATAATACACCTTATACAAGATGAGATCTGATGTAAAGAAGACAAATATGCATTATACAACAATAATTCAAGAGATAAAGCAAGCAAACACAATCTCTCCAAAACTGCCCAGCAGAACCAAGCTTAAGAAAAAAATTCATATTTCCATTTCTATCCATGATAAAATCACCAGATTTTAACCATAGATTCTCCACTCCATGGGCAATATTCGTTCCAAATTTCATGAAAATCCAAGTAGTATAGCCTAGCCAAATCCATGCTTAAAGTTGGAGGACCAAAACTGTCCAGGTTCTGAACAGTAGCAAGATGGGGCTCAAAACCCTAGCTCCCATGGTTGGATTCTTGTTTTCTATAGCTCAAAAGAAAGCCCTTGAAGAGTAGAAGGTGTGGTAAAAATTTTAGAACCAAACTCTTAGTTTTCGATTTTATATGAGTTTTACAAGATTGACGATGAATAGTGAATCTTAGAAACTAACTTTGTTTTCTTGAATCTTTGGTTGATCTAGAGCTTGGTTAAGGTATTACAAGGATCAAGCAAGGCTTGTTAATTGTTTGCATACTTCAAAGGAAGGTATAAAGTTCATAAACCCTAGAGCTACTTTGAGTATTATATGTTTTTATGGATGATTTTAGTGTTAGTAGGTTATGTATGTTAAGATCTATGATTTTAGTTGATGGTTGTTGATTAGTTGGATGATGATCCATGAGATGGTGATTATGTGATGTTGTTAGACTTGTAATGATGTGTTCATATGATAGAATGGATGGGGTGTAGTGCTTGATTGAATCGCGGTGATGCGAAAATTTTGGAAAACGTGTAAACATAGCCGTTATAATGCCCGATTTTACAATACCATGATTTGTATGCCATTTTCGTGCTAAGAGACCAACTGACCAGTAGCATCTCCTGCCATGAATAGTTGACTCATGTTACGAGGATCGTTTTGACATGAGAATCGTAGCATTCGGACTTACGGTTTAGGAGAAATCGTAAAATTCGTAAAAGCAGTTCGTAAACGTACGTATGGATTCGTAACTTCAATTGAACCCCTTTAAAGTGATAAATTCGGCTTTTAATCTTGGTAATTAAATACTAGAGGTCATAATAAAGATATGAGAGAAGACCTCGTGTCAAAAAGATTATTTTTAAATTTTATAAAAATGTTTGAATCAAGGTTAAGTGCGAAGGAACCCCTTAAAGGAGCACTCGATTATAACTTTGTAAACCGCTTAGTGAAGCGGGCGAATGAGATCCGAATTCTAAAACAAATCTTCGACTTAAGTATTTGTCGATTGACATGGACATAGTACGAGCCTAAAGCGAGCTAGTAACGCCTTCGTTGTGTATTGCTTACGTGTTTAAGCATTGAATTATAAGTGAATCATCTAGGGGATTAATCGTACGTTTTCTTTTGACTTTGTCTAGATTGTTTGACATTGTCACGAGCCCTACCACTTCTCGAGCATCAGGCAAGTTTCCTATTTCGATACTTTGAATTATTGTTGTATAATACTGCTTTTGGCATATATTGAATTGTATAGTTTTACGATATATGCTTATAGCGTAAATTTGACTTTCGGTTTATGTACGAGCTTTGAGGTAAAGTATTTATAAACCGGTATACCTTGTGGCTCTATAGATAAGAGCATGTTTATTGTTTTGACTCTAGACCGGGAGTCGATATTCTGACATATAAGGATAGTCGTGGAAACCCGGAAGGATTCCAACGACAGATTATTATCTGAATTGAGGAATAATATTAATAATCATTATTTATATTTTCAGAAAGTATTAATTACTCAGAAATGATTCGAGAAATGTTATTTGAATATTACCTCATTCGAAGGTTATTATTTGGATATGATTGATATTTGGCTTATCAACTAGATATGGGATATTAGTTATAAGCCGGGTTTTTGCAAATGCCCTTAGTGTCGGGCGTATGATTCTTATTCTCCATCCATAGACCGAGAGTCGAGATATTTTTTATATATCTTGGGCATTCTTTTCTGATCTAGATATTGAATAATGTTATTCAATTGTCATATATTAAATGAATATTATTTTTGGATATTCATTTAAAGTTTAGATATATTAAATGAATATTATTTTTGAATATTCATTTGCAGTTATTTATTAAGTGAATATTATTTTGAATATTCATTTAAGGATTTATTTAATGAATATTATTTTGGAATATTCATTTAAGAATTTATTTATTTATTTTATATTCATGCGAGGATTTATTTATTTGAATATTACTTTAGATATTCATTTTAGGATTGATTCAAATATTATTTTGAATATTTACTCGAGGAATTGTTTATTTGGTGAATATTTTATATATTCATTCGAGAGTTATTTATGAGCAATATTTTATACTAAGAATATTCTTTAATTATTTATGAATTAATAAATATTCTTTTAATATTTATTTAATTATTTCAACTAATTTTAAAAATGATTTATCTTATTCAAATATTATTCTGATCTTGAAATATCATGTAAAATATTTCTGAGTCTTATTATGTTTATTTTATCGAGGAAAGGTTCTCAAAACTCTATTTTCCGTTTAAGGTCTATCTTATAGGAAGACTTAAACACTCGCTCAGAACTTTCAAATATAAAGGAGCTGTACTCGAGAGCTGTTATTTATTTTATTTGACTACCCGGTCATAAATCTGTTGATATTACTCTTTTCCCTCGCAACTTGGTTGCTATTCATCAAAGCGATTCTTTTTGTTACTTCATCATCATTCGAGGATTACTTACGAGAAATATTATGATTTAATAATATTCCGTAATTATTATTGACTTAATAAATATTCTTGGAATATTTAATTAAATTATTTTGAAATCTTTTTATAATGATTTATATTATTCAAAGATCATCCTTCACCTTCAAATATTATGTAAAATATTTCGGAGTATTTTACGACTATTTTTATCAAGAGGAGATTCCCAAAACTCTGTTTTCATTTAAATCTATCTTATAAGAAGATTTAAATACTCGCTCAACTTCCAAAAATATATAAGGGGACCTCACTTGAGAGATGTTATTTATTTGATTGCCCGGTCATATACTTGCTAAACTATCTGGTCACTCACATCTTGATTCTTTTCAAATATGAATATGAGTCTTTTTGGTTACCTCCTCAACACTCGAGGGGTAAGATTGATGGAACAAGTTTATATCCATTAACAAGCATCAGCTTGGGAAATATTGGTGAATCTTTCTTTACAACTAGATACGACTACTTTGTGGAGTCTTATCAACAAGTATTATACTTGGGGAAAGGGGGACGAACTTTATGTTTCGGAGTCATGGATGTTATTGAACTAGGAGATGCGTAAGTGGCCGAGTGGCGCCGGTTCAGCAATGGCCCAACCGTTGGCCGGGGGGTTCCAGAGGGCGGGCGATCCGTCGGTGCTTCCTTCTACATGTAGAGAACAAATGATGGGGAGCATGACATGCGACTGATCATCGTAAATGTTGTGGCTCCTGGCGCGGCAAGCTCCCGTATTAGTTCATCTTCCAAATTGGGAAATTATCTGCAACATTATCATTGTTGGCAGGGTTGAAAAGTGTTTGAACTGGAATTGCAATATTCTTCCTGCAAGTTCCTCTATTATGAAAATTGATGATATCTTGCTTATTCTGGCATAGCAGATATTTCTAAGAAAGATATATTTTGAGTTACCTTGTAACGTCATCTTTTATATGACTCTGTGGTTACCTTACATAACCGGGGTTTTGGTAAGGGGGTTGTTTATATTGAATCACCTTATAACTTCATCTTTTAAGTTATATGTTGATACTCTGCTTATACTTATATAGCAGATATTTCTTTCCTACAGAAAGATTATATTGGTTTACTTTGAAACCTCATCCTTTTATAATATACTAGAACTTGGTTCAATAGTATAATAAAAGTTTGCAGAGATATTATGAAATGATATTTGGAGTACTATAATAGTACTGTTTTTGGAATATATTCTGATAAGGAAATACTTTCGGTAAATAGATATTTTGACAATTATTGTCTTATACCCGCCTTATTCTGGGTTAAGTCATAGGCAGAGTTATGCCATGTTTTCATTACCTTGCTGAGCTATTTGCTCACTCTTGCTATTGTTTTATATATATTATAGAGCAGTGAAGCAGGATGTCATGGGCACCAGTGATCCCGAAGAGTAGTACAAACCAGTCGGATCAGGCTGCAGCTGGCTGCATTTAAATTATGTATAGATATGAATGGTAGGAGAAGATTGTAATCATCAGAAGTCAGAGTTAGAATTGTAACATTTCCTATATATTGTTTCAATAACAGATTTTGTAAGACAATTGGGTATTGTAATAAAAGTTGTTTATTCCGCAGTTGTTGTATAGTATCGTTTCTGAGACTCTAACCTCTGTGTGTGTGAGAGAGATATATATATTGTGGGGTCATAAGCCATTGAAATATGTGCAGTGTGAGTAATACAGGTAAGACAATGAGTAAATGGATCGTGACTACTCTAAATCTCAGACCCCGGATTTGGGGCTGTTACATCTTTGGTTGTGACAGCAACTTCCCTAGGGTAAGATGCTTTGAGGGAATCGATCAAGATGCTGGCTGTTTCAATTTCTGGCAAATTTGCATCTTGATCTAATCCAGTGTTTGATGGAGTGGTATCCATTTCACTTTGAGAAATGGTTCTTGTGGACCACTAGATGGGGGCTCATCCATGATTTGAGATGGATGATCAAAACCTGAGGGGTTGGTACTGTCCCCCTCTCTATGTTGTTCAGAAGAAACAACAGATATAGGAATGAAGGAAGAAGTTTGAAGTTCAGATTGATTAATTGGCTGTTCCACAGAAGAAGATTGTGGAACATCAACAGTATGAGTGAATTCCTCACTGTGCTCTATCTCTATGTGTGTATCTTCAAATACAGGTTCCTCAAGAGTGAGTTCTTGAGTTTGTGCAGACTCTTTACAAGGTGCCTTGGAAGACAGGCCAATTTCAATAGATGCCTCTTGTTGAGAAGATGCACCTAGAGATGAGTTTATTTCCCTATCATCCTCTACAGTCTTTTGGGAAACTGTAGAGTGGCTGACAGTAACCTTGGCCCTTCTAGCTCTCTTCTTCTTAGGCTCAGAAGGGGCTACTGTGGGTTCTATTTCACTACCATCCTTATTTGCTGCACTAGGTGCAGTAACTCCCTCTTGACTCACCACATTGTCACCAGTTTCACTCTCTAGGGATCTTTTCTTGGATTCCTGTTTGGCAATTTTAAGGGCTTTTGGTAGTCTAGAGTCCCTAGGTGGAGTGTATGGTGTAGAATGTGGGTTAACTGAATTTGGATCTAATTCAGCTTCATTCTCAATTGTGAAAACAGTGTAACCTGTTGGTAATAGAAAACCAAGGTTGGGCACTTGATTAACCATGTGTTGTGTGAAACATAGTGGAATATGTGCATTCAAATTTTGTGTGTTAAGAGATGTGTGTGTGTTTTTCTTTAAAACAGGACATTCTTCAAAATTAGAAGTATCTACAACATTTCCACAAATATTATTAATACACATAGTTAAAAAGCGAGGATATATGGATACCTTTTTGCCTATGGCGCTTTTCAACTATGCCATAATCAACTTTCCAACGTTCACCTTGTATCCATGGACTACAGAATGAGTGAGTTTCTTGATATATGATGGTATTCCATTCCAGCCTGTAGACTTGGTAGAGAACACCTTCACCATAACATCAAAAATCATGCTCCACTCCTTTCTCAGATATTTCCTGTCCATTTCTCCTATTTGATACCATTTATCAGAGGTTTCTTCAAGTTTAGAGCCTGAATACCCAATCTTTAGAAAGAACCTCTTTAGAGTATCATCAGTTGCTAGTTCCTTAAAGCTTTCTTCACTGACCAACACAATACCCAAAGCCTCATTGATATTCTTTACTGAAAGAGAATGGTTTGCATCATCTATATTGAACTTAATTGTTTCATTCTCTCCAGTTCCTTGAGCACTTGCAGATTTCCAGAATTTTTCAATTCTAACAATATCAATTTTGGGGGATGTGGTTATTGCATGACCTAGGTAGGATTTATTTAAGAAGGAAATAAGTCCTTTGAAGTTTTCACCAGCATCACTAGGAGAGTATATACCAGCAAAGTTGGTTTGAGCAACACTTTGTTTAGGTGCCATTGTTGAATGCTTTGAAAAATGAGAGAGAAAATGCAGTTTTTGGATGCAGAAGGTTGAAACGTTTTTGCAAATGAAAGTGATAGTAGATTAAACGGTAGATTCAGTTTATAAGATGAATCGATTTAACCTGTCTTAATTGAACGTGTGATAATGATTTTACCCATTAACTTCACTTGTTAAATTACGTGGCAGTTGCTATTAGATCGTGGATTGGTGGATTAAAAATTTATATATATATATATATATATATATACATATTAATGTATATATATATCTCTCCACTATCTTTGATAGCAACTTCCCGTGACAGCAACTTTCATTGACAGTAACCTGTGCGCTTTTCTTTCTATACCATTTTTGACAGTAGTTTCTCGTGACAGCAACTTTCATTGACAGTAACCTGTGCGCTAACAACATTTCTGTCAATCAGTTTAATGAGTGACAGTAAGTTTATATGACAGTAAACTAAGCGTAAAATCATGCTGTCACTGTTCACACATAACTTAAGTTAAGGACACTTGATTTCTTAAAACCGTATTAAGACAGACATGTAAAACTATTTTAGCATAGTCATAGCAAGCATGATATCTAAAAATCCTTTTAGCACAGTCATAGCAAACATGATATCTAAAAATCCTTTTAGCATAGTCATAGCAAACATGATATCTAAAAATCCTTTTAGCATAGTCATAGCAAACATGATATCTAAAAATCCTTTTAGCATAGTCATAGCAAACATGCTGTCTGAACAAGTAGCACCTAGTACCTTAACTTCTCATGACAGTACCTTCTAGTGACAGTACTTTTTATTACAGTACCTTGAAAGTTTCTGTCATGAGCTGCGATTGAGAATTGACAAACCAGTTAGATAGTCATACCTGATTTAGCATTCCCAATTCACTCACCAACCTGGTAAATGTTGCTTCATCCAGTAGTTTGGTGAATATATCTGCAAGTTGCTTATCTGTTGGAACATAAACCAATTTTACATCTCCCTTTTCAACATGCTCCCTGATGAAATGATGCCTTATATCAATATGTTTTGTTCTGGAGTGTTGAACTGGATTGTCTGATATGGCTATGGCACTAGTGTTGTCACAGTAGATAGGAATATTTGACAGTTCTAGTCCATAATCCATTAACTGATTCTTCATCCAAAGTATTTGAGCACAGCAACTTCCAGCTGCAATATATTCAGCTTCTGCAGTTGATGTAGAAACTGAGTGTTGCTTCTTACTGAACCATGACACCAATCTCCCCCCAAGAAATTGACAGCTTCCTGTAGTACTTTTTCTGTCAATCTTGCAGCCAGCATAGTCTGAATCAGAATATCCAATTAGATCAAATCCAGTTTCCCTAGGGTACCAAAGACCTAGATTTGGGGTGCCTTTGAGATACCTAAAGATTCTTTTAATTGCAACTAAGTGTGATTCTTTTGGATTAGCCTGAAACCTTGCACAAAGACATGTAGCAAACATTATGTCTGGCCTGCTTGCTGTTAAGTAAAGAAATGATCCAACCATGCCTCTGTAGGTACTAGAATCCACTTTCTTGCCTTTAGGATCTAACTCTAATTTGGTGGCTGTTGAGATAGGTGTCTTGGCAGGTGATGAATCTTCTAAGTTAAACTTCTTGAGAAGTTCTTTGCATACTTAGATTGACAGATGAAGATTCCATCCTTCTTCTGATAGATTTGAAGACCAAGAAAGAATGCTAATTCTCCCATCATGCTCATTTCATACTTGTTTCTCATTAGAGATGAGAACTTTTCACACAACTTTTCGTTTGTTGAACCAAAAATTATGTCATCAACATATATCTGCACAAGGATGATGTCTTTGCCATGGTATTTATAGAATAAAGTTTTATCCACCATACCTCTTACAAATTGATTTTCCAGGAGAAAAGTGGATAGTGTGTCATACCAGGCTCTTGGTGCTTGCTTTAAGCCATATAGAGCCTTGAACAGCTTGTAGACAAAATTATGCAGTTTGTCATTCTCAAATCCAGGAGGCTGTTCAACATACACTTCTTCTTCTAATTCTCCATTTAGAAAGGCACTTTTGACATCCATTTGAAATACCTTGAATTTGCAGTGTGCAGCAAAGGCTAAGAAAATTCTTATGGCTTCAAGTCTGGCAACAGGTGCAAATGTTTCATCATAATCTATCCATTCCTATTGACAGTAACCTTTGGCCACTAGCCTAGCTTTATTTCTTGTCACATTTCCACTTTCATCTATCTTGTTTTTGAAGACCCATTTTGTCTCAATGACTGATTTTCCTTTTGGCCTTGGAACCAGCTTCCAAACATTGTTTCTCTCAAATTGATTGAGCTCTTCCTGCATGGCCATCACCCAATCAGAATCCAACAATGCTTCTTCAACTATTTTTGGTTCCATTTGAGATAAGAAACATGAAAACATGCTGTCAGCAGAGATATTCCTCCTTGTCCTTACACCAGTAGTGGGATCTCCAATAATTAGATTACTGGTATGATCTCTGTTCCACTTTGTTGACTGAGGCAAGCTACTTGTTTAATGAGATTGTCTTTCATCAATATGAGGATTTGATTCTCCACTATTTTCATTGTTCTGCTCATTTAGCTCAAATTCTCCAGTCTCACAGTCTTGTTGATTGATGCCTGAAATTGTCTGTGATTGGGCTGAGTTTTGATTTAGATTATGAGTATTGACAGATTCTTTCTCATATCCCATTGATTGAGTGAGACTAGGTTCTTCATCAACATATTCTTCTATTTCCAAGTATCCTTGATTCTCAAATCTGAAGGGTTGCATTTGACCATCCTCATGTAACCCTGGAAACTTGGTTTCATCAAACGTGACATTGACACTTTCTTCAATTGTCTTGTGCTCCATGATATAGACTCTGTAGGCAGTCCTTTCTATCCCATATCCCATGAAAATACCTTCATATGCTTTAGTATCAAACTTGCCTTTTCTTTCATGGTTGTCTTTCATCAAAAAGCACTTGCTTCCAAAAATATGAAAGTACTTGACAGTAGGTTTCTTTCCTGTCAAAAGATATTAAGGAGTATTGCCATGAGCCTTGTTGATTAGTGTCCTGTTCTGTGTGTAACAAGCAGTGTTGATGGCTTCTGCCAAGAAATATGTTGGTAATTTAGTATTGCTCAACATAGTCCTTGCAGCTTCAATAAGTGTCCTATTTTTCCTTTCTACAACTCCATTTTGCTGTGGAGTTCTTGCAGCAGAGAATTGTTGAACAATCCCTTGATCTTTGCAGAAGTTTCCAAGTGTAGCATTTCTGAACTCAGTTCCATTGTCACTCCTTAGAAATTGAACTTTTGCTTCAGGGGTCCTGTCAAGTACCCTTATGTGATCAATGATTTCTTGAGCAGCTTCATCTTTTGATTCTAAAAATTTCACCCAAGTGTACCTAGAATAGTCATCTATCATGACCAGTGCATATCTTTTTCTGGATAGTGATTGAACATTCACTGGTCCAAAAAGATCCATGTGAATCAACTTGAGTGCTTCAGTGTTAGTGTTGACTTGCTTTGATTTATGCATTGCTTTCCTTAGTTTTCTCATTTGACAATCTTCACACAGTCCTTCTTGACAGAATTCCTGTTGAGGTAGTCCTCTCACCAATTCCTTCTTCATTAGCATGTTCATTGTTTTGAAGTTGAGATGGGACAGTTTCTTGTGCCAAAGCATGCTATCTCTAACACTTGCTTTGCTGTAGAAGCAAAATATTCTTTCCTCATTTGTTGAGTTTAAGTCTGCAACAAATAGGCTTCCTTTCCTGACTCCTTTCAGAGATAGGCTTCTATCCTTCTTGTGGTGGATTGTGCATTCCATCATGCCAAAGTTAACTTTGAATCCTTTGTCAGTGAATTGACTGACACTGAGCAGATTATGCTTCAAACCTTCCACAAGAGAGATTTCTTCAATGACAACATTTCCAGCTTTTAAGCAGCCATATCCCACAGTGTAACCTTTGCTGTTGTCTCCAAAGGTTATTGTTGGGCCAGCCTTCTCAACATATTGTGATAGCAGGGATATATCACCAGTCATGTGTTTGGAACATCCACTGTCAATTATCCACATGACCTGTTTACCTTTCTTTCCCTGCAAGACAGAAAGAGTTTAATTTGCATTTGGTACCCAAGTCTTGTTGGGTCCTGCACACTCAGTATCATCAGAAACTTTATCAATACTTGAAACAATGTCATCAGAAGATGGTTCCTTGACTTCTTTCATTACCCACTTAGATATAGACATTGACTTAGACTTTTTCTTAGTGAGAATAGCCTTCTCACTTTCTTTAGTAGATTCAGAAGTCTTTGCAGTTTGCATATAAGAACATAATTCATTAGATGAAATTTGCAAATTAAAACATGTACTCATGGCAGTTATTTTGCATGGCATACAGTCAATGTTATTACAAACTACCAATTTTCTTTGCATAATGGGGGTTCTGTGTAAGTTCCCTTTCAACTCTGTTGCATTAGATATGCTACTAGTTGATTTCTTACACACATGAGTTAAATGATGTGAGGAGCCACAATTATTGCAAAGTTTCCTGGGTGCCTGCTTAACATACGCATAACTATTCTTTTTATCAATGCCTAGCTTCCCATTCCTGTTTTTGGACTTAGAGACAACTGTCTTGACAAACTGTTCAGAAGGTACTGTCAAGCTATTTTTGACAGCACCTTTTGTACTTGCTGTCTTGATAGTAGGTTTGAAAGTTACTGTCTTGGTTGACTTCTTGACAGTATCTTTTGAACACTTGGTTGGGCTGTTTGATACGGTTTCTGTCATAGTCAATTTGACAGAATCTTTTTCTTTCTTAGATACACTGTCAACCCTCTCATCTTCATCACAGAGTTCTTGATTAATAATTAGGGAATTTTCATTAACCTCAAACTCTGTACTTTTGAAAATTGGATTGCTCACATTTTTTAGGATGTGAGGTCTTACAGTATTGATATCATCATTGTTCTGTATAACAGCCTCTTTACCAGGTTTCCTACTATAATCATAGCCTATGCCTATCTTCTTACTTTCAGTATGTTTCTCATGATATTCTTGAACTATTTTAGAGGAATTTCTAAATGCCTTTAGCTTAAATTCATTTTCAGAAATTTCTTTTCTTAGATATTCCTCTATCTCTTTAGCACAGATTAAATCATTTTTTAATCTTTCATTTTCCTGAGCTAAAGAATCAATAGAACTAGTCTTAAGCAACAACACATCATTGTTGGATCTGAGTACTTCATTTTCTTTAGTTAATCTAGCGATTTCTTCATTTGCAGCAGATAAACTAGTGTGAATATTAAACATCTCAGTACTCATGTCCTCAATGGTTTGCTTATAGTCATTTAAAGACATATCTAGTAATACTAAAGATGGTACCTGACTTGTCGAGGTTGATGCTTCTTCATCCTCTCTAGCCATCAAGGCTAGATTCACAAATTCCTCTTCTTCTTCATTATCAGATTCATCCCAGCATTTTCCTTCAGCCACATAGGCTTTTCCTTGTCCTTTCTTAAATTGACTTCCAGTTCCTCTCTCCATTCTTTGTATTTGTTTTGGTCTTTTGCATTCAGTAGCAAAGTGACCAAGTTCATTGCAATTGTAGCATCTAAACTTTGATCTATCTACCATTCCTGTTTTGTATCCTCCCTTGGTGCCAGTAGCAGGTTTTGATGAGCTTCCTTGGTTATATTTTGGAAATTGACCTTGAGGCTTATATGGCTTGTTCCTCCTAAACCTTATATTTTTTAATTTTCTTTCCATAAAAGCCATGGTTGGATTATCCATTTTCTCCATTTCTTCTAGAGTGAAGAATTCTTCATCTTCAACATCTTCTAGTTGAAGGACAACCTTTTCTTCATCTTCAACCACCTCTTCAATTTTCACAGATGAAAATTGAGGTTGTTGATCATTTTGAATTTGCTCACTTGCTTGAAAATATGATGGTCCTTGAGCAACTAGAGCACCAGCCATGTTTGCCATCAATCCTTTGGATCCACTTTGTATGACTTTCTTTTGATAATATTCAAGTTCATAAGATTTTAGAACTCCATACAATGTTTCAAGAGAGACAGAGTTTAAATCTCTTCCTTCTCTTATGGCTGTTACTCTATGCTCAAGGTGTTCTGGAAGAGTTAGCAGAAACTTGATATTGACTTCCTTCTTTTCATAAAACTTTCCATGAATCTGGAGCTCAGCTATCAGTTTGCTAAATCTTTCAAACATCTGAGTTAACTCTTCTCCATGCTTGCCCATAAACGCTTCATATTGTGACACCAGTATTTGTTTTTGATTTTCTCTGACCTCTTCACTTCCTTCACATAACAGTTCTATCTTTTTCCACATATCCCTGGCAGAGTTGCATGCTATTATATTTCCACTCATAGCTTTGTCCAGGGTAAGTGCATCTAGTAGAATGAGTTGCAGATGATCATCCAGTGCTACCTTTTCTTTTTCTGAGTCATTATACTCAGTAGGCTTCTTAGCAACCCAATGAGCTGGGATTACTACATCATTAACTGTAGCAGATGGAATTTCCTTTTGAGGAACGAAGGGGCCATTTTCCAGAATACCTAGGAATAATGGATTCTGAGCTTTGATAAATAACATAATCTTCTTTTTCCAAATGTTGTAGTTTTCTTTATCAAAAGCTGGAATCTTGATATTACTTGACCTTTGAATACTTGCCATTTGGATCTCAGATATGTGTATTAATCTGATCGCTCTGATACCAGTTGTTGGTCCCGGGATGTATTGCAGAAGGGGGGGTTGAATGCAATACTAATAAATTTCAAAAACTATTTCAACAACTTAAATAGAGTTTGTAATTTACTAGTAGAAGAAATGCAATCACAAGTAATATTTAACAAGATGTTTCACAAAATAATTGTTTTATTTATTTTGCGAAGTTTTGCTACAACCTTGAGAACAAAATAATTCTCAAGCTTCAAATACTCAAGAGATTACAGTTGTAGAGAGATATTTTGTTGTATAAATATAGTGCTCTATTTATAGTGTGATAGTCGACTGTACTACCACTATCAGCATGGGTTGTTGAGTTGCTGTTATATTCCTTTTGCAGCTCATTCCATGATTTATTCCCATGTGATCATCACAAAGTAACTTTAAGATACTTTCCACATTTGAGCCACCCAGATCTAGCCATATTCAATTTTATCTGCTCTAGACTTTACAGGTTGCTCCATGTGATCTCTCAAGCTTCAGTTATAGACTTTCCAAGCTTGCTGTAAAGGTTGAATGTTACAGCACGCCTGCTTCTTTTGAACATGTACTCTGTCGCTTAATTTGACTTAGAAAATTCCTAAATCAAGTTGATTCTATATGACAGTATGTTTGCCACAAAGTTTGCTGTCAATGAATTATGCTTTGGTTGACAGTATGAATTTCCCGCAGAGATTACTGTCAAGGATTGTGCTTTGGTTGATAGTATGAATTCCCACAGAGATTGCTGTCAAGGATTGTGCTTTGATTGACAGCATGTATTTCCCGCAGAGATTGCTGTCAAGAATTCCAAACTTACTGTCGCAAACTATATATCAAAGTTGCTGTCATCAGAATCTCCGTCAATGTTGCTGTCAAGTTGAAACTTGTTGTCGACTCAATTAAACTTGCTGTCGACCTAGGCAACCTGTTGTTTCCTTGTAACCTTACTGTCAGGGCTTGACAGTAACTTTTATTCCTTCTGTCGAACTTATGTATTTCTTGAGGCTTGAACATAATCGAACTTCTTCCAAGAATTACACTTATTACATGACAGTATTTATTTAAATTACAAGAATACATTTCAGGCTATGACAGTATGTTCTACTTAGTAAAACTAAGTATACCAATAAAACTAGTTAAGTTGTCTAACCTATCACCCATAAATCCCAACACAATTCTTATCTAGGAAGAGAACGTAGATTTGTAGAAGATACCCGGGCATCTCTTGTTGGGCATGTAAAACAGTTTCGACTGCTTGTGGAAGAAATGTTAACAGGATTCAAAAAATTTGAATCACATTGGACACAAAAGCTAAATGATTGGTTGACTAAAGCTGGTGAAGTGGAAGAACAGCGGGCAACAATGAGCGCTGGACTTGTGGATTTCACACGTAATATATAGTTCTGTTATCAGTCTTAATCTAACAATTTGCATTGTTACTAATTAAGCATTCTATATTGAATGAACCTTAATGTTTAGTTATTCTCGTAAGTCTAAGAAGATGTTGGTGTAATATTCCTAATTTGTGTACTATTGTTCAAGTACAAACTTTATCTGTTTTATCCTATGTTCCTAATTTACCATTGTTCTCTGTTGTTGAATGTTTTATCTTAATGTTGATGTTGGAGTATTGTTCCTAAAGTACACTTTGAAACCTTACTTCAAAATGCACCAGAAGCATTAGTCAATCTTTAAAACAGAGATACCAGTAGCAGGAACAGGCCACATTGTGGAAGTGAATTTGATAAATTAATAAAATCTCTCTATAAGCATTTGGCCATTTACACTCTGATATACACTCTAAGATTACATGACACTGAACATAAAAACATAAAGAAATCTAATGTTAACTTGATACAGTCCAACAAATATACAACTTGGCAATATCATTTCAAAATTTTGATCCATCTCTATACAAACTTATCTTATTCCTTTCTTAATGATAACTATATATACATAGTTACCTTGGGCTATATTATAAATGGATGTTATAATCAGTGTATTTTCCATATATCACTTAACATTATGTACATTAAAACAACATGCAACAGAATTTAACAGAAACTTAACATTTTTTGACGGACTTAAGGCAAACATGCATCAGTGTCTACAATCAGATATGTTTCATAAATGTATTAGAGACAATAGAACATGCATCCATAAAACAAAAAGTTAAGAAATTCATGAGTACATAATTTAGTTACAATACAAAGTTACATTAAAATGTTTAATCAGCAACAGCAGAAAGGAGAATTTTGAACAACAGTATCTGCACTTTGCAATAAGCACAGTTGGTATTCCACATATGTGCCATTGCCAAGCGTTTGCCATATTCTTGACTCTTATGGCAAATACTACTTTCAACTGTTTGATCGCATAGTGAGTTCCATAACTCATCTTCAAGAGGATGACCTTCAAGTTGATAGATTGGTTGTTTGTTTCTTGCATTTGGGCAAAACTTGTAAATTGGCAAAAGATAATCCTTCTCAAACAAACAACAGTACATTTCTTCAAGAAACTTAATAAGTTCAATTATCCTAGATCTCAAATATGTCTGATTAAGAAGTTCATGCATCTCTTGAACACTCTCATCTCTATGAAAAGTTCTGTTTATTGCTTTAAAAAAATAAAGCAAAAAGAAGAAAGAAAATGGTTACATGCCAAAGAGGATAGAACATAAAGATGATGTGGAACATTCTGATTCAAGAATAAGCACCGAAGGGAATTGTAATACAATGCTTGTTCCACGTTATGTCTAACAGCAAAAGTGATAAAACCATGAAACTGGTCCCGTGTAACCTCTATAGGATGGTTATGGAATTGATACAAATAATCCCAATTAAGCCTTTCAAGAACAACTCTGATTCTAGGAGTAGTTTGCTTACTAACCCATGCCATAAGACACTTAACAAAGTTGTTGAAGTCTCCTGCATCTATTATGATGAATGAAAAGAGCAAGGCAACAACATCTGAACGAAGATTATGAAGCATTTTGAATAGAGAATTAGAATATTGATAGTATAAAATTTCTGATAGAAAAGTGAAAAAGGTTTAAGCAGAGCAGTTTATATTCTCTCTTGGAGAATGCGAGAAGATGGAGTATGAGATAGAGTAAATGTGTTTTCTTGTCCAGCTTGCATGCAAAGAGACTGTTGATCTTCTTTTACCTTTTTTATAACATTAATTTCATGTAATGGAATGGATTTGTAGTCTATATTTTTAGATTACGTATGGTGTTCTTTAATTTGCAAATCTAAAATTAATCATGAATTAGATTCACTAAAATTACACTCAATTAGATTGAGTGTATTGTGTCAAATGAAATGCTTTATAATGTATTCAATGTATAACCGAGTTTAGAAACGTGTGCGTATTAAATGAACTTTACATATTCCAATGTTTCATGCAAGTAAAAAATGCAAGTAATGATGGTTATCCCTTGCAGATAACAAAAACTTTTGATTACATTTATCTAATTAAAAAGATATAACAAAAACTTTTGATTACATTTAGCTAAAAAGATATATTAATTTTACTTGTACAGTGTGTACTATGTTTACAAAAATAAGTACTGTCTAATTAATAATGGAATTGAAAAAATACATGATTTGTTTAAATATAACTTCTTATTATGGAATTGCATTTTATGGGTAACTTGAATAATAAAAATTTTGGATTTGAAACTAATTATTTAAATATTTTTATAATTTATTTTTTTTAGCAAATTATAATTCTAAATTGAATATCAATATAAATTGATTTAATTTATTAAAAAATGTTTAACAATTTTTAAAATATCTTATGACATCTTAATTCCTTTCAAACTTTTTAAAATTATATTGTACTCTATATAGTAATAAAAGTAAAACAAATTAAATGTACAAAATAATTTTTACATTATTTTGGTTAAAAAGGTTAATTTCACTTAATAATAATTTAAAAAAACTTTTACATGTACATATTTATAATTCTATTAACCAAAAATTGATTACATTTAGCTAAAAAGATATATTAATTTTACTTGTACAGTGTGTACTATGTTTACAAAAATAAGTACTGTCTAATTAATAATGGAATTGAAAAAATACATGATTTGTTTAAATATATCTTCTTATTATGGAATTGCATTTTATGGGTAACTTGAACAATAAAAATTTTGGAGTTGAAACTAATTATTTAAATATTTTTATAATTTAATTTTTTTAGCAAATTATAATTCTAAATTGAAAATCAATATAAATTGATTTAATTTATTAAAAAATGTTTAACAATTTTTAAAATATCTTATGACATCTTAATTCCTTTCAAACTTTTTAAAATTATACCGTACTCTATATAGTAATAAAAGTAAAACAAATTATATGTACAAAATAATTTTTACATTATTTTGGTTAAAAAGGTTAATTTCACTTAATAATAATTAAAAAAACTTTTACATGTACATATTTATAATTCTATTAACCAAAAATTGATTGGTTTCATAATCTTTTAATTATTATCAATGTATCTGGCACCTAAATCAAATTTGTGAATTACAATGATATTAACGTCCTTCGATATCATGTTAAAAAATAATAGAATAATTATATTAATGCAAAATGTATATATATTTTAAATTCACGATGATTATGTTTAATTGATTAGGATCAAATGTAAAATTATTTTAATTACAATAAATTGAGATCTTCTTATATGACAATTATAATGATTCTTCTTATATGACAATTATAATTAAGTTTTTGTTATCTTAATATCTAATATGACAATTACATTTTTTTTAAATTATACATTTTCTTATATGACAAATACATTTGTAGATGAATTGGAAATAAAACAAATCTTTCGAAATCTTCAAATGTTATAATTATTATAATATTCAATAATATGGGATTAAAATTAACAAAGATAATATCGAAAAGTTTTATAAAATTTATTATTACAAAAAAAGTTCTTGGAAATATTCTACCTATCAACAAATGGAAGGTTATAAAAAACCTCATCAAATACAACATTTGACGTGAAATTCTTTGATGTTCCAGCATCATCCTCTATTAATATATGCAGCCCATCTGGAGAAGTGACTCGAGATATAGCAACATAAAATTGTCCATGGGAGAATACCGGACGTGGAAGGAATAAACCTACAGTATCTAATGACTGACCTTGGCTTTTGTTAATTGTCATTGCAAAACATATCTGCAAAGGAAACTGTATTCGCTTAAAAGCAAATGGCCAAGGTGTATCAGTAGGTTCGATTTCAATTCTTGGAATGAGATGTTTGGTGCCAACATGTGAACCTGTCAAAATTTGACACTCCACACTTTCCTTCATACATTTTGTGAGAACCATTCTAGTACCATTGCAAAGACCCATAATTTGATTCAAATTCCTCATTAACATGACAACAACTCCAACCTTCAGCTTCAGCTCATGCTTAGGGATAGAAGGCATGTTGATTGAATTCAAGTATTCTATAGGAAACGATGATTCGTAATCATCATTTGCATCACCATATATATCATCTATTGAATCTTGACTTAGGTAAGTATGTTCCTTACCTGGAATCAAATCCAGAACGTGAGAATTGATGTCATCAACAATAGCATTTGTTGGAGTTAAAATAGCTCTCTCCTTCAAATAAGTTGCAGATTTGAAGTTGTCAACAAAATTTGGATACGTAGTATCTACAATAGTCTTCACATCATTGACAAAATTTGGAATTAAATACTTCCTTCGAATTAAAATCTGAGAATCTGAACATGGATCTTCCGAATTAATGCTATGAACTTTACCGTTTCCTACATCAAGAACCCAATCACTGAACTCTGAAATTTTTTTGTTCTCTGCTTCACTCTTTCCAGAACCCAAACGCATATTTTTATGGAACAAGAAAACTCGGCAATGATTCCACAAATGTGATTGATTCAAAGATGCATTAACAATTTCAGATCGTGAAGCTTTAGGGATAACTGGTAAAATCTGACGAAAATCACCACCGAATACTACGGTTATACCTCCGAAGGGCAATTTCTTCCTCTTGGGATCAATTGCAGACATTATATCCCTAAACGAACGAACGATCAACAGCTTCAAATCCATGCTGATGTTGCATCGGAGCCTCATCCCAAATTACTAAACTTGTCTGTTTAATCAAATCCGCAACATCACTACCATGTTTAATGGAAGCAACTGAATATTGGTCCAATTTAATTGGAATCTGGAAGCGGGAATGAGCAGTACGACCACCAGGAAGCAAGGTAGCAGCAATACCTGAAGATGCAACAGGCAATACAATTTTACCTTCACTACGTAGAGGACAACAAAGCATCTTCCACAAAAATGTCTTACCACATCCACCACTGCCATAGACAAAGTACATTCCACCCTTTCCAGTATTGACAGATTCTAAAACAGAATTGTATACTTCCAACTGGCATTCGTTAAGACTCGAAAATGATTCATCATGTTCTTTCTTCATTAGAGACTTATCATAACCAATCTCTTCGGCAATTAAACTATTCACTGCACCATGAAGATATGCATCTCCAGGATAAGGCATCGTTGCAAAATCCTTTAGAGATTTCCCAATCTCATTTAGTAACATCTCAATCTCTGCATTCCAAATATATTCAAATAATGATTAGAGTCTTAAAAGTGACTTAAATATTCTATAAGTTCCAACATCTTTTTATTGATTTGGTTCAAAAAAATACATAATTCAATAAACCTGAAAGAGTGTAATTCTCCAAATCAATTTCAGACAACATGAGCTCAGGATTGCACGTTGCCTTACGCTTTGAGTGCAATATATCTTCTGACATACTTTTCCAATGATGTTGCCATAATTTTAAAGGATCTGCAACAGGACAGTTAGTTAAAATATGCACAAACATAGATCTAAGCTGCTGTGGAAACACAGAATGTGAGTTCTCTCGAAGTGCAGCATGCCACTGGTTGTCATCTTTAAGGAGACCAAAAGCATCACATGCCTCTTTGAAACTGTTGTAAACTTGTCCATCTACAGTACGCAAGTTTGTATAAGATGTTGAACCTTTTTTCCGTAACAAAAGCATTCGAAGATAAAACGCATCACCGCAAGATGCGTGAACTTCTGATAATCTGCCAACAACAATACCTCTCTGTCTCAATTTCCAAGAAGTAGTACGGGGCTTCCATATGAAACCTTTAGGAAATTCTTGATAAGTAAATTCTCTAGCAGCTGGAATGTTCTTGTTTGCAATGAACCATGCTTCTAATTTACTTTTGCGAGAATTAGCTTGTTGAGCAATGTCTTCCAACTTGTCATTAACCTTAAAGCTTACGTTCTTTCCTCCAGGGACATGTACAGGTAACCTCTCTACAGAAGGATAGCGATAGTGAATGTCAAAACCTAAAATCCTCCATGCTGCTTCAGAAGCACAAACATAACGTCCATCAAGATAATGTTTAACCTCGTCAACAATTTTCTCTTTAGATCTTGCATCACTGGATGAAGATGATCCTTTCTTTCTTCATAGAAGCATAGTAGCCTGGTCATGACCCTTTAGACAATACTTGAATAAATACTTCAAAGATCTGGAATTATTGCATATTTCCAAATTGATGTGACACTGAAAACGGAGCAAAAGATCACGGTTATATGGAACAACAAACATATTATCTAGCACTTGTTTATTCTTGATAACAGTGCGATTCATTTTTCGTCTACGGTATACAGGAAACCCACAATCATCGAAAAAAGTCTGGCCATTGTACCTATAAAACGACCTCAGTTTAGAAAAAATAATTTTTTTTAAAAAAAACTAACATTCATAATTTAAAAAAAAATATGAAACTTACTTTTTCGGAAAATGACGGATACATTTCCCATTTGTCATACATAGAGAATATGTAAAATCTTTCCCACATGGTCCATGAATCATGTAATTTTTAACAGCGTTGTACCCAATTGGATCAGAATCCTTATCGAGAATCTCAGCGGATACCAAAGCATCAATTTCTTCTGTTTTTTTTTGGACGGTCATCTGGATGTAACCAAACCAGCATGTGTGCATGAGGTAGTCCACGCTTTTGGAACTCTATCACATACATAACTGTGTTTTGGACGGAGTGGATTAGTAAAAAGGCAAGTTTCTTTAATTTTGAGCAAGTACATATAAGAACAATTAAAAAAACTATACCTCCAATACATTTTCCAAAATAGTTCTTATTCTTTATAGGATCTACCAACTGGTCCAACTTCATTTTAAATACCCTTGCAACTACATCAGGTGCATCACAAACAGTAACACCAGGCATATAATCTAACATGTGTTGTATTTCAGGCCACTTAGTGTTACACGTCATGGTGAGGAAAAATGAAGGATGGCCAATAGATCGACAAATAGCAAGAGAATCTTTAAAATATTGTGACATGTAATGCTTTGAGCCGGTGAATGTAGCTGGAAGAATAATATTTTATCCAACATGAGATGGATCAACGTCACCTTTTCTTAAGGAATCACGTATGGAACTATACAAATCAGCGCGTATGGTTGATTGGTATGTCCTGACCCAATCAAGCCTATATTGTTCAATTGCGGTAAACGCATCCACCACATACTGCTGCCATAAACGACCACTAAAATGAAGTGTCAAAGCTGCAAATAATAAGATGTAACAATCCTTTAAAAATAATTAGAACAAATATTGTAAGAATGGATACAATTGAAAATGAATCAAATATATCAAAGGAAGTATAAAATATCACACCTTCAGAAGGCCTTATCATTAGTTTATATGCATAATATTCACGCAAGGAAACATACAATCGATGTTTGCTCTCTTCTCCTGGTTCGGAATTTTCAGTAACTGGAGGTGCAATTTTCCCAGGTTTGGTCTTTAAAGGAATTTCAGGATGAAAACCATCATCACCAAATGGAAAAAGAATAGGATACTGTAGTTGCATAAAATGCCTATTCGTTTCATATATCCTTTTCAGTTTCTTGTTCTTTTTTTGCACAACTATATCTCTCCATCCTGGAGAATTTTCAAGATCACCTACAATTAGAACACCAACCTCATTAGATGGTCCTGTGGCATTTGGTCTTCCAGATGCAGATGAGCTAGACAATAAAGTTAGTACAAGCTCCTCAGGTTCATTGCCTTGAAAATGATCTCTGGCCATACGGAAATCGTGAACTAATGTATTATGCTCATTAAGCATCATCAACAAACCTTCTACAATTTCTGGATCGGTTGAATCACTTTCGGGAATTGCATTTTTCCTGTTCTCAATTTCATTATCTGTATCATATACATAAAGCTGACAGTACTTTGGTGTTTCACCATTAACAGGGCATATACTACCTATTAAGTGGTAGTTCTGACCACAAAGTTTGAATGTGTAAGGAGCCCTTCCCCTATTAATTTTGTTGTCAACCTTTCCGCCAAGAGATGTAAATGCAAACATAGAGTTGTAGATCCTTATATTTTTCTTGTAATGTGCTGTTTTGGGACCCCCTGAAAGCAATTCAGCCAAAAACGGAGGAGGCTGTCTCTCCGGAGGAATCTCAACTTGTCCATGTCGACAATATATTGAGAATGTGGGACTTTGATTCTTTAATGATTTATTGTTTCGCTCAGCATTCCACATAACAGCTTTACATTGTGGACAAACTTTGTCTGGCTTACCAAGATTCATATACCCAAACCACATATCTGCAACAATATTAATTTTATATATGTTTTTCTGCTGATATCCAAAAATGGTCAAAATATAAAGGTATTAATGTCTGCTACCTTCAGTATGAAGATCGAATTCATGATCTTCAGCACCACTGTAATATTCAGAAGAAACCGCTAAAATGAAATTTTAAAGAAGTAAAGTTGTCAGAATTTACGTTATTCTATAAGTGCTTAATGCTTAAAAGGACAAAATTGTTTCAATAGCAAAAAAACATACAATCAACATCGTCATCATTATCGCCATCTTCATTAGGTAGCGGTGCTGCAGTAATGATGAAACAAAGTTGTCATTAATAAAATACGAAATGAAAATACGTTATTTTATAAAATTTTAAATGCAGATATATAATAAAAACATACACTGTCTATCTTGAGAATTGACCTGTTCATTATTTTGATCTGCATATTTATCAGAAATTAGTAATATTATGAAAAAGGCATATCTAATTAAATCAACAATTTAATTATGAATAAAAGTAAAAATTGCCAATATTTTGATCTATAAGTTTTGGATCCTCACCAATCAAAGATTTATTGTTTGCACAGCTACATCAATAAATGAACTGAGAAGATTTTTACTTTGCATCTCATCTGATTTATCTAAAATCATTGATGTGCCAGAATGTTGTTGTTCGGAAATACCTGTTTTAAATGTATAGTATAATACATTAAAAAAATTATAATATGTCATATTACGAAATAAGATCTAATATGAGAACCTTTCAATTATTACAATAAATTATGTTAAATACATACTTGGTCTAGATTGCCTTCTTATCGTAGATGATGGTAACTGGAAGAAATTGTGGCTTGTTTGGTTAACATGGATCTTGTTTGATGTGGAATTGTTGCTTGTAATATTTGTGATACCTAAATTCAAGTGTTGAAAAAACATACGAAACATAAAAAAAAATAACAACCTTTAGGAAAAACATCTGCAAGGATAATAAGCTTAATTGATAAATTTATAATACTACCATAAAGTTCTACATTCTTCACTTTCCTTGCCGAAGTTGAACTAAATTGATGATTAGCAGAACCTATTGGATCGTATCATGATTAAAACATATTGTTAGGAATAATACTAAATAAAAATCCATGAATAATAATAAATTTGATAAATTCATACTTCGATTTAATTGCGATTGTATGGAAGATGGTGGCAACTGGAAAACATTACAACTACCCTGGGTTGTAATAACCTTTCGTGTTTTGGGAAGATTGTTCTTTATATTTGTAACACCTACAGATAAACATCGAGGAATTCTATATTAAATGCTTCAATTTACTATTAACAATTTAATATAAAAAAACATGTTTTGATGGACAATACCTAAGAAGTTGAAATTGGACAATCTCCTGGCTGAAGGTGAAGTAGATTCAAAAATCTGATAACCTTTACAAAAGGAAAAATTGAAACATCAATAGTAATTAAATATGATTTCCACCAGAACATAAGTTTTTTTATTATTATTAATTGTATAATACCGGTTGAATTATTGGGTCCATTCAAAGGAACATTGGATAATCTTGTTGTCTGAGGTGTTTGAAAGCATCCACTCTTATGCAGCTCATTTCCAGCATCATTTGAAATACCAGATTTATATGTTGGAGAAATGTTTGATAAATTTCGAACTTGAGTATTAGTTTTTTGCATCTGATTTGGATCAAGATTTCCCATATGAGTTCCAGTTGCAGAATTATATACGCTTTTAATGGCATTCTTATCAACAGAATTGGAATGACTTTTTAACCCTGAAATAATGAGGTTAGTTTAAAAAATAAGTTTGTTAGAGCAGACTCAAACAATGAAAAAACGAACATGGTTTTACAATTATACCAGGCCTCGGTGAACTTGCAGATAAATGATTAGACAAAGGAGAAACTAATGAACCTGAATCAAAATAAATAGCATGAGAAATTCATATAAATAGACCCAAAAGAAATTGTATAACAACGTTGAGGTACTTACTTGGTATGGATGATGAATTAGACCCAAAATTATCTGTCAAAAGAATTATTGTAAAATACAAATCATATAAATAGCAACAGTAATACAATGTAAAAAAGAAGTAACAACTTTAAATTACACTAAACTTGTTGACATAGGATTTGTAAACAACGGAGTTGCAGAAATTCTTGGGTTAAATCCTGCAAACTCAAAACAAATCTTACAATTATAACGCAAGCAGAATTAGAGGAACATTTGTTGAACACGTAAACCCTCAATGAAACATAAAGAAACAATAACGTAAAAAATCCGAAACATACCTACAGGAACAATTGGTGAGTAAGCATGTGTCGTTTTTTGTTTGATTTTTTCCAGGTTTGGAACATTCTCAATATCTAATATCAAGAAAATTTAACATACGTAAATCATATCAACAATAAAAAGACTAAAAACGTATCAATCCTCAACGTTACTCACTCTGATTATACGAAGTTTTATCCTGCAGGTTTGGATGGACATTCTCACAATCCTCATTATTCGAAAAGACAATTGATTTCTGACTGGAAAACCTCTCAATAGGATTCCATCGACGTTTGGGTACTGGAATTCAAAGTTCAAAATAATTTAAGAGAACAATATAGAGAAACATAGGTATATACGTAAATGTGATATTTTGAAACACAATTATTGTTGGTATACTTACGATGTTTTGGTGCATTAGGAGATAACTGATTAAGAACAGAACCTCGTTTTAAACCTGTAAAAAAGCATCACATATGGATATAACAACAAAAAATAATACAAATTCGTATGACAAACTCAAAATAATTACCAGATTGACGTGCAGAGGAAGAAGATTCTTTTGAATTATCATCCATATGTGATCAATCAGTTAAGAAGTAGTGAAAACTATTAACCAAGAATAAATCAATAACCTAGTCCACGCTAGAAAACAAAGGTTGGATGTTTTGAATAATAGAGCCATAAAAGATGTGGGCTGTTACTTGCAACAATTCTGCCTGATTTTGAGGTAGGTTTAAAATTTGAAATCACGTCGTACGTATAAGAGAAGATCAGAGAAGATTGTTATACATAAAAACGGGTTGTAATCGGGTAAATAGTAGTAATTGGATCATGGATAGTTGCCCATTAACCCATTTAGCAAAGTGTAATTACAGGAATAGCCTCAAATTAGGGATATTATAGTAAATTCATTGGAAATAGGCACTAGCAGGAATTAAGTTATATTGATATGGGGACTCGGCTAAGTTAATTAATAAATTAGGTTTATAAGCGTTATACTGCGTATCTATTTAGATAAATCGTTCTGATAAATCTCGGGATGGGACGACAAGAGATAAACCCTTTATCACTTGTCTATCTCATCGCGTTCTAGATCATGCTATTTTCAGGAAGTTTAAACACTTATGAATAATGTTGTGGCCATAACTTACTAAATTCTTAAATTTAAATTTTCAAATTACCGAGTAACAAAATAAAACATTTCGCAGAATATTTATGAATGCTCCTACAACTTTTTGAACATTTCTATAATTAAAATTCTAGTAGAATAATGTATTGTGATATTAAATCAAAACAAACAAAGACAATTCTGTGTCAAAACAATACAATGTTCCTGACTTGCTGGGAGCTTCGGGTCATTCTTGTTAAATATTTAGATCTTGGGTTATGCAAGTCCAATGGAGAATACCCTTAGCTAAAATCATATATATAATATCATAAATAAAATTTATAAAGATTATGTAAAAAAGTATTTCACTTCAATAAAATTATCATTAGCAAAAAAGTTAAATAATCTCTTTTCGGAGATCTGTAAGGAAAATTTTATATAATCTATTACCTTATAAAAAATATTTTATTTATAACAAACTGAAATAATAATAACATATTATATTTACAATATAGCCAAACATTATATCCAATATATCAGTACACAACATCTTATGCGATTAGCAAATTTTACAGAATCACTATTTTATTTGATTTTTAACCAATATCGTTGGAGATGCTCCTAAGACATTGACCCTCGAAATTTGATCAAATACACACATAAACTCTTAAAAACGTACATTTATATCCCTTCAATGGATCGGATCTGAATCGGATCAGGCATGAGGCATGATCCATATCCTGATCCATTTAATTTTACCGGATTCGAATCGGATCATAGCCGGATTTTTTTCAACATGATCCATATCCGGATTCGTTAGGATAACGGATTATCGGATCAGAGCTCCGATCCGTTTATATGTAGAGAAAAAAACCTTTAATTTAATTCAATAATTTACGAATAATAATAGTAACATTTTAAAATGTAAAGTACACAAACAAAATAGTACAAGTTTTTATAAATCCGGGAAACTTAGAATATTGCAATACATTAATAAAATTACAAATATTTGTAATTTTCCTAGAAATTACACAAACAAATAAATCCGGTGACAAAGATCTGCAAGTTGACTGGTAGAGCTTCAGTGATCAACTGCATGTCATTTTTCTCCTCGGCCATGGAAAAGGGAAGTGAGATACAGTGATGTTGAGTATCTAAGAGCCTGAAACGACCCATTACTATTAGTCCAAATGTCCAATTATAATACGTCCATTGCCTTCTATTCTTTTTTTTTTATTTTAATATATAAATATATTTATAAAATAAATCATGTAATATATATATATATATAAAGGCGGATCGGATCTTTAACGGATCGGATCGTATCAAATCCATATCCGCTCCATTAACCTTCGGATTTTTCCCGGATCGGATTTTATTTTATATGATCCATATCCGCTCCATTAACCTTTAGATCGGATCGGATCGAACCGAATATCTGATCCCTTGACAACCATAATACTAGAGTCTGTTGGGGAATTGGGTGATTAATACTTGGATTTTTCTGAAGTCGTGTGAACACTTTCAGATTGAAGTTATTTGTGGTTCACCCAAATAATTCAATCGGATAAAGTCAGAAAATCTGCAAGAAGAGAGAATGTATATTGCTGTGTATTTCAAATGAACCTATGTGTAAAATGATCAATGCCACACCTATTTATAGATGTCAACAGATGTGTCTATTGCCAATAGACACACCTCAAGATGTGTCTTTTCCAATAGACACACCTCATTTCCAACAGCCATATCCAATGCCAATAGACACACCTCAAGGTGTGTCTTTTCCAACAGACACATCTCATTTCCAACAGATGTGTTTGATGCCAATAGACATGTCTCATAAGCAATAATTCTGAAATCATAACGAACTCGAACAGAGCATGCACTCCACATTCTCCTGACTTGTTCGATGTAACATTATGATTACATTGATCAACTAGCCAATCCAATTACACTAAAATATCCAACAATCCTCCCCCATTTTAGCGTAATCCATGATTAACTAAACAAAATCACAACAAACGACAAACTTATGCATAAATGAAATATCGTGACGATTGAATTTCACATTAGTATATTACACATTCCAAATATTCGAATATCAAGGTATCACTATGGATTGAACCTTTACTATTCATATTGAATACATGAAGATAATATACACATAAATTTACATTCTCAAATGTTCTTACTTGACACTATCTTTTACTAGCCTAGTGTCCTAATCCTTCATAAGCATATCAAAGCAAAGTCCTAGCTTCTTGAAGCGGCTAAACTTCATGCTCATATAGGTAGTTCTTTTATTCTCGCACCTGCATATGCAATTTTTCAAAAGAACTATTAAGAAGACAAACTTCAACCTCCTTAACTTGCAGGTCTGAACACATACCTTGGGATGATGCTTTAATGTGTTCCAATCTCTAAATGTTAAGCTTTCCACATTGAATTCAGCACCTAATGTCATATTAGATGGGAATTGGGTATCTCAACATGAGAGGTTATTCAATGGACTTTAATCCCATCCCTACAGCCGACTTGTGCACAAGATCTCTACTCAACCCTTTGGTTAGATGATCGGCTAAATTATGTTGAGTTCTTATAAACTCCACTGATATAACACCATGCGTGATTAGCTCACGAATCATGCTGTGTCTAACACCTAAGTGTCTAGACTTGCCTTTGAACACTTGTCTATAAGCATTAGACAAGGCAGACTCACTATCACATCTGATAGATATGGGAGATATCGGTTTAGGCCACAATGGAATCTCATAAATCAGATTTCTTAGCCATTCAGCTTCTTTACCAGCCGCTGATAATGCCACAAATTCAGATTCCATCGTTGAATCAGTAATGCAACTTTGTTTCTTTGATGCCCAAGAGATAGCACCTCCCCCAAGAAGGAATACCCATCCACTTGTGGAAGAATGATCTTCCTTATTGGAAATCCAACTTGCATCTGAATGACCTTCAATAACCGAAGGAAATCCAGTATATGTCAAACCATAATCCATGGTTCCTTTCAAGTATTTGAACACTCGGCTTAAGGCTTGCCAATGATGTGTACTTGGCTTGCTAGTATACCTACTAAGCTTTCCAACAGCATAGGCAATATCTGGCCTAGTGCTTATCATGGCATACATGAGACTACCAATAGCCCTTGAGTATTCAAGTTGAGATATTGCAACACCTGTATTAGGTAGGAGTTTAATACTAGGATCAAGAGGAGTGCTAACAGGAGAACAATCCTTAAAGTTAAATCTTTTAAGAATCTTCTCAATATAATGAGATTGAGAAATTGAAATGCCATTGTTCTCTCGCTTGATCCTTATACCAAGAATCACCTCAGCCTCCCCCATGTCTTTCATATCAAAATTAGATGACAAGAACTTCTTGGTTTTATCCACTTGATTTTGGTCAGTCCCAAAAATCAACATGTCATCCACATATAAACAAATTATAACTCCTTTACCAGAAGCATCAAATTTGCTATATACACACTTGTCTGCTTGGTTAAGAAAATAACCGTTAGACAAGACCACAGTATCAAATTTATCATGCCAATCCTTTGGTGCTTGTTTCAGACCATAAATTGATTTCTTCAATTTACACACCTTGTTCTCACAACCAGGCATTACAAACCCTTCAGGTTGTTTCATATAAATCTCTTCATCTAATTCACCATTCAAGAATGCAGTTTTCACATCCATTTGGTGAATGACAAGGTTGTGTATAGCAGCAAGTGCTATTAACAACCTAATAGTGGAGGTTCTAGCAACAGGAGCATAAGTATCAAAATAATCAATCCCTTCTTTTTGTCTAAAACCTTGGATCACCAATCTGGCTTTAAACTTGTCTATGGTACCGTCCACCTTCATTTTCCTTTTGAAGATCCATCTATTTCCCAATGCTTTACAGCCAGGGGGCAGATCACTCAATTCCCAAGTATTATTATTCATGATAGAATCCATTTCATCTTGGATAGCTTCTTTCCAGAATGCAACATCCCTAGATTTCATAGCTTCGCTAAAAGTATTTGGATCCTCCTCAATAAGAAAACAATATTGGTATTGATATTCAATTTCATCTCTAGAGCCTTCTACTAGATAAAGATGAAAATCATCTCCAAAAGACTTTGCCTTTCTAGCTCTAGTGCTTCTCCTTGGTTCAGACGGTCCATTCACATCTTCAGTAGAAACCGAGTTCCTACTAGAAGAAATCTGAAGCATGTCCCTTGGTCTAGGTATAGATGTAAATCTATTTTCGTCAAAAATAGCATCTCTTGACTCGATAATCGAGTTCACAGATACATAGTCATTAGATTCTAACACATAGAATCTATATGCTATAGAATGCTCAGCATAGCCAACAAATATGCAATCTATACCTCGTTCACCCAAGTTTCTTCTTTTGGGTTCAGTGAGTCTTACAACTGCTCTACATCCCCAAACTCTCAGAAAACTCAATTTTGGTGACTCTTTATACCAAAGTTCATAAGGGGTAATCTTATTCCTCTTACTAGGAATTCGATTCAATAAGTAACAGGCTGTCAACATAGCCTCACCCCAAAATCCCTCACTCAAACCCGAGTAGGATAACAAGGAATTAACCATTTCTTTCAAAGTCCTATTCTTTCGCTCTGCCACACCATTTTGCTGTGGTGTATAAGGAGCCGTGGTTTGATGTATTATACCATTAGATTGAAAATAAACCGGATCATAATACTCACCTCCTCTATCAGTACGTAGATTTTTAATCATGGTACTCTGATGTAGCTCTACTTCTTCTTTAAAAATTTTAAAGAAGTCAAGAGCTTCATCCTTAGCATGCAATAAATATACATAGCAATATCTTGTAGCATCATCAATAAAAGTAACTACATACTTTTTATTTCCTAATGATGGTGTAGAATGGAAATCACACAAATCACTATGTATTAATTCTAAAAAATCAGACACCCTATTAACCTCCTTAAAGGGCTTTCTTGTTATCTTTGTCAACATGCATGTTTTGCATTTTTCATTGTCTAAATCAATAGCAGGTATGAGACTCATTTTAGACATTTCCTTTATTCTTTTGTAATGTACATGTCCTAGTCTAGCATGCCATAATTCAGGTTTGTTCAAATTATTGCTAGAACTAGTAGAAGCCATGCAAGCAGATTCATCAATAAATGGAGTATTAACATTCAACATAAACATGCCATTACACAAATAGCCAAAGCCAACAAAAGAGCCATGTTTTGACAATATATATTTGTCACTTTCATAAACTTGTTTATATCCACAATTGTTCAATACAACACCAGACAATAGATTCTTACGAATCCCAGGAACAAACAACACTTTATTTAACAATATACATTTGCCAGAAGTAAAAACTATCTTGACATTTCCTAGTCCTTTGATCGGTTCAGTTGCAACATTTCCCATCTTTAAGATAGATCCATCTTCGATTGGTTGAAAGTCTATGAACCAACGAAGATCTTTGCATACATGACTCGTTGCTCCTGAATCAATCCACCAAGCAACATTGTCATCCTGTACATAAAATGCCTCAGATATTAGTGACACATAATTCTGACTAGAATTACAATTTTGCATTAAAATCTGACCTTGTTGCAATTCTGGATCCTTGGATCCACTTGGACCAGCATTTTGCTTTTCTTGCTTGCCTTTACCAACCCGACAATCCTTCTTGAAATGTCCAGGTTTGCCACACTTCCAACATGCCATCTTAGGCTTTTTGTTGGAAGAATTGTTGTTGTTTCCTTTAAACTTTCGTTTATCACCCTTGCCATACTTAGAATTCTTTGAAGATCCACCATCTTCAACCATATTCACAGAAGAGTTACCGACTTGGTTCTTGCCCTTAGGATTATTCTCAATTTCTTGAGTCCTCAAAGCCTCTTCAATTCTGAAGTGACTTCCAAGTTGAACCAGAGTCATATCCTCTTTGTTATGTTTCAAGGAGTGTTTAAAATCCTTCCATGATGGTGGTAGTTTGTCTATAACACCAGAAACTGAGATAGATTCATCCATCTTCAGATTGTGTTGGGCAAACTGTCCCAGAATTCTCAACAATTCATTGTATTGTTCCATCACAGGTCTAGAATCGACCATTTTGTAATTCATAAAATTACTGACCAGAAACTTCTTACTAGAAGCATCTTCTGCCATGTATTTGGATTCAAGAGAATCCCACAATTCTTTTGCTGACTCAACATTTTGATATACATCGAAAAGGGAATCAGACATACCGTTTAAGATGTGACCGCGGCAGATGTAATCAGCGTTTTCCCATTTGCAACGCCTCCTTGTTTGTTCAGCGGTTTCATCCTCAACCACTTCTGGAATGGGGGTACTCAGAACATATACAACCTTCAGCGTTGTCAATAGAAAATGCATCTTCTTTTGCCATCTTCTAAAATCCTGACCCTCAAACTTGTCCAACTTTGCAAACTTGCTTGTCATGTCTCTTGCAGATTCTGAGTTTGCCATCTTCAGAAAATAGATAACTTCAATCTTTGTTGGGGAATTGGGTGATTAATACTTGGATTTTTCTGAAGTCGTGTGAACACTTTCAGATTGAAGTTATTTGTGGTTCACCCAAATAATTCAATCGGATAAAGTCAGAAAATCTGCAAGAAGAGAGAATGTATATTGCTGTGTATTTCAAATGAACCTATGTGTAAAATGATCAATGCCACACCTATTTATAGATGTCAACAGATGTGTCTATTGCCAATAGACACACCTCAAGATGTGTCTTTTCCAATAGACACACCTCATTTCCAACAGCCATATCCAATGCCAATAGACACACCTCAAGGTGTGTCTTTTCCAACAGACACATCTCATTTCCAACAGATGTGTTTGATGCCAATAGACATGTCTCATAAGCAATAATTCTGAAATCATAACGAACTCGAACAGAGCATGCACTCCACATTCTCCTGACTTGTTCGATGTAACATTATGATTACATTGATCAACTAGCCAATCCAATTACACTAAAATATCCAACAGAGTCTGCCTGCAAAAAATACCATAGGTCTTATGTTAATAATAATCTCAAAACACAGAATAAAGAATATCCCATACTTATAATAGAGAGATATATTATTTAGAGAATGACTAATAACATGTCTCGAGTTTAATTTATAATATTTGGTTAAAATAATTACATGGTTTAATTGGATCACCAATTATTATTGTTACTTGGGTAGCAATGATGTATTACTAGATGTCGCTCATTATTTATAATTTTATTATTGGATATTAAAATTATTGCCAACGTAATAATAATCTAAAGGGTTACACAATTAGAACGTTTAAAAAGAGTTTTAATTTAAATTATGAATTTAAATTAAATTATTAAATTCGAAATTGGATATTTAATTTATTAAACTGATCTTAATTAAAATTAAATAGAATTCAAATTTAATATTAAAAGTATTACTCACACAGATGAAGCATTACTTGCTCACAGAAAGATATATTACTTCAACTAGCTAAACGTACGAGCTAAGTAGTTGTAACACTACAGTCCCACATCGAGGAGATTTGAGATTTCAGTTCAGTTTATAAGGCAAAGTACGAGATAAGTAGTTGTAACACTACAGTCCCACATCGAGGACATTTGAGATTTCAGTTCAGTTTATAAGGCAAAGTAATAATGATCTTTTGGGGGCATGTGGTGGGCTTGTGGATTATCCAAGTTGTTGCATTTGGGCCAGTATGCTTTGGCTTATTTCGGATTCGAAATCGGGACTTGATCCGATTTTCGAAAAAAAGACTCGGGATTTAACCTGGGTTGTTCCCTGTCAGTCCAAAAGTGCTAGCAAATTGGTACACATTGGTCAGTGATTTATCTATATAAAAGATCTGAATACTCTTATTCTAATCGATGTGTGATGTTAAAAAAACACCCCCTGATGCAGGAAAGGAGTTAAAAACTTAATAAAAAGATAGATTTTATGAATTAACCGCAGAAAATCCACGAGCCCTAAGGTGATCCAAGAAGAACCACTACCCCCAGGGTTTTCTCAACCGCAGAAGAGAATAATTATCATGGATCGCAACCCATAACAAGAGAGAAACAATTCTCAATTCAATAATCAATTAAAAGTCCCTTTAATAATGATATTACATCTCCTTATATAAGAGGAGTAAAACCCTAAACTTAGCCAACAAGTAATATCTTTTATAAAAGGAAACAAATCCTTTTTATTATTCTAATCCTATGATCTAGAATATTCTTAAAAATCTATTCACCTAATATAACTAATACCTAATAAAGTAAAATTAAATCTATTCTTAATAACATAAAATAAAAACAAATCAATATTTTAATATCTCGTTCCGCATCATTCTCCTCGCCTTTGAAAAAAACTCGCCCACGAGTTTTATAATATTTGAGAATCAATGAACAAAGAGATGATTTGTGGTAGCACTCGAAAACATCCGATTCCTTCATAAGCAAGAACTTCGGAAACATCACGCTCATAATTAGATATTTTGATATGGTAGACGTTCCCAATATGTTGTTAATGCCAAAAAAGTCAGTATATTCCACCTTCACAATGTTCTTTTTGTGGTTTACAAATTCTTCACTTTTAACAGCCTCTTCTACCTCTTCTTTTTTCATGCCATCACACTGAAATATCGAATCATCACTATTTGAATTTTCTTCAACAATTATAACACGATCAGTATTTACTTTAGTATCCGCATGTTGTTGAATAGGCCCTATTGAATCTTTTTGTCCATCAACAACTTCAAGTTTCACATTCTTTTCACCGTTAGGTTGATGTTGAGGCGGGGATGGAGGTATTGCAGGTGGAGGACTATGTCGTATGCCAAGTTTATCCATAATTTCTTTGAGTGCTGCCTTCACATCTTTCATTTGCAAACTCAAATCTTCAACTTTGTTCTCCACACTTCGTAATCTCATATTGTTTTGCCCGATATACGTATCAAGACGGCTGTTTACTTCGTCAGCATTAATCATTGTGTAAAACTAAGGGCTGTTTGTAAGTTCAGGACAAATTCAGGGGCTGTTTTGCAAGTTTAAGGATTGTTTTATAAGTTTCAGGGCCTGTTTGTAGCTTTCAGGAAGATTGAAGACTGTTTTGTAGCTTTCTGGTGGCTGGATGGTAACTGTAGGTGGCTTTCTGGTGGTTGCCGGTGGCTGCCTGTGGCTGGTGGTGGCTGCTGGTGGCTGTTGGAGGCTAATGGTGGCAAGATCCTGGTGTTTGGGTGGAGTAACAGTGGCTGTGATACGGTTGCTAGCAGATGGTGGTTTATGGTGTCTTTTTTTTTTATGGCAAAACCCTAGATCTCTCACCAAATAAGAATTCGATGTTGAAACCTAAGCTCTGATACCACTTTTGATGCAGGACAGGAGTTAAAAACTTAATAAAAAGATAGATTTTGTGAATTAACCGCAGAAAATCCACGAGCCCCAAGGTGATCCAAGAAGAACCACAACCCCCAGGGTTTTCTCAACCGCAGAAGAGAATAATTATCATGGATCGCAACCCATAACAAGAGAGAAACAATTCTCAATTCAATAATCAATTAAAAGTCCCTTTAATAATGATATTACATCTCCTTATATAAGAGGAGTAAAACCCTAAATTTAGCCAACAAGTAATATCTTTTATAAAAGGAAACAAATCCTTTTTATTATTCTAATCCTATGATCTAGAATATTCTTAAAAATCTATTCACCTAATATAACTAATACCTAATAAAGTAAAATTAAATCTATTCTTAATTAATAACATAAAATAAAAACAATTCAATATTTTAATATCTCGTTCCGCATCATTCTCCTCGCCTTTGAAAAAAACTCGCCCAAGAGTTTTATAATATTTGAGAATCAATGAACAAAGAGATGATTTGTGGTAGCACTCGAAAACATCCGATTCCTTCATAAGCAAGAACTTCGGAAACATCACGCTCATAATTAAATATTTTGATATGGTAGACGTTCCCAATATGTTGTTAATGCCAAAAAAGTCAGTATATTCCACCTTCACAATGTTCTTTTTGTGGTTTACAAATTCTTCACTTTTAACAGCCTCTTCTACCTCTTCTTTTTCCATGCCATCACACTGAAATATCGAATCATCACTATTTGAATTTTCTTCAACAATTATAACACGATCACTATTTACTTTAGTATCCGCATGTTGTTGAATACGCCCTATTGAATCTTTTTGTCCATCAACAACTTCAAGTTTCACATTCTTTTCACCATTAGGTTGATGTTGAGGCGAGGATGGAGGTATTGCAGGTGGAGGACTATGTCGTATGCCAAGTTTATCCATAATTTCTTTGAGTGCTGCCTTCACATCTTTCATTTGCAAACTCAAATCTTCAACTTTGTTCTCCACACTTCGTAATCTCATATTGTTTTGCCCGATATACGTATCAAGACGGCTGTTTACTTCGTCAGCATTAATCATTGTGTAAAACTAAGGGCTGTTTGTAAGTTCAGGACAAATTCAGGGGCTGTTTTGCAAGTTTAAGGATTGTTTTATAAGTTTCAGGGCCTGTTTGTAGCTTTCAGGAAGATTGGGGACTGTTTTGTAGCTTTCTGGTGGCTGGATGGTAACTGTAGGTGGCTTTCTGGTGGTTGCCGGTGGCTGCCTGTGGCTGGTGGTGGCTGCTGGTGGCTGTTGGAGGCTAATGGTGGCAAGATCCTAGTGTTTGGGTGGAGTAACAGTGGATGTGATACGGTTGCTAGCAGATGGTGGTTTATGGTGTCTTTTTTTTTATGGCAAAATCCTAGATCTCTCACCAAATAAGAATTCGATGTTGAAACCTAAGCTCTGATACCACTTTTGATGCAGGACAGGAGTTAAAAACTTAATAAAAAGATAGATTTTGTGAATTAACCGCAGAAAATCCACGAGCCCCAAGGTGATCCAAGAAGAACCACAACCCCCAGGGTTTTCTCAACCGCAGAAGAGAATAATTATCATGGATCGCAACCCATAACAAGAGAGAAACAATTCTCAATTCAATAATCAATTAAAAGTCCCTTTAATTATGATATTACATCTCCTTATATAAGAGGAGTAAAACCCTAAACTTAACCAACAAGTAATATCTTTTATAAAAGGAAACAAATCCTTTTTATTATTCTAATCCTATAATCTAGAATATTCTTAAAAATCTATTCACCTAATATAACTAATACCTAATAAAGTAAAATTAAATCTATTCTTAATTAATAACATAAAATAAAAACAAATCAATATTTTAATATCTCCTTCCGCATCACCCCCCTCATTACATAGTCAGTAACTTCATTAATCATACGACCACTGGAACTGACTGAAATTACTGACCTTTGACTAGGGTTGTCAAAAAAATTCAACAAATCCGATATCCGTCCGAAATATCTGCATTCGTATCCGAGAAAAGCGGATATTATCCGTATCCGAAATAAAGCGGATCCGAATCCGAAATAGAATATATATAATATTTAAATTATATAATTTAAGATTTTTTTTTCTATTAGCATGTAGTGTTTGTGTGTGTTTATTAATTGAATAATATATTTATACAAACCTTATATAATTGTAACAATATTATAGACATATATAAAAATTTCATTTGAGTTTAATATTTTAAAGATAATAAAATTACTCCCTCCGTCCCATCCATTTTTTAACATAAATTTTTCACTTGCGTGACACGCATTTTAAGGCTCTTGTAAAATATAGTTTCATAACTTATTTTTAAATTATTTTTTTTTGTATAAAAATAGGATTGTTCTATTTTTATACAAAAAAAGAAAATTTCAAAAATAAGTTACGGAACTATCATTAAAATCCACCTTAAAATGCGTGCCGAACCCCCGCCCCCCAATGTTAACTACAGGCTGGGACGGACGGAGTAGATATTTAGTACGGCGTTCACAGTTTTATTTTTTCTAAATGAAAAATTTTTTGTCTTGAAATCATCAATACGCGTCAAAAAAATCTGAAAAATCCGATATCCGTCCAAAATATCTGCATTCGTATTCGAGAAAAAGCGGATATTATCCGTATTCGAAACAAAGCGGATATTATCCGTATCTGAATCCGACAATTTCGGATACGGATATGGATATAGACATATCCGTATCCGAATTATCCGTTTGACAACCCTACCTTTGACAAGCCTCCGGATTGATCTCGTACTTGATGTCATTTTATGAACCTATTGTTTTCTATATATATTTATTTTGCTCTCGTATCCAGCATCTCAAAAGAGAAAACTTTAAACTTTGTTGGAGAGGTTTTAAATAAAGCCTGGCCTAGATTGAAGCAATACAAGATTAATTTGAATGTACGTGAATTTCCTGCCACAACTTGAGCTGCATCAGCTTGCCTTGTGATTGGGGATGCCAGTCTGCAGTTTGTTTTGCATTTTAACAAATGATTGCTTCTGCAACATAATGTTTATTATCTTACGATGCAACATAAAATTTCATTTGTTACATGTTGAAAGATGCCTAACTTTGGTCTCCTGATGTTAACTGTGTGCTCAGTCTGTCTTCAGTTTGTTCTGTTCCATGCTGTTACCATATATCGAGTTGAGTAGTATTCACTACTCCCTCCGTCTCTTTATTCTTTTCCCGTTTGACTAAAAACACGGGTTTTAAGACAATTGGTAATGAATATTGTTTTTTATGGAGTAGTGGGTATAGTATTGTTTTTAAGAAGTAATGAGTATTGAATATTGTTTTTAAGGAGTAGTGAGTGGAGTAGTGGGTATTGAATATAGTTTTTAAAGAGTAGTGGGTGGATAGTGGGTATTGAATATTATTTTTTAAGGAGTAGTGGGTGGAGTAGTGGATATTGAATATTGTTTTTAAGGAGTAGTGGGTGAAGTAGTGGGTATTGAATATTGTTTTTAAGGAGTAGTGGGTAGAGTAGTGGGTATTGAATATTATTGTTTATGGCTTAAAATAGAAAGGGGAAGAGTATTTTGATAGTCCCGATTTAGTAAACAGGAAATGTTTTAAGAGACAGAGGGAGTATCAAGTTATTATCTATCCAAGATGTAGATTTCGGTACCATTAAATATTAGTATCTATCAAAGACGTGTCTCGTGTTCATTTGTAACCAAAAATCAAGTCTCTGTTTTGTTAGACAACCCAGAGAAATATACAATTCAATCACATAGCAGACGCTACCTCTAGATTCCTGATTGGCTATAACATCTGATTATATAAACAAATACCATGTGCATGGAGATTTTCAAAATTAAAAACGCTCAAATACCAATAGATATGAAAACCAAAGACCCACAGACTTGCCATCCACTGCCTACTGCTGCAAACACGCAGTAGAATACTGGTGGTGTTTGGTACAACTTTTTTTAAGTGCTTATGAACTTATTTTCGGGTAAAAATTTCAGATTTTGACGTAGAGAACTTGTGTGTAATAAAAAGAAAATATTCGACATTACACAAATTATGCAGATTTAAACAAATTTTTAATACGTTGCTTCTTAGTTAGACCCTATTCGTTTGTCCTAGACCAGGTTTCCTTTAATTTCCGCAAAATAATTTTGGAAAAGCTTGTGGATCATGCGGGGTTGAAATATGGGGACAAAGACAAAGACAGGAGGAGACATAATGTTAGAGAAGACCAAGAAAATGGTAGTGTAAAAGATTTATAAACGTCTAAGAATAATGGGGGCAGTTAAAGAAGGATCGTCAAACACAGCTACTAGCATTGTATTCAACTCTTTTCATGTAGAGATCTGCTTATTCTGCTCAAGGCCTCACCTTGCCGGCCGCTGAGTACATGTGTAGGAATAGTATTTTTACATTTATCTTGCATATAATATGCATTATGAACTTTCCAAGAATCTAATATACTCTGTGGCCTAACTTAAAGGCAATTAACTAATACTAATATTCACTTGCTACAAAAAACAAAATCCCTGCCCACAGTAACTAAAGAATTTTCCATATGCAGGCAATTAAAAATATTAATATTAATATCTTGCCAGTTCACTCTTATTCACAAAAAGATTCATGGATTTTTGAATTTGTATTTTAAGAAAGAAAAATTGATGAAATGTACATAAATATCTTAAAACTTTGGGGTATATCATAAACATATTTACAAAAATCCAGAATGCACTACCCACAATATTAAAACTTTGGGGTGCATCATAAATATATTTAAAATCCAGCAGAGATTACAATAATATTTATTAAATATAGTATCTGTGAGGACAAAAGTATAGGATCCATCCATTCTAGTGTACGTGTAATATTACAAAAGGATAGTGTTGTTTATGTGTATATATATAAGTTTGCAATTCTTCTCCTCTCCAGGCCATTACATAATTTGTGAATGCTTACAAAACTAAGGCACTCCAAATCATCTGTCATGGGGAGGAAGGTTGCCATCATTGGAGCTGGCATTAGCGGCCTAGCTGCCTGTAGGTATTGCAAGTCAAAGGGTCTCAATCCAATCGTGTTCGAGTCTGAAAGCAGTGTTGGCGGCATCTGGAGGAAGACCATCAGGACTACCAAACTTCAGACTCCTAAACACTTTTATCAGTTTTCTGATTTTCCTTGGCCACCTTCAGTAACAGAAGACTTCCCTACACAATCCCAGGTGTTCCAATATCTTCAATCCTATGCCGATCATTTTGATTTGTTACGACACATCCGCTTTGGAAGTCAGGTTGAAAGCATCAGCTACGATGGTCCATCTGATGCAGAAATGCGAGAATGGTCACTCTGGGGTGGCAAAGGCGATCCTTTCAACACTAAAGGGAAATGGAATGTCACGGTGAAGGATCAGCAGACGCTCTCAACTGAGGTAAAATTTTAAAATTCTCTAGCACTAGATCTACACTTATTCTGTTCATGGTTCTAACTGATACCTGAATATAGGTTTACCAAGTGGGCTTTGTGATTCTTTGTTTTGGAAAATTTAGCAACCTTCCCAACATTCCTGAGTTTCCAAAAGATAAGGGTCCAGAGGTGTTTCATGGCAAAGTAATGCACTCTTCAGAGTATGCAGCCATGGATAACATAGATGCAGCCAATTTGATCAGAGACAAAAAAATTGCTGTTGTAGGGTTTCAGAAGTCAGCATTGGACATTGCAATGGAATGTTCAAGTGCAAATGGTCAGTTGCACATCAAAACTAGTACATAATAAACTACTACATAATAACTTGGTAACAGTTCTTATCCTAGTTACATTTACGTTTAACTCTCAGGGCCGGAGCATCCATGTATGGTGGTGTACAGGACTAAACATTGGGGCATTCCTTATTTCCTTCCATTTGGAATTCCTTTACTATATCCATACCTAAATCGCTTCTCAGAGTTGATGGTTCATAAGCCTGGTGAAAGTTTAGCACATTCTCTCCTGGCATCAATTCTCACCCCTGTGGTAAGAGACGATCTTGGGAAGATATTAAAGTGAAATAATAAATTCTATAACTACTGCATCTCAAAACTGATATTTTACCTGTTTTTATTATATTACAGAGGTGGGCGATCTCTAAATATATAGAAAGATACATAACTTCCAAGTACCGTTTGGCAAAGTTCAATATGGTTCCGGAACATAGTTTCTTGAAAGAACTCAATTCTTGCAGCATTGCCATATTGCCTGAGGATTTCTACAACAGGGTTGAGAAGGGGAGCATAAAACTTAAGAAGTCCCAAGAATTCTGTTTCAGCGAGAAAGGCATCGTGTTTGATGATGAGGTCAAATCAGAAGATGTAGATATGGTCATACTAGCTACCGGCTTTAAGTATTTTGCAAAGCTAAAGGATATTTTTGTGTCCCCGACCTTCCAATGCAACATAGCCGGTGCAGCTGGGCTTTACAGGTAAGCTTCTTGGGTTCACATAGACAAAGATTTTCTCAAAAATTCTTATGAAGCTTCTAATCTATTTCTAATTTATTTCTAATTGTAATATGAAAAACATGGTACTAATAATTATTGATATTTCCCCTCTTCTTATCAGGAACTGCATTCACCCGCGAGTTCCACAACTAGCTATAATTGGATTTTCAGAAAGTATTTCCAATCTACACACCTCTGAGATGAGCTGTAGATGGCTAGTAGAACTTCTTGATGGCACATTCAAATTACCAAGCATTAAGGAGATGGAGGACGATGTAGAAAAATGGGATAAATACATGAAAGATTACTGTGGTAAATACTCCACCAAATGGTGCATTGGAGGCATAAAGATATGGTACAATGATCAACTGTGCAAAGACATGGGGTGGATTCCCAAAAGGAAAAAGGGATTTATGGCTGAACTATTTGAACCTTACAGCCCAATGGATTATGTTCGACCCTGACTATTACAAACCCCTAGTCTCTTATTTGCTTGCTCGCTCTGCTAGGTAGTGAATTATTTGATTTACCAGTGTTGCACTTATATGATTCAAAGCAGTCCCCATCGTAGAAAAAAATTATATACGTGATGTCCAGCAGGTTTGGCAATTTAGACATTAATGAAAACATTGCGAATTAAAGTTTAGTTGAGCAAAGTTCATTACCTATTGCATTTGAAACTGATTTTGTTCTGCACTGTCAATCAATCTAGCATTGCGGGAAAAAAACAACGATCGGAAAAGTAAAAAAAAAAAAACAAGAAAGTACATGTCTAGAAAACTAATTAGTGTTAACTAACATTAGCTTACTTCAAATTTAATAGATTTTTGTAGCACGAGCATGTCAGGTTCCCACAGTTGAATTCACATCTATTTCAATCTCAACTGCTTAGCTGCATATAAATTAACAGGACTATCATATAGTTGTTAGACTTGATATATTACACAAAATCGTAGTGATTGCATAGTATCCCGCTAATAAGCACTTAAAAAATGTCGTAGAGGGATATACTGGGTATGTTGATTTTGGTTCGGGCTTCAAACTGATCATGTAATAGCAGAACATATTACTTGGGGAAGTAAGATTACCTATCCCTTAATAAGATGTAGGATGCTAATTTGAATACTAAATTTTACAAACCTTGCTAAACTCAGACCTCCGAGCGTCTGCATGCAGAAACCACCATGGACCATCTTTTGATAATAATCTGAAGACACATAACAAAGATTTTCCCCGAATCACATTAAGATATAATTACTTCCACAAGGAAATCATTAGTTAACTAGTAGAGGATTAACCTGAATTAAAATCAAGATACCAAGATATACTGATATACCATTGTACTTGCTCAGTCAAGAACTTAAATTACCATATACCTACTGGCAACTGCCAGAAACTACAAAAATAACATATGTAATCGGTTATGGTATGACCATGATGAAGATATTGAATGACGAAATCTTAGATCCCAAATCAATCAAACCCTATCTGCTACCCATGCTAATCACAAGAAACTTTTACTTAGAAATTACCAGAGATATATAAGTTCCTATTTTGTATATAATACTCAAGATCAGAAACCATCACCCTCTAATTGTTGAAGCTCTGTAAGCAGAAAGAGTTTCATCTCAACAGAAACTTCACATCATCTAAAAATTAAGTAAGACCTTTTTAATGCCAGAGTTCTCATATATGATGGTCAACTTTACCTGCTAACTCCTGCCAGTGGCGCAATACCATAAATAGAGTCAATCCTGCCAAACACCAGGAAGCCCAAAAACTGAGGGAGCATAATACAAGAATGTTGCCGACCACCATCTGTAGTTCATGACAGCAACATATATGAGAACACAGTTTGCATAATACCCTGCGTAGAAGAGAACAAATACAAGTATAGTACTGCATACCATTGAACTAGCCGCATATTTGAAATCTGAAACACCATAGTGGAGACCATCGAAAAGGGTTAAATGGCATTTTCATCACTCAACTGACCATCGAAAAGGGTTAACTGGCATATTTGAAATCTGAAACACCATAATGCATTTATAGGTTGACTGGCACTGACAAACTGTATCAAAAATAAGATAATTAGAAGAACTCTAATATTCCAATTCAATATCTATACTATACTATTATAAGCGAAATAAGGTATATTTGGTTGTCGGTTTGGTACACTTTTTTGGTATACTCAATAACAACTGTTAAATTTTAAGATAAATAAATGAGAACCGTTGGATCTAATACTAAAAGAGTATCCCTTTTATAATATTTAAAATACTTTTATAGGTTCCAAGTTCGAATCTCACCAACAACATATCTCTATTAAACATATATATTATTTTATAAACTACTCTCACGAGTTTAAGATTCAATTCCCGTCAACAACATATTATTAATTAAAATACTATCGTTAAAGATACTATCAAACATGTATTATAATATTTTATTATCTTCTATAATTTACTTTCCTACTAATTAAAAAAAAATATATGAAAATATGGGTAATAAAACAAAAAATATTAAAATAAACATCCGTGCATCACATGAGTAATAAGCTATATAGTAAAAAATTACACAAAATCTGGAAAACAGTTACGCTATAGAAAATTTTGTATAAAAATCGAAAAAAGGTCAACATGATTAGATAAATTTCACTTCTTTTAAATAAAAGTTTAAAAAATAATTTTTATGTAATATTTATATATCTACGTATGTATTTTAAGATAACAATTCAAAATAAATAATTACGATAATATTTATATACATGAGATTTATAAAGTTAAAAAATTATTTTAATAATAAAAATATATATACAACTTAAACTTTAACAATAAAATATAATTAAAAAATTTACAAGCACTGTGCATCGCACGGGTTATAGGCGGTATATATAAAGGAAGGAAGCACTTACCAATACCCTGGTTCTCACAATCGCCAATACTTCTGCATCTTTGGTAAACAAGGTAGCTACAGAACTAAAAGATACCCCCAAAATCAAAGTCAATAACACACCTGTACCAAATCCTAACTGCAGAAAAGGAACACAATCAAAATCAAATAAAGAGAACTGTGTAACCAGATGTAAAACCTAGGCAGTAGGCATTGAGAAGTCAATGGCACTAGGAACTGTCATAGAAGTACATGACAATTATAGAACCTGCTATACCTTCAACACAGAGTATGTGACTTCCTTTACAGCATTATAATCACCTTTTGAAGCTGAACCAGAAATTAAGGCCTGCGGAAAACTTAGCCAGTGAGTTGAAGAATATCTCTAGAGGGCACTTTTGAGAAAAAAGATCAGCATATACTTTAAATCTTAGTAGACAACTGACTGCTACACCTATGGTATTATCCAAAGAACATCCACGAATACAAACATGAATTAAAGAACAAGCTTAAGTGGGGTTAATCTAGTGAAAGTTCCCTCCAAGGAATAGATTTGACCGTTGATGTCAACAATCCACAAAACCCCAGATCTCAAATAAAATTTAGTTTACACTGGCTCAACAGGTGTTTGTGTATATGGGGCACCGTGTGCACCCGTGATTGGAACACCATTTAGGTAACACAAGTCGGATAATGTTAACTGGAACAATAATATAGATGAGAACAAGCTCATAATAACTCCAGAAGAAATAAGTTACCTGACCAGATGCAGCAAGCCAGCAAGTGCATCCGTCATAAGAGATACAGCTAACCAAACTTGTATACATATTTGATGAGCAGCCATTGCAAGTGAACCTTGACGAGTAGCCATAGATGTCCCAGTTGTCATAGTTATGAGGACTGCAAGAGTTCTCCCAAGCAAAAAACCACCTAGCATTTGCCAAATGATTACGAATAGAAATTTAATATAGATGGCACACAACAACATATGGACTATGGAGATATAGCATAACACGCAACTGGATGAAATACACAAGGGAAAAATTCCGCAAATAACCCACATGGGCATATACTAGGAAGTAAAATGATTAGGTCAAATATTTGGTCCCACCTTCTAGCATCCAACATAACAGACATGCTTAAAAGTCGAAACTCACAATTTAAAATTGTAATTATACAAAACATCAACTCAACACTAACTGGATTTCAAATAGCCAGCAAATTGAAGTGATCCCAGTTTTGGTGGCAACAATACAGCTCTCTTACTGAGATTCCAGATCATTAGACATGTGACTAGATATCTGTTACAAATTTTATACACTATAAGCATTTGTCCATGGGATAAGTACTCTAATGAAGAAACTTATGGGGAAAGCACATACTGTGAAACAACAGTAGAAATGGCGGCTCCAGTTACACCCAGCTTAAAATAATACATAAGAATAGGTAACAAAAGGATAGTTGAAGAACTACCAATACCTGCACATTAATATGAAATTGGTCAGTGTTCCAATGTAGGAATATAGAACTGGTCACGTCTATCAATGTAATTCAGCATGCTATGCAGGAATATTCACCAGTGTCATTTGACAAATATACATCTTTCTTAACAGTGCCAAAAACTGGAACAAATTTCCTTAAAGCATCAAAGCTATGTTTGTTTTTATATGCCTGTGAACTTTGTGACCATCTGGGATGGATATATTTAGATGGTTCTAAGGTCTAACTTAATACTAAGAGCATTTACCAAAGATAATAGGTAACAAATTATGGGTGTATATAATTAACAGGGCTGTGACGGATTGCTATGGTTATGAAAACCGCGACATGACGTTCGACTTGCTACCGTGTGGAGAAGTAAACATCAGAGATGGTCCCCTTTTCTGTCTAGTATTTAAGTAAACAAAAAATGACATGCCTACACATATGACAGGAGTTTTAGTGTCCTTGAATCCACAAAATATGCCTTGAAGAGCCAAAGAAACAACTATGGCAGAAGCACCAATGGCTCTAAGAGATAGAAAACGCTGTGCTGGACCATGCATCGAGGAAGCCTGTCATCAAAGTATAATTAAGCAAATCATATTCACAATGTAGACAAAGAAAATTGAAGAGATATTCTTAAGAAATATGTACACAAAACTTTGTGATATGTTTGTCCCTAGGATAATTTATTTAGCCATCATATATTTATAATGATATTAGTATCCTGTTTAGATTGTTTAATTTGCTCGGATAGCATGACTGACTAGTTCAAAACATACCAGGTGGATTACCACACAATGAACAGAATGGCTACTGCAGAATAGTTACATATATGGAAAATGGATTAAGTTGCACTAAACAAAATCCGGAAATACAGTTGCAGCAGAAAAAAGTAAAGCTACGCTCGTATGTAACTAACTTGCATGGTGAAATAAGATGAATCAACCTCTATTAGATGGAAGATGGCATCAAATTTTTAATGATCCAAACTGACGTGCATGTGATTGATAAACAGATACATACATCCAAATTTGGAAAATAAGTTGTATATACAGGGAAACGAGGAATCAATTAAAAACTTCAGCACTTCAGGATGTAAAAAGCTCACCGATGATATACCCATCAAATTTAGAAAAACGCCAGATCCCAGCCACAGGGCCATAGCCTCAAATAAGCCTATGCCAACCGCTAATGTTAAAGCTGTTGACACAGACGACAACTGCTCTCTTTTAGTTACAGTGTCAAATTGTCTACCATTGTTTATTGCTTCATGGCCTTCCTCTGCATGGAAATATTGTAAGATGCAGTTGAAACTTGATAACCAGTCAAAGCATAAAACAAATAAGTGAAAAAACACATGCACCAGATGAAGCTGCAAACATTTAGTTTATTTCACCTGAAGTAGAGATTGAACGTGCATTATTTGAAATGTCTTCAGCCACAAAAGAAGTAGCAACACAAAGAAGAGGAATATTAAAAAGCTTTGAAACAATATTGAAGATTGATATGGACACACCAGCTGAAGCAAACTCCACAGGGCCTATGATAATACAAAAAAGCAAGAGCATCACATATCACAACAAACTCAAACAAACTGAAGAGAAGGAGATCAGATCCATGAGAAAGCCTTCAAATTTGATCAGAAAGAAGCTAATCATAGGAAAAGAAAGAAAGACGAGACTTAAACCATACCAAAAAAATACCCAGTATTTCCTACTCGTAAACATGGTCTGGAGTAAAGAAAACGATATATAATAAAAATTAAGATGTAACATTTTTGATAAGGTGAGATATGGAAAGCTTACAAAAGACACCAGCTTTTTTTTCAGAACAGATATTTGTAAAAAATCAAGTTATTTCTCTTCATCTTAAACAAAACTTGCAAATCATATCATCGAATTTCCAGATCCAACTTTTCCTAAATAGAGATGTTTCTGGTTCACAAACTAGGAACTGAGACAGCTAAAAACCTAGAGTGGAAGAGCCATCCTGATCAGAATGAAGAAAATGCTGCAACAATAGCTACTTCCATAACAATCAAGTGTAGCAGTCTATTTAGCAAAAAAAAAAATGTTTAGCAGCAGTCTAATATTTAACTTACATTACAGAAAGATACTACACCACTAACTATTTTCTTAGAAGGACCACGGAGATTACTGAAAATCAAACATCAGCGGAACATCAATAGAGAATAAAAAGCCAAAACTGAAGTCTCTCAGATAACCAACAAAAACATAGAAGACCAAAAGGCACAATAATTGAATAGAAGTCCCCCTAATCCCCGAGGACAAACTCAATATCACTACATGTATTACATTCAAAGCAAGAGAGAGAGAGAGAGAGAGAGAGAGAGAGAGAGAGAGAGAGAGAGAGAGAGAGAGAGCATAACTAATATTGGCAGTGAGCAATAAACTCATCTAAAACCTTAAGGTATTAGAGGGAGGCCTTATATGGATCTTATATTATATGTTAACACTCCCCCTCACTCGAAAGCCCATTTTTGGGTCGAGAGTGGATAACGGGTGCCCATCTTTGGGGCATAAATTTGCCTTCGTGTCCGAAATAAATTGTGAGAATATTGGGGGTCGCAGAGAGTCGAACGTGGGACCTCTGCGTGTATGAGCTCTGATACCATGTTAAGTAACCAACTCATCTAAAACCTTAAGGTGTTAGAGGGAGGCCTTATATGGATCTTATATTATATGTTAACAATTTATTTAGGAGAATCTTCACAAAAAATACTTGTTAAGAAATATGAATCCTATATTACCTAAGCGGCCAATAAAAGCTGTCTCCATAAGTTGTGCAAATGGATCAATAGCCTGCCCAAGAATTGCTGGCAAAGACAAAATGATAAGTTCACGTGTTACACCCTTGAAACTCGTTGGATTAGTAGCCTTTCCTGTCAACTTAGCATTAACTTTATCAAATGCAGCCGATGTAGAGATCCCATTCAACTTACTGTAGAAAAAAAGAACTAACGTTAACATCTGACAAAATCAAAGTACTTACTCCATAGTCCCATGCAGAATTTTGGAAATGAAAATTGCTAAAAGAAGGGCTATAGAAAAGAAAGGTATTATGTTCCCTGATTCGATGAGAGGTAACTATGACAACCTCAAGCTTTCTACAAAAGAAAAATTAAATGAGAGCGAATAATATCGTTTTCACTTAGTTTCTACCAAAGTTAGATGAATACCCTAAGCCTATGATGTTTCAGAAGCTAGTGGTAAACATCCAGGTCAACAAGAGGGTAAAAAACCATAAAGCTATAGGATGCACTGAAGTTAATAAGTTTTCCCATAAGAAAGAGTAAGATTGTTAACATGCAGTCATATCTAACCTTCTCATGAACAGACGACTTTGTTCTACATATCTGAACAGACGACTTCGTTCTATGTATCAGATTATTATACTAATGACAAATTGAAAAAAAAGATTCCTTTAACAAGAATTTTTAATGCAAATGGGAAGAACCATTAAAAAAATAGGATGTGTAAATTTTCTATAATAATTTCTGAAAACATAAACAACTAGTTACTCGCCTTTCAGAAAGACTGACACAAAAAGAATACATCTTTCTGAGAAGTAAAGTACGTAACACAATATTATAAAGTAAATTGTCAGTGGTCATACTGGACAGTGTCTTCTGAACTTAACGGCACAAACTCTTCTTCTACAAGAAAGCTATCTTCCATATCAGAAGTTTGCACACTAGAATCTGACCTCAACTTATTATTAACCTCGGAAAAAGGGTGCTTTCTTTGGTGCACAACGGGCAAGGGTGACAACATCCGTGTGTAGCTTGTGCATGATGAAGAACTGGCAACATCTGTATTTCTCAACCTCTTTCCTTCAATCAATGCATAAGACTTCTGAAATTGACTAGACTTCTGAGGTAAAAGTGACCTTCCAATATCTTTACTAGGACTAAGCTCTCTACTTCCCGTAAACAGTCCAGTAGAAGCCACACCACTAGATAATTGAGAAGTAGCCATTTCTACCAAAATTTTATTTTTTCCAGCAATCAAGTGGAAACACCCTAAAATATAAAAATCAAGTATGCAATGAAACATGTTAGAAATATACAAAGAAACCCTAGAAACAACAGATAGAAAGAACTCCAGGTATGCATAGATTAATATAAAAACATAAAATTTTACATTGACCTAATGAGAAAGACTACGACCGTGTTTAGAAGTTAGAGTTTTGAGAAAAAATTAGAGGATTGAACCAAATTAGAGATTAGATAAGATGAATCCTCTAATATTGGTGTTTGGTAGTTAACGGATTGAAATAGCAATTTGGACCCAATGCCCTAATTTTGAAAAAAATAATGCTACATACCCCGAAAACGATCCCAAAAATGATCCCAAATGCCACGTGGCATCGTTTTATTCGTGGGATTTGTGGATTCATATTAACACACGAGGGATCCATTTCATTAATGAAAAGATAACCAATTATATGATGACAATTCAGCATTCGGGAACAGTTTTGGGAACGCTTTTGGCAACTCTAACATTTCTCTTTTGAAAAAGCTACTTGGAGGAACTTTTTAAATCATAGGATTTTTTCTTGTGGTTAAAATACAAACAACTAATTCAAAAATAGTTTTGTTCAAAACAAATAACTCAATCAGCTAGTCAAAACTACTAATTCAATCCACTACAGGTAACCGTTAATTGACAAACAGGAAACATGGCCTAGAACTAGAACTTAAAACATAATACTAACAACTCAAGCAAGAAAACAAAATCATATATATAAATAATTAATACACGCACAGAGATTTTGACTTGATGCATAGCGGTATAACTAGGATTTAAAATAATCAAGTCTAACATGCTAAATAAAAAAATTACTGAATATTCAAAATTTACACTATTTTAAGGAAGAAATGAGACTTATAGAAGTCCTCCATGCTTTTTAAAAAAGCCGCGTGCGGAAAGCAGTTGATGGTTTCAATATCAAACCTCACCAAAAACAGTATTTTTATTATTTTTTTTTACATCAAAACATGCACATATCAAAAATATTACCAAACAGTCTTGACTTTTTTATAACATCACTTTTTTAACAAGCTTCGGCACTTTTTTTAACAGCACATCAATTTTTAACAGCAATCTCAAATAGAGCTAATACAAAAATTGACTGAATTTTCCGGGGGTTTTAGCATGGACAAGAGCCTTGGTGGAAGGGTGAAAGAAGCATAAGTGATGACAATGCAAAATGGAAACGTAACCGAAATAAAAAAGAGTGAGGGAAATATAAGTGATAAACAATTGTAAATATAAGCAAACAGACAGGAAGAACCTCAAATATAACAACACTGAGTCAGAGAGTGAGAGTGCGTCCGTGTACAAACCGCCGGCGCTTGGGGGTAACATATACCACTGTAAGCAAACTTGAATCAATCCTTGTGATCATACTTTGCCTCAAGTTTCTCTTTTTTTTTCTTTGCAATCTTTTGGAATAGAAACGTACGGTAGTTGTAAAAAATAACGTTTCTTTGAAAGCAAATATATACGTAATATGTAGTAAAGTTTTATGGAGTACTGTTTTAATTGGAGTACTTGGAGTACATATACGTTCTGCATTCATTCAAAATTTTGCAAATTTTATTATTTTGCAAAGCTTATTACGCGAATATCACTATTTCATCGAAAATATTGAAAATTTTGTATGTTTTGCTAACAAAATATTGCAAAACGAATTGTTCTGCGAAACACATTTGTGTTGCAAAACATATATGTTCCGATTGCAAAATATAAAGAATTTTCAAGATAAACATATTGCAAAACATACATAATTTTTAAGATTATCAATGAAATTATGATATTCATATAACAAGGTTTGCAAAATAATAAATTTTAAAATTTAGAATGTAGAACGTATATGTACTCCAATTAAAACAGTAGTCCATAGAACTTTACTCATATATATATATATTAAAAAAAAAACTTGACTGTTACTTATATCATGACACCTTTGTCTGTACAGTATCTCGCTACGTCATTTTGAACTTAAAAAAAAAAATCAAATAATTGCAAATAAGGATTTCCTAGACTGTTTTTACTTTTATATTTTGGGATTTCAGATATCATAGGTGTGATTTTTTGAAGCAGGCACTTGCTCATTATTCATCATAACTGATTCCCCTTGACCAGATCTCCTTTGATCCACTGAAATCCGAATAGCTAATAGTATGGGAGTTGACTGATGCATCAACACACCACTAGACTAAATAAAAAATAAAAAAATCTAACCACTTACATTCCGCAAGAAACCTTGATAAATTCAATCTTCAAAACAAGATAAGTATTTGATAGAAAAATATCCTTCATTACACTAACAAGTAAAATAAATATGATGCTATCCAGATGTTCTATTTTTCTTCCAAGCGGCGGAGCACCGATTCCGCAAAGCTTTTCTGCCTGCAAGTATGAGAAGATCATGAAGCTTAGGACACATTCAAATCTCTCTATAATCATTATACAAGAAAATTCAAGTACAAATAATGCAAGAATGTTCATTCTTCACAGATGCTGCCAACTGAGTCCAAATAATTAAGAATATGTAAATAACTATAGAATTTTATGAAATTTACTGACTAGAAACCATACTTCGAGTGTTTCAAGTACTGCAACTTGATAATTAGCGAATGTTTGTTATCAAGGTCAACATTGTTAAGATAATGCAGCTAAGAAAAGTTGAAGCAATACAAATTACGCAAAACATTATGTGCTGTTAAGGTGCCTACCTTGGAATTCTTTCACAACTTAATAGAAGAAGTGATCAAGACAAACTACACCACATATGCCATACTAGACCTTGACCTCTATTTCATCAATGATTTTCCCCACATGGGAATTCCAATTCATAGATTTTGTGTGCATAAACATGGAATTTTCATATTTCTATTCCATAGTACATGAGGCGTTTAATAATTTTAACCTTTACCACAACTATATACCATTAACTGTTGTCTACATGCGCTTTGCCCCTTTTCTATTTCGGCACTTGCACATTACCTTACGGCTTCCCCTCACTTTTATGATAATCAGATTTATACCAGCATGGAATCTTTGCATACATATAATCGTTACAGCTTCTTTCATTTCATATTATATGTAAATATGATCCACTCTTATATGTAGAGTGATTAGTTTATACGAGTTTGGTGTGTGTATGATGGAGAGAGCAAGTGAAAGAAAATGAGCCAAACTTCCTAATGCCAACTTACTTTTGTTCTCTATGTTTGGGGCTAGGTCGAGAATATTTCAAATATCCGTCCCAAGGAACCATCTTAAGGCCTGCACGCGTTGAAATGATATTCCTGACTCTGAAAGGGGCACAGATTTTTATATTTTTTTGATAAGTTAGGAGCACCAAATTAGGAACGACAATTAAGAATAGTAGAATACAAGTAAAAGGTATGTCGTATTTCCCAAAGACACTTGCACGCTACGTGATACTAATCTATATTACCTCTCCGCAAACTCAATGGGTGTCTCTCCAGGCTTCAGATTTTGGGGCTCCAGGTACCACACATCACAGACAACGGCCCATGATGTCATAAGCTGCAAGAGGTGCTTTGTAAAAGACTGCCTGCATTTATAATACACAGATACAAAATTACTCACTAAATTCTACTTGATGAATTCAGTGTTGTCAAAAAATGTTAAGCAACATAAAAATCAATAAATAATATGCAGATGCTCACTCAGCACTATAAGCTATGGTACTAGGAATAGAAGAATGACAATATGCTGTGGGGTGGCACCATTCACAATAACCAAGTTCCAGAAAATTAGACATGACAGTTGGGATATTTCAGCCAAAATTAGCAGATAATTTCCAAACCATAAGAGAATATCATACTACAAATAATATTTAAAAGTAACGGGAGAAAGTACTGCAAAGATTACGTAACAAAAAAAAGTGTGTGCTAGCAAAATATTAGTGCATATATAGGGAATATAGGAAAAGGATAACAAAAAAAAAATTAATAAAAAAACCGGAACCTAGTACTGAAAAGAAGCAGACCATTTAGCACTAGAAAGAAACAAAATCAAAGAACCAGACCTTAATAGAGCAAAAAGTAAAAGTAGCATGAATGAGCCGTGTGGTAATTTATAAACTTAATACAAAAACAAACACTTTTATAAAATGGTATATCCGGTCCATGATCAAAATTGGTTATATGATATTAAAAGAATCTTACTTTCTGCTATTCCAAAAGGCATCTACGAAGATTTTGTTGTACTTGATTGCTATCGGGCAAACGGTGCTGCCAAGTTCAAATGCACCCTAAGCATAAGCAAAATTGGTTAAAAATTATTAATACACTGTGATGACTGCAAAATAAATAAATAACAAGTAAAAAAATCAGAGAACTTGCCTTTTTAAACATAACACTGTAATGATTATTTACACAAGTTCCTTCAGGAAATATAAGGAGTGGGTTATTGTCTGCACCTTCCACATGTTCTCTTAATCTGAAAATTACAGATGCAGATATTATGAAGCATCTTATGTGATAGTGTGATACGATGTTTGATCAGTTAATTTTAAACATACTTTCTGGCTACAATTTCACGATCTTTCGCTTCTGTTCGGTTAAACCAGATACATCCAACACTTTCCAAAATGGTGCTCTGCAATAGTCCTGCACATAAACCAGTTTGAACATACAACTTTGAATCCAAAAACAAATTTTAAAACAACCAGTTTGTATTTACCCCCATTTTTCCGTCTGTCTCAAATAATCTTATTACACTTGGAAATAGCAATTTCACAAATTAATTAATTTTCTGAACTAGACCGGCCAAAGAGTAAGATTCAGGCACCGTCTTCATCACTTTATGACCTTAAAATAATTCAAGAAAGCAATAGAACCTCTCGTATATTTCAGGACAGGGGGAAACCTCACTATTGTTTTCTTGTTCCCTATTGTTCGAGTGTATTACTTAGTTGAACTACTTGCCACCTGATACATGTATATTCCAACTTGATATACATACACTGGCCATAGTAACTTACCAACCCAACCAGGATGCTTTTGCATAATAACAGCAAAAGCAGTCATCTGCTCTAAAATGATGAAATCAATCATTGATGTGTGATTGGCCACGAAAACCTGTTAACATCATTGACACGATTTTCAGATATTCCTTCAAACCTGAAAACCTAAGTTGGATGAGAGTATTAAAATGTCCATTAAATGAGAAGACAACTGAATGATAATCATTACCAAGACTGACCTGCTTTGGTCGAATGCTAGGTCGTGGACCATGGTACTTGACAACACCGGTCCAAGATGCAACAAAGAAACTGCAAATTAACTCTACCAGACTTCTCTGCAAAATATTAATAAAGGAAATACGAGTCAATTAAGCTTTTAAAACATTAAATCATTTTCTTCCAAATATTAAGGCACATAAGTAACAAAAAGATGGTACAATTCGTAAAAAAGTTTGAGGCAGCTGAGCAATTTTAGAAGCTGTTCTTGTGATATAGAACAAACCAAACTGTTGAAGGTTGAAATGATATCACCAAATTACACACCTCCAAGTTTTTCCTCAATTTCTCCTGCCCTTTCAATAGGAAATGCACAGAAAAGTAGGATGAAAGGAATATTATCCATCCTATGGTCAATACTAGAACCCTGCAGTTTAAAAAAGCTACATCAGATGGGCTATCAAGCAATAAATTTGACAAATTATGCAATATGGCCACTTAAGTGGAGGTTTATGTGTAGATACTTTCTGCATTTGTCGCGATACTCACAAATGCATCATTCCATTCTTTGCATCTCAGTATTTCAATCAATAAACTTGACTTTTCATATTAAAATTCTTAGCAAAGTTCAAACTATAAACTATTAACTAGATAGAGAGTGCAGAGAATATCAGATTACAGCGCAAATTCTAGGCTATAGTTATTATTTAGAAGCCATAAAAAACTAACCGAATTGGGAAAAGAATCCCATATCTGATGACCACCCCCAAACACCACATTGGGAATAAATATATATTCCAGTTCCAAGGTTCTGGAGGATTAGACTTGAAACATCTTGTAAAAGAGTCCTGCAGTTGCATCAAAAATTTCTTTAAAAAACATTTGCGGTCAGTTCACAATTTATTTTTCGTAGGACAGGAGTAGAGTACAAACAGATGAAGAGCAACTTCAAACAGCATAAGGTATTAAGGTACACATTTTACATATTAAAAAAATATTGAGAGAGAGAGAGTTTAAATGTTAAAAATAAGACCCTAGCTATGCTAAGGATGAACACCAGAAATTGTTCTGTATTAATATTCTGTGTTATTTTACAAGAGTTCTAATGAAGTCCTATATATAAACTATAATCTGCCTAACTCTTAACAATATACGTAAGCTATTACATCACAGTACCACTGTAGCAAGTAGACTTACTGTAGATCGTTGACAGTTAGCACACAATATTTGACACGCCCCCTCACTCGAAATCCCATCTTCGGATGAAAGACCTTTCTTGGGATTGAAGAGTGGACACTAGTAGCCCTTGAGCTTAATCTGAGCAACCAACTATACCCATTTTTAGGATCGACCGATCTTGAGTTTATTGAGTCTTTTGGGATACCGGGACTCAAACTTGCGACCACACGGTATATTTTAGGTCATGTCAAAAGCATAAAAAGGTGCTGCTTTTCAGCACAACGGTGGATGACCACCAATCAGTCCTTGAACTTGATTATTTTGAAGGAACTGAGACTCGACTTTGTGATCACTCAGTATTAATAAGATATAGCAGTGAACTGTGTGTATGTCTGTATACATACTACTACTTCTGTTGCTTTGTCGTCGTGGCAGTGAACTGTGTGTACATCTGTATATACACTACTTCTGCTGCTTGCTTTTCCATTTGTGACAGTGAACTGTGTGTACATCTTTATATACACTACTTCTGCTGCTTCGTCGGAATAACGCCCCCTGAACTATTTAATTTGCAGCATCGTAATAAATTGGAGAGATATCGTAATATCAACAACACTTAAATACTACACAATTAAATCTATAACCTGGGGCAAACTCCTAAAACCAAAGTGATGCATTTTTAAAAGATCCCGATTTTTTTTTAATATTAACACTACTTTCCCTTAAGAAAATAAATGTAAATTTTTTTTTTATCGGATCTAAAATCATAAAATCACTGATTTTTTTTTTATCCTTCCTTTTTTTTCTTTTCTTTTGTTTTTCTTTTCCTCTTTTTTTACTGCAACCAGCCTCGTGGTCGACAACATTTTTTTTTTGGTCGACAACATTTTTTTTCTGGTCGACAACATTTTTTTTTTTTTGGTAGACAACATTTTTCCTTTTCACAAGGCATCTTCCTTTTTTTTTAGTGGATATGCTTTTGCTTTAGCTTTTTTGTTTTTCTCTTTTGCTTTTTTATCTCCACCCTTACAGCTTCTTTCCTGTAAGTATTTTTTGTTTTGCTTTCTTTTGCTTTAGCATCCTTTTTTTTTTTAGCATCTCCACGACTCCACCCCTTTTTTCCTTACACCTTTTTATTCTTTTGCTCTTCCTCTTTCTCTTCTTCTGTTTCTTTGACTCTCTTCTTCACCCTTCTCTCTTCATCTGCTCCACCCTTTGTTTCTACTGCTTCCTTGTTTTCCCAGTAAACATCAGTTGCAATTAAGTTCCCCGTGCTTGTTTATTTTTTTTTTCAGAAAAAAACACATGTATATACGTATATATACATACAATTTTTTATCAGAAAAATAAAACTTCACATAACTGAAAAGTGCTACCACGGTTGGAATCGGAATAACAAGACAAACAAGAAGTTCTTCTGCGAGATGGCCGGAAACTGACTGGAAGGGGCCCCACGCGCCGACGCGTGGCGCGCGTGGTGGCGGGCGTGTGGGAAGGCCTTTTTCAGATCGGAAAATTTCTGGGAGCTCCTCTTTCAGTGCTCTTCTCAGTGGTATATTTGCTTTTCTGTTTTGATAACTTTCGAATTTTGACAGTTGGTTTTTTCTGGATTTTTTTTCTTTCTCTTCTGCAACTTTGATTTCTGTTTCTGGTCTAGAACTATACCCTCTCTGATACCATGTTAAAAATAAGACCCTAGCTATGCTAAGGAATGAACACCAGAAATTGTTCTGTATTAATATTCTGTGTTATTTTACAAGAGTTCTAATGAAGTCCTATATATAAACTATAATCTGCCTAACTCTTAACAATATACGTAAGCTATTACATCACAGTACCACTGTAGCAAGTAGACTTACTGTAGATCGTTGACACTTAGCACACAATATTTGACATTAAATTTTTTGCTGACTTGGACACAGAAGTATGTACTCTCTCCGCCCCATCCATTTCTTTACATTTTTTTTTTCACTGCTTGGCACGCATTTTAAGGCTCCTCTATAATATAGTTTCATAACTTATTTTTAAAATTTTCTTTTTCTGAATAAAAATTTAAATATTATTTTTTAATTCAGAAAAAGAAAATTTTAAAAAAAAGTTATGGAACTATAGTTTATAGGAGCCTTAAAATGCGTGCCGAGCGCACCCCTCCCAATGTAAACTATTGGGAGGGACAGAGGGAGTAGTATATATCCTTGCATAGTGCAACTAAGCTTAAAATTTTGGGGATGTTTAATAAGGTTAAAAGAGAGTTGCTTATATTAAGTCACACTTCGAGGTGAGTACTATGGTTATGAGGAACAACTTACATCTACGGACCTATGCTCTTGGGTCTGAAGTCTGTATCCCTCATATGCTAATTAATTATAGAAGTCAGGATTATGTAGGTTTTGTTGGGGGAGGGGCCTACATTTAAACCTAAATATTTGTGTAGACTTCCTTTAGGAATGAGCACATGGAATCCTTCTAGTGGGGAACAACTGTAAATGCTTACTAATACCCCCATAGGCTGAGGAGAAAAAGGAGGAATCCGCCCGAGGTGGGGTTCGCTAGTGTCACCATTACCTATTGAGAAGCGTAACGTAAAATGTAAATCTGATTCTTATGAAAGCACTTTGCTTCTCTTTCATGACTTAAATAATTACAGACTTTATCAGTGAGATAAACTTTCAGAATGCCACTATTACAGCAGTCTTCTCTGATTACTTAAGGATATTAATGCCAAGTATCTTCTATACTTAACCTAAGTATAGTTTACCTATAGGATGTGTCATTGACTTTGATATCAATTCTCACTTATCTGCATGTGTGGTCTATACTGTATCCCTAAATAGCAATTGATATATAAATGGTAATTTTCACCAGCAAACTGATCATAGTATTTAAATAACTGTCTATGACATTCTCTTAAACTTGCCAGAGCACTCCTAGTGTTGGGGCATCCTATTAATTCTACTGAATCAAGAATATATATATAAGACAAAGTCTCGCACAACAAAATTACCACAACAACCCATGATAGGATAGAGTAAAGTTTCGGTCTAGAATAGAGTAAGCAAGATCGTTTATTGCTATAAACTTGGCAATCTTGTAGTTGGCATGAACCCATGATAGGAGTAACAAAAATGTGTGTGTGGATAAAGAAAAATCATCTTAATCAAAGGGAACTCAGTAATTATATCCAGTAGGTGCTTATTTGGGAAAAAATTAATAAAAATCGTATTTTGTAAACTATAATTGAAATTTAAAAATTTAGGACAAAATTATAGCTTTAATAAAATGTGAAAATGTGTCAACGTGATACATAAGTTTATACATCAGTTGACAGTTAAGCTTGACATATAAAAATATATAAATAGTTCTACTTCAAATTTATTACTACTAAAAAGATTACAAGGAAAGAATATATAGCTCTAACAAGATTTAAATCCACATCAACCCTATGTGACAATTTCAATTATTGAACTATGAGTTGGGAGTTGTGACATAATATAAAAATAAGCCTGATAAACATTTTTTGATAAAAAAAATCCAAATTCCTGCGGGTACCCTGCCACTGATCTCAATAAATCTTGACACGACGCATCAAGAGACGTGGAAGAGAATGGCATACTAGCTGATCCTACACCAGTAAACCACCATACAGTGTCGCGGGTAATTTTAGTGAAGTAGGGGGTTTTTGATCATTAAAGTGAGACTTGATGGAACCGGAAAAAGTAACTAGTTTGAGAGTATATCTAGTGAAATATATACAAAAAACAACAATATGTAGGTTCATATATAATGAAGAATAGTTTAGCACACAAATACTGAATATTAAGCATATGACTAGATACATACATCGATAATAGCTCCAGCAGCCTCAGTTAGAGTAGGTGAAATGTCAAGCAAATCGCGGCTGCAAATCACATACACAAACATAATGATAACTATTAATAAAAATAAACATTGAGAATTAAAAATTATACAAGTGAATTAGTTAGAGAGAGTGAAGGAGGGAGGGAGAGAGAGGGGGGGAGGGAGAGAGAGGGGGGGAGGAAGAGAGAGAGAGAGAGAGAGAGAGAGAGAGAGAGAGAGAGAGAGAGAGAGAGAGAGAGAGAGAGAGCGCTAAAGAGAGAAAGCTAAAGAAAGAGATGTAAAATACATACAGGTGAAGAAGGTGAGTTGGGGAAGTAGGGGAAGTGAGTGTATCAGTAGGAAGATAATCTTCAATGTTAGGGCGATCCAACTCCAATTCCGAGCTCGACGACTTCATCCCTCTACCGTCGATTTGGACTTGTGAGTTGATTCGATTATGATGATATGTATTACTATTTACTACTGTGGTGCGGTGTGCAATCATTCACTCACCTTATGGTCTAAATCGTCAGGCTTTACGCACTCCGATGCAATCATCTATGCCACACTTGACTTCACGTGTGTGATCCCACAAGCCTCGCCAATCAAGCCCATGGACCAATTACCAACTACACAATACAGTACCATCTATTATTTGTATTTGTATTTGTTGGCCCAACACTCTCCTTCTTATCTCGCCCAAAAACACTCAAACAACTCGTTTGTTTGGGCTGCCTTACAATTTGACTACTTATACTAAAAAATATGTTCGTTTGTGTTTCCTTAGAAGGTACGATAGTCAATGGAATTAAACTCAATCAATTAATAAGATTCATATAAATATCATTATTTTTAAATCCATCCATCCATCCATTATATATACTCGTTTTTGCTCAACTGAGAATCTATTATTTTGATGAGATATGATATTTAATATCATCCCTTCATTTTAATCTAATCTAATGGTCCTGTTAGTTGCACCCACACTAATAACCTACACCCTCATACACACTAACCTCACCCCTGATGACGTCATAAATATAATTTTTTAAAAAAAGTAAAAAAATTGATAAAAAAATCTCGGGAAAAAATATGACGTCACACTGGTGATTTTTTTACAAACTCTGGTGATCTTTGTTGAATTCTGATGATTTTTAAAGAAATTTGGTGATTTTTGTTGAATTCTGATGATTTTTTACGAAATTTGGTGATTTTTGTTGAATTCTGGTATTTTTTACGAAATCTGATAAAACACGAAAATCTATTCAAAAACTACCAATTTATTCTCCTTCCTTACTATGAATATTATTACATAATTTATAAAAATTCTACCACATAATATAATAAGATCACTATAATAGGTAGTCTGTATATTAGACAACATTCATTAATAATTTATACCACAATAAATTTATTAACCTTAGGGATTCAATAATTAACCTTTGGGATTCAACATTTCCATTTTTTGGGTTTTAGAAATATTCGGAACGATGAATAAACCGTATGCGAACTTAGGGTTTAGGGTTGTAAAACAATCCTAAACCCTAGATCCTAAACCCTAACTTATCTTGATTATTAAACGCGTTAGCGTTTAAAAATCAGGCCGCCGAATTCAATTTTTTAATTAAAATTTTTAAATTTTATTTGTATTCCCTTGTAATTTCAACGGTTAACCTTTCGGGTCCAACAGTTCCATTTTGGGTTTAGAAATATTCGAAACAAAGAATAAACTGTGTACGAACTTAGGGTTTAGGGTTGTTTACAACCATAAACCCCAGACCCTAAACCCTAACTTATCCTGATTTTTAAACGCGTTAGTGTTTAAAAATCAGGCCGTCTGGTTCAATTTTTAATTAAAATTTTTAAATTTTATATGTATTCCCTCGGGATTTTAACGGTTAACCTTTGGGGTTCAACGTTTCCATTTTGGGTTTTAGAAATATTCGGAACGACGAATGAACCGTATATATTTAGGAGAAAAAAGAAAAAAAAACGCTATAAAAAATCACCAGATTTTGGGAAAAAACAACAGAATTCAAAAAACAAAATCACCAGATTTCGTAAAAAAATCACCAGATTTCGTAAAAAAAATCACTAGTATGACGTCAGCATGACGTCAGAATTTTTTTCCCTAGTTTTTTTTCAAAAAAAAAATTTCAGAAAAAAATTTTAAAAAAAAATTATATTGATGACATCATCATGACGTGGGTTCTTATAATTCTTATAATAAGAGGGTTCTCAATGGAGCAAGACTCTATATATACTAGTTTATAATCCGTGCAAAGCACATGTTACTTTTAAATACTTTTAAAATTATATGATTAAATAAAATAGAGTATAATAATTTATTATGGATATAATTTAACTTTGTAATATTAATTAATAAAATTATTAGTAATAATAATAGTTATTTAATAAATGATATGTATTGATTAGAACTAATAATATAAAATCTTAATGTAAATTTGTTGTTGACGGGATTCGAACCTTGGATCTTTAGAAGAGAAATTTAAATAGAGAATATTCCTTATTATTAGATCTAACGGCTATCATCTATTTACTAAATATCTAACGGTCACTATTCTTTCTTATCATACAATAGTATAGATATAGATTATATGTTAACAAGGCTTTCCATGCCTTTTAGTAATTTACTAAAATACCCCCAAATTTTATAAATATATTAAAAATATTGTTGTTGCCATGGATTGAACCTATGACCTTGTACTAGGAATCAATTTTATGGTCACACCAGGACCATCATGCTAGAAGTCTCCTTCATGAAAATTTGAAACTCATCCACTAGATTCTTAAGTAGCTCTTAATTTTACATTTTATTTGACATTTATTTTAGAAATAATTTCAAAGAAAATAAAAAAAATAATGTCTCTTTTCATTTATCATTACATATATTATAGGTCAAAATGCTCTTGCAAGTCAATTTAGTAATTTATTAATATACCCCTCTTTATGTTAATGTTAAAAAAATATTTTTACTATGAATAGATTTTATAATCTCTCCTATTATACAAACGACTTAAATGTATGCACGTAACTAGTACACCATATAAATTTTCGATACCTACTTAGAAATTATTTACTACATATTCAAAGAACCTGCTTCCTATATTTCCTTAATATTTTTTTAATTTATGCATGATAAAATTATCAAAAAAAATATTTCCATCTCATTTAATTATTATTATTATTATTATTATTATTATTATTATTATTATTATTATTATTATTATTATTATGGGTCTTGCTCAAATGAGAACCCTCAATATGGTGAGATATGAGATCTAATCATAGCCACATATTTTTTATATCTAAATTAAATCCTAGCCCCACAATTAATATTCAAAATTTTATTTTTTTTTATTATTTATTTAATTCAACATCATCTTCCACAATCATTTCTTACCTACTCCGGTCACCATTTCCGGTCACCATCTCCGGCGACCAACTCCGGCCAACCCATAAAATCACCACCGGTAAACAGAAAATCGCCGCACTACCACCACCTCCGGCCACCACGCCGCCACCACCAACAAAAATCACCGCCTGTAAACAGAAAATCACCACACTCCGCCACCTCCGGCCACCGCACTGCCGCCACCACCAACAAAAATCACCACCAAATAACGAAAATCACCACAACCAAAACCATTACAAACCACCCCATCTCCACCACCTCCGGCCACCACCAAAAATCACCAACAATAAATCGAAAATCACCGCAAAATCAAGCATCAGGTGAAGTTCCATTTTCCGTAGCATCCATACTATGGCAAGATTTAGCAAATACGTGTTGAAAGATTTAACAGAAAATGATTTTATCTATCCAACGCACGAAAATGAATACATTTTCAAAGGCTCTGAGCTTCTAGAACCTTCTAAACCCGATGAATCAGTAAATTCCACATCTTAACAACCAGAATTTACTAAATAAGCTGATGATTCTAACGATTCACCGATAATTACTCGCCGAAAAAATCAATCTTGGAGCTCAATTAATTTACAAGCATACGAAGTACTCTATAAGGCCGAGTCGAGTGGCAAGTTATCGAGTCAAGCCGCCAACGCATTGACTCAGGCCGAGGAAAAAAGACGTTGTCGGAAAAGACTGATGGGGGCAGGGGTAGGTGGGAGATGTTAAAATGGGAGGGGGGAGAGAAATGATTTAGGGGCAGGTGGGTGTATGTGTGTATGCACTGTGATGCGTGTGTATGGTTCTCTGTGTGTTTAATTTGTATGGTCGAGATTTAAAATGATTTAAAAAAATTGTGGGGTTAAGATTAGATCTCAGTTCTCACAATAATAGGGGGTTCTTACCTGAGCAAAACCCTTATTATTATTATATTTTCATGAAATTTTAAAACTATAAAGTATTTTTTTTGTATTATGTATGTGATACGAAAATACGACACAAATTCACATTGTACACGAAATGACATAAATTCAAAATTTGATTTCTGGTACATGTATAATAGTTTTTTTTTTGTGAAATCATAAATTATAATATTTATTCATGTTTGTTATGCTCATGACAAACACAGAATAAATTCACTTGGTACACGTATGGATCAGCATTTCACCCATCCCGCCTGATCCCGATCCGATCCCCTTCCCATTTGGGTTGGGGATTCGGGAAATTTTTCTGTTTCAGTATGGAAAATAGGGAATATTATAAAATAGAAATTCGGGGGATGAGAAATGGATCGGGGATTAAGGTATCCCGACCCGATCCCCAATTCACGTTCCCGACCGATTATCGGGGATTAAGGAAATTTTATATTTACTAGATTATTAACGATAAATATAATTTAAAAATTCAAATTTTGATAAATTTAAAATTTCTCAAAAAAATGAGAAAATAAAATTTAATTTTAATAATTTTAATTATATCTTTCATCTTTTATTATAAAAAAATTTAATTTGAATCGCTATTTATTATAAAAAATTACCATTAGATTTACTTAGTTGTTTTGAACCAAGCTTTCTGCAAAAAAACTGTTGTTGGGGTTTACAACATAAATACCAAACGGACCCTTAATATGATTAATACTAGGTACAATATATATCTATATAAAAATAATTAGAATTAGCTGATATATTAAATTTGGACTCTATATGAGTTATCGATTAAATAAATGAATAAAATGCATAATTAAATTATAATGTAGTATTATAAACAAGATTATATATACTAAACAAAGATGTTAAATTATATATGACTGCCCAATATATGACTACCCATAACATAATGATCGATTAGTGATATTTTAAGACTGTATAAAAATAAATATTTTTTTAACTATAGCGCGTTATAGTTTGTATGGATACATCATACGTTTTATTTAATTTTTCCTAATATTAAAATGAGAAAAATGGGCCTGAGGTTGTCCTCAGGGATTTCTCCTGAGGTTATAACAAATAGCCTTTAGAATAAATGGCCCCGCAGGGGCATCTTCGTAAATATTAATTTTTTTTATTAGTAAATTTACCTAAATGCCCTAAAATTTGTATTAAAAAGCTTTTAACCTCAGGGTTTTCTCCTGAGGTCATCCTCAGGCACTTGATTCTCTATTAAAATAATTTTTGTCGTTGCTGCCAAAATACATCTCTTACCATATATGCAATGATCCACCTATCTCCACTTGCTGGTTTAATATTGCTAATGGAAACAAATTAAATAGCATATCATTATCGTAATAACCTTTTAAAAATTACTGCTAAAAATAGACTAAACGACACATTATTGTTGTAATAGTACTTGGCCGCTAATGAGTAACTTTAATGTATCATTATTATCGGTCATTCATCTTACATTCAATTAGAAATATGATATATGCCTAGGTCGGTCCTAAGAAATTGAAATTTCCAAGTGAATTTGAAATTTGTACGTAACTATAAATTAAAATCACATACATGCGATTTATTTTTCGGCATTCCTAATATCTTAAACTATTTTTGGGGCTACCTTGAATAAAATATGCCCCAAATATCATTTTTTGTGCCTCCATGTACTTTTAAATTTTTATACTTATTCGAAAAGATGTGCCCCTAAATTACATCATCTTCTCGGTGCTCCATTGCATGAGCGGCTTAATCTCAAGATTGGCTATGTGTTAGTCACAGAGGCATGCCTATTTACATCTAATAACAAGCCTAATTGTCTGTAATGCTTTGCATTACTTACATGACCTCTTAACTGAGGGAACCTCTAGTTGTAGAGTTTCTATTTGTTTTGTACTTGTAATAGGCATCAAATCCTAGTTGTGTAATTGTACTTATATAGTCAAGAATAATGCTTGAAAGAAGTTCCAAGGTTCATGCCTCAAGAAAGAAGATAAAGTCTATCAAATAATCACAGTTGGGATTTGAAGAAATGAAGAATTTGCCTAAGTAACAATTCGAGAAGTACATTTGTCTATTCGAGAAGTCTAGCGTTCGAGAAGTCAGAGATTCGATATCTGAGAAGACACTGTTCGATATCTCTGAATGAACTATTCGATATCTCAGAGATTCGACATGTCTAAATGCTCTATTCGAGAACTCAAGAAGTCAACAAGTCAAAGTGGTATTCGAGTTCTCAAAGAGTCAACAAGTCAAAGTTCCATTCGATATCTCAAGGACTCTGAATGAACTATTCGATATCTCAGGGATTCGACAAGTCAAGTGTTCTATTCGATAACTCAAGGAACCCTGGAGAAAAGTACTATTCGAGAAGTGATTCGATATGTCAATCATACAGTATTCGAGAACTCAGTGTTATCTAATCCTAGTTCTCGAATCAATCACTTAACCACTTCTCAAATACATTCTTGGAGACAAAATACTGAAGAAATTGTACAAGTCTGAAACCTGCAACAAGCCAATGCACTTTATGGACCACAATCTGTAACGTGCTCTGGTAAGCCTACAAGGAAGCTTAGAGAGATATACAAGAGACAAAGAGCTAAAGAAGTGGATCTGAACAGAACTTTGCAAAGTCAAATCTGTAGCAGTTTGGATGCTTACTAAAAAAGGATAGACATACAAGAAAGTAATTATCCTGTAACCTTATTTGAAGTAACTGAGTTGTATTCGTGTTCTATAAGAATACAATCTCACTTCTTTAGTTGATGAATTTTTTCATACACACTAAAAGATATATCTCTCTGAGAAAAACGAAGCTGAGAATACTATCATTTGTATTCATAGATTGTAGCAACCTTTATCTAATAATATATTAGATTAAAGTGATATTTTGTCTTGTGTTATTCTTTATCCACACCTACAAATTTGCACACACACAAACACTTATCTGCTACACAGATTCAAGAACAAGAAAAGTTCAAGAATCCATTCACCCCCCTGTATTCTTTTACTGTATTCAATACTCAACAAGTGGTATCAGAGCGGGCTGTTTATTCAAAAACAGAAAAACGATCATGAGTTCGAATACACCAAAGACCACAGGAACGGTGAAAGTCCCTAAGTTTGATAAAGAAAATTACAACCTCTGGAAGATAAAAATGATGTTGTTCATCAAAGCCTCTCATCCCTTGTATCCTGAGATTCTCAAGAATGGTCCCTTTGTTCCATAACAAGAAATACCTGAAAAGATTGTTGGAACCACAACCATTCCAAGATCTTATGTGGCCAAGGAACCATCCAAATGGACAGAATCAGAAAAGGAGATGGTTGCTCTTGACAGTCACCTAATGTTGCTAATTATTGATTTCATGGATATGTCAATGTTTGCAAACATTGCATCGTGTACATCTGCCAAAGAAATGTGGGATCACATTGAGGTGTTATGTGAAGGGACTGATGAGGTTAAGGAAAACAAGAAACATATACTTGTCACACAGTATGAAGCTTTTATGGCACATCCCAAGGAAAGCATCACTGAGATGTTTGAGAGATTTCACAAGCTAGTTACTGAGTTGCAGATGAATGGCAAGGTTTACAGCACAAAGGAGTTGAACATGAAGTTTCTACTATCTTCACCAAACCACCTAGAGCAGAGGGTCATTTCTCTAAGGGAAAGAGATTTGAACAAAATCACATATGATGTGCTCTATGGGGTTTTAAAAACTCATAAGCTCGAGTTGCTTCAGAAAAGGGCTATCCAAGCCAACCAAGGTAGAATGATAAACACATCATGTGCCTTGATTGTCAACAAATCTATTCAAGACCTAGAAGCATCTACAAGTCAGCTAAGGATAGAGGAGATAGTAGATGATGAAGAAACTGAAGCTGAGGTAAGTGAACCTGTTGAGGAGAAGGAGGAAGAAGAGTTCTATACTCTTGAAGAACTAGATGGAATGGAAAACACTTCATATGCTTTCATGGCCAGAAAATTTCCGAACATCAGATTCAAGAGGAACCAACCCTTCAAACCTAAAACCCAAAACCATTCATTCAACAAGAGCAAGGCACATGTGAAAGCAAACAAGAATAAATTTAAAACCAGCCATGTGGATAGGTCATTTGTAAGGTGTTATAGATGCAATGACCTAGGGCATTTTACCAATGAATGCAAGAAGCCTAAAAAGAAGGATAAGGAGTTTCTAGAGCTTGAAGCTAAGTATGAGGCCCTTCTGAAAAAGCAGACACAAGGTAAGGCCTACATAGCTGAAGGGAAATGTTGGGATGATTCTGATAGTGATGGAGAAGAGCAAGAATTTTGTAACTATGCCTTGATGGCCAATTCCAAGGATGACATATCTTCATCAGACCCTCAGGTACCATCTCTCACTACCATTGACATGTCTGTTTCTGAGTACAAATGCATGATTGAACAACTATCTGTTGAAATGTTTAATATTCATACTAGTATGACTGTTGCTAATGAGAAAATTGCTAAACTGTCTACTAGAAATGAAATGTTAATCAGAAAGAATGAGGAACTTGAGCTAACTGCTATGCAAGTAGAAAACCTTAAGAAAGAAGTTGAATATCTGCAGAATAAGGTTCTATATACTAGTCAAATGGAAAAGGCTCTTAGGGATGAACTAGCTGAAAATGAATTCAAACTGAAGACCTTTAAGAATTAATCTGGTCTAGTGCAATCCTATTGTGAGAAAATTCAAGCAAAACCCAAGGCTGCTATTGGACTTGACTATGACACTCTTAAACAAAGGAAAGGCTATGCTGTCATTGAAGATGACATAGTTGTTCAGGAGGGAGTGCCTCACATTTTGAAAAAGGCTGAGACTCCAATCTTTAAAGAATCAATATTTGAAATTGATGAGGATGCCTTACTCATCAAGCAAATGTTGAATGATGAGGATGAAGCACAATCATGTGAACAACAAGCATCCTCTAAGTGTGAGAGTGTCAAGCCAAAAGCCAAGGAGCCAGTAGGTGATAGGTCTAGACCTAAGAAGTTTGTTAAGTTCGTTTCAGCTGGGAAGAATGAATCTGAGAAGAAAGTGAAAGAAGAAACAAAACAGAAATGGCAAGCTAAGGATTAACAAAGATAACAACTATGCTTATATGCCTAATGCCCCTAGGAAAACTTGTCAAAATTGTTTCAGTACCAATCATTTAACTCATGCATGCAAGAAACCTGTTGGTAGTGTGCCCAAACCTTTCTATGATTGTTCTGTGCCTTTAAGACACAGAGATGCTCCATTTTGTGATAAATTTGACTGTATGCCATGTAACATGAATGTTATGACTAGTTGTTTCAATTTGAGAAGGCAGTTCATTGATGGTTGTATCAGTCACAATTCTCACACACACTACACAAGGTCAAAGTCTTCAAGTCCTCCTAGAGCTAGGAAGGTACCTCTGTCACCTAAGTCTGAAACCTCAGGTTCTAAGACTTCTAACAGTGACAAGAAGACTAACACCAAGAAAGTTGATAAGCATGTTGTTTATGATAAAACTGTTTCTAAGTCACATGGACCCAAACTTGTTTGGGCATCAAAGGAGAAGTAATACCTTTGTGTTTGCAGGGCAAAGAAAGTGAAAAGAAGGTCATGTGGATTTTGGACAGTGGATGCTCAAATCACATGACTGGTGATATGGCCCTGCTATCACAGTATGAGGAGAAGGCTGACCCAATGGTTGCTTTTGGAGATGACAACATGGGTAACACATTGGGATATGGCAAGTTGAAAGTTGGTAATGTCATTTGTTAAATATAATTGATGTAAGTATTAATCAGTGTTTAAGTGTTACAGTGAATAATCAGAGTTTAGCTGGAAGCAGTCAGAGTTTGGTTAAACACTGACGGATGGAAGCGCAACAGAGTTTGTTAAACTCTGTCTGGCGGAAGCGTCTACTTGTCAACATTGTTTGAAGCTTAATTGAAGATAAATATGGAAGCAATATCTTTGAAGATTGGATAGCTATCAAAGAGATTGTGTTGACTTAGAAGACGTGTAGCAATCGTGATTGATATCAATTGTATAGCTAAATTATAGGAATATCAATTTACGATTGTATAGCAGCTGTATGTTTTATAAATACAGTTAGGTTAACCCTAGAAGGGTGTCGTGCAACGGTTAGGAATAATTCATGAGTTGTGATGTTAAGAATAGAATTTTACTTATACTTCTTGTATATCCTGATTTATAAAGGATTTAGCACTTTGTATAGGAAATATGTGTTAGACAGTTATCTGTAAAGTTTAGTCAGGAATGAACAGTGCATCGAGTACTACATGTCAGGAACTGAGATTGAATCCTGATATGTCAAGTCAAATACTGATCAAGTACTGATGGGATGGTCAGATCCTGATGCAAGATGGAATCCTGATATCAGTCGTGTTACTGATGATGTCATTATGGATGCTACAGAAACTGGCAAGTGCTATAAAACAGGATCTTTGTTTGAGGAACAATCAAGAAGATTTTATGAAGGAAAGAATTTTCTATTGATGGAAACTATCAACTGGACGGCAGAACATTGTCATGTATAGATTATCTTTCTGTGATTAGTTGATAGGAAGCATTATAAATACTCTCTCTATATCATTGTAAAAAAAAGAGTTCGAAGTGTGAATGTGCGTAGCTCTGTATAAGGTTTGTATTCGAGAGTTCGAAACAAACAGAGAGAGAGTTTTATTTTGTTAGAAGCTGCTAAAGGTATTTGTACACCTTTAGTAGAGTTTGTATTTGATTATTTAATACAAACAGAATTTGATTCATTCGTTTATTCTTGTTTATATAACCAAGCAAAAAATCAGACACGATTGTATAACTTGTATTCAACCCCCCCTTCTACAAGTTATTTGAGTTAACAATTGGTATCAGAGTAGGTTGATTTCGAATAATCATAAAGATCTGCAATCATGTCTGGTTACAAGGATGGGAATACTAAGATTCCTATGCTCAAGAGAAACGAATATACTCAATGGGAAGTAAAGATGTTGCATCATCTGGAAGCAACAGATCCTGATTATCTTGACAGAATGAGAGATGGACCTTTTATCCCAACAAAGGTTGTTGGACAAGCAACTGTTGATGGTCAAGTTGTTCCAGAACATACAGCAGAGAAGCCAAAATCTGAGTGGTCAGATAAGGACAAGGAGAATGTTCTTAAAGATGCTAAAGTGAGAAACATATTATTCAACAGTCTTGATTCTGTTCTCACTAACTATGTTCTCTCTTGTAAAACTGCTAAGGATATATGGGACAATCTTAAGGTTCACTGTGAAGGAAATAAGCCTGTCAGGAAGAATATGAGGACACTACTTATACAACAGTATGAGTACTTTGAATCCAAGTCTGGTGAGTCACTTACTGATACCTTTGATAGGTTTACAAAACTCATCAATGAGATGGCCATGCATGGTAAATATTATGACTTGGAGGATATGAATACAAAGTTCATGAAAGCTTTGCCTGATTTCTACAATGAGAAGATATCTACGATTGAGGAAGCTAATGATCTGGATGAGATATCATCAGAGGCAGTGTATGGAAAACTGAGAGCTTATGAACTTGACAAGCAGCAGAAGAAGAGCAGGAGTGAAGGAAAGATGAAAACTGTTGCACTTACTGCTCAATCTGAATTAAAGAAGCTTCCGGAAGAACATCATGAAGAAACTGCTGTAAAGAACTCAAGGAAGAAGAAAAGCAAAGAAAGTTCTGAGTCAGAGACTACTGATATGGACTCTGATAACAATGATTCTGAATCAGAGATGCAGGAACTCTTTGCTATGTTTGCTAAAGCTTTCAAGAAAGGAAGATTCAACAGGAAAAGATTTAGCAAAGGACCTTTTCAAAAGAAGGAGGAAAAGAAGGGTGACAAAGGCAAAAGTACAATTGTCAAGCTTGATAAGGCCAAGATCAAGTGCTTTAACTGCAGCGAGCTTGGACACTTTGCTAGTGAGTGTAAGAAGCCTAAGAATTCAGGAAAGGGTAATGCACTTATGGTCACACAGAAGGATTGGGCTGATTCCAGTGATTCTGAAGATGAATTGGATTATGACAACATTGCACTGATGGCAAATGTTTCAGACAAACCTGGATCTCCAAAGAAAACTTCTCCATCCTCTGTTAAGGTATCACTTCACTCTCTTGATTCATTTGATAACTTAAATTCTGATGAAATTAGATCTATCCATGCTGAGTTTAAAAATCTTATGACTAATTTTAGAATTCTTACTTGTGAAAGAGATGAACTTAAGGTTAAGAATGATAAATTAGTTGATAGAAATAATTTTCTTGAATCTGAGTTAATTCAAATGGAAGAATACAAGTTAAGTTCTGATAAAGCTAAGCATGATTATAGTGTTATTCTTGAGGCTTATGACTATGTCAGAAAAGAACTAGAAGAAGAGAGAGATGTGATTAAGACCATTAAAATTTTGGTAAAAAGACCATAGAAATCTTTGAAAGTGGAATTCGTGGTAAGGTTAATGGTTTAGGTTTTGATAAAGCTAGACAAGAAGAAAAAGTAGCTATTGTCAATGATGATAGTAAAATAGAAGCTAGCACATCTAAATCTGAAGGTAAGAAAATTGTTTCTGAACCTAATCATGTTAAATTTGTTGATTCAAAAGGTACCCCTGTTGTACACAAAAGGATTAACAATAGTAATTCTGATGAGAAAGTGTTAGAGAAACCTAAGAATGTAAACATAGGGTTTCTGTCTAAGTCTCAGTTGAAACAGAGATTAGATGGTCTTTCAGAGTCTAGCAAGATCAAGAAAAATAGGAATGGAAAAGAAGGTATTAACAAAGAGAATAATTACAAGAATGTACCTGATGCACCTAGGAAAAAATGCTATAAGTGTGGAAATCATAATCATTTGGCCCTAGACTGCAATCAAAAACCTTCTTGGAAAACTGAGTCCAGATTCCCCAAGACTCAGAAAATTCAATACCAACCACAAAAAGCTTGTTATCATTGTGGTAGTTTAATTCATTCCATTTACATGTGTAGAGAATATCATGAACTGTATTATGACTATTATTCTCTGAAATCTGAAACTCCTAGTCACAAACAGTTTGTGAAATCAGAGTCTAAGGTTGACTCTGCAATAGGTAAAGTAAAGGCAAAATCTTCAAAGCCTGTTGTTTCTAAATCTAGTAAGAAATGATCCAATCAAAGTTGGGTCCTAAAAAATTCTAACTAGTTACTTTTTGTTTGCAGGGCACAGGAAAGAAGCATTCAATTATCTTGGACAGTGGATGCTCTGGACATATGACTGGAAAGAAGTCCCTGCTTACAAAGTTTGAGAGGAAAGCTAGCCCATTAATATCTTTTGGAGATGGCAACAAAGGAGAAACTCTGGGATATGGCTCAATTGTTTTGGGGAATGTCATCATAGAAAATGTAGCACTGGTTGAAGGCTTGAAACATACTCTTTTAAGCATAAGTCAACTGGGTGATAAAGGTTACAAATCAATCTTTGACAGAGAAGGATGCAAAATCTTGAATATACAGAATGGAGACATTGTACTAACTGGTCAAAGACATGGTAACATATATGAAGCCAGCTTAAGTGATACATCTAAAGGAATTGTTAGATGTCTCTACAGCAAAGCAACAAGTAATGAAAGCTGGAATTGGCACAAGAAACTCTCACATCTCAACTTCAAGAAACTTAATCAACTTGTTAAGCATAATATGGTGAGAGGCCTACCTCAGGCAAATTATGTGCAAGATAGACTTTGTGATGCATGTCAGCTTGGAAAACAAAGAAGAACCACTTTCAAGAGCAAGACTGAAAATTCAATTACTGAACCATTTCACATGTTACATCTTGATCTGTTTGGTCCAGTAAACATTATGTCTATCAGCAGGAAAAGATTTGCTCTAGTGATAGTGGATGATTTCACAAGGTTCACATGGGTGTTCTTTCTACACAAGAAGGATGAAGCTCCTCAGCAAATCATTGAACTTGTCAAGAATATTCAGAATAACTCTAAGTACAAAGTCAAAGTACTTAGGAGTGACAATGGTACAGAATTCAAGAATTCTACAATGGAGAATTTTTGTGCAGACAATGGAATTACTCAACAGTTTTCTGCACCTGGTACACCTCAGCAAAATGGTGTAGTGGAAAGAAAGAACAGGACTCTCATAGAGGCAGCAAGAACCATGCTTGCAGGTGCAAAACTTCCAACCTATTTTTGGGCAGAAGCTATTAACACTGCATGTTTCACTCAAAACTGTACCTTGGTAAATAGTCATGGAAAAACTCCCTATGAGATGATCAAAGGAAAGAAACCAAGTGTGAAATACTTTCACATCTTTGGATGCAAATGCTATGTCCTAAAAGTTCATCCAGAACAACTTGGAAAATTTGAAGCCAAATCGGATGAAGCAATCTTTCTAGGATATTCAGCATCTAAGGCCTTCAAAGTTTATAATCTCAGAACTCACATTGTTATGGAATCAATTCATGTTGCATTTGATGATAAGAAATTTGGAATTCTGCAAACTGATGAGAGTCATGACAAATTGGAATTTGAAAATCTGAAGAATTCTGAGATACTCTCCAGTGATGATGAAGGTTCTCCAGAAGGAATTTCTATTGCTTCTCAAAGGAATGCTAATGTTGAGGGGGAGCAAATAAATCAAAGAGAACACAGTGATCATCAGGAGCGGACTAGCTATTCAAAGTCTACTCCATCAGGAACTGATCTTTCAGAGTGTACTGAGGAAAGATCAGTAACTAGCAGCAATATGGAATCTATTGATCAAAGGGGAGTTATTGAAGGCAGAGAGAATTCTTCTACAAGAGATACCACTAACTTAGGGGGAGAATCTAGCAGAGGCAATCTACCACCTGTTAGAAAATGGACAAAGGATCATACTGAAGATTTGATTATTGGTGATCCAAATAGTGGTGTTCAAACTAGAAGATCAATTCAAAATGAATGCTTGTATAGTTGCTTTCTCTCAAAGAATGAATCTAAGAAGGTTGAAGAAGCCTTACAGGATCCTGATTGGATAATTACAATGCAGGAGGAGTTAAATGAGTTTGAGAGAAACAAAGTCTGGAAACTGGTACCAAGACCTAAAGATAGATCTATTGTTGGTGCAAAATGGGTTTTCAGAAACAAGCTAGATGAATCTGGTATGATTGTAAGAAACAAAGCAAGACTGGTGGCCAAGGGTTATTCTCAGGAAGAAGGCATTGATTATGATGAGACCTTTGCACCTGTAGCAAGATTGGAAGCAATCAGAATGTTTCTTGCATTTGCAGCTCATTCAAAATTCAAGGTATACCAGATGGATGTAAAGAGTGCTTTTCTAAATGGCAAACTTGATGAGGAAGTGTATGTGGAACAGCCACCTGGATTTGTTGATCCAAAGTTTCCAAATCATGTCTACAAACTTGACAAGGCACTCTATGGACTAAAGCAGGCACCAAGAGCATGGTATGAGACTTTGTCTAAATTTCTTCTTGAAAATGGCTTCACAAGAGGTACAATTGACAAAACTCTATTGTTTAGAAAGATAAAAGGTGAATTGCTTTTAGTTCAACTTTATGTTGATGATATCATATTTGGCTCTACTAATGAAAAGTTGTGTGCTAAGTTTAGCAAGCTTATGCAGTCTAAGTATCAGATGAGCATGATGGGTGAATTAAATTATTTCTTAGGCTTGCAGGTCAAACAGACTGAGACTGGTATTTTCATTAATCAGTCAAAGTATATTAAAGATCTTTTAAGAAGGTTTGACTTTCAAGACTGTGCAGTTGCAAAAACACCCATGGCAACAGCCACTAAACTAGACTCTGATCCTAAGGGAAAGAGTGTGGATAATACTAGTTATAAAGGCATGATAGGCTCATTGTTATATCTAACTGCAAGTAGACCAGATATAATGTTTTCTACCTGTTTATGTGCTAGATTCCAAAGTGATCCTAAGGAATCTCATTTAATTGCTGTGAAGAGAATTTTTAGATATCTCAAAGGAACTCCAAATCTTGGTTTGTGGTATCCTAGAGAATCTGATTTCTTCCTAATTGGCTATTCAGACTCTGATTATGCAGGGTGTAAGATAGATAGGAAAAGCACTACATGTACATGTCAATTCTTGGGAAACAGATTGATTTCTTGGGCAAGCAAGAAGCAACAATCTGTCTCAACCTCAACTGCAGAAGCTGAGTACATAGCAGCAGGCAGTTGTTGTGCACATCTCCTTTGGATAAGAAATCAGTTGATGGATTATGGTATGACACTTAGTAATATTCCTATGTTTTGTGATAATACTAGTGATATCAAAATTGCAGAAAATCCAGTTCAACATTCAAGGACTAAGCACATTGATGTCAGGTATCATTTTATTAAAGAACATATTGAGAATGGTACTGTGGAACTTCATTTTGTTCCTACTGACAAACAGCTTGCAGATATTCTAACTAAACCACTTGATGAGGCTACATTCAGTAGATTAGTAAGTGAGTTAGGAATGTTAAATTTCTTGATCTTTAACATCTGCAAAAGTAGCAAGGTATGTTGTTTTTAGCTTATAGACTTGATATTCTTGTCAGGATCTATATTTGATTGTTAAATGCTTTAGCTATAACACTTTGCCTTGATAAATTTCAGTATGATAGACTTGTTAATAATCATCAAGATTAGAATTGTTATCAGGATGTTGACGTCATCAGTATTGTGTCAGTATCAGGATTGTGAAAATTGTTTCAGATCCTGACGTTTACTTTGTGTAGTAATCTAATTCTGAGATGTGTTAAGTCTATGCCAACAAGTTTTAATATTTGCATACTGATAATTTATACCATTAGTCAGATCATTTGATAAATAGGGAACAACAGACAAGTAGATAATAAGAAATTGTATTTTCATTAATTGAAAGCATTACATACATGGAAATGAAATACAAATATCTTTTTGTCTAATTTCTACTAATAATCCTATTCTTGTCTAAAGTTGTTGTTGTTCTTAGTCTTCAAAGATCTACTTCAGGACAAGGAGCATCTCGAGAGTCACCTTGATGATTACTCCTGGATTCCTTGTATGGGCGACTTGAATGAGAGTAGCTGACTTGAATGTATAGCATCTCCATCAAGATCAACCTCAGACTCTCGGCCAAATTCTTCATCCTCAAGTTTTGAGGAGGTTAGAGGGTGATTATATCCAACAAATGGATGTTCTAAGAAAAGGTTCTGGACATTATATGGATCTACTCCAATCATGTCTAAAACGATGAGAAAAGTCATCTCTTCAAAGAGACGAATATTGAATCTTTGGTGTTCATCATCTGTGAGAAATCGAAAGATTGGATTGAAGGTCATTGTATTTAGTGGAAGCTCTGTGTTTATAGAGAGGTTTTGTGTGTTTTTGGAGTTAAGAAAGGCAAAAGACATCAAGGGTTTATAAAGGAAAGAGTGAGAAGCTGAACAGTCATTTTAAATGTACATTGTATTGGCGTATATACGTATGACTGGTCCTTTCATATTTCCAAGATATTTTTGACAATCTAACAAGTTTTTTTGTTTAGATTATTGATGTTCTTTTCAGGTTAAATTCTAAAATTGCCACGTGGAACTCCATTTAATCTTTGGAATCAGGATGATAGTGATCAGGAAAACGAAAGTGATTTCATCAGGATTGATGATTATTTTTATTATTTTTAATCACATTCAGAGTTGTGATTATCTTTGTGAAAAAGATCACATCAGAAAATGAAGCTGATCAGTATTGATTTTATTTTGATTTACCCTGATTTATTTATTTGAAATCAATTTTGGATTTTATTTTCCAAAAATCGCGGGTAAACTGCATTTTTCAGGGACTGACACCTGTCAACCTACGTGTCAACGTAGGTTAGTGGGTCTGAAGGATTTTGGAATATATCTTTATTTTGAGACTCTGATTGTTTATTGCTAACTTCTAATTCATATTTCCTAAAGCAAAAACATTCATTCAAGTTCTCAAAATCGCTAATCAATTTCAAGATTTCTCAAGTTCATTTCAGATCAAAAGTGGCAGCTCAAAGAAGTCTACCTAAATCAGTAGCTTTCAAGTTTGGTGACTTTGATTTTATGATGAATAATCATGTTGCAGCAATCACCAGCAAGAAAGGAGTATCAGCTGATTTTCATCCTGTGATGGATTTTATGGCTATTGGATCTTTGCATTATGCATTGTCAGCATCTCCAGAAATAAATCAAGCTGCTGTTTCACAAGCTTGGGAGGATGCTGAGGTAATTGATTCTACTCAGAGTCAATCAGGTAAGATTGTTCTACACTTAGGACAAGATACTTATGATATTACTGAATCTATCGTTAATTCAGTACTTCACTTACCTGTTACTGATAATTATGCAAGTGAACCATCTGATGATGATGTAAGAACTATGTTGTCTGCATTAGGTTATAGTGGATCTCTAGACAACATGAGCCAGTTAAATAGGTCTTTTCTTAGGAAGGAATGGTCTTTCTTCTTTGATCAAATTGCTAAATGTTTTACTTGTAAATGTAGTTCTTTTCAGCAAATTACTTCTGTCACTTCACATATTGCTTACAGTTTGCTTTATGACAGAGTAATTAACATTGGTCACAATATCTTAAATCAGATGAGTATTAAACTTGGGTTAAGAGATCAAAACAGGAAAATGGTTTATTATCATAGATTTATGCAAATGTTTATTAACCATTTTATTCCTGATGTTGAAGCTAGATTTGGTAGAGAACATTGTGTTTCTTCTTATGTATAGCAAAAGAGAATTTTCTCTGACATTACAAAGAAGGACAATGAAAAGAAACTAGATGAAATACCTGCAATTCATTATCCACATCATGTTCAGGTAATTCTTAAAACTCATCTTCCTACTCTCTACAATTCTTCTTTCTTTTGTGGTGAAATGGCTCAGGAATCTCATTTGGAGGAGAACCCACCTGTGTCTACCCAAGTAGCCCAAAACATTATAGTCTCTGAAATAAATCAAGAACAACATTTTAATCCACAACCTATTGTTTCAAAGAAACCAACCTCTGGTGTTTCTCCAAAGACATCAGTTGTAAGGAAGAGAAGATTTATTGTGTCAAGTAGTAGTAGTAGTTCTAGTGAAGATGATGATAATATATCTCTTGCTGAGAGAGAAGAATTGAAGGCTGCAATTCGACTTTCTAAGCTAGGACAAAGAGATGAAGCACCTAGTCACAGCCAGGCTGTAGTCTCTCAAAAGGTTGTAGTACTTAAAAAGGGAAAACAGTTACTGGATACTGTCTCTCAAAAGACTGTGTCTATTGAAAAAGGATCTCATCCCAAGATCACTTCTGTGTCTACACCTCTTGAGTCTTCTCAGGATAAATCTTTTGCTCACTATACTAGGAGAACAAGGAGAAAGATTCAATTGTCACCTACACACACAGAGTCTAGTCCAACTAATATCATGCAGGTCTCTACAAATAAAGCAACAATCAAGTCAGCAAATGACAATAGAGATCTGGCTATGGGAAACTACATTATCGTACAGACTGGCTATGGGAGTTATTTCTATCAAAGTGAAGCTGTCCAAGCATGTTCTAGATTTTCTAATTGAAAGAGTACCAAAACTTTTATTTCCAGATGAATATGGACTTCTACATCAAAGACTTGACTTAATGAAGATGTATTTCTATGTATCTGTCAGAAGACAATTAGTCAAGAAATTTGGACTCTCAAAGCATGTTGCACTTCAATCACTTCATGCATATTTATTTGACAAGGATGTCATTATTGAAGATTCTTCAGCTCAAGGTGAACAACTGGAGGGAGTAGATAGTGGAATGCAGTCAACAGAAGATACTATTGCACCAGTGGTGGATAGTAGGAAAGATCAGATCACAGTCACTGCAACACAAGAACCATCTAGTCAGAGGTTGGATGACTCAGGAGCTGTGATAGCTGATGTTGAAAGGTCTTCTGTGATGACTGAAATTGCAAGTGAGAAACCCTATGATATGGGAGGAATAACTTTGACTGATTTTCTTGAAGATCAAACAAATATTGTTCAGTCAGAGTCTATCCATCTTTAGGGTGTGTCTCAGCAAACAACACTTAAAGACGGTGACATACTAACTAGGGTGTCTAATGAAGTATTATTGAAGACATCAGAGTCTAGTAGAAAACCTGAAAGTGGTATACTGGAGCCTGTAGTCTCTGAAAGGAAAGAAGATGATTGTAAGGATTCAGAGATTATAGCAGCTCACTCCTTGGAGAAAATCTCAAGCCCCTTGCCATATGAGGAACCCTCTCTCCATGTGAGTTCAGGTATAAAAACTTCTTCTAAACTCTGTTTTTTTGTAGGTCATGAGAGCACTTATTCAAATTTGAGTGATACACTTGAAAAGATGGATATTGATCCACAATCAGAGAGGCTGGCTCTTGACCAGGCAAAAGGAGAGGTAGAAAGAGTGTTGACTTTAGATAGTCAAAGTGAGAATGAGGGTATGGATTATCAACTCCATAGTGAGGGAGAGAAAATTAGGAAACCACCATCATTTGATTTCTGGGATCAGGTTTTTCCTGAATCTTGGTCTAACAATCTTGGTATGGATGCTGGTACTTATTCTTTTATCAACATGTATGAGAAGAATGAATTAGCAGAGCACAACTCAAAGCCAGAAGTTAAAGATCAGAAGCAAAAAGAAAGGCTTGAAGGAATTATCAACAGCAGAGGTGAAAGGCTAAGACAAACTTCTACACCACCAGTACCAGTAAATATTTCTAATGATCCTAGTATTCCTTTGTTTGTACTACCAATATCAGCCAGAATTGAGACATCAACAGTATCTGATCAATCTAAGGAGGAGTCAGGTTTTGTAGATGTTAGTACACAGAATACTGGTGAAGGACAAGATGATCATATTGTAGCTTCAGATCAGAAAAATGAAGATGTTTGTAACTCTAATCGAGTTTTATTACTTGAATATCATTCTACACAGGCAACTTCTTCTACAAGACTTGAATCTGAAGATATTCCAAACACTTCTAACATTGAAGTCAATTCTGAAGTTCTACAAGACATTCAGAAATCTCAAGTTAAAATTCAATCAAGACTTCAAACACTTGAAGATAACCAAGTCACTATTATGGAAAATCAAGCAGTTTTGATGAATCTCATTTGTTTTGTTACTGAATCTCTTGGAATTAATGTTGCTGATGTAAAAAAGGGGGAGATAAAAACAGTTAAAAGGCAACAGACTGGGGGAGGAGATAAACAGACTGGGAGAAATAAAAGAAGAACTAAGGATGACAGAGGTGAATCTTATCAGGAAAGTGGTAAAGGAAAAGAAGCATCAAATAGTTGAATTCTTTCTTCTAAGTACTGGATACTATGTCTATATCTGAAGAAGGAGGTACTTAACTTCATGATTTTTGAATTCATAAATTCTATTCTGATTGTATTGTTATATGTTTTGACATCAACAACTCAGATTTATGCTTCAGATCTTAAAGCATAAATAGGGGGAGATTGTTAGGAATAATTCATGAGTTGTGATGTTAAGAATAGAATTTTACTTATACTTCTTGTATATCCTGATTTATAAAGGATTTAGCACTTTGTATAGGAAATATGTGTTAGACAGTTATCTGTAAAGTTTAGTCAGGAATGAACAGTGCATCGAGTACTACATGTCAGGAACTGAGATTGAATCCTGATATGTCAAGTCAAATACTAATCAAGTACTGATGGGATGGTCAGATCCTGATGCAAGATGGAATCCTGATATCAGTCGTTTTACTGATGATGTCATTATGGATGCTACAGAAACTGGCAAGTGCTATAAAATAGGATCTTTGTTTGAGGAACAAGCAAGAAGATTTTATGAAGGAAAGAATTTTCTATTGATGGAAACTATCAACTGGACGGCAGGACATTGTCATGTATAGATTATCTTTCTGTGATTAGTTGATAGGAAGCATTATAAATACTCTCTCTATATCATTGTAAAAAAAAAAAGAGTTCGAAGTGTGAATGTGCATAGCTCTGTATAAGGTTTGTATTCGAGAGTTCAAAACAAACAGAGAGAGTTTTATTTTGTCAGAAGCTGCTAAAGGTATTTGTACACCTTTGGTAGAGTTTGTATTTGATTATTTAATACAAACAGAATTTGATTCATTCGTTTATTCTTGTTTATATAACCAAGCAAAAAATCAGACACGATTATATAACTTGTATTCAACCCCCCCTTCTACAAGTTATTCGAGTTAACAACAACGAACAATCATTCTTTGTAACCTAAGCAGCTCTATGTGATATTCTACATCACTAAGAGAGGAGTTATTAATTCAAAAAGTTTTTAATTGTTCATACGCGTATTACTTGTTATTCTTTCATACGATCTTGATTATTATTGTGTATTCGGCCTAACAAGTGGTATCAGAGCCAATCTATTACTTTAATACAGTTTATGATCCAAACACAACAATAATCAATGGCAGAGATTCCTCCTCCATCAGGTTCTGAGAAGGCTCCTACTACTGTGAGTCGATATGAGACAATTAGGGTTCCTATTCTAAGGCCAGCAGATTATGCTATCTGGAAGGTAAAGATGACTATGTTTCTGGAGGCTACAGATCCAGAATATCTTGATAGAATTTATGAGGGTCCTCATAAGCCTACCAAACTATCTGTTGCCACTGCTGGTCAAGAAGCAAAGACAATTCCAAATGAGAAGAAAGATCTAACTCCTGAAGATCTTTCATCTATTGCAAAGGATGCAAATGTTAGGCATCTACTTCATAGTGCCTTAGACAATGTTATGTCTAACAACGTGATTAATTGCACCACTGCAAAAGAGATATGGGATGCCCTTGAGGTTAGATGTCAAGGAACTGCTGCTATCAAGAAGAATAGAAGAAACATACTCACACAGAAGTATGAGCACTTTGAGGCTAAATCTGAAGAAACCATGACAAAAACATTTGACAGATTCTGTAAGCTGCTCAATGATTTGTCATTGGTAAACAAAGAGTATGATCTAGAAGACTCAAATCTCAAGTTTCTTCTTTCTCTACCTGAAAAGTGGGATGTGAAAACAACCACCATAAGAGATAACTATGATCTTGCTGATACTGAGATTGATGAAATCTATGGGCTGCTCAAAACTCATGAATTGGAAATGGAGCAGAGAAATAGGAGATCAAGCAATAAGTTAAAGTCTGTTGCTCTTAAGGTTGAGGAGAAACCCTTGAAAAAGAAAGCTAAGGGAAAGGCTTTAGTCATTCATTCTGAAAGTGAATCATCTAACTCTGAGGATGATGAAGAAGAAATGAAAAGGATGGTTGTTTTGATGGTGAAAACCTTCAAGAAGATGGGTTTCAAGAACTTCAAAAAGGGAAAAAGGTTTTCTAGAGATTCAAATGAAGACAAAAAGAGTTTCAGGAGGTTTGAGAGAAAGGAGACCAAATCTGGGAAGAAGGACAAGTCTGAGATTCAATGCTATAAGTGCAAGGAGATGGGACACTATGCTCCTGAGTGCAAGAAGGGTAAAACTGGTAAAGCACTTATCACAAAAGGCAGAGATTGGGCAGAAACTTCAGATTCAGATGAGGAAGTCAACTATGCTCTCATGGCTTCTATTGAGACAGATTCTGAAAACTCTGAAAACAAGGTACCCCTTACTACCTATGCCTACAATACTGATAATATAACTGAATTGAGAATTTATCTTAAGGCTTTGCATATCAATTATATGGATCAGACTTTAGAGAATGAAAGAATTAAATCTGAGAATTCTGAACTTAAGGATAGAAATAAAATTGTTGAAGAAAAACTTGAAAATATGCAACAAGTTCAGAAAGAAAGAGATGATGTTGTTTATCTAGAACAGGAGTTGCTAGGTAAGTATAAGCAACTAGAATCTGAATTGGAGAAGACAAATCACATAATTAAAACTTGGACTCATTCTGGAAAAGACACTCAAGAGGTTTTTCAATCTGACACTGTTGGTCTAGGTTATTCTAAGGAAGATGAACTTAGGTTTCAGAATAAAGTCAAGATCAGACCACCACTTCCACCTAAGAAATTTGGAACATTTGTTAATGGAATAAGTGAACCTAGGTTTGAAGGTGGAAAACAAGCTGTTAAGAGTGAACCAGTAAAAACTAATGTTAAATAGGTTAATATTGGTTTAATGACAGATAAACAACTCAAGCATAAGCTTAAGGAGTTAAAATCTGTTAAGGAACAGAAAGTATCTAGAAAGAATAGAAATGGTAAAGTAGGCATTACTCAAGGTAATTATCCAATGCTTGCTACTATAGCTCCAAGAAAGACATGTCATAACTGTGGTAGTACTAAACATCTTGCCAGTTTCTGCAGGAAGAACAAGGACATAAATTCCTTATCTTCTAATTCTGAAGTAAAGAAAAATAATGTTAGAACTAGACCAAAGACTTTATGCAAACACTGTGGAAGTACTTGGCATTCTATTTATACTTGCAGGGATTATCATGCTATTTATCACAATTATTATGAACTAAAACCTAATCTGAAATGGATCAAAGTTAATTTTGCATGTGCTCTGAAAAAGTTAGCTTAAACTCTGATAATGAAAATTCCACTGCTAAAGCTAACAAAATTAAGAAAGCCAAAGGATCCAAGCAAGTCTGGATCCTTAAATCTAACCATCACTGATTGCCTGTAATTGCAGGGCATTAGGGAGAGTACCCTATTCGTGGATAGTGGATGTTCAGGACACATGACTGGAAATAAAGTCCTGCTATCAGAGTATGTGGAGAAGGCTGGCCCAAAAGTTTCCTATGGAGATGGCAACATAGGACATACTCTGGGATATGGCAATATTAATCTTGGAAGTGTCATCATCACAAATGTAGCTCTATTTCCAAGACTCAAGCATGATTTGCTATCTGTGAGTCAAATCTGTGACAGAGGATATCATGTAGATTTTCAGCCTGAATACTGTGAAATCATCAGTAAATCTACAGGGAAGGTTGTTCTAGTTGGAAACAGGCATAATAACATCTATGAAATAAAGTTGTCAACAAACTCTGATGGCAAAGCAGTGTGTCTGTAACACCCCCAGATCCAGGGTCAGGGATCTGGTCGTTACGGTCGCAATATCCAACCACAAAACCAACATAATTTAAATTACAACCTTGTGACCCAAAACAACAACATGAAACACACCCGTTATAGTCCCAGAGATGAAATCAGAGTAACCAACAATATTATTAATCACAAGTTTGAGTCCTTACAACCCAAAGAATTACAATTGTACAATTACATACTCTTTGCCATCCATTAATAGATACCATAATATAAATACATTTGAGGCTCAATTGCTAACAACTAGCCTACCAGTAGTTGCATCCTCAATAAAGGTAGCCAAGACCTTAGCGGTAAACCTCTGACGGTTGACACCTGCTTACGCTGTGTGCGCCTTGCGCGGCCATCTGATCTAGCTGTTGTTGTGATATAAATAAATAAAGCAAGGGTGAGCAATAGCCCACCAGAAATATAATTGAACAGTGATAACATATAACAGTCCAAATTATCTTTGAAACCATATGCCATGCATTAACGATGTAGTACCAATATAAGGTATGAGATGAAGTTACAAGGTAACTCAAAAATATATTTGTTTTGAATAAATATCTGCTATGCAAAAGATAAGCAAGATATTCTCAATTATCATAAAAGAGGAACTTGCAGGAAAAATATTGCAATTCCGGTTTCAACACTTTTTCACCTTGCCAACACCAACAGTGTTGCAGAAATTTCTCACTTTTAGAAGATGAACTAATACGGGAGCATTGCCACGCCAGATGCCCTGACGTTTACGATGATCAGTCGTATGTCATGCATCTCATCAGTCGTTCTCTACATGTAGAAGGTAGCTCCGACGGAATTACTTATCTACCGCCCTCTGGAACTCCTCAGCCAACGGTTGGGCTATTGCTGGACCGGCGCCACTCGGCCACTTACGCGTCTCCTAGTTCGAATATCATCCATGACTCTGAAACGTAAAGTTCGTTCCCCTTTTCCCCAAGTGTAACACTTGTTGATAGGACTCCACAAAGTAGTCGTATCTAATTGGAAAGGAAAATTCACCAATATTTCCCAAGCTGATGCTTGTTAATGGATATAAACTTGTTACATCAATCATACCCCTCGAGCGTTGAGGAGGTAACCAAAAGACTCATATCGATGCTTGAAAGAATCAAGATGTGAGTGACAAGATAGTTTTAGCAAGTATAGGACCGGGCAGTCCAATAAATAACATCGCTCAAGTGAGGTCCCCTTATATACGTTTGGAAGTTGAGCGAGTATTTAAATCTTCTTTAAGATAGATTTAAATGAAATTAAAGTTTAGGAACCTCCCCTTGATAAAATAGTCATAAAAGTCTCCGAAATATTTTACATAATATCTGAAGGTGAAGGATAACCTTTGAATAATATAAATCATTATAAAAAGAATTCAAAAGAATTTTATTAAACATTCCAAGAATATTTATTAAGTCAATAATAATTACGGAATACTATTAAATCATGATATTGCTCGTAAGTAATCCTCGAATGAATATATAGAATTATTTATTAAATAAATCTCTTCTTAAATGAATATTTAAAATAATATTCATTGAATAAATAAACTTAAATAAATATTTAATATAATATTTACTGAATAAATCAAACCTTAAATGAATATTTGAAAATAATATTCATTTAACAATTAACATTCCAAATGAATATCCAAATAATATTCATTAAACAAATAATATTCTAAATAAATATCCCAAAATAATATTCATTTAACAAATAATATTCTAAATGAATATCCAAAATAATATTCATTTAACAAATAATATTCTAAATGAATATCCGAATAATATTCATTTAGTAATCAAAACTTTAAAGGAATATTCGAAGTAATATTCCTTGAGTAAATAGAACTTCCAATGAATATTTTAAAATAATATTCATTAAGTAAATCAACCTTAAATGAATATTCGAAAGTAATATTCATTAAATAAATAAAGATCAAATGAATATTCCAAATAATAATAAGTAAGCCAAATGAATATTTGGGAATGATATTTGTCAACCAAATAACTCTAATGAATATTCAAAATAATATTCATTAACTAAATAACTCCAGTGAATGATCAAAATAATATTCATTAAATAAATGACATTCTAAATGAATATTAAAATAATATTCATTAAATATTCCTTCACTGAGGTAATACTCAAATAACGTTCCTCGAAGGATTCGTAATCGAATAAAAATCCTCGAAGTAATAAATTTGTCGCTGGGATCCCTTCCGGGTTTCCACGACTATTTATATATTACAAAATATCGACTCCCGGTCTATATTTGAAGTATGAATATCATACGCCCTTCGCTAAGGGTCTTAACCAAACAATCCGGCTTATAACTGATATTTCATATATAGTCTATAAGCCGATATCGATTCAGGGAACAAGTAATTCAATATTAACTTGAAAGTAGGCATGCATGCTATGGCATATGTATAAAACAATCATCATATATATTATCACAACAACAGTTCCAAGTATTGGAAACTTGCCTGAGAATCGAGTGCGGGTAGGGGTAATGTGTCCCGGGTCAGCTCGACAATCTATAAACAATCAGAATATTTAAGATTAACCACTTAACGCTTATTAAAAGGCTAAGTATAAACTCCACTTAAATCGAAACATGTTTTCGAGTTATCTCGTTACGTCTCTTTTAGTGTAACTCTTTTTATCACCGATACGATCCGACATTCGTTCGTTATCAAGACATGTCATCATGCTTATACTTGGTATATACTTAAGTCGTATAAGTTCTAAGGTTGGTCGTTTACGAATCAAGATTATACCTCGAGTGTTATCGCCCGTTTTCTAAGTTATAACCAAAGTCATACCTTTAAGGGGTTCGTTCGCGTTTAACCTCGATTCAAACATTTTTATAAAATCGGAAAACGATCCATTCGACATGTGGTTTTCTCCCACACCTTCCTTTTTACCTCTAATATTTAATTAATAAGATTCGCCACTGATTAAACGACATTTAAGGGAATCAATTTCAATTACGAACTTTCGTTTACGATTTCGAACCACTTTTACGAATTTAATCATAACTCCTAAACCGTAAGTCCATTTCATACGATCTTTATATCAAAACGAAGCTTATAACATAATATACCTTGTCATGGCAGAATACGAAGCTAGTCAGTGAGTTATGGCTACTGTCAAATATGATTTCTTAAGGTTAACGAAAATTCGGCATTACGACGGCTATAAATCGAACGTTCTAAAATCATAACGATTCCACAAAGCCACACCGGGCATCCAAACAACTTGTAAACATATTACATATCTCCAACTGTCCAAACTCATCTACTTTACCAACATGATCATCACATCTCTTAAATCAAACAATCACTAAATAATCATGCTATTAACACATCTTATACTAAATCCATCAAGAGCATGCAAAATCTCAAAGTAAGATCTAGAGTTCATGAGGTTTATACCTTCCTTGGAGAGTGTTAAAGCCCTTTCTAAGCCTTGATCTAGTCCTTAGAACTCATTACAACCTTAAACTAGCAAGAATCATCAAGAACATAGTTAGTGAATTTCGGATCTGCTATAACGCAGTTGAAAGATCATGAAAAACGAGGGCCTTACCAAGGTTTTCTGGACAAGGCTTCTAAAGGAGATTTGTAGAGCATCCAACCAGCTTTCCAAAAAGCTAAAGAACACCAAATTCCATTGAGTAATGAAGGAGATATGGCCGTTTGAAAATCATCACAGAAACTGCCAACAATCTGGACAGTTTGCTTCTTCAACTTGGGGAGATGATTTGCCTAGGCTATACTACTTTGATTGCTATGAAATTTGGAGAGAATATTGCCCATGGAGTGGAGAGGTTGTGGTTCAAATTTGGTGATTTTATCATGGATGAAAATGGAGATATGAAGTTTTCTCTCATGGCTGTTCTTGTTGAGCAGTTTTGAAAAAAAATGGAGAGAATGTAGTTTGCTTGGCTTGTCTCTTGCTCTCATCTAATCTAATATGTATTATTGATATGTAAGGATAATATCTAGTCCATAAAGCTACTTTAATAAAGGTAGTATGTCATGGATGATGAAATCAAGTGGACAAGTGTTGATGTTTTGGTGGTAAGATGAGAAAGTTATGCTAAGTACTAGTTTGATCCTAATTGATCTAGTTCCTTTGGTAACTACTTGGTTACTTGCCCTTATCCACTTGCACATGCATGTATCTTGATCCTCTTGCTTGTTCTTTGTCCGGTTATTACTCAATTCGTTGATCGTTCGAGGGAATAACTCATTCGTTTCTAGTTAGGGTTTTACCGAAAACCTTCTTAATAATTCTAATACTATTCTTCATCTTTCTTAATACTTCTCGAATTTAAATTCCTTAATTCCCTTTTATAAATCCTTAAGTCTTGCAGTGTCTAGGGAAATCTCGGAGAAAATAAAAGTGCTCTTTTTCTGAATCCGACAGCTTTTACATACACTTATTTTCCTCCTGGATCACTAATACGAACTCAGAAATCCGTTCCGAATACCGGGTATAACATTATTATAATAATATTCCAAATTCCACCAAAATCACTATTCATCACTTATTTTTATTTAATTCCTATAATTAGGAAAATGAACCTGGTTCACCCTCGAGTGTTCCTTAACCTTTTTACGGAACCGCTGGGCTTATAATAGATATTGATTTGGATGACACAAGAATAATCTTACTTGGAGAAATCTTCTCATATTCTTAGGAGATAGATCATTCTTATCTATGTTGTCAACCAAAGGTATTCTGCATGACATATAATAATTGAATCCAAATCCATTCCATTCATTAAATAGACAGTCGTTACATCGCAGTCATAACCACTATTCATTCCCATATTATTACATAATAAAAGTTTTAGTTCTACCCAAAAATCTGGGTTCTTACAGTCTCCCCTCCTTAAAAGGATTCCGTCCCGGAATCAGGTAGAAGACAAATGGGTACTTGTTGGTCATTTCACTTTCCAGTTCTCTGGTCGATCCTTACACATTCCAATCTTTCTAAAGCACATCATACTGGTGTTACAACACACCCTTTATCCGTTCTACCAATTCTTTGATACTTTTGCATAACACATCATCCGGTATACGCTCTTGTCCGTTCTTATACTATTAACCTTATTGGTACGTGCTACGAATTCCGGAGGTCACCTCACTCGTAATTTTTTGCAATTTCCTGATCGCTTTAATCTTCGCAATCTCGATGTATATATATTTAGGTGAGAAAAAATTTTATCGAGAGATCACTGTGATCAATGAACATTTGTTACATTGCATAGCTAGTACAGAAGGGGGCCAGCCTCTAGTACTTGACAAGCAATTAAACAATTAATGGCATTCCACTTAGACTCCTATCACACAGACAGAGAGTCACGTAGTAGTACCTCCCCTCCTTAAAGGGTTGTTCTTCTCAATTTAGAGGAAAATAAATAAGGGATATTAAAAGGAAAGAATTTCAGAGAATTATATAAGAAGATTTTCATGATTGTCAAAATATCATAGTCAGAATTTACCTCTGAACTATAGAGGTTTATTAGGGAAGGAAAGTAATCGTATTCGTATCAAATACTACTTTATCGTAATCTCACATATCACATGTCCTTGTTTCTCTGTCTATCATTCTATGGACCTATACTCTTGTTTGATATTAGCATTACTTACTTTTGGAAAATCCTTCAACCTCTCAGGTTAAAATCATGGATTTCTCGCTTGACATTATTATTACTGGCATTTCACGCCACGACACCGGCCATTTCATATTCATAATTCTAACACCATCAGGTTGTCATTCCGAGTGCTCGTTAGGAAAAACCCATTCATCAATCCATTCATAGCATTTCTTGCTTCACATTCCATAATTATTTCCCATTATTTTCTTTATCAATCACATCCATCTTATCATCTAGTTCTCATTCACTTCTGTTATTGAACTCCACCGTCACCTTATTAGGGAAACGCGTGTTACCTTTATTCAATATACGTGGCACGTTTGTGGTCAAACTTTCCTTTGTTCAACCATCTAGATTTCACTTTCTCATTCCATGAGTCTCTTTTATTACTCAATCAAACTATTCCATATTTCCTCGGATTTTCCAAACTTAAAAGGAGTCAATTTGTATGTCATTCATGCTCCTAATTCCAACTTTCCGTTTTGGCCAATGCCCTTACCTTGCCAATTCCATACTCTTCTCGCTTCATTACTGGAGCTTCTCATGAGTCTGCCTATCTGACTCTCTTATTAATTCCCAATTCTATTTCCATCTCTATCAGTCTCTTGTCTTTATTTCTACTATAATCATTTTATGAACCATCATAACCTAATTCTTCATTTCAAATATCCCGTCGATCCAGAAATTACACCATCCGAAATAAACCTGGATGATTTCTCTAACTTAGATTCACTTCGACATTTCCACAGTCGTTACCACCTAATTTCTCAGTAGGATCACCATCGCTTATCGTTTACTTAGTGCTTTAACAACTAAGCATCATAATTGTCAATTCAAGATCCTCTAGGAAAACAAAATAATCACTATTCCCTATCCATAGGGAATGCTTCCTGAACTTGACGTAGATATTACATGAAGCAGATAAAATTACAGGAAAGCTTCCAGCATCGCAGCTGGAACAGGCTGGTGAGATTATTAATCACATATCTCCGGTAGAAGACTAAAAGCTTAGCGGTTTGCTTAATCGCTTGCCAATCTCATAATTCTCTATCTTGTTTGCACAGAAATACACCAACATAAACTTGCTTGTCATTCATCATCGTGCCATTTGGCTTATCAGTATTTGTACCCTTTCTATTTCTGGTCATTTACTACCCATTCATTGTTACTTAACCTCCCCTCTCTCTTTCCAAAGAAAAGGCGAGTCTCTTGGGGAATTTGGTCTGGTCTGTCGTAGAGCCTCCTAATGTCGGTAATGTGCTACTGGCAACATCAGGAATCGAATCTTTACTTAAACTATTCTTATAGTTGATCCTGGCAAAATCATTAGACGGAATGTAACTTCCTCCACCACATTATGACCATCAAGGTCCTTACATTATCATTCTATTTCTTTGGTCTGAGCATTTATGCTTACTCCCCTATATTTAAAGTGTCGGCCACCTCGTTGGCCTTTCCTGATTATAATAATTTCTTGAGATCAATGTTTCCTGGATCTATTCCAACTCAGGGTGGAAGCATTCTCCCTTAAATTCTGCTGAATGAGAGAAAACATCTATCAGTCTTTTCCAAAAGTCATTGCTTCCACCTTTCTAGTGTGAACTTTACTACCAGTACTCCCAATCATACCTAGGATATTTCCTTACTTAAATCCCTTCTTGTTTTAGGATAATCTCAACCTTATTGGTTCAATCCATACTTTCTCATGGTTCCACACCTAATTCTTCTGGCCGTATTGTTACTATGTCATACATTCCTTACCAAACTTCCCTTTCTGAAGTTCAGAACATTACCTCTTCCCTTATAGGGTTCCTTAGGTCATCCTCATCATTCGTCCTATATCTTCTGGGTACAGGGTATATCAAACATCATTAACCAATTCTATAACGATTCTGTCTATGTACTTTTCGAGACTCCTTTCCACAAATCCTTATAGGTTATTGATACCTTGGTCGATTCAACTTATATCGTCTGATTTCACAGTGCCTATTGTTAGGGGTGATGCTATTCTTTGTGCATCCCCCAGGGTTCGTCTTAATATATGGACACTCTATGCTCAATTCTTGTTTCAAGGAAAACTTATATCCTGCACTTGGCAATTCAATCATATATCCTTAATAAGGGTCTCTTTTAATCATTCTTATCTTGATGGTCTATAGGTAGACTAATGCTAACCTCTTTTTCTTCAAACGAATGTTAGTCTATATGACCTTCCAAAAGACAACATATGTCTATCTGTCTTTCTTACAAAACTTGGTAATGGTAGCAATGATGCTCTGGAAGATATTGGTCGTGTTCAACGTGAATCTCTTAGTGTCTAATGCTCTTTTTGAGGACGCTAAGCTTCGGATAACATTTATACATCATACTGCACCATCTCCGACAATCCTCATAACCTTTACTGGTCACCATCCTCATTCCCAACACATCCATGGTATTTATAAAATCTATTATCATGTATCTCAATTCATTTTATATCAAAAGCCCTCGCAGTTGGCACTTGATTAGAAGCACCCCGCTTTGTCCTTACAGTGCTGGTTCAGTCACTTGATAATCCTTAGTGACTCGGCCCCACTGGCCATGCTAAAATATGTGAGTTTAGGGGTCGGCTAATAGCATTACTTTTCTAGCAATTGCTGGCATAGTGCCTTCTACTTGATGCCTTTTGATCTTTTCAAAAACTTCACTCCATATAAGTCTCAATCGACTCCTCAGTGATGTATTCAGATAATCCGAAAGACAAGGTTTGCCAAATTTTGTCCAATTCCTTTCCAGGATTAGGGAAACTTCAGTTAATCTATCCACCCACTGGTTACATTAAGAAAATCCATTCCGATACCCAAAGAATATTTCTATGAACATCCGAGTTGGTCGAGCCATAAACAGTTACAGTAGCGAAATGATTGACATAAAGCTGGGAGTTTAATCATTAGAAGGAAACCAAATATACATCGTCCCTAGAAGGGGAATCAAAAGTTTCAAACTAAACATGCCATACCTCCCCGATACATGCTTGTCCTAATAGTCGATACTACCGAATACCAGTCTTCTTAACAACTAGTCTCAGAAGGAACACTACCGTCGGGGTTAGTCGTTTCTCAACATTGGCACTACCAAGGCCATCCGAATCCGATGAACTGCGCTGTCTAAATGTATTCGAAATTATGCTGTCGTGCTGCATAAGCGTAGACCTATACCTGTATGAGTTGCATCATAATATCTCCCAAAGTTTCCTTCTTCCATTAGGCAATGCCAACCCTGGTCGTCACCAACTTTACCTTTAGCTCCAGGAAGATCTTCTCACGTTTATCTTGTCCATTCAAACTTTTTTTTTTTTCTTATAATAAGTCGGGTTACGGGACTACACTTTCTGTAAAGTCCTGAGCAAATCTTTGGTAATACCTTGTGAATTTTATGAAATTCCTCATCTTTGCCAGTGTGGTTGGCCAATCTTCATTTGAAACTGTCTTTAACTTGGTAGGGCCGACCAACACTACTCTTATTGATCATGTGTCCTATTGCTGGACTTCATTTTGCCAAAGCTCTTATTTCGAGAACATGTCCGACACCTGTTCTATCAGGTTGCACCTAGAAGCATTCTCAATTACATCTCGACCACTGCTCGCCTTGCCTAATCCATTTATGATTCAGTGTCAGAATAAACTTAAGGTAACTACCATAATCCATTCAAGGAAAAGAAAGAATTTAATATTCTTCTGAATCACATGCAACTAATGTTTCTGGTTCATCATTTCACTGAATTGAACTGAACTTATACTTGGTTTCTTGACAATAGCCTCATTACTAGTTTATCATAGACTCACTGGTCTTTTAGTCTTGTAGGTTCTGAGATCATTGTCTTGCTTACTATTTCCTTATATACTTTATTCAATCATGCCATCACCTTTCAATGTCTTTATTTTCTAAGTTGATCCATTCATAAAATGGACATTTCCTTGAACCCAACTCCTCATCAATCTAAGTTTGACTTTACAAATTATCACTCATGAAATCTGCCTTCTCATGGCGAATTATCCTTAACCACATTCCCACTAATTCATTTATCTGAAGATATGGCACTTGCCACCTATGTCTTAACTATTCCTAGGGACTCTGCTCCCCGTCCTATATCAATGTCTTTGATAATCATGCATCATTCTAATTCCTTTCTCATTAATCTAAAAGTATCCAAGGATTCTTATCTATCCTTACATAAGATCTTGAGTAATTCCTCAAATCCATCTTACTTGCTGGCACTTCATTTGGTAGTCCGGCTATGAATCCAATACGCATCTTTAATTCTCTTAATAATATCTCAGCTCTTTATGCTCACTTTTCTGAGCACTATACCTTAACTCTTAAAGTCTCTCTGGCTGTAGCCCTCATTCCTTAAGTGTAAACTCCTTATACTTATCAATATTCTCCTCCTCTGCTGGAACCTCTTCCGGGTCCTCAGTAGGGTACTCTATCGAATCAACCATCCGATCGTCAGCATATAATCAGGCATCATCGTGTTGCTGCTCGTATGCTTCAAGGTCTGTCGCCTTACTAGTTGGTACGAGAACAAGCTTAAGTTACTACCATGATACTTAATAGTTCCCATAAGGGTTTTATATGTCAGTACTACATTAAGTAGTCCGACTATGAACTTGGCAAGAGTTCTTACTATCTTAGTGAATTTATTGTTTTAACGTCGCATCATCTCTGGGATTTATAACGTAACTCTCTGATACCATTTCTGTAACACCCCCAGATCCAGGGTCAGGGATCTGGTCGTTACGGTCGCAATATCCAACCACAAAACCAACATAATTTAAATTACAACCTTGTGACCCAAAACAACAACATGAAACACACCCGTTATAGTCCCAGAGATGAAATCAGAGTAACCAACAATATTATTAATCACAAGTTTGAGTCCTTACAACCCAAAGAATTACAATTGTACAATTACATACTCTTTGCCATCCATTAATAGATACCATAATATAAATACATTTGAGGCTCAATTGCTAACAACTAGCCTACCAGTAGTTGCATCCTCAATAAAGGTAGCCAAGACCTTAGCGGTAAACCTCTGACGGTTGACACCTGCTTACGCTGTGTGCGCCTTGCGCGGCCATCTGATCTAGCTGTTGTTGTGATATAAATAAATAAAGCAAGGGTGAGCAATAGCCCACCAGAAATATAATTGAACAGTGATAACATATAACAGTCCAAATTATCTTTGAAACCATATGCCATGCATTAACGATGTAGTACCAATATAAGGTATGAGATGAAGTTACAAGGTAACTCAAAAATATATTTGTTTTGAATAAATATCTGCTATGCAAAAGATAAGCAAGATATTCTCAATTATCATAAAAGAGGAACTTGCAGGAAAAATATTGCAATTCTGGTTTCAACACTTTTTCACCTTGCCAACACCAACAGTGTTGCAGAAATTTCTCACTTTTAGAAGATGAACTAATACGGGAGCATTGCCACGCCAGATGCCCTGACGTTTACGATGATCAGTCGTATGTCATGCATCTCAGCAGTCGTTCTCTACATGTAGAAGGTAGCTCCGACGGAATTACTTATCTACCGCCCTCTGGAACTCCTCAGCCAACGGTTGGGCTATTGCTGGACCGGCGCCACTCGGCCACTTACGCGTCTCCTAGTTCGAATATCATCCATGACTCTGAAACGTAAAGTTCGTTCCCCTTTTCCCCAAGTGTAACACTTGTTGATAGGACTCCACAAAGTAGTCGTATCTAATTGGAAAGGAAAATTCACCAATATTTCCCAAGCTGATGCTTGTTAATGGATATAAACTTGTTACATCAATCATACCCCTCGAGCGTTGAGGAGGTAACCAAAAGACTCATATCGATGCTTGAAAGAATCAAGATGTGAGTGACAAGATAGTTTTAGCAAGTATAGGACCGGGCAGTCCAATAAATAACATCGCTCAAGTGAGGTCCCCTTATATACGTTTGGAAGTTGAGCGAGTATTTAAATCTTCTTTAAGATAGATTTAAATGAAATTAAAGTTTAGGAACCTCCCCTTGATAAAATAGTCATAAAAGTCTCCGAAATATTTTACATAATATCTGAAGGTGAAGGATAACCTTTGAATAATATAAATCATTATAAAAAGAATTCAAAAGAATTTTATTAAACATTCCAAGAATATTTATTAAGTCAATAATAATTACGGAATACTATTAAATCATGATATTGCTCGTAAGTAATCCTCGAATGAATATATAGAATTATTTATTAAATAAATCTCTTCTTAAATGAATATTTAAAATAATATTCATTGAATAAATAAACTTAAATAAATATTTAATATAATATTTACTGAATAAATCAAACCTTAAATGAATATTTGAAAATAATATTCATTTAACAATTAACATTCCAAATGAATATCCAAATAATATTCATTAAACAAATAATATTCTAAATAAATATCCCAAAATAATATTCATTTAACAAATAATATTCTAAATGAATATCCAAAATAATATTCATTTAACAAATAATATTCTAAATGAATATCCGAATAATATTCATTTAGTAATCAAAACTTTAAAGGAATATTCGAAGTAATATTCCTTGAGTAAATAGAACTTCCAATGAATATTTTAAAATAATATTCATTAAGTAAATCAACCTTAAATGAATATTCGAAAGTAATATTCATTAAATAAATAAAGATCAAATGAATATTCCAAATAATAATAAGTAAGCCAAATGAATATTTGGGAATGATATTTGTCAACCAAATAACTCTAATGAATATTCAAAATAATATTCATTAACTAAATAACTCCAGTGAATGATCAAAATAATATTCATTAAATAAATGACATTCTAAATGAATATTAAAATAATATTCATTAAATATTCCTTCACTGAGGTAATACTCAAATAACGTTCCTCGAAGGATTCGTAATCGAATAAAAATCCTCGAAGTAATAAATTTGTCGCTGGGATCCCTTCCGGGTTTCCACGACTATTTATATATTACAAAATATCGACTCCCGGTCTATATTTGAAGTATGAATATCATACGCCCTTCGCTAAGGGTCTTAACCAAACAATCCGGCTTATAACTGATATTTCATATATAGTCTATAAGCCGATATCGATTCAGGGAACAAGTAATTCAATATTAACTTGAAAGTAGGCATGCATGCTATGGCATATGTATAAAACAATCATCATATATATTATCACAACAACAGTTCCAAGTATTGGAAACTTGCCTGAGAATCGAGTGCGGGTAGGGGTAATGTGTCCCGGGTCAGCTCGACAATCTATAAACAATCAGAATATTTAAGATTAACCACTTAACGCTTATTAAAAGGCTAAGTATAAACTCCACTTAAATCGAAACATGTTTTCGAGTTATCTCGTTACGTCTCTTTTAGTGTAACTCTTTTTATCACCGATACGATCCGACATTCGTTCGTTATCAAGACATGTCATCATGCTTATACTTGGTATATACTTAAGTCGTATAAGTTCTAAGGTTGGTCGTTTACGAATCAAGATTATACCTCGAGTGTTATCGCCCGTTTTCTAAGTTATAACCAAAGTCATACCTTTAAGGGGTTCGTTCGCGTTTAACCTCGATTCAAACATTTTTATAAAATCGGAAAACGATCCATTCGACATGTGGTTTTCTCCCACACCTTCCTTTTTACCTCTAATATTTAATTAATAAGATTCGCCACTGATTAAACGACATTTAAGGGAATCAATTTCAATTACGAACTTTCGTTTACGATTTCGAACCACTTTTACGAATTTAATCATAACTCCTAAACCGTAAGTCCATTTCATACGATCTTTATATCAAAACGAAGCTTATAACATAATATACCTTGTCATGGCAGAATACGAAGCTAGTCAGTGAGTTATGGCTACTGTCAAATATGATTTCTTAAGGTTAACGAAAATTCGGCATTACGACGGCTATAAATCGAACGTTCTAAAATCATAACGATTCCACAAAGCCACACCGGGCATCCAAACAACTTGTAAACATATTACATATCTCCAACTGTCCAAACTCATCTACTTTACCAACATGATCATCACATCTCTTAAATCAAACAATCACTAAATAATCATGCTATTAACACATCTTATACTAAATCCATCAAGAGCATGCAAAATCTCAAAGTAAGATCTAGAGTTCATGAGGTTTATACCTTCCTTGGAGAGTGTTAAAGCCCTTTCTAAGCCTTGATCTAGTCCTTAGAACTCATTACAACCTTAAACTAGCAAGAATCATCAAGAACATAGTTAGTGAATTTCGGATCTGCTATAACGCAGTTGAAAGATCATGAAAAACGAGGGCCTTACCAAGGTTTTCTGGACAAGGCTTCTAAAGGAGATTTTCTAGAGCATCCAACCAGGTTTCCAAAAAGCTAAAGAACACCAAATTCAATTGAGTAATGAAGGAGATATGGCCGTTTGAAAATCATCACAGAAACTGCCAACAATCTGGACAGTTTGCTTCTTCAACTTGGGGAGATGATTTGCCTAGGCTATACTACTTTGATTGCTATGAAATTTGGAGAGAATATTGCCCATGGAGTGGAGAGGTTGTGGTTCAAATTTGGTGATTTTATCATGGATGAAAATGGAGATATGAAGTTTTCTCTCATGGCTGTTCTTGTTGAGCAGTTTTGAAAAAAAATGGAGAGAATGTAGTTTGCTTGGCTTGTCTCTTGCTCTCATCTAATCTAATATGTATTATTGATATGTAAGGATAATATCTAGTCCATAAAGCTACTTTAATAAAGGTAGTATGTCATGGATGATGAAATCAAGTGGACAAGTGTTGATGTTTTGGTGGTAAGATGAGAAAGTTATGCTAAGTACTAGTTTGATCCTAATTGATCTAGTTCCTTTGGTAACTACTTGGTTACTTGCCCTTATCCACTTGCACATGCATGTATCTTGATCCTCTTGCTTGTTCTTTGTCCGGTTATTACTCAATTCGTTGATCGTTCGAGGGAATAACTCATTCGTTTCTAGTTAGGGTTTTACCGAAAACCTTCTTAATAATTCTAATACTATTCTTCATCTTTCTTAATACTTCTCGAATTTAAATTCCTTAATTCCCTTTTATAAATCCTTAAGTCTTGCAGTGTCTAGGGAAATCTCGGAGAAAATAAAAGTGCTCTTTTTCTGAATCCGACAGCTTTTACATACACTTATTTTCCTCCTGGATCACTAATACGAACTCAGAAATCCGTTCCGAATACCGGGTATAACATTATTATAATAATATTCCAAATTCCACCAAAATCACTATTCATCACTTATTTTTATTTAATTCCTATAATTAGGAAAATGAACCTGGTTCACCCTCGAGTGTTCCTTAACCTTTTTACGGAACCGCTGGGCTTATAATAGATATTGATTTGGATGACACAAGAATAATCTTACTTGGAGAAATCTTCTCATATTCTTAGGAGATAGATCATTCTTATCTATGTTGTCAACCAAAGGTATTCTGCATGACATATAATAATTGAATCCAAATCCATTCCATTCATTAAATAGACAGTCGTTACATCGCAGTCATAACCACTATTCATTCCCATATTATTACATAATAAAAGTTTTAGTTCTACCCAAAAATCTGGGTTCTTACAGTCTCCCCTCCTTAAAAGGATTCCGTCCCGGAATCAGGTAGAAGACAAATGGGTACTTGTTGGTCATTTCACTTTCCAGTTCTCTGGTCGATCCTTACACATTCCAATCTTTCTAAAGCACATCATACTGGTGTTACAACACACCCTTTATCCGTTCTACCAATTCTTTGATACTTTTGCATAACACATCATCCGGTATACGCTCTTGTCCGTTCTTATACTATTAACCTTATTGGTACGTGCTACGAATTCCGGAGGTCACCTCACTCGTAATTTTTTGCAATTTCCTGATCGCTTTAATCTTCGCAATCTCGATGTATATATATTTAGGTGAGAAAAAATTTTATCGAGAGATCACTGTGATCAATGAACATTTGTTACATTGCATAGCTAGTACAGAAGGGGGCCAGCCTCTAGTACTTGACAAGCAATTAAACAATTAATGGCATTCCACTTAGACTCCTATCACACAGACAGAGAGTCACGTAGTAGTACCTCCCCTCCTTAAAGGGTTGTTCTTCTCAATTTAGAGGAAAATAAATAAGGGATATTAAAAGGAAAGAATTTCAGAGAATTATATAAGAAGATTTTCATGATTGTCAAAATATCATAGTCAGAATTTACCTCTGAACTATAGAGGTTTATTAGGGAAGGAAAGTAATCGTATTCGTATCAAATACTACTTTATCGTAATCTCACATATCACATGTCCTTGTTTCTCTGTCTATCATTCTATGGACCTATACTCTTGTTTGATATTAGCATTACTTACTTTTGGAAAATCCTTCAACCTCTCAGGTTAAAATCATGGATTTCTCGCTTGACATTATTATTACTGGCATTTCACGCCACGACACCGGCCATTTCATATTCATAATTCTAACACCATCAGGTTGTCATTCCGAGTGCTCGTTAGGAAAAACCCATTCATCAATCCATTCATAGCATTTCTTGCTTCACATTCCATAATTATTTCCCATTATTTTCTTTATCAATCACATCCATCTTATCATCTAGTTCTCATTCACTTCTGTTATTGAACTCCACCGTCACCTTATTAGGGAAACGCGTGTTACCTTTATTCAATATACGTGGCACGTTTGTGGTCAAACTTTCCTTTGTTCAACCATCTAGATTTCACTTTCTCATTCCATGAGTCTCTTTTATTACTCAATCAAACTATTCCATATTTCCTCGGATTTTCCAAACTTAAAAGGAGTCAATTTGTATGTCATTCATGCTCCTAATTCCAACTTTCCGTTTTGGCCAATGCCCTTACCTTGCCAATTCCATACTCTTCTCGCTTCATTACTGGAGCTTCTCATGAGTCTGCCTATCTGACTCTCTTATTAATTCCCAATTCTATTTCCATCTCTATCAGTCTCTTGTCTTTATTTCTACTATAATCATTTTATGAACCATCATAACCTAATTCTTCATTTCAAATATCCCGTCGATCCAGAAATTACACCATCCGAAATAAACCTGGATGATTTCTCTAACTTAGATTCACTTCGACATTTCCACAGTCGTTACCACCTAATTTCTCAGTAGGATCACCATCGCTTATCGTTTACTTAGTGCTTTAACAACTAAGCATCATAATTGTCAATTCAAGATCCTCTAGGAAAACAAAATAATCACTATTCCCTATCCATAGGGAATGCTTCCTGAACTTGACGTAGATATTACATGAAGCAGATAAAATTGCAGGAAAGCTTCCAGCATCGCAGCTGGAACAGGCTGGTGAGATTATTAATCACATATCTCCGGTAGAAGACTAAAAGCTTAGCGGTTTGCTTAATCGCTTGCCAATCTCATAATTCTCTATCTTGTTTGCACAGAAATACACCAACATAAACTTGCTTGTCATTCATCATCGTGCCATTTGGCTTATCAGTATTTGTACCCTTTCTATTTCTGGTCATTTACTACCCATTCATTGTTACTTAACCTCCCCTCTCTCTTTCCAAAGAAAAGGCGAGTCTCTTGGGGAATTTGGTCTGGTCTGTCGTAGAGCCTCCTAATGTCGGTAATGTGCTACTGGCAACATCAGGAATCGAATCTTTACTTAAACTATTCTTATAGTTGATCCTGGAAAAATCATTAGACGGAATGTAACTTCCTCCACCACATTATGACCATCAAGGTCCTTACATTATCATTCTATTTCTTTGGTCTGAGCATTTATGCTTACTCCCCTATATTTAAAGTGTCGGCCACCTCGTTGGCCTTTCCTGATTATAATAATTTCTTGAGATCAATGTTTCCTGGATCTATTCCAACTCAGGGTGGAAGCATTCTCCCTTAAATTCTGCTGAATGAGAGAAAACATCTATCAGTCTTTTCCAAAAGTCATTGCTTCCACCTTTCTAGTGTGAACTTTACTACCAGTACTCCCAATCATACCTAGGATATTTCCTTACTTAAATCCCTTCTTGTTTTAGGATAATCTCAACCTTATTGGTTCAATCCATACTTTCTCATGGTTCCACACCTAATTCTTCTGGCCGTATTGTTACTATGTCATACATTCCTTACCAAACTTCCCTTTCTGAAGTTCAGAACATTACCTCTTCCCTTATAGGGTTCCTTAGGTCATCCTCATCATTCGTCCTATATCTTCTGGGTACAGGGTATATCAAACATCATTAACCAATTCTATAACGATTCTGTCTATGTACTTTTCGAGACTCCTTTCCACAAATCCTTATAGGTTATTGATACCTTGGTCGATTCAACTTATATCGTCTGATTTCACAGTGCCTATTGTTAGGGGTGATGCTATTCTTTGTGCATCCCCCAGGGTTCGTCTTAATATATGGACACTCTATGCTCAATTCTTGTTTCAAGGAAAACTTATATCCTGCACTTGGCAATTCAATCATATATCCTTAATAAGGGTCTCTTTTAATCATTCTTATCTTGATGGTCTATAGGTAGACTAATGCTAACCTCTTTTTCTTCAAACGAATGTTAGTCTATATGACCTTCCAAAAGACAACATATGTCTATCTGTCTTTCTTACAAAACTTGGTAATGGTAGCAATGATGCTCTGGAAGATATTGGTCGTGTTCAACGTGAATCTCTTAGTGTCTAATGCTCTTTTTGAGGACGCTAAGCTTCGGATAACATTTATACATCATACTGCACCATCTCCGACAATCCTCATAACCTTTACTGGTCACCATCCTCATTCCCAACACATCCATGGTATTTATAAAATCTATTATCATGTACCTCAATTCATTTTATATCAAAAGCCCTCGCAGTTGGCACTTGATTAGAAGCACCCTGCTTTGTCCTTACAGTGCTGGTTCAGTCACTTGATAATCCTTAGTGACTCGGCCCCACTGGCCATGCTAAAATATGTGAGTTTAGGGGTCGGCTAATAGCATTACTTTTCTAGCAATTGCTGGCATAGTGCCTTCTACTTGATGCCTTTTGATCTTTTCAAAAACTTCACTCCATATAAGTCTCAATCGACTCCTCAGTGATGTATTCAGATAATCCGAAAGACAAGGTTTGCCAAATTTTGTCCAATTCCTTTCCAGGATTAGGGAAACTTCAGTTAATCTATCCACCCACTGGTTACATTAAGAAAATCCATTCCGATACCCAAAGAATATTTCTATGAACATCCGAGTTGGTCGAGCCATAAACAGTTACAGTAGCGAAATGATTGACATAAAGCTGGGAGTTTAATCATTAGAAGGAAACCAAATATACATCGTCCCTAGAAGGGGAATCAAAAGTTTCAAACTAAACATGCCATACCTCCCCGATACATGCTTGTCCTAATAGTCGATACTACCGAATACCAGTCTTCTTAACAACTAGTCTCAGAAGGAACACTACCGTCGGGGTTAGTCGTTTCTCAACATTGGCACTACCAAGGCCATCCGAATCCGATGAACTGCGCTGTCTAAATGTATTCGAAATTATGCTGTCGTGCTGCATAAGCGTAGACCTATACCTGTATGAGTTGCATCATAATATCTCCCAAAGTTTCCTTCTTCCATTAGGCAATGCCAACCCTGGTCGTCACCAACTTTACCTTTAGCTCCAGGAAGATCTTCTCACGTTTATCTTGTCCATTCAAACTTTTTTTTTTCTTATAATAAGTCGGGTTACGGGACTACACTTTCTGTAAAGTCCTGAGCAAATCTTTGGTAATACCTTGTGAATTTTATGAAATTCCTCATCTTTGCCAGTGTGGTTGGCCAATCTTCATTTGAAACTGTCTTTAACTTGGTAGGGCCGACCAACACTACTCTTATTGATCATGTGTCCTATTGCTGGACTTCATTTTGCCAAAGCTCTTATTTCGAGAACATGTCCGACACCTGTTCTATCAGGTTGCACCTAGAAGCATTCTCAATTACATCTCGACCACTGCTCGCCTTGCCTAATCCATTTATGATTCAGTGTCAGAATAAACTTAAGGTAACTACCATAATCCATTCAAGGAAAAGAAAGAATTTAATATTCTTCTGAATCACATGCAACTAATGTTTCTGGTTCATCATTTCACTGAATTGAACTGAACTTATACTTGGTTTCTTGACAATAGCCTCATTACTAGTTTATCATAGACTCACTGGTCTTTTAGTCTTGTAGGTTCTGAGATCATTGTCTTGCTTACTATTTCCTTATATACTTTATTCAATCATGCCATCACCTTTCAATGTCTTTATTTTCTAAGTTGATCCATTCATAAAATGGACATTTCCTTGAACCCAACTCCTCATCAATCTAAGTTTGACTTTACAAATTATCACTCATGAAATCTGCCTTCTCATGGCGAATTATCCTTAACCACATTCCCACTAATTCATTTATCTGAAGATATGGCACTTGCCACCTATGTCTTAACTATTCCTAGGGACTCTGCTCCCCGTCCTATATCAATGTCTTTGATAATCATGCATCATTCTAATTCCTTTCTCATTAATCTAAAAGTATCCAAGGATTCTTATCTATCCTTACATAAGATCTTGAGTAATTCCTCAAATCCATCTTACTTGCTGGCACTTCATTTGGTAGTCCGGCTATGAATCCAATACGCATCTTTAATTCTCTTAATAATATCTCAGCTCTTTATGCTCACTTTTCTGAGCACTATACCTTAACTCTTAAAGTCTCTCTGGCTGTAGCCCTCATTCCTTAAGTGTAAACTCCTTATACTTATCAATATTCTCCTCCTCTGCTGGAACCTCTTCCGGGTCCTCAGTAGGGTACTCTATCGAATCAACCATCCGATCGTCAGCATATAATCAGGCATCATCGTGTTGCTGCTCGTATGCTTCAAGGTCTGTCGCCTTACTAGTTGGTACGAGAACAAGCTTAAGTTACTACCATGATACTTAATAGTTCCCATAAGGGTTTTATATGTCAGTACTACATTAAGTAGTCCGACTATGAACTTGGCAAGAGTTCTTACTATCTTAGTGAATTTATTGTTTTAACGTCGCATCATCTCTGGGATTTATAACGTAACTCTCTGATACCATTTCTGTAACACCCCCAGATCCAGGGTCAGGGATCTGGTCGTTACGGTCGCAATATCCAACCACAAAACCAACATAATTTAAATTACAACCTTGTGACCCAAAACAACAACATGAAACACACCCGTTATAGTCCCAGAGATGAAATCAGAGTAACCAACAATATTATTAATCACAAGTTTGAGTCCTTACAACCCAAAGAATTACAATTGTACAATTACATACTCTTTGCCATCCATTAATAGATACCATAATATAAATACATTTGAGGCTCAATTGCTAACAACTAGCCTACCAGTAGTTGCATCCTCAATAAAGGTAGCCAAGACCTTAGCGGTAAACCTCTGACGGTTGACACCTGCTTACGCTGTGTGCGCCTTGCGCGGCCATCTGATCTAGCTGTTGTTGTGATATAAATAAATAAAGCAAGGGTGAGCAATAGCCCACCAGAAATATAATTGAACAGTGATAACATATAACAGTCCAAATTATCTTTGAAACCATATGCCATGCATTAACGATGTAGTACCAATATAAGGTATGAGATGAAGTTACAAGGTAACTCAAAAATATATTTGTTTTGAATAAATATCTGCTATGCAAAAGATAAGCAAGATATTCTCAATTATCATAAAAGAGGAACTTGCAGGAAAAATATTGCAATTCCGGTTTCAACACTTTTTCACCTTGCCAACACCAACAGTGTTGCAGAAATTTCTCACTTTTAGAAGATGAACTAATACGGGAGCATTGCCACGCCAGATGCCCTGACGTTTACGATGATCAGTCGTATGTCATGCATCTCATCAGTCGTTCTCTACATGTAGAAGGTAGCTCCGACGGAATTACTTATCTACCGCCCTCTGGAACTCCTCAGCCAACGGTTGGGCTATTGCTGGACCGGCGCCACTCGGCCACTTACGCGTCTCCTAGTTCGAATATCATCCATGACTCTGAAACGTAAAGTTCGTTCCCCTTTTCCCCAAGTGTAACACTTGTTGATAGGACTCCACAAAGTAGTCGTATCTAATTGGAAAGGAAAATTCACCAATATTTCCCAAGCTGATGCTTGTTAATGGATATAAACTTGTTACATCAATCATACCCCTCGAGCGTTGAGGAGGTAACCAAAAGACTCATATCGATGCTTGAAAGAATCAAGATGTGAGTGACAAGATAGTTTTAGCAAGTATAGGACCGGGCAGTCCAATAAATAACATCGCTCAAGTGAGGTCCCCTTATATACGTTTGGAAGTTGAGCGAGTATTTAAATCTTCTTTAAGATAGATTTAAATGAAATTAAAGTTTAGGAACCTCCCCTTGATAAAATAGTCATAAAAGTCTCCGAAATATTTTACATAATATCTGAAGGTGAAGGATAACCTTTGAATAATATAAATCATTATAAAAAGAATTCAAAAGAATTTTATTAAACATTCCAAGAATATTTATTAAGTCAATAATAATTACGGAATACTATTAAATCATGATATTGCTCGTAAGTAATCCTCGAATGAATATATAGAATTATTTATTAAATAAATCTCTTCTTAAATGAATATTTAAAATAATATTCATTGAATAAATAAACTTAAATAAATATTTAATATAATATTTACTGAATAAATCAAACCTTAAATGAATATTTGAAAATAATATTCATTTAACAATTAACATTCCAAATGAATATCCAAATAATATTCATTAAACAAATAATATTCTAAATAAATATCCCAAAATAATATTCATTTAACAAATAATATTCTAAATGAATATCCAAAATAATATTCATTTAACAAATAATATTCTAAATGAATATCCGAATAATATTCATTTAGTAATCAAAACTTTAAAGGAATATTCGAAGTAATATTCCTTGAGTAAATAGAACTTCCAATGAATATTTTAAAATAATAGTCATTAAGTAAATCAACCTTAAATGAATATTCGAAAGTAATATTCATTAAATAAATAAAGATCAAATGAATATTCCAAATAATAATAAGTAAGCCAAATGAATATTTGGGAATGATATTTGTCAACCAAATAACTCTAATGAATATTCAAAATAATATTCATTAACTAAATAACTCCAGTGAATGATCAAAATAATATTCATTAAATAAATGACATTCTAAATGAATATTAAAATAATATTCATTAAATATTCCTTCACTGAGGTAATACTCAAATAACGTTCCTCGAAGGATTCGTAATCGAATAAAAATCCTCGAAGTAATAAATTTGTCGCTGGGATCCCTTCCGGGTTTCCACGACTATTTATATATTACAAAATATCGACTCCCGGTCTATATTTGAAGTATGAATATCATACGCCCTTCGCTAAGGGTCTTAACCAAACAATCCGGCTTATAACTGATATTTCATATATAGTCTATAAGCCGATATCGATTCAGGGAACAAGTAATTCAATATTAACTTGAAAGTAGGCATGCATGCTATGGCATATGTATAAAACAATCATCATATATATTATCACAACAACAGTTCCAAGTATTGGAAACTTGCCTGAGAATCGAGTGCGGGTAGGGGTAATGTGTCCCGGGTCAGCTCGACAATCTATAAACAATCAGAATATTTAAGATTAACCACTTAACGCTTATTAAAAGGCTAAGTATAAACTCCACTTAAATCGAAACATGTTTTCGAGTTATCTCGTTACGTCTCTTTTAGTGTAACTCTTTTTATCACCGATACGATCCGACATTCGTTCGTTATCAAGACATGTCATCATGCTTATACTTGGTATATACTTAAGTCGTATAAGTTCTAAGGTTGGTCGTTTACGAATCAAGATTATACCTCGAGTGTTATCGCCCGTTTTCTAAGTTATAACCAAAGTCATACCTTTAAGGGGTTCGTTCGCGTTTAACCTCGATTCAAACATTTTTATAAAATCGGAAAACGATCCATTCGACATGTGGTTTTCTCCCACACCTTCCTTTTTACCTCTAATATTTAATTAATAAGATTCGCCACTGATTAAACGACATTTAAGGGAATCAATTTCAATTACGAACTTTCGTTTACGATTTCGAACCACTTTTACGAATTTAATCATAACTCCTAAACCGTAAGTCCATTTCATACGATCTTTATATCAAAACGAAGCTTATAACATAATATACCTTGTCATGGCAGAATACGAAGCTAGTCAGTGAGTTATGGCTACTGTCAAATATGATTTCTTAAGGTTAACGAAAATTCGGCATTACGACGGCTATAAATCGAACGTTCTAAAATCATAACGATTCCACAAAGCCACACCGGGCATCCAAACAACTTGTAAACATATTACATATCTCCAACTGTCCAAACTCATCTACTTTACCAACATGATCATCACATCTCTTAAATCAAACAATCACTAAATAATCATGCTATTAACACATCTTATACTAAATCCATCAAGAGCATGCAAAATCTCAAAGTAAGATCTAGAGTTCATGAGGTTTATACCTTCCTTGGAGAGTGTTAAAGCCCTTTATAAGCCTTGATCTAGTCCTTAGAACTCATTACAACCTTAAACTAGCAAGAATCATCAAGAACATAGTTAGTGAATTTCGGATCTGCTATAACGCAGTTGAAAGATCATGAAAAACGAGGGCCTTACCAAGGTTTTCTGGACAAGGCTTCTAAAGGAGATTTGTAGAGCATCCAACCAGATTTCCAAAAAGCTAAAGAACACCAAATTCCATTGAGTAATGAAGGAGATATGGCCGTTTGAAAATCATCACAGAAACTGCCAACAATCTGGACAGTTTGCTTCTTCAACTTGGGGAGATGATTTGCCTAGGCTATACTACTTTGATTGCTATGAAATTTGGAGAGAATATTGCCCATGGAGTGGAGAGGTTGTGGTTCAAATTTGGTGATTTTATCATGGATGAAAATGGAGATATGAAGTTTTCTCTCATGGCTGTTCTTGTTGAGCAGTTTTGAAAAAAAATGGAGAGAATGTAGTTTGCTTGGCTTGTCTCTTGCTCTCATCTAATCTAATATGTATTATTGATATGTAAGGATAATATCTAGTCCATAAAGCTACTTTAATAAAGGTAGTATGTCATGGATGATGAAATCAAGTGGACAAGTGTTGATGTTTTGGTGGTAAGATGAGAAAGTTATGCTAAGTACTAGTTTGATCCTAATTGATCTAGTTCCTTTGGTAACTACTTGGTTACTTGCCCTTATCCACTTGCACATGCATGTATCTTGATCCTCTTGCTTGTTCTTTGTCCGGTTATTACTCAATTCGTTGATCGTTCGAGGGAATAACTCATTCGTTTCTAGTTAGGGTTTTACCGAAAACCTTCTTAATAATTCTAATACTATTCTTCATCTTTCTTAATACTTCTCGAATTTAAATTCCTTAATTCCCTTTTATAAATCCTTAAGTCTTGCAGTGTCTAGGGAAATCTCGGAGAAAATAAAAGTGCTCTTTTTCTGAATCCGACAGCTTTTACATACACTTATTTTCCTCCTGGATCACTAATACGAACTCAGAAATCCGTTCCGAATACCGGGTATAACATTATTATAATAATATTCCAAATTCCACCAAAATCACTATTCATCACTTATTTTTATTTAATTCCTATAATTAGGAAAATGAACCTGGTTCACCCTCGAGTGTTCCTTAACCTTTTTACGGAACCGCTGGGCTTATAATAGATATTGATTTGGATGACACAAGAATAATCTTACTTGGAGAAATCTTCTCATATTCTTAGGAGATAGATCATTCTTATCTATGTTGTCAACCAAAGGTATTCTGCATGACATATAATAATTGAATCCAAATCCATTCCATTCATTAAATAGACAGTCGTTACATCGCAGTCATAACCACTATTCATTCCCATATTATTACATAATAAAAGTTTTAGTTCTACCCAAAAATCTGGGTTCTTACAGTGTCTATCAACAAGAATGTCTAGTGAAGAGAGTTGGAAGTGGCATAAGAAACTCTCTCATTTAAATCTGAACAACATCAATGAGCTGATAAGAAAGAATCTTGTTAGAGGGCTCCCAACATCATTATTAAATGTTGATGGCCTATGTGATTCCTGTCAAAAGGCCAAACAAAGGAAGTCATCTTTCAAGAGCAAGACTGAATCTTCAATTGTTGATCCTTATCATCTTCTACATGTTGATCTTTTTGGACCAGTAAATGTGATGTCTATTGGAAGAAAGAAATATGCTTTAGTCATTGTTGATGAACACACCAGATATACATGGGTGTATTTTCTAGCAAAGAAGGATGAAACTGCATTAACTCTGATGGAGCATGTAAAGCTTCTGGACAAAGGATCAAAACACAAAGTCAAGATTATCAGAAGTGATAATGGAACTGAATTCAGAAATGCAATGGAAGAATTCTGCAAAAATAGAGGAGTGAAGCAAGATTTTTCTGCACCTGGTACACCACAGCAAAATGGTGTAGTTGAAAGAAAGAACAGAACCTTAATAGAAGCTGCCAGAACTATGCTTGATGAAGCAAAATTGCCAACCTATTTCTGGGCAGAAGCTGTTCAAACTGCCTGTTTTACACAGAATGCTACTCTGATCAACAAGCATGGAAAAACACCATATGAGATGGTGAGGGAAAAGAAGCCAAACCTGAAATATTTTCATATTTTTGGGTGCAAGTGCTTTGTGCTGAAAATTCATCCTGAACAGTTGACAAAATTTGAATTAAAAGCTGATGAAGGAATCTTTGTTGGTTATCCACTGTCAACTAAGGCATTCAGAGTGTATAATTTGAGAACCAAAGTGATCAGGGAGTCTATTCATGTGTCATTTGATGACAAGAAAATAACTGGACTTGAAGATGTAGATGAACATGATCAACTGCACTTTGAAAAAGAAGAATTATTCTCTGATGAATTAAACTCTGATGAGGCTGAACTGACAAACTCTGTTGAGCTAAACTCTGAACCACTACTGGTAAATACTGAAGAAACTTCTCAACCACATACTAGGGGAGAACCAGTTGAGGGGGAGCATGAAGAATCACTTCAAAGTGATGTCTCAAATTCTGATAATAAGTCTGCTGAAAAATCTTGATCAAACTCTGATGACTCAAACTCTGAAAGTCCAAAATCTGACAGTTCAAACTCTGAGCAGTCACATTCAGGGGGAGCCTCAGAGAATGAGGAAAGGCAACAAGAAAATCGGGAGAACATGGATCAAGGGGGAGGATCAAACACTGAGAGAAGTCATTTACCTTCAGCTAGGAAATGGACAAAATCTCACACACCTGATTTGATTATTGGTGATCCAGATGCAAGAGTAAGGACAAGAAGTACAACTACAAATGAATGTCTGTTTCATGCATTCTTGTCACAAACTGAGCCAAAGAAGGTTGAAGAAGCTCTTCAAGATGCTGATTGGATAGTAGCAGTGAAGGACGAGTTGAATGAATTTGAAAGAAATGAAGTTTGGACCCTTGTACCAAGACCAAAGAATAGATCTGTTGTGGGTACTAAGTGGGTTTTCAGAAATAAAACTGATAGTGAGGGGGTTGTTACAAGAAACAAGGCCAGACTTGTGGCAAAAGGCTATTCACAGCAGGAAGGAATAGATTATGATGAGACTTTTGCTCCAGTTGCAAGGTTGGAGGCAATAAGGATGTTTCTAGCATATTCCTCTCATAAGAAATTCAAGGTATTTCAGATGGATGTGAAAAGTGCCTTTCTGAATGGGAAACTTGAAGAAGAAGTGTTTGTTGAACAACCACCAGGATTTGTGGACCCCAAATATCCAGATTATGTCTACAGGCTTGATAAAGCACTCTATGGACTTAAGCAGACACCAAGAGCATGGTATGAAACACTAGCTCAATTTCTTCTAGAAAGTGGGTTTCACAGAGGAACAATTGATAAAACACTGTTTTACTTTAAATCTGGTAGTGACCTGCTTCTGGTTCAAATATATGTTGATGACATAATTTTTGGGTCTACTAATGATAAACTCTGTACAAAGTTTGCCAAGCTAATGCAGTCCAGGTATCAAATGAGTATGATGGGAGAGCTTAGTTATTTTCTAGGCCTACAGGTGAAGCAAATAGATGATGGGATCTTTATTAATCAATCAAAATATACCAGAAATCTTCTTAAGAAATTTGGTATGCTTGACTGCTCATCTACATCAACTCCCATGGCAACAGCAACTAAGTTGGACAAATATACAGGAGCATCAGTAGATATGACAAATTACAGAGGCATGATAGGGTTTCTTCTTTATCTGACAACAAGTAGACCTGATATCATGTATGCAACCTGACTCTGTGCAAGGTTTCAGGCAGACCCCAGAGAACTACATCTCACAGCTGTGAAAAGAATCTTTAAATATCTCAAGGGCACCATTACTTTAGGGTTGTGGTATCCCAGAGAATCAGATTTCAAGCTTATTGGTTACTCTGATGCAGACTTTGCAGGCTGTAAGATAGACAGAAAAAGCACCAGTGGAAGTTGTCAATTTCTGGGTGAAAGACTGGTTTCTTGGTACAGTAAGAAACAGAAATCAATTTCTACATCTACAGCTGAGGCAGAGTATATTGCTGCTGGTAGCTGTTGTGCACAGATTCTATGGATGAAGAATTAATTGCTGGATTATGGTTTAAGGTACAGTAAAATTCCTATTTACTGTGATAATCAAAGTGCTATTGCTATGACAGGTAATCCAGTACAGCATTCAATGACCAAGCACATCAGCATAAGGTATCACTTTATCAGAGAGCATGTAGAGGAAGGAAACATTGAGCTTCATTTTGTGTCTACAGACCAACAGCTTGCAGACATCTTCACCAAGCCATTGAGTGAAGCTATATTTACAAGGCTGGTTAATGAACTAGGAATGGTCTCTGGTTTTGACTAGAGATATTCATTAGACTCAAACTTCACTTATGTAATGCATTACTTATGTTTATGTGATGTGTTAAATGCTATGTGAACTCTGTTTTTAAACTCTGCTATGTAAACTCTGTTAGTAGACTGTTAAACTCTGCTAGCATGTTTTGTCAGTCAAACACTATTGACATGCTGGATAAACTCTGTTAACTCTGAATTGATTATTGTCTGGATGTAAATACCAATGAAAAAAATGTATGAAGCATGATTCTCAGTAATTAATCATGAATCTTTCTGAGTTATAGTGATATAATATTAGACTGTGCAGAAAGTTAACATAGCATGATACTGTTTCATATTTATAGCATCTCTTAGTTTATTTATCCTAAACTCTGAGTCTGTAAATATTGTGTGCATTGCCTCTCATGAAAAACTTATAAGGTGTTGATGAACTCTAAACTTTGTTAGTTATACTCTGTTAAATAAAATGCTATTACTGCAATACCTCCAAAGAAAATGTATATAGGTTGCTAAACTCCTTTGAGATTATGTTGGTGACTAGGATGACCCAGGAACTTACTGGTATACAGTATGGGCTAAAATTCTCTAATTTTTGGTGACTAGTCAAAGACTAGGATGACCCAGGAACTTATCAAAATGATAAGGGCTAAAATTTTAGGATTTTTGGTGACTGGCTCCAACCTCTAATTACTGGAATGAATAGATTTAAAAAATATATATATATATAAATTAGTAAATAGGGGGGTATAAATAAATTAAATGTTACTGTATATAAATTGTTTCCTACAGAGTTTAGCTTTCATCATACATTCAGTGTTTATTATGAGAGTTTGTGCATCCAGTGTTTACTGATTTACTTTAGTGATGTTATGAAAAATTAGATGCTCTAAAAATTGATTTGGTAACCTCTGCTACACACACAAATATATTCACAACTGTGCAGTTTTTGAAAGGATTATTGTGATAAAGTTGGAGAATTGACAAACGCTGTTGGATTTTGTCTAGTACTCTAAGGTAAATTTTTATTCAGATAATTTGAAAAGTTTGGGGTAACAAGAGTTTTTGACAACTGTTAATTCGTGTAAATGTGTTAAAGTGTATTGGTAAGGGAAAGAGAAAACAGGGGTAATTATTGCTATATTTACTGCGCGTGCTTAGTTGGTTCATTGCATGTATGCCATGTGTTCCACTTACACAAATCTCTATGAACGTGTCCCACTAGCACTTGGTAAGTGGTTGTGTGTTTTAATGGTAAAACGATTGGGCTTAACTTTTCATTACATATCCAATCATTTTACTTACACGGTTCATATTCACTCATACATCTTCACACCCACTCACGATTACTTTTTACTCAACCACACAGTTACTTCGTATTTTTCACTTGAACATTTCATCAAACACCTTTCACTCATATCATTTTCTTTCATCTTTTCATCTCTAATCATTCTAATGGCCACCAAACCTTTCACTGCTCTTTGGCTCTTGTTTGTTTCTAACAATTATGAAGCTCCACTGAACAATGAAAACATTCCAGATGCGTTTCATTTGATGCAGAATTTCTTGCGAGATTCAGAGGTTGGTCAAGCCTTGGTTGAACCCCAAACGCTGTCCGCATCACAGATTGCCTCTTTCTGGCAACACTCTGTTTATGATGATGGTGGAGAAAATGGGACTCCGTCTATTATTTTCACTTATGACAAAACTGACTATGTTATCACTCCAGATACAGTTAGAGAAACCATGGGGTTTGACACTCACACTTCATACAGTGTTGTTTCTGAACAGACTCTGAGAGAGATGTTGCAGCAGATGGGGTACTCAGGTTCGTTGGCTAAGCTTGGGTCAGTGAAAAGGCCACAGCTGAGAAAGGAATGGAGTTTCTTCTTTGACTGTATTACAAGAGCCTTTGGCAAGAAAGTCACTAATTGGGATGCGATTCCAATGGATAGTCTTCACATTGGGTATTCTCTTCTCTATGGTAGTAATTTTGATTTTGGAAGACTTGTCTTAATGAACTTAGGTGATAGGTTGTCAGAGTCTACTACTGTTTATTTTGCTAGATTCTGTCAATTGCTATTTACTGCTTGTGTACCTAACATTGCAATTGCTGAGGATGATGTAATTCAGCCCTTCAAAGTCAATAAGAGAATATTCTCTGATTTGACTAATAAGGATGCAACTAAGATAGTGCCTGAGCTAGTTCTGCCTCTTGCTCTTCAAAACTTTCTACATCAACCCCAAGAACCTCAACACCAACCACAATCAACCATTGAACCAAACATTGCACCAACAACTCACACTGAACCACCAACCACAAACACTATACCTTCACACCCTACAATCACTGAAAACCCAGCAACTACTCAACCACAACCTCAATCTGAACAGCAACCACCAACAACCCAGACTAAGCCTAAGAAGAGAGGAAGAACTAAGCACATTGCTGTCAAGAAGGAAAAAAGGGCTCCAAAGGCAAGAGCAAACAGACCCTCATCACCATCTGTTGTAGAGGTTTCTACAGAGGGAGATTCTTCTGAAGAAGAAGTGCCAACTGAGGTACTTACTTACAAAAGAAGAAAGTTGATTATTGATGAGTTTGATGAGGAGATGAACATTGAAGCTCCAGAGGTTATTTCTAAGGAGATACCTGCTGTTGAGGTGACTGAAGAAGAGATTGTCAAAGCAACTGGAGATGAACACAGAGATGGTTTTCCTATATTGGATGATATTGTTGACACTTTTATACCATTCTCTGATTCTATTCAAGTTCCTATCTCACCTGTATTTGAAAATTCTGGAGAAACTGGTGCAGCAGATCAACCTACTGTAGTGCTTGAAGAAACAGTAGCTACACATACTGAAATAATCTCTGATGCTCACCAAACTATCGAAAAAGGTGAAGAAGTTGATCAAGGTAGTAATGCAAAGTCTGTTGATAAGATTATTGAATCTGAAGAGCAACCTGCAAAGAAATTTGACGTTGCCCATGCAGAGATTGTTGCTGAGAATGTTGAAGTTGTTGCAGAGGGTGTTGCTGAGACTGTTGCTGAGACTGAACAAGTTGATGATGCAAATACTGATCAAAATGAAGACAGTGAAGAATCTAACTCTTCTGAGCATATTCCAGTTCAAACTGATTCCAAACACACACCTTTCTCTCAACCTTCCAATACACATGAAATTGAAGCAGGGTATTTTTCTAACTTTTTTGCAAATTGGCATAAGGAGGACTGTATTTTTCCAAGGAAGAGAGCAGCTAAATTTGTGCATCAAACTGCCAAAAATATTTCTAATCCAGATAGTCTCTCAAATCTTCAAGCAACTGTTGTTCAAGTAAAGAATTTGAATGTAAGATTTGATGAGTCTCAAAAGGCAATTACTGATTTGAGAGCAGAGATTGTTGCCAGAATATGACTGCTCGAAGAGACACTTCAATGAGGTTACAGAAATTTTCTAAAGCTCAAGACACTCTTTTTGAAAGGCTAGGAAAAGTTGAAGAAAATCAGACTGTCTTGTCTGATAAGATTGATTCCATTGCTACCTCCTTGGAGCTGATTACATCTATTCTAATTCCTGATGATGTCAAAAAGGGGGAGAGATTTGCTAAGTCTAAATGCAGGCAGTCTCAAACTCTAACTCAGAAGGATGATGCTGGAGATGGAGGGGCTAAAGATCAGAAGAGTTTAAGGTCAAGAGCTGTTGATAAAAGTTTACAATCTGGCAGAATTTCTAAGTCAAAGTCTGATGGTGTAAAAACTGATACTCAGGGTACTTCAAAAACTCAGAGTTTGATATTAACTTCTAATCCACAGACTGATGAGGAATTGGCTGCTAGAGTCTTTCTTGAAGAAAATGCAGAAGAGGTTACTTTAGAAGATGTTCAAGCTTAGGAAAAAAGTTTGCAAGAAAAACATCTAAAAGCTTTGAAGTCTGGTAAGTTTAAAAAGCAAGAGAAAGCTTCTAGGCCTGTTCTTAAAGGCATTGAAATTAAAGAAAAAGTTGGTGTTGATCAAAGGACACAAATGTCTAGAAAACCAACAGAAGCTGAAGCTAGGCAAAAGCTTAAAGGCATTGCTGAAGAAGAGAGAATTTCTAAGAAGGCAAGTACAACCTCTGTTGATACACAAGTTGTGTCAAAATCTCTATCTATCCCGATGCAATCAGTATTTAGAAAAGGAACACTTGATGATTCAAATCAGATTCCTGGAGGTCCTATGGATTTTTCAGATAGAAGAGCCTTAACAGGGAAGATTGGAAGAAATACAGCTGGTCTGGGCTCACATAGAGATAAAATATTGCATACTCGTCCTAGAGATCCTTCTTCACTGGCTGTTCCAGGTCTTGGTGTCACTCAAGAGAGTTTAGACAGACTGGAATCAGTACAGTTGGTCCATCAGAAGAGTTTAGATAAAGATTTTATTTTGTATTTTATGGCTGATGGGACAGTATACAAGATTAGTGAGAATGATCTTGATTTAAAATATTGGGAAGAATTAGAACATGTTCTGTAACTTTTCAAGGTGAAGAATCAAAGGACTCAGTCAATTGAAAATGTACTTAGACAAAAGATGATTCATAACTTGACAGTTAGAGGCATGAAAGACAACAGTAGTTATGTTCCTAAGTACAGAGATTATCATGGTAATATTATTGAGATGAAGAAGGGTACTACAAAACTGAAGACTGATCTGGGAATCACAGTTCTTGATTTCAACTCACAATCATAGGAAGTGAAATTTATCAGACTGGGTAATGATATGAGAAGGAACAAAATCTATGATCTGAGATCTGCTATCTATCAGACTGATGAGAGTAATCCCAGGTTAAGAGAGATCAAGGACATAATGCAGAGAGAACTTGAAAATGCAGAGAGAAGATTGCTGATAGATTATCTCAGGACAACACCAGATGTTGAGGAGATTAGATAAATGATGCTCTGTAAGAATTTCTTGCTTTCTGTAGTTTTTGTTTAAGTAAGTAGTTTAAACTCTGATTAATTATTAAACACTGCATTTGTCTATTTTGTTTTGACATCATAAATTATTGTTAACTTGTGCATTTTTGCTAATGAACAAGTTGGGGGAGATTGTTAAATATAATTGATGTAAGTATTAATCAGTGTTTAAGTGTTACAGTGAATAATCAGAGTTTAGCTTGAAGCAGTCAGAGTTTGGTTAAACACTGACGGATGGAAGCGCAACAGAGTTTGTTAAACTCTGTCTGGCGGAAGCGTCTACTTGTCAACAGTGTTTGAAGCTTAATTGAAGATAAATATGGAAGCAATATCTTTGAAGATTGGATAGCTGTCAAAGAGATTGTGTTGACTTAGAAGACGTGTAGCAATCGTGATTGATATCAATTGTATAGCTAAATTATAGGAGTATCAATTTATGATTGTATAGCAGCTGTATGTTTTATAAATACAGTTAGGTTAACCCTAGAAGGGTGTCGTGCAATGAACAATCATTCTTTGTAACCTAAGCAGATCTCTGTGATATTCTACATCACTAAGAGAGGAGTTATTAATTCCAAAAAGTTTTTAATTATTCATACGCGTATTACTTGTTATTCTTTCATATGATCTTGATTATTATTGTGTATTCGGCCTAACATCATCATTGAAGATGTAGCACTAGTCAAGGGACTCAAGCATAATCTGCTAAGTGTTGGTCAGTTTACTGATAGAGGATTCAAAGTGGATTTTGACAAAGATGAATGTTTGATCACCCACAAGAAGACTGGTGATTTTGCTCTATCTGGAGTAAGGAAAGGAAGCCTGTTTGTAGCCAATATGGACTCTGCAAACAAGGACAAAATTTGTTGCTTCTACTCAAAAACATCAAATGAAGATTGTTGGCTGTGGCACAAGAAGTTATCACACCTGAACTTTAAAGCCATTAATTCTCTAGTCAAAAGAGAGTTAGTGAGAGGCATGCCCACACTTGAATTCTGTCAAGAAGGAGTGTGTGAGGCCTGTCAAAAAGGAAAAATGAAAAGATCAAGCCACAAGTCAAAGACAGTGACATCAATAACCAAGCCCCTGCAACTAATTCATATGGATTTATTTGGTCCGGTTAACATTATGTCACTAGGAAGAAAGAAGTATGCCTTGGTGATGGTTGATGACTTTACAAGGTATACATGGGTGGAATTTATGGCATCAAAAGATAAGGCTCCACAAGTAATCATTGAGCACATAAAGAAAATTGACAAAGAAGCAAAGGCCAACAATGCAAGTGTGATTGCATTGAGGAGTGATAATGGAACAGAGTTCAGAAATGCCATACTTGAAGCATTCTGCAAAGAGAATGGAATTTCTCAGCAATTCTCAGCTCCAAGGACTCCACAACAAAATGGAGTTGTTGAGAGAAAGAATAGAACTCTAATTGAGGCTGCTAGAAAAATGTTGCTTGATGCAAAGATGCCTACATGTTTTTGGGCTGAGGCTGTGAGCACTGCATGCTATATCCAGAACAGAACCCTCATCAACAAAAACACTGGAAAGACACCTTACAATTTGATGACTGGAAAGAAGCCTACTCTAAAGTATGTTCATACTTTTGGAAGCAAATGCTTTGTATTGAAGGATAATTCAGAATATGCTGGAAAGTTTGATGCAAAGGCATTTGAAGGAATTTTTCTTGGCTATTCTTTGGAAAGAATTGCATACAAAGTTTATGTCATCAGTCAAAAAAAAATTATGGAAAGCACAGATGTGACATTTTATGACAGCAAACTACCTGGATTAGAAGAAGCCAATGATGAAGATAAAGATCCATTAAAGTTTGACAATCTAGATGATTCTGATGAAGAGATTGAAACTGGAGTTGAAACTCAAGTTCAACAAACTCAAGTGAATGATGATACAAGAGAAGAATTTGTGCCAATCAATAGTAGCGAAACAAGCATCCAAGACACACCTGTGAATAGTGGCAACCTCACAGGGGGAGGAAATGAGAATGATCATGACTTGGATGATGAAGCAACATCAAGAATGAGAAATCAGACTGAGCATTCAAGGAAATAAGATAGATCACACACTATAAAGCAAATTATTGGAGATCCAAATGCAGGAGTAAGGACTAGGAGTGCAACTCAAAATGAGTGCCTCTATGGCTGTTTTCTATCTCAGATTGAGCCTAAGAAGCTTGATGATGCACTGTTGGATCCAGATTGGATTATTGCCATGCAAGAGGAGCTGAATCAATTTGAAAGAAATAAAGTATGGTAACTTGTGCCTGCACCAAAGAATAGAACTATTGTTGGAACAAAATGGGTTCTGAAGAATAAGATGGATGAAGATGGTGTAATAGTAAGAAACAAAGCAAGGTTGGTTGCAAAAGGATACTCTCAATAGGAAGGCATTGATTATGATGAGACATTTGCCCCTGTTGCTAGATTGGAAGCCATCAGAATATTCTTGGCATTTGCTGCTCATTCAAACTTCAAAGTTTACCAAATGGATGTCAAGAGTGCATTTCTGAATGGAGAGTTGGAAGAAGAAGTTTATGTGCAACAACCACCTGGCTTTGAGGATCCACATTTTCCCAAATTTGTCTACAAATTGCTTAAGGCATTGTATGGACTTAAGCAGGCTCAAAGGGCATGGTATGACACTTTATCACAATTTCTTCTTGAAAATCAATTCACTAGAGGCACATTGGACAAGACACTGTTCTACAAGAAACATGGTGATGATATTATCCTAGTTCAGATCTATGTGGATGATATTATATTTGGCTCTACAAATGAGAAGCTGTGTGAGAAATTCTCTAAACTCATGCAGAGCAGATATGAGATGAGTAAGATGGGAGAGTTGACATTCTTTCTTGGGTTGCAAGTCAGTCAAAGGAAGGATGGTATCTTTATCAATCAAACCAAGTACATCAAGGACTTATTAAAGAAGTTTGAATTAGAAGACTGCTCACCTGCAAAGACACCCATGGCCACTGCCACTAAATTGGATGAAGATGCTAAAGGCAAGAGATTAGATATTGTAAAGCATAATGTAATGTAATATGTAATAGAGGGCATATATAACTCAACTAGGATAAAAGATAAATAATATTAACTTTATACAGGGATCGTGAAATTTGAAGAACAGGCACCGACAAGGATCAAGTCGCTGAAAGAAGTTCATTAACATGATCAAGCCTCAGTGACAGAATAAGATGTACAGATGATTCAGTTGAAGGGCCAAAAGATTCCATGTATTTATATTATTTGAAGATATTGCTGCAGGCTAATCAATTGGAATGTAACGAAGGTGTGAAGATCAAGATCAGTGCTAGTCACTTGTGAACCAGACCAGTGCACTAAGTGTCAGCACATAAGAGAAGGATCAACACTTTAATTCACAGAAAGAATTGCCAAAGCCTATTGACGATCAAGGACAAAAATAATATCTCAAGCAGAATATTTGAAACAGAAGAGAGAAGCCCAAAAGAAGCAGCCAAAAATAGTAATACTATGCAAAGTTCCTATGCACGATTACTATGCAAGGTTACTATGCAAGATTACTATGCACGGTTACTATGCGCGGTTACTATGCAAGATTACTATGCGCGGTTACTATGCAGGTTACTGTGCAAATAGTGGTTACTATGCAGGTGGGACCCACGTGAATAGTACTGTTCAAATAGTGGCTGGTGGGGCCCACATGAAATGAAAATTTTCAGCAGACGCGTTTTGGTTGGTGGAATAGTGGTTACTATGCAGATGGGGCCCACGTGAATAGTGCAGCATAGTGACTTTCTAAAATCTATAAATAGGCCTGTTGTATTTCATTTCAAAACACACCTCAACACACAACTCTCTCTTCTCTCTCTTATATCATCTCTGTGTAAGCTGCTAGACAGTCCATCTAGTAGGAAAGCCGGCTTATCCCGCTTTCAGGAAGTGTCGGATAGAAGGTCCTCGTGCCTAAACTATCCTTAGGAGTGTTCGAGTTTTTGAAGCTAATCCGTTGGATTAGAAGTTGTAACACCCCTTGGGTTTTTATCAGTTCAAAGATATTTTCCCGAACCAATTGTTTTATTTCGATTCAGTTGTTGACCTCATTTTTCACATCTCGAAAATTGAAATATTTTTAAATAACGTATTCAACCCCCCTTCTACGTTATTCCGGACCTAACAATTGGCATCAGAGCACGTTGATCGATATACAGATCAGATCCGGTGTTGTACGTCACTGTTCACAGATACGGTACTATTCATAGATATGGTACTATTCACATATACGGCACTATTCACAAATACGGTACTATTCACAGATACGGTAATGTTCACAGATACGGTACTATTCACATATACGGAACTATTCACAAATACGGTACTATTCACAGATACGGTACTATTTACATATACGGTACTATTCACAGATACGGTACTGTTCATAAATACCGTACTGTTCATTTTGAGCCACTCTGTTACTATACAAAAAGCCATACAATCATGACAGAGAAAACACAAACTCCAACAACAAGCAGATATGAATCAATTAGAGTTCCAATACTCAGGGCATCAGAATATCCCATATGGAAGGTGAAGATGGAAATGTTTCTGGAGGCTACAGATCCAGAGTACTTAGACAGAATCCATGATGGTCCACATAAGCCTACAAAATTGTCTGTTGCAGTTGCTGGAGAAGAACAGAAAATGATTCCAAAAGAGAAGAAAGACTACACTCCTGAAGATATCTCCTCTATTAGCAAAGATGCCAAAGTAAGGCATTTATTACATAACGCCCTTGACAATGTTATGTCTAACAGGGTCATTGGATGCAAAACTGCTAAGGAGATTTGGGATGCTTTGGAAGTCAGATGTCAAGGAACCAAAGCCATCAAAAAGAACAGGAGAACAATACTCACACAGGAGTACGAGCACTTTGACTCAAATGCTGATGAGTCATTAACAGATATATATGACAGATTCCTGAAATTGTTGAATGATCTATCACTGGTAGATAAGGAGTATAATCTTGAAGACTCCAATCTGAAATTCTTGTTGGCTCTTCCTGAGAAATGGGACTTAAAGGCCACTACTATCAGAGACAATCATAATCTAGAAGACATGTCCCTTGATGAAATATATGGAATGCTCAAGACTCATGAGCTTGAGATGGAACAAAGAAGCAAGAGGCATGGAGGCAAGACCAAGTCAATTGTTCTTAAAGCTGAGGAGAAAGCTTCTAAAGAAATTGATGTGAAAAAGAGTCAATCCAAAGGAAAGGCTCTTATTACAAAGTCTGATACTGAGTCATCAAATTCTGATGATGACTCAAACTCTGACAATCTCATAGACTCTGATGATGATGGTAGTGATGCTGAGATGATACAACTTGCAGCCCTAATGGTGAAAGGCTTCAAGAAGATGGCTTACAAGAACTTCAGGAAGGGAAAGAAGTTCACACGAAGAGATTCAAATTTTGACAAGAAGAATTTCAGAAAAGCTGAGGGAAAGGAAAGCAGGTCTGGGAAAGTCGACAAGTCCAAGATCACATGCTATAATTGTGGTGAGAAAGGACATTTTGCACCTGAGTGCAAGAGAGCCAAAGCTGATAAAAGTCAAGCTTACATCACAAAGAAGAAGGACTGGGCTGACACTTCAGACTCTGAAGATGAGGTGAACTACGCCTTGATGGCAAATGTTGATAGTATCTCTGAAGCTACTGAGACCAAGGTACCTCACTCTATTCTAGCTTTCGATACTACTGATATATCTGAGTTAAGACTCTTTCTTAAAAACTTGCATGTTAGCTATAGAGATCAGACTTTAGAAAATGAAAGAATAAAATCTGAAAGTCTAGACCTTAGAAAGAGAAATGATTATCTAGAATCAGAATTAGTCCAGATGTCAGAAATTCAGAAAGAGAGAGATGATGCTATTTTTGTTAAAAATGAATTATTGAAAAAGCATGCTTATCTTGAATCTGAACTTGCTAAAGAAAGAAACATTCTTAAAATTTGGACTAACTCTGGTAAGAAAACTCAGGATATCATAGACAATGATTGTTGGAAAGAAGGTCTAGGTTACACTGATAAAAAGAAAACTGTCAACTTAGAAGCTAAGACCTCTAAACCTGTATTTACTGAAAAGGCTGCAAAACCCAAAATTAATCATGTGAGGTTTGTACCAAAATCTGATAAACCAAAACAGGATAAAGCCAAATCAGTAGATATTAGTTCGATGTCTCAGAAACAGCTTAAACACAAGCTGAAGGAGTTAAAAAGAATAAACAAGGTAAAAGAACCTAGGAAAAACAGAAATGGAAAGGTAGGCATCAGTAAAAGCAATAACTATATGCCTATTCCAAATGCTCCTAGGAAGAAATGTTATAACTGTGGAAGTCCTAACCATCTTGCTGCTTTTTGCAGGAGGAATAAAAATATAAACTCTATACCTCCTAAGTTAGGAGTTAAGAGTGGTTCAGTTAGGTTTAAGCCACAGAATCCTTGTTTTCACTGTGGCAGTATTTGGCATTCTATTTATACATGCAAAGAGTATCATAAGTTGTATTATGATTATTATGAACTTAAACCCTCTTTGAATAAATTCAAGATTGATTCTACATGTATAAATTCTGATAAAAAAGAATGTTAGCACAAACTCTGATAAGACTTCTGCTGCAAAAGCTAACAAACTTAATAAGACCAAAGGATCCAAGCAAGTCTGGGTCCTTAAAACTAATCATTAGTGGTTTTTGTGATTGCAGGGTAACAGGAAAAATATCCTTGTTCTGGACAGTGGATGCTCAGGACACATGACTGGAAATAAAGCCCTGCTATCAGAATTTGTGGAGAAGGCTGGCCCAAGTGTTTTTTATGGAGATGGCAACATAGGAAGGACTCTGGGATATGGCAATATCAAACTTGGGAATGTCATCATTGAATCTGTAGCTCTGGTCTCAGGACTCAAACATAATCTGCTAAGTGTGAGTCAAATCTGTGACAGAGGTTATCATGTGGGTTTCTTTGAAGAACACGGTGAAGTTGTAAGCAAATCTACAGGAAAAGTTGTTCTGAAGGGATACAGGCATGGTAACATTTATGAAGCCAAGCTTTCAACAAACTCTGATGGCTCTGCAATCTGTCTACTGAGTAGAGCATCAATTCAAGAAAGCTGGGATTGGCACAAGAGACTTTCTCATCTGAATTTCAACAGCATTAATGAGCTAATGAAGAAAGATCTTGTGAGAGGATTGCCCAAATCAGTTTTTACTCCAGATGGCCTATGTGACTCATGTCAAAAGGCAAAACAAAGGAAAACTTCATTCAAAAGTAAGACTGAATCCTCAATTCTTGAGCCATATCACTTATTGCATGTTGATTTATTTGGTCCAGTAAATATAATGTCTATTGGAAAGAAAAGATATGCTTTGGTTATTGTTGATGAATACACCAGATATACATGGGTATATTTCATGCACAAGAAAGAAGAAACTGCATCAATCTTAACAGAGCATGTCAGACAACTGGACAAAGGATCTAAGCATACAGTGAAAATCATAAGGAGTGATAATGGCACTGAGTTCAAGAATGCAGTCATGGAAGAGTTTTGTAAAGAAAATGGAATAAAGCAAGAATTCTCTACACCTGGAACTCCACAACAAAATGGAGTAGTAGAGAGAAAGAACAGGACTCTCATAGAAGCTGCAAGGACCATGCTTGATGAAGCAAAGCTGCCAACTTACTTCTGGGCTGAAGCTGTGCAAGCTGCTTGTTTCACACAGAATGCTACACTCATAAACAAGCATGGTAAAACACCATATGAGATGGTGAAAAAGAAGAAGCCGAACCTGAAGTACTTTCATGTGTTTGGATGTAAATGTTTTGTTCTTAAGACTCATCCAGAACAGCTTTCCAAATTTGATTTAAAAGCTGATGAAGGAATCTTTGTTGGATACCCACTATCGACAAAAGCATTCAGAGTCTATAATCTGAGAACAAAAGTGGTCATAGAATCTATCCATGTGTCTTTTGATGATAAGAAGATAACAGGACTTGAAGATTTTGATGAACATGACCAGCTGAGATTTGAGAATGAAGAAATAAATGATGATCTACAAAATTCTGATACTCTTTCAGACTCTATTGTTCAATCTATACCAGTAGATCAGACAGCAGCACATGTTGAGGGGGAGCAAGTGAACGATGAAAATGAACCCCAAACAAGTGAAGAAACATCAAAGAATGCATCTACTGCTAATGATGCATTAAACTCTGATTCATCAAACTCTGAAATCAACAGCTCAGGGGGAGCAAACAATGATTTTGGATCTACTAGTCATCACACATAACACAATTATGAACTTGGGGAATCATCAAGATCAAATCTGCCGAGATAAAGGGTATGGAGTAGAGCGCATCCCTTTGAACAGATCATTGGTGAACCGGACACGGGTGTACAGACTAGAAGAGAAACACAGAATGAATGCAATTTCGCAGGATTTTTATCTCAAATTGAACCTAAAAAGGTTGATGAAGCTCTTGATGATCCAGATTGGGTAACTGCAATGCAGGAAGAACTCAATCAGTTTAAAAGGCAGAAAGTATGGAAGCTGGTGCCAAGACCAAAAGATAAATCTGTAATTGGCACTAGATGGGTGTTTAGAAATAAACTGGATGAAAATGGTATTGTTACGAGGAACAAGGCTCGATTGGTAGCAAAGGGTTACTCTCAAGAAGAGGGAATTGATTATGATGAAACCTATGCTCCAGTTGCAAGGCTTGAAGCAATCAGGATGTTCTTAGCATTTGCTGCACACTCAAACTTTAAGGTTTTTCAGATGGATGTGAAGAGTGCATTTTTGAACGGAGATCTAGAGGAAGAAGTCTATGTTGAACAACCCCCTGGGTTCGAAGACAAGGAATTTGAAGGTTTTGTGTACTTTCTCTTCAAAGCTCTCTATGGTCTCAAGCAAGCCCCTCGAACATGGTATGATACTCTCTCCAAGTTCTTACTTGAAAATGGTTTTACAAGAGGTATCATCGACAAAACTCTCTTTCATAAAAAGCATAAAAATGATATAATTCTGGTGCAAGTATATGTGGATGATATAATTTTTGGTTCTACTAATGACTTGTTATGCAAGAGATTTGCTAAGCTAATGTAGAGTAGGTACGAGATGAGCATAATGGGTGAGTTGTCCTTCTTCCTTGGACTTCAAGTTGTTCAGAAGCCTGATGGTATTTTCATCTGCCAATCAAAATACATAAAGGATCTTCTGAAGAAGTATGGGATGGAAGAAGCAGCTACTGCCAAGACCCCGATGCCAACTTCAGTCAAGCTTGATGAAGACAAATCTGGTAAGTCAGATGACATCACGAAGTATCGAGGTATGATCGGCTCTCTCTTGTACTTAACTGCTAGTAGACCAGATATTATGTTCGCAACTTGTCTATGTGCTAGATTCCAGGCTAACCCTAAAGAGTCACATCTTATAGCTATTAAACGTATTTTCAGATACCTTAAGGGAACCCCCAATCTTGGGATTTGGTACCCTAAAGGAACAGGTTTTGACCTAATTGGCTATACAGATTCTGACTTCGCAGGTTGTAAGATTGATCGGAAAAGTACTTCTGGAAGCTGTCAGTTTCTAGGAAGAAGGTTGGTATCTTGGTACAGCAAGAAGCAACACTCAGTATCTACCTCGACAGCCGAAGCAGAATACATTGCGGTAGGTAGCTGTTGTGCTCAGATCCTGTGGATGAGGAATCAACTTCAGGACTATGGACTCATGTTGGACAAAATTCCAATTCTGTGCGACAACACGAGTGCCATTGCCATTGCCAACAATCCAGTTCAACACACCAGGACTAAGCATATTGATATCAGGTATCATTTCTTACGAGAGCATGTCATGAATGGAACTGTGGTATTATATTTTGTTCCCACAGATCAACAAATTGCAGACATCTTTACTAAACCACTGGATGAATCCACTTTCTCCAGGTTAGTTGGTGAACTTGGGATGTTAAATCTGTCAAATTAATTTTGGATAATCAATAACTGCAATTTGTTATAAATTCACAGGTATTTTAAATGTCCATATTTTTAGGACTTGTGAATTTACTTTGCATCCAGTCCTCATTTCACAGTTATCTCTATATTAATTGCCATGCTTATAAATGCTATATTTTATGGTAATTAGTTTGTAAATAATTGAGTTAATTGTAGCATAATTAAATAAATATTTTATTGACATATATCAATTAATGATATTTTGTTAATTTTATGTCTATTTAATTGTGAGTTTATCTGATTATTGTGGATTAATTCTTGATTTACTGTTTGATTATTTTTAAATCCATAATAATTAAAAGTATTATATGCGTATGTGTATAGACTGATAGGTTTCGGCGATAAGATGTTTTTTTTCGGCCGACAGGTTTCGGTGATAAGATGTTTTTTCGGCTAATTAGGTAGTTAGGTGAGAAATTATTGAGCGGTGTTATTTTTCAAACATAACCTGTCACTATTACACCTAACCCACTAATACTTGAAACCTTATAAATGATGAGTTTTTGTTTGTGTTTAACATCATCAATTTTCAGATATACATAGCATACACACACAATTGCTGAATATTTCAAGCTTTGACCGGAAAGATCTCACAATCTAGCTGGTGGTTTTTAGAGCGGATTTCATATTCTTGTTATACGCACTAACCCTTGTTTTTGAATTTCCTCAAAGTTTTTGAAAATGGCATTGCAGGGAAGCTTTTTAATTGCTAAAGTTAATCTTGTTTCTATTCAGCAAATCGAAACCATTCAGGATGAGCAATTTCGGGCTTGGACACAATTTCTGAATGAACATTCATTAATCCGTTATGCTTTAGTTACACAGGTGCAGCTTAACCATGATGCATTGTGTGAACTATATTGCAGTGCGGTTAACACTTCTGGACAGGACGGGTGTGCATTCACATATCGACTACTTGGTAGGTCGATTAGGGTCACTGAACGAGATGTTAATCGAATTCTTCATTTTCCTATGGAAAATCTCGTTTCTGATCCTACACCTGAACAGATTGAAATGTTCTTTCGTTTTATAAGGTACCAAGATGGCAATTTCAATACTGGTAATCTTTCTAGAACGTTTCTAACCCAGTACTGGAATTTCTTCTTTCACACTCTTAACCATGTTTTTTCCTCAGATAGAACAAATCAAGATCGAATACCTGAATTTATTCAAATAATAGGGTATGCGGTCGCCAATAATTTGAGGATTAATCTTGGAAAAATTGTGCTTGGTCAAATCATTTTAAAAATGAAACGCTTGGGAACAAGAGACGTTCGGGCTAAAAATGTCAAATGTCTATATCCAAGGTTTCTACAGTTAATATTGAATGACTTTTTGAATGATGAAGACAGGGTACGCTTGGAAAATGGTCAAAAGGTGGAATGTTCTTCTATGAAGACGAATGTAATTAATTACATAAGCAAAAAGAAATATACGGATGTGCCTACAGTCCTAACTGAATTTCTAAAGACTGTCCCACTTCCGTTGTTACCACGACCAGTGAGAGCAGGTATACGACAAGGTAATATTTCAATCCCTGCTATTCCAACCTCTGTATTCCCTATTGTGTCACAGGAAATACAGTTTCTACAGCCCCCAGTGGCCATCTTACCCAACCAAGAGCAGGAAATCCCACCGACTCTAACACAGGTCGAAGAGCCCATTCTACAAATGCAAACACAAACACAACAAACTCCTACACCTCAATTGTCACTTAAACGACCAGTCATCCACATTATTGAGGGAAATAGTGCCTCAACAGCACCACATAAGGAGTTAGTAACATCAGCAGCTCTACCTCATTCTAAAAGAAGTAAACCAAATGAACCTGAGGTAACTGCAACTGTTAGTGAAACAATTCTTTCTTATCCAATGAGTGCAAATGTAAATGAGATTGAATTGACGGGAGCAACTATCTTGAGTTCCATTTCACGGAACATACGAGTGGTTGATGATCTTTCAAAAGATCAAATGCCTTCACAGGCATCCGAGGTGGAATTACCTACCTCAATAACTGCTGGTGAATCTTCCATTTTACGGAAAGATCCATTGGTGGGTGGTTCTTTTATGAACCAAGTGTCTTCACAGACGTACGAGGGAAACTTGGGTTTTGTGCCATTTAATCAATTCAAGTTTAACCTCCCAAAGGGAAAATCTCTGGATCTCTTTCGAGATTTACCACATTTTACCAGTGGTCGGCAACTCGCTTCACGCGAGGACGGAAGCTCACGAACTTTCATTGCACCATCCGTGACCTCTGAAAAAGGGGCTAGGATGATTTCATTTGCAGGTACACATATCGGTGGAAGCTCTAGAGGAAAATTGAGGGAAACACTAACAGAACATGTAAGTGTAACCCAAAACCACTAAACCGAGTGAATATAGAGTGTTGAGTGAAACACCTGCAGAACATACGAGTGAGCAACCTACTCAACCACATGCACCTGTAACCAGAAAGGAATATAGCAGACTCCTCACGGGTCCAAACAATGGAGAAAGAGTTGCAAAATATCTGTAAGTCCATTGCAGAAATCAAAAATTTGCAACTTATTCAACATGATGCATTCCAGGTTCAATTAAGTTCCATGGCATCCCAGTTTAGTCATGCAATTCATTCCTTGGGGAAGACAGCTTCGTCTAATTTACCAACTCCACATCCTACTACTCTGGAGGATAACCCAACTGAGGGGGAGAAGGTGGATGATCAAGAAGCGACTAGGCGTAATAAGGGCAAGGAAAAGGTTGTTGACACAGAATTAACTTTATTTTGGGAAAGGAAAAGCTAATTGGAATATTCGTGCTATGTGGAAAGAAAGCAAAGGCAAACTTGAAGATATGTTCAGTCTAGAGGAACAATTGTCTTGCACTTGGAAATCTGGAAAATGTATATATGATCCAGAATGTACTTTAATATTATTTATCTTTGTATTTTATTTGTATCAGTTGAGTCATCCTCTAGGTATTTGCTTGTCAAACCCTAACAATCAAATAGGGGGAGATTGTAAAGCATAATGTAATGTAATATGTAATAGAGGGCATATATAACTCAACTAGGATAAAAGATAAATAATATTAACTTTATACAGGGATCGTGAAATTTGAAGAACAGGCACCGACAAGGATCAAGTCGCTGAAAGAAGTTCATTAACATGATCAAGCCTCAGTGACAGAATAAGATGTACAGATGATTCAGTTGAAGGGCCAAAAGATTCCATGTATTTATATTATTTGAAGATATTGCTGCAGGCTAATCAATTGGAATGTAACGAAGGTGTGAAGATCAAGATCAGTGCTAGTCACTTGTGAACCAGATCAGTGCACTAAGTGTCAGCACATAAGAGAAGGATCAACACTTTAATTCACAGAAAGAATTGCCAAAGCCTATTGACGATCAAGGACAGAAATAATATCTCAAGCAGAATATTTGAAACAGAAGAGAGAAGCCCAAACGAAGCAGCCAAAAATAGTAATACTATGCAAAGTTACTATGCACGATTACTATGCAAGGTTACTATGCAAGATTACTATGCACGGTTACTATGCGCGGTTACTATGCAAGATTACTATGCGCGGTTACTATGCAGGTTACTGTGCAAATAATGGTTACTATGCAAATAGTGGTTACTATGCAGGTGGGACCCACGTGAATAGTACTGTTCAAATAGTGGTTGGTGGGGCCCACATGAAATGCAAATTTTTAGCAGACGCGTTTTGGTTGGTGGAATAGTGGTTACTATGCAGATGGGGCCCACGTGAATAGTGCAGCATAGTGACTTTCTAAAATCTATAAATAGGCCTGTTGTATTTCATTTCAAAACACACCTCAACACACAACTCTCTCTTCTCTCTCTTATATCATCTCTGTGTAAGCTGCTAGACAGTCCATCTAGTAGGAAAGCCGGCTTAGCCCGCTTTCAGGAAGTATCGGATAGAAGGTCCTCGTGCCTAAACTATCCTTAGGAGTGTTCGAGTTTTTGAAGCTAATCCGTTGGATTAGAAGTTGTAACACCCCTTGGGTTTTTATCAGTTCAAAGATATTTTCCCGAACCAATTGTTTTATTTCGATTCAGTTGTTGACCTCATTTTTCACATCTCGAAAATCGAAATATTTTTAAATAACGTATTCAACCCCCCTTCTACGTTATTCCGGACCTAACAGATATCTCAGTCTACAGAGGCATGGTTGGTTCTCTACTCTACCTCACTGCAAGTAGGCCACACATCATGTTTGCTACATGTTTATGTGCAAGGTTTCAATCAAATCCAAAAGAATCACATTTGATTGCTATAAAAAGGATCTTTAGATATCTGAAGGGCACTCCAAACTTGGGTCTATGGTATCCTAAGGACACAGGGTTCAATCTGGTTGGTTATTCTGATGCTGATTATGCTGGATGCAGAGTGGATAGGAAAAGCACCTCAGGTAGCTGCCAGTTTCTTGGACAAAGGTTAGTCTCTTGGTACAGCAAGAAACAACAATCTGTGTCAACTTCTATAGCTGAGGCTAAATACATAGCTGCTGGAAGTTGTTGTGCTCAAGTGCTTTGGATTAGAAATCAACTTAGAGATTATGGACTTGTGTTGGAAAGAATTCCAATCATGTGTGACAACACAAGTGCAATCTCTATAGTTGTCAATCCTGTCAATCATTCTAGAACAAAGCACATTGACATCAGATATCATTTCATTAGAGAACATGCAACTAATGGAACCATTGAGTTGCATTATGTCTCTACAGATAAACAACTAGCTGACATATTCACTAAGCCATTAGATGAAGCCACCTTCACAAGGTTGGTTAGTGAGATTGGAATGCTGAATTCTTCAGATTCTGGCTAAGTGAATATATCATCTAGATTGTTGCAGCAGTAAACACTTACTTTATCTAAATTCTCAATATTTTTGGAGTAAGTGTTGGCTGAAATATGATTTATAAATATTTCAAATCTGTTGCATATGTTGGAAAATCATATTTTGTCAACTTGAAATTTCGATGAAATTTTGAGAAAATCACTATTTAATTTGCTAAAATATTCTTCATTGAATATGACTGGTAAATTTTAAAAGATAGTGAAAATTGATTTTTGTGAGTGATGAGTATATTTCGATAAGTCAGACTTCTCGAATGGTTCACTGTTCGACATCTCTAACAAGCCTCATTAGAGCACTCTCGAGTTCTCGAATAGAGTTATTTAGAGATATCGAATAGAGGTATTCTTGACTTCTCGAATATGGTAATTGAGTTCTCTAATAACTGAGTTCTCGAATACTATGTTTGAGTTCTCGAATCATTTGAAAAGGCTGAATTCTCGCTGAATCTTAACCGTTTTTGGATTTTTATTCAGAATTTTAAATCACTCATAAAAACAAATTTTACCTAATTTAGAATTTATTCTAAGTTAGATAACTGCGAGCTGTGAGTTTTCAACCTACTTGAGATATCGATTAAGCCTTTCTTGACTTCTCGAATAGTTGTTTTCTACTTCTCGATTGCTTGACTTGTCGATACAAAACATATATCTAATCGACAATTCAAGTACTTCATACTTAAACAATTCTACCTCTATTCGATTCAGTTCATTCGATTTCTCAAGCATCTAAACTCCCAAAACCCCTGTAAACCCTAATCTCAAAAGCTAAATTTCTTCTTCAACCTTCGTTCTCTTCTCTCTAATCTCTGTACCAATGGCAACTGTGAAATTCAACACTAACTTCTGAAAGAGTTTGTCCTAAAATCCAATCATTTATGATGATTTAGGAAGAACTTTCTTATACTCTTATTTGATTTCATTAATATTAATAAAAGACTTATTTGTTTTTATTACGGGCTTTATCTATTTAAAGTGTTTTAAATAATATATTCCATAGTTTAGAGTAAAGCTTCTAGAATTATAATGAGATTATAATAGTGAGATCTAGAAGATGATAACTCTAGACTTAAACAGTTCCTGATCATAGGATAACTAATCGGAAGTTAGTGAATCCGCAAAGATTGGTACATACTATGTTTGCTCCTTTTAGGAGGATGTCTGTTCTCATAGGCATTTGTGTGGCGACACTATAGCTAGTATGTAGGTGCTTATTAGGGAATAAGTTCACTGAACATGACTCGATAAGTTGAACAACTAATGGAGTTTACTCACGTGTCGATAGTTGTTCACTGAGTGATAGTTGTACAAGTGTTCTTAGACTTGAGATCGTTAGAGTAATCTTGTATATAATGAACTGTGCTTTGGTTTAGTCCTTAGTCTCAAGGAAATCCATTAGGTCTATTCTGGGCATAGGGATTTGTGTATGGAGATAGTTAATGATCAATAAAGGATCTACCCCTTCCAGTAAAGAAGTGAATATCCTATGTTATTCTTAGTATGCGAGTTCTGGAATCTCTGGCCAGAATGTATGAAATTAGAAAGGAGTTTCTAATTTGCATTAATATGAACTTTGCATTATGAATAAGAAATCATATGATTAAATTTGATAGGCTTGACACGAGATCCATGCCTTGTATTTAATCGGGATATTGTAGGGTAGAAGGAATTGATTGTACGGTAACTAGCACTGACAGGTTCTTGGTATTCTAAGCAGTGAATTCATATTATCCGGATAGTCGCGATATGTTGAGAAGCATCACTCACGATGTAGAATAAATATAATTAATCAGTTAATTATATTTAATGAATTTTAGAATTCATATAAATAATAAATAAAAAGTTTATTATTATTTATTTCTACTACCGGCTTAATATTGAACCTACAGGGTCACACCATAAAAAGATTAATTTATTGATGAAGGAATTTTGAGAGAGCAAGTTGTTTTTAATAATGATTAAAATAGTTTAATTATTATTTAAACAATTTGTGGGATTTATATATATTAATATATACATGATATATTAATTATACTAAACCTACATGAGCCCTATATAAAGAAAGAGATAAGAGGTGTTTTAGAATGCATTGTGGTTTTGTGAAAACCCTAGTAGCCTCCATCTTCTTTCTATCTCTCTCTCTCTAAAAAAGATCAAGGCACCATTTTTATAAAAGCCTGTTTTATAAAAGCTTCATCGAAGATTATTCTTGGTGGATACCGGTAGAGTGCTTCACACTCTAAGGAGCAACTGCTAGCAACCATTTTTTAAAGCTTTGATTTTTCAAGGTAAGGTTTCGATTCCTCCGGTCTTTCATTTTTATATGATTTTCTATATGTGTGATACATGGTTTTTACGGAATAATTGTTATATCACGCTTCCGCTCGTCCGTAAATTCCTTCAATGGCATCAGAGCCAGGTTCTGCATATAGGGATTCATATAAAAAAAATTCAGATTTTTTTATGCATGTATGGATTTGTTATGATTTTTGCAAGTTTATTTGGATTTAATTATGAATTAATTCAAAACAAAATTTGCATGAAGTTTTGACCACTGATCTGGGTTCTACAAGTGTTGTGGATCATCTAGGTATTTTTTTCATAATTTTGTGATGTATAGATTATTTGTTATGAATTTTTTAAAATTGTTTTAATTAAAATTCATAAAATAATCATGCATATGAATAATATGATTTAAAATTTGCACAAGGACCCCATAGTTACCTGGTAATTTTTGCTGCTGTTGATTTTCAGAAATCATGTCCAAATAATTTTTTATTAATTTATTAATTAATTAATTGTTTATTAATTTATTAATTAATTGTTAATTAATTTATTAATATTAAAATAATAAAATAATAATAATAATAGTTATTATTATTAACAGTGGCGGTTACAATTTGGAAGAGTCGGCAGTTTTGTTTGTAAAGTAATGGCAACAGTTACTAACATAAAACCATTACAACGGCTCTGTCTGACAACGTAAACAAACAAAAAAAAGTTGCTGTGCAGTTGCTGTCGGGTGTGTGCAGAGTACGAAAAAGGAAGGGGAGTCGCGCATTCCGCGAATGCGTAACCGAACGTGTTGCGCATAAGGCTCATGTGTTACACTATTAAATAGTTTTAATTTGTTGTAACGTATTCCGTAAATGCGTTACAGACCTTCTGTCACATTAAATTTGATTTTTTGGGAGTTTCGTAACTCCGTTTTGGCCGTGCAATATATCGTTGGATTCGTTTTTCTGAAACGAATCTAATGGAGTGGTCAAATATTTTTTCATATAATATTTTTGAAATATTTATATTCCCAAAAGTATTTTAAAGCATATTTTAATTGTTTTAAATTGCTTTTATATGCTATAATAAATCCATACATCATTATATCAATGTGTGACATGATATTGCTTGCATGCTTACTTATTTATTTATGTTTATATATGAGATATATGCCTAAGTTTACCATGCGATGATAGATCTAGGTGAACTTAAATCAACATCAGGCGTGCGCTAGAAAATCTAGAAATAGGAATCGTTTCTTGCCTTAATATTTATATTATGAATACAATCATGAGATTCTTGTGTTTGTGAAACACGTAATTAAATATGAATTTTCAATATTGAGAGAAAGGATGATTCTGTCAAAAACAGATTTTGATCTGTAAGAAAAGGGTATTAAGTGACGCCTCTTGACAATGCTCCCCCCGATCTGGGAATCATCCGATTATCGATTATTGATTTGAAATATTTAATTGAAGAAAAGAATCTCTTTATAATATGATTATGATTGTTAAATACTATTAGTTAATTAATAATGGCTGATAATTATTTATTTATGAAATAAATAATTAGTTAACAATTTTATTAATTGATTAAATGAGATTTAATTTATTATAAATAATTAAGATGTGATCTTAATATTATTAATTATTTATTTATTTTATGAAATTATATTAAAGGAGAGATTAATTTTCTAAAGAGTTTAGAAATAGAATTAATGATTAAAAGAGTTTTAATTATTAGTTAATAACAGAAAAATTATTTTCTAAATGGTTTAGAAATAATTTAAATGATTAAAACAGTTTTAATTATTAATTAATTGGTTAGTAATTATGATACTTTATAGAAAAAATTTAGTTGAATTTTTATCTATAAATAAATATAATTATAAATCTTATAATAAAATCCCTCTTAATAATATCAAGTAGTAATTGGCCAATGACACAACGGGCTTGTGTCGGTCATAGCCTTCCAACATGGTAGAAAGTAGTTCTCATTTTTAAATCATTGTCATTTCGTGCTACAGCCGAGGGCTTTGATTTCGAAATTAGAAATACTTGTCTATTACATAGAGATGTGTACAATGAATTAGAATCTAATGGTCGTTACGTGCTACAGTCGTGTGCCGTTGGAGACTGATTCAATTGTACGAAATGTTGGGTTAGACTTGACTTAGAATATTGAGTTTGTCGTGCTACAGTCGTGACTCAATTATTCAAGAGGCTAAAGTTTTATTAGGGAATAACATGAGATGTAATTGACAAGAGTTGTCTGCCTATTGAACATCACATGGCGTTTCGTGCTACAGCCGAGGTTGTGTGATGGAATGTAGGATCCCTATTCCCACTAGCATTATGAATGCTTATTTATTCACTTAGGGGGTTGTATAAATTAGATAAACTAGTGGGAGCTACTTATGAATAAAGACCCGATTCATATAGTGTTTTAATAATGAAATTGAATATTTGCTAAGTGTTGTTATGTGTATATCATTTGCAGACTTAATATATATAGATATATACACTAGGTCTTCTGCACAATCACTCCGTAGCATACTAGATGCTCACATATTGACTGGTCCCAACTATGCTGACTGGCTTCGAAGCTTGAGAAAAGTTCTCAAGGGCTAAGAAGCTGGGATATGCTGTTTGTTTTCACTGTAACAAGGTGAGGCACTAGAAGAGGAACTGTAAGGTTTATCTTGCAGAACTGAAGGTGAAGAAGGCTAGTAAGACTGCCACTTCTAATTCAGATATGTTTATGATTTTTTTTTTTTTTGCTAAAAATTTTTTGCATAAAAAGAAGAAAGGATATACAGGGGGGGATTACAACGGCCAAGAAAAGGGACAGGCCCCTAAACTAAAACCAGAGGAACCCAGGCAACACAAGAAAAAGACATGACTAAAAGCCCAAACAGGAAAGCAACTAAGAACTAGTTAACCATTTATTCAAAGAAGGATACTTGGTGATTGCCTTGGCAAACCATGTAGAAGAATGGAGCCTACTACAAGTGAGTTGAGTGCATAGGAAAGCTAAGTTCCTGGGAGTATTTAAAACACCTCTATGGTAGCGATTGTTTCGCTCTCTCCAAATTTGGTAAGCTCCCACCTGGAAAATGAGAATTCTTATAGTGCTAAAGATATCCGATTTTTGAAAATCCTGCAAATCGCTATACCAGGTGCTCCAATCAGTAGGAAGAGAGATGCACTTGTCTTTTGTGATCAATTCAAACATGTTCTGCGTAAAAGGACACTCCAGAAATAAGTGATTGCTATCTTCCGTCCCATTGATACAGAAATAGCATTGATCATTAGACACCACCTGGAACTGCTTGAGTTTTGCTAGGGTGTGCACACGGCCATGCATAATGAGCCAATGATGACAGGAGTATCTCGGAACCTGAATTTTATGCCACACACTAGAAGCCCAGGGAACAGTTGAACCTCTAGTGAGAATAGAATTCCAAAAATCTGAAACCTTAACCCTTTTTGGATTTATATCGGCCCATCTAACTGAATCCTTGTTGTTAAGGTTGAACGGTTGGCTAAGATGAAGGTTCCGTCTCCATAATAACCTGGTGTTGTAGTTAGAAATAGGCAGAGACCAACCTGAGGAAGAGATAACTGCAGCCACTTTTGTGTTCCTTGAAAGACCAGATTGAGAGATGACAGGATCATTTATCTCAGTGCATATAGGGGAGCTATTGTTCCAGGGGTCGAACCAGAAAGAGGTGTGTCTACCGTCCCCAATCGTATAGGAGATATTGCCTCTAACCATTTCTCGATAATCAAGGACCTTGCGGAGAATCCAGGAGCACTGTTGAGGTTTTCTTACCACCCATAAAGACAAATCCTTAATGATTGTTTTCCTTACCCACTCAGCCCATAGAGAAGATGAAGCTGGGTTTATGATTGCAAACAAATGCTTAATAATCAGACTCTTGTTCCATTCACAGATCTTTTTCAGACCTAAGCCTCCCTCATCCCTAGGAAGAGTAACCACGTCCCAAGCAACCTTAGTTTTTGAGTTACTGATTGAATTTCCATTCCAAAGGTATCGAGAAAGAACCTTTTGAATATGCTTACAAATGCCTTTGGGAAGAATGAAATGAGAACACCAGTAAGAGTATATACCTTGGAGAACAGATTTAATTAATTGCAGTCGGCCCGCAAAAGATAAAAAAACTGTTGTCCAAGAATCAATACGGCTGGTTATTCGAGAAATGAGCGGCTGACAGTCACTAAGCTTCAGTTTCTGGGTAATAAGAGGCACCCCCAAGAATTTAGTTGGAAGAGAACCTAAATGAATGCCATAGGTACTTAAAATCCAGCGCTGCAACCCTGCCGGAGGATTAGATAGAAAACAAGAGCTTTTCTGGGGATTTGCCTTGAGACCTGAGAAAGAGGAAAAGGTGTTAAGAGTCTCCATCATGAGCGAGATAGAGGTTTTATCTCCTTTACAGAACATGAGTAAGTCATCTGCGAAGCAGAGGTGATTTATACCCAGAGCTTTCGAGTTTTTGTGAGGCAAGAAATCACTCCTTTCGTTCAATTTGGTTAGAAGTTCCGAAAGCACGTCCATAACCAACACAAAAAGGTAAGGAGATATAGGGTCGCCTTGGCGTATGCCTCTGGAACTCGAGAAATAACCACTTGAATCACCATTTATCTTTATGCTAAAGCGGGCAGAAGAAATACATGCATGAATCCATCTAATAAAATGGAGAGGGTAACCCCTTAAAATTAGAATATCAGTGATGAAATTCCAGTTGCACCTGTCAAAAGCCTTGTGTAAATCCATCTTGAAAGCAGCTTTGGGAACCTCATGTTTACGATTATAGCCATTTAAAATCTCCTGGGCCAAGAGAATGTTATCAGAGATTGTGCGGCCCTTGATGAAGGCTGCTTGAGCTCTGTCGATTAACGAGGGAAGGGTTCAGCTAAATCTAGCTGCAATTAGCTTGGAGATGCATTTGTAGAGCGTGTTACAGCAAGAGATAGGCCGAAAATCAGCCATTGTAGTAGGATTATGGCATTTTGGAATAAGGGCGATGGAGGTAGCATTAATGTAATGAGGCATAGTACCTGTTTCAAGGAACCAGTGAGCAGCTTTGAGAAAGTCGGGTCCTACTATTGACCATGATGCTAAAAAGAAATTCACATTAAATCCATCAGGACCTGGGGTCTTGTTTCGCTTCATAGATTTCAAGGTACTATGAATTTCCTCATCAGTTGCTCGAATAAGAAGAGATTGGGCCTGAGATTCTGGAATACGCTTATGCAAAAGCGAATTTAAAGCATCAATGCCTGGATAGCCTTGCAAGTCCTCCGAGAAAAGGTGTTTGAAATAGCTAACCGCCTCAGATTTTATAGCATCCGCATCTGAAATAAGCATTCCATTCGAATCCATGAGGGAAAGGATCTTGTTACTATTCCAGTTGCTAGCTATGCGTTTGTGGAAATAAGCTGTATTTTGGTCGCCCAGATCTAACCATTGAACACGCGCTCGTTAATGAGCTATACTTTCTTCACGACCAAGGACATGCCAGAGTTTTTCTGAGAGCTATTTTTCGAGGGTGTGAAGCGTCGTATCAAAAGGATTTCTGAGAATTTCTTCTTGAGCAGAGCACAATTTATCTCGAATGGCTTTGACTTGAGAATTTATAGAACCTTGGAGGCTTTGATGAGAAATGAGGCTCCGTTTCACTGCTTTCAGTTTCTGAGAGAAAACAAACATGGGGTTGCCATTCACTGGGGTGCTCCAAGCTTCACAAACAAGGGGCAGGAATTCCGGTTGATCAGTCCAGTAATTATAAAAGAGAAATTGTTTGTTTAGTCTCCTGGTATTATCCGCAATCTTGAGAATAGATGCGCTGTGATCTGAAAGACCCCAAGAGGTGAACATGGCCTCTGAGTTTTGTTGAGTCAGTAACCAGTTAGGGTCTCCCAGAATTCTGTCTAGCTTTCGAGTGATAGGCTGCACAGATTGTCTATTCCACCAAGTATGATGAGGGCCAGTGCTACGAATATCAGAGAGACCTGAAGCTAGAAGAAAATCCTTGAAATCCTGCATGTCAGCGGTCCAAACATCTACACCACCACAAGTCTCACTTAAATCTTTTATAGAATTAAAATCACCAAGTAAAGCCCATGGTAAATGATGAGTATCAAAAGAGGCAATATCAGACCACAAATTTAACCTATCTACTGGAGAATTTGAAGCATAAACAAAAGTAAAATAGAAAATCTCTTGAGAGGAGATTAGAGTTGCCTTACAATGGATAAATTGATCCGATTTACACTCAACAGAAACATTCCAGATTTGGGCATTCCATCCCAACCAAATTCGACCTTTCGGATGACATTGGTAGTTTGCATCCCAATTCCAGAAGTTGTGAACAGCTCTGAAGCAAGCAAGAGAGTTTTTTTCGAGAACTTTTGTTTCTAAAATCCCTGCTAGAGAGATGCCATTACTCACCAAAAAAGTGTGCAAATCAGCCTGTTTGAGACGCTTATTTAAACCACGAATATTGTAGGCACACACTTTCATCATTAAATTAGAGTTGTGATTTGGCTGACTTAATTGCCAACCTGAGGGACCTTTTACCCATGACAGGGGTAAAACCATCTTTGTCTGGTATGTCAACTATCAATTCCAGAGTAAACCCTTCTTTATCCTTGACATTAACCTTAGCAGCAAGATTTTGATGTTGAGCAGCTGATCCCAAAGCTAAAAGATGGAGACCAGTTTCAGGTTTTGGCACATTGTTACGTTTCCTTTGTGAAATAGATAAATTTTCACTGACCTCCCCCTCATTAACCACAATGTCTGTTAGCTCAGTTTCTACCGTTTCTTCCTCACATCCAACCAACGATTGGAATGCATTAGCAAGGTGGATTGGTGTCACAATCTCCCCTGCCTCTAATTCGACATCCTCCCCTGTTTCTTCGTTAACCAAATCATCCCCTGTTTTATGGTGCCCAACATTATCAAATTCATCCAAATCGTCAGTGTTGTCATCTTGATTGTGCAGTAAAACCTCGTCCTCCTCTTGCACAACTGGGCAACCAAAAAGGGATCCAATTGTGTAAGGAACAATAGCATTAGTGACAGACTCTGTCTCCTGCTCATTTGCAGTAGGTGCATTAGGTGCATGCCTTGTTCTTGGTTTCTTTGCAACACGTTCTGGATTGTTGAAGCATCTTGCGAGAGAATGCCCAAATGCTTGACAGAGACTGCATGAGTACGGTAGTTCCCCATATTGCACCTCAATTTTCACTTCGTTACTAGAATGCGGCAAAGGCACTCTAACATAGTCGGGCCTCAAAGCAGAGTAAGCCAAGTCAACCTGTATACCAGCATACTTGAGAGGCTCAAACCGTGCTGTAGCTGCATCGAACTTTAGAGGTTTACCCACCGTGCTAGCAATAGAACACAAAGCCTCCTTGAACCAAAGAATGTCTGGGACATCTACCAACCGGATCCAACAAGGTACCTTATTAATGACATTGCGCTTAAAATTTGTCCCATCTGACCATGGCAGCAGAAACAAGGTTTTACCACCTATTTGTATAGTGTTCAAATTAAGAGCTCGGTTTCTTTCTTCCAAGGTGCTAAATCTAAAAGTATAGTAGCCTTTAGTATTGTAATACACCCCAGTTAACCCACGGTTTTTCCAGAATCTTTGAGCTTGCTCACGGATGTATTTAAAAGCAAATGAGCCACCAATGAAGTAGCCAATGATGCTAGTTTCCCATTGCTTTTGAGCATTAACAAAAAATTCATCGGGAAATTTAACAGTTGCGGAGCCATCATCATTAAAACTAATTGCAGCCTTTCCGATACATGGTTCTTCGCTAACTACATTCTTTGAAACAATGTTACTCCAAGTTATTGGTGTTTGGTTTGTATCTGCGATAGGCTGCTGGGTTTCAACCGATTTCTGGGTAAGGTTTGTTTCTCCTCTTTCTAAATTTGTAACAGGTAACATACCAATGACCTGAAAGTTATCTTGAAGAATAGCAGCAAGAGGGGGGTGAGAACATACCTCAGGAGGTGAACCATGACTTGAGCCATCTACTTCTGGCCCCGTAACAGCTTGTATTGAACCATTATTGAGAATGATGTTAACTTGTTCACGCATACGGCCTTGAGATGCTGGTTCGCCCATAACCTCTTCTGTATTGAAAGATCTATTATCACCATCAAAATTAAGCAGGGGAAGCAAGACAGGAACTGGGGCATCATAGTTATGGCCAATAAAGGCCACAAACTCGTCGGAATCCATGGATCTTGAGTTTTCAGAGTTTCTTGAACCCATCGAAAAATTCAAGGCGAACAGATCGATGAAAAAGAAATTATAGATGGGTAGAGGAGAGTGAGGGGATTGTAGATATGAAGAGCGTGAAGTGCGTGGAGGAGCAGAATGAACGGTGGAGAAAGGGCAACGATCGAAAAAGAATGTTTCCGGTGAGCGGGAAAGAAAAGAGAAAAGATGCGGCTAGAAGGGATAGAGAGGATATGTTTATGATTGAAGTAAACATGTCACTAAATCAAACTTCTACTTAGGTATTAGATACTACTTGTGGTTCTCACATTTGCAATTCGTTGCGAAGACTAAGGAGAAGGCGATTCTACGGATGGGCAATGGAGCAAGAGTTGTTGCCATAGCTGTAGGGTCGTTTGATTTACATATGCCTATGGGCAAGACTATTATTTTAAATAACTGTTATTTTGGTTCCCTCGATTGTGAGGAATATTATTTCTATTCCAATGTTAGACTTGGATGGATTTTAATTTATTATTCAGAATATTAAACATCCAATCCTCAGAGATAATGTTCTTTATGGTAGTGGAACTTTAAATAATGGTCTGTATGTATGTGACATAGAATATGTTTTACTTCATATTAAACAAAGAAAAAAAAAGGATGATGAAAATCCTACCTACTTATGGCACTACAGACTTGGTCATATTAGTGAAAATAGACTTCGGACATTGCATAAGGGAAGGTTACTAAAACCCTTTGATTTTGAATCATATCCTACATGCATGTCTTGTCTATTGGGTAAAATGACCAAATCTCCATTTAGTGGACATGGAGAGAGCGCTAGAGAGTTGCTGGTATTGGTACACATAGATGTATGTGGACAAATGTCTACGCAAGCCATGGCAGGATTTTAATACTTCGTGACTTTCATAGATAATTGATCTAGATTCAGATATATGTATTTGATGAAATACAAATCTGAAGCCTTTGAAAAGTTCAAAGAATACAGTTATGAAGTAGAGAAATAAACCAAACATAGTATTAGAGCTCTTCGATCAGATCGAGGAGATGAATACTTGAGTGGTGTGTTTCTAGATTATCTCAAAGAAAATAGTATAGTCTCCCAATGGACTCATCCGGACACTCCATAGTTGAGTGGAGTATCTGAAAGGAGAAATTGAACTTTGTTAGACATGGTTCGATCCACGATGAGCTATGCAGATCTTCCAGTATCACTTTAGGGTTATGAATTGGAAACCTCAGCATATTTACTGAATAAGGTGCTTTCCAAATCTGTTCCTCAAACTCCATATGAGGTATGGAAAGAAAGGAAATTGAGTCTTAAACACATTAAGATTTGGGGATGTCCAGCTTATGTCAAGAAAGTTGACCCTGATAAGCAGGAATCTCGATCCGTAAAATGTAGGTTTGTGGGATATCCTAAAGAGATTTTAGGGTATTACTGTTACACCGATCATAGGGTGTTTCTCTCCAGACATGCTACCTTCTTAGAAAAATAGTTTATCCTTGAAGGGAACAGTGGGAGCAAGATTGAACTTAAAGAAGTTCATGAAACACAAACTACTACGGTTCAAGAGGAAACACTTGTTCAAACTAAACAACCTTATGTGGCATAGTGTTGACTCAGAGAAATGGCAGAGTGCCATGAAATCCGAAATGGATTCTATGTATGCCAACCAAGTATGGACCTTGGTTGAAGCACCTAAGGATGTTAGACTTATTGGGTGATAAAGGGTATACAAGAGAAAGATTGGAGTAGATGGCTAGGTGGAGACCTATAAGGCTAGGCTCATGGCAAAAGAATTCAGACAAAGGCAAAGGATTGACTTTGATGAAACTTTTTGCATGTAGCCCTACTCAAATCAATTCGGATTTTGCTTGTGATCCATATATGGATTAAAGCAAGCTTCTCATAGATGGAACATCTATTTTAATGAGAAAATCAAAGAGTTTTGATTTTATCAAGAACATTGATGAACCATGTGTCTGTAAGAAGGTTAGTGGGCGGTAACATTTCTTGTATTGTATGTGGATGACATACTTCTTATAGGAAATGATATACCGATGCTGCAATCAGTCAAAGTGTGGCTATCAAAGAACTTCACCGTGAAGGACTTGGGAGAAGCATCCTACATTCTCGGTATGAAGATCTATAGAGATAGATCTAGAAGAATGATAGGTCTTACCCAGGGTACATACATCGAGAAAGTGCTTAAAAGGTTTAGCATGGAAAACTCCAAGAGAGGTCTCATACCGATGAGCCATGGAGTATCCCTTTCCGAGAAGATGTCTCCTGAGACACTTGAAGAAAGAGAGCGTATGAGTAAGATTCCTTATGCTTCAGCAATAGGGTCTATCATGTACGCGATGTTATGTACTAGGCCTGATGTTGCTTATTCAATTAGTGTGACAAGCAGATATCAGTCCGATCCAGGTGAAGACCACTGGAAAGCAGTGAAGAACATCTTTAAGTACTTGCGAAGGACTAAGGATATTTTTCTTGTTTTTGGTGGATCTGAGTTGAAAATAAGGGGTTATACTGACTCTAGTTGTCAATCAGAAAGTGATGATAGCAAATCCATGTTAGGGTACGTGTCTACTCTGAAGAGTGGAGCGATTAGTTGGAAGAGTTCCAAATAGCCTACAACGGCTGACTCAACAGCGGAAGCAGAGTTTATAGATGTAAGTGACGCTGCAAAATTGTTTTGTGGCGCTTTCTTTTGATTAGGGAGATCATTGAAAGTAGAGATGTCAACATTGAGAGAGTTGACACACATAACAACATAGCAGACCCACTCACTAAGCCGCAATCTCAGATTCACTTCGATCGTCATAATGAGTGAATGGGTATTAGATACTAGAATGATTGGCTTTAGTACAAGTAGGAGATTGAAAGAGTTTGTCCTAAAATCCAATCATGTATGATGATTTAGGAAGAACTTTCTTGTACTCTTATTTGATTTCATTAATATTAATAAAAGACTTATTTGTTTTTATTACGTGCTTTATCTATTTAAAGTGTTTTAAATAAGATATTCCATAGTTTAGAGTAAAGCTTCTAGAATTATAATGAGATTATAATAGTGAGATCTAGAAGATGATAACTCTAGACTTAAACAGTTCCTGATCATAGGATAACTAATCGGAAGTTAGTGAATCCGCAAAGATTGGTACATACTATGCTTGCTCCTTTTAGGAGGATGTCTGTTCTCATAGGCATTTGTGTGGCGACACTATAGCTAGTATGTAGGTGCTTATTAGGGAATTAGTACACTGAACATGACTCGATAAGTTGAACAACTAATGGAGTTTACTCACGTGTCGATAGTTGTTCACTGAGTGATAGTTGTACAAGTGTCCTTAGACTTGAGATCGTTAGAGTAATCTTGTATATAATGAACTGTGCTTTGGTTTAGTCCTTAGTCTCAAGGAAATCCATTAGGTCTATTCTGGGCATAGGGATTTGTGTATGGAGATAGTTAATGATCAATAAAGGATCTACCCCTTCCAGTAAAAAAGTGAATATCCTATGTTATTCTTAGTATGCGAGTTCTGGAATCTCTGGCCAGAATGTATGAAATTAGAAAGGAGTTTCTAATTTGCATTAATATGAACTTTGCATTATGAATAAGAAATCATATGATTAAATTTGATAGGCTTGACACGAGATCCATGCCTTGTATTTAATCGGGATATTGTATGGTAGAAGGAATTGATTGTACGGTAACTAGCACTGACAGGTTCTTGGTATTCTAAGCAGTGAATTCATATTATCCGGATAGTCGCGATATGTTGAGAAGCATCACTCACGATGTAGAATAAATATAATTAATCAGTTAATTATATTTAATGAATTTTAGAATTCATATAAATAATAAATAAAAAGTTTATTATTATTTATTTCTACTACCGGCTTAATATTGAACCTACAGGGTCACACCATAAAAAGATTAATTTATTGATGAAGGAATTTTGAGAGAGCAAGTTGTTTTTAATAATGATTAAAATAGTTTAATTATTATTTAAACAATTTGTGGGATTTATATATATTAATATATACATGATATATTAATTATACTAAACCTACATGAGCCCTATATAAAGAAAGAGATAAGAGGTGTTTTAGAATGCATTGTGGTTTTGTGAAAACCCTAGTAGCCTCCATCTTCTTTCTATCTCTCTCTCTCTCAAAAAGATCAAGGCACCATTTTTATAAAAGCTTGTTTTATAAAAAGCTTCATCGAAGATTATTCTTGGTGGATACCGGTAGAGTGCTTCACACTCCGAGGAGCAACTGCTAGCAAACATTTTTTAAAGCTTTGATTTTTCAAGGTAAGGTTTCGATTCCTCCGGTCTTTCATTTTTATATGATTTTCTATATGTGCGATACATGGTTTTTACGAAATAATTGTTATATCTCGCTTCCGCTCGTCCGTAAATTCCTTCAACTTCATTGCTATCTCAAGTGATGTCGAAGCTCCGAATACAAACTTCAAATGATTTGTTCGATGGATGTCTGAGTCATACATCAAGGATGTACTTTTAGCTAACCCAACACTGTATCTAGACCTCCTGGAACAGTTTTGGAGAACTGCTACTGTGGAAGTTGTGGCCCTAGAAAGCGCAATAACATCATATATAATCTACTGCAAGATTCAGGACAAGGAAATCACTATCACCACTGAAGATATGAATCAAGCACTGGGCTTACAACAGGAAGTGTATGATGACCAAGCCACAAATGCTGAATTGGAGGACTTCTTTGATTTTATCAACTACTCAGCTGAAATCAAACTTGGGCACTTAAATAGGAAGTTCTTGAGGAAGGAATGGAGTTATGTCTTTGCCACCATTCTTCAAGTCTTCATAGCTAGGAAGTCAAGCTTTGATCAGATTAGTGCACCTGCTCAGCAAATAGGCTATGCCTTAGCTTATGGGAAAAAGATCAATCTTGGTCAACTGATTATGCAGGAGCTGTATGGGAGACTTGGTAAGAACTCAACCAAGAGAGGTACCGATATCTTCTTCCCTCGCTTTATTCAATCTGTACTTAATTTTAAAAATGATAAATTGATTGAATTACCTGGGATAGATAGAAATAGAATAGGCTATCCTAAATCCATGACCAAACTCATTTTTGGTAATTTGGAGACTAGGAATGATGTGGATGTAAGACTTAACATAACTCCCCATATAGAGGGGTTGTTTAGGACTTACCCCCACAACATGCCAACATTTGATTCCAAATCTTAGTTAGCACAGCCCAAGCAAGTAGAACACAATGCTAACCCAGGGCCTGCTGACCAACCCTCTCAACCAAACACTCTACCACACAGTGAGCCAACTGCATCATCCTCTCAAAAGGGTGATGTTAGTAAAAAGAAGAGAAAGGAGATAGTGTCTGCACCCTTGAACATCTTATCAGAAGCAGCACTCGCTGTTGAATTAGGTATAGAAAGTGAGGAACCTGAGTCACCCTTACTAAGGCCAAAGAAGAAGAAATCTAAAACCACCACTTCAGTCACACAAATGACTGAAGTTGTAAAATCAGGGGCAAACAATTCACTAGATGTATCCTCTCAATAGGGTGCATCTATAGAATCAAGCATCCTCCCCAATGTACATACTTGTAAGGAGTCAGCACAAGGGAGTGATAAGGCTGGCACAACACTGAGTGGAGAGCACATCATATTTGAAACTCCCTCTATTTCTCAGGGGGAGTTGCCAAAATCCATTCTAAAAGACACTTCTCTTCCAGAATCTACATCTCAAATTTCTTTGGAGCCTGTAATTCAAGAAATTGAAGAGCAAGGCATTGATCACCAAGAATTCTTTTCTCTTGGTGAGCCAATGGACTCAAGTGACTTAGTGCATGACACTTTGCTCACACCCAGAAACCACATTCAGATGGTGAGGGAATGCTAGCTGGGGCATATCCTGATGACACCATCACAAACACAGAGGATTCACTAGCATCAAGGATGTACTTTCAGCTAACCCAACTCTGTATCTAGACCTCCTGGAACAGTTTTGGAGAACTGCTACTGTGGAAGTTGTGGCCCTAGAAAGCGCAATAATATCATATATAATCTACTGCAAGATTCAGGACAAGGAAATCACTATCACCACTGAAGATATGAATCAAGCATTGGGCTTACAACAGGAAGTGTATGATGACCAAGCCACAAATGCTGAATTGGAGGACTTCTTTGATTTTATCAACTACTCAGCTGAAATCAAACTTGGGCACTTAAATAGGAATTTCTTGATGAAGGAATGGAGTTATGTCTTTGCCACCATTCTTCAAGTCTTCATAGCTAGGAAGTCAAGCTTTGATCAGATTAGTACACCTGCTCAGCAAATAGGCTATGCCTTAGCTTATGGGAAAAAGATCAATCTTGGTCAACTGATTATGCAGGAGCTGTATGGGAGACTTGGTAAGAACTCAACCAAGAGAGGTACCGATATCTTCTTCCCTCGCTTTATTCAATCTGTACTTAATTTTAAAAATGATAAATTGATTGAATTACCTGGGATAGATAGAAATAGAATAGGCTATCCTAAATCCATGACCAAACTCATTTTTGGTAATTTGGAGACTAGGAATGATGTGGATGTAAGACTTAACATAACTCCCCACATAGAGGGGTTGTTTAGGACTTACCCCCACAACATGCCAACATTTGATTCCAAATCTTAGTTAGCACAGCCCAAGCAAGTAGAACACAATGCTAACCCAGGGCCTGCTGACCAACCCTCTCAACCAAACACTCTACCACACAGTGAGCCAACTGCATCATCCTCTCAAAAGGGTGATGTTAGTAAAAAGAAGAGAAAGGAGATAGTGTCTGCACCCTTGAACATCTTATCAGAAGCAGCACTCGCTGTTGAATTAGGTATAGAAAGTGAGGAACCTGAGTCACCCTTACTAAGGCCAAAGAAGAAGAAATCTAAAACCACCACTTCAGTCACACAAATGACTGAAGTTGTAAAATCAGGGGCAAACAATTCACTAGATGTATCCTCTCAATAGGGTGCATCTATAGAATCAAGCATCCTCCCCAATGTACATACTTGTAAGGAGTCAGCACAAGGGAGTGATAAGGCTGGCACAATACTGAGTGGAGAGCACATCATATTTGAAACTCCCTCTATTTCTCAGGGGGAGTTGCCAAAATCCATTCTAAAAGACACTTCTCTTCCAGAATCTACATCTCAAATTTCTTTGGAGCCTGTAATTCAAGAAATTAAAGAGCAAGGCATTGATCACCAAGAATTCTTTTCTCTTGGTGAGCCAATGGACTCAAGTGACTTAGTGCATGACACTTTGCTCACACCCAGAAACCACATTCAGATGGTGAGGGAATGCTAGCTGGGGCATATCCTGATGACACCATCACAAACACAGAGGATTCACTAGTTTTCACTAGAGACTCTGTGCTTGTGTCAACTACTGTTGTAACTCATCCCACTTCGGTGGAGGCAACAGTAGTAGAGTCTATCCATCTGGTTACAGAAGTTGCATCTGTAACTGAGGAGTCTAGCTTGCCTAGCTCTAGCTCTAACTTCGTGTCTCAATGGCTGAAGCCTGTGCAACATGACAGTACTTCAGGATCAGGGTCTGTTCCACCTCAATTGATGGTTGAAGCACTTCAAAGCTTACTTGTGGATCAGATCTTTGAGTTCACAAAGATTGCTCAGAACCTTCTCACTGCAAACATGCCAAATCCAGGCTATGAAGCTATTCTCTTATGTCACAGAGATGATGTGGAGATGCAAAAGGCAAAGATAATAGATGATACTGAGAGAGATGGCAATGTAGATGCCTGGCTACAAGGACAATTTGACATTTCTCTCTTAGAAGGTCTCCAGTACATCAGAGAAGAGTACATCACTTCACTAGGGTCAAATGCCAAATCTCTCACCCCTAGTGATGTGTATGAAGCAGTGAATGACATCTACAAGGGCATTCTCAAGGCTCCACACTACCTTGGCAAGGGTCTAAAAACAGAAGTTCATGAAGTGTTGATAAGTGGATTTTATATCCACTTGGAGCGTTCCATATCGGCTTAAATTGATTGTTTTGGACTCAAGTTTGTTGTAGTTTTGATGTGTTTTGTGTAGTGTGCAGGTTTGCAAGAATGTCGATTATGATTAATGCTTCTGTCGTGTTTTGAGGTTAAATTAATTAAAATTTGGATTTTCCGGGACGGTTACGCAGTCTACACTGTTTTGGCCATATCTGGAGTTCTAGAAGTCCGTTTTCAGCGATCTTACTGCCCACGTGAAGCTTGGGAGATTTTCTACAACATGGGACAGGTCTTACACGAGCAGGTTGCATGTGTTGGGCGAAGACAGCTCGACAATCAGACTGATGAGAGCAGGAAATTACTGTTTTGCCCTTTTCAAGTTCTAATTGTATTTTGGGCAAGTTTTTAGTACCTTAATTGAATTCTAATTGTAATAGAAGTCAATTTCTTGCTGGGCAAGAATTATAGAGCCTATATAAACAAATCCTACCACTGTAATTTGGAGAACCATTACATATCAATTACTTAGATTTATTTGTATCTTTTCATACTTTGTTTTTATCTTGGTTTCATCAGATCCCATGATGACGAGAGGTTCGATTATGAACTAATCGTTGTCATGGGATTCTAACAGATTTATTTATGGAGCTTTAGTATCTTGATTGCTTTTAAGATCTGTGTGTGGTGTATAATTGATATCCTCGTATGGTTATGCTTAATTGATAGATGCGTCATAAGCATCTAATTTGTTAATTTCTTGTGAAGCGAGAGTGGATCTTGAGATTTAGAACTTGTCATGCTAGCATAGGATAGGTTGATGTTTTAACATCATGATTTATAGCGTAAATAGAGATATTATGCTGCCCTATGTGATCAATATGGATAACTTGTTCTTCAACCGTTATGTTTTGAAATCTTATAGAGATATAGGGTCTAAGCATAATTGGTGTTTATTCATCTTCTATCTCTTTTGTGGATGTATGTTTAGTTTGGTATTCGTATACTGAGAAGTAGCGTATACTTGTTTCATGTTATCCGATCAGATATCATAACCATTGCATATAGTGATTAAAGGCATCAGATCTAAGCAAAGTATTTAATGAAGTTAGGATTCCATGTTTTCTCTTGCAGAAGTAATTCGATTCCAATCCTTGTTAGTTAGTTAATTCTTAGTTTGTTAATTTACTTCTTAGTTAATTTAGTTTATTAAACCCAAATTTGTTAATTGTCTTAGTAGTGAATAATAATCATACATTGTTGCATAGGTACATCTACTGAATTAAAACCATAACCAGATCTCTGTGGGAATGAACTTGACTTATATCTATATTACTTGTGACCATGTACGCTTGCGTGATTAGTGCAAACAAGTTTTTGGCGCCGCTGCCGGGGATCATCGGTGTTTTATTTTTGGTTTATGTGCTTGTCAATAGTGGTCGTTAGCATTCACTGACTCGGATTTGTTTTTCTTACCTATTTTGTTTAGTTTGGTGTGTTCAGGTACTTGAGTGTTTGAAGATGGCATGCGAGGAGTTGCCATGGTGGGCATATTCGAGGACATCCATGCCTCAACAATGTGAGCAGTGTTTGGGCGTTCATGATCCCTCACAATATTGTTACTACGAAGGAGTTGATCCATATGTCACTTATGAGGAACAACCATATTTTCAATACCATCCTCAACAGTACCAGCAAGATGTTCCAAATATGTCATATTTATTTGATAGTGAAGAGTTTCAACATCAGCAACCTACTCCTAATTTTCAGTCAGATGAGGTTGTAACTATGGAGGAGCTTAGGATGCTTGTAAAGAGTAATAAGGAGTCTGTCAAATCTTTGGAGACACTAGTTGCTCGAGCTGTGAGTGCCTTGGAACAAGAGAAACAGCAATTCATACTAGAGGCAATTCCAGAAAATAACGGTGACTTGGAGCAAGGTACTGTATGCATAATTGAGGAAGACAAATTCCAAGGTGAGGTTAGCGTTCGCAAGCCATGTGAGGAATTTGATCATGCTAGTATGGTGGATGATTTGGAAGGGGCACTATTTGGGATAGACACTGATGAGCTGCAGAAAATTCAAAAATTGGTATGTGCGTACCAAGAGGCTGATGAACATGGGAAAGATGCAGATCTTCTACTTGTCTCAGAGTTTAAAGATGGAGGTAGCGCATTAGAGCCAATGGAGGAAGTTCTCTTTGAGGAACCAAATGCTTCAGCAACTTACATTTACCCTCCTCCATTATATTCAAGCGAAGCCCGCGAGTGTGTGTTGTTCTACAAATTGACAGATTTTGGGTCAACAGATGAAGGCATTGGAATAGGACATATCTGTTATACGAATAGGCCAAGCGAGGAGAAAGAGCAGAAAGTGTGCTGCCGTGATGACGATGAAGTCACGCGAAGAGATGACCAGGCCAACTATTATCATCCTTAATGGAGGCTTGGAAGTAACGTCAAGCTATTGACGTTAAAGGAGCGCTTCGTGGGAGGCAACCCACGCATTAGTGTAGGAAAAAATTTTTTTGAGTGTTTTTCAAAAAAAAAAAAAAATCGAATTTTGCTGTGTAACGTAGGTTGCGCCTGCGTTACTGGTTGAGGCGCAGCTTGCAAGCCTGTCACGCAGGTTGCGCCTGCATGTCTGGGTGTTGAGCAGTCTGCCCTACACGCGCGCAGGCTGCGTCTGGAGCAGTGTGGTCAGATTTTTTCGAACGCTGCTGTTGGTTTATAAAAAAAATAAAAATTTTCACCCCCATTCTATTTATACTCTTCTTTAATCATCCTTACACCTAATTCTTTTCCTATATCAATTCCAAAACCCTCCATCTCTCCTTCAAATCTATAAACCTATATCTATTCTAATTCATATTTTTTATTATTATTATTATTATTATTATTATTATTATTTTATTTTTTTTAATCCCTAAATCCTCTTTCTATCTTACATCAAATTTCATACCTTCTCAAATTTTTTCTTTACACATTAAAATTTATTTTCATCCTATCACGCCATTATATCTATACACCCATACATGCAAACTCAATTCATCCTCTACTTCTTTAAATCTCTAAAAATTCAATTCTAAAGAGGAATTAATTGCAAGTTCACCTCTTTGATTCGTATTGGGTAAATCTTTTTCTCTAATCTTATTTTTATTACGAATTTGTGTTCTTGTAAATTGGGGGTTTTGTAGTATTCTTGTTATGTGGGAAGTGGCCAGTCTATGGAGCTCGTACGCCGTATCCACCGCATGATTCATTCGAGGATGAGGACGGGTAGGTATGTTTTGTACTATCCCTTGTATTTACTTCCATTCAATGCGGATATTGAATATTTTAAGTTTGGGGGTGGTTTGAGGGATTAGTAGTTGTTGTTGTATTATATGTTCATGTAGGATTTCATGCTTTGCATATTAGTAGTAGTAAATTAAGCATTTATGTTCGTGTTATCTACGTTTGTTTCATATAGGACATTCTGTTTTTATTTTCGTATATCATGTGAGTTCATAGTAGTTTGCATTTGCACCCATGCTGGATAGGAATTTTGTGTTATTGACGCTTTTGATTGAGAAGTGATATGCTTTGTTCTTGTGCACACACATACACTAGTAAGTTGAAGCTAGTAGACTTATTGAATGTTGTAAGTGATTAGAAGGACATGAATATGTGCAAGATGATTTAGTTTGCATGCTTTGAATACAAGTCGGTGCGTTAGAGAGATTTTTGCTTGGGATTGAGTATGTTTTTCCACCAAGTGAGTTTTTGAGCCTTATTGCATATTTGCAATTTATTCGTTTGCTTGAGTGTCCACGGATTGTTTGCATTGCTAGCAGTTGTTTGAGGTCTTTCTTGAAACGCATGACATTATTTGACGATTAAAATGAAAAAGGCATTTAGGAATAACCACATATTTTCCCATATTACCATACCATACTTACATGATCAATTAGTTAACCCGTTGAGCTTAATCCTATTTTTTCGGTGACATACCACATTACTTGCCTAGACCTTTTCTTGTGTTGGCCTTACATTAATTTGAACCCACATTGTCAAAGGCTAGTAGAGTGCTTACAGGAGTAATAAGGTGTGCAAGGAGGGGTTTATTGTTGGTCTTACTTTTGGGGGAAATATTGAAAATTGGGTTTGTTTACTTGATAGTCGGCATGTGTAATAAAATTGTGGGATCATTGTTATTGTGTATATTATTGTTTGTATTTTATCTAGCTCTTGAAAAAAAAAAAAAGAAAAAAAAAATATTATGAGAGCATGTTTGTGTTTGTTGTGATCCTATTTCAGTCGACTAGTCAAGTGTTTTTGTTGGAAGAAAAAAATAATAGATTATGTGGGGGAAAATAGGGTGTTGTGTATGATTTATTATGGTATTTACTAGCTTTTGACACTTCACCTGATTTGGCTTATTTGACATAGCTTGTCCCTAGCCCCGTTACAACCCAAATAAAGACCTTTTGATTATCGTTATTAATGTATGTTGTGTTAAGAGTTAGATTGATACCAAATGTCAAGCCTGCTTATGATTTTGTTGGAAGTGAGTGATACACTTACCCTTGTTCTTGAGTGAATATTCTTTTGTGAGTGGATTGTGAGTGTTTGCTTGTTTTTGCGTATGAGATCCCAAGTTTTGTCTCAAAGATGTACTCTTGTAGGCTTAGCATGTTTACTAACTTATTTTTACATTTGACATGGGCTTTTGAGAACTTATGCATGTTCATTGAGTAGACTATGTGAATACTTGCACTTTCGACACCAAGACATCGCATTATTACTTTGATTCTTAAGTTGATATGGCATGAGAGGATTTGAGGGTATGGTAGGATATTAGTACTAGATTAATTGCATTTTCAATTAGTTGCATTCATGCATTGCATTAGGTTACATGGATTTTGTGGGTACATTCGCTATAGGCCCTCACGAGACCTTACTCGTCCACTAGGGCTGCCTAGGGGTTTAAAGGGCTTGTTGCATATGCCAAATGCAACCGTGATCACCTACGGAAGTGGTACTAGTTAGTTAGTTATTTGTAATTGTTTATGCTTGAGGACAAGCATCAGTTTAAGTTTGGGGGTGTGATAAGTGATTTTATATCCACTTGGAGCGTTCCATATCGGCTTAAATTGATTGTTTTGGACTCAAGTTTGTTGTAGTTTTGATGTGTTTTGTGTAGTGTGCAGGTTTGCAAGAATGTCGATTATGGTTAATGCTTCTGTCGTGTTTTGAGGTTAAATTAATTAAAATTTGGATTTTCCGGGACGGTTGCGCAGTCTACACTATTTTGGCCATATCTGGAGTTCTAGTTTTCAGTGATCTTACTGCCCACGCGAAGCTTGGGAGATTTTCTACAACATGGGACAGGTCTTACACGAGCAGGTTGCGTGTGTTGGGCGAAGACAGCTCGACAATCAGACTAATGGGAGCAGAAAATTACTGTTTTGCCCTTTTCAAGTTCTAATTGTATTTTGGGCAAGTTTTTAGTACCTTAATTGAATTCTAATTGTAATAGAAGGCAATTTCTTGCTGGGCAAGAATTATAGAGCCTATATAAACACATCCTACGATTGTAATTTGGAGAACCATTACATATCAATTACTTAGATTTATTTGTATCTTTTCATACTTTGTTTTTATCATGGTTTCATCAGATCCCATGATGACGAGAGGTTCGATTATGAACTAATCGTTGTCATGGGATTCTAACGGATTTATTTATGGAGCTTTAGTATCTTGATTGCTTTAAAGATCTGTGTGCGGTGTATAATTGATATCCTCGTATGGTTATGCATAATTGATAGATGCGTCATGAACATCTAATTTGTTAATTTCTTGTGAAGCGAGAGTGGATCTTGAGATTTAGAACTTGCCATGCTAGCATAGGATAGGTTGATGTTTTAACATCATGATTTTAGCGTAAATAGAGATATTATGTTGCCCTATGTGATCAATATGGATAACTTGTTCTTCAACCGTTATGTTTTCAAATCTTATAGAGATATAGGGTCTAAGCATAATTGGTGTCTATTCATCTTCTATCTCTTTTGTGGATGTATGTTTAGTTTGGTATTCGTATACTGAGAAGTAACGTATACTTGTTTCGTGTTATCCGATCAGATATCATAACCATTGCATATAGTGATTAAAGGCGTCAGATCTAAGCAAAGTTTTTAATGAAGTTAGGATTCCATGTTTTCTCTTGCAGAAGTAATTCGATTCCAATCCTTGTTAGTTAGTTAATTCTTAGTTTGTTAATTTACTTCTTAGTTAATTTAGTTTATTAAACCCAAATTTGTTAATTGTCTTAGCAGTGAATAATAATCATACATTGTTGCATAGGTACATCTACTGAATTAAAACCATAACCAGATCTCTGTGGGAACGAACTTGACTTATATCTATATTACTTGTGATCGCGTACGCTTGCGTGATTAGTGCAAACAAGTGTGTACAGCCACAACCAAAGAGGTGCATGAGATAAAGAGGACTTTTGATGCCAAATTCCCTCAATTGGAGATTGTAATCAAGGACATTCTAGCATGCAAGTCTCCCTGCACCAAGATGGACAATGGGTTAGCTATTCTAAAAGATGTTGTCACAGGTCTGGGGCACAAATTTCAAAATCTAACTTATCAGACAACTGAAGCAAATGCCATGCTCAGGACTCTTTTTGCAAACCAGTATGGAGATAAGCTGATTACTGAAGTCCCAGTGCATGATATGACTAGGTTTGAAGTGCAGAGACTTAAGGAACAATCCCTATCTGGCTTCAAATCTACTGAATTGTTCTCCAAGCTAGATGCTCTTGAAAAGGAGGTAGCCTCTCTCACAAAGTCTAATGCTCATCTTACAGACAATGTATCCAATCTAACCGAGCAGTTGAACACTCAAGCCACCACCACAGCTGATGTTCTTCTGCATCAACAATCAATGTTGTCTACAATGATGAAGCACATGGGTCTCCCTCTACCTGAAGAATCTTCAAACCCAAAGGTCACTCATACAGCCTCGGTGCCTGACAATAAGCCTAAGGGGGAGAAGAGGACATCAAGGAATTCAAATCCCAAGGGGGAGAAACCTAAGGAGAAAAGCATAAAGCTAAATGAGGGTGGTCACCAAAGGGCTTCTAAATCTATAACGCATGTGCCAGGAAAAGGGAAATCTAAAGTTGATGAGCCTCCTACCTCACTACCAGCTGTCACTCTACCAACTGTGCACATCACTACTCCTGGTGGCCAAAATCAATCCATCACAACCACAGTGGTTGCAGGGAGTATGCCATCTGACAAACCTCCATCCTCCATATCTAAAAGTGCCAAGCTTGTAGAAGTTAAGGTGGTCACTGAGGCCAAGCTACAAGAAATTGTAAACTCAAATATCTACCATGATGATGCATTCTTGGAGTTTCTGAAAGTCTCAAGAGAACAGGCTGATGATGCAGTATCATATCAAAGGAGTTTGAAGAGTCAGATTGACTATCTTATTGTAGTACCAAAAAGGGTTGATGGCCTATGGTTCAAGGAAATAATGATGGTATCAAAGACCAAGATATGGCATTTAACTTTCGACACTCTACAAAGCCTAAAGCACTCAGAAGTGGATGTGTTCCTTGGATTGATTGAAAAGAGGAATGAAAACAACAAGAGTCTCTTTGATGACTTAAGAAATGATCAACCTTCAAGGCTACCTGAAGTATTCACAAATCCCAGAACCATCATCTATCAAGCTACAACCAGAATTGATGATATCAAGCAGCTGATCATTCCTAAGCATCTAACTCCTCAGAACAAACCTCTCATTATTGCCATCATTGAGAAGCTGAACAAGAAGAAGGGTGTAAGAACAACAGAAGAATTGGAAGCTATATCTTATCTCAGATCATACATTGCAACTGGCATTGTACCTGAGTCTGTTAAGTTCAACCCAAGCAAGGATGGTGATCAAGACAAGGATAAAGACAAAAGTGATGGAAGGAGAAGACATCACAGGAGTGATAAGGGTGATGAAGATAAGAAGAAGAAGGAGGATGACAAGGATAAGAAAAATGATGATGATCAAGGTAAAGTCTCTGAGAGTGAAAGTGGAAAACAGCCAGCCTTAGGCATTGCTGATAGTAACCTCACCACAACACAAGACTCTAAGTCTAGGGTGAATACTGTTAGTAGTGACCTAGCAAAATCTACATTTATGGCTTCTGCAACTGTTTTGCCACCTCAAGAAGAGAAAAAGATTCAAGTCAAGAAACCATCTGTGTGTTTCAAAAAGCAAACTGCTAATGGAATACTACAATGGTCTACAAACAAAGGTCACATACTACTGCTAGACAACCATGTAAAAAGGATCAAATTCAAACAAGCTGCAAGGAAACCAAAGCTATCCAAATCAAGGACTCTGACAATCTATCCAGGCTTAAAACTCCAACCATTAGATGAAGACTTTGATGAAGACCAATTGCAATATCTAAGAGCTCAAAGAATCTACTATGCTACCATTGTGAATAACTGCCTTGAGATTAAATATACTGATGGAAGGGAGAAGAAATTCAAACAAGGACAGTGTCAAAATTGGGGCAAGCTATATGAAATAGAAAGAATCATTGCATTATTGGATTCTGAAGACAAAGTGGAGAAAGTATGGAAGCTGGAGTTGATTGACTTTGTGAAGATGAAGAGAGACTATGCTGAGAATATAAGAAAGGGGTTGCTTTGAGAAATGGCTAGAAAGGGAGAAGGAAATTGATAGGCTGGAAGTTAAAGCAGAAAAGCTAAGGGCAAAAGGATTGTGTAGAGTTCAATTCAATCCCTATGTGGTGAAGTATAGGAGGAGAAATGGAGATAATGTCAATATAAGAATGAACCTATTCAGTCACTATCCTGCCAACATTCTGAAACCAGTACTTTCAAAGACTCTATCATGCTTGAAGAATTGGATGCTTTGGCAGAGATCATAAAGGCCATGGATTAGAATGAAAGAAAGGAGAAAGAAAGAAAACAGAAAGCATATGATGATCTACAAGCCAAAGCAATGGAGATGGAATCAAATGAGAATGACTAGTATTTCATCATACTGTAAGATTATTCATCTTGTAATTTCATTCATGTGCTCAATCAAATTTCATACCTGTACTTTTCAAGTTTTATCTTTATGTATGTTAGGCTTGTTATCAGACATGAAATTGTGACTAAGGGTCTCACTCACAATTTGGGGGAGATTGTTAGTCACAGAGGCATGCCTGTTTACATCTAATAACAAGCCTAATTGTCTGTAATGCTTTGCATTACTTACATGACCTCTTAACTGAGGGAACCTCTAGTTGTAGAGTTTCTATTTGTTTTGTACTTGTAATAGGCATCAAATCCTAGTTGTGTAACTGTACTTATATAGTCAAGAATAATGCTTGAAAGAAGTTCCAAGGTTCATGCCTCAAGCAAGAAGATAAAGACTATCAAATAATCACAATTAGGATTTGAAGAAATGAAGAATTTGCCTAAGTACCAATTCGAGAAGTACATTTGTCTATTCGAGAAGTCTAGCGTTCGAGAAGTCAGAGATTCGATATCTGAGAAGACACTGTTCAATATCTCTGAATGAACTATTCGATATCTCAGAGATTCGACATGTCTAAATGCTCTATTCGAGAACTCAAGAAGTCAACAAGTCAAAGTGGTATTCGAGTTCTCAAAGAGTCAACAAGTCAAAGTTCCATTCGATATCTCAAGGACTCTGAATGAACTATTCGATATCTCAGGGATTCGACAAGTCAAGTGTTCTATTCGATAACTCAAGGAACCCTGAAGAAAAGTACTATTCGAGAAGTGATTCGATATGCCAATCATATAGTATTCGAGAAATCAGAGTTATCTAATCCTAGTTCTCGAATCAATCACTTAGCCACTTCTCGAATACATTCTTGGAGACAAAATACTGAAGAAATTGTATAAGTCTGAAACCTGCAACAAGCCAATGCACTTCATGGACCACAATCTGTAACGTACTCTGGAAAGCCTACAAGGAAGCTTGGAGAGATATAGAAGAGACAAAGAGCTAAAGAAGTGGATCTAAACAGAATTTTGCAAAGTCAAATCTGTAGCAGTTTGGATGCTTACTAAAAAAGGATAGACATACAAGAAAGTAATTTATCCTGTAACCTTATTTGAAGTAACTGAGTTGTATTCGTGTTCTATAAGAATACAATCTCACTTCTTTAGTTGATGAAGTTTTCATACACACTAAAAGATATATCTCTATGAGAAAAACGAAGCTGAGAATACTATCATTTGTATTCACAGATTGAAGCAACCTTTATCTAATAATATATTAGATTAAAGTGATATTGTGTCTTGTGTTATTCTTTATCCACACCTACAAATTTACACAAACACTTATCTGCTACACAGATTCAAGAACAAGAAAAGTTCAAGAATCCATTCACCCCCCTCTGTATTCTTTTGCTGTATTCAATACTCAACACTATGTATGAGCATGAAACTTAAAATTTAGAATTCATTAATATTTCAAAATTTGAAAGGTTACCAACTATTGGCGTTAAATAAATCGAAGCACATGGAATAGATTGAAAAGAAGATATGATCGATTCAAACACGATTTGCGAAAAAAAATTATGCGAATTAGAATGTGGTCCGTGCTTTGCACGGGCTTTCATGCTAATTTCATATAAAAGGGTGTCATTCTTGACATCAACTTTATAAGAATAAGTATTTGTTTTTGAGTTTTTTAGGGACAAAAATAGATGAATATAAAAGAAAGTAATTAAAAAAATAATAATATGTTTCGTACTTGTTTCCGAGTTTGAAATTTAATTCTTAAATCTAAAAAAATCATTTAGGTAATAAGGATATATTTGTAATATCAAGTTATTTTTAATTAATCACACCACTTGCTTTCACTTGCATCCCATTTTTGGAGTGAAAATTTTGGGAAGAAATCATGTAAAATTTTCACTCATATTCACTTACATTGAGAAGGTGTTGATGTTTCCTCTCAACAAGATCATTTTGTTGGGGGTGTTTGGACAACTAGTTTGATACTCTACGATATTGAAATGATTTTTAAGACTAGTATTTACAAATTCAATACCGTTATTTGATCTTAAGATTTTGATAGTGGTACTAAATTGTTTTTGCACATAACTAATGAAAGTTTTGAGTAAAGATGTAACCTGAGATTTGTCATTAAGTAGAAATAACCAAGTACATCTTGAATGGTCAACAATAGTGAGAAAATATTTACAATTATCAACACTACAATGTATGGACCCAACAAATCACAGGGAACGAGGTCAAAACAAGCTAAACACTTAGGGGAACTAATAGGAAATGAGGGTGTGTGTTGTTTTGACCTATTACAAATATCACAAGTAGCAACAGAAGTATCAGTACTAGACAAACTAGGAACGTGATTCAGAACAACAGTAGAGGGATGACCAAGTCTATTATGCCATTAAAAAACCTGATTTGTATCATGAACCACAGTCATAGAAGCAGAAGAGGAAAGAACTTTATCAGTGTGAACCTTATACAGACAATCATCCAACTCATCTTTTTCATCCTCTTCAAAGCACGGTCCTGCATAAGGCACTTAAAGGCTAAAAAATGAATAGTGCAAGCACTATCTTTAGCAAATTTTGATATAATAAGCAGATTGAACTGAAACTGAGAAACATATAAGACCATTTTCAGACTTAATTCTGATGTCAAAACAATGTCTCCAACATATACAAAAGTTGATGTCTCAAAGCTTCCGCCAATGTTGCTGTCAGATGTAGTCTTTTGTCAAGACCTGCAACATGTTGTCTTCTTGTAACCTTACTATCACTGTTATGACAGTAACATTTTTATTCCAGTCGTCAACCTGATGTATTCCTTGAGGCTTGAACATATACATGAACTTCTTCCAAGATACACAATTATTACATGACAGTAATTTATTTGATTACAAGAACACACTCTGGTTATGACAGTATGTTCTACTTAGTAAAAACTAAGCATGATAGAATCTAGTTAAGTTGTCTCTGAGCTATCACCCATAAATCCCAACAAGGGTTGTTAGTATTATATAAGATGGAATGAATTGGAAAAAAAGGGAGGCTTTTGTTTTAGTCAATAAGACATTTGTTTCTTTCATTGGAGTGATTCCAAACAACAGAGAGATTCTGTGATAGCTTGCTTTAGGTTAATGTGAGATTAGTCCTGGAGTTGGCATCATCAACATTAACAAGAAGTGACAAAAATTGAGTAATATGATTAGTTGCTCCCGAGTCTATGATCCAAGTATTTGTGGGATTATGAAATTGAACTTGTCCAGCTAGAATAGCTGAGTTAGTATGAGGTGTGAAAGTGTTATCTGCTATAGGAGAAACAGAAGAAGTAACAACATTTGATTGTATACATGAAGCATTTGTGGAAGCATTGACAATTGAATTCTGTTGAGTATTAAGTTGGGCTTGAAGCATAATTCTACTAACATTGTTTCTCAGTGAGATTAGTGTTTGTATTAACAGTTACTTCATTAGAGTCAACACCAGAAGTCCCATGTACAACAACATTAGAACTTGCAGTTGACGTTTTCGATTTAAACTTTGGTTTTGGTTTTGGTTAACCATACATTCTATGCCATTCTGGATATCCATGGAGAGCAAAACATTTATCCTTTGTATGCCCTCCGAGATTACAGTAATCATATAGTACAGTAGAATTTGAACTTTTCTTCTAAATTGTTCTTGTTCTTATCTACTGAATTTTACTAAAGTCTAACATTCATTGCCATATTTTCAGTTATTCCTGGCATCTGTTTAGAGAATTCTCTCTAATTCTCTTCTTGCAACAAAATAGCATAAACATGACCTAGATCTAGTAAAGGAATCATAAGCAAAATCTGACTTCGAGTATTGATAAACTAATCATTAAGCCCCATAAGAAATCGACTTAACTTATTCATCAGCTCATATTGAACAACTTTCGAAGAATTTCCACAAGCATAGTTGCTATTTGTACAAATACATCTAGGTATATGTGATAGAGTATCCAATTCATCCATGAAAAACATTAAAATATGTAATGATAGACTTAGTGCCTTGAATCAAAGTTGATAATTCCTTCTTCAGTTGAAAGGATCTCGGAACATTAGTCTGTGAAATCTTGCAGCAAGATCATCCCAGATCTATTTTGTTTGCATATACACAACACTTTTCCGTATTTCAGTTGATATTGAGTTTAGCAACCACAAAAATACTAAATCATTATTACGCATCCATAATGCATACTGATTAGATGTTATAGCAGGTTTCAATTGTGTTCAATCAATGAACCCTTACTTGAGTTTAGCAGATAAAGCAATTTTCATAGATATACTCCAATGATGATAGTTTTATTCTGTGAGGATTTTGGTAACAAGAGCCAAACCTGGATGATCGGAAGAAGAAAGATAATACAGATGATTTATATCGTTGTGATTATTATGTTCATGGTTATTATTGATGCCATTGAAGAGTTTGTTGTGTTATTCACAGCAGCAGCATAAAAATACTTCATTTTATAATTGTATATCTCTGTTTTATATATCTCTATATCTATTGATTATTAAAAAATGGGTCCTGTTAATAAGAGCCCTAAGGGCTATGTTTAAGTATTAAATTTTGCCATGTGGTGGGTTTTTATTGGATGATTTATGTTAATGCAGCTGGTAGAGATGCACAAAAAGTCCTTCGGCCGGGATTTATCCGGGCTTTAAAAAGCCCGAATTTTTTAAGAATTGGGTCGGGCTATACTTTTTAAAAAATCGGACCGAACTGGGCCGGGCTTTCTCTAAACTATGAGGCCGTTTTAGGTCCTCGGACCGTGTCGGGCCCCTAAGGATTATGGTTAAGCTATCACGTGGCAGCTTTTAATTGGTTCAAGACTTTGACCTAGGCCTGTTAATGGATCGGATTTCCGACCCGATCCGATCCGATCCGTAGCTAAATTAGCGAGTATGGATCCTTCCAAAAAAATCTGATCCGTTAATAATCCGATCCGAATATATTATATTTATTATATATTTTATATATTTATGTAATTTATAATAAATATTATATATATATATATATATAACATATATATAATATAGAATTTTATAAAAATAAATTATTTTGGAATATAAATTTGGATTTGTCAATGTATATGTCATAATTTTAATTTTTATTTAGTCAAAAATTTTTAAAATACTACTATATTTTTTAAAATAAAAAAATAAAAAAAAATATTTTTAAAATTTATTAAACGGATCGGAGGTTCGATCTGATAACCCGAAATCCGAACGAATCGGATATGGATCGGCCTAAAGAATATTCGATTTCTGATCCGATCCGATCTGAATCCGAAAAATTTTAACGAATTTGAATATAATTTTAAGATAATTCAATCCGAATCCGACCCGTTAACAGGTCTACTTAGGACTATGATTAACATTTTTCTTAAAAATTATATACTCCTACTTCTTACCAAAGATTTTAAAATTAGCTTCAAAGGACAGCAAGCAACCTGGGTTAAGACTCCAACAGCATATATAACTATTACATGACATATTTCCCAACTTCAATACTTGCTCAATCTTGTAACAAACTCTTATCTTGATTGGCCACCAATACAATTTCACTTTATTCAACTTTTACCGAGTCGAAGCACTTCTTTTACAGTAGTTATTTTTTGAGGAATATATTATTCCTTTTTCGAAAACAATTACTTACACAATTTAAGAAATCTTATTGCAGGGAGCTAGTATCTCGCAGATTACCTTAGGCATAAGCGTTGTTCTGACTGATTTGTTTTAACTGACTGTATATCAAGATCGGAGTGTTAATCGGAAACAAACGATGTCAAAAAGTTGAACTAGTACCATACTACCATTTGTACACTGTAACATAATAGCACACATGTTAGTAAAAAAAAAATTGAAAAAGTAAATTTGAACGAAAATTAAATCGTTAGAGGCTATATTTTTGTGACTTGATTAAACATCAAATATACCGATTGAATACTTGGTAAATATTTTTGAGAATCTTGTATTCATTTTCCTTCTTTCTAAAAGTTCAAGTTATATGATTTTTCTAAAATATTCGGTATCTATTTTAAAAAAATCTGGATTCTGGCATTGTATTCTTATGGTTTCACTTGCCTTTTCCTAAAGCTTCAATTTATGTGATTTTGTAACTTCTGTACAATATTTATATTTACAACTTGCTTTTGTTGTAATCCATCAAGGAATAGCATTAAATTGAAAGAGTATTTTTTTTTTTTTTTACATATTATTACCTCACAAAAATTTATTTCTAAATCTACATTGTTATTAATATTATTATTCATTTGTAGGGAAAAGATAATAATTTAATTTTCCAAATACAATTTTACAGTCACCAAGACAGTGTATAAGACACCAAGTGGAGCCCCATAAAAATCTAAAGATTAGTACAATTTGTGTTGGTATGTCAGAGTGTATGCATCGGGAAAGAAAATAGCGGAGTCGTAAGAAGAAAAAAATAAAAAAATTCCGGTATGTATGCCGTCCAATCGAAAAAGCCCATATCAAACGGACGATCCTTTTTTACCGTACTCCTCCTACATCATAGTAAGTAGGGAAAATCCTATTCAGATTTTGATTTATACAACACGAGAAATCCAAGCGCGATTATAAATCACATTTTTTTATTACTCTGTTTTTTTACAATGTCCGATAATTTCGAGGAATAGACAGACGCATTTAAAAGAATTTCATTTCATTTTTACTTTATTTTAATAAGTATCTCTCTCCTCTCTCTATGTATTCTTGTACATCTCTCTCTCTTCGTATTAATTTTGAATTTTGTCTCTCCATATATATAAATAGAGATTAGGGAGCCTGAGAATCTCAGGTAAATTTCCCTGAGATATATGAGAATTTTAAGTAAATCAGGTATAAATATTTTTGTAAAATCAATTAGGTATAAATATTTTTGTAAAATCAATTAGCCTTACGGCCGAATCAAATTTATAGTATAATTTCTAAGTATCTCAGGAAAAGTTCCCCGAGAGATCAAATCTCAGGGTCTATATTGTAGAAAATTACAGACACAAATATTTAGTTAAACACACATCAACTACAAGAACTAGTAGTATTTTATTACTACTACTACTACGTCCATAGCAATGAAGAAGAAAAAAAATGTGCACGCCATTTACAATATTCATTTGCTTCTAGGAGTTGAGGTGGTTGCATGTTTAGTGACTTGTAGCCGTCTCCGCCGTCTTCCGCTTCTTTTTACCGGTGCCGTCGTGATTTTACTTGCGGTCTTTGGTTTCATTTCATTTCTTTCTCCTCCCATCACCAACCACCAGCTTTACCACACTAATCGTCACTCCGTAAGTAATTATTCTCTCGATTCTCTATGTAAGATGGTTCTGATTATTTATGGCCTTGGCCCTATGCGTATGTTTTTATGTTGTATGTATGTGGAAATGGTGTGTGATGTTTTTTGTGTTGTTGTTACAGTTAAACACGGTTCTCGGAGTACGAGCGAATGTCCAAAATGAGATTGTTTTTCGTGTTCCGGTAAGCGTTACAGCCTTGTAAGACTTCTTCTATTACGTTACTACTACTATACCTTTCTTTTTTTAAATTTATCCTTTAATTTTCTTTCTTATCTAATTTTGAATTGAATTAGTCTTTTTCTTTTTCTCGTTAATTAGTAATTAGATAATGTACGTTTAATATGTAGTATTTGCATTTACCATGTCTCTAATCACGTGATGATCGAGCGAAAATCACGTGGGACGGTTTAACATTCTTGTCTGAATAATATTTTTTGATGATGTTTTTCTGTAAAGAAACATGGAGGGAGTTTGATTCATGAGTTGTGGAGTTCCAGCAACTCCAAATACTACTATGGTTGTAGCAACGCTAGTCACGATTTTCGATGTAAGTTTCCCGGTTTTTGCTTAGCACACATATGTACTTTTGGATAACAAGCTTGTTAATTCTTTACCCAGGTTCCATTTTTATCGTTAATCAAGTGGGAACCAATTGTACATGTATCTGTGTAATTTTGATTTCCCAAGTGTTTATAGTGATATTTGTATATTGCAGCTGCTGAGTTGAAGACAAACCCTGATTGGTATTTGATGATAGCAACAAGTGGAGGACTGAATCAGCAAAGAACAGGGGTACATTCCTGATTACTTACCAACTATTGATTTGAGATTAGGGCTTTCAATTACACTGTGTTCCCCGAACATTTATTTGAAAGAAACGAACATTTATTTGAAAGAAACGAAAAGAAAGGCAAAGATAATATCTTTAAGTAGTTCGTGAATGTTATTATTGGAAAGAAAGTAAAAAAAAATAAAGGCTAGAGAATGGGATTTTTTTATGTAATTTTTTCTAAAGTTTTCTTCCCAGGTCTGGGAAGATTAAGAGAGAAAAGAAAAATGTATCTTCTTCCCATTCTTTTCTTTTCATTTCTCTACTAATTAATATTCATTGCATGGTCTGAAACAGAACAAGCTAATCTAATGATAATGACAAGCCTTTTTAAATTATAAAAATTGCATGACATTCTAGCTTCTTCTTGTTTCTTTTTGCTATCTTCAAGGGTTTTGGTACTGTTTTTATTTTTCGAATGTTTTTTTTATCTGTTCTTTGCCATTACCTATGTCAAAGGTGGGTGACTTATGTTTAATTGTAGTGAAAGAGAGGTTATATAGCAGATGCATAGCTTGTTAGTACTTTCACATCATAGTAGTTAAAAGATAAATATACAATGCCAACTGAACTTTTAAGATAGGGTTTACCATATGTGCTAATGTGACCTCACCAAATCTTTTTTCTTGGAAAGTCTTTTGTTCATATTGCAATTAATGGGAATACAACTTAGCATAAAAGATTAAGGTGATACGGGCTACCTAACAATCCAATGATCCTGCTTCGATTGACTAAATTCGAAATAAATTCCTCTACTTTATATTAATAGTTTTATAGATGTCTTTATTTTTTCCTAATTTTTTTTTAGTTCCGTTTGCAGTATGGTGCTTTATTTCAGCATGTATGCATAAACTAAAATATATAATAAAAATATTAAAATTCATATCAGGGACAATTCCGAATGAAATGAGGTTTACTAGCTCTGCTCTTCACAGTAAACTGAACGAAGTTATTCATTTTGTCTATGATGGTCGCAGATTATAGACGCCATTGTTGCAGCCTATATACTAAATGCAACCCTTGTTGTTCCGAATTTGGACAAAACTTCCTATTGGAAGGATAAGAGGTTTGTACTAGAATTTAATTATACGATTCTTTACTTCTCAAACCATGGAGTATAAAACATTGATGATACAAATGATGTGTTGTAATGTGACCAGCAATTTCTCGGAAATCTTCAATATTGATCGGTTCATTTCATCTCTCTCAAAAGATGTCAAGATAATCAAACAACTTCCCGAAAGGGAAGGGAATGTCTTGACCCCACATAATATGCGTGTACCAAGGAAGTGCGATCCAACCTGTTATGTGAATCGTGTATCACCTGTTCTTAAAAAGAAGCATGTAAGCATTCTGCTCCGTCTCTAATGCTAAACATGTAAACTATTTTCCTCTTTCTTCTCAGTGCACACTATTGCATCCATATTTCATGTAATACTTCTGATAAGAGACAAATTTTTGTGCCAGCTATTGCATTTCAATAAGCCCATGGGACTTGATAAGAAGTTAGTTACATTTTCTGGTCTTAACTAAAGATACAAAATACATGGTACTCCTTATGGGTTTCAGTATAATAGTTGACTATAGTAAAAGAATTTGCAACTGGGTGAGATCTGCATTTAAGTTGCTTAAGGTGACACTACAGGGGAGTCACTTATATGGTAGCGAGAAGCCTGTGCACAAAAGCCTCTCTGCACTTTTTTCTATCAGTGTGTATGTTAAGTAATAGCTGTATTATGATAGTTCTTTTCATTCCAAAGTTACGTTGCATTTGAGTTCTATGCAATTCCATCTTAGGTGAGGAGATGACAGTGGAGGTGGAACTGAATAATTTGTGAGACTATGTTAAACAAATAGCCTATAGATGTGTTCCATTCCTTTTTATCTGAGTGTGCAATAAAATGTAACATTAGTATTCACTACAGCTATATTTGCTCTATTCTGTTAAGAGGAAAATCTCAAGCGTGTTTGCCTATCCCCAGCTATTGACTCTTGGAGCTGATCCTGAAATTTACATGGCAGGTTGTTCAGCTAACCAAGTTTGATTATAGGCTGGCAAATCAGTTGGAAAAAAATCTGCAGAAGTTGCGTTGCCGAGTCAATTACCACGCTTTGATGTTTACTGATTCTATCCTTCAGATGGGTAGGAAGATGGTTGAAAGAATGCGGATGAAAAGCAAGGACTATATTGCCTTGCACTTAAGGTAATTGTATCCTTTTTTTGTTACACCAACAGAGGATCAATATTTTGGTAGGAATGAATAATTCCAGTCATGACTGAATGTATACACGGCTAAGATACACAAGTAACTTGAGAATTTCTAGATTTTCCACAGCATAAGTAAATTTCAAAATTCAATTACATGATTACATGATAAATATTGAGATAAAATATGATTATTAAGATATCATAATTATCCTATCATTTGGTGTTTGATACTGGTGGTTCTTAATAAAATAATAGCCCAACTTAAAAGCTTCGTTGGAGCCTGATATATGTATCGGAGCAAGGTGGATATGAACTAAATGTGCATATTATGTACAAATTGCATCTTAGGAGTATATTAAACTTTATCTTGTGTTAATGACTACTGACCAGTGTTCGACCCTGGTGATTTATTGCATGTGCCAGGTTTGAATCTGATATGCTTGCATTCTCTGGATGTGATTATGGCGGAGGAGAGAAGGAAAGAATAGAGCTGGGTGCAATGCGCAAGAGGTGGAAAACCTTACATGTGAGACTCCTATTTCATGCTATATTGTGCTGCCAGCATTTTCCTAAATACTTATTTACGTACTTAATAACACCCTTCAATGTAGAAAAATAACCCTGACAAGGAACGACGACAAGGAAAATGCCCACTATCTCCTGAAGAAGTTGGACTTATGCTGAGGGCAATGGGTTTTGGCAGTGATGTTCATATTTATGTGGCATCTGGTGAATTATATGGAGGCGAGGAGACCTTGGCACCACTAAAGGCTCTTTTTCCTAATTTCCATACAAAAGAGACTATTGCAAGCGCTGAAGAACTAGCAGGATTTTCAGCCTTTTCTTCTCGAATGGCAGCACTAGACTTTATAGTTTGTGAGGAGAGCAGTGTTTTTGTCACCAATAATAATGGTAACATGGCAAGAATGTTGGCCGGAAGAAGGTAAGTTATGCTTACAAATTAAAATAGTCTTGAACTCTAATGCATAGATGAGGATACCATTACTTTTTCATTGAACAGCTGAATCCTACTTAAGTCTGGATGTCTTGTCTGATTTAAATGACTAACATTAGGAGAAAATCTATCTAAACGCAAGCATAGCTGCTTCTCCAAAAATATAGATAGATGTTTACACCATTATCTGTAGAGCTATCAGTAACATTTGCAGGTTTGTCCTAACAAACTGGTTACTTAATACATGTAAACATGTTTTCTTGTTGCAGGAGATACTTCGGGCACAAACCAACAATTCGTCCAAATGCGAAGAAACTATATCAGCTGTTTATGAACCGGAATAACATGGCATGGGAAGAATTTTCTTCAAGAGTTCGAACTTTACAAATTGGCTTCATGGGTGAGCCAAATGAGGTAAGGCCTGGCAGGGGGGAGTTCCATGAAAACCCATCATCATGCATATGTGAATATCCTGATACAAATTTTTGGGAAAATTCAATTTCTCGAACGCAAGACACCATTGGCAATAAATACAGTCAAGAATTCGATGTAAACAACGGTGAAGATCTTGATCAGCAGTCAGGCGAGGATGAACATGATATATTCGACCAATGATTATACCGATATTAAAATTGGTTTCTAGAAGAAGTGTTGCTGAACAAAAGACATCCTGATCTTCTACTCGAGTTGGAGCAACCGCTTGAGAATAACAGTTATCATCAAGATTCGAAGTAAACAAGGGTGGATAAAATTTTCTTTAAGACCTTTTTCCGGAACAAGCAGTCTTTGCTGGTTTTATTTTTACCATGACTGCTGTTAAAATAGAAGCAACATGTATACAAAGTCTGAATAGCAGCTGATATCAATTCTTAGTCATTAGGGTGCAGTCCTGAGGCAAAAAATGAGCTGCCCAAAAAGTAGACTTGGTTGATATCATCATGTTCATGCTTCTAGTGGATTAATATTACTCCAGATTATATACAGAAAGATTTATTAGTTTATGTAGCTAGAATCTTTATGTTTTTTTATACAAATGAGTCAAAGTGCAATAGCAATTACGTGGTGGAGGAGTAATCGATCATGTGGCGTAGGCTACGAACTCATGGGGCATATTTTGTGTTTACTGTTGATTGCAGTTTTTTACAACAAGTTTAATAAAAGCACCGAGTTTCAAAAGTCAAAATTTATTTGGGTTTTGATTTTCTCTCCTTCTTGTGAGAGCTTTGTGTGGTTTTGGTTTGTTTTTCAGTGATCTAATGTCAGGGATGTTAGATTTGCAGGAATTTCAAGGTTTTGATTTGGCGATGAAAGTTTTTATGGTGTTGCATTTATGGTCGATATTTCAAACCAGACGTGTCGAAGCGGGTACATGTACATATATCAGTTTCAACAAATCGCTTGATATTATATCCAAAAGGTCTAAGAAGACTGGATTAATCTGCGATTGTATCTTTTTACGGTTTGTTCGACTCGATTATTCTTGTAGATGCCGTATGGCTTTTTATTAATGAATTAAATCCTTTGTTTCAAAAAAAAAAAAAAATATATACTACTACTGTAGTAGCAAAGCTCAGACTGTGTGGGACCATACTCTATCCAATCCAATGAATGAGAAAGAGGTGATACGTGGTATAATTTGGATCAGTTGTCTTGCTGTCCACTCTCTCTTCTCCGTAAGGCTTAAACTGTATGTACAAAGTAGTATATACTACTAGTACATATAATTTATACTTACACCCTGTGTTACAGAGAGAAAACAATGGCTTTAAGAATCCCAATACATCGTATGACCATGAAGAAGCTGAATTCTCATTCACATGGTCATACCCCATTATCTTGGAGGTGCAATTTTGCAACTGATGCCCTTCTTTCTCCTCAATCTTCCCTTTGTTGCTCTCCCCCAGGTATGCTCTCTCTCACACACACACACACACACACTTCTTCAGGTTTAATTCATCCATTATGCAACTTTGTTGTATTTTAGTATGTTTTTTTATACTGTAGCATACTAGCATTTGGCTAAAATCAAGAATTTATTCTCATGATGAAAGATGAAACATTTTTTTAATTTATCTATATATATGTGTAATTCAATCAGTTCTTTAGTTAAAAGCCTAACTGGTGATTTGTTATAAGAGTATATCACTTGATAATTGTTAGCAAATGGAATGAAGAACAAATGTTATTTTAAGACTAAAATAAAGAAGAATGTGGGAATTTCAGGGCATGTTCAACCACTGTTAGTTACATGTGCTTCAGGGGCAGCACCTTCAGCAGCAAATCTGGCACCCGGGACTCCCGTGAGGCCCACCAGCATTCTAGTAGTGGGTGCCACCGGAACTCTAGGCAGACAGGTAGTACGAAGGGCGCTAGATGAGGGATATGATGTCCGCTGCTTAGTGAGGCCTAGACCTATTCCTGCTGATTTCCTTCGTGACTGGGGCGCCATTGTTGTCAATGTATTAACCAACCTTTGTGCTAGTTTAATAGTAATGTAGCATATGGTGCAATTTATTTGGATGCATAACTATTTACTTAGTTAGCCTCTGTATGCTTTTGGCCCTTAAACTACATAACTTAGCTGAATTTAGTACACAATTTTGATACCCCTTAGCAGTAATCATGCCATAGTTGTTGAACGATGATTGTTACTTTATAACGGCTAGCTTATCAGATTGGTATTCAACTGCTCAGATATTTTTTTTTAATTTTGTCCATTACATTTTAATATGCTATTCTCTATTCTTGTAATAGTCATCTATCAAACTTCAGCATGAATCCTCCTTGACGGAAATCTTCTGTCTTTGATGTTTTTATATTTTTGTAAGCTTAATGTTGTTGCTAGGTTAGGGAGGTATGCATTTAACATTCATAAACTAAAACGCACTGGCATATATAAACACATACATTTGAAATATATTGACAGACTATATTGATAAGCATGAATGTGTGTGACGCACTCATGTATTGCCTTTTTCTGTCCCATGTATCCTTAAGTAACGCATTTCTGTGCTCACAACAATATGCAGTCCTTTAGAATATTCTCGAGCCAAAATTGTCTGTGATACTTGTAACCTTCTTCGTACCCTACGTTATTTAACTTTTGATTGTTGAATTGTTTCTGAGCAGGGAGACCTGAGCAAACCCGAAACAATACCTGCCACTTTGGTAGGTGTGCATACGATAATTGATTGTGCCACTGGGCGACCTGAAGAACCAATCAAAACTGTGAGCAATACAATACTTTGTAATATGTGAATTACATACTTATGGTAGTTCAATGTTCATTATTTAAAAAATTTACCCAACTATTAGTTAGAGTTTCTAATATTCTTGTATGTTTATTCAAATATATTGTTCATAATTAAATGGTTCAACAATTAGTATCCTTTTGCTGGTCTGCCTGCATTATCTAATCTACTCTGTTTTAGGTAGATTGGGAAGGAAAAGTTGCTTTGATACAATGTGCAAAAGCAATGGGAATCCAAAAGTTTGTATTCTTTTCCATTCATAATTGTGACAAGCACCCAGAAGTTCCTCTAATGAATATCAAGTACTGCACTGAGAAATTTCTACAGGATTCAGGCATAAATCACACAATTATCCGGCTATGTGGATTTATGCAGGTACTTAAATATGAGCTTGATTAAGTACAATTTGCTCATATTGGTATGATTTATATGTCTTTTTGCATTTCAAATCCTTATGTAAACTACATATCTAAGTAAATCTAAAGTTATGAGCCAATCATTATCCCTGCACATAAAATATGACCAATTATTTTTGACAAATGGTGAAGAAAATGGTCTAGTAGAAATTTTTTCAACATGTTTTTAAATAATTGGATTTTTGACATGTTAAATTCGTAGAGAACTAAAACCCACAGGCAAATTTTGAAGCTTCCTAAATCTTGACTTATTGAGAAGGATTTCAGTTGATCCAGTATGTTAGCTTATGGAAAGCTGCAGATGCTAAGATGCAGCATCAATGACTATTTGTCAGGCTACTAGAAACATATCTACTTGAAATTATTTCATTTTAGTATTTTCTTCTACTTCTCTTGATTTTTTCTTTCCCAATATTCTTGTTAACTTGTTACTTGCCTCAACAGGGGTTGATTGGGCAATATGCAGTTCCTATACTTGAAGAAAAGTCTGTTTGGGGAACAGATGCTCCAACACGGATAGCTTACATGGACACCCAAGTAATAACGAATATCGTCCTTCATCTGTTTGGGTGAAAGCGGTGTCTAAGCATGCGTTTGGTGTTTTTGCAGGATATAGCTCGATTGACATTAATAGCTTTGCGGAATGAAAAGGTTAATGGAAAGCTTCTTACCTTTGCTGGGCCTCGTGCATGGACAACTCAAGAGGTAGAATTGAACATCTTTTAGCATTTGACAAACATCATATTGTTAGACTCTCTGTTGATGGCCAAGTTGTTATTCTAGTTAAATTAGCTTAATTCAAAAATATTTTCTTTGAACCATAGGATTGCTTGATTGTCTTAGTTTTGCTAAGATTTTAATCGATAAATGTAAATGATCATTTAAGTTTAAGGATGTATCTGATGGTTTTTTTTAATATAAGAGGGAGAGAAAGATTATATGAGATAATATTTGGTTGGAAGCATATTATTTCATTCATCATAATGCTCTTTATATAGAGCTGACACAAGACAAACTAGCATGATTAGTGCCACATAAATAGCCTAATCAATTACAAATATTTTTACAATCAATCAATATTAAAACCAAATCAACTAATAATTATTTCAATTACAATTTGAATCATAATTCCAACACTCCCTCTTGATTCAAAATTGTAAACTATCCTAAGAAATTTTAAAACGACGATGTACTTCCCATCATCACCAAAACATGGAGCACTTCTCTCCACAACCATGGAGCACTTCTCTCCACAAACATGGAGCACTTCTCTCCATAAACATGGTGCACTTCTCACCATATCCAATTTGTTGATGCACTTCTCACCAACTTACCCATTTGGAACACTTCTCTCCAAAATCAAATTTAATGGAGCACTTCTCTCCATAAACACATCTTATTGACATTATTAAATAACTAAAATTTTGGAGCACTTCTCTCCATGGTGAATTTTCACCCTCAACTTTAAAAAATTAATTCGTCCATGGCTAGATGTGCCATGGTTTCTTTCTCATCAACTTGACATGCTGAAATTCGGTGCCTCCTGTTATCGATTCCTCTTGACCCTCTTTCATATTCTTCGGAAGCTTTGGTTGACCCATCTTCAAAATTCTTCATTCGATTTAGTGTTGGATTGTCTCTAAGAGGTTGTATCTCCCTCTCAGATTTAACCCTCCACAAACTTAGACCTCTCATACGAGAAGTCATAACTATACACATATACTCACAGATCCCTTAAGACCATTGAAGCTCTGATACCATGATGGTTTTTTTTAATATAAGAGGGAGAGAAAGATTATATGAGATAATATTTGGTTGGAAGCATATTATTTCATTCATCATAATGCTCTTTATATAGAGCTGACACAAGACAAACTAGCATGATTAGTGCCACATAAATAGCCTAATCAATTACAAATATTTTTACAATCAATCAATATTAAAACCAAATCAACTAATAATTATTTCAGTTACAATTTGAATCATAATTCCAACAGTATCCTTTACTTGTTTACTCCTTCAGGTAATAGCATTGTGTGAGAGACTTGGAGGGCAAGATGCAAACGTGACTACTGTTCCTGTCTCAGTTTTGAAACTAACTCGCCAGCTAACTCGGCTATTTGAGTGGACTAATGATGTTGCTGACAGATTAGCATTTTCGGAGGTACACAATTAATTTTTGATAGGCTTGTCAAGTAAACCTATATTCACAGAAAAGTGTAGCCTCCCAGTTCTGTCTATTCTTATGCATGCAGTGAACAATCTCTTTCTTAGGGACTAAAAAGGGATCTTGCCTATTGTTCACGACTGACTCAGTGCATTATATGAATATAAACAGCATGACAGCCGGCCCTGAGAAATTTAAAGCCCCAAGCAAATCAAATTTTTGTGCCTTACAATCTTATAGAAAAAAGCGAACAAAAAGAGTTATCGATAGTGTTAATTTTAAACCACCAAATGGGGGAGAGATTCTGAAAAATAACTATTGCATTATCATAGCAAAGAATTAACGAGAGGTTGAGAGCAACACAAAACTATCTTCATAAAGCACATTTCCTATACTCCTACGGTTCCTTGAAACCACATGAGGGGAAAAATTGTAGTACTCATATTATGACCATAAGGAACTTCATTTAACTTTGAGCACAACTAATTTTTACCCTTAAATTGTGCCCCTAAATTTTCTTTTTATGTTCCTACAAATATTATAAAACTTTTTTACTCCTTTATATAAACAAAAAAATGTGTCCCTGAAATTTCAATTTTTTTGGTACCCCATTCAATAGCATAAGCGACTTGATCTTGGGGCCGCCTCTGAATTGACATTTTCCAATACACTAATGACTTTATGTTAAAACCATGTGCAGGTTCTTTCAAGTGATACTGTATTCTCAGTTCCAATGACCGAAACATATAATCTTCTTGGCGTGGATTCAAAAGATATTGCTTCGCTAGAGAAATATCTGCAGGATTACTTCACAAACATTTTGAAGAAACTAAAAAACATCAAAGCTCAATCGAAGCAAAGCGACTTCTACATTTAGAATACTAGCACTTTTCTTGCATTCTTGTCCATCAGGCTGTATATGTATTGACAAATGACATGTACCATGCAACAATGAAGCAAAGGTATGAATGCCGTAATTTGAAATTTTTCTCCAATGTTTATTTGTTAATAGCATCTTCTTACATAAAAAGAGATAATTATTGGGAGTTTGTAGCTTTATGTTTCCATGTACATGTACAAGTAATGTGGAATGTTAAATAATTTCCTTCAATGATCATGAAAATAACTTGTACAAGCCTGGAATCTTCATTCTGTTGTACCTGTTCTCCTCAATGGGTCTACAAGTTGCTCATGGAAAGAAAACTTTTTCACTTGGTGTAATTTGGGCCTCAATAATCCATAACAATTTGCCAGTTCTCTAAGCCCAAGGCAATGGACTGCACATCTTAGTTGACTATTAAGAGCTAACCTCATGCGCCATACTTAGTCATCTAGAATTGTAAAAAAAAAAAATCTATCTACAAGTCTTGAGATATTAGAAAATGTATGTATTTAAATAAAATGTTAATGAAAATAAGTTGTAGGTACAAGTCTTGTAGACCATATGTTCCTTTGAGCAGGCATAATAGTTGTCCAAAATAAGAAACTTCTGAGTTATTGCTATGTTCAAACTAAGAAAATTCTGAGTTATTGCTATAAGCTGAACTAGCCCAATCAACCCATAACAAGTAGTCAACCCTCTCAGGCCAAGTTAATAGACTGTATTTCTTAGGTAACTGCTTAGAATTGACGTCCTTTTTCATTCTAATTAAACACATTCAATAATTTCGAAATCAAAACTTTCGATTTTCTGTAAAAATTATAGCCAAGGATTTTGCATGATGGAGATTCAAAATTTATACAAATTATCTAAACCATTTGTCATGCCAGAATTTTTTTCCTAAGAAACTCTCCCATTGAAGATGGTCTCAAGAGCTTAAAATTAGGACACCTGACAATGTAAAAAAAAAAAAAAAGAGGACAAGGAAACAGTAAGAAGATAAGGACTCCTATATCAAGATGATTACATTACATGGTGGGGGTAAAAATATAACATCAAATAAAAATCATTACAAGTTGAAAGTAGGAAGAAGTTATATATAATTTGAACTTTTATTGGCCCAGATATACCATCCCACCAAACTTTAATAAGTGGCTTGCCTCATATCCGTACCCTTTGATCCTGTTGGGCTATTCATTGTACATTACTGTACAGGACCTCAAATGTTAATTTTAGGCTCATACCAAGTACTCTAGCTTTTTACCCATCCAATGGCCGTTTCTTTTGACTTGAACCATACAACAATTCTCCGGGTATATATAAGTAAGAATGATCCAACTCTGCTTGGCAACATCTTAAAATAAGTTTTTATATGGATTTATTTTTGGTTAAAAATTTCATATTTTGATAAATTTTTTATACAAGTATTTAATGTATGTTTGAGATTCTATAAGTTGCAAAAAAAAATTAATTTTTTTAAAAAAAAGTTAACTTTTTCAAAAAAAAATTAGAATTCTCTAACTTTGTCTTAAAATAAGTTACTTATTCTGGAAAATAAGTTTCCCCTCAATCACGCACACATGCATCTTATTTTTTAATAAAATTTAAATTCTCGACATTTCGCAAAGAAATAGATACCAGATCCCAACTATGGAGTGGTCTGATATTGAATTACAGCTAAATGGATTGGAACTACAAATAACCCCACAGGCTGATCCTGAGCCTCACCAAGAACCAAGGAATATAAAAAAGGTCTGAAAAGGAAAAATTCCTGCAACCTTCTGAGAGAATCTCAACTGGATCTCATGCATGGAAAGTCATAATGCACTATACAAAATAAGTACTCCGTAGTAAATACAATGAGAATCAATAAAGGTGAAGTAGTAGTATACTACTCCGTAGAGTAATAGTTCATAAGATACGTTATTATATAGTATATGATACAGAAATTCAATAGAAAGTAGAAACAAACAAATATCCCATGGAGGCCACTCAACTCAAGTAGTCGGTACTAGAGCCGACCAAACGGACGGTTCAGCCCGGTACGTCCGTGGATTATTCGTCAAAAAGCACGTTCAGCACGGCATGTGAATAAAAAGCACGCAGTCCGTTCGACCTGTTCTAATTGGCGTGTCGTGTACGAGCCTAAAATCTGTGAACCGTAACCGGCACGACATGACACGTGGAAAACGGTTTTTAAATAAAAAGCATAGCACGGCACGGCCCGTTCGTTCGGCACGTCAAACTTAGCATTTGTACAATACTTAATTCAGATATACAAAGACATGATGTAAGATGTAAAATGTAATTTGATTGGAATTACAAAACTAATAATATTAAAATTACATATAATCTTTTAGGATATAACTTTATTTAGTAAAATTATAAAAAATCATTCATGTTTTCGACAAAAAATTTAAAAATACGATAAAAATTAAAAACAATTACATTTTAATTGTAACAAAATCGACATTTAAATCTTTTAAATAATGTGTACTATGTAGAAATAATAAAATAAAACAAAACAAAAATGTAAAAACAAAACAATTGCTTACAGAAATGGAAAAAAAAAAGTGGCACGCGGAACCGGCCCGCCAAAGGCACGCGCACGCGCCAACGGCTACATTGATACAAATATACATACTCTGTTTTGTTTTCTGCAGTCTTCTTCACTCCAACGGCTCCAAGCCTCCAACGTTCATCTTCATCTCCAACGTTCATCTTCTCTCCAACGGCTCTAAGATTCAAACGGCTATCCCCTCCTATAAATATCATAGCTCTCTTCTCTTCTTTCTCACACCTCTCGGCAATCTGTTCTTACACTCTCTCTGTTTTACACTCTCTCTCTGTTCTCACTCTCTCTCTCTCGATTTTGTTTAATCCGCTTACTTACTACTTAGTTACAAACAAATTAATTACTTACTCTTTGTTTGTAATTTTGTAAACATGTTAAATGCGATTTGTTCCGTTTTTTTAGAGAGGAGTCCTCTCACATCATTTGTAAAATATTTTTTAATTAATAAAATTTAATAGAGGTACCGTCCTCTTTCCCTCTTTTTATTTCAATATAATCGTATGATTCGTATTTTCTTAAAAATTCGAAAGATTTTAATATGAAATAAAATTAGATGAAAAAAGTTACAAATTCAAAACATTTTAATTCGAAACGTTTCATATTTTGAGAATATTAAAAGTAAATATTAAATTAACAAAAAAATTTCAAATTTTTTGTACAATTTTTCAGTAACCTTCAAATTTTCCTCAAAAAAAAAAAAAAAAAACCGCCGACCCGCACAAACCCGCGTACCGTTCACGGACTGAAAGGTTGAAGAACCGGCACGTCACGGCACGTTGCGTGCCCGTGCCCGTGCCCGATATTACTCAACACGGCACGCAGCCAGCCCGGCACGCACGGCTGACCACCTCCCATAACAAGTTTTTGATATTCATGATATTACCAGACTATAATTAATTAATTACAACGTATTATTAACTATATGTACTAACCCCATGTACATGCAAATAATAGTAATTATTAACAAATTGGACGAAACATTATGATCTACCAAGTTTTCATTTCCTTCCCTGAAAGAAGAAGAACTTGAACAAACAAAAACAAGCAGAAAAGCTAATTGAAACCAACATCAAAGTAGACCTACATGCATCATCTCTACAAATCACATAATGCCTAAATGTACAACTAAATTTCACATGCATGAGTCATGACTTATTGATCCTCTTTAGTACCCTCATCATCTACATATATTCAGTGTTGCAGATTTCGGAAATCGGAACTATTCGATTGAGTTACCGATTAACGATTTATCAGGTAATTCGGTTGAAAAATCGATAATTTATCGGCGATTTTTGTAAAATCGGCCAAATCGGTTCTAAAATTTCGACCGATTTTTGACAAATTTATCGTCGATTTTCCAGAAATCGACCGATTTCTATAACAGAGCATATACTGCAATGCCTAATAGCTAGTTTTTTCCATGGGCTCAAGTGATCATGATTATTTCAACATACTTACTCAGTGAAAATTTTAAAAATTTTGGTGTTTTAATGCATGTTGGTAAAAAAATCCCTTACATTTTAAATTTTGGTGTTCTAATTTTAATTATTATTTGTCAATCATTGTCTAATAGGTATGACTATTGAGTACATTTTGAGAAAATCCCTTACATTTTTAAATTTTTGTGAAAGCACCCTTTTTTAAAATTTTAATGGTAAAAAATGTAAAATTTTATATTAAAATATCTTCGTACCCTTTATTTGATGTATACTTGATGGAGCGGATTTACAAATGCATGGTTATTTAAGTTAAAATTGAGAAAATGATGCATTGGTTACATTTATCGTTTTATACACTTGTTTCTCCAAAATCTAACCATATGAAAAATCATGTTTATAAATAAAAACCAATACTTAAATCAACACCAGAACCAGAAGTATTATTGTTCTTCTTTGGTATCATCTAGTTTAATAAATGGATTTGCTTTACCTTACCTAATATTCCTGACGTTATAAAAAAAATAATGTAAATATAAGGTTGTTTTTGTAAATATAGGGACATATCTATCTATCTATCTATATATATATATATATATACTTATAATAAGCAAAATGGGGTATAATTTGTAGTTAGTTAACCCTTTTTTTGGTTATCCCCATTTTTTGTTATCCCTCATTTATCACCGTTAGATCAACAACTCAAATAAATCTTGACCGTTAGATATAATAATACTAAAAATTGTTATATGCAGAGGTTCAAGGTTCGATTCCCGCCAATAACATATTAATTTATATTTAATACAAAAAAATTACAATATACAAAAGATGTAAGATTCGAATCAGTAACATATTTAAATAAGTTTTCTGATATAACCTTAATAATATGAGATTAAGGTTCATGAGGTAACCTCAGGTAACTTTTCCTGAGATTAAAAAAAAATACATACAAATATAGAAGGACATTATTGTAATTACAGAAGATTGTATGCATTTACAAAAATGCCATTAATATTTTATATGAAAATACACTAATGCCTCAGGTAAAGTTCCTGAGGTAATCTCAGGAACCTTTTTCTCTAATAATATTATTCTCTTAATAAATTATAATCTGAAATTTAAAAAAGAATATGGTAACGTCTCATTTCACTTCATAACTACATGTAACCGCGGTTTCTTTATTTCTAATCACAATTTCAGTACTGATTCATAAGGAGGGGTAGCTCCACTATCTGTCAAAATGTTCTTATATTCATAAAGAGATAAATAACTAATCAATTTATAATACATTTTGATGAACTGCCTGTTTGGGAAACTTAGCTCATGACTTAACGCGGTTTTAAGTACAAAATGAAGGGCCTGTTTGGCAAATCTACGGTTGAACTTATAAGTAACTTATTTCGGATAAAATTTCGTATTTACATACTTTTTTTTAGGGAAAAATGTGTACGGAGAGTTTAATATTTGTTATCTTGCAAAAACAAGTTACTTATTTCAGAAAAAAGTACATATTTCCTAATTTTTTTTCCAAAATAAGTAACTTATTTCTGAAAAATAAGATTTCCCAAACGGGCCCGAAGTGTTTGGCAATAAAGGCTTTAAGCCCGTTTTAAGTTAAAAAACTGATTTAAGTCAGAAGTTCCATTTAGGTACTTTTAACTTATGACTTATGGTGTTTTTTTTTTTATATACAATTATTTTAAAGTTCAAATATTATGAATTTAAAATTTTTTTAAGTCAAATTTCATTTTAAATCAAAATTATTAAACCTCCATTTAACTTTGAGTAAAATTATCCAAACACTTTCATTCAACTTAAAGCAAACAACTTTACTTTCTCCTTTAAGTTAAAAACACCTCCATTAAGTCAAAAATAACTTATTTTAAGCAATCCCAAACACCCTCGAAATAGACTTCCTATTCTGATTCTGGTAAATGATTTTTGACATGCTATTTCTTTGAAATTGAGTAAAAAACTAAAAATAGATAATAATTGCTTTGTATCAATCACATGGCACCAACCAACAAGACTAGGAATCAAACAAAACAATGCGGCTACATTCCAAATTCATAAGGACTGACCGACCATTTTATGACAGCCCGTTACCTCACCACTATACCTATTATGTTTTCATAACTTCATTTTTGAATATATTCAAATTAAAGTATAATTATGTTAGTTACAAGCTCATTTAAATTTTAAAAATTATACTATCACAATCAATCATTAAATAGAATACAAATTAGATTAAATTACACTTTGTATACCTATAATATTTTAGTTTTGCACTTTGATAGCCAAAATAGAAAACTAGACATTCGCATGATTAATTTTATGTTTTTAAAGTATTTTGGGGCCTTCGAGAAACTGACACTAAAAAAAGATCAACATTATTAAACTTTACTGTAAATATCATATTAAAAAATGGACATGAAGGTAATTTATGATATCCATTTTATTTTATATACATGTTCACCTCTTTCTTTCATTACATTGGGTCTTCTTCTTCATATTTTACCTTCAAAAATTTCTTTAAATTCAAAATCAAAATAAATATTACATTCAGTAGCATATTCAAGTGTGAAAATTTCGGGACTTCAAGTTGCATAGTAAAATTTAAGTTTTAGTTAAGTTGAAAATTTAACCTTAATTTAGGATAAACTCATTTGGGTGTGATGTCAAATCGATGTATATATTTATGTTCTTGATTCAATTTGGTCCATGGAGAAGTATGTCAGAACTTTGTCAATTACTGTAGAGTTTAGTTAATTAATGATTCTTGAAGTGGTTTTTTTCATCGTTCTAAAAATTCCCGATTTAGCAGATTAATCCTCGATTAATTCTCTGTAAGGTAACCCACCGATTCGATTTTTGAAATCCGATTAATCCTATGAATTTATTTAAAATAATATGTTTAATTATAAATTAGACTAATACATTAAATATTATTATAATATCCAATTTATACTCCGATTAATCTTTCCGATTAATCCCCGATTACCCGATTAATCTTAAATTGGTACCTCAACCGATTTATACCGATTACCGATTTTTACGATCATGGTTTTTTTAGAACTCATGCCTATGTTAGAATGTTGACCAATGTAGTACTATTTTCGTAACCCATTTATGACATTGCTCATTTCAATTTATTACGAATTTATTATAGAGATTAAGGAGACTTAGATGTATTTCAGGCATAATATTTAGAGCTGGGATCTTCTGTCCCCTTCTTCCGTGTCCCCATCGTGTCCCTTCTCTTTTTAATACAAAATGTGTACCCTTGCGGGGCCCATTTTAAATAAAAAATATTTTTATTTAAAACGGGCCCCGCAGGGGCACTCATTTTATATTAAAAAAAGCGAGGGAACACGGAGGAGACACGGAGCAAGGGGACAGAGGATCCAGACCCTAATATTTATATGCAAATATGGAATGGGCATTTTTATAAAATCAGAATTTTAACTAATTTTGTGAGTCCAATCAAATTTAAATTATATTTTTTTAAGTATCTAAGAAAAAGTTCTCTAAAATCAATTTTTCTCTTTATTATATGGGTGATATAAATCATTAGTATCAAAGTGGAACCGATAGCAACTAAATACTCAGGTTGATGGTTAACAAATTGGCATCTTAGCATTTGTACATCTTTCTTTTTCACCCCACAAATTCTTTTTCCTTATAATTTGATATCTTTTCTGATTTTTTTTTATTGAAAATCCTTCCATGAACAAAGTTTAAGGAAACAAAAGCTCTTACATCTGGACAAAGCTGGAGGACCGATGATGGTGATCTGGATCATTGCCGGAATTCCAAACTATTTAAAGTTTAAAATTGGAAATTGTGGAGAATGATCATTACAAATAGAATATAATGATTCATAATTGATATTACTATTTTATCCTTTTTTTTTTGCCAAAATTAAAGCAGATTTCATTAATAATTTAAAAAGATCATAATTGAGATCTATTTAATTTTTAACGTTAGCTCTTTGCAACCCTTTAATTACTTTAAAAACATAAAATTAGCCATGTAAATGGTAACTTTTTTATTTTGATCATTAAAGCACAAAATCAAAAAATTATAGTTACACAAACTGCAATTTATTCTACAAACTATCATAATTTCTATTGAATGAAAACAATTAACTTTTAGAAAAATAATAATAACATCAGTTACTAATGTATTTTAACTCACATAATCAAGCACTTTTTGCGTACCTGAATCAATCATTCATACTATAAATTCTTCAACGTATGGTTTTGTTTCAAATATCTCTCTCCATTTTATTTTTTTTATTTTTTTTTGACAAAAAATATCTCTCTCCATTTAGATATACATATAAATTAATATAAGGATATTTATCAAAAAATTACATTTAAAGATTATTTTTGTAGAAATACCATCTTCCGTAATTTATTGCAATTATACTATCTTAATTGCAAATATACTTCAACCCCTATTATTCTCCAACCCCATTATTCACCTTCTTCACCCACCCCCTCCACCCCCCCCCATCGCCGCCCGTCGCCGCCCGTCGCCGCCGCCTCCTCCCCCATCTCCGGCGACCTCCCAACTTCCATCAACGACCAATCTATTCCACCACCTCCGATCTACTCCCTCCTCCCCCATTTCCGTTGACCTTCCACCTCCGATCTGTTTTTCACGGGGCCGCATGTCTTCATAATGCTCACCTTAAGTCATACAATTAATCAAACAATTCGGCTCCCCGATGAAAAATCGGACATATTCGTAATCTGAAAACCCAACCCATCTGTATCTCCGGTCAACGATGACATAAACGAAGTCTCCACCACCTCAGGGGACATTGTTTTGTGTTATGTGCGACTGGTCTAATAGGCACTGAAATCTTGTATTGAACATGACGACACTACATAGCTGGAGGTATCAAAATGGTTGGTTTTCATTGTCATCTTAGACTAAAAAAATAGTATTTAAAAACTGTTAGGAATCCTGAATGGTTGGCAAAAAGTGTCCGTAAAATTGCAATTTTTAAAAAAGAAGTTGGTATAATTGCAATTAAAATAGTAAATTTGCAAATAACTTTTCTTAAGAAAAGTAAAATTGGAAAAAATTACGTTTTCAATATATTTATCAAAAAAGCCCATAACATAATTGGTATCGAAGAATTTTATTAATTTAGAGAGTTATTAATTAATCGATAAATTAATAATTATTAATTTATCGAGAATTTTTGATATCGAAGGAAATTAATTTCAGTTATATACATTTAAATAGAATGAATTGTACAATTTATGTTCTATACTAAATTCAATTAATTCAATATACATTGTTTTGTAAATTCAAAGAGTATTATTGAGATTTAAAATAAAGATTCATGTATACTTAGATAATATCAAGAATATAACAACATTTTTGGAACTTTTTTGCACGTAAAGAAGCACTCAAAGATATCAAAAGCATTGATTATATATGAAAGAATATCTTCGATATAATATTTATTTTGGTATTTGTACGATTTAACATAAAATTTAAATACACGTAGAATCATCTCCACTAGGTCATTTATTTAATTGATTTGGTCAAAAGTCAAATGGTCAACTCTAGCAAAATGTATCATCCTATTTTAAAATATAAGAGATATTCCAATTTGCTGAAAAATCAAATTAAATCTTTTACGGAATATATCTCTACACCAAGGCAATAAGATCGAAAAAGGAATATCAAGATTTGATATTATAATAAATCGAACTTTATGTAAAAATAACATAAAATGTTGTAAAATTATTTGGGGAAAAAAATAAAATAAAATAAGGAAACTGATATATATATCTCAAGTAAGATGTATTTCTCATATATTATATCAAATGAATGTGTTTTGATACTAATCTTTTTCTTATACACAATTTTCAAAATCTTTTAACACACGTCCATACAATTACACATATTTTAGGGAAAGTTACCAAAGAGGTTTCTCAAGTTCCTTATTCTCAAAATAAATTATAATAAAATAATTTATATTTTGATACGTATTTATGTTTTTGTATCTATTTTAAAGTTTTTAAATTATGCTTTCAGTGCATAGCACGGGTAAAATGCTAGTTTTACATAGATGGATAGGTATTTATAATTTACTTATATAAAATTCTACTACAATAGTCTTTACAATTTAGTTATGCATATTATATATAGGAACAAAATCAAAATATAAACTTACAAACTTTTTATGTTCAACACATATATAATTGAAAAAATACCCAAAATGCCTAGATTTGGAGCCCCATGGCCCAAAATGCTGAAATGCGGAAGTGGTGATCCAAATTACCGACCGGTCACGCATCTCACAGATCGCCCAACTCCGTTCTACCTTCTCCGGCCACCTCCACAAAAATTAAGGACATAAAAATGATGCCCACAGCTTGCTCTATATTTTACAATAATCGTTCGTTCTTTTATGGCCCCGCAGGGGCGTGCACGAACAAGTCAGAAACCGAATCGGAAAATGGATCTCGATTTGGGTCTTTTTAATCCGGTGAAACAAACTAAAAACGAAGATTACAGGGTTGTAGAGGGTGAAGAGGCGATCAATTTGGTATATAATATGTGATTGATCGATGCCTGGAAAGAGTGTAAAATTGTGTCGAAGTTTTTGGCCGGAAAAACAACGTCGACGGGTGTTGGAGACGATGAACAGTAACTGCAGATACACATGTTGTAGATGCGTATCTAGTGTCACACAGTTACAACATGAGTATCCTAAGCTGCCAAAAATTCTGTAGAATTTGTTTTGTGAATGACACGCATGTGTTAAAGGAGTGTCCGGATACTCCTTTCCCACATGCGTGTCCCGTGGGTATTTAGGGCCATGTATTCCGAAAATTGGTATTTTGACCATTTGTTTTGGGAGGTGGGCATTTAGGGCCATCACCCAATATAATTTGGGTTCAACATCATTTATTAAATAATAATTAAAATTTTATTAAATGTACATAATTTAATTGTTCAATTTTTTGTGGTACAACAATACCATATTAGGGTATAAAATTAAAATAATTATATGTTTAATATAGAGGTGTGTTGAAAGTAGTTCAAATTTTGTTGAATAAATAATACATAATTTTCAATTCCTTTTGGTTCACTAATACCAGATTAGGATTAAGAAATGTGAATTATAATTTATGTACTATAGTTATAGTAATCATGCCAATAAAAATATTTTATACATTTGAATTCAACACAAATATAATTATTGTTAAGTAGATGATGTTTAACTCAAGTTATATATTTGTTGAACACCCGTTATAAAAAATTTAAATTTTTCGTAAAAATGTTGGAAAAATTATAAAATATTGTTGGTCCCGGAGTATTGCAGAAGGGGGGGGGGTTGAATGCAATACTGATAAATTTAAATTTAAATCTTTACTTCAACAACAGTAATAAAGATTCTAATCTATCAGTAGAAGAAATGCAAACATAAGTGATTACTCAAGATCTTTCTCACAAAATAAATGTTTCATTTATTTTGCAAAGTGTTGCTACAACCTAAAGAAAATAATGTTTTCTCCAGCTTCATTTTCTTGAGTAACACAGAAAAGAATGAGAGATGATTCTCTATATAAGATAATCTAGTCTGTTCTAACATCTCTGTCACATGGGTTGTGGAGCTGCTGTCATTTTCAAGTGGCAGCTCCTTACAATTTGCACACCCATGTGACTTTCCTAAATTGCTATACAATCAGAGTTAACATTATACATAAAGCAATCTGAATACTTTTTAAACCAAGCTAATACGATTCTAGTAGCCGTAGACCTGTCATACTCTTGAATTGACGAGCTTTGTTTTGTGATCTCTCAAGCTTTTGTCGTAGTCTTGCAGGTCTGCTACAATCCTTGAAGTGTTGCAGCAAATCTGTTTCTTGAACATCTAAACTATCACGGGTTTAAGTGAGATAAATGTTAGTATAGGTGCCCTAGAGGCAATACATTGTTTCTTAAATAAACCTTATGTCATTTGATTATTAAATAAATGTATTTATTATGACTTTAATTACTGTGATATATTTGTTAGCATAATAAATGTCCTTAGAATCATGATACATATTATATAGTTTAAGTACATGACTTGAACTTGAGATTATATAATATATCATATTCTTAAAGGTCCCTAGTTGATTATTATTATATCAGGACAATAATAATATATATATAGACTAGTATGTTGTTTGACAGATAACCACATCTCATTGGTTATAAGTATGGAGATACTAAAGTCAATACATAGGTACATGTAGGAGTACATGGTACTGGACAGACCCAAAGTGAGATTCTTCATGTTTAATAAAGTCATAAGAATTACTCACAGTGGTAATGGTGTAATGATCCTTTGACTTGAGATCATTATATTTCTATATGAGGATTAATATACTTTGACAACATTAAAAGTTACCTTTGACCGGGTAATGATAAAAGTGGACATCGGGTATATTATGAGTCGTATGAGAAATATGAATGATAGATAAAGGATTTAACCCTCCTATAATTAGGAGAGATATTATTGGCCTCTTGATTGAGTGAGACTATAAAATGCATGGCCGTGCTCAAATAATGATTTGTTGTTAATAGTCTACTCATGGATCAAGTAAACCTAGATTAAATTATGAAGAGGATGACAATAAACATGTCTCGAGTTTAATCTATAATATTTGGTTAAAGGGATTATATTACACGGAAACATTAATCACGAAAGGTTTTATCGAATCACGATTTAATTATTATTTAATTGGGTAGCAATGATGTATTACTAGATGCCGCTCATTGTTTATAATTTTATTGGAGAATAAAATTATTGCCAATTAAATAATAACCTATAGGGTCACACACATAGAACATTTAAAGGAAGAATTAATTTAAATTATGAATTTAAATTAATTAATGATAAAGATGGATTTTATTATATTAATTAAGTGGGACTTAATTAAGCTATAATAAAATGCAAGGATATATGAGATATGTTTTTATGATTTTAATAATTGAGTATGACTTAATTATTATTTATTTAAATAATAGGATTTTATTCTATTATTTAATTGAATCATATATGGGCTAGGTTTTGACATGGGTTTTTTTGGCTTTACACTATCCTATATATAAAGATATGGGGTGAAGGATTTTGTACGTGAAAAACACAGAGAAGCCGCACAACCTAAAACCTAGACCTATTTCTCATATTTTCATTAGAGGCTAGTACCTCTCTTCCGGACAAGATCGTGAGGGTTCTTGAAGGTGTTCGTGTGGATACCGTAGAGGGGGCTTCGAAGAGGAGTGCTCAGTAATCGTGGGAGGCTTGCATCTCCATCGTTCTTTGTACGTAAAGCTTCGATAAGGTAAACGTTCTATCTACCATGATTATTCGATATATTATACATGGATCCGGGGCTTGGTTTCGATTTTTATTTTACTGTTTCTGCTGCGTATTGATGATCGAAACCAACAATGGCATCAGAGCTGCTTGTATAATATAATAATCTGGTTAAATATGCTGTACACGATCTGTTATTTGTCATACCAGTTCTGATTTTTTCTTCCCGTGGAACCCTACGTATTGCATGAAAACCATGATCATACAAGCTACTGTTTCTTCTGTTTTGTTGCGTCCAGATGATCGGTTATGTTTTTAATGGGATTAAATCGTGATACTAACATCTAAAACCAGTTACAGTCGACCCTGTAGATCAGTAGTATAGTTCATGCATACGTATGTATACATACGTGTTAACATATATATATATATATATATATATATATATCTACTAGGTTTTGATTTTTAATCACTCAAGAATCTTTGATATATGTTTGTGATGTAACTGATAAGTAAACGTAGGTCTGAAAAACAGTTTGGAATGCAAAATCGCGATCATAATGATGAATACGATCGAACTGGTGTTCTTCTGGAAATATGCAGAATATATGATAGTACAGGTGATGCGCATACTGAGTATGTGTATCTGCTAGGTTTTAAGACTAATGCGCATACTTTAGATGCGTGTCTGCTAAAATAACAGATTAGGTCATTTGCGCAAACTGTAGATGCGTATCTGCTTTTTTTAATTTAAAATTTTAAAAAAAAAATCAGCTAGGTTTTGCATGCTAGATTAAATTACAAATGTTAATGCTTAACTTGGAGTATGCAAAATTTTATTAATTAGTAATTTTGATTACTAGGTTAATATTTAATTAAAGTGCGTTAATTTTATTATTTATGATTTGATCATATTTAATTAATGTTGTATAAAATTGTGATTATACAATATGTGATGCTTTTAATTGCTATGTGAGCATGATGCATGGTTATGGCCCCAAGACCTATTTTTCAATTTATTTTATTAATTTTAATTTATGGTTTTTAATAATTAAATACGACTTGCATGTCGTTTTTCTTTTTGTAATTATTCCATCTCGAATGCAACTCGAGTTCTTTTGTAAAATGTTTCAAGAGGAGCTTGGAGGCAATCAAGGCAGCTTTGGAAGCTAAGGAAGAGATTCATGTAATAATTAGTTATTACCACCATAGATTGACCTTGATTTTTCCATTAGCTTGGAAAAATCGCATAGGATTGGGCCATAACCATAGCATATTAGATTATGTGATGCACTTTACATATGATGCATGTGCAGAGTAGAAAAATGTATGCATGTTTTAATTAGATTAATGATGTATGCATGTATTAGATACGTCACCCATACCATGCTTGCCATGCTAAACAAGATAAAATCTGTAACGATTCGAGATTTTAAAATGAACAAACGATCATGAGATTTCTGTGTTTATGAAACACGGAATTAAATACGAATTTTCATTTATTTAGATATGGGGAGATTTTGTCAAAAATGGGTTTTACCTGTAAGGAAGTTGGGTATTAAGTGAGGCCACTTGTGACTCCTCCAACAACCTGGAAATCAAATTATTGATGAATATTGATTTGAAGTATTTAATTCAAGGAAAAATTGGGAATCTCTCTATGATGGGATCATGGTCGTTTTAATTCAAAACCCCTTAACAAAATATTAAGTTTTAATCGGATGCTTTCCAATGAATGAACACTCATTGAATCCTAGATCGATAAGGGGAATGACTGCCAGTGGCAGGGGACTCCTGTCTATCGTGGTGAGATGTGACGAATATAATCGGTTATATTCGATCGTTGTATCATTGGGTCTAACTTAACTGAGTCGTCATAATAAGGTGAAAATAAACGGTTATATTCAAATATTATGAACTTAGAAGCATAGAGTTTGGTTCAAACTCTATTAGATAGACAAGAACAATTGTTGTTCACCAAACTATCCAAGAATTATATATGATACAATTGACAACTGTTGTCTACCTAAATAATCATGTTTTAAGGACTACCAGTGGTTGACTTAGGATATGACGAAATATGGATCTTGGCTCACTAGAAAGATTTATGGGATATTCTTTCCGATTTAATAGTAAGGGCTATTAATTTGATAAAAATAGTGGGAGATATATTATGAATATATCATAATCATTTGAACATAATAATAATAACTCAGACAATCTAATGTTTATTTTGTGCTTTTAACATTGTAGATACTGAATAATGACAAACAACACAAACTCTCTATCCGTTCGATCAATCCTTGAGAAGGATAGATTGAAGGAGGGTCTGAAGAAGAAGAAGGCTCAACAAGCTTCTACTTCAGGAATATATGTTATCGAAGTCAATCTGTCTACTTCTACATCTTGGGTATTGGATACTGGATGTGCTTCACACATTTGTATAAATGTGCAGGAACTGCAGAGAAGTAGGACTTTGGCTAAGGGAGAAGTGGACCTACGAGTAGGCAATGGAGCAAGAGTTGCTGCTTTAGCCGTAGGAACTTATTATTTATCTTTGCCCTCTGGGCTTGTTTTAGAACTTGAAGACTGTTTTTACGTGCCTGCAATTCGCAGAAACATTATTTCTGTTTCTTGTTTGGACAAGAAAGGTTTTTCGTTTATAATAAAGAACAATAGTTGCTCTTTTGCTTTGAATGATTTAACCTATGGTGTTGCGCGTTTATTTAATGGTTTATATGTTCTTGAGTTAGATAATCATGTCTGTAACATAGAAAATAAACGACTTAAAGTTAATGACTCAAATCAAACATACCTCTGGCATTGTCGTCTAGGCCATATAAATGAGAAACGCATATCCAAATTACATAAGGATGGATACTTGGATAAGTTTGATTTTGAATCATACGAAAAATGCGAATCTTGTTTGCTTGGTAAGATGACTAAAGCCCCTTCTACTGGTAAGGGTCAAAGGGCCACTGAACATTTGGAGCTGATACATAGTGATGTATGTGGCCCAATGCGTGTGATGGCTAGAGGAGGCTACTACTACTTCATAACATTTACTGATGACTTCAGTAGATATGGATATGTGTATCTTATGAAGAATAAATTCGATTCTTTTGAAAAATTCAAAGAATACAAGGCTGAAGTAGAGAAGCAAATAGGCGGAGGTGCAAGTATTAAAATCTTACGATCCGATCGTGGGGGTGAATACTTAAGCACCGAATTTAAAGAGTATTTAAAAGAGTGTGGTATTGTATCACAACTCACTCCACCAGGTACACCTCAATGGAATGGAGTTTCAGAGAGGAGAAATCGTACCCTGTTGGACATGGTACGATCGATGATGAGTCATGCAGATCTTCCAATAAGTTTCTGGGGTTACGCTCTAGAAACAGCGGCTTTCACACTTAACCGTGTTCCAACTAAGAAGGTTCAAAAGACTCCATATGAGATATGGGAGGAGAAACGGTCAAGCATGAACTTTATGAAAGTTTGGGGATGCAAGGCGTTTGTAAAACGTCAAGTATCTGACAAGCTTGGACCTAAATCCGAAGAGTGCAATTTTGTGGGATACCCTAAAGAAACAAAGGCGTATTATTTTTTATAGTCCTTCTGAGCAGAAAGTGTTCATTGCTCGAGATGCTGTCTTCATGGAAAAAAGATTTTGTTTCCAAAAGAAACAGTGGGAGGACTATAGATCTCGATGAAAATCGAGAACCACAAAATAGCATTGAACCTGAGATGGAACAAGAGCAGAATAACGATAATGCTCAAGAAACACAGGTTGTTCGTAGATCTGGTAGAATTCGCCATGAGCCAGAGAGATATGGGTTTCTTTTGACTCAATGTGGGGATTTGATGCTCATAGATGAGGATGAGCCTCTCACATACCAAGATGCTATGAACAGTCCAGACTCTAAGAGATGGCTTGAAGCCATGAAATCCGAGATGGATTCCATGTACGAAAACCAAGTTTGGAATTTGGTTGATCCACCTGAAGGGGTAAAACCTGTAGGGTGCAAGTGGGTTTTCAAGAAGAAAACTGACATGGAAGGAAATGTTCAGACCTATAAAGCAAGACTGGTTGCGAAAGGGTTCAAACAAATTCATGGTATTGACTATGATGAAACTTTCTCACCAGTTGCCATGGTCAAGTCCATACGGATTTTGCTTGCAATTGCAGCATTCCATGATTACGAAATCTGGCAAATGGATGTCAAAACAGCTTTCCTTAATGGGAGCCTTGAAGAGGATGTGTACATGACACAACCTGAAGGTTTTGTCGATCCAAGGAATGTTGGCAAGGTATGTAAATTACGTCGATCCATTTATGGATTGAAGCAAGCCTCTAGGAGATGGAATATTCGTTTTGATGAAACAGTCAAGGAGTATGGCTTTATTCAAAACGAGGATGAACCTTGTGTTTACAAGAAGGTTAGTGGGAGCCATGTGGCATTCATAGTTCTGTATGTTGATGACATACTACTAATGGGGAATGACATACCTTCTCTAAAGGCTGTTAAGACATGGTTAGGGAGCAATTTCTCTATGAAAAACTTAGGAGAGGCAACCTACATTCTAGGAATGAGGATCTATAGAGATATATCTAAAAGGATGATCGATCTAAGTTAGAGTACATACATTGATAAGGTTTTGCATCGTTTTGGCATGCAAAATGCTAAAAGGGGATATGTCCCTGTGTCTCAAGGGATAACGATTTCTAAAGACCAGTGTCCGAAATCATTAGATGAGAAGGACCACATGAATAAAGTTCCATATGCATCAGCAATTGGATCTATCATGTATGCAATGGTATGTACTCGCCCAGATGTTTCGTATGCTTTGAGCATGACGAGCAGATACCAGTCTAATCCAGGTGAAGGTCACTGGAAGGCAGTCAAGAATATTCTAAAGTACCTGAAAAGGACTAAAGATTCATTCTTGGTGTATGGATGAGAGGAGAAGCTGGTTGTAAAAGGTTACACCGATGCAAGTTTCCAAACAGATAGGGATGATACTGTATCACAGTCTGGTTTTGTGTTTTGTCTAAATGGAGGTGCTGTGAGCTGGAAGAGTTCAAAGCAAGAAACAATAGCTGATTCTACAATGGAGGCTGAGTACATTGCAGCTTGTGAAACGGCTAAGGAGGCTGTTTGGATTCAAAAATTCATTTCTGATTTGGAAGTGGTTCCATCGATTGTAGATCCCATTGATCTATACTGCGATAATAATGGGGCCATCGCATAGGCTAGAGAGCCTAGATCGCACTCCCGATCCAAACATATACTCAGGAGATATCACCTCATACGAGAGATTAATGAAAGGGGTGAAATACATATATGTAAAGTGCATACAAATGATAACATTGCAGATCCACTGACCAAAGGCCTGTCGCAGCAGAAGCACGACGGTCACACTAGTTACATGGGTATTAGATACATGGGTGATTGGCTCTAGTGCAAGTGGGAGATTGTTAGTGTAGGTGCCCTAGAGGCAATACATTGTTTCTTAAATAAACCTTATGTCATTTGATTATTAAATAAATGTATTTATTATGACTTTAATTACTGTGATATATTTGTTAGCATAATAAATGTCCTTAGAATCATGATACATATTGTATAGTTTAAGTACATGACTTGAACTTGAGATTATATAATATATCATATTCTTAAAGGTCCCTAGTTGATTATTATTATATCAGGACAATAATAATAATATATATAGACTAGTATGTTGTTTGACAGATAACCACATCTCATTGGTTATAAGTATGGAGATACTAAAGTCAATACATAGGTACATGTAGGAGTACATGGTACTGGACAGACCCAAAGTGAGATTCTTCATGTTTAATAAAGTCATAAGAATTACTCACAGTGGTAATGGTGTAATGATCCTTTGACTTGAGATCATTAGATTTCTATACGAGGATTAATATACTTTGACTACATTAAAAGTTACCTTTGACCGGGTAATGATAAAAGTGGACATCGGGTATATTATGAGTCGTATGAGAAATATGAATGATAGATAAAGGATTTAACTCTCCTATAATTAGGAGAGATATTATTGGCCTCTTGATTGAGTGAGACTATAAAATGCATGGCCGTGCTCAAATAATGATTTGTTGTTAATAGTCTACTCATGGATCAAGTAAACCTAGATTAAATTATGAAGAGGATGACAATAAACATGTCTCGAGTTTAATCTATAATATTTGGTTAAAGAGATTATATTACACGGAAACATTAATCACGAAAGGTTTTATCGAATCACGATTTAATTATTATTTAATTGGGTAGCAATGATGTATTACTAGATGCCGCTCATTGTTTATAATTTTATTGGAGAATAAAATTATTGCCAATTAAATAATAACCTATAGGGTCACACACATAGAACATTTAAAAGAAGAATTAATTTAAATTATGAATTTAAATTAATTAATGATAAAGATGGATTTTATTATATTAATTAAGTGGGACTTAATTAAGCTATAATAAAATGCAAGGATATATGAGATATGTTTTTAATAATTGAGTATGACTTAATTATTATTTATTTTAATAATAGGATTTTATTCTATTATTTAATTAAATCATATATGGGCTAGGTTTTGACATGGGTTTTTTTGGCTTTACACTATCCTATATATAAAGATATGGGGTGAAGGATTTTGTACGTGAAAAACACAGAGAAGCCGCACAACCTAAAACCTAGACCTATTTCTCATATTTTCATTAGAGGCTAGTACCTCTCTTCCGGACAAGATCGTGAGGGTTCTTGAAGGTGTTCGTGTGGATACCGTAGAGGGGGCTTCGAAGAGGAGTGCTCAGTAATCGTGGGAGGCTTGCATCTCCATCGTTCTTTGTACATAAAGCTTCGATAAGGTAAACGTTCTATCTACCATGATTATTCGATATATTATACATGGATCCGGGGCTTGGTTTCGATTTTTATTTTACTGTTTCCGCTGCGTATTGATGATCGAAACCAACAATAAATCCCTAATTCAAATATTCCATTGAGACAGTAACCTTAACCGCCAAGTCTATTATCAAGAGAATGTTCTTTGGATGACAGTATGAATCCCCGCCAATGTTGCTGTCAGGAATTCCAGACTTGCTGTCAAGTTGTGAGAATGTTGTTGTCTCATGTTTCCGCCAATATTGCTGTCAGATATAATCTGCTGTCATGACTTACAACATGCTGTCTTTGTTAGGTCCAAAATAGTTTGTAGAAGGGGGGTTGAATACAAACTGTGACGTTTAATCGAATTTGCTCTTTTCTTAAAATATTAAATTAAGAACAAATTGATGCGGAATAAAATGAATACCAATATTTCAAGTTAAATATAAAATTATGTTAAAACTTGGATGGGTGTGTGTCTAAATACACGGGTACAAATTACAAGGTTCGAAGATCAAACTAATTATTACAATTTTATAGAAAATTTGACACGAACTTTTCTATATTTGTAATAAATTGATCGAATGCTAAAAAGTAATTCGAGAGATAAGTTCTAGGAGTAAAAACTCGTTAGATAGTTCCAAGGTTACAAGTAAACTATTTCTATCGGTTTAGATTTAACAATACAGCTTAGAAATAATTTACAAGAATTAAAATGAAGAACAGAACCGTTTTTCTCTTGATCTTTCTCTCTTCTGTCTTGGTTCTGTGTTTAAGAGAAGTGTGAAGATATTTTGTTGTTGTTGTGAACTCAGTCGCCTTGTTTGATATTTATGTTGTTCAATAACTAATGTCCCTGACAATTTCACTTTGATTTAACTAATCAAGGGGTATTTGTTTGTTCGATAAGGGTATCACAAATGCAAGGGTATCAGATATTTACTTTTTGCAAAGATATTTGTTCAATATCTCCAAAGATATTTAGAGAGTTATTTAGTGAGGGTATTCCACTTTGCAACGATACCAAAATCAACTAGTAAGGGTATCTTTGATTATTTCGGCAAGGGTATCCAATTGCAAGGGTATGAAATGAGCTAAAAAGGGTATTTGCCTTGAAAACTCGGTGAGGGTATACAATGCAAGGGTATCACTTTGCTCTTCTGTTGGTCCCGGAGTATTGCAGAAGGGGGGGGGGTTGAATGCAATACTGATAAAATCGAATCTTTAAATCAACAACGAAAATAAAGATTATAGATTATTAGTAGATGTATGCAAGCAATAAGTGAAACAAGATTTCTCACAAAATAAATGTTTTATTTATTTTGTGTGAAGTGTTGCTACAACCTGGAGAGAGTTTCTCCAGCTTCGATATCTCAAGAGATACAGATTGCTTCGTGTGCGTATATGAATAGAAATGAATCTAAGATGTATCTAAGTAGACTAAGATACTCTGTTGTCCCTATCGCATGGGGTGTTGAGCTGCTATCGTTTTCAAGTGGCAGCTCATTACAATTTGCACACCCATGTGACTTTCCCTATTTGCTATACAGACAGGATAAACCTTATAAGTAAAGTAACCTAGATTCTTTCTATTTCTAGCTAATACAATTCTAGTAGATGTGGATATCACATGCTCCTTGAATTGACCAACCTTGTCTTGTGAATCTCTTAAGCTTCTAGCGTAGTCTTGCAGGTCTGCTACAAACGATAGTGTGTTGTAGCAAATCTGTTTCTTGAACATGTAACCTATCACGGGCTTTGACTGAGAAAATACCCAATTCAAATAATTCAAGGTGAAAGTAACCTTAACCGCAGAGTCCGCTGTCAAAGGAATATTCAGAGGTTGACAGTACTAGCTCCCGCCAATGTTGTTGTCGGAGCTCCAGACTTGCTGTCAAGTGTGAGAATGTTACTGTCTCTTGCTTCGGCCAATGTTGCTGTCAAATGTAGCTTTGTCGTGACTTTGCAACATTTGTCTTCTTGTAACATTACTGTCAGGGGCATGACAGTAACTTTTACTCTTGCTGTCTTCAGGATTCTCTCCTTTTTCTGTCTAGCTTTGGATCTTCATCTCTCCTTTGATCAAATATAACCTCTAGTTCCCAAGCAACTAGCATTTCGAGCTTATGAACAGATCCAACAACTTTCCAGTAGAGATCCTTCAGTATACTGGTCCTCAGCTTGTGAAAACTATCAACATAGATTTCTTGCTTGTCATCCTTGATTCTCAGAGGATTATCCAGTACACAGGGCTGATAACCTGCTTCCTCACTGAATAGCTTGTTGAGTTTCTTGTAGCTTTCCTTCAGTTGAGCTTCTAGGTCTTCAACACCTTGTTTGGCAGATGTGGCAGGTTTGGTAGGTTTGGTATATTGGGATGATTTAGATTTAGCAGCCTGATAAGCTTGTTCTGCTTCATATTCAGCCATGCCAGCCTTTGTAAAAGGACGATGTGCTGCTACCAGGTCCACATCAGGCATTGGTTCCCCATCAGAACTAACTTCAAGGTCTGCATCATCATGTGCTCTCCAGTCACCATACTTCTCATTGAATTCAACATATCTTTGAGCATAGTATTCTTTGACATGCTCTAAGATACTGCTGGAAACATCTTGGTTTGTTTCCATGAGAGTGATCATCCTTTCCAAAATGAAGAAATCAATTCTTCTCCTTACCTTTACCTTATTGCATGAGAGAACATGCATGCTTACCACATTTGAGACTATCTCCATAGTGAAGTCTAGTTCTACAGTTATACATGTAGTTCCACAGTCCTTAAGATCATACTTTCGTACCTTTTTGTTGACTGGGTCCAGTTCCACGGAGACAGATGATATGCTCCCATCAATTGACTTTTTCAATAGTTCAAAACTATTTAATTTTCTCTTATCAATGGGCTTCTCTGTCAAAACTGCTCCATGCTTCTTTTTCTTTGCTGCTGTAGCTGTCTTCCCTTTTATCTTGGTTGCACGATAGGCTTGGGCTCTTGTCTTCCTTCTGTTAGATGTGAAATTCTTGACAAGCTTTCGTGCTTTGACAGTTTCTTCAAGTTAATCCTTGATAGCATCTTTCATGACAACAACTTTGACAGCTTCGACTATTTGGCTCTTGACAGCATCTTTCACTTGGGTGTCTTCAGCCAATTTGACAGTATCCTTGTTGACAGTATCTTTTTCAACATTAAAGCATTCCACAGCTAATCTCAAGATACTTGCCTCCAAGGCTTCACAAATTTCTAACTCCCCTTTTTCCTTGACAGCATCTTTCTTTTCAGTGCTGGGAGTTTCTTGCTCTTCTTGGGTAACATCCATCTGAGTTTGTGTAGCAACATTCTCAGATGCTTCTTTTCTAGAACTCCTGAATCCTCCAGGTTCACCACTTCCTCCAATTTCATCCTCATCATCATCCAAAGTATCATTATAGTTGCAGCTTCCTCCCATCTTGGCATTAGCATCAGAGATCAGCTTCTTTATGATTGAGCTAATTTCCTCATCTCTTTTTTGCTAACAGCCTATGAATATCTTTGACAGCTTTAACCTTTTCACTTGTGATACTGGATTTGAGAAGTTTCTTCAGCATTGTCATGATTGTTTCAGTGGTTAGTCCTGAGACTTTATCCAATTGTAAGAAATCCAACCTTCTAGCTCCTGTCTTTGTGATCCTTCTGAAACACACACCATAAGGATTTTGAATCACCTCAGGGATTTTGTCTTCAACCATCCTTTTAATTTGTGCTATCAGACTGTCATTGAAGGTTGTTGAATTTCTGACTACCATGGTTCCAAGGACTTGGAGTACTCTAGCATGCAAACTTTGTAAAAGTTGCATTGTGATGAATATGGTCAAACGGTTCTTCAAATAAACCTGAATAGCCCACCTTCTTTCCAAGTTGATTCTCACAGAGATACTTATTACTTTGCTCTTCAGTGTTGATGCTAATTTTGTAAAAGCTCCCCCTGCTTCACTAATTGATTCATCCACCAACTTACTGAAATCTTCATCTTTGTTGTTCAAAGTACTCTCAATGTGATCAACCATCATCAATTCTGCATCTTCAAGGGCGTATTCACTTCCATCGGACCAAGTAGTTCCAGTAGATATGCCAGCAGATATGTTCATATACTTAGGCATTTTGCCTTTGCCTTTACCCAGAGCATTTTGAATTTCTTTATCTCTCCATTCCTTCTACAACTTCTGGAATGGAGCTTCGACTTCATCAGGATTTGGCTCATTGATTTTCAGTGGAGGCATTCTTTTAGACTTTTGAGTCCCCTTTAATTGCTCCAACACTTCCTTGGATAACAATACTGCCTCACCATCTATTTCTGCTTCAAACAATTCACCATCTCCTGTTGCCTTCAGTTCTTCACCAAAGTTTCTTTCTTCTTTCTCTTGCTCCCCCTCACTTTCATCTCCATCTTTTTCTTCCAAAACTTGCTCCCCCTCACTTGTAGGCTCCCCCTCACTTGCAGCTTCACCTTGTTTCTCCTTCTCTACCAGGTTTGCTTTATTCTGATCTACCACTTTCTCTCCCTCACCCTCATTCATCACTTTCTCTCCCTCACCCTCATTCTGATCTACCACTTTCTCCCCCTTAGTTGAGTTGGCAACACTAAGGATGGCAGAGAACGAGTGAAGAGTTTATTGAATATCAGCAAAACCAGTAGCTACCATAGTGGACAGAGCATCAAGTTTAGCTTCCATGGATGCACATCTGCCCTCAAGGGATTTCAACCTTGATTCAGCTTGTTTAGAAGGACCACCAGTTCTAAGCCTTTTTGGATATAAAGGAAGAGACTGGGGCAAGGAGGCTGTAGGGTTTCTCACACACTCATTGTTTTTCTGAGTGATCTCATCACTCCTCACAGAATGACTCTCAAGGCCTAGTGCCTTTATGTGTGTGGTTCCCTCAAGTTCACTTTGGACATGCTCAAGTCCCTCACCTTTTGCCAGCTCGTTTGGCTGCCTCTCATTTTTATGCTCACCTCTCTTTTCTTTTATCTCTCTTTTTCTTTTCACTCCCTCACTCATCCTAGATGCATGGGTATGAGCAGTACTTGCATGCATTTTAGTTGAAGAAGTAGAAAGTTTAGATTTTACCTTCAAAGCAGAGATAGTAAGTTGATCATCATCTGAAGCATCTTCAACAATGACAGTATCATGATCAAACTTTGTAGAGGCGACAACATCTTTACCCAAAATGTTACTGTCCACATGTGGGTTGACAGCAACTTTTGTGGTGTCTTTGATAGCAACTGAGGCTGTGACAGCAACTTCCGGAAGGTCAGTTGCTCTTTGGAGTTCGACCAAGATGTTGGCTGTTTCATTTTCTGGCAGAGTACCATCTTGATCTAGCTCAGTGTTTGAGTGAGTGGTGTCCATTTCACTTTAAGAAATGGGTTCTTGTGGACCACTTGATTGGGGCTCATCCGTGACTTGAGATGGATGATCAAAACCTGAAGGGATTGGACTGTCCCCTTCTTTAGGTTGTTGAGAAGAAACAATTGATGGATTAGAGAATAAAGAAGGTGATGGTTTAGAAGAGATTCTTGGCTGTTCCACAAGGTTAACTTGTGGAACATCAAGAGTAGAAGTTTCATGACCCTCACTGTGCCCTATCTCTGTGTGCATTTCTGCAAGTGTAGGCTCCTTATGAGTGAGTACATGAGGTTGTACTGACTCTTTATAGGATGTCTTGGGAGACAGGCCAGCTTCAATAGATACTTCTTGTTGAGAAGAAGCACCTAGGGATGTGTTTGATTCCCTTTTACTCTCTACAGCCTTTTGTGAGACTGTGGGGTGGCTGACAGTGGCTTTGGCCCTCTTAGCTCTCTTCTTCTTAGGCTCAAAAGGAACCACTGTGGGTTCACTTTCACTAACATCCTTATTTGCTGCATCATGTGCAGTTTCTCCCTCAACATTCTCAGAACTACTACCAACACCAGTTTCCAAGGGTCTTTTCTTGGATTCTTGCAAAGTTGTTTTTGTGGTCTTTGGTTGTCTAGAGGATCTGATAGGAATGTATGCAGTAGAATGTGGATTAACTGAATTTGGGTCTAATTCAGCTTCATTCTCAAGGGAGAAGACAACATACCCAGAGGGTAGTGCTACGTCAAGATGAGGCTCTTGATCAGTCATGTGCTTGGTGAAACAGAGTGGAATATGTGCATTTGAATTTTGTGAATTGAGTGATGTGTGTGTATTTCTTTTCAAAACATTGCATTCTATAGAGAGAGATGCATTATCATCAATACCACATAATGAATTCAAACACATAGTAAGAAAGCAAGGATAAACATGTACCTTCCTGCTTAGAGCTGACTTGAGTTGACTCATAAGCAACTTTCCTACATCCACTTTGTATCCATGGACAAGAGAGTGAGTAAGCTTCTTGATATAGGAGGGAATTCCATTCCATCCAGAGGTTTTGGTTGAGAAAACCTTCACCATGACATCAAAAATCATGCTCCATTCTTTTCTCAAATGCTTTCTGTCCATTTCACCAGTCGAGTACCATTTCGATGTACCCTCTTCAAGAACAGGACCAGAATACCCAATTTTCAAGAAAAACTTCTTTAGGGTTTCATCATTTACAAGTTCCTTGTATGATTCTTTAGCTTGCAATCCAGTTCCCAAAGCTTCGTTGATGCCTTTGATTGTGAGGATGCAGGTGATTCCTTTGATTTTGCATTGTATTGTGTCTTTACCTGCACCTCCTAGAACATAGGCAGTTTTCCAGAATTCTTCAAGTCTTTCCAGGTTTAAGGATGGTGTAGATGTTATAGCATGACCCAGATATGACTTGTTGATAAAGGATACGAGTCCTTTATATCCATCACCAGCGTCTCCAGCAGTGAGAATACCAGCAAAGTTTGTTTGAGAAGAGGATTGTTTGGGTGCCATTTCTTGCTTTGAGCTTCGGAGAGAGATTTTTGCTTTTGAGAGAGAGAGAGGTTTTGTTGAAAGTTATGTGTGTTTGACAGTTTCTTACATGAAAATAACAAATGTCTTACTGAGAAAGGGAAAGTAACTGTGTCTTAGCCCATTAATCAGTCACGTGGAGTCATGGGTAGTTACTTTTTAATGGCTGTAAATCGTGGAGGTAAAATCCCAATTAATTCGGTCCACTAATCTTGATAGTAACCTGTGCGCTGTAACAAATTCATTAGTAATTTTGAGAGGATGACAACAAGTTTTGATTGATAGTGATATCGTTGCAAAAACATACTGTCACCATTAAGCAATTTATACAATTTCCTTTAAATTTCATGACAGAGACTTTTTCAATTGAGTCAACTAAGAAACTTGCTGTCAAGGCACTTCGTGACAACATCTTCACTTATTGATAGAAACTTAGGCGGAAATAATTTATGTCATGAATTTTAATTGACTTTGCCTATTGCTTAAGCGAAAATTACCAAATAGCATTTTAATCGATTTAGGCACATATTTGTTAGTTTTAGCACACATCCACAAACATCAATACACACAAACAAGTAAACAAACACCCATTCACAGATAGCTAAAAGTAAAGGAGATGAACTGCATGCAAAACACTGGGAAGATGAAACGATGAACTTTTTATTAAAAAAAAACAAAAAAAAAATACAAAGTAGTACTTAAGAACTAAACATCATTTATTTTTAAGCTCTCCAAGAGCTTCTACCAGCAGCTGCCTCCTCCTCCCCCATGATCCCTTTTGCATCCAGATAAGCCTGAAGCTTATCAAAGAATGGATCAAGGGGGTGCTCAGCAGCAGCCTCCTTTTGAGGCTTGGGCACACTGGATGTTGACATATCTTCTGCCTTCCTCTTGCTCATTTTGGACTCTAGAGTTCTTAGGGTGTTAAGTGAGAACAAAGGGTTTAGCTTTGGTCTTATTTATAACACATTAAGTGACTCTACAGCTTCCAACTGCCTCTTTTTAATGTAGTAATTTAACTTTTAAATTAAAAAGACTGACAAATACCCGTAGTCATATCAAATGACACAAGTACTTATCACTAAGCAGGCGTATGAAATAAGTTAATGTCACGTGACTACTCATTACAGAAATTAAAACAAGCATGTGATTTGAATTTAGCATAGTAATAGCAAACATGCTGTCAAGTAAACAAGTAGCACATAGGACAGTAACTTCTCATGACAGTAACATTGAAAGTTAAGGTCACGAGCTGCAATTTTAACCACACTGAAAATGTAACAACTAGTAAGTTAACGTACCAGATTTAGCATTCCTAATTCACTTACCAACATGTTGAAGGTTGCTTCATCTAGTGGCTTCGTAAAAATATGTGCAAGTTACTTTTCTGTTGGAACATAAATCAGCTTCACAGTTCCCCTTTCAACATGCTCTCTTAGGAAATGATGTCTGATATCGATGTGCTTTGTCCTGGAGTGTTGAACTGGATTGTCTGAGATAGCTATGGCACTAGTGTTATCACAATAAATAGGAATATTGGACAACTCCAAGCCATAATCCATTAGCTGATTTTTCATCCAATGAGTTTGAGCACAACAACTTCCAGCTGCGATATATTCAGCTTCTGCAGTTGAAGTAGATACAGAATGCTGCTTCTTGCTAAACCATGACACTAATCTTCCACCCAGAAATTGACAGCTTCCTGTTGTACTTTTCCTATCAATCTTGCATCCAGCATAGTCTGAATCCGAATACCCAACCAAGTCAAATCTAGTATCTTTAGGATACCAAAGGCCTAGGTTTGGAGTGCCTTTGAGATATCTAAAGATTCTCTTGATTGCTACTAAGTGTGATTCTTTTGGATCAGCTTGTTACCTTGGACATAGACATGTAGCAAACATGATGTCTGGTCTGCTAGCAATTAAGTATAGCAACGATCCCACCATGCCTCTATAGGTACTAGAATCCACTTTCTTTTCTTTAGGATCCAATTCCAGCTTGGTTGCAGTAGAGATAGGTGTCTTGGCAGGTGATGCATCTTCCATATTGAACTTTTTGAGAAGTTCCTTGACATATTTCGATTGGCTTATGAAGATACCATCATCCTTTTGATGAATTTGTAGACCTAGGAAAAATGATAGTTCTCCCATAAAGTGCTTTGAACAGCTTGTAGACAAAGTCATATAACTCAGCATCCTCAAATCCAGGTGGCTGTTCGACATACACTTCCTCTTCTAATTCTCCATTAAGAAAGGCACTTTTGACATCCATTTGGAACACTTTGAAGTTACAGTGTGGAGCATAGGCTAAAAATATCCGAATAGCTTCAAGTCTGGCAACAGGGGAAAATGTTTCATCATAATCGATTCTTTCCTGTTGATAGTAACCTTTAGCTACTAGCCTTGCCTTGTTTCTTGTCACATTTCCACTTTCATCCAACTTGTTTCTGAAGACCCACTTTGTGTCAACTATTGACTTCCCTTTGGGTCTAGGGACCAACTTCCATACATTGTTTCTCTCAAATTGATTTAGCTCTTCTTGCATAGCTATCACCCAATCTGAATCCAACAATGCTTCATCAATTGACTTTGGCTCAGTTTGAGATAGAAAACATGAAAACATGCTGTCAGCAGAAATATTTCTTCTCATCCTTATACCAGTAGTGGGATCACCAATGATTAGATTGCTAGTGTGATCTCTGTTCCACTTAGTGGTTCTGGGCAAGCTTCTTTCTTGATCTGCTTCTTCATTTCCTCTTTGAGGTGTTGACTCTCCACCATTGATGTTTTCTCCTTCATGTTCTTCAACGTCTCCAGAATCATTCTCATTCTAATGATTAGCTGATATAGTTTGAGATTGAGCTAGAGTTTGAGTAGCATCATTAGTGTTGACATCATTTCTTTCAAACTCAATATCCTGAGTACCAGTAGGTTCATCAGCAACAATTTCTTCTTCTTCCAAATACCCTTGATTTTCAAATCTAAGAGGCTCCATTTGACCATCCTCTTGTAGTCCTGGGAATTTGGTTTCATCAAATTTGACATTCACATTTTCTTCAATGACTTTGTGATCAATGACATAGACTCTGTAGGCAGTCCTCTCCAAACCATATCCCATGAAAATGCCTTCATAAGCTTTAGCATCAAACTTTCCTTTTCTTTCATGGTTGTCTTTCATGGTTGTCAATCATCATGAAACACTTACTTCAAAATACATGAAAATACTTGACGGTAGGTTTCTTTCCTGTTAATAGATAGTAAGGAGTGTTTCCATGAGTCTTGTTGATCAAGGTTCTATTCTGTGTGTAACAAGCCGTATTAATAGCTTCTGTCCAGAAGTATGTTGGTAATTTAGAATCATTCAACATAATTCTCGCAGCTTCGATGAGAGTTCTGTTCTTCATTTCTTTGCAGAAGTTTCCTAGTGTGGCATTTCTGAACTCAGTACCATTGTCACTTCTCAGATATTGAACTTGAGCATTTGGGGTTCTTTCAAGAACTCTTATGTAATCAATGATTTCTTGAGCAGCTTCGTCCTTTGTCTCTAAAAACTTCACCCAAGTGTACCTTGAGTAGTCATCCACCATTACCAGGGCATATCTCTTCCTTGCAAGAGATTGAACATTTACTGCACCAAACAAATCCATGTGAATTAATTTGAGTGGCTCAGTGTTGGTATTCACTTGCTTTGATTTGTGCACAGATCTTTTCAATTTGCCCATTTGACAATGCTCACATAGTCCTTCTTGACAGAATTCCTGTTGAGGTAGTCCTCTCACTAAATCCTTCTTCATCAGAATATTCATATTCTTGAAATTGAGGTGTGAGAGCTTCTTGTGCCAAAGCATGCTTTCACCAACTGATGCTTTACTGTAAAAACAGTAAGCCTTGTCTTTATTGACAGAATTTAAATCTGCAACAAACAAGCTTCCTTTCCTGACTCCTTTCAAAGAGAGGCTTCGATCTTTCTTGTGATAGATATCACAAACCATCATATCAAAATCAACCTTGAATCCCCTGTCACTGAACTGGCTGACACTGAGTAGGTTGTGCTTCAATCCATCAACAAGAGCAATATCTTCATTGACAACATTTCCAATTTCCAAACAGCCATATCCCACAGTGTAACCTTTGATGTTGTCTCCAAAAGTTATGATTGGGCCGGCTTTCTCCACAAAATGTGATAGCAGGGCTATATCACCAGTCATGTGCCTGGAGCATCCACTATCGATGATCCACATGACCTGCTTCTGTTTCTTGCCCTGCAAAACAGATGATTTTAATTTGCATCTGGTACCCAAACTCTGTTGGGTCCTGCAGTTATAGCATCATTGTTCATATCATTCTGTTTCACATTTAAATCGACACTAGAATCCTCCTGTTTGACTTCTTTTACTGTCCGCTTGGTTCTAGAGTTAGACTTAGTCTTTCTCTTGGTGGAAGCGACCTTTTTACCAACATAGGCAGGCACAGAAGTCTCAGCAGTTTCTAAATAGGAGCATCTTTCAATAGACAGAATAGGTAGATTGAAGCAAGTACTCATAACAACAATTTTTCATGGCATACAGTCAATGTTATTACAGACATCCATACTTCTTTGCATAATGGGGGTTCTATGTAAGTTACCACTAACATTGGACGCATTAACCTTATCCTGTTTGGGTTTCTTACAAACAAATGTTAAATGATGAGATGATCCACAATTATTGCAAAGCTTCCTAGGGGCATCCTTAACATGACTATATCATTCTTCTTATCAATCCCTAACTTACCATTCCTATTATTAGGCTTGTAGGCATTTGCTTTGACAGTATGTTCTGAAGTTGCTGTCGAGCCACCCTTGACAGTACCTTTCTTTGCCTCTGTCGTGACAGCAGGTTTGAAAGTTGCTGTCTTGGGTTCTCTCTTGACAGTATCTTTTGAAGTTTCTGTCTCATCCATGTTGTTAGCTACTTTAGAACATTCTGTCTGATTGCTTGGTAGAGTTTCTGTCATGAGGAACTTGACAGTATCTTTTCCTTTGCTCAGTGTGCTGTCAATGCACTCATCTTCATCAAGTAGCTCTTGTTTGATGAACAAGGAGGTTTCATCAAAATCAGCTTGAAGATTTTTGAAAATCGGATTGTTAACTCTTTTGAGAATTTGAGGTTTGACAGCATCACTATCATCATGAGCAATTGCCTTTCCATGCCTTCTACCATACTCGAAACCTATTCCTACCTTTTGATTCTCAGTGTGATTATCATGATATTCCTGGACTAACCTAGAAGAGTTTCTAAAAGCTTTGAGTTTAAACTCGTTTTCTGCAATTTGACTCCTGAGAAAATCTTCTATTTCCTTAGCACAGATAATATCATTCTTCAATCTAGCATTCTCTTGAGCTAATGAATCTAGGGGACTGGTTCTTAGCAACAACATTTCATTTTCAGATTTGAGAGTTTCATTCTGTTTAGTTAACTTAGCAATTTCTTCATGAGCAGCAGATAAACTAACATGAATGTTAAACATCTCAGCACTTAAATCCTCAATGGTATGCTTATACTCAGTTTTAGACATATCAAGTAAGACTAGAGATGGTACCTGATTTGATGAACTTGAAGCTTCTTCATCAGATTTAGCCATGAGGGCTAAGTTCACAAACTCCTCTTCTTCTTCATCTTCAGAATCATCCCAGCATTTTCCTTCAGCCACATAGGCTTTCCCTTGATTCCTCTTAAACTGATTTCCAGATCCCTTTCCTTGATTCTGTCTTGGTCTTCTGCACTCAGTAGCAAAATGACCTAGCTCATTGCAGTTGTAACATCTGAACTTCGACCTATCCACCAACCCTGTCTTGTATCCTCCTCTTGTGGCTCCACCAGTGGGCTTTGAAAAACTTCCCTTGTTGAATTTAGATGATTGACCCTGTGGCTTGTATGACTTGTCCCTTCTAAACTTGATATTCTTGAATCTATTAAACATATAAGCCATGGTTGGATTATCCATGCTTTCAATCTCTTCTACTGTGTAGAAGTCTTCATCATCAACATCTTCCAGCTGCAGAACCACCTTCTCCTCGTCATCCAACACTTCTTCAATCTTCAAAGATGGCATCTGTGTTGGTTGTGAACTTTGTGATGGTTCACTTGGACAAGCTACTTGTGGCTCATGAGCTATGAGGGCTCCTAACATGTTTGCTAACTTTCCTTTGGTTCCAGTTTGAATAGCTCTCTTTTGAAAAAACTCGAGTTCGTATGATTTGAGCACACCATAGAGAGTTTCAAGAGAGACATCATTCAAGTTTCTTCCCTCTCTTATGGCTGTGACTTTGTGCTCAAGGTGCTCAGGGAGAGTGAGCAAAAATTTGATGTTAATCTCCTTTCTATCATAGAACTTTCCATGAATTTGCAACTCAGCTTACTGAACCTTTCAAACATGTGTGTAAGTTCTTCGCCTGGTTTCGCCATGAAGGCTTCATATTGTGATACAAGAATTTTGTCTTTGGTTCTCGCGAACTTCTTCACTTCCTTCACACAGCAGCTCTATCTTGCTCCACATTTCTTTTGCAGATTTGCATCCCATGACATTACCACACATGGCTAGGGCTGGCAATTTTGGACCCGCGACCCGAACCCGACCCGAACCCAACCCGCATGGGTCGGTTTCGGGTTTATATTTTTCGGGTTCGGGTCAGTTTCGGGTTGACCCTAACTTGACCCGAAAAAATCGGGTTGGGTTCGGGTCGGGTTCGGGTTACCCGAAATTGACCCGAATATATATATAATTATTTTTAATATATAAATTATTTATATTATTTTTAATATATATTATTATTATTAATATATATTTTTAATTAATATATATTATTTTAAATATATATTATTTTTAATATATATATTATTTTTAATAAATATTATTTTTAATATATAAATTATTTTTTAAATTTTAAAAAATTAAATTTCGGGTCGAGTTACCCGTAACCGACCCGAAACCCATTCGTGTCGAGTTCGGGTTGAGCACCTGTACCCATTAAATTTTCGGGTCGGGTTGGGTCAAAAATGCGACCCGAGTCTGCTGACCCGACCCGAACCCGACCCGCAACCCGAAATTGCCAGCCCTACACATGGCTTTGTCTAATGTAAGTGAATCGAGCAAGATGAGTTGTAAATAGTCATCCAAGACTACTTTCTCCTTTTCGGACTCTGTGTACTCTGAAGGCTTCTTTGCAACCCAATGGGTTGGAATGGTTTCACCATTCTCAATAGCAGCAGCTTCTTTCTTTTGAGGTATGAAGGGGCCGTTCGCAAGAATTCCCAAATACAAAGTATGGGTAGCTTTGATAAATAACAAGATTTTTCTTTTCCAGAAATTGTAGTTCTCTTTATCAAAGACTGGAATCTTGATTCCACTTGACTTCTGAATACTCGGCATGATCTTCAGATTTGTGTATCAATCTGTACGCTCTGATACCAGTTGTTGGTCCCGGAGTATTGCAGAAGGGGGGGGGTTGAATGCAATACTGATAAAATCGAATCTTTAAATCAACAACGAAAATAAAGATTATAGATTATCAGTAGATGTATGCAAGCAATAAGTGAAACAAGATTTCTCACAAAATAAATGTTTTATTTATTTTGTGTGAAGTGTTGCTATAACCTGGTGAGAGTTTATCCAGCTTCGATATCTCAAGAGATACAGATTGCTTCGTGTGCGTACATGAATAGAAATGAATCTAAGATGTATCTAAGTAGACTAAGATACTCTGTTGTCCCTATCGCATGGGGTGTTGAGTTGCTGTCGTTTTCAAGTGGCAGCTCATTACAATTTGCACACCCATGTGACTTTCCCTAATTGCTATACAGACAGGATAAGCCTTATAAGTAAAGCAACCTAGATTCTTTCTATGTCTAGCTTATACAATTCTAGTAGATGTGGATATCACATGCTCCTTGAATTGACCAGCCTTGTCTTGTGAATCTCTTAAGCTTCTGTCGTAGTCTTGCAGGTCTGCTACAAATGATAGTGTGTTGCAGCAAATCTGTTTCTTGAACATGTAACCTGTCACGGGCTTTGACTGAGAAAATACCCAATTCAAATAATTCAAGGTGACAGTAACCTTAACCGCAGAGTCTGCTGTCAAAGGAATATTCAGAGGTTGACAGTACTAGCTCCCGCCAATGTTGCTGTCGGAGCTCCAGACTTGCTGTCAAGTGTGAGAATGTTACTGTCTCTTGCTTCGGCCAATGTTGCTGTCAAATGTAGCTTTGTCGTGACTTTGCAACATTTGTCTTCTTGTAACATTACTGTCAGGGGCATGACAGTAACTTTTACTCTTGCTATCTTCAGGATGAATTCCTTGAGGCTTGAACAAACATATGAACTTCTCCCAAATCATACATTTATTACATGACAGCAATTATTCGGATACGAAGACATACTCTGGCTGTGACAGTATGTTCGACTTAGTAAAAACTAAGTATAGGGAAATATAGTTAAGTTGTCTCTATGCTATCACCCATAAATCCCAACATCTTCCAAGGGTATCGACCTTTTACAGCTTGCAAGGGAATCAATTTGTACTTCCAAGGGTATTTACCTCAAGAATTCGGTAAGGGTATCAGAATACCCTATTAGTACAAATCTGAAATACTCTTTGAATTAATTAATAATTAGAATCTTAATTAACTTAACAATTAATTTATTAAATAAATTAATTCTTGCAGAATTAATTTATTAAATAAATCAACTAATAATATAGTTAATTAATATAAATTATTATTAGTTCTTGATGGCAAAAACTCCTTTGAACCACTGAAATTAATAAAGTTCCATCACTGAATATTTGTTGACACTCCACGCACGATCTGGTTTATGAGCAACTAACTTCAACGACTGTTCTTTATTTTTGACTTTAAGATGTGGTTCTTTTTCTCTTCTCATTTCTCTTGATCATCCTTTGATAATTATACTAATTCCAACTTAATTATCCTTTTAATTAATTTACATAATAAATTAAATCTAATAGAATTAATTTATCAAATAAATCAACCAAATGATTTAATCAATTAAGAGGGAATTAATACACCTCCTTTATAGCATAACCCTTGTGGTCTTCCACGTCTTGATAAATCTGATCCCACCACAAAGATTATTCCTCGGCCAGTCTTGATAGCAAAAACATTGTGGTTAATTAAGTTTGCAGTTTTGTTGCTTGCACAATGTTTTCTCCTATACCAGTCTTGATAGCTTGAACTTCAGTGAATGAAGAAACTACCACTGCATGATGTTGACACTCGATGCACGGTCTGGTTCAAGAGTGACTAACTGCAATGACCTTCTTCATATCTTGACTTTAAAGCTGTGGTTCTTGTCATCCTTTTCTTCACTCTTTATTCAAACCTATATAACCTATATTCTGCCACTGTAAGAATCTAGTGTCACTATAAATTGAACCCACAGTCTTGATTACTCCACTGACGCTTGATCAACCGAATGAACTTCTTCAAGTGTAGTATACCTCAAAACGGTAGATTGTCTTTGTCTTCTTTCTCTTGATAATTAAGCATTTGAGATCCATGTGACAGTACATACACTATTTATTATTACATTATTGTTTGAGTTGAGTTAAATCCTCGATGTTTACAAATAGGGTAAACATATGACTTTCACTCTTCTTGTAACCTTGTTGTCAACTGCATTGACATTTAATTTTATTCTTGCTGTCAAACTGATGTACTCCTTGAGGCTTGAACATTTGAGTGAAATTCTTCCCAGATGTACTTATTTTATGACAGTGAATTATTTGATTACAAGAACACACTCTGGCTGTGACAATATGTTCTACTTAGTAAAACTAAGTATGATAAAATAGTTAAGTTGTTTCTGAGCTATCACCCATAAATACTAACAAATATTTTTTCCTTATAAATTATGTATAGATAATAAAATTTTAAATATTATTTTAATAATAATGTTGAACCTAAATTATATATGTGTTGAACATAAAAAGTTTGTAAGTTTGTATCTAAGAAATTTTTTACTAAAACCTGCCCCAATATATATCTATACTATTATATTAAAATCGAAATATAAAAAATTTATCGGTTTAGTTTTCGGTATGATTATTCTAATTATTAAAAAGTTTGGTTTTCAATACGGTATACTAATTATTAAAATAAATAATAACAAAGTAAAATTAATGGTAATTAGCCGATTACCATTTCGCATTTAATGTTACTTGAATATATTACCTTTTAAAAATACATAAAAACATCAATCGTATCATATCTTCCAATCATTAACATTTTTTTTAATTAAAACACATTACCATTTTGATTTAAAACCAATCTTACGATCATTAGAATATACCCGAAAATATCACACCATATTTTCTATTTATTAATGAAATATATTAAAAATCCGTATACATTGTTTATAATAAGTAAACATTAGTATTGTAACACCCCCAGATCCATGGTCAGGGATCTGGTCGTTACGGTCTCAATATCCATCCATAAAACCAACAAAATTTAAATTACAACCTTGTGACCCAAAACAACAACATAAAACACACCCGTTATAGTCCCAGAGATGAAATCAGAGTAACCAACAATATTATTAATCACAAGTTTGAGTTCTTACAACCCAAAGAATTACAATTGTACAATTACATACTCTTTGCCATCCATTAATAGATACCATAATATAAATACATTTGAGGCTCAATTGCTAACAACTAGCCTACCAGTAGTTGCATCCTCAACAAAGGTAGCCAAGACCTTATCGATAAACCTCTGACGGTTGACACCTGCTTACGCTGTGTGTGTGCCTTGCGCGGCCATCTGATCTAGCTGTTGTTGTAATATAAATAAATAAAGCAAGGGTGAGCAAAAGCCCACCGAAAATATAATTGAACGACAATAATATATGACAGTTCAAAATATCTTTGAAACCATATGCCATGCATTAATGATGTAGTACCAATATAAGGTATGAGATGAAGTTACAAGGTAACTCAAAAATATATTTGTTTTGAATAAATATCTGCTATGCAAAAGATAAGCAAGATATTCTCAATTATCATAAAAGAGGAACTTGTAGGAAAAATATTGCAATTCCGGTTTCAACACTTTTTCACCTTGCCAACACCAACAGTGTGGCAGAAATTTCTCACTTTTAGAAGATGAACTAATACGGGAGCATTGCCGCGCCAGATGCCCTGACGTTTACGATGATCAGTCGTATGTCATGCATCTCATCAGTCGTTCTCTACATGTAGAAGGTAGCTCCGACGGAATTACTTATCTACCGCCCTCTGGAACTCCTCAGCCAACGGTGGGGCTATTGCTGGACCGGCGCCACTCGGCCACTTACGCGTCTCCTAGTTCGAATATCATCCATGACTCTGAAACGTAAAGTTCGTTCCCCTTTTTCCCCAAGTGTAACACTTGTTGATAGGACTCCACAAAGTAGTCGTATCTAATTGGAAAGGAAAATTCACCAATATTTCCCAAGCTGATGCTTGTTAATGGATATAAACTTGTTACATCAATCATACCCCTCGAGCGTTGAGGAGGTAACCAAAAGACTCATATCGATGCTTGAAAGAATCAGGATGTGAGTGACAAGATAGTTTTAACAAGTATAGGACCGGGCAGTCCAATAAATAACATCTCCAAGTGAGGTCCCCTTATATAATTTTTGGAAGTTGAGCGAGTATTTAAATCTTCTTATAAGATAGATTTAAATGAAAATAAAGTTTTGGGAACCTCCCCTTGATAAAATAGTCATAAAAGACTCCGAAATATTTTACATAATATCTGAAGGTGAAGGATAACCTTTGAATAATATAAATCATTACAAAAAGAATTCAAAAGAATTTTATTAAATATTCCAAGAATATTTATTTAGTCAATAATAATTACGGAATATTATTAAATCAATATATTGCTCGTAAGTAATCCTCGAATGAATATAGAATTATTTATTAAATAAATCTCTTCTTAATGAATATTTAAGATAATATTCATTGAATAAATAAACTTAAATAAATATTTAAAATAATATTTACTGAATAAATCAAACCTTAAATGAATATTTGAAAATAATATTCATTAAATAAATAGTATTCTAAATGAATATCCAATTAATATTCATTTAGTAATCAAAACTTTAAAGAAATATTCAAAACAATATTCCATAAGTAATTAGAACTTCAACTGAATATTTTAAAATAATATTCATTAAGTAAATACAACCTTAAATGAATATCCAAATAATATTCATTTAATAAATACTATTCTAAATGAATATCCAATTAATATTCATTTAGTAATCAATACTCTCAAGGAATATTTGAAATAATGTTCCTTAAGTAATTAGAATTTCAAAGAAATATCTTAAAGTAATATTCATTGAATAGATAAAACCTTAAATGAATATTCGAAAGTAATATTCATTTAATAAACAATATTCTAAATGAATCTTGAAATAATATTCATGAAATAATCAAACTCTAAATGAATATTCGAAATAATATTCATTTAATATTTCTCGACTGAGATAATACTCAAATAACATTTCTCGAAAGATTTCCAAGTAAATAATACTTTATGGAAATATAATTAATGTTTAATAATAACATTCCTCAAAAGGAATACTAATCTGTCGTTGGAATCCCTCCGGGTTTCCAAGACTACATCTATATCTCAAAATACCGACTCCCGGTCTATATTTAAAGAATGAATATCACATGCCCTTCACTAAGGGTCTTAACCAAAAGTCCGGCTTATACTGATATATCGTATCTAGTCTATAAGCCAATATCAATTCAGGGAACAAGTATTGCAATATAACTTGAAAGTAGACATGCATGCTATGGCATATGTATACAACAATCATCATATATATATTATCACAACAACAGTTCCAAGTATTGGAAACTTGCCTGGGAATCGAGTGCGAGTAGGGGTAATGTGTCCCGGGTCAGCTCGACAATCTATAAATAATCAGAATATTTAAGATTAATCACTTAACGCTTCTTAAAAGGCTAAGTATAAACTCCACTTAAATCGAAACATGTTTTCGAGTTATCTCGTTACGTCTCTTTTAGTGTAACTCTTTTTATCACCGATACGATCCGACATTCGTTCGTTATCAAGACATGTCATCATGCTTATACTTGGTATATACTTAAGTCATATAAGTCCTAAGGTCGGTCGTTTACGAATCAAGATTATACCTCGAGTGTTATCGCCCGTTTTCTAAGTTATAACCAAAGTCATACTTTTAAGGGTTCGTTCGCGTTTAACCTCGATTCAAACATTTTTATAAAATCGGAAAACGATCCATTCGACATGTGGGTTTCTCCCACACCTTCCTTTTTACCTCTAATATTTAATTAATAAGATTCGCCACTGATTAAACGACATTTAAGGGAATCAATTTCAATTACGAACTTTCGTTTACGATTTCGAACCACTTTTACGAATTTAATCATAACTCCTAAACCGTAAGTCCATTTCATGCGATCTTTATATCAAAACGAAGCTTGTAACATAATCTAGCTAATCATGGCATAAGACGAAGCTATGCAGTGAGTTATATCTTCTGTCAAGTTCGGATTTCAAGATTAAACGAAAATCGGGCATTACGACGGCTATAAATCGAACGTTCTACTAATCGTAACACTAAACCAAGCCACACCGGGCACCAATACAACTTGTACACATGATTAACATCTTTATCAGTCTAAGAACATCATGTTAAACCAACAAGATCATCATCTCTTACTAAAATCATTAAACCACTAACTAATCATGCTTATAACATCACCATAACCATACTAATTCCAAAACCATCAAGAACATCATTAAAACTCAAAGTAAGATCTAAGGTTCTTAAGATTTATACCTTCCTTGGAGTGTGTAAAGACCTTGCTAAGCCTTGTATAATCCATAACCATCCATAACCGAGCTTAGATCATCCAAGAAATCAAGAAAAACCAAGATTTGTTCTTGAAGTTACTATTCACCCTAGACTTTGATGATTTAATTGAAAATGGAAACAATGGATTTTGAGGCTAAGATTTCTAGGGTATAACTTTTATGAAATATAGGATCTAGGATAAAAGTTTGGTGATCAAACAATGGTTGGAACTTGGACTTTGATTCTTGAATTTTTGAGAAAGCCGAATGGGCTTCATGAGAGGAAGAGAGAGTTTTTTGCTTGGTTTGCTTGGTCTCATCCTTGGAAAAATGAATTATTGATAGATATTTCTTTGTTTAACTATGGTCTAGTTGATGGGTTAAGGCTTGGTTAAGGATTCTCTTCCATGTGGGCATGTATTGGTGCCTTATGTTGCACCCTCATGCTAACTAGTTAGTTTGTTTCCAATGGTACTAGTGTGCATGCAACTTGCTTGGTTACTTGAATCATTGTGATGAAGAAGGGATAAGAATGAGTGAATTATTTAGGAAGATATTTGTTTGGCACAAGTGCAAGTTGCCCCCTCTAGTTTGGTAGAAAGACAAGCTTCTTAAAGAAGCTAACTTAGCTTAGATATTATCTTCATAAAGCTATCTTAATAAAGTGATGATGCCATGGTGGTGATCTCATCCACTTGCACATGGTTGTCTCTTGGTTCTCTGCTTGTTTCTTTGTCCGTTTATTGCTTAATTCGTTGATCGTTCGAGGGAATAACTCATTCGTTTCTAGTTAGGGTTTTACCGAAAACCTTCTTAATAATTCTAATACTATTCTTCATCTTTCTTAATACTTCTCGAATTTAAATTCCTTAATTCCCTTTTATAAATCCTTAAGTCTTGCAGTGTCCAGGGAAATCTCGGAGAAAATAAAAGTGCTCTTTTTCTGAATCCGACAGCTTTTACATACACTTATTTTCCTCCTGGATCACTAATACGAACTCAGAAATCCGTTCCGAATACCGGGTATAACATTATTATAATAATATTCCAAATTCCACCAAAATCACTATTCATCACTTATTTTTATTTAATTCCTATAATTAGGAAAATGAACCTGGTTCACCTTCGAGTGTTCCTTAACCTTTTTACGGAACCGCTGGGCTTATAATAGATATTGATTTGGATGACATGAGGGTATCTATTTCTCTCTAGGGAATCTTATCTTAACTTTCTAGGAGATAGATTATTCTAATCTAAGTTATCACCCAATAGCATCCTTCAGGCCATATAACCTTGGAATATATATCCTTTCATTATTCATTCTTTAAAGCCAGTATTACATTGTAGTTGTAACCACTGCTCACTCTTACATCAATACATAATAAAAGTTTTAATTCTACCCAAAAATCTGGGTTCTTACAAGTATAATCTGTAAACATGAGTATATTATATTACATTAAATTAAAATTATTAAAAATATTAAAAAAAATGATTATCCAGAAACATAATTATAATATTAAGTAAAATTTATAATAAAATAAAATAAACTCATGCATCGCATAGGCATTGAAAGTTTGTCAGTTCAATTTTCGACAGGATCATACTAGTTATTAAATAAAATAATAAAATAATGTAATTAAAATCTAACGATTTTAATATTTAGTGCTAAAAATCTAATATTAAAATAAATATTGAAAATAATCCTTATATAAAATATATAACAATAATAAAAAATAAAATTTATTACATATCAAAAGAAATTCGTGCATCACACGGGTTATTAAATTAAATTAAAATTAGTAAAAACATAATTAAAAACTAAATTATTTAAAAAATCGTAAATAAACATGAGTATATTAAACTAAAATTAAAAAATTACTAAAAATAATTATTATAAAAATAATTAATTGCAATATTAGATAAAATTTGTAACATAATAAAATAAACCCGTGCATCGCGCGGGCATTGAAAATTTGTCGGTTCCATTTTTGGCACGATTATCCTAATTATTAAATAAATAATAAAATAATATAATTAATGATAATTAGTGGATTACCTTTTTTAATTAATAGACTTTTACTTATAATTGATGATATTACGTTTTATAAACACCTAAAATATCGTATATTCCAATCAATAATTTTTTTTAAAGTAAAACAAATTAGCTTTTAATTTAAAACATAATCTTACAATAATTAATATATACCCACAAATATCATACCCTATTTTCTAATCACTAACAAAATATAATAGAATTCTGTATACAACGAATAATGAACGTTAGATTTTTAGTAAAAATCAGAACCATTAAATCTAATTATTAGATATATTATATTATTAAAGTAATTTATTTAAATTTCAAGATTCAAATTCCATCAACAACATAGTTATTTAAAATTTTATAAGGCCATTTCCAGATCTCCAGCAATTGTAATCCCAAAATTCAAATTTGGATCATCAACTGATCTAAGTTCTGATCCAAATCCAAATTATTGATCCAAATTTTGATCCAAATTATTGTTTAATGTTATATTATATTATATAAATATTATATCAAACTATTTAATCTTAAATTTAATGTTTAATTGTTATTAACTATTTATAATATATTTAATAAATTAATTAAACTCAAGATATAATTTTTTTAATATACCTAAATAATATTAAATTGTGTTATTAGTTAACAAAAAACACATTCATTTCAATAATTACGTACTATTATTAATTAAATAATTAAAAATCATAAATCAGTTTTGAATCTAATAAACTAAAAATACATAAATAACAAAATTATTATTTCAATATTAAATCAACTGATCCAAATTTGGATCAGTGAATCCAAATTTGGATCACCTCTGAAAGAGAATTTGAGATATTTTGTCCCAAATTTGGATATTTGGATCATTGCTGGGTTTGTCCTAATTTAAGTTTTAAACCATGCATATTATTAATTAATTTATATTAAATCATTTAAATTAAAATTAAAATAAATTATTGAAAATAATGTTTATATAAAAATGTAATTGTAACATAAAATAAAATTTATCAAAAGAAATTTTTGCATCTCACGGGTTATAATTTAATACTATAATAAATTTAAACTAATATATTCAGTTGTATGAACCCTTAATTCTACTTTCCTCAAAATTTAAAATTTAAAAAAATTGATATTATAAATAAATTTTAAACTAAAATTTCCATCAAAACTAATAGCATCTTCGATGGGTACAAACCCTTAGCTAAAATATTAGTTGACATACCATAAATAACAATTATACATAATTTGTAAAAAAAATGCTCATTCCAATGGTATGTTTCCCTTTTGTATAATTTTAGTCAACACTATTATATTGATTATATTTGTCAAATTTATAGAGATATGTAGTAAAATAACACATCATCTATTGCCATATTAATTATAAAATATTGTATTTAATAATTTGAAATAATAACATTCTATTTTAAAAAAATAACTAATAATTATAGCCCGTCTCATTGAAGCACATCACCTTACAGGTTCAACAAATTTTACATAATCAATATTTTATATTATCATAGTTAATCGTTTTAACTAACACCGTTGGAGATACTTTAAAAGGGAACGAGGGATAGGTAATTTGTTAAAAGAGAGAAAATAAAATAAAAAGTACTCCCTCTGTTCTTAAAAACGTTTCCTGTTTACGTTGGACACGTTTGCCAACACATACTTTTAATCGTTAATATCTTTAATTTCTTATTAGTTTTAAATATAAAAACTTCACTGTATTAAAGTATTAACAAATACGAATCCAACAAGATCACTCATGACTAATTTTATCTTATAAATTATGCGTAAATTAGTAGTCAATCGCTTATAATGAACAGTGTCCAAAGTCAAAACCAGAAAGGTTTTTTGAAACGGAGGGAGTAGCATGCAATAGGTAGGTTCGGGGACATACATCACGCGTAGAGCTATCACGCGTAGAGCTGTTAACGAATCAGACATGTTCAGTAAGCTCGACATGTTCGTCTGTGTTCGAGTTCGGTTAGCTCGTCCGATAAGCTTACCGAACTCGAGTTCGAACAAGAAAATACGTTCGGTAAGGTTATCTTATATTGTTATGTTTATCAGGATTTCGTCCGAGTTCGTCTGAGTTTGGTTCGTTTGATTAAAATAATAATATTTACAATTTTTTTGTTCAAATTATTATATTTATTTGTTTTACAATATTATGTATATAATTACCGAAATGTTCGTGTTCAATTCATGTTTGGTAAATTTGCGAATAATTCAATATATTCGTGAATAGTTCATGCTCAGTTCAGTTCATTATCGAACTTGACTTCGGAGAAGGAAAATCCCGCGGCAATGACGTGCATATCATCGGTAGCTCAAATCACGCGGCAATGACATGCATATCACCAGTAGCTCATTTTATACATTTTAGCCGTAGTCAAAATAAGTCAAACAGAGGAGCGGTTCACGGGTCACTAATTAGGTACGCTCTCAATTTTTCATAAATAACGTTATAGTATATTAGCTTAAAATTTATTAGCTTAAAATCTATGCGATGCATGTTTTTTTTAATATTATATGAATTTTTTATTAATTTAAATTATTTATTTTAAAACATGAATTTTAGAGGCTTAAATTTTTTTATGAGATGATTTGATAATAAATATATATATGTTATCCGTGATATTTATAAAAAAATGAGTGATTTTAGTTAGAAAATATAGAAAAGATGATAGGTTTTAGTTGAAAAAAGTAATCGGTTAATTGTTAGTAATTATAAAATTATTATGTTATTTTATTAAATAGAATGTCCGTGATATGATTGGAAAAAGAGAGGATTTAGTTAGAGAAAATTAAAAAGGTAACATGTTCTAGGTGAAAAAGGTAATTGATTAGTTTATAGAAATTATAATTTAATTATGTTATTTTATTAAATACGATTACTCGTAATATTTTTAGAAAAAGAGAAATTAATATTGTCCGTGATATTTTCATTAAAAGAGGGATTATAATTAGAAAATATAAAAAAATGATACATTTTAGTTGAAAAAGATAATCAGGTTATTATTAAAATTATAATATTATTAGTTTATTGTATTAAATAGAATCGCTTGTGATATACTTGAAAAAATAGAGATTTAAGTTAGAGAAAATAGAAAGGTAACATGAAAATTCAAAAAGTAACATGGTTTATATGAAAAAGGTAATTGAATAGTTTATAGTAATTATAATTTAATTATATTATTTTACTAAATAAAATTGCTCATTGCTTTTAGAAAATGAGATATTAATGTTGCCCGTAATATTTCTAGAAAAAAAAAGGAACTTAATTTGAAAAAAATAGAAAAGATGATACGTTTTAGCTGAAAAGGTAATTGGTTAATAATTAGTATTATGATATTATTGTTTTATTTTTATTAAATAGAAACGCTCGTGATATAATTGGAAAAAGAGGGGTTTTAGTAAGAAAAAATAAAAAGGTAACGTGTTTTGGCTGAAAAAGGTAATCGCTCTTGAATTGGAAAAAGAGATATTTTAGTTAGAGAAAAGAGAAAAAGTAACGGGGTTGAAAAGGGTAATTGATTAGTTAATAGTAATTATAATACAATTACGTAATTTGATTAAATTTTAAAAAAGGAATGTAAAAGATACTGTATTTTACCTGAAAAAGGAAATTATTTTATTTTCGAAAAAAAGGAAATTGATTAATAGAGGAGAAATTTTAGTATAAAATATATAAGATATTATATTTTACCGGAAAAAGGAAATTGTTTAGTTATTGAAAAATAAAAAAGATAATATGTTTAACTTAAAAAAAGAAATTGATTAACTAGTAAGATGAGTAAGGGTAAATAAGTAAATTAAAAAAGGAATGTAAAAGATATTGTATTTTACCTGAAAAATGAAATTATTTTGTTTTTGAAAAATAGAAAAGGTAATATGTTTAACCTGAAAAAGGAAATTGATTAATAGAGGAGAAATTTTAGGATAAAATATATAAGATATTATATTTTATCGGAAAAAGGAAATTGTTTAGTTATTAAAAAATGGAAAAGATAATATGTTAACTTAAAAAAAGAAATTGATTAGTTAGTAGGATGAGTAAGGGTAAATAAGTAAAATCAACAGGTACCGTAGCGATCGATCGACCGACCAACCAACCAAATTTTTGATGTTTCGACTTTTATATAATAGTATAAATAGATTATAAACAATATGTGTTGGTGTGTTATGTGTGTAACTAATAAATCAACATCATAAAATAACTAAAACAATAGGACTCTATAAGTCATGTACAAAATAGAAGTGTCCCTTTCTAGTTTCTAGTGTTAATTAAATACATCTACTTAATTAAATTTTATTATTTCATAGGCATAGCATAGCATAGCATCTGTGCTAGACTATTACTTACTCGTCACACCTTTCCTTTTACTAAATCATCTTGTAGACTCTCATCTCCCTTTTGGTTTAGTTCAAAAACGAGAGTGCTAGCTAATAGCTATACATTGGTACTGATAATTCTATATTCCGATCCAATGACTTCTCCACCGTCCCACGCCTGAAATGTGGTGTAGCTGGTGGTTGGGACTCTGCAAAACAATGCCGAGAGGTGGGTTTGAACCCGCGGCACCTCCGGCGTGAGAATAAGCAACGATGTTGGAGGGAGAAAGATAAGAATAAGAGTATCTAATTATGGAGGGTGTGTGTATATAAATGTGTGTAAAAGAGAATCTAACCCCCCCAAACCTTCTTTTCTGGGTCTATTTATAGGCCCAGGATTAGGGTTTAGGGGTTGGTACCTTTAATCATGAGCGTTCAATCCTAGGTAGGTGGGACACTTGGGACGCATAGATGCACGACACCTGTCCAGGAGAATAATTGTGGGAAAGTGTGTCAGGCACCTTTTTGAGCGTGACATCCTCATTCTTGGTGTTATTCCCAGATTACACACTTGTATAATTGTAGAAGGGGGGGTTGAATACAATTCTTGATAGTTATAAATTTCTGATAAAAACCACAGAAATCTATAAAGAAATAATTGCTGAATAGAAATAGTTCACAACCACATAAAAAATCAGGTGGTTAAATGTACCACCTGAGACTTTTATTTGAAGAAAACCCTGTGATACAAATGTACACAGCTTCTGTGTTTACAACTCTTTGCTTCTAAAGATATTCAAGAAACCCTAAGCAAATATGTATGTTTTCTTGCACTCTAAAGAGTTGCTACACTTGGTTATATATCCCAAGTTTACAAGTGCTACAGGAATAAGATAATATTAATCTAATTCAAGTTGACTTGCTACTCCACTCCAAATCCACATGTAGCCGAAAGGTTGTCCTTGTGAACAGATATGTCCCCTGCACCTTTCTTGTATGTACTGTGTAAATGGAATGCTTCTTTCTTCTGTGTTTCCAAAGTATGGCTGCCATACTGCTTTTTATACCCACTATCAACCCATGTGATCTGTCAGTCAAACCTGTCCTTATCAACTGCTAATTCCCAGCTAGCATAGGATAAAGTGACAATGATTATCCGTTGATGTTGTGCACAGTTATCCGTTGATGGTGGTTTGAGCTGTATCCATTGATCGAGTAGATTTGAGTTGTATCCGTTGATAGAGCCCTGTTCTTATCCGTTGATACACTTTCACTTAGACAGAATTACATAGCATAGCTTATTTACAATTGGCTACCCTATTCTGCCTATCCATTGATGGTCAACATGACTCTGAATAAAAACACTATCAACTGATAAATAGAGATATTGCAGTATGCTACTAAACCTCATCCGTTGATGAGCTACCTGTCAACGAATATACTAATAAGGTCTTATCCGTTGACAGTTACAAAACTTGACTTATACAATTTTGCTTGAATGTTAAGTTATCATCAACTACAACATATTCCTAACAATCTCCCCCAATTTATACTTGATGGCAATAAAGCATAAATTCAGAACCTTGATGATAACAAAACATTCCTAAAGATATATACACACTACAGTATGCAAAAATTGTATTAAGCTGCAAAAATTAAAAACAGAAAGCTTTAAGAAACTTATCAGAGATGTGCTCCTTTAAATTGAGCAGATTAATGATGTTTCCTCTCTCTGGTTGGCTGCACCCTTGACTTTCCTTCCTTGGCAGAGTTGGACTCAATTTGCACTTGAAGTTGCCTATAGAAGGTATCTTCTTCAACAACTTTTGGATTTAGCTTTAGTTGTAACCATCTTAGGTAATCAGAACTAGCCTTTGACAGTTGGTCTTCTAACCTGAAGAATCTCCTAGTGCCCTCTTCATCCCTGAACTCCATCATCCAAAAGGGTTGAATGTGGATTTTCTGTCCATTATATGGGATCTTCATTTTCTTTGGTAGACTCGAGGGTGAGTTCCATTCTCTCCTTATTTCTTCTATTCTGCTGATTATCTCCCTTCTGGCTGTCTCAGAGAACCCTGTGTGTCTCTTGAATGCTGAGAACACTTTGGTCAATGTATGATAATTTTCTCCAAGAACCTTCTATAATGGCCATGTCCTCTGACTTCCTCCCTTGTAGACAAACACTAATCTTTCAGGCTGATTCTTGTACTTGTCAATTCCTCTTACTTCTGACAATTCATCCAAATATAGATTCATGCCAGAGTATTCTTCAATTTCTGCCTGATAGATAAAGTCTTCTTTGTTTTCCAAGATTGGTTGTTTGACAATAGCAGGTACCCTAGCAACTTGAACTGGTCCCTTTGAAAGTTGCTTCTTTGGAGCCCTTTTCTTCTGTTTTGGATTTAGCAAGAATGAAGGAACTTCAATTGAATCAAAATTCATTGGTTCTTCTTTGGGCATTATGGGGTCACCATGAAAGTTTACAGTTGGGTCGATTACTGTTGCAGATATAGGTACTGATGAGCCAATGGTTTCTTTTTCTGGGAAGGGTTCTGGAGAAAGAACCCTTTTGGTCTTAGCTTTCCTTCTTTTAGGTTTGATTTTGGAAACTTCCTCAGGTTCCTTCATTTCAACCTCTACCTCATCCATTAACTCTTGAGCTAGCCTGGCTTGCTTCTCTTCTGAGTTTTCATGTTGATTTTCTGTACTTGGATGAGCTTCCCTTTGGATTCTGGAGACTTCTTCTCTTTTAGCTTCCACAAATCTAGGATGGCTGTTGGATATATTTAATACTTTTCCATTCCTCATGATTACAGCCATCCAATCTCTTACACTCTTATTTGTCTGTACTTTGAACTCCATGATTGTTTTTCCCATTAGCTTTTCTTCATCATTCTTGGGAAATGGGTAGTCCAATTGAAGCTTGTTCTTCCCATTTTCCTTTGGTGGTGAGTAGGCTCTGGTTTTGATGGCTGGTTCAAATTCTTTGACAAATGATGGCTCAGCATCATAGAATGTAGGAGCCACAACCCTTGGAGTGAGCACCTTCATGATTGTGGTTGATATTGTTGGAGCAGAAGATTGAGCATTAAGAAACAGAGATGATGCAATTGATTCACTGATCATCCTCTCTGTCCTTAGAATTCTTTCACTAGTCTCCTTGTTGATCTTTTCCAAAGCTTCTATTCTGGCTTGCCTTTCACCATCTGAGATTTCTTCTAAGCTTTGAATCTCAGGCAAAGCCACTTGTTTCTTCACAGAGGAAGCCTTTATCTCAAACTCTGTTGGATTGACCACTACAATTGGTTGTTGCTCCCCCTCACTCTGTGCTATCTCACTACTGGTAGCTTGAAATTGGTCAGTAGATGTTGCAGCCTCTTCTGTGCTTGTTCCCATTTTCTCCATTTTCTCCCCCTTTTTGTTAGCATCAAGGGTTGGGGTTGAAGCTGCAAGTAGCATTTCCAGTAGTTGAGTCTGTTTTGATTGATTGGCAATGATAGTGTACATTTGAGATTCCATACTATCCACTCTGGAGGAAAGAAGCTGAACAGACTTAGCCAGGCTATCTTCTTTGAGAAGTTTGCTAGAAAGCACCTTCTGAGTGGTAGTAGGAGCTAGTGCCTCAATCCTGGCATCTAGTGCTATCTTCATATCTCTAATTGCAGACTTGACCTCCTCCTGTTGTGTTCTTTGAATAACAGATTGCATCTTTTGTAATTTCAAGGAGGCCATAACTTGCTTAAGAACAGTCTTTCTCTGTGGGTCTGCAGTTTGGTGCTCAGCCTTAGCAGATTGATATTGCTTCATGATTTCCACATTGAGATTCCCAAGTTCAATGGCATTGGAAAACATCCATCCTGGAGTTTCATCCTCATTTATTTCTTCACCATCTGAACTTTGACTGTCATCACTGCCAAACTCTTCACTTCCAGCACTTGGAGACAGGGTTTGTAAAGCTTCTTTTGCTCTTTGAAGAGATTCTGAGGTGTGCACTAGGTGCATTGCCTTCTCTGCCTCCACATTGCCCTGTTGTGCCATGACTTGATAGGCAGAAACAGGATGAGTAAAGGTTTCAGGATCCAAAGAGATGGAGTCAATAATTGACTGATATTCTTGTCTAAATTCCATCTCTTTGGAAGCTTCATTAACCTCCATTAACTCACTTGCAATGGCTGATTCTTCCTACCTTATTTCTCCTGTAGTCCCTTCTCTCCTCTCATCTCTCTTTTCTTGCATCAGGGGCTCCCCCTGGCTCACACCTCTCACACCCTCACCTTCACCTACTAAGGTGGAACTCTCTAGCTCTCCTTTGGCCTGACCGGAAGAAATGGTCAGCCTCTCATTGTTTTTCTCTCCTTTTGCCTGCTCACAAGGCAGCCTCTCACTCCCTTCCCTCATTCCTAAAAGTGTTTCAACTACTACAAACTCCTCCACAGTTGACATGGGAATGTCACATTTTGCAGTGGTAGAGAGAGTTGTCAACGGATAAAGTGTATCCGTTGATGTAGTGGTTATTGCTGTCAACGGATAATTAGTTGTAGACATATCCGTTGATGGAGAAACACTTGTCAACGAATGAAGGATATCCGTTGATAAAGGAAAAAGAGTATCCGTTGAAGTGAAAACCAACACTGAATCTGTGGTGATTGATTTTAAGAAAGAGGCCACAGATAGTGTTGTGAATTCAGGAATGGAAGATTGATGCCCCAACAAATCATCTAAAAGATGATGACCACCAATTGTTGAGTGGGGCTTCTCCAAGAATTTTAAAGATGGAGAATCAGGAATTGATGTAGATATCATATCCACATCCAGAGATGGAGTTGGTGATGGTGGATCAAAATGTGTATCGATTTAAAGTTTAAGATCAAGGGGCTGTGACTCCACATTTACTGAAGTCACATCAAACTGAATTTGAGAAGGTACAGTTTGCTATACAGTGTGTGCACCCTGTGATTCCCCAATGGTTTTGGATTTTACTCTTCTACCATAGGTTTTTGAGTGAGAGTTATCTGTGTCTCTTGCCCTTTTGTGCAGTGTTCCTGGAATGGAATTTAAATCAGTAGTCACACCCTATTGAGAGGATGTAACTAGAATTTGGCTTGTAGGTTCATTAACAGTCTTTTGAGAGACTGAAATGTTGGTTGCACCTGCCTCACCTTCCTTATCCTTAGGGTTTCTTTGATGTTCACCCTGTCCCTCACCACTCACTACCTCCTTCACACTCCCCTCAAGAGTTTTGGTAGTTTTTGCAACAGGTGCCTTTTGAGAGACACCCGAGGTTTGTCTTTTAGATTGTGGTTTTGGAACTCTGGATTTGGTCACTTTGGTAGGAGCCTGTTTGGTCACAGCCACAGACTCCATTGTGACACTAGAAGGCAAAGAAATTTGGGGGTTGGAGATAGGAGTTTCAGGGTTGGAAACAGTTACCTGAACAATTGGTAGATATACCAATTGTACTTCTGCATTTAGGTTCATTCGAATCAAATCACTTAAGACTCTCTTCTCCTGAACAAAACAATTGAACTTGTTATCCGGGTTAGCAATGGATAGCTCATTCTCAGATACATGCAGTGCTAGGAGCATCAAAAATCTAGCAAAATAAACATTCTTGCTCCTAGTTTCCTTTTTACCTAATTTAGCTGCTATCTCATACATGACTAGTGTGCCAAAATTATAGAATTTATCAGTCGAAAGCATACATAGCATAACTAGCATGGAGTTGGTAACAGCATCAAAGTTACTAATCTTGCCAGAAAAAGTTTTAATGAAGGCATCACAAAGATAACTCCATTCTTTAACCATACCTTTCCTAACAATTTTTCCTAAGTTCTCAGTACTAAGGGTATAATTCATGGAATTAAGCATGGTAACAATTTCAGCATTACTGGGTACATTCAGACAGTTATTCTCAGGCAATTTTAAACAAGCAGTTAACACATCAGAATTAACTACATAATTTTTACCCTTCAAGGAAAAAGCAAGTGTACCGTCTGTGCCATTGTACTCAGCAGATGCCCACACCTCTTCAATTACCTCATGGATTAGAGGAGTGGTGGCAGTCATAGCATATGACAGTTTGCATTTCTTCATGAAATTCATCATGGTGTGATATGCTTCTGGAGCGTTCACTGTATCAACAAAGGCCGCGAAATTGTTCTTCTCATAGGTAAACCCGGTGGAAGACATCATCTTAACAATAGGCGCCATTGAAGTGTTTGAACTTTTGTTGCAGAGAGAGATTTAGTGAAGAAGATGCAGTTAACTAATGAGATTCTTGAAAATGAATAAAGGTGAGATGTGAGGGCACAAAACAGCCTTTTATATTTTCCAAGAATTAAAAATGAAATAATTAAAAGTAATTACCCCATTGGACAAAAGTAACTGTCAGATAAAAAATGAAAAGAAAACAAGTACAGCCGTGACTAATTATACACGTTTACCAACGGCTATAAAGAGAAATATGTATATCAACGGATAAAGATTGGACGGTTGAGAAAACAGTTTATCCATCGATGACGTGGACAACCTGTTATCCGTTGACATACGAAAATCTAGTAATGTGTTTATACTATCAACGGATAAAAGGATATCCGTTGATAAGCAAATTTTGCCTTAAACAAAATTTCTGCTAAGAGTTATTCTGAGAGTTTTTAATTATCAAGTAAATCAAAACACATTTCTAGCTGCAATACAGTATTATTAGATACCACTAGGAATTATGAAAAATTAAGCATACCTAGTTCACCTACCAACCTTGTGAATGAAGATTCATCAAGAGGCTTGGTGAAGATATCTGCAAGCTGCATTTCACTTGGCACAAAGTGCATTTCTACTGTACCATTCATCACATGCTCTCTGATGAAGTGGTATTTGATGTCAATATGCTTGGTTCTCGAATGTTGCACTGGATTCTCTGTGATGGCAATAGCACTAGTGTTGTCACAGAAAATTGGAATCTTCTCAACTTTTAGACCATAGTCAATAAGTTGATTTTTCATCCAAAGAATCTGTGCACAACAACTTCCAGCTGCAATGTACTCAGCTTCGGCTGTAGAAGTGGAGACTGAGTTCTGTTTCTTACTGAACCATGACACAAGCCTATTCCCTAGAAATTGACAGGAGCCTGTAGTACTTTTCCTATCAATTCTGCAACCTGCATAGTCTGCATCTGAATAGCCAATTAGATCAAAGCCAGAATCTCTTGGGTACCAAATGCCAAGGTTTGGTGTTCCCTTGAGATACCTGAAAATTCTCTTAATAGCAATCAAGTGAGACTCTCTAGGGTCAGCTTGAAATCTAGCACAAAGACATGTGGAAAACATTATATCAGGTCTACTAGCTGTTAGATATAGAAGTGAGCCTACCATGCCTCTATAGCTTGAGATGTCCACAGATTTTTCCTTAGTATTCAGCTCAAGCTTAGTTGCAGTGGCCATAGGTGCTTTTGCAGAGGCACAATCCATTAAGTCAAATTTCTTAAAGAGATCATAAATATATTTTGTTTAACTTATGAAAATTCCCTCATTAACTTGCTTTACTTGTAAACCAAGAAAGTAAGTTAATTCACCCATCATGCTCATTTCATACCTACTTTGCATAAGTTTGGCAAACCTTTTGCAAAGCTTCTCATCTGTAGACCCAAAAATAATATCATCTACATAGATTTGAACAAGTATTGAAGAACCACTGACATTTCTATGAAATAGGGTTTTATCTACTGTACCTCTAGTGAAGTGATTCTCCAAAAGAAATTGAGATAAAGTGTCATACCAGGATCTTGGTGCTTGCTTCAAACCATAAAGTGCTTTCAAGAGAAGATATACATAATCTGGAAATTCTGGATCTTCAAAGCCAGGAGGTTGATGGACATATACCTCTTCTTCCAGTTCCCCATTTAGAAAGGCACTTTTAACATCCATCTGATAGACTTTGAAGTTGGCATGTGCTGCATAGGCTAGGAAAATTCTGATGGCCTCAAGTCTTGCCACTGGAGCAAAAGTTTCATCAAAATCTATTCCTTCTTCTTGAGAATAGCCCTTTGCCACTAATCTAGCTTTATTCCTCACAATTATGCCATTTTCATCAGTCTTATTCTTGAGAACCCATTTGGTACCTATGATACCTCTATCATCAGGTTTGGGCACAAGCTTCCATACTTTATTTCTCTCAAATTGGTTTAGCTCTTCTTGCATTGCTAAGACCCAATCTGGATCTAGAAGGGCATCCTCTACTTTCTTAGGTTCCTCTTGAGACAGGAAACTACTGTATAGGCATTCTTCTTGTGTGGCCCTCCTAGTTTGGACTCTTGAGTTTGAGTCACCAATGATTAACTCAAAAGGATGATCTCTGGTCCATTTTCTTGAAGGTGGAAGGTTTGATCTAGATGAGGTTGCTTCATCTACGTGAGCATGATCTTGTTGATTGGATATTGAGTTTTGACTTTGAGAAACTCCCCCTGAGTTTGTTGTCCTTGAGGAGTTATGAAGTTGACTGTCAACAGATGCATCATTTTGTCTATCAACGGATGCTCCATTTTGCCTGTCGACGGATACATGAGAATGCCTGTCAACGGATGCATCTGATGATCTAGTATGACTGTCAACGGATGCTTCATTTCCAGTGTTAGCATCACTTCTAGTTGGACCAACAACTCTAGGTGAATTTCCAAGGTCATGATCTTCATTTTCCTCGTCAACATCAATGTACATTCTTCCTTCTACCTCATTTTCAAATCTCAACTTTTCATGGAAGCCTTCATCATTTAGACCTAGAATCTTTTGATCATCAAACACAACATGTACAGATTCCATAACAATGTTGGTTCTTAGATTGTAGACTCTATAGGCTTTCCCTACTGCATATCCAACAAAGAGAGCTTCATCTGCCTTTGCTTCAAATTTGCCCAAGTTATCTCCATGATTTCTTAGCACAAAACACTTACATCCAAAGACATGAAGAAAAGCTAACGTTGGTTTCTTGTTGGTAAATAACTGATAAGGAGTCATTCCTCTAGCTTGATTGATCAAGGAAATATTCTGAGTGAAGCAGGCAGTGCTGACAGCTTCAGCCCAGAAATATGTTGGCAATCTTGATTCACTTAACATTGTTCTAGCTGCTTCAATGAGAGTTCTATTTTTCCTTTCAACAACCCCATTTTGTTGAGGTGTTCTAACAGCAGAAAACTCATGGACAATTCCATTCTCTTCACAGAAAATCTTCATTGTGGAATTTTTGAATTCAGTGCCATTGTCACTCCTGATTCTTTGTACTTTTACTTCAAAACCATTGTTTACTAGTCTGAGATGATTGATGATGATTTCACTTGCACAATCTTTGGAGTGCAGAAAGAAGGTCCATGAAAACTTAGAAAAATCTTCCACAATCACCAGGCAGTATTTCTTCTTTGAAATAGACATGACATTTACTGGACCAAATAAGTCCATATGCAGCAATTGAAGAGGTTTAACAATGGATGACTCTGTCTTGCTCTTGAAGGATGATTTCTTTTGCTTCCCTAATTGGCAGGCATCACACAGCCCATCTTTGATGAACTCCAATTGAGGGATTCCTCTAGCAAGATCCTTTGTTACCAAATCATTCATTACTTTAAAATTCAAATGAGACAGCTTTTTATGCCATAGCCAACTCTCATCCTTGCTTGCTTTGCTGAAGAGACAAGTAATGGATTCTGAGCATACTGAGTTGAAATCAGCTATGTAAACATTTCCTTTTCTAAAGCCTGTCAGAACCACATTGTTGTTTTCCTTGGTAGAAACAACACAGGCTTCTTTAGTGAACTTTACTTCATAGTCTTTGTCACAAATCTGACTGACACTCAGCAAATTGTGCTTCAAACCTTCAACTAAAGCCACTTCTTCAATGATGACATTGTCCTTTGTAATCAAGCCATATCCCTTAGTATATCCTTTGCTGTCATCTCCAAAGGTAATTCTAGGGCCAGCTTCCTCCTTGAACTCTGTGAACAGGGTTGAATCTCCTGTCATATACCTAGAACATCCACTGTCTAGGTACCATAGATTCCTCTTATTTCCCTGCACACAATCCAAAATACAAATCAAGTTGATTTTGGTACCCAAGTTTCCTTGGGTCCTTTCTTGTTAGCCTTTGGTTTTACACTCTTAGCAATCTTCACTTTGGGTGTAGATGCTTGAGTGATAGGTTTTGACAGATGCTCATTTGCATAAATATTTGATGCATGCATTTGTGAAAAATTGGCATACATATTATCCATGCTAGGAATGCTCCATGACATTTGTGGCATATTCACAGATTGAAAATAAGGATTAGGCACATATGGCATGTTCACATATGGATTTGAAAAACTAGCATTCTGATACAAACCAGGCATAACAGGCATTGCAGGCATACTTGGCATAGATTGAGGTACATGAACAGGAGTCCTTTTAACAGACTTGCAATTAGAAGATAGGTGATTGACACTATTGCAATTACCACAAGTTTTCCTAGGAGCAAACTTGTCAGGAGAATAATTGTTTTTCTTGTTAATGCCTATCTTACCATTTCTGTTCTTTTTCTTTTTACCCTCAGTCTCTACCTTTTCATTAACTAATTTACCAACAGCCTTTTTGTTAAGTAAATCACCTGCCTTAGCCTTCTCACTTGATTTGGCTTGGCTACTTTCACCAGAAACAAAGTTCTTGGCTACTGGACCATATTGATTATTCAGTTTCTTGAGTTCCTTCTTACTAACAGACTTTTTGTTAGTCGACGAATACCTCTCATCCGTTGATGGTTCATCTATCAACGGATGATCACTATCCGTTGATTCACAAATAGTCTCTAGATCCTCAAGGCAAGGTTCTAGCTCCTTTTTCTTTTGAGTCCAGGTATCCCTCACAAATGATTCTATTCCCTGGACTTCTATTATGTTTTGAGAAACATTCCTACAACTTTGAAATTTAGCAATTATCCCTTGTTCCTTTTCAAGCTGGTTTCTTAAGATCAATTCTCTTTTTAACACGGCTTCAAGTTCATTTTTAGCATCATTGCAATCAACTCTCATTTTCTCAAATTCTAGAAATTGAACTTCTAGAACTGCATTTCTATCACTTAGGAACTGATTAGTTTCTTTAATCCTATTGTTCTCTTTAGTAAGTGATTTAAGAGTAACACTCAAGTGATATAGTTCAGTAGACATTTCATCTATAACACTATTGCATTCCTCTTTGGTGAGCTCAGAAAGATTAGTAGAATATACCTGATTGCTAGCTGAACTTGCTTCCTGCTCAGAATCAGCCATTAATGCAAGGTTGACAAACTCAGCATCATCATCAGAATGATTTTCATCAGCAGCCCAGTCATACTCTTGGGTCATGAATGCCTTTCCTTTCTGTCTGAGAAGATCAAAATATTTCTTCTTGTAGTCAACATTTTCAGTTGGCTTTCCCTTGTTCTCAGATTTAGGCTTCCTGCATTCACTTATCATGTGACCAGCAATTCCACAATTGTAGCATTTAATTTTGGATTTACCCACATAATTGCTTGTAGAAAAATCCTTGTTAAATGGCTTGGCCACCCCAGAGTTTCTTCTGAATTTTAGCTTAGAGAATCTCCTAGATAGAAAGGCTAAATGCTCATCTATCTCATCCAATTCATCCTGCTGTAGGACACTCATTTCTTCAGACACCTTTTCCTTGCTTTTGCTTGATTCTGCTCTACCTTCACAAACCTCCCTGTTTGATGTAGATTTAGCAGCTTCAGTCCTCTTCTCCTCCTTCTGCTCCAAGTTGGCAACAAGTGCAACTGACCCACTTTTCTTTTGGGCCTTCTCAATTTCTTCATCCTGCTCCATTTCTAGTTCATATGTCTTTAAAGTTCCATAGAGCCTTTCAAGAGTAAATGACTTGTACTCTTGAGTGTTTCTTAGAGAAACAGTCATAGGCTTCCACTCTTTGGGCAGTGATCTCAGAAATTTGAGATTAGAATCTTTCACTTGGTAGATTCTTCCATACAGTTTCAAGCCATTCAGTAGCTTTTGAAATCTACTAAATGTGTCATTCAATGTCTCTCCATTCTTGAAATGGAAGTGCTCATACTGTTGGATCAGTAGCTGCATCTTGTTTTCCCTTACCTGTTCTGTACCTTCACAAAGGGTTTGAACAATGTCCCATACTTCCTTGGCGGTAGTACAGTTGATAATATTGTCAACCATGTCTGTTTCTAAACCATTAAACAGAATATTCATGGTCTTTTTATCTTTGTGAACTTCTGCAACATCCTCAGTGCTCCACTCAGAAACAGGTTTTGGGATGTACGTGTCTGGTAAATCTGCAGCAAGACCAACTCTTGAAGTAGCCTTCATTGGAACATGAGGACCCTTCTCAATGCAATCTACAAAACCTACATCAATAGACATGAGATGAAGACGCATTTTTACTTTCCAGTGAAAGTAATTTTCCCTATCAAGAACCGGTATCTTCACTCCATAATCCTTCTTAGACATGTTGGAAGTGTGTTGATCTTTAAACTTCAAATATATTAGAAGCTTGCTCTGATACCAATTGTTATTCCCAGATTACACACTTGTATAATTGTAGAAGGGGGGGGGTTGAATACAATTCTTGATAGTTATAAATTTCTGATAAAAACCACAGAAATCTATAAAGAAATAATTGCTGAATAGAAATAGTTCACAACCACATAAAAAATCAGGTGGTTAAATGTACCACCTGAGACTTTTATTTGAAGAAAACCCTGTGATACAAATGTACACAGCTTCTGTGTTTACAACTCTTTGCTTCTAAAGATATTCAAGAAACCCTAAGCAAATATGTATGTTTTCTTGCACTCTAAAGAGTTGCTACACTTGGTTATATATCCCAAGTTTACAAGTGCTACAGGAATAAGATAATATTAATCTAATTCAAGTTGACTTGCTACTCCACTCCAAATCCACATGTAGCCGAAAGGTTGTCCTTGTGAACAGATATGTCCCCTGCACCTTTCTTGTATGTACTGTGTAAATGGAATGCTTCTTTCTTCTGTGTTTCCAAAGTATGGCTGCCATACTGCTTTTTATACCCACTATCAACCCATGTGATCTGTCAGTCAAACCTGTCCTTATCAACTGCTAATTCCCAGCTAGCATAGGATAAAGTGACAATGATTATCCGTTGATGTTGTGCACAGTTATCCGTTGATGGTGGTTTGAGCTGTATCCGTTGATCGAGTAGATTTGAGTTGTATCCGTTGATAGAGCCCTGTTCTTATCCGTTGATACACTTTCACTTAGACAGAATTACATAGCATAGCTTATTTACAATTGGCTACCCTATTCTGCCTATCCATTGATGGTCAACATGACTCTGAATAAAAACACTATCAACTGATAAATAGAGATATTACAGTATGCTACTAAACCTCATCCGTTGATGAGCTACCTGTCAACGAATAGAGTTATAAGGTCTTATCCGTTGACAGTTACAAAACTTGACTTATACAATTTTGCTTGAATGTTAAGTTATCATCAACTACAACATATTCCTAACACTTGGGTTGTGCCAATTATTGGTAATTATTAGCTGTCGTTTTTAGTTGGGACCCTTTGATGGTGACGGGAGCCATGAGACGCCACGTGCCCTATTACCCCGTACTGGAGTTACTTCACGGGTCCGGACCGGTTAACGGTGTCATAGTCCCGGACTCGGTAACTATCGTAGGCCCGGATGGCAATTCAGGATGCTCGTACAGAGTATCCTATCATTTGCCCCCACTCCCCTATGCAGATTTATCTGGATGGGGGAGTAGTATTTCATTGTTCGTTGTTTTGAATAGCTGAAAAGAAAAAATCCATATTTCTTGCCTCCCAGGCCCGGATTGTGTGTAGAGCACATGATCAGGGGTTGTCGTTCTGGCTTGGAAGAAAAATTCCATACTTCTTGCCTCCCCGGCCCGGATTGTGTGTAGAGCACATGATCCGGGGCTGTAGGCTAGTGGATTCGAAACGTTTCCCTGCAAATTTTTTATATTTCCTCATAATTCCGAACTTCCAGAGCTTGTCCATTCTCCTCGTGAGGCGTGAAGTCATGATTGCTTTTTCTTATAACCTCTTTTATTTTAATCAAGGTTCCTCCTTGCCGTCCACGTGGCCGCATCTCCACCCTTCATTCATTTTAACTTCTCTATAAGTATATTTCAATTGTATTTCTCCCCCTTTTCACTTTTACTGTAAGTCTTTTCCGCTCTTCTCTTCCCTTCAAAATTTTCGTTGCTGATCAGTGGTGAGGGCTTTTCCGCTTCTTCTCCCGCCTTGTAAGTGTTTTCTTCTCCATATTTCTTCGATTTGCTTGCCTGTAATTCAACTTTGTGTAAGACAATTCGATACTAATCTTGCTCCAACTGTTCATATGCCGTTATTTGCATAACTATTTTACTATCCATATTACTGTACTTGTGTGGGATTTGGGACTGTAGTGATTGTTTCGATTTTGAGTTGTTTGAGGCTTTTGGGTTTTGAAGTTTCTGGTTTCATGTATGGAGGTTTTTTCTTGTTTTGTGTGTGTATATGTATGTATCTGTTTGCGTAGATGTTTTATTTTGATTTCAGGTTTTGTGTGGGTGTTTCTGATATTTTTGTTTTTGTCTCTTGGTTCGGGGTCGGGTGTCGTGTTGTTGGTGGGCATCTGGGGTAGTGTAGCATTTTATGGTGTATAGAAAACAATTGGTTAACCGTCCCCGATCTTCGTTTATACTTTCCAGCTCTTCCTCGGACCTAGACCCCTCTACCGAGTCCGGACCTTGTTCTTCTTCTTCCTCTACAATGACCAAAAGAACTAGGAAACCCCCAAAGACCACTTTAGACGAGCTCCCTACCCTGCGACTCCCCTATGGGGAGACCCTTAGTACGTTTGAGGGTCATTGGAAAGATGTCCAATTTTTCTTCGTCGAGAAAGATATTTCCGTTCCAGACGAGTATTATTACAGAAATTTATCTGAAGTGTTCAAAATGTCTCCTAGGGGTCCTGTCTTTTAAGACAACTGTTCTATGGATGCGGAATTATCACACCTCCCCGGAACCAGCACCCCCATGGCACCTTTGCTGGACATTGCCAATACCGACAAACTAGATGAGTGTTTTAGGTCTTGCTTTCATCTAGATGATAAAGTTGTTTGGAGGTGGCCCGAAGCCCACGTACGGATATATCATAGGCCCGGGGATGGATTAGTGGGAGTCTCTCTGGAACACCTTAGATCCGGGTACAACCCCCGCTGTCACCAATTTATTAAGTGTCTCTGTAAATTTCAATATGACATCCCCTTATTCCAACTCACTCTGAACGCCGTCAAGTGGATCATGTGGTTCTTTGGTTGTTGTAGTGTCAAAGGATTCCTTCCCACCTTTAGGCTTTTCCATTATATTTTTACTTTGGTCAAGTCCACTTTAGTTCCCTTGTATGAGCTCCGGTTCAATTATCACAAGTGTGGCTTTAAGAAGGGAGGGGTGATGCCTATGACCATGATGTCCTCCCTCAAGGGTTGGCATGAGGAGTGGGCCTTTTTGCAGTTCGAAGATATCGATTACATGCCTCTATTCCGGGTTGAGGCCTTCCGTGATTTCCAGGAGTATGAGTTAGAAGGCAATGCCCAGACTAAGGTTCATGACTTCTGTAGGGCTTTAGGAGTTTCAACCACCCGGCATTCCTTCATGGATCATGAAATATTACATTCTTTTGGATGTAAGTAGTATGTAATCATTTATACCTTGAGTTTTTATTTCACTTTGTCGATTATTCTGACTTCTTTGTGCTCCTTTTTCCTTTCAGGTTTACCTCGGTATAGCCCTTACCATAAAGAGAGAATGAAGGCTTTGGATGCTGAAACGGCGTGCCTGGCCACGGCTATGCAGGGGATAGGGGGCATCCACAAGGTGAATCAGCGTTCGAAGAAAGGTGGGAAAAAGAAAGGAACCGTTGGCGAAGGGGAAGGTTCCAAGACAGATGCGAGTGCTGAGCAAACTTCTGAGTCCGGAGCCCTCCCGGGCGGTAAACCTGTCAGCCTCGAACTTGAGGATGACTTGTCCCCGGGGTTCTAAAGAAAGTCGAAAAGGGTCCGAGTGGGAGACGCTGTCGTGGATCTCACCGGGGGTAATCCGTCTGGTATTCTTGCTCCGGGCTCCATTCCTTCTGTGCCTGAGGTTGCTACGACTTGGGGTACCCTCTCCAGTCCCGGTCAGCCGATCCGTCAAGGGAAGGAGCCCTTGATTGAGGTTGAAAAGTGCAGCCAATTTATTGCAGATCTGCCCAGCAAGGAAGAGTGGGCTCGCTATCAATCTTTAGGGTTTAACCCTTTGTTCAAGGAAATGATGGCCACCTGGCTGAAGGTAAATTTTCTTGCCCTTTTAGGTCTTATCTTTGTTTGAAGTATCATTCCTTTCTGACTTACTTGTCTTATCCTTCCAGATGGGTTCTGAGATGGCTGGGGTGTTTGCTGTGGGCAATAAAGAGTTGGAGACTGTTGAAGCGGCCCGGGCTGTTGTGTCTGCTTCGAAGAAAAAAGACATGCAAATCTTTGACTTGGACCATGCCAACTCCAAATTGAAGAAGAGTGTTGAGGAGTTGCAGTCGAGGGCTATAGAGTCTGAAGGGAAGTTCGTAGCTATTCAGAAAAAAGCTGATATGCTGAAGCCCGGGCCAAAACCGCCGAGAAGGAACTCGAAGCGCTCCGGGCAAAGATTGCAGGCTACAAAGAACCAGCCGTCATCCTTGATGAGTTCCGTCACTCTCAGGAGTATTACATAGAGTTGGGTAAGAAGGCTTCCTCTAAAATTTGCCGTGCCTGGGTCGTTGCTCACAAGTTGTTGAAAAGGAACCCATCAGCTAGCTGGGACGAGTTCCAACCTCTCTTTATTGACGCGGAACAGCACTTCATTGCCGCCGGAGAAGATCAAGAGCTTTACTACTCCAGGGACGAATCTGGTTCGGACGACGATGAAGAGGAAGAGGACGTTCAGGATTCCTCTCCTAGTAAAGACATTGTCAATCAGGCCCCTCCTGCCGAAGACCCTCCTACAACCTAGTTACTTAGCCCCCTTCTTTCATCTTAATGTCCTTGTTGTATTCCTGAAATTTAACTTTTGGATTGGTTTGTGGTCGAATTTGTCCGGGGATGTTTCGAATCATATGGTTGGTTTGGTCCCTTGTAGAATTCTAGCTTTTCTATAATGTATATTTTTAAACTTTTATTTATCCCTATTGCTTTGTGTTTCTACTTCGGCTTTCATAAATCTGAATGTATAGTTTATGCCCCCAGTTCGGACTATTTTCGTAAGAAGTAGACCAGGCTGTTGTCTTCGGCTCAACATTTTCTCTCGAGTGACTTAGAGAAATTTTCTAAAACTTGTCCCCCCAAACCGGATTCGATACAAAGGAATTGAGCCCGGATTGGTGTTAAGGCTTCACGCCTTTTCTCTTAAGTTCAACATTTAAGAACGTTGAGTAACCTAGAGAAATTTTGTGATGTTTGCCTCCCTGTCCGGATTTATTCAAAAGGATGGGATCCGGACGGTGGTGGTGATAGATGCCGTTCACTTAGTTTTCTGTGTTTGTCTTGTTTTTTGTCGCATTTAGCCAAAAACCTCGTGACAGAATTATGATTTTCACGGTCAAACCCCTTGGTCTTTGAGTTGTCAATCAGCATTGATTTTTCACCAGTTTCCCCTGCATTGATAACCGTAAAGTTTTAACCTCTTTCCTACTCCCTCTCTATAAATACCAGCAGTTTCGCCAGTCTTTTTCATTCATCACTAAAAAATCTTTCGTCTTTCTTTCTTTTCTCTGTCTTTTCTGCCATGGATCCAAAAACTCTTGTTTACGACGACGAGAATAACAAAATCATTGTGGACGGCATGGTGTTTGATGGTCCCACAAACATGGCCGAGATCGATGCCGTCCTTCAGAGGATCTCCGATGCTCTTGCCCTGCGTAGGATGGTTATAGATGAAGCTAGGAAGAGGCGTGGTGGGCTAGGCAACGGCGAGGAGGGTGCTGGTGGCTCAGGCACTGCAGCCGTTTAAATACAATTACTTTATGTTTTTGTATTTCCATAAAAGTTGTATCTCCCCCTCTGCTTAATAAAAATGGCTTGGAAAACAGCCATAAACATTTATTTTTGTTTCTTTCGTATCCGTTTTGAGTTTGTTGCATCTTTGTGTTCGGTTTTACTTCTTTGACGTCGAATGATTTCGATAGTATAACGGTAGTTTTTTCTGATTTTGTATCTCGTTTGCCTCTAGCTCGGGATCTGTAGTAGTAAATTGTCCGAGCTAGAGTGGCTTTTTAGCTAAGTCCCAAGTTCATATATTTTGGATTACTTAGAGAAATAATTTTTATCATGTTTGCCCCCAGTCCGGATCGTTTCCGTAAGAACGAATCCGGGGTAGAGTGGTTGTTTTTAGCTAAGTCTAAAGCTTGGCATCTTTGAGTTACTTAGAAAAATTTCTTTTTTTGCATCCAGTCCGGTTCATTTCGTAGGAATGGATCCGGACTAGAGTATCTGTTTTTAGCTAAGTCCAAAGCTTGACAGCATTGAGTTAGAAAATTTTTCATTTTCGCCCCCAGTCCGGATCATTTTTGTAGGATTGGATCAGGACTAGAGTAGTTGTTTTTAGCTAAGTCCAAAGCTTGACAGCTTTGAGTTACTTAGAAAAAAAATTTCATTTTCGCCCCCAGTCCGGATCGTTTTCGTATGAATGGATCCGGACTAGAGTATCTGTTTTTAGCTAAGTCCAAAGCTTTATAACTTTGAGTTACTTAGAAAATTTTTCGTTTTCGCCCCCAGCCCGGATCGTTTTCGTAGGAATGGATCCGGACTAAAGTAGTTGTTTGCATATTGCTTTTGCCCTGGTTCCAATTTTGCCTATGGCTCCGGACCAGGGACTTGTGTTGAGTGATACAATGAATTTACAACGAAATATAAATAGTACAAGGCAAGGCCCACTTTCATTAATCATAATTTTCAAACTACAAATAACTTATTCTTGCTTCAATACAGAGATTAATCTATCTGTTGAAGATTTTTTTGGGCTCAGAAGTAGCTCCTTAATTGATTCTTCGGGCCTTGACCTTCTCTTTACTTGTAGAACTTCCGGAGTCGGAGGCCGTGCCAAGTGTTGGGGGACCTCGGACTCATCCATATTGACCAATTTATATGTTCCCGCACGAAGCACTTCTTTGATTTTATAGGGACCCTCTCATTTGGGCATGAGCTTTCCGGTGTTGGTTGGGTCCGAAGCCTCGGTATCTTGCAGGACTAGATCTCCAACTTGAAAGTTTTTGACTCTGGCCTTCTTTCCAAAGTACTCCCTTGTTTTTTCCATTCTTGCAACTGCTTCGTCCCTGACTTCATCGATCAAATCGAGATTGACGCGGAGGCCTTCCTCATTCGCAATTTCTTCGAAGTTAATAGCCCTGTGAGAGGGCGAACCCACTTTTATCGGGAGCATTGCTTCGGTCCCATAAGCCAGCTTGAACGGTGTTTCTCCAGTACTTGTTCGGGGACTAGTCCTGTATGCCCAGAGCACGTTTGGGAGCTCCTCGGGCCATTTGTTTTTGCACTCCTTCAGCCTCTTTTCTATCCCCCTTAGCAAAATTCGGTTTGTTACTTCCACTTGTCCATTACCTTGGGGGTATGCCACTGATGACATCTTATGTTTGATGCCCCTCTCCTTCAAGTAGTTCTCGAAGTCTGAACCTAAAAATTGAGGTCCATTATTCGAGACCAGGATTTGAGGAAGCCCAATCCTCATTAATATGTTATCCATGAACTGGATGTAGTCTTATTGATTTATAGTTCTCATGGCTTTGGCTTCTACCCATTTAGTCATGTAATCGATTGCCACCAATAAGTACCTGAGATCACCCTTGGCCCGAGGAAATGGACCAACGATGTCTATCCCCCAAACAGCAAAGGGCACTGGAGACAGGACTGAAGAGGGTATAACTGGACTCTGTCTTTGCACATTGCTGAACAACTGACAATTCTTACATTTTCTGACAAACTCCACTGCATCATTGTGAATTTTTGGCCAGTAATATCCTTGCCTTATTATTTTGTAAGCCATAGCCTTTGCAGATAAATGATCTCCATAAATCCCTCATGAACCTCTTGCAGGCAGTATTCGGCTTCGGCTGGTCCAATACATTTCAGGACCGGACTGGAAAATGTTCTGCGATAGAGTTGTCCTTCTTCCAGGAAAAACTTAGCAACTTTGGCCTTGATTCTCTGAGCTTTATTCTTGTCTTCGGTCAATTCCCCCTTATCCAAATATGAAATCAAAGGGGTCATTCAGTTAGGTTGATCATCTATTTCCATCACTTCATCGCTTTCGATGGTGGGTTTCTCAATCTCTTCAAAGTAAACTGAGTTATCCAGTTCAGCAGCATTCTGGACTAGCTTTGACAATGCATCGGCTTCTGCATTTTCTTCTCTATTAATCTGAATCATTTCAAACCTTGGGATCGTAGTCAAGTAACTTTTAACCAGAGCTTGGTACTGTGCTAGCCTTGGATCCTTGGCAATATATTCCCATTTTGTCTGCTTCACGACGATCTGGGAATCACTGCAGACGTTCAGGCTCTGGACTTTCAAGGATCTGGCCAATTGGAGCCCGACCAAAAGCACCTCATACTCTGCTTGGTTGTTTGTTGCTAGGAATTTGTAGGTTATAGCTTGCTGTATCTAAAAACCATGGGGACTTCTCAGGACTAACCCTGCTCCGGATCTTTCGCTTGTCGAGGATCCGTCAACGTACAAGGACCAAGCCTCCGGATCTGAGTCATCTTCTTTCCCCGAATCCATGACCATGGGACCAGCTCGGAGTTTGGGAAAGGAACATTCCGCAATAAAATCGGCTAATACTTGAGCTTTGATTGCTGTCCGAGGTACGAACGTGAGTTGGAATTGACTTAGCTCCACAGCCCAATTGACGAGTCTACCGGACACATCTGGTTTATGAATTATCCTTCTCAGTGGCTGGTCGTTTATGACTTTGATTTCTCTCCCTTGGAAATAATGCCTTAGCTTTCTTGAAGCTGTCACTAGGGCAAATGCAAATTTTTCCAAATCTGGGTACCTGGTCTCCGCATCTTTCAGCACTTGGCTGACGTAATAAACTGGTTTCTGTTGTCCTTCATGCTCCCTGATCAAGGCTGCCCCCACAGCTAGTGATCCTGCGGCTAGGTAAAGTGATAATGCTTCCCCAGGTTCAGCTTTTGATAGAATTGGTGGCGATGACAGGAATTCCTTTATAGAATCGAAGGCTTTCTAGCAGTCCGGACTCCAGTTAATCTCTCTTTTATTTTTCGCCCCCTTAAGCAGCTCGAAGAATGGTAAGCACCGTTCGACCAGCTTTGGAATGAATCGCCTCAAGGTCGCTAGAGAGCCTGCGAGCTTCTGAATTTCTTTCTGAGTCCGGGGCGGCTCCATTTCCATTATTGCCTTAATATTTTCCGGATTAACTTTGATTCCCCTCTAACTGATCATGAATCCCAAAAATTTTCCAGCTCCCACCCCAAAGGTGCACTTCTCCGGGTTCAATTTCATCTCGTGCTTCCTTAAATTCTCGAAACATTCCTGCAAGTCTGGAACATGTTCCTCAACTGTTTTTAACTTAGCTATCATATCATCTACATAAGACTCCAAGTTTCTACCCAACTGATCTTTAAACACCTCCACCATTGCCCTTTGGTAGGTTGATCTGGCATTCATTAATCCGAATGGCATATACTTGTATGCGTAAACGGCTCCGTGAGTTATGAAGGCAGTTTTGGCTACATCAGTCGGATTCATCTTGATTTGGTTGTAGCCGGAGAATGCGTCCATGAAACTGAACATCACATGTCCCGCAGTGGCATCGATGAGCTGATCTATGCTGGGAAGATGATATGGGTCTTTAGGGCATGCAGCATTCAGATCAGTATAGTCGACACACATTCTCCATTTGCCGTTGGGTTTCTTGACCAGGACCACATTGGCCAGCCAGTCCGGATACTTTATTTCGCAAATTATTCCCACTTTGAGGAGCTTTTCAACTTCTTTGTCAATTGCCTTCTGTCGGTCCGGAGCAAAGTTCCTCCTTTTCTGCTTTACCGGCTTCTTGTTAGGATTAACATCTAGGCTGTGCACTGCTACAGACTCATTGAGTCCAGGCATGTCTTCCGGACTCCAGGCAAAGACATCCGCATAATTTCTTAGGAGTCGCACAAGATTTTTTCTGAATGTTGGATCCAGTTCGGATCCTATCTTTATCTTTCGAGTCGGATTACCTTCTTCCAACTCGACCATTTCGGTCTCGACCACAGGTCTGACCTTTCCCAGATCTTTCTTTGAGACAAATTGCTACACCCGGGCCTGAGTATTTGTTTCCAGGTAATCTCTGGCCTTGGCGATCAATTCTTCTTTAGTCTGAGCTTTAATACTTTCAATGTTTTGGACTTTATGTCTGGGCTCCTTTTTGAAGTAAGATCTATGCTTCTTTCGGCTTAAGTTCTTGTGGTACAAAGTCGCTTTTCGTTTGTTCTCCGGATCGGTTTCAGCCATGATCAACGCTTGACCATAACAACGACCAGCGGTTTCGGAGTCTCTTTTGACTTCCCCGACCCCTGATGGAGTGGGAAATTTAAACTTTAGATGGGGTGTTGAGGTTACTGCCCGAAGCTTGGTTAGCGTCGGGCGGCCGAGGATCATATTGTAAGAAGATGGAGTATTGATGACATAGAATTTTATCATATGGGCAACTTGCTTCGGGAAGGTTCCAAACTGAACAGGTAGGTACAATGTCCCTTGAATTGGGACTAAGTTGTTCCCGAATCTGAAGAGTGGGTCTTCTCTGCATTCATTCATTCTTACACTGCCCAATTGCATTCTGTCGAATGTATGTTTGAAGATGATGTTGGCTGAAGATCCGTTATCAACCAGGATTCTCTTGACTTTGTTTTCAGCAACATCTAGGCTAACCACCAAGGCTTCATTATGATCGGGATTAACTCCTTCAAAGTCGGCATTGCTGAAAGTTATTATTTGTTCGGGAAAGGTCTGGATCATCATTACTTCATCTCCTGAGTCCGGACTAGGGGAGGTGAATTGGATCCCCCCATTACCACGTTGACCATATGCTTCTTTCCCGCTTATTTCTCCGTTGTTTTCCGAGCAATGTACTGCCCCATCTTCCCTTTTTTGATTTGATCCTCGATGAAGTACTTGAGAGACAAACAATTTTCCGTCGTATGACCATGGGTTCCATGATAGTCACATTGCTTGTGTGTAGGACGCTTCTCCGGGGCAGTGATCATCGGCTTGGGTGGGTAAAAGTATGGTTTGTCCCGTACTTCTTTCAGGATATCAGCCCGGGTGCGACTGAGTGGAGTCCACTCAGGCTCCGGCTTCGGGTCAGCTTTAGGCGGTTTAGCAGACTTGGAGTCCGGATTAACGGTCACTACAGCAGGTTCAGAGATTCTTTCGAAGACTGATGGTTGAGATTTCTGGATATAGTTGGTTTGCCTATTAGGCTTAAACCTCTTGTCAGGTTGATAACCACCCCGAGATCGATCATCGTGGGTAGTTCGGTATGATGAATTTCCTTGACGGGTCATTCTCATTGCTTGCAGAACATCACTTTCTTTGATAAATCGCGCTGCCATGGAGTATGCTGCAGCCAGGCTTTCCGGTTCTTTGTTGATCAACTCATAGACATATCTTTCATTTTGATCCGGGTCCAGATTTCTCCGGAAGATGCTAAGAGCTTCACGCTCATCCAAGCGCGAAACTTTGTTTATTGATTCCTGGAATCGCTTCATATAGTCTGCGAGAGATTCATTGTCATTTTGACGAATAGTCTCCAGGTGGCACATGTGTAACTCATGAGTCCGGTTCGCTCTGAATCTCTTTAGAAGAGATTCTCGGAATTCTTTCCAGGAGTGAATGCTTCGGGAAGGGATTCGGCTGAACCATCTCTGAGCCCCTCCTTTTAAGGTAGATGCAAAGAACCTGCATTTGGTGATGTCATTATAGTAGTAAATAAGGGCGATCTGCTCGAAGTAATTCACATGTTCCTCGGGGTCTCCTAACCCATCGAAGGAATCGAAGTTGTAGTGCTTCAGGCTTTTTTGTCTAGGGATGGCTTCCAGAGATCGGCTGAACGGGGTTAGAGTTCCTTCAATCTCAAGTCCAGAGTCATGACCTACTTTCTTCTGTAGCTCATGAATCATTTGCATCAAGTTGTCCTCGGGCTCATCTTCGTCCGAGATAACCTCCGGACTGACTTCTCTCAGAATTCTTTTAGATTCGGACCTCCTTTATACTCGGTCCTCTTCTTCCTGTATCCTCTTCTGGATTTTGAGTTCAAGTTTGGCTTCTTCCTCCTGTCTGATCTTCTCCTTGAGTTCGGCTAGCTTTCTGAGTTTCTCAACTTCGTGATTTTTGCTTTGAGCTTTGTTGGCTGCTTGTTTTTCTTTGCTTTTATCACCAATCCGGTCAACGACAGATCTCCTAGATGGTGGGAGTGTTGAGAACCCTGGGAGTTTTCAGCCTGCTCTGGTTCGGGAGCTGGCGGTGCTCGGGCTGCTCGGTATGCCCGGATTGCGTCCGCCAGCTCCTCACGGGTAAGATCATGCAGGTGCATTCCAGCTAGAGGCACATCAATATACTTGTACTGGTTGACCTCGATGTCAATTCGGGCATCGCCTGGTGCAATCCCTGCCATTTCCACGACTGGAGGTACTTCAGCCAGCACCAAGGGTAGGTCCGGGGGCGGGTTAAGATCTTGTGCTCGGGTGTTGGTTCTTTGAGTAGACTTGCTTCCTCTTACCATGATTCAAAATTTCAAAGCAAGATAGCTCACAAAATATTGATTATAACAGATCTAAGATGAGCTCAAGGTAGAACAACCTAAGTACGGACTCAATATTCAAATAAAAACGCAAGGTGGTGAATACAAGTAAATAGCAGGCGATTATGAGCACAGATCTAGATTCTGGTTAAGCTTAAAAGCTAAAAATCGTAACTTTATCACAGATCCGGGCTAGAAAGCTAACTAACGCTAAGTACGTGCACATATGGCTAAGAGATGTGTAAAGGTGGCATTTTTAGTAGTGGTTTCACAATGGTTTTGTAGATCTTACAGCTTGATTTCGGACTCTTTTTAAAGAGTTTGTTGATGTCGACGAGTCCTGTGGCACCGAGACCAAAGGACAGAGCCACCCCCTCCTTCTAGCACCAATGATAACTCTATATTCCGATCCAATGCCTCCTCCACCGTCCCACGCCTGGAATGCGGTGTAGCTGGTGGTTGAGACTCTGCAAAACAATGCCGAGAGGTGGGTTTGAACCCGCGACACCTCCGGCGTGAGAATAAGCAACGGTGTTGGAGGAGAAAGATAAGAACAAGAGTATCTAATTATGAAGGGTGTGTGTATATAAGTGTGTGTAAAAGAGAATCTAACCCTCAAACCTTCTTTTCTGCGTCTATTTATAGGCCCATGATTAGGGTTTAGGGGTTGGTACCTTTAATCATGAGCATTCAATCCTAGGTAGGTGGGACACTTGGGACGCATAGATGCACGACACCTGTCCAGGAGAATAATTGTGGGAAAGTGTGTCAGGCACCTTTTTGAGCGTGACATCCTCATTCTTGGGTTGTGCCAATTATTGGTAATCATTAGCTGTCGTTTTTAGTTGGGACCCTTTGATGGTGACGGGAGCCATGAGACGCCACGTGCCCTATTACCCCGTACTGGAGTTACTTCACGGGTCCGGACCGGTTAACGGTGCCATAGTCCCGGACTCGGTAACTATCGTAGGCCCGGATGGCAATTCAGGCTGCTCGTAGAGAGTATCCTATCAGGTACAACTTGTACAATTAAGATAAAGAGTAAAGTGTACTTTGTGTACCTAAAGTTTGGCCTAGACACCACTTGCAATATCGAATTTTAAAATCGAGCATCTGCAATACTGTACAAACAATTTACTTACACGTTGTGTACTGCCGTCAGCCTGGCACTAACTCCGTTAGTTTCACAGGGGTAAAAATGTATTTTCCCTTCCATTTCTATAAATTAAATAGAAAATAAAATTTTCTCTCCTGTTCTTGAAGATCAAGCACGATTTTGAAGGTGTTATCGATGTCCTATTTTGGAGTTCAAGTAGTCGAATCGAAGCTCTCAACATCCTCTTGTATAGTCCATCATCAAATTTTGCAGTATGGTAAAATTTCTAATTGTTATGAATAATTTTTGAAATCTGGAAAATTAGGGTTTATGCTAAAAATTGGGGTTTTCATTTAATGATTGTTCAGTCAATTTGATGGTTTTAACAGCTTTATATGATGGCAAGGAGTCTAATTTTATGGTCAATTTCATAGTTTTATTTCAGATTTGATCAATTCGTGATTTAGGGTTCTTGAACCAGAAATTGGGGTTTTTTTATTTGGGCTTGATTTTAAGCTATTAACCAGTGGATTTGGTGTCCGTTTTTGGGAGTTGCGATGTTGGCATGTCCCGTAATCCAGTCTCGTACCAATCTTCATCATCATCTTTCCAAGCAGTAATCTTTTTAAGCAAAACATTCTTCATGAGAAAACAAAATTGAATATATGGAAATATAACGCAAAAGCAGAATTATCAACCGAGGTCTTCACAGAAATTCATAGGGTGTTCTTTTGCCGTATTCACTCAACTCAATTAATGCAGGAAGCAAATTATAATCAATTGATTTCTATTAAAACGTGATCCTTAAACGAGATCATCAAGTTAAATTACATCTAAAAGCAAAACTATTATCGTTAGGGAAGATAAATTCCTCAATTTCAGAAAAGGCAGGCTTGTTGTGATTCCATAAGCAGTGTAAACATCAAGTACGAGGGAAGATAGTTTAGCAACTGAAAGGAGGGAACTTTTCATCCAACTTTTTCCACCTCGAACAAGCATCACAACGTGCCAGTTGTATCTCTTCATTTAGCAACTGAAATGGACAGGAAAATACATTTTTACCCCTGTGAAACTAACGGAGTTAGTGCCAGGTTGACGGCAGTACACAACGTGTAAGTAAACTATTTATACAGTATTGCAGATGTTCGATTTTAAAATTCGATATTGCAAGTGGTGTCTAGACAAAATTTCAGGTACACAAAGTGCACTTTACTCTAAGATAAATAAGTATAATTAATAGTATATATATGATTTTGGTAAGTATAATTGTTAACATTCTATGATTTCAAAGAATCGGTAATTTAGTATAGGGGCTGTTTGGCTGGCTTTATAAGATGGCTTATTGGACTTTAAGTCCAGTCCAGCTTATTTACAAGTGTTTGCCTACCAACTTATTTTAATGACTTATGATCTTATAAGTTCATAAGTTGAAAGTTAGAAAGTCCCAACATTCATCTTATTTCTCTTAACTTATTTCTTGATACACGTGATATATAATATTCTTCAAATCTTCAAAATCATATATCATTTGATCCGTTCATTAAAAAATTGATATTTATATATCAAATTTCTCTACTCATCGAGATCTATCCGTTGATATCCATTATTATATATTAAAAAATAATTATTTTGAAATTAATAAAAAAAAGTTAACTTATAAGTTCTGATTTACCAAACACTCTACTGATTTATAAGTTCAGATTTACCAAACACTTTATTGACTTATAATTTCTGATTTACTTATCACTTATAATCAACTTATGGACTTAAAGTCATAAGTTACTTTTTTTAAGATAAGCCAAACGGACACATAGTATCGAATTTCTAAATGTGTGAAGTTTTAGATTCAAGTCCCTTTTATTGTCCAATATTTTTATTTAATAAAATATTAGAATTATATATTATAATGTTATTATGGATACAAAAAGAGACGAGATACTCACTTAATATTGAAAATCATATCGAACCAGACATTACGATCAAAAAGGCACGAACACAGAATAACTTAGTGATCCATTTTTTAACGCAAATAATAATCTTTAAAATGAGAGGATGTTAAGATAAAAATATGATAGTGATAAACAAAACTCCTAACACCTTAAAATTTTGGGAGAAAGCAGGACTATTAACTTTAAAAATCATCAAATTCTATTAATTAAAGTTTAAGATTCATTTAATTTTGTCTCCCTTTCAAAATCGAGAAAAATGACATATACTATGTTCTTTTTGAATAACTAAATTTATATAAACAAATTTTAGAATAAACAAGAATCGAAGTCAAAAAATGATAAAAAATAATCATTTCTTGAATTATTTTATCGATACTATGTTTTAAGACTAAAATGTAAATATTAATAATTTAATAAGCTAGTTTAAATATTTAATAAAATAATAATGAAATATTAAAAATAAATACTAATTATATAGTTGATCTTTGCATTATATGAGAATAGAGTAGAGCTGTAAATGAATTGAGCTGAGTTTGACTCAACTCATAATCGACTCGATAAAAACTGACTCGACTCGATTCGGGGAACTCGAGTTCAATCACCGAAATTTGTTCGATAAACTTGTAGAATCAAGCCGAGTTTTTTGGTTGTCTAACTCAACTTGACTCGATACTCGGTAAGCGATACAATAAAAATAAAAAAAAATGTTTTCATTGTTTTAGTTTTACTTTCTATTATTTTAACAATACAATAATATTTTGTATTATAGCCTATAAATACATTGTGTCCGTTTTGTTCTAATATAACAGAAATTCTCTTTTATTTTTTTTGTTTGACATAAATAAAGCACCTTTATTTTTTTTTTTTGCGAATTTTTATTCTTATTGCATTTATGTCTTGTGTTCTTTTCTACTACTATTGCCAATAATTATAATTTATAATTTACAAGTGATTCTTCAAATCAAAAATTAAAAATAAGTTAACTTTTTTTTCCAAAAAACTTGAACTAGACTCGAGCTCGGGATCGTCTCGATAAGCTCGTTATTGACTCAACTCGTCTTGGGTTATAATGAACTCAAGTTCAGGATCGACTCGATAAACTCGTTATCGATCCAACTCAGCTAGATTATAATAAATTCAAGCTCGACAAGAAAAAAAAACTCGTTAAAATAATTGAGTTCAAACTCTATTCGATACAAAATAACTTGAATCTAACTCGATTCGATAAAAACCTGATTTAACTCGGTTCACTAGATTGTTTAAGAGTTGAGAAAGTATAATTACCTTTTGTTGGTGGCTTGTTCGGCCGGCCATATAAATTTCACCACAAAGAGGAGGCAAAAGGGAGGTTGAGTTTGATTCACTCTTGTTATCCTTTAATTATTTAATGCATTTTTAAATTAAGGGAAATGCTAACTATAGCACTAAGGACTATGATTAAACATTAAATATTCTCTTATTTTCAACATTTATTCTTAGTTATTTAATTAATTTTTGGTTTTTCAATGCTTTTTTACCTCATTATTTAATTTCCCAAGTAATAATAATGGACCCTCCTGCATTCACATTATTTTCCACTAAGAGCATCTCCAATGGTATTGCCTAAGTCCATTGGTTAAATTTCAAAAAAATAATAGTTGGCTAAAATTTACTGAACCTGTAGAGTGTTTTACTCCAATGGGGATCAGCTATAATGATTGGTTATATTACAAAAAAGGTATGATTATTATTATTAATACAGTAATTTTTTTGGTCAATTATGGGAAGAAAATGGGCGGGAAATGACATGGCATTTGCTACAGATCCCTAGTGGTTCAACAAATATGATCAATATTAAAAAAATATAAAGGATTGGCTAAATTTTTAGACAAGGGGAATGACCCATTGGAGTGATGAACTTTTAACATGTTATGTATAATTTTCAAATTTGGTAAGTTATTTAAAATTTTAGCTAAGAGTTTTATTGCATTGGAGATGCTCTAATAAAAACATCCCAAATTGCTAAAAAATTATATTGATATTTGTGCAAAATTGATGTATTAAGTGCAAAATTAACATATTAAATATATTTATCCACTTACATTAATGCTAAACCATATTCCTACCATAGCCCGTAGGGTATGTTTAGCATTACCCTTAAATTAAATACTCCCTCCGTCCCAACCAAATGTTTACATTTGGTTGGGCACGGAGACCAAGGAAAAATATAAAGAAGGAGGAGAGAAGTAGGAAAAATGAGTAAAGTGGTGGGACCCATCACTATATAATGTATAAAATGAGTTAGTGGAGAAAATTAGTGGATGTAGTTGATTTTTATATTATAAAACTTTACTATTTTAGGAAAGTTTAGAAATATAAAGAATTGGATGGGACGTCCCAAAAAGGAAAGTGTAAACAAATGGATGGGACAAATGGAGTACTTTGTAGTATTTATTTTTATCATTCTTGTTCTTTATCCCCCTCTTACTTGCTCATTGCCTGATCATACAATTGAGTACCACAACATTTTATCACAATCAATGAATTATTGACTGCTGAGTCAAAGTAGGTCCCACTCACTTTTCACTATACTCATACCATTATTCATTGTAACATTCCTTCCTTTACAATAAACCTCTATAAACAAATACTCCGTATTCACACCCAGTCAAAAAATAGACGTGTTAATTATATTAAACATTGCATTAAAATATTGTCCATGTAAAGTATATTAGAGATTGATGGAAATTTATGTATATACATTGAAAAAGTATAAGAAAAGTCAAAAGGAAATACATAAAAGAAAATTCTTTTTTAATGAGTGTACAATATACTTACACATCTTACATCTATATTATATTATCAGATTAGGAATTTGAGATACATCAAAGGTATACTGAAATGCTATGTAAAATAATTTAATTATATAAAAAATTGTATATATCAAAATACGATTTAAAAAGATTGTACATATTAAAATACATAAATTTGGTCATTATCTTAGGAAAATTTATGTGAAATGTATTTAAGGTTCCTTTTTCTCTTATATTATGCGTAGTATATATTAGTTAGTACAAAAACGGTAATTTCTTACCATTTTTATTTAAATGCTAAAAAGAAACTTTTACTTTCTCCTAAAAAATTTTAGTTTTATAAATATGAAAATGGTTTTATCTTTTATTATAATTAAAACAGTTTTTACTACTCCCTCCGTCCCGTTGAGTTCTTAACGTTTGCTTTTTGCACGGAAACCAAGATAATGAGTGTAATATTATTAAAATAAATGAAGTAGTGGGTGTAATAGTGATTTTATTGTTAAAATAAGTTAAGTAGTGGGTGTAATAGTGTAAAGTATTGTTAAAATAAGTGAAGTAGTGGGTGTAATAGTGTTAAAACTTACTATTTTAGGAAATGTTAAGAATCTATTGGGACGTCCCAAAATAGAAAGTGTTAAGAATCAAAAGGGACGGAGGGAGTAATTACATTTGAATTACAAAAAAATGATGTACTCCGTAACAATTATTTATTAGAGATCGAAATCATGCATATACGGTAGGCATATGAGATCGAAATCACTCAGAGTGATAGTGGTCCCATTGGAGTCACATAAACAGTGAGTCAGTTCGCACACAAAACAATACGACTGTTCTACCCTCTCCCTCCTTCATAGCCCCCAATCTCTCTCTCTCTCTCATTTAAACACACATAAATCTCTCTCATTTATAATTATACACACATCTCTCTCTCTCTCTCTCCACCTATGGGCTGTACAAGCTCAAAACTCGACGACCTACCGGCGGTAGCGCTGTGCCGCGACCGCTGCAACTTCCTCAACGACGCAATCCACCACCGTTTCGCACTTGCCGACGCTCATCTCGCTTACTTCACCTCTCTCAAATCAATCGGCGTCTCTCTCCACCGCTTCTTCCACCTCCGCTTCACCTCCTCGCCGGCGCCGCCGATTCTACCTCTTCCGACTCACCGGAAACTCGATCCATCACCTCCAGCTTCGCCAATTCATCACATTCACTCTCACTCTAACTCAATTGGCTCACATCTACAGTTCAATTCTTCAGACGACGACGTTTCCGACTCGGAGCATCTTCATCTCCACTCGGAGTCCGATTCGCCTATTCACAATCACAATCATAGTCATATCAATCATAATAATGATGGTTTGTACGGTCATTTGAATTATATAGATCATGAAACCCTAGCTCAATACAATAATAACGATACCAGTCATTTTATGAATATGAATTATATGCGTCGTAATACGACGCCGTCTGTGTTGTATGAGCAACGCCCACCTGTATCGGAAACGGTTAAGTTTGGGGATTTTTCGACTTCTACTAGTTCTGCTGCTTATAATCCTTATATGTATAGTAATAATAATAGTAATAATCAGGTTGCTAGTACTAGTTATGGTAATTATAGTAATTATGGCGGTTTTTTTGGTTCGTTGCCGCCGGAAAATGTGATTCCGGCGGCAAATGTGGCTTCGACATCCAAGCCGCCGCCATCACCTCCGCGAGGCGGTTCTCCTTGGGATTTTTTGAATCCGTTTGAGACTTTACAGGATTATTATCCTCCTCCGCATACTCCGAGTATGAATTCCAAGGAGTTGAGGGAGGAAGAAGGGATACCGGATTTGGAGGATGAGGATGAGGTGTTGAAGGAAGTACAAGGGAATCAGAAATTTGTCGATGAAGGTGGAGGTAGTCGAGTTGGTAGAGGTGAGTATATGAAGGCGACTATGGAGGATGTGGTAGAAGGGAAAGGGAAGGAAAGTAGTCGTGATTCGGAAGTGCATTATCGGAGTAGTAGACCGAGGGAGTCGGTGGATGAGGATCCGGTGGAGTATGAGGTGCATATGATTGATAAGAAAGTTGTTGATAAGGATGAGGATAAGTCGGGTGGCCATCGCCCTGGATTGAAGACTTTTGATGATGATTCTGAGGTAGTGAGAGAAATTCAAGTTCAATTTGAAAGAGCTTCTGAAGTGGGGAATGAGCTTTCAAAAATGCTTGAAATTGGAAAACATCCGCACAGTCGCAAGCATGCGGCCTATCAAGGTCAGAATTACTTTGTGATTTAGTATTATAAGGTTCGTAAGAACAAATCTGGCTAATTAGATTTGTGTATACAAGTAAAAATACAAGCTTTATGTAACAGAAAAAATAAACATACAAACTTTGATTGCTAAATTGAACCTTTTTTTTTAATTATGGACCCTTGATTTTTGATTTTTCAATTTGTCTTCAGCTGTTTCGTCCAAGATGTTGAGCGTAGTTGCTCCTTCACTTTCAATTGTATCCTCCGAAGCTTCTACTTCTGAAAGTGCTCCTAGCTTAAGTTATGATGATACTGTGGGGTTGAATTCCACAAATCTTTCCTCTACTTTGCAGAAGTTGTTACTCTGGGAGAAGAAATTATACGAGGAAGTTAAGGTATAAGCCGTAGCCGTAGTATTCTTTTAAGATTTGTTTATTACTCCTATATTACACCTACAATTATTTTGTTTTTTTATTGCTGTGTTGTTATGTTTGTAACTTTGCACATGTATGTGAAGTGGTTTATATTCTTAACAAGTTATTAATTAATTTGTACTGACTACTAATATGGTTCATGGCTGGAATTAGTAGTTTATATTTTATATATGTTAATTTCTGCCACTGGTAATTATTTTAGTCCACTGAGTTTTGCTTGGTTATACCCCCACCCAGTATATTATGATGGTAGGTTGTCAGTTGTCGTCAACATCGAATATAATTGTCTAAATATATATTCTTTCTGTCAAAATTCATTGCATAGTTTATTAGAGGAAGTGATGTATTTCTCTTCTTAGGAGTGATATTTAGGCTCAGTCAGTTACTCTTTGCACTGCAAACTGTCTGCTTTTAAGCTTTGATTTTTTCCCCCATCGGAGTGCTTCATTTTCGAGTTTGAAGAATACTTTACTTTGATTCTTTGTAGCATACATCTTCTACATATTGCATGTTTCGTTGTTCCATCTGTGTTTCCGTTGTTGATAAGTTTTTGCATATTTTTTTTTCTTTCTTGTTATTATTTAGTGTCGCACTGAAGTATCAGACTTCATTTACTATTTTCTTGCTAGGTGATCTTTTGCATAATTCTTTATGCTAATTTCTTTTCATGTTCTCTTCAACAATCACTGACCTTTAAATTGCTTAAACATAATAAACATAAATAAGTTTGATTATAGTTTAATTGATACAATATTCCTACTGTATTGCATTTTTCAGTTGCCTTTTGATGTTGAAACTGCTATCTGTTAGCTTAGAAAGTATAGTAAACATTTTCAACTCCATTCTTAGGGCTAAATTCTTGCCTTATATTCTTACTTTTTGCTTAACATACTATTGTGCTTATCTGAGTTACAGATAGAAGAGAAATTGAGAGTACAACATGAGAGGAAGTCCCGAAAGCTGAAACGTCTGAGTGAAAAGGGTGCTGAGGCTCACAAAATTGAAATGACTCGAATTTTAGTCAGGACTCTTTCCACAAAAACTAGAATTGCAATTCAAGCTGTTGATAAGATTTCTGTGAAGATAAATGAATTGAGAGACAATGAACTGTGGCCACAACTAATTGGATTCATCGAAGGGTATGTAATTCTCTGACCTTTGATATGCTTTCCATGCAGTACTTATTTTGTTGCTGCTTCAGTTTATTCTACATCAAGAGATGGCCATTTGCCTTATTAAAACTAGCCTCCGTAGATTGAATTATTCTTGCTAATGCTGTGGAAATGGCTCTATTATTGCAAATTGCCTGGTCATATAAAAAACTGTTGTATCTGGAAAAGATGGATAAAGTTACCTGCTAGATGCTTTATGTGCAGATTGCTGATTAATGAAAGCCTCACAATAATTTTTTTATCTTTAAAATTGCTACATCAGCTGATCATAGTTTAGGAGCAATTTTATTTGTATGTGTGCTTTGTTTTTCATTCTTAGCACGTCGCACTGTTCGACAATCATGTCTTTCGTTATAGTTGTGATTTATATTATCTGAAATGGGAGGTTTTCTCTACCTACTCAGGTTGACCAGGCTATGGAAAGCTATGCTTGACTGCCATCAAAGTCAACGTCAAGCCATTGGAGCAGCAAGACGATTGGATGATATCGTATCCAACAGATACTCAAGTGATGCTCATCTTGAAGCCACATTGCAGCTTGAACAAGAGCTTCTTAACTGGGTTTTTAGATTTTCTTGTTGGGTTGCATCCCAGAAGGGATATGTCAGGGCATTAAATAATTGGCTTCTGAAGTGTCTACTGTATGAACCCGAAGAAACAGACGACGGGATTGCACCTTTTTCTCCTGGTAGAATGGGAGCACCACCTGTGTTTGTAATCTGCAATCAGTGGTCACAAGCACTAGATACAATATCTGAGAAGGAAGTGGTTGAGACAACGAGATACTTTGCAGCAGCTGTGCTACAGCTCTGGGAACGGGATAAGGTAGAAATGCGCCAGAGAATGACTGTGAACGGGGAGACTGACTTAAGAGTTAAAAACTTGGAGAGGGAAGACCAGAAGATACATAAGGAGATTCAGGAGTTGGATAAAAGGATCGTCCTGGTTTCTGGGGAAGCTAACAGCCTCTCAGTGGCCGGGCAGGTGGTTTATCAGAGTGAAACTAGCAGCAATGCTAGTTTTCAGTTGAGTATGCAGCGCATTTTTGAGGCAATGGAGAAGTTCACTGCTAGCTCCTTGAAGGCTTATGAGGAGTTATTGCATCGTAGTGAAGAGCTTAGGCTTTCCGGAGAGCAGGATACATTTTCTTAGGGAAGGTTATCTATTCATAGATGTGTTATCTTGGTTGAAAGTTTGATTCAAATGACAACCTGCAACGCGAATTTCTGTTGAATGGTCAGCTGGAGCTTGAGTTACTGAGGGGTTGATAAGTTGAAGTTGCTGATACTTACTGTTAGACGACTTAATGACATTCACAACATACTGGCATCAGAGCTTTACACCCTGTTTTGATTAGTTTTCAACATCACTTGGAACTTGGAAACAATCGGGAATGATATAATTTATGACGGCATTGAATTGCATCTGTAAATTCTGTTGGTTCAGTCAAGTAGGTCTACTACCTCTGGTAAAGGAGGATCTAAATACCAGGGAAGATTGGTAAAATTGTGTTTTCAATCATAAGCCACTTCAAAAGCTGCAGTAACTAGAACAATTGGGTTAATGCTATATTATTACGGCTGCAATACTTGCCTTCTGAATAAATATACAGTCAAATGAGTCCCCAAACTGATCTTCCCAAGTATACCCTGGAGGATGTCAGACAATGCATTGAGCTTCCCCATGGCATTGCAGATGACACAGCCGAGATTTGTGCTGTTTTCGCTTCCTAATTTTATATTGGAAAGGTGAAGCAGCTCCATTTGTAAAGTGGTCAAGTGCCTCTGTGGTATGATTCACAAAACCAGCAGAGGTAAGTTGTCTAGGAGGATGCTACCCAGTTTTGCATTAAGATTATTTGTTTAGCTGTTTAGTTAAGAAATTCTAGTCTATACTCAACTGATAGAACTCAAACAATTATGTCTTTGTATCTTAGGACAGTTGTCTATTGATTTTTTTCACATTCATTGCACATAAATCTGTTGTTACTAGATTACTTCAAGTGTACCCAAATTGCTTCATTATACTTTAGTTGATTACCACCCTGTTTAATTTCACGAGAAAGAAATTCCCAGAAACCGACAATGTGCATGGTTCTGTGGTTAGCTGACCAGGATCTCCTTAAATTTAATTTCCTTAAAATAAGGTTAGACTGATGAAGGTTGTTCTTAATCGTGGTGCGACCTAAACCATTCCAGGTTGGTTATATTTATTTTTAATTTTTATTGTACCAGAAGTCACTACCGAAGTAGTGTAGTGTACTAGTACTGTATGGGCCAAGCTTGCAGTAATTAAAACGAGTTTGTTGTGAACAAGCTTGAGCTGACTTGATTCGTTTTGCTTACATAAGGGGTTGTAATATGGAACAAATACTGTTATAAACGAGTTGAATTCCAAACACAAACCTGAGTAAAAGATTGCGTGAATAAGAAATGATGTCATATCTGTATACTCTTGTCCAGATTGCGTAGCCGACTTGTGTAGTAGAAAAAATTACTTGTACGTGAATGCAATGAATTTTGTGTTGACATTTGGTACATTTTATCCAAGCATTTCATCACTCTAGTCCTTTTACTAAATGGGAAACAAAATTGTGCTTGGTGTATGCACACACCTTTCCTAAGGAATGATTCATTTGTGCGATTGTGTATACATTGCGGAACCCCTGAAAGCTACCCTTGATTAAATTTAAAACTAATACTCGACCTCTGCACAAACTCACATGTCAATCCTGTGACATTTGTGATTCATCTCGTAACAGTTTCATTTTAGTACACATGTATAATCAAGGTGCCTGGAAGAGGCTGATTCATGTTGAAATCTCGTCGAGTTGTAAAAAACTTTTTTTTTTTCTTTTTCTTTTGATGCGTGTCACATCCTTAAAAATCACTAGAAATTTTTCTTTTAAGTTCCGGTTATTCGGCTAATTTTGAATACTCGGAAAAATGAAGCTCCGGTTGGGAAATAGGAAAAAAAAAACCTTGGCTAATCTTGGATGATTAGAAAAAAAAGAGACTATGTTTAAGCAGTGTTCTAAAAAGCGTTAAGTGGTTCTAAACGGTGGTAGGACCTTTAAGCGAAATTTTAAGGAAAGAATGCCCTAAATACCCAATTTTTTAGTACCCACTTACCAAATTTACCACGCGCGTGAAGCATTGTCCAGAATACCCACGGGATACGCTGTTTCCACAGGCGTATCCTAAGTACTGTAGCTCGCCAGAAATTGCTGAACTTTGCCAGAAAATGAGAGCTTTGTTTCGCCCGCGGGTTAGTCGTCTCTCTTCGATCTCTCTCTCCAGACACTTTCCAAAGGACTACAACATCATAAAATGACCGCAATCTCATGTACTTTATGTTTCCCATTTTCGTTTATCTCCTCTGGCCCCGCAGGGGCACAATGAAGCTCGTCGGAAATTTTACAGTCGATTGAATCTCCATTTTAGGCGTTTCAAATCCAGAAATTCAACTGTTATGAAATTAGTACGTGTGTGTAGAGTCGAAACCCGATTCTAATGGTATATGGTGGGTGATGGGAAAGTCGAGCATGAGAACGGACGAAGAGATCGAAATTATATACCGGAATTGTAATAACCCGGATTTTTCAAGAAATGATTATATTATTATTTCAATAATAATAATATTGTTTTCCTAAAATGAGGAGGAATTTTTTTTTTTAATTTTTTTATTATTCAATTATTTAATTATTTTCGGTTAAGTGGAGCCTGGTGCTCCTATTTAAAAATTTTATTGACTGAGTAGATACCCCGAGTCAATAGTTTATTTGTGCAAAGATTTAATTTTGGAATGTGAAATTATTCAGTAAAGATTTTATTTTAAATTATTGAATAATTTAGAGATTTTAAAACCCTTAGAAAATGATTATTTTAATTATTTGAGGATTTGCAGAAATTACTCGATTAATTTATAATATCGAGAATTTGGGATTTTACTGAAACAATAGTGTTTGTAGTATTTTTCTAAAGCCCTGTAAATTGTGATTTACGAATCACAATTATTTTTTTTTATGAATTGTTTTTATAAATTATTAATATTTGTAAAATGCATATCAATTTAGAAAATTTAGATTTAATTCTAATTCTTTCTCCAAAAGTCTTTAAAAATGTTCTAGTATTTAATTATGCTAGAAATTTAATTTTTACAAATTAGAGTTATTAATGTAAAATATTATTTAAAGTGTGTAGTAATTAAATGTATGGCTTTTGAATAGTAATGGGCCAAGCTCATTAGGGTTAAAAACATAACACAGATATATACATACGTATACACACAGAGAGCCGCACAAAAATCAGATCGGGGGGGAGGGGGAAAGAAATCAGCGGGGAGGAAGAGAGAAATGAATTGGGGGTTTAAATTATATATGTATGTAGGTATAAATCGTGTGTGTATAGATGAGTGTGTGTGTGTGTGTTAGCTGTAGAAGAAACAGCGGCGGCGGAGGGGAGATGGCGGCGCCGGCCGGAGTTGGTGCCGACGGCTGCTGGCGTGGAGGAGGAGCAGATCGGGGAGAGACGAAGGGGAGTTGTATGGCTGTGCAGTGACGCGCGCGTGAGAGGGAGAGAGAGAGAGAGAGAGAGAGAGAGAGAGAGAGAGAGAGAGAGAGAGAGAGAGGAGGGAGAGATTGTTGCGGGGAAATCGATTAATTCGGGAGGTATTATCTCGCATCTCCATATCTATTTAATTTTCGTAGTTAATTAGTTGTAAATTTTGAGTTAATTGTTTTAATTTTATTTTGTAGTTTAAATTCGGAAAGTATATAAATTATTGTGATTGTGGTAATTTAATTGTGATATAATTATGTAGTTGATGTAATTTAATTAGTTTAAATTACGAGGTTAATTATGGTGGTTTAATTAGTTTAAATGGAAAGCTTAATGTGGTAATGGGTATAATTAGACTAAAATTGTAAGATTATGATTATTGGTTGAATTTCCGATATTTAATTCGGAAGGTATGTTTGTAATTATAATTGTTGAGTTTAATTATGAGTCAGATTAAAGGTTCGGGTTAGTGATTGTTAATTGTTAAATTGCTAATTGTTAATTGTTAGGGAGTAATTATTAATTGTCGGATAATATATTTGGGTTAGTTGTCAAGTAATTGTTAAGTGCTAATTGCTAATTGTTAGTTTCCAAATTGTAATTTTTAAATTGTTAAGTGCTAAGTGCTAAGTGCTAAGTGCTAAGTGCTAATTGTTATCGTCATATGAGGTATAGTTATAAGAGTTGGCTTATCGGTAAATGTCTATGTGCTAAATGGTTTAAGTCGGGTCGTAGCAATTGTTAGAAGTCATAGTGCCAACTACGTGGTGTTGGCTTAAATGTGGATAAACTTAGTTTACTTTCCTTAAATGTTGAGGTGCCGCATGTCTGGGCGGGTACTTTTCCTTATGTGCTAGTTGCCGCATGTCTGGGCGGGTACTTTTCCTTATGTGCTAGTTGCCGCATGTCTGGGCGGGTACTTTTCTTATATGTTTACTTTTATGTTGCTGCAAGTTGAGGCAGCTTTTATTTTATCAAAAACAGGGTTATAAATTGTTTTGTTGGCATGGAGGGGCTGAGCCCATAGTCCGATAAACGAATACTACATGCCGAAATTTTCTAAAAATCCCCTGCATTTTAATTTATTTAACTTATTTGATTTCAAGGGTTTAAAGGTGTGATTTGGGTGTTAACTGTTTATGTGTAGATGTGTTAAGTGAATTAATTCGAGGATTAAATGTGTCTTGAAGATTAAATGTGTATTATGAGTCTTTATCGAGGGCTAAGTATGTTTTGAGAATTATTTGTTAATTAACTTGTGACAAGAGTATGTCAATAGTATTATGGTCAAAGTGTTAAGTGGAGTTTTGACTAAGTGTTATAACTGTGTAGTGTTATGATGTGTTAGCACCAGGAAATGTCTACTTTAAAAAGGGGACTTTTCCATTTCATTTTCTTTACTATAGTATGTTATGTGCAATAAGTGGTATTAGAATAGTCAACTTAGGGAGGACACCTATAGTTTGACTTTATGTTATTTAGTGGTAATTCCGAGTTGTGTCTACTCGATATACGAGGTAGGACTGACACGCACTCATAACTATTTCGGTACCATTAGGGCGAAATCAAATCGGAGCGACGTGCATCCAAAAAGGAAGATCGAGACGTCAGGTAAGGTCCATGGAATTACTTGGACGAGGTGCGAAGGATTTGTTCGCGGTTTCTATTTTCTGCTAAGGACCAGAGGCAAGTTTACTATGCATACTCTATTGTTCAGAGTATATTTATTTTAAACATATGAAATGTGTTAAATAAGTTTTCAATCCATAATCGCGAGTTTTTCCAACCTTGTACTTCTTCTCCCAAATCATTGTATTCCTTGCTTTGCCAACAATATTAAATCCTGCTCGTGCAATAACCAAAACCCCATGGCTTATAATACTGTTGATGGGCAGTGATATTTTTATGGCTCTATATCTTGATTTATACGGTATATATATATATATCTATAAACTTTTCGTACTAGGGAAGTAGACTATATGTTATGAGGTATATATTTATGTATCGGAATAAGAAAGGCTCAGAGGGTAGAGCGTGTATGGAGGTATCGAACTTAGCCCGCGTGTCTGGGCTATTTTGTATTGTATGTTTTCGAAAACCCGGGCAAAGCTTTTAGAAAGAATTTCGCAATAATTAACCTAAAGGCAACATCACCAATAAACCAGTGTTTATTTAATTAATAGATGCTCCTGAAAGCATTTACTAATTAAATAAACCTCATTCGCCTAATTAAATTTATTTAATTAGATGAATATCATTTTCAAAACGCTTTCTTAAAATCACTTTGTCCCGGAGAAATAATAAAACAATTTAATGGAGTGATTCTATCTAGTATATTATTTATCGGAGATAGATTATTTTCAATACGGATTAAAGATATTCCAATGGTTATAAATTGGTTACTTTCAGCTTAAAACAGCTAGATTGATATTGATATATGTTATTTGAATGCGTATTTAATTCGATGAATATTAATTATAATATTCATTAAGGAACAAAAAAAAGAAAAGAGAAGAAGGATTTTCATGCTTATTAATTATTTCTTATTGACCGAGAGTCAGTAGTAGTTATTGATAAAGTGGCTAAAGTTTGGAGACTGCTGGAGAGATTGTGTCTTGATTTTGATTAGAAAAATTCCGAGAGTTGTATTTGGGTGTTTTGAGGTTATTAAATATTCCAGTATTAATAGTAAATATTATTTGAATATTACTTAATAAATGAATATTAATTTGAGTATTCTCTTAAAAAGGGATTATTGAATATTTATTATTTGTTACATAGTAGTCAAATATTTATTAAATACTCTAAGTGTTTTGAAGGTTATAAAACACTATTTAAAGGTTGTCTAAGGACTTTCATAGTCATGTAAAATATTATATTTTGAATCTATCTAGGTAAGTTACTTTTCAAGAACTTATATATATATGGAATTACCCTGTTGTGGTTACAATCTTTATGCGTACCATTTTCCATGTGTGATCACAAAACCCTGTGTCGAGATTGATATCGGTACAAGTGTATATCTATACTTGAACTCTTTTGAACTCAAAACATTTTCGAAAACCCCCGGTCAGGTTTTACTCTCTTGCTCGTTTTTCAAGAAATTATCGGTCGACTGAAGTCGAACTTCAACTACTCAAGTTTTCTATCAAAATGATTTTGACAAGAAAAGAAAAAGGGGACTCTGGCAGGTGTGGGAATCGTTGACGAACGATTCCCAGGATGTGTAAGCGGCCGTGAGCCAGGCGGTCCATCAATTATTATTCCGGCCCAGGTGTTGCCGAAGGATGATTACGGATGTAGTTTTCATCAAGGGTGATTACGGATGTAGTTTTCACTCGGGGATAGTTACGGATGTAGTTTCTATCCTTCTACCGGTAGAGAAGACCCGCGGATTATTGGACTTGGATGTGGCGACTGATCATCGTCAATCCTTGTCAGATTTTTATGTTTTCTTTAAGTCCCATCCTCCACTTTGGAAAAATACTCAAACACTGCTTCTTAGGCCTAAGTGCCAAGTAGCCGATAGTGTTGTTTTCAATTTTGAAAGGTGATGAATTCATGCAGTATCTAGAACTGCAAGATTATTCTAACAATAATGGCACGTGCTTGTGCACTCTTGCAATTATTCAGAAGATGAAAGATGGTTCATCGGTTATTGATATTAAGTCCCAAATGTTTTGCTTCAAGAGCTTTGACTCTCTTCCTATCAGTTATTTCGGAGTTTAACTTATCAAGTGTGGTTAAAGAACTTATACCCGGTACATGATGTTGTTCTATAAGGTGTTTGATGGAAATGACATACTTATATGTATATGTTTCAGATTGAGAAATACTAAACATGAAATCTTCTAATGGTTGGTTTGTATATGATGATAAGCAACTGTCTTAGCAGCATATTGAACTGCGTATTTTGAAAAGCCTTCTAAAAGATTAGCAATACTGTAGTGTACACTATTTCGCTAAGATATGAGGATTACTACGATTATTATAAACTTATCTGTTCATTGGATGTTGCGTTAAACGTCATATTTTCCTTATTGAAGTTTCATTGTTGTAAATATTTTGAAAATTGATATTAAGTATCGTTATATTTTGAAAACTCCATGTGTATATTGATATATATTGTTGTGCTCTATTAATACTTGCTGGGCAATTCTTTCGCTCATACTTGCTTGTTTTAAATGTTAACCTTTCAGAGGAAGGCAGATGATTGAGGCTTATCTGCATGGCTCAGAAGAAGCAGGCAGTACGCCCTTATGAAAGGCATATGACTCAGCCTATTTGTAGTTCGAGGATCCAACTCAACTTAAAGTAGATTGTAATAAGTAAATAACATTAACTGTCACAGGAATCTCAGAAGATGCTATCTATCAGAAGGAACAAATCTATAAGTCAATCTATAGTTTTGATATTTTACACTGGAAGAAGTTCAGTCTACTGATCAAGCCTCAGTGTGGTATTCAAAGTCATGGATTTAATTCAGAAGGACAGAGATTTCTACAAGTGACAAGAGACAGTATCAGTACAGAATATTTAAAGAAAGTTGTCAGAAGAAATTGACCACAGCTTAAAGTCAAAATGAAGAACAGAAGTTGAAGTTAGTCGTTCATGAACCAGACCGTGCATTGAGCGTCAACAAATATTCAGTGGAGGTTCTTTATTTATTTCAGTGGTTTAAAAGTGAAGATTAGACTATCAAATGAATTATGTTAATTCTCTATTAATTAATTTAAAGTATTTAGTTAACTTAATTAATAAATTAATTCTTCAAGAATTAATTTATTTATTAAGTTAATTATTGAATTAATTAATTTAGAATTAATATAGATTGCCGAAAGACTATCAGAAGTGTTTTAAGACTAATGTTTTATTATTAAAAGACTATTTGAGATAGTCTAGGAGATAGTCTGCTAAAGAATTCAGTAGTCTGCCAAGAAGAATAGTCACACCGGTAGTCTGCCAAGTATTGATAGTCACACCGGTAGTCTGCAGAGTATTGATAGTCACACCGGTAGTCTGATAAAGAAAGGATAGTCACACCGGTTGTCTGCAACAAGAAGGATAGTCACACCGGTAGTCTATGTGTCCTCTGGATAGTCTGCAAGCCTTTAAAAACAGTCTGTGGATAGTCTGTTGAAGTGAAAAAAGAGGCAGGAGATATTTTGAAGATATTAACTACAAAAGAGACAGAAGCATTCATTTTACAGACACAGATACACGAGACAAGAAAATTAAAGACTGAAGAACAAAACATTACATCTCTCATCTTTAAGAGCCACTGACTATCTCATTTAATTCACAGAAAATCAAGTTCAACTCATTTGTAATATTTGATCCGATAGAACTTAATTATTTGTGACTCTTGTATTACTAGCGAATTAAGTTTCCTAGTTCTTATCTCGATTTTTATTAACTAAATTAGAAAAGTTCATGTCGAATTTTCTAATTAGTTTTTATTAACGTGATAATACTCTGTACTGATTTTGTAACAACCATCAAGTTTAATATATCGTTATATTTAACTTGAATTTTGTTTCAATTAATTCCGCTCAAATTTGTCTAAACTAAATTTTATTTAACGGACAAATTTCGATAAAAAGATATAGATTGTATTCAACCCCCCCTTCTACAATCTTAACGGACCTAACACCTTATGAAGATGATATGATCCAGAAAAGTTATAGCTGGAATAAGTTATATGTAAGTACATTGATGTGTAATATATATTACTTTGTGCTGAGTAGTACTAGTTGCTGGTGTACTTCCCAACGAAGCTACACTAGTAGTATAAGATTTTTAAGACATAGTGCGATGTAATAGAATGGATGTAATAAAGATGTAAAGAATGTAGTTCTTGTTTCTAGCCCTATGACCTAAAAGATGCTTGGTGGTTGGGGTCGCAGAGTTATATTTCAGTTTTAATGATTACAGATGGTTTAATGTTGTTAAACAGGTAATTTGATGTTAAGGATTTCCGCGTGACGACCAAATCCCTGACCCCGGATTTGGGGCGTTACAGAAATGGTATCAGAGCTGAGGTTATAGTAAACTAGAAACGAGAGTGAGTAGGAGTGGGTATAGTTATGTGAGAACGTCAGAACTCACGTAGAGTTCATGTTGGACTATTGGATATAGTACCAATGATTAAGATAAGATTTTGAGGAATATGTTGAGGTAGACTTTACTTCTTGTGGTGATGGATGTCTGCTAAAGAACTCTTAGAGACAAGTGTTGGTTGGCAGGGGCATAGAGCGCCCGAGGCCTAAATTTAAGATGATTTTAGGGGGTTCATGGAGGCAGTTATGTATTCCCCGAATGATAGGAAATTTCAATATGATGGTGAATGATAGAAAGATGACATTTAGTATTATGGCAAAGTTGAGGTTTGTCAATAAAGACGAGATATATCTTAAGAATCAAGACGGACTGAGAAAGTCTGAGAGAGACTAGTACGAAGGTTGTTATGCCGAAAAGAGATAAGCTTAAGTTGCACACGGAATTGTCATGAGGACAGGAACATGTGGTATAAGTACGGTTATAATGGTGACTGGATCTAAGTATGTATTTCCAGCAATGTTCCAGAATATCGCCCATTCGACACGTGGAATTCGTCGTTGCTAGGGGCGACACCGGTATCGAAGTCTTCTCAAAGAATAGAACGCTTGAGTGAGATGCTTGCGCCGAGTCGAATAGAACTCCTTAATATCGTAAAATGCCGATGGTTGAATCTCTAGCGACTATTACGAGTCGACGATGACGTCGGTTATCGAGCACCTTAGGGTGTGCATGGAAAAGAAGAGCGCTACAATCGAACAATTATCCGTCAGAGGAGCCGACATGAAAGGCATCCGTGGAGACCTTGGCATTACCCTCCCCAATTATGAATCATTTTGATTACTTCCCCAGTCTGAATTATTTGATATCTCCCCATTTGCAACTTATGTTTATTATCTCCCCAATGTGAATTATTTGACACATCCCCGTGCATAAATTATTTGGATTACCTCCCTAATCTATGACCTATCTTGACATCTCTCCAAGAGAGAATTTTGATAAAGAATATACTCCCTCTTCGAAGTTGTTTTATAATACTCATGTTAAACCATATTGGTTTCAATTTTGCTAGAAGCTATCATTATACCTACTTTCAGATTTATGAGGCCCTATCGATTGATGATATTTAAATTCCCACTTTTCTTCAAATATTGGATAATCCTATGGTGCTATAGCACCACTTGCTTGTTGTATACCAGTATCTTTCTGGTTATCCTTTTCCTTGGAAATTGCACCTTGGAATCTGATCAATTTTAATCCAGGGTGTCCACTTGAGAATTATTTGTCGAAAGACGATAATTATTATCTTCACTTCGAATTGCTTTCATACTTCTCAGCTTCCACTGAGACGAACAACCCTATACTTATAGGGGACGCAAGGGCTATCTGTCTGTGTGATAGAAGTCTGACGGGACGCCGTCACTTGTGAGTTGTGAAATACAAGAAGGCTAACTACCTTTAGTAATGTCTTAACTGAGACACGCAACGTGAGTTCTTATGATCATATTGATCTCTCAGTAAATTCTCTTATTTCAAACAAGGTTTACTTTAATACTCATAACCTTATGATCATCAATGTGTGGCAATAGCCTTGATATGACAGCTATCTTTTCAAAGTTTCATAATTCTTATTACCTCTAATGAATTTCAAGGGGATGCCAACCAGGTCGGCCAAGTCGTAAATTTGCCAATCAAAACTGAATTCGAACGGAATCGCCAAGAGCAGGAGCGAATTCCAAAACGAATAGAATATCATGGAATTCGCCATGTGATGAATTGTAAAACTGCCAAACACATGTGGGAAACTATTGAAACCATTAATGAAGGAACTGATGAAGTCAGGGAGAACAGACTTCAAATCTTAACCTCTGAGTATGAACACTTCAGAGCTGGCCCTAATGAAGGCATTCAAGAAGTGTTTGAAAGGTATAATAAAATAATCAACAACTTGCAAATCCATGGCAAGAACTATACACAGAAGGAGATTAATCTGAAGTTCTTACTGACTATGCCGACTCACCTGGAACACAGGATAACAGCCATAAGAGAATCTCGTGACTTGAATAAAGTTAGTCTTGAAAAACTCTTCGGTGTTTTAAAAACCTATGAGTTGGAACAAGTCCAACAGAAAGAGATTCATGGTAAAGGTAGAGTTGCAAGTTCATCTACAGCATTAGTGGTTGAGGCTCCTAAGGAAGTGGAAGCTAAGGTTGTTCGACCTTACAGCTCAGACAAGGAGCAGACTGAAGTGGAACATGGTCAGACACCAGCTACTCAGGATGGAAGTGAGTTTTACTCATTAGAAGAATTGGATCAGTTGGAGGATGAATCCATGGCACTCATGGTTAGACAGTTTGGCAACTTTAGATTCAGGAGAAATCCTAAGTTCAAGTTCAAGTCTAATAACAGATTCCAGAGAGGAGGTTCCTCATCCTCCAGTAGCAGAGGTGGCTACAAAACTGGAACTGTTGATAGAAGCAAAATTCGTTGTTATAATTGCAATGAACTTGGACACTTTGCCACTGAGTGTCAGAAACCTAAACAAGCCCAGAAGAGAGATTATGTTCCTGAAAAGAAGAAACCTGGAAAAGCCTATGTGGCTGCTGGTAAAAGCTGGGATGACACAGATAGTGAAGATGAAGAATTTGGAAATCTTGCACTAATGGCAAATGGTGACATGCTCACTGATCCTAAACCACAGGTAAAACTTACTGACTCTGAGTTGGTTCGTCAGTTAGGTGGTTCCTTGGCTAATGCACAAAAACACATTGCTAGATTAAATCTGTTAAACACTGAACTTGAAAATGAAGTGTTAGAACTAAAAAAGGTGCATGTTAATCAAGATCAACAAAAAGAGGAAATAACACGACTTAATAGAAGAGAGAAATCCATTCTAGAAGTAGTGACTAAACAACTTTCTAAAATTGCTGAACTTGAAACCAAGGTTAGTGCTTGCTTTAATTCTGTTAAACTTTCTAAAGAGCATTTCAATAAACAAGCTATAGAACGAACTGTAGGAATAGGGTTTGGTTATAACGAAGCTGTTGGTTTGTTAGGCATAAATACCCCTAACCTTGTTAGTGCTAAAGAGAGGGGTATACCACATGTGCTTAAGAAAGTTGAAGATCCGCTCTTTAAGAAGTCGATTCCAGAACCTCCAAACTTCACTTCTATCATTATTCAAGAAGAGATGCGTAATGAGGACAGTGCAAATGGCATAGTCCTTGATAATGTTAAATCTGTTAAGAAACCAGTTAAGGTTGTTTATCCAACGAGTTCATCTAAAACTGGGTTAAGTGGTGATAAGTTGAAAAAGAACAATAACATGTCTAACATGCATACCATGCCTACCATTGATATTTATCATAAAGCATGTGGTGTTGTCAATTGTATGTCTTGTGCTTTTAATGTAATGTCTGCTTACTTTAGTGGTAATCAAGCATGTGCTAGTAAGACTGCTCCTCGACAACACATGAATAAGAATAAAAATGTTAGATCAAAGACTGCTAGTCCTCCTCAAGATAGGAGAGAGACATTTGTATCAAAGCCTAAACAGACTTTTGGTAAGGCTGCTTACAAGGTCAAATGTCCAGTCAGTGAAACAAATGTCATTGCTGCTAAAGAAACATGGATACCCAAGATAAAACAGAAGATTGTCAAATCTGTTTATAGGGTTAAATGTATGTTGGTTAGTGGTGAAGATGGTGTCAATGTTAAAAATGTTGTTTTGCCTGACAAAGGCCAATTCTTTAAGTATTCTGGACCCAATCAGGTTTGGGTTCCGAAGAAGGTTTAATCTATTTGTCATTGCAGGGTGTGAAACAGGTTGATCGAGTGACCTGGATCTTGGACAGTGGATGTTCAAGGCATATGACTGGAGATAGAACCCTGCTGACAAATGTGGTTGAGAAAGCCGGCCCAGTGGTTACCTTTGGAGATAACAACATAGGTACAACTGATGGATATGGCAGATTGGAAGCTGGAAATGTTATCATTGATGAAGTGTCTTTTGTGAAAGGACTTGAGCACAATTTGTTAAGTGTCAGTCAATTTTGTGACAAGGGATTCGAGGCTTACTTCAACAAGAAGAATGGTCTAATCTCACACAAGAGACATGAACAACCATCTCTTACAGGAGTCAGAAAAGGAAATCTGTACGTGGCCAATATGAACACTGGAAGCACTGAAGAAATCAACTGCTTTTATTCTAAAGCATCTACAGATGAAAGTTGGCTATGGCACAAGAAACTCTCCCACCTTAATTTCAAGACAATGAATTCTCTAGTTAAAAGAGAACTGGTGAGAGGTTTACCTTCAATGGAATTCACTCAAGAAGGACTCTGTGATGCCTGTCAAAAAGGCAAATTGAAAACAGTAACTCACAGGAGCACTGATACATCATCAATAACTGAACCTTTACAACTGTTGCACATGGATCTGTTCGGTCCAGTAAATGTGATGTCTATGTCAAAGAAAAGATATGCTCTCGTGATTGTTGATGACTACTCAAAGTACACATGGGTTTTATTTCTGAATTCCAAAGATGAAACTCCACAGCTAGTGATTGATCACATCAAGTTGATTGAAATGGAGTACAAGAAACCAGTTAGAGCAATAAGGTCAGACAATGGAACCGAATTTAAGAATGCAGTTCTAAATGATTTTTGTACTGAAAAGGGAATAACAAGGCAGTACTCAGCCCCAAGAACTCCTCAGCAAAATGGGGTAGTAGAAAGAAAGAATAGAACCTTGATTGAAGCTGCACGTACTATGTTAAGTGAAGCAAAACTTCCTTTGTACTTTTGGGCTGAAGCTGTTAACACTGCATGTTACACCCAGAATAGAACTTTAATCAACAAAGACTTGATGAAGACCCCCTATGAAATTATGTATGAAAAGAGACCAACACTCAAGTACTTTCATGTATTTGGAGCAAAATGCTTTGTGCTTAAAGATGGAGATGATCGTGGTGGTAAATTTGAGGCCAAAGCACATGAAGCAATTTTCTTTGGTTATTCAAGAAGAGCTTACAAGGTGTATGTGATTGATCATCAGACAATGCTTGAAAGTGTCAATGTATCATTTGATGACACTAAACTTCCTAGTATCCAAACGGAGGATTCATCTGAAAAGTTATCTTTCGATGATATGACAGACTCCGATTCAGATGGTGACAACCAACCTGATGTTGCTGCTAATGATAACAGTAATAATGATGATAATGATCAGGGTGGTGGTGGTGGAAACAATGATCAGACTGGAGATACCACTGACACTCCTGAACATTCATCTAGTCAAACTGGCAACAACTCAGGGGGAGGTGATGAAGGATCAGCTGGTCATACTCAACATCATAATGAAGAACAAGGTGAATCATCAAGGTCAAATCTTCCCAGACAGACTGTGTGGAATAGAGCTCATCCTTTTGAGTTGATCGTTGGTGATCCAGATGTTGGTGTAAAAACTAGAAGGAGCTATCAAAATCAATGCAATTATTCTGGGTTTCTGTCTGCAATAGAACCTAAGAAAACAGAAGAAGCTCTCTCTGATCCTGATTGGGTGATTGCTATGCAAGATGAACTCAATCAATTCAAACAACAAGAAGTATGGAAGCTGGTACCCAGACCTAAAGACAGGAAAGTAGTTGATACCAGGTGGGTATTCAGAAACAAACTTGATGAAGATGGCATTGTAACTAGAAACAAAGCAAGACTGGTTGCTAAAGGTTATTCCCAAGCTGAAGGAATAGATTATGATGAAACCTATGCACCAGTGGCTAGACTTGAGGCTATAAGGATATTCTTGGCATTCGCAGCACATTCAAACTTCAAAGTTTATCAAATGGATGTCAAGAGTGCCTTCCTGAATGGCAAGCTGGATGAAGAGGTATATGTAGAACAACCCCCTGGCTTTGAAGATCCAGAATTCTTGGATTTTGTCTACTTTCTCTTCAAGGCAATTTATGGTCTTAAGCAAGCTCCAAGGAAATGGTATGACACTCTTTCTGAATTTTTACTTGAAAATGGATTTGTTAGAGGTGTCATAGACAAAACTCTCTTTACTAAGAAACATAAGAATGATACTATATTAGTCCAAGTCTATGTGGACGATATAATATTTGGGTCTACTAATGATCTTCTGTGCAAGAAATTTGCTAAGTTAATGCAGGGTAAATTTGAGATGAGCCTGATGGGTGAGCTGAAGTTCTTTCTTGGATTACAAGTAAGTCAAAGGACAGATGGAATTTTTATTTGTCAATCTAAGTATGTCAGAGAGCTCCTCAAGAAATATCAAATGGAGGACTCATCTTCAGCAAGAACACCATCATCAACAGCTGTGAAATTTGGAGCTTGTGAAAATTCTGCTAAGGTAGATATCACAAGCTACAGAGGTATGATAGGTTCATTACTTTATCTTACTGCAAGTAGACCTGATATTATGTATGCTACATGCTTGTGTGCAAGGTTCCAAGCGGATCCTAGAGATGTGCATCTCATTGCTGTTAAACGAATCTTGAGATATCTTAAGGGTACACCTAACTTAGGTATTTGGTACCCTAAAGAATCTGGTTTTAACCTTGTTGGATATACAGATTCAGATTATGCAGGAAGTGTTGTAGATAGAAAAAGCACCTCTGGGAGTTGTCAATTCCTAGGTGGTAGGTTGGTCTCCTGGTACAGCAAGAAACAACAAACAGTTTCCAACTCAACAGCTGAAGCAGAATATATAGCTGCTGGAAGCTGTTGTGCTCAAATCTTGTGGATTAGGAATCAGCTACGTGACTATGGCTTTGTACTTGACAATATTCCAATTCTGTGTGACAATACAAGTGCCATAGCAATCTCCAACAATCCTGTGCAGCATACGAGGACCAAGCACATTGACATCAGGTATCATTTTATCCGAGAGCATGTCATGAATGGTACCGTGGAGTTACATTTTGTACCCACGGAAGAACAAACAGCAGATATTTTTACTAAGTCTCTTGACGAATCCACATTCACCAGAATTGTTGGTGAATTGGGTATGTTAAATAGTCCTAGTAATTAAACTAGTTAATATCTGAGGTTTGATCTTTAATAATTTACAAGTGATTATCTTGTTAATATTTGTTGATTAAAATCACTTGTATAATTATTTTATCAACTTACCTTGTTACTTGTTAATGTTCAAACCATTGTCATTATCATCTTAATATATTCCTACTTACTTCTTTTCAATGTTAAAATAATTCATTTTCCTTAAAAATAATTTTCTCAAATTTTACAAGTTGTAATTTATGAGAAACTTATTTTTCTTGAAAATTATATTTATGATGGTTTAATAAGTCATATTTTCTTTTTAAATAATTTTCTATTAGAAATTTATTTTATTAGAAAATATATAGATTTATTAATCTACCATGAATAAATATGTAAATAGTTAATAGTTTATTAATTGGTTTGTAGTGTTTGTCCTTTTGTTATTAATGTTTGATTTCATAAAAGGGACTACATATGATTGTTTTTATAATTTTTATTCGATTTTATAATTTTAGTATAAATTATTTTGCTATTTTATAGCTTGTTTTAATAATTAAATTTGCTTCATTGTTAGAATTGCTTCATGTAAATAATCTGGTACATATTCTGTTATTACTTGATTGTTAGAATAGTTATATTGGTCCTCATCTCGAACTTCGAGATAAAGTTCGAGATAAATCTTATCTCGAAAATTTTGAAGATAAACAAGGCACTGGTATCTCCAACTCGAATCCTAAGTCGAGATGGTCAGTTTCGAGATGCAGTTCGAGATGGTGAGTTTCGGGTTGAAGTTCGAGTTAGTCACTAACTCGAAAATCTAAGTCGAATTTCGAGTTGAAGTTCGAGATAGTCACTAACTCACCAACTCGAAAATCAAGTTCGAGATAGTCACTAACTCACCAACTCGAAAATCTTCCCTGACTTAGAATTTTCAACTTCACTCTGGTAGATCAAATCGATGTAGGACCTAATATTTGTGTGTTGTTGTAAATATTATTGTAAATTAATAGTCTATACTTATAGTCTATAGTCTACGTAGTTAGTCTCTAATTGTCTCATAGTCTATTTTGTCTTTAATTAATAGTCTATATTACTAATGTACAGATAGTCTGTAACGTTAGTTATAGTCTGTTAGACAATTTTTGTCTACTCAGATTATTCGGCAGACTATCCAGCCAATAGTCTATGTACAATAGTCTGTGTATTATTATTAATGTAAATTAAATAGTCTAGTCTCAATAGTCTGAAGTGTAATTTAGTAGTCTATAGTCTTTTAATTAGCTCTTTTAGACTATCTGTCAGACTATCCAACAATAGTTTGTTGTAGTTAATTTTCTTTTATTTATTTTAGACTATCGGTATTGTTAGTCTAAATAGTTTAAATAGTTTAGTCTAGACAGTCTATTTTAGTCTAATTAGACTATCAGATAGACTATCAGGTATAGTCTATTAGTCCATAGTCTAATTCTTTTGTTAATTCTATTTTAGACTACCGTTTAGACTATCGTTAGTATATATATACAGAATTGTCTTGAGACTATCGTTAGTCTTATTGTTAGTCTAAACTCTCGTGTTAAGTCACAGAGTACAGTTCGTCGATACACACATACATACAATACACACAACGAAACGCCGCCCGATTTTCTTCAAAAAAAACGACCGTGTTTCTCAACCAAATCACGATCTGAAAACACCATTATTCCGATCTCTTCAAGCTCTTTGATTTGACTGGTTAATCCTTCGATTTGGTCCAGTTTTTAGTGTTTGCGTTTTTCGAAAATCAAGAAATACGATTTAAAATTCAAGAAATTTGGCTTCGATTCTGCAAAAACTAAAAATAGTGGTGTGTTTGTGTGAATTCAGAGATCAACATACATTAATTTCAGAATTTTCTGTGAAGTTTCGATTTTATTGATTTTTCTGGTTAATTGAATTAATTGTTAAAATCCCTAAAATTCGAATTTGGGCAAATTAATTCAGTGTGTTGAAATTAAAATGGCTGGTAATATGGAGATAATAAATCATAATTTTGTTGGTCATTTTAATCCCGATAATTGTACTACCGAGAGGGTTAAGCCTTGGATTCGGTTTTTAAATGAGCATTCTCTTATTCGTCATGCCTTAATTCTCGATGCTCCTTTAAAAGTTGATTCACTGTTGGCAATGTGTTCTACATTTGTTCTCTCCTCGGACTCAACATCTTTTACTTTTACTGTGGGAGACACACCTTATGTTGTGAGTGACTCAACTGTTAACACCGTTCTACGACTTCCAACAAATGACTTTGTTGATCTTCCATCTGAAGCAGTACTGACACAATTTTTCAATGACATCCATTATCAAGGAGAAGTTGATCTTTCTAAGTTGTCTAAAAGTAACTTCATGGCTGAGTGGGATTATTTCTTTGACACAATTGCTAAGGTGTTTGCTAACACTAAAAAGAATAATTTTCACAATATTTCTACTTTGCTTCAGAGAATTGGTTATGCAGTTGCTAATAATCAAAGGGTTAATTTTGGTAAATTAATTTTTGATGCCATGGTAAATCGTCTCACAACTGCCAAGAACGATCATGATTTGGGTAGTAAAGTTGATTGTTACTATCCAAGGTTTTTAACTCTCATATTTAATCATGTTGTTTCTGATGTTCATCAAAGATTGTTTGCTAACTCTCGTACTGAAGCTTCAGGAAAAACACATAAAAAAATTTTCACCAGGTTAGCAACAATGAAGAAGTACACAAATGTTCCAGTGGTCATTACTCAGTATATGTCCAACTTCATAGAACTGCCAATCATACAAGAACAACCACCACAACAGCAACCTGAGCATGCTCCTGAGCAACCAGAACAAGAAGCAGCAACTGCTCCTGTACCTGAACATCAACTGCAAGTGGCTCAACCCACTATTGCTGGGATTTCTGCAACTGCTACTGAACAGGTATTATCTTTCCCTGAAACTACTTCTGGAGCCCAAGTGGCTGATAGGTTAGACCAAGAGGTTGTAGAACCACAACTTCTATCCCAGGTCTTAGAGCCAAACACAGTGTCATCTAAAATCTCTAAACCCAAATCCAGAAGTAAATTAACAGTGAAAAGACGTAATGTAAGAAGTAGTGATATGAGTGATCCCACAGCTCTGCCTCCACTAAAGAAACGAAGAAACTTACTAATTGAGGCAACTGTCAGCCCATCCATATCCTCCCAAAAGGATACGGACATTGAAATGGCACATGAACAGTTACTGGAACCATTCTCTCAACAGGATGAGTCCATTGAAATTTGCCAGTCGGCCATGGCACTCTGTACAGAGTCAAGCACACCCCTATTACTCACAATGGGGGAAAACATAACTGTAGAATCTGATGTGGCTAGGGACAGTGAGCAAGGAGAGCACAATAGGGTTGTTACTGAAACAGTGCCTACCATAGTCACGGTAGAAGAGCCTTCACAGGTTAATGAGGGAAATCTTGACTCTCAGCCACAAATAATAGAGTCATCATCTCCCCTCCCAGGAGGAACATTCCTGGCTCCCTCAAGGGATTTTCCACTCGCAGTTTTAACTGGAGAAAGTGGAAGGCAACTCGATCTTTCTGTCACTGAAGAAATTCAGACATCAATTCAAAATGAGATGACAGAAATGACTGAGGAAAGGGATTTGCGAACTCCCATTGCACCACCACTGACCTTCCAAGAGGAGGCTAGGGTGATTTTATCTGCAGGTACACTTTCTGGAGCAGCTAAGGAATTAGTGAGGAGTGATGTGAGGAACACCACTAAACTGAGTGAAACACATGCACGTCAGATGAGTGAAACTCAGAGTGATATTCAGGTGAGTGCACACACTGACACATACACTCGTTCATTGGAAGAAAAGATTAAAGCTCTAGAAAAGGAACTTGAGGCCAGTAAAGCTGAAGCAAAATTACTTCGAGCACAAGTGGGTGAACGGTCTTCTTCATCTACCTCTGTCAAAAATCAGCTTGCTGTGATAAAGAATGACATCACCAAGATGAAGACAACTTACACAAACAAGTTCAACACTCTTGAATTATCTTATGAACGGGCACTTGATGATGCTGGAGAGGTTACTGTGACTCAAGATAAACTTATTTCTGTAATCTCCGACAAAGTTGAAAATCTTCAAACAACATTAATTAAGAGTCAGTTGTCTACTGAACGCCGTCTTGATGTGATTGAAAGGCAGAATGCACAACAAGGTAAGGGGATCAAATATTTGTTCAACATGATCAGCAGAACTCACACACCCACAGCAGAAGAAAGGGAATTCTTTGTAGAAAAAGGTGGAGATGGTGATGAGCGAGACCCTGGAGATGGTGCATTTCACACTTCGGTAGAGGATTCCTCAACTAAGGGGGAGAAGTCAAGAGAGGGAACTAGTGAACAAGGGAGAGATAAGGGGAAGAAGATAGCAGATTCTCAGAAGAGTGCAGAAGACACTGAAGGGTATTACTACTCAGGTGAACCAGACAACTTTGATGTTTTTGCTGATCTAAAGTTCTCTGATGAGGGTGAAAAAATACCAGAACCAGATTTTAGCAGCTGGGAAGATGAAGTGCCAGTTGACCCTGAATATGAAGCTGAGCAAGCAAAACTGGATTTTGAAGCTGAATTAGAAGTTGAAAGGCAAGAAGCAAATCTCAAATTGCGAGATGAAAAGCTTCAGAAAACACTAGATATGCTTGCACACAAAGAAAGACTTCAAAAAGAGGAAGCAGAAGCAAGGCAACGAGAACATGTACTTAAAACTCAAGAGAGGAAGTTATACGTCAAGTTTAAGATGTTAGTGTATACTGAAAATATTTATTTTAAGTATATACATTTATTTCTGGCCCAGTTTTATTGAGAATCATTTAAATGTTTACATGTTGTCTAATATTATATATTGTGGACAATCTAGTATCAAATGGGATACAAAATATTAGATTGTTAAATACGGTTTATATAATATAACAAGGTTCACAGCACAGGTGGTGTTGGACAATCCACTGGTATGGCTGTAGTATTATTTAGATTAGTTTATATTGACTAATAAATAATACTGGTATACTTTGTGTATATTGAACATGATCAAATTTAGAATTGTTCCCTTATACTGATTAAGAAGGAGAACTAAGATTCTATGTTATTATTAATGCTTAGGTTCTTAATCCGGATATAGTAATTGACACGTGTATATTATTTACATGCTTTGATTTATATATGAAATAATTCTTTGGAATTAAATCATTATATTTTGGGTGATGGAATAATATATATGGTGGATATTATTTATTGAAGGAATCCATGTCCTGATAATATTCGGGTTAATGATGTCCCCTTGAAAGCTCAAAAAGATTTAATTATGTGAAACCCTGCAGGTGGATTTATTCCGGCATAATTAAATAAAGGTTGAGTGGATAATCAAGGATAAAAGATATTAATTAAATAAATTATCAGTAATTTATTTAATTAATGGGCATGCGCTATTTTAAACATGGGGAATTTAATAAGCAAATAATATTGGAACCCAATTAAATAATTAAGTTGCGGTATTAGGAAAGGTAGTGCAAATATTAATTCTTTAGTGGATTGAATTAATATTTAATTACATTGGGCTAGGCCCAAGATGTAATTAGAAGGCCTAACCTAATTATCCATGATCCCTATTGTAGCCCTATATATATTCTTATTCTCTTCTTGCTAGGGTTGGTCTTAAAAATTTGGTAGCCACCTAGGAGCAAGAAGAGAGGTTAACTTGAAAAGACGAAGGCCACACTTCGCTCAAGGGAATTTGGGAATACAATAGAAGAGCGTGGAATCAACCGTTAACAAGGTGACTTTTGTATTTGTATTCGTTAATTTATTGTATCAAAAATCGCAGGGCCACGATCTGATTGTTCCAACATAAGAGTGGTGAGAAATGGGATCGTGCTCAACGAATGATAGACTCACATCAATCTCTTGATAATGATGATAGTCGACTTCTTTCTATCTTTGAAAGACTCAAAGAGCTTAACCCAACACACGATATGTACATGAGAGCTCTAAGAACAGAAGTTGTGAGAATAACAACTGCAGGTGAAACGAAAACAGATGAGCTATTAATATTTGTTGATTGTCATGAGTTTGGAACACAAAGAGTTTCAATTCAGTTCTTCTATGACAAATCATTGACAGAAATCTGGGTTCTTAGGCCAAAGGTAAGAACTTCTTCTGAGTTGGGTGTACTACTTCATGAGAAATTCAAAGAGTTTGCTGAAAGAGCTGGTCCTGAAATAGTTGAATTGCCTAGACAATTGAAATTCCTTAAAGGTGAGGTGCTTCATACAATCAATCTTGAGAATGAGGAATTGTTCACACACTCTGCCAAGCAGCTGGTCTATATTGAACATGTTCTGAGAAATCAAGGATTTTCTACTAAAGAGAAGTTAGAAATTGCTGATCGTATTAAATCCTATGCAGAAGTCAATTTTTTTAATGATTATGAGAAGTTCAAAGGTCAGTTGAGAAAGGCACTTTGAATTCCTCTTGTTCGCCCTACAGGATTCTCATCAAGAAGAGAGTTGCTAGTTGATGCAGAACTGCACAAAAATCTGCCAGAAATGGATGATCCAGAAGATGGAGAAATAAGGAAGGAAGACAGTCAGAAATGAAGAACAACTCTACATGTAATATCTTTAGAGTTAGATAGATCAAGATAGGATAATGTTTAATATGATCAGGCTAGAGGATCATCTATCTTGTATTTATCATTATGTTTGAATCTGGAAATTGTTATAAAAACCAGAACTTTATCATTATTTACTTGCTATTAATGTTTTATCATTTACTAGTTTAAGTTGAGTTAGTTGAGTTATCCTCTAGGAATTTGCTTGTTAATTTATAACAAACAAATAGGGGGAGATTGAAAGGCATATGACTCAGCCTATTTGTAGTTCGAGGATCCAACTCAACTTAAAGTAGACTGTAATAAGTAAATAACATTAACTATCACAGGAATCTCAGAAGATGCTATCTATCAGAAGGAACAAATCTATAAGTCAATCTATAGTTTTGATATTTTACACTGGAAGAAGTTCAGTCTACTGATCAAGCCTCAGTGTGGTATTCAAAGTCATGGATTTAATTCAGAAGGACAGAGATTTCTACAAGTGACAAGAGACAGTATCAGTACAGAATATTTAAAGAAAGTTGTCAGAAGAAATTGACCACAGCTTAAAGTCAAAATGAAGAACAGAAGTTGAAGTTAGTCGTTCATGAACCAGACCGTGCATTGAGCGTCAACAAATATTCAGTGGAGGTTCTTTATTTATTTCAGTGGTTTAAAAGTGAAGATTAGACTATCAAATGAATTATGTTAATTCTCTATTAATTAATTTAAAGTATTTAGTTAACTTAATTAATAAATTAATTCTTCAAGAATTAATTTATTTATTAAGTTAATTATTGAATTAATTAATTTAGAATTAATATAGATTGCTGAAAGACTATCAGAAGTGTTTTAAGACTAATGTTTTATTATTAAAAGACTATTTGAGATAGTCTAGGAGATAGTCTGCTAAAGAATTCAGTAGTCTGCCAAGAAGAATAGTCACACCGGTAGTCTGCCAAGTATTGATAGTCACACCGGTAGTCTGCAGAGTATTGATAGTCACACCGGTAGTCTGATAAAGAAAGGATAGTCACACCGGTTGTCTGCAACAAGAAGGATAGTCACACCGGTAGTCTATGTGTCCTCTGGATAGTCTGCAAGCCTTTAAAAACAGTCTGTGGATAGTCTGTTGAAGTGAAAAAAGAGGCAGGAGATATTTTGAAGATATTAACTACAAAAGAGACAGAAGCATTCATTTTACAGACACAGATACACGAGACAAGAAAATTAAAGATTGAAGAACAAAACATTACATCTCTCATCTTTAAGAGCCACTGACTATCTCATTTAATTCACAGAAAATCAAGTTCAACTCATTTGTAATATTTGATCCGATAGAACTTAATTATTTGTGACTCTTGTATTACTAGCGAATTAAGTTTCCTAGTTCTTATCTCGATTTTTATTAACTAAATTAGAAAAGTTCATGTCGAATTTTCTAATTAGTTTTTATTAACGTGATAATACTCTGTACTGATTTTGTAACAACCATCAAGTTTAATATATCGTTATATTTAACTTGAATTTTGTTTCAATTAATTCCGCTCAAATTTGTCTAAACTAAATTTTATTTAACGGACAAATTTCGATAAAAAGATATAGATTGTATTCAACCCCCCCTTCTACAATCTTAACGGACCTAACACCTTATGAAGATGATATGATCCAGAAAAGTTATAGCTGGAATAAGTTATATGTAAGTACATTGATGTGTAATATATATTACTTTGTGCTGAGTAGTACTAGTTGCTGGTGTACTTCCCAACGAAGCTACACTAGTAGTATAAGATTTTTAAGACATAGTGCGATGTAATAGAATGGATGTAATAAAGATGTAAAGAATGTAGTTCTTGTTTCTAGCCCTATGACCTAAAAGATGCTTGGTGGTTGGGGTCGCAGAGTTATATTTCAGTTTTAATGATTACAGATGGTTTAATGTTGTTAAACAGGTAATTTGATGTTAAGGATTTCCGCGTGACGACCAAATCCCTGACCCCGGATTTGGGGCGTTACAGAAATGGTATCAGAGCTGAGGTTATAGTAAACTAGAAACGAGAGTGAGTAGGAGTGGGTATAGTTATGTGAGAACGTCAGAACTCACGTAGAGTTCATGTTGGACTATTGGATATAGTACCAATGATTAAGATAAGATTTTCAGGAATATGTTGAGGTAGACTTTACTTCTTGTGGTGATGGATGTCTGCTAAAGAACTCTTAGAGACAAGTGTTGGTTGGCAGGGGCATAGAGCGCTCGAGGCCTAAATTTAAGATGATTTTAGGGGGTTCATGGAGGCAGTTATGTATTCCCCGAATGATAGGAAATTTCAATATGATGGTGAATGATAGAAAGATGACATTTAGTATTATGGCAAAGTTGAGGTTTGTCAATAAAGACGAGATATATCTTAAGAATCAAGACGGACTGAGAAAGTCTGAGAGAGACTAGTACGAAGGTTGTTATGCCGAAAAGAGATAAGCTTAAGTTGCACACGGAATTGTCATGAGGACAGGAACATGTGGTATAAGTACGGTTATAATGGTGACTGGATCTAAGTATGTATTTCCAGCAATGTTCCAGAATATCGCCCATTCGACACGTGGAATTCGTCGTTGCTAGGGGCGACACCGGTATCGAAGTCTTCTCAAAGAATAGAACGCTTGAGTGAGATGCTTGCGCCGAGTCGAATAGAACTCCTTAATATCGTAAAATGCCGATGGTTGAATCTCTAGCGACTATTACGAGTCGACGATGACGTCGGTTATCGAGCACCTTAGGGTGTGCATGGAAAAGAAGAGCGCTACAATCGAACAATTATCCGTCAGAGGAGCCGACATGAAAGGCATCCGTGGAGACCTTGGCATTACCCTCCCCAATTATGAATCATTTTGATTACTTCCCCAGTCTGAATTATTTGATATCTCCCCATTTGCAACTTATGTTTATTATCTCCCCAATGTTAATTATTTGACACATCCCCGTGCATAAATTATTTGGATTACCTCCCTAATCTATGACCTATCTTGACATCTCTCCAAGAGAGAATTTTGATAAAGAATATACTCCCTCTTCGAAGTTGTTTTATAATACTCATGTTAAACCATATTGGTTTCAATTTTGCTAGAAGCTATCATTATACCTACTTTCAGATTTATGAGGCCCTATCGATTGATGATATTTAAATTCCCACTTTTCTTCAAATATTGGATAATCCTATGGTGCTATAGCACCACTTGCTTGTTGTATACCAGTATCTTTCTGGTTATCCTTTTCCTTGGAAATTGCACCTTGGAATCTGATCAATTTTAATCCAGGGTGTCCACTTGAGAATTATTTGTCGAAAGACGATAATTATTATCTTCACTTCGAATTGCTTTCATACTTCTCAGCTTCCACTGAGACGAACAACCCTATACTTATAGGGGACGCAAGGGCTATCTGTCTGTGTGATAGAAGTCTGACGGGACGCCGTCACTTGTGAGTTGTGAAATACAAGAAGGCTAACTACCTTTAGTAATGTCTTAACTGAGACACGCAACGTGAGTTCTTATGATCATATTGATCTCTCAGTAAATTCTCTTATTTCAAACAAGGTTTACTTTAATACTCATAACCTTATGATCATCAATGTGTGGCAATAGCCTTGATATGACAGCTATCTTTTCAAAGTTTCATAATTCTTATTACCTCTAATGAATTTCAAGGGGATGCCAACCAGGTCGGCCAAGTCGTAAATTTGCCAATCAAAACTGAATTCGAACGGAATCGCCAAGAGCAGGAGCGAATTCCAAAACGAATAGAATATCAGTGAGGTATAGCTAGAATTGGTTCGTTCTCTCTCTCAAGAGTGTTATGTGAATAGAATCAGTGAACTCTCTCTCAAGGATAGTATGATAATGGAAAGTTGGGCAAAACGTATATGTGAAAGGAATAATGGTGGGTTATAAGACTCCAGCGATAATTGTGTCAGATAGAGAATCGAGGTTTGAATTGAGATATTGGAGAAGTTGTTTACGAAGAAACACTATCTCCTGTTTTGCAGAATAAGTGTTGATGATAAAAGAGTTAAGGAATCCCAGTAGTGGCCTTAGCTGATTCCGTGGACGGAATCCTTTTAAGGAGGGTAGACTGTAATAATCCGGATTTTTCAAGAAATGATTATATTATTATTTCAATAATAATAATATTGTTTTCCTAAAATGAGGAGGATTTTTTTTATTATTTTTTATTATTCAATTATTTAATTATTTTCGGTTAAGTGGAGCCTGGTGCTCCTATTTAAAAATTTTATTGACTGAGTAGATACCCCGAGTCAATAGTTTATTTGTGCAAAGATTTAATTTTGGAATGTGAAATTATTCAGTAAAGATTTTATTTTAAATTATTGAATAATTTAGAGATTTTAAAACCCTTAGAAAATGATTATTTTAATTATTTGAGGATTTGCAAAAATTACTCGATTAATTTATAATATCGAGAATTTGGGATTTTACTGAAACAATAGTGTTTGTAGTATTTTTCTAAAGCCCTGTAAATTGTGATTTACGAATCACAATTATAATTTTTTTTATGAATTGTTTTTATAAATTATTAATATTTGTAAAATGCATATCAATTTAGAAAATTTAGATTTAATTCTAATTCTTTCTCCAAAAGTCTTTAAAAATGTTCTAGTATTTAATTATGCTAGAAATTTAATTTTTACAAATTAGAGTTATTAATGTAAAATATTATTTAAAGTGTGTAGTAATTAAATGTATGGCTTTTGAATAGTAATGGGCCAAGCCCATTAGGGTTAAAAACATAACACAGATATATACATACGTATACACACAGAGAGCCGCACAAAAATCAGATCGGGGGGGGAGGGGGAAAGAAATCAGCGGGGAGGAAGAGAGAAATGAATTGGGGGTTTAAATTATATATGTATGTAGGTATAAATCGTGTGTGTATAGATGAGTGTGTGTGTGTGTGTGTGTGTTAGCTGTAGAAGAAACAGCGGCGGCGGAGGGGAGATGGCGGCGCCGGCCGGAGTTGGTGCCGACGGCTGCTGGCGTGGAGGAGGAGCAGATCGGGGAGAGACGAAGGGGAGTTGTATGGCTGTGCAGTGACGCGCGCGTGAGAAGGAGAGAGAGAGAGAGAGAGAGAGAGAGAGAGGAGGGAGAGATTGTTGCGGGGAAATCGATTAATTCGGGAGGTATAATCTCGCATCTCCATATCTATTTAATTTTCGTAGTTAATTAGTTGTAAATTTTGAGTTAATTGTTTTAATTTTATTTTGTAGTTTAAATTCGGAAAGTATATAAATTATTGTGATTGTGGTAATTTAATTGTGATATAATTATGTAGTTGATGTAATTTAATTAGTTTAAATTACGAGGTTAATTATGGTGGTTTAATTAGTTTAAATGGAAAGCTTAATGTGGTAATGGGTATAATTAGACTAAAATTGTAAGATTATGATTATTGGTTGAATTTCCGATATTTAATTCGGAAGGTATGTTTGTAATTATAATTGTTGAGTTTAATTATGAGTCCGATTAAAGGTTCGGGTTAGTGATTGTTAATTGTTAAATTGCTAATTGTTAATTGTTAGGGAGTAATTATTAATTGTCGGATAATATATTTGGGTTAGTTGTCAAGTAATTGTTAAGTGCTAATTGCTAATTGTTAGTTTCCAAATTGTAATTTTTAAATTGTTAAGTGCTAAGTGCTAAGTGCTAAGTGCTAAGTGCTAATTGTTATCGTCATATGAGGTATAGTTATAAGAGTTGGCTTATCGGTAAATGTCTATGTGCTAAATGGTTTAAGTCGGGTCGTAGCAATTGTTAGAAGTCATAGTGCCAACTACGTGGTGTTGGCTTAAATGTGGATAAACTTAGTTTACTTTCCTTAAATGTTGAGGTGCCGCATGTCTGGGCGGGTACTTTTCCTTATGTGCTAGTTGCCGCATGTCTGGGCGGGTACTTTTCCTTATGTGCTAGTTGCCGCATGTCTGGGCGGGTACTTTTCTTATATGTTTACTTTTATGTTGCTGCAAGTTGAGGCAGCTTTTATTTTATAAAAAACAGGGTTATAAATTGTTTTGTTGGCATGGAGGGGCTGAGCCCATAGTCCGATAAACGAATACTACATGCCGAAATTTTCTAAAAATCCCCTGCATTTTAATTTATTTAACTTATTTGATTTCAAGGGTTTAAAGGTGTGATTTGGGTGTTAACTGTTTATGTGTAGATGTGTTAAGTGAATTAATTCGAGGATTAAATGTGTCTTGAAGATTAAATGTGTATTATGAGTCTTTATCGAGGGCTAAGTATGTTTTGAGGATTATTTGTTAATTAACTTGTGACAAGAGTATGTCAATAGTATTATGGTCAAAGTGTTAAGTGGAGTTTTGACTAAGTGTTATAACTGTGTAGTGTTATGATGTGTTAGCACCAGGAAATGTCTACTTTAAAAAGGGGACTTTTCCATTTCATTTTCTTTACTATAGTATGTTATGTGCAATAAGTGGTATTAGAATAGTCAACTTAGGGAGGACACCTATAGTTTGACTTTATGTTATTTAGTGGTAATTCCGAGTTGTGTCTACTCGATATACGAGGTAGGACTGACACGCACTCATAACTATTTCAGTACCATTAGGGCGAAATCAAATCGGAGCGACGTGCATCCAAAAAGGAAGATCGAGACGTCAGGTAAGGTCCATGGAATTACTTGGACGAGGTGCGAAGGATTTGTTCGCGGTTTCTATTTTCTGCTAAGGACCAGAGGCAAGTTTACTATGCATACTCTATTGTTCAGAGTATATTTATTTTAAACATATGAAATGTGTTAAATAAGTTTTCAATCCATAATCGCGAGTTTTTCCAACCTTGTACTTCTTCTCCCAAATCATTGTATTCCTTGCTTTGCCAACAATATTAAATCCTGCTCGTGCAATAACCAAAACCCCATGGCTTATAATACTGTTGATGGGCAGTGATATTTTTATGGCTCTATATCTTGATTTATACGGTATATATATATATATATCTATAAACTTTTCGTACTAGGGAAGTAGACTATATGTTATGAGGTATATATTTATGTATCGGAATAAGAAAGGCTCAGAGGGTAGAGCGTGTATGGAGGTATCGAACTTAGCCCGCGTGTCTGGGCTATTTTGTATTGTATGTTTTCGAAAACCCGGGCAAAGCTTTTAAAAAGAATTTCGCAATAATTAACCTAAAGGCAACATCACCAATAAACCAGTGTTTATTTAATTAATAGATGCTCCTGAAAGCATTTACTAATTAAATAAACCTCATTCGTCTAATTAAATTTATTTAATTAGATGAATATCATTTTCAAAACGCTTTCTTAAAATCACTTTGTCCCAGAGAAATAATAAAACAATTTAATGGAGTGATTCTATCTAGTATATTATTTATCGGAGATAGATTATTTTCAATACGGATTAAAGATATTCCAATGGTTATAAATTGGTTACTTTCAGCTTAAAACAGCTAGATTGATATTGATATATGTTATTTGAATGCGTATTTAATTCGATGAATATTAATTATAATATTCATTAAGGAACAAAAAAAAAAAAAAAAAAAAGAAGGATTTTCATGCTTATTAATTATTTCTTATTGACCGAGAGTCAGTAGTAGTTATTGATAAAGTGGCTAAAGTTTGGAGACTGCTGGAGAGATTGTGTCTTGATTTTGATTAGAAAAATTCCGAGAGTTGTATTTGGGTGTTTTGAGGTTATTAAATATTCCAGTATTAATAGTAAATATTATTTGAATATTACTTAATAAATGAATATTAATTTGAGTATTCTCTTAAAAAGGGATTATTGAATATTTATTATTTGTTACATAGTAGTCAAATATTTATTAAATACTCTAAGTGTTTTGAAGGTTATAAAACACTATTTAAAGGTTGTCTAAGGACTTTCATAGTCATGTAAAATATTATATTTTGAATCTATCTAGGTAAGTTACTTTTCAAGAACTTATATATATATATGGAATTACCCTGTTGTGGTTACAATCTTTATGCGTACCATTTTCCATGTGTGATCACAAAACCCTGTGTCGAGATTGATATCGGTACAAGTGTATATCTATACTTGAACTCTTTTGAACTCAAAACATTTTCGAAAACCCCCGGTCAAGTTTTACTCTCTTTCTCGTTTTTCAAGAAATTATCGGTCGACTGAAGTCGAACTTCAACTACTCAAGTTTTCTATCAAAATGATTTTGACAAGAAAAGAAAAAGGGGACTCTGGCAGGTGTGGGAATCGTTGACGAACGATTCCCGGGATGTGTAAGCGGCCGTGAGCCAGGCGGTCCATCAATTATTATTCCGGCCCAGGTGTTGCCGAAGGATGATTACGGATGTAGTTTTCATCGAGGGTGATTACGGATGTAGTTTTCACTCGGGGATAGTTACGGATGTAGTTTCTATCCTTCTACCGGTAGAGAAGACCCGCGGATTATTGGACTTGGATGTGGCGACTGATCATCGTCAATCCTTGTCAGATTTTTATGTTTTCTTTAAGTCCCATCCTCCACTTTGGAAAAATACTCAAACACTGCTTCTTAGGCCTAAGTGCCAAGTAGCCGATAGTGTTGTTTTCAATTTTGAAAGGTGATGAATTCATGCAGTATCTAGAACTGCAAGATTATTCTAACAATAATGGCACGTGCTTGTGCACTCTTGCAATTATTCAGAAGATGAAAGATGGTTCATCGGTTATTGATATTAAGTCCCAAATGTTTTGCTTCAAGAGCTTTGACTCTCTTCCTATAAGTTATTTCGGAGTTTAACTTATCAAGTGTGGTTAAAGAACTTATACCCGGTACATGATGTTGTTCTGTAAGGTGTTTGATGGAAATGACATACTTATATGTATATGTTTCAGATTGAGAAATACTAAACATGAAATCTTCTAATGGTTGGTTTGTATATGATGATAAGCAACTGTCTTAGCAGCATATTGAACTGCGTATTTTGAAAAGCCTTCTAAAAGATTAGCAATACTGTAGTGTACACTATTTCGCTAAGATATGAGGATTACTACGATTATTATAAACTTATCTGTTCATTGGATGTTGCGTTAAACGTCATATTTTCTTTATTGAAGTTTCATTGTTGTAAATATTTTGAAAATTGATATTAAGTATCGTTATATTTTGAAAACTCCATGTGTATATTGATATATATTGTTGTGCTATGTTAATACTTGCTGGGCAATTCTTTCGCTCATACTTGCTTGTTTTAAATGTTAACCTTTCAGAGGAAGACAGATGATTGAGGCTTATCTGCATGGCTCAGAAGAAGCAGGCAGTACGCCCTTATGAAGATGATATGATCCAGAAAAGTTATAGCTGGAATAAGTTATATGTAAGTACATTGATGTGTAATATATATTACTTTGTGCTGAGTAGTACTAGTTGCTGGTGTACTTCCCAACGAAGCTACACTAGTAGTATAAGATTTTTAAGACATAGTGCGATGTAATAGAATGGATGTAATAAAGATGTAAAGAATGTAGTTCTTGTTTCTAGCCCTATGACCTAAAAGATGCTTGGTGGTTGGGGTCGCAGAGTTATATTTCAGTTTTAATGATTACAGATGGTTTAATGTTGTTAAACAGGTAATTTGATGTTAAGGATTTCCGCGTGACGACCAAATCCCTGACTCCGGATTTGGGGCGTTACAGGAATCGCCATTGTTGTCGCCATTGGAGGAGCTCTGTGTGCTGACGTGTGATACGCATCTTCAAGATACGTATCTCCAGATGCGTGACTTCCATGGGCGCATCCATAGCAGCCTGCTCCTTTTCTATGGGCGTATGTGAGGCTATACTGTTTTGGTATAGGCATATGCAGAAAAATACGCTTCTGACAGAGGCGTGTCATGAGATGCGCTACACGCAGTAGCGTGTTTTATGGGTATTTTGGGCGGAACAATCGAGCGCTAGGCATTTTGGACAAGAAGTAATTAAAATTGGTTATTTAGGGCATTCACCCAATTTTAAGCGAGTCATTAAGCAAATTAATAATAATAATGTATATTATTAAATTTTTTAAATATAATATTACTATATGTAAATCAAAATTATATAATAATTAATTAATAAAAATCTAAACATAAAATGTTACTCATAAAAATGAAATATTTTATTATTTTAATATAGTAATACATATTATAATAAATATTAATACATTCAAAATTAAAAAAAATTGCAGGTCAACATCTGTTTGACCATTTAATGATCGTTTAATACTCCCTCTGTCTCTAAATAAGTTGTCTGTTTTGACTGGACACGTTTGTCAACGCACACTTTTGATCGTTAATATCTTGAATTTCGTATTAGTATTAAATATAAAAACTTCACTGTATTAAAGTACTCATAAATACAAATCCAACAAGATCACTCATGACTATATTTAGTTTTATAGATTAGACGTAAATTAGTAATATGTCTCATGTTATGAATAGTCCCGACATTTCAAACGAGCAACTTAATTAGAGACGGAAGGAGTACTAGTAGTACAAATTAAGTTAAAGTTAAATTGGCATTATAGTATTTACACAGGGATCCAGCAAGGAAGAGAATATTAAAATTCTGGAAAATGGTTAGGACATAACATGAATCAAATTGACTAGGAGTATCTCAAGATTAGGAGGATTGACATCTGTTCGACATTGCACATCATGTCTTATCTGTCAAATCACCAAGAGGAATATTGCTCCGAAAAATGTACCTAAAAATTACCTCGGTCCCTTAATGTTTCTCTTATTTCATATGTCGGGACTGTTCATAACATGAGACAAATTATTAATTTACGTCTATTCTATAAATCAAATATAGTCATGAAATATAGTCTTATTAGAATCGTATTTATGAGTACTTTAATATAATGAAGTTTTTATATTTAATATTAATACGAAATTCAAGATATTAACGATCAAAAGTATGCGTTGGCAAACATGTCTAATCAAAACAGAAAAAACATTAAGGGAGGGAGAGAGTAGCATTTCAGATACAAAGCTCCCAATCTAACCTTCCAACTCAGATTATAATATATACTAACAAACAAAAGTTAAAGAAGTTATTTAGCAAAAAAAAAAAAAAAAAGTTAAACAAGGTAGAGCATCTTCAATGACAATATCTATAAAGGTTGAATAAATAAATGTAAAATAGGAAACAATTAAAATTTTACATAAAGATGGCAAGTAAAACTTCAATGGACATAACTGTAATGAAATTGTGTATATTTTTGCTAAGGAGTTAAGTTGGTTCAACAAATATAGCCAACCAAGTATATTTATCTATAATTTTTGCTAAAGGTAATTAGACATTGAAGTATATTTTTTTTTACATAATCTCTATTTCATGTCACCTAATATGTCACCTAAGATAATATTGCTAAGAGTTTATCTTCTAATATTGCTAAGGGTTTTTCTTCATTGAAGATGCCCTAAGATAATATTGCTAAGAGTTTATCTTCTAATATTGCTAAGGGTTTTTCTTCATTGAAGATGCTTTTACCTGACAAAAAAAAAAGTTAAACAAGTTACTATAACAAATGTCATGCTCATTTTTGGCACAAACATTCTATCAGTGTTTTTATATATTTTGTTACTCTTTTCCAGATTTCTAAATCCAAGTCACTAAAAAAGCAAATTCTCTTTTTGATACTTTTCTAATAAATTTAAAATCTGCGTATATTTTCTTCTCCCCAAATTAAATTATGTGCCTGTTTGGCAATTATGTTCATCAACTTATAAGTTACTTATTTCGGAAAAAATTTCGTATTTACATACTTTTTTTAAGAAGAAAATATGTATAGGGGGTTTAATATTCGTAATCTAGCAAAAATAAGTTACTTATTTCAGAAAAAAGTACATATTTCCTAACTTTTTTCCAAAATAAGTAACTTATTTCTGAAAAATAAGATTTCCCAAACGGACCCTATATTATACACAATGAACACAAATGCATTGATCATGTTTTGTTTGTTTTTTGAATAATCACCTAACATAAGATAAGATAAATAAAATAAAAGACGAAGAATGTTGGGGCTATGTTATCTTTACATACCATTATTTTCCACCTACCGAACCACTTGAGAAAGATGCTAAAATCTGAACGTAGGAAACTTCAAATGCAGAAAATAGAAAGCTTTAAAACAAGGATAATGCTAAACATATTCTTTAGGCTATAGTTAAAAATTAATGTAAGTAAATAAATATATTTAATATGTTAATTTTGCACATAATACATTAATCTTACATGAATTTCAATGTAATTATTTAATAATTTAAGATATTTTTATTAGTGAAAATTAGTATGAATGTAGGAGAATCCACTATTATTAATTGGAAAATTAAATTAATATTATAAAGAAACATTGAAAAACAAAAATAAATTAAATAAATAAAAATAAATATTGAAAATATAAAATTATTTAATACTTAACCATGAAGAATTATGATTTAGCCCTAATAATTATGATTAGCATTTCCCTTAAAATTATTACTCCAACAAAATTTTCATGACACAGCACTATCCATAAACAATAAACTAATTGTAAGTATATGTTACTCGTATTAGAAATAATAATACAGTTAAACCACCAACAACTAGCTACCATTTATCACTGCAAGTAAATCATACGCATATATATATATATATATAGGTATATATATACAAACATACAAGATATTAAATCCCAAAAAGATCCAATTTTTCACATACCCATCTGCTAATTACCCTTTTTTCTGCTCAAATTAGTCAATTTTGCAATAGTTTTCAAGAAAAAAGTGACTTTTTATCATGGGTTGCTGGCAATCATCTTTGTCAGCTGAAACCCCTCAAGAAAAAGATCAAAAGCAACATAATCAGCAACCCCTTCACCGGAATCCACCGTTTTCCGGCGGAGAAACTGCGGTTCCGGCCACCGGAGTCCCACCCTTTTCAAAGTTCTCATTTTTAGACCTTAAAGCTGCAACCAAGAATTTTAGCACTGAGTTTATAGTATCTGAAAGTGGTGAAAAAGCCCCTAATCTTGTTTACAAAGGTCAACTTCAAGATAGCCGTTGGATTGCTGTTAAGAAGTTTTCGAAAGTGGCTTGGCCTGATCCTAAGCAATTTGCTGTAATGTTTATAATTCTGTAAATGGTGATTTTGTTTTTTGGTTTATTTAAATTTTGTGAATTCTGTATGATTGGATTGATTGTGTGTGTAGGAGGAGGCTAAGGGTGTCGGAAAGTTGCGGTTTCGGAGGCTTGCTAATTTGATTGGTTATTGCTGTGATGGAGATGAGAGATTGCTTGTTGCTGAGTACATGCCTAATGACACTCTTGCTATGCATTTGTTTCACTGTATGTATATAACTAGTAGCTTTTCTGCTTGATCGTTAAAGATTTTTATAGTATAAATGGCATTGTTAAATGTTAATGCACTTCACATCAGGTTGATAATTACTTATATGGTGTAGTCATCTTGTACCTAGTATTAACTGTCCACGAAGCTGTATTATTTTATTTTTTCTATCCGAGGTTAGTTACCAAGTGTCCCGCCCCCTGCCTCGCAAATGAGACCTAACAAATGATTGGTTTATAAATTGTGCGAATGTGCCAAGGTAGAAGCTCTCTGTTTGTGCATTTCTTTTCTGGACAACGCGATAATCAGGTCTTCTATTATTGTGTTAATTAGTTAACTGTTCCATGAAGTGTAAGGATAGCAAGAATTTGTTCTATGCAAAGATATGTAGTACACTCAATCCAATATTCTCTTGTTATAAAGTATATAATTTACATAATTGCTTTATTACTTCTGTTGAGTGGACTAGACACGATTTGGAAAGCAGTGTATTTTCGTACTTGTAGTGTCATATATTTTAGTCGAGCTTCTTTGTACCATTTTATACTTTCATACATGCTCCTGTCTAAATTGAAACTTTTGCCTTAAAATTGTTTGACGAATTTCATTCTTATGACAGGGGAAAATCAAACCATTGAATGGGCCATGCGCTTAAGGGTTGCATTTTATATTGCGGAAGCCTTGGATTATTGTCGCAATGAAGGTCATTCCTTATATCATGACTTGAATGCTTATAGGGTTCTTTTTGATCAGGTTTGTTTTGTAATCTACATCTCAAAGCATCAAGTTTTAGTATTAATACATGGGCATCAGCACAGTTTAGTCTTCTAGTTCCTCATCTTTATTTTATAATGGCTAATGGTTTTGCCGTTTGCGTGCCTTTTAGGATGGAGATCCTCGACTTTCATGTTTTGGTCTGATGAGAAATAGTAGGGATGGGAAAAGCTATAGCACAAACTTAGCCTACACACCTCCAGAGTACTTAAGAAATGGTGAATACTTCTCTGTGATAAGCACTGAAAGTAACCTTTTTAGTTTTATGGTTCTAGTCCTGCATACTTAAAGGGATTCAGGATATAAATAGATGTTCAACTTCCTTGAACGATGTTCCATCTATGCATTTTTCCTTTCAACTATAAATATGCATTGGAGTGGTGTTCTCATAAATTTGGTTCTCTATTTAGCTATAGAACCAACTCGTAGTGTCATATTATAGCAACAATTATATGTATTTTAGCATTAGCTTTGGACATGCTGTGATTATTTTTTTTAAAATGTATTTTCTTTGTAGGAAGAGTCACACCTGAAAGTGTCATATTCAGCTTCGGCACTATTCTCTTGGATCTGTTAAGTGGAAAGCACATCCCTCCTAATCATGTAAGCTGTTATTTAAATGTCTATTCAGTTGAATATATATTTTTGTTTATAAGTTTAGATTTTTTTTTCAGAATTTGTTGATCCATAGTTCTCAGTCCTGATGAGGCACTATCTCTATGCTAGTGTCAGTGTCTTGTTGATGGTTGTATCTATACCACTCGTCCATCATATAGTTGGATATATCTATTATATGGAACACTTGTACGCGTGTGTGCCTGTGCATGTTGTGTGTGCACACAAACACATTTGTTAAAATCTGAAAGTTTTTTTCTTCATAAGTTTCAAAGTATTTGGATTAGGTTTGCCTATAGTGCAATTCAGATGATTACTGGTGATAGTTCGAAAATATGAATAGCTTTAAACTGTTTTTGGTTCTGATAGATAAGCTTTGTACATGCAGGCCCTTGATATGATACGAAGTAAAAATATTCTTCTTCTTATCGATTCACATTTGGAGGGGAAGTTTTCAATGGAGGAAGCAACAATAGTAGTTGATATTGCCTCTAAATGTTTGCAGTATGAACCTAAGGATCGGCCTACTGCAAAGGACCTAGTGGCAACACTTCTGCCACTGCAAACGGGAGTGGATGTAAGAAACTTCCTTTTTTTTAATTGCACAATCACGCCACATGTTTTCTGAATTTTTTAATTATAGATATTAGCATCCACAATTAGTTGACGGTGTCCCATTAAACCAATATAAATATCTTCAAGCAAAGAGACATTGTTAAAAACTCAGCAAACAAAATTATGTCATTGCTCAAATATGTATCGAGTTGACTTAAATAAAGATCGCTGAAAACTCGAGAGGGTCTATAAAGCTTTATGGAACAAGAAATACAAACTCTATCTTACCATCAACTCTATTAATTTTGAGAGGAGATCTACAATATATATGGGCAGAGTTATAATATTCCTAAAAGCTGCAAATGAACAGAAAAGTAAATAAATAGTCTGTTGATAGTTACCGACTTACCGTACAGCATTTCTTTGTTGAATTTTGAGAGTTGCTTTTGTTTTTAAGCCATCTGGAGAGGTTGATTAGAAAATTTAACTGCTTCTTGCATGAACTCATTTATACAATATTTTTTATTGTAAATGCTCCGAGTGCAGCAAAACATTTCCTTTCCTGTGCCTTCTCTTTATATCAAAAATTTAAAATATAGCGAAGCTATACTAAATGTTGGAATCTCAAGAATACAAGCACCATATTATGGGTTACAGGTTCCATCCTATGTCATGCTTGGTATCTCAAAGCACGTGGATGCCCCACCTACCCCTCAGCGTCCCCTTTCACCACTTGGCGAGGCATGCTCACGGAAGGACCTAACAGCAATTCATCAGATCTTAGTTATGACACACTACCGTGATGATGAAGGAACAAATGAGGTACTCGGGTGGTAGCTGATAGTATTTGATATATTCTGTCTTTGCACTTATACTAACTTATCTATTTGTTCTAGTTATCGTTCCAGGAATGGACCCAACAAATGAGAGATATGCTCGAGGCACGAAAGCGTGGTGATTTTGCTTTTCGTGATAAAGATTTCAAAACTGCAATTGATTGTTATTCCCAGGTCTGTTTTGTGTTTCAAGTGTTCTGCTCTTTGGCTGGCAACATGCCGTTATATGTCTCTAATACTGTAATACAAATTGCCAACATGCATGGTCATTACATGAGTGGTCTTTGAAATATGTTCATAATGGGTAACACTTAAATCTTTTGCTTAACATTCATGTATTCCTATATCATTGTGCTTATTCTCCTTGGTAATTGTCCACCTGGTATATGACTTTAACAGAAGTGTTAATATACTGTGCAGTTATGCATGTAATTAGGTTTAACTCATCAGAATCCTAATGCATTTATCCATTATTATGTCCGTAATTCAACTTTTTTACTAATTCAACAAACTATTAGCACAAGCAAAGATATGCCAATCTCATGCTGTTACTTTTATCTCCTTTGCAGTTCATAGATGTAGGAACCATGGTGTCCCCGACTGTCTTTGCACGTAGAAGTTTGTGCAATCTCCTATGTGATCAGCCTGATGCTGCGCTCCGGGATGCAATGCAAGCACAATGTGTCTATCCAGACTGGCCAACGGCTTTCTATATGCAGTCAGTTGCCCTTGCCAAGTTAGACATGCACCAGGATGCTGTTGATATGTTAAACGAGGGCGCGGGACTTGAAGAGAAGAGGCAAAAAAGTGGGAGAAGATCATAATTACCAAATCGTGAATTGCTAATTAAATCATCAGATTCTTTGGTTATATCTTCCCTTTTGAAGTACAAAGGAGATTTCTATTATGGTCATCAAGTTTTTCCATTGTCGTTATAGCACCATGTTGGTTCCACCAGCTAATTGCACAGTGCACAGTGCACATTGCTAATAGTTGTGGAAAGGTAGTTTTTCAGGTTCCAGCCTTAGGCAATGAACCTCATCTTTAATTGGAGTCTTAATAGTTTGGAAAGTATCAAAGTATGTACAGAGAGAAGATTGGTTTCTAGTTGTACAATCCAACTGTGGGTATACGATAATTGGTGAATCAATAAACTAAGAGGTGAAGGTGTTTGAGAATGGAGGTGTTAGGACCAGGTCTGATATGCTATAGTTTATTAGTTTATATAAAAACAAACTCTTTTATTGATAAACACACGCACACTGAAAGTACGATATTTAGGTGGTCGACCACCTGCTCTCCAGACACTCGGGTGGTATTCGAGAGACCACCTACTCTCCACACATTTTTTACTCAAACTTATTTCTTGATGCCTAGAAACATGCAAATGCCTTCCTATTTATAATCCCAGCATCAAAGTCCTAATTCCTAAACTATAGCTGATATATTATTAACTCAACAAATTCCTCCATTCCAAATCTATAACTAAAGCACAAATCACTCATTCTAATTATGTAACTGATCCACCAAATTCTCCATTCTGATTATGAAACTGATTAACATAATTGTGTTTCCTAACATTACTCGCCGCCCAAACTCAAACCTTGTCCTCAAGGTTGAAATGATGAAATTCCTCCATTATCATCTGGAATGATTGTTTCCTCGTAATTCTCATTCAATTCGTTCACCTCATGCTCATCTTCATGCACCCAAAGGACATGCAATTCCTTTTTCTTGCAACGATGTCCTGGACCAAACTTTTCATCACAACGAAAACAAAGACCTTTTTGTCTTTTTTTCCAACATTTCAGCTTCTAATAAACGCCGAAATTTGGTTGTAGCTGGTGTTTTCGTAGAAGGCTGAACTGGAGAGGCAGAAGAAGATACCACAGAAAGTTGTCGAGCTACATTTTTCGAGAAATTAGTCCCAGATGAGTTATGGTGTTGCTTTGAATAATTACTTCCACTCTGATGAAGCTGTATGGCCATATTTTTATCCTCAATTTGCTGTGCCATGCGCATCATCTTGGGCAGCCCAACTGGACCCATTAGTCTCAACTCGGCACGTATATCAGCTTGAAGTCCTTTTTGAAATACAATTTCCAAAACCGACTCAGATAATTCACTTAGAGGAGCAGAAAGTACCTCAAATTGGCATCGATATTCGCGTACAATTGTGGTTTGTTGAAGAGAGAATAGCTGGTCATAAAGAGCACCCTCCTGTGTGAGTTGGAACCGCTCCAGTAATTATATTTTAAGTTCATTCCAACTGCGAAAAGGTCTTCGACCTTCTTCATAATAATACCATGATAAAGCTTCGCCTTCAAAACACACCACCGCAGACCGGAGCTTTTCTGCCGATGACAGGTTATTAAGCTCAAAGTATCGTTCGATACGAAACAACCAATCTTCGGGATTCAGGCCTTCAAACACGGGCAATTCAAGCCGTCGTGGTAATGAGTCCAACGCAGATCCTGATGTTGGCGCAATGATGTCCAACTCAGTTCCTTTTTCCTTCCCACTACCTGTAGTTGGAGGTTGCTGCAATCCCTCGGAAACATTTGTAGATGGTCAAGTAGCCGTATGATTAAGGTTGTCTATTTTCTTAATCAGTATGCCAAGACTTTCTTCCAGTAAAGGGATTTTGTTTATACCTGCTTGCAACTGTTCTATATCCAACTTTCGAAGTTCTGCTTGCACTGTTTCCAGTTTCTCCTCTAACTCGTCCACTCGATTTTCCACCCGTTTCACACCTGCCATTATCCCACGAACATAGATGCTCTGATACCACTGTTAGGACCAGGTCTGATCTGCTATAGTTTATATAAAAACAAACTCTTTTATTGATAAACACACGCACAATGAAAGCACGATATTTAGGTGGTATTCGAGAGACCACCTGCTCTCCACACACTCGGTGGTATTCGAGAGACCACCTACTCTCCACACACTTTTCACTCAAACTTATTTCTGGATGCCTTGAAACATGCAAATGTCTTCCTATTTATAATCCCAACATCAAAGTCCTAATTCCTAAACTATTGCTGATATATTATTAACTACACAAATTCCTCCATTCCAAATCTATAACTGATGCACAAATCACTCATTCTAATTATGTAACTGATCTACCAAATCCTCCATTCTGATTATGAAAGTGATTAACATAATTATGTTTCCTAACAGGAGGGTACTGCTATCTTTCTGCTATAATATCTGTCGCGATGTGTATTGGGAAAAATTTATTACACACACACACTTGCACTATAGAATAAACGATAACATTAGTTCATAACTCCAAGACCCGATCAGGTGCCTCCTCCGTCGTTCCCACGCCTGGTAAGAGCTGAAACTGGTGGTTGGGACCCTGCAAAACAATGCCGGGAGGTAGGTTTGGACCCGCGGCACCTCCGGCGTGAGAATAAGAGTAGGCCTTGGAAGGAAAGAGATAAGGACTAGAGTATCTAATTATGGAGGGTGTGTGTAAAAAAGAGAATGTCCCCTTAAACCTTTTTCTCCTGGTCAATTTATAGACCAAGGATTAAGGTTTAGGGGTGGGTACCTGCAATCATGAGCGTTGGATCCCAGGTGCGCGGGACACCTATATGCTGAAGATAGTCCCCACCTGTCCAGGTGATAATTGTGGTGGCGTGTGCCAATGGCATGTCAGCACGTGAATTGATAGGACCTAATTGTGCCAATCCTAGGATTCCCTTATTTGTCGTTGTCATGTGGGACCATAGTCCTGACTCGTGTCTGCCACATCTAGTAGTATTATCTCACGCGTCCTGAGCCTGGGCTGCGAGTCCATTAGCTTAATCCCAATCCGGAATAGGGGTAACCAGGTCTAATGTGAACCTCGGCTGAGGCCAGTCGGGACTGGTTATAGCCCATCAGTCTGGACTGGTTGTATCCCATCAGTCAGGACTAGTTGTAGCCCATCAGTCGGGACTGGTTGTAATCCATCAGTCGGGACTAGTTGTAGCCCATCAGTCGGGACTAGTTGTAATCCATCAGTCGGGACTAGTTGTAGTCCATCAGTTGGGACTAGTTATAGCCCATCAGTCGGGACTAGTTGTAGCCCATCAGTCGGGACTCGTTGTAGCCCATCAGTCGGGACTAGTTGTAGCCCATCGGTCGGGACTCGTTGTAATCCATCAGTCGGGACTAGTTGTATCCCATCATTTGCCCCCCACTTCCCAATGCGGATTTTCCGGATGGGGGAGTAGATTTTTGAGTAGCATAGGAGATTTTGCTGAATTTTGCACCTATTCCGGATTGTTGACAAGGGAAGTAATCCGGTATGAGGTGATGTGGGGATTTTTCCACAAGTCCAAAATTTGAAAACTTTGGGTAACTTTAGGAATATTATTGCTGAATTTTGCCCCCGATCCGGATTGTTGACAAGGGAAGCAACTGGGACTAAGGATAATTAGGATTTTTCACAAGCCCAAAGATTTAAAGAACTTTGGGTAACTTAGAAAAATTTGGCTAAATTTTGTCCCCTAGTCCGGGTTGGTGACAAGGGAAGCAACCGAGACTAAGTGTAATTAGGATTTTTCACAAGTCCAAAGCTTTGAAGAACTTTGGGTAAATTAGAAAAATTTGGCTGAATTTTGCCCCCAGTCCGTGTTGGTGACAAGGGAAGCAACCGGGACTAAGGGTAATTAGGATTTTTCACAAGTCCAAAGCTTTAAAGAACTTTGGGTAACTTAGAAAAATTTTGCTAAATTTTGCCCCCAGTCCGGGTTGGGGACAACGGAAGCAACCGGGGCTAAGGGTAATTAGGATTTTTCACAAGTCCAAAGCTTTAAAGAACTTTGGGTAACTTAGAAAAATTTGGCTAAATTTTGTCCCATAGTCCGGGTTGGTGACAAGGGAAGCAACCGGGACTAAGGGTAATTAGGATTTTTCACAAGTCCAAAGCGTTAAAGAACTTTGGGTAACTTAGAAAAATTTTGCTGAATTTTGCCCCCAGTCCGTGTTGGTGACAAGGGAAGCAACCGGGACTAAGGGTAATTAGGATTTTTCACAAGTCCAAAGCTTTAAAGAACTTTGGGTAACTTAGAAAATTTTGGCTAAATTTTGCCCCTAGTCCGGGTTGGTGACAAGGGAAGCAACCGGGACTAAGGGTAATTAGGATTTTTCACAAGTCCAAAGCTTTAAAGAACTTTGGGTTACTTAGAAAAATTTTGCTGAATTTTGTCCCCCAGTCCGGGTTGGTGACTAGGGAAGCAACCGGGACTAAGGGTAATTATGATTTTTCACAAGTCCAAAGCTTTAAAGAACTTTGGGTAACTTAGAAAAATTTTGCTGAATTTTGCCCCCCAGTCCGGGTTGGGGACAACGGAAGCAACCGGGACTAAGGGTAATTAGGATTTTTCACAAGTCCAAATCTTTAAAGAACTTTGGGTAACTTAGAAAAATTTTGCTAAATTTTGTCCCCTAGTCCGGGTTGGTGACAAGGGAAGCAACCGGGACTAAGGGTAATTAGGATTTTTCACAAGTCCAAAGCTTTAAAGAACTTTGGGTAACTTAGAAAATTTTGGCTAAATTTTGTCCTCTAGTCCGGGTTGGTGACAAGGGAAGCAACCGGGACTAAGGGTAATTAGGATTTTTCACAAGTCCAAAGCTTTAAAGAACTTTGGGTAACTTAGAAAATTTTTGCTGAATTTTGCCCCCAGTCCGGGTTGGTGACAAGGGAAGCAACCGGGACTAAGGGTAATTAGGATTTTTCACAAGTCCAAAGCTTTAAAGAACTTTGGGTAACTTAGAAAAATTTTGCTGAATTTTGTCCCCCAGTCCGGGTTGGTGACAAGGGAAGCAACCGGGACTAAGGGTAATTAGGATTTTTCACAAGTCCAAAGCTTTAAAGAACTTTGGGTAACTTAGAAAAATTTTGCTGAATTTTGTCCCCCAGTCCGGGTTGGTGACTAGGTAAGCAACCGGGACTAAGGGTAATTAGGATTTTTCACTAGTCCAAAGCTTTTAAGAACTTTGGGTAACTTAGAATTTTTTTTCTGAATTTTGCCCCCCAGTCCGGATTGGGGACAACGGAAGCAACCGGGAATAAGGGTAATTAGGATTTTTCACAAGTCCAAAGCTTTAAAGAACTTTGGGTAACTTAGAAAAATTTTGCTAAATTTTGTCCCCTAGTTCGGGTTGGGGACAAGAGAAGCAATCGGGACTAAGGGTAATTAGGATTTTTCACAAGTCCAAAGCTTTAAAGAACTTTGGGTAACTTAGAAAATTTTGGCTAAATTTTGTCCCCTAGTCCGGGTTGGTGACAAGGGAAGCAACCGGGACTAAGGATAATTAGGATTTTTCACAAGTCCAAAGCTTTAAAGAACTTTGGGAAACTTAGAAAAATTTGCTGAATTTTGCCCCCCAGTCCGGGTTGGTGACAAGGGAAGCAACCGGGACTAAGGGTAATTAGGATTTTTCACAAGTCCAAAGCTAAAGAACTTTGGGTAATTTTTCACAAGTCCAAAGCTTTAAAGAACTTTGGGTAACTTAGAAAAATTTTGTTGAATTTTGCCCCCCAGTCCGGGTTGGTGACAAGGGAAGCAACCGGGACTAAGGGTAATTAGGATTTTTCACAAGTCCAAAGCTTTAAAGAACTTTGGGTAACTTAGAAAAATTTTGCTGAATTTTGTCCCCCAGTCCGGGTTGGTGACAAGGGAAGCAACCGGGACTAAGGGTAATTAGGATTTTTCACAAGTCCAAAGCTTTAAAGAACTTTGGGTAACTTAAAAAAAATTTGCTGAATTTTGTCCCCAGTCCGGGTTGGTGACTAGGGAAGCAACCGGGACTAAGGGTAATTATGATTTTTCACAAGTCCAAAGATTTAAAGAACTTTTGTATTTTGTACTTAGGAAATTTTTCCAGGCGTAAGATTGCATATTGCTCTTGCCCCGGTCTCAATGTTGCCTATGGCTCCGGACCGAGGTCTTTTTGTTTTTGTACTTAGGAAATTTATCAAAAAAAAAATTGCTGCATATTGCTCTTGCCCCGGTCTCAATGCTGCCTATGGCTCCGGACCGAGGTCTTTTTATTTTTGTATTTGGAAAATTTTTCCATAAAATCTGCTGCATATTGCTCTTGCCCCGGTCTCAATGTTGCCTATGGCTCCGGACCGAGGTCTTTTTGTTTTTGTACTTAGGAAATTTTTCCAAAAATAAATAAATAAATAAAAAAATTGCTGCATATTGCTCTTGCCCCGGTCTCAATGCTGCCTATGTCTCCGGACCGAGGTCTTTTTGTTTTTGTACTTAGGAAATTTTTCCATAAAATTTGTTGCATATTGCTCTTGCCCCGGTCTCAATGCTGCCTATGGCTCCGGACCGAGGCCTTTTTGTTTTTGTACTTAGGAAATTTTTCCATAAGCAATATTGCATATGGCTTCGGTAGCCGGGGCTCTTGTAGCCTGGTCTTTGGTAGTCAGGGCTCTTGTAGTCAGGACTTCGGTAGTCAGGGATTCTGTAGTCAGGGTCAGGACTGTGGTAGTCAGGGCTCATGTAGGCAGGTCTTCGTTAGTCAGGGCTCCTGTAGTCAGGACTTCGGTAGTCAGGGCTCCTGTAGTCAGGACTGCGGTAGTCAGGGCTCATGTAGCCTGGTCTTCGGTAGTCAGGGCTCATGTAGTCAGGACTTCGGGGCTCCTGTAGTCAGGACTGCGGTAGTCAGGGCTCATGTAGCCCGGTCTTCGGTAGTTAGGGCTCCTGTAGTCAGGACTGCGGTAGTCAGTGCTCATGTAGGCCGGTCTTCGGTAGTCAGGGCTCCTGTAGTCAGGACTTCGGGGCTCTTGTAGTCAGGACTGCGGTAGTCAGGGCTCATGTAGCCCGATCTTCGGTAGTTAGGGCTCCTGTAGTCAGGACTTCGGTAGTCAGGGCTCCTGTAGTTAGGACTTCGGTAGTCAGGGCTTCTGTAGTTAAGAATTCGGTTCATCCGGATTGCTTCTGCTATATCCTCTCAGGTGAGGTTTTCCATGTACATTGCGGCCAGCAGCACATCAATGTACTTGTATTGGTTCACTTCAATTCCAATTCTTGCATCTCCGGGTTCGATTCCTATCCTCTCTAGAACCGGGGTTCCAGTAGCCAGGACTAGGGGTAGGTCTGAGACCGGATTCGGTACTTGTAACTGAGCACTGGTGGATTGCCTTTGGGTGGATTTACTTCCCATTGGCATGATTTCAACATGATATGGTTTCCGACACAATAATCTTTACAAAGAGCAAGTTTGATAACAAATCTGGGTTTGTTTTTGAGCAAGCAACTTATGTATGCACGTATTTATAGTTCAAAAAAAAAGTAAGCATAGAGTAAACCAAGACTTTTAACAAATCAAGCAGTCATGACTATTGATCTAGCTATTAATCGGGACTGAAGGCTAAAAATTACAACTTTATCAAGTGCAAGTAACAGATCTGGGCTAATAGAGGCTACACGGGACTAAAAACATGCATACATAGTCGGAAGGTGTAAATGTTGCATTTTTATCAAAGGTTTAGGTGGTTTTAGATCTTACAAGTTTTGATTAGGACTCTTTTCAAGAGCTTGTTGGTGGAGTCGAGTCCAGTGGCACCCAGACCAAAGGACAGAGCCACCCCCTCCTTCTAGCGCTAATGATAACTCCAAGACCCGATCAGGTGCCTCCTCCGTCATTCCCACGCCTGGTAAGAGCTGAAACTGGTGGTTGGGACCCTGCAAAATAATGTCGGGAGGTAGGTTTGGACCCGCGGCACCTCCGGCGTGAGAATAAGAGTAGGCCTTGGAAGGAATGAGATAAGGACTAGAGTATCTAATTATGGAGGGTGTGTGTAAAAAAGAGAATGTCCCCTTAAACCTTTTTCTCCTGGTCAATTTATAGACCAAGGATTAGGGTTTAGGGGTGGGTACCTGCAATCATGAGCGTTGGATCCCAGGTGTGTGGGACACCTGTATGCTGAAGATAGTCCCCACCTGTCCAGGTGATAATTGTGGTGGCGTGTGCCAATGGCATGTCAGCACGTGAATTAATAGGACCTGATTGTGCCAATCCTAGGATTCCCTTATTTGTCGTTGTCATGTGGGACCATAGTCCTGACTCGTGTCTGCCACATCTAGTAGTATTATCTCACGCGTCCTGAGCCTGGGTTGCGAGTCCATTAGCTTAATCCCAATCCGGACTAGGGGTAACCGGGTCTAAGGTGAACCTCGGCTGAGGCCAGTCGAGACTGGTTATAGCCCATCAGTCTGGACTGGTTGTAGCCCATCAGTCAGGACTAGTTGTAGCCCATCAGTCGGGATTGGTTGTAATCCATCAGTCGGGACTAGTTGTAGCCCATCAGTCGGGACTAGTTGTAGTCCATCAGTCGGGACTAGTTGTAGCCCATCAGTCGGGACTAGTTGTATCCCATCAGTCGGGACTAGTTGTAGCCCATCAATCGGGACTCGTTGTAGCCCATCGGTCCGGACTCGTTGTAGCCCATCAGTCAGGACTAGTTGTAGCCCATCATTAGTAGTTCAGACATTTATGTTATTAATAATCGAATCAAGCATACTAAATGTGTCCCGCTCAGGTAGAAGTATATGAGGTAGAACAGCCATTTTTGCAAAGAATACATAAAGACTTTTAGCTTTTGAGATGTTTTTATTTTTTTGGAAAGTTTGGAAGATGTTGAAATTAATGGATGTTCTTCGAATTTTTCAAGATTTTGTATTATTGTAGTTGTTAATTAGTGAATGGAGATTATCCCTGAGAACCTATGTACGACAGAAGAATTACCTTGTCGAAATGTAATGCACGTTGAGGAATTTGTTTGTGATCCATATAAAGCCTCCCTCTAACATCTTAAGGTTTTAGATGAGTTGGTTACTTAACATGGTATCAGAGCTCAGGCACGCAGAGGTCACAGGTTCGGCTCTCTGCGACCCCCAATATTCTCAATATTTAATATGGACACGAAGGCAAGTTATGTTCCAAAGATGAGCGCCCGTGATCCACTCTTCGACCCCTCAATATTTAATATGGACACGAAGGCAAGTTATGTTCCAAAGATGAGCGCCCGTGATCCACTCTTCGACCCAAAAATGGGTTTTCGAGTGAGGGGAGTGTTAAAATATAATATAAGATCCATATAAGGCCTCCCTCTAACACCTTAGAGCAAGTCCAATAGATCCCTTATATGGGCTCCTAACTCAAATTATAAGGGATTGTGTCAAAAATAGTGCTCCAACAGGCTCTTAACTTTTCCTTAAAAAGTTAAGAGCAACTCAAATTATAAGGGATTGTGTCAAAAATAGTGCTCCAACAGGCTCTTAACTTTTCCTTAAAAAGTTAAGAGCATCATGTCACCCCTTATCTTTAAGGGCTGCCTTATATTACATTTATCAATAAAATATTGATTTCCCTCTCTTTCCCAATTGTTTCCCTCCCTTTCAAATACATGGTGCAGTTTAAATTTAGTATTTAATAATTATAAGGATCTATTATAAGGAAGATTGTTGGAGTAAATATACAATACAATGTCCTAACTTCTTAGGAGTTGAATATTTTATAATATTTATAAGGGATATGCTAGGAGACTATTGGACTTGCTCTTAAGGTTTTAGATGAGTTGGTTACTTAACAGTTTAGTAATCTATTACTCTAGTTCCGAAAGTCTTAAATCCTTGTCGAGTTACTGATTTTTGTCCTATTTCTTGCTGCAACGTTGCTTACAAATGTGTTGCTAAAATGCTTGTGGATAGATTAAAGTGTGTTCTTCCTGAGCTGATTTCCCCTGTTCAAAATGCGTTCATACCTAAGTCCCATAATATTCTTATTGCTCAAGATCTCAGTTGTGGTTACTATCTTCGTAATGGAACTCCAAGCTGCACTATTAAACTTGACATCCATAAAGCATTTTTCAGCTTAAATTGGGAGTTTTTGCTTTGAACTCTTCGTCATATATATGAATGTTCCGGACATCTTTATTAGCTGGGTGAGAATTTGTCTTCATCTATGTGTGGAGGCTTGGAAGGGTTCTTTGCTGGGTGTTGTGACCAAAATCTTGCATGGGTTAGATTTAGGCCCACTAGAGGATTATGGTCCAGATTCATGAAGAGAATGAGTAAGGGTTACCATGAACACTGTAGCACGGGAACGCATGACTAAGGGTCCCGAGGCATCCCCTTGAGGATAACATGTAACCACTACCAGTCATTCAGTAGGGCTTCCAGAGTAACTTCCATGCTTGGGGTTACCGGAGGTGGTACCGGAGCCAGGCTACCGGGCGGTACCCCCAGCTTCCGCCGGAAGCCTGATTAGGCTGCCAATACAGATAAGGCACGCCTCCTATTTTTTAGGAACACGTTTATATCTTCTGAAAACACTCTCAAACAGATAAACATTCAGTTGTATGAGGATATATGTTATATTTACTTGATAAATGATACAAAATCATGATAAATACAAAGGATAATCATCCTACATGACCTAAACTGCTTGGTAATCTGATTATGTACATCATACACGATTATTATCAGAAATAACAGTCATTATCCCACTGGAGAGAGGATAACTCATCATAAACAAACGATCATATCATTCAAGAACTACATTCGGGCTTGATCCACTATAAATAGTGGTATGTAGGCAATTTACGGGATCTTCTTCGACACTTACACTCCTTGAGTAGCTAGAGCACGTGCACTCTTGTGTGATACAGTCAAATTAGGGTTCTTGGCTGGCCAACCTTTGGTCCTTGAGCTCTCATCCCGTAGATTCAGTCTGATCCTTCCGAGGAACCACATCCCGTGTTCTTCGGCATCCCTAGTCGCGAGCCTTCCCGGGCGGCTAGCTATTGATCTTCAACCACGAGCCTTTCTGGGTGGTTGGACGATTCCTTGTTTATTGGCGCTATTCCAGCACGAGGCCTCATAATTTGTTGTGCTAAAATCCTCCCACAACAATTGGCGCCCGAAGGAGGGGCCTCAAAAATCGTCATTTGGAGGAGATATGGCGAGTGACAATTCTGATAGTGATAAGACACCGTCTCAGGATGGTAATGGGCGAAACAAAGATGGTGGTGATGATGTTAGTAACAAAGACATCATGGATTATCTAAAAACGATGAATGAAAGAGTTAACCACTTGGAAAAAGGTTCCGAGAAAATGAAAAAATGGCAAAGAAAGTGCAAGTCGAAGTCGAAAAAAAAGAATGTGACTCCGACAAGGCTAAATTTCGAGTCTGATGACAATATTGAGGATGACACTGATTATGTCCCGTCTGAAGAAGAGGTAGAAGAGCCTGTGGAAGAAGAATACGAGGGCGACCAATCCGATGTCCCGGAAGCCCAGGGTACCGAAGGTTCACCCACCAGAAGTCTGAGCGTTTTTGACCGAGTTGGCAAAAGACTGACTAACAAAGACCTTCGTCACAAGTTGATTCACACTGGAAACAAAGATCGAAGGGATGGCAGTGGGGGTTCCATAACCCGGGGTTCCCGAGAACGCAGAGAGAGGTCCCACTTGGTACCCCCAAGAAGCACTTCCAGGAGGTCTCGATCTGATGGCAGAAGGAGTTATAGGCAAAGTGGTCACTCTTCTGGGCATAAAAGTAGGAAATCCCGTTCTACCGGAGTCCCAACTGGTGGGGGTACCAACCAGGATTCTAGCTCCCATCAGAGTTCGGTTCCCAGAAGAAGTAAGACAGCCAATGAAGATGATGACTCTGGAAGTGATATGCTTTCAGATGGTGAAAATGGACAGTTCAGGATGTCTGACTGGAAAAAGGCCTTGGAAAAGATCAAGGAGGAGAAAAAGTTTAAGTCCGGTATCACTGCCGGTTCCCCATTTTCTGTGAAAGTGAAAAGGCAGCCTTGCCAAGGTTCTTTAAGATGATTACTGACTTCAAATTCAATGGAAACTCAGATCTAGTTGAATACTTGAGTCGTTTTAATACGGAAATGGATGTCTACCAAGTGGAGGACTTAGCAAGGTGTAGGCTACTGGCATCCATACTGAGTGGAAATGCCCAACAATGGTTCAAAAGGCTAGCCGAAGGGTCTATCAAATCCTGGAGGAAGATGGGAGATCAGTTTATCTCTCAATTCAGGGCTACCGTGGCCTATGCCCCACCGGTGAATACCCTGGCTAATATCAAGCAAGAACCCCACGAAACTTTAAGGCAATACTTTAAAAGATTTAATGAGCAAGTGCCAAAGGTAAAGAAGGCTTCTGATGAAACCCTGAAAAATTTCCTGATAGCCGGGGTTAGGCCTGGAACCGAGTTTTGGAAGGAGTTACAAACCGAAGAGCCAGGAACCCTGGCAGAGTTCTACCAACAGGCGGAATGCCACAAAGTGATTGAAGAATCCATGGCAAAATTTTCCAAAGATTCCAATCCCCGAGGTTGGAATAGGAATAAAAGAAACCGCTCTTACAGCCCTAAAAGGGATTCCAATAAAAGGGCTTCCGGGAGTGGTACTGCCGGTTTGGGAGCCCCTCGGTATGATGACAAGACTACCCCTATTGTTGTTAATGCAACTAAGGATAGAGTTTCTGTCAAGGATAGACTCGCTCCGAAGGCAAATTTTCAGAAGTACTCAGAGTATACTCCTTTGACTGTCCCAATTAGTCATATTCTCGAAGTGAATGAGAAGAATGGGCTATTTCGGAGGCCCTACCGGGCAGGACCCCCAGGAGTGAAAGATCAAGGAAAATACTGTGCATTCCATGAAGTGAATGGCCACGAGACTGCTGATTGCAGGCACTTGAAAGATCAAATTGAAGAATTGATTAGAAATGGATACCTGACTGAATTTGTAGCCCAAGAGGCTAAGAAGTATAAAGAAGGTAGAGACAACAAGGACAAGGCTCCAGGAAACCAAGAAAGGACTACCCGAGCCAATAGCATCCATACCATATTCGGTGGCCCTTACTTGGGGGGTGCCAGTAGGAATGCCAGAGATAGGTATGCCCGGGAAGCCAGGGGGAAGCCCCTAACAAATGTTTTCCACCTTGCAGAAAGGCCCCCTAAGCTGTTCAAAGGGGAAACCGCTGACATTTCCTTTACTGAGGAGGATGCCAAATGGGTTCACCACCCTCATAATGATGCTTTGGTGGTAATCGTGAGTATTGGTGGAATGAATGTGCACAGAGTGCTGGTTGATAATGGAAGCTCAGTGAATATCTTGGCTTATACTACATTCCAGAAATTGGGACTTTTGGACAAAGAGTTACTGCCTACCAATAATGAGCTATATGGGTTCACCGGTAACCCAGTCCAAATCATGGGCAAGGTCAAATTACCCCTGACATTGGGTGTGGATCCTTGTAAGGCCACCCAAATGGCAGAATTCATGGTGGTAGATGAAGACATTTCCCACAATGCAATTCTCGGTAGACCAATATTGAAAGATATGAGGGTGGTAACCTCAATATACCACTTTTCAATGAAGTTTCATACACCAAACGACATTGGGTGTGTGAAAGGATGTCAACATGAGTCGAGGGAATGCTATAACAGAGCTGTGCAGGCTGCCGAGAGGGCGGACAAATCTATTCAAGTTGAAGAAAAGGCTGATGGAGAAGCCTTAATGAGACGCCATGGGCTTGAGCCACAGAAATTTGAAAGAGCATCGTGTAATGCCATCATGATAGTGGAGTTACCGGAGGAACCTATTGAAGAGGTTCCTGTTTTTCGGGGGGTAGTACCACCACAAAGCTTGTTGCTGGAAGCTGCCGAGAAAAATGATGAAATTCCAAATTTTCCAGTGGAAGGCATAGTGAAAAATGCCTCAGATAACGATCTAGATAAAGCAATACTAGAGAATGAAAACCAGGAGGCGGTGAAAGGGCTCCCAGTTGAAATTGATATCGATCCCAGAATGCCCGGTACCCCGGAAAAGGCGGGGGCTGCCGAGGACACTATTCCAATACTGGTGGATGTTGAAGATCCTAGCAAAGTCCTGAAAATTGGGCAACAACTAGATGAAAAGACAAGAGAAAGGCTGACCGCTTTCCTTAAAAGCAACCTAGATGTGTTTGCATGGTGTCACTCTGACATGGTGGGGATCGACCCAAAAGTCATGTGTCATCACCTGAATATTGACCCTGAGAGAAGAGGTATCCGGCAGAAGAGAAGGCCTGTCAGTGGTGAAAGGGCTACCGCTCTCCAGGAAGAGGTAGACCGGTTACTGAAGGCTGGTTTGATCAAAGAATCCTTTTACCCAACATGGCTGGCAAACTCGGTACTGGTCCGGAAGCCCAATGGGAAATGGAGGACATATGTTGACTTCACTGATCTGAATAAGGCATGCCCCAAGGATAGCTTCCCGCTACCTAGAATTGATCAGCTGGTGGATGCTACGGCAGGCCATGCTTTACTAAGTTTCATGGATGCCTACTCTGGATATAACCAGATACCGATGTATGAACCAGACCAGGAGCATACCAGCTTCATAACTGATAGGGGACTGTACTGTTATGTGGGGATGCCGTTTGGGTTATTGAATGTCGGGGCTACCTACCAAAGGCTAGTAAACATGATGTTTAAGGAACAAATTGGCAAGACTATGGAAGTCTATGTTGACGATATTTTGGTCAAATCAAAGGTGGCAGTCGACCATGTGTCACACCTTTCTGAGATGTTTGATATCCTGAGGAAATAACGGATGAAACTAAACCCCCAAAAGTGTGTTTTTGGTGTGGAGTCTGGAAAATTTCTTGGATTCATTGTGAACCACAGAGGGATTGAGGCAAACCCTGCCAAAATTAGGGCATTGTTGGAATTGAGATCCCCAAGGAATGTAAAGGAAGTCCAAGGGCTTACCGGAAGGGTAGCAGCCCTAAACAGATTCGTATCTCGATCTTCCGACAAGTGTAAGGAGTTCTTCAAGGCTATTAAGAAGGGTCATAACTTTGAATGGACCCCGGAATGTGAAGAAGCCTTTCAAAAGCTGAAGGAACAGCTGGGAAGCCCACCATTGCTCTCCAAACCCCTGGAAGGTGAGGTACTCATTTTATATCTAGCTGTTTCTGAGTACTCAATAAGTGCTGTGCTAATCCGGGAAGAAGAACAAGTACAATACCCGGTATACTATGTGAGCAAAAGGTTGTTAGATGCGGAAACCCGGTATCCCAGCATGGAAAAATTGGCATATGCTCTGATATTGGCTTCCAGGAAGCTAAGGCCTTACTTTCAGGCCAATAAAATCGAGGTCAGAACGTCCTTTCCGCTGAGGCAAGTGATGCACAAGCCGGAAGCCTCCGGTAGAATGATGAAATGGGCTGTCGAGCAAGGACAGTTTGAAATAGATTACAAACCACGAACAGCTATCAAAGGCCAAGCTCTGGCTGATTTCTTACTGGAGTTTCCTCCTGATTTTGAGGTTACCGGGGAAGAAGGTGCCCCGGTACCCCCAGTTACCGAAGGGGATGCCGAAGACCACCAGTTATGGTGGAACCTGTACATTGATGGAACAGTAAATAACAGTGGGGGAGGTGCAGGGATAGAGTTGGTAAGCCCAGAGGGGCACCGAATTCAGAGCGCCATACACTTTGGCTTCAAGGCTACCAACAATGATGCAGAGTACGAGGCCCTGATTGCCGGCTTGAAACTGGCTCTGGAAATGAAAGTAGAATACCTGAACGTGTTTAGCGACTCTATGCTGATTGTGTGGCAAATCAAAGGGAGCTTCCAAAGCCGAGGCCCTCGCACTGAACTCTACATGAGGTATGCCCAAGAACTCATCAGTAGGTTCAAGTTGTTAAACCTGAATCAAATCCCAAGGGTAGAAAATGCAAATGCTGATGCCCTTGCCAAGTTGGGATCCCAAAAAGAAGCTGTTCTGTTAGGGGTGATACCCCTTGAAGTTCAACTCCAACCAAGTATCTATCGAGAGGAAATTATGGAGATAAATTCTTCCATGGAAAGCCAATGGACAGCCCCAATACGTGAGTATATCATCAACGGGACACTTCCGAAAGATAAAGATGAAGCCCGGAAACTCAAATACAAGGCTGCCCGTTATGTGATCTATGATGGCATCCTATACAAAAGGGGTTTTAACCAACCTCTACTTAAATTCATATCTGGAAATGAATGTGAATACATCCTAAGGGAAATTCATGAAGGCATTTGTGGCAACCACTCGGGGGGTACCTCCCTGGCCCACAAAATTCTCCGACAGGGCTACTACTGACCTACCATGAAAACTGATGCTTATGACTTTGCTAAAGCTTGTGATCAATGCCAAAGGTTTGCTAACTTCAATAGCAATCCAGCTGTGGAACTAAGGCCCATTGGAAGCCCCTGGCCCTTTGCGATATGGGGAATTGATCTGATTGGGGAACTTCCTAAAGGCAGGGGCGGTGTAAAATATGATGTGGTAACTGTTGACTACTTTACCAAGTGGGCAGAAGCAGAGCCCCTGGCCACCATTACCGCCGGTAAGCTGAAGGAGTTTGTTAAAAGAGCTATTATATGCAGGTACGGGGTACCGTACAAACTTATTTCAGACAATGGCAAGCAATTTGAAAGTAAAGAAATGAGAAGTCTATGTGAAGACTTGGAAATAAAGAAAGATTTCTCGGCCGTTTGCCATCCCCAAAGCAATGGGCAAACAGAGGTTGTAAACAAAATCATTAAGCACACTTTGAAAGCTAAGCTGAAAGACAAAAAGGGAAACTGGCCCGAGGAGCTTCCAATGGTCCTGTGGTCTTACAATACTACTCCCAGGTCCACTACCGGAGAGTCTCCCTTTGCTCTAACCTATGGTTGTGAAGCTATGGTCCCAGTGGAAGTCGGGACAGGGTCCTACCGGAGGGACAATTTTAATCAAGAATCAAATGAAATAAATCAGAGGCTGGCCCTAGACATGGTAGAGGAAAACCGGGCTACCGCCCAGCTGAAACTTGCGGCTTACCAGCAGAGGACCCGCAAATACTACAACAACAAGGTACGCCCTCGACCCCTCAAGGTTGGCGACCTAGTACTGAGAAAAATGATGCCCAATATGCGGGTTCCCGGGCACGGAGCCTTTGGAGCAAATTGGGAAGGGCCTTACAAAATAAAGTCTATCTTTTGGGAAGGCACCTACCACCTTGAAGACATGGATGAGAACACTATTCCCCGTGCTTGGAATGCCGAGCACTTAAAAAAGTACTATCAGTAAGACTCTTTTCAGAGCAAGCGTAGGCCTCTTTCAGGCTTAGGATGAATAAAGGCAACCTACTAGTTGTGGTTGCGTCATTTCCCTTTCAGTTCTTAGGATTTCATGATTTTCAGTAGATGCCCGGGGGGTAGTGGATGCACACCCCGTCTGGATGAAATTTAATGTAATCGTACTCTTTGATTTTCAGTAAAAGTAGAAGTTGATTGTTTCCTTTTACATTTACCACTTATAAATATTTTCAGAAAGATATGTAAGACCAACAAGCATAGTTCTACATGGCAGCCAGGCTACCATCCAGAACTAGGGGGTAGTAGTGGATACACCTCTTAGCTTAACAGGATGAAATTATTAGAATTTTAAAATTTTCATTACCAGACATGTATGGAACCTTGAGTGGTTCACGTGGCTTACTTGGTTATCAGGGCATGTATGGAACACTGTTCGGCATACATGGTTCCCTTCATTGCTTGGGCTTGTGTGGTACCCTGTTCGGCACACTTGGATCCCTTAAACACCAGACATGTATGGAACCTTGAGTGGTTCACATGGCTTACTTGGTTATCAGGGCATGTATGGAACCCTGTTCGGCATACATGGTTCCCTTCATTGCTTGGGCTTGTGTGGTACCCTGTTCGGCACACTTGGATCCCTTCAACACCAGACATGTATGGAACCTTGAGTGGTTCACATGGCTTACTTGGTTATCAGGGCATGTATGGAACCCTATTCGACATACATGGTTCCCTTCATTGCTTGGGCTTGTGTGGTACCCTGTTCGGCACACTTGGATCCCTTCAACACCAGACATGTATGGAACCTTGAGTGGTTCACATGGCTTACTTGGTTATCAGGACATGTATGGAACCCTGTTCGGCATACATGGTTCCCTTCATTATTTGGGCTTGTGTGGTACCCCGATCGGCACCCTTGGATCCCTTCAATACCAGACATGTGTGTAACCTTGAGTGGTTCGCATGTCTCACTTAGCCAATAATCGTGGATGGCTTGCACAGGCATTACCACATACGATTCATTAAAACAAGCTAGTAATCCCGGAACAAAGGCTTCCAGGTTGAGCCTCCGGTCACCCCGGGCCACCGAAAAGGGTTACCGCTTGGGGCTTCCAAGGCCAGGTTCCCGTCTTTGGAACTTCCAGATGCTATAGGGCTACCGGACGGTACCCCCACACCCACAGTGGTAATCAAGCAGACAAAGGTACAAGTAGCCTATCAATTCTGTAGCCACCTATCCGGGTATGTGTTGCCGTATTTACTCTTGTACTCTCCTATATTGCGAGACCATTCTGTTGTTCGTATTTTGATTCATGATCTAATATCTATTTAATCAACGTAAATATGACATATATCCTCTGAGAACTTGTATGAACTTGTTTTAGGATTAGTCAGAAGAGTCATTTTACCCGATAGAATTCGACGGTGGAGTTTAGTTATGAACTGTTCTAAGTTATAGTAATACCTTTCTTACTTAGCATATTGGTACCCTAGAGGATTTGAGCTCATAAAGGGTAGCTTAATAAATGTGTTAAGTTACAGGGAGTAGATATAAATCAACACACAATGCATAAACCAAAACAAATTTAAAAGTACCAAGGCCTACGGCCATAGAGCAACCAGAGTTAAGAATTCCAAAAGTACATGTGTGGAGCGTTAAGGAGCCCACCCCCTTTTAATAAAAACCACAAGTTCATAAAACCGGCATAGTAAGAGTTCAAGACGATTGAAACAAAGGATAATTTAAGAAGACGGAAGGTCTTTAGTGGCCTCAGAGTCAGGGGAATCCTCGACAGGTTCGACCTTCTTAGTAGAATCACCTGGACAACCTCAACCACCTCTGTGGGAGCTTCGACCCTAGCATCCTGGGCATCCTCAGCTGTATTGTCCGGAGTGGCTGACGGATTTGGGGTCACCTTCGTGATAGGGGCCTGAGACTTGGCAGTTTCCATCTTGAATTTCTCTACTTGCTTCACGGCATCCTCACCTAGGAGAGACCAATCAAGGTTCGGCATCACTTTCCAAGTGGCCTTCATGTAGTCGTTAACACCCTTGGCAAACCCCAACTTGTACCTTTCTGGGAGTGTCTCCTTCAGCTTCTTTACAGAAGCCTGCAACACATCCACCTGCAGCTTCAACTCCTTCATTTCGGTGGCATGAGATGCGGCCAATTCCTCCTTATCCTTGTCCTGCTCAGAAACCACCCTACTAAGCTTATCCTTCTCTTTTGTCAACACTGACACTTCACCTTTCATTTTCTTATTGGTCTCCAAAAGCTTCTTCTTTTCTTCTGCTACAACATCAAGATCAGATTTTACCTGTTTTAACTCTTCCCTCAGTTTCATATCCCCTCGGGTAGCTGCTACTAGCTGGTTACCGATCCTCACCTGATGAAACAGATTTTCTCCTGAGGAGTATAGCATAGCCCGAGCAGCATCTGAAGTCTTAAGCTTGGACCAACCCGAGATGACCTCCAAAGGGATCTGCCCCCCGGTTAGCTTATGGAATTGCTGAATTTCCTGTGGCACCCCGAGTGACTGCGGTAGCTTGACTCTCTTAGAAGACCTAGTCTCTGGAGTGGAAACCAGGCTGCCAGAGGTCTGAGAGAACCTTCGTTTATCAGTTGAGGCGGAACCAACCTTCCCGGAGGCTGGAACCTTGGCCTGCGAGATAGGAGTAGCATTGATCGGGGATTCCAATGCCATCAATTCATCTTCTGGGAACAAATCTTCATACTTCTCTGAGGGTTGCACAAAAGATGGAACGACTCCAGACATACCTGAAAAGACAAGATAATCAAAATATTAAACATCACAGCAGATATATCTCAGAATTAAGAGGGGGCATAGACAGACACCAAGATGCAAGGCAAGTAAAGAACAATTTATAGTCGAGACCTATGCATAAAAAGCCTATAGAGATACTGATGATAATGAATATTTGTAAGCAAGGAAATACGACATGTTGGGTGAAAACGTGTGCGCAAATAAGAAGTATAGGAGGTGGCGGCCCAGGTTACCGGAAGGGGAGCTAGCGGAAGCCTCACCTTTTCTCTCATGCTTTCTGTTGATACCCTGAGGTTTAGGCTCTCCTTTTGACCCATCCCTACACTCCATCTCAAGAGCATGGGATGGGGAAGCCACAGGTCTCGAGAACCCCAACCTCATCAAAGTCTCCGGGGTCAGCAAGCTCTCCCCGTCTCTCAGCGAGCCTGCCAACTTCATGATTTTCTTGGCCCTTTTCTTCTCGATCCCCTGTAGGGATGTTTGTGCTGGGATCCCTGAAGGACACAACGAGAAAAATAAAGGACGGATAGAATAAAGGAGAAGATGAGGTATCTAGGGCTACCAGTAATAGGTGAGGGTACCATATGCTTACCCGGCGTCAAGTTCCATTCCTTTCTCACCTCTTCACAGTCGTAGCAATATAAAAACATTTCCATCCAGTCATACATTCCCCGCTTGTTTCCCTTAATGCATCTCCCTTGCCGGTCGTTCCAGGAGGTAAGGTAAAAGATGCCTATCTTCCTTCCCACCCCCTTCAGTTGATAAAAGTATCCTAATTCTCTGGGGGTGAGGGGAGTAGAGAAGGTCTGATCATAGAGGATATACATACATGCTGCCACCCTGAAAGAATTAGGTGACAGTTGCATAGGGGCTATCTCATAGAAGTTCAACATGTCGACAAAAAACGGATGCATCGGCATAGAAAATCCCAACTTGAAGTAGGATGCAGACAGCACCGCATTGGGTATAGCTTGATCAGGTTCAAAGTTATCAAACCTATGGCACCTCTCAACAGAACTAGGTACCACCAGGTCACATCCTGGATTACATGATTCCAACAACCTCTCAAGTCTGTCAACATTCATGGACGAATCTGTATCCTCACAAGAGGGAACGAAACCTGCAGGAACATGGGGTTTCCGCTCAACCTCCTCCACAAACGGCATCCCAACATCATCATTCTCTTCCATCACATCATCATTACTGAAGAATGGCTGTTCACCACCTAACCAAAGATCATTTATTGTTTTTTCCCCCTCATCAGTGTTGGAACTGACATAAATCCTTTCTGCCTCTCCGCCATCCGAATTCGATGAGCCAGCCTCCAAAGAAAGGCTGGGGTATCGGTTGACAATCTCAGCAGACAAAGGATCTATTACTTCCACCTGGGAACGTGTCCGGGAGCTAATTGATGGTTTAGATTCAAGCAGGGGTTGGGAGAGAAGAAGATTGTTAAGATGAGTGGACCCCGAATCAGATGGTGCCCCAGACACAGGTGACAAATATCCTAGACACGGGGAAGACTCCCTTGACGTTGATGACAAAGACATCTACAACCACAAAAGAGGGAAGCAGATTAGCAAGGGGAATTGAAATCGAAAGGTTGAGGGTCGAAGAAAATAACGGTCCCCAGAAGCTAATGGGGCTACCAGACCAAAACTGAGAAGTCAAGACTCGGGGGGTAACCATCAACATGGCAGCCTAGCCTATTAGCCCCAATGCTAACTAAGCAAAGTGAGAAGAGGTATACAAAGATAAGGCGTAATAAGAATGCCTAAACAAGCAATTTACAAGTATTAAACTTAATGTAGCATATCTAAGATGGTAATATTCAAAACAAACATCAAACAGACTAAATGCATGCCAAGGAATGGTCAAGAGGGTAGCCGAAATACGAACCGCGTCAATCACTTCGATTCACAACGCTAGATAAAAAACTCATACATGCATATATAAATTAGGATTTGTGCATACAGATTTAACCTAGATACGATTCGAAATCTAGGAAAGACAACAAGAAGCTATAACTAGAAAAAATCGAAACCTAAAACATGTAATACGCACTAGAAGTGTCATTGATTAATTCAAGTACATGTGTATGCGGGCATACAAAAGTGAAATTCAGTGTATGTCCAAAAGAATAAATCAAAGAACTTGGCATCTAACTGAATTAAGAGATTCAGAGGCATACCTGGATGAGAGGAAAGATACGAATGAATAAAACGTCTGAGCCTTCGCCGGAGAAGCCTTTGCCGGAAGCTCTCAAAAACCCTTGCTTACTTGAGAGAAGATGTGGTGAAGAGATAAAAATAAAACGTAAAGGGCTAAGTAAATAGAAATATGCAAATGGAGAAAAAAGAGACGTGTCCCCCTTGATTAATGAATGTGACACAGAAAACGAGGTGGAGTGGGAAACGCCCTTTACATGGAAAATGGGCTATTTTTTTGAATTTATTTGTGAAAAAGTGGTAGAGTCCCAGCTTATTTCTCCTTCCCCAATAGTTATCATTTTATTTCCGGATATTTAAAATGATCAACTTATCCTTAAAGCAGATAAATTATGAGGCTTTCGTTCATTGGTAGACCCAATTTTAGCTCTCATGATACTGTTACAAGAGGCCTCCAAATAAACATTAATATTAACTCTGATGTTTACGATTAGGAGCTTTTAAAGACTGATACCTTTCAGAATGTTGACTTGGCAAGATAGCATAATTGTGAATCTTCCTAGAAAGCGGCACCCTATGAATAATAGGTTCCCCTTGCACACAGTACTACAGGGAACCGAGGGGTAGTTGTTGTGACCAAAATCTTGCATGTGTTAGATTTAGGCCCACTAGAGGATTATGGTCCAGATTCATGAAGAGAATGAGTAATCTGTCAGGTTGCCGAAGGCCTATGGTAGCCCTAGGGGTTACCATGAACACTGTAGCACGGGAACGCATGACTAAGGGTCCCGAGGCATCCCCTTGAGGATAGCATGTAACCACTACCAGTCATTCAGTAGGGCTTCCAGAGTAACTTCCATGCTTGGGGTTACCGGAGGTGGTACCGGAGCCAGGCTACCGGGCGGTACCCCCAGCTTCCGCCGGAAGCCTGATTAGGCTGCCAATACAGATAAGGCACGCCTCCTATTTTTTAGGAACACGTTTATATCTTCTGAAAACACTCTCAAACAGATAAACATTCAGTTGTATGAGGATATATGTTATATTTACTTGATAAATGATACAAAATCATGATAAATACAAAGGATAATCATCCTACATGACCTAAACTGCTTGGTAATCTGATTATGTACATCATACACGATTATTATCAGAAATAACAGTCATTATCCCACTGGAGAGAGGATAACTCATCATAAACAAACGATCATATCATTCAAGAACTACATTCGGGCTTGATCCACTATAAATAGTGGTATGTAGGCAATTTACGGGATCTTCTTCGACACTTACACTCCTTGAGTAGCTAGAGCACGTGCACTCTTGTGTGATACAGTCAAATTAGGGTTCTTGGCTGGCCAACCTTTGGTCCTTGAGCTCTCATCCCGTAGATTCAGTCCGATCCTTCCGAGGAACCACATCCCGTGTTCTTCGGCATCCCTAGTCGCAAGCCTTCCCGGGCGGCTAGCTATTGATCTTCAACCACGAGCCTTTTTGGGTGGTTGGACGATTCCTTGTTTATTGGCGCTATTCCAGCACGAGGCCTCATAATTTGTTGTGCTAAAATCCTCCCACAACACTGGAAAATCTGGTTTGCGACAGGGGAAATCCTCTTTCCCCCTACCTTTTTGTCATTGCAATGCAGATTTTTACGGCAAAAATGGAGACATTGCAGAATAATTCTCAGTTCAGGTATCATGTCAAAGCTGATAAAATCAACTTAAATCATATTATCATCTTTGCTGATGATATCTTAATGTTGTGTCACGGAAACCTAACCTCAATAAACATGTTGCTTGATTGTGTGAGAGATTTTCAAACTACTCGGGTCTTTATGCAAATCCAAAAAAGTCCACGTGTTTTTTCTCCAACGTTTCTCTTGGAGTAATTCACAGATTCTTGCAAAGATCGAATTTTAGCAGGGGAGATCTTCCCATCACTTTTCTGGGACGGCCTCTAATCACTATAAGAATTTATCCTTAGCAGCTTGCTCCAAACTCATGCACGCATATATCATTGGACAAATAGTTTTCTTTCTTATGCAGGAAAACTTCAACTTCTAAAGTTGGTCCTTTTTGCAATACAAGGGTTTTTGGGCATCTTTTTTATTTCTCCTAAAATCTGCAATCCAAAAAATTCAGTCTCTGCTGGGCAGATTTCTTTGGAGTGGGTCAGATAAAAGATGCAATTTTAAAATTGCTTGAAAAGCTTGCTGCAAAACAAAGGAAGCAGGAGAGTTAGGCATCCGTGATCTTTAGCTGTGGAACTTCTCTGGTGTTCTCTATCAACTATGGAGACTGATCTAATTTTATTCGAAGTCTCTCTGGGTTTCCTATTTAAAAGCAACAGCTCTTCGAAATTGATTCTTCTGGACGATGGTTATTCCTTCAAATTGTTCCTGGTGCTTCAGAATTTTTTTACAAGAGGGGCCAATAGCCAAGCAGTTCATAACTTACAAGGTGGTAACTGGGGAAAATATCTTAATGTGGAAGGATCCATGGCTTCAAAATGAAATCTTAACACAGAATTTTGGTGACCATTATTATTTCTCATTCTGAATCTGATGAGTTTATTGATGATGAAACATGGCAACTTTCTGTCCTTAACCATGTCCATCTCCTTGAGTTGAAAATTTGTTATTCTACCAGAAAGTCCTCCAACAAACAGATCTGATTCTCTATTCTGGAATGGCTCAAGACATGCTAATATCTCAATTATTTCAAGAAATTCATCCTCAGCCTGAGGGCGTAGCTATAGCCACATATATTATATGGGGTCACTTGAACCCATAAAATTCTTAATTTTATTTATATAATTACTACTCAAATATATTTTGAACCCATATTAAAAAATCAGTTCAGTTGACCCCATATTAAAATATCAAGACCCCGATCTCTTTATAAATTTGTGGCTGCACATAATAAGGAAATTGATTGTTATCTTGAGGTATGTTGATAAAAGGGGTCATGTAGTTGAGAGATTTATTGGTATTGTGCATGTTCCCAATACAAATGCTTCGTCACTTAAAGTATGCATTGATTCATTATTTGCCAAGCATGGATTGAGTATATCAAGGCTAAGGGGACAAGGTTATGATGGGGCGAGTAACATGAGAGGCGAGTTCAATGGATTAAAAAGTTTAATTATGAGAGAAAATGAATCAGCCCATTACATCCATTGTTTTGCTCACCAACTCCAACTCACACTTGTTGCCGTTGCTAAAAATAATGTTCATGTTGGGAGCCTCTTTAACATGGTTGCAAATTTAGTAAATGTTGTTGGAGCTTCTTGTAAGCGTCGAGATATACTTCGAGATCGTCAAGCTATTCATATATATGAAGCATTAGCAAATGGAGAACTTGTAAGTGGACATGGATTAAATCAAGAAACAACGCTGAAAAGAGCCGGAGATATACGATGGGGCTCACATTACGGTACACTTCTATCTCTTATTGATATGTTTGAATCTGTTGTTGATGTTCTTGATACTATTGTTGATGATGGCCTGAGTTCAGAACAAAGAGCTGAAGCCTCTACTTTGTTGGAGTTTGTACAATCTTTTGATTTTGTTTTTAGTTTGCACTTAATGAAGATTGTTTTGGGCATTACAAATGAATTATCGATTTCATTACAAATAAAAGACCAGGATATAGTGAATGCCATGAAATTAGTGAAATTATCAAAGTTAAGGATACAAGTATTAAGGGTGATGGATGGGATGATTTATTAGCTGAAGTTTCTATGTTTTGTGAGAAATGTAATATCGTTTGCCCAAGTATGGAAGATAATTTTCAAATGAAAGGACGATCTCGACGTAAAGTGCATCAGGTTACAAATATACATCATTATAAGGTGGAATTCTTTTATGGTGTTTTGGATATGCATCTTCAAGAGCTCAACACTCGTTTCAGTGAATCTAACATGGAACTACTGCTTTGTATGTCCTCTTTGAGTCCAAATGATGCATTTGCTGCTTTTGACAAGAAAAAATTGATTCGTCTTGCTCAATTTTATCCAAGTGACTTTTCCTCGGTAGAACTTATGATGTTGGGGAACCAGTTGGATACCTATATTTTTTATATGCGTTCCGACAATGAATTTTTAATGTTAAATGGAATCACTGTTCTTGCAGAAAAGTTTGTTCAGACAAAGAAGCACATGGTATATCCTTTGATCTACTTACTTATAAAATTGGCACTGATATTACCGGTTTCTACTGCAAGTGTTGAAAGAGCATTTTCTGCAATGAAGATTGTGAAAAGTAGGCTAAGGAATCGGATGGGAGATCAACTATTGAATGATAGTCTCATTACATATATTGAAAAAGCTGTGTTCGATGATGTACTAAATGAATCAATTATCCAACGGTTTCAAAATATGAAAAATCGTCGAGGACAACTATGAAAAAGGCTGCTGTTAGCTTGGTTTGCTCTCCTGTGTGTATACAGTAGTTTCTTTGGCCTGCTTTGTAAGTACATCTATATAATTAGTTTTTGATTAGTTACTTCGTTGTAAAAATTTTGACCCCAATATTTGAGTTTTCTGGCTACGCCCCTGTCCTCAGGTACCATGGTTTGATGTTCTCTGGCATCCTCTTTATGTTTCCCGGTTTCCTTTCATCTTATGGGTTGCTATTCATAAGAGAGTATCAACTAATGATAGAATGTTCAGATTTGGTCTCTCAGCAAGTACTCAGAATTGTTATCTCTGTCATGGTCCTCATGAATCTCATGATCATCTTTTTTTTGAGTGCCCATTTTCTAATAGCTCAGTTTCGGCCATTGCTATGATGCGAAGTGGTCTTAAAAATCACATCAGTAGCCTTTATCTCGTAGTGGCGGTTCATGCAATCTGGAAAGAGAGAAATGGAAGAAAATTCACTGATGAAAAACATATGCCTTCCCAAACTCAAAGTAAGATTCTTGAAAAAGTTTGAGGCCATCTTTTCAGCAGCAAACTTTTATGGAAAAAATTGAAGAAAGATCCTGGATTAGTTTTATCTCTTTATTAATTTCAGTTGTTTACTTTGTGCTGTACTATTTCTTTTAAGTCATGTTCAGACTAGTTGCTTGTTGATTCTGGATTTGTTTCCAGATTTGCATGGCCATCTCCATGTAATCTATGTTGATATATTTTTCTTGGCAAGTTAATAACACTATTACTTGGCAAAGAAGGAAAATAGATAATGAACTCACTTGGCAAAATGGAAAATAAAAAATTAGGTGATGAACTCAGATCTTTGATCATTATACAAAGTTTTAGAGATTATATACATTTGCATATGAGATGAACCAGTTGTCAAGCCAAGGGCTACATAATGGTGTGACAAAGGGGTCTTGGGCACTGAATTTTGGCAATTGGAGATCCAAGCCCTCCATACCAGTTGGCAAATGTAGACTTGAGCATTTAGTATTCTCTCCAGCTTCATTACCTATAAAAGACAACATCGTTTCTTCTTCTTCTTGGACGATTTCCTCCTTCATAAACGACTCTTTTACTCCTGTCACTGCCAAATCCTGGTCATTACTTGAAAATGAGGTGGTAGTGTCCATGGAAATCAAGGGTGACGTTATTTGTGGAGAAGGAGAATCTGAACAGGTTTTGGTATTGGTTTTCATTATTTCTTCTTCCATTGCTGCTCTTTGCTCCAACACCTTCAATGATGTAGCTTTCCTATATATCTTGCACAACACAATGTCCTGTAATTGTAAATCCAAGCATCACTACTGTGTCTTGTGGCAATACGAAAGGGTGTAGAAGACTAGGATTGTATGTTGACTTGTGTTTTAGATTACCTTGTGTAAAGGGCATGAAGCAGGCAAGCGATACTCATTCATGACCCAATCAGTTTTGGTTCCCTTTGGTGCTCTTCCTTTGTAGAAAACCAAAGTCTTCTTGAGTCCAATGACCCTCTTGGGATCGGATAAAGTAACAATCTTGCGATCAGAACCAGTGGCCTTCCAAAACCCATTTGCCGTAGTTCTGTTAGGCCTCCCTCCACTGCCATGCTTAGTGTCCCTTGGCACAAAGAAATACCACTCCCTCTCCCCAATCTTTGCCAACCCTGTAATATGCATGTCAGTTACAATTTTAGTCAGTCACAGATACTTCAACCAGCACAAGCATATATATATATATAATTAATGAACTTTCAGCAGAAAATATCAATCTATATCTAGTACACACACCTGGCAAATGCCAAGGATCATAAGCGTAGATGTTAAGAACACCAATGACATCGTAGTGCAGTTTCTTCCCGTAAATGGTGTTTTTCAGGTAGAATTCAATGAGCTCTTCCTCAGTAGGATGAAACCGAAAGCCGGGTAATTCAAGCTTTGTTGGTGGTGAATGTGATTCACCCATATGCACAAATTAGGAGCTAAGTCTAGTTGTTGGTATTACCAGCTGGTTTCCTTAGTCCAAGTTTTTTGCTACTTGTTGTATGATACTCCTGTTTCTGCTACGTCTGTGTTTTATAGATTCTAATACTTGGCACAATTTATATCAACAAAAATTGTTGGTGACATTGACTCATGTCCCCACTCTCATGAAGAAGACCTGGAAAAAATGAAGTCTTTGCATGAAATTACTGTGTATATATATGTACATTTGAAATTCTAGTTAGTTTAAACGGTCTTGATGCAAGACCTGGATCCTAAAAAATCCCGATCTAAAATGCATACCTTAAAAAATTACACTTGCTCCCGCTGAGCGCATGCACATAAGCGGGACACCTCGAGGTGCACGTAAGTTGGCCTGTAGGTAAATATATATATATATCAACTAGAAAAAAAAATTACACTTGATTTTATAAGATAATCGACGTTGTCAATAATTGTTTTTAAAATTATTGTAACAAATTAGTCGTAATAATTTCAGGCTCTCTAATTTCGAATTGGAGGAAGATGTTTGATCCAATGGTGATCATGAAATTAAAAGGGAAGAGGGCCAAATTGGTCATCTTGTTGTGATGTGAAACAGGAGTCACTAGTAGTGGAACCACGCGGTTTATATATAGACTAAAAGTTTTGTGATCATGACTGAGGGGGCACCCAAGCATCCTATCCTATGAGTCTGGTCTTGCTTTGTCTTGACTCTTTGATTTACTCTATATTTTTCTTTTTTTTGGACTCTTACTTGGAAATTTCTATGCTATCTATCAATCAATTTGCCACTCACATTTTTCCCATTCAAATGTCTCTTTTCTTCCTCAAACTCATTGTTATTCGGTTGAAATGGTCATACGATTATTCTTAATGCTACATTCTATAAATATCATCTTCTATTAATATGTCGATACAATTACAAAATAGAGAAAAATGGGTCTGCGGTTGTCCTCAAAGAATTTCTCCTTTCTCCTGATGTTATAACACAAATCACCTATAAATTAAGTGGTCCCACAGGGGTATTTTTATAAATATGAATTTTTTCTCAATAAATTTACCTAAACATCCTTAAATATGTATTGAAAAACTTTTAATCTCAGGATTCTCCTTTAGGTCATCTTCAAACACATGAATCCCTTACCAAATAAACTAATCAAATTTACAAACACTTATTTGTCTTGGTGTACATATTTCTCGAAGAGAATGCTCAAACAACTGAAGAAAATATTGCTCAAAATCCCATAGCTTTTTTTGATAGTCTAAAAATCCCATGGCTCAATGAATTGAAATGTTTCTAGAGTCACCACGCTAAAGAATATATAAATATTAGCAAAAAATGGTAATCAAAATATCAATGCAACTAGTTTTAAATATAAATTCGTACATTGCACCGTTGATACAAGTTGAATTTTAGCATGACATGATGATATATTCTACTCGATGTTGCAATTTATTTTTTCAAAAATACGATTGCAATATTTGCAACATGGTTTTGCAATCCCAAATGTAACATTTGCAACCTCATTTGTAATTTTAGTATTTTTGATTTTTTTTAAAGAATTGAGTATTTTTGTGAATATCCCAAATAATAAAAATAAATTTTGATAGTATATCTTAAATAGTATTTAGATGATTGATTCCTACGAATGATTCGAAAACTACGATCCTAAAAAGTAATTGTACTTCAAAATTAGTAATTATTTTTAAGAAAATATAAATTTTTGAAAGAAGTCTATCAGCAATTTTCCAAACTCTAAGAAGTTTACTTCAATAACTACTTATATATCACTAGCTCTTTTAATATAAGAAATAATTTATATAATACAAGTTTTTTTTTTTTTTGAAAAAATATAATACAAGTTATGTGGCGATAAATTAGTGTTAGCGTATTATAGTTACTAGCCTATAACCCGTGCATTGCTTGTAAATTTTTTAATTATATTTTATTATTAAAATTTTAAGTTGTAATTTTTTTTTTATTAAAATATTACTTTAAAAATCTCATGTATATAAGTATTATCGTATTAATACCCTGTTTTGCTTATAATAGTATAGTATAGATTTTTTTAATAATTAATAATAAAGATTTAATGTATTAAAGAGAGTGCCTACCGTGTGTTTTTTTTTGAAATTTATTAATAATAGAGATTTAACCAAACCAAAGAGATTTAATACCATGTTTTGCTTATAATAGTGTAGTATAGATTTTTTTAATAAGTAATAATAAAGATTTAATGTATTTAAAGAGAGTGCCTACCGTGTGTTTTTTTTTTTGAATTTTATTAATAATACAGATTTAACCAAACCAAAGAGTGACCAAAAAAAGAGTACAAAAAAAGAGTACCAAACCAAATATACCCGTGTGTTTTTTTTTTTTTGAATTTTATTAATAATAGAGATTTAACCAAACCAAAGAGATTTAATAACATGTTTTGCTTATAATAGTATAGTATAGATTTTTTTTAATAAGTAATAATAAAGATTTAATGTATTTAAAGAGAGTGCCTACCGTGTGTTTTTATTTTTGAATTTTATTAATAATAGAGATTTAACCAAACCAAAGAGTGACAAAAAAAGAGTACCAAAAAAGAGTGACCAAAAAAAGAGTACCAAACCAAATATATCCTGTTTTGCTTATAATAGTATAGTATATATAGATAGATAGATAAGTTTAGGGTAAATTAGTACTGTATGCTAGCTCTTGTTAAAACTAAATAATTAGCATACACTAGTTTTCGTCAATAATGATTCACTAGCGTAACAGCCCGTGCAAGGCACGGGCCTCTATATAAATATCTATAAATTTTGTTCTAAAGAATAAGGCAGTGATTGGTTTAATAATTTCTGATCTGGAAACTCTTAATTATGAAATTGTAATATGAGTAGTGATATGTGTTAATAGTGAATGTCAATACGGATTGTATATAGATGCCAGTAATAATATTGTTGGGTATGATGTATAAGTCTGATTTATTAATGGGGAGCGTGTAATTATAAATTTGAGAGATTAAGATGATAATTTTTGTCTTTCTATAGTGATAGTGATAGACACTGCTTTCATATAAACACAATCGTCCACAATTAGCCGCAAGCGGTAACATTAAAATATGTTAAGTGAAAATGACGTGATTTAACTATAAGATCTTGCTTCCCTTAAAATATGTCAATGTCATCTCTATTGCAAGTCTATAATGCAATGTTCTCACACCAGTCTTGAACCTATAAAACCAAAATCCCTATAGAAAATAGAATGAGGTTGCAAAAAAATTTTGAAAAAAATGACAAATAAATAATTAATAAAATTATAGTTCATATTATTTTACATCAGATCAACTTGGAAGAAGCATATTATGTTAGTTATGTTTATCTTATGTCCAAAAGTAGATTAGATATTACGTAATTGTTTCATTTATTATGAGTAACTAATTCCCTAATTCGGGAATTAGGTAGTATTCAATGGTTACTATGTTTGTGTACTTATATTGTGATTTTTGTGCCTTGTTAATATGTTGTTGAGTGCTTAACACAATTGAGGAAGTCACGAAACCTTAATTGTTTCTTTAGAAATTGTAATGAATCGGGAGAGGATCATACCTTTTAATTTCATCTTACATTTATCTAAATATATATTATAACTCAATCATTACATATTATTGAAATGTTAAATTATGAAAACTCATTTTTGACTGAAATTCAAGTATTTTATATGTTTTTTTTAAAATTAATATATTATTACTTAATATAATTTAATAATTTCACAATACCGATTAATAATTTATAAATTGACTATAACATATATGAACAAATATACTGTTTTTCATAATTAAAAAAATTATATAAAGGTAATATACAAGACTACAAATGATAATTTTTAAAATGTGAAGTAGTGTCTATATATTTAAAATTTCATTTATCAATCTAAATTATATGACATATTGCATCATTTTAATGTATTATATAAAATATGTATTATCATAATTTATAGTCAAGTAATAATACGACGGGTTATTACTAACAATAACTAATAATTTTATAATATTTATGATCTAAAAAATTATATCTTATTTTCATCTAACATTACATATTTATCACGTTATTTTTTATAAACAACATAAATCTTATTTTTAAAGTTCTTCTTTTTAAACATAAATTCAAAATTTTTTCTACATTTTTAAATTTTTATCTTTCTTATATCAGTTATATATTAAATCGTTTAAAGACTAAATGCTTGGTCGACCAAAAATATCTAATTTAACTCACATTTTTAAATTTTTATAAACCTAAAATTATAAGATAAATTTATAATTATGCTTGATTTTATAAATAGAATATAAATATTTATTGAAACACAATCTTAGTGATAGATAGATAGAATTAATAGATAATAGATTTGTTGTATCTTTAACTTCTGCGAGTTCGATATATTCAATTGACCTAATTATTATAGATTTGTTTTCGATTTTCATCGAGAATGTGATTCTTGTTTGCGTTTTTGTATTAAGTTTAATAAGAGATATAGTTTCATTTAAAAATATAAAATATAACAATTGTAACATAATTGATATCCATTTAATTATAAAAAACTACAAAATAATAAAAAATTATAATAATGACTGAATGTATAGTTATATTATATACACAAACTAAAAAAGGGAGTTATATAAAAATACAAACCAACATTTTATATAGTTATATATAAAATTACGAAAATTGGAAAAAAATGGAATTACATAAATAATGTAAACAAATATTTTATTTATTCAAAAGTTATAACAAAAAAACTAATAGAAGAGAAGAAGAGGATGTGATTAATCTAGTAAGATTTTTGAAGTAAACTTAAGAATTGATGTAGCACACTTGGTTATGACATGAGGTTCTTTAGTGGAGGTTAAAGGTTCGATTCTCATTGAATACACAAAAGAACATGTTTTTAGTATAAATTATAAAACGGTGGCACTTTTGTAATTTTTTAACTTGAAAGGGTAAAATGGACATTTCATAGCCATTTTATTGGCAATTTTTACCCTTGTGTTCTCTTATTATATATAGTAATAGATTCATGGCCTAGGTTTAAGATTAGATCGTTTTTAAGCCATACATTTCAGATCGTAGGTGTTTTAGATATTTCTTGTACATTTTTCCACACGCGCACAGAATATTTAGGAAAATTATAGGCATCTTAACTTAATATTTATCCTAATTTGAGTATAAATATTTAGGTATCTACCAAAAATATTAGATTTAAAATTTTTATTTGTAAAAATACCATCTCCTTTAATTAATTGCAACTGATGCAACCACATTCAACCACATCGACTTCAACACTTTTTTTTAAGGTGGGGTGATATTTTGGTTGCAACCACATTCAACCAAATGCAACCACATTCAACTTTTTTTTTAAGGTAGGGTGATTTTGGTGGATTTGGGTTGCAAGGCCCCGCCAGGAACAATATACAACCAAATGCAACCACATTCAACTTTTTTTTAAGGTGAGGTGATTTTGATGGATTTGGGTTGCAAGGCCCCGCTAGGGGCAATATATAACCAAATGCAACAACATTCAACTTTTTTGTTAAGGTGGGGTGATTTTAGTGGATTTGGGTTGCATGGCCCCACCAGGGACAATATTAAACCAAATGCAACCACATTCAACTTTTTTTTAAAAAAAAAATGGTGGAGTGATTTTAGTGGATTTGGGTTGCAAGGCTCCGCAGGGGCATATTCAACTGAATGCAACTGAAAAATGAAAATTACATTCAGTTTGATGTAGTTGCAAATTTAGTTGCATGTGGTTGCATTCAGTTGCTGATTTAAAGTTCCATTTTTCGGTTGTCATTTTCGACCTCTTTTTTGAATTATAATATATATATATATATATATATATATATATATATATAAGAGTTCAAAAAAGAGGTCAAAGCAAACATTATTGCTGAAATACAACAAGCGGAAGCAGGAAAGCAACATTAAACAAGATTTAAAGTAAGAAAGTGGCTCAGCACATGAGTTAGAGAGAAAAGAAGAAACTTATATTATTTCACAAAATTCAGCACACTTACAAATGATACAAGTATCTCTTTATATAGAGATATAAAGGCACTACACATTCAGGCCTAAGCACACAGCACACCAACAATAATTCAAATTTCTACAAACGACAACTAACTTTTACAAAAGTAAAAAGACATTATTCTTGCCGGGTACGCATTGGGCCCCATCGCCACAATGAGTTCAAAAAAGAGATTGAAAAAATATATACCGGAGTTCAAAAAAGAGGTCGAAAATGACAACTGAAAAATGGAACTTAAAATCAGAAATTTAGTTGCATTTAGTTGAACGTGGTTGCATTCAGTTGAATATGTCCTTGCGGGGCCATGCAACCCAAAAGTACAGGCGTAAGGAATGAGGGAGGAAGGAGGGGGAGGCCGGAGGGAAAGAGAAACCTAGTATTTTTGCAATTTTGAAACTTAGGTTGGTAAAATTACAAATAACTATTATTAACAAAAGTAAATGTGCAAAAATTTACTTTTTCCTATATATTTATGAAAAAAGCCCAAATATTTATTTGGTATTTGATTGCTTGTGTATTTAAAAATAGGAGAATGTTATGTTTCGATTTTCACTTGTTCCCAAAATTTGTTTAAAAAGTTATTTGAATAAATCTATTCATTCAAAAAAAAAAAAAAAATGAACATACCGGACTTGGATTGCGAATTATAAATAGACACGTATGTTTCGAAACAAATTTTCCTTGTGTCCATATCTCCTCCCTAAACATACCGGAGCCGTTTATCACAAATGTGCTTGATTCTCGTTAATTAATTGGAAAAATAATAATGACCTCCAAAACACAATAATGGTGACGTGTGTCTAATTTTGACCTCGGGTCTCCTTTTTGTATCTTGTTATGCTACGTTGAACTAGTCCAGCCAAATATTTCCAATCCAATCCATTATTTTATACAATTACCGCCATAATTCGTGTTCAAATTAGTAATGAAACAATGACAAGTTTACAGATCTTTTAGGTTTATCTTTAGAGACCGAGTCAATCAGGTGTTCCTTCCAGAACGCTTCGGTTTAAGCCTCTACAGCAGTGTTATAGATTTCGGAAATCGGAACTATTCGGTTGAGTACCGATTTACGATTTATCGGATGATTTGGTTGAAAAATCAGTGATTTATCGGCGATTTTTGCAAAATCGACCGAATAGATTCCAAAATTTTGACCGATTTATTGGCGATTTTTCAAAAATCGGCCGATTTCTATAACAGAGCTCTGCAGTAACTAATTATGATTTGATAACACTAGATTACACGCGTTTATAAGAGCGTGTTTGGCTTAACTTAAAAAATGTTACTTATCACTTAAAGTGCTACTTACTCACTTTAAGTGAAAAGTGATAATTTTTACTTAAAGTTAGGTGTATCTGTTTGGCTAATTCCACTTAAAGTAAATTTATTTTTAAAAAATTAATTAAAAAAAAAAGAAATTTATATTTTTTTGAAAGTATAAAATACAAATATATACAAAGAATACAATACAAGTTAAAAGGTGACTCAAATACATAAAAATTGATATACGAAAAAAAATAAGTGGAAAAAAAGTACCTCCAAGCTACTTTTTTTTTTAGCCTACTTTCCACTTTAAGTGGCTCCACTTTAAGGGGAGCCAAACACGATGGTACCAGCTTTAAGTGAAAAAAATTAAATAAAAGGGGGGCCAAACACCCTCTAAGTCTCCCACTAAAACACATACAAAATGGCCTATACTACCATTAAATAAAACCGTAAAACTGCTGTTGATAATTTACCAATACTGTGTTCCAGACATATATACTCCCTCCGTCTCTTTAAACATTGCCCATTTGACTAAAAATACGGGTTTTTAGAAAAAGTGGGTATTGAATATTATTTGTAAGAAGTAATTGGTATTGAATATTGTTTTTAAGGAGTAGTGGGTATTGAATATTGTTTTTTTGGAGTAGTGGGGGAAGTAGTGGGTATTGAATACTCCCTCCGTTTATTTGGTTTCTTTACATTTGCTTTTTGCACGGAGACCAAGATAGTGGATGTAATATTGTTAAAATAAATGTAGTAGTGGGTGTAATAGTAATTTTATTGTTAAAATAAGTGAAGTAGTGGGTGTAATAGTGTAAAGGGTTGAAAAGGTGGAGTGAGGTAGTGGATGTAATAATGTATTTTATTGTTAAAAGTTACTATTTTTAGTAATGTAAAGAAATGGAATGGACGGCCCAAAATAGAAAGTGTAAAGAAATGAAATGGACGGAGGGAGTATTATTTTTAAGGAATAGTGGGTGGAATAGTACGTATTGAATATTGTTTTTTTGGAATAGTGGGTGGAATAGTGGGTGTTGAATATTATTTGTAATGATTAGAGGGTGGAGTAGTGGGTATTGAATATTATTTTTAAGGAGTAGTGGGTGGAGTAGTGGATATTGAATATTATTTTTTATGGCTTAAAATAGAAAGGAGAAGAGTATTTTGATTGTCCCGATTTAGTAAACATGAAACATTTTAAGAGATGGAGGGAGTATTATATATACAGCAGGAAAACAATACCAAGATACTAACACTAGTATAAACAGTAATCTAAAAATCAGCCTAGGCGGCGATTAAACACTGGTATAAATTTGGCAGGGGCAAAACAGGATCTCTACAAGTCCAGAAAAGAATATACCAGCATCAAGTAATACTCCACGATAGCTAACTCTATCCATCGTAATACCAATTAAAACCAGTGGGAAAAAAATAATTGAATTGAATAAAATGTCCGCTAACATATTTTGGTCATTTTTAACTACAGTGCTTCATTTACCACAAAAGAAAAGGGTCATCTGAATCCCAATTTACCAATTCTTTCCCTCCTCAACACCAACCCCTCTCACCTGCCCCTCTTTATGTGCCCTTCGGAGGATATTTTACAAATCTTCCTTTGATAAAGGTTGCAACCATTCAAAAACAAGTAACTGATCCTTTGCAAATGACTTTTCTGAGGTTATCCATAATCTTTACATAACGTTGAAAACTGGAATCCTTTGTTTAGACAGTGCTAGAATTCCTATCTGCCTTGGCTTCTGCTCGGACATAAGTTAAACTCCGAGGGGTATTGGGGAATGGAATGTTGTTTAAAACACTAGATGTCACAGTGGCCGTTTGGCCATCCCTCTTCCACTGGAAGCTCCTTGCACCACCAGCTCTCATTGGGGGTCGCGCCTGGTACGGGCTAGGGATTCCTCTAGGGAAGGGAACTCTACCAAACCTGGGTGCAGCAAATATAGATCCTCCAGAAATTTGAGGCCATGTCATAATTGCAGCTTCTTGTGGAGCAGCACTTTTGTGTAAAACCTGCAGTACGAAAATCCAGTTACAATCCCGAGTCCCCAATTACAAATAATGATGAATACTAACCTGGAACTATAGCATGAGAATTTTATGTGCTCACAACCATATCATGATTTCATATGGACATCAGTCAGCATATAACATACTAAAGTTTGAACAAAATATACTTTTCATTAGCTTTCTCCAAAGGTTAAAGATCAAGAGTATAATGGTAAAAGATAGTAATCTGATAATCATCTACAGTACCTATCACAGAAAGTCTTGCTTGCCCATACTCCCACACATCACAGTCAGCTAATTTACTCCAAGTACCATACCTGTTTGCTGTAGCTTAAGAAGGTTATTTGTTACTTAAGATTAGATTTTTGATTTACAGCTAGAAGCATATTTTTTTCTTACTCAATTAAGCTCGCATCTAATTTAATAGTCCAGTTAACAAGCCAGTCATGTGTTTGATAATAAATAACTTCTAAGTTATCAAAGGTAATGAAATGACAAAAAAGTGCTCGAAGACTTGGAAAAAGAAAAAAAATAAGTGCTTGAAGTTGCCTGTCATTAGGGTAATTGCTAACATTTTTTGTTCGAGTCAAGCTACTAGCCTCTTTCAAGTCCAAAGAGCTGCCCCAGCATAGGGACAATGAAACTGGAGCCGTAAAAAATGGAAAAGGACTGGTAAAGTATTCCTTGGCCACTTCACTTCAATAAATAATACATTACTTTATTTACTTTAGTGCTTTGTTATATAAAAACATTGAACTTTTTTGTTTGTTTAATTTTGTTACTTGTTTAATCCCAAGTATATTACAAAAAAATTCATTTATCTATGTTAGAATTTTATATAAGAAATTCAGTTGAATCAAATACTAGCATAAAATGTATTTATATTAAATAATTTTTTTTGTACATATATATTATTTAAATTATAATACTTCATTAGCATTTTTTAGTTCCAATTGCAATATAATACTAAATATATGTAACAAATATTTAATAAATTGGAGGTATAGAATATCGAAACAATTAAAATGAAAGTGGTTCTATGCATTCGAGATATTTGGAGATAGGTGACGACTTACCAATTAGTGCATAGTTAACATTTAAGTGTGTCCCATAAAAGAGGAAAGCGTTCACTCTACTGAACATTATACACACTCTTTATAGTGATGAAGACTTGTATGATACTTAAACTAGAATAGAAGTGAAATTTCCTGGTCAACCAGTTGAAACTGAGGAGGTAAAATCCATAAATTGTGATGATACCCATACCATACAACAATCAGGTAAGCAATTGAACGCATAGACTATATATAGTGTTTCAACTTTCAACAGACACTGGGAACATAAAACCATACCTAATACACAAGGATAGCAAGTACAAGGTCTCAGTAAACAGATTCTGACCATACGACTTGCAATGGAAACTATAATTCATTCAATAGAAAATGACCCATAGAATCTTCAGAAGAAAGATGTATGGGCCAAGCTATTAAACTCAATAGATATGGCAAAATATCCAAAGTAACCAAAACTAACATGTGTTTGCTGTCTGATGCATATGATTATAAACAAAAACCACAAGTGCTTATAATTGCAATACAAACACCGTTTTGATATTACCTTCAAAATACGTGACATGAAGGAGGTACCATCAAGTGACAATGCATGTTCTGCAGCTTCTCTTTTCATGAATTCTACATAAGCTGACCTGGTTACACACCAATGTTTAATATGAAGTTCTTTATGACTATAAACTCCAGAACTTGTGAAACTAAGAAGAGAAATCATTGCTTCTTATAAACAAACTCACCCTTTTGGTTGCCCTGTTGTTGCATCTGTCGCGATAATCACTTTCAGAACATCCCCAAACTTGTTGAAGTGCCGAGAAAGACTATCCTTGGTAGCAGCAAAATGAACCTGAATTAATACACAACTGGCTTACTATTAATGGAGAATGATTTATATTGAAAGCCAGATATAAAATCACAACTGTAGGTCATTACGTTGCTAACAAATATTGTCCGTGAATTAGCATCTTCGACGAGACGACCAGAAGAATATGGACCTGCAAATAGTCATACTAATTACATTGAGAATGAATTAAAACATAAAGAAACTATGCAAAAAATCATACAAATAACAATACGATAGGATCAACGTATGTAGCATGATGCATGAATCCTAATCTACCAACATTCAATGCAAATAATATAAAGGCATGTCGGTACACTTTTAAAACCATATTCCAAGCAGTACCAGTCAACACAACAATAGTACAAAATTATAGTTTGCATGCCGTCTAGTTACCCAGAAAAGACTCACTGCTTTTAGATCAAGATCTTCATAGTGCTTAAATATATGGCAGAACCATGAACACCTTTCAACGGGTACATGTCAGCATTGATTTCTTAATATCATTTTATAGAAAATGCAAAATGATTGTTGAGGGTCGACTTCTGTATATTCGTATTTGTATCCTGTCTTGTGAAGGACTACAATTTTATACACATTCATATCTATAAATAATTTAAAAGAACTCTATATAGCAAATCCCTTAGTTAAGTATAGTTTCTATAAGATAATACAAGTCTTTCAATTTTGCTAATAACATGCGAAAAATGAAATAAATAAGCTCAGCTAATATTAAGAAACTCACCAACAGTGAAGGACAATGACTTTTGAGATTCCCTATGACCTTCAGCAGGTACAGCCTGAAGTGAACATATAATAGGAAACAAGAATATTAATGTACATGGATACATGCTTGGTTGACATATAATAATATAGAACTCCTTCTTGACAGCTACAAATTTATGACTAGTCTAGTCATTGCAATAAGTTCTTTAATAGAACTTTTCAGAAACTCAATTTCATTTTTGTTTGTAATCAACAGGATAACAGACACTGACGTCAGATATACCAAAACTTAATAATGTAATTACTAAATGAAGTAAAATACTAAAACCACGACTTTTAAAATGATAAGTTGACAAAATATTGTTTTTAACCACCTTTTGAAGAAAATGCATCTGTATTTTTGTGGCTTTTATCAAAACCTACACAGACGGTATATTATCTAACCTTGGAATGGAAAACAATCCCACACTTTTGCTACAACGGTCCCACATGATTCGTTGTATTTAAGATTTACAGAGATATCGAATCATGTTACTTACTCATATTTTTAATTAGCATAATATTCATTTCGATGCACCGAATACGAGAAGCTTATATGCAAGTTTTACCTACTGAACCTAAAAGCTAAACACTGGAGAGATAACTCTTAGAAAGCTAAAAGCTGCCACGAAAAAGCAATATATAAAGTACAGAGCCTTAAGAAACTTACCTTTCCATTACCAGGTGAAAAAGGACCACTGTTCTCCTTCATCAGCTGAGCATTTGATTTGCCAGCTCCTGCTTCACTCTCCTGAACAAATTTTCGGCAAGTTACAGCTGATACCTCCCTCGTCTCCTGATACTGAGATGGTTTCCAGGTATTTACGTTCACAGATATATTTACTATCTTACTCGAAGCATCTTCAGCAACAGTTTGATACTGATCCTTCCTTGGTTTGGAGGTGCATATATCAGCCTTACCAGCTACATTATACTGCACCATGAGTGAATCATCATCTTTATTTCTAACAGATACGCCAGAGTCAAAAACATCCATGGTTTTACGGCCCCGAATATGACCAATCCCATAAAGTTCATTATCAGACACAACATCAGAAACAACTCCATCATAACTTTCTAATGAAGTCCTATTCTTCGAATACAGTTCATCAAAGTCATTCAGCTGAAGATGAGCTGATTGAATTTCCTCCGAAAGATAGTCAAAACTTCCATTTTCTTCAACAGCTTCAGCAGGAGATCCTATAGACTTTGCAATGTGCTCAGAGGTGTCTACATCCGTACCACGACCTAGGCGATTAAATACATTCCCCAAAGACCTGACTTTCCCTGCATCTTTGGCAGCTTCAGCTACAGCTTTGATAGCAACTGCCATGGAGGCATTCGGCACTCCCGCAACTGACTGGATTCTCTGAGTATGATCTCCAAGTGATGAGTATTCAGCAGAGCCGGAAACCACAGATCGTATACGCTTCAGTGAAGGCTCTGAACCCACACTATTCATTCTGGGGGAGCCAAGAGCATCTCTCACTGCAACTTGCAGCAGCCTCCGAGGGGCATTGGTAATTGTTTTAGAAACCTCATCATGCTGTCACAAGTACATAGTGAGCAAGTTAATGCAAGTTACAAACAGTCTTTGCATAAAAGAGGTACGAAGACAATTGCGTACATTTCGGTACTAATAGTTCGCAGGATAATTCTTTATAATTCATCGAGTTTCTGTTTAAGAAATGTCTACACCCTATTTTACTTGGAAATTATTATTACAGAACTTGGCATTAGTTGGTAACCCCGGATCAGACACACTAAACACACGAAAATACTCGTCACATTGCTCAACTCGTTAATATTCTAAAAAGCAGGTACTTCCTTATCTTAAAAAAAAATGACTCCAATCATGTCTTGACCATAATCTCTTCAGAAGCTAATGGATCTCGGGCTCTCGGCATTATATAATAATGTGAAATCAACCACGGGTAAAACACAAACACGTCTTAACATTTCCCCTCATTTTACTTAATTCACAACTTTTTTGCCCGTTAAAAGGATTTTAAATCTCCATATTCCGAAAGGTCATTATTGTATACAATAATGTCTACATCTGTTTAGAAGTATTTCGAAGGCAGCCACATGTAAAAAACGAAAAGTCATTTATTTACATCAACCATGAACGTGTTTCACAACTATTAAGCTTAACAAACATGCAATGTGAAATCAAATTTGAGCTACATTAGAGCAGTCAAAGGATTTGAGAGATGGTCAAAACACAGAACTAAAAGGCTATCCACATTACATCTGATGGACTAATGACACCAAATAAAAATGCTGAGCCAGTAATCACATAAATATACTATAAATGACCCTTTGTTACTCACTATGCTCCCTTTATGCAAAAGCCTGACCACCAATGCTCAATGCTACTTGTTACTTCGAAGAGGTTTTAAATATTAACTGTGTCCTTAAGTATGCTTGACACTTCCCTTAATAATGTTGTATCAGGACAAGAGGGTACAAGTAATTTTAATTCCAAATCTGTTTTAAAAATTGAAAAGAAGTGAGGTTTAAGACAATTAAAGCATAACAGTATAAGATAGATGTTCTAATTTTCTATGCTACTCTTTTGCGTAAAAGCAATGCACACAGTTGTAGCCTGTGAAGAAGTCTACAAAGCCTTAAGACCAATCAAAAGAAACCAGCTTAACCTTTCAAACAAAATTCACTGTTATAACAATCCATTAACCAGACCCCTGATCAACCTATCCATAAATAGAACTCTTCATCAGCATATCACACTCCAGTTCTCTAATATTTAAAGTAAAACATTCCGAAGTTCTAAAACAAACAAGGAGTAGAAGAAACCCGAAAAAATAGGTAAAGAACAAACATTTAATGTCGAGCGAGGATCTGAATTTTAAAGACATAAGTTTTAAATCTTGCACATATACGAAAGCTTAACTATATTGACTACTGAGTAGATTGATAGATTGTCTAGAATCTTAGTTACTGCACCAGAGTCATATAAGATGATAAGAACTAGTTTGCTAGCCTGCTTATGGTAATGGATTATTATTACAAAGGAAAAAGGATACAAGCATTTTGAAGATTAGACATTGTTATTTGTTCACTATTGACCCATGAAATACATGGTGACTGTTAGTTGTCTTCAAATTTCACAACACATATAATAGCATGCTATGCGAAACAGGTTCAGGTCTATGATTTCCTTGGTAAAAAAAAAGATATTTATGGTTTCAAAAAGAGAAACAACCTATCATTTAGGTGAAAGGATAAAGAAATGATAATTGTGTAGGGCGAAAACAAATAAATAAGAAGCTAGATAAAAAACCTTCATCAGGATCCTCTCATCAGGCCGGTGCCTTTTCCTCTGCAATATTGGCTGAGACGGTGATAGTTTTAGATGATCAACTTTCATGTGTACATCTTCATCCACACAAGCATTTGAGGTCACCATACTAAGAAGTGGAGTAGTTTCAACAGCATCCTCTACTATGCCTTTCCACTGCCTGCCACGTCTGCTTCTCGATAATTTATTTGGTTTTTCTCTTTCCTGTTCAGTGCCCATGTGACGAGTATCTATTTTTGTACGCTGCTCTTTAAGTGTAGATTTTTCTTTGGCAACTTCATTTAGCAATGCATCTCTGGGTTGCACATAAAGATCTAAATGTTTTCCTAAATGATCCCACAACCTGTAACCAAATTGTCCGGGTAAAATTTAAAAATAAAACTTCACTAAGTAGAGTATCATGTTATGTAACAGGTTCATTACCAAGACACAAAACAATCAGTATCATCACCCAAAAAGACATCCAGCTCTTTCTTTGCTTCTACTTTTCTCCTGCCGTTTTTAAGCAAGACAATAACATATTCCTGCAAAAGAAACACACATGAGTTGTCAAAGCCCAATGCCAATATAACTAGCCAAAACAATAACATCAGTGTTACAAACCCAACAAACATATACATAAACAGCAGACAGACTTTTAGACCATGCCCGGATGATGGAAAATATTACTCTCATGAGTTGGAGACGCAACTTAAAGGTGATGTTGAATAAATATACAAAATCACATAAATAATATCATGGCCAGTACATAACATGAGAACCAAGGTATGAGTCCAAACTCCATCATTTCAGAAGAATCACAATAGCCTCCACAAACATGTTACAATACGGAAATCATTGTCATGACTCGTGAGGTTCCTAGCATTCCATTAGATAACATATTTATTTGGGATATCTATAAGATAGCATTTCCTAGCTGTTCCAGCAAACCTGATTACATTATACATATAATGTGTCACTTCCCCTCTGAGTGCAATGCACCCCCACCGCCGCCCGCTCCCCCTTCCCTCCTCCCATCTTAGTAAGTTTCGGCCATGTCACTGTGGCCTAACATTGCCACAGGCCCTTTCCTAATCTTAGGATCTAAATATATAATACAGACACTCACACACAACATAAATGTTTTCTCTAAATATTTGATAACATCACATCAAATGATCTCTGACTAAAAAATTGATAGAACAACATTAACTCTAATAAGTGATAACTGATAAGTACTAAAATAACTCTACCACATGTACCTAAAATGATGGAAAAGCTTTGAACCTATATGTTGCTTGTATTGAATTAACCATACAGTGTACGGTATATCAGCCTACCAAGGTATGTAGTAATCGACTCTATTATTCACTGATATCCTTCCAGACTTCGTTCCTCTTTTAAAACATCCAATGATAAAATGACGGATATAACGATATTGCAGGTAAATAGGCAAAAAGAAAAAAAGAAGAAATCACAGAGTTTTTGGTACTTCCGTTAATCATATACTTAGATAAGTCCCTCTCGTGTAAAGACCTAGGTCAAAACTACCACTATCCAACTACAAAACACATCTTCCTAAGTATTCAGAAATACAATATCGACAGCACAACTAAAACAATCATACATACATCACAATTACGAAACCGGAAATTACTCAAAACGGATTCCATGAATCAAAGACTTAGATACAAACTGGCCCTCACTTATATACCTAGGTCAAAACTACCAGTATCCAACTAGAAAACACGTCTCCCTAGTATTCACAAATTAGGATATCCATAGCACAATCGGAACAATCACACATATCAAAAAACACACAGAACTACAAAAGACGTCAATTCACAACTACGATATCCATAGCACAATCGAAACAATCACACATACATCTTAAATACGAAATGGAAAAATACACAAAACTACCAAACACGTCTCCCTAAGTAATCGCAATTACGATATCAATAGCACAATCGAAACTAATCTTACATACTGACATACATTAACATGGCAATTACGATATCGAAAAATGCACAAGACAGGAAATAAAACCCTAGAAAAAGAGCAGAGCATACCACGAGAGTGTCGTCAGTATAGTCACCCATAAATTCGTTGAGTTTATCTTTGACTTGAAGTTGTAATTTAGATACTCCATCGTCACCCAACTTAACTCTCAACTCATCACTCTCATCCATCGTTTGTAAATTAACTTCCCAGTAGAGGTGAACAGGGTTGATAAAACCGATCAATCCAATCCAAACATACTATTTCATCATCCAAATCGATTTTTTTTAACCAATATATAATTGGATTATATAATTGGACTAAAAAAACGTTAAACCGATTTAAATGGATTGGGTACAGGTTTTAATTTTTTTTAACCGAACCAACCCAACCCGATTAAAAAATAAATAAATTTAATAAAATATCTTTTATATCCATGATTCATTATTACATTGACCCATTTACATTTATATCAAGATTGAAAGCAGATTGCCTATCGTAGTACCGCGTAGTAGTAGTAGTGCTAACAAGTCTTTGTACCAACCATGTCTATTCATATATTTTGTCATGCAAACCATTAAAATACATGAAGTTTACTTAGAGAAAGTAACAACATTTTATTTGTTATACAAACTATGAGATGCAAGCCGTATGTTAAATTTTTATCGCAATCATGTTATGCTGAAATGTATTAAACATATGCTAAAACCTTTCATTCTTTCAGCACCCACAAAAATGATAACAATTTTTTATATAGTTTTTTTTTAATATTTATTCATAACCCGTCCAAACCATTCCAAACCGATTGGATTGGATTGGGTTGGATTATGAATTTAATTTTAATAGATTTGGTTGAAAATTTTTCAAACCGATTAAATTGGGTTGGGTCAAAAAATTCTTCCAACTTGCCCAACCCGAACCGTGTACACCCCTACTTCCCACGATGGAATCATTTATAAGCTGCTATTTTTGTATTACTATTATTTTATTTTCACAAAATAACATTTATTTTTATTTAAGGGAAATACTCCTATTCGGTGTGCATTAGACAAAGAGATGCAAAAAAGCCCGAGCCCGAAAATCTGGTCTGATCCGATCCGGCAAAATCTGGTCAAAGTCTGGTCCGGTCAAAGCCCGGTCTGGTCAAGTCCCTTGAACGGTCCTTATATTTTTGGGCAAAGCTCGGTCTTCGGCCCGGTCCGATTAAAAGCCCGGTTCGGCTTGAAAAAGCTCGGGTAAAATTCGATTATTCTAGTATACTTACATAAATATTTATGTATTTACACTTCCTACAAATATAAAAATAATTTAAGTACATGTATATTTACATATTCATTATTAATAATAAGATTATTTATAGGGATAAATATCAAAGACATCATTTTCTAGATTCAAATGTATCAAAATGATCACTCATTAAAAAAGTGACTCATTTTTAGTCATTAATTTGAAAACTTGTATCAACGTAATCATTAAAAAGTTAAAATTTTGTATCAATTTAGTCATTGCTAAATGATCTCTTTGATACAAATTTTTAAGTTAACGACTAAAATGAGTCACTTTTTTAATGGGTGATCATTTTGATACATTTGAATCTAGAAAATGATGTCTTTGATATTTATCCCAATTATTTATATGCATATATTACGATACATGAACGAAAACAAGTTAAGTATACGTGTAATCAATTAATATATCATCAAATCAAAAAGTAAATCAATAAATGTAATATTTGTATCGGCAATATAGATTGTTTAACAAATGTCTGCCACTATTACATAAAGAACATTCTTATATAACATAAAATCTCGATCCGATTTGATCCCTGAAAAAGCCCGATCCGGCCCGGCCCGGCCCGAAAAAAAGCCCACCGCGGATCACTTCGAGTGCCTAAACGGACTCACATTTTTCACAGAAGCCCGGCCCGGCCCGGTCAAAGTCAAAGCCCGGCCCGGTGGGCCTTTTTTGCATCTCTAATTAGACATCTAAATCATATTATGAAATTATGGGAGAGAATGATTAAAATCCTTAATCAAAATTGAGGAATTATTTTAGAACTAATCAGAGTTGAATCATAAATTTTAGATCAATCATGTTATATTAAGAATTTTCCTTATTTACATTCTCACCATACCTCATTAACCACGGTTAGTTAACACTTCTAATTTAAATACAATAATGATTTTATTTACATATTCATAAATACATATTTTTAAAATAAAAAAAATACTAAAAATAACTATTTTAATTTCAAATTAATCACGATATACTATTATATATTTTAAATTATATTTCATAACTACTCATTAATTAATCTATCATTTTTTTAATATAAAGTCAATCACAATCATATTATCATACATTATAAAATGATTTTTATAATATATATTGTACAATTATAACCGATTTTAAATAATTATAATCTAACTGACTAGAAATATGAAAAACATCAGATGTTGAAATCAGATTTTAAATAATTTGGATAATTTCCATACTTTCAAGTACTCGATTTTTTTTTTTAAAAGCTCAAAAATTTATTTATTCATAATTTGTTAATAAAATTAATTAATAAATGCATATAAATCAATACTACACACATCGGAACATGCATTATTTATATATTATGAGTTTGATAAACAACACATGTGAGTGTGTGGCATAGTAGTATGCTACTATGATAAAGTGCATAATAAAATGAAGACCAAGGTTCGATTCCCATTGACAATATTTTTTAAAAAAATTAAAGAATACAAGGGCAATTGAGACATTTCAAGTGCATTTAAATGTCTCACCAATTTTATGTCTTGTTGGTGTTATTTTTTTTATAAAATTTCTTAAAATTCATATTTTTAGTATGTCTATAGTTTAATTAATTCTAATTTGACCAACCAATTTTAATTTAGTGCATTTTTTTATTAAATTTCACAACAAAATTAACCACGAGCACTTTGTTATGCTATAATTACGTAAGCGCATGTAGTCACAAGTAATACAATTAAAGTTCGTTCCACAGAGATCTGGTTAAGTTTTACTCAGTAAATATGCCTATGCAACAATGTATGGTTTTAATTCACTGCTATGAAAAGTAACAAATTGGGGTTTGATTAACTAATTATACTAAGATGCAAAAGATTAAACTAAGAATTAAATTAACTAAGAGATTTGAATCGAATTACTAATATGAGAATAAACATGGGATCCTAACTTCATTAAATACTTCCCTTAGATCTGACGCCCTTAATCACTATGTGCAGTGGTTTTGATATCTGATCTGTAACGCCCCAAATCCGGGGTCAGGGATTTGGTCGTCACGCGGAAATCCTTAACCTCAATTTACCTGTTTAACAACATTAAACCATCTGTAATCATTAAAACTGAAATATAACTCTGTGACCCCAACCACCAAGCATCTTTTAGGTCATAGGGCTAGAAACAAGAACTAAAATCTTTACATCTTTATTACATCCATTCTATTACATCGCACTATGTCTTAAAAATCTTATACTACTAGTATAGCTTCGTTGGGAAGTACACCAGCAGCTAGTACTACTTAGTACAAAGTAATATATATTACACATCAATGTACTTACATATAACTTATTCCAGCTATAACTTTTCTGGATCATATCATCTTCATAAGGGCGTACTGCCTGCTTCTTCTGAGCCATGCAGATAAGCCTCAATCATCTACCTTCCTCTGAAAGGTTAATATTTAAAACAAGCAAGTATGAGCGAAAGAATTGCCCAGCAAGTATTAATAGAGCACAACAATATATATCAATATACACATGGAGTTTTCAAAACATAACGATACTTAATATCAATTTCGAAATATTTACAACAATGAAACCTCAGTAGGGAATATATGACATTTCGAGTAACATCAGATAAATAAAGTAAGTTCATGTCAACAATAGTAATCCTCATACCCTATCCACATACCATACTCATAGTATTGATAACCTCTTAGGGAGCTTTTCAAAATATGCAGTTCAATATGCTGCTAAGATAGTTATTACCACTCTTCATAAACCAAACCATTATAAAGTTCCCTTTTTAATACTCCTCAAGTTTGTAAGTATATACACATGAGTATATCATTATCATCAAAACACCTTACAGTTCAAGATTCTGTACAGGATATAAGTTCGTTACCACTTGATAAGTTAAACTCAGAAATAACTGATAGGAAGAGAATCAAAGCTCTTGAAGCAAAACATTTGGGACTTAACATCAATAACCGATGAACCATCTTTCATCTTTTGAATAATTGCAAAAGTGCACAAGTACGTGCCATTATTGTTAGAATAATCTTGCAGTTCTAGATACTGCATGAATTCATCATCTTTCAAAATTGAAAACAACACTATCGGCTACTTGACACTTAGGCCTAAGAAGCAGTGTTTGAGTATTTTTCCAAAGTGGAGGATGGGACTTAAAGAAAACATAAAAACCTGATAAGGATTGACGATGATCAGTCGCCACATCCAAGTCCAATAATCCGCGGGTCTTCTCTACCGGTAGAAGGATAGAAACTACATCCGTAACTATCCCCGAGTGAAAACTACATCCGTAATCACCCTCGATGAAAACTACATCCGTAATCATCCTTCGGCAACACCTGGGCCGGAATAATAATTGATGGACCGCCTGGCTCACGGCCGCTTACACATCCCGGGAATCGTTCGTCAACGATTCCCACACCTGCCAGAGTCCCCTTTTTCTTTTCTTGTCAAAATCATTTTGATAGAAAAACTTGAGTAGTTGAAGTTCGACTTCAGTCGACCGATAATTTCTTGAAAAACGAGCAAGGGAGTAAAACCTGACCGGGGGTTTTCGAAAATGTTTTGAGTTCAAAAGAGTTCAAGTATAGATATACACTTGTACCGATATCAATCTCGACACAGGGTTTTGTGATCACACATGGAAAATGGTACGCCTAAAGCTTGTAACCACAACAGGGTAATTCCATATATAAATATAAGTTCTTGAAAAGTAGCTTACCTAGATAGATTCAAAATATAATATTTTAAATGACTATGAAAGTCCTTAGACAACCTTTAAATAGTGTTTTATAACCTTCAAGACACTTAGAGTATTTAATAAATATTGACTACTATGTAACAAATAATAAATATTCAATAATCCCCTTTTTAAAAGAATACTCAAATTAATATTCATTTACTAAGTAATATTCAAATAATATTTACTATTAATATTGGAATATTTAATAACCTCAAAACAACCAAATACAACTCCTGGAATGTTTCTAATCCAAATCAAGACGCAATCTCTCCAGCAGTCTCCAAACTTTAGCCACTTTATCAAATAACTACTACTGACTCTCGGTCAATAAGAAATAATTAATAAGCATTCAAGTAACATATATTGATATCAATCTAGCTGGTTTAAGCTGAAAGTAACCAATTTATAACCATTGGAATATCTTTAATCCGTATTGAAAATAAACTATCTCCGATAAAAATATACTAGATAGAATCACTCCATTAAATTGTTTTATTATTTCTCCGGGACAAAGTGATTTTAAGAAAGCGTTTTGAAAATGATATTCATCTAATTAAATAAATTTAATTAGGCGAATGAGGTTTATTTAATTAGTAAATGCTTTCAGGAGCATCTATTAATTAAATAAACACTGGTTTATTGGTGATGTTGCCTTTAGGTTAATTATTGCGAAATTATTTTTAAAAGCTTTGCCCGGGTTTTCGAAAACATATAATACAAAATAGCCCCGACACGCGGGCTAAGCTCGATAACTCAACACACGCTCTACCCTTGGAGCCTTTCTTATTCCGATACATAAATATATACCTCATAACATATAGTCCACTTCCATGGTACGAAAAGTTTATATATATATATATATATATATATATATATATATATATATATATATATACCGTATAAATCAAGATATAGAGCCATAAAAATATCACTGCCCATCAACAGTATTATAAGCCATGGGGTTTTGGTTATTGCACGAGCCGGATTTAATATTGTTGGCAGAGCAAGGAATACAATGATTTGGGAGAAGAAGTACAAGGTTGGAAAAACTCGCGATTATGGATTGAAAACTTATTTAACACATTTCATATATTTAAAATAAATATACTCTGAACAATAGAGTATGCATAGTAAACTTGCCTCTGGTCCTTAGTAGAAAATAGAAACCGCGAACAAACCCTTCGCACCTCGTCCAAGTAATTCCATGGACCTTACCTGACGTCTCGATCTTCCTTTTTGGATACACGTCGCTCCAATTGGATTTCGCCCTAATGGTACTGAAATAGTTATGAGTACGTGTCAGTCCCCCCTCGTATCTCGAGTAGATACCACTCGGAATTACCACTAAGTCACATAAAGTCGAACTATGGATGTCCCCTTATATAAAGTGAACATTTCCTAGTACCAACATATCATAACCCTATACCACCATTTAGTCAACTTCACTTAACCTATACATTTATAATACCATTGACCTTCTACGACAAAACTTGATTAATAGCTAACCCTCAAAACACAATTAATCCTCGAAACACATAAATCCTTGAATTAAATCACTTAGCACATAAATCCTCGAGACAACAATTACCCTCGAATTAATTCACTTAACACATATACACATAAACAGTTAACACCCAAATCGTACCTTTAAACCCTTGAAATCAAATAAGTTAAATAAATTAAAACGCAGGGGATTTTTAGAAAATTTCGGCATGTAGTATTCGTTTATCGGACTATGGGCTCAGCCCCTCCATGCCAACAAAACAATTTATAACCCTGCTTTTGATAAAATAAAAGCTGCCTCAACTTGCAGCAAAGTAAACATATAAGAAAAGTACCCGCCCAGACATGCGGCAACTAGCACATAAGGAAAAGTACCCGCCCAGACATGCAGCAACTAGCACATAAGGAAAAGTACCCGCCCAGACATGCGGCAACTAGCACATAAGGAAAAGTAAACTAAGTTTATCCACATTTAAGCCAACACCACGTAGTTGGCACTATGACTTCTAACAATTGCTACGACCCGACTTAAACCATTTAGCACATAGACATTTACCGATAAGCCAACTCTTATAACTATACCTCATATGACGATAACAATTAGCACTTAGCACTTAGCACTTAGCACTTAACAACTTAAAAATTACAATTTGGAAACTAACAATTAGCAATTAGCACTTAACAATTACTTGACAACTAACCCGAATATATTATCCGACAATTAATAAATACTCACTAACAATTAACAATTTAACAATCACTAACCCGAACCTTTAATCGGACTCATAATTAAACTCAACAATTATAATTACAAACATACCTTCCGAATTAAATATCGGAAATTCAACCAATAATCATAATCTTACAATTTTAGTCTAATTATACCCATTACCACATTAAGCTTTCCATTTAAACTAATTAAACCACCATAATTAACCTCGCAATTAAATCTAATTAATTACCACCATAATTAACCTCGCAATTTAAACTAACTAATTACCACCATAATTAACCTCGCAATTAAATCTAATTTAATTACCACAATAATCTCACAATTTAAAATCAATTAAATTACCACAATTTACAACTAATTAAATTACAACCATTAATCTACATCGAAATGTACAACTAATTTAATATGAAAATTAAATAAATAAAATGCGAAATTATACCATTTCGATTCCGGTCCGATTTGTCGGAAAAAATCATCTCCCCCAACACACTCTCCTCTCTCTCTCTCTCTCTCTCTACACACACACGCTGCGTATGTATATATATATATACATACACGCAACCCCCCCATTCCTTTCTTCTTCACGCCACCATCTCCCCCCGTCGCGCCACCTGGCCTTGCCGGCAACTGCCCCCACACATCACCGATCTGTCCCTCACGGCGCAACACCGCCACTGCTGTCGCGGTGGTCCTCCCCGACGAGCACACCCACGCACACCCATACCTCTCTCTTCTCCCCTCTTCAATTAACTCTTCATTTCTTCAATTACAACCCCCAATCCTTATCTCTCTTCCTCCCCCCACTGTCTTCTCCCCCTCCCCGATTTTATTTTTTTTCTGTCGTGTATGTATATGTGCGGCTGTGTATATATCTGATGTGTGTCTTAACCCTAATGGGCTCAAGCCCACTAACAATTAAAAACAATACAATTAATCACTACATACTCTAAATAATATTTTACACTAATAACTCTAATTTGTAAAAATAAAATTTTTAGCATAATTAAATACTAGAATATTTTTAAAGACTTTTGGAGAAAGAATTGGAATTAAATCTCAATTTTCTAAATTGATATGCATTTTACAAATATTAATAATTTATAAAAACAATTCATAAAAATAATAATTGTGATTCATAATTCACAATTTACAGGGCTTATAAAAATACTACAAATACTATTGTTTTAGTAAAATCTCAAATTCTTGATTTTATATATTAAGCAAGTAATTTCTACAAATCCTCAAATAATTAAAATAAACATTTTCTAAGGATTTTAAAATCTCTAAATTATTCAATAATTTAAAATAAAATCTTTACTGAATAATTTCACATTCCAAAATTAAATCTTTATCCAAATAATTTATTGACTCGAGATATCTATTTGGTCCATAAAATTTTTAAAAGGGTCCCGGTTCCACTTAACCGAAAATGATTAAATAATAAAATAAAATAAAATAAATAATAATAAAAAAAATTCCTCCTCATTTTAGGAAAACAATATTATTATTGAAATAATAATAAACTCATTTCTTGAAAAATCCGGATTATTACAGTCTACCCTCCTTAAAAGGATTCCGTCCACGGAATCAGCTAAGGCCACTACTGGGATTCCTTAACTCTTTTATCATCAATACTTATTCTGCAAAACAGGAGGTAGTGTCTCTTCGTAAACAACTTCTCCAATATCTCAATTCAAACCTCGATCCTCTATCTGACACAATTATCGTTGGAGTCTTATAACCCACCATTATTCCTTTCACATATACGTCTTGCCCAACTTTCCATTATCATACTATCCTTGAGAGAGAGTTCACTGACTCTATTAACATAACATCCTTGAGAGAGAGAATGCACTAATTCTATTGATACGTCACTGATATTCTATTCGCCTTGGGATTCGCTCTTGCTCTTGGCGATTCCGTTGCGAATCTAGTTTCTATCAGCGAATTTATGACTTGGCCGACCTGGTTGGCATCCCCTTCAAATTTATTAGAGGTAATTAGAATTATGGAGCTCTGAAAGGATAGATGTCATATTAAGGCTATTGCCACACATTGATGATCATAAGGTTATGAGTATTAAAGTAAACCTTATTTGAAATAAGAGAATTTACTGAGAGATCAATATGATCATAAGAACTCACGTTGCGTGTCTCAGTTAAGACATTACTAAAGGTAGTTAGCCTTCTTGTATTTCACAACTCACAAGTGACGGCGTCCCGTCAGACTTCTATCACACAGACAGATAGCCCTTGCGTCCCCTATAAGTATAGGGTTGTTCGTCTCAGTGGAAGCTGAGAAGTATGAAAGCAATTCGAAGTGAAGATAATAATTATCGTCTTTCGACAAACAATTCTCAAGTAGACACCCTGGATTAAAATTGATCAGATTCCAAGGTGCAATTTCCAAGGAAAAGGATAACCAGAAAGATACTGGTATACAACAAGCAAGTGGTGCTATAGCACCATAGGATTATCCAATATTTGAAGAAAAGTGGGAATTTGAAATAACATCAATAAACAGGGCTTCAGAAATCTGAAGGTGGGAATAATGACAGCTTCTGGCACAATCGACATTAAATATGGTTTAACAAAAGTATTAAAGAACAACTTCGAAGAGGGAGTATATTCTTTATTAAAATTCTCTCTTGGAGAGATGTCAAGATAGATCATAGATTAGGGAGGTAATCCAATGATTTATGCACGGGGATGTGTCAAATAATTCACATTGGGGAGATAATAAACATAAGTTACAAATGGGGAGATATCAAATAATTCAGACTGGGGAAGTAATCAAAATGATTCATAATTGGGGAGGGTAATGCCAAGGTCTCCACGGATGCCTTTCATGTCGGCTCCTCTGACGGATAATTGTTCGATTGTAGCGCTCTTCTTTTCCACGCACACCCTAAGGTGCTCGATAACCGACGTCATCGTCGACTCGTAATAGTCGCTAGAGATTCAACCATCGGCATTTTACGATATTAAGGAGTTCTATTCGACTCGGCGTAAGCATCTCACGCAAGCATTCTATTCTTTGAGAAGACTTCGATACCGGTGTCGCCCCTAGCAACGACGAATTCCACATGTCGAATGGGCGATATTCTGGAACATTGCTGGAAATACATACTTAGATCCAGTCACCGTTATAACCGTATTTATACCACATGTTCCTGTCCTCATGACAATTCCGTGTGCAACTTAAGCTAATCCCTTTTTGGCATAACAACCTTCGTACTAGTCTCTCTCAGACTTTCTCGGTCCGTCTTGATTCTTAAAACATTTCTCGTCTTTATCGACCAAGCACCACTTCACCATTTTCTCTACGTAATCATTTGAAACATTCGACGTCCGTCCACCAATCTATTTCTAATATTACCTCAAGCTCTCTTAAACTCGAGAAGATTTAAATACCCGCAACTTCGGCTAATACTCTTTCATAGGGATCTTGTTTTGCTTCCCATTTTGGAATTTTAACAGTACGGATACTATCTCAACTCATCATTGTTATAATACTGGATGCCAGCTTTCCATCCTTCATCATCATATTGAAATTCCTTATAGTTCGGGGAATACATAACTGCCTCCATGAATCCCCTAAAATCATCTTAAATTTAGGCCTCGGGCGCTCTATGCCCCTGCCAACCAACACTTGTCTCTAAGAGTTCTTTAGCAGACATCCATCACCACAAGAAGTGAAGTCTACCTCAACATATTCCTCAAAATCTTATCTTAATCATTGGTACTATATCCAATAGTCCAACATGAACTCTACATGAGTTCTGACGTTCTCACATAACTATACCCACTCCTACTCACTCTCGTTTCTAGTTTACTATAACCTCATCTCTGATACCATTTCTGTAACGCCCCAAATCCGGGGTCAGGGATTTGGTCGTCACGCGGAAATCCTTAACCTCAATTTACCTGTTTAACAACATTAAACCATCTGTAATCATTAAAACTGAAATATAACTCTGTGACCCCAACCACCAAGCATCTTTTAGGTCATAGGGCTAGAAACAAGAACTAAAATCTTTACATCTTTATTACATCCATTCTATTACATCGCACTATGTCTTAAAAATCTTATACTACTAGTATAGCTTCGTTGGGAAGTACACCAGCAGCTAGTACTACTCAGTACAAAGTAATATATATTACACATCAATGTACTTACATATAACTTATTCCAGCTATAACTTTTCTGGATCATATCATCTTCATAAGGGCGTACTGCCTGCTTCTTCTGAGCCATGCAGATAAGCCTCAATCATCTACCTTCCTCTGAAAGGTTAATATTTAAAACAAGCAAGTATGAGCGAAAGAATTGCCCAGCAAGTATTAATAGAGCACAACAATATATATCAATATACACATGGAGTTTTCAAAACATAACGATACTTAATATCAATTTCGAAATATTTACAACAACGAAACCTCAGTAGGGAATATATGACATTTCGAGTAACATCAGATAAATAAAGTAAGTTCATGTCAACAATAGTAATCCTCATACCCTATCCACATACCATACTCATAGTATTGATAACCTCTTAGGGAGCTTTTCAAAATATGCAGTTCAATATGCTGCTAAGATAGTTATTACCACTCTTCATAAACCAAACCATTATAAAGTTCCCTTTTTAATACTCCTCAAGTTTGTAAGTATATACACATGAGTATATCATTATCATCAAAACACCTTACAGTTCAAGATTCTGTACAGGATATAAGTTCGTTACCACTTGATAAGTTAAACTCAGAAATAACTGATAGGAAGAGAATCAAAGCTCTTGAAGCAAAACATTTGGGACTTAACATCAATAACCGATGAACCATCTTTCATCTTTTGAATAATTGCAAAAGTGCACAAGTACGTGCCATTATTGTTAGAATAATCTTGCAGTTCTAGATACTGCATGAATTCAACATCTTTCAAAATTGAAAACAACACTATCGGCTACTTGACACTTAGGCCTAAGAAGCAGTGTTTGAGTATTTTTCCAAAGTGGAGGATGGGACTTAAAGAAAACATAAAAACCTGACAAGGATTGACGATGATCAGTCGCCACATCCAAGTCCAATAATCTGCGGGTCTTCTCTACCGGTAGAAGGATAGAAACTACATCCGTAACTATCCCCGAGTGAAAACTACATCCGTAATCACCCTCGATGAAAACTACATCCGTAATCATCATTCGGCAACACCTGGGCCGGAATAATAATTGATGGATCGCCTGGCTCACGGCCGCTTACACATCCCGGGAATCGTTCGTCAACGATTCCCACACCTGCCAGAGTCCCCTTTTTCTTTTCTTGTCAAAATCATTTTGATAGAAAAACTTGAGTAGTTGAAGTTCGACTTCAGTCGACCGATAATTTCTTGAAAAACGAGCAAGGGAGTAAAACCTGACCGGGGGTTTTCGAAAATGTTTTGAGTTCAAAAGAGTTCAAGTATAGATATACACTTGTACCGATATCAATCTCGACACAGGGTTTTGTGATCACACATGGAAAATGGTACGCCTAAAGCTTGTAACCACAACAGGGTAATTCCATATATAAATATAAGTTCTTGAAAAGTAGCTTACCTAGATAGATTCAAAATATAATATTTTAAATGACTATGAAAGTCCTTAGACAACCTTTAAATAGTGTTTTATAACCTTCAAGACACTTAGAGTATTTAATAAATATTGACTACTATGTAACAAATAATAAATATTCAATAATCCCCTTTTTAAAAGAATACTCAAATTAATATTCATTTACTAAGTAATATTCAAATAATATTTACTATTAATATTGGAATATTTAATAACCTCAAAACAACCAAATACAACTCCTGGAATGTTTCTAATCCAAATCAAGACGCAATCTCTCCAGCAGTCTCCAAACTTTAGCCACTTTATCAAATAACTACTACTGACTCTCGGTCAATAAGAAATAATTAATAAGCATTCAAGTAACATATATTGATATCAATCTAGCTGGTTTAAGCTGAAAGTAACCAATTTATAACCATTGGAATATCTTTAATCCGTATTGAAAATAAACTATCTCCGATAAAAATATACTAGATAGAATCACTCCATTAAATTGTTTTATTATTTCTCCGGGACAAAGTGATTTTAAGAAAGCGTTTTGAAAATGATATTCATCTAATTAAATAAATTTAATTAGGCGAATGAGGTTTATTTAATTAGTAAATGCTTTCAGGAGCATCTATTAATTAAATAAACACTGGTTTATTGGTGATGTTGCCTTTAGGTTAATTATTGCGAAATTCTTTTTAAAAGCTTTGCCCGGGTTTTCGAAAACATACAATACAAAATAGCCCCGACACGCGGGCTAAGCTCGATAACTCAACACACGCTCTACCCTTGGAGCCTTTCTTATTCCGATACATAAATATATACCTCATAACATATAGTCCACTTCCATGGTACGAAAAGTTTATAGATATATATATATATATATATATATATATATATATATATACCGTATAAATCAAGATATAGAGCCATAAAAATATCACTGCCCATCAACAGTATTATAAGCCATGGGGTTTTGGTTATTGCACGAGCCGGATTTAATATTGTTGGCAGAGCAAGGAATACAATGATTTGGGAGAAGAAGTACAAGGTTGGAAAAACTCGCGATTATGGATTGAAAACTTATTTAACACATTTCATATATTTAAAATAAATATACTCTGAACAATAGAGTATGCATAGTAAACTTGCCTCTGGTCCTTAGCAGAAAATAGAAACCGCGAACAAACCCTTCGCACCTCGTCCAAGTAATTCCATGGACCTTACCTGACGTCTCGATCTTCCTTTTTGGATACACGTCGCTCCAATTGGATTTCGCCCTAATGGTACTGAAATAGTTATGAGTACGTGTCAGTCCCCCCTCGTATCTCGAGTAGATACCACTCGGAATTACCACTAAGTCACATAAAGTCGAACTATGGATGTCCCCTTATATAAAGTGAACATTTCCTAGTACCAACATATCATAACCCTATACCACCATTTAGTCAACTTCACTTAACCTATACATTTATAATACCATTGACCTTCTACGACAAAACTTGATTAATAGCTAACCCTCAAAACACAATTAATCCTCGAAACACATAAATCCTTGAATTAAATCACTTAGCACATAAATCCTCGAGACAACAATTACCCTCGAATTAATTCACTTAACATATATACACATAAACAGTTAACACCCAAATCGTACCTTTAAACCCTTGAAATCAAATAAGTTAAATAAATTAAAACGCAGGGGATTTTTAGAAAATTTCGGCATGTAGTATTCGTTTATCGGACTATGGGCTCAGCCCCTCCATGCCAACAAAACAATTTATAACCCTGCTTTTGATAAAATAAAAGCTGCCTCAACTTGCAGCAAAGTAAACATATAAGAAAAGTACCCGCCCAGACATGCGGCAACTAGCACATAAGGAAAAGTACCCGCCCAGACATGCGGCAACTAGCACATAAGGAAAAGTACCCGCCCAGACATGCGGCAACTAGCACATAAGGAAAAGTAAACTAAGTTTATCCACATTTAAGCCAACACCACGTAGTTGGCACTATGACTTCTAACAATTGCTACGACCCGACTTAAACCATTTAGCACATAGACATTTACCGATAAGCCAACTCTTATAACTATACCTCATATGACGATAACAATTAGCACTTAGCACTTAGCACTTAGCACTTAACAACTTAAAAATTACAATTTGGAAACTAACAATTAGCAATTAGCACTTAACAATTACTTGACAACTAACCCGAATATATTATCCGACAATTAATAAATACTCACTAACAATTAACAATTTAACAATCACTAACCCGAACCTTTAATCGGACTCATAATTAAACTCAACAATTATAATTACAAACATACCTTCCGAATTAAATATCGGAAATTCAACCAATAATCATAATCTTACAATTTTAGTCTAATTATACCCATTACCACATTAAGCTTTCCATTTAAACTAATTAAACCACCATAATTAACCTCGCAATTAAATCTAATTAATTACCACCATAATTAACCTCGCAATTTAAACTAACTAATTACCACCATAATTAACCTCGCAATTAAATCTAATTTAATTGCCACAATAATCTCACAATTTAAAATCAATTAAATTACCACAATTTACAACTAATTAAATTACAACCATTAATCTACATCGAAATGTACAACTAATTTAATATGAAAATTAAATAAATAAAATGCGAAATTATACCATTTCGATTCCGGTCCGATTTGTCGGAAAAAAATCATCTCCCCCAACACACTCTCCTCTCTCTCTCTCTCTCTCTCTCTCTCTACACACACACGCTGCGTATGTATATATATATACATACACGCAGCCCCCCCATTCCTTTCTTCTTCACGCCACCATCTCCCCCCGTCGCGCCACCTGGCCTTGCCGGCAACTGCCCCCACACATCACCGATTTGTCCCTCACGGCGCAACACCGCCACTGCTGTCGCGGTGGTCCTCCCCGACGAGCACACCCACGCACACCCAAACCTCTCTCTTCTCCCCTCTTCAATTAACTCTTCATTTCTTCAATTACAACCCCCAATCCTTATCTCTCTTCCTCCCCCCACTGTCTTCTCCCCCTCCCCGATTTTATTTTTTTTCTGTCGTGTATGTATATGTGCGGCTGTGTATATATCTGATGTGTGTCTTAACCCTAATGGGCTCAAGCCCACTAACAATTAAAAACAATACAATTAATCACTACATACTCTAAATAATATTTTACACTAATAACTCTAATTTGTAAAAATAAAATTTTTAGCATAATTAAATACTAGAATATTTTTAAAGACTTTTGGAGAAAGAATTGGAATTAAATCTCAATTTTCTAAATTGATATGCATTTTACAAATATTAATAATTTATAAAAACAATTCATAAAAATAATAATTGTGATTCATAATTCACAATTTACAGGGCTTATAAAAATACTACAAATACTATTGTTTTAGTAAAATCTCAAATTCTTGATTTTATATATTAAGCAAGTAATTTCTACAAATCCTCAAATAATTAAAATAAACATTTTCTAAGGATTTTAAAATCTCTAAATTATTCAATAATTTAAAATAAAATCTTTACTGAATAATTTCACATTCCAAAATTAAATCTTTATCCAAATAATTTATTGACTCGAGATATCTATTTGGTCCATAAAATTTTTAAAAGGGTCCCGGTTCCACTTAACCGAAAATGATTAAATAATAAAATAAAATAAAAAAAATAATAATAAAAAAAATTCCTCCTCATTTTAGGAAAACAATATTATTATTGAAATAATAATAAACTCATTTCTTGAAAAATCCGGATTATTACATGATCGGATAACACGAAACAAGTATACGCTACCTGTCAGCATACGCATACCAAACTAAACATACATCCACAAAAGAGATAGAAGATGAATAGACACCAATTATGCTTAGACCCTATATGTCTATAAAATTTGAAAACATAACGGTTGAAGAGCAAGTTATCCATTAAGATCACATAGGGTAGTATTAGTATTTTCATCTCACACCACGAATCATATTGATAAACAATTATGAACCTATGCTAGCATGGCAAGTTCTAAATCTCAAGATCCACTTTCACTTCACAAGAGATTAACAAATTAGATGTTCGCGACACATCTATCAATTAAGCATAACCATATGAGGATATCAATTATACACCACATACAGATCTTTAAAGCATCAAGATACTAAGTTCCATAAATAACTCCATCAGAATCCCATGACAACGATTAGCTCATAATTGAACCGTTCATCGTCATGGGATTTGATGAAAGCATGGTATTAAACAAGATAATGAAGATGAATAAATCAATAATATAACAAGGTTTAGCGAATAAATCCAGAAGAGTAACAAGCATCCAAAAGATACGCCTAAACAAGAAATACAAGAAAACTAGGTTTAGATCTTCTTGTCGTCACAATCCTCGCCTTGGCTTCTCTCTCTCGTGTTCTGAACGAATTATGGTGTGTAGATCATGATTTTGATATGCCCCAAGGTGTGTATTTATAGCCCCAAGTGTCTTCTTTTCCAAGCAATTACCGTCTTCCAATTAGAATAGAATTCCGGCAATTTCCTTTCTTGAATGGATTAGAATTGCAATTCCCATGTTTAAAACAGATTCTGGAAGCTTCTGGTCGTCCAAAACAATCTCCATATGGATTAGGAGAAGATTTGAGGCAGTTTCCTCTTAGAAATTGAGTTTCAGGAATTTTCCCGCGCTGAATTCTCTTGTTCTTACCCCTACGCGCGCCCGCGCGCCCTCCTGTGTTATCCAGGCGCGGCCGCGCCTGACCTATTGCTCTTGCAGCTGATTTTCTTCATTTTGCTGATTATCTTCCACTTTTGATTGCAACTCCAACCACTCGTTCTTCTGAGCTTACAAATACCATATGAACATTGAAAATTCTATACTTGCATATGGTGATACATCCTGCACAAATCTCATAAAACACATTAAAACACACCAATACTTGAGATACAAGACACCAATTTAAGCCGAAATAGAATGATCCAAGTGGATAAAAATCCACTTATCATACTTCATATGTGATATTGTTAACAAAATAGTTGATCTCAAACAATAATTATTTTATCTATGCATTTCATTTATGAGATTATGAACAAAACAATTTATCTCAAAACAATAATTATTTTCTCCATTTCAAAAATATAAGAAAATTTTCTGTAAAATTTATTTAGATGGGTAGGTCTATAAATAATTACAAAAAAATAATGTGCACAAATTATAATATAAGTAATTTTATCTTAAATGAATAGTTTAATATATATATTAAACATGATATAACCCAAAAAGTATTTATGTATGTGGTTAATGAATTCCATTGTAAGTATAAATGTCCATCTTGCCAAATTGGTTGGTGAGTTTAGTTTCATTATGAGAGGTCATGGGTTCAACTCCTTGGAACAACAACATTTTTTAAATATTATAATTGAGTTTGGTTCGGAATCAGGTCAAACCAACTACTAAACAAAGAAATTAAACTACAACAATGATACTAAATGAGTATTGTTCATTACTATAATATTAGAGAGCTTACATTGTATTCCATGTATTTAAAGTGTTGAGTTGCATTCCTGATCAATACTTATATGTTTCTCGAAGAAATTTTTTCCATATTTTTCCTGCATCATTTTCCTTGTTATAGTACACCTTTTTTATCCGGCAGTACTCCACGGTTAATTAATCGCTTCCGCCAATCTTTTTCTCCTTTATTCGCCTTTGAGTCTGATTGTTATTTGTTGTTAAATTTTTCTTTTTATTCATCATATTGTTATTTGTTGTTGAATTTTTCTTTCCCTTTATCATATGGATATTTTGGTTGATTCTAACCATTGAGGAGTTATGATAATCCAGTCTTGTTAATAATGGCTTCATGAACACAAGATAAAATAAACAACCTGCAACACATATTAATATTTAGTTTATAGATATATTATATATGTTTTGACATATTTATCACATATACATGCATATGCTCTAAAATATTGCTCTTAAAACAAAGATCTCACATTTATACTAATTAACTTTTTTGGAAATTACATAGATGATGTACTTATTTGTTGTTGCATAAGTCAACATGTAACCTTGATTTTTTTTTTGAGTAAAGTGCACTTTGTGTACCTGAACTTTGCTGAAGACACCACTTGAAATACTATAGTTTAAAATCTATCAAGTGCAATACTGAACATACAACTTACTTACACTTCGTGTACTACCGTCTATCTGTCACTAACTCCGTTAAAAGAGTAGGGGCAAAACAGTCTTTTTCCCTGTTTATTTCTTGTTTTCTTATCATCTTCGTCTTCATCTTCAGATCTTGAAGCTTTACTGTTAGGTCGAATACACAATAAGCAATCAAATACTGTATGAGTAACTTAACAAGAACACACTGTTTAACACTTAAAAACTGTTTGGAATTAACAATTCCTCTCTCAGTGATGTAAATATCACAGAGAGCTGCTTAGGTTACAATCAATGAATTTCTCAATGTTCGATACCCTTCTAGGGTTAACCTAACTGTATTTATAAAACATACAGCTTCGTACAATCAGTAATTGATTCTCCTATAATCAAGCTATACAATTGATATCAATCACGATTGCTCCAGTCTTCCAAGTCAACTCAATCTCTTTGACAGCTTTCCAATCTTCAAAGATATTGCTTCCATATTTATCTTGAATCAATCTTCAAACACTGTTGACTCTTCAGACAATACCGCTACAGAGTTTAACAATCTCTGTTGCGCTTCCAGTCAGTGTTTAACTAAACTCTGACTGCTTCCAGCTAAACTCTGTTTTGTCACTTTAGCTTCAAAACACTCACTACACCATAAACAGCCTACGGTAACACAAAAAAAACGTTACAACAGGTACATTATATGTTACCTTAGGGCCAAAAAGTAGCTAAGGTAACATTTTTCTGGTGATAGCTCTCAGCATGTTGCCTTAGGTGTCTAAGGTAACATCTTTGATCCCTAAGGTAACATGCAGTTTTATGTTACCTCAGCTTGCTATAGCAACAAAAATATGGTCTACGGTAACTTAATATACATGTTACCTTAGAGACCTAGATTTTTTTTAAAAATAGTGGGACCCACGATGGGACCCACTATTTGAGTAACTTTTGTTGGCAACATTGTTTGGCCTAGGGTAACATTTTTTCTGTTACATTAGCTTTTATTTAGCAATATTTCCAGAAAAAATTGAAAAAATTGCAAATACATATTATGTCATCCCAAATTAAATATCCTATTCATTCCAAATCAAACACATTACATAATTCATAATCCAAAGGTAAATGTAATTACAAAAGATTATGGATAGTTTTATAAGTACAAAAAAAGAATCTGTCATTACATAAATGTGATCAGATATTGCATTGTTCTGGTTCATGTCTATGGCACATATGTCTTGAACTCTTTTGTAAAGTTTATCATGGCCACCTACAAATCCTCCACGTTTCGATGCCAAACATTGTTATATCTGCGGCAATAACAACCATTCAATCTATCTCCTGCAATATGAATTTATCGGAGTTGCTAAAACAAGTAGGCGATAATCTGGATAGCAATTGACAAACAAGCAGGTGAATATATAAGAAACCACAAAATTAATGCAGTTCTAAGAAACTGACCTTCTAACTTTTTACATTATGCAGTTGATACTAGCCACCCTGCAAAAGTACTTTAGAGGATCAATAGTTGTGATTGAACAATCATAAAGCACTACAAGCCATGTGCCATGTTTATCATGTTCATAAAATAAAGACAGGGCATCAAATTTCCGGCCACAAAAATATGAACTTAACCAATACACAAGATTCAACTAACATTTCACATATTAGGAACAGCAGAACATATACTTACTTAGATTCTAGCTTATAATGAGCTAATACAGCGTTAACCGAAAGAAAAAAAATCACAGCCTATATCTGTGAGATATATAAGTTCTGGATCACTCTAATTGATGCATATAAAGGCCAACATCATGAGCTCTGCTAAGTAGATATTTAAATTGACTGAGAAAGCAATTTTTAAGCGTAATAAAGTTAACAGTGTCAAACCTGGCGAGGAATAAGAGGCTTCTGTCCAAGAGCATGTGGATTCCCCACATTTGTAAAGATAATCCTTGTCTTCATCGACATTAAAGAAGCACTGACGTTTTTTGGCATCAAGGATCAGTAGTTTCTGCAGGCATCGGATAACAGCAGACGTTCCAAAAGAAAATAAGTCCAATCATCATCTAAACTTCTTCTATAAGATGTGTTGGTCAACAGAGGTTCCAAAAGAAAATTAGCAGTTGCTGAAAAGACCTTGTTACTGACTGGTAAATAATACGACTCAAAAGGTCCAAATGGATTTGTCGTGAGAACTGTCTGCAGAGAACCATTTGCAGCTTGTCAATAAATTACTCCTGCCATATATTCTACAAAATCAAAAGAAGAGTATGTGATATATACTGATTAAAACTTACAGCATAGTAGCCTCGTGCAGGTGCAGGAGCAAAGATATCAATATGTATGGACATACCTTTCTTTGATTCAATCATATCCAGTTGCTCTTTTGTAACTTTAACATCTGGTAATAGTATGTAAACTTTCAAATAGAAGAGTAACCCACCTGAAGCACATATGCTTCTAATGAACAGCTTGATCCACCCTGAGTGCACTTGCCAATCCAAGAAGTAGCAAACTTTAATATTTGTGGCCTGAAGCCCCCTGAGTGCCTTTGAAATATTAACAGGTTGAATAGCAATATACCATCGACCAACTTTTGGTGCTTGTATAGCCAAAGACCTCAATGAAATGCTATAAACGACTAAGACCTCAATGAAATGCTCTAAACGACTACAATAAATCTTTTATATGCACTACGCAATTTAAATATATATACGACTACAATGATCGCTATTGATTATAATCTTTTCATAATTAAATGAGAGAATAGAATTTTAGACTGCGTCCTCGTTACTCCAATCCCATTAAAGAATCCAACATACCATGTTCCTGCAGATATCTGTTTAGCAATTTTTTTGTCATCTATCTAATTAGCTAATTAGCCATCGATTTTACAAGGATAAATAAGTACAAGACAACTAAAGTATATCTTAAGTATTTTAAAGTTTTAAATCACCATAGGTGAATTACAGGTGAGGTTGTAGCTTTGAAAATTTCAGCAGAAAGGAGTATAAATTCAATCATATAAATAATTATCATAAAGGAGGCATGGAGAGGAGTTAAGCCTTTAGGCTTTAACTTATAGTCTTTACTGGTGTTGTAAGGTCATGACATGCATGTGTATACACTTAAAAATTCTAAGACTTTTAATTAGACTTTTATTCAGCATCAGCAGGATGCACATATTGCACAAAACCAAACCTGCGAGGCTCCCTGCAAAATAAAGATACCAAGTCAGAGACTATAATAATGTATATATGAGGTTCCATCCGGTGTGAATGCTGAATACATGTGACTGAATCATCCTCCCTCCATAGATAGTACTGGGAAAATGGGAAATGGATGGAGGGAAAGACGTACGAAGCGATAATCTCTGCGAGATTTACTTCGAAAAGATCCAGTGATGCAATCAAGCAGCTTCTAACCTTGTGGGACTTAAGGTTATAATGATTTGAAATTCTTGATGACTTGAATCTTCATTCATGTACTGACACTCGAATCGACCTTCAATCTTCATGTAAAATAAGATCTTCTCCAGAGATCTTCGGGGGAATAAATACAGTTCCTAGAAAAATTGGATAGTCATTTTATTTATATATAAACGCCATAAACTTATGTGTATGCTGCTCAAAAAGATAGATTGACATATTATATCGGAAATATGCTAAAAGAACTCCACTTTATGCAGGAAAGGTCCATTTAGAATACATACATATTTTAGTGAAACAACAAAAAGCATCAAGCACAATAATTACTACACAAAGAATATAGCAGCACCAAATAACCAACATCTCAGTCATATAACCGTAGCACCAAATAGAAATACTAAAAATACTCATTCACATTTCTGGACACTATAACTAAAGTGCATGTTAACTAATAAGACAAGGGAGCTTATTCATATTAAAATGCATTACTGAATAGGCTTAATCAGGAACTTACCAACTACACGAGGAAATGATGCCAAAACGTCAACTGGTAAGGGAAAATGACCAAAAGTAATGACAGGAAATGATGATGGAGCACAAAACTTTATCCTTGATACTTTCCGTAAATCAATCTGCTCGAGGGAAATAAAAATAGAGTAAACTAGTTAAGTATTTAGTTTTTTAGTTCGTGTGTTTATATATACAATATATGTACACTCTCATGTGTGTGTTATAAAAACTATACGAAATACATCATAATAACCTCACAACGTCTTGTTGTATCCGGAAGAACCTCCAGTGCTTCTCCATCTGGAAGAACAGCTAGAACCCAAGGATGTGACTAGTATAATGATGTTGTTCCAGTACCGTAACCCCAAACATCTGTATTCCAAGTAAAAATCTAATACAACAGAATTACTATATCCTTAAAAAATCCAACCAATTTTGTGAAATCAATCAACTAAAGTACTTTACCCTTTTCCCAGTACGTTCAAGCTGTCCACTAACTTCTCATGTTCCATAAAACGTGGTACCGGCAGGAAGCTGGAAAAAAATAAATCAATCTCTGTAAAATCAACGAAGTACAAACAAATAGAGACATGTTGCATAGTAATGTTAAGAGATTGGACAAATTATGCTAAATAATTAACTAAGTAAAAATCCTACCAAACTAAGTAAACTGAGCTTAGTATATAAAGCCTTGTAAATCCCACAAAAAAAGGCACAATAGTGTTATTTATTGTAGTGTTAACTTAATTTATTCTCATAAATCTGTCGCAAATCTTTTAAACCTTACATTGTAACCATTAACTACCTTTGGTGTAAGCACAGGTATGGCAGTACTTTCCATCTTGGTGCACCTGCTGCTTGTAGATAATGCATTTCGTAGTTCCATATGGCGTCCATCTGCAATATTGTAATTTCCACATTAAGGAAGTGCCAAGAAGTAAAATCATAGAAATAGATCAGTACCTAAATATGTTAAAAAAAGAATCTTAAAGTATTGTGCTGGACAACCACATTTGGGCATACAAAACTGAAAGCACGTTTCTATCACTAAAAGTAGATTCATATTCCTAAAAAGTGCTATGAAGTACTATGTCATTAACAATACAAAACATGTAGCTAGATTGACGGAACCCATTGATTTGTGTTCCGTATTACGAATAAGGAGGAATCCTACACAAGCCCCAATCGAAAAATCCGATGTGAAGCATCAAATCCGAAGCCCCAATCGAAAAATCCGATGTGAAGCATCAAATCCGAAGCCCCAACCGAAGAATCCCTGAATACAAAAATAGAGATCAATTAGTTAAAGTTTAAGTCTAATTAGTGAAGAAATTGAATTGATTGAACTCAAAACTAAGAACCCCTAATTTGAAAAAGCCCTAATTTGAAAAAACTCTAAATTGAAGAAATTTAAGGCTTAAATCGAAGCCCCAATCAACTGAGAAGCCTTGAATTGAACCCAAATAAACACTACATGAAGAAAATTATAGAGAAATTAAGGGAGATTGTTTTAGGAGAGAGGGAGAGAGTTTTACGAGAGAGAGGGGGGGAGGGCCAGAGAGAGTTTTAGGAGAGAGTGAGAGTTTTGTCAGTGTTAAAAGATTGAAATTTTTAGTTTGGGCGCTAGTTTTTGCCGCTTACAAATTTCAGGGATGTGCGTGCTATTCAACATTGTTATAAATATATTTATTATTTTTTGATTTTTTTAAGAATTTTTCATTTTCAATTTAATAAATAAATAGAACCTAAAAAATAATAATAACTAAATGCCTTGATATTTAAAAACAAAAACTTATTTACTTGGTAAGCTCTTAATTTTATAAAAATGAAATATTTTAAAGGTAGATGTGATTTTTAAATAATTAAACAATTTTTTGGTTAAAAAATTAAAAATTAAGTTTATTAATGATCTAAGGTAACATATCATCTATGTTACTAACATCCAACACTTTAAAGCTAAAGTAACATCAGGTTTGTGGCTAAGGTAACACAAAAAACAAAATGTTATAGTAGGTCCAAAGTAACAGGCTAAGGTAACATATTCTAGCAACATTCATGAAAAAAAATGTTCCGATAGCTCATTTATGGCGTAGTGACTGTTCTCATCAATCATTTCTAACAATCTCCCCCAACTTGTCCATTAGCAAAAATGTACAAGTTTTAAAGTAAATGATGATGTCAAAACAAATACAAAGTTTACAGTGTTTAACATACAAACAGAGTTTAAGCTATTACTTAACAATTTCTACAGAAAATAAGAAAATTCTTACAGACTTTAATTTCTAATCTCTTGAAGATCAGGCATTGTTCTGAGATAGTCTATAAGCAATCTTCTTTCAGCATTTTCAAGCTCTATCTGCATAGCTTCCTTGATTTCTCTCAACTGAGGATCATTCTCATCAGTTTGATAGATAGCAGCTCTAAGATCGTAGATTTTGTTTCTTCTCATCTCATTTCCCAGCCTGATGTATTTCACTTCCTCAGATTTCACATTAAAATCCAGAACAGTGATTCCAAGATCAGTCTTCAGCTTTGTAGTCCCCTTCTCCATTTCAATCAGATTTCCATTCCAATCTCTGTACTTAGGAACATACTTACTGTTGATCTTCATTTGTCTTCTTGCGAGGTTCTGAATCATCCTTTGTCTGAGCACATTTGCAACTGACTGAGCTCTTTGATTTCTCACTCTGAAAATATACAGGACATATTCAAGTTCTTCCCCGTATTTTAATTCAATATCCTTTTCAGAAACTTTAAACACTGTTCCATCAGCCATGAAATATAGCAGGAAATCCTTCTCTAAACTCTTCTGATATACAAGCTGTACTGACTCCAGTCTGTCTAAACTCTCTTGAGTGACACCACGACCTGGAACAGACAGTGAAGAAGGATCTCTGGGACCAACATATTGCCTTTTGTCTCTGTGTGAGCCTATACCTTCTTTGTTGTAACCAACTTTACCAGATAAAGCTCTACTATCAGTAAAATCCATTGGAACTGTAGCTTCTAGCCTTGAATCATGAAGAACACCCTTTCTAAATGTTGATTTCAACTGAGAAGACAATAATGGTGTGGTCACAACTTGTGCAGTAACAGAGGTTGTGTCTTCATTCTTCTGTACAACATGTGTATCAACAGAGGTTGTAACAATACTTTTCAGCTTTTGCTTAGCTTCTGCATCTGTTGGTTTTCTGAACACTTGCATTCTTTGATTTGTACCAACTGATTCTTTGATTTGAATGCCTTTAAGAACAGGCTTTGCAGCTTTAACAACTTTCACATTCTTCTTCAGTTTATCAGACTTTAAAGCCTTCAAATGCTTTTCTTGCAGACTCTTCTCTTCAGCTTTAGCATCTTCTATAGTAACTCCTTCTGCATTCTCTTCCATGAAAAGCTTAACAGCTAACTCCTCATCAGTCTTTGGATTTGATATTAATTCCAAACTCTTGGTTTTTGAAGTACCTTGAGTTTCAGTGTTTATTCCAACAGACTGTGACTTAAGAGATTTACCAGATCTCAGAGTTAGTGTTTCAGAGTTTAAAACCTTACTCTTATCACTTGCCCCTCCATCTCCAGCATCATCCTTTTGAGACAGAGTTTGAGAAACTTTGCATTTAGACTTAGCATTAGCAACTCTCTCCCCCTTTTTGACATCATCAGGAATGAGTATAGATGTAATGAGCTCCAAAGAGTTAGCAATAGACTCAACCTTAGAAAGCAAAGCACTTTGATTTTCTTCAACCTTTCCTAGCCTGGCAAAGAGAGTATCTTGAACTTTAGACAGCTGTGCAGCTTTGATTTTGGACTCTCTTTCCATCTTCATTTCTCTTGACTGAATCTCAGTCTTCAAAGAAGCAATTTCTTGTTTTGTTTCAGCAAAATTTCCATCCAAAGTTTTGACTTGTACCACAGTTGCCTTTAAACATGATAAAATCTCTGGATTTGAAATTTTACTTGCAGTCTGCTTAACAAAATCAGCTGCTCTCCCTTTTGGAAAAATACAGTCTTGTTTATACCAATTAGCAGCATATTTAGCAAGGTGTTCTACTTCAATTGCATGAGATGGACAAGGCTGATCAAAAGGTGTATGTTTATTATCAGTCTGTGCTGGTGCACTCAGAAAAGAATCAGAGTTTGCACTATTTTCAGATTCATCTTCAGCACTTGCATCATTAGCTTGAGCATCTTTTAAAGAACCACTGTGCTGAGCTGTGTCAGCCACAGTTTCTTCAACAACTTCTGCAATCTTGTCAATAATCTCCTCATGTTGCACAGGCTCTGCAACAGAGTTTGTATGTGTAGCTTCAACAGTCATAGATTCAGAAATTATCTTAGTTGCCTGATCAACTTCATCACCTTTGTCTGGAATTGGAGAAGCATTAGATATCAGTTCTGTATGTGATGCTGCAGCCTCAGGAACATTAACTGTAGGCTCATCAGCTACACCAGGAACTTCAGTGTGAACAATAGGTGAGATAGGATCAAGAATCGAATCAAGAACATCATTCACTGGTGAAAAACCATCTCTGTGATCCTCTTCTACAGGCATGTTATCCTCTGTAGGTACTCTAACATTTACAGTATCCTCTGCAGGCATTTCAACCTCTGCAGGTATTTCAACATTGACAGTATCCTCTGCAAGCATTTCAACATTGACAGCCACAATATCCTCTGCAGGCATTTCAACCTCTGCAGGTATTTCAACATTCTCTGCAACCTCAACAGTAGGTGTTTGTTGTGAAACCACCTCTGGAGCATCAACTACATGCTCATCTTCAGATTCTGAAAGAATTAATCTTCTCTTCTTGACTTGAGGCACTACAATCTCCTCTTCTCCTTCACTAAAGCTCTCTTTAGGTGGTGAAAGTGAAGGTCTGTTTGCCTTTTGTTTCATTCTTCTAGTATAAACAGCTCCAGGTAATGTCTGTTTAGCCTTTGAGTGTTTAGTGTTTTGGGCGGTGTGTATTTTTCTTTTTGTTTTGGACTTGGCTTTTTCAGTAGGTGTTGGCTCAGAGTTTAAGGTTTCAGTGTTTAAGGTTTCAGAGTTTATTGGTGGAGAGTTTATTTTTGGAGAGTTTATTGGTGAAGAGTTTATGTGTTCTGGTTGTGATTGATGAGATGTAGTAGGTACAGTAGTTGTGGATTTTGTGGGTGTTGGTTCAGAATTTATGGTGTCTAATGGTTCAGGCATTTGTTGTGGTGATTGAGAATCTTGAGGTTGGTTTACATAGTTCTGTAAGGCTAGTGGCATAAACATATCAGGTACGTGCTGTTTAGTAACATCTTTGTTTGTCAAATCAGAAAACATTCTTTTAGCAACTTGAAAAGGCTGAATCACATCAGCTTCATCAATTGGAATGTTAGGCACACAAGCAGTAAATAGCATTTGACAAAAATGAGCAAAATAAACAGAAGTAGGCTCAGACAAACGCTCTCCCAGATTCATTAGCACTAATCTACCAAAATCGAAATTACCTCCATATAGTAGAGCATGACCAATTTGGAGAGTGTCAAGAGGAAGTGCATCCCAGTTTGTTGTTTTCTTTCCAAAAGCCCTTGTAATGCAATCGAAAAAGAAACTCCATTCCTTTCTCAAAAGTGGCCTTCGCAAAGACCCCAGCTTATTCAAATTGCCTGCACATCCAATTTGCTGCAACATTGTCCTCAAGCGATCATGACCAACAACACTGTAAGAAGTATGAGTCTCAAAATCCAGAGCATCCCTAACCGTAGTTGGAGTAATAATATACTCTGATTCATCATGAGTGAAAGTGATTGTTGGAGTGCCAGACTCTTCTCCATCATCATATACAGAGTTTGTCCAGAAAGTAGCAATTTGTGAAGCAGAGAGTATTGGTGGTGCAGTTAAAGCCTTCCCTATTTCAGAATCTTTCAAGAAATTTTGGAACACATGAAACGTCTCTGGAGCATTTGCAGTCTCCAGTGGTGCTGCATAGTTGCTAGGAAGAAAAACTAACCCTGCTGCATCAAACGCTTTAGTTGCCATTAGTAAGATGTGATTCGAAGATATTCAGAGAAGAGATGTATGGTAAGTGTTTACCAAAATGTGAAGGAGAGTGTATGAGATTTTTGAAAATATTCATAAACTCAGAGTATAGGACTGAATAAACTAAGAGATGCTATAAATATGAAACAGTATCATGCTGTGTTGATTTACTGCACAAAGTCTGATTAGATTACAGTGACTCAGAAAGAATCATGATTTAATTACTGAGAATCATGCTTCATACATTTTTCTTCATTGGTGTTTTCATTCAGACAATAATCAATTCTGAATTCACTGAGTGTATCCAACATGTTAACAGTGTTTAACAGATAGACATGCTGACAGAGTTTAACAAGGTTTAAACATAAGCATGCATAACAGAGTTTAATACTAAGGTTCACATAGCACTTAACAATTTGTATAACATGAGCAATGAGTTTTTGAGTCTAACCAACATCTCTAGTCAAAACTAGAGACCATTCCTAGTTCATTGACCAGTCTTGTAAATGTATCTTCACTCAATGGCTTGGTGAAGATATCTGCAAGTTGTTGTTCTGTAGACACAAAGTGAAGCTCAATGTTTCCTTCCTCTACATGCTCTCTGATGAAGTGATACCTTATGCTGATGTGCTTTGTCATTGAATGTTGTACTGGATTACCTGTCATTGCAATAACACTTTGATTATCACAGTAAATAGGTATCTTGGTATACCTTAATCCATAATCCAGCAGTTGATTCTTCATCCATAAAATCTGTGCACAGTAGCTACCAGCAGCAATATACTCTGCTTCAGCTGTAGATGTAGATATTGACTTCTGTTTCTTGCTGTACCAGGAAACAAGTCTGTTACCCAGAAATTGACAACTTCCACTGGTGCTTTTTCTGTCTATCTTACATCCTGCAAAGTCTGCATCTGAATAACCAAGAAGTTTAAACTCTGATTCTCTTGGATACCACAGCCCCAAAGTTATAGTGCCCTTTAGGTACTTAAAAATTCTCTTTACTGCTGTTAAATGTGGTTCTCTTGGATCTGCCTGGAACCTTGCACACAAACAAGTGGCATACATGATATCAGGTCTACTAGCTGTTAATTAGAGTAGAGAACCAATCATTCCTCTGTAACTTGTCATATCTACTGATGACCCTACATCTTTGTCCAATTTTGTTGCAGTTGCCATGGGAGTTGTTGCAGATGAACAGTCAAGCATGCTAAATTTCTTGAGAAGATTTCTGGTATATTTTGCTTGATTAATGAAAATTCCATCTTCTGTTTGCTTCACCTGTAGACCTAGAAAATAACTAAGCTCTCCCATCATACTCATTTGATATCTTGACTGCATGAGTTTGGCAAACTTCTTACAGAGTTTATCATTAGTAGATCCAAAAATGATGTCATCCACATATATTTGAACTAAAAGCAAGTCACTACCAGTTTGGAAGTAAAACAGAGTTTTGTCAATAGTACCTCTGTGAAACCCACTTTCTAGTAAAAAATTGGCAAGGGTTTCATTCCATGCCCTTGGTGCCTGCTTAAGTCCATAGAGTGCCTTGTCTAATCTGTAGACATAGTCTGGATATTTTGGATCTACAAAACCTGGTGGTTGTTCCACAAACACTTCTTCTTCAAGTTGTCCATTCAAAAATGCACTTTTTACATCCATCTGAAACACTTTGAATTTCTTATGAGAGGCATATGCTAGAAAGATTCTGATTGCCTCCAATCTAGCAACTGGAGCAAATGTTTCATCATAGTCTATTCCTTCCTGTTGTGAATAGCCTTTTGCAACCAGTCTTGCTTTGTTTCTTGTGATAACACCCTCACTGTCAGTTTTATTTCTGAAAACCCATTTAGTACCAACAATGGATCTATTCTTGGGCCTTGGTACAAGTGTCCACACTTCATTTCTTTCAAATTCATTTAGCTCTTCTTGCATTGCTGTTATCCAGTCAGCATCTTTAAGAGCTTCTTCCACTTTCTTTGGCTCAGTTTGTGACAAGAATGCATGAAACAGACATTCATTTGTTGTTGCACTTCTTGTCCTTACTTTTGCATCTGGATCACCAATAATCAAATCAGGTGTGTGAGATTTAGTCCATTTTCTTGCAGAAGGCAGATTGCTTCTGTCATCATGTGATCCTCCCCCTTGATCCATGCTCTCCTGATTTTCTTGGTGCCTCTCTTCATTCTCTGATGCTCCCCCTGAATGTGACTGCTCAGAATTATCAACAGAGTTTGAATCAACAGAGTTTGATTCAACAGAGTTTGATTCAGAATTATCAACTGAGTCACTTTCAGTGTTTGAATTATCACTTTGATGTGATTCTTCATGCTCCCCCTCAACTGGTTCTTCCCTTGTTTCTGATTGAAGAGTTATTTCAGTATTTACCAGTAGAGGTTCAGAGTTTAGATCAACAGAGTTTGTCAGATCAGTCTGATCAGAGTTTACTTTTTCAGAGAATAAATCTTCATTTTCAAAGTGCAGTTGATCATGTTCATTGACATCTTCAAGTCCAGTTATTTTCTTGTCATCAAATGACACATGAATTGATTCCATGATCACTCTGGTTCTCAGATTATAAACTCTGAATGCCTTAGTTGACAGTGGATAGCCAACAAAAATTCCTTCATCTGCCTTTAGGTCAAACTTGGTCAATTGTTCAGGATGAGTCTTCAACATAAAGCATTTGCATCCAAAAATATGAAAATATTTTAGATTTGGCTTTTTCTTCTTCACCATTTCATATGGTGTTTTACCATGCTTGTTGATCAGTGTTGCATTTTGAGTAAAACAAGCAGTTTGAACTGCTTCTGCCCAGAAATATGTTGGCAATTTTGCTTCATCTAGCATGGTTCTGGCAGCTTCTATCAAGGTTCTGTTCTTCCTCTCCACTACACCATTTTGTTGTGGAGTGCCAGGTGCAGAAAACTCTTGTTTGATTCCTTTACTCTTGCAAAATTCTTCCATTGATGAATTCCTGAATTCAGTTCCATTGTCACTTCTGATTATCTTCACTTGATTTTCTGACCCTTTGTCCAGTTGTAATATATGTTCTGTCAGTGTTAATGCAGTTTCATCCTTCTTTGCAAGAAAATATACCCATGTGTACCTGGTATATTCATCAACAATGACTAGAGCATATTTCTTCTTTCCAAGAGACATCACATTCACTGGACCAAAAAGATCAACATGTAGGAGATGATAAGGATCAACAATTGAAGACTCAGATTTGCTTTTAAGGAGGCTTTTCTCTGTTTGGCCTTTTGACAAGAATCACACAGGCCTTCTACATTCAACAAGGATTTTGGTAGACCTCTTACAAGATCATTCTTTATTAGCTCATTGATGTTGTTCAGGTTCAAATGTGAGAGTTTCTTGTGCCACTTCCAACTCTCTTCACTGGACATTCTTGTTGACAGACACACTGCTTTGCCATCAGTGTTTGTTGACAATTTTATTTCATAGATGTTATTGTGTCTGTTTCCAACTAGAGCAACTTTCCCTGTAGATTTACTGATCACTTGACAATATTCAGGCTGAAAATCTACATGATATCCTCTGTCACAGATTTGACTCACAGATAGCAGATCATGCTTGAGTCCTGGAACCAGAGCTACATTTGTGATGATGACACTTCCAAGATTAATATTGCCATATCCCAGAGTATATCCTATGTTGCCATCTCCATAGGAAACTTTTGGGCCAGCCTTCTCCTCATACTCTGATAGCAGGGCTTTATTTCCTGTCATGTGTCCTGAACATCCACTGTCCATGACTAGGGTACTAACCCTGTTGCCCTGCAATCACAAACAATCACTGATTATTAGTTTTAAGGATCCAGACTTGCTTGGATCCCTTGGCTTTCTTAATTCTGTTAGCTTTTGCAGCGGAATTCACATTATCAGAGTTTAAGCTAACTTTTTCAGAGTTTACATTTGCAGAGTTTACTTTAACCCATTTCAAATTTGGCTTGGGTTCATAGTAATTATAGTAAATAGCATGATAATCTCTGCAAGTGTAAATAGAATGCCATGTACTTCCACAGTGTTTACATAAAGTCTGTGGTCTAGTCCTCACATAATCATTTTTAACTGCAGTTTTAGAGGGCAAAGAATTTATTTTCTTATTCTTACTGCAGAAACTAGCAAGATGATTAGTGCTACCACAATTAAAGCATGTTTTTCTAGGAGCTAATGAAGCAAGCATTGGCTTAATTCCTGATGTTATGCCTACCTTTCCATTTTTGTTTTTCCTAGGCATTTTCTGTTTGTTGACAGATTTTATCTCTTTAAGCTTATGCTTGAGTTGTTTATCTGTCATTAAACCAATGTTAGCCTCTTTAACAAAAGTCTTAGCATATGATTCTTTAACAGCCTTTTTCTCAGCTTCAGTCTTAGGTCCACCTGTTCCCATGACATTACCTTCAGATGAACGATGTGGTCTAACTTTTACCAAATTTTCAAATCTAAGTTCATCTCCTTCAGAGTAACCTAGACCTACTGTATCTGACTGAAACACTTCTTGAGTATCTTTACCAGAGTGTGTCCAAGTTTTAATGATGTGTTTAGTATCCTCCAATTCAGATTCTAGTTGCTTATACTTACCTAGCAACCCCTGTTCAATAAACACTGCATCATCTCTCTCTTTCTGAATTTTATTCATGTTTTCTAGCTGTTCCTCAACTAGTTTGTTTCTCTCTTTGAGTTGAGAGCACTCAGTCTTTATCCTCTCATTTTCTAAAGTCTGATCCCTATAACTGATATGCAATGCTTTAAGATAAATTCTCAATTCAGTTATATTATCTGTATTATAAGCATAGGTAGTTGGGGGTACCTTTAGATCATCATCTTCATTTTGAGTAGTAGCCATGAGTGCATAGTTCACTTCCTCATCTGAATCTGAAGTGTCAGCCCAATCTCTGCCTTTGGTGTAGAGTGCCTTTTCAGTTTTACCCTTCTTGCACTCAGGAGCATAGTGACCCATCTCCTTACACTTGTAGCATTGGATCTCAGACTTATCTTTCTTACCAGATTTGAAGTCCTTTCCCTCAGATTTCTTGAAATTCTTCTTGTCAAACTTAGAGTAGTCCTTGGAGAATCTCTTTCCCTTCTTGAAGTTCTTGTATCCCATCTTCTTGAAGGTCTTTACCATCAATGCAGCCATTTGCATCATCTCTTCATCATCTTCAGAATCAGATGTTCCATCTGTGTTTGAGTCAACATCAGAGTTTGATGACTCACTTTCTGAGTGTATGACTAAAGCTTTTCCTTTTGCCTTTTTCCTTGATGCTTCCTTCTTTGATGGTTTCTCCTCAACCTTAAGAGCAACAGACTTTGACTTTCTACTTGATCTCTTGTTTCTCTGCTCCAATTCCAATTCATGGGTTTTGAGCAGTCCATAAATTTCATCAATCTCTGTTTCACCAAGTTCATAATTATCTCTTATAGTGGTTGTTTTCACATCCCACTTTTCAGGTAGAGAAAGAAGGAACTTGAGATTTGAGTCTTCTAAATCATACTCTTTATTAACCAATGACAAATCATTGAGCAGTTTACAGAATCTGTCAAATGTTTCTGTCATGGTTTCTTCAGACTTTGCCTCAAAGTGCTCATACTCCTGAGTGAGTATGTTTCTTCTATTTTTCTTGATTGCAGGAGTTCCTTGACACCTAACCTCAAGTGCATCCCATATTTCCTTTACAGTTGTGCAGTTAATCACTTTATTAGACATAACATTGTCTAATGCACTGTGAAGTAAATGTCTCACTTTTGCATCCTTTGCAATAGATGAAAGATCCTCAGCAGTTAGATCTTTCTTTTCTTTTGGAATGACCTTTGATTCCTCACCAGCAGCAGCAGCAGATAATTTTGTAGGTTTGTGAGGACCTTCATAAATTCTATCAAGATATTCTGGATCTGTGGCTTCCAGAAACATGGTCATCTTTACCTTCCAGATTGCATACTCTGATGGCCTAAGTATAGGAACCCTTATAGTTTCATACCTACTAACAGTAGTAGGAGCTTTCTCAGATGGTGGAGGTATCTCTGCCATTGATTACTATTGTGTTTGGATCTTTAACTGTAATAAAGTAACAGATTGTCTCTGATACCACTTGTTAGGTCGAATACACAATAAGCAATCAAATACTGTATGAGTAACTTAACAAGAACACACTGTTTAACACTTAAAAACTGTTTGGAATTAACAATTCCTCTCTCAGTGATGTAAATATCACAGAGAGCTGCTTAGGTTACAATCAATGAATTTCTCAATGTTCGATACCCTTCTAGGGTTAACCTAACTGTATTTATAAAACATACAGCTTCGTACAATCAGTAATTGATTCTCCTATAATCAAGCTATACAATTGATATCAATCACGATTGCTCCAGTCTTCCAAGTCAACTCAATCTCTTTGACAGCTTTCCAATCTTCAAAGATATTGCTTCCATATTTATCTTGAATCAATCTTCAAACACTGTTGACTCTTCAGACAATACCGCTACAGAGTTTAACAATCTCTGTTGCGCTTCCAGTCAGTGTTTAACTAAACTCTGACTGCTTCCAGCTAAACTCTGTTTTGTCACTTTAGCTTCAAAACACTGTTCTCATCAATCATTTCTAACATTTACTAAACCTGAAAGTTTCATAATAGCGTACTTCCACAAAGCCTTGGATCAGCTGCAACTAATAGAGGATCTATTGCCTGCTACAATTTAGTTCCAATTCTTCTTTCTTCTGGGTTCTGAGTTCTGGGTTCTTGGGTTCTTTCAGCAAGCAATTCCCTCTTAGTATCTCTACCAACCACTAAATCTTTAACCGTCTTCCGAGATTTGGCAGTTGAACGATTTGCATTAGTAACAGGTTTGGAATGGAGTCTTCTACGCCATACATAGATTGATGTTTCCACGCGATTTGCAATTTCCAAAGCAGTATGTTCATTAGACAAGTCAAGGCAATCGAGCAGGCATCCAGATAAGAGTTATGTACTTGCTACAATGGTAATTTGTGATCCATTTCTATCAACACATAACTCTTGTCCCTCATCGTGGGATTAGATAGAGAGAGACATTGTAGCAACTAGGAACACTAGTAATTCTACTAGCATTTGCTCCTTTTAATTAACAGAACAACTTCATACAAGAAGGCACCGGAAGCCACCATTTCTCCTCTTGGCGTTGCATTGATTTACGAAGAATGGTTGACTAATCAGCATTAATGATTAAATCAACACTCAATGTCACTGTAATAATATAATTTGAACACTTCATATAACCAAATTCTAATTTTTCAAGCTCCAACTACTTCAAGGCTTACAACAAGTTTCACATGACGTGCAATAATTACAGATATTCCTTGTACACAAGTTTACGAAAGCCAATATCTATCATCCCCTAAAAGCTAACTTGTACATTCGGACATCAAGAAAAATAAAAGAGAAAAGCAACAAGCGAACAATCCTAAAACTCAAAATGCAGAATTCAACTCACAAAACTCGACTAAAAAAAACCATTCAACTCAGCTGAATCCAAGAATACCATAATTCGACAAATAGAAAATTAACTCTCTAAACCACAACTCATCACAAACCGAGTGAACTCGGCAAAATCACAAACTGGATACTCAGCGACGAAATGGACTCAAGGAAAAACTTAGAAAACACAAACAAATCTCAGCGAAACTCAGCTGCGAACTGAGAAAGCAGAGGAGGGGTGTGTGCTTGACTCGGAGAAACAAACAAATAGCAAATCGAACAATACAATACATCAAACCCATTTCAATTGAACGCTGCTGAACTCGGCAAACTAATCAGTGATCATGAAACAAGAGAGGACTAGGGTGTATATGTTGGGTTTGTGGGAAGAAGAAGAGAAAGAGTTGCAGAGGAGATGTGCTGTGATTAAAACTAAAAACAAACGAAAGGGGACAGGAATGAATGAATAGAGGTGCTGGGTTTTGAAACAAAAACAGGAGAGTGGGTTCGATTAACAAGAAGGAAACAAGGGGAGTTGTAAATTAAAAGCTGAATTTTTTGTATTTTCTGATTTTTTCTTTTTAAATTAAATTCGGAAATAAAGAAATATTGATTACAATATTGAGAATACCAAGAATACCCCAGTAAAAATAGACGGAGTTAGAAGAAGTTGATGGTAGTACACTACATGTAAGTAAATCGTTTGTTCAGTATTGCACGTGGTAGATTTTAAAATATGGTATTTCAAGTGGTGTCTTCGATATAGTTCAGGTACACAAAGTGCACTTTACTCTTTTTTTTTTATTTTTTCAGAACAACTCCAATAATATTATAGTTTATGTTAATTGTACTTTGATACTCTCATGCGTATTGCTTGAATTTGGAGTGTCAAAACACTTCACTTTTGGGTACTTACAATCAACTATGACCATGTTGGTGGTCTATAGATCACAATGGACAATGTTGGTGGTCTATAGATTACAATAGACTTTAAATGACCTGTAAAGCAATCCCCAATTTTATAACACAAAATTGATGGTCGTGTTTCCCCAGTTGAAATTTTGGAAGCAATTCAATGAAGCTGATTGCCATCTTAGTTTCTTTTTTGTCCAACAACTTCTTTCCCATGTAGAGAACTGTCTTTAGTGACGGCTATGCAGCTTCACACCATTTCTCATATTTTTTGATAGCTTGTTTTGTTGTCCCTATTTTGAAAGCCGGGTCCAGATCGAGTTTCCTTTCTGAATTTCAAGTTCATGGACTTAAACAAAAAAAAATTAATAGTACATGTTGATGAATTCTTTGCTGCTAAGGCCAATAACAAGCGAACTGTTTCTAGACGTGTTACGGGAGCAAAAATCTCGTCAAAATCATTTCCCTTTTCTTGTACATATCCCATAGCGACTAAACGAGCTTTATGCTTTAAACCCTTCCCACTTGTATCCTTTTTAAGTTTAAAGATCCACTTCAGACCAATTTCTTTGTGTCCTGGTGGCAGGTCTGTAAGTTCCCATGTCCCGTTCTTCTCAATTGATTCTAGTTCACTTTGCATAGCTTGCCTCCAGGCTTTTTCTTTCACAGCATGATTAAATGAGCTGGGTTCATCAATTCCCATGAGTAGAAGTTCATCCTCGATGTCAATCTCTTCAGTGTTGTTGTACAGGTCTTCAAGTGTTCTGATTTTTTTTGGAGTAACACTATCATCATAATCATCTCTGTTGAGCATCAAGTTTGATTGTTGTGATACTGGTGTGATGACTTCTGGTTCACTTGTATCATCTGTGTGCTCCTGTCTTCTCGGACTGTTAGATATTGATTCAAATGATATCAGGATCTGGACTGTTATTGATCAGATACTGATGCTGACGTCATAAGTAATACAACGTCAGTAGGAAGTTGTTATCAGGATTAGAAGCTGGTCAGGATTACGTGAAGATTCTCATCAAACCAGAGATCAAGGAAGATTGATATGTCGGTTCCTAAATTGTAGGAAGGCATCTATCATACAAGACATGCATTCAGAATAATATGTAATTGATTTAGAATATCTTGTAATTGATAGTGTAGCTGTGTAAGTTATATAAACACAGTTTAGGTTTTACATAATTGTAAGCGCTTACACGAGTTATCTTGTAACCTAGCAGCTCTTAAGAACATAAGGATTTCTTAAGAGAGTTTGTAACAATTTTATATCAGAGTTAATAAAGCTGTTATTGATTCATACTTGTGTTATTACTGTTTAAGTCGAAAATCTTATACAATTGTATTTAACCCCCTTCTACAATTGTTAATTACTGGGCAACAATTGGTATCAGAGCAAAACTGATTAATCTTAATCAGAAATGATCTTAAGATGTCGACAAGCAAGTATGAAAGTATCAAAATTCACATTCTCAAGAAAACTGAGTATCTAACATGGAAGGTGAAAATGTTGATGTATCTAGAAGCAACTGATCCAGACTATCTTGATAGGATTAATGATGGTCCTTTTATGCCAACAACTTTGGTTGGTCGAACAGATACAGTTCCAGAACATTATGTCATGAAGGAAAAGAGTAAGTGGACTCCAGAGGAAAAGGCTCAAGTGCTTAAAGATGCAAAGGTAAAGAATATTTTGTATAACAGTCTTGATAATGTCATGTCAAACAGGGTAATAGCATGCAAGACTGCTAAGGAAATTTGGGATACCTTGGAAACTCAATGCCAAGGCACTGAATCTATCAAAAGAAACAGAAGGGCTCTGTTGATTCAGGAGTATGAACAGTTTGATGCTAAATCTGATGAAAGCCTCACTGATATGTATGATAGATTTCTGACACTGCTAAACAATCTATCTCTTGTTGGCAAAGAGTATGATCCAGAGGATTCGAATACCAAGTTTCTATGAGCTCTGACTGAGGAGTGGGATACTCAAGCTTCAATCATTAGGCATCAGTATGATCTGAAGATGCTGTCTCTTGATGAAGTCTATGGAATGTTGAGAACCTATGATCTTGAGGTTCAACAGAGAAAGAACAAGAAGAATGTCAAGGCAAAGTCTGTTGCTTTGAATGTGGAATCAAAATCAAAGGGAAAAGCTGAGGAGGTTTCTAGCAGGAAAAGTAGAGTTGTAGAGTCAATTCCTGATGATAAGTCTGATTCTGATACTAATGATAAGTCTGATTCTGATACTGATGATGACTCCACTGATTTTGACATGATGGAGATGGTTGTTATGATAGTTAAAGGCTTCAAGAAGATGAGGTTCAGAAAGGCTAGGAAGCAAGGGAAGTTCCAGAAGAAAACCTTCAATGCTGACAAAGACAGGTACAAGAAGAAAGAAGACAAAAGCAGCAAATTTGACAAGTCAAAAGTCAGAAGCTACAACTGCGATGGAATGGGTCACTTTGCAACTGAGTGCAAGAAGACCAAATCTAAAGCTCTCATCTCATCAAGCAAGGATTGGATGGACTCATCATCTGACTCTAAAGAAGAGAAAGTGAATTATGCTTTGATGGCTAATACTGATGAGACTGTTGCTGCTGAAAATAAGGTATATGAAATTTTGTTTGATTTTGATACTAATAGTGTCTCTGAGTTAAGATCATTTCTAAAATCTCTGCATATTAGTTTTAGGAGTCAGACTCCTGAAAATACTAGAATAAAATCTGAAATGGCAAAGGTGATTAAGAGAAATGATCATCTGGAATCTGAGATACTTTTCTTGCATGAGGTACAAGCAGAATGTGATAATGCTAAACACATGAAACTAGAGATGGAGTTTAAATGTACAGAACTTGAAACAGAACTTGAGGATGCTAAAGAAAAACTCAGAACTTGGACACACTCTGGAAAGAAAACTCATGATATTATCACAGATAAAAATTGGAAAGAATGTCTAGGATATAATCCAGAGAATGAGAAAAAGAATAAGGGTAAGGTTGTTACTAATGAAACAACAAAACCAGGAAGAGTTGTTGTTAATGAGTCAACAAATCCGAAAACCTACAGATATGTTACAGATAGTACTAAAACTAAGTTAAAACCAGTTAATTATGTGTATCCAGAAAATCCCAAATCTACTTCAGAAAAGGGATCCACTTCTACACATTATTCTGAGACTAGAACTGTCAAGAACAAAAATGTAGGTCTTTTGTCTAAGAAACAATTGAAGGACAAAATCTGTCAAGTGACAGATAGGAAGAAAGTCCCAACTGTTAAAAGAAACAGGAATGGTAAAGTTGGAATAAACAAGGAGAATAATTATAAGTATATTCCAAATGCACCAAGGAAAGTATGTTTTAACTGTGGTAACTCTAATCATCTTGCTATTGATTGCAGAAGGAGTAAAAAGAAGGCTACTGTAGTTCCTAAGTCTGACATTAGGAATAAATCAGTATTTTATAAACCACAGAATCCTTGTTTCCACTGTGGCAGTAAATGGCATTCGATTTATATGTGTGAAGAATATCATAACTTGTACTATAATTATTATGAGCCTTTGCCTAAATTTAATAAAAGTGCAAATTTTGGTAAAACAAAGAATTTGAATTCTAAGCATGCATTTGTAATATCTGATAAGAACAAGGCAAATTCTGATGAAATCAATCCTGAAGAAGCTGTTTTTGCTAAAAAGTCTTCTGCTGCTAAAAATGTTAAGTTGCATGAAAAGAGAACCCAACAAGTGTGGGTTCTTAAAAATTCTAACTGAGTTCTTTGTGGTTCTGATTGCAGGGTAAAAAGAAAAATGTGTTAGTCAAGGACAATGGATGTTCTGTGCACATGACTGGAGACAAAACCTTGCTATCAGAATTTGAAGAAAAGGCTGGCCCAACTGTGTCTTATGGAGATGGCAACATTGGACAAACATTGGGATATGGCAATATAATTATTGGAAATGTCATCGTTGAAAAAGTAGCTCTGGTGAAAGGACTCAAACATAATTTGCTAAGTGTTAGTCAAATCATTGACAGAGGTTATCATGTCAACTTCTATGATACTCATTTTGAAGTAATCAGCAAAACTTCAGGGAAGGTTGCTTTAACTGGTCAAAGACATGGTAACATATATGAAGCCAACATCTATACCAATACTGATGGACTCTCTACATGTATCATCAGTAAAGCTTCTGTAGATGAAAGTTGGAATTGGCACAAGAAGCTTTCTCATCTTAACTTCAACAATATCAATGAGTTGGTAAAGAAAGACTTGGTAAGAGGATTACCAAAGGTACTGTATACTCCAGATAAACTCTGTGATGCTTGTCAGAAAGCTAAACAGAGAAGGACATCATTTAATAGTAAAAAGAATCCTCAATTGATGAACCATATCACATGCTCCACCTTGACTTATTTGGACCAGTCAATATAATGTCCATCAGCTAGAAAAGGTACACTCTAGTTATTGTTGATGAATATACTAGATTTACCTGGGTGTATTTTCTACATAGAAAAGATGAAACTGCTGAAATTCTTCTGGATCATGTAAGACTGATTGAGACTGGCACAAAGTATAAAGTCAAGATTTTAAGAAGTGATAATGGAACTGAATTCAATAATTTAGCAATAGAAGAGTTCTGCAAATACAAAGGAATAGTTCAACAATTCTCTGCTCTAGGCACACCCCAGCAGAATGGAGTGGTTGAAAGAAAGAATAGAACTTTTATTGAAGCTGGCAGAACTATGTTGGAGGAAGCTAAACTACCTATATATTTTCTAGGCAGAAGCAGTCAACATGGCATGCTACACTTAGAACATAACACTGATCAATAGACATGGTGTAACTCCTTATCAGATGATCAAGGAAAAGAAGCCAAGTCTGAAGCATTTGCATGTATTTGGTTGTAAGTGCTTTGTTCTAAGACCTCATCCTGAACAGCTTGGAAAATTTGAGACTAAAGCTGATGAGGGTATCTTTATTGGCTATCCATCATCAAGAGCCTTTAAAGTCTACAATCTAAGAACAAAGACAGTCATGGAGTCTATAAATGTATCTTTCGATGATAAGAAGATTACAGGAATTGCTGAAGACTTACATGATGATTTGATTTTTGCAAATGAAGCTACCAAGAATTCGGATGAAACCTTGTCAGATACTGATACTCCATCAAATACTGACGATCCAATCATTCCTGATGAAACACAAATTATTGATGGTAATGCAAATGTTGAGGGGGAGCAACAACAAGAGACCATCAACACTGAAATAAATCAAACATCAGGAGGGGATTCATCAGAAACAGATTCAAGTGATAATTCTGACAGTAGATCAGAAAGAGATAGTAATATCTCAAGGGGAGCTTCTAGCAATACTAGTTCTTTTGAAGATAATACCAATCCAGGGGGAGCATCAAATTCAAGGAATGATTTACCACCAGCAAGGAAATGAACTAAAAGCCATACTCCTGATTTAATTATTGGGAATCCTGAAGCAGGTGTGAGAACCAGAAGTGCAACTCAAAATGAATGTCTTTATCATAGCTTTCTATCAAAGGAGAAACCTAAGAAAATTGAAGATGCACTCAAGGATGCTGATTGGGTTATGGCTATGCAAGAAGAACTAAATGAGATTGAAAGAAATGAAGTCTGGAAACTAGTACCGAGGCCAAAAGGAAGGTCAATTGTAGGTACAAGACAGATTCAGATGGCACCATTACCAGAAATAAAGCAAGACTAGTTGCAAAGGGATATTCTCAACAGGAAGGAATAGACTATGATGAGACATTTGCTCCTATCACAAGGTTGGAAGCCATCAGAATCTTTCTGGCATATGCAGCCCATAAGAAATTCAAAGTTTTCCAGATGGATGTGAAAAGTGCTTTTCTCAATGGAGAATTAGAAGAGAAGGTATATGTTGAACAACCTTCTGGCTTCGTTGATCCTAAACATCCAGATTATGTCTAAAGACTGGATAAAGCACTTTATGGACTAAAGCAAGCTCCAAGAGCCTGGTATGAAACATTGGCTCAATTCTTACTAGAAAGTGGATTCAAAAGAGGTACAATTGATAAAACCTTGTTTTATTTGAATCATGGTAAGGATTTGCTGTTAGTTCAAAGTTATGTTGATGATATCATTTTTGGGTCAACTAACTTCAAATTGTGTGAGAAGTTTTCAAAGCTAATGCAGTCCAGATATCAAATGAGCATGATGGGAGAGATGAGCTATTTCTTGGGTCTGCAAGTTAAACAGATTGATGATGGGATATTTATCAATCAGTCAAAATACACAAAGAATCTCTTGAAGAAGTTTAACATGCAAGACAGTCCTACTGCATCAACTCCCATAGCTATAGTTACCAAGCTTGATCCTAATCAAGGTACTGAGGTAGATGTAACAAACTACAGAGGTATGATTGGCTCACTCTTGTATCTAACTGCTAGTAGACCAGATATCATGTATGCAACTTGTCTATGTGCAAGATTTCAGGCAAATCCCAGAGAACCACATTTCATAGCAGTCAAAAGGATTTTCAGATACTTGAAAGGCACCCCATCTCTTGGCCTTTGGTATGCTAGAGAATCTGATTTTAGTTTATGTGGCTACTCAGATGCTGATTTTGCAGGCTGCAAAATAGACAAAAAAAGTACTTCAGGCATTTGTTAGTTTCTTGGAGAAAGACTTGTTTCTTGGTTTAGTAAAAAGCAAAAGTCTATCTCTACATCAACTGCAGAAGCTGAGTACATTGCTGCTGGAAGCTATTGTGCTCAGATTATGTGGATGAGAAATCAACTAATGGACTATGGTTTGTCATATTCAAAAATACCTATTTATTGTGATAACCAAAGTGCTATTGCTATGACAGGAAATCCAGTACAACATTCTTTTACTAAGCATATCAGTATTAGATATCATTTTATAAGAGAGGAGGTTATAGAAGGGACAATTGAGCTACACTTTGTTCCTACTGATCAACAGCTAGCTGATATATTCACCAAGCCACTTCCTGAAGCTACGTTTACAAAGTTGGTGAATGAACTGGGAATGATAAACTATGATAGTTTATGAGAACAGAAAGATCAAATACTGATACTCGTCAAATCCTGATATATTTCAAATGCTGATGATAAAGTCAATCCTGACTCCAGTCAAACATCGAATACTGATGCGATGTTTCATTTATCAGTAATGTATTTCAGTATCTAAGCACTTCATTTTCTGTTTTGTTTTCCTGATACACTTGTGACTATTGAACTTGTTAATAAGGTGATTACTTTAATTAGTTTTCATGATTATTTCTTTGATTTAATTATTTGAATAACTAGTTCAATGCAGAAAACAATGAATAAGATTAGAGAAACAAAGTTTTCTTTTCATTGATAATAAGAAAGAGATTACATTCATAAATTACATCTTTTTCTCTATCTACTAATCTATTCAACAGGAAAATAAAGTCCAAACCACTCCATTGTTAGTAGCCATCCCAGATCCCATCTTTGCCACTTTGTTTGGGTGGAAGTTGATAGGGATAAGGTTACTTTTGGTGACATATTCATTAACAATGGTTGATAGAGTTGGATGAGGATGTCTTAGACGAAAGCCATGCTAATGTTGCTTGGAGGCCAGCATCGATGTCAATCATTTTTGCAGGTCTTTCTTTCTCGATTTCTTCGAGACCGACATCCATCTGCAACCACAAAGTCTCAAGTTGTATTTCCCAGTTGAAGGAATCAAACTCTTCACGAGTATAACTGAAGATATCTCTCTTCTCGACGAGATGGAGATTCTTTTCTTTAATGGTAAGGTTCGACATCTCTTTGCTAAGATATTTTTTGTAAAGAGCTTTTGGTTTACAGGAGAGAAGAAGGGTTAAAGAGATAGTGGACAAGTCTCTAAGTGTTAAATAGAGGAAGGAGTGGAACGAGAACATGAAACGGTTCATATTCTGGTTTTGGTACCAGGACTTGACGAATGATTTCCATATCATTCAAGATTTCTTGGCCTCAAGTCCAATTAATTATGCATTAACACAACCTTCCAAGGTTTCTTTCAAGAGTGTTATGCAGGTGTGGTCTACAGCAGTTTTTAGTGAAGAGTCTTGGAATCAAAGGACAACCAATGAAGTTTGGGGAATTATACAGAACAAAGCTTAAGAAGGAATGGAATTTCTTCTTTGATACTATCAGTCGGTGTTTTCTGAATAAAGTTTCTAACTTTGATGCATTGCCTTAAGCTTCAGTTCAAATTGGGTACTCTCTAATCCATGAAACTCCTTTTGATTATGAATTATTTCTTTTGAAAGCATTTTATGCTAGAAAAACAGAGAAGTGTGGATATGTCTGTTTTATTAGATTCTTTCAATTGATATTCTCATATTTATGTCCCAATGTTGAATTTGAAAATGATGATAAATTACCTATCTTTAAGATTTTTGAAAACAATATAAAATCTTTGGAGAAATCTGATAAGGTAAATAACTTAGAAGGCAATCCTATTATTCCTAATGAGGTCAGGCTTCTTTTGTCAAAAAGAATTTCTACTCATTATGGATCTATTACTGATGGTCTTGGACCTATTTCTGGTGCTATGAGATAGGAGACTACCCATCCTGTTTCTGACCAAAGCACACAACCCAAACACTTTGTCAAACAGTCATCCACCTCTGGTGTCTCACAAAAGGCATTAGTTGTAAAATCAAAGAAATTAGCAAGATCTGATGTGTCTGGAAGACAATCAGGATCAAAGAATTTTTCCACTCCAACCCACTCTCAAAAGAAGTCACAAGGGGTGAACAAGGGGTCCTGGCTAAGGAGAAATCTGTGTTTGAGATTGATTAATCTTTGATTGATATAGGGTGTATAAGGAAATAGGAGAAAAGAGGAAATTCATTTAGAAAAATGATTCTGAGTCTGATTATGATTCTGATGATGACAAATTGCCTTTATCAGTTTCTTTGAAGAAAAAGGAAGTCACTGCTATTGTTTCTAAAGAAATGGCTATTTCTGAAAAGCCAAAGAAGAAAAGGAGAAGGCTACTTAACAAGAGCAAATACTTCATTCCTATGGAGATACAGAATCTTGATGATGATATAGAGAACATTCTGAATCCGGTTGTATCATCAATTCCTGACTCAACTATAAATCCTGATATCAATCCTGATATCTCAACTCCTGATACTTCACCTGTGAAGACCATTGAAATCTCTGATTCTCCAGCACATATATCTCCAAAAAGAAGGATAATTGAGATGTCTATAGATGATGTAAACAAAATTGCTGCACAACTTGGTTTAAAGTCTGTCTCACTCCAAAAGAAAGATGCTGCTGCAAAGGTCTTTCATAGATAGAAGAAACAGAGGACTACTTCACCTCTGAGAGGATCTAGCCCACAAGAACCTGAACTTCAAAGTAGTTCAGCAGCTACTGCAGATCCAGTCACACAAGAACCATCCACTCAAAGTGTGGATGCAGACATTGCTAAAGGAATAGTCCCACAAGAACCACTTTCTCAAAGGGAAAGTGTAGACAAGAACATTCTTGCCCCACAAGAACCATCTTCTCAAAGTGAAGATGCAGGAAAAATCACATCCGCAAAGAAGTTTCCTGACACTGCTTAAGGGGCTTCTGAAATTGAATTTGACTTAGTTCAAAGTCTGACAAATAAATCTGCTCAAGACAAACAAATTGCTGAATGTGATAAGATACTTAAGGACACTGCATATGAGGGGAGCACACAAGAACCTTTGACTCAAAGTGTTGAAGAAGCTTCACAACCTCAGACTACACAAGAAACATCAGTAGAAAATACTGATGCAAGTCATGATTTAATTGCAGCTGTCAATCCTGATGCAAGTACCACTGATCCAAATATTCCACTGCTTGTCGAGCCAATTTCTGCAAGGCCAATGGAATCATTAACTACTTCATCAGGTAATACTTCTATCTCTACTTCTTTTAATACTGATAGTATGATTATAGACCTGATACAAGGGACACCTCTATTTGTATGACTTCAGTCCACTCTCCTCATCCACCTCTTATTTCTTTGAATTTGTTGAGGCAGAACCTTTCTAGTGAGAATGAGAGTAAACAATTAGAGAAAAAGAAGAGTGAAGAGAGGCAGACTCCTGTACTGGCAAAAGGAGAGGTAGAAAAGAGTGAGAAGTTACAAACTTCTGGAGAGGTAGCAGTTACTATTGAAAGTAACTTAGGTAACATTGTGAGAAGTGATGAGATCACTTTAAAAGAACAGAGAGATCTAGGAAATGTTTCTATTCCCACTGCAGGTTTTCAGGAACCAACAGTTCCATCTACTGTTGATCTAAAATTAAAAGGTGTTATGAATCCTGAAGATAATGTGGATGATAAATTTCCTGAGGCTGATGACAGCTGAGATGATGATGATGATAATCCTGACACAGACCAACTGAAAGCAGTTCTCAAAGCAAGTCTAGGATCTGCTCATGGGTCTTCTAGTAAGTATATGCAGTCTGTTACTCAAGAAGAGTTCAGAGGGGAGTATAGTTCTCTACTTTCTGAACATACTCAAGCTATGAGGGGATATGAATGGGATACTGAATGGAATCAGCCAACTGCTGAGATGAACTTCAATAATGCTCTTTTTCATTCCAGTCATATTGCTACTAGGATGTCTACTCCTGAGCTTAAGGCTTTTCTCAAGATTAATACTCTTTTGGCAAAAGGATTGAAAGATGAAGTCAAGAATATCAAGTATGACAAAGAAAAGTTTCATGCTCGGTTTCTCAAGGATTATGATGAGATTTCTACTATTTTCCAGCTTTAACGTTTAGGAATTTTGTTTACTACAAGGATGGATACTGTGGAATCTAAAGGTGATACTTTGTCTTCTAAAGTTGATACTATTGATGAAACTCTCAAGCTTATCTTATCTTTCTTTATTGAAGAGGGTTCTGATGTCAAAAAGGGGGAGAAGGTATTCAACAAAACAAAATGTACACCTAATATAGTTGTAAGAAAGGATGATGATACTTCTGGAAATGATGGTGGTGGTCAGGTAAATGAAGCAGAAACCTCTGATGCTGCTTTGGTGACAAGGAAAAGTACATCTCAAACTCAAATCAAGCAGTCAACTCATGTTTCTAAATCTGGCAAGAGAACAGTGAGAAAAATGGTGTAATCTCAAGTCATGACAGAAGAACAATTTCAAGCACCTGGTCTAAATCAAACACTTCCAACAATTCCTGAAGAAGATGAAGATTTGTTCATTACTGACATAAAAGATGCTCCTCATCTCTTCAAGAAAATAGTTTCTAAGGAAGGTGTAAGTGAGATTGTTTATCATAATGATGTTAAAGTTCAGCAACATCATGCTAGGGAGGCATTAGACTTAGTTTCTAAAGAAAATGCTAACATGAGTACTCAAGAGTTTTTAGAAGAACATAAGAAGATTCTTGAAGAAATTGAAAGACAGAAAGAAGCTCCTGCTGCAAGAAGAGGAAGTGGCAGAGGAGGCAGAAACAGAGGCAGAGGAAGGAAACCTGTACAAGCAAATAAAAGGCAGACAAGATCTAGTGGAATCAGAATTGAAGAAATTTCTGATGATAAAAAGAAGAAAACTCCACTTCTTCTTGAAATGGCTCCAGACAACAAATTCAATGATCCTGATGAAGTTGTCAATACAGAAGTTGAAGAAGAAAGTTTGTTGAGAACTAGAAAGAGAAAATCTATTGTGAAAGCACAGGAAGATGTTCATGAAATGACTCAGGTTGTTACTTTTGATATTGATGCTTGTGATGCTGAAATCTTAAAGAATCTTGAAGTAGTGATTCTTAAGATTGTTGTTGAATCTTATAACTTTGAGGCAGATGAGTTCAATCAAAGAAGGTTCAGGGAATTTAAAGAAGAAAGAAGATTCAAGAAAACTGAAAATGACATTGTTGATAATGCAGAAATGAGTACTTGAAAAGAATCTTTGAATCTGATAAAGATTTATGGTATGATTCTGAAAGGCATATGATGTAGCCTATTTGTATTTCGAGGATACAACTCAACTTGAACAAGATTGTAATAGTAAATAGTATATAGACTGTCACAAGGAATCTCAGATTATATTATCTGTCAGAAGAAAAAGATCAAGGTCAATCTACAGACTTGGGGAATTACTACATTGAAAGAAGTTCAGACATCTGATCAAGCCTCAGTGGAGTATTCGTTAAGAAGTGGATTCGTTTAAAGTGACAGAGATTTCAAGGTGACAGAGACAGTATAGAAGATTAAATAGAGAGAGGAGAAAAGAAAAGGAACCAGATTTTAAAGTCAATATATGAAGAACAGTCATTGCGGTTAGTCACTCATGAACCAGACAGTACATCGAGTGTCAACATTCAACAGTGGTTGTTCATCATTAAATTCAGTGGTTCAAGCTATCAAGACTGGTATGAGAGAAAATCATTGTGCAAGCAACAGAAGTGCTAAATTATTTAATCACAAGGATTTTATTATCAAGTGAACTGGCTACGAGGAAAAAGAATTATCATAAAGAAATTCTAGGTGATATATTCTTAATGCTGAAACCCCGGTTAGAATTGTTGTATTTTCTATTAAGGAAAAGGAGTCCGATTTCACATCCTCAAGAGACCGTAGCTTACACCTGGACGGGTTGTGAGAAAATAGAATTATCACAAAGAAATACAAAGTGATATATTCTTAAAGCTGGAACCCCGGTTGGAATTGATATATTTTTTGTTAAGCAAAAGGAGTCCGGTTCCAGACGCTCAGGTAACCGCATCTTAGAGCTTAAGAATTTATTTATATTAATAAATATTTTATTTATTTAGAAAATTATATTTATAAATATCTAATAATATTAGATATTTATTTTTATAATTTCTGAATTAAAATAATTATTTATTAATTAAAGATTATAAGCTATGCGGGTTAAAAAGAATTTTTACGGAGCTGGCCATAATTAGAAGTTGCTGTCGGCAGAAGGAATTAAAGAAATGAAATGCAATTCAAATGAATTCAAAAAGAAACATACATAACAAACTTGGCAAGGTTAAATTGATTGTCTTGGCAGTACAAAGCTGATTGTCTTGGTAGTTCAGGATTGTCTTGGCAGTACAAAGCTGATTGTCTTGGTAGTTCAGGATTGTCTTGGCGATTGTCTTGGCAGTACAAAGTTGATTGTCTTGGAAGAACAGATTGTCTTGGCGATTGTCTTGGCAGTACAAATCGGATTGTCTTGGAAGAACAGATTGTCTTGGAGATTGTCTTTCATGTGTTAATCAAAAGCAAAAGATGTCAGTGGATTTGTTTGATATAAAGATCAACACAGGCGGCTCATTACAACACACCACAACATAATATCTTTCAACCAAGAACAAAGCTTTCTCTCTCATTTTCTCTCAAGAACACAAGAGCTAGAAAAATTCATAGAAAATCAAGTTCATCATATTTGTAATATCTTATCCGATAGAACTTGTTTATTTGTATCTCTTGTACTACTAGCGAGTTTTTACTCCTAGAACTTATCTTGATTTTTATTAACTAAATTAGAAAAGTTCATGTCGAATTTTCTAATTAGTTTTTATCAACTTGATAATTAATCTGTACTGAAATTGTAACACCCATCAAGTTAATATATTTTTATATTCAACTTGAAAATTGTTTCAATTTATTCCGCATAAATTTGTTCAAGTCAAATTTTATTTAAAGGACAAATTTCGATAAATTGGTATAGATTGTATTCAACCCCCCCCTTCTACAATCTTATCGGACCTAACAATTGGTATCAGAGCCTATTGATTGATACACAAATCAAGATCCTATTTTTATTCAATCAAAAATTTATCTCGAATTTTTAACTCACTTAAAAATTCATCATGTCTTCAAAAGCCATTGTTAAGATACCCATATTTGACAAGGAAAATTATGAATTGTGGAAAAAGAAAATGACCCTTTTTCTACAAGTGGCCAATCCTAAATATTTAGAATATTGAAAACCGGGCCAATAATTCATATGGTTACAGAAGAGGAAGTAATTGTGGATGGAGTTGTTGAATTTGCTGAAAGGACGTATCCAAAGGATCCTAATAATTATACCCCTGCTGAAAAGGAGGAAGCTGCCCTGGATATGAACCTACAGCTGATTTTAATGGAATCCCTAGATTTAATCATGCAAAATCATGTTGTTAATTGTAAAAATGCAAAGCATATCTGGGATACCATTTTGACAATAAATGAGGAACGGGTAGATGACACTTCTACTGCTTTGGTTGGTGAAGCCTCGGTGAAAATGGAAGCTAAGGTTGTTCAACCTTACAGCTCTGAAAAGGAGGTGATTGTAGCTCGGGAAAGGAGCTGGGATGATTTAGACAGTGATGAAGAGGAGGTTGAGGATTTTGCACTGGTAGCAAATGATGAGACATCCGACTATTACAGAACTCCGGTAATACTCACTGATGCTGAACTAATTCGTAGCTTACGTAATTCCTTGAATAATGCACAAAAGGGATACGAGAGAATAAGTCTTGTTAACACTAAACTTGAAAACGAACTGTCCATATTAAAAAAAGTACATGTTAATCAAGATAAGCATATAGAAGAAATAGCTCGACTTAACTACAAAGAAAAGGGTCTAGGAGAATACATGGTAAAACAAGTTGATAGGATTGCTGAACAAGACATCAGGATTAGAGAACTTGAAACACAGATTAGAGCTTGTTATAATTCTGTTAAAGTTTCCAAAGAGCACTTCAACAAACAAGCTAGAGAACAAACTGTAGGAATATGGTTTGGTTACAAAGAAGCTGCTGGTTCTTTGGGCAATCATTCTGCTAATCCTATTCCTGCTAAAGAAAGAGGTATACCACACGTACTCAAGAATGTTGAAAAACCCATGTTTAAAGAATCTGTTTCTGAACCACCAAACATGTATTCTATTGTGATTCAAGAAGAAATGAGAAATGAGGACAGTGCTAATGGCATTGTCATTGATAATGAAAAATCTGTTAGGGCACCTACAACCAAAAATGTTAAATCTAATAAGGTTGTTTCTATGAAACCAGTGAAGTTTGTTCCCAGTTCATCTAAAATTGAGTTAGGTGATAACAAAGTGGAGCAGAATGATAACATGTCTAACATGAATACCATGCCTGTTATTGATACTTCTCATAAAGCATGTGGTGTTGTCAATTGTATGTCTTGTGCTTTTAATGTTATGTCTGCTTACTTTAATGGTAATCATGCATGTGATAATAAGACTACTCCTCGACAACATATGAACAGAAATAATAATGTTAGATCAAAGACTGTTAGTCCTCCTCATGTTAGGAGAGAGACATTTGTACTTAAGCCTAAACAAAGTTTTACTAAGGCTGTCTACAGGTCAAATGTCCAGTCAATGAAAAAAATGTTATTGCTGCTAAACAAACATGGATACCCAAAATTAAACAAAAGATTGTCAAATCTGTTTATAGGGTAAAATGTTTGTTGACTGATGGTGTCGAGGTTAAAAATGTTGTTTTGCCTGACAAAGGTCAATTTTTCAAGTACTCAGGACCCAACCAAGCTTGGGTTCCGAAGAAAGTTTAATCCGTTTGTCATTGTAGGGTGTTGAGCAGGTTGAACGAGTGACCTGGATCTTGGATAATGGATGTTCAAGGCATATGACTGGTGATAGAACCCTGCTGACAAATGTGGTGGAGAAGGCCGGCCCAGTAGTTACCTTTGGAGATAACAGCAAAGGTAGAACTGATGGATATGGCAGACTTGAAGCTGGAAATGTTATCATTGGTGAAGTCTCTTTTGTGAAAGGACTTGAGCACAATTTGATCAGTGTTAGTCAATTCTGTGACAAAGGATATGAAGTTTATTTCAACAAGAAGAATTGTCTAATTTCACACAAGAGACATGAAAAGCCACAACTGACAGGAGTTAGAAAAGGCAATCTGTACGTAGCCAATATGAACTCAGGAAGCATTGCAGAAATTACTTGCTTCTACACTAAAGCATCTAATGACGAGAGTTGGCTATGGCACAAGAAACTTTCTCATCTCAATTTCAAAACAATGAATTCTCTAGTTAAAAGAGAATTGGTGAGAGGTTTGCCTTCAATGGAATTCACTCAAGAAGGACTGTGTGATGCATGTCAAAAAGGCAAGCTAAAAAGGGCAAGTCACAGGAGCACTGACACATCTTCAATAACTGAACCATTACAGTTACTTCATATGGATTTGTTTGGTCCAGTTAATGTGATGTCTATGTCAAGGAAGAGATATGCTCTAGTGATCGTTGATGATTTTTCAAAATACACATGGGTCATATTTTTGAATTCTAAAGATGAGACTCCACAACTGGTGATTGATCACATCAAATTAATTGAGCGAGATTCTACGTATCCAGTGAGAGCTATAAGATCAGACAATGGAACTGAATTCAAGAATGCAGTTCTAAATGACTTCTGCACTGAGAAGGGTATAACTAGACAATACTCAGCTCCAAGAACTCCTCAGCAAAATGGGGTAGTGGAAAGAAAGAATATAACCTTGATTGAAGCTGCACGTACTATGTTAAGTGAATCAAGGCTTTCATTGTCCTTTTGGGCTGAAGCTGTCAACACTGCTTGCTATACCCAGAATCGAACTCTAATCAATAAAGACCATATGAAGACACCCTATAAAATTATGGTTGATAAGAAACCATCACTCAAATACTTTCATGTATTTGGGGCAAAATGCTTTGTGTTTAAAGAAGGTGATGATCAAGGTGGTAAATTCGATACCAAAGCATTTGAAGCAATTTTTATTGGTTATTCAATGAGGGCATACAGGGTGTATGTGATTGATGAACAGAAGATGATGGAAAGTGTCAATGTAACATTTGATGACACTAAACTCCCTAGTATCCAAACTGAGGATTCATCTGAAAAGCTATCTTTTGATGATATGACAGATCCAGATTCAGATGATGATAATCCACCTGATGTTTTTGCTGATGCTAATGACAATAATGAAAATGGTGATGATGATGATCAGGGTAATGGTTATGAAAACAATGAGAATAATGAAGATATCCCTGACACTCCTGAACAATCATCTAGTCAACCTGGCAACAACTCAGGGGGAGATAATGAAGGATCAACTAGTCATACACAACATCACAATGAAGAACAAGGCGAATCATCAAGATCTAATCTTCCCAGACAGACTATTTGGAATAGAGCTCATCCTTTTGAGCTGATTATTGGTGATCCAGATGTTGGTGTCAAAACTAGAAGTGCTACTCAAAATCAATGTAACTATTCAGGGTTTCTATCTGAAATGGAACCTAAGAAAACTGAAGAAGCTCTTTCTGATCCTGATTGGGTGATTGCTATGCAAGATGAACTCAATCAATTCAAACAACAAGAAGTATGGAAGCTGGTACCCAGACCTAAAGGCAGAACAGTGGTTGGCACTAGGTGGGTATTCAGAAACAAACTTGATGAAGATGGCACAGTGACAAGAAATAAAGCTAGACTGGTAGCAAAAGGTTATTCACAAGCTGAAGGCATTGATTATGATGAAACCTACGCTCCAGTGGCAAGACTTGAGGCTATCAGAATATTCTTGGCATTCGCAGCATTCTCAAACTTTAAGGTTTATCAAATGGATGTCAAGAGTGCTTTTCTGAATGGTAAGCTAGATGAAGAGGTATATGTAGAACAGCCCCTGGCTTTGAAGATCCAGAATTCATGGACTATGTCTACTTTCTCTTCAAGGCTATTTATGGTCTTAAGCAAGCACCAAGGAAATGGTATGACACTCTCTCTGAATTTTTACTTGAAAATGGTATTGTTAGAGGTGTCATAGACAAAACTCTCTTCACAAAGAAACATAAGAATGATACAATATTAGTTCAAATCTATGTGGACGATATAATATTCGGGTCTACTAATGATCTTCTTTGCAAGAAATTTGCTAAGTTAATGCAGGGTAAGTTTGAAATGAGCATGATGGGTGAGCTGACGTTCTTTCTTGGATTGCAAGTAAGTCAAAGGACAGATGGAATATTTATCTGTCAATCCAAGTATGTCAAAGAGCTTCTCAAGAAGTATCAAATGGAGGATTCATCTTCAGCAAGAACACCATCATCTACAGCTGTTAAATTTGGAGCATGTGAAAATTCTGCTAAGGTAAATATCACAAGCTACAGAGGTATGATAGGCTCATTACTTTATCTTACTGCAAGTAGACCAGATATTATGTATGCTACATGCTTGTGTGCAAGGTTCCAATCGGATCCTAGAGATGTTCATCTCATTGCTGTTAAAAGAATCTTGAGATATCTTAAGGGTACGCCTAACTTAGGCATCTGGTACCCTAAAGATTCTGGTTTTAATCTTATTGGATATACAGATTCAGATTATGCAGGAAGTGTTGTAGACAGAAAAAGCACATCTGGGAGTTGTCAATTCCTAGGTGGCAGGTTGGTTTCCTGGTACAGTAAGAAACAGCAAACAGTTTCCAACTCTACAGCCGAAGCTGAATACATAGCTGCTGGGAGCTGTTGCGCTCAGATCTTGTGGATCAGAAATCAGCTACGAGATTATGGCTTTGTACTTGACAGGATTCCTATCCTGTGTGATAATAGAAGTGCCATAGCAATCTGCAACAATCCTGTGCAGCATACGAGGACAAAGCACATTGATATCAGGTATCATTTCATTAGAGAGCATGTCATGAATGGTACCGTGGAGTTACATTTTGTACCCACGGAAGAACAAACAGCAGATATTTTTACTAAGTCTCTTGATGAATCCACATTCACCAGAATTGTTGGTGAATTGGGTATGTTAAATAGTCCTAGTAATTAAACTAGTTAATCTGAGGTTTGCTCTTTAATAATTTATAAGTGATTACTTTATTAATATTTGTTATTAAAATCACTTGTATAATTATTTTATCAACTTATATTCTTGCTTGTTAATTCTCAAATCATTGTCATTATATATTCCTACTTCTTTTAATTTTAGAATATTTTAATTTTCTCTAAAAATATTTTTCTCAAATTTTACAAGTTGAAATTAGTGAGAAATCTATTTTTGTTGAAAATTACTTTTGAATATTTGTGTTGATTTAATAAGTCATATTTTTTCTTGAAATGATTCTCTATAAGAAAGTTATTTTATTAAGAAAATATATAGATTTATTAATTTACTACAAATATTTATGTAAATAGTTAATAGTTTATTTAATATTTTGTAGTGTTTGTCCTTTTGTTATTAATGTTTGATTTCGTAAAAAGGATAACCTATGATATTTTTAGTATTTTCTATTTTCTATTTAGCTATTTTTAAATAATTATATTGTTGTAAATATTTGTGTAAATTATGTACTTTTATTTCTAATATTCTGTAAATATTATTAATACAGTTATTTTTGAATAATAAAAATAAAAAAAAAATAAATAAATAAAAAATAGTATTTTTCTTTTGTTTTTAGTTTTTATTTAAAATTATTTATATATGTATATTATTTCTTATTTTGTGTATTATTTTTCATGTGTATATAAATAGTTTGTATAGTTTTTCAGTTTAGTCACTATACTTTCAAAACTTACAAACAGGTCCCTGTACTTGGTTCTTTTGTACCTATTCTGTTTAACACACACATATCATGCTGTTTTAACTTCTAATCTTTGTTGTGTTGTTGTTATTAACAGAATTTCTTATTAAGGAACATTGTTGGTATCAAAATGGTATATGTCAATTCAATTGTTTAGGAACTAACGTTTGATTTTCATGTTCTAACAATTGGAAGACAAGACCTAACAAGTGTTAACAAGTGGTAACAGTTGGTATCTAACATACAGGATCTAAAACATGATAAAATAGTTTTGTTTGTATTGGTTTAAACATTAACATTCATTAATTTGATTAATATTTATTGTTAATTGGATTTTTGTTTATGTTTTTGTTTAGTAAAACCGGCTCAAGATCTATTTAACTTCCTAACTCAAAATCTCTTTCTATAGTTGTGATTGCTTACATTGTAAATCTTTTGAAATCACAACTGTATATCATTCTATCTCTATTGCTCATATTCTGTGATGCAGGTTCATCTAAATGGAGTTTTGCTTTCTCACTTGATTAGTCATGAGGTTGTAAACCCAACAACTTTTATCCCAGACTACAGTCAAACTCAAACACATTCTATCTTACACCCTAAAAGGAAGTAACCTATCAGACTAGAGGTCACCAGGGAGTAACTGCACATGATGCAGCAAATAAGGATGTGTGGGATATTCAGTTGGAGAGTCACTACCTTATACACTAACCAAAATATTTCATATGCACAAAGTGAGATTGCATATACTAAGGATAAATTGACGGAAACCTGTAATCCAACCATTTTACGATTAGGATTATAAGTTAAAGATTTTTCTTTAATGAACCAAGTGTCTTCACAGACATTAGAAGGAAATCTTGATCTCAATGCTAAATTTCTAGATCATTGTTGACCTTCTCAGAATTCAAATCTGAAAACCCTAAAAAGGGAAAACTAGCAACTTGTAGATTATGACTCAGATTCGTCTGACGAGTCCAACGAGGATTTGGGATTTGTGAACTCCCATTACACCACCACTGACCTCTCTTGAAGGGGCTAGGGTGATTTTTCCTTGCAGGTACACTAATGGATGTTGGAGCTATGAGTGATATGAGTGATACACCAGTGAGCAAGAGTGTAAACATAGAGAGAAGTGAGACACTCAACACAAATGAGTGGAGAGAAGAGTGAAACACTTGTGAGGTACACTAAACACTATCACACACTCACAGTGAGGAAGAAAATGAAACATTCTTTCTAACAGAACTCTATAATTGGTACAACTACTTTGTCAACTAGTTGATAGGAGGATTCCTCAACTAAGGGGGAGAAGTAAGGGGGTACAAGAAAAAGAAGATTAGGTTAGAAAGTGGGAGCATTTACAGACTGTGCTTTGGAGGAGAAGCAAGTCAAGTTACTAAGGGGGAGCCTTAGATGGAGAAGTAAGGGGAGATTTAGTTGAGAAGAAAGGGGAGATATAAGGAGAAGATTACATCACAATACTATTCTATTAGTCTTTCAATGTACTATGTATAAAGGCTAAGTGGAAGAGTAGTAGATTTTCCAGAAGTTACAGAAATGGTATTGATTCACCATTGTCTACATAGTAGGAACAGTTGTTTTTCTTAAGTGAGAAAAGCTGTGTCAGAGAAGGGAAGTGATTGTAAATCAAGAACTGCTGATAATCACAAATGTAAGATGTGAAGGATTATCAGGCAGAGATATGAAGAATCAGAAATGAAGATGAGTTATCTATTGAAGATCAGTTCAGTGCTAGAGGAACAATCATCTATCATTTCATCAAATGAAGATTCTGGAATTGTTATACTTAAACCAGAGAATTTTTTTTTGTATTATTTACTAAGTTCTTTAATGCTTTATCTTTTTCTTGTTAAACTGAGTTAGTTGAGTTATCCTCTAGGTATTTGCTTGTTATTGTCTAACAAACAAATAGGGGGAGATTGAAAGGCATATGATGTAGCCTATTTGTATTTCGAGGATACAACTCAACTTGAACAAGATTGTAATAGTAAATAGTATATAGACTGTCACAAGGAATCTCAGATTATATTATCTGTCAGAAGAAAAAGATCAAGGTCAATCTACAGACTTGGGGAATTACTACATTGAAAGAAGTTCAGACATCTGATCAAGCCTCAGTGGAGTATTCGTTAAGAAGTGGATTCGTTTAAAGTGACAGAGATTTCAAGGTGACAGAGACAGTACAGAAGATTAAATAGAGAGAGGAGAAAAGAAAAGGAACCAGATTTTAAAGTCAATATATGAAGAACAGTCATTGCGGTTAGTCACTCATGAACCAGACAGTACATCGAGTGTCAACATTCAATAGTGGTTGTTCATCATTAAATTCAGTGGTTCAAGCTATCAAGACTGGTATGAGAGAAAATCATTGTGCAAGCAACAGAAGTGCTAAATTATTTAATCACAAGGATTTTATTATCAAGTGAACTGGCTACGAGGAAAAAGAATTATCATAAAGAAATTCTAGGTGATATATTCTTAATGCTGAAACCCCGGTTAGAATTGTTGTATTTTCTATTAAGGAAAAGGAGTCCGGTTTCATATCCTCAAGAGACCGTAGCTTACACCTGGACGGGTTGTGAGAAAATAGAATTATCACAAAGAAATACAAAGTGATATATTCTTAAAGCTGGAACCCCGGTTGGAATTGATATATTTTTTGTTAAGCAAAAGGAGTCCGGTTCCAGACGCTCAGGTAACCGCATCTTAGAGCTTAAGAATTTATTTATATTAATAAATATTTTATTTATTTAGAAAATTATATTTATAAATATCTAATAATATTCGATATTTATTTTTATAATTTTTGAATTAAAATAATTATTTATTAATTAAAGATTATAAGCTATGCGGGTTAAAAAGAATTTTTACGGAGTTGGCCATAATTAGAAGTTGCTGTCGGCAGAAGGAATTAAAGAAATGAAATGCAATTCAAATGAATTCAAAAAGAAACAGACAGAACAAACTTGGCAAGGTTAAATTGATTGTCTTGGCAGTACAAAGCTGATTGTCTTGGTAGTTCAGGATTGTCTTGGCAGTACAAAGCTGATTGTCTTGGTAGTTCAGGATTGTCTTGGCGATTGTCTTGGCTGTACAAAGCTGATTGTCTTGGAAGAACAGATTGTCTTGGCGATTGTCTTGGCAGTACAAATCGGATTGTCTTGGAGATTGTCTTTCATGTGTTAATCAAAAGCAAAAGAAGTCAGTGGATTTGTTTGATATAAAGATCAACACAGGCGGCTCATTACAACACACCACAACATAATATCTTTCAACCAAGAACAAAGCTTTCTCTCTCATTTTCTCTCAAGAACACAAGAGCTAGAAAAATTCATAGAAAATCAAGTTCATCATATTTGTAATATCTTATCCGATAGAACTTGTTTATTTGTATCTCTTGTACTACTAACGAGTTTTTACTCCTAGAACTTATCTTGATTTTTATTAACTAAATTAGAAAAGTTCATGTCGAATTTTCTAATTAGTTTTTATCAACTTGATAATTAATCTGTACTGAAATTGTAACACCCATCAAGTTAATATATTTTTATATTCAACTTGAAAATTGTTTCAATTTATTCCGCACAAATTTGTTCAAGTCAAATTTTATTTAAAGGACAAATTTCGATAAATTGGTATAGATTGTATTCAACCCCCCCTTCTACAATCTTATCGGACCTAACAGATTCTAACAAACTTTTTGAGGAGGAAATTCCTAGTGAACCACAGTCCAAGAAGAAAGGAAGAAAATGGAAAGATGTTGAAGATATGAAGTATACTGGACCAGGGATTTTCAGATCTGCTGGAATAGTTTTACCACCTCCTATTACTCCCGGTCTTCAGAAAGCTAAAGTTTCTGAGTCTGACAAATCTCAACCAAGATGGACTAGAATGCAATCTGAACTGATAGGGATGGAATCTTATACTAGAGGTGGTATTGGTTTTAGAGATGCAGAATTAAAATCTATAGCTCAGACAGATCAACATTTTCTTGTTAAGAAACTTGGTGATGAACTGACTATTGGTGATCTTTGGGAACTTGAATCTTGTTAGGTCGAATACACAATAGGTAATCAAATACTGTATGAGTAACTTAACAAGAACACACTGTTTAATACTTAAAAACTGTTTGGAATTAACAATTCCTCTCTCAGTGATGTAAAATATCACAGAGAGCTGCTTAGGTTACAATCAATGAATTTCTCAATGTTCGATACCCTTCTAGGGTTAACCTAACTGTATTTATAAAACATACAGCTTCGTACAATCAGTAATTGATTCTCCTATAATTAATCTATACAATTGATATCAATCACGATTGCTCTAGTCTTCCAAATCAACTCAATCTCTTTGACAGCTTTCCAATCTTCAAAGATATTGCTTCCAAATTTATCTTGTATCAATCTTCAAACACTGTTGACTCTTCAGACAATACCGCTACAGAGTTTAACAATCTCTGTTGCGCTTCCAGTCAGTGTTTAACTAAACTCTGACTGCGTCCAGCTAAACTCTGTTTTGTCACTATAGCTTCCAAACACTGTTCTCATCAATCATTTCTAACAATCTCCCCCAACTTGTCCATTAGCAAGAATGTACAAGTTTACAGTAAATGATGATGTCAAAACAAATACAAAGTTTTACAGTGTCTAACATACAAACAGAGTTTAAGCTATTACTTAACAATTTCTACAGAAGATAAGAAAATTCTTACAGACTTCAAATTCTAATCTCTTGAAGATCTGGCATTGTTCTGAGATAGTCTATAAGCAACCTTCTTTCAGCATTTTCAAGCTCTATCTGCATAGCTTCCTTGATTTCTCTCAACTGAGGATCATTTTCATCAGTCTGATAGATAGCAGCTCTAAGATCGTAGATTTTGTTTCTTCTCATTTCATTTCCCAGCCTGATATATTTCACTTCCTCAGACTTCACATTAAAATCCAAAACAGTGATTCCAAGATCAGTCTTCAGCTTTGTAGTCCCCTTCTCCATTTCTATCAGATTCCCATTCCAGTCTCTGTACTTTGGAACATACTTGCCGTTGTACTTCATATTTCTCCTGGCAAGATTTTGAATCATCTTTTGTCTGAGTACATTTGCAACTGACTGAGCTCTTTGATTTCTTACTCTGAAAAGATACAGAACATATTCAAGTTCTTCCCAGTATTTTAAATCAATATCCTTCTCATCAACTTTAAACACTGTTCCATCAGCCATGAAATATAGCAGAAAATCCTTCTCTAAACTCTTCTGATTAACAAGCTGTACTGACTCAAGTCTGTCTAAACTCTCTTGAGTGACACCACAACCTGGAACAGACAGTGAAGAAGGATCTCTGGGACCAACATATTGTCTTGTGTCTCTGTGTGAACCTATGCCTCCTTTGTTGTATCCGATTTTACTAGATAAGGCTCTACCATCAGTGAAATCCATTGGAACGGTAGCTTCTAGCCTTGAATCATGAAGAACACTTTTTCCAAATGTTGATTTCAACTGAGAAGACAATAATGGTATGGTCACAACTTGTTCAGTAACAGAGGTTGTGTCTTCATTCTTCTGTACAACATGTGTATCAACAGAGGTTGTAACAATACTTTTCAGCTTTTGCTTAGCTTCTTCATCTGTTGGTTTTCTTAACACTTGCATTCTTTGATTTGTACCAACTGGTTCTTTGATTTGAATGCCTTTAAGAACAGGCTTTGCAGCTTTAACAGCTTTCACATTCTTCTTCAATTTATCAGACTTTAAAGTCTTCAAATGTTTTTCTTGCAGACTCTTCTCTTCAGCTTTAGCATCTTCTATAGTAACTCCTTCTGCATTCTCTTCCATGAAAAGCTTAACAGCTAACTCCTCATCAGTCTTTGGATTTGATATTAATTCCAAACTCTTGGTTTTTGAAGTACCTTGAGTTTCAGTGTTTATTCCAACAGACTGTGACTTAAGAGATTTGCCAGATCTCAGAGTTAGTGTATCAGAGTTTAAACCCTTCTTCTTATCACTAGCCCCTCCATCTCCAGCATCATCCTTTTGAAGCAGAGTTTGAGAAACTTTGCATTTAGACTTAGCAACTCTCTCCCCCTTTTTGACATCATCAGGAATGAGTATAGATGTAATGAGCTCCAAAGAATTAGCAATAGAATCAACCTTAGAAAACAAAGCAGCTTGATTCTCTTCAACCTTTCCTAGCCTGGCAAAGAGAGTATCTTGAACTTTAGACAGCTGTGCAACTTTTATTCTGGACTCTCTTTCCATCTTCATTTCTCTTGACTGTATCTCAGTCTTCAAAGAAGCAATTTCTTGTTTTGTGTCAGCAAAATTTCCATCCAGAGTTTTGACTTGTACCACAGTTGCCTTTAAACATGAAAAAATCTCTTGATTTGAAATTTTACTTGCAGTCTGCTTAACAAAATCAGCTGCTCTCCCTTTTGGAAAAATACAGTCTTGTTTATACCAATTAGCAGCATATTTAGCAAGGTGCTCTTCTTCAATTGCATGAGATGGACAAGGCTGATCAAAAGGTTTATGTTTATTTTCAGTCTGTGCTGGTGCACTCAGAAAAGAATCAGAGTTTGCACTGTTTTCAGATTCATCTTCAGCACTTGCATCATTAGCTTGAGCATCTTTTAAAGAACCACTGTGCTGAGCTGTGTCAGCCACAGTTTCCGCAACAACTTCTGCAATCTTGTCAATAGTCTCCTCATGTTGCACAGGCTCTGCAACAGAGTTTGTATGTGTAGCTTCAACAGTCATAGATTCAGAAATTATCTTAGTTGCCTGATCAACCTCATCACCTTTATCTGGAATTGGAGAAGCATTAGATATTAGTTCTGTATGTGATGCTGCAGCTTCAGGAACATTAACTGCAGGCTCATCAGCTACACCAGGAGCTTCATCATGATCAACAGGTGAGATAGGATCAAGAATTGGTTGAAATGATTCAAGAACATCATTCACTGGTGAAAAACCATCTCTGTGATCCTCTTCTACAGGCATGTTCTCCTCTGTAGGTACTTTAACATTGACAGCATCCTCTGCAGGTATTTCAACCTCTGCAGGTATTTCAACATTGACAGCCACAATATCCTCTGTAGGCATTTCAACCTCTGCAGGTATAGCAACATTCTCTGCAACCTCAACAGTAGGTGTTTGCTGTGAAACCACCTCTGGAGCTTCAAATACACGCTCATCTTCAGATTCTAAAAGAATTAATTTTCACTTCTTGACTTGAGACACTACAATCTCCTCTTCTTCTTCTTCACTAGAGCTCTCCTTAGGTGGTGAAAGTGAAGGTCTGTTTGCCTTTTGTTTCTTTCTTCTAGAATAAACAACTCCAGGTAATGTCTGTTTAGTCTTTGAGTGTTTAGTGTTTTGGGCAGTGTGTATTTTTCTTTTTGGTTTGGATTTGGGTTGTTCAGTAGGTGCTGGCTCAGAGTTTAAGGTTTCAGAGTTTAGTGGTGGAGAGTTTATTGTTGGAGAGTTTATGTGTTCTGGTTGTGGTTGATGAGATGTAGTAGGTACAGTGGTTGTGGGTGTTGTGGGTGTTGGTTCAGAATGTTCTGTTTCTAATGGTTCAGGCATGTGATGTGGTGATTGAGAATCTTGAGGTTGGTTTACATAGTTCTGTAAGGCTAGTGGCATAAACATATCAGGTATGTGCTGTTTAGTAACATCTTTGTTTGTCAAATCAGAAAACATTCTTTTAGCAACTTGAAAAGGCTGAATCACATCAGCTTCATCAATTGTAATATTAGGCACACAAGCAGTGAATAACATTTGACAAAAACGAGCAAAATAAACAGAAGTAGGCTCAGACAAGCGCTCTCCCAAATTCATTAGCACTAGTCTACCAAAATCGAAATTACCTCCATATAGTAGAGCATGACCAATTTGGAGAGTGTCAAGAGGAAGTGCATCCCAGTTTGTTGTCTTCTTTCCAAAAGCCCTTGTAATGCAATCGAAAAAGAAGCTCCATTCCTTTCTCAAAAGTGGCCTTCTCAGAGACCCTAGCTTATTCAAGTTGCCTGCACATCCAATTTGCTGCAACATTGTCCTCAAGCGTTCATGACCAACAACACTGTAAGAAGTGTGAGTCTCAAAATCCAGAGCATCCCTAACCGTAGTTGGAGTAATGATATACTCTGATTCAGCATGAGTGAAAGTAATTGTTGGAGTGCCAGACTCTTCTCCATCATCATACACAGAGTTTGTCCAGAAAGTAGCAATTTGTGAAGCAGAGAGTATTGGTGGTGCAGTTAACGCCTTCCCTATTTCAGAATCTTTCAAGAAATTTTGGAACAAATGAAACGCCTCTGGAGCATTTGCATTCTCCAGTGGTGCTGCATAGTTGCTAGGAAGAAAAGTCAACCCTGCTGCATCAAACGCTTTGGTTGCCATTAGTAAGATATGATACGAAGATATTCAGAGAAAAGATGTATGGTAAGTGTTTACCAAAATGTGAAGGAGAATGAGTGAAAATTTTAAAAGTGAATGAGTATGCAAGTAACTGTGAGTTGGTGAATATGAATAGATGTGAAGTGAGAGAACAAAAACGATTAGAGTAAAACTAAAACTCAATCGTTTATTCAGTAAAAGCGCGCAACTGATTGTAGAATAATGTGTGAGTGGGACACTATCATGGGACACGTGTCAAACAACCAATGGATCACTTAATAATTACCGCTGTCATTCCTATAATCACGACACTTTGACATATTTACACTAATTAACAGTTGTCAACTACCTCAATTACTCCAAAATAGTCAAATCATCTCAATGAAACTGTACCTTAGAGTATTTAACACAACTCAACAGTGTTTATCAACTTTCCAACTTTATCACTAACAACCCTTTCAAAAATTGCACAGTTGTGAATATGAGTGTGTGTGAAGCAGAGTTTACTAAAATCAATTTTTAGAGCATCTAATATTTCATAAAGTCCATAACAAAAATCAATAAACACTGAATGCACAAACTCTCATATTAAACACTGATTGTTTGATGAATGCTAAACTCTGTAGTTACTGTAATACAGAAATCTGAAAACTTCCATTCCCTTTGATGTTCCATGATTATCCAAGTAAGCACACAGTCTTTGAAGACAAAAAGATCAAGAGATAGAAATCAGAGCATCATTCAGTGAATAACAGTCATGAATTTGATAATCTCACAAACTCTCGAAGCACACAAATGTTTAGGTGAAGTGTTTACACTCACATTCAATTAGAAATAGCAGAATCTACCATATTCTTGAATGTCCACCAAATCTACACTACTTTGAGTACATGTATTCACAAATCAAAAGGACTTTATTCAGGGTTGTAATGAGATAAGATCAAACAGATGAGTATAGATGTTTTATTCATGAGTGAATTTCAAGCTGAACATTTTAATAGAGCAAAGTGTTCAGTCACACTGTTAGTACATATTTGTACAAGATCAGTATATATGCCCCTTTTTTTTTAAATTTTTTTTTATTTAGCATATATACTGAGTAAACTTTTCTTTTCTTGAGAGACCCTCATCTGCTTGAATTTTTTTTTTTTAAAAGAATATAACTGCTCTTAATACTTCAGAGTATAAGAAAAATGAGCAGTTAATTAGGCTCAAAGGGGTTTACTAAGGGTGGTATTTATGAACAGTGTTTGTACAGTGTTTGAACAGTGTTCAAAAGAATTTTGAACAGTATTTGAAGGAATGGTAAATCCTATTGCCTTTATCATTTTCATGCACACACATATCATGTAGTCTCAAGATGGTTTAATACAAGTTCTAGAGAAACATACTTCCTGATGAATATCACACAACAATAAATACTGATTGATAGAAAATGTATCAATCACTGATTTGGCTCAAACTCTCACAGGGTGTAAACATGAATCTGAACTCACCAAACTAATCAATGACACATCTCAAGTTTTATGGTTTTCACAAGTACAAACAAGGAATCATCAGAAACCATACCTTTGGAAACAGAATGTCACTTATCAGAGTTTAGAGTTCATCAATAACCAAAATTATTTATGAGAGGCAATGCACACAATATTCATAAACTCGGAGTTTAGGACTGAATAAACTAAGAGATGCTATAAATATGAAACAGTATCATGCTGTGTTGAGTTACTGCACAAAGTCTGATTAGATTACAGTGAATCAGAAAGAATCATGATTTAATTACTGAGAATCATGCTTCATCCATTTTTCTTCATTGGTGTTTTCATTCAGACAAAAAAAACAATTCTGATTTCACTGAGTGTATCCAACATGTTAACAGTGTTTAACAGACAGACATGCTGACAGAGTTTAACAAGTTTTAAACATAAGCATGCAGAACAGAGTTTAATACTAAGGTTCACATAGCACTTAACAATTTGCAGAAACATGAGCAATATATTTTAGAGATAAGTCTTTGAGTCTAACCAACATCTCTAGTCAAAACTAGAGACCATTCCTAGTTCATTGACCAGTCTTGTAAATGTAGCTTCACTCAATGGCTTGGTGAAGATATCTGCAAGTTGTTGTTCTGTAGACACAAAGTGAAGCTCAATGTTTCCTTCCTCTACATGCTCTCTGATGAAGTGATACCTTATGCTGATGTGCTTTGTCATTGAATGTTGTACTGGATTACCTGTCATTGCAATAGTACTTTGATTATCACAGTAAATAGGTATCTTGGTATACCTTAATCCATAATCCAGCAGTTGATTCTTCATCCATAAAATCTGTGCACAGCAGCTACCAGCAGCAATATACTCTGCTTCAGCTGTAGATGTAGATATTGACTTCTGTTTCTTGCTGTACCAGGAAACAAGTCTGTCACCCAGAAATTGACAACTTCCACTGGTGCTTTTTCTGTCTATCTTACAGCCTGCAAAGTCTGCATCTGAATAACCAAGTAGTTTAAACTCTGATTCTCTTGGATACCACAGCCCCAAAGTTATAGTGCCCTTGAGGTACTTAAAAATCCTCTTTACTGCTGTTAAATGTGGTTCTCTTGGATCTGCCTGGAACCTTGCACACAAACAAGTGGCATACATGATATCAGGTCTACTAGCTGTTAAATAGAGTAGAGAACCAATCATTCCTCTGTAACTTGTCATATCTACTGATGACCCTGCATCTTTGTCCAATTTTGTTGCAGTTGCCATGGGAGTTGTTGCAGATGAACAGTCAAGCATACCAAATTTCTTGAGAAGATTTCTGGTATATTTTGCTTGATTTATAAAAATTCCATCATCTGTTTGCTTCACCTGTAAGCCTAGAAAATAACTAAGCTCTCCCATCATACTCATTTGATATCTTGACTGCATGAGTTTGGCAAACTTCTTACAGAGTTTATCATTAGTAGATCCAAAAATGATGTCATCTACATATATCTGAACTAAGAGCAAGTCACTACCATATTGGAAATAAAACAGAGTTTTGTCAATAGTACCTCTGTGAAATCCACTTTCTAGTAGAAATTTGGCAAGGGTTTCATACCATGCCCTTGGTGCCTGCTTAAGTCCATAGAGTGCCTTGTCTAACCTGTAGACATGGTCTGGATATTTTGGATCTACAAAACCTGGTGGTTGTTCCACAAACACTTCTTCTTCAAGTTTTCCATTTAAAAATGCACTTTTCACATCCATCTGAAACACTTTGAATTTCTTATGAGAGGCATATGCTAGAAAGATTCTGATTGCCTCCAATCTAGCAACTGGAGCAAATGTTTCATCATAGTCTATTCCTTCCTGTTGTGAATAGCCTTTTGCAACCAGTCTTGCTTTGTTTCTTGTGATAACACCCTCACTGTCAGTTTTATTTCTGAAAACCCATTTAGTACCAACAATGGATCTGTTCTTAGGCCTTGGTACAAGGGTCCACACTTCATTTCTTTCAAATTCATTTAGCTCTTCTTGCATTGCTGTTATCTAGTCAGCATCTTTAAGAGCTTCTTCCACTTTCTTTGGCTCAGTTTGTGACAAGAATGCATGAAACAGACATTCATTTGTTGTTGCACTTCTTGTCCTTACTTTTGCATCTGGATCACCAATAATTAAATCAGGTGTATGTGACTTAGTCCATTTTCTTGCAGAAGGCAAATTGCTTCTGTCATCATGTGATCCTCCCCCTTGATCCATGCTCTCCTGATTTCCTTGGTGCCTCTCTTCATTTTCAGATGCTCCCCCTGAATGTGACTGCTCAGAATTGTCAACAGAGTTTGAATCAACAGAGTTTGATTCAGAATTATCAACTGAGTCACTTTCAGTGTTTGATTTATCACTTTGATGTGATTCTTCATGCTCCCCCTCAACTGGTTCTTCCCTTGTTTCTGATTGAAGAGTTTCTTCAGTATTTACCAGTAGAGGTTCAGAGTTTAGATCAACAGAGTTTGTCAGATCAGTCTGATCAGAGTTTACTTTTTCAGAGAATAAATCTTCATTTTCAAAGTGGAGTAGATCATGTTCATTTACATCTTCAAGTCCAGTTATTTTCTTGTCATCAAATGATACATGAATTGATTCCATGATCACTCTAGTTCTCAGATTATAAACTCTGAATGCCTTAGTTGACAGTGGATAGCCAACAAAAATTCCTTCATCTGCCTTTAGGTCAAATTTGGTCAACTGTTCAGGATGAGTCTTCAACACAAAACACTTGCATCCAAAAATATGAAAATATTTTAGATTTGGCTTCTTCTTTTTCACCATTTCATATGGTGTTTTACCATGCTTATTGATCAGTGTTGCATTTTGAGTAAAACAAGCAGTTTGAACTGCTTCTGCCCAGAAGTATGTTGGCAATTTTGCTTCATCTAGCATGGTTCTGGCAGCTTCTATCAAGGTTCTATTCTTCCTCTCCACTACACCATTTTGTTGTGGAGTGCCAGGTGCAGAAAACTCCTGTTTGATTCCTTTGCTCTTGCAAAATTCTTCCATTGATGAATTCCTGAATTCAGTTCCATTGTCACTTCTGATTATCTTCACTTGATTTTCTGACCCTTTGTCCAGTTGTAATATATGTTCTGTCAGTGTTAATGCAGTTTCATCCTTCTTTGCAAGAAAATATACCCATGTGTATCTGGTATATTCATCAACAATGACTAGAGCATATTTCTTCTTTCCAAGAGACATGACATTCACTGGTCCAAAAAGATCAACATGTAGGAGATGATAAGGATCAACAATTGAAGACTCAGATTTGCTTTTGAAAGAGGCTTTTCTCTGTTTGGCCTTTTGACAAGAATCACACAGGCCTTCTACATTCAACAAAGACCTTGGTAGACCTCTTACAAGATCATTCTTTATTAGCTCATTGATGTTGTTCAGATTTAAATGAGAGAGTTTCTTGTGCCACTTCCAACTCTCTTCACTGGACATTCTTGTTGACAGACACACTGCTTTGCCATCAGTGTTTGTTGACAATTTAATTTCATAGATGTTATTGTGTCTGTTTCCAACTAGAGCAACTTTCCCTGTAGATTTACTGATCACTTGACAATATTCAGGCTGAAAATCTACATGATATCCTCTGTCACAGATTTGACTCACAGATAGCAGATCATGCTTGAGTCCTGGAACCAGAGCTACATTTGTGATGATGACATTCCCAAGATTAATATTGCCATATCCCAGAGTATGTCCTATGTTGCCATCTCCATAGGAAACTTTTGGGCCAGCCTTCTCCTCATACTCTGATAGCAGGGCTTTATTTCCTGTCATGTGTCCTGAACATCCACTGTCCACGACTAGGGTACTAACCCTGTTGCCCTGCAATCATAAACAATCACTGATTATTAGTTTTAAGGATCCAGACTTGCTTGGATCCTTTGGCTTTCTTAATTCTGTTAGCTTTTGCAGCGGAATTCACATTATCAGAGTTTAAGCTAACTTTTTCAGAGTTTACATTTGCAGAGTTTACTTTAACCCATTTCAAATTTGGTTTGGGTTCATAGTAATTATAGTAAATAGCATGATAATCTCTGCAAGTGTAAATAGAATGCCATGTAATTCCACAGTGTTTACATAAAGTCTGTGGTCTAGTTCTCACATAATCATTTTTAACTGCAGTTTTAGAGGGCAAAGAATTAATGTTCTTATTCTTACTGCAGAAACTAGCAAGATGATTAGTGCTACCACAATTAAAGCATGTTTTTCTAGGAGCTAATGAAGCAAGCATTGGCTTAATTCCTGATGTTATGCCTACCTTTCCATTTTTGTTTTTCCTAGGCATTTTCTGTTTGTTGACAGATTTTATCTCTTTAAGCTTATGCTTGAGTTGTTTATCTGTCATTAAACCAATGTTAGCCTCTTTAACAAAAGTCTTAGCATATGATTCTTTAACAACCTTTTTCTCAGCTTCAGTCTTAGGTCCACCTGTTCCCATGACATTACCTTCAGATGAACGATGTGGTCTAACTTTTACCAAATTTTCAAATCTAAGTTTATCTCCTTCAGAGTAACCTAGACCTACTGTATCTGACTGAAACACTTCTTGAGTATCTTTACCAGAGTGTGTCCAAGTTTTAATGATGTGTTTAGTATCCTCCAATTCAGATTCTAGTTGCTTATACTTACCTAGCAACTCCTGTTCAATAAACACTGCATCATCTCTCTCTTTCTGAATTTTATTCATGTTTTCTAGCTGTTCCTCAACTAGTTTGTTTCTCTCTTTGAGTTGAGAGCACTCAGTCTTTATCCTCTCATTTTCTAAAGTCTGATCCCTATAACTGATATGCAATGCTTTAAGATAAATTCTCAATTCAGTTATATTATCTGTATTATAAGCATAGGTAGTTGGGGGTACCTTTAGATCATCATCTTCATTTTGAGTAGTAGCCATGAGTGCATAGTTGACTTCCTCATCTGAATCTGAAGTGTCTGCCCAATCTCTGCCTTTGGTGTAGAGTGCCTTTTCAGTTTTACCCTTCTTGCACTCAGGAGCATAGTGACCCATCTCCTTACACTTGTAGCATTGAATTTCAGACTTATCTTTCTTACCAGATTTGAAGTCCTTTCCCTCAGATTTCTTGAAATTCTTCTTGTCAGACTTTGAATAGTCCTTGGAGAATCTCTTTCCCTTCTTGAAGTTCTTGAATCCCATCTTCTTGAAGGTCTTTACCATCAATGCAGCCATTTGCATCATCTCTTCATCATCTTCAGAATCAGATGTTCCATCTGTGTTTGAGTCAACATCAGTGTTTGATGACTCACTTTCTGAGTGTATGACTAAAGCTTTTCCTTTTTCCTTTTTCTTTGATGCTTCCTTCTTTGATGGTTTCTCCTCAACCTTAAGTGCAACAGATTTTGACTTTCTACTTGATCTTCTGTTTCTCTGCTCCAATTCCAATTCATGGGTTTTGAGCAGTCCATAAATTTCATCAATCTCTGTTTCACCAAGTTCATAGTTACCTCTTATGGTGGTTGTTTTCACATCCCACTTTTCAGGTAGAGAAAGAAGAAACTTGAGATTTTAGTCTTCTAAATCATACTTTTTATTAACCAATGACAAATCATTGAGCAGTTTACAGAATCTGTCAAATGTTTCTGTCATGGTTTCTTCAGACTTTGCCTCAAAATGCTCATACTCCTGAGTGAGTATGTTTCTTCTGTTTTTCTTGATTGCAGGAGTTCCTTGACACCTAACCTCAAGTGCATCCCATATTTCCTTTGCAGTTGTGCAATTAATCACTTTATTAGACATAACATTGTCTAATGCACTGTGAAGTAAGTGTCTTACTTTTGCATCCTTTGCAATAGATGAAAGATCCTCAGCAGTTAGATCTTTCTTTTCTTTTGGAATGACCTTTGATTCCTCACCAGCAGCAGCAGCAGATAACTTTGTAGGTTTGTGAGGACCTTCATAAATTCTATCAAGGTATTCTGGATCTGTAGCCTCCAGAAACATGGTCATCTTCACCTTCCAAATTGCATACTCGGATGGCCTAAGTATAGGAACCATAATTGTTTCATACCTACTAACAGTAGTAGGGGTTTTCTCAGATGGTGGAGGTATCTCTGCCATTGATTACTATTGTGTTTTGGATCTTTAACTGTAATAAAGTAACAGATTGGCTCTGATACCACTTGTTAGGTCGAATACACAATAGGTAATCAAATACTGTATGAGTAACTTAACAAGAACACACTGTTTAATACTTAAAAACTGTTTGGAATTAACAATTCCTCTCTCAGTGATGTAAAATATCACAGAGAGCTGCTTAGGTTACAATCAATGAATTTCTCAATGTTCGATACCCTTCTAGGGTTAACCTAACTGTATTTATAAAACATACAGCTTCGTACAATCAGTAATTGATTCTCCTATAATTAAGCTATACAATTGATATCAATCACGATTGCTCTAGTCTTCCAAGTCAACTCAATCTCTTTGACAGCTTTCCAATCTTCAAAGATATTGCTTCCAAATTTATCTTGTATCAATCTTCAAACACTGTTGACTCTTCAGACAATATCGCTACAGAGTTTAACAATCTCTGTTGCGCTTCCAGTCAGTGTTTAACTAAACTCTGACTGCGTCCAGCTAAACTCTGTTTTGTCACTATAGCTTCCAAACACTGTTCTCATCAATCATTTCTAACAAATCTGTTGCAATTGTTGCTTGCAATGTGGACTTTAAGAAAGTAGAGAAGATGTTGTATTTCATGAAGGGTAAGAGTGTTAAGAAGTTGTTTATTCATGATGTATTGTGCAAGTCAGCAAAAGAACTGAAATATGTTCTTTATCTGCTTGAGAACAGAAGAATTCCTGATACAGAAGCCAGTTTTTATCATAACTGGTGTACCATGATCTTCAGAACAATCAAATCCAGATATCTAGAAGGAGGATCAAGGTATGATGGTAATTATATTCCCATGTACTTGAATTCAGAAGGACAAGAAGTAGAAATGCAAAAGGGTTCAGCTGTTAAAGAAGTGATATTGTATCAAGAACAGTTGTCTTTGAATCCTGGTGGAAGAGATCTTGCATATTTACTGTTGAGAGAGTTAGACTTACCAAGGAGCTCAATTCATAATCTCAGGGCTGGTATCTATCAGTTTGATAGGAACAATGAAGAACTCAAGAATCTGAAGAAAAGGCTGATTCAGATTCTGGGAGAAAAAGAAGAGGAGTTACTATCAAGTTTCTTGCATGTAAGTAATTTCTTTGTGAGAATTTCTGAGACTAAGCCTGAAGATTTCTTGTAGAATTTTGTTTTGAGTTTTTGACATCATTGAATCAAAGAATTTGTGTTTTATTTCATTAAGTACAAATTGGGGGAGATTGTTAGATATTGATTCAAATGATATCAGGATCTGGACTGTTACTGATCAGATATTGATGTTGACGTCATCAGTAATACAACGTCAGTAGGAAGTTGTTATCAGGATTAGAAGCTGGTCAGGATTACGTGAAGATTCTCATCAGACCAGAGATCAAGGAAGATTGATATGTCGGTTCCTAAATTGTAGGAAGGTAGCTATCATACAAGATATGCATTCAGAATAATATGTAATTGATTTAGAATATCTTGTAATTAAAAGTGTAGCTGTGTAAGTTATATAAACACAGTTTAGGTTTTATATAATTGTAATCGCTTACACGAGTTATCTTGTAACCTAGCAGCTATTAAGAACATAAGGATTTCTTAAGAGAGTTTGTAACAGTTTTATATCATAGTTAATAAAGCTGTTATTGATTCATACTTGTGTTATTACTGTTTAAGTCGAAAATCTTATACAATTGTATTCAACCCCCTTCTACAATTGTTAATTACTGGGCAACATGGACTATTAGTAACGCGTTTTCATTCACACAGACTTCTGGAATAGAGAAAGTGTGACTCATATCTGTCTCTTCATGATCTTCCCAGGGCCAAGCCTCGTTTTCTTCAAAAATTACATCTCGACTGACATAGAGTTTGTTGCTCCTTGGATCAAATAGACGATAGGCTTTAGTGCCAGGTTCTTTGCCAAGATTTACTACCTTCAGACTTCGATCATCTAGATTTTTTGCTCTTTCACCTGGTATTTTCATGTGAGTAACACAACCGAAGACACGTATATGGCTAATATCAGTTTTATCTCCCGTCCAAGATTCATCAGGTGTTTGCCCTGTCAATGCTCGAGTGGGCAGTCTATTAAGGACCTAATCTGAATGTCTAACTGCTTCAGCCCACATCACAGATGGCATCTTCATTTGCTTCAAATAGCTCCTAGCCATTTCAACCACAGTACGATTCCTTCTTTCGATCACGCCATTCTGTTGGGGCGTGTAAGGTGCTGTAAAATGTCTAGTGATTCCAAGCTCTTCGCAGTAAGAGTTAAACTCTTTTGACATAAATTCTCCTCCTCTGTCTGTTCTAAAAGTTCTGATTTTTTCTTTTTGTTCCTTCTCAACTTTTGCACAAAATTTCTTAAACATACTAAAAGCATCACTCTTAGTCTTTAGCATGTACATCCACATGATTCGAGTGTAATCATCTACTAATAATAAGAAGTAACAATTTCCAGCTAGAGTGGCAGGTGTGATAGGACCGCATAGATCTCGATGAACAAGTTCTACTGGACGTTTAGCTTTAAAATTAGACTGAAGAGGGAATGATTTTCTTACTTGTTTAGCCATGAGACAGCCACTGCATGCTTTCTTTGGTTGCACAATTTCTGGTAATCCTTCCACCATCTGTTTCTTCGACATCAATTGCATTGCTTGAAAGTTTACATGCCCGAGACGAGAATGCCAAAGCCAAGTGACATCATCTGATTTTGCAAGTAGACAAGTGGGATTGCATGACTCAATACTGATTTTGTACAATCGATTGCTTGACTTGTGACTTTCATCAGCAACTTCTTTTGATTTTCGTACACTCGGAGCAAATTTCCACTAATTATAACCTCATTGCCTCCTTCTGAAAGTTGTCCAAGACTAATGATGTTGTTGCACAAAGTTGGGATATAGTAGACGTCTTGAAGTGTCCTCTCCTCCCCGTTCTTGCATCTGAATTTTATTAAGCCCTTTCCCTCAATCTTGACTGTAGATCCATCTCCAAATTTTACCTTACCACTAGCCTTTTCATCCAAAACATTGAATTTTGATTTATCACAAGTCATGTGGTTACTAGCACCGTTATCCAAGTACCAAATATTTGAATCTCCATACCTTTCATGCCTTGTAGTTGTGAATTTTGGTGTCACCTCACCTTCGTTTACTAAAATCATATTCATCTCTTTCTGTTCATGCATTGCCATTAGCAATTAAGGCTGGCTCGTCGTAGATTGAAGCAATGTTTATCTCCTGCTTCTGATCTCTTCCTCGTCGTGGTTTTCCACACTCGGCTGCATAATGACTAAGTATACCACAATTGTAACATTTTACTTGACTCTTGTCACGAAATCCACGTCCTTTCTGGCCCGAGATTCCACCACTTGCCCCACGATTCGATCTCTTCAACCACTCTTCCGGTGTGAGCAAAAGTTTCTCACTTTCATTGTCCTTCTTTCTCCATTCCTCCTCTGTCAACATTAGTTGTTCTTCATTTGCAGTCACAGCACCCTTCAACCTTTCTTCATGAGTTTTGAGTTTTGAGTGCACCAATGACCTCCTCTATTGACATATTGTCCAGATCTCCAAATTGTTCAAGTGTAGAAGCGATTTGTAAGAATTTTTGTGGAACAACTCGTAACAAATTCTTGACCACGTATGATTCTTTCACCTCTTCTCCCAGAGCCCGTATGTTTGATACAATTCCATTAATCTTCATATAAAAATCATCAAGATTATCATTGTCTCTCATGCTTAGAGACTCAAATTCTGCTCTCAACGTTTGAGCCTTCGCCTTTTTAACTTTCTCAGCACCCTAACACATGGTTTTGATCGCCTCCCAGGCACTTTTTGCCGTCTTTTTGTCTGCAAGAGACAATAGTATCTCCTCCGGAATAGCCTGATAGATCATAGCCAATGCGATCTTATCTGTCTTTCCTTCGATTACAGCTTTGGGATCACTGGGCTCGATAGCCTCCCAAACTCCATGTGCCTGCATGAACACTCTCATCTTCATGGACCACGCCGTATAGTTTCCCTTCGCCAATGTTGGGTAACTAAGGCCAATCGAACCTCCCTTGAGTTTGTTCGCATCCATCCCTGCCTTTGACTTCTAACTGCTCACCTAATGCTCTGATACCAAGTATTGAAATATAGATAATATATCAACTATTTGATATAAGAAACAAGTAAGCACATCAAGTTTTTGTCCAAAAGCTTGGTTTATTTCTGAAGGATTACATTTGTTAAATAGAGAACAAGAAAGAAACTAATTGCTAGAAAACAGGAAATGAAATAAAAGTTTCAACAACTTTCCATTGACTTCAAGTTATGGGTTATTTGGTTTGATCTTCCCATGACTTCAAGTTACGGGTAGACATGACAGATTTCTGATCTTATTTGATTTGTTTCTATGTTTCTACAGCTGCTCAATAACTCAGTCAATCAAATCTTCAATCACAATATTCTTCCAACAACTTATATCAATTTGAAATTATTTCCAACATTAGCTTGATATGTATTTATAGATTGTAGATGATAGCATTTCAGTTGCTAGATATTCAATTAGTACTGATACTTTAGCTACTATAAACTGTAGTATTAACTCTGTCGATGCTTTAGGAATTCACACATTCGCTTGATGAATTAGGGAAAACTGATCTATAAAACTGTACAAATTCATTATGTAGAAGTCTTAAAGTTAACTACAACTCGCTCATGGTTATCATCTAGCTTGTAGTTTGCAAGTTGGGTATATCATTATATAACCATGTAAATGTTTTCTCGCGTATCAAAACAAATTCATCATCTGAATATGCTTAAAGTGTTTTTGATATTCATATGTTGTGTATAGAATTTAACATTCAATAGAAGTCAGATGCCTTGTTGGAGAGATTTTTTACTCATGACAAGGGATGTACACAATTACATGGTAACGTAATGGTCATTGGCATCTTACTTTTTAACTGGTGCATGGAGCAGTTTGATATGTCATATTTTTTCTTCATAGTAAATTGGAAGAGATTTACATAAACGTGATGGTAAAGAGGTTTATAGAGACAAGTTTTAGTTGGTTTCGACTTTTAGGTACTCCCTTTGGAAGGTTTCATATTTATGCTCGTAATCAAACAAGGCCTAGAATAAAATTGTAGCCCTTATAAAGTGCTAGATGTAAGGCTAGTCACAACTAACAACTTTATTGGTGTATGTAATTGACGGATTCACGACAGATTGCAACAAGGAGAATGAGGCCATGAGAAGAAAGGATGATGATACACCTAATCTAGTTGTAAGAAAGGATGATGATACTTCTGGAAATGATGGTGGTGGTCAGGTAAATGAAGCAGAAACCTCTGATGCTGCTTTGGTGACAAGGAAAAGTACATCTCAAACTCAAATCAAGCAGTCAACTCATGTTTCTAAATCTGGCAAGAGAACAGTGAGAAAAATGGTGTAATCTCAAGTCATGACAGAAGAACAATTTCAAGAACCTGGTCTAAATCAAACACTTCCAATAATTCCTGAAGAAGATGAAGATTTGTTCATTACTGACATAAAAGATGCTCCTCATCTCTTCAAGAAAATAGTTTCTAAGGAAGGTGTAAGTGAGTTGTTTATCATAATGATGTTAAAGTTCAGCAACATCATGCTAGGGAGCCATTAGCCTTAGTTTCTAAAGAAAATGCTAACATGAGTACTCAAGAGTTTTTAGAAGAACATAAGAAGATTCTTGAAGAAATTGAAAGACAGAAAGAAGCTCCTGCTGCAAGAAGAGGAAGAGGCAGAAACAGAGGCAGAGGAAGGAAACCTGTACAAGCAAATACAAGGCAGACAAGATCTAGTGGAATCAGAATTGAAGAAATTTCTGATGATAAAAAGAAGAAAACTCCACTTCTTCTTGAAATGGCTCCAGACAACAAATTCAATGATCCTGATGAAGTTGTCAATACAGAAGTTGAAGAAGAAAGTTTGTTGAGAACTAGAAAGAGAAAATCTATTGTGAAAGCACAGGAAGATGTTCATGAAATGACTCCGGTTGTTACTTTTGCTATTGATGCTTGTGATGCTGAAATCTTAAAGAATCTTGAAGTAGTGATTCTTAAGATTGTTGTTGAATCTTATAACTTTGAGGCAGATGAGTTCAATCAAAGAAGGTTCAGGGAATTTAAAGAAGAAAGAAGATTCAAGAAAACTGAAAATGACATTGTTGATAATGCAAGAAATGAGTACTTGAAAAGAATCTTTGAATCTGATAAAGATTTATGGTATTATTCTAACAAACTTTTTGAGGAGGAAATTCCTAGTGAACCACAGTCCAAGAAGAAAGGAAGAAAATGGAAAGATGTTGAAGATATGAAGTATACTGGACCAGGGATTTTCAGATCTGCTGGAATAGTTTTACCACCTCCTATTACTCCTGGTCTTCAGAAAGCTAAAGTTTCTGAGTCTGACAAATCTCAACCAAGATGGACTAGAATGCAATCTGAACTGATAGGGATGGAATCTTATACTAGAGGTGGTATTGGTTTTAGAGATGCAGAATTAAAAACTATAGCTCAGACAGATCAACATTTTCTTGTTAAGAAACTTGGTGATGAACTGACTATTGATGATCTTTGGGAACTTGAATCTGTTGAAATTGTTGCTTGCAATGTGGACTTTAAGAAAGTAGAGAAGATGCTGTATTTCATGAAGGACAAGAGTGTTAAGAAGTTGTTTATTCATGATGTATTGTGCAAGTCAGCAAAAGAACTGAAATATGTTCTTTATCTGCTTGAGAACAGAAGAATTCCTGATACAGAAGCCAGTGTTTATCATAACTGGTGTACCATGATCTTCAGAACAATCAAATCCAGATATCTAGAAGGAGGATCAAGGTATGATGGTAATTATATTCCCATGTACTTGAATTCAGAAGGACAAGAAGTAGAAATGCAAAAGGGTTCAGCTGTTAAAGAAGTGATATTGTATCAAGAACAGTTGTCTTTGAATCCTGGTGGAAGAGATCTTGCATATTTACTGTTGGGAGAGTTAGACTTACCAAGGAGCTCAATTCATAATCTCAGGGCTGGTATCTATCAGATTGATAGGAACAATGAAGAACTCAAGAATCTGAAGAAAAGGCTGATTCAGATTCTGGGAGAAAAAGAAGAGGAGTTACTATCAAGTTTCTTGCAGATAAGTAATTTCTTTGTGAGAATTTCTGAGACTAAGCCTGAAGATTTCTTGTAGAATTTTGTTTTAAGTTTTTGACATAATTAAATCAAAGAATTTGTGTTTTATTTCATTAAGTACAAATTGGGGGAGATTGTTAGATATTGATTCAAATGATATCAAGATCTGGACTGTTACTGATCAGATATTGATGATGACGTCATCAGTAATACAACGTCAGTAGGAAGTTGTTATCAGGATTAGAAGCTGGTCAGGATTACGTGAAGATTCTCATCAGACCAGAGATCAAGGAAGATTGATATGTCGGTTCCTAAATTGTAGGAAAGCAGCTATCATACAAGACATGCATTCAGAATAATATGTAATTGATTTAGAATATCTTGTAATTGATAGTGTAGCTGTGTAAGTTATACAAACACAGTTTAGGTTTTATATAATTGTAATCGCTTACACGAGTTATCTTGTAACCTAGCAGCTCTTAAGAACATAAGGATTTCTTAAGAGAGTTTGTAACAGTTTTATATCAGAGTTAATAAAGCTGTTATTGATTCACACTTGTGTTATTACTGTTTAAGTCGAAAATCTTATACAATTGTATTCAACCCCCTTCTACAATTGTTAATTACTGGGCAACATGGACTATCAGTAACGCGTTTTCATTCACACAGACTTCTGGAACAGAGAAAGTGTGACTCATATCTGTCTCTTCATGATCTTCCCAGGGCCAAGCCTCGTTTTCTTCAAAAATTACATCTCGACTGACATGGAGTTTGTTGCTCCTTGGATCAAATAGACGATAGGCTTTAGTGCCAGGTTCTTTGCCAAGATTTACTACCTTCAGACTTCGATCATCTAGATTTTTTGCTCTTTCACCTGGTATTTTCATGTGAGTAACACAACCGAAGACACGTATATGGCTAATATCAGTTTTATCTCCCGTCCAAGATTCATCAGGTGTTTGCCCTGTCAATGCTCGAGTGGGCAGTCTATTAAGGACCTAATCTGAATGTCTAACTGCTTCAGCCCACATCACAGATGGCATCTTCATTTGCTTCAAATAGCTCCTAGCCATTTCAACCACAGTACGATTCCTTCTTTCGATCACGCCATTCTGTTGGGGCGTGTAAGGTGCTGTAAAATGTCTAGTGATTCCAAGCTCTTCGCAGTAAGAGTTAAACTCTTTTGACATAAATTCTCCTCCTCTGTCTGTTCTAAAAGTTCTGATTTTTTCTTTTTGTTCCTTCTCAACTTTTGCACAAAATTTCTTAAACATACTAAAAGCATCACTCTTAGTCTTTAGCATGTACATCCACATGATTCGAGTGTAATCATCTACTAATAATAAGAAGTAACAATTTCCAGCTAGAGTGGCAGGTGTGATAGGACCGCATAGATCTCGATGAACAAGTTCTACTGGACGTTTAGCTTTAAAATTAGACTGAAGAGGGAATGATTTTCTTACTTGTTTAGCCATGAGACAGCCACTGCATGCTTTCTTTGGTTGCACAATTTCTGGTAATCCTTCCACCATCTGTTTCTTCGACATCAATTGCATTGCTTGAAAGTTTACATGCCCGAGACGAGAATGCCAAAGCCAAGTGACATCATCTGATTTTGCAAGTAGACAAGTGGGATTGCATGACTCAATACTGATTTTGTACAACCGATTGCTTGACTTGTGACTTTCATCAGCAAATTCTTTTGATTTTCGTACACTCGGAGCAAATTTCCACTAATTATAACCTCATTGCCTCCTTCAAAAAGTTGTCCAAGACTAATGATGTTGTTGCACAAAGTTGGGATATAGTAGACGTCTTGAAGTGTCCTATCCTCCCCGTTCTTGCATCTGAATTTTATTGAGCCCTTTCCCTCAATCTTGACTGTAGATCCATCTCCAAATTTTACTTTACCACTAGCCTCTTCATCCAAAACATTGAATTTTGATTTATCACCCGTCATGTGGTTACTAGCACCGTTATCCAAGTACCAAATATTTGAATCTCCATACCTTTCATGCCTTGTAGTTGTGAATTTTGGTGTCACCTCACCTTCGTTTACTAAAATCATATTCATCTCTTTCTGTTCATGCATTGCCATTAGCAAGGCTGGCTCGCCATCGATTGAAGCAATGTTTATCTCCTGCTTCTGATCTCTTCCTCGTCGTGGTTTTCCACACTCGGCTGCATAATGACCAAGTATACCACAATTGTAACATTTTACTTGACTCTTGTCACGAAATCCACGTCCTTTCTGGCCTGAGATTCCACCACTTGCCCCACAATTCGATCTCTTCAACCACTCTTCCCGTGTGAGTAAAAGTTTCTTACTTTCATTGTCCTTCTTTCTCCATTCCTCCCCTGTCAACATTAGTTGTTCTTCATTTGCAGTCACATCACCCTTCAACCTTTCTTCATGAGTTTTGAGTTTTTAGTACACCAATGACCTCCTCTATTGACATGTCCAGATCTCCAAATTGTTCAAGTGTAGAAGCAATTTGTAAGAATTTCTGTGGAACAACTCGTAACAACTTCTTGACCACGTATGATTCTTTCACCTCTTCTCCCAGAGCCCGTATGTTTGATACAATTCCATTAATCTTCATATAAAAATCATCAAGTTTATCATGGTCTCTCATGCTTAGAGACTCAAATTCTGCTCTCAACGTTTGAGCCTTCACCTTTTTAACTTTCTCAGCACCCTGACACATGGTTTTGATCGCCTCCCAAGCGCTTTTTGCCATCTTTTTGTCTGCAAGAGACAATAGTATTTCCTCCGGAATAGCCTGATAGATCATAGCCAATTCGATCTTATCTGTCTTTCCTTCGATTACAGCTTTGGGATCACTGGGCTCGATAGCCTCCCAAACTCCATGTGCCTGCATGAACACTCTCATCTTCATGGACCACGCCGTATAGTTTCCCTTTGCAAATGTTGGGTAACTAAGGCCAATCGAACCTCCCTTGAGTTTGTTCGTGTCCATCCCTGCCTTTGACTTCTAACTGCTCACCTAATGCTCTGATACCAAGTATTGAAATATAGATAATATATCAACTATTTGATATAAGAAACAAGTAAGCACATCAAGTTTTTGTCCAAAAGCTTGGTTTATTTCTGAAGGATTACATTTGTTAAATAGAGAACAAGAAAGAAACTAATTGCTAGAAAACAGGAAATGAAATAAAAGTTTCAACAACTTTCCATTGACTTCAAGTTATGGGTTATATGGTTTGATCTTCCCATGACTTCAAGTTACGGGTAGACAGGACAGATTTCTGATCTTATCTGATTTGTTTCTATGTTTCTACAGCTGCTCAATAACTCAGTCAATCAAATCTTCAATCATAATATTCTTCCAACAACTTATATCAATTTGAAATTATTTCCAACATTAGCTTGATATGTATTTGTAGATTGTACATGATAGCATTTCAGTTGCTAGATATTCAATTAGTACTGATACTCTAGCTACTATAGACTGTAGTATTAACTCTGTCGATGCTTTAGGAATTCACACATTCGCTTGATGAATTAGGGAAAACTGATCTATAAAACTGTACAAATTCATTATGTAGAAGTCTTAAAGTTAACTACAACTCGCTCATGGTTATCATCTAGCTTGTAGTTTGCAAGTTGGGTATATCATTATATAACCATGTAAATGTTTTCTCGCGTATCAAAACAAATTCATCATCTGAATATGCTTAAAGTGTTTTTGATATTCATATGTTGTGTATAGAATTTAACATTCAATAGAAGTCAGATGCCTTGTTGGAGAGATTTTTTACTCATGACAAGGGATGTCCACAATTACATGGTAACGTAATGGTCATTGGCATCTTACTTTTTAACTGGTGCATGAAGCAGTTTGATATGTCATATTTTTTCTTCATAGTAAATTGGAAGAGATTTACATAAACGTGATGGTAAAGAGGTTTACAGAGACAAGTTTTAGTTGGTTTCGACTTTTAGGTACTCCCTTTGGAAGGTTTCATATTTATGCTCGTAATCAAACAAGGCCTAGAATAAAATTGTAGCCCTTATAAAGTGCTAGATGTAAGGCTAGTCACAACTAACAACTTTATTGGTGTATGTAATTGACGGATTCACGACAGATTGCAACAAGGAGAATGAGGCCCTGAGAAGATGACTAAAAATTGATTAAAGAAATTGGGGAATATGATCTAGTTCTAGGAAGTAAGTAAGGTATAACGTTCCAAAAAATACACAAATATATGTGACTATAGTATTAAGGAGGACATGAATTTTAGTTGTTGCTACACAAGCAATTCAAGTCAAATACTCAGAGGCAAAAAAAGATCGTACTGGGAAACATATGTGCTGATTCCCCTACTTCTTGCACTTATAGTTTAAAATTAACCTTCATCAAGAATCTGTCTCAAAAATATTTCTATTCTGTTTTGTTGCTCCACATTTAACCAAGCTCACGGTGTTTACTATATCCGATCGACTAAGAATTTCTCCATAATATCCAGAATGACTAGAGAAACCAGTTAAGTAGTTTCAAAGAAAGTCTTTCTTCTTTTCTATATTCCGTCATATAGCCTCCTTTTTGGAACCAGTTCCACAAGCTAACAACTATAATTAATATGTTATCGATGTATCTATTATATATAGTTAGATCATTTTTCAGGTGTAAGAAAGGCCCGTGAATATGGTGATGTCAATGCAGAATACTTTCTCCAAGTACCGCATTTGATAAAAGAGATCCCTGTTTCCATGCTATCTAATGAAGATTTCACTATGGTATAGAGTTCCTTCTGTTAATATCTTTTGTGATGGTGTTCAGTTATTTATCAAAATTTGTTTTCACTTAAATGATTTAAATTCATATTGGTGCAAGTACTATGCCACCCAGAATTTGATAATAAGAAGATCAATCTGACTCAAAATTAGGAGTTCATTTAAAGGCTACATATTTGAGGTTTGTACTTATCAGAGTTAAAGATAAGTTATGTAAGGTTACTTATGTGAACTTCCTCTCGCGGTATTACCCTCTTCCCCTTCACCAGAGGTTGAGGGTTCAAGGGTACATACTGTTGAGGGTTCAAGGGTATAGTATGTATGTTTAATTAGCGAAAAAACTGATAGAAGGTTTTTTGTGCTCTCTTCTTATTAGTGAAGCCTTTGATATTAGAAGTTTGTTGTGAGGTATCAACATTTCTAATGAAGCATAATAATTTGTATTCCTTCTCTCACTAAAATACAACATTTCTATATTTATATGTTTGCTCAAGTCCTGTGAATGTCTCCATTTACGTAAGGACCCCACAAACATGATTGACTAGTCAAGAAAAAATGGATAGCAACAAAGATTCATTAACATAATATATGGTTGAAAGATCTTTTTAAAAGCAATGTTAGTAAAGCCTGAACTAGGATAGTGAATAATGTCAAAGAAAGAGAAACATGGGGGGGGGGGGGGTGTTAGGAGTGGCTGAAGACTTGAGTTGATGAAATTAAGATGGGCATCTTAAACAATGTTCATCTTATGCCGTAGGATCATACAACAAAATCGGTACATTAGACTAGCTGCCTCTATAGGCTATTGGTTATGGCTGCAGTGGTTATCTCCAGTCTAAAGGATTCCTGATCATTAAAGCATTCATTTGATGTCTCCTTACAAAAATAAGTATAATTGCATTAGGCGAGAAATTGTGAGTCCACATTCTATAGGAACAAACTTTGTTACAGTGAGTGATCGAGTTCTAAAGTATCAAAAACCTTGCATCTTTTGTTGCAGGAAGAATGTGATGATTTGTTTCGAAGAATAATAGCTGGTTCTGTCAATTGGCCTACTGTTGTGAGTTTGTTATGCTTCTTCTTTTTTCAGTACAATTGTAGCCTGACTTTTTTTACTTAATAATTCAATGTGGATTTTTTTAATGATATTTCACATTGTTAAGTTTTTTATGATGCACTTGAGCTGAATTGTAAAGTGTATTAAACATGATTCAAGCTGTTATGTCCAGCTGTTCATTTTAGACTACAGGCTTTCTTGGTGAGCCTGGAATATTTGTTTGTCAGTCATGAATATATTAAAAGCTTTACTCTCAAACTTGTAAATGTCATTTCAAGTGCATTTTCTTAGTATACCATTTTTTAGCTAAATGTTTCTCAGCATATCTTTACTATCATGTATTATTTAAATTTTGATACTTTTAAATGTACTACATAAATATTTTACTTTCCATGAAGCAATAAATTTCTGTTTTATGTTTTAGTATTGTAATCATCATAAATCTTCATTCAGCTATATTTTTGCATCATGCATTTGTCATTCAGTTACTATAAACTGTACAAGATTGTCAATTGTGTGTGTCTCGCCATCTCTTACCACTCAAAACTTTTTCTAAACTGATAACCGAAATGATAGGATATTTTAATTCATACTGCTTTTACTTTGTCATAGAGTATGTTTAAAGTTTCACCTCTACTTTATTAACTTCGTTAACAGAAGGAGCTTCATCAGAAGACCCAAGTTTTACATGAAGTTATAACCAAGCAGGTATGCATGATGCTTATATACAAGGAGTTCAATCTTGAGCTTTGGAAATAAAGACACTCGTCTTATATTTTTTATTTATCCATTGAAATAGTTTGTCTGCTTTGGTCGGAGACCTTTCCCATAGAAAAACAGATCTTGTAGGTTTCCAAATTAATATCTCAAAATTAACCTTAAAGCACTCCTAGTATACTTCCCTAAGGTCATGTTATATGACATAATAAGTAACAATTAATAATATCAAATTTCAAAGTTTAGATACATAAAAGTTTCGGAATCTAACTCTTATATACAATTTTGTTTCTTATTCTTTTGCGTGGTAGCATAGAGGAATTGCCAGGTTAGTTTGTTGATAGATCTTTGCATATTCTAGGCACAACGCTTCAAGACTTAAAGTAGTAGGTGTATTTGAATGTACAACATGTATTGATGTTTTTATGTTGGTTGTCAAAAACAACATTTGACCATTCATGTTTATTCTGTTTTTCGAAAATTAACAACTGTACATCCATGGTTATTTATGTGCCTAATGGGATAACATCACCCTGCGCCAGATAGTGGTAGACGAAAAGCATTCAGGTTTATTCCACGTACCAAAATTTAGCAGTTGGACATTCAGGGTTGTGTACATGACTAATGAGATAGCAACACCCTGCGCCAAACAGTAGTGGAGCAATGCCATTTTAAAGAGTACAAAATAGTTCTAAACTAAATGTTTTGGGAATTGTGCTCAGGACTTATTAGTGGTGCACTTTCGATATGTTGATTTTGGACACAACTGGTTCTAATAGGGTGATTGTACTCTATATTAATCGAGTTACTTTTCTTGGTTGAGAAGTCTGTCTTTGAATCCTTTGTACTACCTACTACGTACTGTGCTAGTGAACTATATTTTATAATATTGAATGCCAAATATTATCTCTACTTGGTATTGATAATTGTTATGGTTGAAGCTGAAAGTTAAGGTTTAGGTCTTTTAGGATTTACTGAACTTTTAAATCTGTGCACACCTCGATGTCACAGAACATTATCTACTGCTCTGTTTCCTGCCAAGAACATTACCAACCCTCTGTATAGAGAAGTTGTCTCTGATCAAGTCATTGCGAGATAAAACTCATTAGGGTATGCTGCTAATTGACACCATCTGTGTGTGTGTTTTGGTTTCAATCTGCACCTTGCTTGGCACTAAAAATATACCTTCAGACCTGACCCCCTGTTTTATCTTTTAATCATCTTGATGTGGTCTGTGTCCACTCTTGCATGACTCGGTTATGTAATAACCAAACAAATGTTTTGTACTTCCAATGAACTTCTAGAGAGTATATTTCATCAAACAGTGTAGATTGTGCACTATGATTCATGCTCCTCAAGGTAACTAAATGCAGTGATTTTGTTGTAATTCTATTAAATGATTCAAGCTCTGTCCTAAATGCATTTTTTATAGTAGTTTTCTCCAAATGAAGTGCAGCTAAGAAGATCGTAACATACTTGCTACGCGTTCCAACAGTCTGGAAAATGATTTTTACAAATTCAAATCACTAATAAAGTCATAGGATTCCTGAAATCTTCTCTATATGTACACAGGAAGCGATTAAGGACATTTATGTGCAGCATTTTTAGACTGGGGACTCACCGGAATCTCAACCTATTCATGAAGCCAAATTGGATTTTGAGGTATTTCAGGGACACAAGAGTAGTCTACATGAAGCCAGCTCCTCGCAGAATATCTTATATGAGTCCGACAATATTGTCAATAGTGGGTCTTCTCATTACAACTTTGTTGCACGTAGCTCGCAATATAATAATGAAGATCATAGATTTAACAATGAATATCATCAGCATTTGCATGCTGAGATTAAGGAGATGAAGGACAAATTCAAAGCGATGGAAGAGATGAAGGACCGAATGAAAGCGATGGAGGATATGATTGACAGGCTGCAAGCGATAAGAAAAAACTAGTGATTGTCTTCGAGGAGCTCCAAACCCTTCATCTCACTGAGTTAATTACATTACAGGATATTCTCAATTTAAATTTTATTAAACCCAATTGTTAACGCTTGATGACTTTTTATGTGTTTGTAAACTTGCCTTTAGCAAGCGCATGTATGTTCTGATTTGGAATAGATAAAATCTTTAGCTTATATGAAAAAATGATTTAGGGGTACTATTAGAATTAAAAGGCAGTAATAGAACTTAGTGGCTGTTTGACAACTCAATAGGCTAGCTTAGGCTTATAAGCGTGTTATAACGAAAGCAAGAAAGATTATATTAAATGTAAAGGAAGAACAAGAATTTGGCAGAAGAAAAAACTTTATTGATCTTGAGGATAATACGGATTCAGATTCAGATCTAGATTATAACATCTATCAGACTATCAAATTAACAAATTCAACAAATTCAATTGCTAGGCTATGCCCTAGAGAGTTTATATAATACTCTCTAGGCGGTTACAGAAGGATCCGGAAGACTTAGGCTCAAATCAATTACCAAAACAGATCAGAAATTCAATTCTAAACAGACGACCTAGCGCGGGCGCGCCGCCCCAAGGTGCAGGCGCGCTCTCCAGATTCAAACACAGCGCGAGCGCACTCTGTACTGCGCGAGCGCGCTCAACCTCTCTGCCGAAACAAATAGAAAACAACCCTAGCTCAAATTCAAGGCAATAATTCTAACAAATCTCCACCTTGACTTGAATCCTCTCACAAATAATAGATAACAGATGTACCAGACACATTATAATAATGCAAGATGTACCAGATAAAACTCTTCTGCCTCAGATTTTGCCCTAAAAGGACAATCAACAACTCCGAACATTTAGCAAGTTCAAACAATGTTGAAACTTGCTATGTGAAACCGGCTTGGTAAGCATATCAGCTGGGTTATCTGCAGTACCCACTTTGCTCACCTTGATTCTCTTCTCACTTCTTAGAAAATGATGTCTTACATCTATGTGCTTAGTTCGCTCATGATGGACTCGATCCTTAGCTAGACATATCGCACTGAGACTATCACAAAATACTGTAGCTGATCATGATGTAGACCTAAATCACTGACCAACCCTTTCAACCAGATTCCTTCTTTTGCGGCTTCTGTCAATGCCATGTACTCTGCTTCTGTAGTAGACAAAGTCACTGTAGGTTGCAGAGTAGCTTTCCAACTAACAATTGAACCACCCAAAGTGAAAGTATAACCAGTCATAGATCTTCTACTGTCAACATCTCCAGCATAATCAGAGTCTGAAAACCCTGTCACCAAACACTCAGTATCACCTCCATAAATGAGACCAACATCAGACGTACCTTTTAAGTACCGAAAAACCCTCTTCACAGCTTGCCAATGCTCCTTGCCTGGATCACCCATGAACCTACTAACAACAATGACAGACTGTGCAAGATCGGGTCTAGTGTAGACCATTGCATACATCAAGATTTCTACTGCACTAGCATAGGGAACTCGAGACATGTACTCCTTTTCCTCAGCAGACTTAGGTGCAAAAGTGACGGACAAATGTGCATTTGAAGCACTAGGAGTATCTATGGGCTTTGCTGTAGACATGCCAAACCTTGACAAAATCTTCTGAATGTATCCCTTCCGTGATAAGAAAAGCTTTCTTTTGCTTCTATCCCTATAAATCTCCATTCCCAGAATTTTCCGAGCCGTACCCAAATCTTTCATTTCAAACTCAGCACTGAGGAGACCCTTCAACTTCTGAATATTAGACTTGTTCTCTGCAGCTATCAACATATCATCTACATACAGGACCAGATAAATGAAAGAACCATTTGCTGTCTTACTGTGATAAACACGGCAATCATACGGACTCCTAGTGTAGCCAATACCTATCATATAACTGTCGAATTTCTTGTACCACTGACTCGGAGATTGCTTTAGCCCATACAAGGACTTCAATAACTTGCAAACATAATCTTCGTTTCCAGGAACCTGAAAACCTTCTGGTTGAGTCATGTATATCTCCTCCTCCAACTCTCCATGCAGAAAAGCTATCTTCACATCAAGTTGTTCAAGCTCTAGATTCTGATGTGCAACTATTGCTAGTAGCACCCTGATGGAAGTGTGTCTGACCACTGGAGAAAAAATCTTATTGTAATCTACTCCCTCTTTCTGAGTTAACCTTCGAGCTACTAACCGAGCTTTATACTTGACACCCTCAACCGACTCTCCTTCCTTCTTCTTGTAGACCCATTTACAAGTAACAATCTTTCTCTCTCGAGGCCGCTTGACTAATTCCCAAGTCTTATTCTTCTGAAGTGACTCCATTTCATCTCCCATTGCAGCAAACCATTTTTCAGACTCAGTACATGTCAATGCTTCTTTGTACGTGGATGGCTCATCAGAGCTAGGATCCACCTCTTCAGCTACCTGTAGTGCATATGCCACCATATCTTCAAAACCATATTTCTTTGGAGGCACCCCATAATTAGCTCTCCTTGATCGATTAAGAGCCAAACTGTGGTGATTTACTACTGGTACTGATGATTTTGATTCTGACTGTGGTTGTTGAACTTCTTGTTGTGGTTCACTCTCATCTTAAGTGACTTCCTGCTCCACCTGTTTCTCAACACCACCACCTTTTGAAACAATAGTAGACTTCACAGTAGGGTTAAACATAGAATTTTCATCAAAGACTACATTTTTACTCAGTATAACCCTATTTTCAGATGGAGACAAGATTCTATAACCTTTAACCCCATCCCCATAACCTACAAATACTCCCTTTTTAGCTCGTGGCTCCAATTTACCGTCATTTACATGATAATAAATAGTACAACCAAAAACTCTTAAATTGGAGTAATCAGCAGGCTTACCAGACCACTTCTCAATAGGAGTTTTGAGATGAATACCTGTGTGAGGTCCACGATTAATCAAATAATACGCTGTACTAACCGCCTCTACCCAGAATCTTCTAGTTACTCCAGCATTAGAAAGCATACACCTAGCTCTCTCCAGAAGTGTCTGATTCATACGTTCCACTACACCATCCTGTTGTGGTGTATCCCTGACTGTATGATGCCTAGAAATCCCCTCATTCTTGCAGAAATCTGCAAACTCAGATGAGCAAAATTCCAGGCCATTATCAGTTCGCAGCCTCTTAATCTTCTTCCATGTTTGATTCTCCACTAGCACCTTCCACTGCTTGAAAACCTTAAAGGCTTCACTTTTGTGCTTTATTATGAACAGCCAAGTCATTCTTGAGAAATCATCGATCATTGACACAAAATATCTGTGACCCCCTAAAGACTCCACCGGGAAGGACCCCAATAATCAGAATGGATGTAATCAAGTGTGCCTTTTGTTTTGTGGATTGCTTAAGGAAACTTCCTGCGATGTAGCTTTCCAAAAACACAATATTCACAAAACTCAAGACCTGTGACCTTATGGCCACAAAGAAGATCAGCTTTTGACAGAATCTACATCCCCCTTTCACCCATGTGACCAAGCCTCATGTGCCACAACCTGGTCAGATTTACCTTTTCAATTTTCGAGGACGCAACAGCAACAAAACCTGTTAACATAGAACCTTGAAGAAGATACAAGGTACCACATTTAACACCTTTTAGAACCACATCAGAACCCTTGCAGACATGTAGAACTTCACCTTCACCTTGAAAACTGAAACCCTTGTTGTCTAACATACTTAGAGATATCAGATTCTTCTTCATAAGTGGAACATGCCTAACATCGTTCAATGTGCAGAAATTACCATCATGTGTCCGAAGTTTAATCGAGCCTATTCCAACCGTTTCACAAACAAAACTGTTAGCCATAGAGATTTTGCCACCGTCTATTTGCTCATAGGTTGTGAACCACTCCTTGCGCGGACATACATGATAAGATGCTCCAGAATCAAGAATCCACACATCAGAGTTATGCGAGTGAACAGCAGCAACAAGAGCAATATCTTCTTCAGAAGTAGCACCAGCTACAGCAGCAGTACCTGAAGCACCAGTGCCTGCCAATTTATCATGTTGCTTATTTTTCTTGGGACAGTCAGATTTCCAGTGTCCCTTCTCTTTACAGTAATTACGAATATCATTAGGTTTCGAACCCTTCGGGGCTGGTTTCTTGGATTTATTTTTCCCTGACTTTTTATGTCCAGTACTCCCGTTAGTAACCAACCCAACAACCTGATTTTCTGCACCTGTACCAGCCGCCTTGTGTCACAGTTCTCTAGTATGAAGAGAAGATCTAACCTCCTCTAGAAAAATAGTATCTTTACCAATAATAAACGATTGCACAAAATTCTCATACGATAATGGTAAAGAAACTAACAGAATTATAGCAGCATCCTCGTCTTCAACTTTAACATCAATATTACGGAATTCTAATAAAATTGTGTTTAACTGATCTAAGTGATCTCGAAGAGGCATACCTTCCTGCATTCGCAGACTGAACAGACGTTGCTTCAGAAGCAACTTATTTGTTAAAGACTTTGTCATGTAGAGACTTTCAAGCTTCAACCACAAACTAGACGCGGTATCCTCCTTCGCGGTTTCAGTAATAATATCATCTGCAAGGCACAACAGAATTGTTGAGTGTGTCTTTTCTTCCAGAGTGGCCATCTCAGCGCTTGTAGAAGCAGCAGCCGATTTCTGATTCAACGACGCCCAGAGCCCCTGTTGCTTTAACAAGGCACGCATCTTGATCTGCCATATACTGAAACTATTCCGCCCAGTAAATTTGTCGACCTTCACGTTAATACCACCAGACATCCCAGACATAGCTCTTGATACCAGTTTGTTATAACGGAAGCAAGAAAGATTATATTAAACGTAAAGGAAGAACAAGAATTTGGCAGAAGAGAAAAACTTTATTGATCTTGAGGATAATACAGATTCAGATCTAGATTATAAAATCTATCAGACTATCAGATTAACAAATTCAACAGATTCGATTGCTAGGCTATGCCCTAGAGAGTTTATATAATACACTCTAGGTGGTTACAGAAGGATCCGAAAGACTTAGGCCAAAGCAATTACCAAAACAGATCAGAAATTCAATTCTGAACAGACGACCAAGCGTAGGCGCGCTGCCCCAAGGCGCAAGCACAGGCGCGCCGCCCCAAAGCGCAAGCGCGCTCTCCAGATTCAAACACAGCGCGGGCGCGCTCAACTTCTCTGCCGAAACAAACAGAAAACAACCCTAGCTCAGATTCAAGGCAATAATTCTAACAAAGCGCATACGAGCTTAGGAGAGGTGTTTGTCTACTCAACTTACTAGCTCAATTTATAAGTTATATGTTGATGAGTTGAATGTTAGTAACGACGTATTTTCATGCCAACTTATTTCTTATTTGCTTGATTTCTTTACTTGTTTAATAATTTATATTTTTATATTTGTGTTTTTAAATGTATTTTTAATTTAAAATACTTGTATTGATATTAATGTGTAAAATACAATTTTTATTTATTTAATTTTAAAAATACTTCACCAATTTATAATTAAATTTATCCAAACATCTATAAAACTTATAAGTATTCTTGCACTTATCAATTATATGACATTTATGCTTTTAAGCTATATTCTAAAAGTCGGCGATTAATCGGGATTAATCGCTGTTTCGTAAAGTACCGTACTGATTTTACAAAAATCGGCCAAAAAATCATTTTTTCGAAAAATCGGGATTAATCGGTCAAAAATCGGCATTATTGATAAAAAATTGAAAAATGTGTAGAAAAATTAAAAAAATATAAAAAATATAAAATTGAATAAATTTTAAGAAAAATATTATTCTCATATATGAAACTAATATTTTAAACGATTAAATCATGAATTTTATCAATTTTTCTCTCATATTGACCCCAATTCAAAAATTAGATCTTAAATTTATATTTACTTTAATAATGCTATATATTTTAAATATATTTGTATAAATATATGATAATTATTCATGTATAATCAAAATAATTATGTATATTAATAATAATTATATTTAAAAATAATATTAAATTAGTTCCGATTAATGATCCGATTAATCATTCCGATTAATCCCCAATTACCCGATTAATCCCTGGACGGTGCCTCCACCAATTAAGTCTGATTCCCGCTTTTTATAACACTGCTTTTAAGTTATAAACTACACATTTTAAGATATCTCAAACATCCCCTTAATACTTATCCCCTTAATATTGACTATAACGAAATAACTTATAGTCTGTGGACAGTTTTGCCAATGGACTACATAAAAAAGTGATATAACAATGTAGTGTTTTGGAATGATATATGCGATCAACTTTTTTATTTATGATATTTGAGATCATTTATCTTAAAATTGTGATATTTGGGGTTTGGATTTTATGTGGCCGAGGATGACCTCAGGTAGAATCCTAAGGCTAAAATAATTATAATATAAATGTAAGAGTATTAATGTAAATTATTGAAAAAAAATACTCCCTCTGTCCCATCCATTTCTTTACAATTTCCTTTTTGGGTCGTCCCACCATTTCTTTACATTACCCAAAATAGTAAGTTTTAACACTATTACACCCACTACTTCACTTATTTTAACAATACTTTACACTATTTCACCCACTACTTAACTTATTTTAACAATAAAATCATTATTACACCCACTACTTCACTTATTTTAACAATAAAATCACTATTACACCCACTACTTCATTTATTTTAACAATATTACACTCACTTTATCCCCACTATCCTTGACCTCCGTGCCCAGCCGCCATGTAAAGAACTGGCTGGGACGGAGGGAGTAATATTTACAATAATACCCCTGCAAGACCCTTTATAAGTACAAATATATTATATCCTTAGGATAGATCCCTGAAAACACCCTCATTTCCATTTTTTTCTTGGGTTTTTATTCAAAAAAGTTGAGGGGTAAAGTAGAAGAAGATTAACATAAATATGACATGCGAGTCAACTAGTAACTATGCATGCACATGTAGCTTTCATTCTTGACGGCTAGCCTACTTGACCACCTCCTCTCCTTGATCTTTAATCCTCTAATTATCCTCAGTTTGTCGTCATCATCCACAAGTTGTAATTCAAGGTCAATTTCGTCCTTTCCGTCCATCCCAACATAACCAAGAAATTGCCTCCCATACGCGTTGTATTTCTCGTTATTTATATACATTTTTCTCGCCATTATCACCGATCCTAATATTCAACATACATCTCTCTCCTCTCCATCTCTCTCAATCTCTCCCATTTAAAACCGATTCTATTATTCAACACACATCTCTCTCTCTCATTCCTGCATATTGAAACAATCAAAAATACATCTCTTTAACATTTCTGCATAAAAACAACATCTTTCGTCTATATCTTTTGTAAAAAAGATGGCGCACAAGACACAGAACGAAGACACGGAGTTTAAAGCCGTACCGGAATCACGAACGCTCTGCATCAACTGCGGCGTCGCCGCCGCCAACATCTGTCAAGTATGCTTCAACGCCACCGCCTCTTCTTCCACCGTTAAAACTCGTAGATCGGTCTTGATCAAGTCGCCGGAGGAGATCCGATCGGATCGAACATCAGAAGCGGGGAACGAAATAGACGCGGTTGTGAAAAAGGAGGTCAATCGGTGCTCAGGTTGCCGGAAAAAGGTCGGATTGACCGGAATTCGATGCCGGTGCGGCGAATTGTTTTGTTCAGCACATCGGTACTCCGATCGACATGATTGTAGTTATGATTATAAAGCTGCTGGGAGAGACGCGATTTCGCGGGAAAATCCGGTTGTTAAAGCTGCGAAGATCGTTAGAATATGATAATTATACATATAAGTTATGTATGTATAATTGGTATGAGAGATCGGAGCTCTCGATCTGTTTGTTTACTTGAAGAAGAAGAAATGATTTGAATTTGTTTTAAATTATTTGTAACCATAATTTAAATTTCTGTTTACTAATTATGAATATAAATGAAGGTTTGAGTTGAGTTGAAAATTGATCGAGTTGTTTGTACTTTGGGGTGATCATTTTGCTATGTACATATAGTCATAAGATATGATTTGGTTTCCATTTGATTATTATTGATCACAAGTCCAAAAGATACAAACTTTGATTCAACTTGTGAATATCTGTACGAGTAAATCTCGTGTCATGTCATTTGGAAGGAGGGAGAAGAAAAAACATCGTCTCCAAAATCCATATCATCGCATTTAAACGTTGTTCCCATTTCAGCTTAGACCCATCTCTAAATAGCACTCCCTGGCTCTACTAGTTACATAAACTCGCTATGTTTGGTTTTGTCTTGGCCTCTCTACACACAAGCAGTCATTTACCCAATTGGATTCAAACATTCTTCTCATTTGAGCCAAACCAATTTCTAACGACATGATTGTTTCGAGAGATAATAATCCCACAATGATAAAACTTAGCTTACTCAGTTATAATACCACTCAAAGTTTCATCATTTATAATCCAAATCCTTTAAATAATCATATTTCATGCTTGTTTTAAAATATTAATTTTAGGATTGGACAATAATATTGAACTACTGTATATTCTATTTTCATATTTTTACTATTTTACAGTTTTATTGTTTTGGACTTTAGTGAGTTAGTTAGAAGCAAGTTGACAAAGTTGCCGGCTGTTATTCTACTAATTCGTTTTGTAATCAAGTTACATATATAGTTGATTAGCTAATCATTTCATTCTGTAAGTTTGAGAAATGTAACAAACTCTCTTATCTTAATGAACAAGTTTCATTTTCTTCTTGTTATCTCTCTGCAACTTATGGTTTCTTTATGAATGTTCAAGAATGTTAAGATGGTATCAGAGCGCCGACGATCAATTACTGTTCTCCGACGATCAATTACTGTTCTCCGATGACTGTTTTTTTAACATCCCAACATTTATCTTAAAATAATAAACATTTTTAAGTCCATTAAATAAAATTCTCCAAAAATTAACCAATCCAAACCATACCAATCTCCAACTTATAATCCGTAAAATAAACTTACACTTAAATTGTCCAACTCCAAATTCAACATAAACTTACTAAAGTCCGAATAAAATTCTAGAATTCTATTAAAATGCAAGAAAATAAATGAGCTCCGCTAAATCCGCACTCGCGCTCATCCCATAAGATAGCCCACCTAATTAAGGTTACCTGCCGGAAGAAAATAAAGAAACAAAAATCGGCAGTGAGCTAAAGCCCATATACGGATAACAAATGATGACAAGGTGAACAAGAGTTAAACGCGATGACAATAATAACAAAAACAAAATATCTAAGCGAGAAATAAAGACAAAATTGGACAAAATAAAATACCATAAAATCTTAAAACCACAATAAACACATACATGCTTTTTAATCCAAAATAGTCGTACTTTACACATATTCTTACACTTACAAACAATACTCAAAATATCTTTACTAACATGGGAGACGATCTTACACAGACAGGGTTTGCATAGCACAAAGCAAATACTACCCAGATTCAGACAGGGATCACAAGGCAATAAGCACATGCTCCCAGAATGGCCAAAATCACACAAACTGACTAGTCATGACTATACGTAATCAGCAATATCCCTCTTCATGCCACTCCACCAAAACTGATCCTTCATGTCCCTATACATTTTGGTACTACCGGGATGTACAGAAAAATGTGAGTTATGAGCTTCCGCTAAAAGCTCCTCTCGAATAGCTGATCTTGGAACGCACAATCGCCCCAAAAGCCAAACAACGCCATGATCATCCACGTTAAAATCTGATGGCTTACCATCTTGAATATTCCGAACAATCTCTTGCATCTCTAAGTCCTCCTTATGTGCTTCCTTAATCCTAGAAATCAATGTCGGTTCCATTTGCAAATTAGCCAACACACCAGCCACACCTCGCACACCAAGAGCCATCCCCATTCTTTGTACTTCTTCTTGCAACTCATTAGGTAATGAAAATAAGAAAGAAAGCTGACCAGAATTTTTGCGACTGAGTGCATCTGCAACAACATTAGCCTTACCAGGCTTATACTGAATCTGCACATCATAGTCCTTAATCAACTCGAGCCATCTACGTTGCCTCATATTGAGCTCCTTCTGGGTGAAGATGTATTTAAGACTTTGGTGATCAGTCCAAATCTCGCAAGAAACCCCATACAAATAATGTCGCCATAACTTTAGAGCAAACACCACGGCTGCCAACTCTAAGTCGTGAGTCGTGTAATTTTCCTCATGTGTCTTCAGCTGTCTAGATGCATATGCAATCACCTTACCATGCTGCATTAAAACCGCTCCTAACCCCTTTCTTGAAGCGTCACTATAAATAACAAATCCCTCAGACCCTGATGGTAGTGTCAATACTGGAGCTGTAATCAACCTCTTCTTTAGTTCCTGAAAACTCTGCTCACACTCATTTGTCCAGATAAATCGATTATTCTTTCTCGTCAACCGTGTCAAAGGCATAGAGATAGTAGAAAAACCTTCCACAAACCTTCGGTAATACCCAGCTAAACCCAGAAAACTCCTAACCTCTGTCACTGTAGTTGGTCTCGACCATTCTTTCACAGCTGTTATTTTTGACGGGTCCACCTGTATCCCTTCCGCAGAAACAACATGTCCCAAGAAAGAAACTTGCCTCAACCAAAACTCACATTTTGAAAACTTAGCAAACAATTGACGGCTCCTCAAGATCTCTAAAACTACTCGCAGGTGTTCCTCATGTTCTTCTTCAGACCTCGAGTATACAAGAATGTCATCAATGAATACAATAACAAACTTGTCCAAGAAGTCCCTGAAGACCCTATTCATCAAATCCATAAAAACTGATGGAGCATTAGTTAACCCAAACGGCATGACAAGAAACTCGTAATGTCCATATCGTGTTCGAAAAGCTGTCTTCGGCACATCCTCATCTCTCACCCGTAACTGATGGTGACCTGATCGCAAATCAATTTTTGAGAAAAATTTGACCCCTTGTAATTGATCAAACAGATCATCAATACGCGGTAATGGGTATCTATTACGTATAGTGATCTTATTCAACTCTCTATAATCAATGCAAAGTCTCATCGAACCATCCTTCTTCTTCACAAAAAGAACTGGAGCACCCCAAGGAGATACACTTGGGCGGATAACACCCTTATCAAGTAACTCTTGTAACTGTTCCTTCAACTCCTTTAATTCAGTTGGAGCCATTCGGTAAGGAGCCTTGGAGATTGGCTCGGAACCTGGTACGAGCTCTACGGCAAACTCAACCTCCCTCTGTGGGGGTAATCCTGGAAGATCATCCGGAAACACATCACTGAATTCCCTAACCACTGGTACATCCTTTAGATGCGGTTGCACCGTATTTGTATCAACTATATAAGCAAGATAACCAGAACAACCCTTCTTCATTGATCTCACAGCCTTCAGGACAGATATCATCTTATATAAAGCACTAGGTTTGGACCCATAATATTCAGCTACCAAACTATCACCTAACTTGAACTTCACAATTCTACTCTCACAATCGATAACTGCCCCATATTTTTCCAACCAATCCATGCCTAAAATCACATCAAAATTTCGCATATGCAAAGGTAGTAAACTAGCTGGTAGTATATGATCCCCTACCCTGATAGGACAATTAGGATACTCAACATGCACATCTACACTCATACCTACAGCTGTGCTAATACAAATTGATGGAACTAACTCATATGATTGCACCCCAAGATGTTTAGCATAACTAGAAGAAACAACAGAATGTGTAGCACCAGTATCAAATAACACTCTAGCATCCCTATTGCCAACAAACAAAGTACCAGAAATAATACCCGGGATATTTGCTGCATCCCTAGCTGTGGTGGCATAAACACGACCGGCATTTCTCTGAACCTGATTCCCTTCCTGCTGATGTTGTGCCTGGCCCGGATTAGCATTAGATGTAGTCTGCTGATGCTCCCTACGCTGCATAGGACAATCTCTAGCAAGGTGCCCAATCCTCCCACACCTATAACAAGCTCCCGTCTCTCTAAAACATGGTTTCCCAGTATGGATACCTCCACAAGTCTTGCATTGCTCTCTTACATGTCGGCTTCCCTGAAAATTCCCTCTATTGTTATTATTGGTTCCCGACCCCCTTCTATTTCCAACATTCTGATAACCCCTCTGAAAACCTCGACTCCCACCATTATTTCGGGAATAAGACGACCCACTCTGTCGAGACAAGTGATTCCCCTGCTGCTGAGCACCCTGAAACTGATTAACTCGAAAGCTCTGTTGGTTGCGATTGAAACTCTGTGGCTCATCCCTAGCCCTCTTCCTACTAGGATCCTCCTTACCATCTAGAACTGATAACTCCTGATACTTAGCTGCACTAATAGCCTGCTCCATACTCGCAAACCTGGTAGAAATGATGTTATGCCTGTACTCCACCCTAAGACCCCACTTGAACTTGTTAGCCTTATCTTCCTCTGACTTAATCTCTGATGCTGCAAAGCTGGCCAACCTGTTAAACCTAGAGATATACTCTGCCACTGTCTCGGTGTCACCCTGTCTCACTGTCTGATACTCACGCACATACCTCTCCCTATCAGCCACTGGAAAGTACATCTGATTAAAAAGCTCCTCGAACTCATTCCAAGTCACAACATCCATATAATGCTCCGGTTTGGTGGCAGTTACAGTAGTCCACCATCTATCAGCATCATCCTCCAACTTATAAGCAGCAAACCTCGCCATAGTATTTTCAGAACAACCAATCAATCGGAAAATTTTTCTGAGGTGCCCCAACCAGTTCTCAGCTGCTTCCGGTCCTCCCTGCCCATTAAAACTCCTAGGCTTCTGCTAATTAAATCTCTCCAACATAGGAATGTAAGTAGCCTGATTCTGAGGATATTCATATGCATCATGATCGGGAACCACAATTGTATTATGCTCAACCCCTTGCTGATTGTTAGTGTTATTCTGCACCACATTATTAGGTTGCTCCACATTTTGCCCCTGATTCTGACCAACCACATTAGGACTGATAATTCGCTCAAGGGAGCTAACAACTGCCTGACTCACAACATTAGCCAACACATTCGGATCAATAGCTAACTGATTCTGATGTTGTACCACTGGTTGTTGAGGTGCTGGCTGCTCATTTTCCCCTAGGACATTTCCCCCTTGCTCAGCTTGAGGCACAGTTTCTAGTTGTGTCGTCGTATTCTGAGTAGCATGAGTAGCTTTTCCTCTACCCCTACTAGATGAAGCAGATCCTCTACCCCTACGCCCTGGTACAGAGCGGTTAGCCTCACTAGAAGGCTGCTCACCAGAAAGTCGGGTGGATCGTCGAGTAGCCATCCTACAATCACCAATTAATTCAGTTCCACAAATACCAAAATATCGATGCAAAATATATATGCAATGCAACGCAGTGAAATAACAACAAAACTACATATCCTACATCTACCCAATCCTCACAGGTCGAGCCTAAAGTCTACAGAATCATAAAACTCTAGCTCTGATGCCAACTTTAACATCCCAACATTTATCTTAAAATAATAAACATTTTTAAGTCCATTAAATAAAATTCTCCAAAAATTAACCAATCCAAACCATACCAATCTCCAACTTATAATCCGTAAAATAAACTTACACTTAAATTGTCCAACTCCAAATTCAACATAAACTTACTAAAGTCCGAATAAAATTCTAGAATTCTATTAAAATGCAAGAAAATAAATGAGCTCCGCTAAATCCGCACTCGCGCTCATCCCATAAGATAGCCCACCTAATTAAGGTTACCTGCCGGAAGAAAATAAAGAAACAAAAATCGGCAGTGAGCGAAAGCCCATATACGGATAACAAATGATGACAAGGTGAACAAGAGTTAAACGCGATGACAATAATAACAAAAACAAAATATCTAAGCGAGAAATAAAGACAAAATTGGACAAAATAAAATACCATAAAATCTTAAAACCACAATAAACACATACATGCTTTTTATTCCAAAATAGTCGTACTTTACACATATTCTTACACTTACAAACAATACTCAAAATATCTTTACTAACATGGGAGACGATCTTACACAGACAGGGTTTGCATAGCACAAAGCAAATACTACCCAGATTCAGACAGGGATCACAAGGCAATAAGCACATGCTCCCAGAATGGCCAAAATCACACAAACTGACTAGTCATGACTATACGTGTCCCACTACTCCGGCGACACGCCTATGCTATTTATACACCGCATAGGAAGTGCCAAACACGAGATATCCCCTCGCGACGGATGTATTACGAACTCCCAAATCATAATTATATCAAAATATAACCAAAAACATAGTCCTCAAATATCACAAACTCAATTATATTACAAAATAGACAAAGAATAGCGAAATCACAACCTAATCAGTTCTGAAAAATGGGAAATTACACTATGAAGATTACTTCAAATCAAAAAGTACAAAACACGAAAATCATAGGAAATTCCAAGACCTTTCCATAATGGTAAGGCTCGTTAAAAACGGACAAATAACGAACTCAGAAAGTAGATATTTGCGAACAGCAAAACAGAATCAGCCCCTGACTTATTTAGTATTATGCTATTTACGACTACAAAATCTTAGAATTTAGCAGCGGAGTGTAAACAAGAAACGTAGAACGCGGAAATACCTTTCTGTAGATATATTACTCATAAAATATGCACAAAATTTCAATTTAATACGAATTTTCAAAGTAGGAGTATCAGTTCAGAAAATTCCCTGGCAGGTCACTAAATTCGCAAAATACACGTACTTATGCATAGAAACTCAGAAAAGTTAAAGAATCAAAGTTGTAGATAATTCAAATACCTTTCCAGGGACAGTAAAACGATAATAATACGACAAAAATCGAATTTTATACAGATTTTACAAGAACTCAGCACATGTAAAAGACCAAATACGCACTACTAGAAAACTGTTAATAGACATCACACATTAGACATCGGTTAGAAAAGTCACTGATGTTAAAAGCGTTTTAGACATCACCTAATTAAAAAGTGATGTCTTTTGCATATCTGTACATCAGTCCATCGGTAAAGTGATGTCTAAGCCCTTTTAAAAAAAATTGAAACTCGCTATCCTTTGTATTTTTAATAGCTGTGCATCAGTTCTTATGTAAAGCGATGTCTAAGCCCTGTTTTAAAAAAAAAAAATGAAACCACCAGCCCTCCCTGTTCTCCCCGCCCTTAGCCAAAATTTCAATTTTAGTTCCCCCTAAACATATTTCCCCCAACCCGCGCTTCTAACATTACCCTGGCCCTCTCCCCTAATTTAAAATAATACAAAACAAAAACAAAAACTAGACTGAAAAAATTGGGCATTGACCTTTCTCTCGTCTCTTCCTTTCTCGTTGAAACCCTAGATTGAAAAATCATTTTTCCGGCCAAAACACTCATCCTTCACAAAAATTGATCACATATTCTTGATCCTCTCCTCATTCTCTATCGATTCTATGTAATAGGTTTGATTTTGTGTTCATTTTTTATTGAGTCGAAAGTTTAATGTCTCCGTTCAAATTCCGGTCAAAATACTCATCGTACATATGTTTTGATTACATTTCTGTAATCCTCTTGTCAAGAAGAATATTGTCTATGGTTTAGTTTTGATGTTTCATTCTCAGATTGAAAAAGCCTCTTTATAAAACCCTTGGATTCAAACTCATCACTGTTTTGGTAACATCTATCCTTTAATTTGCTTTTTATGGTGATGATAGATGTATATTGATTATATGCTATGGTTTTGCTTGCTTAATCCTTGCTATTGAATTGTTTTCCTCCATTTCAGACATTTTCCTGTGGCTAATTTGAAATGATATTGCTATATTGCTTCGTTTTGATTATATAAAAATGTATAAATAGAGGAGTAGCCGAAATTCATACATCTGGAAAGAAGCCGAAATATCCCTCAACTGTTAATTGTGAATCGTAGCAGAGGCGGTATAAATCTTTTAATTGTTAATTGTTAGTGTATTACACTATAGATTTTCTCCAAATGACTGAACAACAGGTATAAATCTTATCTTTATATCATTGTTGTTTTCATCAAATATGTGGTTATGCCTTCTAAAAGCTAGCCAGGCATGCCATCATTATTAGCTGCATATTAATGTCGTACATGTTTCTTGTCCAGGTTCAAACTTGGTCATTGGATGCCAACCAATATGTTTCTTGTCCAGTTCACTCTGAAACTTTGAGGGGAATAGTGATGGAGGTATATTAGATTATCTCCACTGTTTGAATTTTGATTGGATAAATTTTTAGCACCGATCATTGATATCATCTATAGTTTGTTATATACTCCCTCTGTTCCATTTGATTTGTTCCAGTAACATTTTTCTTATTGGCATACAGGAATTTGACCCTTATGCTAGGAGATCTTCCAATTAGTTAGAAGATTTGTTGTAGGATATATATGGGAATATTTTGGTATCGGTGATATTAAAAAGATATTGGTATAAGTGATATTGGGAAGATTTTGGTATTAGTAGGTATTGATGATTATATAAAGACTTTGGTATAAGTTATATGGGAACTAGGAAGATATCTTTTCTCGTCTTGTTTTTCTGTCTTGATTTATGTTTTGTTCAGGAACTTAACATTTATTAGCTTAATATTTATTTATAGTAAAGGAGCTATTAAATGTAGCATAATATTTATTTATAGTAAAGGAGCTATTAAATGTTCTTTATTTATAGTATAGGTTGTTTATGAAATGTTAGTAATAACTCACTAATTAGACATAATAAATCACTGATTGTTTTGCCTTCATAAAATATTAGTGACTCACCTTGAGTGACTCCTTTTTATCCATAAGAATAGTTATTTGTCTCTCCAACTGTATGAGGCAACTTAATTGCTTATGTCGATTCATTTTAGAGCAGCAAATCCAGATTATTGTTGTTGCATGTGCAACTTTAACGAAGATGCAAGAGAAGGAAATCATTCCACGATTTTTGTCATTGGGAGAAGGTCTGTAATACTTCTTTTGTACTTTCAAGTTTTAATTAACTTGCCGAGTTGGCATGAGTTTTGGCCATGGCTTAACTGTATTATAAAATATTAATTTGCAGTCCTAATTACGGGGACAGTATGGATCAGGCAATTAACAGGGAAAATAGACACACCAGTGACATCATTATACTTGTATGTAACACCTCTTGAAATTATATATGATGTCAATCTCTATCATTCGGTACCATTTTATATATGTGTGTTGTTTGATTGCAGGTATACGCTAGATGTGAACTTTGAGAGAGCAGAATGTGGAATATGGCTGTCTAGGTTCACATAGGTAATTCGACAAAAGTAAGAGCACCACCTGTGGAGTAAGAGAGATTCTGTAGGTTCTGGACAAAAAGTACTTAACCTTGTTCGTATTGTAAGTATAGCTACCTAATACTTCTTTGTTTTTGCAAAGTTACTGCAGTCAATTCTTCAGGCATATAATTAGACATTTATGTGGGATGGATCTATATCTCCTTAAAATGTGGCTACATGTAATGGCACAAATTAATTCTCATGTGAACCTTCATGTGTTAGGTATCAGGACTCCCGAATGAGAAAGAGGCTATTTGTGGAGCATTAGATAAATGGACAGCTACGGAACCGGAGTTTCCATTAATACATGCAGCTAAGGCTCTACAAATCTTAAAGAAGAGAAATCAGTGGACACGAGTGATACAAGTATGATATTGTGTGAAATTGCACCTTATAGGTTTGGGATGTCATAGTTTAAATTTCTAAGTGTTACTTCTATGTTTATATTCTGTAAGAGTTGTGGTTTATGTAGATGGGGAAATGTAGTTGGTGAAATATGTTTGGGTTGAATTATGTAGTCTGTAAATCATGGTTTGGAAATATGTATAGTAGTTGGACTTGATTTATGTAGTTTATTTAGATTGGTGGATGATGTTGTCGGAATTTTGGTAAATTATTGAATGTTTGGTTTTGCGACATTGGTTTGGTTCTTTAGTTTTGGTATGGTAATTTAGTTTTTGAATGAATGTTTGGTTTTTGGGCATTTCATTGAAACAGGGGATTCATGAATTATAAAAAGAAAACTAACATCACTTTACAAACAAAAGAACTGATGTAAAATGTAAACAAAGATGACATTTTAAACAAAAGAACCGATGTTAAAGTATATAACAGACATCACTGGATAGTAGAAACCGATGTTAAAGTATATAATAGACATCGCTACTAATATAAGACTGATGTAAAATGTTAAGCTGCACATCGCTTCTAAGAAGTACTCGATGTTAATGTCTTATTTTATTGTATATGTGATATGTTCGAAATGATATAGATGTCATAGTATAGCATAATTGAAATCATAGTCAAGATATAAATTGAAGGAAAACACATCAGATCTTTTAAGGAAATGATGTCTTAAAGGCTTATAGACATCGGCTAAAAAGCGATGTCTAAAGCCCCTACTTTTAACATCGCATGCAAAGACATCGCTTGCATTTTTAAAAGACATCGGCTAATAAGCGATGTCTAAGGCATTTTTTCTAGTAGTGACGGCAATTCTTTACAATCGTAACGAAGTAAAAAGCACAAAGATGATATCCGTACCTTAAAACTCAGAAATTATGAATGATGATGAAGAATTTCAGATTGCCCAATCACTCTAAAACCTAATACATGTATTTATAGCATAAAACCCATAAGTTCTAAATTCTAAATCAAATATGATAGTCTATACACAAGGGATTTGAGGGTTTTTACCTTAAAACTCCAAAATCCTTCTCCCAATTATATTGTATTACCCATCTCTTTCTCTTCCTCCTTCTCTTTCTCCTCCAACTTTTCCTTCTTCCCCTCTGAACAAAATAACGTAAGTTTAACCTCTTTCCCCTTTTCTCTTTTCTTTTTTTCTTTCTTGTAACGTCTTTTTTTTTCTTTTCTTTTCTTTTTATAAATTAATTAATATTTAGTATTAAATAGTATAAATATATTGGGGTCTTACAGTTTTGTTCTCAGAATCTTCTCTGGTTGATCAAATTCTGGTCAATTTCACTCGTAAGATCTTGATTCTGTTACACGATTCTTGTGTTCTTGATATTCTGTTGTTTTGTTTGATCATTTCCGCAATTTGTCAACATTCTTGAGCTTGTTCTTCATCTGTTTGATTATATATGTATTGTGTATGTCTTTCAATCATTCTAATCCTTCTTACGTACATGTTTTAATGGCGAATTCACATCAATCTACTTATGTTAACACTCCTGTTAACAATACAAATGTTAACCATACAAATATCACAACTGGTGATGATTCTAATCCTACTGTTTATCCTCAATCTATTGAAACAAATGCTCATCCTCTTTATCTTCATAACAATGATCAACCTGGAATGGTCCTCATCTCTAAGAAACTCATTGGATCTGAAAATTATGCATCCTGGAAACGTTCTATGCAAATTGCATTATCTGCTAAGAATAAACTCGTTATTGTTATTGGTGAATTTGCTCCTCTTTTAGTTACTTCTTCTTTGTATGCTCACTGGAAACATGTTAATGATATGGTGATTACGTGGATCTTGAATACTTTTTCTGATGACATAAGTAGTAGCATGAATTATCTTGATAGTGCTTCTACTGTTTGGAATGAGTTAAGTGAGCGTTTTAAGGCTATTAGTGGTCACAAGGTTTATGAGATTCAACGAAGTTTGTTCAAGTTAGAGCAAGGTAATGATTCTGTGGAGTTTTATTTTCATAAGTTGAAAGGCTATTGGGATGAACTGAAGGCTTTATAACCATTTATCAAGTGTACTTGTGGTGCCACTAAAGAATGGGAAATTCAACTTGAGAAAACAAGATTTATTCAGTTTCTGATGGGGTTACATTCTAGTTTTACTGCAACAAGAGGTCATTTGCTAATGATGAATCCATGGCCTAGTGTCAATCAGGCATTCATGCTACTTAAGCAGGAAGAAAAACAGAGACAAACACATGGTTTATCTTCTAACTCTCAAATTGCTATGATGGTTAATCTTCCTAAACCTTTTACAAGGTATGGTTAGTGGTGAAAAATGATCCGGGTGATACCGGTTATATCTTTGCTCAGGTCTCGGATCATTTTACTTTTATCGTGTCCAGATTTGGGATCAGTATCGTTTAATTCGGATATGATTCGATCCCGAGTATTTAGGTCCGGATCTAAACCGAATATTAGCCAGTATCATATTTTCTTTTTTCTAACCGGGTAGTTTGTGATCCATCGAATACGAGTCAAATATGATCCAGCAACATTATTATCATTTTTATTTGAACTATATATAAATAATCATTTAATCGTTTTTATTTGTATTAATCTGTTAATTGTTAAAGTTTGAATAACAACTTTCACTCCAGTTGCATAATATTTTAGTTGCTAGTGTATTTTAGTTCTTTGATAATCAACAAACTGAATAGAATTCAATTTTATGGATATGAGCCTGGTCCGGGTAATATAGATATGAAACTGTTTCGGGCATGGTTCGTTTTATAAAAATAATATGATACCGGATATGGACGGGTAGGATGGTTCTCAGATTCGGGATCATATTTTAGCCGGGCTCAAAAAATCCGCCAGATCCGTATCGTTTACAAAACGAATCTGAGACATGTATCATATTTTCGAGCCGGATATAAGCCGAGATACCGCATAGTCAGGATCAGTTTTCAGCCCTAGGTATGGTGACAAGACTGGTTCTGGTTCTCCTATTGAGTGTTCTTATTATCATGGTAAATGACATCTTAAGGAAAAGTGTTATAAAATAGTTGGTTATCCTGTTGATCATCCATATCATCCTAATGATAGAGGAAAGAAAAAGGACTGGTGGTTATTCTAGATTTCAACAAGCTTTACCTCAATCTGGTGGTGCTGCAAAACCTACTCAAGCAATGCAAGTTATTGATTCTGGTGTTTCAGATACCAATCCAGTATCACCGAATACAGGAAACTTAACTTCTCAAATGGAAATTTTGCAACAACAGATGCAGACCTTAATGCAAAGTATCCAGAAAAATCCTCAGTCCACTAATCAACATGTTGCAGGTACTGCTTTATCTCTTCTTTCCAATGTCATCATTCCTGCAAATGTTTGGATTTTGGATACCGGTGCCACCAGCCACATGTGTTGTGATAATAGTCTTATGCATAACATTACACCTCTTTCTGCTCCTCTATTAGTTAAATTTCCTGATGGTAGTAATGCAGTTGTCAATCATTCTAGATCAGTCATAATTCATCCTATATCTCTTGTTATTGACAATGTCCTTTTTGTACCAACTTTTCACTTCAACTTGTTGGCTGTTAGTAATCTGTCTGGTCAAACTCATTGTCCTATCTTTTTCACACCCACTGAGTGTATTCTGCATGACCAAGTCCAGAAGAAGGAATTGGTTCTTGGTAGACTTGTAGAAGGACTCTATCAACTTCAAAATGATCCTGTCTCAGCTATTCCAACTGTTTTATCTATTTCCAGAAGCAGTTCCATTTCTGTTTGGCATCAACATTTAGGACATGTTCCTTCTTCTGTTATTAGCAAAATTATTGCTATTAATGTTTAAAAATCTGATTGTATAAATCATTGTGATATTTGTCCAAAGGCTAAACAATGTCATTTGCCATTTTCATCTAGTTTGTCTCATTTCACATCTCCTTTTGATCTTATACACTGTGATCTTTGGGGACCTTACAAGATTCCTACTTGTAATGGATGTAAATATTTCATTACTATTGTTGATGATCATACTAGAGCTATTTGGACTATGTTTCTTCCTACTAAGCAACATGCTATTAAGTCTATAAAAGACTTCTGTGTTCATGTCAATAATCATTTTCGTACATTTGTTAAATGCATAAGAAGTGACAATGGAGGGGAATTTGTCAATAATAATTTACATTCCTTTTTCACTTCTCATGGCATTAGTCATCAAACATCTTGTCCTCAAACCCCTCAACAAAATGGTAGGGTAGAAAGAAGGCATCGAAATCTTCTTGAAATGACTAGGGCCTTCTTATTTCAATCACAACTTCCTTCTGTTTTTTGGAGAGAATGTTTGTTAAATTCCACATACATAATTAACAGAATTCCTACTTCTGTTTTGGGATTTGTAAGTCCTTATGAGAAGTTATACAGCAAACTTCCTGATTATGACACACTTAAAGTGTTTGGTTGTTTAGCTTATATGACAGTCCACAATTCTGATAAGCTAGCTCCAAGAGCTATTCCTACTGTTTTCATTGGTTATCCAAATCATCAAAAGGGTTATAAATTACTTGATCCTGTAACCCTTCAAACTCATACATCTAGACATGTGGTTTTTCATTAAGGAATTTTTCCTTTTAAGGACAAGGTCAAACATTGTCTTTCCATTTTCACACCTCCTGAGTCTGATAATGATGACATACCTTTGAATGTCAATTTTATTGATCAACATTCTGAAAATACTGATGCTATTTCTCAGCATTCTCAGCAAAATTCTCAACAAACAAATGAAATCATTATGTCAGATACTAATTCTTTTGCAGATTCTAGTTCTGTTTCAGATTTTGATAATGTTTCAGCTTCTGATTTTTCTTCTCAACCAAGATTGTCTCTTAGAACCAAAATTAAACCATCTTGGATGAAAGATTATCATGTTTCTTCTGCTCTTCATTCTGATCTTCCTATAAACTCAAATATTTTTACCACTTCTCAAGCTAATACAGTCTTGTTAAATTGTCCCATTGATGGTTCTAAATACAATTTCAAACATTATTCTCCTTCAACCAATGTGTATGTGTGTTCCATTGAGTCTGACCATGTTTCAAAAGAACCTTATACTTATGATCAAGCTAGCTTAGATCCTAGATGGGTAGAGGCTATGCAAAAGGAATTAACAGCCCTTGAATCTAATAATACTTGGATTCTGGTTCCTCCTCCTCCTGGTAAAAAGGTTATCAAATGCAAATGGGTTTATAGACTGAAATTTTTGGCTGTTGGTACATTAGATAAACACAAAGCAAGGCTTGTGGCTAAGGGTTTTACCCAAGTTGAAGGTGAAGATTATCATAATACTTTTGCACCAGTTGCAAAAATGTCTACTGTCAGTACTTTCCTAGCTCTTGCTTCTGTCAGAATTGGTCTGTTTATCAATTAGACATTAACAATGCCTTTCTTCATGGTGATCTTCATGAAGAAGTTTATATGTAATTACCAAGAGGTCATCCTCTTCATGGCCAAACTAATCTGGTGTGTAAATTAATTAAATCAATTTATGGACTTAAGCAAGCTTCTAGGCAGTGGTTTGAAAAATTAGGAGCTGTTCTCATTGGATTGGGTTTTACTCAGACAATTGCTGATTACTCACTTTTCACTCTCAATACCAAAGACTCTCTTTTATCATTGCATTGGTTTATGTAGATGATATTTTGCTTAGTGGAACTGATACTTCTCTTATTACTCATATTAAATCAGTTCTTCATTCTACTTTCACCATTAAGGATTTAGGTTTGGTTAAATATTACTTGGGAATGGAAGTTCACAGATCAATTAATGGCATTTATATTCACCAACACAAGTTTGTTCATGACTTACTGGTAGAAGCTGGTTTGCAAGATGCCAAACCTTTATCTTTACCAGTTGATTACACCATTAAGTTGTATGAAGATGAAGGAGAACTTCTACTTTATTCTTCAATTTACAGAAAATTTGTTGGCAAGCTGCTGTATTTGACAACTACCAGACCTGATATAGTTTATATTGTCAATCACCTCAGTCAGTTTTTACACAACCCAAGGGTACCTCATTTTTGTGTTGTACAGAGAGTTCTTCGATATCTTAAGGGAACACCTTTTCAAGGACTTTTTTATCCATCTGATTCTACACTACAACTTGTAGCTTATTCTGACAGTGACTGGGGATCTTGTCTTAAAACTTCAAGAAGTGTTACTGGTATTTGTCTTCTACTTAGTTCTTCCTTGGTTACTTGGGTTTCCAGAAAACAGAAAGTTGTTTCTAAGTCTACTGCTAAGGCTGAATTAAGAGCTAGTTGACAAAGTTACCAGAAAGTTTTACTGTTTTGGACTTTAGTGAGTTAGTTAGAAGCAAGTTGACAAAGTTACCAGCTGTTATTCTACTAATTCGTTTTGTAATCAAGTTACATATATAGTTTATTAGCTAATCATTTCATTCTTTAAGTTTGAGAAATGTAACAAACTCTCTTATCTTAATGAACAAGTTTCATCTTCTTCTTGCTATCTCTCTGCAACTTATGGTTTCTTCCTGTTTATGTTCCCAGTTCTTCACAATTGGCTGACATTTTCACAAAAGGATTGCCCACACATTGGCAAATTCTATCCAGTTTGAATGTTCAACCACCACATTCACTCTGAGGAGGGAATATTGAACTATATTCTATTTTTATATTTTTACTATTTTACAGTTTTACTGTTTTGGACTTTAGTGAGTTAGTTAGAAGCAAGTTGACAAAGTTACCAGCTGTTATTCTACTAATTCGTTTTGTAATCAAGTTACATATATAGTTGATTAGCTAATCATTTCATTCTGTAAGTTTGAGAAATGTAACAAACTCTCTTATCTTAATGAACAAGTTTCATCTTCTTCTTGCTATCTCTCTGCAACTTATGGTTTCTTTATGAATGTTCAAGAATGTTAAGAAATAATTCTTTAAAAAATTTAATCTTTTAAATTATCATATATTTTGTTTTGATAGGAGGGATTAGAATGAACGGATTATAATCCTTTAAAAAAAACTTGTGGAAGAAGATTATATAATATCTCCTCCAACCAAGTATCAGATAGGATTATAATCCTATCATTTATCTCAACCGAACAAACATCCGAACAAACATGGAATTACTGTTTTAAAAGATTCATAATCCTCAATCTAATCTAATTCCAAGTAAATTTTTACAACAAACATGAAGTTCAAATTTTTAATGGATTATAAGAATATCCGCTACTTAGAGCACCTCCAAGATACTCCTACATTTACTCTTTAAAATAATATAAATAAACGACTTTTAACAAATTATTACATTGGTTTATGTATCAAACTCCAACAATCCTCTTTATATTAGCTCTTTATTTATAATTTATTCATAAATTAACCTCATTATAACCAAAAATTGTGCAAGAATTGGTGGACATGTATATTTTATTATTAAAATACAAGTTAAGAGTCACTAGTGGCTCTTAAAAATGAGGAGAGAGAAGAGGCTCTTAGTGTTTTTAAGAACCACTAAGAGTCTCTTGGAACAACATTTTCATTCGCTCTCCTCATTTTTTAAGTTAAGAGCTTCAGTAGAGAACCTATTGAAAATGCTCTTGATCCCATAAAACAAACCTCGCCTAAATAGTACGTCCCCACATGGCCCTACAAGTGACCTAAATAGTACATCCCCACCTGGCTCTACAAGTTACATAAAGGCGCTTCTTTAATTCTGTCTAGTCAGTACACTTGTTACAATTTTTTTTCAGCAATCATCTACTCAATATGTTTTCCTGGATATCAGTGACATAGCAAATGAAAGATACTCTAAATTAGCTTATCTAGACGTCTAAACTCTGCTACCAGAGAAACAAATTAATGCCCTTTATTTGTATCTTTCAAGAACTGACTGCTGATCCTGGTAAGAAACATGTAATATGTCCGAAAACATTAAGATGCTAACATATGAAAATTTATTTGAAAAAATGAAGCAAGAGCATTTGTCAAGTCTTGGGTTTCATTCTCGTCCTGAGATTTATCCAAAAACGGATACGATTTATTAGCTTATAGCTCTGTTAATAAAAAAAAAAAGCATTTTGCCCAGACAGAACAGAGATAGCAACCTTAACAGCACAAACAGAACCTAATCAGATAAAATGAAACTGTATCTATCACCTAGCTAACTGTGAAACGTTAATCTAATCATATCCTCCACTGGCACAGGAGCATCACCGGTCTTCCAAATCAAGAAACCTGGAGGAAAGTAGAGGTCGTCATACCATTTCTTTAATGTCACCATCGAGAAAGGGCCCTGGATGATTCCTAGAGGATCCACATAGTACCATAGTTTACTTTCTGGGTCGTCGACTATCTGGGATGTGTCATTTAAGCTTTCCTCTTCATTGTCGTCATCACTTAATTCAATCACATGTGTAGCAGGTTTATCTTCTGCACCACATTTCACAAATATACAAATGCTCGTCAACACATAATAATATAATAAGGTTTGAAGGATGTGTTGGGAAGTGAAATGCCGCTTAGAAAAAAGGTGAGCCTGCTGTGAGATGATCAGTAGAAGCTTAGCCTATGCATGTCAAGCAAATAACATTCGCAAAGTCAAATGACAAGAAAGATATGCACAATAAGCCTGCATTCTTGAATGCTAATTTGTATCAAATACCAAGTAATGAACATAGGTGAAAAAATCTAAATTATACATCAATTACGAGTGGAAGTGACAAACTCCATTTCATAGCTTGATTCTCGTCATTATAAACACGGTTACCAGCTAACACGAGTCAACATGGTTGCATTGCAAGATGCTCGTTCAAGTAGTAATTTTAAAAAAAAACACAGAAGTTTGCTCTGTTCATAAATTTGTACAACTGTAATTAGACCACAATATACTTCAGTTACATTTATAACAAAAACAATAGCAAAGACTCACCCATATTGATATCCAGATTTTCCACTTCGACGACACCAAGCACACCTGAAAAAAAAATACAAATTTCCTTTTATTTATTTGTACTTGGCTAATATAGCTCGCACGTGAGAAATCACAAAACCAGTATCAGATAATCTCGCTTGCTTGCCAACTTCTAGATGGAGTTTGTAATATGTTTAAGTGTTTAACAAATGTTAAGACAGGCTAGATATTTAGATACACTGTTCATTTTGGCAATTTGTTTTTCAAAGTATATGCATTTGCATTACTCCAAGCTAGAGATCCTAAATAAATGGGTCACTAACTGTACTTCCTTACGGACCAACTATAGGGATGTCAATTTTGGGTAATGGGTTGGGTTCGTCTCAACCCATACCTGGTCCTATTTTAGGTCACCCAAACCCGACCTGACCCGAAACGGCGAAACGGGTTGAAGATTACTGGATCCTAACTCTCCTTTATAGATAATTCGTGTGAACCCGACACGACCCGGATATCACCTTCCAACATTCTTTACTCTCCAGAACCAGCATATAATTACCACTATCATCGTCACGATACACTTCAGAAAGCTCAAATTTACGTTGATTTTTAAAACTATCCAAACCTTATTTATAAACATATATGTGTGTGTTTGTATGTGTATACAGGCAGTCTTAACTGAGGTACATCAAGGGTGTGCTGGAACGATCAGTGCGAAATCTGGAAATGAAATCTACATATTTAAAGCTATGATGGCCCAGAATGTGGTGCAACGTGCAATCACGAAATGGTTATACAACTCGAAGATGTGTATATATTATGAGGTGTACCTGAGAAGAGCAGTGTGATACTTAGATTCGTCAGAGAAAGAGGGAGGCAGACGGAGAACAGAATGAAAGCATTAGGTATTACCAGGGTTATAAGCTAAAATCATCTTGGGCCAGGCTTTTTAAGTGTGTTGGAGCAGCCCATGTTGGCCATTATTTGTTACTGCATAGTTACTAAAACAATATGTATAATATACATTAATAATTTCGGGTCAGTTTCGGGTTGACCCAAACCTGACCCGAGACATAAAATCCCTGACCTTAGTTCATATATTTTTCGGGTTGAATTCGTCTTAAGTCGTGCTGAATTCTGCCACCCCTAAGTATTAAGTTCGCCAAACCCACACTAGAGCACAATACAGTGAAGGGGCTCCTCACTAGCGCTGGGCCGTGTTATTTAAGGTGTGGACAGACGAGGCCACACAGGTTTTATATGAAATAATCGGAAGGCAAGGCGTTTTATTAGAATACAATTCAGGTCGCAGATAATTATTTTAACACATATATCAAATAAGAACATATCTACCAATATTTTTATCCTATCCAATATTAATATGACAATAATATGTTGCTAATAATATAACATTGCGAGAGAGTAATGCAAAATAGTTTCAACTTTCAAGTTCAAAATTTAGGTTACAATTCCGAGTTTAAAAGTTATGTTATGCTTGGTTCGGGTGAATGAAATAGGAGAGAATGAGATGGATTTTGAACTATAAAACGGGTAAAAGGTAAAATTACCAAAATTTCATTCCTTCCTCCATTCCAATCATAAAAAGCTAAACTAAACTTCGAGCCACCCAATTTAAAAAGGAATGATCTATAATCTATTACCCATCACACCCAATTTCTACCCAAACTTCAAAACAGAAATTTTTCCTCACTTAATTTTTTAAAAATCTCTCCTAGCTTTATTGATTCCCTTTATTTTCATCCATTCCATTCCATTCTCCCCAACCAAACACGACATTAGCGTTATAGTCTCGTTGATATGATTAATGGTTTTACTTTTACAAACAAAGAATTTACATTAAGAAAATGCAATATAAATATATATGTAAAATATTATGGTTTACATATACACGTATATAAAGTATACATAAAATTCTTTTAGGTAATTTATAATAATTCTCAAGTACTTTACAAATAAACACTTTAATGTTTTTTTTTTAGTTTTAGTAATGTAATACAAAGCACATGGTTTTTATGTGATTTTTATTATTATTATTATCTGAAATAAGGTTGTTTCTACAGCTGATTTTGTGCTGTAATCTCATCAGGTGCACTATTAACTTATATAACGAACCTGAAAAACTCTTTTCCTTATGTTAAAAGTGATACTCCACTATCTTAACAAAAAAATTGGTTATCTTATAATATTTCAGCAAATTATTAACATCCGGGCGGTATTAAAAATAATTATTTAAGGTGCACTAGTACAGAAGTTCTCTCTAATGAGCTTTAGAAACTCTTTTCTCAGATGTATATATCACATTGAATTTGGGACTTATCTTTTCTTGCCAATTTTATGATTTAATGTCCTTCGATTATACTTTTGAGATAGAATTCTTGAAATTACATTAGTTTTAACATGATTTAGGTAGGTCTTATAGGTATTGCTGAACAAACCATAAAACAAATAAACACATGTCACACACATGACCTTTTCCAGCAAAAGGCAACAAGTACTAGTTGTGTGACTATAAATTTGGATATTTGGATCCAATATGGTAGGATTTATATTTGGACTTGTCTGTGACACTGCCAAAGTGCAAATTGGACACGCATTCTGACTTGTATCAATGTTATCAACCAACAACTTGTATGGACAATAGTAAATCAGACTGAATTACTGGAAAATAAAAGAGCTAACCATTTTTCTCTTTTAAATATGTAGCGCCATTGCTGCAAGTTCTTCTGTCTTCTCTGTCAACATCTGCAGATGACAGGATGCATTAAATTACAACAGTATAGAAAATTGAACCCCCTAAATGTTGCAATTCACTTCCAGAGCCCAAAAAGCTTTCATGTCAGAAAAAAACAGTGTAGTTCAGGTCCTCCAGGAGCTCCAAACTTAGATATGCATTCAGAAAAATATGGTTTGCATTGATAGTATTGTATTTTCGCCTTGTACTAAATTTTAGCTTTACATGATAGTATATATGTGGATGTTATCCTTAGCATCATCACAGTGATAGTGAGGCTACACAATCCTGGAGTTGGGTCATCACAAGTACGAAGTTGTAATATTTTTTACTTTCACCGGTAACACGCAACTAAAAAGGTTGTAAGAACTAAAAGTATACAAATTAATAGACTTGTAAACCCTAAAAGAATCTCTAATTTAACAAGGTAAGGTTATATATTTATGGTCCGATGTGGATCCAGAATATTTATGACAAGTACATTTAGGGTTGCTAAACAGATGATAGGAGCATAAGAATCTGTATGGAATACTGAATTGCAATGACATAAAAGTTACAACACTCTAAAAAACATAAACACCCTTCTCAGTCCTATTAACGAGTTACTCCGCTCCTAGTCCCCAAATGACTAGATGCAAGTTTATCAATAACTAGGGGGAACAGTTTAATTTGGAAAACATGAGTAACTAAAACATCATATATATATATATATACATAACTGAGAATGAAATTTGATGCATTACCAGATGTATACTGAACTGTTCTGTGCAAAGAGTTGAGGTCATGACTGGTACCACAGAAGTTATTGGTTGGCAGACATTTATCTGCTTCAGCATCAGAAGGTATTTCTGCTGAAGTCCTAGCCATAGTTAGCTGTGCTGAACAACAAATACTGTTCTTTCCATCATCTGCAGATTCCAGCAAAATAGCATCACAAGGATTTGTCCAAGTTCCAGCAAAAGTTGACTCCGGTGAACACCACAAGTTTCTCTTTTCATCTTCCGCAAGTTTCTGCACAAAAGCTTCTGACTCTATCTGTTCTGCAATTATATTTGGAAAATTTGAGCAACAAGATGTAATTATGTACAGTAATAAAAAATGTGTGTTTGTATGTCAGACAGAGGTGGGTGGGCGAGATATCTGACAAAATTATAGGAAAGAAATTTATTCTATTCCCATATGCATACTGTATGATTCTGTCCAAAGATTAAAGGTCATGCAAGTGCAAACCTGCAGTATCTGTGCTACAGAAGTCATCATTAGACAAACTTTTATCTGCTTCGATATCAAAAGGTATATCTGCTTGATTCCCCACAATATCTAATTGGGATAAACAACAAACATCGTTCTTTTCATCTTCTGCAGGCTCCTGCACAATAGCTTCTGGCTCTAGCTCTTCTGCGATTACATTAGGAACCTCCAGCAATAACCTTTCCTGTTCAGCTGGTTTCTTTAGCAACTCTTTCCTTTCCAGGTACTCATATAGTGTAAGCCAGGGTAAAGTTAAGGATTGAGTGATGCTCAATGTCAGATTTACTATGTTTTTTCACGTATAGGTACCACAAAAGACATGCCAGAAAAAGCAAGGAAGAGAAAGAGAAGTAAATCAATGTTAGCAAACCCAACTAATTCTCGAATCAATGCAAAAAGTAACGCCTGTATCCACATATTATAACTAATTATTATACTAGAATCTTCTAGTAAATTATGCTGAGCAAATCTGGACTGTTCACATAACAAGAACAAGCCCCTGTCGTGAACTTCGTAATAGGGCCTGAATAACAAATTATCACAGGAACAGTGATTCTTTGTCCATTGTATCGGGTGACTTTAATACTGAGATCATGATAGATAATGTATAAGCAACCATCCAATTTTTTCAAATAACATGCATTTACATTTTTTTCAAAGGATATTCTCTTCTCCACCCCTTTTCATTGGCACGATCTATGAGGTTTTGTAACAAAGAGAGTTCTTTAGCAATCCCCTGCAATTTTAAACTTGACTTTCAATGACTTCACTGACCAACAATGACAGGTCAACAACACAACACAATATCATTGTTGCAGAAACAATGCATTACAGACATACACAATTTACAGATTATGATCAGGCAAAAGTATCTCTATTTATACATGTAAATCTTCTTTTCTTAGAGCATTGTTTTTTAATATTGGAAAAGAATACTCAAATGGCGTTTATTCCATCATAACCTATTGAGACCTATATCGTGTGAGTCTGTAACTAGGTTAGACAAGAGAAAAAATTTTAAACAGAAGGCTAGTGATGCTCTTGGACGGGATATGTAAGTAATAATGTTCTGTGATACCAAGGTGTGCATAGATGCACATAAGCTCAGTTAATCCTAGAAAACCTAAACCGCACTTTTCAACTTCAAACAAAACAATTGTTAACACAACATAGAATTTAATATTGTGTAATTTAAAATTGCTTAATACAATATGTAGTGCACAGGATTCAGTGACAGCCTCATCAGCCAAAACAAATATGACCAGAACAAACCCATCCCAAGTGCACCACTGATAACCATTGTTCCATGTGTGTGTGTGTGCGCACATTTAATTGCATTCTATGCACATGTAATTTATGAATTATTCAGTACTATGAGGGGTTTCCCTTTAGCATTGCCTGGTGCAAGTTAACACTATCCCATTAATTCAATAAAATAGACATGAATGTCCAATTACTATATCTCTGAATACAGATTAAACATGAATGCAAACCTTTTTCTTTGCTAAGTATTGATTAACTTTTTATAACAAGAAAAAATAAAGACAGTGATGTATATCGCACAATCAAAAACAACAGTCGGTTTGAGAGTTCAGGATATCTTAGTATAAAACGATCTACCAACAAACTTAATTATTCAAGAGCTTAATGCTCCTAAGTACGTACTAACCTAAGTTAGGTGAGATGCAAAGAAGGTCTCGTATGAATACATAGGAGGGGTATTTTTGTAACTGCAGTAGTTGACCGATTAATTACAATTGTGCCATTAAAATGTACTACGTACTCACCTAAGTCCCCTAAGTACGTACTTAGGGGCATATTTCTCATTATTCAATTCATTATGCGCTACCAAATTGAAGGGAAAAACAAGACCCATATGTATCTCAACTTAAGAAATTAACGAAAAGAATAATTGATAACCGTAAAGAAGTACATTCTTTTATCAGGGAAGAATAGACAAGCACAAATGGAGGAAAAAGAAAAAAGAAACCTCATACCGATGAGGCGATGACTAACAATAAAGACCTGACTTGAAATACATCGATGTTGATCTTGTGATATCAACATATCGCAAAAACTATATTCAGAACCTAAACAACCTACTGACAATGGGAAACGTGGTCTCTGACCAACCCAAGCCCAAACTATTTCAATGATAAAAAAAATTGGATAAGACAAGTTTCTTTATTTGCAAAGCTTAAGCTTAAACTCCTTACATGCAATTAATACATACCTGCTTGGTTATAACTTCATGTAGGGCATGGGCCTTCCGTTGAAGCTCCGTCTGTTAAATAAGTAATGAAGTAGACATTTAAATACGACTACAGTCTAGTTAATAAACCAGGAGGTAAATGGGCGAATCAGAATCTCTTTTAGTATCTTTGCCTCTGGATATATTCACTTTATGTTTCTTCTTGTACTATTCACACTATCATACATAGAAATCTTAATATTGAGTCATGCTAGATTGCAAATCATACACAATTGACAATCTTAGTACATACAAAATCTTAAAAAATATATGAATGCTAAATGCATGATGCAGCAGTATATACAATGAAAATGTATAACGATCATTTAGCCAAAAAACAAGTATAATGCTTTAATACTGAAATATATAACCAAACATAAATGGAAGTAAATATATGTGTAGTACATAACAAGTAGCTAAATGATATAGAGTAGCAAATATATACTAAGAAAATAGCACTTAAATACAGAACTTTAAGAAGTTCGAGAGTAAAGCTTGTAACAGGCCCATGACAGAAAAATAAATACTTTCAGGTCCATGAACTTGCACCATATGATCCGCTTCTCATAACAAATTTGAAGCATATTAAAAAACTTTAGAACTCATCCCTAAATTATTATAAGCTTGAGATTTGAAAATATTACACAACACTATATTCATAGTTATTAAATCGTCGATATCTCGTCGATATATCGACGAAATATCGTCATCTCGCTCTAGCAGCAATATCGAAATACATCGAAATATCGACGAAATATCGATATCTCGTCGATATATCGACGAAATATCTATATCTCGGTCCACGACCGAAATGGAGCGATATGACGAGTTAATAACTATGACTATATTCAAAGAAGTCGACTCAAGTTTTGGCTTTAGTCACATTTAGACTTTGTATCCAGTGAAAATTCTTCTTCCCCATTAAAGTATAGAGTAAGAGAACTTGGTTTAAATACGTAACAGAATAATCTTTTATGAGAAAAGAAGAAACATAACAAACTTACAACAGTCGGCCTATTGGAAGAACCAGATTTTATTCTTTGAATCAAATCCTCACATTCTTCCTGCAAAGAACAATGCAAGGTTCCAAGGAAAAAAATATATAAGTAATGAGGACTTGGAACTCTCTCTCCTATGATAAAGTCACACATAATAATTACAACTGTAAAGAGACATCCCCCTATGTATAATATGTATCCTTAAATTGTCGGGTAATTTTTTAGCATAGCAAGAGAAAACACACTGCAGCATTCATACCCCAAAGCCAACAGCCAACAGAGGCAGACTAAGATACATATCTCGTATATTTCATCAACTTTCAGTCATCACCCCCCCCCCCCCCCTCTCCCCCGTTCCTCTCTTATATACTTTTTTCCTAGTTCAGGTTATACTAGCATTGGTTATGATTAAACATTTCAACATAGTTCATATATATGTGAACATACCATGTTCATGGTCTTGTGTTTTAGCCTACTTTTCTCGGCTAGAGCCTAGATGTAAATTATCAAGAAACAACATAGCAGTAGTCAGTTGTGTATGTGTGCTCCAGGTGTAAATGGAAACTTCCGCAACTTAATAAACTATAATGATTTAGTACAAGGCACGCTTTTCATATAAAAGGTTATGACTTGTGATTTAGTGGGAGAAGGGAACAACAAGTATGCTTCATCAGTTGAGTTGTCACCTCGCGACATAGTTTCAATATAAGAGGTTCCGCTAATGAGGATAAAGCATAAAAAAACAATCCATCATTATCCTTTCACTCTGACAAGTACAAAACTGAACTATGTAAACTCTAGATAAAGAGCTAAGCAAATAAATCTTATAATCAGTTAATATTCAGGTAGCGTAAAACTTACATTAATATGAATATAATCGTCAACAATTAGCTAAAAAATTGGTTCCGCGTAGTAATGTCAGATATAATTAAAAGGAAAAGTGACCAGACCGTTCTAAAATTTTCATTTGATAGCATGGAAACAGGGATCTCTTTCATCAGATGCGGTACTTGAAGAAAGTATTTTGTACTAACATTACCACATTCAGGGTCCTTTCTTACACCTGGAGAAACATCAAAAGAAGATAAACATATCCAATCCATAATGAAAATATAGTTACAAGCAGTTAAATAGTAGAACGGGTTACATGAAAAGGGTGCATATAACTGAATATATCAAGGAAGAAAAGCTTTGCTTGAAGCTAATTATCTGGTTTCTCCAAGTCATTCTACATTTTATGGAAAAAATATGAGTGCAAAGTGTTGATATAGAAAGAAATTGTTACATGATTATATACTGATATTGAAGCAACAGAAACAGAAACAAGATACTCTTAAGACAGATTTCTGTATTAGTGAAATTTCAAAACTATAATACCACAGGTTAGGCAAGTCAGTATACATATATCCTAGTACATCTCACTCTCTTTGTTCACTCTTTGTTCACTCTTTGTTTGCCTCACCAAGTTTGAGATCTGGATTAGACGTGCAGCAACAGCTAACTTTCCTGTCCCTCAGAATATAGTCACGTTACCTTCTGTGGAACTTGATTCCTTGATTCCTAGAAAGTACATCATATCATCACCCGAATTCTTAAATCTCAAGTTCTCTTCTTTGTCATCTTAAGGCTTTGCCCTCCCTCATTGTAATTTGTCATAAAAGTCACTAGCATACACCAATAAAGTTGAGACTACATACCTCACATATTAGCACTATATAAAGTCCAGCTACAAGCATTCATATGCAAATTGTCCAAGCCAAACCATTGATGACTACCTAAACATCGAGACCTTATAGAGCTTATATGTCTGCAAACATTTTCCATCACATTTGAGGTAGATCTCTTCCAAATTACCATGTCGAAAAAAGAATCACAACAAACTGCTCCAAGCAGTAAAATTTACAAATCAATGACAACAAAACCATTACCATGTCCATATTCGTGAAGCAAATCAACACTACCTTTTTGCGTATATCTCTTCTCACAAGTATGGGCTTGTAACTATCCAGAGAGGTATATTACTTTTACTCAATTGTAAGACCTACTTGCATGATTGCATCCTGCAAATTTCTCACAATCATATCTTCTCCAATCACTGTATATCGTCTCCAATAGCAGTTTCTTCACTCCACCTTAAAACATCTCTAAATAATGCATACACGTAAGATTTGCATCTCCCTACTATTATGCTCCCTTATTGATGGTGAGAGTTTCTATTAATATTTCATGACGTACAACGGGCGATTGAGGATCCTCTTTGTTATTTCTAACGACAGTATGACCCTAGATCTTTTACAGGTTTATGCATCTACCTCATTTCAAGCTTAGGTGCTCAAACTTGAGCTTGTTTAACATTATGATCAGTCTCTTTCTTTTAAATTAACCTGTTGGATCCTAGTAGGTTAAGATGTTTACTGCTCTGTCAGGGAATGTTCTCGATGTTGAAGGATTTGACTTGGACTCAGATGCTTCAACAGAGATAGAGAGGTTAGTTTTTTTATCTAGAAGGTACCAACTAAATTAGCAGACTTTATGTTAAAACAATAAAAGCATTAATCATATCTTTAATGAATCAAAAGGACTCCACTCAAAGACAATGCTAATACAAAATGTGACTTCGTTCCTAAAAAATTATGTTAATAAACATAAAAGATAGTTGGTAGATGGTAACAACAATTACCTTCCTGCTTAATGGATAAGCCCTGGCATATACAATTAATAGCCAACTTGACATGGACCAAAACAAAAGCAATGCATTCAAAATCCTTATATAAATAGTTCTGCTGATCGGGATCAACTGGGACTCCTTTAGAGTTCAGAACTCCGTACCATTAAAAGGCAGTCGTCAATTGATTATGTGACAGATTCCTCAACAGGTTTTAAAATATGTTTGTGGAAAGAAAGGCTCAATGTGTTAGCAGACAGTCTTTTATTTTTTTCCCAACTCAAACTGTTATATAATACAAGTAAATACACGGAAATGTTTCTGCAAATTTAGAGGGAGTCAAGAATGAGCAGTATGACCGAGTCTATAACAAATGAATTCCTAGTATGCACATTCAAAATGTTTAATTCAATTGAAAGAGCAAGCTTAGGCAAGAATGCAAGGGAACAGGCAGGCACGATGAGGTTGTGTCGACATGGGATAAACATGTACATAGTAATATAATGATTTACCAAGACACCAAGCAGCAAGCTAAATCCTCCGAAAAGATATATATCAGTAGAATTTCTCACCTGTTTCCTAACTATTATCGCATTATTATAGAAAAGTAAATTATGTTCCATATTACATACCCAAAAGTGGGGGGACAAACATTTAACTTCCATCATTCATCATTTAGGACTTCATAATGATAACATTATCAGAGTCCTATTAAATTTTAAGAGTTCCTTTGCATGACTTGGTTTGGTGTTGTTTGCCAGTTGTGCCTTATAAATCAAGCGAATGTGTTGAAAGATAATACTATAGTGAATCTACACAAGCAGTACTTGGTAACAGTACATATAGCATCAGCACCAGAAAACACCTAAATCCATATAATAAGCAGTACCTGTTACTTGAAGAAGCTGGTGGGAGTTTTTCTGGGAGAAGTCACGTGGGTCAGATTTAATCCTCACATAGCTTCCCACTACTTTACTCTCAAATGTTACAGGATCCTTCAGAAGCTCTTGAATTAAACTTCTCGTTAGATAAACAAGCTTGATGTTTTCGGGAATTATAGACGCAAAGCAGCTTTTTGGAGTCTCGGGAACCTTTTTTGAGCTGGGGGCAACTTTATTCCCCAGAACTGAAGCTTTCCGCTTCCGAGACGCTGTCCTCTCATTTTCCGCCTCAGAATTGGTAGAATCTTCATCCTCTGATGACTCATCTCGGTTTTCAGCAAGGTGTGGAAACAGCAATTCATGAATTTTTATGCGAAGCACAAACTTCTTTCCAAACAGATAATGAAGCCATCTATCACACTCGACTCTCTTTTTCTTTGCTGGCTTAATAAGGTTATTTTTGCTGACATATTCATTAACAATGGTTGTCAAATCCTGTTGAGAAATCTTTTTTCCAGTATCCTTGCCAATTTCTTTTAGAAATTCAATAAGAGGCTTCGATCCCCACCCATCATATTCCATCTTCTTCGTTTTGGCCATTCTCTTTGACTTTGGAGGAACATACAGCTCATCATCGGAGTCCTCCTTCCAGAAATCTTCCTTTGCCATGTATTTCACTAAGTCAGAAACTAGAAATTAACTATGGTTTAAAGTTGCTTTGCTATCAGTCCACACTTGGGCATTTCAAGTAACATGTGCATCAATAGTAACATGGGCATTTCACTATAGTAGAATATCGAGTGTCTTTTAGAAATCAGCCTCTCCCTTGAAGACTAGTGATTAAATAGAGCATGCTAAAAGCTTTTTCTAAAGTAATCTCGAGGCTTTCGAACGCTTAAGCAATTTAGAGAGTGCACCTTTTACCTGAAAACAAAATATCTAGATTAGAATGACCAGATTGATAGAGTTATATTATTAGCTTAATTTACACACTATAAAGGTGCAGATATAGCACAAATACAACCCTAACAATGAAGAACGGGCAAAAGGGTATGGAGATAAAGGTGTAACCACAGTACAATTATGCATAGTTTATTCAAATTAGAATAGAAGCTCTTAAGCAATCAGGCCTGAGGTTTTGAGCATATAATAGAAGAACTAATTTTAACGAGACACTTATCCATCTACTAATTAATTCAGAATAAAAAAACAACTTATGGGAGTATGGCTAAGAATTATTAGATCCTAATACAAGAAGCAATCATAAACTTACCTGATACAAGAGGGGAAAATATCACTCTATCACTTCGCATAAATAAATTTCAATTTAGTGCAACAAATATAATAAGAAATAACGGAACACAGTATCACAAACATATCAGTCCACACACACATCGTGCTAAAATTATATCGACAATCCCACAAATGGCTATAACAAGTAACTCATAAGACGTACCTGAATTTGATCTATAGAAATTAGGGTTGATGGGGATCTGCGACCAAGCCACAAGCTAAGTTCTACAATGGGATGGGGCAATTTAGGTATCTAAATCTAGGCTACGCTAAATAGAGCGGCCCTGCCCTATTGACATGGGAAATTGGGCTGGCATGAGTAACTAACTTGGGCCCTGGGGAGATTGACATCATCCCGCAAGAAAAACCTACCTCTCGACATTTATTTGCATACAATAAGCCCATAGTATTGGTGGCCCAGAAACGAATATGTATAGCCTATGCACCGTACAGAAAACAAAATCACTGAGATTTTAATTTTGCAGGAACCACCAAAAAAGAAAGGTATTCTGTTACATAAAAGAGATGTACATGCATAAAATAAGATATATCTGGGATGATTTGATAGTAACTGAGATCAGCTTTAGATGAATAAAATACTATATATAACTTCGTATCCCATTTGAGTAAAATAGAAGGCTAAACACCACTAAGCAGCCAGTCAAACATGCTCTAAAGATTGTTAAAATACCATAGTTCCTTATATATATACTAAGACACAAAACTAATTTATCATATTCCTTCCAAAACAAAAATCTCCAATTTGCCTCCCTGTGCAACACTGAAGAACATTAATTTTTTATCGTTCAACTGCTCAGCACACACGCCTCTATAAAAGCTAAAGACAACAATAAACATAGAATATACTCCATTAATTCCATCTAACCTAAATTTAAGCTTAAAAGGTTCACCGATCAACATTTTCCATTTCCAATGATTTCAAAAAGCACTAGCTAAAAGCAAGTCCAGCAGCTTACCTATATGAGCTCCAAAGTTAAAATTAAGAAAATAGTGCTCCAACAGGTCCTAGTGGTTCCCCACAACACTTGAACAATAATCTCATTCTCATCTTTAAGGAACCCTATCCATTCCTTATTTCATTTTTTATCAATAATAAATTCAGTTCCCTCCTTTCCCATTCTCATTCCCCATTGAAATTCAAATTTATTATTAAAATAATAACGAGGAATGAGTATAGGGGTTGTCGGAGTTGATATACAAAACAATGTCCCTAAATCACTTAGTCCTTATTTTATTTCATTTACAGGGAACAAACTAAGACACTGGAGAACTTGCTCTAAAACACAAATTGCCATCGTGCTTCAAAAGAAACCCTCTCAAACAAATAATTTTCCCAGTTGAAAGCCAAATACAACAAAAATGATCACAAATAAATACTGAGAAGTACATCAAATTAGATACATGAACAAGGAAACAAACTGTGATAAAAGTCGATAAATCAAAATATCATATAAAAATGTCAATGACTATGATTCCGATATAAACACACGAAAAGAGAGAAGAAAAAAAACCATGTCACTGTAGCTTAAATGCTGATTGAAATCAATGAGTATGCATATATAACACGTGTGTGTGTACAAACATGAATAAAATAATACGAAACTCAACCCAACTTAAGCAATGGAGCAAACTGTAAGCTCACCACAATTCTCAAACGCTGGAAAGATTACTATAATACACGAAGTTCATATATAAATACCAAAAACCTACAACTAATTTACCACAATTCTTCCAAAAAGTGTTCCCTGAACAGAATTTATCACTTAATTTCTAGCATTATAGCATATTGGATACCCTAGGTCGAGGGTTCAAACCTCACTGGAAACCTCAAAAACTAGCTAAAACGAATATAAATCAGAAGTCAAACAAAATTCCTCCAAAGAACCACAACTCAAATTACTCACTAACACAAAACACGAAACCATAATTTCTTCTCCAACAAAGAAATTTAGCTTAAAAGGCTCACTAAATCACCATTTCCCATTTCCGAAATTTTCGAGAAACCACCAGCTAATAAAAACAACAAGTCTCTGCACAAATTGACAAAATGCATAAACATAAAAAGTCACATAAACAAACAATTTACCTAATTAAAAGCCAAAAAAAACATCAAAAACACATTAAATTAACAACATGCACAAGCAAACAAATACATATACAAAATCAAAATAAAAAAAAATAACCTAAAATTCACAATAACAACGATTCAGTAAACAAACACAAACACACACACACACATATTATACATATGTAGCTTAAATGCGTGAAAATGATGTAACTAAAACACAAACAAAACAAATAAGTGTATGTATGTGTATATATATACACGAAATAATTGGAGAGTAGAGTGAGTGAGTGTTTTACCGGAAAATTAGCCGGAGAGTGGAGGTATCGCCGGCGAGAACTGAAGAGTCACCGCCTTGTGATACAAACATGTAATGATGTAAGTATAAAATATTAATTGTTTGTTCTAATATTTGGGGGGATATAAATATATGTTGTAGTGTACGATCATCACTGCACAATTCATGTTTTTTTTTTTTTGTAAATTAGTGTGTTGTAGTACTGTGTATTTTGTTTTGTTAAATTTTTGATGATTTTATCTAGTATGGAAAATAGAAAAATAATTAAGAGAGTGATATTATTTCCCAATGGGACACTAGGTTAAGAAAATTAAATTGTAACCGATGTGAACATGTTTATGACTCAAAATTATTTAATGAAGATGCTTAATAAAGAGAAGAATCAAACTTATTTGATCACAAGTGACATGGTTGTAAAAATCGAAAAAAAAAAAAAAAGTGACATGGTTGTAAAAATCGATAATCGGTGAGGTACCGATTTAAGATTAATCGGGTAATTGGGGATTAATCGGAAGGATTAATCGGAGTAGTAATCGGATATTATAATAATAGTTAATATATTAGTCTAATTTACAATTAAACATATTATTTTAAATAAATTCACAGGATTAATCGGATTTCAAAAATCGAATCGGTTGGTTACCTTACAGAAGATTAATCGGGGATTAATCGGCTAAATCGGGGATTTTTAGAACCATGACAAGTGATTATATCATAAATTAACTTAAATTCAACAAGCACAATTTGCTTTCGAAATAAGGTAAATGAGTTCTTGTTTGTTAATTATTAAATTCACAAAAATGAAATCAATATTTAATTAAATAAATATGAAATGAAATCAATATTTAATTAAATAAATATGAAACAACATGTGTCTACTGTATTCCTTAAAAAAAAAATATGTGTGTCTAGTGTACATGATGCAGCCTAATTTACATTTGTATTATATCCGTATTAAAGGCTAAATTAGATATTTTAGATAAATTAAACCAAACCAAACGTATCTAATATATTTTGTTGGAAAAGTATGATGTACACACATCATGTCCATACTCAAAAAATAGGAAGATTATTTTCGTGAAAATCCCCAACTTGGTACATACTACATGATAAAAATAGCGAATGATAAATATTTTCACACATTTTCATATAGATATCTATACTATTATATAAGAGCCGAAACATTAAAAGTTTAGTTAGTCGGTTGGTCGGTTGGTACGGTACCGGTTGATTTTACTTTTTTACCCTTACTCAATTACATATCTACTAACTAATCAATTACCTTTTTCAGGTTAAACATATTATCTTTTCTATTTTTCCAAGAACTAAATAATTTCCTTTTTCAGGTAAGATACAATATCTTTTATATTTTATCTAACTAAAATTTCTCCTTTATGAATCAATTTCTTTTTTCATGTTAAACATATTACCTTTTATATTTTTCAATTACATATGTACTAACTAATCAATTTCCTTTTTCAGGTTAAACGCATTATCTTTTATATTTTTTAAGAACTAAATAATTTCTTTTTTATGTAAAATACAATATCTTTTATATTTTATCTAACTAAAACTTCTCCTTTATGAATCAATTTCCTTTTTCAGGTTAAACATATTACCTTTTCTATTTTTTAATAATTAAATAATTTTCTTTTTCAAGTAAATTAGAATATCTTTTACATTTTATCTAACTAAAATTTCTCCTTTTTAAAAACACTACAAACAATTTTATTTAATAAAATAACATAATTATATTATAATTACTATTAACTAATCAATTACCTTTTTCAGTCAAAAGACATTACCTTTCCTCTTTTCTCTAACTAAAATATTTCTTTTTCCAATTATATCATGGATGATTACCTTTTTCAGCCAAAACATGTTACCTAAACCTCCTTTTTCTAATCATATCACGGGCATTCTATTTAATAAAATGAAGTAATAATTTTATAATTACTAATAATTAATCGATTACCCTTTTCAACTAAAACCTATCATTTTTTCTATATCACGGATAACATTTATATAATTATTATCAAATTAATTTAAACTGATGATTTTTTTTATAATATTAAAAAAAACCGTGCATCGCACGGGTTTTAGGCTAGTATATAAATAAATTTTACTCGTACACAAATCAAAATACATACACAAATCTAAGAGCATTTCCTATGGGGAGTATCCCTTACCTAAAATCATAAATATAATACCATAAATAAAAGTTATAGATATTATGTAAAAAATAATTCACTCCAATGAGACATTACTGTTAGCAAAAAATTTAGATAATCTGTTATCGTTGGCTATATTTGGCCAACCTCTAGAGAGCTGTAAGGAAGATTTTATAAGATCTATTAACTTATATAAATAAATTCTATTTATAACAAGCTGAAATCTATACTATTATATAAAAGTCGAAACATTAAAAGGTTGGTTAGTCGGTTGGTCGGTCGGTACGGTACCGGTTGATTTTACTTTTTTACCCTTACTCAATTACATATCTACTAACTAATCAATTACCTTTTTCAGGTTAAACATATTATCTTTTCTATTTTTCCAAGAACTAAATAATTTCCTTTTTCAGGTAAGATACAATATCTTTTATATTTTATCTAACTAAAATTTCTCCTTTATGAATCAATTTCTTTTTTCATGTTAAACATATTACCTTTTATATTTTTCAATTACATATGTACTAACTAATCAATTTCCTTTTTCAGGTTAAACGTATTATCTTTTCTATTTTTTTAAGAACTAAATAATTTCTTTTTTTATGTAAAATACAATATCTTTTATATTTTATCTAACTAAAATTTCTCCTTTATGAATCAATTTCCTTTTTCAGGTTAAACATATTACCTTTTCTATTTTTTAATAATTAAATAATTTTCTTTTTCAAGTAAATTAGAATATCTTTTACATTTTATCTAACTAAAATTTCTCCTTTTTAAAAACACTACGAACAATTTTATTCAATAAAATAACATAATTATATTATAATTACTATTAACTAATCAATTACCTTTTTCAGTCAAAAGACATTACCTTTTCTCTTTTCTCTAACTAAAATATTTCTTTTTCCAATTATATCATGGACGATTACCTTTTTCAGCCAAAACATGTTACCTAAACCTCCTTTTTCCAATTATATCACAAGCGTTTCTATTTAATAAAAATAAATAATAATATTATAATACTAATAATTAACCGATTACATTTTCAACTAAAATTTATCATCTTTTTTATTTTTTCTAATTAAATTCCCTATTTTGTAGAAATATAACGGGCAACATTAATTTCTCATTTTCCAAAAACTATGAGCAATTTTATTTAGTAAAATAACAGAATTAAATTATAATTATTAAAAACTAATTAATTACCTTTTTTAGCTAGAACATATCACCTTTTTATTTTCTCTAACTAAATCCTCTCTTTTTCTAATCATATCACGGGCATTCTATTTAATAAAATGAAGTAATAATTTTATAATTACTAATAATTAATCGATTACCCTTTTCAACTAAAACCTATCATTTTTTCTATATCACGGATAACATTTATATAATTATTATCAAATTAATTTAAACTGATGATTTTTTTTATAATATTAAAAAAAAACCGTGCATCGCACGGGTTTTAGGCTAGTATATAAATAAATTTTACTCGTACACAAATCAAAATACATACACAAATCTAATAAGAGCATTTCCAATGGGGAGTATCCCTTACCTAAAATCATAAATATAATACCATAAATAAAAGTTATAGATATTATGTAAAAAATAATTCACTCCAATGAGACACTACTGTTAGCAAAAAATTTAGATAATCTGTTATCGTTGGCTATATTTGGCCAACCTCTAGAGAGCTGTAAGGAAGATTTTATAAGATCTATTAACTTATATAAATAAATTCTATTTATAACAAGCTGAAATCTATACTATTATATAAAAGCCGAAACATTAAAAGTTTGGTTAGTCGGTTGGTCAGTCGGTACGGTACCGGTTGATTTTACTTTTTTACCCTTACTCAATTACATATCTACTAACTAATCAATTACCTTTTTCAGGTTAAACATATTATCTTTTCTATTTTTCCAAGAACTAAATAATTTCCTTTTTCAGGTAAGATACAATATCTTTTATATTTTATCTAACTAAAATTTCTCCTTTATGAATCAATTTCTTTTTTCATGTTAAACATATTACCTTTTATATTTTTCAATTACATATGTACTAACTAATCAATTTCCTTTTTCAGGTTAAACGTATTATCTTTTCTATTTTTTTAAGAACTAAATAATTTCTTTTTTTATGTAAAATACAATATCTTTTATATTTTATCTAACTAAAATTTCTCCTTTATGAATCAATTTCCTTTTTCAGGTTAAACATATTACCTTTTCTATTTTTTAATAATTAAATAATTTTCTTTTTCAAGTAAATTAGAATATTGTTGTGGAATAAAAACTAGATTATTAGAATGCGGCTAGGGTTTGATGTATTTAATGTTAGGGTGCGTGAGCTGCGTGCTTTAATGGCTGCTTCTGCGTTCGAGACTTAAACGGTCCTCACAGAATGCCTACGTATCTCCGTATTAAGAGAATCAAGCCAATAAAACGTAGTTCTGATTTGAGGGGTCTGACCCTTTATATAGGCTGAGAAGCCTCAGAATTAGGGTAGGGTTAAGTGACTTGGTGGACAAGTCAATCTTGAGGAAAGTTCTAGACCCCTTCCTTGTAGGAGTCTGTTTCCTTGTATGAGTGTATGCCTTGGAGGCTACTCTTTGTAGGGATAATGTTCTTATCTGACACTTATTGCTGAGCTGTTTATTACCCCCAATATTAATTACGAAATTAATATTGTAAATAGGGTTTGGGCCTACTTGGTGGGCCCCACGTTTGGACCATTCCGGGTCTAATTAATGCCACATTAAATGTGTCTTTAGGGCTTACTTTTAGCCCATATCATTTGCCCCCCAACTTCTAGGAAAACTGATCAGGTTTTCCTTGAAGTTATAACGGCCTTATATGAGACTTGGGTCAGGGTTTATTGCTCTTACATGAGTATTTTCAACTTATCATCTTAACGTAAAGCGTGGAGCGACCGACGCAATTTACGACGACGTTGAACGACACTAAGCGGTGTTAAATGGCACTAGACAGCGCTAATCAGCCTTAAACAATGTTTAAACAGTGTTAAACAATGTCGAATGGCATAAAACGGAAGTAACGGCACTAATCGGCGCTAAACGGTGCTATACCGGCACTAAACGGTGCTTAAATGTAAAATTTTTCCATGTTTCTGGAATTTTTTAAGCTTTCCTCTCTCTTTTCTTTTTTTTTTTTTTTTTAAGCTCAATTTCGAGCTCAATTTTCGAGCTCAAACTGTCCCAGGTCGCAGCCATTTTACCTGTTTCCCAAGTCATTTTCGACCTGGACATTTCGAGCTCAACTAGTACATTTTCGAGCTCAAACAGCCCCAGGTCGTAGCCTTTTTCCCTATTTCTTAAGTCATTTTCGACCTAGACATTTCGAGCTCAACTAGTTCAATTTCGAGCTCAAAAACGAGCTCAAATAGGGGCCAAGTCGTAGCTTTTTTCTAGGAAATCCAGTGTTTCTTCGACCTGAAATTGACGACCTCGATATCGTTTAACCTCGACCTCAGTATAGCATAAAAACGACCTCAAAATAAATCCCAGGTCGTGGGGATTTTTTACATTTCCTAGTTCAAATTCGACCTGAGATTTGCGATCTCAAGCTATATTACCACGATCTCAATTGGAGTGGTAGGTCGTGGCTTCATTTTTATAAGTCAAAAACGACCTCAAGTGTGCGACCTCATATCTGTTTTGTTCCGACCTCAATTTTCAAGGTTAGTTACGACCTCAGAATTAAATTTTTCCAGGTCTTCTAGCCGAGCTCGTAATTATTCAAGAAAATGAGATCGAATCTCACGACCTCGTGCCTTGTTTTGGCAACTCCAAATCTCATTATGGATTTTAACGGGCCCTGTCTTTTTTAATTTTCATGGGCTGGACCTAGGTTTTCAAATCGTTTGGGCCTACAAAACTTTTTAAATTTTGGTTGGGCCTTTACTATGGGTCAACATGACCTTAAATCAAAACCTTAATTAGGTTTATCAATATTGATTGGGCCGTGACAGGCCTTAATTCTTTTTCAATTACTGTAGCTGGACTTGGGCCTTAACAAGCTTGGTGTTGTTGGGCCTTAACAGGCTCTTTTTAGGAAGATTTTTCAATTTAAAAATTCTGCTGAATCTACACCGGGTTGGGTTTACATTAGTCACCGCACTTCCACTCCTCCAATTTTTCACCCCCAATCTATTCCTGACTCCAACCCAAAGTGGAAGAAGGAGTTCATGTATTTGACATGGGAAGGTGGAGATTGGGGCAATGTTTTTCGTAGTACCTTCGGTAAGGTTGTAGATGGCAGTGCCAGTGATATTGAGCTAAACGAGGAAGAGACCCATGCCTACCAGGAGCTCACCAAAGATAATCATTCTACTACGGCTTGGGATCTCCTGAATGAGTTCCAGCTTAAAACTTTGGGACTTTCCCGAGTGACCAATAAGGGTAATTTCCTTTCTTTTTGCATTCTTTTATCTGAATATGATTGTCTCATACCCATTATTTGTCTTTTGTTTTGTAATCGCAGCTGCAGCTTTTATCAACAAGACTAATGAGCCTGAAGATGGAGACACTGCTAGGTTGAAAAGGGCTCGTTCAGGGAAAGATCCTCGAGCCCCAACAGCCACAGATGCCTACCTGAGGCCCCACGTAGCTGATGTTGAAGAAGTAGATGGCTCTTCCAAGAGCGCTTGGCGTCCCAACTGGGGAATTAGGAAGAAGGACTCCATTGTTGGAGACTGCAGGCATGCTATGGATTGGTCCTATCATTCCATAACCCCTGGTGACTTCAAGGATTATGTATCCGGCTCCACTCTTGAAGGAGCTGAGAGTGCTGGAGCTCAGGCCTTTGCTGCTGTAAGCTCCTTACTATCCATTCTCTTATATACTTGTTTTGTTATTTGAATCGTGGTTTTAACTTTGTCTTTTGTAGGCTAATGCCAACTTCCAGGGGGCCATATTCCAGGCTAAGACTTGGCGTTCCAACTATGAGACTTACAAAGCAAAGTATGATGACTCTCAGGATGAACTGGGCTCTGTCAAAGCTACCTTAGCGAGGAGGGAGAAAGAGCTTCTAGAGTCTCAGGCTGAAAATGTCACTCTCAGGAAGGGCAAGGACGACCTGATTGATGACTACCTTTCCTCCCAGGAGTATGTGGGCTTCATGGAGAAGCATGACGACTCTCTGTTCCCTTACCAGTTTACTCAGGGATGGGACGGAGCTCTTGCTGAGGTTACTAGGAGATTTCCTGGTACCCTTAGTGTTTCAGACTTCCCTAGCCCTCATGCTCCTATGGCTTTGGCAGTGCAGGACACCCAGGAGGAGGACCAGGAGGATGATGAGAGGATCCTGGAGCCAGATTCTTCTGCTCATCTTGGCGCAGATGAAGAGGATGAGCATACTGGAGATGCTTAGTAGTTGATCTCTTTATCTATCTATTTATGTACTCTGCCTTCGGGCATGACTTTGTTCCTTGGTTAACTTATTTTGAACTAGGCGTTTATGTATTCTGCCTTCGGGCATAACTTTTTAATTCGTAATCCATTGTCCTTGATGCTTCTCAACTTATTCATATTCGCATGTGTAGTCTAGCATTTTGTGCATATGTATCAATAAGTAATGTTCATATCTTATGCGAAAATGTAGGATAATCTTATTAGTATGAAGAAATGGGCACAGCCCTTACATAGATACTCTATTTCCCATATCTCAAGTTTAAAAACTTGGAATGGTTTCATCGACCTTATTTCTACTTCTATTACATAGGCAAAAAGCTAGGTCCTTTTCAGGAGAGCTTAAACATAGTAAACCTTGAGGTTCAATGCATGCCAAGTCCGGGGCACCTCAACCCCATCCAAGGTTTCCAGTTTGTAAGATCCTCGTCCTAGCATCTTCTTGACTCGATACGGCCCTTCCTAGCTTTCCCTTCTGACCGACTCCAGAAGCCTCGATCTTCCTAAGAACCAAATCCCCTTGCTGAAAGAACCTCTCCTTAACCCTGTGGTTGTAGTAAAAGGATGCTTTCTTTTGATGCTCCGCATTTCTGGCATTTGCCTCGTCCATGACTTCATCAATCAAATCTAGGGCGAGCCTCATGCCTTCTTCATTAGTCTCTGGTTCAAATGCCTCAATTCTAGGTGATGCATGCATGACTTCTAGTGGTACAACTGCCTCGGCTCCATAAGCCAGTAGGAAAGGAGTTTCCCCAGTTGTTACTTTGCAAGTAGTACGATATGCCCAAAGTATAGGCAGTAATTCATCCACCCAAGTATTTCTCGATCGTTCGACCCTCTTCTTAAGTCCATCAAGAATAATCCGATTGGCTACCTCAGCCTGTCCATTAGCTTGCGGGTGAGCTACTGAAGTAAAACGAAGCTCGATAGCATTTTCCTCACAGTACTTCCTGAACTCTTCATTGTTGAATTGTGTCCCATTATCTGTCACAAGGATTCGGGGGATTCCATACCTGCAGATTATGTTCTCCCAAAAGAACTGGGAAACTTGCTTGGTGGTTATCTTTGCTAAAGGCTTAGCCTCAATCCACTTAGTGAAGTAATCAATGGCGACAATCAGAAATTTCCTTTGTGCTGAAGCCATGGGGAAAGGACCAAGAATGTCCATCCCCCACATCGCAAACGGAATGGGAGAGCTGATTGAGGTTAACCTCTCAGGCGGCTGCCTTACAACAGGGGCATGTTTTTGACATCTGTCACACCTCTTGACATAATCCTGTGCATCTGCTAACATCTCCGGCCAATAGAATCCCAGGCGGGTAATCTTGTGAGCTAGGGCTCTGCCCCCCAAGTGCTGCCCACAGATCCCTTCGTGAACTTCCTCCAATGCTTCTCTTGCCTCTTGGGGCCTTAGGCACTTCAAGTACGGGATGACAAACGATCTCTTGTATAAGATGCCTTCAATCAAGGCATATCTCAATGCTCTCACTGACAATTTTCGTGCCTCCAAGGCATTGTTAGGGAGCCATCCGGTTTCTAGATGAGCTTTAATAGGATCTATCCAACAGCTTCCAACATCGATAGGTGCTACCAATTTAGAGTTGATGGTCGGGGCCTTCAAGACCTGGAAGTAAACACTACCTGCATAATTCTCTATCTCAGAAGAAGCGAACTTAGAGAGGGCATCGGCCTTAACGTTCTCTTCCCTAGGAATGTGCTCCAGATAGCACTCCTCAAACTGAGTCATAATAGCTTTCACGACTCTGAGGTATTTTGCCATAGTTTCATCCTTGGCCTCAAACTCACCATTCACTTGCGAGACTACCAGTCTCGAATCTCTACACACTTTGAGGTTCTTGACCCTCATGACTCTGGCCAATCCCAATCCAGCTATTAATGCCTCATACTCAGCTTCATTGTTGGTTGTTGGAAAGTCCAACTTCAAAGCGTATTCAACTGTGAATCCATCGGGGCTTTGCAAAACCAAACCTGCACCACTAGATTTTGTTTTTGATGCTCCATCAAAATAGAGCACCCAATACTCTTTCTGATCAGGTACAAGTTCTTCATCCTTACTCTCAACCCCAGGGGTGGTTATTATCTCCTGCCCCCCGACTTCTTGGTTGCCAATGGTACATTCAACCACGAAGTCAGCTAATGCCTGAGCCTTGATGGCTGTCCGAGGCTTATATGCAATGTCAAATTCTCCGAGTTCGATTGCCCACTTAATTAGCCTTCCACTGACCTTAGGGCTATGCAGGATACTTCTCAACTGCTGGTCCGTCAGGACTTCAATCTTGTGCGACTGAAAGTAAGGTCGTAGTTTCCTTGAAGCTGTTACCAATGCTAAAGCAAACTTCTCAATGGTAGAATAGTTCAACTCAGCTCCGTGCAACACCTTACTCACGTAGTAGATGGGTTTCTGAACCTTATTCTCTTCCTTTATGAGGACGGCACTCTATGCTTGCTCAGATACCGCCATGTATAGATAAAGAGTCTCTCCGATGTTAGGCTTGGCCAACAGTGGGGCTTCGGCCATGTATTTCTTCAATTGTTCAAAGGCCTCTTGGCTTTCAGGTGTCCATTCAAAATTCTTTACCTTCTTTAACGTTTGAAAGAAAGGTAAACACTTATCACCCGACTTGGAGATAAACCTTCCTAAGGCTGCCACTCGGCCTGTCAACTTCTGCACATCTCTTACAGAACGTGGTGGCTCCATGTCTAAAATCGCCTTGATCTTGTCAGGATTGGCCTCAATGCCTCTCTTTGAAACCATCAGCCCTAAAAACTTTCAAGATCCGACGCCAAAGGCACACTTGGCGGGATTCAACATCATTTTATGGTGCCTCAGCACTTCAAATGCCTCTTCGAGGTGCTTAATGTGATCAGCCTTGAGTAGGCTCTTGACTAACATGTCATCAGCATACACCTCCATGGTTTTTCCAATCAGATGGGCAAATATCTTGTTCACCAAGCGTTGGTAAGTAGCTCCTGCATTCTTTAGACCAAACGCCATAACAAGATAACAGAAGACACCAAAGTCAGTTATGAAAGATACCTTAGGGATGTCATCTTTGTGCATCTTAATCTGATTATAGCCGCTGAATCCATCCATGAAGCTTAACATCTCATGTCCAGCTGTGGCATCTATCAACATATCTATCCTTGGAAGGGGAAAACAATCTTTTGGACATGCATCGTTCAGGTCAGTGAAGTCTATACACATCCTCCACTTCCCATTCGCTTTTTTGACCATCACAGGGTTTGCTAACCATTCGGGAAACTGAATCTCTTCAATAAAACCAGCTTCCAAGAGCTTATCCACTTCTTGCTTAATGGCCTCTTGCCTCTCCGGAGCAAAGTTTCTCTTCTTCTGCTTTATTGTCTTCCTCTTGGGATCAACATTCAACTTATGGGTTATAAGTTGGGGGTCAATCCCTGGCATATCAGCTGCTGTCCAAGCGAACACGTCGCTATTCTTTTGTAAGAATTCTATCAACTTGCCCTTCAAGGGTTCTTTCAGAGATGCTCCAACATAAGTAACTTTTTCAGGATCGTTCGGCTCTAGGGGTATGGGAATCAAATCCTCTGCTGGCTTCCCTCTATGCTCTTCATCATCACGGACATCCATGTCTTCAATTGGAAGGACCTGCCCCCCGACTCCATCGGCCCTCAGCGCGGCTACATAGCAACTTCTTGCCATCTTCTGATCACCCTTCTGTTCTCCGACACCATTCCGTGTCGGAAACTTAACCTTCATATGATATGAAGAGGCCACAGCCTTGAACGCATGAAGTCCAGTCCTTCCAAGGATTGCGTTGTATGTTGAGACTGCCTTAATCACCAAGAAGTTCAGCATCTGAGTCGCCTCCTTAGGCTCCTGCCCAATAGTCACGGGTAACTGAATAGTCCCTTCAACGTTGGACTCCACTCCATTAAATCCATATATAGGCATGTTTGCAGGGGTCAACTGAGAGTCGTTGTATCCCATCTTCACAAACGCATCATGAAACAAAATATCCACAGAAGCTCCATTGTCTATCAAGACTCGTTTTACTTCTGAATTTCCAATCACAGGAGTTATGACCAGCGGGTCATCATGGGGGAACTTCACCCCTTCCAAGTCTGAATCATCGAAACCAATTACCATCTCAGTTTTAGCACGCTTCGGGGCCTCTCCCACAATGTGCATTACTTCTCTTGCGTATGCCTTTCGAGAGTTTCGAGTTGTACCGGCCGCTGTCGGGCCTCCCCAGATCATGTTGATAACTGGCCCTCGGGGCTGCGTGTTACGGTCACGATCATTATCCCTTCTGTCATTGTTTCTCCTGTTGTAATCCCCTCTTTGGGTTCCATGATCTCCACCCTTTGTGAAATTATTCAGCTTTCCTTTACGGATCAAGAATTCAATCTCGTCCTTCAACTGTCTGCAATCATCCGTGTCATGTCCCACGTCTCGGTGGAACCTACAGTATTGATCCTTGTTTCTCTTTGCGGGGTCACCCCTGAGTGGCTTCGGCCATCGGAAGTCTTTATCCTTCTCGATCTCTAACAAGATTTGGCTCCTAGGAGCATTCAACCTTGCATAGTCAGAAAATCTTGGTCCCATACTCTTCTTTGATGTTGACTCAGAATCTTTGCTAGTACGGGGATATTTGTCCCTAGCATCATACTCTTGGTCTTGCTTTCGCTTCTTCGTTTCATTATTACCCTTGCCATTGTTTATCACGACATCCTTCATGGTGCTGTCCTCGGCCTTGATATACTTATCAGCCCTTAACTGGAGCTCAGCCATATTCTCGGGTGGGTGCTTTGCCAATGACCTTTTAAAGTAAAGATCAGTGGTGCCGTGCTCCAGGGCTACCATGGCCACCTTGTTCTCTAAATCAGTAATATTTAATGTCTCCTTGGTGAATCTCTTAAGATAATCTCTCAGATTCTCATTCTTCCCTTGTACCACATACATGAGGGATGCAGAACTTTTCTCATGAACTCTCCCGCTGATAAATTGACTAACAAAAGCAGCACTTAACTCCTTAAAGGAGCCAATTGAGTTTGCAGGAAGTCGGCTATACCATCTTTGAGCCATGCCCGACAAGGTTTGAGGGAACGCCCTACACTTCAAGGCGTCACTTGCAGGCTGTAGTAATAGTGCGTTCGAGAACGTCCTAACATGATTTGCGGGATCACCCGTTCCATCGTAAGCCTTAATTGTCGGCATCTTGAACTTCCTTGATATGTGGGCATTCATCACCTCCTCGGTGAATGGGGGCGTGGGATCATCCGGATCCCCAAGTGGCATCAGATCCTTGGGGTTGCTTTTAGGGGTTTCCACCCTTGTAGTCCTTCCAGTTGGGACGGTAGCCCTTCTTTGCCTTCTTGGAGGCCTTTCCAGATCTATGAAAGGAATCGGTCCTGACGTGGGAGGTGGCAAAGTCTGATTTGATCTGGCTTGCTCCCTGGCCATATCTTCCTTTAATCTTAAGATCTCGGCTTCATAAGCCTTAATCCTCTCAGCAGCTGTTGAAGGGAGTCCATCATGAGTAGTTCGAGTTCTCCCCATAGGTTCTTTACTTGCACGTCGCCTCCTTGGAGCTTCATCACGCTCGTAATCATCGTCAGAAGATGATTCATCCGTATAAGGACCAGAAAAATCGCGATAATCTCGATCTCGAATATACAGGGCATGACCACTTGGTCCAGCTCCGTAGTTAGGCATCCCGTACATTGGACTGGTACTTACGGGGAGATCCGTAGTGTGGATCTGAACCCCTCGTGTAGGGTTATTGGGGTCTACACTCAAGGAGGAAATCCCCACCTGGCGGGGGTTAGTCCCTGGAATTGTGTGGACGATCGGAGGTAGCGTACTCTCAATATGGGTAGTCGTCCCTAGGGGTTGAGAAACTTGATACGGAACAATAGTCCCGGATGTCAGAGGTACTTGCTCAGATGTCGGAAGTACTTGTTCAGTAAGGGGCGGAGCAGAGCTAAGAGGTAGAGCCTCGGTAGCGATTGGCTCGGTAATGCTTGGTGCAGTTCTTCGTGTTTGAACCATGGTTGATGTCTTCTTCCCACAGACGGCGCCAAATGTTGTGGAATAAAAACTAGATTATTAGAATGCGGCTAGGGTTTGATGTATTTAATGTTAGGGTGCGTGAGCTGCGTGCTTTAATGGCTGCTTCTGCGTTCGAGACTTAAACGGTCCTCACAGAATGCCTACGTATCTCCGTATTAAGAGAATCAAGCCAATAAAACGTAGTTCTGATTTGAGGGGTCTGACCCTTTATATAGGCTGAGAAGCCTCAGAATTAAGGTAGGGTTAAGTGACTTGGTGGACAAGTCAATTTTGAGGAAAGTTCTAGACCCCTTCCTTGTAGGAGTCTGTTTCCTTGTATGAGTGTATGCCTTGGAGGCTACTCTTTGTAGGGATAATGTTCTTATCTGACACTTATTGCTGAGCTGTTTATTACCCCCAATATTAATTACGAAATTAATATTGTAAATAGGGTTTGGGCCTACTTGGTGGGCCCCACGTTTGGACCATTCCGGGTCTAATTAATGCCACATTAAATGTGTCTTTAGGGCTTACTTTTAGCCCATATCAAATATCTTTTACATTTTATCTAACTAAAATTTCTCCTTTTTAAAAACACTCCGAACAATTTTATTTAATAAAATAACATAATTATATTATAATTACTATTAACTAATCAATTACCTTTTTCAGTCAAAAGACATTACCTTTTCTCTTTTCTCTAACTAAAATATTTCTTTTTCCAATTATATCATGGACGATTACCTTTTTCAGCCAAAACATGTTACCTAAACCTCCTTTTTCCAATTATATCACAAGCGTTTCTATTCAATAAAAATAAATAATAATATTATAATACTAATAATTAACCGATTACATTTTCAACTAAAATTTATCATCTTTTTTATTTTTTCTAATTAAATTCCCTATTTTGTAGAAATATAACGGGCAACATTAATTTCTAATTTTCTAAAAACTATGAGCAATTTTATTTAGTAAAATAACAGAATTAAATTATAATTATTAAAAACTAATTAATTACCTTTTTTAGCTAGAACATATCACCTTTTTATTTTCTCTAACTAAATCCTCTCTTTTTCTAATCATATCACGGGCATTCTATTTAATAAAATGAAGTAATAATTTTATAATTACTAATAATTAATCGATTACCCTTTTCAACTAAAACCTATCATTTTTTCTATATCACGGATAACATTTATATAATTATTATCAAATTAATTTAAACTGATGATTTTTTTTATAATATTAAAAAAAAACTGTGCATCGCACGGGTTTTAGGCTAGTATATAAATAAATTTTACTCGTACACAAATCAAAATACATACACAAATCTAAGAGCATTTCCAATGGGGAGTATCCCTTACCTAAAATCATAAATATAATACCATAAATAAAAGTTATAGATATTATGTAAAAAATAATTCACTCCAATGAGACATTACTGTTAGCAAAAAATTTAGATAATCTGTTATCGTTGGCTATATTTGGCCAACCTCTAGAGAGCTGTAAGGAAATTTTATAAGATCTATTAACTTATATAAATAAATTCTATTTATAACAAGCTGAAATAATAATAAAATACTATATTTATAGTATAACCAAACATTATAGCCAATATCCGTTGGAGCACAATATCTTACAGGTTAAGCAAATTTTACATAATCAATATTTTATCTAATTTAGCCAGCCATTTTTAGCTAATACCATTGGAGATGTTCTAAGAATTCAAAAATTAAAACAATTTATGCAAGCAACATTTTTAATTACAAGTAACATGAATTTGTAATGAAGTTTGAGAGTTACAAATGTGTATCTTTTACTAGATGAAAATATAGTACATATAGAATGAATTAATTGTTACCGAATGTTCATCGAAACCCTTGAATCAATAACTTATTCCCTTGTGTGAATGATTTGACATTTATTAAAAGATAGTAGGGAACCTGAGATATATCTCAGGTAACTTTCCTGAGATACCCATTTTTTATATGTAAAAATAGGATGGACATTTTAGTAAATTCAGGATTTTTTTAATTAGCCCTGCGGGCCCAATAAAATTTAAAGCTATTTTGCATGTATCTCAGGAAAAGTTACCTGAGATACATCTCGGGGTCCTTTTTCTCTTATTAAAATTGAACATCATACTTAACTTGCAAACTTAAGAATCGTTAATTATGGTAATTGTCTAAACTAGGAAATTTGCCCATGCTATGCACACGAATAAAATATATTGAATATATTTAATTATTTATAGGTTTATATTTGTATTAAATTTTGTAAATTAAATTATTTTATCTGTAACATTGTCCGTATACATATACGATGATGAATAATACTTTAAAAAATGAGATGTTTTATTCGAGGGTTCTAATAATAATACTTCAAAAATGAGATGATTTGAAGGGATCTTTGGAGAGATTGTTATATGAGTGTAAAAATTAAGAATATAAAATTTATATTTTTATATCATAAATAGGATATCCTCAAAAGAATTTGGATGAAGAAAAATAAATGATTATAATTAGAATATTATTATTTTTTTGTGAAAAATGTGATCCAGAATCCACACACTAATGTTATCCAGAATTCACACACTAATGCAGTCTATATTAAATTTATTTGATTTTTTTATAACTTTTTTTATTTTCCAATTGTGTAAATAAATAATAAATTTTATAGCTGTACACCACAGTCTCTGAAACAATTCTAGAACCAAATTTTGATCCACAACCTGTTGTTTCAAAGAAACCAACTTCTAGTGTTTCTCAAAAGGCACCAGTTGTAAAGAAAAGAAGATTTGTTGTTTCTATTAGTAGTTCTAGTGAAGAAGATGATAATATATCTCTTGCTGAGAGAGCAGAATTGAAGGCTGCAATTCAACTTTTTAAGCTAGGACAAAGAGATGAAGGACCTAGTCACAGCCAGGCTGCAATCTCTCAAAAGGTTGCAGTTCTTAAAAAGGGAAAATAGTTACTAGATATTGTCTCTCAAAAGACTGTGTCTATTGAAAAACGATCTCAACCCAAGATCAATATTGAGTCTGCACCTCTTGAGTCTTCTCAAGATAAATCTGTTGCTCACTATATCAGGAGAACAAGGAGGAAGATTCAATTGTCACCTACACACACAGTGTCTAGTTCAACCAACATTCTGCAGGTCTCTAACAGTGAAGCTGTATCTAAGTCAGCAATTGACATGAGAGATCTTGATATTGATTCTTCATGGGAAACTATTTTGACATACAGACTGGCTATGAAGGTTATTTCTATCAAAGTTAAACTTTCCAGAGCTGTTCTAGATTTTCTGGTTGGAAGAGTTCCTAAACTCTCATTTCCTGAAGAATATGGACTTCTACATCAAAGACTTGATTTAATGAAAATGCCTTTCTATGTATCTGTTAGAAAGGAATTACACAAGTCATTTGGACTTACTAAGCATGGTGCACTTCAATCTCTTCATACATATTTGTTTCACAAAGATTATGTTGTTGAAGATGCTTCAACTCGAGGTGAACTAAAGGAGGTAATAGATAGTGGAATGTAGTCAACAGTAGATACTATTGCACCAGTGATGGATAGTAGAATAGATCACAGTCACTGCAACACAAGAACCATCTAGTCAGAGGTTGGATGACTCAGGAACTGTGATGGCTGATGCTGAAAGGTCTTTTGTGATGACTAAAATTGCAAGTGAGATGCCCTATGATATGAGAGGAATGACTTTGGTTGATTTTCCTGAAGATCAAACAAATAGTGTTCAGTCAGATTCGATCCATCTTGAAGGTGTTTCTCAGCAAACAACACTTAAAGACGGTGACACACAAACTGTGGTGCCTAATGAAGTATTACTGAAGGCATTAGATCTAGTGTAGATCCTGAAAGTGGTATACTGGAGCTTGTAGCTTCTAAAAAGACAATAGATGTTTGTGAGGGTTCAGAGACTATAGCAGCTCACTCCATGGAGAAAACCTCAAGCCCCTTGCCATATGAGGAACCCTCTCTCCATGTGAGTTCAGGTATAAAAATTTCTTCTAACCCCTATTTTTCTGTAGGTCATGAGAGCACTTTTCCAAACTTGAGTGATACACTTGAAAAGATGGACATAGATCCACAAACAGAGAGGCTGGCTCCTGACCAGGTAAAAGAAGAGGTAGAAAGAGTGTTGACTATAGATAGTCAAAGTGAGAATGAGGGTATGGATGATCAACTCCATAGTGAGGGAGAGAAAATTAGGAAACCAACGTTGTTTGATTTCTTGGTATGGATGGTGGTACTTATTCTTTTAATAAGATGTATGAGAAACAGGACTTGGCAAAGCACAATGGAAAGCTAGAAGTGAAAGCTCAACAACAAAAAGAGAGGCTTACAAATATTATCAACAGATGAGGTGAAAGGCTAAGACGGTCTATTTCTCAACATGTACCAGATGAAATTCCCAATGATCCTAGTATTCCTTTGTATGTACTTCCAATATAAGCTAGAATTGAGACACATGCAGTACCTGATAACTCTCAGGAGGAGTCAGGATTTGTAAGTGTTAGTACACAGAATACAGGTGAAGGACAGGATGATCATATTTCAGGTCCAGATCAGAAAGATGAAGATGTATGTAATTCTACTCAAGTACTATTACTTGAATATTATCCTACTTCAGTAGAACATGCTACACAAACAACTTCTTCTACAAAGATCAATGATAAAGTTCTTTCTGAATTTGAGTCTGAAGATACAACGAGCACTTCCAATATTGAAGCCAAGGAGTTTTCTCAATCTAAAGCTATTGAGGATATTCAGAATTCTCAAACTGTTATTCAATCAAGACTTCACATACTTGGAGATAACCAAGTCACTATTATGGAGAATCAGGCAGTTCTGATGAATCTTCTTTCTTCTATTACGGAATCTCTTGGCATTAATGTTGTTGATGTCAAAATGGGGGAGATAAAGACGATTAAGAGACAAAAGACTGGAGTTTTGTCTGGGGAGATAATGTAAGAACTGATGGTGACAGAGGTGAATCTCAACATGGAAGTGGTAAAGGAAAAGAAATAGGAAAAGAAACAAACACTGATACTGATAAATCTAGTCATAGATTTAAAGGAAAATAATCTATCAATCAGTCAGAGTCTGCATCAAAATAGTTTGAATTCTTTTAAGTACTAGATACTATATCTAAATTTGAAGAAAGGAGGTACTTAACTTCATGAACTCGAATACTTAAATTCTATTATGGTTGTATTTTTAAATGTTTTGACATCAACAACTCAGATTTATGCTTCAGATTTTAATGCATAAATAGGGGAGATTGTTAGGAATAATTAATGAGTTGTGATGTTGAGAATAGAATTTGCATATACTTCTTGTAATATCCTGATCTTATAAAGGATTTAGCACTTTGTATAAGATATGTAAGTTAGTCAGTATCTGTAGAGTTTTCGTCAGGAACAATGTGTCAAGGACTATGTTTCAGGAACTATAGTCAGATCCTGATATGACAAGTCAAATCCTGATGGGATGTCAAGTCCTGATACGATGTGAGATCTTGATATCAGATATACTTCTTATGATGTCATTAAGTATGCTATAGAAACTGGAAAGTGCTATATATCATGATAGAATGTTTTGAAGAACGACAAGAAGTAATCATGAAGAAAAAAGTGTGACTATTGATGGAAACTATCAACTGGATGGCAAAACATTACCATGTATTGTTTATTACTTTCTGTTATGGGTTGATAGGAAGCATTATAAATACTCTCTCTATATCATTGTAATAGATGCGAAGAAAAAAATGAGAGTCTGTATTAACTTGAGTGTTAAGGTTTTCACAGAGAGAGAGAGCAGCTACTAAAGGTATTTGTACACCTTTGGTTGAGTTTGTATTTGATCTTATTAATACAAACAAGTTTGATTTATTCGTTTGTTCTTGTTTATTTATTCGAGCAAAAATCAGACACGATTACTTATACTTGTATTCAACCCCCCACTTCTACAAGTATATTCGGATTTACAATGCTGAAAGCTGCTTTATCAAGAACCTGTTAGTATTACCGTACCTGCTTCGATCATATACAAGCTTTATAAATGAGAGTATTCATCTATTAATTGCTTTGATGAGGGCACAAGGCGAATTCAGTTGGGATCTAAGTGAATCCTAAGAAGGGAACTTAGAGAGTTCAACTGGGCGTTAAGTGAATCCTTAGTAGGGCTTAAGGCGAATCCAGTTGAGGTCTAAGTGAATCCTGAGAAGGGCACTTAAAGAATTCGACTGGGTGCCGATTGAGTCCTTTTTGCTTTAGGGAGCACGAAGTGAATCCATCCGGGCTCTAGGTGAATCATGACAAGAGCACGAAGAGAATCTGATTGGGCACTAAGTGAATTCCTTTGTTGTAATAACCCTAATTTTTGTACTTGAGAAAAATTTTCATTTGAGGGATGAATAGTGATTTACATGGAGAAATAGTGAAATTATGGATGAACAGTGATTTTTGAGGATTAAGAAATTTTTCATGTTATCCTATGTACGGGATTAGAAATGGATATTTCGAAGTCATATTAGTGATCCACGGAGTAAATAAGTGTATGTAAACGCGATCGGAATTCAGAAAATCCAAAGTTTATTTTTATGGAATATTTGACCGGGCAGTAAAGAGCATATCAATGCGACCAAGACAAGTGATATATTTAAATTGAGGATTCAAGAATTTTATATTTTATTATTTTATTTAATGAGATTTAAGGATTCAAAACAAAAACCCCTGAGTTAGTATAACGAGCGTTCTAGAAATTGCTAGAGATTAAATATCCTACATGATCATTAAGAGAATTATATCAAGTGGATTAAAAGATTAGTTCAAGGATTAAATCAAAACAATTCAAGAAAACAAAGTGATTTAATCACTTAAATCAAACCAAAAACAAAACAAATATCAAGCAAGCTTCTTGAAGACACTTTGCACAAGAACCAAGGATCAAATACAGCCATAAACATCTGATGTATATCTAGATATTTCATAAAAATTGAGTTGACAAAGTCAAGAATGGAGGAAAGCAAAATAAAACCAAGAACACATCATTTTTTTCAGATTCTGCCCAGATGAAAGAAATGCTCAAAACCCTATCAACCAAGCACCAAATCTTGTGATCTATAGCTCAAAATAAAGCTATTGAAGAGTAGAAGGTGTGGTAAAAATTTGAGAACCAAACTCTTATTTTTCGATTTTATATAGATTTTACAAAGTGATGATGAATAGTAAGGAGTAGTGTTTTAAGTTGTTTTTATGATTTGTTCATGGATTTTTAGGCTTTGTTAAGGCTACCCAAGGCTATTCTAAGGTGTATCAAGCTTTGTTAGTGTTGTTAGAGCTTCAAGGAAGGTAAAACCCTAAACCATACTTTGAGTTTTTGTGAGTTTTGATGGAGTTTTGATGTTAGTGTAAAGATGAGTTCATGTTAAGGGGTTTAGTGATTATTTGGCTTTGTAAAATGTGTAAAATGATGGGTGTTAGATTTTAGCCTCACACTGACCTTAGAGATGTATAATGGATGTTTGTTGATGTTGAGGATGATTGGTTTGCCTGGTATGGCTTGGTTATAGTGTTTGTAAAATGGAAATGCTCGATTTAGAGCCGTCGTAATGCCCAAATTTTTCGTACCATGTTGACATCAGCCATCCGAGACCTTAATCATGTTTAAATGGTAACCACTGACCATATTGTGTATATATTGTTGTCTAGTTTATGTGACCGCAAGAATCGTATCAAAAGAGTTTACGGTTTAGGAGATATGACCAATTTAGTGAAAGTTGTTCGATGAATGGAACTGCAGAAACGTACCTACTTTGAGGCTATGATTGAGACCTTTAATAGTCGAATTACAATATAAAATTTTGAGGATAAATATTAAGGTCAGTTATCAAGATTTGAGTGAAGTTTAGAGTTAAAAAGATTATTTTTCGATTTTATAAAAATGCGTAAGCCGAGGTTGCGCAAGTGGAAAAGCCCTTAAAGGGACGACTCCATTCGCCACAACAACCACTGCCCTGTTTTGATAAATTACGAAAAATAGGTCTTCTGAACAGAGTCAAATTTTGAGTTAGCTATCTTCTAGACATTCCCTAGATTGTGTACGCGAAAACGGTGCATCATTTGAGTTAACGGTTATCGAGTTATGAAGGCTTTAGTAAAAGTGGTGCAAATAGTAAAAATCCGTAGTTGACCCAACTTCGAAAATACATTTCACCTATCTAGACCCTTGTTTTCGAATCAAGATTTTTATGATAAATATTACAAATACCATAGATGATTTTAATAAGTGGTTTCGTATTTAAATACGCTTCCAGTGATTTATTAAAAGTGTTGAAGTGCGAGTCACGGAATAGTAATTCTTAGGAAAGTCAACTCTAGAGGTACTACTTTGATCATCCGTTTTGGCTAAGTTAAAAGAGGAATTTCGAGTCGACTAAAACACGAGAGTTGTTAAGAATTATCAAGGCAACATATTGGTGTAAAGAACGAGGTTATAAATGGTTAAGTATAACTTGAATTTGAGGAACGCTTTCGGACTAAACTTGTTACTTAAGTGTTTGAGGATTAACATGGACTTAGAATAAGTCAAGTATGAACCACTAGAGCCAGTGTCATATTTTGTATAGGTGCATAGGAGTTGAGTTATAACTGTATTGCATAGAAGATTGATCTTGTATTCTGTTTGTTATAGATCACCGGACCCCGACACACGCACGGATATTCGCAACAGGAGTACCAGGCAAGTATACTAACTCTTACTCTATCGTTCGGAGTAGAGATATTTTGTAATGAAAGTTGTTTGTAATAGTAGTTAAATGCGAGTAAACATAATGAGAAGATAATGGAAGTATGGTTAGAAGTAACCTACGTTCCAAGTAGATGATGTAACATAAGGAGTAGGCGATGAGCACGAAGTGCTGAGGGGAATTGAATTTTCGAAAACCTGGACAAAGCTTTTTAAAAAATAATTTCACAATAATTAACCTAAAGGCAACATCACTAATAAACCTTATTCGTCTAATTAAATTTATTTAATTAGATGAATATCATTTTCAAAACGTTTTCTTAAAATCGCTTTGTTCCGGAGAAATAACCAAGATGATTTAATGAAATTATTCTATCTAGTTGATTACTTATCGGAGATGTTTTCTTCTTGCAATTTAATGCATATACCTTGCTGTTGATTGTTGTTACCCGGATAGTATAAGAAGATAGTAGTAGATATGAAGTTGGTCCATATCTTGTTGGGACGAATGACGAGGTGCATTTTCCGCACTCGAAGAAGGAAGAAGATATTATCTTATGAGGCGTATTAGTTGTTTATGTGATTAAATGTTTAACCTAAAGCTTTGGTCTGGATGATGGAAAGTCCATGATCATAAATAATTGTTTATGCGATTAAATATTATTACGAAATATCTTTGAGAATTATATTCTAATAGTAATAGTATTATCTAAAATAGTAAGCTGAGGTGCACGTGGTGTTACACGGTGCATCTAAGATGAGTAGTATTGAAGGTTGTCTATTATTTTTGATATCTTGCATTTTGGACTGGAGCGGCATAAGAGGCCAGAGTAACGCCCGACCCAGCAAATATGTAGCCAAGGATGGCTAAGGATGATGGTCCGGACAAGTCGGCTCATCCTTAGGGAGATGGTCCGAACAAGACGGCTCCCCCTTCTATGGTAGTAATTATAGGGTGATGGTTCGGACAAGTTGGCTCACTCTTCTACCAGTAGTAAAACCAGATTGGTTATAACAGACTGATCACATGTTATAGCACAGATGTGTGGAGATGCTCCAATATATAAAGTCCAACAGTAGTAGGCATAATGCCGAGAACCTATGTGTTCATTTTCAGTAGTAGGCATAATGTAGAGAACCTATGTGTTCATTTTCAGTAGTTGGCGTAATGCCGAGAACCTATGTGTTCATTTTCAGTAGTTGGCATAATGCTGAGAACCTATGTGTTCATTTTTAGTAGTTGACGTAATGCCGAGAACCTATGTGTTCATTTCCAGTAGTTGGCGTAATGCCGAGAACCTATGTGTTCATTTCGTGGAGTAGTAAAAGTGGTGATACTTGGAGTTAAAAGCATCTTTTGAAAAACCTTATTTTTAAAGGAGTTCAAGATATTTAATAATACATTTTCCATGATATAACCTTGCTAAGCATTCATTGGCTCATTCTTGCTATATGTTTTCTATGTTGTTAATCTAATAAAGTAGCAAGAAGAGGAGACGGTGCGAGTGAATTGTACCAACCATATCGAGACAAGGGGAAAGGTCCTGCAACTGATGTAGCATAGTAGAAGGAAGGCCCCGGTTTCTAGGTTAAGTTGGCAGAATTGTTAAATAATGTCAAGCAAACTCGTTGTAGAAATGATTATGCATTACATTAGGGTATTTTGTATCAACCTTAAATAGACATTGGAATGAGATTTTGGAAAGTACTCTGATGTTGTAATGATTTTGGTAATGTATGTGAAAGTTCTAAGGCTATAACCCGTAGAGTTGGATGTGTGGAGACTACTCTTATTGTAGTAGTAGAATATATTGTGAACAGGTATTGCTATCTGAGAATGGATGAAGATGTGACGATCCGAATTCCTTGTACGGAATTTGGGGGTGTTACATTTGTGGTACCAAGTGAATCTTTATGGGCTCTAAGTGAATCATAAAGAGGGCACAAAGAGAATCCATAGGGCATATGATGAATCATTTCAAATGCTAGGGACACAAAGTGAATCCGTAAGGGCACAAGGCGAATTCCTTCAAATGCTAGGGGCACCAAGTGAAACCGTAAGGGCATAGGGTGAATCCCTTTGAAGGATTTTCAAGTATAAGGGAACTCTAGGTTAGGTTACCCATGTAGAGGTTCCCAAAACCCTTTAGTAGGTGCCCATATTTTTATGGGACTTTTGAATGCTTGCCTACGATTCATAGGGCTTTTTGAGAGGTTCACATGGCGTCTCACAAGTTCCAAGATGCTCTCGTTCTTACAAGTCTTTTTCGCTATTGAGTGCCTGCAGCTGATATGGCTTTTCGAAGTGAATCTTTCTGGGCTCTAAGCAAATTCTTCTAAGGGCATAAGGTGATTCCAACTTGGCATTAGGTGAACCTTTTCTGAGAGCAAAAGATGAAACCAATTAAGCACCAAATGAATCCCTGAAAGGGTACAAAGAGGATCCATCAAGATACTAAATGAATACGTGCAGATGTATGTAACACCAAATGAATCCTTTTGGGATCTAAGTGAACCTAAATGGGCATATAGAGAATCCAAGGGGCACCAGGTGAATACATGAAGATGCTTAGGGAACCTAGTGAGTCCTTACGGGCTCCAAGTGAATCCTTGGAAGGGGCACAAAGAGAATCCATAACGGTACTATATGAATCCTCTAAAGGCATAAAGTAGGAAGATGTAAGTACACTTTCTTCTATTTGGGTATCAATAAGCTGGGAACTTCAAGAAGGAAGCTGCTAATCGGAAGCTGTCAACAATTGGCTTCTAATCAATAATAATGAACATCGAGCCTATCACATAAAAGCTTCAGGTATATCTGGATGAACCTACAAGATGTTCATTACAAGAAAATAATAAGGAATTTACTAGACACATATAAATACAACTAGACTAAGAAGCTATTTCCTCTAAGCTTCTGGTGAGTAGCATGGAATATGTTATATGAAGGGGGATACATGGGACCTGTTAGCTATAGGTGAACATCAAGGAACCTGCAAGTTGCTGGTAAATATTAAGGAACCTGTGAGCTACAGATAAATATCATGGAACCTGCGAGCTATAGGTAAATATCAAGGAACCTGCAAGCTACAGGTTATTATCAAGGAACCTGTAATCTACATGTAAATATCATGGAACCTGTGAGATATTAGGTGCATGTGCATTCTAACATTTTGCAACATCATCAAGGCATAATCATAGTTTTATCACATATAAGACATTAATAGCGTAGATGTTAAAGCATGCTTCATGTATAGTAAGAGTTCGTTGCGCGTACCTGGGAAGTTTTCTACGAATATGTAAGCATAAAGGGAGAGTCATACTTTGAATCTTGTTTCTAGACTATTCACGATGCAAACTTGATGATCTCTAAAATATTGGAACCAAACCCAATCTGCAAGGTTCCTCCGTCAAATCCACTTTGCGAGGTTCCCGTACCAATATTCAATCAGCGAGGTTCCTAAACCAAATCTAAGCTATGAGGTTCCTGGATCAAAATGTGAGGTTCTTGGACCAAATCATGAGGTTCATGAACCTAAATTCTCAAAGTTTTGAAATCCTCAATTTTTAAAGTACCATGCGTTATAATAATTATACTACCCCAGTTCTTCGAGGAAGCTTATCTTTGATGAAGAACTAACACCAGGAAGCTTCACAATTCTTCGTTAATCTCTAACAAGTCGTTGAATACTCATATGGGAAATTGAGTACTACGTGTTTTCGCCACTTTAGACTTCACCTTCTTTTAATTTCCAGGAGGTTCTATTATATTTTCTACATGTTGGGGGAACTCAATTTTTCAACTTTATCAAGTTGCTTTCTTTAAGATGTTCATATCAGATTCTTGCAGCTACTCTTCATCAAAATCCTCAACTATATGGAATTTTCCTTAACGCTCGAATTGATACTATAACTTTTCCATATCATTCCTTCTTGTAGCTACAACATGTCCTCTAGTTTCTTCTTCGTCATATGACTTCATCAGTGAGGTATATTCTTTATGAGACCTCGTTTTTTTGGCCTTCTTCCTCAAGTATTAACTCATCATCAAAATCCTTGTGCACGGGGGGGGGGGGACCTTTGGTTTCGAGAACCTCCTATAGTAGACCTTTTTCATACTTGTTTATATTATGAATCATCTTACTATACCTCTTTCTCTCATTCTTCTTTAACCTCTTATGACACGCATTGAGAATGAACCTCTATATCTAATACAAATATCCCAATACAGCACCTTAAAGCTTACACGAGCTAAATTATTGTAAGAAACTAGAGATACTTAAAGAGATTACTTGTGAAGTATTTCCAGCAACTCACTAAATTGAAGGAGTTATGTTCCTTGTTTTACAACCTAAATATAAGATCACGTATGACGTAATACAAGGATAAGAACTACTCACAATTTCTTTGAAAACTACTCAAAAAATTAGGCTTGCTTGCTAAGGAGGTCTGCATGCACTACCCCTAGTTCTAAGAAGGACATACATATATAAATAAACGCCTTTAGCTTATTATAGACCCTTATTATGAAACTCGCTAGAGCTTTACATACTGTAATGCAGGTCTCTCAACTCTACTTTAAGGAAGCTCTCAAACTTTCAGCTATTGGTCACCTCGAGCTATCCATTTCGCGAGCTTCTCGGCTTTATTCAAATCCTCAATTTGGTCTTTCAATGCTCTATATTCGGAAGTATCATGGCAGTTATCCTCATGTAAGACACAATATTTCTTTAGATCTTTCCTTGCTCCTACAGGTAAAGGTGCAGGCTTCATAAATCATCTGTTAGTCATAGGGGCGTGTCTGTACACATTTTATAACAAACCTACTTGATCATAATAATATTGTGTATTACTTATATGATCCCTTAACTGGGGAACCCATTGTCAGATTCTTATTATTGTACTTAGAGATATGTATCAGCTTTATCTGTGTATTGTATAAAATAGTCACTTGAAAATGCTTCAAAGAAGATCCATGGATCATGCCTGAAGGTTGAAGAAAGAAGGCTTTAATAATCACAGTTGAAGTTTGAAGAATGAAGATTTGCCTAAGTACAAATTCGAGAAGTAAGTTTCACTATTAGAGAAGTCAAGAATTCGACATCTCAAGATTTTGGTAAGTTAAAGACACTATTTGAAATCTCAAGATTTGAACAAGTCAAAGCTCAATTCGATATCTCAAGGATTCAAAATGTCAAAGACTATTTGAGATATCAAGGATATCTATTCGATATCTCAAGAAATCAAACAAATAAACGGCATATTCTTTATCTCAAGGGCTTCACAAGTAAAAGGACATATTCAATATCTCAAGGATTTCAAAAGTAAAAGACTCATTCGAGAAATAGATTCAATATCTTAAAAGACTTGATAGAGAACTCAGAGTTGTCTAGCTATGTGTTGTGGAATAAAAACTAGGTTATCGAATTGTGGCTAGGGTTTGTATGTGTTTAATGCTAGGGTTCGTGTGATTCGTGCTTTAATGGCTGCTCTCGTGTTCATGGCTGAATCTGCCTTCACAAGATGCCTACGTACCTTGATGAATATCAAGAATCAATCCAAAAACGTAGTTCTGAGAATGAGGGGTCATGCCCTTTATATAGGCTGAGAAGCCTTAGAATTGTAGTAGGGTTAGGTGACTTGACGGACAAGTCACCGCCTTGAAGAAAGTTCTAGATCCTATTATGTAGGAGTCAGTTTCCATGTTGAAGTATGTGCCTTGGAGGCTAAGTCAGGCGAGAGTAATATCCTTATTTGACTCTTATTTGCTGAGCTGTTTATTACCCTTAATATTAATTACGAAATTAATATCAAAAATAGGGTTTGGGCCCATCTGGTGGGCCCCACGTTTGGACCATTCTAGGTCTATTTAATGCCATATTAAATGTGTCTTTAGGGCTTACTTTTAGCCCATATCATTTGCTCCCCAACTTCTAGGAAAACTGATCAGGTTTTTCTTGAAGTTTTAACGGCCTTTTTCGAGACTCGGGTCAGGGTTTATTGCTCATACGCAAAATTTTTACCAATACCATCTTAATGTAAAGCGTGGAGCGACCAACGCATTTACGACGATTTTAAATGACACTAAATGGTGTTAAACGGTACTAAACAACGCTAATCAGCCTTAAACGTCGTTTAAACGGTGTTAAACAACGTTGACCGGCATAAAACGGCACTAAACGGCGCTAATCGATGCTAAACGGTGCTTAAACAACATTAAACGGTGTTAATCGGCACTAAACGGTGCTAACCAGCACTAAACGGTGCTTAAACAACGTTAATGGTTATCATGATGTTCAAGACAACCTCAACATCGAGCTTGATCATCAAGATGAGAATCAAACAAAAAACAAAAATCTTGAAATCTCGTGTTGATGATCAAATCTTGAAACCTCGTACTGATGATCGCCATCAGTCGGCTGAAATCTCGTACTGATGATCGCCATCATTCGGCCGAAGCCTCCCCCGGTGCCTCAATCGGCCGTGTTTCGGTCGGCCGTCTTCGACATTAAATTTAGAAATCTCGTACTGATGATCGCCATCAGTTAGGTGAAATCTCGTACTGATGATCGCCATCAGTCGGCCGAAGCCCCCCACGATGCCTCAGTCGGCCAAAAGACTCATCATCAACATGGGTCGGCCGGAGGGTTCCCCGGGCTTCGGTCGTCCGTACTTGGGTTGGCCGGTCTTTAGTCAGCCATACTTGGGTAGAAAATTCAGAGAGCTTCGCGTGGACTGTAAGATCGTCCCAATCTGATATCTGAAACTCCGGATATGGCCCAAACAGCGTGGACAGCCCGTGTAGGGTTGAGAGTGAATTTCAGTCGGCCTAAGGACTTCAAAAACCCAGTCCGCCAGCAATCACTCGGCCAAGGGTGGTCTCCAAGACTCTAAAAAATTCAGTGAGCTTCGCGTGGATAGTAAGATCGTCCAAATCTGATATCCGGAGCTCAAGATATGGCCCAAACAGCGTTGACAGTCCGTGTAGGACTGAAAATGAGTTTCAGTCGGCCTAAGGCCTTAAAAATGCCTCAGTCTGCCAGTAGCCAGTTGGCCAAGGGTCTCCAAGACTGTAGAAAACTCAGTGAGCTTCGCGTGGATAGTAAGATCGTCCAAATCTGATATCCGGAGCTCAAGATATGGCCCAAACAGCGTTGACAGTCCGTGTAGGACTGAAAATGAGTTTCAATCGGCCTAAGGCCTTAAAAATGCCTCAGTCTGCCAGTAGCCAATCGGTCAAGGGTCTCCAAGACTGTAGAAAACTTAGTGAGCTTCACGTGGATAGTAAGATCGTCCAAATCTGATATCCAGAGCTCAAGATATGGCCCAAACAACGTTGAAGGGTCCGGGGCATGAGGTCGGTCATCAACGTGACATGTCGATCATCAAGGTGACATATCGATCATTAAGGTGAAGTTTCGAACATCAACTTAAGTATTCTAACATGGATTTCAGTATTCGAACATGAATTTCAATCTCCAAACATGACCTTAGTGGCATCACACGGCGCTTAAACAACTTCAGTTTCAACTTGATTTTCATGTTTAAAACGTCAGGACTGAAGTTCAAATTCAACTCTAGGATCAGGACTGACCATCAACCTCAATCGGCTGACGGGCCGGGGGGACCTTGGTCAGCCGTTCGTGGTCGGGTGGAACGTCCGTGGTAGGTCGGTCGACCGTTCGCGGTCGGCTGGAGCATCTCGTGGGCTCGGTCGGCCGGTTCTCAATCCACAAACTTGATATTCAAACCTGAATATTGACCTTGATTATCAAGATGAAAACTCGAAAATCAATATTGATTAACACCCTCGGTCGGCTGAAGTCCTCCGTTGGAGCTCAGTCCGCCGGCTCTCAATCCGCCAGCTTGATTTTCAAACTTGAATATCGACCTTGATCATCAAAACGAAAACTCGAAAATCAATATTGATTAACACCCTCGGTCGGCTAAAGCCCTCCGTTGGAGCTCGGTCCGGCCGGCTCTCAATCTGCCAACTTGATTTTCAAACTTGAATATCGACCTTGATCATCAAAATGAAAACTCGAAAATCAATATTGATTAACACCCTCGGTCGGCTAAAGCCCTCCGTTAGAGCTCGGTCGGCCGGCTCTCAATCTGCCAACTTGATTTTCAAACTTGAATATCGACCTTGATCATCAAGATGAAAACTCGAAAATCAATATTGATGTTACCCTCGGTCGGCTGAAGCCCTCCGTTGGAGCTCGGTCGGTCGGCTCTCGATCGGCTGGGGTGCCTCAGGTCGCCTCGGTCGGTCGTTCGTCGGTCGGCTGAAGCCTTCCTCGGAGCCTTGGTCGGCCGATGCTCGGTCGGCTAGGGCCTTCTTCGGGGCTTTGGTCGGCTGATGCTTGGTCCTTGAACCTCAACGTCAACCGATAATCATCGATATTTGGACTTTAATGTCAGTATTCGAACGTCGACATTTGAACCTTAACATTAGTATTCGAACATCGATATTTGAACCTCAACATTTAAACACCGAAAATCAAACATTCCTTACTTTTGTTTTGACTTTTGGAGGTTCATCATGACCCCCTCAAGTTTGGGCTTCATAGCTAATATTGGCCTCCATGGCTAATCTTGGCCTTCATGGCTAATATCTCGTGTTTCACATCCTAGGATTCGAGGTTGATGTTCACATGTTCAACATTGGTGTTCTGGATCAAAGACCCAGGATCCCAAGTTGATTTTTCAATTTCCATTATGAGATATCAACCTTTCTTATTAGCTTTTCTAATAAGTATTCTTAATCAACGACCAAAACATCTATCAGGTTGGGGGTGTTCTGGACCACCAACACGAGGTTTCAGGTCAATAGGAGGTGAATGGTTTCATGAACCTTGAATTCAAATGACTTGTTTCTTAATCCTCGTGACCTTGTGGGCTTTAACTTGTTTGCTGAACCCTTGGTTTTAAGGTTATCATCGATCCTTGACTCTCATTCTAAGATTTAGAACTTATGATAAATTTCTTTAGTTCTTGTTTCCTCCCCGTTTCACATGGAGGAGGTCTTACTTCTCGGTTGATCATTCAGGAAGTCCGCTTCCTCCTTAGCGCTTGACCTCAGGTCGGGTGTGCCCTGATTGGTTTTCAACCCTCTTGATTCTAAGTTTCCAACCTTCTTCTTATGCTCATAGAACCTTGCTTAGGTTTCAATTTGAATGATGACTCCGAATTCAAGGCCTTGGATTCAAACGACAAGCTCGATCGGAGGCAGACAGCCTTGTTGGCCATCAAGGCTTAATTTTTGTGTCGGGATTTGAGATTAAAGATTTTAAGTATGGAATGACAAAGGACCTCTTATCTCAACACTCTCTCACTAACAGTGTCTGTGCCTTTAAGGCATTATCAGGGAGCCAACCATTCTCAAGATGAGCTTTGACAGGGTCTATCCTTTAGCTTACATCAACTGGTGCTACCAATTTCGAATCTATGGTGGGGTCTTCAGGACCTGGAATTAAAAACTCCCCGCATAATTCACTATCTCAGAAGAGGTGAACTTAGATAGGGCATCGGCCTTAACGTTCTCTTCTCTCGGAATGTGCTCATCATACTAAGTCATAACAGCCTTCACAACTCTCAAATACTTTGTCATAATTTCATCCTTGGCTTCAAATTCACCATTCACTTGCGAGACTACCAGTCTTGAATCTCCACAAACTTTGAGGTTTTTGTTTTTGATGCCCCATCAAAATAGAGCATCCAATACTCCTTCTTCTCTTCCAGGGGCTTCTCACCTTGCTGACCTTCCTGGTCTATTACCTCTTGCCCCCCCGACTTCTTGGTTGTCAATGGTATATTCAACCACGAAGTCAGCTAGAGCCTGGGCTTTGATGGTCGTCCTAAGCTTGTACTTAACATCGAATTCTCCTAGTTCGATTGCCCACTTGATGAGCCTTCCGTTGGCTTTCGGGCTATGCAATATGTTTCTTCAGTGGGTGTTCCATCAGGACTTCAACGTTTATCTTGGTTCCATCTTTGTTTCTTGTTTTTCTTGATTCCAGGTTAAGGATCCAGGATTAATTCCTCGATTTAGGTTTCAAATAAGACAATTATGTGGGCTTCTTGCCTTTTAAACCCCTGAGACAAGAGTTTGCTTGAACTTCTTGATCCTTGTTTAAGGTTCTCTATTGGTCTTCTACCTTAGATTCTCCATCCAAGTCTTTTTTGAAAATATTGAAGAGTGGCTAGTCCTTAGCCTCCACAGCCTTGCATGGCTTTGATTGCCACATGTAGCTTTATTAACTTGTCTTTTTTCCGTTCGTGTATTAACTTGGTCATCTTTGACTTACACTCATCAGGTGCTTGGCACATAAATAAAATGATAGAACAGAGAACGAAAAACAAACTTGCATTAATAACTTGAAATGGGTTCAACCCTTACATAGAGTACTATTGTCCTACTCGGGCCAATAAGCCCTGGAATGGTTTCATCAACCTTATTTCTACTTCTCCTAATAAATATGAAGCTATGTCCTACTAGGATAGTTTAAAACATAATAAACTTTGGGGCATCCATGTCTTCATCATCATAGACCTTCTTGTCTTCAATCGGGAGGACCTGCCCCACGACTCCATCAGGCCTTAACGAGGCTACATAACAGCTTCGTGCCATCTTTTGATCACGTTTATGTTCTCCAACACCATTCCTGGTTGGGAACTTGATCTTCATATGATAAGTTGAGGCAACAGCCTTGAATGCATGAAGTCTAGTCCTTCCGAGGATAGGGTAGTACGTTGAAGCCGCCTTGATTACCTGGAAGTTCAACATCTGAGTGGCCTCCTTGGGCTCTTGTCCAATAGTTATAGGCAACTGAATAGTCCCTTCAACTTTGGATTCTACTCCATTAAATCCATATATAGGCATGTTATTAGGGGTCAACTGAGAATCATTGTACCCCATCTTTACAAATGCATCATGAAACAAAATGTCGACCGAAGCTCCATTGTCTATCAAGACTCGCTTCACCTCTGAGTTTCCAATCACAGGAGTTATGACCAATGGGTCATCATGGGGGAACTTCATCCCTTCGAGGTCTGAATCATCAAACCTGATTGCTACCTCAGTTTTTGAACGTTTAGGCATTTCTCCAACAATGTGCATCACCTCTCGGGCATAAACCTTCCGAGAGTTCCTTGTTGTCCCGGCCATAGTTGGGCCTCCTAAGATCATGTTGATTACTGGCCCTCGGGGCTGTGGGTTGCGATTTTGATCATCATCCCATCTATTATAATCTCTTATTTGATTAACACGATCTTCACCCTTAGTGAAGTGGCTCAATTCCTCTACGGATCAAAAACTCGATCTCATCTTTGAGTTGTTTGCAATCATCAGTGTCATGACCCACATCTCTATGGAATCTGCAATACTGATTCTTGTTTCTCTTTGCGGGATCACCCCTAAGTGGCTTCGGCCATCGGAAATCCTTATCCTTTTCAATGTCTATCAAGATTCGACTCCTAGGAGTATTCAACCTTGCATACTCAGTAAACCTTGGTCCTTGGTTCTTCTTAGGGGCAGAGTCGGAGTCCTCGCTAGTTCGGGGATACTTTTCCCTAGCATCATACTCCTGGTCTTGTTTTCGCTTCTTGGAGTCGTTGTTACCTCCTCCTCCACCTACTGTGGCTTCTTTCTTCATGATATCTTCAGCTTTAATATACTTGTCAGCCCTTCGTTGGAGTTCAGCCATATTCTCAAGAGGATGCTTTGCTAATGACCTTTTAAAGAAGAGGTCAGTGGTTCCGTGCTCCAAGGCCACCATGGCTACCTTATTTTCTAGGTCAGTAATATTTAATGTCTCCTTGGTGAATCGCTTGAGATAATCCCTTAGATTTTCATTTTTTTCCTTGCACCACGTACATAAGAGATGCAGAGCTTTTCTCATGAACTCTCCCGCTAATGAATTGGCTGACAAAAGCGGCACTAAACTCCTTAAAAGAGCCAATCGAATTCGTAGGTAGCCGGCTATACCATCTTTGAGCCATGCACGACAGGGTTTGAGGAAATGCCCTAAACTTTAGGGCGTCACTTGCAGCTGTAACATCAGTGCATTTGAGAACGTCCTGACGTGGTTTGCGGGATCACCCATTCCATCATTTGCCTTAATTTTTGGCATCTTGAACTTCTTTGAGATATGAGCATTCATCACCTCCTCAGTAAACGGAGGTGTGGGATCATCAGGATCCCCAAAAGGCATCAAATCCTTGGGGTTGCTTCTGGGGTTTCCATCCTTGTTGTTCTTCCAGTTGGGGCATCAGCCCTTCTCTGCCTTCTTGAAGACCTCTCTAAATCAATAAGGGGAATCCCTCCTAAAGTAAGAGGAAGTCAAGTCTGGTTTAACCTTGCTTGTTCTCTCGCCATGTCGTCCTTCAACTTTAAGACCTCGGCCTCATGAGCCTTAATTCTTTCAGCAATTGTTAAATGGGGTCCATCATGGATGGTTTGAGTTCTCCTTCGAGGTTCTCTACTAGCGCGTCGCCTCCTCGGGGCTTCATCGCGATCATCATCATTGTCGGATGACGAATCATCAGTATAGGGGCCAGAGTAGCCATAATACTCTCGATCTCGGATCTGTAAGGCATGACCGCTTGGTCCAACACCTTGAGTAGGAGGGTAGTTAGGCAAACCATACATCGGGTTGGTATTCATGGGGAGATCCGTAGTGTGGATCTGTTCGCCCGGTGGTAGAGGGCGATTAGGATCAACAAGAGGAGAGACCACCATCTGAAGAGGATTAGTTTCTTGACCTGGGTGGATGACCACAAGTAATGTTCTCTCAACATGGGGAATCATCCCTAAAGGTTGAGAAACTTGAGGTTGGGTGATCGCCCCTATTGTTGGGGGTACTTGTTCAGTGACGGGCGGAGTAGAGCTAAGAGGTATGGCCTCGGTAAAGGTCGGTACTGTTCTTCGTGTGGTTACCATGGTTGATGTTGTCTTCCCACAGACGGCACCAAATGTTGTGGAATAAAAACTAGGTTATCAAATTGCGGCTAGGGTTTGTATGTGTTTAATGCAAGGGTTCGTGAGCTTTGTGCTTTAATGGCTGCTCTCGTGTTCGTGGCTGAATCTGCCTACGTACCTTGATAAATATCAATAATCAAGCCAAAAACGTAGTTCTGAGAATGAGGGGTCAGGCCCTTTATATAGGCTGAGAAGCCTTAGAATCGTAGTAGGGTTAGGTGACTTGACGGACAAGTCATCGCCTTGAAGAAAGTACTAGATCCTATCATGTAGGAGTCAGTTTCCATGTTGAAGTATGTGCCTTGGAGGCTAAGTCAGGCGAGAGTAATATCCTTATTTGACTCTTATTTGCTGATCTATTTATTACCCTTAATATTAATTACGAAATTAATATAAAAAATAGGGTTTGGGCCCATCTGGTGGGCCCCACATTTGGACCATTCTAGGTCTAATTAATGCCATATTAAATGTGTCTTTAGGGCTTACTTTTATCCCATATCACTATGCAAAAGCAGTTCTCGAATGAAGTGCTTAGCCAATCCTTGAATGTTTCAAAAGACAAATTACAAAAGATTCTCACGACAGAAAATCTACACAAGCCAAGGCACCTGTAGTGGTCCAATTGTTGTAGTGTGTACCTGACAAGCCTACAAAGAAGTTAGAAGAAAAATTCAAGGAGAAACAACTAAAGAAGTGGATCTGGTCAGTATGCAAAACAAGTAGATATCACATGGCGCCACCTATCACCAAAATAGTATAGACAAGCTTAACTTACTAGTTTATCTGTTACTAGTTTTGTAAAAGTGAACTGTACATATGTTCTATAAGTGCACAGGGTCACCACTTTAGTTATGTTTTCAATTGTAATATCAAGAAAATATCTCTCTAAGAAAATGATGAAGATGAGAATACATTTTCTGTTCACAGTTTGTACCAACCTTCTATTCTAGTTTAATTTTAGTGAATTTGTGTGTTCAGTTATTTCACAATACTTTTCATACAACACATACATTCAAGCTACAAAGTTATACAGATTCAAACAGTTAAACAAGCAAAGAAAAATAAAGAAAAGATGGATAATATATTCACCCCCATCTGTAATATCCTGAGTGTATTTCATACTCAACATATTCCTTCTTTCCCACAAACCATGAAGATGTGGTCCATTGGAGCGACCAAAGAGGTATAATTTTCATCCTTTTTCTTAAATTTGCTTTACTTATTTTGGAGGAAGCTCGATTCCCAATAGCATATGCTTGCTTTCTTTCCAACTAGCTTCATCTCCAAAATCTTCTATTTCTCTCAGCTTCAATAACGATTCTTCCAAAAACTTATATACTTTAGCTTGTTTGTAGAACACAACTAGTGTACCAGGTTCACGTACTTGTAACTCTTACTAGAAGTCTGAACCATCTTTAACTCCAGCAATCAAGAAGCTCATAATGATCTCGTTATGAGCTTTCTTAACTCTGGAAACCTCCGCATTGAAACGTTTGAGGTACTCTATCAAGGTCTCATCTGCTCGCTGTTTGATGTTGGCCAAGGTATTGGTTCATGGTGCAAAAGCCACGGAAGCTCTAAACTATTAACGAAGAGCTTCCCCATATCCTCCCAAGAATCCATAAAATCTGATGGTAACCTCTTGAACCACTTATAAGCTCTACCATGAAGGGTTGCAACCAGTAATCTACACCGTATTGGCTCTATAACTTAAAAAACTTCCATCTCAATATTGAAACGACCCAGATACTCCACGAGATCCGCAGTTCCATCAAATTTAAGCTCATTCGACATACGATAAGACTTAGGTAGCCGGAATTTTCTAACCATCTTAGTGAATGGAGATGAGGTTATTGCACATGTTGTAGACAGCTTTTCTTCCCTGAGCTTCACTAGAATCTTCTTAGGGTCTTCAATATTCAAATCACCAGCATCATCGTCCTTTGTTTCCGTATCCTCATCATTAGCCTCATGTGATTCTATAATGCTTGAATCATGTGAAGTCTCATCTAAACTTAAGTCATCTTCAACTATCACCACAGAAGGTTCCTTGATTTTATTCTTTTTTGAGAAGATGCTCTTGATTTCGTAGTCTTCTTACCTTTAAACTTTATCAATATCTTTGATCGAGTCTGTTGTGCCCAAAATTACCATGGGCTGAATTTAGGCCACTAAGTCATAGGGTCCAATCCACACAAGCTAGAAGTCAGATCCAGTACAAGCCATGAAGATTAGGTATGAAAAAATGAGCATCAGACAGAGAGGTGATCAAGAAGCTACGAGTATCAAGAAGTTCCTGAAGAACTGGAAGCTGAGCAGATTACAAATAGACTAGGTTCCTCCCCGTAGAAGAGTTCAAGACAGCCTAGCAACAGCCGTGGAGACAGCCAGAAACATATGGAGACATCAAAGAAGCTCTCCAGTCTAATAAGTTTGTTATTTGTGCAGGTACAGATTCCTGTAGAGATGTTCCTGCGCAACAGGTTCTGAGATAAAGAGGTTCCTAAGAAACAGGCTCCTAAGATATAGGTTCCTGAGCACTAGGTTCCTAAGATTAGCCGACAGAAAGATCTAGAAGCTGTCTAGATAGATATAGATTTATTATTGGAGTGTATTTCTAGGACGCAGTTGATCCTAGATTGCCTCTAATAGATGTCAGATTTATAGTAGGATACGAACTCGAGTTCTATTCTACTTAGCCAACCAGTTTGTGGTAAGCTATAGAGGAACTTGAGTCTAACACGAACTAGATCACCTCATATAGCTGGCCAAGCAGAGTCAGCTTAGATTTAGAACTACTTGAGCTTGATTCCTATATAAAGGATACGTAGGCACCTTGAGAGGGGACGAATTTTAGTTCTCTAATTCTCTCTAAAGGAACCTGAGATTATTGGAGGCACTCTCAAGCTCAGCTTACCCCCATAAACACAACCCAAATCTTCCATAGAACAGTTGATTGTTAGCCTTTGCAACTCACCAAAAACCTCTAAAAAGTTGTTACGAAATCCACTCATCGACAGAGTCTTCTTAAAAGAGGTTGCTTATCCCGTGGTTTACCTTCTCCTTCTCCTTCATCATTTTTCTTCAAGTCTTTACCTTCGATCTCCTCTTTGGCTTATTCTTCACGTTCTTTCTCAAAGTCCAACTACTTTGGAGAACTCTTAGCTTTCTTACCATTCTTACTTGATATCAACTTTGACTTCTTCTTCTTCTTCTTCTTTATCATCTGTTCGAGGGTTATGATCCATTTTCCAATGTACTTGAGATTCTCTAGGACGTCAGCAAGAGTAATCTTCTTTTTTTTGGGGTTTGATTTTCTCTTGGGGTACTTTCTCTATGAATTGTGTTGTTTCGCTATCAGAACTGGTTGCCATTTTTCCACTCCTAAGATGTTCACTCCCCTCCTTTTAGTGCCAGTATTGATGAATGGATTTCCTAACAACTTTTGAAAGGTTTACGGGGAGTTGTTTAGGTTAACGATCAACTAATCTAGGGAGAATGAAGGTTTTCATGGGGTGTTATGAATTTACAGGGTTTCTATTGAATCAGGGTGGAGTGTTTCATACTTGGACTCCTTAACTCTCTAAAATCAAAATGCATACTGTATATCTCTTGTGCTTGTACTCGTACAAACTGCCTATATAGCCTTTATATAGGCATCATGTCCAATGTAGTTCTATTTAGACTAGAAGTCTGGTTAGGCGGAAATATGCTAGGTTCCTAATTCATGGGAACTCATTTTCTCCAGATTTACCATGAATAGGTGACCTAAGTCGAGTAGAACTTAAGTTCTAGTCCGGTTGGGAATATCTTTTCTAATTCTAGTTCTATAGAAGTATTTAAGGATCATCTACGTCCAAGGAATGCATTCCAACAAGGAGTTGACGTTCATAACTTGTTTTTTTTTTGCTAATTAAAATATTTATAACAAGAGGCAAAGATTACAATTCTAGGGGCATACCCCGCGATTAGTAAATCATCAACTAGCAACAACAAGAATAAGAGGGGTATAACCCAATCAGCTAGCAAGCCTAACCACGCAACTCAAACAGAGCAGCATGAAGAGCAAGATATACCAACCCCTATTCCTCTACTAAAGCAGTAAAACAAGGCTCGGGTCCAGACAACCCCATTTCTTAAAAGAGCTACATGAGAAGAGTCTTTCATGGACCATTTTCCTAATCTCACTACACACAACAAAATTTGGGTGACCAGGTCCAAGGTTTTGAATATGGTAGTTGCGAACCTTCCAAACATGGTAGATAGTTGATGTAATATAGACCCCTGTTATAGGCCTCCTCTTCGTATCCAAATGCATAGTAAAGCAGTTTCCTTGTTGACATTGTGACTAGTCTAACGCAAACTGAACAGGCATGGATGCTCTAATGAGATCATAGTAAGGGCAGTTATAAAATAGATGATTAACTGATTCTATCTCCAATCTACACATTACACATGTGGAATCAACTTGCATTCCGAAAGATAACATTTTGTCCTTTGTGAGAAGCCTATTTTTGATGGCCATCCAGGCCACAAAAGAACACTTAGGGACATTAAAAGAACCCCAAACTGTGCCACGCCAATTGACAGGAGGACTGGTTGCTCGAATAAAAGACCAAATAGGAGAGAGCTTGACATGCTTCGGTTGTAAGCCATCCCAAGTAATAAAGTCAAACCTATGAATTTGAACTTGCTCTACTGCCCTTCTGACTTCAATAACATCATTATGATTAAAGGAAGGTAGATCCCAAACTCCATTTCTAAGGTAGACATTGATACTCACAAAACTAGTGGATTCTGCTGTTGAAACAACCGAAGAAGAGATAGAGAAAAGAGGCTTCCGACCCACCCACGGATCATGCCAAAAGAGGAAGCTTGAATTCTCCCCTATATTATACTTCCAATATCTCAAGGCCATGCCTCTAGCATTGAAAATATTTCTAGCAATCCAATAACAACGATAAGGCATTTGAGTAGTCCAAAAAGCTTTGTTATGAAGGAGAACTTTATGAAACCAAGCCACCCAAAGGGAGTCTGTAAGAGGATGTTGAATTCGCCATAGTTGATGAAGAATATCAGCTTTATTCCATTCAAACAAGTTCTTAATCCCCAATCCACCTTCCAATTGAGGCTTACTGCATTCCTCTCACCCTACCTTATAATGACACTTTCCATCTGCTTTATAGAAACCACCCTACAGAAACTTGAAAATAAGAGCATTTATCTACTTTAGAATTCCTTTCGGAAGAAATAAGTACATACTCCAGTAACCAACAATGGTAACAAGCATGGCTTTGATCAGTTGGAGGCGCCCCACAAAGTTCAAAAACCTAGCAGTCCAAGTTTCCACTCTACTACAAAGTTTGGAAACCAAAGAAAGACAATCTCCTCTGTTCAGTTTCCCCGTAATGAGGGGTAACCCAAGATATGTGATAGGGAGGTAACCTCTCTGAAACCCTGTTCTAGCAAGGATAGAGTCAACTACAGCATCTCTCACATTAGCAAAGAAACAGGTCGATTTAGCAAGGTTGGGGTTAAGGCTTGAGCACTTAGAAAATAAGTCCACCCCATTCATTAGGGCAGTAACAGAACTGAGATCCCCATAACTAAATAAGAAAACATCATCAGCAAAAATGATATGATGCAAGTTCACCTCTTTCGTCCTCCAATGGAATCTAAACTCTGGAGAGGTAATACACTTCCCCAAGCATGCAGTGAGAACTTTCATAGCAATAACAAAGAGATAAGGGGAAAGAGGATCCCTTTGTCTAAGGCCCGATTCTCCCTTGAAAAAGCCTTCAAGGCTACCATTTAACTTAACAGAGAACATAGTGGAAGTTATACACTCACTAGTACAAAACTGATTTTTTACGTCGCCTCTTATACGTCGGTTCTGGCCAAAGGCGACGTATAAAGTACTTATATACGCCGGTTCCGCCTAAAAGCGACGTATATGTACATTTTTTTAACCTTTTTTACGTCGGTTCAATAAAATGCCGACGTATAAGGTTATATTATACGTCGGTTGTTGAAAAAGCGACATATATAATTCAACTATATACGTCGGTTGAGGAAAAAGCGACGTATATAATAATACTATATACGTCGGTGAAGGAAAAGGCGACGTATATGATGACATTATACGTTGATTGAGGAAAAGGCGACGTATATAATGCTATGATATACGTCGTTCATAATATAACCGACGTATAAAACCTTTAAAGATTTAACTATTAATCTACACCGTCTATACTCTTTTAATATATGTCTTGTATTGATTATCACCCCCAGGCCCCAGATAACATAACACTCTCCTCTCTCATTTACCCCCATCGATTTCTCAAGTCCTCATCTTATACACACAAATCTCTGTATCTACACACACGCATAACTTCAAAATTAATCATTTTTCATACATTGTAATGGAAGAATTTGAAATTAACCTCACAGACCAAGTCCCCGAAACCCTAATTTCAGACCCTTTTGTTCTTAAGGTTTCTAATTTTGACCAGATCTGTGACCAAGAAGTTGAAATTGCTCCCATTGATGAAGATGAGGAGTCATATACGGAGTACATGGTTTGCGATTCACGGTCGAGATTGATTCATAGTGGCTTCACCAAGTCCAATTGCTCTGGTTTGTTTTCTTGGATCTTTTTTCGAATCTTGCGTATTCGATAACCGATAGTTTTTACAATTATTTGGAATTTTGGCTCTTATGTTATATTAATCCAGTTGTAATGTTATTGATTTAATATATTTTTCTCGGGATTATAGTTTTCGATTGGAAATGTTTATTTTAGTTTTAAGATATAAAGTGGTTTTTTGTATACTTTTACATATGTTGTTTGGATTTAGATAAGTAGGAAATGTTGAAGCTAATTAGTTCAGAATAGTCAGATTGAAGCTAATTAGGAAATGTTGAAGCTAATTATATTTGCAACTTTTTGGTCTCAGATTGAAAGTTCAGCTTTCGGATTCGGCTCAGGGGATGCCTATAAGACATCCTAAGCGCATGAGCAATTCCAATACTAATGTAATTTATCTACAATCCTATTCTGTCCTTGATTATTTATTGACATTAATTTTGAGTATTAAACTATACATGAATTGCAGAGTGAAAGTAGTGTCGCTGCAACAAATAAGCCTGATGAAATTAACTGCCAGCCTTTGTCTTCTGCTCCTGAACTTAATAGCTGCACTTCAGGGAACAGTGAAAATTGGATGCCGCTATCGATTACTGGGGACAAGATGGTGGTGGTTGGTGGAGAATCCGGAAATGGATTGTTAGAGGATGTCCAGGTACAAGATTCTATATTTCTATAGTTTTTGTTGGAATTGCCTAGGTGTTCTTGCCTCATTAAAGGGTCCTTGTCCAAATTTGGTTTGCATCAATGAAACATGATATGTCTTATGTGGTTATGTTTGCAGTCTCAGTTGTAATTTCATTTAGTTTTATTATCCACTTCAGGTTCTTAACTTCGATGGATTTTCATGGACCACTGCTTCATCAAAGTTGTACCTTTCTCCAACTAGTCTACCACTGAAGATTCCTGCATGCAAGGGTCATTGTTTGGTATGCCACAGATATTCATTCAAATGTTTGATTCACTGCAAAGCTGCTCTGTAATGTTGTGTTTAATATCCTTGACATATACTATTCAGAAAAGTCTTGTGTGAATGAGAATCATAAAGGCATATAGTTCTTTATTTGTAACTAATTTACCCAAGAAGGAAGTACCTTTAGGTGCATGGGCCTTTGTGGTTCTTCCTAAGTGTATAATATAGGATGTGTATGTTAGTCTAAGGAGGACTTGTTTATATGCTTGTTTTACTCGTTGTGCATTCTAGGTTTCTTGGGGGAAGAAAGCAATTCTGGTTGGAAGGAAAACTATTCCAGCAAGTGACCGAATTTCAGGTTGCATATTTGTTTATCTATCATTGAACCCTGCTACTTGTTCTGTATATTCTCTATTTTTAAATACAATCTTAAAAATTAAAATAAACCATCTTGGTTTTTGCATAGTGTGGGCATTTGACACAGAGACAGAATGCTGGTCACTTATGGAGGCTAAGGGAGATATTCCAGTATACTTCTCATTTTGACCCAATAATTCCTTGTATGTATGTCTTGCATAGAGGATTGAGTGTGAATATGGTCACACAATCTCTAAGATATCTATTTTGTATGACTGAACACTTTGTAGTATTCTGTGGTTATATCTAGGTAGGGGTGCATAGTATCTTAACTGATTTCTTTCTTTCTATTATTTTTTGCACATATCTTTTAAGAAAGAAATGGTAACCTATAATCTAAGATTCTTGTTAGTTTCTTTATCCTGCAACCCTGTCATTTACATTAGGTAAAGTGATTGACTCGATATTCTTGTCTTTTATCCTAATTCTAAAGTGACATCTCTGTTGTGCCCAAAATCTCCATGGGCTAGATTTAGGCCCATTGGGCTTAAGGATCCAATCCGTATGATTAATATGGATTATGATTGAGGTCCCTTAAGTTAAATGGGGCTAAATAGCATGTCAAATGGATCTGAACAGGTTCAGGTTCCCGAAAGACAGCTTCCTGTAGACAGCTTCCCGAGAAACAGGTTCCTGCAGACAGGTTCCTGAGAGACAGCTTCCTGTACGAGAATAGATTTATGCCAACAGATTTATAGTATGATTAAGCCTCCTATTCTTTAGGAGCAAGTCATGAACGTCAACTCCTTATTGGACTGTATTCCTTGGGCGTAGATGATCCTTGAATACTTCTAATAAGACTAGAACTAGTAAATATACTCCTAGTCGGATTAGAACTTGAGTTCTATTTGACTTAGGTCGCCTGTTCGTGGCTGAAATCTGGAGAAAAGGAGGTCCCCACGAATTAGGAACCTAGAATATTGCTGCCTAACCAGACTTCTAATCTAAAAAGAACTACGTGAACTTGATCCCTATATATACAAGGGTACGTAGGCACCTTGGGAACACGGCTACAAGCCTCGCAATACACCTACGAGATTCTTGAGAACACACGACATAAGCCTCAAGGGAACTCGCGAGATTCTTGTAAACGCTCTCGAGCTCAGTTCAACCCCCACAAAAAACCTCCATTCTCCATAGATTGGTTGATCGTTAGCCTTTACAACTCACCATAAACCTCTCAAAAGTTGTTACGAAATCCACTCATCAATATTAGCGCTAGAAGGAGGGGAGAGTTATCATGTTAAGAGTGGAAAGATGGCAGGCAGTTCTGATAGCGAAGCAACACAATTTGTAGAGAAATATCAAACCCCGAAAGCAAAGAAGATTACTCCTGCTGACGTCTTAGAGCATCTAAAGTTGATTGAAGAAAGGCTTACAACCCTCGAACAAATAACACCGAAGAAGAAGAAGAAGTCGAAGTTAGTAGCTGGTAAGAAGGGTAAAAAAACTAAGATTAATCCCAAGCAGTTAGGCGTCGATGAAGAAGAACGTGAAGAAAAGGATGAGGAGGAGATCGAAGACCCAAAGAAAGATACTGAAGGTGAAGAAGATGGTGAACCGAAGGATAAACAACCTCCTGTTAAGGAACCTTCCATCGAGATAATTAAAGATGATTCAAGTTCAATCGAGATCGCGAACGATTCATGTATAGCAGATTCACAGGAAGCCGATGATAAAGATAAGGAAGCAAAGGACGGTGGAGCTGGTGATTTGAATGCTGAAGACATCAAGAAGATTCTAGTGAAACTCAAGGAAGAAAAGCAGTCAATAACAGGTGCGATGACCTCATCTCCATTCACTAAGAAGGTTAGAAAATCCCCATTACCTAAATCCTATCGTATGTCAAACGAGTTTAAATTTGATGGCACTACGGATCCTGTGGAGTATCTGGGTCGTTTCAATACCGAGATGGATGTTTATCAAGTTAAGGAGCCAACAAGGTGTAGATTATTGGCTGCAACCCTTTATGGTGGAGCTCATCAGTGGTTTAAGAGGTTACCATCAGATTCTATAAATTCCTGGGAGAATATGGGGAAACTCTTCGTTACTCAGTTTAGAGCTTCCATCACTTTTACACCCCCAACCAATACCTTGGCCAATATCAAGCAGAGAGCAGATGAGACCTTGACAGAGTACCTCAAACGTTTTAATGCAGAGGTTCCCAGAGTTAAGAAAGCTCCTGACGAGGTCATTATGAGCTTCCTGATTGCTAGAGTTAGAGCTGGTTCAGACTTCTAGAAGGAGCTACAAGTACGTGAACCTGGTACACTAGCTGAGTTCTACAAACAAGTTGAACTAAATAAATGTGTGGAAGAATCCTTGTTAAAGTTGAGAGAAATAGAAGATCTTGGAGATGAAGCTAGTCATAAAGGAAGCAAGCGAGAGAGGTCTCCAAGCCCGCAAGCATATGTTATTGGGGATCGAGCTTCCTCCAAAAGAAGTAAAGCAAAATTGAAGACAAAGTGCGACAATTATACCTCTTTGGTCGCTCCAGTAGACCACATCTTCACGGTTTATGGGAAAGAAGGAATATTTGTGAAGCCTACACCTTTACCTGTATGAGCAAGGAAAGATTTGAAGAAATATTGTGACTTCCATGAGGATAATTGCCATGATACTTCTGAATGTAGAGCACTGAAAGACCAAATTGAGGAATTGATTAAAGCCGGGAAGCTTGCGGAATGGATAGCTCGAGGTGACCAGTAGTTGAAAGTTTGAGAGCTTCCTTAAAGTAGAGTTGAGAGACCTTTATTTATATATGTATTTCCTTCTTAGAACTGGGGGGTAGTGCATGTATACCTCCCTAGCAATCAAACCTATTTCTTTCGAGTAGTTTTCAACAAAATTATGAGTAGTTCTTTTCCCTGTATTATGTCATACATGAGCTTATATTTAGCTTGTAAAACAAGGAACGTAATTCAGTGAGTTGCTAGAAATACCCCACAAGTAATCTCTTTAAGTATCTCTTGTTTCTTACAATGAGTTAGCTCGCGTAAGCTTAGAGGTGCTGTATTGAGATATTTGTATTAGATATAGAGGTTCATTCCCAGCGTGTTTCGTAAGAGGTTAAAGAAGAAAAGAGAAGACATGTTAAAGCTACAAGCAGGAATGATGTGAAGAAATTATAATATCTGTTCGAGCGTTAAGGAAAATTCGACATAGTTGAAGATTTTGATGAAGAGTAGCTACAAGAATCTGATATGAGCATCTTGAAGAAAACACACAGTACTCAACTTCATGGATGAATATTCAACGACTTATTAGAGATTATAAAAGAATTGTGAAGCTTCCCGGAGTTAGTTCTTCATCAAAGACAAGCTTCCCTGAAGAACTGGGGGGGGGGGTAGTATAATTACTATAGGACGTGGTAGTTTGAAAATTGAGGATTTCAAACTTTTGAGAATTCAGGTCCAGGAACCTCACGATCAGTTCCAGGAAGCTCAAGATTTGGTCCAGGAACCTTACGATCAGTTCCAGGAAGCTCACGATTTGGTCTAGGAACCTCACGATCAGGTCCAGGAAGCTCACAATTTGGTTCAAGAACCTTACGGATTGATTTAGTTTAGCATCTGGAAGAACAGCACGCTTACATCATGAACACGTCAATGAGTTTTCAAATCTTAGCTGAGGTTTCCACTTCACATCTGATCAGTCTACAGAAAGATCCAGGTGATACCTCTCCTTTTATGCTCATATATTCGTAGAAAACCTCCAAGGAACGCGCAACAAACTCGTACTATACATAAAGCATGTTTAAACATCTATGCTATTGTGGTCTTATGTGCGATAAAGTTATGATTATGTTTCTAGATGTTAGAATGCACATGTACCTAACATATTACAGGTTCCCTATATTTACCTGCATCTCGTAGGTTCCTTGATATTTACCTGCACCTCGTAGGTTCCTTGACATTTACGTGTAGCTTACAGGTTCTATGTATTTACCTTTAGTTAACAGGTTTTGTGTTACTCACCTGAAGCTCATAGGTAACAGCTTCCAGGTCTAGTTGCATTTATATGTGTTTAGTAGATTCCTTGTTATTTTCCTGTAACTGACATCTTGCAGGTTCATTCATATATACCTGAAGCTTGTATGTAACAGCTTCCAAGTGTATTGACATTTGTTAGAAGCCAATTGTTGATAGTTTCTGATTAGCAGCTTCCTACTTGAAGTTCCCAACCAGCCGATACTTGAATAGAAGAAAGTGTGCTACAGCAAGAGCTCCGTGCCTGTAGAAGATTAATCTAGTGCCCTTCTGGATTCTCTTTGTGCTCCATCCAAGGATTCACTTAGAGCCTAGAAGGATTCACTAGGTTCCCCAAGATTTTCATGTGTTCACCTAGTGCCCTTATGGATTTTCTACGTGCCCGTATAGGTTCACTTAGATCCCAAAAGGATTCACTTGGTGCTTCATACATCCACGCACATTTGTTTGGTAACTTGATGGATTCTCTTTGTACCCTTTTAGGGATTCATTTGATGCCCAATTGGTTTCGGTTTTTGCCTTTAGTAGAGGTTCACATAATGACCAGTTGGATTCATCTTATGCCCTTATAAGGATTTGCATAGAGCCCAGAAAGATTCACTTTGAAAGCCCTGTCAGCTACAGGCACTCGATAGCTAGAAAAGATTTGCAAGCATGAAAGATTCACTTCGAAAATCCCTATGAATCATAGGCACACATTCAAAGTCCCATAAGCATGTGGGCACCTAGTTAAGGGTTTTGGAAACCTAAGCATGGGAAACCTAACCTAGAGTTTGAAATGATTCATCATGTGCCCTATAGATTCTCTTTGTGCCCTCTGCAGGATTCACTTAGAGCCTATAAGGATTCACTTGGTGCCATAAAGGAATTCGCTTAGTGCCCAACCGGATTCTCTTCGTGCTCTTGCCATGATTCACCTAGAGCCCGGATGGATTCACTTTGTGCTCCCTAAAGCCAAAAGGATTCATTTGACGCCCAGTCGAATTCTTTAAGTGCCCTTCTCAGGATTCACTTAAAGCTTAACTGGATCCGTCTTATGCCCTACTAAGGATTCACTTAGCGCCCAATTGAATTCTCTTATGGCCCTTCCCAGGATTCACCTAGAGCTCAATTGGATTCGCCTTGTGCCCTCATCAAAGTGATACATAGATGAATACTCTCATTTTTTAAAGCTTGTATATGATCGAAACAGGTATCGTACTACTAACAGGTTCTTGATAAAATAGCTTGCAGCATCCTTGATGATCATCAGAAGCTTCCAGTCAACAGGCGAAACAAGCAGTTTTCAGTCAACCGCTTCAACAAGCTATAGGAGGTTCACGCGTCATGACGGCTCGGGGGGTAGCTCAATTCCCCTATGTCTTACTTTTATGAGCTTACACACAGAAGAGCTTCCATCTTCCAGGTTCAGTAACGGAACCTCAATACAAACAAGCACGGTGAAGCATAGATAAGTTCTAACTTTATGCCTTTATATCCTTAACTATCATGCACATTTCCTGTTAATGAGAGCTTATATTTCTATCATGCTTAGATACATATAGCGTTTAATGTGCATACTGCATGATCTTTAGAAATGAAATTTATGTGAACTTATGCTTAGGATGTTATCATGCCCTATAGGTTTACAGCTTACGCAGCATATATGCTTAGTTTATGATCTCGAACTTGTTAATTGAATCAATCAAGTAGATAATTGATATGCCACTTGAGAAGGTAACAACATATATAATGTAGATAATCATTCATACTTGCATACATGCATCACTTATATGTGAGCTCTTCAGCTCGTACTACTAATCTATTTTTTCTAGTATTCTTAGTGTTGTGCCCAAAATCACCATGACCTAGATTTAGACCTATTAAGCCATAGGTTCCGATCAACAAGTATTGTATGAGACAAGAGACAGATTGTTTCCAGTACCAGATATGAAGACCAAACACGGAGAAATGAGCACTAGCTGAGAAGACAGTCAAGAGATTATGAGTATCAATACGTTCCTGATGAACCAGTAGTTGAGCAGATTACGAATGGACCAGGTTTCTCCCCGCAGAAGAGCCCGAGTCAGCCTAGCAGCAGCAATGAGGACAACAATAAGTACATGGGAATCACATAAATGCTCCCTAGACTAACAAATTTGTTATTTGTGCAGGTACAATTTCCTGTAGAGAGGTTTCTGAGAACCATGTTCCGAGATAGAAGTTCCTGAGCACCAGGTTCTAAGACGTAGGTTCCTGAGCATAGATAGCAGAGAGATCAAGAAGCCAGCTAGAGAGAAGCAGACTCATTATTGGAGAGTACTCCTAGGACGCAGCTGATCCTAGATTACCTCTAATAGACAGACAATAGATAGTCAGACAAATAGCAGCTTAGAAGATGAAGCAACCTCTCGAGCAATCAAGTTATGATTTTCAAGGTTAACCTCGTGCCCTTTTAAGGATTCATCCAGTGCCCTATTGGATTCGTTTTGTGCCTTCAGCATAGGTTCACATAACGCCCAATTAGGTTCACTTTATGCCCTTATTTGGATTCACGCGGTTTCCTTGACAATCTTAAGATTCACCATAACCCTTTTAAGGATTCATCTGGTGCCCTATTGGATTCATTTTGTGCCCTCAGCATAGGTTCACATAACGCCCAATTAGGTTCACTTTACGCCCTTATTTGGATTCACTTGGTTCCCTTGACATTCTTGAGGTTCACTCAGTGCCCAATTAGATTCGTTTTGTGCCCTTGTCAAAGGATTCACTCAGCGCCTAATTGGATTCACTTTTTGCCCTTGTCACGATTCAATCAAGAAGACAAAGACATGCATGGTTCGCTCAGAAGAAACATGGAAGCACTGAAGGGATTGGACCTTAATATATAAGGCTATTTAGGTTCCTCTCGCATCCTATGACTTCGAGGAACCGGGGGTAGTTGTTGTGCCCAAAATCTCCATGGGCTAGATTTAGGCCCATTGGGCTTAAGGATCCAATCTGTATGATTAATATGGGTTATGATTGAGGTCCCTTAAGTTAAATGGGGCTAAATAGCATGTCAAATGGATCTGGACAGGTTCATGTTCCCGAGAGACAGCTTCCCGAGAAACAGGTTCCTGCAGACAGGTTCCTGAGAGACAGCTTCCTGTACGAGAATAGATTTATGCCAACAAATTTATAGTATGATTAAGCCTCCTATTCTTTAGGAGCAAGTCATGAACGTCAACTCCTTATTGGACTGTATTCCTTGGGCGCAGATGATCCTTGAATACTTCTAATAAGACTAGAACTAGTAAATATACTCCTAGTCGGATTAGAACTTGAGTTCTATTTGACTTAGGTCGCCTGTTCGTGGCTGAAATCTGGAGAAAAGGAGGTCCCCACGAATTAGGAACCTAGAATATTGCTGCCTAACCAGACTTCTAATCTAAAAAGAACTTCGTGAACTTGATCCCTATATATACAAGGGTACGTAGGCACCTTGGGAACACGGCTACAAGCCTCGCAATACACCTACGAGATTCTTGAGAACACACGACACAAGCCTAAAGGGAACTCGCGAGATTCTTTTAAAAGCTCTCGAGCTCAGTTCAACCCCCACAAAAAACCTCCATTCTCCATAGATTGGTTGATCGTTAGCCTTTACAACTCACCATAAACCTCTCAAAAGTTGTTACGAAATCCACTCATCAACAATCTCCTATTTGCATGTTGCTATCATTATTTCAGGCTGATAGTCATGTGACTAATCAATGCAATGACTCCGAGAACTCTATGTTTCCCTGGTTTTAAATCAAATAGTAATCCCACACGTCAAACAGTGATCTTGATCTTATAAAAAATAATTGCTTCTAAATCTTATGGCAGCAATCATATGATATTAAAGCCAACAGAGAAAGGATTTTATTGAACTTATTGTGTCCTATGTTACTAATCAAAGATTTCTCTGCAGGTTGCTCGCAGTGGTCACACTGTAGTTAGGGCTAGCTTTGTTCTGATTCTTTTTGGCGGTGAAGATGCTCTATTAGGGCACTTCTGGTTGAATAGTATGGCTCAGAATCATCTTTGCATGGTGTTCAACACTACCGAAAGTCTACTGGATTGCATGTGGCTGACCAGACACCTTCCACTCCAGCCAAAGTTCAAGTGCATCTACCTTGGAAAAACCAGATTCCTCTATATATGTATAATTATCATAACTCTGTTGAGAAATTAAATGTATGACATGGTTAATCAAGAATTTATGTAATAATTATTTCAATTTAATTAATAACTTTGTTGAGAAATTTGGATTGCATGTTTTATTATTATTTTTTTGGTTTGTAATAACAGGAATTTTTGTATATATATAAATATAAAATGGGGAAAAGTTGTCATTTTTCAATAGACAATATACGTCGGTTTGTTAGACAATATACGTCGGTCTTTTGGACTGTATACGCTGGGTCTTTTTTGACAATATACGTCGGCTTTTTACTACATTATACGTCGGTCTTTTTTGGACATTATACGTCGGCTTTTCTAGACATTATACGTCGGCTTTTTAGCGACGTATATTTAGACTTTATACGTCGCCTTTTTAACCGACGTAAAAGAGGGGTGACTTTATACGCCGCCCCTCCTTACGTCGCCAAAATGCCGACGTATAAGGCCTATTTAACCGACGTAAAAGGCCAGTTTTGTACTATTGACTTTTCCAATCAAACAATGAACTGGTGATGAAACCTCATTCTTCTCAAAACAATAAAGAGGAAATTCCAACTTATAGAGTCAAACGCCTTGTGTATGTCCAACTTTATAGCACATCGAGGCTGACCTGAGTTACGATTGTAGTCTTTACAAAGAGCTTGAGCCAAGAAGATATTATCACCAATAGATTGCTTAGCCACAAAAGCAGATTGAGCTGGGGATATCAAGGAAAGCAAGACAGACTTGAGTCTCTTTGCAAGCATTTTTATATGCATTTATATAGAACATTTCAACAAGAGATGGGGTGAAAGTGCTGCATCTCCATAGGGTTGGGCTGCTTAGGAACAAGACAAATAGAAGCTGCATTGATAACCCTGGGCAATTATAAGGAGTTGAAAAAGTAGAGAATACCCTTAGTCACGTCATGTCCCACAATGTGCCAAACTAATAAATAGAACTCAACTGTAAATCCATCTAGTCCAGGACTTTTATTCTTAGCCATCTTTTTCAGTGTGATAAACACCTCTTGTTCAGGGAAAGGGGTGCTTACAAAACAAGCTTGAGTTTCAGATAAAGTTGGTAACTCAATATCCTCTGGAAAGTCTATCACTTCACTATTTTTCCCAAGAATCTCCTTATAATAGTCTGTGGCTATCTGGGCCATGTCTTCATGAGAAGAATGAGTCACCACATGATTATCCTGTAGAGAAAAGATCTTGTTGGTATTCCAATTGCCCATGCAAGCATTATAAAAGTACTTACTATTGTCATCACCATGTTTCAACCACTGGATTCTGGATTTCTACTTAAGAAATTGCTCCTCTAAGATAAGTACTCTCCAATAATTGTCAATAAATTCTTTTTCTTCCTCAAACTGAGCAGTAGTTGGAGCCAAAGGCACACTATTTTGAAAGTTGATCAGAGCATTTATGGAGTTCTTGACTTAGGTGCAGGTCACCCATTCTTTTGTTGAGGCCTTTCATTGTTATCTTAACCCTTTTAAGCTTAGTAGTAACAATGTACCAAGGGTCTCCAATCACCAATGGGGACCAGGCATCCTCTACTGTCTTCAAGAAATTGGGATCCTCTATAAGATGGTTAAAAATTGAAATGGCTTAAAACCATTAGAATGGGTAAGTCCCAGGGATGTGACAGCTGGACAATGGTCAGAGAGACCACGAGACATGAACTCAGTAGAAGAGCAAGGAAACAGACTATGCCAATGAGAGTTAATCAGCACACGATCCAGTTTCCTGTACTTAGGTTGATCAATATTACAGTCCCACCAGGTCAAGAAATGGCCCGTGCTTCTAAGGTCTGTGAGACCAATAGAGAGCATAAATTGTTTAAATTCCAACATACCAGTGGTCCAGTCAGTAGTACCCCCTGCTTCTCCTCAGTGCTAATGCAGGTGTTAAAATTACCATTTATCTCCCAAGCTTCATCAGTCATACTAGCAGCAATAGTGGATAGTTCCAACCACAGAGGGCGATGATCTACATCTCCATTAAACCTCAAAAGAGATGATAAAACTTTTGTTACAAGAAGTAAGAGTAACAGAGCATGCTATGTGCTGAGTACAGAAAGTAAGCACAGTAACATTCCATAAAATAGGGTTCCACCCTAGCCAGATACGACCTCCCGAATGAAAATCATAATTATAGCACCATTGGAAACGTGGATTTAAATTCCGGGAGATGATCTTAGCAATGTCCTTTTGAACATGAGTTTCCATAAGACATATTAAGGAGATATTATTAGTAGAAATAAAATTATTGATAAAAGTAACTTTATTATTAAGGCCCCGAACATTGTAAGAACAAAAAAGAGTCATAATAAGATAGAATTATGACCGTGAGGAGGAGGTCTCCCCCCCCTCATCTCGACTTCTTATGAGTCTTCGAATTCTTGTTTCCTTGCTTCTTAGTAACCTCATCCACCACAATATTTCTGAATTGTTGAGGAGAAGGAGAATCAGTAGAAAGAGTCGGAGAGGCAATAGGTTTCCTCTTAGACTTAGTCTTCGTCCAACCCAAATCATCACCCCCTCCAGATTGTTCACAATCTCCACATCTAAATTTAGACTCTTAGCCTCCACAGTCTTATTATCATCTATGACAGGAGTAGCTGCAGTGCTACTACATTGGTGAGAAACTTCACTAGTCTTGTCCACCTCAGTGCCTTTGTCCACTTCCTTCCTTACATTGTTCACCTCATTGTTTACCTCATATTTCGAGTCAACCTTTTGGGCCTCCTTATCTTTAGATTCATTTTCCTTACCAGTAGGCTCGTCAATATTATCAGTGTTAAGTGGTTCCTTGGGACCTCTACGCGTCCATTGCTTCCATTCTCTTCTTGCAATTGGGCACTCATTTAAAACATGACCAAGAGAGTTACAATGAGTACATACCATGGGTTTATTGAGATAGGTTACCTTCACCTCGACATTAGATTTATCCAAATCCATCACTTTAATTATGTATGGAAGAGGGTCACCTACTTTGTAATGAACACACATTTTTGTAAATGGTAGAATTTCTAATTGTGACATAAGCGCATCTGCACCCAGTGGAACACCAATGGCACTAGCAACACAAATCAGTCCTTCTTGCGTCCAATAACAATCTGGAAGGTTAGAGAATTTGACCCATAGAGGCATGGAAGAGATAGGTTCTGCACCCACATTATTTCCCCAATCAGTAAGAATTAGAGGTCTTTGGTCAAAGTACCATGTACCTTTGTTTAGCACTGCATTCTTCTCATTGAAAGAATTGAACTTGAATACATACATAGATTCATTCCTTTGTGAAACCATGATTAGGCCCCTTTTCCAGACTGAGTGAGCCAGTTCCTTTACCCTACGAAACAGAAGAGTACCCTTCGTAAATTGACCCACAACACAACATTTAAACTTATCCGCTCCCTTTTGAAGCACATCATCAGGAGGAGTCACAACAGAAGATCCTTCCGGAAGAGGCACATAATCAAATTTTACATCTTTGAAAGGCCCAGGTTGGGATTTTAGGACCGAAGACCAAGATTTAGTTTTTTCCACCCCCCTTGCTTCCTCTTTATCTAACTTCTCTATCTTACCTCCATCCTCATTTTTATCTTTCCTGCCCTCATCCCCATTTGTGTCCTTCTTTTTACTAGAACTCTCACCCACTTCCATGACCACCGGGCCTGGCTTCTTAAGAATGCCTTTTAAAGTGCATACACCCTTGTCAACAGCAGCATTGTTCCCCTTAGTGACTTTGTTGTTAAAAATGGGAAGACCCATTTCACCCCTTTCATCTATAAAACTCAAAGGATTATTAAGTCCCATATTGAAATCCACTTTGTCTTTGAGTATTTCCTTCTCCACCTCCACCGTGGAAAGACCCTTCTTTGCTAAGAAATTTTGAATTTCCATCATTTGCCCTCGGAGTTTGACAAGTTCCTCCCTCTCATACTTGTTGTCAGCAGCTACTGCCTTAGCTACTCTGTTAACCGTATCTCTCTCAATAGCAGCCCTATCATCCTCAAAACCTAAAAACAAGCATCTTCCTCTCCTGAAGACCCCTCTACCATCCTTTCTACTGGTATACCCCCAGAACAAGAACTAGGTGCCACCAAAATAGGAAAGTCCTCAACCTCCTTACGAGAAAGCATTTCGTTGAAGCCATCATCACTCATATCCTGCATATAGCCTGGTAACCCCGTCGTATCATCACAATCAAAACCTTGACTTACCATTACTACGAAAACAGATATAAAGAGCAAATAAAAATAAGTATATATATAAGAAATATGGTGTTTAGGTGTGGGGAAGAAGATAAAATGGACTTAATGATAGGAATTTAGGCTTTAATGCTGAAAAATGTGTGTAAGAAAGTAGATCTGGGTAATACATTAGTGGCGGCTATTTAGGGTTTTTAGAAAGAAGGAGGAGCTTCTCTCTCTAGGACTCTCATCTTTCTTATGGAGTTTATTCCGTTCATAACTTGTTCCTAAAGAATAGGAGACTTAATCATACTATAATTCTGCTAACATATAGTTATTCCCGTATAGGAACCCGCTTCTCCGGATCCCATATCCAGGAACTTGTCTCTCAGGAACCTGAACCTGTTTTGTATACTTAAACCTGTCCAGATCCATTTCACATGCTATTCGGCCCATTTATCTTAAAGGGCCTCAATCATAACCTATATTAACCACACAGATTGTATCCTTAAGCCCTATGGCCTAAATCTAGCCCATGGAAATTTTGGGCACAACAATAATATTGAATATTCTAATGACATTAACAGAATTCTAAAAACGTACATATAGATTTAGATATTTGTGATACATAAATTATTCTAATAATCCATATGATTATCCTACAATAAACCAAAAATAAGGAAACATGTATTCCTTAGTTATAATCATTCTCAACATATTTTATTTCCTTGTTATGATATATCAAAATTTTTACACTTTTTTTCTTATAATAATATCAAACATTCTAGTTATAGTAACAAAATTCTAAAAACGTATTTATAGATTCATATATGTACGATACTAACAGTTATTTTCATTTAAAAATTGGGCATTCTCCATATGAATATCAATGAATTGGTCATAACATAGATATTAAGAGATATTTGTATAAAATATTTCCTTAACAATCCACAAGAATATTAAAAATTGCGCAAAAATATAAAATTCTTCCGAAATATGTTAGTGTGTATGTCTTACCTTGCTATATAAATATTCCATACATACAAAGCTAAAAGATACTCGAAATACGTTGTCACAGAATTTCAGAATCTTCATTGCGAGAACAAAGTGAAAACATGGCTGACCAAAGAGAAATTGTTAAAGCTGAGGAAAAACTACAAAAAGTTCTCCAAGAGAATCGTAAAAAAGAGTTGGAGCTACTTTTGTCTTATGTCTTGGCTGGGAAATCAAGCTTGGAGAACCTGGGAATGGAGGATTTGGCTGTTTTTGGACAACTTGTCGATGAAAAATTGTCTGAGGTTGAGAAAAGGATTGAGTCATTGAGTGGAAGCAATCCGAGTCAAGTGGTGCAAGCAACTAGCGGTGCAGAAGCTATGAAGAAAGGAGCCAGGGAGAACTAAACCTTTCGTCTTTTCGTGAATTCTTGGATTAGAAGGTGAAGAACATTTTTGGTTGATTTTAGAATTTAATATTCTTCAATGCTTTGTAATTTTTTCAAGTTTGGTTTGTTTGTTTAAACTTGAGAATTGTTGAATTTCATAAACAATTTAAATTGACATCGTCGTACTACTCATCTCTTTATTCATAATAATCATAATACATTCATGTTCGGTAAATTCATAAAAATAAATTTAGCTATATATATATATATTAAAATTGTAAATTTTGTTTTCTGCTATTATGTTTCATTTAGTATTTTTAAGATTAGTAAGAGAGGTCTCAAAGATTTTAAAATGTTGAAAAGACTGGGCTAATCATTTAATTAACCTTCCACTTTGAAAGGGTATACTTCCGAAAAGGGGTGATTAAAATGAAATTTTTTAGTTTTTCTTCAATCAAAATATGTTTTAAGATAATGAATTTTGTCTACCATAAAATGTATGATTGTACCTTAATGTTGCTATACAACCAAAAAATAGACTAAAGTTTATTCTTCTTATATTTTCTGACAATATCTATTTAGGTCTTACTTCTCTTAAAAAAAGTAGATTTTGTTATGTAATCCACAAAAGATTCAATTAAAGCTAGTTCAGGTAGTTTTTTAAAATATAAATATTTTTACTAATTCAGCAATGTCCTTCCTTAAACTTTGTATTACAAACACTTGACATATTTACATGAAAGGACACAAACAGTTGGCATACTTAAACTGGACACAAAGTTTTAGCTCTGATGTTACCGAACAAATTTATATGTTGCATAATTTTTGCCAAATATTAGTAGCTATAAAAATTATAAATATGTGTTGAATAGTATTAGTTATAGCATAATATCCTGTTACTTAACATGATATTAGAGATCGGTTTGAGAGGGGTCTCAGGTACGAATCCCTTCACCCCCATTTATTTACTTCATTATCTGTTGTTCGGACCTTCCTGAAACACCTTAATGTTTTAGGGACGAAATGACGAGTCATAAATTCGCATACTTCTTAACTGGATATAATCTTCTTTTTTGAAACCAATTATAAATATTCATATGCTTAAATTTAATTCAAAAACAACTTTCATTTATAATCTATATATACAAATATCTTGATAATATTATAGTTAGATAAAAAGAAAATGTGAAATTATTTTGAAAATTATAAACTTTGGATGATTTTATTACTTAATTTTTTTTACAAGATAGCATAATAAAGATGTGTAACGTAGATAGAGGGAGGCGACAATCAAATGTGATGTGAGTGAGAATCGAGTGGATCTGATAGGATTGGATTATATTTATGACAAGACACATTTAGATTAATGTGAGTGTGATTGAGTGAGATGCAAACATTTTAAAATTTGAAGAAATTTTAACTTTAAGTAAATAATGTTCTAAACTTCTAAGTCTTAATTTTAATTTATATCAATTTATTAACCATTTGTATTTTCTATTCATTTGATCATCTTATAACAATTCATTCTGAGAAAGTCTTTTTTGATAAGTAATAAAATCTTCTAATTCTCCCTCTTTCTCACATATATATGTTTTGGACATGTTATAGCCAATAAGAGATACACAAATCCATCAATAATTCTAACAATTTACACAATTGATTGCTATATATTTATATTTGAAATGTATTTATATCCGTAAAAGTACAATTTCGATAATGAACAAATAATTCACACTAATAATTATGCTTAATAAGGCTCAAATAAAAAGAATAATATGTAGATGGACATAATTTTGCATTGTTAAATTTTGTTGTAAATTTCATGAATTAGATGATTTGAAGTAAACAATAAATTACAAGTAATTAACTATAAAAATAATAATAACTTAATAAAACAATAATTACAAAGATTGAGAATTGTTTAAACTATATTATTATATCCTTATATATAATAAGCATAAGAGGGATCTTATCCATAATTTTCGTCACTGTACTACCAAATTAATCTCAACCATTGATCTAATCTTTTTAAAAATAGACGATAAAGATTATATCATATTAAAAAAAGCATAATTAAAAAGGATATTATTGAAAAAGGTTAATTATAATTGAATTTCGAAAAGAAAATTATACTATGAAAAGATATATTTAAAAAAGGAAACAATTGAATTGTATTTTTTTTATTAATATTAAAAAAATTATATTTATTATTTGTACTCTATCTCAAGATCTAGAAATCAGATTTGCATGATTTTACGGTCCACGCTAAGGTTATAAAATTATCTTTAATTTAGGGATGATTTAGCAATTATTATCGAAATGAAAACACTCAAACTCTCAATAGAGAATGTAATTACGTATTTTTACATTAATCATATTCAATGTAGAATACATACATGTAATTCTATTCAATGTAGAAAACCAAATTATATATGATTTACATCATTGACATTCATTTTTGTCTTTAGTATAAATACACTTTTTAGTTTAAATGCTAAAGGGTAAAATATTTTTTTTGCTAGATCCAACATTTTTCATCTATTTATTTTATGATCTATTGGTTCTTATTTATTTTGTCGTACTACCGACTACCAAAATATTTAGCAAAATCACTCTTACACTTATTATTAAAACTATAATTTGTTGTTAGTATAACTATCTTCAAATAATAAGAAGAGTATTTTGATAATCAAAACAAAATACAAGTAGATTTCATAAATCGAATAAAATTTTGAACGTAAAAAATCGTCAATTTCTTCTTCTTTTTTCTGCGTAGTTTTATTTAGAAAGTAATTTTTAAACCATTGCAAAATTAAAGATTATTTTGTTAATTTTATGTGGGTTTTAAAATTGTCAAAATCAAATTTTAATAATTTAAGATATAACACAAATATTAAAGTGAACGTATAAAATCTTATATATATATATATATATATATATATATCAATTTTTTAACAAAAAAAATGATATGTAAATTAAAAAAGAAGTCGTGCGTTGCATGGGTTATATGCAAGTATAAATAGTTAAACCAAACCATATAAAAGTAATGAAAACTACTTTACGCTATCTAAATTGTAGGAGTCGAAAACAAACCTACCAATATTTCTTACATATATTGGATCTAATGGGAATATATATATTATTAGAAATACATAATATATTATAGATAAAACATGTTTGAGAGAGAACAATCTATTATATTTGAGAGAGTTGAATTTACAAGTAAGAACATAGGGCCTTTATGTAGGCTATCTATAAGTGAGTTACAAGGATTTAAAAGGCCAAAAGGCATAGATTATAGGAACTAGAAAGTCAATAGACCTTTTTCTAGAAAATTCTGGACATTCATATTACAACACTCCCCTTTGGATGTCCAATTTTCAATAATCGTGCCTCGTTAAAACCTTTCTAGGGAAAAAAACCCTTTGGGAAAAAAATCCTAGTAAAGGAAAAAGTGTACATCGATTTTGAAAATTTATTTGAGGTCTCTGAGCTGACGCATCCCGATCTTGTGTACCAATTTTTCATAAGTTGTTGGCGGCAATGACTTTGTGAGTAGATCTGCAAGATTGTCACTTGAACAAATCTGTTGAACTTCAATCTCTCCATTTTCTTGAAGATCATGTGTGAAGAAAAATTTTGGTGATATGTGCTTAGTTTTGTCACCCTTGATATAGCCTTCCTTTAATTGTTGAATGCATGCAATGTTATCTTCAAACATTATTGTTGGGATTGTCCTATCATGATACATGCCACATGACCCCCGAATGTGTTGGATTATTGACCTTAACCAGACACATTCTCGACTAGCTTCATGAATTGCAAGAATTTCTGCGTGATTAGAAGAAGTAGCAACCAAGGATTGTTTCACTGACCATGAGATGGCCGTATCTCCATAAGTAAACAAATAACCTGTTTGTGATCGAGTTTTATCTGGATCAGATAAATACCATGCATCTACATAGCCAGTTAACTACTTTGGATTTGTTAGAATAAAATAAGCCCATATCAGTTGTACCTCGAAGATACCGAAAAATATGTTTTACTCTAGACCAATGTCTTTGAGTAGGAGCAGAACTATGTCTTGCTAATAAATTTACTAAAAATGCTATATACCATTTTTACAGAATATTGTTAATATAAACCATGCATCGCATAGGTATAAAGCAAGTATTTATAAAATATAGAAAAAGAGTATCTAATGGCACCTCGTCTAATGGTATTATTTATCTATGGTATTAAACAGAAATAATTATTGGAAAACCTTTATTCACGTCTCTTCTTCTAGGTGAAGGCCCATATTACTGTTTTTCCATGTAATGATGCCCGAAACACCGATACTAGCGTTGTATGGCCTTTTCTACCGACTAATTACGCCTTTCTGTGTAGCGTATCCCTGATTACAGCCTGTGAGACAACGTATCCATCAAATATGCTTTTCTAAGCAACGTGAATCCATCGAATACGCTTCTTGAAGTCATGTATCCTCCGCACACGCTTCTTGAAATCACCTATTGCCGAAGAGAAAATTCTTGACACAACGTACTTGCTGGGTAAATCTACTTTTATGATTTTCAATTTTGCAAACTACCAAATAAAGACCCATCAAACTTGACACACCATGGTATTATGTACATACATATAGTTCATAAATCATACACAAACAGAATTCCCTTCTTTGTTTTTCATTCTCAACTAAATTAAATATAACTTACATACACATGGGCTTTGTCTGATATCATTCGCCGGTGTAGTATAAATTGTTGCTATCTATGCATTATGTTAGGTACATATGAGTTTGAAGTAGATCTGTTTAGACTTGGTTTGGGCTAGTGATACGGAACTAGGTGAGTCGTATTGGGTTGGTAAATATGGCCAGAAGACCGCCTCTGGGTATTTTGGACCTTGACTAAAGAAAGGTATTTAGGTCATTTTCTCTCTTCTTCTCTAATCTCACTTCTCACATTTGTCTTCTTCGCCTGATTAATCATTTCTAAATAAGGAAGAATCATTGTTAATTACCCACTGTATTGAAGGTACTTTAATCACATTTTTGTCTTCCTTTGAATTCTTTAATGTTCTTCTCTGGAAGTAATGTTATTTCTTCCACATTTATTGTAACTTTAGAAAAATCTCATCTATTTTTTCCCGAAATTTACACTACTTATTGAAAATGCACACCTAGAGGGGGGGTGAATAGGTGTAAATGGCTAACTATATTTAACTAAGTCTGATTTTAAAAATTACCAGAAACAACTTACTAATTTCGTTTTATGCAGAGACAAATGGTATGCTGAATGCACAGATAACAAGTACAGTAAAGTGCAGAAACAGTAAGCTAAATGCAAGTAGTAAGTAAAGAGCAGAAAATAAAGAACACAGAGACTTTTAGCCAGGTTCGACCCCTAACCCCTATGGTCTACGTCCTGGTCCCTTACCAACTTGGTAAGAGAATATATTATTGATCACTGAAATAAAACCAATTACAAGATACAATAATATATCTCCCTTAATACCCAGCTGTTGACAAATGGCGTGCTGAACTCCTGTTTCTGAACTTGCTCTCTAAGCTATACTTCCCAAGTATACTTCTCTAGCAATGATCACCAAACCCTAGTTCCCAAGCCAACTTGTCCAACAACTAAACCTTACAATTCGAACAATACAATCAATATATGAATACAACTCAAACTATGAACTCTCTAAGATATAGCACGTATGAATATATTAAGAGCTCGAGAGAATCAAAAGATATAACAATGAAAAACTGAGTTGTTTGTAATCTTGTGTGCTTAAAAGTTTTTTCTCTGAATGTTCTGAATTCTTAGAAGCGAATGAACACAAGAATAAGTTTATAAAGCTTCACACCAACGTTCAGAAAATCAATCACCAATTTATTCGAACTACTAGAATCAATTTCCAACGTTCAATTGGTTAGGGATTTTACAAACGTTCTTGTGAACGTTAGACAGAAGGTTTGAAAGAAAGAGAACGATGAAAAACATATCCCTTCTGTTCGTATGTATATAAAACGTGTATAGGAGATTTTGAAGAAAGAAAATCTTTTAAATAAGGAAACTCCCATAAGTTTTATAAAATGTTTTAAAGAAAGATATTTGAAAAGATTTGAGCTCTAGAATATATTGTGTACGTATTATATAATAAAGAATCCTCACAATATATTTCCTGAAATAAATCCATGAGAATTTGTCTTGATATTTATCTTCAGGATTTCTGGCAGTTTGCAAATGGCTTGCTGTTTGTGTCTGTCAATGCAAATGGCTTGCCAAACTGTCTCTGTTGTAACACCAAATGGCTTGCTGTTTATATATTCTCTGTAAACAATTAGTAGACTTAATATACCCTGCAAAACCAAGTTAGTACAACCATAACACAATGTTTTATATCAAACTACAAGCAAATAGCTTGCTGAATGTGATCATCAAAACCATAGGAGTATCAATCTCCCCCTTTTTGATGATTACACACTATTTAGGAGAATAAGAAAGCTCCCCCTAAATCCCTGCATATTAGTACATTTTGATATAAAACAGATTCAAGATAAACAAGCATAATCAATCATATCCAAATCGAATATCTTGACCAAAACGGTTCTCCTAAATTTCTCCCCCTTAATCCATCAAAAAATTCAACAAAAAGAATATTAGTCCAGGTCTGGAATAAGCATAGAGAAATAAAATTAAAAAAATCAAATCATGGTAATGGCATATAAACTGTTCAGATACAAATGGTAAGCCAACGTTACCCATTCTGTGCTTGTCAGCTTGCTGACTACACAGTACACATGCCAAGCTCCATTCGTATGGCTGCAAATCTTTCTTCAGCCAATGGCTTTGTGAAAATATCTGCTAATTGAACTTCAGTTGAGACAAATACCAACTCAATCTTCCCCTTTGCTGCATTATCTCTCAAGAAATGATGACGAACGTCGATATGCTTTGTTCTTGAGTGATTCACAGGATTCTTGGAGATATTGATAGCACTCGTGTTGTCACAATATATTGGAATCTTGCCACACTTGATATTAAAATCCTTTAGAGTTTGAATCATCCATAAAATTTGAGAGCAACAGCTACCAGCTGCTAGATATTCTCCTTCGGCCGTTGATAGAGCAACAGAAGCTTGCTTTTTGCTTTGCCATGAAACCAAGCTTTGTCCAAGAAATGTACAAACACCACTTGTACTCTTTCTATCAGTTTGAGACCCTGCATAATCTGCATCACTATACCCCACGAGATCAAAAGTATTTGTGATAGGATAGAACAAACCAAGATTGATAGTACCACTTAAGTATTTAAAAATTCTTTTAACCGCATTTAAGTGAGACTCTTTAGGGTTGGATTGAAACCTTGCACAAACACATACACTATACATGATATCAGGTCTTGAGGCAGTTAAATATAATAAACTTCCAATCATACCTCTATACCTTTTGACATCCACCTCCTTACCATTCTCATCTACAAATAGCTTGCTGTTTTGAGTCATAGGAGTTGTTTTTGCTTTGACATCTTCATAACCAAACCTTTTGAGCAGATTCATTGTATACTTTGATTGATGCACATAAATACCATCAATGGTTTGCTTGATTTGGAGACCCAAGAAATAATTGAGTTCCCCCATCATGCTCATGTCAAATTCATTGTACATGCACTTAGAAAACCACTCACACATAGATTCATTAGTAGCACCGAATACAATATCATCCACATATATTTGTACAACAAGAATATCTTTACCATTTTGCTTTGTAAATAATGTGGGATCGATATTACCTCGAATGAATCCATTTTTGAGAAGAAACTTACTAAGCCTCTCATACCACGCTCTAGGGGCCTGCCTTAAACCATATAATGCCTTCTTGAGCTTGTAAACATAGTCATGAAACTTCTCATGTTCGAATCCAGGAGGCTGTTTGACATAGACTTCCTCATCCAGCACGCCATTTAGGAATGCACTTTTTACGTCCATTTGATATAACTTGAATTTCTTGTAGCATGCATAGGCAAGAAGCATTCTGATTGATTCTAAACGAGCCACAGGTGCATATGTTTCTTCAAAATCAATTCCTTCTTGTTGATTATAACCTTGAGCCACGAGCCTTGCCTTATTTCGAGTAACGGTTCCAAATTCATCCACTTTGTTCTTGAACACCCATTTGGTTCCTATGATAGATGTAATATCCACTATTTTTTTTTGTAATTAATTATACCTTTATGAAATTATTTTACGAAATGAAAATTTTGGTGTTTTAATATTGTACTTATTTTCTTTTCTATTTAAACGATTACTTGATTTAAAGGAGGTATTAAAAGAAAAAAAAAACGTAGAAGTAGTTGGTTATTTAGGATAAGAAGGATTTGAATTGTGATATGTTAACTTAGCGTACCTTTAGTCTTTTAAATCAAATCTAACACTATCTTTTGGTTAATATTATCTTTTGGTTAATATTTAAACAAGAGTCCCATGGTCATTTTCTTTTTATTGCAGAAAGGTACGTTCCTAATTTCCTTGACACCATACTTGATATTTCTATGTGCTAATTGCCATGACTTTAGTGGGTGTTTATATTTTCTAATTAATTTAACTTGAATAGATTATATAATTGATTTGCACATGTGAACAGTAATTTATATTAACAATGTTTATCATGTCAATAACTGGCGAAGGTTTTGTGAAGTTCCATTTTCTTGTTTACAAATTTGATTTTTATTAATTAAGTATGAATAATGAATTGTATAAATTGATTTCACTTTCCTTATTTATGTTATTCCTTTTAGAATAGATTTTTGTGTGATATATATTAACTCAATAATTGATGTATATATTTGTTTCTATGTAAAAGATGATTCTGGTGGTTTTAAATTTGTGTCTACCGACTCCAAATTCACGTGCATGTCCAGCAGGTTGTTTGGTGCATAAATTCACTTTGTATTGTTATTAATAATAATAAAAGTATGCTTGTTAACCTGATTTCATGACTTGAACTTGTTATAGAATGTCATTATGTTCATGCATGCGTGTCTGATAAACCATGTTTAAGGCTATAGCATTATTATTAATCGTTCGACGAGTCTGTGCAAGTCCTAGATGTGTTAAAATGTGTGCGCTTTATTATTTGTTTACAGCCGTTCAATACCTACAGTAATATTAATCATTGTTAAACATTACTGTATTTAGGATCGGCTCGTGTTTACTTAATTGAGTGGTTATCGCTATTAAGGTAAGTTAACTTTTCGTGCTCTCCGGTATATTTTTAAAATGTTTTAATATTTGAATTGTTTTTAAATGTTTTATATTTATAATATTTTTGTTACGAAAATTTGGATCAAGTATGAATTTTTAGATATAAGAATTCCCAGCTAGCTATGACTTATGAACCCGTTAGTAATTGCGTATAGTTCCGGAACTAGCCTATGATACCTTACTAGGGCGTGCTTTTATGATGCCTTCGGGAGCGCACACTTTATGATACCTTAGTAAGGGGCGCATTATTGACAATTATGAACCTATGATACTGTGTCACCAGGTATTTGTGACCTTAGCGAACTGTGGAATTTATTATACGTTTTTGGATTTTGATTATGAAACTATGATTTACGAACTATGAAATTGTGAACTTTGATACATGGAAATTTGTAAAATATTTTGTGAAACTTACTTGATCCACTGGTTAGTTCGATTAGTTATCTTGCTGGGCTGTGTAGCTCATTATTTGTGAATTTTCAGGTACTAGCGTTGGTATTGCTATTGGAGTGGAATAGAGTGGAACTCATGTCCCTAATAATGTTCTAGTTTTTAGCTATTTAGATTTGTGGAGCTGCGTCTCTATGGATTTTGGTTTTACATTGGATATTTCATTTAGTATCATTTTCAGATTTTAGAATATTTTTATGATATTTTGGGATTTCGTTTTATGAGTTTATTAAATTTGAATTTTGTTCGACAATTTGATTGACTGATAATAGTCCGAAAAGTCGGGCTGTTACAGTTGGTATTAGAGCAAACTTCTCTTCGGAATGTATTAGGTATGGGACTAGTACATTTCCTAGGGAGCGTTTTGCGATCCTGTAGACTTCCGCTTAGAATTGACCCGTAGCGTAGTGAATTAAATTTTGGGCTAATGTACTCGCTTATGTGAATTTTGACATGTATGACTTATTGTGTTATTTGATTTTATGTGCTATATGATCGCTTTTGTGCAACTAAAGGTTTTACTTCATTTGTGAAGGAAATTTAAGGAAACATGAGCACTCGAGGTCGAGGTCGAGGTCGAGGGAATTACAACACCACCAATAGCGGCAACAACAACAACAACCACAACAACAACAATGATGGGGGGAAATATGCTTAACCAGCTAGCGCAAACCTTAGCTACACTTGTTGGGAACCAGCAACCGGCTCAACGAAGCATTGTATCGGAGTTCAAGCGATTAAATCCTCCTACTTTTGATGGTGCAACAGATCCAGCTGTTGTCGAAAAATGGACACAAGAAATGGAAAAAGCATTTGAGTTGATGGGAAGTAATGATGCACAGAAAGTGATTTTAGCTATGTATTAGTTGCAGGGCAGTGCTTATGACTGGTGGCTGATGGAGCAGAGAAGAAACGAGGGAAATCCTGATCCTGTTACCTGGGAAAGATTCAAGGCTGCATTGACTGACAAGTATTTTCCGAGAACTGTGCGCGTCCAAAAAGAGAGAGATTTTATCAGACTTGAGCAAGGAGAGAGAACAGTGACAGAGTACGAGGCAGAATTTTCGAAGCTCTCTAAGTACGCTCCTACTCTGGTTGCAGACGAAGCTAGTCGTGCTAGAAGACTAGAAGAGGGACTTAGGGCTGACATTAGGCACGCAGTTGCCAATTTTGAGTTAGGTACGTACGAGCAAGTGCTCAATAAGGCTCTTGTGGTTGAAAGAGGTTTGGTAGATGCAAAGAAGAAGAAAGATGAAGATGGTAAGAAGAGAAACGAGCCTGCTAGTGGATTCAATGATAATGGGCCAGCAAAGAAGTTCGGCAATCGAGGATTCGGTGGAAATTCAAATAAAGGAACTCAAGGGACCAAACTACAGTGTTCTAGGTGCGGTCGCAATCATTTGGATAAAGACTGTCGATGGAACACAGGCGCTTGCTTTAGTTGTGGCAAGATGGGACATCGAGTTGCTGAATGCCCGAAACGCGATTCGACCAAAGACAAGAATGATGCAAATCAAGGTACTTTGGCAACTCTTCTTGGACCTACCTACGGACGAGTGTATCAACACCAACCGAAACAGGATTAAGGTACGAATTTATTTGCTATGTCAATTTATTTGAAATAAGGTGCTATCTATGAACTTGTTGCATCTACGTGTATTTTATATTTTATGGTAAAATTTGGGGACAAATTTTTTTTAAGGAGGGTAGAATGTAATATCCACTATTTTTTTTTGTAATTAATTATAGCTTTATGAAATTATTTTACGAAATGAAAATTTTGGTGTTTTAATATTGTACTTATTTTCTTTTCTATTTAAACGATTACTTGATTTAAAGGAGGTATTAAAAGAAAAAAAAAACGTAGAAGTAGTTGGTTATTTAGGATAAGAAGGATTTGAATTGTGATATGTTAACTTAGCGTACCTTTAGTCTTTTAAATCAAATCTAACACTATCTTTTGGTTAATATTATCTTTTGGTTAATATTTAAACAAGAGTCCCATGGTCATTTTCTTTTTATTGCAGAAAGGTACGTTCCTAATTTCCTTGACACCATACTTGATATTTCTATGTGCTAATTGCCATGACTTTAGTGGGTGTTTATATTTTCTAATTAATTTAACTTGAATAGATTATATAATTGATTTGCACATGTGAACAGTAATTTATATTAACAATGTTTATCATGTCAATAACTGGCGAAGGTTTTGTGAAGTTCCATTTTCTTGTTTACAAATTTGATTTTTATTAATTAAGTATGAATAATGAATTGTATAAATTGATTTCACTTTCCTTATTTATGTTATTCCTTTTAGAATAGATTTTTGTGTGATATATATTAACTCAATAATTGATGTATATATTTGTTTCTATGTAAAAGATGATTCTGGTGGTTTTAAATTTGTGTCTACCGACTCCAAATTCACGTGCATGTCCAGCAGGTTGTTTGGTGCATAAATTCACTTTGTATTGTTATTAATAATAATAAAAGTATGCTTGTTAACCTGATTTCATGACTTGAACTTGTTATAGAATGTCATTATGTTCATGCATGCGTGTCTGATAAACCATGTTTAAGGCTATAGCATTATTATTAATCGTTCGACGAGTCTGTGCAAGTCCTAGATGTGTTAAAATGTGTGCGCTTTATTATTTGTTTACAGCCGTTCAATACCTACAGTAATATTAATCATTGTTAAACATTAATGTATTTAGGATCGGCTCGTGTTTACTTAATTGAGTGGTTATCGCTATTAAGGTAAGTTAACTTTTCTTGCTCTCCGGTATATTTTTAAAATGTTTTAATATTTGAATTGTTTTTAAATGTTTTATATTTATTATATTTTTGTTACGAAAATTTGGATCAAGTATGAATTTTTAGATATAAGAATTCCCAGCTAGCTATGACTTATGAACCCGTTAGTAATTGCGTATAGTTCCGGAACTAGCCTATGATACCTTACTAGGGCGTGCTTTTATGATGCCTTCGGGAGCGCACACTTTATGATACCTTAGTAAGGGGCGCATTATTGACAATTATGAACCTATGATACTGTGTCACCAGGTATTTGTGACCTTAGCGAACTGTGGAATTTATTATACGTTTTTGGATTTTGATTATGAAACTATGATTTACGAACTATGAAATTGTGAACTTTGATACATGGAAATTTGTAAAATATTTTGTGAAACTTACTTGATCCACTGGTTAGTTCGATTAGTTATCTTGCTGGGCTGTGTAGCTCATTATTTGTGAATTTTCAGGTACTAGCGTTGGTATTGCTATTGGAGTGGAATAGAGTGGAACTCATGTCCCTAATAATGTTCTAGTTTTTAGCTGTTTAGATTTGTGGAGCTGCGTCTCTATGGATTTTGGTTTTACATTGGATATTTCATTTAGTATCATTTTCAGATTTTAGAATATTTTTATGATATTTTGGGATTTCGTTTTATGAGTTTATTAAATTTGAATTTTGTTCGACAATTTGATTGACTGATAATAGTCCGAAAAGTCGGGCTGTTACAATAGAAGCATCTTCTGGTGGTTTTACAAGTTCCCAAACATCACATCTCTCGAATTGGTTGAGTTCCTCTTGCATTGCCATGATCCAATTTTCATCTTCTAATACTTCTTTGATATTTTTGGGTTCTTCTTGAGCTAAAAAGGCAGCATAAGCACAAAAGTTTACTTTTCCTCTCCTTGTTGTGATTCCATTTGAAATATTTCCAATAACAAGTTCTGGAGGATGATTCTTTACTGTCCTTGTAGCCTTTGGGAGAGAATGTTGAGCAATTTCTTCATGTGAAGTTAATCTGACCACTTCAGCTTGCTGATTTGCATTTCCAGCTTGCTGTTTTCCATTCTCAGTAATGTTGTTGGCTTGCTGACTTCCAGTTTTAGTAGAATTGTTGGCTTGCTGATTTCCAGTAACTTGAGGTTGTATGTTATCAGTTTCACCTGCAAATTCTTCCTCATCTCTTGGCAGATCATTGTTAGGTTCTTGAAAAGTAACATCAATAGATTCTTCAACTATATGTTTATTTAAGTTATAAACTCTATAAGCTCTACTAGTTAAAGAATAGCCAAGAAAAATAGCTTCATAAGATTTAGCATCGAATTTACCATCATTATCAATTGTCTTGAGCACAAAACACTTTGAGCCGAAGATTTTGAAGTAACTAATGTTTGGCTTCTTTTTCCTCAATAATTCATACGGAGTTTTGTTCAAAATAGGCCTGATTATGACTCTGTTCAACACATAGCACGCTGTATTCACTGCTTCTGCCCAAAAACTTCTTGGCAAATTGCTTTCTTGCAATAGAGTCCTTGCTGTTTGTTGTAGTGACCTGTTCTTCCTTTCTACCACTCCGTTTTGCTGTGGAGTCCTTGGTGCAGAAAATTCATGTGTAATTCCTCTTTTTTCACAATAATCAATGAAGTCTTTGTTGAGGAATTCACCTCCTCTATCACTCCTTATACCTACAAGCTTTGTATTCAACTTGTTCTCAAGTAATTTGATTAGCTTCTTAAACTCATCAAAAGCACAATCTTTAGAACGAAGAAATAATACCCATGTAAATCTAGAATAATCATCTTCAATCACAAAACCATATTGTTTACCTCCAATACTCTTGTAAGCTTCTGGACCAAATAAGTCCAAATGCAGAAGCTCTAAGGGTTTAGAAGTAGATACCATTTTCTTTGATTTGTGAGTACTTCGAAGCTGTTTTCCCAACTGGCAAGCTGAATAGACTTCTGTTTTGACATACTTTAGCTTGGGCAGCCCTCTCACTAGCTTCTTGCTTGATAACTTTCTGAGCAAATCCATGTGTGCATGTCCCAATCTTCTATGCCAAATATATGGGTCATTATCTACTGCAGCCAAACAGCATGTTGTTTCCTGCATATCAAAGTCTAATACATATATATTTCCTTCCCTTCTAGCAATTAGGGGGAATTTGTTAGTACTAATAGTAATAATAGCTTTATCAATGCCTAATTCAACATGATGTCCATCATCAAATAATTGAGTAACACTCAGCAAATTATAAGAAAGACCTTTGACATATTGAACTTTATCAATTGAAATATTACTATTACCAATAGAACCGGTACCAAGGATTTGAAGAGTTTTGCTATTCCCAATTGTCACTCTTCCACCCTTTTTCATTTTGAGATTCATAAACTGAGATTTGTCTTCACACATATGTCTTGTGCATCCATTCAGCTTGCTGAACTCTCTTTTCAACAGTTTTTGAGGATTCGGCTTGACTAGATTCCTTCATTTTGTATGATTCCAATGCTTTAGCTTTAGTTTTGACATCAGACCTTAGCTCTTTGATTTTTTCAGTCAAGGTCTTGTTTCTCTTTTCAAGTAACTTGACATTAGCCTCTAAATGTCTGTTCTTAGTATTTAGTTCCTTGATCTCTGTAGCTTTACTGAATGAAGTTGAATCCCATTCTTCCATTTTTGGCAACAGATCTTTTACCATTTTGGATAAATAGGCATTCTTATCAGTCAGCTTGCTGATTTCAGCCTTTAGTGCCATGTGTTCTTCAATTGTAACAGTATTTTGTTCCTGCATGGTTAGTGAATCTAACAAAGTATCATCTGAAGAAATATAATCATTAAAAGAGTTTACCTCACTCTGATCCTCTTCAGAATCAGTTTCAGCATACACTCCTTCTGAATTTCCAAGAACAGATTCATCTTCCATTCCAACAAGTGCTAAGTTCACCATCTCTTCACTTGAGTCATTACTGGAATCTGAATCATCATCACTCCAAGTCAGTAGAGCTTTTGATTTCTTCTTGTCCTTGAAAATAGTAGGCTATTTTGACTTTAGTTTGTAGCAGTTCCTTTTATAATGCCCTGGCTTGCCACATTCGAAACAAGTTTCCTCCTTAGAGACTTTTGAGCCTTTCTTGTTGTTGTAGAAACCACCTCTTTCCCTTTTCATCATATTTTTCTTTTCTATCAGCCTCTTGATCTTCTTTGAAATAAGGGCAAGTTCCTCATCTGAATCAGATTCACCATCAGAGTCAATTGGCTTGCTGTTTTAGAATGGAGAGCCATATTCTTCATCTTTTCTGTTGGAGCTTTAACACTTGAACTTCCCACCTGATTTCCATTTATCTTGCTTTCAAATTGCTCTAGCTCAGCAAATACAGCCAAGTGATCCATAGTATCAATAAGTGGTGAGGATTCCAAGGCAGTAACTTTGGCTTCATAGATAAATGGTACTGCACTTAAGACCTTCATATTGATTTCATCTTGTGGTATAGATTTTCCAAGCCTCTTCAGTGAGTTAATAGTAACTTGAAACCGTGCTTGACTATCCTTGATAGTTTCACCTTCATTAAGCTTGAAGTTTCTAAAGTCATTCATTAGCTTGCTAAGTTTCACCTTCATTAGAGATTTCGAACCTTCATGATAAGTCTCCAAAGCATCCCACATTTCTTTTGCTGATTTGAGTGAAGATACTTTATCATATTCAGCCTGGTTCAAACCATTCATAAGAGAACTCCTAGCCTTTCCATTGTAGCCAAGTTTGATTAATTCGTCCAGAGTAAGATCATCAACATCCTTTGGCTTGCCATCTTTATCAAGAAAGACATATGGACCTTTTTGCACAACTCTCAGAACTAATGGATCTCTGTATAAGTGAGTTTCCATGCTGCTTTTCCACCAGTGGTAATTGTGTGTGCCATGAAGAAGTGGAGGCCTAAAATCAGATTTTCCTTCGGGATAGTTTTCAGCCATTATGATCGAATACTTTCCTGTTACAGAATTGTTAGTATACCAAAGCTCTGATACCAATTGAAAATGCACACCTAGAGGGGGGTGAATAGGTGTAAATGGCTAACTATATTTAACTAAGTCTGATTTTAAAAATTACCATAAACAACTTACTGATTTCGTTTTATGCAGAGACAAATGGTATGCTGAATGCACAGATAACAAGTACAGTAAAGTGCAGAAATAGTAAGCTAAATGCAAGCAGTAAGTAAAGAGCAGAAAATAAAGAACACAGAGACTTTTAGCCAGGTTCGACCCCTAACCCCTATGGTCTACGTCCTGGTCCTTACCAACTTGGTAAGAGAATATATTATTGATCACTGAAATAAAACCAATTACAAGATACAATAATATATCTCCCTTAATACCCAGCTGTTGACAAATGGCGTGCTGAAATCCTGTTTCTGAACTTGCTCTCTAAGCTATACTTCCCAAGTATACTTCTCTAGCAACGATCACCAAACCCTAGTTCCCAAGCCAACTTGTCCAACAACTAAACCTTACAATTTGAACAATACAATCAATAGATGAATACAACTCAAACTATGAACTCTCTAAGATATAGCATGTATGAATATATTAAGAGCTCGAGAGAATCAAAAGATATAGCAATGAAAAACTAAGTTGTTTGTAATCTTGTGTGCTTGAAAGTTTTTTCTTTGAATGTTCTGAATTCTTAGAAGCGAATGAACACAAGAATAAGTTTATAAAGCTTCACACCAACGTTCATAAAATCAATCACCAATTTATTCGAACTATTAAAATCAATTTCCAACGTTCAATTGGTTAGGGATTTTACAAACGTTCTTGTGAACGTTAGACAGAAGGTTTGAAAGAAAGAGATCGATGAAAAACATATCCCTTCTGTTCGTATGTATATAAAACGTGTATAGGAGATTTTGAAGAAAGAAAATCTTTTAAATAAGGAAACTCCCATAAGTTTTATAAAATGTTTTAAAGAAAGATATTCGAAAAGATTTGAGCTCTAGAATATATTGTGTACGTATTATATAATAAAGAATCCTCACAATATATTTCCTGAAATAAATCCATGAGAATTTGTCTTGATATTTATCTTCAGGATTTCTGGCAGTTTGCAAATGGCTTGCTGTTTGTGTCTGTCAGTGCAAATGGCTTGCCAAACTGTCTCTGTTGTAACACCAAATGGCTTGCTGTTTATATATTCTCTGTAAACAATTAGTAGACTTAATATACCCTGCAAAACCAAGTTAGTACAACCATAACACAATGTTTTATATCAAACTACAAGCAAATAGCTTGCTGAATGTGATCATCAAAACCATAGGAGTATCACTTATGACTGTGGTGAATAAAGAAAGATTTTTCAAAAGAAAAGTAATTAGGAAATTTTAATTTAATAAAATATTCTACACATCATTTTAAGATTAAAAATTAGTCACTTGAAAAAAAATAAAAGTAAGTCTATTAGAAAGGAACAAATATTTCTATTAAAAAAAGAAGAAGAAAGGACCAAATATTAGTTGAAGTGATGACCAAATATTCCTACTAGTAATGATGAACTTTAGCTTGGTCCTTGCATTGCATTGTAAATATGTACGCGCCATTAGCATGGTTGTTTTTATTAAGACGACCTATTTTTTTTTTAATAAGTCGGGCTATATATATCTGATGTCGATGTGTCAGGGACTAATAACTATGCTATAGGTTAATCTAAGAACAACAAAAGAGGACTGAGACCGTAGTAATAAGTGGAGAAGTACTATTGCTGCTTGGGCTATGAAGTGGGGCTGATTGACGTGGTTAATCCACCATCTCGATGGGGATGTTTGGGATCTGTACCTGGTTTTCATAGAACACCATGCCTCCATGGAAGAAATCTTCTTCTATACCTACCCCTTCCTGTAAGACATCTGCATTGCGGGCTACGTCCAGGTTTACCACTTGTGGGGCGTCCTTCTGTCCAAGACCTAAGTCGTTGAGCTCATCAGAATGGTTTGCAACGATGTTGAAATTAACAGGGTCCATGGTTTCCCTCGGTAAATAAACGTCTTGAAAGTCTGGGTGGTCGATTCCCAGACCCATATCCCAGTTGAGTAGTTCCTCTATACCACCAACAGGTCTGTCAAAAGTATAGAGCCTATCGCATACCTCAAGCCCAAGCCTTGCCAGAAAACGAGCCACTTTTCCTCTAGCTGGGTACACGTATGCTACTTTGCACTTTCAACGTTTGTCCTTCATCGCACTTCCAGCATTTGTCCTTCATCCTGATATCTTGTGGTTGATAATCATCTGTGTTTACTCTTTTGCGGTGAAATAAACAATCACATAAAAAATGACCTAATTTCAAGGTGCACTAATAGAGAAAAGTATTTATTGTGATGTTCATACACTCTAAACTACTAGACCTGGTAAAATTTCGATTTCGAATCCGAATCCAAGTTCATGAAACCAAATCCGATTTTGAATTTAAATTATAAAATTTGATAATTATTCGAAAATTAATTTAGTTCGATTTGAAAAATGTTTGAATCAAAAATCTAATAAAAGATAATCTGGAATATTAGATCCGATTATGATCGAGAACCAATCAAAACTGAGTAATAAATTATCCAAACTGACTATGACACGACTGATCCGAATTCCAAAAATGATGAATTAAGTATTTGTTATAATTTTAACGGGTATTAAGTTATACTCCCTTTGTCCCTCTCATTTCTTTACACTTTCCTTTTTGGGATATCGCTCTCAATTCTTTACATTCTAAAATTTACCCCAAATAATAAAATTTTATAATATATAAAGTAACCATACCCCTACTTTTCTCCACCATACTTACTTTATATATTAAATATTGATTGGTCGCACCACTTTACTCACTTTTCTTACTTTTTTCTATGGAGTAATACTTTACACTTTTTCTTAACTTTCGTGCCTAACTCATTTATAAACAAATGAGAGGGACGAAGAGAATATACATTACCGCACATTTCATTTAATATTTACCATTTATAAACAATTTGCACATTTAAAATAATTTTATGTCAAATATATCATAATTATTTAATCATCCTTTTTTGAAAAAAATACATAATTTTATACTACAACTATAATATTCAATAATAAGGTACTAATAAAAATTTCATAAATTAAAATAACGAAAGAGAAACTATCCGAAAGAATCCGAATTAAATTTCATCTGAGTAATCCGAATTAGACCTGGTCCTAATCAAATCCGAACTCTATTTTTTTTTTATAGTTGAACACACGCACACGCCAGTAGTCGAACTCTTCGCCTCTTTTAGATAAGTCAAGACCTTAACCACTGCACCAATCCTTTGTTGGCGATCCGAACTCTATTCAAAGATATAATAAATAAAAGTTGATCCAATCTAAAATTGCTCCGATCCGAAACCGATTTGATTATCCGAATTTCCATGTCTATAAACCCAACATAACATAAAAAAAATTGTAATTTATCAAAAATGTAAAATAAATATAATGATTACTGAATGATAATGACATATGAATTATATTACTAGATCAATATAAATAAGGGCATGGAGTTTCTAAAGCACACTATAGAGAAGTTCTCTATTAGTGCACCTTAAATCTTGTATTTTATTATTATTTTTGATAATCCAACCGTATGGATGAAAAGTTTATGTCGAAATAACATTTTATACAAATTTTTATTATATTTGAAATAGTGGAGCATCACTTTTATAATAATACTATTTTCTATATATATTCAACGACACAGATTTTGTCATAATCTTATTGCTATAAATTTGTAGTTCTAAATAATTAAATTACACGAAAAATTGGACATTCACATATTTTTGTATGAATTTAACATCCGTACGGTTGGATTGTTCAAATAATAAATAATTTATCATATTTTAAGTCGCACTAATAGAGAACTTCTCTATTGTGTGCTTTAGATACTCTTTCCCCTCTAAATAAATGATATCTATATATTATAAAGAGAAAACTGGACCTGAGGACAACGTCAGGGATCTCCCATGAGGTTAAAAGAAATATTACCTATAAAGTAAGGGGTCCCGTAGGGGCAATTTTATAAATATAAAATTTTTAACAGTAATTTACAAAAATAACCTTAAATTTTGTATTGATTTGTTTTATCCTCAGGATTCTAACATGAGGTCATCCTCAGGCACATGAAACCCTATTATAAATGGCTGGATACCCTTTCCTCAGCTTCGGGATCCATATTTAGGTTCAGTTAAAATTTTTAACTATATTTTGACCCATAAACTGTCAATTTTTCAGGTTTGATATCCATATTTAGGTTTGTAAAGATACATGTATTAATTTAACTCATTCTTAATTATGGAAAATTTATTTATCAATTTAAATATCATTACTGTCAATTAAAATGTTTATGGTAAGCTCATTTATAAAAATTTGAATTAAACTTTCAATTAGGGTAAGTTCTTCAATGCATATCATCATACAATATATATCATAAAATATTTTAGAGGTTTTTTGATATATATATGTGACAGCCCCAAATCCGGGGTCATGAATTTGGGCCATCATGAACCAACTTCCATTCAAATTCAATATCTCTTGGGTTTTTTTTTTTTTTTATAAATACTTATACAATTGACCCCACAGTAATATACACACACACACACACCAGTCATATGCTCAGAGAACAACATTCACCATAATAAGAGTTTAGAATTTAAAAAGTTATTACAACCCAGAATCATACTTCAGTACATTGTTGAGTGATGCTTCTACAAGAAGCATTTCAACAACCAAATTTATTACAATCTTTCAAACTTACACACTTAATATACATAAAACTACTAAACCCCTTGCGCTGGTCGTCTACCTCGGGGACTGATGCTAACGAACTCTCAGTAGGTCGCCTTTCCCTTACCCTCTTGCGGGGCGTTCTGCGTAGTATTGGCATACCTAGCTGTATATAGATAAGTAGCAAGAGTGAGCTATAATAGCTCAGCAAGATAATATTGAAAATTAGAATTTAAAATGTAACCAAGTATACATGTATATACATATGTAAGCAGTAACCACTTTATAAACTTTAAGGAAGAATAAAACTCTTATTTAATAATACATCATCCACTTACTATTATAAGAAAGAAATCTAAGGTAATACAGTATCAGTTTCTCTTCTTAAACAATGTAATAATCAATATACCCTTTCAGTGTAATATTTTCAAATAATATGAATAATTAAATAAATCTCTCACTATCATCTTCTCATTTCCTTTCTATGCAGTAATTTTATAAATTAATATAAAATCAGTTTCTCTTCATCTATATTAATAATTTCATCGTCTCATATCACTTTTCTGTTTTCAGTTATAGAAATCTGAAAACCATTTTTCAATTCTTTCTTTCAAGTTTTGGGGATATATACTGGCGCCAGATACGTAGGACGATGATCAGTCGCCTGACCGTATCCGCTCTCTATTTACTACTAGTAGAAGGAATGAAGGCACCTGCTAACATCATCCCTGGAGGAAGGCACCTGCTAACATCCTCCTGGAGGAAGGCACCTGCTAACATCCTCCCTTGGCATCTTCGTGCCGAATCATGAATATTAGACTATGTCGCACACAGCCCTGACATAGCCTCTTATGCAAGTTTGTTGCTAATCCCCCTTTTTATAAGATCGTTATTCAATTTATCAACACCATTTCACATTTCCATATGTCATTCACTTATCTCTTTTCCATTCTCGCACATTACTTCTATAAAATATATGTATATAACATACACTAAAAGAATGTTTATAATATAGCATTATAAATCATATAACCCTAGATAACAACTGATGCCATTCTCTTTCATATCTCTTTTACCCTAGAGCATATTCGCTCCATTCATAATCATCTCTATATTCATATTTCAGAAAACATATTCATCTCTCTTTAACTTCCCAAAATCAAGAAAATATATTCTTTGCAATATAGCAACAAAAGCATCACATATACATGAATATATTCCATGATATCATTATTATTCCGAAGATAAATAATTTTTAAAGTAAGGATAGAAGGATCTTGCCTCGATTTCTGTATCCTGACAGTGGGGCTGGTTCCTCCTCCGGAATTTCTATAAACACAAAAGGTCCACCATTAGAACACTACATCTCTTACTCACTATCCTCTTGTATAACAAAACCCTTTACACTTTAACATATGTTTAACGTATTATTATTACCCCAAAGGTTCAAGAACTTAACCATTTATAAGCTCAATCGAAGTTTCAGGGGTTTTTACCATTTCCCCTAACAACCACACTCGACTGTAAAATTTCTTATAAATTTTAGAATTCGAATTTTAATGCAAGGTCAACTGGTATTAGTTCTTTGACTACACTACTACCATCTCCCAAAATTTCGTGACTTTTAAACATGTTAAAGTATGGTAACTATGACCTCAAATTTGGTACAATTACGATTTCTCGACTTTCGAACGTCTTTCACTAAAACTGACTTTTCTCCTAAACCGTACGTCAGATTTTAACGCACCTTATATCAAAACGATCTATGAACTAAGCTCTATCATTTCATGGTCACTAAGTGTGCTAGACAGTAAGGTACCGTACTGCATTGGTGTCCAAAAACAGGGCAGTTTGTAGTTCTAACGAAAATCGGACATTATAACGGCTATATTTTCTTACTTTCCAAAATCAAACCCCTCCAAATCAATCATCCACCTTATACACCATCACATATACCATGTGGTCATCATACCAACCATGGATTTCCAAGTCCACAACACAATTTCCATACCATTCAAACACATATAAACAACTATAACCATAAGATTACATGATTTAGTACTACTTATCTTAGAAACCAACTAAAATCATCAAAACCCAAAGGATTCAAGCTAGGGTTTCAAGCTAATCATCAACTTTAAAGAGTATACTAACATGAATAACCTCACCAAGCTCTTATACTACCTTGGTATAGTCTAAATCATGCAAAGAAATCAAGAAAACAAGGTTAACACTTAGAAAACACTATTCATCACTATTCATCCATCACTTTGGAGATTTTATTACCTTACTAAATGATGCTTGATGGCTATGAAACTTTAGAAATGTCTTGATCTATCCTCCAAGAAGCTCCATGAATTATCCCTTGATTTGTTGTTAATGTTTGCTAGGGTTTTGTTTTTTTTTTTTTTATTTTTTTTTGGAAAGTGCCGAATGGTTTAATGGAAATGGGGGAGAGAGTTTTGTGTTTTGTTGTGTTGGTCTTGTCTTAATCTTGATCTTCTAGCTTACCTTGGAAGCTTAGTTAGATATTTTACTTAGCAATTGACTAATTTACCCCTTAGTTTTTAGTTAGTGGAACATGACATCAATAATGATGTTATTAAGATGATGTAATATTCTTATTACTTGATTTTCTAAATAGCATGCCAATAATCTTGGTAGATGATAATGTGGTATGTCTCCTTGTTATATTACTAATCTTGGTTGCTTAATCTCCATACTCGTCTAATTGTGGTTCGTTACGAATGTACCTCATTATCTCAGTGGTTTTGAGATCATTTAACAATCCAAATTCCATTGGTATTCTCTTAACTTAAAAATCCCCTGGCTCAATTCTAAATTCACTAATCCCTCAATATATAATTCTTATAATGTTTCCATGCTCCTTAGTGTCCAATAGAAGCTTATTCGAAATCAAAATCCTCAAAATTTCATGCTTCAGGAATTTCTGAAATCTAACGTCATTTCGAGTCACTTATTTTCAATGTACACTACTAATATGATTTCTGTTTATTCATTTTCCATTTCCATTATAGAGTACCTATATACCATTTCTCTAAATCCTCAAAATTTACTATTCATTTGACCACTGTAGCATTACTGAAGTTAGGGTTATTACATCCTTCCCCCCTTAAAAGGATTCCGTCCCGGAATCACGTCAGAATTGTCCATAGATACATTTTTATCTACACCTTATAACTTCTATATCACTTTCTCCATCCTTTTTCCTTCATAATATCTCTATCTTGCTTGCGCAGAATTACACCAACATAAACTTGCTTGTCATTCATCAACATTCCTCTTTTAATTATGGGTATTGGCCACCACATTGGCCTCTCCTGACTGGTAGTGTATCTCACTTATGGTTTATCCCTATGTTGATCTCTATCATGACATAAAATATACATATTTCGCTCTTATTATATCTTGGCTCTGTAAAATCTTCCAGAAATCCGACTAAAATAAGATTCTTTGAAACAATTGTAAGAAAATATTACCTATAATATATATTTCCTGTTCGTATATAAACAAGTCTGTGGTTTTCCCCCAAAATATTATTATTCTCCTTTTCATAGAATTTCTAACCCCTAACAGATACTGATTTTCCTTATCTAGATTATCAACCTACCTATACCATTCATTGACCACATTGATCCCTAACCAAACATTTACACTAAAAATTTAAATACTAGAAAAATGTTCACCTGCATCTGTATCCGGCCTTCTCAATGCCTCCCCTAAAGTCATATTGTACACCCTGGCAGTAGGTTTATTTGAAGCAGTCACACTCTGTTCTGGCACGGATGATCCCCCGGAACGACAATCTCTGGCAATATGTCCTAGTTTCCCACACTGGTAACACTTGATGTCCCTCTTAGGATTGGTATTAGCAGATGGGCACTGGCTAAAATAGTGTCCTTTTTGTCCACAGTTATAGCAGTTTATTTCTAACGCTTTACACACTCCCGTATGCTTCCTACCACACGTGTTACAGTCTGGAAATGGTGTTCGAGATTGACTAGATTGAAAAGTTCCTGTGGATCTACCACCCTGATTCACAGTCTCACTGGTAGTCTTATTATTCCCTGACTTTCCTCCAAACTGGGGTTTTTGTCCTTTACCAAATTTGTTAAAATAGCTTCCCTCACTTGAACCTCCCTTCTGACCCTCAAATTTCCTTTTCTTACTCTCTCGTCCTATTTGAGTTTGTTCACTCTCAGCTTCGATAATAGATGCCTTATGAACTACCGCAGCATACTCGGTCAACTCAAATGGTGCCACTCTAGTACGTAGCCATGGTTTCAATCCTTGTTGGAACCTTTTTGCTCGTTGCTCTTCAGTACGCACGAATTCTGGAACAAACCTAGACAGTTCTGTAAACTTAGTTTCATATTCTGCCACTGATAGGTTTTCCTGCTTAAGCTCCAAAAATTTTATTTCCATCTGGTTCTCCAAGTACCTAGGGGAATATTTATCTAGAAACACCCTAGTGAAACGCTCCCAGGTTATCACTCCCGCTCCTTCCAGATTCTTTTTAGCTTCCCACCAGTAATTCGCCTCTCCCTTTAGGAGATAGGCTGCAAAAACTGTCTTCTGATCTTCCTCCACCCTCAGTATCTCAAAAGCCTTCTCCATCTCTTTCAGCCATGCCCTGGCTGCTACTGGGTTAGTGGTTCCCTCAAATTCTGGGGGTTTTAGTGACTTAAAAGCACGAAAAGAGTTAGCTGCCTGGTTGGGAAGAACAGGTGGCTGTGGCTGATTCTGTGGATTAGCTAAATTCTGCCTCATTAGTTCCATAAATTGGTTAAAAAGGTTACCACCCTGACTTCCCTGTTGGCCAGTTGATTCGTCTTCTTCTTCCTCATGATCTTGTTCATTATGAGCGTTTTCATTCTGCCTATTCTGACTTGCTTCCTCTCTATCATTTTCCCTTGCATTCATTCTATTATTACGCTTAGGCGGCATGATTCTGTATATAATAATATTCTTCATTAATCACCCAAATTTAAGGTACAATATACATCATTTCCATATATGCACAACTATATCATTAGTTAATCTTATTTATGCATCCCAGTATTTTAAATTCACACAAGTAATATTTAATCATAATACAACTTTGACAGATAAGCTTAGTACCTTTAGCACAATAACCTTTTCATTTAAGTCAATCACCTCATATATATATCAATATTTCTGAATCTCAACATTTAATATCAAAATACGATAAAATTAGGCAAAATACATAAACTTCATTAATTTACATAAATATTTTACAACTTGGGTACAACGTCTTTTACTACTAATATCATACATCATAAAGTACAAGGTTCGAAACCCCAAAAGCATAACTGTACATACTAACTCGCTATAACAAAAGCACTACTAGCTGTCCTCTAATCAGACTGGGATTAAGACAGTAAACAACTAACCTAATCCCCAAAATGACATCCACAAGATGACTAGTCTGATTAGTATCCGAAACTACTACTCCTAATCATGGTAACGACGCCCTGATAACGTCCCTGATCTGCGCTACCATAGTGGTGACTGTATCAACTATATGAGCCCTCCATACTGGATCCCCTCTGTCTCCCAACATCGTCCTAATGTCACCGAGTGCCCGTAGCTCGATACTGACTATGCTCAAATTCAACCCATCTGGTATCACACCCCCTCCTCCTCTCGCCCTGTCTAACCTCTGTATAAGCGTATCTATAGTCCGACGGGACTCATCCAGCTGTCCCTGAAGGGCAAAGTACTCTGACAAGAAAATAGCTGGCAACTGGCCAGCTGGAAACATAGGTGCCTCCTGAGGTGGCAAAGCATCTGGGGGAGGTACATCTACAAGTGGGGGTGCATCCACTGGTGGAGGTGGTGGTGGTGCAAATGGTGGGGATGGAGGAACTGGCTCTGTGTCCGCATCCTCGGAAGGGTCATCCTCCAACTCATCCTCTGACATGATAAAGTGTCCCGGTGGAGTGAACTGCTCAGCTGGATCCTCAAAAGGGTCGGGGCTAGGTAGAGGAGATGGAACTGGGACAGGTGGAACAGGAGTAGGAGTCACGTGAATGTCCCTCCACTCAATCAGCTCCTCAGGTATAACAGATAACCTAGGCCTCTTACGTAAAGGCATCTCCTCCTCAGGAATATCTGTCCGCACTCGGGAAGGTCCGGCCCCATCAGGTCCTACATATGGTCTACCAGAATATGGCACTATGGCCACAGCATCCCTCTGCCTGCGCTCCTCAGCCTCCTCCCTCAGTCTCTGCTCATATCTCTCTCTAGCACTCGCCCGTCGTCTCTCCCTGAGGTCATCAATAGCATACTCTGGAACCTCTACACCTACCAGCAACAAATCTCTAATCTCCTGCTCAGGTAGTCCTAGCCACTGGGGGTCTCGGCTCGGCTCACCCATCTCACGAACATGACTGGGCTCTCCCATCTCCTCTCCCTATAAGGTAAACATAAACTATATTAGTAATAATTTATAAAATTATAATCAATGCTTAAAAATAAAACTACCTGCGATATACCACCCTTGAACTTGATGGAAGTTCAAAATTTAATATTATAAATGATACAATATTATTATCACTCTTGTTCCTGAGCATTATGACTCTTAGCTCTGATACCAACTGTGACAGCCCCAAATCCGGGGTCATGAATTTGGGCCATCATGAACCAACTTCCATTCAAATTCAATATCTCTTGGGTTTTTTTTTTTTTTTTATAAATACTTATACAATTGACCCCACAGTAATATACACACACACACACCAGTCATATGCTCAGAGAACAACATTCACCATAATAAGAGTTTAGAATTTAAAAAGTTATTACAACCCAGAATCATACTTCAGTACATTGTTGAGTGATGCTTCTACAAGAAGCATTTCAACAACCAAATTTATTACAATCTTTCAAACTTACACACTTAATATACATAAAACTACTAAACCCCTTGCGCTGGTCGTCTACCTCGGGGACTGATGCTAACGAACTCTCAGTAGGTCGCCTTTCCCTTACCCTCTTGCGGGGCGTTCTGCGTAGTATTGGCATACCTAGCTGTATATAGATAAGTAGCAAGAGTGAGCTATAATAGCTCAGCAAGATAATATTGAAAATTAGAATTTAAAATGTAACCAAGTATACATGTATATACATATGTAAGCAGTAACCACTTTATAAACTTTAAGGAAGAATAAAACTCTTATTTAATAATACATCATCCACTTACTATTATAAGAAAGAAATCTAAGGTAATACAGTATCAGTTTCTCTTCTTAAACAATGTAATAATCAATATACCCTTTCAGTGTAATATTTTCAAATAATATGAATAATTAAATAAATCTCTCACTATCATCTTCTCATTTCCTTTCTATGCAGTAATTTTATAAATTAATATAAAATCAGTTTCTCTTCATCTATATTAATAATTTCATCGTCTCATATCACTTTTCTGTTTTCAGTTATAGAAATCTGAAAACCATTTTTCAATTCTTTCTTTCAAGTTTTGGGGATATATACTGGCGCCAGATACGTAGGACGATGATCAGTCGCCTGACCGTATCCGCTCTCTGTTTACTACTAGTAGAAGGAATGAAGGCACCTGCTAACATCATCCCTGGAGGAAGGCACCTGCTAACATCCTCCTGGAGGAAGGCACCTGCTAACATCCTCCCTTGGCATCTTCGTGCCGAATCATGAATATTAGACTATGTCGCACACAGCCCTGACATAGCCTCTTATGCAAGTTTGTTGCTAATCCCCCTTTTTATAAGATCGTTATTCAATTTATCAACACCATTTCACATTTCCATATGTCATTCACTTATCTCTTTTCCATTCTCGCACATTACTTCTATAAAATATATGTATATAACATACACTAAAAGAATGTTTATAATATAGCATTATAAATCATATAACCCTAGATAACAACTGATGCCATTCTCTTTCATATCTCTTTTACCCTAGAGCATATTCGCTCCATTCATAATCATCTCTATATTCATATTTCAGAAAACATATTCATCTCTCTTTAACTTCCCAAAATCAAGAAAATATATTCTTTGCAATATAGCAACAAAAGCATCACATATACATGAATATATTCCATGATATCATTATTATTCCGAAGATAAATAATTTTTAAAGTAAGGATAGAAGGATCTTGCCTCGATTTCTGTATCCTGACAGTGGGGCTGGTTCCTCCTCCGGAATTTCTATAAACACAAAAGGTCCACCATTAGAACACTACATCTCTTACTCACTATCCTCTTGTATAACAAAACCCTTTACACTTTAACATATGTTTAACGTATTATTATTACCCCAAAGGTTCAAGAACTTAACCATTTATAAGCTCAATCGAAGTTTCAGGGGTTTTTACCATTTCCCCTAACAACCACACTCGACTGTAAAATTTCTTATAAATTTTAGAATTCGAATTTTAATGCAAGGTCAACTGGTATTAGTTCTTTGACTACACTACTACCATCTCCCAAAATTTCGTGACTTTTAAACATGTTAAAGTATGGTAACTATGACCTCAAATTTGGTACAATTACGATTTCTCGACTTTCGAACGTCTTTCACTAAAACTGACTTTTCTCCTAAACCGTACGTCAGATTTTAACGCACCTTATATCAAAACGATCTATGAACTAAGCTCTATCATTTCATGGTCACTAAGTGTGCTAGACAGTAAGGTACCGTACTGCATTGGTGTCCAAAAACAGGGCAGTTTGTAGTTCTAACGAAAATCGGACATTATAACGGCTATATTTTCTTACTTTCCAAAATCAAACCCCTCCAAATCAATCATCCACCTTATACACCATCACATATACCATGTGGTCATCATACCAACCATGGATTTCCAAGTCCACAACACAATTTCCATACCATTCAAACACATATAAACAACTATAACCATAAGATTACATGATTTAGTACTACTTATCTTAGAAACCAACTAAAATCATCAAAACCCAAAGGATTCAAGCTAGGGTTTCAAGCTAATCATCAACTTTAAAGAGTATACTAACATGAATAACCTCACCAAGCTCTTATACTACCTTGGTATAGTCTAAATCATGCAAAGAAATCAAGAAAACAAGGTTAACACTTAGAAAACACTATTCATCACTATTCATCCATCACTTTGGAGATTTTATTACCTTACTAAATGATGCTTGATGGCTATGAAACTTTAGAAATGTCTTGATCTATCCTCCAAGAAGCTCCATGAATTATCCCTTGATTTGTTGTTAATGTTTGCTAGGGTTTTGTTTTTTTTTTTTTTATTTTTTTTTGGAAAGTGCCGAATGGTTTAATGGAAATGGGGGAGAGAGTTTTGTGTTTTGTTGTGTTGGTCTTGTCTTAATCTTGATCTTCTAGCTTACCTTGGAAGCTTAGTTAGATATTTTACTTAGCAATTGACTAATTTACCCCTTAGTTTTTAGTTAGTGGAACATGACATCAATAATGATGTTATTAAGATGATGTAATATTCTTATTACTTGATTTTCTAAATAGCATGCCAATAATCTTGGTAGATGATAATGTGGTATGTCTCCTTGTTATATTACTAATCTTGGTTGCTTAATCTCCATACTCGTCTAATTGTGGTTCGTTACGAATGTACCTCATTATCTCAGTGGTTTTGAGATCATTTAACAATCCAAATTCCATTGGTATTCTCTTAACTTAAAAATCCCCTGGCTCAATTCTAAATTCACTAATCCCTCAATATATAATTCTTATAATGTTTCCATGCTCCTTAGTGTCCAATAGAAGCTTATTCGAAATCAAAATCCTCAAAATTTCATGCTTCAGGAATTTCTGAAATCTAACGTCATTTCGAGTCACTTATTTTCAATGTACACTACTAATATGATTTCTGTTTATTCATTTTCCATTTCCATTATAGAGTACCTATATACCATTTCTCTAAATCCTCAAAATTTACTATTCATTTGACCACTGTAGCATTACTGAAGTTAGGGTTATTACAATATATATATATATTGTTAGGTCGAATACACAATATATATAATCAAGTACCGTATGAGTAAATAACAAGAACACACGTTTTAACTCTTAAAACTGTTTGGAATTAATAATTCCTCTCTCAGTAATGTAAAATATCACAGAGAGCTGCTTAGGTTACAAAAACGATATTCGTTCACGATGGATACCCCTCTAGGGTTAACCTAACTGTATTTATAAGATATACAGCTACATACAATCATTAATTGATTCTCCTAAAATTAAGCTATACAATTGATATCAATTACGATTGCTACACGTCTTTTAAGTCAACTCAATCTCTTTGACAGCTATCCAATCTTCAAAGATATTGCTTCCATATTAATATTAAATTAATCTTCAAAGTCTGTTGACTTGTAGATGCTTCCAGTAGACAGACTTTAGCAAACTCTGTTGCTCTTCTAGCTAACAGTGTTTGCGCTTCCATGTGTTCAGCTAGCAGTGTTTACGCTTTCTTCTGTCAGCGTTTGCGATTCCAGCTATCAGCGTATACTCAAACTCTGTTACAACTGCTTTCAACCAACAAGTTAAACTCTTTTTACCTGTAACACTTAAACACTGACATTAAATCACATCAATTATATCTAACAATCTCCCCCAACTTGTTCATTAGAAAAATGTACAAGTTCACAGTAATTGATGATGTCAAAACAAACAAATAAAAACACAATGTTTAACATATAATCAGAGTTTAAACTTGACTTAGCAAAATCTACAGAAAATTTGAATTACTTACAAATTCTGTCTACCTAACCTCCTCAAGATCTGGAGTTGTTCTGAGATAATCAATCAACAATCTCCTCTCAGCATTTTCAAGTTCAATCTGCATAGCTTCCTTGATCTCTCTTAAATCTGGATCATTCTCATCAGTTTGAAAGATAGCAGCTCTGAGATCATAGATCTTGTTTCTTCTCATTTCATTTCCCAACCTGATATACTTCACTTCTTCAGACTTCACATTAAAATCCAGAACAGTAATTCCAAGATCAGTCTTCAGCTTTGTAGTCCCCTTTTCCATTTCTATCAGATTCCCATTCCAATCTCTGTACTTCGGAACATACTTGCTGTTGTACTTCATATTTCTTCGTGCAAGATTTTGAATCAACTTTTGTCTGAGCACATTTGCAACTGACTGAGCTATTTCATTTCTTACTCTGAAAAGATACAGAACATATTCTAGTTCTTCCCAGTATTTTAAATCAATATCACTCTCAGCAATCTTGAACACTGTTCCATCAGCCATGAAATATAGCAGAAAATCCTTCCCTAAACTCTTCTGATAGACAAGCTGTACTGACTCCAGTCTGTCTAAACTCTCTTGAGTAACACCACGACCTGGAACAGCCAATGAAGAAGGATCTCTGGGAACAACATTTTGTCTTTTATCCCTATGTGAGCCTATGCCTCCTTTGTTGTATCCGATTTTACCAGATAAGGCTCTACCATCAGTGAAATCCATTGGAGCTGTAGCTGGAGCTGTAGCTGCTAGACTTGAATCATGAAGAACTCCTTTTCCAAACTTTGATTTCAACTGAGAAGACAATAGTGGTGTGGTCATAACTTGTGTAGCAACAGAGGTTGTGTCTTCATTTTTCTGTACAACATGTGTATCAATAGAGGTTGTAACTAGCATCTTACTCTTGCTCTCTTCACCCATCACCCCTTTTAACTTCAGTTTGGCATCAAGAGAAGACTTTCTAATCAACTTTCCTTTATCTTCTTCTTCTTCTTCTTCTTCTTGAATACCAGATAATTTTTCTTTGATCTCAATTCCTTTCATTACAGGCTTTGAAGGCTTTGAAGCTCTGACAGTTTTCTTCCCTTTCTTGGACTTTTGTGCTTTTAAATGCTCTTTCTGCAACAGCTTTTCTTCAGCTTGTATGTCCTCAAGTGTAGCTTCAGCATTTTCTTCATGAAAAAGTTTTGCAGCCAATTCTTCATCTGTCTGTGGATTGTCAGTGAATGACAAATCCTTTAGCTTTGAACCAGAAGTACTCTGAATATTTGTATCTATCACCAAATTTGGCTTTGACCTCGTAGACCTTCCATGTCCTTGTCTAGGATTTGCATTTCTTAAACCCTTATCAGCATTGGCACCTTCATCATCCAGATGATCTTTCTTTAACAGAGTTTGAGTTTGCTTACACTTGGTTTTGGCAATTCTTTCCCCCTTTTTGACATCATCACCATCTTGAATCAGAATTGAGGTGATTAACTCAAGAGAGTTTGCAATAGAATCAACCTTCTCAGTCAGTAAAAGCTGATTCTGTTCAACTTTGCTTAATCTGGCATTAAGATTCTCTTGAGCTCTGGAAAATTGTTGAAATAGCTTAGAATTAGCTCTTTGAGATTTCTCCTCATGAGTAGCAACCTCTGTTCGAAGATCAACAATGGCCTTCTTATTATCATCAAATCTGTGATTCAAAGACTTGATCTGAATCACTGTGCCTTGCAAACAAGTGTAGATATCAGGATTTGAAATCTTGGAGGAATGTGACTGTAGAAAATTAGCTGCTCTGCTAGGAGGAAAGATACAATCTGACTTGTACCAATCAGCAGTTTGCTTTGTCAAATAATCATCATCAATTTCATTAACAGAAGGTCCAGCAAAATCTGGTTTTTCTCTTGTTTTCTGACCATCAGTTTGAAATTGTGCATTTTCAGCTCCTGTACCTTTGTCTTCAAAAGAATCACTGACAGAAACATCAATATTCTCTTCAAATTGCTCATGTTCTGCAACAGAGTTTCCGTGTGAAGCTTCAACTTGCATAGGCTCAGAATTGGCCTTGGATGGTTGATCAACCTCATCACCTCTTTCAGGAATGTGATGAGCATCAGAAATCAGCTCAGTATGGGATGCTACAGTTTCAGTGATGACAACTGTGGGCTGATCAGCTGCACCAGTTGCTTCAGAGTGAACAATAGGTGAAATAGGATCAGAGAATGGTAAGAATGAATCAAGAATATCATCCACTGGTGAAAAACCATCTCTGTGACCCTCTTCTGCAGGCATGTCATCCTCTGCAGGCAAATCAGTATTTACAGGAACATCATCCTCTGCAGGCATTTCAACCTCTGCAGGTATAGCATTCTCAATATTAGGTGTTTGCTGTGAAATCACCTCTGGAGCTTCAATTTCTTGAACCTTAGTAGGTTCTGGTTCAGCAATCTTGACTCCTGATTCTGTTATAGGAGTTTCTATGATAACATCTTTCTCACCAGTAGGAATATCAGTAGAAATTTTCTCTTGAGCCTCATCAACATGCTCATCATCAGAATCAGTAAGAATGAGCCTTCTCCTCTTTGCTTGAGGCACTGCAATCAGTTCTTCATCTTCACTAGAACTTTCCTCAACTGATGGTGTTGAAGGCCTATTTGCCCTTTTAATAAATCTTCTGGAATAAACAGTAGTAGGAGTTGTCTGTTTAGCCTTGGAATGTTTTGTGTTGAGGGCAGTATGTTTCTTCCTTTTTGGTTTTGATGTTGGTTGAGGATGTGTAGTAGTGACAGGGTTTGTTAGTTCAGGATTCATTGGTTCAGGTTGTGTTTGTGGTGATGTAGGATTAATAGTGGTTGTTGGTGTTGGCTCAGGTGATTGTATAGGTTGAGATGGTATGGTTTCAGTACGATCAGTGGCTAAAGGTTCAGGCATATTTTGTGTTTCTGGTTGTTGTGTTTGGTGTGGGTCATGTTGTGGTGATTGGGGATCTTGTGGTTGGTTGAGGAAGTTTTGCAAGGCAAGTGGCAAGACAAAAGCAGGTATGTCTTTACCAACATCTTTGTTAGTCATATCAGAGAATATTCTCTTATTGACTCTAAAGGGTTGAATCTCATCAGCTTCATCAACTTCTAACCCAGGTACACATGCATTAAACAAAAGTTGACAAAATCTAGCAAAATAAACTGTAGTAGACTCTGACAACTTATCACCCAAATTCATTAACACATAACGACCATAATCAAAATTACTGCCATAGAGTAGAGAATACCCAATTTGCAGACTATCCATTGGAATTGCATCCCAGTTGGTGACCTTCTTCTGGAATGTCCTGGTGATACAGTCGAAGAAAAAGTTCCACTCTTTTCTCAGATTTGGCCTCCTTACACTGCCCAGCTTTGCAAGAGATTCCATATACCCAATCTCTGTTAACATCTCTCTCAGATTTTGCTCAGAGACAACAGCATACGAAGTATGTGTGTCGAAATCCATGGTCTCGCGAACAGTTTGTGGAGTAATCACAAACTCTTGTTCTTCATGAGAGAAGATGATAGACGGAGTTCCATTTTCCCCTCCTTCTATATACCTTGAGTTTTGCCAGAAAGTGACAACCTGAGAAACAGATAGAGTAGCAGGTTCAACCAACGCTTGCCCAATCTCAGAGTCGCGAAGAAAGTTTTGCATCAGATGAAACGCTTCCGGAGCACGGTCGTTCTCAAGTAGAGCTGCATAATTGTTAGGCACAAAACGTAGACCAAACGAAGTGAAAGGTTTTGTTGCCATTAGATAAAAAAATAAGCAAAAATCGACTGTAAAAATGATATGCAAGAAAGGTGTTTGTGAAAATGCCAAAGTGAAAAACAAAGGAGTTCTCTGTTTTGGTAAAGTGAATATGAGTGGGTGAGTAGTGATTGGAACAAAAAGTAATTTGAGTAGTAATTAAAAAATTAAACTCAAATGTTTTTACTTGAAAACACGCAATTGTTCCTTGAGAAGTGTGAAAGTGGTACATAATGATGAGTGAGTGGGTGAAAGTGGGACACGTGTCAAACATGCAGCGATTCACTTAATTCACGCGCAGTAAAAGTCATTATTACTGCTGTCTTTCCGAGTATCAAGACATTTTACCACTAAATACACTAATTAACAGTTGTCAACCACTCCATTTACTCCAAAATTTTCAAATTATCTTAATGAAAATTTACCTTAGAGTACGTAACACGATCCATCAGTGTTTGTCAAATATTCAAACTTTATCACTAAAACCCTTTCAAAAATGCACAGTCATGATTATTTTGTGTGTGAGTAGCAGAGTTTACCAAATCAATTTTTATAGCATCTAATATTTCATAAAATCCATAAATCAAATCAATAAACACTGAATGCACAAACTCTCATATTAAACACGAAGTATATGATGAATGCTAAACTCTGTAGTTCCTTAAATACAGAAATCTGAATATCCCTGTTCCCATTGATGTTCATGATTTTTCAAGTAAGCACACAGTCATTATAGACAAAAAGATCAGGAGATAGACATCAAAGCATCATTCAGTGAGTTACATGTCAAGGATTTCCTCACAAACTCTCAAAGCACACAAGTGTTTAGGTGAAGTGTTTTCGCTCAAATTCAATCAGTAAAAGCAGATACTTCCATAGGCTTGAATTTCCACCAAATCTACACTACTTCGATTACATATATGCACAAATCAAAAGGACTTTGTTCAGGGTTGTAATGTAGTAAGATCAAACAGGTGAGAAAAGATGTTTTTAACTGAACAAGTTAACAGACCATTGTTCAGTCACACTGTTAGTACATATTTGTACAAGATGATCAGTATATATACCCCCTTTTTTTTATTATATATACCGAGTAAACTTTTCTTTTCTTGAGAAACACTCACCTGCTTGCATTTGATTTATCAACAGAATATAACTGCTCTTAATACTCCAGAGTTAAAAAAAAAATGAGCAGTTATTCAGGCTCAAAGGGGTTTACTAAGGGTAGTGTTTATGAACAGTGTTTATGAACAGTATTCAAAGAAGTTTTGAACAGTGTTTAAAGAAAGATGGTAAGTCCTAGTGCCTTTATCATTTTCATGCACACACATATCATATAGTCTCAAAATGGTTTAATGCAAGTTCTAGAGCAACATACTAACTGATGAACATCACACAGCAATAAAATCTGATTGATATAAAATGTATCAATCATTTATTTGGCTCAAAGTCTCACAGGGTGCAGACATGAACTGTTTCTCACCAAACTAAACAATGACACATCTCAAGTTTTAAAATTTTCACAAGTGCAAACAAGGAATCACCAAAAACTATGTATGTCTTGGAAACAGAGTGTTACTAATCAGAGTTTAGAATTCATCAATATCAGAAGTTATTCATGAGAGGCAAGGCACTCAGTATTCATAGATTCAGAGTTTAAAATCAAATAAACTAAGAGATGCTCTAAATATGAAACAGTATCATGCTATGTTAACTTACTGCATAGTTTCTGATTAGATCACAGTGACTCAGAAAGAATCTTGATTTATTCACTGAGAATCATGCTTCATACATTTTTCTTCATTGGTATTTTCATTCTGACAAGAATCAACTTCAGAACTCACAGAGTTTATCAAACATATTAACAGTGTCTGACCGACAATCATGCTGACAGAGTTTACCAGTGTGAGAATAAAAACATGTGAACAGAGTATGCATAACAGAGTTTAGTAAACAAGGTTCACATAACACTTTAGCAATTCACAGAAATATGAGCAGCACATTTTATCAGAAAATTTTGAGTCTAACCAACATGTTTAGTCAAAACCAGATACCATCCCTAGTTCATTGACCAGTCTTGTAAATGCTGCTTCACTTAGAGGCTTGGTGAAGACATCTGCAAGTTGTTGATCTGTAGGCACAAAGTGAAGCTCAATATTGCCTTCCTCTACATGCTCTCTGATAAAGTGATACCTTATGCTGATATGCTTGGTCATTGAGTGTTGTATTGGATTACCTGTCATTGCAATAGCACTTTGATTATCACAAAAAATAGGTATTTTGCTATACCTCAACCCATAATCCAGCAATTGATTCTTCATCCATAGAATCTGTGCACAGCAACTACCAGCAGCAATATACTCTGCTTCAGCTGTAGATGTTGATATTGATTTTTGTTTCTTGCTGTACCAAGACACAAGTCTGTCACCAAGAAATTGACAACTTCCACTTGTGCTTTTTCTGTCAATCTTACAGCCTGCAAAATCTGCATCAGAGTAACCAAGTAGCTTAAAATCTGATTCTCTTGGGTACCACAGCCCTAAAGTTACAGTGCCCTTGAGATACTTGAAAATCCTCTTCACAGCTGTTAAATGTGGTTCCCTTGGATCTGCCTGAAACCTTACACACAGATAGGTGGCATACATGATATCAGGTCTACTAGCTGTTAAATAAAGTAGAGAACCAATCATTCCTCTGTAACTTGTCATATCTACTGATGACCCTGTATTTTTATCCAATTTTGTTGCAGTTGCCATGGGAGTTATTGCAGATGAACAGTCAAGCATGCCAAATTTCTTGAGAAGATTTCTGGTATATTTTGCTTGATTGATAAAAATTCCATCATCAGTTTGCTTCACCTGTAAGCCTAGAAAATAGCTTAGCTCTCCCATCATACTCATTTGATATCTTGACTGCATGAGCTTGGCAAACCTCTTACAGAGTTTATCATTAGTAGATCCAAAAATGATGTCATCAACATATATTTGAACTAAGAGCAAGTCACTACCAGATTGAAAGTAAAATAGAGTTTTGTCAATAGTACCTCTGTGAAACCCACTTTCTAGTAGAAATTTAGCAAGAGTTTCATACCATGCCCTTGGTGCCTGCTTAAGTCCATAGAGTGCCTTGTCTAACCTGTAGACATGGTCTGGATATTTTGGATCTACAAAACCAGGTGGTTGTTCAACAAATACTTCTTCTTCAAGTTTTCCATTCAGAAAAGCACTTTTCACATCCATTTGAAAAACCTTGAATTTCTTGTGAGAAGCATAGGCAAGAAACATCCTTATTGCCTCCAATCTGGCAACTGGTGCAAAAGTCTCATCATAATCTATTCCTTCCTGCTGTGAATAACCTTTTGCCACCAGTCTTGCTTTGTTCCTTGTGATAACACCATCACTGTCAGTTTTATTTCTGAAAACCCATTTAGTACCAACAATGGATCTGTTCTTTGGCCTTGGTACAAGGGTCCACACTTCATTTCTCTCAAATTCATTTAGCTCTTCTTGCATTGCTGTTATCCAGTCAGCATCTTTAAGAGCTTCATCTACTTTCTTTGGCTCAGTTTGTGACAAGAATGCATGAAACAGACATTCATTTGTTGTTGCACTTCTTGTCCTTACTATTGCATCTGGATCACCAATAATCAAATCAGGTGTGTGTGACTTAGTCCATTTTCTTGCAGAAGGCAGATTGCTTCTGTCATCATGTGATCCTCCCCCTTGATCCATGCTCTCCTGATTTTCTTGGTGCCTTTCTTCATTTTCTGATGCTCCCCCTGAATGTGACTGCTCAGAATTTGAGCTTTCAGATTTTGAATCAACAGAGTTTGATTCCGAGTTATCAACTGAGTCACTATCAGTATTTGAATTATCACTTTGATGTGATTCTTCATGCTCCCCCTCAACTGGTTCTACCCTTGTTTTTGATTGAAGAGTCTCTTCAGTATTTACCAGTAGAGGTTCAGAGTTTAGCTCAACAGAGTTTGTCAGATCAGTCTCATCAGAGTTTACTTTGTCAGAGAATAAATCTTCATTTTCAAAGTGCAGTTGATCATGTTCATTAACATCTTCAAGTCCAGTTACTTTCTTGTCATCAAATGACACATGAATTGATTCCATGATCACTTTGGTTCTCAGATTATAAACTCTGAATGCCTTCGTTGACAGTGGATAGCCAACAAAAATTCCTTCATCTGCCTTTAGGTCAAATTTGGTCAACTATTCAGGATGAGTCTTCAACACAAAGCACTTGCATCCAAAAATATGAAAATATTTTAGATTTGGCTTTTTCTTTTTCACCATTTCATATGGTGTTTTACCATGCTTGTTGATCAGTGTTGCATTTTGAGTAAAACAAGCAGTTTGAACTGCTTCTGCCCAGAAATATGTTGGCAATTTTGCTTCATCTAGCATGGTTCTGGCAGCTTCTATCAAGGTTCTGTTCTTTCTCTCCACTACACCATTTTGTTGTGGAGTGCTAGGTACAGAAAACTCTTGTTTGATTCCTTTACTCTTGCAAAATTCTTCCATTGTTGAATTCCTGAACTCAGTTCCATTGTCACTTCTGATAATCTTCACTTGATTCTCTGACCCTTTGTCCAGTTGTATTATATGTTCTGCCAGTGTTAATGCAGTTTCATCCTTCTTTGCTAGAAAATACACCCATGTGTATCTGGTGTATTCATCAACAATGACTAGAGCATATTTCTTCTTTCCAAGTGACATGACATTCACTGGTCCAAAAAGATCAACATGTAGAAGATGATAAGGATCAACAATTGAAGACTCAGATTTGCTTTTGAAAGATGCTTTTCTCTGTTTGGCCTTTTGACAAGAATCACACAGGCCTTCTACATTCAACAATGACTTTGGTAGACCTCTTACAAGATCATTCTTTATTAGCTCATTGATGTTGTTCAGATTCAAATGAGAGAGTTTCTTGTGCCACTTCCAACTCTCTTCACTGGACATTCTTGTTGACAAACACACTGCTTTGCCATCCGAGTTTGTTGACAATTTTATTTCATAGATATTATTGTGTCTGTTTCCAACTAGTGCAACTTTCCCTGTAGATTTACTGATGACTTGGCAATATTCAGGCTGAAAATCTACATGATATCCTCTGTCACAGATTTGACTCACAGAAAGCAGATCATGTTTGAGTCCTGGAACCAGAGCTACATTAGTGATGATGACACTTCCAAGATTAATATTGCCATATCCCAGAGTATGTCCTATGTTGCCATTACCATAGGAAACTTTTGGGCCAGCCTTCTCCTCATACTCTGATAGCAGGGCTTTATTTCCAGTCATGTGTCCTGAACATCCACTGTCCACGACTAGGGTACTTACCCTGGTGCCCTGCAATCACAAACAATCACTGATTGTTAGTTTTAAGGATCCAGACTTGCTTGGATCCTTTTGCTTTATTGAATCTGTTAGTATTTGCAGCGGATTTAGCATTATCAGAGTTTAAACTAACATTTTCATTCTTAGTACTTGCAGAATCAACTTTAACCCATCTCAAATTAGGTTTCAGTTCATAATAATTATGATAAATAGCATGATAATTCTTGCAAGTATAAATTGAGTGCCAACTACTTCCACAATGTTTGCACAGAGTTTGTGGTCTTGGTTTGACATTTTCATTTTTCACTCCAGATTTGGAGGGTAAAGAATTAATGTCTTTGTTCTTCCTGCAAAAGCTAGCAAGATGATTAGTGCTACCACAATTATAACATGCTTTTCTAGGTGCAAATGTAGCAAGCATTGGCTTTATTCCTGATGTTATGCCTACCTTACCATTTCTGTTTTTCCTAGGCATTCTCTGTTTGTTGACAGATTTTATTTCTTTAAGCTTATGCTTAAGTTGTTTATCTGTCATTGAACCAATATTAACCTGTTTTACACAGGTTTTTACTAGCTCATGGTCAACAGCTCCATGTTCAGTTTTAACAGCACCATGAACAAATGTTCCAAACTTCTTATTAGATAGAGGTGGTCTAATCTTGACTGTATTCTGAAACCTAAGCACATCATCCTCAGAATAACCTAGACCTACTGTGTCTGATTGAAAGACCTCTTGAGTGTCTTTTCCAGAATGTGTCCAAGTTTTAATAATGTGCTTTGCATCTCCTAATTCAGATTCTAGTTGCTTATACTTACCTAGCAACTCCTGTTCTATAAACACAGCATCATCTCTTTCTTTCTGAATTTTATTCATTTCTTCAAGTTGTTCCTCAACTAGTTTATTTCTTTCTTTGAGTTGAGAACACTCACTTTTGATTCTCTCATTTTCTAAAGTCTGATCTCTATAACTGATGTGTAATGCCTTAAGATAAATTCTCAATTCAGTTATATTATCTGTATTATAAGCACAGGTAGTTGGAGGTACCTTTAGTTCAGAATCTTCATTCTGAGTAGAGGCCATGAGAGCATAGTTCACCTCCTCATCTGAATCTGAGGTGTCTGCCCAATCTCTGCCTTTGGTGTAGAGTGCCTTTTCAGTTTTACCCTTTTTGCACTCAGGAGCATAGTGACCCATCTCCTTACACTTGTAACATTGAATCTCAGACTTGTCTTTCTTACCAGATTTAAAGTCCTTTCCCTCAGATTTCTTGAAATTTTTCTTGTCAGACTTTAAGTAATCCTTGGAGAATCTCTTTCCCTTCTTGAAGTTCTTGAATCCCATCTTCTTGAAGGTCTTCACCATCAATGCAGCCATTTGCATCATTTCCTCATCATCTTCAGAATCAGATGTTCCATCTGTGTTTGAGTCAACATCAGTGTTTGATGACTCACTTTCTGAATGAATGACCAAGGCCTTTCCTTTTGCCTTTTTCCTTGATGCTTCCTTCTTTGAAGATTTTTCTTCAACTTTCAGTGCAACAGTCTTAGACTTCCTGCTCGATCTTCTGTTTCTCTGCTCCATTTCCAATTCATGAGTCTTGAGCAGTCCATAGATTTCATCAATCTCAGTATCAGCAAGATCATAGTTGTCTCTTATGGTGGTTGTTTTCACATCCCACTTTTTAGGAAGAGAGAGAAGAAACTTGAGATTTGAATCTTCCAGATCATATTCTTTGTTAACCAATGATAGATCATTGAGTAGTTTGCAGAATCTATCAAATGTTTCTGTCATGGTTTCTTCAGACTTTGCCTCAAAATGCTCATACTCCTGTGTGAGTATGTTCCTTCTGTTCTTCTTAATTGCAGTAGTTCCTTGACATCTAACCTCAAGTGCATCCCATATATCCTTTGCAGTCGTGCAGTTAATCACTTTGTTAGACATAACATTGTCAAGAGCACTGTGAAGTAAGTGCCTTACTTTGGCATCCTTAGCAATAGATGAAAGATCCTCAGCAGTTAGATCTTTCTTTTCCTTAGGAACCACCTTTGATTCCTCACCAGCAGCAGCAACAGTTAACTTAGTAGGTTTATGAGGACCCTCATAAATTCTATCAAGATATTCTGGATCTGTGGCTTCCAGAAACATAGTCATCTTTACCTTCCAGATTGCATATTCTGATGGCTTCAGTATTGGAACCCTAATTGTTTCATACCTACTAACAGTAGTAGGTGCTTTCTCAGAACCTGATGGAGGAGGAATCTCTGCCATTGATTACTATTGTGTTTGGATCTTAAACTGTAATAAAGTAACAGATTGGCTCTGATACCACTTGTTAGGTCGAATACACAATATATATAATCAAGTACCGTATGAGTAAATAACAAGAACACACGTTTTAACTCTTAAAACTGTTTGGAATTAATAATTCCTCTCTCAGTAATGTAAAATATCACAGAGAGCTGCTTAGGTTAAAAAAACGATATTCGTTCACAATGGATACCCCTCTAGGGTTAACCTAACTGTATTTATAAGATATACAGCTACATACAATCGTTAATTGATTCTCCTAAAATTAAGCTATACAATTGATATCAATTACGATTGCTACACGTCTTTTAAGTCAACTCAATCTCTTTGACAGCTATCCAATCTTCAAAGATATTGCTTCCATATTAATATTAAATTAATCTTCAAAGTCTGTTGACTTGTAGACGCTTCCAGTAGACAGACGTTAGCAAACTCTGTTGCTCTTCTAGCTAACAGTGTTTGCGCTTCCATGTGTTCAGCTAGCAATGTTTACGCTTTCTTCTGTCAGCGTTTGCGCTTCCAGCTATCAGCGTATACTCAAACTCTGTTACAACTGCTTTCAACCAACAAGTTAAACTCTTTTTACCTGTAACACTTAAACACTGACATTAAATCACATCAATTATATCTAACATATATATATATAAGTAAATTTCTGCAATTTTACTTTTGTTAAGAAAAACTATTTACAATTTTACTAAACTAAGTTTCAAAATTGCAAAAATACTACAAATTAGGGCAACCCTTCCCTTGCCCAGCCTGCTGCCCAGATTCGACTCTTTTTTTTAAAGGTTGGCTAATTTTGGGTTGCAAGGCCCCGCAGAGGCCATATTCAACTGAATGCAAACACATTCAACTGAATGCAAACACATGCAACTTTTTTTTTAAGGTGGGTGATTTTGGTGGATTTAGGTTGCAAGGCCCCGCCAGGGGCCATATTCAACTGAATACAACCACTTGCAACTGAATACAACCACATGCAACTGAATTTCTGATTGCAAGTTCAATTTTTCAGTTGTCATTTTCGACATTTTTTTTAAACTTTATATATATATATATATATATATATATATATATATATATATATATATATACATATATATATATATATATATATATATATATGATTCAGGTGAGAACATGTATATGTTGGAGAATAATGAGAACACCACATTTCAAGCTATTCTAATGGGCCCCGCCAGGGGCACCCAATACGAAAAAATCTAATAATTCTACCCTCTATCCATTCATCAAAAAAAAAAATTAAAAAAAATTAAATTGATAACGTGGCAGCAGTTTTTTTTTAAATTTTTTTTGTTAATTTTCTTTTTTTATGAATGGATAGAGGGTAGAATTAAAAGACTTTTTTGTGAAGGTGCCCGTAGCGGGGCCCTTTAAAATAGCTTGAAATGTGGTGAATATGTGTGTTCTCACTGTTCTCATACTAACATGTGTTCTCACTAGAGCGTGACCATATATATATATATTTATATAGTTCAAAAAAGAGGTCGAAAATGACAACTGAAAAATGGAACTTTCTTATGAATTGAATGCACCCACATGCAACTGAATTTCTGATTGCAAGTTCCATTTTTTAGTTATCATTTTCGACCTCTTTTTTGAACATATATATATATATAGGCTAGCGTTCAAATAGAAACCAACATTAGAATAGAAACTAGAAACCTACACTAAATAAATTATATTTCATTTATTTTAATGGCCCCGCTAGGGGCACCTTCACAAAAAACTTAAAATTTTTTTGGCTCTATTCAACAAAAAAAAAAGAGTTACTGTTCACGTGCCACGTCATCACGTGAACAGTAACTTTTTTTATTATTTTTTTTATTTTTTGTTGAATAGAACCAATAATTTTAAACGTTTTTTGTATTGGGGTACCCCTAATTTGGTCATTATATTAGCTTGAAATATTTAATTTAGGTTTAGTTTCTAGTTTCTATTCTAAGTTAGTTTCTATTAGAACAAGACCCTATATGTATATATATATATTTCAAAAAAAGAGGTCGAAAATGACAACTGAAAAATGGAGCTTTCTTATGCAACTGAATGCAACCAGTGGCGAACGCTAAAAATTATTTAAGGGGGGCCGAAAAAAATTTAAAATAAATTTGTACCGTTAAAGTATTCGTTATTATAATCGTAAAGATAAATATAAAGACAACTAAATTTTATAAACAAAATATTTATAAACAAAATAGAATAACAAAAAAAGAAGTATAGACATAAAGACAATTAAATTGCAAAGACAACTAAATTATATAAATAAAATAGAATAACAAAAAAAAAGAAGCATAAACAGAAAGACAATAAAATTACATAAACAAAATCGCAAAACAAAAAAAGGAATGAGCTCTGCAGCTTGCGCAGAGTATCGAACCTTGAGCAGCTGGGTGGAAGACTTGAGTGACAACCAGGTACACTACACTAACAATATGTTAGAATTACATAACAGCTAATGTTTATAAAAATCTCAGGGGGGCCATGGACCCCTCTGGACCCCCTGGATCCGCCTCTGCATGCAACTGAATTTCTGATTGCAAGTTCCATTTTTTAGTTGTCATTTTCGAACATATACTGAAAAATGGATCTTTTTTATGCAACTGAATGCAACTTTCGTTTTTCAGTTGCATTCAGTTGAATAGTGCCCCTGGCGGGGCCTTGCAACCCAAAATCACCCCACCTTAAATAAAAATAAATTGCATGTGGTTGCATTTAGTTGAATGTGGTTGCATTCAGTTGAATATGGCCCTTGGCGGGGCCTTACAACCCAAAATCACCCACCTTAAAAAAAAAATAAAAAAGTTGCATGTGATTGCATTTAGTTGAATGTGGTTGCATTCAGTTGAATATGTATCACCCCACCTTAATAAAAAAAAATCGGTGAACAGTTACCTGCCACGTGGCAGGTCACTGTTTATCCGAATTATTTTTAAAAAAAAAATAAAATTGGGTTGAAAAAGGAAAGATAATATTTTTGCAATTAAGAAAGTATAAAATAATATATTTGCAATGAATTTGAAGAGATTGTATTTTTGCAAAACAAACTAGAAAAGTTAGTATTCTTAATAAATACCCAATATTTTAATTGAAATAATCTTTAAACATACTAGTTTATAGCCTTTTCAAAGCACGGGTTACTTTTAGTTTTTTTTTAAATTAACTTATAGTTTAGTATATATATAATAATATTATAAACATTATTTTTAGTTTAGTATTAAATCTAAATTAATATGCTATTGGTGGAAATCAAACCTTCAACCTTTCTATATAACATAATCTAGTATTAATTTTATATTAAAATGTTTTTGGCGGGATTCGAACCTTAGACCTCCAACTTTTAGTATTGTTGTATATAATGGTCATGATCTATTTGAATTAAAGATCTAATGGTTGTGAATGGGGGATAACCAAAAATAGGGGATAACCAAACTACAAATTATACCCCCTTTCACGTATTATAATATAGTATAGATTAGGAGAAAATGAGATATTTTAGTTAGAAAATTTAGAAAGAATATTACCTTTCAGCTGAAAAAGGTAATTAATTAGTTATTAGTGATTATAATATATTTAGTTTATTTCATTAATTCGAACGACCATATTTTGGAAAGAAAATATTTTAGTTAGAAAAGTTAATTGGTTAGTTATTATTTAGAAGAAAATGTGATATTTTAGTTAGAAAATATAGAAAAGATATTAGCTTTTGGTTGAGAAAGGTAATTAGTAATTAGTAATTATAACATTATTAGTTTATTCATTAATTAGAACGACCAAATTTTTGGAAAGAAGAAATTTTAGTTAGAAAAGGTAATAGTTGAAAAAGATAATGAATATTACCTTTTAGCCGAAAAAGTTAATCAATTAGTAATTAATAATTATATTATAAGAGTTGGGCTCTATGGAGTACCATTTATTTGGAGTATTGGAGTACACCATCTTAACCGTTAGATTAGAACAGATCATGCGATCAGGATTTTTTCATTTTTAATGGCAATTACGTAAATAATTGAAGAATCAGGGGCAAAGTACTGCAAAGATAAACTGATCATAGACGATATTTTAAAACGTAGTACACTTACTTTATCCCTTATCTTCCCCACCTACCTCCACTACCCTTCCCATGTTTTCTATCCACCGCCTCTTTTCTTCCCTTTTTTTTTCTTTCTTCTCGTTTGTGCTGCCACCGCCCTGTACCACCGAAGCTCTATGTGGAGGCCAACATCAACTAAAAAGCTCCCCAAACGCCCGTTTCTGTCAAAATCTTCGAAAAGGGTAAAACTCAATTCGTTTCGAATTAGGGTTTTGCTTTTAATTCGAATTGAGATGATTAATATCTGTTTTAGCATATAAACAACGAGTAGGGATTTTATAAATCGTGTATGTCGTGAACTACTGGGAATTTTTAAGAATTTTGCTCGTCGGAAAATTTTGGACTCACCAGAAAATAATTTAGGATGATTGTTTGTTGTTCTCTCTTCCATAATAGTATAAATCGGTGAAATTAGAGTATGAATCAAAATTTTTGATAATTGTTTGAATGATTTGTATGTTCGCCGGAAAATGGACTGTGATGATCGAACGATCAGATTTTGGTTCTTTTGTTGATGTTTTATGATGGTTTGGAATGTTAAAACTAGTATGATTAATAATAGATGAAGGATATTTATGTTGGTGTGATTTTGGGACAGGTTTGTTGCTTGCCGGAGTTGCAGAACGTCGTCGGAATCTGGGGAGCTCGCCGGAGTTTCATGTGCCTGACTGCAGAACAAAAATAATATCTGCAGAACATAAAGGATATATGTGTTGGTGTGATTTTGGGACATGTTTGCTGCTTGCCGGAGTTGCAGAACGTCGTCGGAATCTGGGGAGCTCGCCAGAGTTTCATGTGCATGACTGCAGAACCAAAATAGTATCTGCAGAACATAAAGGATATATGTGTTGGTGTGATTTTGTGACAGGTTTGCTGCTTGCCGGAGTTGCAGAACGTCGTCGGAATCTGGGGAGCTCGCCGGAGTTTCATGTGCCTGACTGCAGAACAAAAATAATATCTGCAGAACATAAATGCAAAATACAAAACGTAACCACCAGCCTCAACATACTCAATCCAATCGATATACAAAAACTGAATTATCTGACATATGTAAATATACAAAAATACCCTTCTGATTTTAATTAAAAACAAAAGAAAACAAAAAAATCAGCCCTTCTGATTTTAATTAAAAACAAAACAATAAAAAAAATCAGCCATTGGATCAAATAGAAATGAACGGTTAAATGATGTACTCCAATACTCCAAATAAATTGTACTCCATAGAACTTTCTTCTATATTATAATTAGTTTATTTCATTAATTAGAATGACCATATTTTTCGAAAGAAATATTTTAGTAAGAAAAATTAGAAAAAGTAATAGGTGAAAAAAGCAAGTGGTTTTTTCAGAAATATACTAGAAAACTGATTTTTTTGCGTTTTTACTGTAAACTACCTAATGCGACACTTATCCTACCTAATGCGTCCGCTGCGCGGCCTAATTCGACAGAAAAGTTAGTATTTTTGTAATTTAGAAACTTAGATAGTAATTTTGCAAAAAAACTTGGTTTTTTCAGTACTTTTGCTAAAAAGGCAAAAAGTAATTGGTTAGTTATTATTTAGGAAAAAAATGAGATATTTTAGTTAAAAAAAATAAAAAGATATTACCTTTAAGTTGGGAAAGGTAATTACATATTAGTAATTATAATATTATTAGTTTATTTCATTAATTAGAACAACCATATTTTTTGAAAAAAGATATTTTTGTTAGAAAAGTTAGAAAGGTAATAACTTAAAAAAGGTAATTGGTTATTTATTATTTAGGAAAAGTATTGGGAAGAGTTGCATGTAATATTTTGAGAAAAGATTGTGCTTTGGTTTTTTATAATTAAGTTAAATAATTAAGGATAATAAAGTAAAATAATTAAATAAGGTAAGTACTGTACTATACCGTATCGGACCGGACCAAAACTTTTAATGTTTCGTCTTTTATAATATAGTACTAGTTTATAACCCGTGCGATGCACGAGTTTCTTTTAATATGCTATAAATTTTTTTTTATGCTACAATTAAATTTTTTAAAAATTATTTTAATATAATTTTTTATGCTACAATCATTATTTTTTAAAAATTATTTTAATATAATTTAACATAATTTTAGTTAATGATATGCATGATTTAAAATTTTAATTATAGAATTTTAAGTTAAATATGTCGTTGATGCGATTCGAAACTTGAATTTTTAGTAAAGTACTTTAATCATAAAATATACCTTATAATTACATCTAACGGGTCTTATTAATTACTAAAAATCTAATAGCAAATTGGTGTATTATTTTTTGGTATACATTAATGATTGCAAAATTATGAGGTTTAAAACTTATATGATAAAATTTTAAAAAAATATGTCGCTAACGGAATTCGAACCTTGAAATTTTAGTATATCAATTTAAACATATAATATATCTAATCATTAGATCTAACGGTTCTGATTTTTTACTAAAAATCTAACGGTCATTATTCATTGCATACAGATTTGTATTATATTTTATTAGTGATTAGACGATATAGTGTTATATTTTTGGGTATATATTAATTATTGTAAGATTTTATTTTAAATTAAAATTTAACGTGTTTTATTTAGAAAGAAATATTATTGATCGGAAGATACGATATTTTAAGTGTTTATAAAAGTTAATAGCATCAATCAATTAAAAGTAAACCTCTTTTAATTAAAAAAAAGGCAATCGGCTAATTATCACTAATTCTATTATATTATTATTTATTTTAGTAATTAGGATGACCGTGCTGACAATCGAACCAACAAATTTTCAATGCCCGTGCGATGCACGGGTTTATTTTATTATGTGTTAACTCGAATAACTTGTAGAAGGGGGGGTTGAATACAAGTTATATAATCGTGTCTGATTTTTGCTTGATTATATGAACAAGAATAAACGAATGAATCAAACTCTGTTTGTATTAATAAGATCAAATACAAACTCTACCAAAGGTGTACAATACCTTTAGCAGCTGCTGACAATACAAATCTCTCTCTGTTTGTTTCAAACTCTTGAATACAAACCTTATACAGAGCTACGCACACGAACTCACAACACACGCTTGTTCGACTCTTTTTACAATGATATATAGAGAGAGTATTTATAATGCTACCTATCAACTAATAACAGAAAGATATAATCTATACATGACAATGTTCTGCCTTCTAGTCGATAGTTTCCTTCAATAGAAAACTCTTTCCTTCATAATATCTTCTTGCTTGTTCTTCAAACAACGATCCTGTTTTATAGCACTTGCCAGTTTCTGTAGCATCCACAATGACATCATCAGTAACAAGACTGATATCAGGATTTCATCTTACATCAGTATCTGATCATCATCAGTATTAGACCGTCATCAGGATTTGCTCTTTGTTCCTGACATGTAGTCTCCGATACACTGTTCATTCCTGACTAAACTGTACAGATAACTGTTTTACACATAAATCCTATATATAGTGCTAAATCCTTTATAAGATCAGGATTACAAGAAGTATAATGTGTAAATTCTATTCTTAACATCACAACTTATGAATTATTCCTAACAATCTCCCCCTATTTATGCTTTAAAATCTGAAGCATAAATCTAAGTTGTGGATTTCAAAACATATAACAATACAACCAGAATAGAATTTATGAATGTAGAATTATGAAGTTAAGTACCTCCTTCCCAGATGTAGACGTTTATCTAGTACTTAGAAGAAAGAATTTTAACTATTAACTTCTGGCTTTGCATTGTGATGTGCTAGGTCATTCTTCTGATACATTTTGATGAATGAATAAGTACCAGCATCCATACCCAAATTTTCAGACCAAGATTCAGGAAAAACCTGATCCCAGAAATCAAATGATGGTTTCCTAATTTTCTCTCCCTCACTATGGAGTTGATCATCCATACCCTCATTCTCACTTTGACTTACTAAAGTCAACACTCTTTCTACCTCACCTTTTGCCTGGTCAGGAGCCAGCCTCTCAGTTTATGGATCTAAGTCCATCTTTTCAAGTGTATCACTAAAATTTGGATAAGTGCTCTCATGACCTACAGAAAAATAGGGGCTAGAAGGAGTTTTCATACCTGAACTCACAAGGAGAGAGGGTTCCTCATATGGCAAGGGGCTTGAGGTTTTCTCCAAGGAGTGAGCTGCTATAGTCTCTGAACCCATACAATCATCTTCTTTCCTTCCACAGACTACAGGCTCCAGTATACCACTTTCAGGTTCTTTACTAGACTCTGATGTCTTCAGTAATACTTCATTAGACACCATAGTTAGTACATCACCGTCTTTAAGTGTTGTTTGATGAGACTCACCCTCAAGGTGGATAGACTCCGACTGAACAATGTTTGTTTGATCTTCAAGAAAACCAGTCAAAGTTATTCCTCCCATATCATAGGGTATCTCAATTGCATTCTCAGTCATCACAGAAGTCCTTTCAGCATCAGCTATCACAGTTCCTGAGTCATCCTTCCTCTGACTAGATGGTTCTTGTGTTATAGTGACTGTGATCTGATCTGTCCTACTATTCACCACTGGTGCAATAGTACCTTCTGTTGACTGCTTCCCTCTATCTACTTCCTCCAGTTGTTCACCTTGAGCTGAGGTATCTTCAATAATGACATCTTTGTCAAATAAATATGCATGAAGTGATTGAAGTGCAACATGCTTCGAGAGTCCAAGTTTCTTGACTAATTGTCTTCTCACAGATACATAAAAATACATCTTCATTAAGTCAAGTCTTTGATGTAGAAGTCCATAATCTTCAGGAAATGAAAGTCTAGGAACACTTTCACTTAGAAAATTTAGAACTGGCCTGGAAAGCTTCACTTTTAGAGAGATAAGTCCCATAGCCATTCTGTATGACAATGTAGTTTCCCATGAAGAATCAATATCCAGATCTCTCTTGTCAGATACTGACATAGATGTAGCTTGATGTGTAGAAACCTGCATAATGTTAGTTGGACTAAACTCTGTGTGTGTAGGTGACAATTGAATCTTTCTCCTTGTTCTCCTGGTATAGTGAGCAAAAGATTTATCCTGAGAAGACTCAAGAGGTGTAGACACAGAAGTGATCTTAGGATGAGATCTTTGTTCAATAGACATAGTCTTTTGAGAGACAGTATCCAGTAACTGTTTTCCCTTTTTAAGAACTACAGCCTTTTGGGAGACTGCAGCCTGGCTGTGGCTAGGTTTTTCATCTCTTTGTGCTAACAGAGAAAGTTGAATTGCAGCCTTCAATTCTGCTCTCTCTGTAAGAGTTAAATCATCATCATCTTCACTAGAATTACTACTACTTGACACAACAAATCTTCTCTTCCTTACAACTGATGTCTTTTGAGAAACACCAGAGGTTGGTTTCTTTGAAACAATAGGCTGTGGATCAAAATTTGGTTCTTGAATTGTTTCAGAGACTATAATGTTTTGGGCTACTTGGGTAGACACAGGTGGGTTCTCCTCCAAATGAGATTCCTGAGCCATTTCACCACAAAAGAAAGAAGAATTGTAGAGAGTAGGAAGATGAGTTTTAAGAATTACCTGAAAATGATGTGGATAATGAATTGCAGGTATTTCATCTAGATTCTTTTCATTGTCCTTCTTTATAATGTCAGAGAAAATTCTCTTTTGCTGTACATAAGAAGAAACACAATGTTCCCTACCAAATCTAGCTTCAACATCAGGAATAAAATGGTTAATAAACAATTGCATAAATCTATGATAATAAACCATTTTCCTATTTTGATCTCTTAACCCAAGTTTAATACTTATCTGACTTAAGATAATGTGACCAATGTTAATTACTCTGTCATAAAGCAAACTATAAGCAATATGTGATGTAACAGAAGTAATTTGCTGAAAAGAACTACATTTACCAGTAAAACATTTAGCAATTTGATCAAAGAAGAAAGACCATTCCTTTCTAAGAAAAGACCTATTCAACTGGCTCATGTTGTCTAGAGGTCCACTATAACCTAATTCAGACAACATAGTTCTCACATTATCATCAGATGGTTCACTTGCATAATTATCAGTAACAGATAAGCGAAGTACTGAATTAACAACAGATTCAGTAATATCAAATGAATCTTGTCCTAAGTGAAGAACAATCTTACCTGATTGACTCTGAGTAGAATCAGTTACCTCAGCATTCTCCCAAGCTTGTGAAACAGCTGCTTGATTAATTTGTGGAGATGTTGTCAATGCATAACTTAATGGTCCATTCGCCAGAAAGTCCATGATTGGATGAAAATCAGTTAATACTCCTTCCTTGTTGGTGATAGCTGCTACATGATTGTTCATCATAAAATCAAAGTCACCAAACTTGAAAGCTACTGACTTAGGTAATCTTCTCTGAGTCGCCATTTTTGATCTGAAAATAACTTGAAAAATTCTTGAAATGGATTAGTGATTTTGAAAACTAGAGAGTGTTTTTGCTTTAGAGAATGTAAAATTAAAGAAAGCAATTACACGATTAGAGTTTCAAAACAAATATATTTCACAAATCTTTCAGACCACTATCCCACGTTGACACGTAGATTGACAGATGTCAGTCCCTGAAAAATGCGGTTATCCATGATTTTTGGAAAATAAAATCCAAAATTGATTTTCATGAAATAAATCAGGGTATAAATAATCAATACTGATCAGCTTCCTTTTCCTGTTATGACCTCCATCAAAATAATCACAAAAAGCAATGTGATTTAAAAAAAAAAATCTCAAATCCTGATGGTCACACTTGAAATCCTGATCAATATCATCCTGATTCCAGAGACTTAATATGGAGTTTCCACGTGGCATTTTTCTTTTATCTGAAAAAGAAATAAACCATTAATCTGAACAAAAATCAATTGATTAGATATATTCAACATTTCTTGAAAACAAGAAATACAGCACACGCAATAATTAGCATCTGACTTCATTAAAACTTCCAAGTGACTGTTCAGCTTCTCACGTCTTTCTATAAAAGAAACAGACGCCTTATGCCATTCTCCATAAACCTTTCAATTTCTTTTCTTCTCAACAATGCTTCTCAAACCAAAATTCCATTCAAACCCATACTTTAGATTCTTCACAGTCGATGAACATCCTGTTCTTGATCATCTCTTTGAAAAGATGACTCTTCTCATCGAACTAATCATCAATGGATTAGTTTCAGATAATATCAAGAGGTTTCTCCTAGAACATCCATCTGTTGGATACAATCTTCTCTTAAACTCCTCAAAACTTGAGGATGAAGAATTTGGCCGAGAGTCTGAGGTTGATCTTGATGGGAATGCTATACATTTAAGTTAGCTGCTCTCATTCAAGTCGCCCAGACAAGGAATCCAAGAGTAGATGAGGCCTATCTGCGACCGCATTTCAGCGACCGACTGCCGTAGCTACTAAACATCAGCGACCGAATACAGTAGCTAAGCTTGGTCGCACAAAAACTGGTAGCTGATAGTCAGTTTTGCGACGCATAATAGCGACCGCAGGTACAACGACCGACATTAGCGACGAGGCGGTCGGTAATCCTAGTCAGCTTTGATCTGCCACCTGTACACGTGGCAGCGACGGCGTCTGCTACGGCATGCGGTCGCTAATATCCGCGACCAACTTTAGCTACCGGCTTTTGTCGCTATTATCAGCGACCACTTTCTGCTACCAATGTTTGTCGCTATTGTTAGCGACCGATGTCAGCTACTGAAGTCTGTCGCTATTGTTAGCGACTAACATCAGCTACCGATTTCTGTCGCTATTATTAGCGACCACTTTCTCCTACCACATTTGGTCGCTATTTTTACCGACTAACATCAGCTACCGATTTTTGTCGCTAATTTCAGCTACCGAATACAGCTACGGCTTTCGGTAGCTAAAATTTGCAGAAGCTCAGCTACAGCTTGCGGTCGCAGATACATTATTTATAGTGTCGCAGATACCACTGCTTTGCCAATTTCCAGACAAATTGTAATAAATATAAATATTCCTGTTTTTGTCAATTTCAACACAAATGTAATAAATATAAATATTTGGCTAACCAACAAAATCCAAGTACTCAAACGAATAAATTAAAAATTTCACATCATCCAAAATATCCAACATTTTTTCCTTAACAACCACAACTATATGTTCGAGTATCGTTCAAGTACGACATTACAATAAAAACACAAGTGCTACGAAAATAAACTAAGGTCCTCCAGAGTCGCCATCCCGGTCATGATGTGCATGATGTGATCCCTATAATTAACAAGACAATAAAACAGGTTACCTATACATGGTATACAATAACAACAAACTAAATAAGCAAATTCAAGAAAAGAATGATGCATCTATTGGTTCTGCATATAGAATTTATTTTCTAGTAAGGAGTAACCGAGAAACCCAAGAGTAAATTTATTTTCATTTGTAAGCTTACAAGCAATTTTTTTTTAAGCACGAGGGCTCGTACACTTGCCATATCTGTTGACACAATCTTGCCTCGATACAGATAATTCAATAATCTAAGCCTGTTCGAAAATCATAACTCGCTATTATATAACTCACCAAGCTAGGAGATGCTCAAACACTGAATCAACTCCACAATCGAACTGATGACACTTTTTTTCATCATCATTTTAACAATGGGTTAAGTATCAAATTTTATTGGTGTTAAATTTGAAACTTTCTGAATATGTAGTGACCAACTTGATATTTAAACCGAATACAAATATATACCCTGATAGCTCTGTCATGGCCAAATGTATAACGAAGTAGTTTCCTGTTTTCCTAAAAGCGTTTAAATAAAAGCAGAAAACATATTTAGATTAAGAGAGTTCAGTCGGTTAAACTGCTTAAGATTTGATTACAACTAGAAACACAAGATTCACAAACTAAACATTCAGTGTTACAGTCAAGGTCCACACACAAAGGGAAAAACAAGAGGAATCCCATTTTTTTCAGAAAGAAAAGTTACATGCCATGCTAGTAATTTAATATGCAGATAACCAAATAGAAATGCCTAAGAGTAAATGGTTTTCGAATTAGTTTAATATACCTAGCTGCCATCACCTCGCTGCGAAGATGCTGCCTCTGCCACTGCACGAGCTAACTCGTCAGGACCCAAAGCCACAAGATGCCCAGCAAGTGTACGAAGAAGCTCACGATCTTGACATATAGCTCTTACATAGTCAGCCGGACTATGACTAGGTGGTTGACTCGACGACTGTGATGATTGAGAGCTACCCGAGCCACTAAATGACCCACTGAACGATGGTCGCCGTCGTTGCCCCTGAGATTTTACATAATTCTTCTTCACAACAGAAGCTCTCTCCCACAACTCCTGGTCAATGTGTGGACGCTCGGTGCCCTCAGGATATCGCTCATCAAGTAAACGTCGATAATCATCCTATTAGAATAATCAAATAGTTAAAAATAAAGTCACATGGAACAAAAAGTTGTTTTTCGAAACAATGTATTCTTGCAAAAGATATTGTTGCTTAATATAATTCAGTAAAATCCTAGAGAATGATGTTGAACTTAATAATAAAATGTCAAAGTTGTACCGCTATTTTCTACGCTTCGGGGATACCATCACGAGTGGACACGTACACCTCTAACCAGTCGATAGGAGTGCCCTCAGACTCAGACTCCTATTAAAAAAAATTACATCATTAGTTCCAGGTAAACATCATTAGTTCCAGTAAGCTTTTTCATTCTAATAGCACCCCCGACACACGCAACATTATCACATACTGAACACTGCCTAAGGTACTTAACAGAATCAGATTCCGGGCCTAAAATGTCCAACTTTCTGATGCAGGACCTAAACAGTCCAACTTTCTGAGGAAAAGGAATTATGAAACTGTGAAATTAGTATAGTCCAGCTCTGTCTAATTTTCATTACATATACAACTACTTTGCAGAGATCACAGTATTACATGGTTTAGTAATATTGAGTTTATTATATACCTGACCTTATTTTAAAGAGCAAGTATAAATATATCTTCTGTGTGCATGCCTTCAACAAAATTTCACTCATCTATGCACTGCAGTGACTAGCGAGTAAAAACATTATAAACTTCCACAAAAATATCTTCACCATATTGTGAAAAATATTCCCAGTCTGAAACCAAAGTACCATAACCACATTTCAACAACGCTAGAACAGTTAGTAGCTGCACACATTTCACCATATGTAGCTGCACACAGTTAGTAGCTGCTTTACGTCTTCAATTACAGTAAAACCCATTTATATTGTTTGCCTAAATCTCAGCAGATAAATAAATACAAAAACAAACCAACTTTCTAAGACATTGAAGTTCCATCTTTGTAGAGGTCATACAACCAATTTTCATCCAAAGTTCGCTCTAATAAAATGTATTTTAATAAAATGTATTCTAATATCACTATCATTTTGAAAATGTGTCAATGTCTAATGTACTGTTCATATGCATTAGTTAAACCTCTGTTTATGTTTAGGAATCTTTAGGGCATTGCTTTGTATGATCAGGCACTGATGCAACAACTTTTATGCATATATTATGAGTTTACTAGTAACAGAATTCACAGTTTAAGAGAGAAAACATTATTTCGTTAGAGGTTGCAAAGAGTACTCGGGTTCCATTTAGTTCTACACTTATCTTCTTGGTGTGATTCCGGCTCACAGTAGTGCATATCATAAATATAATTCCTACATTTTTTTGCCAAGCAGACCTATACATGAAGTGCTACTACAAAACCCAGTCTCTGACAATCACATTAAAGTCTTTGGCTTCCTACCAGTTGCAACTAATCCTGCAAATAGTCTTAATCCAATCTGATGGCCAACCAAACCAATGACCCTCTTTCCATTCTTGACTCTTGAGTATGTCAAGGAAAGAAGTCTCGCTAATAGTCTTGCACAAGTACACTTTCTTAAGTACGTAAGATACATTTGATTTACTTTACATTAGGCTTCTACTAACTATTCTACACTTTTTACTATTAGAATACTGGACTGACAAACTTATTCTAAAGTGGGTACATGACTTGTTAACAAGAAGCATTCTCCAACTGTTTTTTACGTTCATTACATATTTTGAATTATATAGATTTGTAATTATAACACATTTTCTTAATATAATTTAAATTAGAAACCAAGTAGCTGATTCATAAATAAGCAATCACTTGTAGACCATCACCACTTTCTAAAAAAAATTATCTAGGATGTCTAGTGGATCCTCAAGAAGCTTTCAACCATATATATGCTAATGATAATTGAACCAAGTCCATGTATATATAAATATTTTCTGAAAGTGTGAAATATATAGTTGTATTGTGTCTGCATGCTAATGTGTATATGTCTGCAAATATTTACTTGTCCACAGTGATTATAATGTTCACTTACGATCCATTCAGTTCATATTATATGTCTTTAATCCCTAATTTTTTCTTTTTAAATTCCTTTCCCAAATAATATCACTATCATTTTGAAAATGTGTCAATGTCTAAGGTACTCTTCATATGTATTAGTTAAACCTCTGTTTATGTTTTCTTGACAAATAGGCAATAGGCAAATAATGCAAGTATCCTTAAAATTTGCATCAAAGCCAACTTCTGAAAATTTAAAAAAAAACATCTGAAATTCTGAAACAGAATCATGATCCTAGAAATAACATCAAAATTATTCATATGTACCTTATTAGTGATATGCTGCAGTTGAGATATACTACCACCCTTCTAGGTCCTTTCCATCAGGTGCTCCAGCGGATCGGTTACCGGCGGCTATAGCGCGCTTCTTCACCCACTTTTCTTCTCTCTACTGGTCACACATCTGACCCCATACATCGCCACCGCACCACCAAGGGCTATACTCGTGCATGTACAACACTCCACTAGCTGGATGATGGTCGATGCCAGCATTGTCAATGGCTTTCTGGCGTTCTCTTTCAAGATTATCTTTTGTGCGATCAGCACACTTCTGCCAGAAAAGAGTAGATATCGCTGGACCATCCTCGTCCGCCCACCTATAACGTTTCTGCATAAATAAACAATTAAAAAACTGATTATATAAATAAGAATCTCTAGCTACCAAGACCTTGAACTGAGAAATGCAAGTTATTCAGTACTGTTGTTACTCATGTCCTTTAAGTAAAAGGTGTTGCGCATTTTTGATGTATCTATTCAGGTGAGCAAGATATTAAGTATAGTAGTAGAGATTGATGTAGCTCAAAATTAGATTTTAAGGTGGGATATCTGATCACAATATTAATTGCACTTGTGAATTCTAAAATATCACCTGTTTACAAAAAAGGTGGAAATACACATATAACTTGTGTTTAAAACTTTCTTAGGGAAAGACCTTCACATTGGTGTTTTACACTGAACCATGTTCATGATGCTCAAGAAACATGAATTAATGATCCTGAATCAAGTTTCGATCAACTGTAAGATAAGGAAAGTTAGAGTCTATTTAGTATTAAAACCATCTAATTTCAGTTTATCCTTTTTTGCTAATTTAATTCCAATTTTTGAAGTATTGTAGTTTAAATATATATTATAATATGAAATTACATATATTACACATCTTCTTATCTTGAATATTATAGTGAAATACACGAAGAAATATGAAGCTTTATTGACTGGACACTGGGCAAAAAAAAAAGTAAAACATGTACTCAATCAGTATTTGAATACTAGGCAACAAAGTTCTCAAAAATTAATTTCTTAACACAATCCTAAAACTGATTTAGGTAAGAAAACAAAGCCTTAAATATAGAAAAGAACGTAGAACATATAATTGACCATGTCAGTTTTAAGAAATCACTTTAACTCTTAAAATCAACAAACAGAAACCAATGGCAGGAGTTGTATATACTTAAAAATATACAACTCGTTACGGTCAAGGTTGGCAATTCAATTTAAGCAGCCACTACAGAGCGCACAGGAAAAAAAGAGGCTTCTCTACTAATATGAAGTAGTAGATATAATATTGGAATGTTGACACATTCAATTTATCTAGTTTGATTATATAACACATAAATATATAAAGTAGAGAAAAAAATCAAGTCTAGAATACATGTAGCTCAATTTCCCCGCCGCTGGAAAAGTTTCTATTTGTTTGACATGGACAAGAACATAATAAACCACCAGGCAATAGCTTACAAGTTTCTTAATCAAATACACATTGATACAGTCTATAAACAGAACAACATGCTCTTTTAACCAACATCATATGACAACTGACTGACCATTATGTGAAGAAGACTTAAAATATATTGCACTATTATGCCGTAACAAAAGATCTCCTTCAAAGTTGCCAAACTGTATATCCAGAATTAAGATATTATAGGGGAAGCAAAATCCCTTATTTGATAACAACAGTTTTCACTTTTCACAGCAAAAGCCCAACAAAATCTTTAGTAGCTCTTTACTGTCTTACTACATTTAAAACCTTCCTTGTACAGTTTATGAACCTGATAACGGTGAGCATTCTTCGATCATTTCTGGTCAGTTCAGTGATACCACATAGTAAAAAAAGTATTGAAATAAGTAAATTAACCCAAGATAAAGATGGCAAAAGCTGATCTTTTCAAAATCAGACACCAGGAAAGATGATGTTAATGTCAAAGTGAGATAACTAAAGTAGTGAACTACTAACATTGATCTAAACAGAGTTCAGTCTACCAAAATGACAAAGTTAATTAGTGAGACCCACTTAGCAATCCTTAATTGTAAAAATGTGTACTTTGTCACTCATTCAAGCATTTAACAAACTGGCATTATTGCAAGAACTGTGTAAACATTCTGAACTTAAAAAAATACCATAAATTCAGCCCATACAGCATCCTTGTGGGCAGCAGGAGTGCTAACCCACGTAATCGCAGGAGTAGGCCAATTTTGAAGGCACAACTGAGAGATGCATTTTACTATTTTTGGATCTGTAAAATCACTGCAATATACAACATATGCATATTAAAGATGTAGATAATCTATAATTTTTGAAACAGAATCCAAAATGCTTGCAAGAATAAATACGTACGTGGTATTAGGCCCCTGACGAATCTGAATAAGGGTCCGCTCATCTGGGTTAGTAGGTGGCCTTGGGATGTTATTGGGCCCCCTACCCAGGCCCCGCTTTCTCGATACTCTTGCTTCAGAAGCCATCTATACATAATAAATGAGGAGTTAGGACATAAGAACACAAGACAAATTGAAAGCCATCTAAATACATCAAAAAGGTATCTAAACAGAAAATACAAGATCATATAATTTTTCTCTGGTTTGGACAGGATCTTGACCTGACAGAAAATATATGTCTCAACAAGCTTAAATTATATGTATAACCTCTAACATAGAAACAAGTCAAAAAATATCAAAACCTACAAATGATACTGCATGCAAACATTATATTGAAATAGAAAATTTTGCATTACTAATCAATGGTCAGATAGTTTTATTTAATAGATCAACAATGCTTTCAAATCTCTAAATAATAAACTATTAATGTATTGCAGATTCATAAACAACCCCTAACATAGAAACAAGTCAGAATGTTTAAGTGTTGCTGTCCGAGTCAGAATCAGCTTCTCTTGCAGATTCATAACCATCATCTTCCTCTTTTTCCGACTCGGTATCAGTGTCGGTCAATAACTCTTCCTCATTGTCCGACACAAGTAATATCTCAGGATCTACTTCTTGTGGATCATCTCCACCATCTAACAGAATTATTTCACTGTCATCAACATTTATTACAGGTGGTCTATGAAGCATTGGCTCCTGGTAAATTTCCCCATCAACTACTTCTTCACGTCTGCGTGCAGGAGTATGAATTACAACTTGCCAGTCAGCAGGTGGCCTATCCCTTTTTTTACCAGGACATGGAGTGTAGTATACTTGTGTTGTTTGAGTAGGTAAAACAAATGGTTCGTTAGAGTACGTAGTCCTATGGAGGTCAATATCGATAATTTTATGTTTATCAACACGGATCCCTCGTTCTGAATCGAACCAACGACACTTGAACAGGTTAATATGACCCCCATAAGTTCCCTTGTACGATAACTCTATAATTTCCTCCAACTCACCATAAAAGGCACGATTAAGCTCATTGTAACAATCTCCTTGGACGCACACACCTGAGTTCGTTGTTCTTTTAGTGTGGCCATATACCTTGGTATGAAAATCATAACCATTTACTTTGTAACCATTACGACTGACTTGGTCCCTGTCTGGTCCCATTGCTAGGGGATAACATTCGCCGAAATCGTTGATTCTGTAGTTAAAGCCTACAAATATTCCATATTAGTACATGAATATAAATCGGTATTTAATATAGAATGCATACGTGTATATTCTGCTTAATAAATTGAACTTACTTTGTCCTTTAACCAAAGTGCAAATTCTTTAGCACGAATAATTTCAAGATCTTTGTCGGTTATACCGGGATGCTTCACTTTTAACTCATCATCGTACAATCTGCAAAACATATTGTCTTAATTACAATATGCAGTCAATTATATATTATAGTTTAATACTCTTACCTAAGTTGATTATAACATATATGTACATAAGTACCTCACATATTTGTCAATCTCGTCACAGTTGAGAAGAATATAAGTATGTGCAGCATGTAATTCCTTCTCGGAAAGGAATATTCGCTTCCCTTTTCCATAAGCGCGACCCGATAGACCAAATACAGAAAGGCGGCCATTTAATTCAACATTTCCCCCATCATCATTCCTCGAGACTCGATTGGCCTTTGTCAAGACTTCATCCGGAAAATAGTCTGAGACAAAAGTAGATATCTCATTAAAACTATAAGCTTCACAAATCGACCCCTCGACACAAGCTCTGTTCTTCACTGCCCTCTTAAGCATTCCCATCAGCCTCTCGAAAGGGTACATCCATCTATATTGAACTGGACCCCCAACACGAGCTTCATAAGGAAGATGTATTGTCAAATGCTCCATAGAGTCGAAAAAACCTGGTGGGAAGATTTTTTCCAGTTTGCACGTGATCTCTATGATGTTCTTCTCAAGTATAGACATGTCCTTATCATTCAAGGTTTTTGAACATAAGTCATTAAAGAACTGACTAAGTTCCGTCACAGCATCCTATATTGGTTTATAAAGCAGGTCCCGAAATGCTATAGGCAGGAGTCTTTCCAAGAACACATGACAATCGTGACTCTTCATCCCTTTCAATTTTTCATTTGGTTTCTTATCTGAAACACACCTTGCAATGTTTGATGCATATCCATCTGGTAGTTTCAAAGACCTAATCCATGTGCACACTTCTTCAACCTATTTTTTGGATAATGTGTATCTTGCTTGTGGTTTGACTTTCTTGCCATTAGAAGAATCATAAATTTCTAAAGTAGGACGCTTACAAATATCTTTCATGTCCAGTCGTGCATTATCATTATCTTTTGTCTTCCCAGCAACATTCATCACGGTGTTAAATAAATTGTCAAACACATTCTTCTCAACATGCATCACATCTAGATTATGACGAATTAAATTCGTAGACCAATAAGGCAATTCCCAAAAGATGCTTTTTCGAACCCAATTATGAGTTTCGCCAAACCCGTTGATTTTTTTGTCATTATTACCAAATGGGACTGCTGGCAATCTCATCACACGAGATCGCATCTCCATTCCCGACAATCTTGGTGCAGGCGTATCAGTTTCCACTTTCCCTTTCCTGAAGTTATCTCTATTTCTTCGAAATGGGTGGTCTAGGGGCAAGAACCGCCGATGACAATCAAACCAACAAGGCTTTCGACCTTTTGGCAGAGTGAAAGACTTTGTACGTTCCATACAATAAGGACAAACCAACTTACCATGTGTACTCCATCCAGATAACATACCATAAGCTGGGAAATCACTTATAGTCCACATAAGCGCTGCCCTAAGGTTAAAATTTGTTTTCGTCGCAACATCCCAAGTTTGTATTCCGACATCCCACAGTACCTTCAACTCATCTACAAGAGGTCTGAAGTAAACATCTAAGTTCTTTCCGGGACTCTTAGGACCAGGAATCATGAGCGAAAGAAACAAGTACGGCTGTTTCATACACATCCAAGGAGGCAAGTTATATGGAGTAACAATCACAGGCCAACATGAGTACGGAATAGCGGAGTGGCCAAATGGGTTAAAACCATCAGTGGACAGTCCAAGCCTCACATTTTTAGGTTCTGATGCAAACCCAGGATGTGTTAAGTTGAAATCTTTCCAAGCCTTCCCATCTGCAGGATGATTTAATTCTCCATCTTTAGCCGGAGATTTCGCATGCCAAGTCATATGTCCGGATGTTCTTGAGGACATGTACAATCTTTTCAGCCGATCTGTTAATGGAAAATACCTCAAAATCTTGAACGGTATAGTTGATTTTTTTTTGTTATTGGGTCTAAACCGATCATGACCGCAAACTGTGCACTTTGTTTTTTTTTCATTCTCCTTATAAAATAACATACAATCATTGGGACATGCATCGATCTTTTGGTATCCAAGACCCAACTTCTTCACCATTTTCTTGCAATAGTAATAATTATCAGGTAATTTTTCACTGTCGGGCAACATACTCTTAATGGCCTTCAACAGAGACTCAAAACACTCATGGCTCATGTTGTGATCAGCCTTGATGTTAAGTAATGTCGCCACTGCAGATAATTTACTTTGTTTGGCGCAACCATCCCATAATGGCTCGCTACCTTCATCTAATAATTTAAAAAAGTCTTTTGCATCAGCATTCATAGGTTGCTCCCTGGCTTGGTCCCAATCAAAATCTGGCCCTGCAAAATCACGAACCATCTCATTCATACGATAAGTACCACTGCCCGGATTGTTTAATGGGGTTTCACCACCTCTTTTTTGCCCATGTGCCCACCAATATTCTACATAATTCCTCATGAAACCGTTAATAAGTAAATGGTAGTTTACCATGTCTCTCTCCAGATAATTTACATTTTTACACTTCCAACATGGACACCGTATCTGGTTCTTACCATTCACACATCTCACACATTCCGGGTGGCTATACGCATAATCCAAGAACGCTTGACAACCATCTCTAAATTCAGCAGTAGCACCTATCTCAGTACTTGACTTTCGTCATGCCATCCAACTACGGTCCACTAAGAAATTCATGTTACCGCGGTACCTAATTTCACAAATAAACGAAAAGGTATTTGTACAAGTAAATAAACATATCCAATGGCTCCTTTTTTCGATTTATTTTACTCTTTTTAATCCTGTAGTTATATCTACTCTTATTTAAAAATCACTGAACACATCCTATATTTATGCTTCTATTTCACTTTTAGTAAGTTAAATACATTAAGTATTACAATTAGATTAAAATTATTCTATTAAATACAGTAGTAATTATAGAGGGGAGCAGAGATTTATTATTTCTGTCAAGTAGTTCGTTAATTTATTATTCTCAATACAAGTAGCTTTTAGGACCACTTTGTATCAATTCTCATTTGCCTATATTACTTGTTGTAAATGCAGACAAATATACTGTAAAAATCATGATTTGAACAATCTAATGCCATTGAAATTTCTATTTAAACCTGCACAGTGATTGGGTAATATGACAACGGCTCATATGTAACAAGATTCGAATCCTGAACAACAACAAACTTGTCATCCATAGCATTGACTAGGTAGGCAGTGCAAAATAATGTTAAACACCCAACAAGTTTAATTCAAATGCTCTGAAACCAGAACAAAAAAGTACAAGCCTACATATCATGAAAACAAATAAGTATAATTACTCAAATATTAAGATAAATGGTCAGCACACACCAAAATTTTTTTTTTTGTTAATCATACACTTCAAAAACAATTTTTATCTGCAACAAACTGCATAAGGAAACATGAAACAGAAGTGTGCAACTGTGTTTCAAAGTAGTGTGCAGTCCTGGGCATACCCATCAACCGAAAAAGGCCAAAAAGTATGATGAACAAAAGTGTGCAAGTGAATGCAATTACTTATTTAACAAAGAACTTGTTGCTTAAGCCAGAAATCTCAGCCCCACCCCACCATACACCACCACTCTGAAATCAACTGTGTTTTTTAACAAAGAGGGTTAAAATTCTACAAATAATCCAATAACATCAATAGACACAATCCAATAATCAAATTACACAAATACACAACATATTACATATGTAATTCACACACATATTTGGATTTCCTAGGTTAAAGACACTATTAAAGAGATGATTACACACATATATGCAAAGAGGATTACACACCATAACCTGTAAAATCGTAGATGATGATGATGATTAAAGAGATGATTACCAGTAAAATCGTAGAGGTTTGAAATCGTAGATGATGCTTCGTACGTAGAGATTACCGATTGAACTGCCCTGCTTCTTCTTCGTGAGTTTGTGGACTGCTCTGCTGCTTCTTCGTGGTAAATGGGGGTAATTAGAAATTGTTGCTTTTTTTTTTCTTCTAATTATACATGTACCAAGTAGAATAAAAATATAATAATTTATAATGATTCATTTAAAATCAAATTGATCAATTATTTTATAAGAATTAATCGGGGATTTAATATATAAGTAATTTTAGAGGTCTTAAAAAAATTTTGAAAAAATGAGTTGTCATTTTTTGATTGGTTATATATATTTACATAAATATAATGGATCTCGCGTGTGTTAATATGAATAAAACTAATAAGAACGTGTACGTCATGTATCATTTGGAACTATTTTGTTACCTATTTCGGTACCCCTAGCATTTTTCTTAATATATCATTGAATTTCGAAAAATGGAAGCATTTTTAAAAAAAAAATTATTTGGTACTTTTAAATATATAAAACTTGGGGAATTAAAAACTCTTTTTTTATTTAGTTATGGTGAAAATCTTTTTTTTCGTTTTTGGTACTCACCCGAAAAATAAATATTACAAGAAGAAAATCTTTTTATTTAAAAATATTTTGGATTCTACTATCCTCTATAAATATTTGCAAAAATATGGTTTATAACCAAATGTAACGTGTATATAACAAATATTCATAACAGGGTTAATCATCAAACCAGTCACTGATTAGAGCCAAATGTATCAAGTAGGTCACTTATTCCAAAATTTGTATTGGTCCGTTAATCGAATATTAATCAAAAATTGCAAAAGTTATTCAACAATGAAACAGAGCATAGATTTGTGTAGAGCATCATGTGGGATTCATTTTGGTTACCAGAACATCAAAATTGGAGTTCAATAACACCTTCAAAAGTGCTTTGATCCTCAAGAACAACTCAAGAACATCAGGAACATATTTTTGCAGAATTTATCCAACAATGAATCTGAGGTTGGTTTTGTGTAGTATAGCATTTGGGATTTAGTTTGGTTACTTAAACTCATGATTTGGAGGTCAATATCATCTCCAAAACAATTTCGATTAACAAAGATTTAGACACTGCTTCGAAAGCTATAGCGGTTAGCGAATTAAATTAGTTATTTTGATTAACGGATTATATTGAGTAACTATTTTGACTAGCAGATTGAATAAGCTATTTTTAATGAAATTGTTTGAGTTGGCATTTTAATTTGTATACTTGTAGTGGTTTTTCTTATTTATTCCAAATACTTTAGGAATTTTCTTGTACTGAAAAGGTATTTTTCTTATTTATTCATAATATTTTAGGAATTTTCTTGTACCCACGGGTATTTTTTTTATTTATTCCAAATGTTTAAGGAATTTTCTTGTACCAACAGATATTTTTCTTATTTATTCCTTATATTTTAAAAATTTCCTTGTCCCCACCAATATTTTTCTTATTTATTCATAATATTTTAGGACTTTCATTGTAACCACATGTATTTTTATTATTTTTATAACAATAAAGCTCTTGGAAATTATTATTTTCAGTATAACTAAAAATCTAAAAAGCAACCTTAATTATTTTTTTAGTAAATTTATAATTAATAATTAAAAAAACCATTGAAATTTAAAAAAAAAAAAAAAAAAATAACAGCGACCGAATTTTGCGACAGATTTGGTAGCAAAAGATGATGTGGCATTTTTTGCTACCGCATTTGGTCGCTGATAAGACTCCCTCGCTAAAATTCAATACAATTTTTTTGCGCCAAAAAATTGGAGCAAAATTTTTTAACAGCTACGGATTAGCTACCGAATCCGGTAGCTAATGTTTTGCTTACGTGTCACTATCTGCGACGGAATGCGGTCGCAAATATTATTTAGTAGCTAAAAAGTAAGCGCCAATTTTGGGCGCCATTTGGATGGGCGGGAAACGTAAGTTGGCGACGGATCAGCTACCGGGGTTGGTCGCAGAAATTTTTTAGCGACAAAAATGCAATCGGTCGCTGATAGCAGTCGCTGAGAAATATTATTAGCGACGGCAAGTGCGGTCGCTGATATATTTGGTCGCTGATAGGCGTTTTTCTTGTAGTGCTTGTCCTGTACCTCAGAATTCATATCAATAGACAAGTATAGAATTATCAGTAGAAGTTAGACAAAAAGATGTTGTATTTCATTTCCATATATGTAATGCTTTCAATTAATGAAAATACAATTTCTTATTATCTACTTGTCTTTTGATTATTGAATGATGTATAACTTATCAGTATGCAAATATTAAAACTTGCTGGCATAGACTTAACACATCACAGAATTAGATTACTACACAAAGTAAACATCAGGATCTGAAACAATTTTCACAACCTAATACTGACACAATACTGATGACGTCAGCATCCTGATAACAAATCTAATCCTGATGATTATTAACAAATCTATCATACTGAAATTTATCAAGGCAAAGTGTTATAGCTAAAGCATTTAACAATCAAATATAGATCCTGACAAGAATATCAAGTCTATAAGCTAAAAACAACATACCTTGCTACTATTGCAGATGTTAAAGATCTAGAAATTTAACATTCCTAACTCACTTACTAATATACTGAATGTAGTCTCATCAAGTGGTTTAGTTAGAATATCTGCAAGCTGTTTGTCAGTAGGAACAAAATGAAGTTCCACAGTACCATTCTCAATATGTTCTCTAATAAAATGATACCTGACATCAATGTGCTTAGTCCTTGAATGTTGAACTGGATTTTCTGCAATTTTAATAGCACTAGTATTATCACAAAACATAGGAATATTACTAAGTGTCATACCATAATCCATCAACTGATTTCTTATCCAAAGGAGCTGTGCACAACAACTGCCTGCTGCTATGTACTCAGCTTCTGCAGTTGAGGTTGAGACAGATTGTTGCTTCTTGCTTGCCCAAGAAATCAATCTGTTTCCCAAAAATTGACATGTACCTGTAGTGCTTTTCCTGTCTATTTTACACCCTGCATAATCAGAGTCTGAATAGCCAATTAGAAAGAAATCAGATTCTCTAGGGTACCACAAACCAAGATTTGGAGTTCCTTTGAGATATCTAAAAATTCTCTTCACAGCAATTAAATGAGATTCCTTAGGATCACTTTGGAATCTAGCACATAAACAGGTAGAAAACATTATATCCGGCATACTTGCAGTTAGATATAACAATGAGCCTATCATGCCTCTATAACTAGTATTATCCACACTCTTTCCCTTAGGATCTGAGTCTAGTTTAGTGGCTGTTGCCATGGGTGTTTTTGCAACTGCACAGTCTTGAAAGTCAAACCTTCTTAAAAGATCTTTGATATACTTTGACTGATTAATGAAAATACCAGTCTCAGTCTGTTTGACCTGCAAGCCTAAGAAATAATTTAATTCACCCATCATGCTCATCTGATACTTAGACTACATAAGCTTGCTAAACTTAGCACACAACTTTTCATTAGTAGAACCAAAAATAATATCATCAACATAAACTTGAACTAAAAGCAATTAACCTTTTATCTTTCTAAAGAATAGAGTTTTGTCAATTGTACCTCTTGTGAAGCCATTTTCAAGAAGAAATTTAGACAAAGTCTCATACCATGCTCTTGGTGCCTGCTTTAATCCATAGAGTGCCTTGTCAAGTTTGTAGACATGATTTGGAAACTTTGGATCAACAAATCCAGGTGGCTGTTCCACATACACTTCCTCATCAAGTTTGCCATTTAGAAAAGCACTCTTTACATCCATCTGGTATACCTCGAATTTTGAATGAGCTGCAAATGCAAGAAACATTCTGATTGCTTCCAATCTTGCTACAGGTGCAAAGGTTTCATCATAATCAATGCCTTCTTCCTGAGAATAACCCTTAGCCACCAGTCTTGCTTTGTTTCTTACAATCATACCAGATTCATCTAGCTTGTTTCTGAAAACCCATCTTGCACCAACAATAGATCTATCTTTAGGTCTTGGTACCAGTTTCCAGACTTTGTTTCTCTCAAACTCATTTAACTCCTCCTGCATTGCAATTACCCAATCAGGATCCTGTAAGGCTTCTTCAACCTTCTTAGGTTCATTCTTTGAGAGAAAGCAACTATACAAGCATTCATTTTGAATTGATCTTCTAGTTCGAACACCACTATTTGGATCACCAATAATCAAATCTTCAGAATGATCCTTGGTCCATTTTCTAACAGGTGGTAGATTGACTCTGCTAGTCTCTCCCCCTAAGTTAGTGGTATCTCTTGTAGAAGAATTCTCTCTGCCTTCAATAACTCCCCTTTGATCAGTAGAATCAGTAGATTCCATATTGTTGCTAGTTACTGATCTTCCTTCAGTAGACTCTGAAGGATCAGTTCCTGATGGAGTAGACTCTGAAAAGTCAATTCCTGATGGAGTAGATTCTGAATAGCTAGTCTGCTCCTGATGATCACTGTGTTCTCTTTGATTTATTTGCTCCCCCTCAACAGTAGCATTCCTTTGAGAAGCAATAGAAATTCCTTCTGGAGAACCTTCATCATCACTGGAGAGTATCTCAGAATTCTTCAGATTTTCAAATTCCAATTTGTCATGGCTTTCATCAGTTTGTAGAATTCCAAATTTCTTATCATCAAATGCAACATGAATTGATTCCATAACAATGTGAGTTCTGAGATTATAAACTTTGAAGGCCTTAGATGCTGAATATCCTAGAAAAATTGCTTCATCCGATTTGGCTTCAAATTTTCCAAGTTGTTCTAGATGAACCTTTAGGACATAGCATTTACATCCAAAGATGTGAAAATATTTCACACTTGGTTTCTTTCCTTTGATCATCTCATAGGGAGTTTTTCCATGACTATTTACCAAGGTACAGTTTTGAGTGAAACATGCAGTGTTAATAGCTTCTGCCCAAAAGTAGGTTGGAAGTTTTGCATCTGCAAGCATGGTTCTTGCTGCCTCTATAAGAGTCCTGTTCTTTCTTTCCACTACACCATTCTGCTGAGGTGTACCAGGTGCAGAAAACTGTTGAGTGATTCCATTGTCTGCACAAAACCCCTCCATTGTAGAATTCTTGAATTCTGTACCATTGTCACTCCTAAGTACTTTAACTTTGTACTCAGAGTTATTCTGAATATTCTTTACAAGTTCAATGATTTGCTGAGGAGCTTCATCCTTCTTGTGTAGAAAGAACACCCATGTAAACCTTGTGAAATCATCCACTATCACTAGAGCATATCTTTTCTTGCTGATAGACATAATGTTTACTGGACCAAACAGATCAAGATGTAACATGTGAAATGGTTCAGTAATCGAATTTTCAGTCTTGCTCTTGAAAGTGGTTCTTCTTTGCTTTCCAAGCTGACATGCATCACAAAGTCCATCTTGCACATAATTCGCCTGAGGTAGGCCTCTCACCAGATTGTGCTTAACAAGTTGATTAAGCTTCTTGAAATTAAGATGTGAGAGTTTCTTGTGCCAATTCCAGCTTTCATCACTTGTTGCTTTGCTGTAGAGACATCTAACAATTCCTTTAGATGTATCACTTAAGCTGGCTTCATATATGTTACCATGTCTTTGACCAGTTAGAACAATGTCTCCATTCTGCATATTCAAGATTTTGCATCCTTCTTTGTCAAAGATTGATTTGTAACCTTTATCACCCAGTTGACTTATGCTTAAAAGAGTATGTTTCAAGCCTTCAACCAGTGCTACATTTTCTATGATGACATTCCCCAAAACAATTGAGCCATATCCCAGAGTTTCTCCTTTGTTGCCATCTCCAAAAGATATTACTGGGCCAGCTTTCCTTTCAAACTTTGTAAGCAGGGACTTCTTTCCAGTCATATGTCCAGAGCATCCACTGTCCAAGATAATTGAATGCTTCTTTCCTGTGCCCTGCAAACAAAAAGTAACTAGTTAGAATTTTTTAGGACCCAACTTTGATTGGATCCTTTCTTACTAGATTTAGAAACAACAAGCTTTGAAGATTTTGCTTTTACTTTACCTGTTGCAGAGTCAACCTTAGACTCTGATTTCATAAACTGTTTGTGACTAGGAGTTTCAGATTTCAAAGAATAATAGTCATAATACAGTTCATGATATTCTCTAAACATGTAAATGGAATGAAGTAAACTACCACAATGATAACAAGCTTTTTGTGGTTGGTATTGAATTTTCTGAGTCTTGGGGAATCTGGACTCAGTTTTCCAAGAAGGTTTTTGATTGCAGTCTAGGGCCAAATGATTATGATTTCCACACTTATAGCATTTTTTCCTAGGTGCATCAGGTACATTCTTGTAATTATTCTCTTTGTTAATACCTTCTTTTCCATTCCTATTTCTCTTGATCTTGCTAGACTCTGAAAGACCATCTAATCTCTGTTTCAATTGAGACTTAGACGGAAACCCTATGTTTACATTCTTAGGTTTCTCTAACACTTTCTCTTCTGAATTACTATTGTTAATCCTTTTGTGTACAACAGGGGTACCTTTTGAATCAACAAATTTAACATGATTAGGTTCAGAAACAATTTTCTTACCTTCAGATTTAGATGTGCTAGCTTCTATTTTACTATCAACATTGACAATAGCTATTTTTTCTTCTTGTCTAGCCTTATCAAAACCTAAACCATTAACCTTACCACGAATTCCATTTTCAATGATTTCTTGTGTCTTTTTACCAGAAATGTTAATGGTCTTAATCACATCTCTCTCTTCCTCTAGTTCTTTTCTGACATAGTCATAAGCCTCAAGAATAACACTATAATCATGCTTAGCTTTATCAGAACTTAACTTGTATTCTTCCATTTGAATTAACTCAGATTCAAGAAAAATATTTCTATCAACTAATTTATCATTCTTAACCTTAAGTTCATCTTTTTCACAAGTAAGAATTCTAAAATTAGTTATAAGATTCTTAAACTCAGCATGGATAGTTCTAATTTCATCAGAATTTAAGCTATCAAATGAATCAAGAGAGTGAAGTGATACCTTAACAGAGGATGGAGAAGTTTTCTTTGGAGATCCAGGTTTGTCTGAACCATTTGCCATCAATGCAATGTTGTCATAATCCAATTCATCTTCAGAATCACTGGAATCAGCCCAATCCTTCTGTGTGACCATAAGTGCATTACCCTTTCCTGAATTCCTAGGTTTCTTACACTCACTAGCAAAGTGTCCAAGCTCGCTGCATTTAAAACACTTGATCTTGGCTTTATCAAGCTTGACAATTGTACTTTTGTCTTTGTCACTCTTCTTCTCCTCCTTCTTTTGAAAAGGTCCTTTGCTAAATCTTCTCCTGTTGAATCTTCCTTTCTTGAAGGCTTTAGCAAACATAGCAAAGAGTTCCTGCATCTCAGATTCAGAATCATTGTTGTCAGAGTTCATATCAGTAGTCTCTGACTCAGAACTTTCTTTGCTTTTCTTCTTCCTTGAATTCTTTACAGCAATCTCTTCATGCTGTTCTTCAGGAAGCTTCTTTAATTCAGATTGAGCAGTAAGTGCAATAGTCTTCATCTTTCCTTCACTCCTGCTCTTCTTCTGCTGCTTGTCAAGTTCATAAGCTCTCAATTTTCCATATACTACCTCTAATGAAATCTCATCCAGATCATTAGCTTCCTCAATCGCAGATATCCTCTCATTGTAGAAATCAGGCAAAGCTTTCATGAACTTTGTATTCATATCCTCCAAGTCATAATATTTACCATGCATGGCCATCTCATTGATGAGTTTTGTAAACCTATCAAAGGTATCAGTAAGTGACTCACCAGACTTGGATTCAAAGTACTCATACTGTTGTATAAGTAATGTCCTCATATTCTTCCTGACAGGCTTAGTTCCTTCACAGTGAACCTTAAGATTGTCCCATATATCCTTAGCAGTTTTACAAGAGAGAACATAGTTAGTGAGAACAGAATCAAGACTGTTGAATAATATGTTTCTCACTTTAGCATCTTTAAGAACATTCTCCTTGTCCTTATCTGACCATTCAGATTTTGGCTTCTCTGCTGTATGTTCTGGAACAACCACACCATCAACAGTTGCTTGTCCAACGACCTTTGTTGGAACAAAAGGTCCATCTCTGATTCTGTCAAGATAATCAGGATCTGTTGCTTCCAGATGATGCAACATCTTTACTTCCCATAGAGTATATTCGTTTCTCTTGAGCATAGGAATCTTAGTATTCCCATCCTTGTAACCAGACATGATTGCAGATCTTTATGATTATTCGAAATCAACCTTCTCTGATACCAATTGTTAACTCGAATAACTTGTAGAAGGGGGGGTTGAAAACAAGTTATATAATCATGTCTGATTTTTGCTTGATTATATGAACAAGAATAAACGAATGAATCAAACTCTGTTTGTATTAATAAGATCAAATACAAACTCTACCAAAGGTGTACAATACCTTTAGCAGCTGGTGACAATACAAATCTCTCTCTGTTTGTTTCAAACTCTTGAATACAAACCTTATACAGAGCTACGCACACGAACTCACAACACACGCTTGTTCGACTCTTTTTACAATGATATATAGAGAGAGTATTTATAATGCTACCTATCAACTAATAACAGAAAGATATAATCTATACATGACAATGTTCCGCCTTCTAGTCGATAGTTTCCTTCAATAGAAAACTATTTCCTTCATAATATCTTCTTGCTTGTTCTTCAAACAACGATCCTGTTTTATAGCACTTGCCAGTTTCTGTAGCATCCACAATGACATCATCAGTAACAAGACTGATATCAGGATTTCATCTTGCATCAGTATCTGATCATCATCAGTATTAGACCGTCATCAGGATTTGCTCTTTGTTCCTGACATGTAGTCTCCGATACACTGTTCATTCCTGACTAAACTGTACTGATAACTGTTTTACACATAAATCCTATATATAGTGCTAAATCCTTTATAAGATCAGGATTACAAGAAGTATAATGTGTAAATTCTATTCTTAACATCACAACTTATGAATTATTCCTAACATTATGTTATAAATTTTATTTATTATTACAATTATGTTTTTATATAATCATTATTTTTAATATTTTTAAATTTTAATTTATTATAATTGAATATACATATGTTTACGGATTATACTAATGATTTCCTATTATAAACAATGTATATGGATTTTTGATATATTTTATTAAAAATTAAAAAATATGGTGTGATATTTTCGGGTATATATTAATGATACGATTGATTTTTTGGATGTTTATAAAAGGCAAAAGATTTATTTAAAAGTAAATGTGAAAAAGACAAGCAATCGGTTATTTAACATTAATTATATTATGTTATTATTTATTTTAATAAATAGGATAACCAAACCGAAAATCAAAACTTTTATTTTAATAAATAGGATAACCAAACCGAAAAACAAAACTTTTAATGTTTCGGCTTTAATATAATAATATAGATAGATAGATATAGATTTGTTACAATAATAAAAAAATAATCTTTTATTTCACTGATATTATTTCTTTCACAATTATAATTAGAAATATACCATTTTTTATTTTTTTGATTAACCAACAATTTTTTTATTATAATTTTTATAAAATTACTTTTTGAAATACCGGTGTAGCACCGCCTATAATCGAGTATTATATAATATACTGTATACATATCAAAATCGGATCAGTGTGCGCAGATTGCCAATCTGGAAGAACAAAGCTAACCTAACCCTAGAATTTGACTTATAAGTAAGTACAGTAATGCTCTCATTTCTCTCTTTTAATGTCATTTTCTTTCAGTTTCGTTGTTTGTATCCCTCTCTTCCCTCATTCATATGTAACAATGGAGGCTAGATTTATGATTTTTAACATCAAAACGTATCAATTGTTCAATTCACTCCCCTTATTCACACACACACACACACACACACACACACATTTTGGTGATATTACAGGAGGTACTCGATTTCGAAAGCCGATAAGCAGCAATTCACACTGATGATTGTTATGTAGTAATGTGATTGTTTAAGATGCACTTTTATTTGTGAAGCTAAGTACAATTTCGATACTCGGATAGATAATTTACTCTGTTGTTTAGGCTAATTTGCATTTCTGATAATTAGTGGTATTCTTATAGAAGTTTTGTTGCTTCTTTTAAGAAATGGATACACAATTCTTTTTTTTTTTTTGTATGTTAAGAAACATGTAACCTACTAAAGAAAAGGGAGAAACCCAAATAGAAAGATAAAAGACAGAATGAATTTTGCTGAACCATTTAAACGAAAGCAGCAAATGATCAAATATTCTCCTTCGTATGCCCCGGAGGCTATATGTTTATTTGCAAATCTCATACTACAGGAATGCATTCATTTTGTCTTATCTATTCCTTTAGAAAATTTATTTAATTTTGGGGTTACAGGTTACTGAATATCACTCTTTCCCTAGGTATAATCACTCCCATGACAACGAAGTAAAACATAGTTTGAAATTAGTCCACGGAATTAGACAGAGTAAATCAGTGTGGTTGAAGAAAGGCGCGCAGATTGCCAATCTCGAAGAACGAAGCTAACCTAACCCTAGAATTTGACTTGTAAGTAAGTAATGCTCTCATTTCTCTCTTTTACTTTCAATTTTTTTTTCCAGTTTCATTGTTTGTATCAATTTTTTACCGGGTAATTATATACTTATTCATATTGTATCAATTGTTCAATTCACTCCCCTAATTCACACACACACACACACACATTTTGGTGATATTATAGGAGGTACACTATTTCGAAAGCCGATAAGCAGAAATTCACACTGATGATTGGTATGTAGTAATGTGAATGTTTCAGATGCAGTTTTTATTTGTGAAGTTAGGTACAATTTCGATACTCGGATAGATAATTCACCCTGTTATGTAGGCTAATTTACATTTCCAATTATTATTGGTAAACTTATAGGTACGATTTTGATAGTCGATAAGCTAATTGCTAGTAAATTGCGATGATAATTGCTGTATACGTTGAATCTGCACTCTTGCTAGTGAAGTAAGGTACAATTTTAAGAGATGGATGATGAGATATTACACCGCTAATTGCTACATGTTCAATCTATCTGCACTGTTCACTAGTAAAGTGAGTAATTGTGTTTTTACTTGAGGCAAGGGAGATTGATAAAAAGGCTCCTTGTCCTTTTCGATGAGTTAAACCATTGACATTGTTGTGCGGGAAGGGGGAATATTACTTGAATCCTTAATACTGATTTTTATGATGCATGTATGCAGTGGTAGTCATTGTCTAGGTTACACTAGAATTATTACAGTTTTAGTGGTTTGACCATTTTGGTTTTACTTGAAGTTTGAACTCTTTGGCTTCAACCGAAATCGTGATTAGTGATTTTCATGCTTTATAAACTGTCTCTGGTGTAAGCTTAATGGATCCAATAGAATGCCTTTATTTATGTTGCTTTTTTTTTTTATAAGAAATGGATACACAAATATGTTCTTTTTATGTATGTTTAGAAGCATGTAACGTACAATAAAGAAAAGGGAGAAACCCCAATAGAATGATAAAAGACAGAATGATTTTTGCTGAAATTGTCCATTTAAACGAAAGCAGCAGATAATCAAATATTCTCCTTCGTATGCCCTTAAGGCTATATGTTTATTTGCAAGGACTATGATCCCATACTACACAAATGCATTCATTTTATCATATCTAATCCTTAAGAAAAATTGTATGGACCTTATTTTTTTAATCACTTTTTTAGTTCATTTTGTGGTTACTAAATATCACCCTCACCCTGGGTATTATCACTCCTATAGTAATGAACTTGGAATTAGTCCACGAAATTAGCCAAAGTAAATATATTATAAATTGGAACAAATAACCCATAAGGCTAATAGTCTGGCATTATTAAATCCCTTGTAACAATTATAGTGTAGTAGTATACGTGATTCTTTTTCAACCCCTTTTCACCAAATAGCCTAGTCTATAGAGTTTCTTCTGTTTCCACTCGCTAAAAAATGCAGCTATTTTACCAGATTTCTTTTTCCAAATTGAATTGAATAGAAGGTTTGATGAATCTTCACCAGACAAGCTAAGCTAATTTGATCGAAACCTTGAGGTTATAGAAATCAATATTCGAATAACGTGGTTCAGTTCTTTTTCTTTTTTACGATGAATTACTTGGTTCTTAGCAAAAAAACAATTTACTTGGTTGTGTTAATCATGAGAACCGTCTAATATCCTCTGAACAGTTTTCCTACAGATTATGAAGTATAGACGCCACTCTGATAATTACCTTCGACTTAATAGTGTCATCAAGGCCTTTGATATATTTTTTTATAGTTTCAGATATGCAAGGAGATCTGCGAACTTCCACAGAAATAGCGTATTCTATTGACAGCGATGCTGAAATAGATGTCTCAAAAGTCAGTGCTTTACTGGTAGCCACAATTCAGGAAGCAAAAGACAGGATGTCTGAAGTAGAGCATATGTTCTGCTCTCAGCTTTTTCCAGATTATCAAGCAAAGTCTATAAACTTGCTTAAGGTTTACTCAGAGGCAAGAACAGATGCGGAAGCATCGCATAAGAGGGAAAGAGATCTGTTACTAGAAATAGAAAAGCTTCAGCTTGAAAAGCAACAGGCTTTTGAAGAAAGCCAGTCTTTGAAATTGGTGAATGCAGAGTACGAGAGATTTATTCGGACATCACAGTGCATTATAGATCTTCAGGAGGATTTGCAAAAAGTAAATGCAGAGTTGGGGGATGGGAAAGTGCACCAGGGTATACTTAAACATCTTGAATTAAAAGCAGAAGTCATACTTAATAATGAAAATACATTACAGGAACTAGAAGAGAAAATCAAATTGCTCATACAGGAGAGAAGTTGTTTAGATGATGAAGCTGAGAAACGACAGGAGCTTAATACAAATCATGATAAAGTTGATGGGAATATGGAACTGGGGAACAAGTTACTCCAACTTGTTCAGTCAAATGCGGTGCTGGTACTAAAAAAGGAAAGCCTATATACAGAACATGAAGAAAAAACAAGAGTACTCCAGGGGAAAATCTGTAATTTAGAAAAAAAGGTTAATGAGCTTGAAATGGAGCTCAGATCAAAATCCATACAATCTGACAAGGGAAGCCAGTCCTATGAGTATCTCCTAAAAAGGATCAATTCGGACTTTAAGAATAATGAGCAATTGTTGAGAGATAATGAGAAGGACAAAAGGGTACTTACAGCCAAACTAGAAAGCTTAGCTGGCACTGTAAGGGAGCTGCAAGAGGAGCTAAGACAGAAACAGGAAGAAGTGGAAGATAGAAAACAATTAGAAGAAGAGTTACGTCAACAAATTGATCTAAATGGTTTGGAATTGTTGAAGACTGGACAGGAACTGGAAGAGCTTCTTAAAGAGAGAAGCCTGCATATGGCCAAGCTTAAGGTCTTACAGGAGAAAGTTGATAAACTTCAATCAGAGCTCGGAGAAAGAACCATGGAGTCTGCTGAAGGAATAGAGTTGCACGGGAAACTACTTAAGCAGATTGAGACCAAAGATTGTGAGTTGTTGTCTGAAAAGAAGAAAAGGAAAAATATCATTGATTCTTACAAGAGGCTGAAATCCCAGTACAACTTCCTTTGCGCAAGAAATGGTCTAACGCCAGAGAATATGCTCACCCCAAATAAAAAAGAAGATGTAACGGATGCAGTGAGGCATGATCTGGATCCATTAACTTCACCAGGTACTCCCTCTGGTCCATTAAAATTGGGTCTTTTTATAATCTTCCTTTGTCGTTCTCAGATGTTCGGAGCAGTATATCTCTAAAATTCCCTTGGCTTAATAAGTTTGTCCTAGTCCTATGAAGCATCTATCCAGCAGATAAAGACACTAGAGTGGGGGATAATGTAGTATTCTGTTTTGCAATATATGGGTTTCATTTTATTATTTGCTAAACTGCGGTTTCATTTTTGTCTTCTGAAGTATAAGGACAGATGGAAGGATAATATAGTTCTGTTTTGCAATATATGGCTTCCTTACATGTTCTCTTTATCTTTAATTTCATGTATAAAGTGGAGCACAGGGAGTACTTCCATTAGTTTTGATTGGTCATTTGTCAGGAGTGTTATCATGAAATTTGCTTTTGTTATAGGACAAAAAGTACAAGGACATTTGGACTTGCAAGTATGTATTTATATAATCACATTGAATCATTTTTTGGCAAGTCCTACGCACATTCAGTACATATTAATGAATCCAGCAATAGGCTTTGCCATGAAACTGGAATCGTAAATTGCACGTATCTCAATACTGACTTATTTGGTTTATCTGTGTTGTCACAGGCACTGGGGAGAAATTGTTAAAATCTCCGCTTGTTAATTGCGAATTGACCAGGCAGCAGGATAACCAAGAGAATTTCATAGATAATCAAGGAGTAGTACCACTTAAACGATTAAATTCCGACTTGTCATGTAGTTCCAGTTCTCCAGTTAGACAACAAGGCTGGACAAATGCAAATTCTAGACCATTATCTGGTACAAAGCGCCCCGGTTCGTATTGGAGAGAAACCAGGTCTAATCAGAACCGAGGTGGTCCCGACCCGCATGATGATTTTCTTAACACTCCTTTGGAAAACATTAGGGGAAATATGAAAAAAGCCACCAAGGAAGAACATGATATTCAAGATCCAGCTCTGAAGGATATGATATCTCATAGTTCAGATGATGAAACACAGAACTTGAATCTCGATCCTGAGCCTGCTCCACAGAAGCAGAAAATTCTACCTCCAAGGGCTGGAACGAAAGGTTTTAAGTATGTGGAACCTGTAAGAAAAAAAGCTGAGAGGGAGAATTTAAAAGGCATTGAATGCAAGCAGTGCCAGAAGTTCTATGATGCTGTTCTCCCAGATGGTGGGGGAAAGGGTAATAAACAAAATTTACGTTGCGAACATCATGAAGGAGTTTCAAGGCACCGCTATAGGTATGCACCTCCTTCAACTCCTGAAGGATTTTGGAATATTGGATTTGAATCTGAAATGTAGAGCCCTTACATTGTGATGTATCTATCTTCCGTGAGTGTAATTTAACTTGTAAATCCATTTCTTCGGCTTACTAGAAATGTTATTTTAAGAACTTTGCCTGTCAAATTTACATAATACAGTACTGCTGAATCTGATGTGCAAGTTGTGAAACATGGGTATAGAAAAAGCGAAGGTGTGTTATCAAAGTTGAGACTAGCAAACAATGCTGCACTTATAAACTAACTTTCAGGTACAAGGACAGATAGAACATACAAATTGGATTAGTTCCAGCAAGTAGTGACAGTTTAGATTTATATGTACGTGACAGTCTAGATACAATTTGGTATAGTATGGAAAAATACTATCGGGTTATTTGCAAAGTCAAAATGCAATCCATCTCTAACCTTTAAAAATTACTCCCTCCGTTTTTTTTGATTTATTTACGTTTGCTTTTTGCACGGAAACCAAGATAGTGGATGTAATATTGTTAAAATAAATGTAGTAGTGGGTGTAATAGTAATTTTATTGTTAAAATAAGTGAAGTAGTGGGTGTAATAGTGTAAAGGGTTGAAAAGGTGGAGTGAGGTAGTGGATGTAATAATGTATTTTATTGTTAAAAATTATTATTTTTAGTAATGTAAAGAAATGGAATGAACGGCCCAAAATAGAAAGTGTAAAGAAATGAATGGACGGAGGGAGTACATGTTATTTAAATGTATTCGTTTTAATTTTTTGCAATGAGTCAATATTGTTATATTTATGGAAAATATTAACCATAACCCAATTAGTATTAATATATAAAGAAAATTCATTTTGTTCAAAACTTAAATCCAACAGATATTAAAAGTAAGATATTACTAGTACTATGTTATAACCGTATAAACTGTGAACGGATAAATCAATGTACGTTTAAGTTGTACCAAATAATGTTAGTGAAGTCAAAAATATTTTTTAAAAATTGTTTCAAATAATATGAACGTTTTTGTAAATATGCAATGCTTATCATGTTATTATAAAAATTATCAATTATATATTTTAGCTTATAATCCATGCGAATCACGTGCACGGATCAAACACGAGTTGAAATTAAATATTTAATTATAAAATTTATTTAATTATGTAGTTATAAAAAATTGAACTCGAGATAAAATTAAAAAATTGAAAAAAATTCTTGTATAAAAATATAATTACAAAGAAATCGAACTTGAATTTAGTTATCTAACCAAATTCGATAATTCAATAATTTGATACTATTCGAATTGTTGAAACAAGATTTTTACATTAATAAAGAGTATAAATAATATATTCTAAAAAAATTAGGACCCTTTTTCGTGCGAAAAACCCTTTTCACAAGATCTTTATATCTCTTCACCATCAGCTTCAGCTTCCGTTTCAACTTATTTTGTCATTTTCTTTGTTTAATTTTCCTGTCATTTTCATTTTTTCCAAATATAAATCTATATATATATTGTGAACACCGTATGATATCCGTGTGAAAAGTTTCTTATCCAATAATGCAAATAAAATATCAAGCGCCTTTTTTGACAAAAAAATTAAATAAAATATCATATCAAATGCAAGAGCCTTTAAAGTCATTCCCTCCATTCATCGCTTTACGCTTTAAATGCCATACGGCCCATACCTACATTTCAATCAAGAATTCGAATTTTATCTTGCAACTTCACTTCTCTTTTTTGGTTATTCATTTCTCTTTGTTTTTTTTTTTCAATTTTTTTTAAAGTTCAAACAACTGATACTTTCCTTACAAAATTAATATTTTTTTTTGTCGGGACAAAATTAATAATTCAAAATGTAACTAGTTATATAAAAATATTAACATCCAATAACAATATAGACACAAAACAAATGAGAATATACGAATCAAATGTATTATTATATTCCTTTACTTTGCAGTAGGCAGTAGCTTATCATATGCCTTTTGTAATATGAGTATAAATTTGTTCTAAGTTCTTATGCCATGGCCATGCGTGAAAGAATCATATTTTCTTGTTTTCACAATATGCTCCTTCAATACGATCCCGTCGATAATATAATGCAACTCATATATTAATTTAAAATAAACTTTTGACCTAAACAAGAAGCTGTTGAAAATAAAAAAGATTAAAATCAAGGTGTCTCAGTCTCTCATATAACTCGGGAGCTTCAAGTTGCAAATAACCCAGCTACAATTCGTTAACTTTCACATAAAAACATGTATGCGAGCTGTAAATTATTGAATAATTATTGTATTATATAACATACATGGTATGCACGTGAGTTTTAAGTAACTTTGTTGAGCATTTCACCGGTTAAGCTTCTTCATCAACCATGTGATTGTTGTTGGGATTACTTTAATCTAAACATATTCAGTTTATTCACTTATATTATTATTATTAAATAAATCAATGTATCTGTGAGAACATTGGATTTGGTCTCGAGTAGTTATAGTATTTTAGGAAACAAGATCAATCAATTGATTTGGGACACGCTTTCCTGACTTGTAGGAAGGGTTAGTTGTGGCTCTATATATGTAATTTTCCTTCATTGTAATTCGGTGAATTCAATCGCAAGTTTTCCATTCAGTAGTCAAATAAATTGTTCTTTCTTTGTGTTTCTTGTTCCAGAACTAACATCTGGTATCAGAGCTTCACGTTTCTCGATCGATGGATGCAACTAATGGCAAGGGAACGATGTCCGGAGTGACTTATCCATTACTGACGAAGACGAACTATACCGTCTGGGCGACAAAGATGAAAGTCTATATGCAGGCCTATGGCGTATGGGAGGCAATAGAATCTACGGATCCTAAAGCTGTTATTGATCCAAAGATAGACAAAAAAGCATTGGCTGTCATCTATCAAGGAGTTGCAGACGATATGTTGTTGACGATAGCAGAGAAAAAGACGTCCAAAGAAGCCTGGGGATCCATTAAAACCATGTGTCTAGGTGCAGATAAAGTGAGAAAAGCTAAGGCTCAGACACTGAAATCTGAGTTCGAATCTTTGAGGATGAAAGAAACGGAACAATTGGATGATTTCTGTATGAGACTGAATGGCCTGGTCACGAATATCAGGGCATTAGGAGAGAAGATTGAAGAAGCGTATGTGGTTAAAAAACTATTAAGGGCTGTCCCAACCAAGTTCCTTCAGATTGCATCAGCCATCGAGCAGTTTGGGAACTTGGATGCCATGTCTGTTGAGGAAGTTGTGGGGTCTCTCAGAGCCCATGAGGAACGCCTGCATGGTCAAGTGGAAAACAATGAGGGACAGCAGCTGTTGCTAACAGCCGATGAATGGTCTAAGAGAGAGAATAAGGATGAAAAACTCCTCTTTACCCGAGAGGAATGGCTGAAAAGGTCAGCGAAAACTGCTCAACCTGAAGGGAGTGATAACCGTACGAGGGACAATCGAATTGTACGAGATAGAAGCCAGCTAAAGTGTTTCAATTGCAATGGCTATGGTCACTTTGCACGAGAGTGTCGAAAACCAAGGAGATCATGGCAACAAAGGGGTGAAGTAAATCTGACACAAGTGAATCATGACGAACCTGCATTGTTGATGGCTATGTGTAAAAATAATGCAGATGACATAATCTCTTTTACTGAGGGAAAAGTTTCAGGTGATGCCAAAGAAGTTGAAGAAAACGTGTGGTATCTTGATAATGGAGCTAGTAACCACATGACAGGGCGTCGAGACAAGTTTGAGAAATTGGACAGAACGGTGAAAGGAGAGGTGAAATTTGGTGATGGTTCATTGGTCAGAATCGAGGGAAAGGGGTCAATCAGAATAATGTGCAAAAATGGAGAAACCAGGGTGCTGAACGAAGTGTATTTCATCCCTACGCTACGAAGTAATATAATCAGCCTAGGACAGTTATCTGAGGAGGGAAATAGAGTTGTGATGAATGGAGAACACTTATGGGTATATGATAGTTGTGGGAGATTACTCATTCAAGTCCAAAGGTCAATAAATCGGCTCTACAAAATTCAGATTGAAGACATACAAGAAAGGTGTTTACTAACAAAAGGTGAGGAGGAAGCATGGCTATGGCATCAACGTCTCGGACATGTAAATTTCAAAGCAATGCACCTGATGTCAAAGAATCACATGGCTTATGGAATGCCCCTTATCAATCAGCCAACAGAGTTATGCAGCGGTTGTCTCATGTCAAAACAGACTCGTAAGCCATTTCCAACTCAAACACATTATTCTGCTAAAAATGCTTTGGAATTAGTACATTTAGATCTCTGTGGACCAATATCTCCTCCCACACCAGCTGGGAATCGTTATTTTATGTTATTGGTAGATGATTATACTCGCATGATGTGGGTATACATGCTTAAAACAAAAGATGAATCCCTGTCTTGTTTTAAAAGATTTAAAGTGTTAGTTGAAAATGGTGCAAAGAAGAAAATTCAGGTATTAAGAACGGATCGTGGCGGTGAATTTAGTTCTAAAGAGTTTCAGTCTTTCTGTGAGGAGCATGGCATAACACGGCATTATACAGCACCCTACACACCTCAACAAAATGGTATTGTAGAGCGCCGTAATCGTACTGTGGTTGCCATGGCAAGAAGTCTGCTTAAAGGTAGAAATGTGCCCTCAAAATACTGGGGGGGAGGCTGTTCAACATGCTATCTATATCTTAAACAAGGTGCCAACTCGAGCAATGTCCAATATCAGTCCACATGAGGCGTGGTATGATCAGAAACCAAGTGTCGATTATCTAAAAGTATTTGGCTGCACTGCATATATGAAAATACCAACAGTCCACACAAAAAAGCTCGATGATAGGAGTAAATTGGTTGTTCATTTTGGCAGAGAACCAGGGACCAAAGCGTACAGATTATACGACCCAACCTCTGGTAGAATACATGTTAGCAGGGACGTTATGTTTGATGAAGCTAAGGAATGGCAGTGGGGAACAGAAAATAGTCACGAGACTGGTACACCTGGGCAGTTTTACTTGGAAGAATTCGATGACCTCGTTACTGATACACAAAATGATTATACTCCAGCTACACCAACTACATCCATTCAGTCAGAATCTGCAGATTTCTCTCCCATTTCAGCATTGTCGACACCTCGCACTTTAACACATGCACAGTCTGGCACCATCGACTCTGTACAATCTAGTGTTTCAGGTGGTAGTAGTAGTGAACAGCCAAGGAAATTTCGTTCACTTGCAGATATTTATGATCATACAACTGAAATCGAGCTAGCAGAAGAATTATTGCTTATGGGCATAGATGAACCGGTGTGTTTTGAACAGGCAGTAAAAGATGAAGTCTGGAAAGAAGCAATGAACAAAGAAATCGATTCGATCGAGAAAAATCAAACCTGGGAGCTTGTGGACCTACCTAAGGGACACAAGGCAATAGACCTAAAATGGATTTTCAAGTTAAAGAAGGACCAACATGGTGAAGTAACAAAACACAAGGCTCGCCTCGTGGCGAAAGGATATGTGCAGCGTTATGGAATCGATTATGAAGAAGTATTCGCACCAGTCACTAGATTGGAGACCGTACGTTTACTCCTGGCCCTAGCAGCTAAGCATGATTGGGAGGTTCATCATCTTGATGTTAAGTCCGCATTTTTAAATGGTTTCATCCACGAGGAAGTGTATGTCTCACAACCAAAAGGCTATGTCAAACGGGACAATGAACATAAAGTCTACAAGCTACTCAAAGCTTTGTACGGCCTTCGACAGGCCCCGAGGGCCTGGTATTCGCGACTTAATCAGTGTTTGCAGAACCTTGGTTTTATCAAGTGTCCTTACGAGCATGCTGTTTATATCAAGCGGAATGGTGTTGAATCTTTAATTGTAGGCGTTTATGTTGATGATCTACTTGTCACGGGCACAAGTATGTCAGCCATTGCCAAATTCAAGGGGGAGATGAATCGTGAATTTGACATGTCTGACCTTGGTAAGCTAACTTACTATCTGGGTTTGGAAGTTGTTCAAAGTAAAGGGTCTATCGAATTGTGTCAGTCTTCATATGCAAAGAAAGTTCTTGAAAGAGCAGGTCTGGCGGAATGCAATCCGGTCAAGTTTCCTATGGAGCACAAGCTGGTTTTACATGCTGATAACCTGGGAAAATCTGTGGACTCTACCCTCTACAAGAGTATGGTTGGTGGGCTGCGATATTTAGTGCACACACGGCCTGATATTGCCTATGCAGTAGGCATAGTGAGTCGTTATATGGAGAGACCTACTGAGCTTCACTTGAATGCTGTAAAAAGGATATGTCGATATGTGAAAGGAACACTACACTATGGTTTGGTTTACAAACGAGGACAAGGCAACTACATCTTATCAGGTTTCTCGGATAGTGATTTAGCAGGAAGTACAGATGACAGGAAAAGCACTGGAGGGATGGCATTTTATCTCGATGAGAATCTAATCACCTGGGTATCTCAGAAGCAACGTTGTGTGGCTCTTTCTTCTTGTGAAGCCGAGTTCATGGCAGCTACAGCTGCTGCTTGTCAAGCTATCTGGCTTCAGCGTGTTCTCAGTCACATTATGGATGTTAAGCCAGGACCAGTCATCTTGTACATTGATAACAGGTCGGCGGTTGATCTAGCACGTAATCCTGTTTTCCATGGAAGAAGTAAACATATCGACCTAAGGTACCATTTTATTAGAGATTGTGTTGAACAGGGTATGATTGTTATAAAGCATATTAACACAAGCGAGCAGCGTGCAGACATTCTCACCAAAGCACTCGCAGCAACAAAGTTTGAAAAGATGAGAAATTTATTGGGAGTTAAACGTCTTGAAGATGTTTAGATTAAGGGGGAGTATGTTGGGATTACTTTAATCTAAACATATTCAGTTTATTCACTTATATTATTATTATTAAATAAATCAATGTATCTGTGAGAACATTGGATTTGGTCTCGAGTAGTTATAGTATTTTAGGAAACAAGATCAATCAATTGATTTGGGACACGCTTTCCTGACTTGTAGGAAGGGTTAGTTGTGGCTCTATATATGTAATTTTCCTTCATTGTAATTCGGTGAATTCAATCGCAAGTTTTCCATTCAGTAGTCAAATAAATTGTTCTTTCTTTGTGTTTCTTGTTCCAGAACTAACAATTGTGGGCACCTTCTTTTGTCCAAATAAATTAGTGGCATGTGTAAATTTTACGATTTATTTTTTGTTTCTCATTTAATATATTGAAGTATTGAACTAGCATAAAATACGTGTAAGGCATGGACCGCTAGCTTAAATTGTATTTTGGAGTTAAATTGGACATGATCAATATTGTTTAAAGTATATGATTAATTTTGATAGAATTTTGCTTGTTAATAACATATGTGTACTTAAATATGTTAAAGTTCGTAATTGAAAAAGTAATACGAGTAATACTGATACCAGTCATGTCAGTTTTTAATTTTATTGCAGGTCATAGAATAGAATTTGAGTGTTTAATGGGTACCGTCTGATTAACATAACTTTTCAGAACATTTACAATCCTAAATTGTTCTTCCAGTTCTTCAAAAAAGATGCATCCAATTAGTTGGATTTCCAACAATATTCAAAGTAAAAACTAAATAACTTTCAAGATGTTGCATTCTGAGAGTACATGTTTTAGTCATGATTTTAATCAAAAACCTTAATAAATCTTCTAATACGCTACTCAGGCCTTGTGCTTTCACTCCTTAAAACCATCTTTCTAACTCTTTCATCTATTTTCTTTTAATCTCTTCATTTTAAGCATTCTTTACCTTTATTTCTTTTTCGTTGTCCGTTTGACTTTCAAAACATCAAACAATTCAGCTTTAAGTTATTGACTAAGTGGATCTACCGTGTGTAACAGGCTTATTACCCTTGAGAATATTTTTTTGTACTTCTATCATCATAAGTTGAAATTGCTCATATGTCTTATATATGTTCGTTCTTTAACAATGAATCATCTTTTTTTTTTTTTCACATACAGCTTCATTCAAAGATATTAATTGAAGTGAACAGATAGACCAATGACTTGATTGAGTTTATTGTTTCTCATTGTGAGTTTTGTATATGCATGCTTTGTTGAGAAAATATTCTTTAATTATCAAAAGTTCGTGCAAATCACGAGGCTTTAGCTTTAGTTATTTTCTAAAAATTATTATAATTTTCAATTGATTTTTTAATTTTTTACAAAATTCTAAAAATTTACCTTTTTATCAATTGTATCTTGGTAAATAAATATTTGATAAATCAATAAATTCGTCAAATAAATTATTTATACTGTTCTATATGTTGACATCGATATAAATGAAATAATATAATCGCTTTTGGGTATTGATTTCTCTAAAATTAATTGTATATCATTTAATTGAGCAAGAGTACAACTGGCCAGTCGATGAAATATTAGTCAAGTTGTGCATTAATAAACTTCCAATATATATTTCAAACATAATTGTTTCATATTACATACATGATGTAGTTATAAAATGGAAAATACTAGGTAGCCCAAATTGATAACCAAAATAATTCTCAAATGCCAAGTGTATAATTGTAATTGGTTATAATAAAATGGACCCCCCAGCTTTTACACCAACCTCCCCGATCAAAATTGTTCAACCTGCCACATCATTCGGGAGCAATTTTTGGGTACCAATTTGGGATACCTAGATATGTATGATCTGATATTTATATGTATGAAATTAGTCATTTCGAATCATGAATAAAATACTTTAGTTATTGACTTATTCTTTTATTAAATATTTTTCATTAAAAATATATTATGCATTTCATATAATTTCCTTTTACAAAATCAAATATTGCCCCACTTACGTGGCACACACACAAAAATATCATGTTTATTATTGAAAATCTCTGTTATAGAAATCGGCCGATTTCTGGAAAATAGTCGATAAATTGGCCAAAAATCGGTCAAAATTTTGAAACCGATTCGACCGATTTTGCAAAAATCACCGATAAATCGCCGATTTTTCAACCGAATCACCCGATAAATCGTAAATCGGTATCTCAATCGAATAGTTCCGATTTCCAAAATCTGCAACACTGTTGAAAACACGTATGAATGAGTGGTCAGGTTGTTTAAGGAAATTATCGTTATATTGTAAATTTTTATTATAATTATTATGTTGATTATTATTATTACTGCAAATTTAAAATGTAAAACTAAACCGTATATTATGTACCACTAATTTATATTTTGATATAATATAACATATTATAATCCAAATCAAATAAATAAGTAAAAATAAAATTATGACAAAAAATTGTTAATATGTCTCAATAAATAAAATATCTTTTGTTTCACTCAAGCGACACACGCACCTATCATGCGTATGATTTAAAACACATGTGATTAAGTGGTAAAAAGATGTGTGAATTAAACTCGAGGCCCTACAATTATTATGTTGATTATTATTATTATTATTATTATTGTTGTACTACAACAACAACTACTACTACGACTATTATCACAATTTTAAAATGTATAATCCGAATCAATGAAGTAATGACAAAAAATTGTTAACATGTCATAATATTTAAAATATTAGATTTTTTTTTACTCAAGCAACACACACATCTATAATGTGTATGATTTAAAACACATGTGATTAATTAGTCTAGTGACTAGTGGTAAAGAGATGTGTAAATAAACTTGGAGATCCAAGTTTAATCCCTTCCACCAACAATTTTTTTTAAAATATAGTAAATATAAGGGTATTTAAGTCATTTTTAGTTGAATAAAATGTCTCACCATTAATGTTGATTAAAATGTGTCACGAATTAAAAGTGTATATTGGTATATTATATATATAATAGATTGGATATAATTTTTGGTGGACCTTTCTTTTCATACTTAAATTTTTAGAACGATGATTAGTTAAACATGATATCAAAGTTCGATTTTAGAAAGAGTATTAGGTTTGAGTCCGCCATTTTCATTTATTTAATTTAATAATTATTGTCTATATGGAGTTTAGAAAAGGTATTAGGTTCCGATCCTTCCACTTCCGTTTACTTAATTTAAATAATTTTGTGTTTTCCTGTTTTGAATTCTACCATCTCCATTTATTTAATTTTCTAGGGCTTACTCTCATACTTTAGATTTTACAAATTTTATGATTTTTAGAAAATAGTAATACAAGAACTATTCTTTAATTTTAGAGCAATTTTTATTATAAAAAATAAATTACATATTCATATTTTTTTGTTAAGCTACATATTCATGTTTTGTTTGCATGAAGAATGAAAAATGTATATCATCAAGAGTAATGCTACAAGTACCAAAAAATATTCTAAAATAGCTCCCAAAATGATGTGGCAACACGGACTAGGATTACATATCATCACCTATATTAATTCATTAAGATTACAATAAAAATGATATTAGATAATAAAATATACGTGTTTCCTTCCTTATGTCTCTCCTAATAGTAAAGATTTTTATCGTGTGTCATCTTGAACACATCTTCCATGATGATTACTGTTTATTTTAATCTTGTCCTTTCATTTTGGTCACTAAATATACTTTTGTATATCTTTACAAAGTTTTGTATTTTTATTTCATACCAAAAATCATATACTTCATTTAAATTCTCAATTCGCAATGTAGTTGATTACTTATTCACACATAATATCCTGAATGCTATTTACACGATTTGAATTCAGAAATTCTATGTGTGTATTAGGTGTGACTACCTTATTATTTCTCTTTGGCTAGTTTGTGTGTACATTGTGTCAAAATGTTTGACGAAATGACTCGGTGAATTAGAATTTACATTTTCCTTGCCTACTGTAGAAGAAGATGTAGATGCTGATGACGTATTCACAGTTATGACAATGGCTTGATTTTGGTCCAGTAGATGCTTTGTATATTTCTGTTAGCATATATTTGTCAAGTGATCAGAATACACTTTTTTTGTACATATTGAGATTATATGTCTACAAAAATAAAGGTCGAGTTCTTTGATTGTGTGGAGCTTTCTTATTGGTAGTGATGTTTAGATGCAGCTGTTAGATTTATAAACAGGAAAGCTATAAATGTACTAGTAGTTTTTTTTAAATTACAGCTTGGAGTGATGTTACAAACCCTTGACCCTGAATATAGAGGTAGGCATAAAACAGTTGAATAAATACTAATAATAGCCATGGATACAAATGTATGTAACTGTTATTTCGCATAGTGTCTCGCCATTTTCTACAGTTACATGTTATAAAGTTGCATTTTCTATCCAGTATCCAGTCTCAACTCTCAATTACCAAGGATACACTACTACGAGAATCACAATAATCACTTACATAATTGGATGAAAGCACACCGATCTATACATTTTCTCAAATGAGATAAATGATAACACATTGCTTCATATATACAGATTGTAATTTCTCAAAAGAGATCAATAATAATACAAGTGCTTCCTATTTACATAATTCATAATTGCAAACAACAATCACTATTTAGTACCTAAACAAATCTTAAAGAGTATGTTGTCGATTATAAATGTAAGATCGTGCACTATGTACACATGTAACACTCCAGTCCCACGTCGAGGAGATTTGGGGCTTCTGTTCAGTTTATAAGGCAAAGTACTACTACTAAGTGCACCAACAAATTATGATCTTTTGGGGGCCTGTGGTGGGCTTGTGGTTTACCCAAGTTGGCTGCAATTGGGCCAGTATACTTTGGCTTATTTCGGATTCGTGATCGGGACTCGACCCGATTTTCGAAAAAGGCTCGGGATTTGACTCGGGTTGTCACATTTATAAATTATATTTTGTAAATTAGATCGGGGGAGCCGGGAAGTTAGCGGATTGATTGCGGATTTTGTTAGTTTTCTTAGTTGCTATATTCAAGGTACGGATTCTCTCTCTTTTTTATTCAGCGCTACTCCTCTCAGGATTAGTAATATTAAATCTGTTTTGTTCTCACATCTATTCACTTGGTTTTGATTGTTCTAATTTTAAAAAAAATATATATATGTTTTGACTCGTTGATTTTGGAAAGTGATTTTTATATCTGTTTTGAAATATTTAAATATCTGAATCTGCGGCTTTCTAAAATTTTGCAAATTATATGTTTGTTGGAAATGTTCAAATATTCGTTTATTGTGATTTTGCAAAGTATTTTATTTGAACCCTTAGCGATATAGGGTATACCGAGTTAACCAGCTGTAGGGGTACTACAGCCATGTCATTGCGGCACCAGTGACATGACACTTCCGTGGCAGTGTGATTGGTCACGGCGTATCCTTCTGATAGCTCAGGTGGCGAGCTTTTGCGCATTTTGATATTAGTTTCAGGATACGTGGGTGCACCCAGATTTGATTTGATTTTTGATTTGATTTGGCGGTGACGTGTATATGCCGTACACGTTATCCGTTATCCGATTTGTTGCACACATTAGGTACCCTATGATGTGTGTATTTGTATCTGTTCTGTTCTGATCTCGGTATGAAATATCCTAACCCCTCGTTGCTTCAGCCATGCATATTTTTAAAATAAAATTTTATTATAAATTGTCAAATATACATAACTGTTTTTCTGTGTTATAAACTGTACTCCAAATCCGTACTGGGCGATTAGCTCATGTCGTATTCTTTTTCTGGCAGGTGCTTAGGGGGATCAGGGATTGTGTGATGGAGAGCTACCCTTATTCCATTGATAATGAGTTATAAACTTCTAGCATTATTTAGACTATTTAATTATTATTTAGAGTTTGTTTTTAGTGCTCTGTTTACAGGTTATGGATTATAAGTAATATCTCCTCCCATTTTAGGAAGGGGGTGTTACAAAGATGGTATCAGAGCTCTACCCGGCCGGAAGTGCAAAGGCACTGCCCGGGTTTAGTAAGTCTGTGTGTGGGCTCGACGAGGACGTCGACCCTATAAGAGGGTGTGCTTGTAACATCCCACATCGATAAGAATAAGAGTGTTTGAGATCTTTATAGATACAAGTCAATGACCAGTGTGTACCAATTTGCTAGCACTTTTGGACTGACCTGTGGTGAGTTGTTGGGTCCGGTATGCATTCGGTTGTGGGCTTAGATGTTATAACACAGTAGCCAGTAAAAGTAATCAAGATGTGCACGATTCAAGTTGTCCGAAAACCAACCATCACGACCTTTTTCACTAGATACCTTCTGAATAATAGAGATGAGAAAGCTGCTCAAGAAGCTCCCAACTCCAAAGATACTCAGATACAAAGCAAGACCTAGAATTTTTAGTTCACTAGGAACCTGGTCATAGAAAAATTCTTGGATACCAACCATAGTGAAAACATCAGCCAGTCCCAACCATACATACTGAGGTACCAACCACCAGATGCTCATCAGAATGTATACATCAGGTGCATCAACCAAACCGTAATCTTGAGCAGTTTTGAGTCTTTTTATCTCAACCAGAGCTGCTGATGGCATGGAAAATACAGAGAAAAGTAGTCTAACTCCAATCCTTTGCAACATTATTATCCCTGATGGTTTCTGGTTAGGACTCTTACGACTAGAACTAAACACGGTCATAAATGGGAATAAAAAGAACATGATTGAGACTTGGGCATATATTGACTTGAATCCACAATTTAAAAAGAACATAATGGAAGCAAAAACTCTAAGAAAAATAGTCAAGTCAACAACCTCAATGGCTTATAACACTAACACAAGAAACTGACCATGATGCAACAATTCAGGAAGTAACTCCACTCAACCGTAATCATGTTGATCAAACAAATAATTCACACCAAGTTATTAAACTAATTCAGAACGATCAAAACACAAGTTATATTGTCTATAAGCTCGAGTGACTATCCAAAATCATACCAAATAAAATAGGCCTAAAATATATGGACAAAGATTTCAAATCATCAGGAATTTCCCCTGATCTTTTCTTTATAACTGCCGTTAATTCTAAAACTCTTTCCTTCAATTTCTCAGGTGACTCCAGCAAACGTAAAATTTCAGTTTTGTCTTGTCCAAGAAGCATGCTTGTGATCTTTCCAGTTGATTAATAAGTGAATAAATATTTCCATCTAGCACCTGTCATCGTAGAGAAAACTTAAAAAAAATTAAATAGAAGTATATATATTCATAGAAATTAAATAGTGGTGAAGAACTCAAAATCACATGTTGAACAGGAGGATTATTTGTAGAATCTTGTTTTACACAAACATGAGTAAGAATTTAAATCTTGTAATGTGAAACATATATAATCTTGAAGGTTAATAAACATACCAGTTCAGATGTATTCTGTCTAGGCTGAGATAATTCACCAAGTTCAGTATTTTCTTCAAGGCTGGTTTATTTCCTATCAATCTTCTTCTTTCTTCCTCTCTTCTGTTTAACAATTTTTTCAACCACAGATTGTTTTCTTTTGGTCGGAGGACGTCCTTTGACTCTAATAATTGCAGGACTAGCTATTTTTGGATTCTCGTTTAAGCTAATCTGTTTGCCAGAAGATCTATTAGTTGGTTCTTTATTTGCACCATCATTTTCAGCATGTAAAATACCTTTTTTCCATCCATCAATTCCAACACCCTTATACATTTTGATTCACCATCTATCGATAAGTCAGCAACCACGTAAAAAGCATTGCACATTTTTTCGAATCATTTTGCCTCTTCCTTGACAGCCATAGAATTATAACTTATATTAACACGAATATGGCATCTCTTAATATCTTTCCTCCATCGATTCAATATATACTTGTCAGGGATGTTAGGGATGTTATAAATCTTCTTGTGTATAAGAATTGTGGTTGCATGTCTACACAAAATTTTCCTAAACTTAAACAACTTGCAGTTACAAGTCACATCATGACTATTTTCATCAATGTCAACTTTATAAGTCACACTCCTTTGCTTTTCTCCTATTACACGATCTTCAACTACCTCATCACGCTTCACAATAAAGCTTTCCATTCACTTCTTGTTGAAACTCTTTGAACTTTGTGTTTGTATAAACGCATTAAAGTTGTTTTTCCATGTCGTAATCAGTTATACAAGGATATGTTGAGTTTTAATAATTAAAGTCTTCTTGATTCTCCTTTGCCACTTTACTTGCAAGTGAATTGTCATATTGTTCTACGAATTGCTTTAACATTGTTTTAGAATTGACGTATCCATCAAAGAAAGAATTCATACTTTCACTCCGTTGGATGGTTGACATACTTTGCCCACAAAATATCTTTTACACAAATTGGCACCCAGCGTTCTCTTTCACCATACAACTCATGTAAGCACTCATTACTCATTACTTTGAAGTTCACATTTTTCAATCATCCCATTCCAACTTTCTTCAAATTCACCTCGACTAAGAGAATTATAAACTGAGGCTTTCAACAAAAATTATATTGAATCATACTCTTTATGTCCTTTTAGTTTTTTTGAAAGTTTCTTTAGTATATGCCACAAGCACCATCGATGCTTAACATGTAGAATTACATCTTTAATTGCATTTTGTATAGCTCTATCTTGATCAGTTATTATCGCTTTTGGAGGCCGACCGAACATACATGTTAACCAAGACTTGAATAACCATGTAAATGTTGTAGTGTCCTCTTTTGAAATCAAGCCACAACCAAGTAAAATTGATAGTCCATGATGATTAACCCCAACAAATTACGCGAATGGCATATCATAATTATTTGTCAAATATGTTGTAACAAAAGTAATGACATCATTAAACTCCTCATATGTAGCTCTACTTCTAGCATCTGCCCAAAAGATAATCTTAAGTCGATCCTCTTCATCCAAATCCATTACATAGAAAATGTTAGTTACAGAGGCATGCCTGTATACATCTAATAACAAGCCTAATTGTTTGTAATGCTTTGCATTACTTACATGACCTCTTAACTGAGGGAACCTCTAGTTGTAGAGTTTCTGTTTGTATTGTACTTGTAATAGGCATCAAATCCTAGTTGTGTAACTGTACAAATAGAGTCTAGAATAATGCTTGAAAGAAGTTCCATGGTTCATGCCTCAAGCAAGGAGTTAAAGACTACCAAATAATCACAGTTGGGATTTGAAGAAATGAAGAATTTGCCTAAGTACCAATTCGAGAAGTATATTTGTCTATTCGAGAAGTCCAGCATTCGAGAAGTCAGAGATTCGATATCTCAAGACACTATTCGATATCTCTGAATACACTGTTCGATATCTCATTCGATATCTCAGGGATTCGATATGTCTACTATTCTATTCGAGAACTCAAGAAGTCAATAAGTCAAGATGGTATTCGAGTTCTCAAAGAGTCAACAAGTCAAAGTTCCATTCGATATCTCAAAGACTCAGAAAGCTATTCGACAACTCGAGGATTCGATAAGTCAAATGCTCTATTCGACAACTCAAGGAATCCTGATGGAAAAGAGCTATTCGAGAAGTGGTTCGATATGTCACTATAACAGTATTCGAGAACTCAGAGTTATCGATCAAGTCAATTCTAGTTCTCGAATCACTTACTTAGTCACTTCTCGAATACATTCTTGGAGACAAAATACTGAAGAAATTGTACAAGTCAGAAACCTGCAACAAGCCAATGCACTTTATGGACCACAACCTGTAACGTGCTCTGGAAAGCCTACAAGGAAGCTTGGAGAGATATAGAAGAGACAAGGAGCTAAAGAAGTGGATCTAAACAGGCTTTGCAAAGTCAAATCTGTAACCGTTTGGACACTTACTCAAAAAGGATAGACAGACTAGAAAGTAATGTGTTTTAGCTACCTTATTTGTAGTAAGTAGGCTGTATCCATGTTCTATAAGGACACGGCCTCACTTCATAACTTAGTAACTTTGTGAGTCAAGTTTTTCATACACTGTAAGCTATATCTCTCTGAGAAAAACGAAGCTGAGAATACTACCATTTGTATTCACAGATTGTAGCAACCTTTATCTAATATACATTAGATTAAAGTGATATTGTGTCTTGTGTTGTTTATTTATCCGCACCTTAATTTCTGCACACACAGGCACTTATCTGCTACACAGACTCAATCCAAGAAAAGTTCAAGAATCCATTCACCCCCTCCTCTGTATTCTTTTACCGTGTTCAATACTCAACAAGTGGTATCAGAGAGGGCTGTTTATTCAAAAACAGAGAAACGATCATGAGTTTGAATACACCAAAGACTACAGGAACGGTGAAGGTCCCTAAGTTTGATAAAGAAAACTTCAACCTCTGGAAGATAAAGATGATGTTGTTCATCAAAGCCTCTCATCCCTTGTATCCTGAGATTCTCAAGAATGGTCCTTTTGTTCCACAACAAGAGATACCAGAGAAGACTGTTGGAACCATAACAATCCCTAGAGCTTATGAGGCCAAGGATCCATCAAAGTGGACAGAGTCAGAAAGGGAGAAGGTTGCTCTTGACAGCCACCTCATGTTGCTCATCATTGATTCCATGGATATGTCAATGTTTGCAAACATTGCATCATGCACGTCTGCTAAAGAGATGTGGGATCACATTGAGGTGTTGTGTGAAGGGACTGATGAGGTTAAAGAAAACAGGAAACAGATACTGGTCACACAGTATGAAGCTTTCATGGCACAGCCCAAGGAAAGCATCACTGAGATGTTTGAAAGGTTTCACAAGCTAGTTACTGAGTTGCAGATGAATGGAAAGGTTTACAGCACCAAGGAGTTAAATATGAAATTTCTGTTGTCTTCACCAAATCATCTGGAGCAAAGAGTCATTTCCCTAAGAGAGAGAGATTTGAACAAAGTCACCTATGATGTACTCTATGGAGTCCTAAAGACTCATGAACTTGAGTTGCTTCAGAAGAGGGCTATCCAAGCAAACCAAGGTAGGATGATAAACACATCATGTGCCTTGATTGTCAACAAATCCATCCTGGACCTAGAAGCATCTACAAGCCAACTAAGGATAGAGGAGGTGGCAGATGATGAAGAAACTGAAGCTGGGGTGAGTGAACCTGTTGAGGAAAAGGAGGAAGAAGAAGAGGAGTTTTACACTCTGGAAGAACTTGATGGGATGGAAAATACTTCATATGCTTTCATGGCCAGAAAATTTCCAAACATCAGATTTAAAAGAAATCAACCCTTCAAACCCAAAACTCAAAACCATTCAGCCAACAAGAACAAGGCACCTGTGAAACCAAACAGAAATAAGTTCAAAACCGGTTATGTGGATAGGTCATCTGTAAGGTGTTATAGATGCAATGACCTAGGGCATTTTGCCAGTGAATGCAAGAAGCCTAAAAAGAAGGATAGAGATTATCTTGAGCTAGAAGCTAAGTATGAGGCCCTTCTGAAAAAGCAGACACATGGTAAGGCCTACATAGCTGAAGGGAAGTGTTGGGATGATTCTGAGAGTGATGAAGAGGAACAAGAATTCTGCAATTATGCCTTGATGGCCAACTCCAAGGATGACTCATCTTCATCTGATTCTCAGGTACCATCTCTCACTACTATAGACATGTGTGTTTCTGAATACAAATCCATGATTGAACAATTATCTGTTGAAATGTTTAATATTCATACTAGTATGACTGCTGCTAATGAGGAGATTGCTAAACTGTCTACTAGAAATGAAGTATTAACCAAAAAGAATGAGGAACTTGAGCTAACTGCTATGCAAGTAGAAAACCTTAAGAAAGAAGTTGAATATTTGGAGAACAAGGTTCTATGTGCTAGTCAAGTAGAGAAGGCTCTTAGGGATGAATTAGCTGAGAATGAATTCAAACTTAAAACTTTCAAGAAATCATCTGGTTTAGTGCAATCCTACTGTGAGAAAATTGAAGCTAAACCTAAAGCAGCTATTGGACTTGACTATGACTCTCTCAAACAAAGGAAAGGCTATGCTGTCATCGAAGAGGACACAGCTGTTCATGAGAAAGTGCCTCACATTTTGAGAAAAACTGAAAATCCAATTTTTAAGGAATCAACATTTGAAATTGATGAGGATGCCTTACTCATCAAGCAAATGTTGAATGATGAGGATGAGGCACAATCTAGTGAACAGCAAGCATCCTCTAAGGGTGAGAGTGCCAAGTCAAAGACCAAGAAGCCAGTAGTTGATAGGCCAAGACCTAAGAAGTTTGTTAAGTTTGTATCAGCTGGGAAGAGTGAATCAGAAAAGGAAGTGACTAAAAAGAAACAGAACAGAAATGGCAAGTTAGGGATTAACAAGGATAACAACTATGCTTATATGCCTAATGCCCCTAGGAAAACTTGTCAGAACTGTTTCAGTACCAACCATCTAACTCATGCATGCAAGAAACCTGTTGGTAGTGTGTCTAAACCTTTCTATGATTGTTCTGTGCCTCTAAGACATAGAGATGCACCCTTCTGTGATAAATTTGACTGTATGCCATGCAATATGAATGTTATGACTAGTTGTTTTAATTTAAGAAGACAGTTCATTGATGGTTGTATCAGTCACAATTCTCACACACACTACACAAGGTCAAAGTCTTCAAGTCCTCCTAAAGCTAGGAAGGTACCTTTGTCACCTAAGTCTGAAACCTCAGGTTCTAAGACTTCCAACAGTGACAAGAAGACTGACACTAAGAAAGTTAACAAGCATGTTGTTTATGATAAAACTGTCTCTAAGTCACATGGACCCAAACTTGTTTGGGTACCAAAGGAAAAGTAATACCTTTGTGTTTGCAGGGCAAAGAAAGTGAGAAGAAGGTCATGTGGATTTTGGACAGTGGATGCTCAAATCATATGACTGGTGATATGGCCCTGCTATCACAGTATGAGGAAAAGGCTGGCCCAATGGTTGCTTTTGGAGATGACAGCATGGATAACACATTGGGATATGGCAAGCTGAAAGTTGGAAATGTCATCATTGAAGATGTAGCACTAGTCAAGGGGCTCAAGCATAATCTGTTAAGTGTTGGTCAGTTTACTGATAGAGGATTCAAAGTGAATTTTGACAAAGATGAATGTTTGATCACCCACAAGAAGACTGGTGATTTTGCTCTATCTGGAGTAAGGAAGGGAAGCCTGTTTGTAGCCAATATGGACTCTGCAAACAAGGACAAAATTTGTTGCTTTTACTCAAAAGCATCAAATGAAGATTGTTGGCTGTGGCACAAGAAACTATCACACCTGAACTTTAAGGCCATTAATTCTCTAGTCAAAAGAGAGTTAGTGAGAGGCATGCCCACACTTGAATTCTGCCAAGAAGGAGTGTGTGAGGCTTGTCAAAAAGGAAAAATGAAGAGATCAAGCCACAAGTCAAAGACAGTGACATCTGTAACCAAGCCACTACAACTTATCCATATGGATTTGTTTGGGCCTGTTAACATAATGTCACTTGGAAGAAAGAAGTATGCCCTGGTAATGGTTGATGATTTTTCAAGGTGTACATGGGTAGAATTTCTGGCATCAAAAGATGAGGCTCCACAAGTAATCATTGAGCATATAAAGAAAGTTGACAAGGAAGCAAAGGCAAACGATGCAAGTGTGATTGCATTGAGGAGTGATAATGGAACAGAGTTCAGAAATGCCACACTTGAAGCATTCTGCAAAGAGAATGGCATTTCTCAGCAATTCTCAGCTCCAAGGACTCCACAACAAAATGGAGTTGTTGAGAGAAAGAATAGAACTCTAATTGAGGCTGCTAGAACAATGTTACTTGATGCAAAAATGCCCACATGTTTTTGGGCTGAGGCTGTGAGCACTGCATGCTATATTCAGAACAGAACCCTCATCAACAAAAACACTGGAAAGACTCCTTACAACTTGATGACTGGAAAGAAGCCTACACTGAAGTATATTCATACTTTTGGAAGCAAATGCTTTGTACTTAAGGACAATTCTGAATATGTTGGAAAGTTTGATGCAAAAGCATTTGAAGGAATTTTTCTTGGCTATTCTATGGAAAGAATTGCATACAAGGTTTATGTCATCAGTCAAAAGAAAGTTATGGAAAGCACAGATGTAACATTTGATGACAGCAAACTACCTGGACTAGAAGAAGCCAATGATGAAGACAAAGATCCATTGAAGTTTGATAATCTAGATGATTCTGATGAAGAGACTGAAACTGGTGTTGAAACTCAAGTTCAACAAACTCAAGTGAATAATGATACAAGAGAAGAATTTGTGCCAATCAATAGTGAAGAAACAAGCATCCAAGACACACCTGTGAGTAATGGCAACTTCACAGGGGGAGGAAATGAGGATGATCATGATGAGGATGATGAAGCAACATCAAGGATGAGAAATCAGGCTGAACACTCAAGGAAATGGGATAGATCACACACTGCAGAGCAAATCATTGGTGATCCTAATGCAGGAGTAAGGACTAGGAGAGCAACTCAAAATGAGTGCCTCTATGGATGTTTTCTATCACAAGTTGAGCCTAAGAAACTTGATGATGCATTGTTGGATCCAGATTGGATTATTGCCATGCAAGAGGAGCTGAATCAATTTAAAAGGAACAAAGTATGGGAACTTGTGCCTGCACCAAAGAATAGAACCATTGTTGGAACAAAATGAGTTCTGAAGAATAAGATGGATGAAGATGGTGTAATAATAAGAAACAAAGCAAGGCTGGTTGCAAAAGGATACTCTCAATAGGAAGGCATTGATTATGATGAGACATTTGCCCCTGTTGCTAGATTGGAAGCCATTAGAATATTCTTGGCATTTGCTGCTCATTCAAACTTTAAAGTTTATCAAATGGATGTCAAGAGTGCATTTCTAAATGGAGAGTTGGAAGAAGAGGTTTATGTGCAACAACCACATGGCTTTGAGGATCCACATTTCCCAGAATTTGTCTACAGATTGCTTAAGGCACTGTATGGACTTAAGCAAGCTCCAAGAGCATGGTATGATACTCTATCACAATTTCTTCTTGAAAATCAATTCACTCGAGGCACATTGGACAAGACACTATTTTACAAGAAGCATGGTGATGATATGATCCTAGTTCAAATCTATGTGGATGATATCATTTTTGGTTCTACAAATGAGAAACTGTGTGAGAAATTCTCTAAACTCATGCAGAGCAGATATGAGATGAGTATGATGGGAGAGTTGACATTCTTTCTAGGGTTGCAAGTCAGTCAAAGGAAGGATGGTATCTTTATCAGTCAAACCAAGTACATCAAGGATTTATTGAAGAAGTTTGACTTGGAAGATTGTTCACCTACCAAGACACCCATGGCCACTGCCACTAAATTGGATGAAGATGCTAAAGGCAAGAAAGTAGATATCTCAGTCTACAGAGGCATGGTTGGTTCTCTACTCTACCTCACTGCAAGTAGGCCAGACATCATGTTTGCTACATGCTTGTGTGCAAGGTTTCAATCAAATCCAAAGGAATCACATTTGATTGCAATAAAAAGGATCTTTAGATATCTGAAGGGCACTCCTAACTTGGGATTATGGTACCCTAAGGACACAGGGTTCAATCTGGTTGGCTACTCTGATGCTGATTATGCTGGATGCAGAGTGGATAGGAAAAGCACCTCAGGAAGCTGCCAGTTTCTTGGACAAAGGTTAGTTTCTTGGTATAGCAAGAAACAACAATCTGTGTCAACTTCTACAGCTGAGGCTGAATACATAGCTGCTGGAAGTTGCTTTGCTCAAGTGCTTTGGATTAGAAATCAACTTAGAGATTATGGACTTGTGTTGGAAAGAATTCCAATCATGTGTGACAACACAAGTGCAATCTCTATAGTTGCCAATCCTGTCAATCATTCTAGAACAAAGCACATTGACATCAGATATCATTTCATAAGAGAACATGCAACTAATGGAACCATTGAGTTGCATTATGTCTCTACAGATAAACAACTAGCTGATATATTCACTAAGCCATTAGATGAAGCCACCTTCACAAGGTTGGTAAGTGAGATTGGAATGCTGAATTCTTCAGATTCTGGCTAAGTGAATACATCATCTAGATTGTTGCAGCAGTAAACACTTACTTTATCTAAATCCTCAATATTTTTGAAGTAAGTGTTGGCTGAAATATGATTTATAAATATTTCAAATCTGTTGCATATGTTGAAAATCATATTTTTATTAACTTAAAATTTCTATGAAATTTTGAGAAAATCACTATTTGATTTGCTAGGATATTTTTCAATGAATATGTCTGGTAAATTTTTACAAGATAGTGAAAATCAAATTTTTATGAGTGATGGGTATAGTTCGATAAGTCAGACTTCTCGAATGATTCACTATTCGACATCTCTAATAAGTCTCATTAGAGTACTCTTGAGTTCTCGAATAGAGTCTTTCTGAGATATCGAATAGAGGAATTCTAGACTTCTCGAATATAGTAACTGAGTTCTCGAATGATTGAGTTCTCGAACATTATATTTGAGTTCTCGAATCATTTGAAAAGGCTGAATTCTCGCTGAATTTTAACCGATTTTGGATTTTTATCTTAAAATTTAATTCACTCATAAAAACACATTTTATTTAATTTAGAATTATTTCTAAGTTAGATAACCACCAGCTGTGAGTTTCTATCTGCTTGAGTTATCAATTAAGCCATTCTTGACTTCTCGAATAGTTGTTTTCTACTTCTCGAATGCCTGACTTGTCGATACAAAACAGTCTGCTAATCGACAATTCAAGTACTTCATACTTATACAATCTCACATCTATTCGATTCATTTCATTCGATTTCTCAAGCATCTACACTCTCTCAACCCCTGAAACCCTAGCTACGAAAAGCAAAATTTCTTCTTCAACCTTCAATTTCTTTTCTCTCTTCTACACAAATGGCAACAGTAAAGTTCAACACCAACTTCATCGCTCTCACTAGTGATGTTGAAGCACCCAATGCAAATTTCAAGTGCTTTGTGAAATGGATGGCTGAGTCATATATCAAGGATGCACTCTCTGCCAACCCAACTCTGTATCTCGATATTCTGGAACAATTCTGGAGTACTGCTATTGTGGAGGTTGTAGCCCTGGAAAACGCAATCACTTCCTATGTCATCTACTGCAAGGTTCAAGATAAGGAAATCACTATCACTACTGCAGACATGAACCAAGCACTAGGACTACAACAAGAGTCATTTGACAGAATGGCCACTAACGCAGAGTTGGAGGAATTCTTTGAGTTCATAAACTACTCAGATGGGATTAACCTTGGAAAGCTAAACAGAAAGAATCTGAGAAAGGAGTGGAGCTATGTGTTTGCAACTCTTCTCCAAGTCTTCACTGCCAGGAAATCAAGCTTTGATCAAATCAGTGCACCTGTGCAGCAAATTGGATATGCTTTGGCCTATGGAAAGAAGATAGATGTTGGCCAAATCATACTTCAAGAATTATATGGGAGACTTGGTAAGAACACAACCAAGAGAGGTACTGATATTTTCTTCCCTCGCTTTATTCAATCTGTACTTAATTATAAAAATGCTTCATTGATTGAATTGCCTGGGATTGATAAAAATAAAATAGGCTATCCTAAGTCCATGACCAAACTCATTTTTGGTAACTTGGAAACTAGGAATGATGTGGATGTAAGACTGAACATAACTCCCCATATGGAGAGTTTGTTTAGGACTTACCCCCACAACATGCCAACATTTGATGCAAAATCTAAGTTAGCACAGCCCAAGCAAGTAGAACAAAATGCTAACCCAGGGCCTGCTAACCAACCCTCTCAACCAAACACTCTACCTCTTACTGAGCCAACTACATCATCCTCTCAAAAGGGTGATGTTAGTAAAAAGAAGAGAAAGGAAGTAATGTCTGCACCTTTAAATATCTTGTCTGAAGCAGCATTAGCTGTTGAATTAGGTCTAGGAAGTGAGGAAACTGAGTTACCCTTACACAGAACAAAGAAGAAGAAAACTAAGACCACCTCTTTAGTCACACAAATGGCTGAAGTTGTAAAATCAGGGGCACACAGCTCACTAGGTGTATCCTCTCAACAGGGTGCACCTATAGAATCAAGCATTCTCCCCAATGCACCCTCTTGTATAGAGTCAGCACATGGGAGTGATAAGGCTGGCACAACACTGAGTGGAGAGCACATCACTTTTGAAACTCCCTCTATCTCTCAGGGGGAGTTGCCAAAATCTACTCTAAAACACACTTCTCTTCCAGAATCTAACTCTGAAATTTCTTTGGAACCTGCAACTCAGACAACTGAGATGCAAGGTATTGATCATCAAGAATCCTTTTCGCTTGATGAGCCAATAATTTCAAGTGACTTAGTGCATGACACTTTGTTCACCACTCAGAACCCACATTTAGATGGTGAGGGAATGCATGCTGAGGCATATCCTAATGACACCATCATAAACACAGAGGTTCCCCTAGTTTTTACTAGAGACTCTGTGCCTGTGTCAACTGCTGGTGTAATTCATCCCACTTCTGTGGTGACACCAGTAGTAGAGTCAATCCATCCGGTTACAGAAGTTGCATCTGTAACTGAGGAGACTAGCTTTCCTAGCTCTAGCTCTGACTTCATGTCAACATGGCTGAAGCCTGTGCAACATGACAGTGCTTCAGGATCAGGGTCTGTTCCACAACAATTGACGGTTGAAGCACTCCAAAGCTTAATTGTGGATCAGATTCCTGAGTTCACAAAGATTGCTCAGCACCTTCTCACTGCAGACATGCCCAATCCAGACTATGAGGCTATTCTGTTATGCCATAGGGATGATGTGGAAGTGCAGAAGTCAAAGATCATTGATGATGCTGAGAGAGATGGCAACATAGATGCCTGGTTGCAAGGAAAATATGATATTACTCTCAATGAAGCACTTCAGTATCTCAGGGAGGAATACATCACTTCACTGGGCTCCAATGCAAAATCCCTGTCACCTGGTGAAGTGTATGAAGCTGTAAATGACTCCTACAAGGGTTTCCTCAAGGCTGCACACTATCTTGGCAAGGGAGTCAAAACTGAAGTCAACAGGGTGTGTGATAAGACAGCCACTTCAGTAGCAGAAGTCAAGAGGGCCTTTGATGCTAAATTTCCTCAATTGGACAGTGTGTTCAAGGACATCAAACACTGCAACTCTACCTGCACTCAGGTGGACAATGGGCTGGCTGTGCTAAAAGATGCTGTCACAGGTCTGGGGCATCAATTTCAGAATCTATCTGACCAGACTACAGATGCCAATGCCATGCTGAGGATAATGTTCAAAAATCTTTATGGAGATAGACTAGTGACTGATGTCCCTGTGCATGAATTGTCTAAATATGAAGTGAAGAGGCTGCAGGATCAATCTTTATCTGGCTTCAAGGCCAATGAGTTATTCACTAAGGTCAACACTCTTGAGCAGGAGGTAGCTACTCTCACCAAGACCAATGCTCATCTCACAGAAAAGGTTGCATTGCTAAATGATCAGTTGGACACTCAAGCATCCACCACAGCTGATGTCCTTCTGCATCAACAATCCATGTTAGCTGCAATAATGAAGCATATGGGTCTCCCTCTACCTGATGAATCTTCACTCCCAAAGGACATTTCTACAGCCTCTGTGCCTGACAACAAGCCTAAGGGGGAGAAGAAGGCTAGGAACTCAAATTCAAAGGGGGAGACAAAGGGAGAGAAAGGCATAATAATCAAAAAGGGTGGTCAACAAAGGGCTTCTAAGTCTGCAAATGTGCCTGGCAAGGGAAAAGCCAAAGTAGATGAGCCTCCATCTATCTTGCCAGTTGTCACCTTACCAACTGTGCACATCACTACTCCTGGAGGACAAAAGCAATCCATAACTACCACAGTGGTTGCAGGGAGTATGCCATCTGACAAACCTCCAATCTCTATATCTGAGAGTGCCAAGCCTGTAGAAGTCAAAGTTGTTACTGAGGCCAAGCTACAAGAAGTTGCTAACTCCAATGACTATCATGATAAAGCCTTCTTGGAGTTTCTGAAAGCCATAAGGGAACAGGTTGGTGACACTCAGTTTTATCTGAGGGAGGTGAAGAAGCAGATAGACTACATCACTGTCATCCCCAAGAAAGTCAACAATATATGGGTCAAGGAGATAGTGATGGTTTCCAAACTAAAGATATGGCATCTAACATACCAGACTCTACAAGACCTAAAGCACTCAGAGATAGATGCCATACTTGAGATCATTGAGAAGAAAAATGAGAACAGCAAGAGTCTGTTTGATGATTTGAGGAATGGTCAACCTACAAGGCTACCAGAAGTGATCAAGAAGCCATGGACAATTATTTATCAGTCTGGTACCAGAATTGAAGATATCAAGCAATTGGTCATTCCTCATGATCTCACCTCCAGAAATCACAGACTGATCATTGCTATCATTGATCAATTACAGAAGAAGGTTGGAGCCAGAAATGCTGAAGAAATTGAGGCACTGCATATCCTCAGAACCTATATTGCAACTGGTGAAATTCCAGAGATGGCTCAACCTAGGAGAAATAAGGATGATGATTCTGAAGACAAAGGTGATGGGAGGAGAAGACATCACAGGAGAGATAAGGGTGATGAAGATAAGAAGAAAAAAGGGGGACAAGGATGAAAAGGATGATGATGACCAGGGTAAAACATATGTGAGAAAGAGTGGAAGACAGCAAGCCTTAGGCACTGCTAGCAGTAATCTCACCACAACACAAGACTCTAAGTCTAGGGTGAATACTGTTAGTAGTGACCTAGCAAAATCTACATCTATGGCTTCTGCAACTGTCTTACCATCTCAAGAAAAGAAGAAGATTCAAGTCAAGAAACCATGTGTATGTTTCAGAAAGCAATCTGCTAATGGAATACTACTATGGTCTACCAACCAAGGTCAAAGATTTCTGCCAAGCAACCATGTCAAGAGGATAAAATTTAAACATGCTGCAAGGAGAGTGAAGCTATCCAAATCTAGAGCCCTAACAATCATTCCAGGATTAAAGCTCCAGCCACTTGATGAAGACTTTGATGAAGAGCAACTGCTATTTCTAAGAGCTCAAAAGATATGCTATGCTGCAATTGTGGATGACCACCTTGTAATCAAGTACACTGATGGGAAAGAAATGAAATTCAGACAAGGGGGTTGTCAACATTGGGGTAAATTGTATGAGATAGAAAGAATCATTGCATTGCTGGATTCTAAGGACAAGGTGGAGAAAGTATGGAAGCTGGAATTGATTGACTTTGTGAAAATGAAGAAAGAATATGCTGAGAAGATAAGGAAGGGCTGCTATGAGAAATGGTTAGAAAGGGAGAAAGAAATTGATAGACTGGAGATTGAAGCAGAAAAGCTAAGGGCAAAGGGATTGTGTAGAGTTCAGTTTGATCCCTATGTGGTGAAGTATAGGAGGAGAAATGGAGACAATGTCAATATAAGAATGAACCTACTCAGTCACTATCCTGCCAACATTCTGAAGCCAGTGCTTGAAGATTTCAAAAACTCTATTATGATTGAAGAATTGGATGCTATGACAGAAATCATGAGAGCAGTAGATGAGATTGCAAGAAAGGAGAAAGAAAGGAAACAGAAAGCATATGATGATCTACAAGGCAAGGCAATGGAGATGCAATCAAAAGAAAACGGCTAGTACCTCATCATACTGTAAGAAGTATTTATCTTGTAATTTCATTTATGTGTTCAATCAAATCACATACCTGTACTTTTAAAAGTTTTATCTTTAATGTATGTTAGGCTTGTTATCAGACATGAAATTGTGACTAAGGGTCTCACTCACAATTTGGGGGAGATTGTTAGTTACAGAGGCATGCCTGTATACATCTAATAACAAGCCTAATTGTTTGTAATGCTTTGCATTACTTACATGACCTCTTAACTGAGGGAACCTCTAGTTGTAGAGTTTCTGTTTGTATTGTACTTGTAATAGGCATCAAATCCTAGTTGTGTAACTATACAAATAGAGTCTAGAATAATGCTTGAAAGAAGTTCCATGGTTCATGCCTCAAGCAAGGAGTTAAAGACTACCAAATAATCACAGTTGGGATTTGAAGAAATGAAGAATTTGCCTAAGTACCAATTCGAGAAGTATATTTGTCTATTCGAGAAGTCCAGCATTCGAGAAGTCAGAGATTCGATATCTCAAGACACTATTCGATATCTCTGAATACACTGTTCGATATCTCATTCGATATCTCAGGGATTCGATATGTCTACTACTCTATTCGAGAACTCAAGAAGTCAACAAGTCAAGATGGTATTCGAGTTCTGAAAGAGTCAACAAGTCAAAGTTCCATTCGATATCTCAAAGACTCAGAAAGCTATTCGACAACTCGAGGATTCGATAAGTCAAATGCTCTATTCGACAACTCAAGGAATCCTGATGGAAAAGAGCTATTCGAGAAGTGGTTCGATATGTCACTATAACAGTATTCGAGAACTCAGAGTTATCGATCAAGTCAATTCTAGTTCTCGAATCACTTACTTAGTCACTTCTCGAATACATTCTTGGAGACAAAATACTGAAGAAATTGTACAAGTCAGAAACCTGCAACAAGCCAATGCACTTTATGGACCACAACCTGTAACGTGCTCTGGAAAGCCTACAAGGAAGCTTGGAGAGATATAGAAGAGACAAGGAGCTAAAGAAGTGGATCTAAACAGGCTTTGCAAAGTCAAATCTGTAACCGTTTGGACACTTACTCAAAAAGGATAGACAGACTAGAAAGTAATGTGTTTTAGCTACCTTATTTGTAGTAAGCAGGCTGTATCCATGTTCTATAAGGACACAGCCTCACTTCATAACTTAGTAACTTTGTGAGTCAAGTTTTTCATACACTGTAAGCTATATCTCTCTGAGAAAAACGAAGCTGAGAATACTACCATTTGTATTCACAGATTGTAGCAACCTTTATCTAATATACATTAGATTAAAGTGATATTGTGTCTTGTGTTGTTTATTTATCCGCACCTTAATTTCTGCACACACAGGCACTTATCTGCTACACAGACTCAATCCAAGAAAAGTTCAAGAATCCATTCACCCCCCCCCTCTGTATTCTTTTACCGTGTTCAATACTCAACAGAAAAAATTTGAATTATCAGCTTGCATCTTGAAAAAATATTTGTTGCTTGCATTTGCATCTTCTTCACAAAGACGTTAACGTCGCACTTGGTCATGAAAATTTCTACAATCTTTTTCCAAAAAAGGAATATCTTCTAGTCCACCAACCTCTACTATCATAGAGCGGTAACTCTTATTTGGTCTAATTTCAGCAATATCGTTCAATTCAAGTTTTCTTTTTACATGAACGTCTACTGAATGATTAGAAAGAAAGAATCGAGTTTTATTTGGGCTCAATGAATGATTATGTTTTAAAAATAAAGAACTCACCATGCATTTTCCATTTGGTCCAATGATCACATTAAGTCTTGCTTTTACAATTTTTCCCCGATCGGCTTCATGCTAAATTCATTTTTTGATCTGGATGCTCTATTACCCGCTTTGCCACAAGTTAAAGTTCTGTATGTTTTTTTACCCATCTTATATGTTGATGTTGTTCTTTGTAAAACTGAAAATCCTTTCCTATTCGCATAATTCTAAAAAAATTTGAACAAGTGATTCATATGAATCAAATAACATATCTTTTTTGCGATCTTCCACTTTTCATCGGTTGTGTTATGAACTTCACTCTCCATAGTTGATTTTTCTGTATTACGCTCTTCTGGTGGATTGTGATCTTCCATTGTCTCCAATATTTATTACTCAGTCGTGTGCGTATATATATGTATATGTGTATATAATCTCTCGTGAGAAAAAAGGATGGGAGGAATCACCCGATGGAGATGATGATGAAAATCTGTAAATTATTCCGAAGGAAACACATATCTTCTATTATTGTTGTGGAATAAAAACTAGGTTATGAATATTGCGGCTAGGATTTGTGTGTATTTAATGCAGAGGGGTTGGTGAGCTTCGAGCTTTAATGGTTGTTTCCGTGTTTCGAGACTGATCGGTCCTCACAGAGTGCCTACCTATCTCGTTATTGAGAATCAAGCCAAAAATGTAGTTATGAGAATGAGGGGTCAGGCCCTTTATATAGGCTGAGAAGCCTTATAATTATGGTAGGATTCGGCTGTGTTCTCAGAACCGGACCGGGCATCGAACCGGAAGCCCTACTGGTTACTGGTTCGATTGGTTCAACCGGCTCGACTAGTGGTTCAACCGGATGACGTCATAATTATGTAATATATATATATATATATATATATATATATATATATTATATATTTTTTTAATTATATATATATATATATATATTATGTCTTTGTAGAAATCAACATCCTCAGTACAACATCATCATTACTCTCGGTGCAATCATCATTCACATGAAAATGGAGAAAAATATGCATCAATATATTATTTAACAGCAAGTAGATGCTTAATAAATTATACGGAGTAGTTATGTAGTGGAGTAATTATTAGCTTATATTATTCTATCTGTTGCAGTATCCAAGATTTTATTTCATCTATCACTATTTTTTTGTCAAGTTGACAACATCATTGTAGTACAATGATTGTACAGGTAATGCTGAAAAATCATCTTGCTTTTTTGTCCGGTTTTATTCAGTAAACCGGTTACCGGTCCGGTTTTTACCGGTTTTCACCGGTTTTTGGCCGGTTCTGGCCGGTTCTAAATAGGAAAACCGGGGGACTGGTTTTAGGGGTGAACCGAACCGGACCTGCCACCGGTTAGCGGTCCGACCTGTCGAACCGGCCGGTCCGGTCCAATTTTAAAAACACAGGGATTCGGATACTTGGTGGGCAAGCCACCGCCTTGAGGAAGGTTCTAGAATCCTTCCTTGTAGGAATCAGTTTCCATGTTGAAGTAGGTGCCTTGGGGACTAAGTCAGGCAGGAGTAATATCCTTATTTGACTCTTATTGCTAAGCCGGTTATTACCCTTAATATTAATTACGAAATTAATATCATAAATAGGGTTTGGGCCCATCTGGTGGGCCCCACGTTTGGACCATATTGGGTCTAATTAATGCCACATTAAATGTGTCTTTAGGGCTTATTTTTATCCCATATCATTTGCCCCCCAACTTCTAGGAAAACTGATCAGGTTTTCCTTGAAGTTTTAACAGTCCTTTCCAAAACTCGGGTCAGGGTTCATCTTCATACACTAGTGTTTCACGAGTATTTGTCTTGATGTAAAGCGTGGAGCGACCGACGCATTTACGACAATGTTGATTCAATGCTAATCGGCACTAATCAGCCTTAACGATGTTTAAACAATGTTTAAATAACGTTAAACGGCACTAAACAGCGCTAAACGACACTAGACGGTGCTAAACAACCTTAAACGACGTTTAAACGGTGTTAAACGACGCTGAACGGCATAAAATGGCACTAAACGGCGCTAAACGACACTAAACGGTGCTAAACAGCCTTAAACGATGTTTAAACGGTGTTAAACGACGTTAAACGGCATAAAACATCGCTAAGCGGCGCTAATCTCAATTCCTGCTTTCGCTTGGTTATCTTGTTCAAAACAATCTCTATAGTGATATTGATCATCAAGACAGAGAAACAAAAATAAAAATATGAAATCTCGACTCGACTGAAAATGCACACCTAGAGGGGGGTGAATAGGTGTAAATGGCTAACTATGTATAACTAAAACTGATTTTAAGAATTACCAGAAACAGCTTACTGATTACGTTTTAAGCAGAAACAGTATGCTAAATGCAAGCAGTAAGTAAATAACAGAAAATAAAGGACACAGAGACTTTTAGCCAGGTTCGACCCCTAACCCCTATGGTCTACGTCCTGGTCCCTTACCAACTTGGTAAGAGAATATATTATTGATCACTGAAATAAGCCAATTACAAGATACAACAATATATCTCCCTCAATACCTAGCTGTTGACAAATGGCGTGCTGAACTCCTATTTCTGAACTTGCTCTCTAAGCTATACTTCCCAAGTATACTTCTCTAGCAGCGTTCACCAAACCCTAGTTCCCTAGCCAAACTTTCCAACAACTAATCCTTACAAATCGAACAATACAATCAATAAAGGATACAACTCAAACTATGAACTCTTCAAGATATAGCACGTATCAATATACTAAGAGCTCGAGAGAATTAAAAGATATAGCAATGAAAAACTGAGTTGTTTGAAATCTTGTGTGCTTGAATATTTTCTCTGAAGTGTTGTCAACGAATGAACACAAGACAAATTATAAATAGTCTCACAACCAATGTTCGGAAAATCAATCAACCATTATTCGAACGATTTAGAAATCAATTTCTAACGTTCAAATGATCACAGAGATTTTACCAACGTTCTTGTGAACGTTTGACAGAGAGTTTGAAAGAGATGAATCGATTGAAAAGTTTAACCCTTCTGTTCTGTATGTATAAAACGTGTATAGGAGGTTTTAGCAAGAATATCTTTTAAAAGCGGAAACTCCTATAAGATTTATCACGGTTTTAATAAAAGATATTTGAAAAGATTTGAGCTCTAAATATATTGTATACGTATTATATGATAAAGATATCTTACAATATATTTCCTGAAATAAAACCATGAGAAACAATCTTGATCTTTGTCTTCAGGATTTCTGCCAGTTGCGAATGGCTTGCTGTTTGAGTCTGCCAGTTGTGAAAGTCTGTTGTTTGAGTCTGTCAGTGTGAAATGGCTTGCTGGACTGTCTCTGTTATAGCACCAGATAGCTTGCTGTTTGTATATTCTCTGTAAACAATCAGTACACTTAATATACCCTGCAAAACCAAGTTAGTACAACCATAACACAATGTTTTATATCAAACTACAAGCAAATAGCTTGCTGAAAGTGATCATCAAAACCATAGGAGTATCAATCTCCCCCTTTTTGATGATTACACAATATTTAGGAGAAATAAGAACTCCCCCTAAATCCCTGCATATTAGTACATTTTGATATAAAACAGATTCAAGATAAACAAGCATAATAGTTATATCTAAATCGAATATCTTGACCAAACGGTTCTCCTAAATTTCTCCCCCTTAATCCATCAAAATTCAACAAAAAGAATATTAGTCCAGGTCTGGAATAAGCATAGAGAAATAAATTTTAAAAATTAAATCATGGTAATGGCATATAAACAATTCAGATGCAAATGGTAAGCCAACGTTACCCATTCTGTGCTTGTCAGCTTGCTGGCTACACAGTACACATGCCAAGTTCCATTCGAATAGCTGCAAATCTTTCTTCAGCCAATGGCTTTGTGAAGATATCTGCTAGTTGAACTTCAGTTGATACAAATACCAACTCAATCTTCCCCTTTGCTGCATTATCTCTTAAGAAATGGTGACGAACGTCAATATGCTTCGTTCTTGAGTGATTGACAGGATTCTTGGAGATATTGATAGCACTCGTGTTGTCACAATATATTGGAATTTTGCCACACTTGATATTGAAATCCCTTAGAGTCTGAATCATCCATAAATTTGAGAGCAACAGCTACCAGCTGCTAGATACTCTCCTTCGGCCGTTGATAGAGCCAAAGAAGCTTGCTTTTTGCTTTGCCATGAAACCAAGCTTTGTCCAAGGAATGTACAAACACCACTTGTACTCTTTCTATCAGTTTGAGACCCTGCATAATCTGCATCACTATACCCCACGAGATCAAAAGTATTTGTGATAGGATAGAACAAACCAAGATTGATAGTACCACTTAAATATTTAAAAATCCTTTTAACCGCATTTAAGTGAGACTCTTTAGGGTTAGATTGAAACCTTGCACAAACACAAACACTATACATGATATCAGGTCTTGAGGCAGTTAAATATAGTAGACTTCCAATCATACCTCTATACCTTTTGACATCCACATCCTTACCATTCTCATCTGCAAACAGCTTACTGTTTTGAGTCATAGGAGTTGTTTTTGCTTTGACATCTTCAAAACCAAATCTTTTGAGCAGATTCTTTGTATACTTGGATTGATGCACATAAATACCATCATTGGTTTGCTTGATTTGGAGACCCAAGAAATAGTTGAGTTCCCCCATCATGCTCATGTCAAATTAATCGTACATGCACTTAGAAAACCACTCACACATAGATTCATTAGTAGAACCAAATACAATATCATCCACATATATTTGTACAACAAGAATATCTTTACCATTTTGCTTTGATTTGTGAGTACTTCGAAGCTGTTTTCCCAATTGGCAAGCTGAACAGACTTCTGTTTTGACATACTTTAGCTTGGGCAGCCCTCTCACAAGTTTCTTGCTTGATAACTTTTTGAGCAAATCCATGTGTGCATGTCCCAATCTTCTATGCCAAATATATGGGTCATTATCCATTGCAGCCAAACAGCATGCTGTTTCCTGCATATCAAAGTTTAATACATATATATTTCCTTCCCTTCTAGCAACTAGGGGGAATTTGTTAGTACCAATAGTAATAATAGCTTTATCAATGCCTAATTCAACATGATGTCCATCATCAAATAATTGAGTAACACTCAGAAAGTTATAAGAAAGACCTTTGACATATTGAACTTTATCAATTGAAATATTACTATTACCAATAGAACCGGTACCAAGGATTTGAAGAGTTTTGCTATTCCCAATTGTCACTCTTCCACCCTTTTTCATTTTGAGATTAATAAACTGAGATTTGTCTCCACACATATGTCTTGTGCATCCACTGTCCAAGATCCATTGCTTTGACTTGACCTTAGCAGCAAGGCACATCTACAAAACAAACAAAAATACCTCAATGTTTTGGTACCCATATAGGTTTGGGTCCAGGTTGGTTAGTAGCAAGAATATATAAAGCATTTAAATCAGATTTCTTGATCCACATTTGGACCACTTTTGGGGACTGATCATTCTATTGGTAAGCTGTTTGTCTCCTGCTATTTGTATTCTGGTATGCTGTTTGTCTCCTGTCTGGTCCATTCTGGTAAGCTATTTTCTGTTTGCCTGATCCATTCTGGTATGCTGTTTTCGTCTTATGATATATTTGAACCACACAATTCTTTTCCAGATGTCCTTTTCCACCACATTTGTTGCATGTCTTCCAAGGCATAGCATAATTGTAGGGAATGCCATTCCTTCCATCATATTTGAGCACCTTATCTTTCTTGTTGAAGTTTAGACCAACACCTTCTCTGACTAAGGGGACATTTGCCTTCTTCATCATTGTCTTTAAAGTGTCTTCACCTTGAACAAAAGTTTCCATGCCCTTCTTGAGATCTTTGACTTCTGTTTCTAGGAGAGTGATCACTTCAGCTTGCTGTTTGATGAGTTCAGCTTGCTGAACTCTCTTTTCAACAGTTTTTGAGGATTCGGCTTGGCTAGATTCCTTCATTTTGTATGATTCCAATGCTTTAGCTTTAGTTTTGACATCAGACCTTAGCTCTTTGATTTCTTCAGTCAAGGTCTTGTTTCTCTTTTCAAGTAACTTGACATTAGCCTCTAAATGTCTGTTCTTAGTATTGAGTTCCTTGATCTCTGTAGCTTTACTGAATGAAGTTGAATCCCATTCTTCCATTTTTGGCAACAGATCTTTTACCATTTTGGATAAATAGGCATTCTTATCAGTCAGCTTGCTGATTTCAGCCTTTAGTGCCATGTGTTCTTCAATTGTAACACTATTTTGTTCCTGCATGGTTAGTGAATCTAACAAAGTATCATCTGAAGAAATATAATCATTAAAAGAGTTTACCTCACTAGAATCCTCTTCAGAATCAGTTTCAGCATACACTCCTTCTGAATTTCCTTGAGTAGATTCATCTTCAATTCCAACAAGTGCTAAGTTCACCATTTCTTCACTTGAGTCATCACTGGAATCTGAATCATCATCACTCCAAGTCAGTAGAGCCTTTGATTTCTTCTTATCCTTGAAAACAGTAGGCTGTTTTGACTTCAGTTTGTAGCAGTTCCTTTTATAGTGACCTGGCTTGCCACATTCGAAACAAGTTTCCTCCTTAGAGTCTTTTGAGCCTTTCTTGTTGTTGTAGTAGCCACCTCTTTCCCTTTTCATCATGTTCTTCTTTTCTATCAGCCTCTTGATCTTCTTTGAAATAAGTGCAAGTTCCTCATCTGAATCAGATTCATCATTAGAGTCAATTGGCTTGCTGTTTTTAGAATGGAGAGCCATATTCTTCATCTTTTCTGTTGGAGCTTTAACACTTGAACTTCCCACCTGATTTCCATTTATCTTTTCTTGTTTTAGATATGTATGATCTGATATTTATATGTATGAAATTAGTCATTTCGAATCATGAATAAAATACTTTAGTTATTGACTTATTCTTTTATTAAATATTTTTCATTAAAAATATATTATGCATTTCATATAATTTCCTTTTACAAAATCAAATATTGCCCCACTTACGTGGCACACACACAAAAATATCATGTTTATTATTGAAAATCTCTGTTATAGAAATCGGCCGATTTCTGGAAAATAGTCGATAAATTGGCCAAAAATCGGTCAAAATTTTGAAACCGATTCGACCGATTTTGCAAAAATCACCGATAAATCGCCGATTTTTCAACCGAATCACCCGATAAATCGTAAATCGGTATCTCAATCGAATAGTTCCGATTTCCAAAATCTGCAACACTGTTGAAAACACGTATGAATGAGTGGTCAGGTTGTTTAAGGAAATTATCGTTATATTGTAAATTTTTATTATAATTATTATGTTGATTATTATTATTACTGCAAATTTAAAATGTAAAACTAAACCGTATATTATGTACCACTAATTTATATTTTGATATAATATAACATATTATAATCCAAATCAAATAAATAAGTAAAAATAAAATTATGACAAAAAATTGTTAATATGTCTCAATAAATAAAATATCTTTTGTTTCACTCAAGCGACACACGCACCTATCATGCGTATGATTTAAAACACATGTGATTAAGTGGTAAAAAGATGTGTGAATTAAACTCGAGGCCCTACAATTATTATGTTGATTATTATTATTATTATTATTATTATTGTTGTACTACAACAACAACTACTACTACTACTATTATCACAATTTTAAAATGTATAATCCGAATCAATGAAGTAATGACAAAAAATTGTTAACATGTCATAATATTTAAAATATTAGATTTTTTTTTAGTCAAGCAACACACACATCTATAATGTGTATGATTTAAAACACATGTGATTAATTGGTCTAGTGACTAGTGGTAAAGAGATGTGTAAATAAACTTGGAGATCCAAGTTTAATCCCTTCCACCAACAATTTTTTTTAAAATATAGTAAATATAAGGGTATTTAAGTCATTTTTAGTTGAATAAAATGTCTCACCATTAATGTTGATTAAAATGTGTCACGAATTAAAAGTGTATATTGGTATATTATATATATAATAGATTGGATATAATTTTTGGTGGACCTTTCTTTTCATACTTAAATTTTTAGAACGATGATTAGTTAAACATGATATCAAAGTTCGATTTTAGAAAGAGTATTAGGTTTGAGTCCGCCATTTTCATTTATTTAATTTAATAATTATTGTCTATATGGAGTTTAGAAAAGGTATTAGGTTCCGATCCTTCCACTTCCGTTTACTTAATTTAAATAATTTTGTGTTTTCCTGTTTTGAATTCTACCATCTCCATTTATTTAATTTTCTTGGGCTTACTCTCATACTTTAGATTTTACAAATTTTATGATTTTTAGAAAATAGTAATACAAGAACTATTCTTTAATTTTAGAGCAATTTTTATTATAAAAAATAAATTACATATTCATATTTTTTTGTTAAGCTACATATTCATGTTTTGTTTGCATGAAGAATGAAAAATGTATATCATCAAGAGTAATGCTACAAGTACCAAAAAATATTCTAAAATAGCTCCCAAAATGATGTGGCAACACGGACTAGGATTACATATCATCACCTATATTAATTCATTAAGATTACAATAAAAATGATATTAGATAATAAAATATACGTGTTTCCTTCCTTATGTCTCTCCTAATAGTAAAGATTTTTATCGTGTGTCATCTTGAACACATCTTCCATGATGATTACTGTTTATTTTAATCTTGTCCTTTCATTTTGGTCACTAAATATACTTTTGTATATCTTTACAAAGTTTTGTATTTTTATTTCATACCAAAAATCATATACTTCATTTAAATTCTCAATTCGCAATGTAGTTGATTACTTATTCACACATAATATCCTGAATGCTATTTACACGATTTGAATTCAGAAATTCTATGTGTGTATTAGGTGTGACTACCTTATTATTTCTCTTTGGCTAGTTTGTGTGTACATTGTGTCAAAATGTTTGACGAAATGACTCGGTGAATTAGAATTTACATTTTCCTTGCCTACTGTAGAAGAAGATGTAGATGCTGATGACGTATTCACAGTTATGACAATGGCTTGATTTTGGTCCAGTAGATGCTTTGTATATTTCTGTTAGCATATATTTGTCAAGTGATCAGAATACACTTTTTTTGTACATATTGAGATTATATGTCTACAAAAATAAAGGTCGAGTTCTTTGATTGTGTGGAGCTTTCTTATTGGTAGTGATGTTTAGATGCAGCTGTTAGATTTATAAACAGGAAAGCTATAAATGTACTAGTAGTTTTTTTTAAATTACAGCTTGGAGTGATGTTACAAACCCTTGACCCTGAATATAGAGGTAGGCATAAAACAGTTGAATAAATACTAATAATAGCCATGGATACAAATGTATGTAACTGTTATTTCGCATAGTGTCTCGCCATTTTCTACAGTTACATGTTATAAAGTTGCATTTTCTATCCAGTATCCAGTCTCAACTCTCAATTACCAAGGATACACTACTACGAGAATCACAATAATCACTTACATAATTGGATGAAAGCACACCGATCTATACATTTTCTCAAATGAGATAAATGATAACACATTGCTTCATATATACAGATTGTAATTTCTCAAAAGAGATCAATAATAATACAAGTGCTTCCTATTTACATAATTCATAATTGCAAACAACAATCACTATTTAGTACCTAAACAAATCTTAAAGAGTATGTTGTCGATTATAAATGTAAGATCGTGCACTATGTACACATGTAACACTCCAGTCCCATGTCGAGGAGATTTGGGGCTTCTGTTCAGTTTATAAGGCAAAGTACTACTACTAAGTGCACCAACAAATTATGATCTTTTGGGGGCCTGTGGTGGGCTTGTGGTTTACCCAAGTTGGCTGCAATTGGGCCAGTATACTTTGGCTTATTTCGGATTCGTGATCGGGACTCGACCCGATTTTCGAAAAAGGCTCGGGATTTGACCCGGGTTGTCACATTTATAAATTATATTTTGTAAATTAGATCGGGGGAGCCGGGAAGTTAGCGGATTGATTGCGGATTTTGTTAGTTTTCTTAGTTGCTATATTCAAGGTACGGATTCTCTCTCTTTTTTATTCAGCGCTACTCCTCTCAGGATTAGTAATATTAAATCTGTTTTGTTCTCACATCTATTCACTTGGTTTTGATTGTTCTAATTTAAAAAAAAATATATATATGTTTTGACTCGTTGATTTTGGAAAGTGATTTTTATATCTGTTTTGAAATATTTAAATATCTGAATCTGCGGCTTTCTAAAATTTTGCAAATTATATGTTTATTGGAAATGTTCAAATATTCGTTTATTGTGATTTTGCAAAGTATTTTATTTGAACCCTTAGCGATATAGGGTATACCGAGTTAACCAGCTGTAGGGGTACTACAGCCATGTCATTGCGGCACCAGTGACATGACACTTCCGTGGCAGTGTGATTGGTCACGGCGTATCCTTCTGATAGCTCAGGTGGCGAGCTTTTGCGCATTTTGATATTAGTTTCAGGATACGTGGGTGCACCCAGATTTGATTTGATTTTTGATTTGATTTGGCGGTGACGTGTATATGCCGTACACGTTATCCGTTATCCGATTTGTTGCACACATTAGGTACCCTATGATGTGTGTATTTGTATCTGTTCTGTTCTGATCTCGGTATGAAATATCCTAACCCCTCGTTGCTTCAGCCATGCATATTTTTAAAATAAAATTTTATTATAAATTGTCAAATATACATAACTGTTTTTCTGTTTTATAAACTGTACTCCAAATCCGTACTGGGCGATTAGCTCATGCCGTATTCTTTTTCTGGCAGGTGCTTAGGGGGATCAGGGATTGTGTGATGGAGAGCTACCCTTATTCCATTGATAATGACTTATAAACTTCTAGCATTATTTAGACTATTTAATTATTATTTAGAGTTTGTTTTTAGTGCTCTGTTTACAGGTTATGGATTATAAGTAATATCTCCTCCCATTTTAGGAAGGGGGTGTTACAAAGATGGTATCAGAGCTCTACCCGGCCGGAAGTGCAAAGGCACTGCCCGGGTTTAGTAAGTCTGTGTGTGGGCTCGACGAGGACGTCGACCCTATAAGAGGGTGTGTTTGTAACATCCCACATCGATAAGAATAAGAGTGTTTGAGATCTTTATAGATACAAGTCAATGACCAGTGTGTACCAATTTGCTAGCACTTTTGGACTGACCTGTGGTGAGTTGTTGGGTCCGGTATGCATTCGGTTGTGGGCTTAGATGTTATAACACAGTAGCCAGTAAAAGTAATCAAGATGTGCACGATTCAAGTTGTCCGAAAACCAACCATCACGACCTTTTTCACTAGATACCTTCTGAATAATAGAGATGAGAAAGCTGCTCAAGAAGCTCCCAACTCCAAAGATACTCAGATACAAAGCAAGACCTAGAATTTTTAGTTCACTAGGAACCTGGTCATAGAAAAATTCTTGGATACCAACCATAGTGAAAACATCAGCCAGTCCCAACCATACATACTGAGGTACCAACCACCAGATGCTCATCAGAATGTATACATCAGGTGCATCAACCAAACCGTAATCTTGAGCAGTTTTGAGTCTTTTTATCTCAACCAGAGCTGCTGATGGCATGGAAAATACAGAGAAAAGTAGTCTAACTCCAATCCTTTGCAACATTATTATCCCTGATGGTTTCTGGTTAGGACTCTTACGACTAGAACTAAACACGGTCATAAATGGGAATAAAAAGAACATGATTGAGACTTGGGCATATATTGACTTGAATCCACAATTTAAAAAGAACATAATGGAAGCAAAAACTCTAAGAAAAATAGTCAAGTCAACAACCTCAATGGCTTATAACACTAACACAAGAAACTGACCATGATGCAACAATTCAGGAAGTAACTCCACTCAACCGTAATCATGTTGATCAAACAAATAATTCACACCAAGTTATTAAACTAATTCAGAACGATCAAAACACAAGTTATATTGTCTATAAGCTCGAGTGACTATCCAAAATCATACCAAATAAAATAGGCCTAAAATATATGGACAAAGATTTCAAATCATCAGGAATTTCCCCTGATCTTTTCTTTATAACTGCCGTTAATTCTAAAACTCTTTCCTTCAATTTCTCAGGTGACTCCAGCAAACGTAAAATTTCAGTTTTGTCTTGTCCAAGAAGCATGCTTGTGATCTTTCCAGTTGATTAATAAGTGAATAAATATTTCCATCTAGCACCTGTCATCGTAGAGAAAACTTAAAAAAAATTAAATAGAAGTATATATATTCATAGAAATTAAATAGTGGTGAAGAACTCAAAATCACATGTTGAACAGGAGGATTATTTGTAGAATCTTGTTTTACACAAACATGAGTAAGAATTTAAATCTTGTAATGTGAAACATATATAATCTTGAAGGTTAATAAACATACCAGTTCAGATGTATTCTGTCTAGGCTGAGATAATTCACCAAGTTCAGTATTTTCTTCAAGGCTGGTTTATTTCCTATCAATCTTCTTCTTTCTTCCTCTCTTCTGTTTAACAATTTTTTCAACCACAGATTGTTTTCTTTTGGTCGGAGGACGTCCTTTGACTCTAATAATTGCAGGACTAGCTATTTTTGGATTCTCGTTTAAGCTAATCTGTTTGCCAGAAGATCTATTAGTTGGTTCTTTATTTGCACCATCATTTTCAGCATGTAAAATACCTTTTTTCCATCCATCAATTCCAACACCCTTATACATTTTGATTCACCATCTATCGATAAGTCAGCAACCACGTAAAAAGCATTGCACATTTTTTCGAATCATTTTGCCTCTTCCTTGACAGCCATAGAATTATAACTTATATTAACACGAATATGGCATCTCTTAATATCTTTCCTCCATCGATTCAATATATACTTGTCAGGGATGTTAGGGATGTTATAAATCTTCTTGTGTATAAGAATTGTGGTTGCATGTCTACACAAAATTTTCCTAAACTTAAACAACTTGCAGTTACAAGTCACATCATGACTATTTTCATCAATGTCAACTTTATAAGTCACACTCCTTTGCTTTTCTCCAATTACACGATCTTCAACTACCTCATCACGCTTCACAATAAAGCTTTCCATTCACTTCTTGTTGAAACTCTTTGAACTTTGTGTTTGTATAAACGCATTAAAGTTGTTTTTCCATGTCGTAATCAGTTATACAAGGATATGTTGAGTTTTAATAATTAAAGTCTTCTTGATTCTCCTTTGCCACTTTACTTGCAAGTGAATTGTCATATTGTTCTACGAATTGCTTTAACATTGTTTTAGAATTGACGTATCCATCAAAGAAAGAATTCATACTTTCACTCCGTTGGATGGTTGACATACTTTGCCCACAAAATATCTTTTACACAAATTGGCACCCAGCGTTCTCTTTCACCATACAACTCATGTAAGCACTCATTACTCATTACTTTGAAGTTCACATTTTTCAATCATCCCATTCCAACTTTCTTCAAATTCACCTCGACTAAGAGAATTATAAACTGAGGCTTTCAACAAAAATTATATTGAATCATACTCTTTATGTCCTTTTAGTTTTTTTGAAAGTTTCTTTAGTATATGCCACAAGCACCATCGATGCTTAACATGTAGAATTACATCTTTAATTGCATTTTGTATAGCTCTATCTTGATCAGTTATTATCGCTTTTGGAGGCCGACCGAACATACATGTTAACCAAGACTTGAATAACCATGTAAATGTTGTAGTGTCCTCTTTTGAAATCAAGCCACAACCAAGTAAAATTGATAGTCCATGATGATTAACCCCAACAAATTACGCGAATGGCATATCATAATTATTTGTCAAATATGTTGTAACAAAAGTAATGACATCATTAAACTCCTCATATGTAGCTCTACTTCTAGTATCTGCCCAAAAGATAATCTTAAGTCGATCCTCTTCATCCAAATCCATTACATAGAAAAAATTTGAATTATCAGCTTGCATCTTGAAAAAATATTTGTTGCTTGCATTTGCATCTTCTTCACAAAGACGTTAACGTCGCACTTGGTCATGAAAATTTCTACAATCTTTTTCCAAAAAAGGAATATCTTCTAGTCCACCAACCTCTACTATCATAGAGCGGTAACTCTTATTTGGTCTAATTTCAGCAATATCGTTCAATTCAAGTTTTCTTTTTACATGAACGTCTACTGAATGATTAGAAAGAAAGAATCGAGTTTTATTTGGGCTCAATGAATGATTATGTTTTAAAAATAAAGAACTCACCATGCATTTTCCATTTGGTCCAATGATCACATTAAGTCTTGCTTTTACAATTTTTCCCCGATCGGCTTCATGCTAAATTCATTTTTTGATCTGGATGCTCTATTACCCGCTTTGCCACAAGTTAAAGTTCTGTATGTTTTTTTACCCATCTTATATGTTGATGTTGTTCTTTGTAAAACTGAAAATCCTTTCCTATTCGCATAATTCTAAAAAAATTTGAACAAGTGATTCATATGAATCAAATAACATATCTTTTTTGCGATCTTCCACTTTTCATCGGTTGTGTTATGAACTTCACTCTCCATAGTTGATTTTTCTGTATTACGCTCTTCTGGTGGATTGTGATCTTCCATTGTCTCCAATATTTATTACTCAGTCGTGTGCGTATATATATGTATATGTGTATATAATCTCTCGTGAGAAAAAAGGATGGGAGGAATCACCCGATGGAGATGATGATGAAAATCTGTAAATTATTCCGAAGGAAACACATATCTTCTATTATTGTTGTGGAATAAAAACTAGGTTATGAATATTGCGGCTAGGATTTGTGTGTATTTAATGCAGAGGGGTTGGTGAGCTTCGAGCTTTAATGGTTGTTTCCGTGTTTCGAGACTGATCGGTCCTCACAGAGTGCCTACCTATCTCGTTATTGAGAATCAAGCCAAAAATGTAGTTATGAGAATGAGGGGTCAGGCCCTTTATATAGGCTGAGAAGCCTTATAATTATGGTAGGATTCGGCTGTGTTCTCAGAACCGGACCGGGCATCGAACCGGAAGCCCTACTGGTTACTGGTTCGATTGGTTCAACCGGCTCGACTAGTGGTTCAACCGGATGACGTCATAATTATGTAATATATATATATATATATTATATATTTTTTTAATTATATATATATATATATATATTATGTCTTTGTAGAAATCAACATCCTCAGTACAACATCATCATTACTCTCGGTGCAATCATCATTCACATGAAAATGGAGAAAAATATGCATCAATATATTATTTAACAGCAAGTAGATGCTTAATAAATTATACGGAGTAGTTATGTAGTGGAGTAATTATTAGCTTATATTATTCTATCTGTTGCAGTATCCAAGATTTTATTTCATCTATCACTATTTTTTTGTCAAATTGACAACATCATTGTAGTACAATGATTGTACAGGTAATGCTGAAAAATCATCTTGCTTTTTTGTCCAGTTTTATTCAGTAAACCGGTTACCGGTCCGGTTTTTACCGGTTTTCACCGGTTTTTGGCCGGTTCTAAATAGGAAAACCGGGGGACTGGTTTTAGGGGTGAACCGAACCGGACCTGCCACCGGTTAGCGGTCCGACCGGTCGAACCGGCCGGTCCGGTCCGATTTTAAAAACACAGGGATTCGGATACTTGGTGGGCAAGCCACCGCCTTGAGGAAGGTTCTAGAATCCTTCCTTGTAGGAATCAGTTTCCATGTTGAAGTAGGTGCCTTGGGGACTAAGTCAGGCAGGAGTAATATCCTTATTTGACTCTTATTGCTAAGCCGGTTATTACCCTTAATATTAATTACGAAATTAATATCATAAATAGGGTTTGGGCCCATCTGGTGGGCCCCACGTTTGGACCATATTGGGTCTAATTAATGCCACATTAAATGTGTCTTTAGGGCTTATTTTTATCCCATATCATTTGCCCCCCAACTTCTAGGAAAACTGATCAGGTTTTCCTTAAAGTTTTAACAGTCCTTTCCAAAACTCGGGTTAGGGTTCATCTTCATACACTAGTGTTTCACGAGTATTTGTCTTGATGTAAAGCGTGGAGCGACCGACGCATTTACGACAATGTTGATTCAATGCTAATCGGCACTAATCAGCCTTAACGAAGTTTAAACAATGTTTAAATAACGTTAAACGGCACTAAACAGCGCTAAACGACACTAGACGGTGCTAAACAACCTTAAACGACGTTTAAACGGTGTTAAACGACGCTGAACGGCATAAAATGGCACTAAACGGCGCTAAACGACACTAAACGGTGCTAAACAGCCTTAAACGATGTTTAAACGGTGTTAAACGACGTTAAACGGCATAAAACATCGCTAAGCGGCGCTAATCTCAATTCCTGCTTTCGCTTGGTTATCTTGTTCAAAACAATCTCTATAGTGATATTGATCATCAAGACAGAGAAACAAAAATAAAAATATGAAATCTCGACTCGACTGAAAATGCACACCTAGAGGGGGGTGAATAGGTGTAAATGGCTAACTATGTATAACTAAAACTGATTTTAAGAATTACCAGAAACAGCTTACTGATTACGTTTTAAGCAGAAACAGTATGCTAAATGCAAGCAGTAAGTAAATAACAGAAAATAAAGGACACAGAGACTTTTAGCCAGGTTCGACCCCTAACCCCTATGGTCTACGTCCTGGTTCCTTACCAACTTGGTAAGAGAATATATTATTGATCACTGAAATAAGCCAATTACAAGATACAACAATATATCTCCCTCAATACCCAGCTGTTGACAAATGGCGTGCTGAACTCCTATTTCTGAACTTGCTCTCTAAGCTATACTTCCCAAGTATACTTCTCTAGCAGCGTTCACCAAACCCTAGTTCCCTAGCCAAACTGTCCAACAACTAATCCTTACAAATCGAACAATACAATCAATAAAGGATACAACTCAAACTATGAACTCTTCAAGATATAGCACGTATCAATATACTAAGAGCTCGAGAGAATTAAAAGATATAGCAATGAAAAACTGAGTTGTTTGAAATCTTGTGTGCTTGAATATTTTCTCTGAAGTGTTGTCAACGAATGAACACAAGACAAATTATAAATAGTCTCACAACCAATGTTCGGAAAATCAATCAACCATTATTCGAACGATTTAGAAATCAATTTCTAACGTTCAAATGATCACAAAGATTTTACCAACGTTCTTGTGAACGTTTGACAGAGAGTTTGAAAGAGATGAATCGATTGAAAAGTTTAACCCTTCTGTTCTGTATGTATAAAACGTGTATAGGAGGTTTTAGCAAGAATATCTTTTAAAAGCGGAAACTCCTATAAGATTTATCACGGTTTTAATAAAAGATATTTGAAAAGATTTGAGCTCTAAATATATTGTATACGTATTATATGATAAAGATATCTTACAATATATTTCCTGAAATAAAACCATGAGAAACAATCTTGATCTTTGTCTTCAGGATTTCTGCCAGTTGCGAATGGCTTGCTGTTTGAGTCTGCCAGTTGTGAAAGTCTGCTATTTGAGTCTGTCAGTGTGAAATGGCTTGCTGGACTGTCTCTATTATAGCACCAGATAGCTTGCTGTTTGTATATTCTCTGTAAACAATCAGTACACTTAATATACCCTGCAAAACCAAGTTAGTACAACCATAACACAATGTTTTATATCAAACTACAAGCAAATAGCTTGCTGAAAGTGATCATCAAAACCATAGGAGTATCAATCTCCCCCTTTTTGATGATTACACAATATTTAGGAGAAATAAGAACTCCCCCTAAATCCCTGCATATTAGTACATTTTGATATAAAACAGATTCAAGATAAACAAGCATAATAGTTATATCTAAATCGAATATCTTGACCAAACGGTTCTCCTAAATTTCTCCCCCTTAATCCATCAAAATTCAACAAAAAGAATATTAGTCCAGGTCTGGAATAAGCATAGAGAAATAAATTTTAAAAATTAAATCATGGTAATGGCATATAAACAATTCAGATGCAAATGGTAAGCCAACGTTACCCATTCTGTGCTTGTCAGCTTGCTGGCTACACAGTACACATGCCAAGTTCCATTCGAATAGCTGCAAATCTTTCTTCAGCCAATGGCTTTGTGAAGATATCTGCTAGTTGAACTTCAGTTGATACAAATACCAACTCAATCTTCCCCTTTGCTGCATTATCTCTTAAGAAATGGTGACGAACGTCCATATGCTTCGTTCTTGAGTGATTGACAGGATTCTTGGAGATATTGATAGCACTCGTGTTGTCACAATATATTGGAATTTTGCCACACTTGATATTGAAATCCCTTAGAGTCTGAATCATCCATAAATTTGAGAGCAACAGCTACCAGCTGCTAGATACTCTCCTTCGGCCGTTGATAGAGCCACAGAAGCTTGCTTTTTGCTTTGCCATGAAACCAAGCTTTGTCCAAGGAATGTACAAACACCACTTGTACTCTTTCTATCAGTTTGAGACCCTGCATAATCTGCATCACTATACCCCACGAGATCAAAAGTATTTGTGATAGGATAGAACAAACCAAGATTGATAGTACCACTTAAATATTTAAAAATCCTTTTAACCGCATTTAAGTGAGACTCTTTAGGGTTGGATTGAAACCTTGCACAAACACAAACACTATACATGATATCAGGTCTTGAGGCAGTTAAATATAGTAGACTTCCAATCATACCTCTATACCTTTTGACATCCACATCCTTACCATTCTCATCTGCAAACAGCTTGCTGTTTTGAGTCATAGGAGTTGTTTTTGCTTTGACATCTTCAAAACCAAATCTTTTGAGCAGATTCTTTGTATACTTGGATTGATGCACATAAATACCATCATTGGTTTGCTTGATTTGGAGACCCAAGAAATAGTTGAGTTCCCCCATCATGCTCATGTCAAATTAATCGTACATGCACTTAGAAAACCACTCACACATAGATTCATTAGTAGAACCAAATACAATATCATCCACATATATTTGTACAACAAGAATATCTTTACCATTTTGCTTTGATTTGTGAGTACTTCGAAGCTGTTTTCCCAATTGGCAAGCTGAACAGACTTCTGTTTTGACATACTTTAGCTTGGGCAGCCCTCTCACAAGTTTCTTGCTTGATAACTTTTTGAGCAAATCCATGTGTGCATGTCCCAATCTTCTATGCCAAATATATGGGTCATTATCCACTGCAGCCAAACAGCATGCTGTTTCCTGCATATCAAAGTTTAATACATATATATTTCCTTCCCTTCTAGCAACTAGGGGGAATTTGTTAGTACCAATAGTAATAATAGCTTTATCAATGCCTAATTCAACATGATGTCCATCATCAAATAATTGAGTAACACTCAGCAAGTTATAAGAAAGACCTTTGACATATTGAACTTTATCAATTGAAATATTACTATTACCAATAGAACCGGTACCAAGGATTTGAAGAGTTTTGCTATTCCCAATTGTCACTCTTCCACCCTTTTTCATTTTGAGATTAATAAACTGAGATTTGTCTCCACACATATGTCTTGTGCATCCACTGTCCAAGATCCATTGCTTTGACTTGACCTTAGCAGCAAGGCACATCTACAAAACAAACAAAAATACCTCAATGTTTTGGTACCCATATAGGTTTGGGTCCAGGTTGGTTAGTAGCAAGAATATATAAAGCATTTAAATCAGATTTCTTGATCCACATTTGGACCACTTTTGGGGACTGATCATTCTGTTGGTAAGCTGTTTGTCTCCTGCTATTTGTATTCTGGTATGCTGTTTGTCTCCTGTCTGGTCCATTCTGGTAAGCTATTTTCTGTTTGCCTGATCCATTCTGGTATGCTGTTTTCGTCTTATGATATATTTGAACCACACAATTCTTTTCCAGATGTCCTTTTCCACCACATTTGTTGCATGTCTTCCAAGGCATAGCATAATTGTAGGGAATGCCATTCCTTCCATCATATTTGAGCACCTTATCTTTCTTGTTGAAGTTTAGACCAACACCTTCTCTGACTAAGGGGACATTTGCCTTCTTCATCATTGTCTTTAAAGTGTCTTCACCTTGAACAAAAGTTTCCATGCCCTTCTTGAGATCTTTGACTTCTGTTTCTAGGAGAGTGATCACTTCAGCTTGCTGTTTGATGAGTTCAGCTTGCTGAACTCTCTTTTCAACAGTTTTTGAGGATTCGGCTTGGCTAGATTCCTTCATTTTGTATGATTCCAATGCTTTAGCTTTAGTTTTGACATCAGACCTTAGCTCTTTGATTTCTTCAGTCAAGGTCTTGTTTCTCTTTTCAAGTAACTTGACATTAGCCTCTAAATGTCTGTTCTTAGTATTGAGTTCCTTGATCTCTGTAGCTTTACTGAATGAAGTTGAATCCCATTCTTCCATTTTTGGCAACAGATCTTTTACCATTTTGGATAAATAGGCATTCTTATCAGTCAGCTTGCTGATTTCAGCCTTTAGTGCCATGTGTTCTTCAATTGTAACACTATTTTGTTCCTGCATGGTTAGTGAATCTAACAAAGTATCATCTGAAGAAATATAATCATTAAAAGAGTTTACCTCACTAGAATCCTCTTCAGAATCAGTTTCAGCATACACTCCTTCTGAATTTCCTTGAGTAGATTCATCTTCAATTCCAACAAGTGCTAAGTTCACCATTTCTTCACTTGAGTCATCACTGGAATCTGAATCATCATCACTCCAAGTCAGTAGAGCCTTTGATTTCTTCTTATCCTTGAAAACAGTAGGCTGTTTTGACTTCAGTTTGTAGCAGTTCCTTTTATAGTGACCTGGCTTGCCACATTCGAAACAAGTTTCCTCCTTAGAGTCTTTTGAGCCTTTCTTGTTGTTGTAGTAGCCACCTCTTTCCCTTTTCATCATGTTCTTCTTTTCTATCAGCCTCTTGATCTTCTTTGAAATAAGTGCAAGTTCCTCATCTGAATCAGATTCATCATTAGAGTCAATTGGCTTGCTGTTTTTAGAATGGAGAGCCATATTCTTCATCTTTTCTGTTGGAGCTTTAACACTTGAACTTCCCACCTGATTTCCATTTATCTTGCTTTCAAATTGCTCTAGCTCAGCAAATACAGCCAAGTGATCCATAGTATCAATAAGTGGTGAGGATTCCAAGGCAGTAACTTTGGCTTCGTAGATAAATGGTACTGCACTTAAGACCTTCATATTGATTTCATCTTGTGGTATAGATTTTCCAAGCCTCTTCAGTGAGTTAATAGTAACTTGAAACCGTGCTTGACTATCCTTGATAGTTTCACCTTCATTAAGCTTGAAGTTTCCAAAGTCATTCATTAGCTTGCTAAGTTTCACCTTCTTTAGAGATTTCGAACCTTCATGATAAGTCTCCAAAGCATCCCACATTTCTTTTGCTGATTTGAGTGAAGATACTTTATCATATTCAGCCTGGTTCAAACCATTCATAAGAGAACTCCTAGCCTTTCCATTGTAGCCAAGTTTGATTAATTCATCCGGAGTGAGATCATCAACATCCTTTGGCTTGCCATCCTTGTCAAGAAAGACATATGGGCCTTTTTGCACAACTCTCAGAACTAATGGATCTCTGGATAAGTGAGTTTCCATGCTGCTTTTCCACCAGTGGTAGTTGTGTGTGCCATGGAGAAGTGGAGGCCTAAAATCAGATTTTCCTTCGGGATAGTTTTCAGCCATTATGATTGAATACTTTCCTGTTACAGAATTGTTAGTATACCAAAGCTCTGATACCAAATGAAAATGCACACCTAGAGGGGGGTGAATAGGTGTAAATGGCTAACTATGTATAACTAAAACTGATTTTAAGAATTACCAGAAACAGCTTACTGATTACGTTTTAAGCAGAAACAGTATGCTAAATGCAAGCAGTAAGTAAATAACAGAAAATAAAGGACACAGAGACTTTTAGCCAGGTTCGACCCCTAACCCCTATGGTCTACGTCCTGGTCCCTTACCAACTTGGTAAGAGAATATATTATTGATCACTGAAATAAGCCAATTACAAGATACAACAATATATCTCCCTCAATACCCAGCTGTTGACAAATGGCGTGCTGAACTCCTATTTCTGAACTTGCTCTCTAAGCTATACTTCCCAAGTATACTTCTCTAGCAGCGTTCACCAAACCCTAGTTCCCTAGCCAAACTGTCCAACAACTAATCCTTACAAATCGAACAATACAATCAATAAAGGATACAACTCAAACTATGAACTCTTTAAGATATAGCACGTATCAATATACTAAGAGCTTGAGAGAATTAAAAGATATAGCAATGAAAAACTGAGTTGTTTGAAATCTTGTGTGCTTGAATATTTTCTCTGAAGTGTTGTCAACGAATGAACACAAGACAAATTATAAATAGTCTCACAACCAACGTTCGGAAAATCAATCAACCATTATTCGAACGATTTAGAAATCAATTTCTAACGTTCAAATGATCACAGAGATTTTACCAACGTTCTTGTGAACGTTTGACAGAGAGTTTGAAAGAGATGAATCGATTGAAAAGTTTAACCCTTCTTTTCTGTATGTATAAAACGTGTATAGGAGGTTTTAGCAAGAATATCTTTTAAAAGCGGAAACTCCTATAAGATTTATCACGATTTTAATAAAAGATATTTGAAAAGATTTGAGCTCTAAATATATTGTATACGTATTATATGATAAAGATATCTTACAATATATTTCCTGAAATAAAACCATGAGAAACAATCTTGATCTTTGTCTTCAGGATTTCTGCCAGTTGCGAATGGCTTGCTGTTTGAGTCTGCCAGTTGTGAAAGTCTGCTGTTTGAGTCTGTCAGTGTGAAATGGCTTGCTAGACTGTCTCTGTTATAGCACCAGATAGCTTGCTGTTTGTATATTCTCTGTAAACAATCAGTACACTTAATATACCCTGCAAAACCAAGTTAGTACAACCATAACACAATGTTTTATATCAAACTACAAGCAAATAGCTTGCTGAAAGTGATCATCAAAACCATAGGAGTATCATCGACCACCACTGTCAGTCGGCTGAACCGAAACCTCATGTTGACAACCGACGTTGATCGGCCAAGACGTCCCCGGTGAGCCGGTCGACCGAGACCCGGTCGTCCAATTATTTTTTTTTTCGATTCCAGTCGATCGAAGCAAAACTCTAACTCGAGGATGAGTGTCGGTCGGCTGAGAGGTCCCCAGTAAGCAGGTCGGCCGAGAGCCAGTCGGCCACGCTTCAGTCGGCTGTTGCTTGGTTAGTTGGCTCGGTCGGCTGGGGTCTCCCGTGTGCCTCGGTCGGCCGATTTCCGGTCGGCTAGGGCTTCTGGAGGTGCCTCGGTCGGCCAGTTGTCGGTCGGCTGGGGTGTTTCCTCGCCTTGGTCGGCCGGTTTCCGGTCAGCAAACTTGATTTTCAAACTTGAGTATCGACCTTGATCATCAATATCGAGTTTCGACATCAATATTCGTGCATCGGCTTTCATCAAAAGTTAATCAACTTGGTAATTCATGACTTTTATTTAAGGTTTTACTTAAAACCTCGATTAGCATCACTAATCCCGCACTTAGGACTGATTTCTTGATTAACCTTTCTTAAGTACGCTTAGCTTCCAAAACTCAACTGATTGCTCTGGTAAAATGTCTTGCCGAATATTTACTTAAATTCTCCGTTTCTTTTCCAGAATTTCATGAGTTATAACGACTCTTTCCATCTATAACAGATAGTTTTTGCTCTTTTTTCATATATCATCGATACTTGACCTGTAAACGCGAACCGGGCTGTATTTCAACCTGAGGTAGTAGGTCATCCTTTTCTATAAAAGGAGGGGAGTATCCTTCATTTTTTTTCACTTCTTCATTTCTCAAACTTTTCTCAAGTCTTTAAGCTCTCTAGCTCTTTAGTTCTGTAGTTTTCAAGCTTCAAGTTCGAGTTCAAGTAAGTTCGAGTTCAAGTTCAACATGGCTGACAAACACGCATCTGCCCCCCCAAATCTCCATGGAGGAAGCCTTCAGAAAGAGGAGCATGGCGAGAACCATGAAAGGTAAACTAAAACTCATGCCTCCTAAATATATTGAGCGTCGATTCGAGTCTACATTAGATTTGTTAAGCAATATGGGAGAGTCATTCCCCAATTGTTCAAACTTAGATGCTTTTCATAGTCCTTCCAAGTTAAAAAGAAAGGATGTAGAGATGATTGAAAGCATGTATGGCTTTCCAAGTGTGATCAAAGTTTGCCTTCCAAGCCTAGGGGATAGAACTTTCAATTGGAATCCTTAAAGGATCTGCGTTTGCAAAGGTGCCTTAGAAGCGGGGTTGAGGTTCCCAGTCCATCCATTTATTATCAGGTTCTTAGCAGTGCTCCAAGTCCATCCTTGCCAGCTGTACCCCAATTCATGGAGGCTCCTCATTATTTTCATGTTAAGATGCCGGGAATTGGAGATCCCTTGGAGCACGACCATGTTTAGGAGCATCTTCTCAGTGAAAAACTCTTCTGATTTTAAGCCAGGACGGATTAACTTCCAACTTTGAAGTAATCTTCCACATATAGTAAACTCTTTCTCTTTTCATAGCTCCCATCATTTCTGGGATAGAGAGTTTGTTGTTTTGGAATGGGAAGGCGGTGACTCGGGTCAGTTTTTCGTTAAGAGGTTTGGATATGTGGAGGATAGTTCACACTTCGTGTGTGATCTCAACCATCAAGAATGGCTAGACAGAGATAGATTGCTTGCTGATGATGGTCGCACCCACTACAAAACTATTCTGACAGAGAAGAAACTTATTGAAGCCGGCTTAAGCATTCTTTCTTTTGAGGGTAATTTTTCTTTCGTTGTACCATTATGAACTATGTTAGTTCTTATTCTGATATTTTTTTTCTTCATCTTTCAGCTACTGAGGAGTTGGACAGCTGTCCCGAGAATCAGCCACACGTTACCAGATGAATGATAAAGAAAGCCGAAGAGCAACTGAATCCTACTGATCGAAGGGTTCCTATGTTCTTGGAGGGATGTTCCCAAGGGGGAATTAAAGAGGTCCCGAAATGCTGCTGAAGTACTAGAGTCCCCTTCACTCTGAATTGGGGTATTTGCGAGCAAGACTCTATCTTGGGGAGTTCTGCCTTAGCCCTGTCCTGGTCCAGGCTCTCTATCACTGCTCCTGATCTCCTAACAGTAACTGCGGGAGATAAGATCGACGAGTCCGAGCGCCTTGGAGCTCAGGCTCTATATCAGGTACTGAATTACGTATTCAATGTTCTTGTTTGCTCCTTTTTTTGTTGTAAGTGCCTTACCAATTTCTTTATTACAGGCCAATGCTTATCTTCAATCTGCCACTCGTCAAGGCCGAGCCTATAGGGATAGCAACGCGAAATTGCTGAATGAGCAAGTAAGGTTCAAAGAACAAGTTCAAGACCTAAACTCCAGGGTTGTCTGAGCTGAGGCAAATAGCCTGTCTTATCAAAAGAAACTTCGCTCACTTGCCAAGAAGAAATCCTCCAAGGCTGACAAGGTGATTGATGCCTACCATAGGTCGAAAGCTTTTACCAAGTTTATAGATGATCATGATGATGAGATGCGGCCCTTTAACATGTCAGTTGGATGGAACAAAGTTGTTGGCGTTGTAAGCCACAAGTATCCTTCGGTGGTGAATCCAGCAGACTTCCCTTTCCCTACCTGGGCTACTGGTGGTGGAATTCACGGGGATCATGCATCGGGCTCCGGGGGTAGTCACCGTCCTTCTGGTTTTGGCTTGAGGAAGGCGGCCAATGTTGTTAGCTCTGGTTCGGCCTCTTCCCGTTCAGCTGGGAAAAAGGCCATGTCAGAGAGGGAGGCAGCCGTGAAGCAATCTTTTCCTGGCAAACAACTTCGTGTTAGACCCAACTCCTCGACTGAGACTTCAGACGAAAAAGGGGACGTGGTGAAGAGGGGAGCGGCGCAGCCTATGGAGACAGAAGCCGAAGATGATGATGATGACTCCGAAGAGGAGGGAGATGAAGAAGAGGAAGACGAAGAGGAGGAGGGAGGAGAGCAAGAAGTGGTAGAGAAGTCCTCCGAGGAGTAGATATCTTGATCAAGGGCCTTGCATGGCCTTTACAGCCATATGTGGCTTTATCTTTTCAGTCTTTTAATCGAGGTCCTTCGGGACTTAGCTTTTATTTGTGGTATGTAACTTAAATCTTGGCCTTTCGGGGCACTTTATTTATGCATTTGCTTTCCTCATTCGCATGTTCACTTATTTACGGTACTTGGTTTTTCTAAACTTACACTCAACAGGTGCTTGGTACATAATCAAAATCATAGAATCATAGAATGGAAAACAAACTTGCATTAATAATTCGAAATGGGTTCAACCCTTACATATGCAATACTACTGTCCTATTCGGGGCAATAGGCACTGAATGGTTTCATCGAACCTTATTTCTACTTCTCCTAATAAACAGATAAAAAGCTGAATCCTTACAAGGATAGCTCAAACATAATAAATCTTCAGGTTCAAAGCATGCCAAGTTCGTGGCACTTCGTTCCCATCCAACGTCTCCAACTTGTATGATCCCCGTCCTATTGTCTTCCTGACTCGATACGACCCTTCCCAGTTAGGGGCTAGCTTTCCCTTCTGGCCAACTCCAGAAGCCTCTATCTTTCTCAGAACCAAGTCGCCTTGTCGAAAGAACCTCTCCTTAACCCTTTGGTTGTAGTGGAAAGATGCTCTGTATTCCTGGAATTTGCTTCATCCCTAACCTCATCAATCAAATCAAGGGCAAGCCTCATGCCTTCTTCATTAGTCTCTAGTTCATATGCCTCAAACCGAGGTGATGCGTGCATAATCTCCAAGGGTACAACTGCCTCGGCTCCATAATCCAGCTAGAACGGGGTTGCTCCAGTCTTCACTTTACAAGTGGTGCGATACGCCCAAAGTATAGGCAGCAACTCATCCACCCAAGTGTTCCTAGAACGTTCGACCCTCTTTTTCAGTCCATCAAGGATAATTCGATTGGCGACCTCTTCCTGTCCATTTGCTTGCGGGTGTGTTACTGAAGTAAAACGAAGCTCAATAGCATTTTCCTCGCAGTACTTCTTAAACTCTTCATTGTTGAACTGTGTCCCATTATCTGTCACAAGAATTCGTGGGATTCCATATCTGCAAATGATGTTCTCCCAAAAGAACTGGGCAACTTGCTTGGTGGTTATCTTGGCTAGAGGTTTAGCCTCAATCCACTTGGTGAAGTAGTCGATGGCCACTGTAAGAACACAAATTTTTGGTAGAATTAAAACTTTTCTTATTTGGATTAAGTGCGTCAGTGAATAGTGTTTCCATACGTGAATAGTGTTTTTCATGGATGAATAGTGATTTTGGGAACCAAGAAATTTTTCACGCCACCCTATGTACGAGACATGGTATGGATATTTCGAAGTCATATTAGTGATTCACGGAGTAAATAAGTGTATGCAAAGACGATCGGAATTCAGAAATTTCAATTTTTATTTTGGTGTAATATTTGACCAGACACTGAATTATATATTATTATATTCAAGAAATGAGATATTAGATTTGAGGATTTAATATTTTAGAATTTTATTATATTTGATTTGGGGATTTGGAACGAAAACCACAGAGATAGTGAAACGAGCGTTCTAGAAACCGTTGAAACTTTACAACGAGATTAAAAGATAAAGCGAACGAATTATGGAAATTGGATTGAGTTCATTACAAGATTAAATATCCTACATTATCATCAAGAGAATTATATCAAGTGGATTGAATGATTTAATCAAAGATTAAATCAAGAACAATTAGGAATTTAAGTGATTAAAACACTTAAATCATTTCAAAGAACAAAACAATTAGCAAAGCTTCTCCAAGACTCTTTGCACAAGCCGCAAGGTGAGCCACATAGCCACACACATCTGATAATATCTATATATTATCCATACTAACACAATAATGCAAGATTAGATGCAAGCAAGACCAAGCAAACTTCATTTCTCTCCATTTGTACAAACTGCCCAGCAAGAACACTCATGAGAAGAAAATTCATATATCCATTTCTATCCATCATACAATCACCAAATTTTAACCAAAGCCTCTCCACTCCATGAGCAATATTTGCTCCAAATTTCATAGCAATCCAAGTAGTATAGCCTAGGCAAATCACCTCCCCAAGTGAAGAAACCAAACTGCCAGAATTCGTAACAGCTTCTGTACTGATTGTCAAACGGCCATATCTCCTTCGTTTCTCAATGGAATTTGGTGTTCTTTAGCTTGTTGGAAATCTGGTTAGATGCTCTACAACTCTCCTTTAGAAGCCTTGTCCAGAAACCTCGGTAAGGCCCTCGTTTTTCGTGTTCTTTCAACTGAGGTATAGCAGTTCCGAAAATTCTAAGAATGTTCTTGATGTGTCTTGCTAGTTTAAGGTTGTCAAGGAGTTCTAAGGACTAGATCAAGGCTTTTTAGGCTCATTTACACACCAAGGAAGGTATAACTCTCTTGAAACCCTAGCTCTTAGTTTAAGTTTTGATGATTGTTGAATGGTTTTAGATTAGTTAAAAGTATGATGTTAATACAAGCATGAAAGCATGATTAGGTAGTAGATTTAATTGATTTAAGAGATATGATGTATATGGTGGTGAGATCAGTTGTATTATGGAGTGGTTATGATGTATGAATGCCCGGTGTGGCTTGGTTAATGTTTGATCGTGAATTAAAGATTTGGAAATGTCCGATTTATAGCCGTCGTAATGCCGAAATTTGTTAAACCTTGAAATTCGTGCATCACAGTAGCTCTAAATGTCTAAACTGGTTAAGAATGTAACATACTCCCGTAGATCTCGAGTTGTAGATCATTTTGGAAAAAGAATTGAAACAAATGGACTTACGGTTTAGGAGATATGGTCAAATTACTAAAAGGGGTTCGAAACCGTAAGAGTGAGTTCGTAACTGAAATTGAATCCCCTTAACGTGATTAATTCAGTGGCGAATCTTGATAATTAAATTTTAGAGATCATAAGGAAGGTGTGAGAGAAGACCTCATGTTGAAAGGATCGTTTTTTGATTTATTAAAAATGTTCGAATCAAGGTTAAATGCGAATAAACCCCTTTAAGATACACTTGGTTATCACTTTGAGAAACCACTTGGAAAACGATCGATAAATCTCGAGGTATAATCTTTCGACCTTAGAGCTTACGTGGCCTAAGTACCTACCAAGTGTAAGATTAAGGGCATACCTTGATAGCAAGCAAGTTTCAGATCATAACGGTGTTAATGAAAGATAAACTGGAAAACGTGCGTTAGCTTAAGTAAAGTATTTACTTGGCATTTCAAAGTGATAGATGATTAACCCGGGATAATTTTGGTTATAGATCGCCGGACCACCCCGAGTCATGCCATTAGCATAGCGGGAGTACCAGGCAAGTTTCCAATACCTTGGAACTGTTGTTGTGATAATATATATGATTGTTGTTATACATATGCCATAGCATGCATGCCTACTTTCAAGTTAATATTGAATTACTTGTTCCCCTGAATTGGTATTGGCCTATAGACTAGATATGAATTATCAGTTATAAGCCGGATTGTTTTGTCAAGACCCTTAGCGAAGGGCGTATGATATTCCTTCATTAAATATATAGACCGGGAGTCGGTATTTTGTAATATAAAGATAGTCGTGGGAACCCGGAGGGATTCCAGTGACAGTTATTTGAGGAATGCTATTTATGAGCATTATTTATATTTCCATAAAGTATTAATTACTTGGAAATTATTCGAGGAATGTTATTTGAATATTATCTCAATTGAGAAGTACTATATGAATATTATTTTGAATATTCATTCGCGTTTATTTATTTATTGAATATTATTTGTAATATTCATTCGAGCTTTAATTACTTAGATGAATATTAATTTCAAATATTCATTGAGAGTTTGATTATTAAATGAATAATTACTTTGATATTCATTAGAATTTTATTTATTAAATGAATATTACTTTCGAATATTCATTTAAGGTTTTATGTACTTGATGAATATTATTTTAAAAATATTCCTTGGAAGTTCTATTTACTTAAGAAATATTATTTCGAATATTCCTTTAAAGTTTTGATTACTAAATGAATATTATTTGGATATTCATTTAGAATATTATCTATTAAATGAATATTATTTGGATATTCATTTAGAATATTATCTATTAAATGAATATTATTTTCAAAAATTCATTTAAGATTTGATTTATTTAGTGAATATTATTTTAAATATTTATTGAAGTTTATTTATTTAATGAATATTATTTTGAATATTCATTTAAGAAGAGATTTATTTAGTAAATAATTCTATATATTCATTCGAGGATTACTTACGAGCAATATTATGATTTAATAATATTCCGTAATTATTATTGACTTAATAAATATTCTTGGAATATTTAATTAAATTCTTTTGAATTTTTTTTATAATGATTTATATTATTCAAAGATTATCCTTCACCTTCAGATATTATGTAAAATATTTCGGAGTCTTTTATGACTATTTTATCAAGGGGAGGTTCCCAAAACTCTATTTTCATTTAAATCTATCTTATAAGACGATTTAAATACTTGCTCAAACTTCCAAATATATAGGGGATCTCACTTGAGAGCTGTTATTTATTTGGCTGCCCGGTCATATACTTGCTAAACTATCTTGTCACTCACATCTTGATTCTTTCAAACATCGATATGAATCTGTTTGGTTACCTCCTCAACGCTCGAGGGGTAAGATTGATGGAACAAGTTTATATCCATTAACAAGCAGCAGCTTGGGAAATATTGGTGAATTTTCTTTTCCAACTAGATACGACTACTTTGTGGAGTCTTATCAACAAGTATTATACTTGGGGAAAGGGGGACAAACTTTACGTTTCAAAGTTATGGATGTTAAATGAACTAGGAGATGCGTAAGTGACCCAGTGGCGCCGGTCCAGCAAATGGCCCAACCGTTGTCCGAGGGGGTTCCAGAGGGCGGTAGACAAGTAAATCTGTCGGTGCTTCCTTCTACATGTATAGAACAAGAGGTGGGGAGCATAACATGCGACTGATCATCGTGTAAATGTTATGTCTCCTGGCGCGTCAATACTCCAGTATTAGTTCATCTCTCAATGTTGGAAATTTTCTGCAACATTATCATTGTTGGCAGGTTTGAAAAGTGTTTGAACTGGAATTGCAATATTCTTCCTGCAAGTTCCCCTATTTTGAAAATTTGATAATATCTTGCTTATCCTTGACATAGCAGATATTTCCACGGAACAATTACTTTGAATTACCTTGTAACTTCATCTTATAACTTATATTGGTATTACGTTCGTTAATGCATGGCATATGGTATCAAAGATATTTTGAACTGTTATATATTATTACTGTTCAGTTATATTCTGATGGCCTGCACAAGGCACAATCGGTGCAAGCAAGTGATAGCCGTCAGAGGATTAAACGCAGAGATCCTAGCTGCCACTATTGAGTAAGAAGCTATTGGTAGGCTAGATGTTAGCTTTCGAGTATCAATGTATTTATATGGCATGTAAATGGATGGCATAGAATATGTAGCTATTAAATTGTATTTCTTTTGGGTTGTAAGAACTCAAACTTGTGATTAACAATATGGATGGTTACTCTGATTTCATCTCTGGGACTATAACGGGTGTGTTTTATATTGTTGTTTTGGGTCACAAGATTGTAATTTAAATTATGTTGGTTTTGTGGATGGATATTGAGACCGTAACGACCAGATCCCTGAACCCGGATCTGGGGGTGTTACAGCCACTATCAAAAACTTTCTTTGCAAAGAAGCTATGGGAAAGGGACCAAGTATATCCATTCCCCACATCGCGAACGGGATAGGAGAGTTAACTGATGTCAACATCTCAGGCGGCTGCCTTACAATCGGAGCATGCTTCTGGCACCTATCGCACCGCTTGACATAATTCTGTGCTTCGGCCAACATCTCTGGCCAGTAGAATCCCAAACGAGCAATCTTGTGAGCTAGGGCTCTGCCTCCCAAGTGCTGCCCACAGATACCTTCATGAACTTCCTTCAAAGCTTTCTTTGCCTCTTGGGGCCTTAAACACTTCAGGTAGGGGATGACAAAAGACCTCTTGTAAAGGATGCCTTCAATCAAGGCATATATCTCAATGCTCTTACTGACAGCTTCCGTGCCTCCAAGGTGTTAGATATTGATTCAAGTGATGATCAAGATCTGGACTATTGATCAGATACTAATGCTAACGTCATCAGTAATACAACGTTAGTATTGGATTGCCATCAGTATTATAAGCTGGTCAGGATTACGTGAAGAATCTTATTAGTCCAGAGATCAAGGAAGATTGATATATCGGTTCCTAGATTATAGGAAGGCAGCTATCATGCAAGATATGCATTCAGAGTTGAATGTAATTGATTTAGAATATGTTGTAATTGATAGTGTAGCTGTGTATGCTATATAAACACAGTTTAGGTTTTACATGATGAGTAATCGCTTACACGAAGTCATCTTGTAACCTAGCAGCTCTTAAGAACATAAGGATTTCTTAAGAGAGTTTGTAACAATTTTATATCAGAATTAATAAAGCTATTATTGATTCATACTGGTGTTATTATTTCTGTTTAAGTCGAAAAATTTTATACAATTGTATTCAACCCCCCTTCTACAATTGTTAATTACTGCGCAACAATTGGTATCAGAGCGAACTGATTAATTACAATCAGAAACGATCTTAAGATGTCGACAAGCAAGTATAAAAGTATCAAGATTCCCATTCTCAAGAGAACTGAGTATCCAACATGGAAAGTGAAAATGCTGATGTATCTGGAAGCAACTGATCCAGACTATCTTGATAGGATTAATGATGGACCATTTCTTCCAACGAGATTAGTTGGAAGAACAGAGACTGTTCCTGAACATTATGTCGTCAAGGCAAAGAGTGAATGGACTCTAGAGGAAAAGGCTCAAGTGCTCAAAGATGCAAAGGTAAAGAATATTTTGCATAACAGTCTTGATAATGTCATGTCAAACAGGGTAATAGCATGCAAGACTGCTAAGGAAATTTGAGATACCTTGGAAACTCAATGCCAAGGCACTGAATCTACCAAAAGAAACAGAAGGGCTCTGTTGATTCAGGAGTATGAATAGTTTGATGCTAAATCTGATGAAAGCCTTATTGATATGTATGATAGATTTCTGACACTGCTGAACAATCTATCTCTTGTTGGCAAAGAGTATGATCCAGAGGATTCAAATACCAAGTTTCTAAGAGCTTTGACTGAGGAGTGGGATACTCAAGCTTCAATCATTAGGCATCAGTATGATTTGAAAATGTTGTCTCTTGATGAAGTCTCTGGAATGCTGAGAACCTATGATCTTGAGGTTCAACAAAGAAAGAATAAGAAGAATGTCAAGGCAAAATCCGTTGCTTTGAATGTGGAATCAAAATCAAAGGGAAAAGCTGAGGAGGTTTCTAGTAGAAAGAGTAGAGTTGTAGAGTCAATTCCTGATGACTCATCATCAGATACTGATGCTAAGTCTGATTCTGATACTTATGATGACTCTACTGATTCTGACATGATGGAGATGGTTGCTATGATAGATAGTCAAGGGCTTCATGAAGATGAAGTTCAGAAAGGCCAAGAAGCAAGGAAAGTTTCAAAAGAAAACCTTCAATGCTAACAAAGACATGTACAAGAAGAAAGAAGACAAAAGCAGCAAATTTGACAAGTCAAGAGTCAGATATTACAACTATGATGGAATGGGTCACTTTGCAACTGAGTGCAAGAAAACCAAACCTAAAGCTCTCATCTCATCAAGTAAGGATTGGATGGACTCTTCCTCTGACTCTGAAGAAGAGAAGGTGAATTATGCTTTGATGGCCAATACTGATGAGACTGTTGCTGATAATAAGGTATTTGAAACTTTGTTTGATTTTGATACTAATAATGTCTCTGAGTTAAGATCATTTCTAAAATCTTTGCATTTTATCTTTAGAAGTCAATCTCTTGAAAATGCTAGAATAAAATCTGAAATGGCAGAGCTGGCTAAGAGAAATGATCATCTAGAAGCTGAGTTACTTTTCTTGCATGAGGTACAAATAGAATGTGATAATGCTAAGCACATAAAATTAGAAATGGAGTTTAGATGTACTGAACTTGAAAAAGAACTTGAGGATGCAAAAGAAAAACTCAGAACCTGGACACACTCTGGAAAGAAAACTCATGGAATTATCACTGATAAAAATTGGAAAGAGTGTCTAGGTTATAAGCCAGAGAATGAGAAAAAGGATAAAGGTAAAGTTGTTACTGATGAAATAACAGAATCAGGAAAAGTTGTTGTAAATGAATCAACAAATCCAAAAACCTACAGATATGTTACAGACAACACTAAAACTAAATTAAAACCTGTTAATTATGTGTATCCAGAAAATCCCAAATCTACTTCAGAAAAGGGATCTACTTCTACAAATCATTCTGAGACTAGAACTTTCAAAAACAAAAATGTAGGTCTTTTTTCTAAGAAACAACTGAGGGACAAAATCTGTGAAGTGACAGATAGAAAGAAAGTCCAAACTGTCAAAAGAAACAGGAATGGCAAAGTTGAAATAAACAAAGAGAATAACTATAAGTATATTTCAAATGCACCAAGGAAAGTATGTTTTAACTGTGGTAACTCTAATCATCTTGCTATTTATTGCAGGAAGAGTAAAAAGAAGGCTACTGTAATTCCTAAGTCTGACATTAGGAATATATCAGTATTTTATAAACCACAAAATCCTTGTTTTCATTGTGGCAGTAAATGACATTCTATTTATACATGTGAAGAATACCATAATTTGTACTACAATTATTATGAGCCTTTGCCTAAATTTAATAAAAGTGCAAATTCTGGTAAAACAAAGAATGTGAATTCTAAGCATGCATTTGTTATATCTGATAAGTATAAGGCAAATTCTGATGGAGTCAATCCTGAAGAAACTGCTTTTGCTAAAAAGTCTTCTGCTGCTCAAAATGTTAAATTGCATGCAAATGGAACCCAACAAGTGTGGGTTCTTAAAAATTCTAACTGAGTTCTTTGTGTTTCTGATTGCAGGGTAAAAAGAAAATTGTGTTAGTCATGGATAGTGGATGTTTTGTGCACATGACTGGAGACAAAACCTTGCTATCAGAATTTGAGGAGAAGGCTGGCCCAACTGTGTCTTATGGAGATGGCAACATGGACAAACTATGGGATATGACAATATAGTTATTGGGAATGTCATCTTTGAAAAAGTAGCTCCGGTGAAAGGACTAAAACACAATTTACTTAGTGTTAGTCAAATCACAGACAGAGGTTATCATGTCAACTTCTATGATACTCATTTTGAAGTGATCAGTAAAACATCAGGGAAGGTTGCATTAACTGGTCAAAGGCATGGTAACATTTATGAAGCCAACATCTACACCAATACTGATGGACCCTCTACATGTCTCATCAGTAAAGCTTCTGTAGATGACAGTTGGAATTGGCACAAGAAGCTTTCTCTTCTCAACTTCAACAATATCAATGAGTTGGTAAAGAAAGACTTGGTAAGAGGATTACCAAAGGCACTGTATACTCCAGATGGACTCTGTGATGCTTGTCAGAAGGCTAAACAGAAAAGGACATCATTTAATAGTAAAATAGAATCCTCAATTGATGAACCATATCACATGCTTCACCTTGACTTGTTTGGACCAGTCAACATAATGTCCATCAGTAAGAAAAGGTACACTCTAGTAATTATTGATGAATATACTAGATTTACCTGGGTGTATTTTCTACACAGAAAAGATGAAACAGCTGAGATACTATTGGACCATGTGAGACTCATTGAGATTGGCACAAAGTATAAAGTCAAGATTCTAGGAAGTGATAATGGAACTGAATTCAAGAATTCAACAATGGAAGAGTTCTGCAAATACAAAGGAATAGTTCAACAATTCTCTGCTCCTTCCACACCCCAGAAAAATGGAGTAATTGAAAGGAAGAATAGAACTCTTATTGAAGCTGGCAGATTTATGTTGGAGGAAGCTAAACTACCTACATATTTCTGGGCAGAAGCAGTCAACACAACATGCTACACTCAGAACATTACACTGATCAACAGACATGGTGTAACTCCTTATCAAATGATCAAGGAAAAGAAGCCAAGTCTGAAGCATTTACATGTATTTGGCTGCAAGTGCTTTATTCTAAGACCTCATCTGGAACAGCTAGGTAAATTTGAGACTAAAGCTGATGAGGGCATCTTTATTGGCTATCCAACAACAAGAGACTTTAAAGTCTACAATCTAAGAACAAAGACATTCATGGAGTCTATCAATGTATATTTTGATGATAAGAAGATTACAGGAATAGTTGAAGACTCACATGATAGTTTGATTTTTGTAAATAAAGCTACCAAGAATCCTGATGAAACCTTGTCAGATACTGATACTCCATCAGATCCTGACAATCCTCCAATACCTGATGAAACACAATTTAATGATGATAATGCAAATGTTGAGGGGGAACAACAACAAGAGACCATCAACTCAGAGGCAACTCAAACATCAAGAGGAGGTTCATCAAAAACAGATTCAAGTGATAATTCTGATAGCAGATCAGAAAGAGATAGCACTATCTCAGGGCGAGCTTCTAGCAATTCTAGTTCTTTTGAAGATAACACCAATCCAGGTGGAGCATCCAGTTCAAAAAATGACTTACCACCAGCAAGGAAATGGACTAAAAGCCATACTCCTGATTTAATTATTGGGAATCCTGACGCAGGTGTTAAAACCAGGAGTGCAACTCAGAATGAATGTCTTTATCACAACTTTCTATCACAGGAGAAGCCTAAGAAAGTTGAAGATGAACTCAAGGATCCTGATTGGGTTACAGCTATGCAAGAAGAACTAAATGAATTTGAAAGAAATGAAGTCTGGAAACTTGTACCAAGCCAAAAGGAAGGTCAATTGTAGGTACAAAGTGGGTGTTCAAAAACAAGACAGATTCAGATGGCACAATTATTAGGAATAAAGCAAGACTAGTTGCAAAGGGGTATTCTCAACAGGAAAGAATATACTATGATGAGATTTTTGCTCCTGTTGCAAGGTTAGAAGCCATCAGAATTTTTCTAGCATATGCAGCTCACAAGAAATTCAAGGTTTTCCAGATGGATGTGAAAAGTGCTTTTCTCAATGGAGAATTAGAAGAGGAGGTATATGTTGAACAACCTCCTGGCTTCGTTGATCCTAAACATCCAGATTATGTCTACAGACTGGATAAAGCACTTTATGGACTAAGGCAAGCTCCAAGAGCCTAGTATGAAACATTGGCTCAATTCTTACTGGAAAGTGGATTCAAAAGAGGTACAATTGATAAAACCTTGTTTTATTTGAATCATGGTAAGGATTTGCTGTTAGTTCAAATTTATGTTGATGATATCATATTTGGGTCAACTAACTCCAAATTGTGTGAGAAGTTTTCAAAGCTAATGCAGTCTAGATATAAAATGAGCATGATGGGAGAAATGAGCTATTTCTTAGGTTTGCAAGTTAAACAGACTGATGATGGGATTTTTATCAATCAGTCAAAATATACAAAGAATTTATTGAAAACGTTTAACATGCAAGACAGTGCTACTGCTTCAACTCCCATAGCTACAACTACCAAGCTTGATCCTGATCAAGGTATTGAGGTAGATGTAACCAACTTCAGAGGTATGATTGGCTCACTTTTGTATCTAACTGCTAGTAGACCAGATATCATGTATGCAACCTGTCTATGTGCAAGATTCCAGGCAAATCCTAGAGAACCACATCTCATTGCAGTTAAAAGGATTTTCAGATACTTGAAAGGCACTCCATCTCTTGGCCTTTGGTATGCTAGAGAATCTGATTTTAGCTTATGTGGATACTTAGATGCTGATTTTGCAGGCAGTAAAATAGACAGGAAAAGTACTTCAGGAAGTTGTCAGTTTCTTGGAGGAAGACTTGTTTCTTGGTTTAGTAAAAAGCAAAAGTCTATCTCCAAATAAACTTCTGAAGCTGAGTACATTGCTGCTGGAAGCTGTTGTGCTCAGATTATGTGGATGATAAATCAGCTAATGGACTATAGTTTGTCATATTCAAAAATACCTATTTATTGTGATAACCAAAATGCTATTGCTATGACAGGAAATCCAGTACAACATTCTCTTACTAAGCATATCAGTATCAGATATCATTTTATAAGAGAGCAAGTAATGAAAGGGACAATTGAGCTACACTTTGTTCCTATTGATCAACAGCTAGCTGATATATTCACCAAGCCACTTCCTGAAGCTACGTTTACAAAATTGGTGAATGAATTAGGAATGGTGAACTATGAAAGTTTCTGAGAAAAGAGGAAGATCAAATACTGATAATTTCATATCCTGATGCATATCGAGTCCTGACGAAAAGTCAATCCTGACTTTAGTCAAACATCGAATACTGATGCGATGGTTCATTTATCAGTACTATTTTTTTTATATACTCTAAGTACTTCTTTTCTGTTCTGATTTCCTGATTTACTTGTGGCTATTGTTAATGAACTGGTTAATAATGTGACTACTGTAATTAGTTTTCATGATTTTTTATCTGATTTAAATCTTTAAAGAACAGTTAAATAACATAAAAAGTAAAGAACACATTGAATAAGATTAGAGAAACAGGGTTTTTCATTGATAATAAGAAAGAGATTACATGCAAATATTACATCTTTTTGTTCTCTCTATCTACTAATCTATTCAACATCAAAAGAAAAAGTGAAGTCCAAACCACTCCATTGATAGCAGCTATCCTAGATCCCATCTTTGCCACTTTGTTTGGGTGGAAGTCGATAGGGATAAGGTTATTTTTGCTGACATATTCATTAACAGTGGTTGATGATGTTGGATGAGGATGTCTTTGAAGAAAGCCATGCTAATGTTGCTTAGAGGGCAGCATCGATGTCGATCACTTTTGCAGGTCTTTCTCTCTCGATCTCTTCAAGACCGGCATCCATCTGCAGCCACAGAGTCTCAAGTTGCCTTTCCCAGTCAAAGGCATCAAACTCTTCACGAGTATAGCCGAAGATATCTCTCTTCTCTACGAGAGATTCTTTTCTTTGATGATGAGGTTAGACATCTCTTTGTTAAGGTGTTTTCTGTGAAGGGTTTTTGGTTTTTAGGAGAGAAGAAGGGTTAAAGTAGCAATGGACAAGGTCTCAATGTGTTAAATAGAGATGGGAGTGGAACGAGAACATGAAACGGTTCATATTCTAGTTTTTGGTACCAGGTATTTTTAGATTGTGATGTTTAATTTCTTAAATTAAAACTCATTGCCTTGTTTTATTATCACAATCTTATTTCTCGAATAATACGGGCGCGTGTGTTACACACACAGTAATATATATATACATTGAAAAACGTGTCACGTGCGGTTATCTCCACTCTCTCACGTAATTTAGTCCACTAATTATGTTTGTACGATTCGATTATTGACACTTGGCTTTGAGAGATTATTTGTATTGTCAAAAATCAATTTAGTTTTCTAAATTGATTCATTAAATCTCAAACAATCAGTATTACATCGTCTCTTTCTCTCTGTGCAAACATAAACCCTAAGGTTTCGATTTCTCGAATTCATATAGTCTCAAATATCATGGATACTTCATCATATATCAACAAAATTATTGTCATCAATAATGTTACTTTTGCACCTAACAATTTTGCTGCTGTTCTTGATCATCAGGAATTGACGAATGATTTTCGTATCATTCAAGATTTCTTGGCCTCAAGTCCAATTAATTATGCCTTAACACAACCCTCCAAGGTTTCTTTCAAGTGTGTTATGCAGGTGTGGTCTACAGTAGTCTTTAGTGAAGGTATGACAACAAGAAATCCATACATGTCCTTTGAGTACAATGGCACTACATATAATGTGACTCTAGAGGTGATAGTGAAAGCTCTTAAGCTACCATCTCTCAGTGGCAAACCCGCAGAAAGTGTTTCTGATGCTACACTTCTTGATTTTGCAAAGAGTCTTGGAATCAAAGGACAACCAATGAAATTTGGAGAGTTATACAGAACAAAGCTTAAGAAAGATGGAATTTCTTCTTTGATTCTATCAGTAGATGTTTTCTGAATAAAGTTTCTAACTTTGATGCATTGCCTTCAGCTTCAGCTCAAATTGGGTACTCTCTAATCCATGAAACTCCTTTTGATATAGATTATTTCTTTTGAAAGCATTTCATGCTAGAAAAACAGAGAAGTGTGGATATGTCTGTTTCATTAGATTCTTTCAATTGATATTCTCATATTTATGTCCCAATGTTGAATTTGAAAATGATGATAAATTGCCTATCTTTAAGATTTCTGAAAACAATATCAAATCTTTGGAGAAATCTCATAAGGTTAATAACTTAGAGGGCAATCCTTTTATTCCTAATAAAGTATGGATTCTCTTGCAAAAGAGGATGCCTGATTATTATGGAACAGTTACTGATGGTATTGGATCACCTACTGGTGCTATGAGATAGGACACCACACATCCTGTTTCTGACCAAAGCACACAACCCAAATACTCTACTAAACAATCAACCACCGCTGGTGTCTCACAAAAGGCATTAGTTGTAAAATCAAAGAAATTAGCTAGATCTGATATGTCTGGAAGGCAATCAGGATCAAAGAATTTCTCCACTCCAAAACACTCTCAAAAGAAGTCACAAGGGGGTGAACAAGGGGTCCTGTGTAATACCCCAATTTAGTTATATCTGAATAATATTAATTTTTATAATTTTATGTGTTTATATTACTATCACAAAAATACGTAGCTATTTTTAATAAAAAATTAGTTAACTTCAAATATATTTGAATTACTTCATTGGTTTGCTACGACGTCTCGTAACTCCCATAAAATTGAACTATGATTGTTCTACATCGATGTATCGACGTTCCCATAAGATTGGACTAGGGGAAATGGGCCGAGCAGAAGCATCAAGGCCCAAATGGGAAAGGGATAAAAAAAAATTTTTGAACTGAATACGCGAGCCAGTATGAACTAGCCCAAATGGATAGAGCTTTAACCTTACTAAGACCCCAATATATAGTTGGGGAAGGGATCTTGCACTAGTATCCTCTCGATGTGGGACAAGTGCAATATTTCCCTTGAGAATAAACTTGTCTCTTAAGCCATTTATATAGAAAAGGAAGATAACTAGGTGTTAATCATTTCGATGTGGGACTTAGTGTTCATATTTAGTAGTAAGTAAATACCTTGCTGGGAACTTATGCTTTCTTGGAATATATGATACGCTTCCACTCTTAAGTGTCAAGAATTTGCTTTGACCTACGTTTGTATTGCACTGAAGGAAACTTATTAATATTCAAGTCACACTTAATATAACCTTCAAAGTTTCAGATTTTCATAACTTGGTAGGCTAAGAGTGTAGCCAAATGTTTATTATGAGGCATTAGTTGTTTTTAATACTTAAACTAGGTGAACTTATATAGAAGTGGAAGAAGTTCTATTCACAAAAGTGTCGATGTGGGATAAATGTTCTAAGCTTTTAGCCCCAACTCTTTTAAGATTGGAAGACGCTTAAGCTTATTTTGAGTTTCACACAAACTTAATTAGTCTTTCACATTTTTTGAACTATATTATGATGGATCAAATCAAAACCATGAACTTCTAGTGGTTAACCGAATTTACTTAGATTTAGCAAACCTTAGGAGATTGCTTCGTCCATACATTTAGAAACTAGATGGACTCCAAGTAAAGTCACACTGAAAGCTTCAACTCTTTTTAATTGTAACCCATTATCCTACTAGGTTTATATAAACTTAGAAGGAGAGTAACTTGAATATCCCATCGATGTGGGACAATTGAGATTACCTTTTTATTTACTACTACCTTAAGTTAGTTGGTTATATAGAGAAAGAGGGCAATCAGGTCCATAACTCTTCGATGTGGGACTATGAAAAACGTTTTCATTTACGTTCGAGATGGGAACCTTCGTGAACATTAGTAAGAAACTTTATAACTTTTGCGCATTTCAAATTTAGTTTAAATTCTTAGCAAAAAGAGTAGAGCCAAGGTTTGATAAACTGAGCAAACTCAGACTATAGATATATAGACCTTACAAGGTCTTTCATTCTTAAACCCCTCGATATGGGATAATTGGGAGATGCATGCAACTACGGCAGAAAAAGATTTAAGCTTAAATTTTTCAAAGGTAATCAAGCTCTTAAATGTTATGAATTGTAGTTTCAAATTGGCCATTGGCATTTTAATTACTTAGCTCATGTTGGAGCCAAAGTTATAGTTGTGAGCTACAACTTTTAATTCTTGGAATAGAAACCTTATGTACTTATAGAACCAAAGAGGGAGCCCTACTCTTTAGTCCTCGATGTGGGACAAAATCTTTATATGTTTAAAACACCTTCTAAGCACCAAGCATTTAGTACAAGCCGAGTGGAAAGAAGCTGCTACGTATGTCATTAGTAAGGCAATAGACTTAAGATATTCATTTGATTACATTTGAAATCGGTGTAAAAGGAGAGTCTAAAATCTTTAAACTCCAAATCTAAATCAGCTCAAAGTCAAGGAGAGGGTATAAGATTTTACTTACTTATATAACTCAACTTAGCTTATATAGACTTGTTGTAGGATGGTGCACTGAACATTTCTCGATGTGGGATAGTGACAATATATGGGAAACAAGAAACTGATAAACCCACATTGATTAAAGAAGGATCAGTAAGTGTGAATATATAGAATGAACTTAGCCTTCATAGTCACTTAATTAAATACATATATATGGTTGCTATCGGTGCAAATAGACTGAGTTAGAATTGAGTTGGTTATGGTTATAACAAGAAGCATTTCGTTTTATTTATTTTCCACTTCTTTTGTACCACATTGAAAACAGAAAGAGAGATAAGAGTGTATATATTACAAAGCTTCACCTGTATATACCAAAACAAAATGGTGGTGAATATATGTAATCCGGGATTTAGTGTGATTGTATTTCAGTTTTGAGCAAAGCCGAGTTACTTATTTATTTTCAAGCTGGTGGTTATACCACATCGAGTCAGAAAGGGAATTGTGTTTCGCTTTCCTTATATAAATAAGTGGTAGTGTACTAAATAGGAAAGTAGGAGTAATTGCTTACTACTTGTAAGTACTTTCTATTTATTTCATTTTATTTATTTTATTTGATTTAATATTTGTTTAATTGTTTAAGTTAATGTTTTAATAATTAGTATAACTTTTTGGATAGCTTTGGGAGACGAATTTGAAATATTGGGAATTATTTGAAAAAGAGATAGAAGCAAAGAGTAGAAGCGGGTTACTGTAAGTATATACCGTACTATACTGCTTTATTAAATTATTTTTGAAATCTCGATGAACGTTTGATGATTTGTTGATGAAAATTGAGTGTTCTTACATTGATATTGTGAACTGATGATGATGATGCTTCCAAATCGGAAGTAAAGCTAAACCAATTGTTTAGCTGGCCGGGATCCCCACTAGTAGAACTTGTGAATCTATCGTGTTTGAATACTCATTTTCAACTCTTGTGAAAAATTAATTGTTGTTATAAATCTTTGATGTATCCGGAAGACTTTCCTTGTTGAAATTACTTGTTTTGCAAACCTCAGTTAAATAGTATGATATATGCTTGCTGGGCTCTGTGAGCTCACCCCTTTTATGTCACTAACTTCCACAGGGAAGAATTTTGGAGAAGGAGGTTCGGGAAAAGATAAGACTGTGATGAAGTAACTATCAAAGTTAGATAAGAAGTATGTAGAACTCTAAGAAGAATTCTTTTGTAATAGACCTATGTTGAAGTTAATTATAAGCGTGTAATATGTTGTAAACTTTTATCGTAAGATTAGACTTTATTGTAACTCCTTTTGGTCATTAATGAAATTAAGTTTGTGTGAGCATATATTTCGACGTTTGGTTTGGTTGGCGTGCCCCGGGTCGGGTTATAAGGTCATCCTGAGATCGGGGGCGTCACATCCTAGCTATGGAGAAATATGCACTTGAGGTTGATCAATCTTTGATTGAAATAGGGGGTGTATAAGGAAACAGGAGAAAAGAGGAAATTCAGTCAGAAAATTGATTCTGAGTCTGATTATGATTCTGATGATGATAAATTACCTTTATCAGTTTCTTTGAAGAAAAAGGAAGCTACTGCTGTTGTTACTGAAAAAGTGGCTATTTCTGAAAAGCCAAAGAAAAGGAGAAGGCTACTTAACAAGAGCAAATACTTTGTTCCTATGGAGATACAGAATCTTGATAATGATATAGAGGACATTCCTAATGTCTCTACCAATCTTGATGGATCATCAGTTCCTGACACATCTACTAATCCTGACATCTCTACTCTTGACACTTCACTTGTGAAGACTATTGAAATCTCTGATTGACATCCGAATGCACACCTTCAGAAATGTCTGCATCCACACTTTGAGTGGATGGTTATTGTGTGACTGGATCTGCAGTAGCTGCTAAACTACTTTGAAGTTCAGGTTCTTATGGGCTAGATCCTCTCAGAGGTGATGATGTCCACTGTTTCTTCTGTCTATGAAAGACCTTTGCTACAGCATTTTTCTGTTAAAGTGGTATAGTTTTTAAACCAAGCTGAGCAGCAATATTATTTACTTTAGCCATAGACATCTCAATTATCCTTCTCTTTGGAGATGTAGGTGTTGGAGAAAGGGGGAGAAAGTAGTCAAAACAAAATGCACACCTGATCTAGTTGTAAGAAAGGATGATGATACTTCTGGAAATGATGGTGCTGCTGCTCAGGCTCATGGAACAGAAACCTCTGATGCTATTTTGGTGACAAGGAGAAGTTCATCTCAAACTCAAACCAAGCGGTCAACTCATGTTTCTGAATCTGGTAAAAGGATCGTAAGAACAATGGTCCAATCGCAAATGCTGACAGAAGAACAATTTTTGTCACCTGGTCAAAGTAGAAGTCAAACACTTCCTACAATTCTTGAAGGTAATGAAGAATTTTTAATTACTGATGTAGCCATTAAGTGGCTAGCAACGGCCCAGGACAGACAGAGAGTATACGTATCGAGCCCGCAAAGATAGAAATAGTACCTCAATTGATAAGCTAAATGGCATATTAATGAATGACAAGCAAGTTTATGTTGGTGTATTTCTGTGCAAACAAGACAGAGAATATGAGATTGGAGATTCGTGATGCTAAATGTATCCCCGTGGGAAGAATTAGTGAGATTTGTAAATGAAGGGAGGTTCAGCCCAAGATTTGTTGGGCCATCTGAGATTTCAAAACGCGTCAGGAAGGTGGCCTACGAGCCAGCCTTACACCCCCAAAATTATCGCCGATTCATAACGTGTTTCAAGTGTCAATACCATGTCAGTATAGTGCAGATGCCCGACATGTGTTGGAATACGAGCAGGTAGATATAAAACCTGATCTGACTTACGAAGAACAACCTGTGGAAATCACGGATAGAAAAGAGCAAGTGTTAAGGGACAAGGTTGTGAAGCTAGTTAGGAATTGTGGAAAAGAAAATAAAGAAGTGGAAGAATCCACCTGGAAGTTAAAGAGAACCAAGAGGGAGGAGTACCCCCCAGCTATTCCTAAAATTATTCCGAGGACAGAATCCTTTTAAGGAGGGGAGACTGTAATAACCCAGATTTTTGGTAGAATTAAAACTTTTCATATTATGATTAAGTGCATTAGTGAATAATGATTTCAACGAACCGTGGTTGTGATGAATGGATATTGGTTTGGATAATTATCCCAATATATATGTGTATTTTCAGAATAGAGTAATTCAATGGTCGAGGACATAGATACGAATAATCTATCGTCCAGGAAATAAGCTAATGAACCCTAGGGGGGAGATGAGAAATAAGTTAGTGTGACAACACTAATTTCTGGATTTGAAAGAAGTTTTTTTTTTTTTTTTTGCTAATTAAAATTTTATACCAAGAAGGAACAACTTACACAAATATGGGGGCATACCCCGCGAGATCAACATCCAGGCAACAAAGCCAAACAACATTAAGTCATTTTACAATCAACAAACATAGAACTAAGCCTATTACAAATAACACCCATCTGCTAATAGAGAAGTAGCACCAGCGACGGATCTTTCCGAGCCCACCTTTGGAATGAAGCACAGGAGAACAGCTTCTCCCGGACCGTGGTCTTAACAATCAAGCTATGTGCAGTAGTTGGATGTCCAGGCCCTGAGTTGTGCACTCTATGGTTCCTCTCCTTCCATATATTGTAGATACAAGTTGTAAGATAAACCCCCGCTATCTTCTTCAACTTTCCAGAAAGGCCATATGAGAAGAAATCACCTTGCTGCCACCTCGTCCAATCAACATTAACACTGAAAGGAATGACGCTACTTAACAGCCTAAAATACAGGCAGTTCATAAACAGATGGCCTATAGTTTCTATCCCATTCCCACAAAGTACACAACTAGGGTCCACCTCCATACCAAAGGAAATCATGCGATCTCTAGTAAGTAACCTGTTCCGAATAGCAAGCCAAGTAATGAAGGCACACTTTGGGATATTGAAAGTGTTCCACACCATTTCTCCCCAACATACAGGTTGACCATTGTCCCAAATAGAAGCCCATATCGATGCCAGCTTAACCAATTTTGCCTGCTGACCATCCCAAGTAATACCATCATTCTCATGAATTTGCACTTGGATCACACGCCGTCTAACCTCAATGACATCCATGTGGTTGGATTGAGGAGGCCTCCAAACTCCATTGTGGAGATAAGTGCGAATGGGAGCCAGGCCAGTAGACTCAGCATTTGATATAACAAAAGGCGAGATAAAAGCTAGAGGCTTCTTATGAGCCCAAGGATCCTGCCAGAAGAGAAACCTAGAAGAACGGCCCACCCTATATCCAACGAGAGGCAAGGCTTGTTGTCTAGCATTGAGAATCTTTCGAGCAACCCAACATCATTTATAGGGCATGGCAACAGTCAAGAAAGCTTTATTACGGAGCAACACATTATGAAACTAGACAATCCAAAGAGAATCACGAGTGGGTTGGAGCAGGCGCCAAAGCTGATGCAAGACAGCTTCTTGGTTCCATTCAAGAATATTTTTGATCCCCAACCCTCCCTCCATTTTCGGTTTGCAACAATCCTCCCAACTGACCTTGCAATGATACCTCCCTGATTCCTTGTAGAACCCTCCCCATAAGAATTTAAACAAGAGTCTATTGATCGCCTTTAGGACTGACTTGGGAAGGAAAATGTACATGCTCCAATATCCCACAATACTAACCATGATAGCTTTGATGAGCAGTAAGTGACCAGCAAAGTTTAAAAACCTCACCATCCAGGATTCCACACGCTTGCATAACTTTACCACTAGGGTATTGCAATCCATGCTGTTGAGTTTGCCAGTGATAAGAGGAAGACCCAGATAGGAGACTGGAAGAGTGCCTCTCTGAAAACTGTTACCATTAAAATGTCCTTAGCAACATCAGGTCTCACATTTCCAAAAAAACAGACCAATTTGGCTTGGTTTGGGACCAAGTTAGAGAGGCCCGAAAATTGATGAATCCCTTCCATGAGTTTCGAAACCGATTGGGCATCCCCATGACAGAACAAAAATACATCATCTGCAAAGATGATATGATGTAGATTCACCTCCTTAGTTCTCCAATGAAATTTGAAATTCGTGCATACAACTGACTTGTTAAGGTAGGCAGTGAGAGCTTCCATGGCCATAACAAAGATGTAAGGAGAGAGGGGGTCGCCTTGCCTTAACCCCGACTCCCCTTTAAAGAATCCCTCTAAACTTCCATTTAGCTTCACTGAGAAAATAGTTGTAGAGATGCAAACTCTAACCCAGTCAATAAATTTATGAGGAAGGCCCATCCGTTCCATAACCGCAAAGGCAAAACTCAAATTTAGCGAGTCAAAACTTTATGAATGTCAAGTTTTATAGCACAACGGGGCGGCCCATCATTTCGGTTATATCCCTTACATAAAGCTTGGGCCAAGAAGATGCTATCACCAATTGACCTTCCTGCTACAAAAGCAGTTTGGTGCTTGGAAATCAATGAAGGCATAACAGACTTCAACCTTGCCGCTAACATCTTAGAAATGCATTTATAAAGAACATTGCAACATGAGATAGGCCAAAAGTGCTGCATTTGGGAAGGGTTTTCCTGCTTTGGGACCAAACAAATCGAGACTGCATTAATAATTCTAGGCATAGCAAGAGAATCAAAGAAATAAAGGATACCTCTTGTTACATCAGGCCCCACAATGTGCCAAGTAGCTAGGTAGAATTCCACCGTAAACCCATCAGGTCCTGGACTCTTGTTTTTCCCCATTCTTTTCAAAGTATTCAGAATATCACTTTCTCTAAACGGGGCGGTAAGCAGCGTCGACTGGGCCTCGTTTACTAACGGCAAAGAAATGTCTTCAGGGAATTGAGTAACCTCCCCTCTGTTGCCCAACAATTTTTTGTAATAGTCAACAGCCACCTTAGACATATCCGCGTGGTCTGTGAATGTCTCACCATTCTGAGTCTGTAAGGATAGGATTTTGTTAACATTCCATCTTCCTCTGCATGCATTAAAGAAATACCTGTTATTACTATCCCCACTCTTCAACCACTGAACTCTGGACTTTTGCTTCAAAAAACACTCTTCCAAATGAAGGGCTTTAGAATAGGCATCCATGAGTTTACGCTCTTCCTCAAAATAAGTAGGGGAAGGAGAAGGAGGAATGCCATTCTGGAATGCCAACAAATCGTTTCTTGTATTCTTGACCATCTGTTGCGAATCTCCCAGAGATCTATTAAGCCCCTTAATCGCCACTTTTACCCTTTTAAGCTTCGAAGAGAGCACCTGCCATGGATTTCCCAGGTCTGAATAAGACCAAGCAGTCTTAACCACCGAAAGAAAAGCAGGGTTTTCAATAAGGTGGTTGAAAAATTGAAAAGGTTTCGGGACCTTCGGCCGGTCCATCCCCAGAAACGTTAGCGCCGGGCAATGATCTGACAACCCTCTAGCACGGAAATCAGTATAAGAACAGGGAAACCTATTGTACCACTCAGCATTAACTAGGACACGATCCAGTTTCCTAAACTTCGGATGATGAACATTACAGTCCCACCATGTCAAGAAATTCCCAACACTTCGAAGATCAGAAATTCCCAAAGAGAGAATGAAATCTTTAAACTCTGTCATATCAGAGGTCCAGCCCTCATTACCACCTTGTTTCTCCGATAATCTAAGGCAAGTGTTAAAGTCTCAAGAAATGACCCAAGGATTATTAGAAAGACCTCGAGATACATTATTTAACTCAGACCACAATCTTCTCCGATCGGTGTCCCCATTATATCCATAAATAAACGAAGCAACAAAAATCAAACTCGAAGGCAGGCAAGTAAGCGAACAAGTGATATGCTGAGCAGAGGTGGCAATCACCACAACTTTCCAAAAATCTGGGTTCCACCCAAGCCAAATACGGCCACCCGCATGGTGATCATAGTTAAAACACCACTCAAAACGCGGGTTAATCTCCTTGGAGATAATCTTAGCAACATCCCTCTGAACATGTGTTTCCAAAATGCTAATCAAAGATAGCTTATTAGACAAAATAAAGTCTTTGACAAAATCAACCTTGTTGTTGAGGCCACGGATGTTGTAAGAACAAAAAACAATCATTAGAAACTGAGTTAAGACTTCGAAGGAGGGCCCCCAGACCCCCACTTCGCACGTTTGATCCCCTTTGATTTTGCTTTTTTACTGCTCTGTTTACGATCAACCTCATCCATCACAACATTCTTGAATCCCTGGGGAGAAGGGGTTCTAGCAGAAAGACTGGGAGAAGCAATCGGTTTCCTCTTGTTCTTGACCTCAGTCCAACCCTCATTCTCTACATTAATCTCTCCCATCAAACTACTCTCTGCTTTGCTCTCCTCCTCAGATTTCTTCTCAGTAGGGGTAGACAAAATATGCTCCTGAGTTGTATCCCCAACATCAACCTTCTCCCCTGCTACTTCCTTACCTTCGCGTTTGGTTTGAGGATCAATATCATCCACATTATGATTCTCCCCCTTGTGACTAGGTTCCCCCCTCTCTCCAGCACGAGGCCTACGAGTCCAGTCACTGACTGCCAAAGGGCAAACATTGATCAAATGCCCCAGAGAATTGCAGTGGGAGCACAACAATGGCTTGTTAAGATAAGCAATCTTGACCTCTACTATAGATTTGTCAATGTCGACAACAGGGATAGAGGAAGGTAACGGGTCACCCATTTTATATTGAACACACATCTTGGCAAAGGGCAAAATCTCAAGCTGCGAAGTGAGTGAGTCTGCTCCCAACGGAACTCCAATAGCACTAGCCACACGGCTCAGCCCCTCTTGGGTCCAATAACAATCAGGCAAGTTGCTAAACTTGACCCAAAGTGGCATAGAAGAGATAGGCGTAACACCCACTGAGCATCCCCAATCCGTGACAACCATAGGCCTCTGGTCAAAATACCATGTGCCCTTTGAAAGAACTACATTTTTGTCGTTCATCGATATAAATTTAAACACATATGTTGCCTCATTCCGTTGCGAGACAGAAATGAGACCCCTTTTCCAAATTAACTGAGTTATTTCTTTAACCCTTCTAAAAGGCACAGGCGCTTTTGTAAATTTACCAACTACACAAAGTCTGAACTTATCAGCCCCTTTCTACAACACCTCTTGGGGGGGGGGTTCTACCACCTTAGAACCTTCCGGAGGAGGAACATAATCAAATACTACTCCCTTTGCTGGCCCTGGAGAGGACTTAAGCACCGAAGACCAAGATTTTTTCTCCCCTGTGGGAAGAGCATCTACCTTGCCCCCTTGGAATCTTTCACCACCCCTGAAGATTCGCCTTTCGAATGATTGATACTCTTGTTTTTAAGAATACTCTTTAAGGAAGGAGTATTAAGTCCAGCCCCCTCACCCTTCTCTCCTCCTGAGTTCTTTAAACCAGATGCATTTATATCAGCCACCTCACTCTTCCCATCTCCCTTATGAGATGAGAAAATAGGTAACCCAAACTCATCTCTACCAGTGATTACCTTAAAGGGGGTAGACAAACCCACATTAAAGTCTGCCTGCACCTTTAGGTTTCCCCTCTCCATGTCTGCCAATGAGAGCCCATTTGCTTCAAGATAACTACAGACCTCCATCATTTTCAGTTTGAGCTTAATGAGCTCATCCCTATCATTCTTGTTAGTAGCAGATACAGCCTTGGCCACACGACTAATAGCATCTCTCTCCATTGCATCTCTCACGTTTTCATGATACACCTCCTCCTCATCAGACGATTCCTTTGTTGTTCCAATAATAGTTCCTCCCGAGGAACCAGGGTCCGCCGTCTCCGCCGTTGTCAGGATCGGAAAGTCCTCAACCTCTCTTCGAGCAAACATCTCCTGAAACTTATCATCATCCATGTCCTGCATATAACCTGGTAACCCAGTCTCAGAATCACAATTTGAGTCTTGACTCACCATGGAACACTACACGAAAATACTAATACTAAATATATAAGAAATATGGTGTTTAGGTTAAGGGAAGAAGAGAAAGTGGATTAAGTGATGGGAATATAGTCTTTAGTGCTGGAGAATGTGTGTAAGAGATTAGATCTGGGCAATAATAAGTGGCGGCTAACTAGGGTTTTAGTGAGAAGGAAGAGCTTCTCTCTCTAAGACTCTCATTCTTTTAGAGAAGTTTTCACTTTTTGATGAATAGTACTTTCCATACGTGAATAGTAATTTGTATGGATGAATAGTGATTTTTTAGGACCGAGAAATTTTTCATGTCACCTATGTACGAGACATGGTATGGATATTTCGAAGTCATATTAGTGATCCACGGAGTAAATAAGTGTATGTAAAGACGATCAGAATTCAGAAATTCCAAATTCCATTTTGGTGTAATAATTGACCAGGCAGTGAATTATATATTATTATATTCAAGAAATGAGATATTAAATTGAGGATTTAAGGATTTAATATTTTAGAATTTTATTATATTTGATTGGAGGATTTGGAACGAAAACAACTGAGACAGTGAAATGAACGTTCTAGAAACCGCTGAAACTTTACAACGAGATTAAGCGATTAAGCGAACGAATTATGGATAAAGGATTGAGATTATGACAAGATTAAATATCCTACATGTAACATGATCATCAAGAGAATTATATCAAGTGGATTAAATGATTTAATCAAGGATTAAATCAAAACAATTTAGAAACAAAGTGATTTAAATCACTTAAAACAAACAAAAAACCAAACAAATATCAATCAAGCTTCTTGGATACACCTTGCACAAGCCCCAAGAGAGTCAAACTCAGCCACCCAACTGATCTTATCAAGATATTAGATCAAAAGTTAGTTGAACAAGTCAAAGAGAAAAAGGAAAGAAAAAGAAAAGCAAGAACTCATTTTTCCTTAAGAAAAATCTGCTCCTTTTTAGCAAATTCAAAGTGCCTCTTCCAAGCATCCAACAGTGGTGATCTATAGCTTAAACAAAGCTCTTTCACAGGACAAGGTTTGGTAAAAATTTGAGACCATCCAAGGATTTTACCATTTTCAAATAATTAGTGAAAGTGGTGATGAATAGTAACCTACATGATTTTCTTGTTTTGATCTTAAGGTTTAAGCTTTTTAAAAGATTATCTAAGGCTTATTGAAGGATCATCAAGCTCTGCTAGTGTTCCTAGAGTATCAAGGAAGGTAAAACCCTAACCCACCATTTGAGTTCTTATGAGTTTTTGAGATGGTTTTGATGTTATGTAAAGATTAGTGCCTTATAAGAACATCCTTAGATATTTGGCTTTGTTTTGATGTGTAAAATGATGGGTGATAGATTTTAATCTCACCACTGGACTTATAGAAGTAAAAAGGTTGTTTTTTGAGGTTGTGGATGTATGGTATGCCCGGTGTGGCTTGGTTATGTTGTGACAAAATGGTAATGTTCGATTTAGAGCCGTCGTAATGCCCGATTTTTGTAAACCTCCTTAACAGTTGAAGACCGAGACCATAAAAGTGTTTAAGGGTTAACCACTACATATTTTGGTGTATATATTGTTGTCTAGTTTACGTGTCCGCAAGAATCGTGTCAAAATAGTTTACGGTTTGTAAGTTATGACCATTTTAGTGAAAGCGATTCGAGGAACGATGTCGCACAAATGTATCAACTTTGAGGATACGTTTGAGACCCTTAAAAATGGAAATGGAGTATGATATTTTGAGAATAAATGACAAGGTCAGTTAGCAAAGTATGAGAGAAGGTTTCGAGTCCAAAAAATTATTTTTCGATTTTATAAAAATGTGACAGCAAAGATTGCGCAAGTGAAAACCACTAAGAACGTGACTTAGAAACCACTGTTCTAAATGGTTAGGTATAACTTGAATTCGAGAATTGATTTCAAACCAAACTTATGATTTAAGTATTTGACGAGTAGCATGGACTTAGTATGAATCTAGAGTGGTCAAGTAATATTGCTTTGGTTGTGTTTCGCTAACGTGTTTAAACATTGAATTATAAGCGGATTATCCAAGGGATTGAACATGTGTTTCTTTGACTTTGTCTAGATTGTCCGACATCGTCACGAGCCCTATCACTTCTCGAGCATCAGGCAAGTTTCCTATTTCTATACTTTAAAGTATTGATTATAATACTGCTTTTGCCATGCTTAGAGTTGCATAGTTTTGCGATAATCTTATTTCCTGTTGAAATAGAATTTGACCTTGGGATTATATACGATCTTTTGAGTTAAGTATTTATGAACCGGTATACCTTGTAGCTCTATATATAAGAGCATATTCATTGTTTTCGACTCTAAGCCGGGAGTCGATATTTTGTGATATAGAGATAGTCGTGGAAACCCGGAGGGATTCCAACGGTAGATTATTAAACATTAATTACATGTCCATAAAGTATTAATTACTTGGAAATCATTCAAGGATTGTTATTTGAATATGATATCATTCGAAGAATTGTATTTGCTTACTATATCTTTCGAGGAATGTTATTTGAGTATTATCTCAGTCGAGAAATACTAAATGAATATTATTTCTGTTATATATGCTAGTGGAAGGCATAACTGTTTTCGAAAGTATATTGTGATACTTGTTTTACGAATTAATATTGGCTTCTAAGCTAGATATGAGATATATTGCTTATAAGCAGGATATTGATAAGACCCTTGGTGAAGGGCATATGAGTCTCATTCTTCAAATATAGACCGGGAGTCAGTATTTCTGAATATGTTGCAATTATTTTCTGAGGAAAATATTTAAGTAAATATATTCCATTATTTCTTTAATGAATATTATTTTGAATATTCATTTGGGGCTTATTTATTTAATGAATATTATTCTAAATATTCATTTGAGAGTCATTTATTTAATAAATATTACCTTGAATATTCATTTAAGGTCTTATTTATTTATTGGATATTATTTTGAATATTTATTCGAGGAATTATTTATTTAATGAATATTTTTATATATTCATTCGAGGGTCAATTATGAGCAATATTTTATATTAAAAATATTATTTAAATACTTATGATTTAGTAAATATTCAAAGAATATTTATTTGATACTTTTAAACTAAGTTTTCAAAATGATTATTTTATTCAAAAATTATCTTGATCTTCAGATATTATGTAAATTATTTCTGAGTCTTATTATTATTAATTTTATCAAAGAAGGTTGTCAAAACTCTATTTTTCATTCGAATCTATCTTCCAAATTATAAGGGAACCTTACTTGAGAGCTGTTATTTATTTTGTGTGACTGCCCGGTCACAAATCTTTTGAAACTATTCTTTTCACTCGCATCTTGATTCCTAAACATCAAAATGAGTCTTTTTGTTACTTTCTCAACACTCGAGGGGTAAAATTCATGGAACAAGTTTACATCCATTAACAAGCAACTACTTGGGAAATATTGGTGAATTTTCCTTTCCAACTAGATATGACTACTTTGTGGAGTCCTATCAACAAGTATTATACTTGGGGAAAGGGGGACGAACTTTACGTTTCAGAGTCATGGATTTACTCGAACTAGGAGTATTTGTGTAAGAGGCCGTGGGATAGTCCGTCATTAAAACTGGTATAAGAGGCTGCGGGACAGTCCATCCTGGAAATAGGGTCCGAGTGGCGCCGGTCCCAACTATGCCCAACCGTTGGCTAGAGAGATCCGGCGTATGTTGGTGTCCATATGTTCTTCCTTCTACATGTAGAGAAACAAATCTTGAGATGCACAACCTACGACTGATCATCGTAAGGTGGTGTCATCTGGAGCGACAATACTCCAGTATTAGTTCATCATCTAAATTTGGATATTTCCTGCAACACGTATCGAAGAGAATTCTTTCAGGTTGACGGGTAGCTCCCGCAACACGTATTGAAGAGACTTCTTTCAGGTTGGCAGGGGTTTGAAAAGTTTTCAAAACTGACGTTACAATAAATCACCTTGTAACTTCATCTTTTATCTTATATTTTATGACTCTGTTGATACCTTACATAACATGAGTTGTGATAAGGAGGTTGTCGATATTGGATCACCTTATAACTTCATCTTTTAAGTTATATGTTGACATTCTGCTTATATTTTATATAGCAGATATTTTACGAAAAGGTTATATTGAATTACCTTATAACTTTGACTTTTATATTATACTAGGACTTTGTTCATAGTATGAATAACCAAAGTTTGCAGAGATATTATGAAAATGATATTTGAAGTACTACAATGGTACTATTTTTGATATATTCCGATAAGGAAATACTTTCGGTAAAAAGATATTTTGAGAATTATTGTCTTATACCCGCTTTATTTTGGGTTTAAATTAAAAGCAAAATTATGCCATACTTTCATTACCTTGCTGAGCTATCGCTCACTCTTACTATTGTTTTATATATATTATATAGTAGCGAAGCAGGATGCCAATGGGACGGCACATACCCCATAAGGCGTTTCCATAATCAGTTTCTAGCAGGGATCCTGAGGGTAGTACGAACCAGTCGAATCAGGCGGCAGCTTTTGGTATTCATCTTATGTATAGATATGAATGGTATGAGAGGATTGTGAGCATCAGAAGGCTAAGTTGGTAATGTAACATTATTTAGAAGTTGTATTAGTGATAGATTCAAAAGACATTTGGGTATTGTAATAAAAGTTAATTATTTCGCAGTTATTGTATAGTGTCGTTTCTGAGACTCTAACCTATGTATGTGTGTGTGATATATATTGTGGGGTCACAAGCAGTTGAATTGTGTACATTGCAAGTAATACAGGTAAGGCAAGGAGTAAATGGATCGTGACTACTCCAAATCCCTGACCCCGGATTTGGGGGTGTTACAGAAATGGTATCAGAGCGTCAGGTTATAGTCCTCAGAAATGATAGGAGATCGAGTCTTACAATACCCTTAAGGATAATGATAAGAATACCTAGAACGCAGATTGAGTTTGTAGTCATGTTAGAGGACATGACCCTGACTGTTTGAGAGGAAGCCCAAGAGGGGACTTCTTTTGGGAAACCATACTTAGGACTTTATGGTTAGTAACCTCGATTCGTATGAGTTGTAGATGGATGGGATTCTGAGATACCAGATCCCGAGGCCTTCGAGTGGGCATTTGATGATGGGCTCCTCGAAATGGACGGAGACCCGATAAAGGAAGATCCATATGAGGATCTAGAGAAGGACCCATGGTGGGTCAAGGAAAGAATCTGGTGGAGAACGTGTTGATTGATAAAGATGTGGAATGTTACTTAAGGTCTTATGATAAGACCAGACGAATCCTCAGAGGTCAAGTAAGTGATGAGGCAGGAATGTAGAATCGTTATGATTCATCAAGAGATATGATGAAGAAAATGGAGTAGAGTCTCCAAAGCAGAAGGGGTGGAGGCAGTATGGCCAATACCGGTGGATTGATTCGACAGGAACAAGACCTATTACTCGTAGTCTGTTACAATTGCCCTAGGGAGGCAGCATACGCAAGAACTGAGACGTATAAAATTCGTGTATGATTAAGGGTACTTAGTTATCTTATCTAGTAGAGGTATTACCTTATCTATGAAGTTTAATTCTCCACGATCAGCGATTCCACCAAGGACGGTGTCACTACGGTGTTGAGGAATTTTATTGCCACAAGCAAGATTGTATACGTACGTACTACGCAAGGTGTTATTGTAAAACAGGTGCACTAAGACGAGATATATTTAAAGAACCAAGATGGACTAAGGAAGTCTGGGATTGACTTAAATGAAAAGGCTATGATGCCACAAGTGTTAAGCTTATGTGGCATACGTGATTGATACGAGAAGAAGAGTACTTGGCCTAAGGGCGATTATAGAAGTGACTGGACTTAAGTATGTAGTTCTAACGATCTTCTGGAGTACTGCTCATTCGACATGTGGAATTCGTCGTTGCTAGGGGCAACACCCGTATCGAAGTCTCCTTATAGAATAGAGCGTTTGCTTGATATGCGTGCGCCTAGTCAAATAAGAACTCCCTGTGATTGTAAATGTTGATGGCTGAATCCTTAGCGACTATTATGAGTCTGCAATGACGTCAGTAATCGGAGCACCTTAGGGTGTGCATGGAAAAGAAAAGCTTTAGAATCGAGCAATTATCCGCCAGAGGAGCTGACATGAAAGGCATCCGTAAAGACCTTGGCAGTACCCTCTTCAGTTTCAAATTATGTTGATCATCCCTAATCTATGATCTATCTTGACATCTCTCCAAGAGAGAATTTTGATTAAGGAAATAGTCCCTCTTCGTAGTAATTTTATAACACTTGTGTTAAACCATATCTAGTTTCAATTTTGCCAGAGGCTGTCAAGATACCTACTTTCAGGTTTTTGAAGCCCTATCAAATGATGTTATTCAAAGCTTTCACTTTTCAATAATGAATAATCCTATGGTGATACAATACCACTTGTCTGTTAAATACCAGTTTCATTCTGGCTATCCTTTTCTTTGGAAATTGCACCTTTGGAACCTGTTCACTTGTAATCCAAGGTGTCCATTTGAGAATTTATTTGTCAAAAGGTAATAATTATCAACTTGACTTTAAATTTCTTTCATACTTCTCAACTTCCACTGAGACGAACAACCCTATACTTATAGGGGCCATAAGGACTATCTGTCTATGTGATAGAAGTCTGACGGGACGCCGTCACTTGTGAGTTATGAAATACACGAAGGCTAATTACCTTTAGCAATGTCTCGACAGAGACACACAACGTTGAGTTCTTATGATCATATTGATCTCTCGGTAAATTCTCTTACCTCAAATAAGGTTAACTTAAAACTCATAACCTTATAATCACTAGTGTGTGATATTTTCCTTGATATGAGAGCTATCCTTTCAAAGCTCCATGATTCTTGTTATCCTCATTGAATTTCAAGGGGATGACAACCAGGTCGAGTAAGTCGAAATTCGCTGATAAGAATTAGATTCGTAACGAAATCGCCAACGACAAGAACGGATTCCTAAGACGAATAGAATATCGGTGAAATATCGATAAAATTAGTTATTCCCTCTCCTAAGGATAGTATGATAATAGAAGCTGGTCAAGCGTTATATGCGAAAGGAATAGCGATTTGTCGTGGAACTCCAATGATAACGAGGTCGGATAGAAACCCCTAGAATTCCATGAAACCACTGACTCAGTAGAGGCTAAAGCTTGGCTGAAAGAGATGAAGAAATTAATGGAGATGCTGAGTATTGCAGAAAATCAGAAAACATTGTTCGCCGCCTACCTCCGGAAGGGAGAAGCGAATCACTGATGGGGATCTAAGGCAAACCTAGAGGGAGATAGTGTTGTGACTTGGGAGAGATTCAACTTGTTGTTTTTAGAGAACTATTTTCCGAAATATATGGAGACCCAGATGGAAATAAAGTTTCTAAAGTTAAGCAAGGAAGCATGACTGTGGCAGAGTATGAGGCCACGTTTCTGAGTTGTCAAGGTTTGTCCGGAGTTGGTAATTACAGATGTGAAATGAGCCGTAGGTTTAATTAGGGATGAAACAATGGATCCAGAATCGCGTGGCGATGTTGGAGTTAACAGATTATGCTACATTAGTGCAAAAAGTGTCGATTATGGAAAGCTTGGACACAAGGCTAAGGAATGTCCATCTACTGGACCAGCTATATTCAAAGTTAATAAGGCTACCTTCAACAAGCAACCACTGCCAGAACTTTCAAAATGACCTTGCGAGGTGCCGTGAGAAACACGGACACGATAGCAGATACCCTCATACTTAAACTCAGTTTGGATTAACGTTTTATTTGATCCAAAGCTGCTAAGTACCTTGCATCTCCAAAATTTGCATGATGATTGTACCTTAAAGGTTGAACCTCTAAAAGATTAATTGCAAGTAAAGATGATCGATCGAGAAATCTTCCCGAAAATTGGTGCGTCCAGGTTGTGAACTAGAAATATGAGGTCGACACTTTTAATAGATTTGATTCCTTTCAAGTTGGGAGAATTTGATATTATAATAAGGATGGATTGGTTGGCACTCAATGGAGCCAAATTGATTTTAAGGGAAAGAAAGTAATAATTGAGGGATGGAGACAGATTAAGAGATTCTTGAATCTAGTTCAGACTAAGAAATCATGACGACAGGGATATGAGGCTTAATTAGCTCATATGGTTGACACTAAGAAAAGAGACACCAAGTGTAAATGAAATTACAATGGCCTTGGGAGGCTATACAAGGTTTTAATGAGCTACCAGATATCGAATTTGAGGATATGAGAATGAATACCGAGTATTCAGAGTATAGTACTACATCTCTTGTTAGCCCCAGTGGGAATGAAAGAATTAGCAACTCAGTTACAAGAATTGCTGGGCAAGAGTATAATAAAATTCTGTGTACCCCCGTGGAAAGCCAGTGTTGTTGTGAGAAAGAAAGATGTTAGTACAAGATTGTGCATCAAACCTCGAGAGTTGAATGAGTTCAACATTAAGAATAGGTACCTGTGTAGATGATTTTTTGATCAGAGGAACGTCGCTGTGTATTATGGTCCAAACTTATTTAAGAAATGAGTATCACTAGTTGGAAGATTAAACCCAAGGATATACCCAAGACTGCGATTCGCACTAGGTATAGACACTATGAAATTTTAATGATGTCATTTGGATTGACTACTGCCCCCGCAACCCTTATTGATTTAATGAAATGGCTTTGAGTTATCCGCGATAGTTTTCGCCCAAATTATAGTAAGACATCTTATATATGAAGGAAAAATGCGAGATCTAACCAGGTCAGTGGAGCTTGAAATATATATATATTTATGCAGAAGGAACTGAGCATACGACAGGCCAGACAACATTCCCCGCAAACAAATTCCCCGAGAGACTCACCTTTCTTTCAGAGAGAGGAGAGATGGGATAATATAGACCGGACATATGATTATGACTGTGAGATACACTACCATCCAGGGAAGGCCAATATGGTGGCCGATGCCCTTAGTCAAAATGAGGAAGAGATGGATTCTGAATGTTCGGGAATTAAAAGATGAGATTTTACACAAAGTCCAAGTTAGTCCAACAAAACAAAGAGACAAAAGATCTTGCCAGTAAGTGGCTAGCAACGGCCCAGGACAGATAGAGAGTATACGTATCGAGCCCGCAAAGATAGAAATATTACCTCAATTGATAAGCTAAATGGCATATTGATGAATGACAAGCAAGTTTATGTTGGTGTATTTCTGTGCAAACAAGATAGAGAATATGAGATTGGAGATTCGTGATGCTAAATGTATCCCCGTGGGAAGAATTAATGAGATTTGTAAATGAAGGGAGGTTTAGCCCAAGATTTGTTGGGCCATCTGAGATTTCAAAACGCGTCAGGAAGGTGGCCTACGAGCCAGCCTTACACCCCCAAACTTATCGCCGATTCATAACGTGTTTCAAGTGTCAATACCACGTCAGTATAGCGCAGATGCCCGACATGTGTTGGAATACGAGCAGGTAGATATAAAACCTGATCTGACTTACGGAGAACAACCTGTGGAAATCACGGATAGAAAAGAGCAAGTGTTAAGGGACAAGGTTGTGAAGCTAGTTAGGAATTGTGGAAAAGAAAATCAAGAAGTGGAAGAATCCACCTGGAAGTTAAAGAGAACCAAGAGGGAGGAGTACCCCCAGCTATTCCTAAACTGATTCCGAGGACAGAATCCTTTTAAGGAGTGGAGACTGTAATAACCCAGATTTTTGGTAGAATTAAAACTTTTCATATTATGATTAAGTGCATTAGTGAATAATGATTTCAACGAACCGTGGTTGTGATGAATGGATATTGGTTTGGATAATGATCCCAATATATATGTGTATTTTCAGAATAGAGTAATTCAATGGTCGAGGACATAGATACGAATAATCTATCGTCCAGGAAATGAGCTAATGAACCCTAGGGGGAGATGAGAAATAAGTTAGTGTGACAACACTAATTTCTGGATTTGAGAGAAGTTTTCACTTTTTGATGAATAGTACTTTTCATACGTGAATAGTAATTTGTATGGATGAATAGTGATTTTTGAGGACCGAGAAATTTTTCATGTCACCTATGTACGAGACATGGTATGGATATTTCGAAGTCATATTAGTGATCCACGGAGTAAATAAGTGTATGTAAAGACGATCAGAATTCAGAAATTCCAAATTCCATTTTAGTGTAATAATTGACCAGACAGTGAATTATATATTATTATATTCAAGAAATGAGATATTAAATTGAGGATTTTAGGATTTAATATTTTAGAATTTTATTATATTTGATTGGAGGATTTGGAACGAAAACAACTGAGACAGTGAAATGAACGTTCTAGAAACCGCTGAAACTTTACAACGAGATTAAGCGATTAAGCGAACGAATTATGGATAAAGGATTAAGATTATGACAAGATTAAATATCCTACATGATCATCAAGAGAATTATATCAAGTGGATTAAATGATTTAATCAAGGATTAAATCAAAACAATTTAGAAACAAAGTGATTTAAATCACTTAAAACAAACAAAAAACCAAACAAATATCAATCAAGCTTCTTGGATACACCTTTCACAAGCCCCAAGAGAGTCAAACTCAGCCACCCAACTGATCTTATCAAGATATTACTCCCTCCGTCCCTAATTAGTTGTCCAGTTTGACTTTTCAGTGGTCAAATTGACTAACTTTTGACAGAAGATTAAACTTAATCCATTTATTATTTTAAAAATTTGAAAATCACATATTAAAATAGATTAGAAGTAGTTTACAATGGTATAATTCTTTTAAATATTTTTCATTATGTAATATATATATAAATTTCAGTCAAATTTGAGTCAATTTGACCAACAAAAATAGAAACTAGACAACTAATTAGGGACAGAGGGAGTAGATCAAAAGTTAGTTGAACAAGTCAAAGAGAAAAAGGAAAGAAGAAAAGCAAGAACTCATTTTTCCTTAAGAAAAATCTGCTCCTTTTTAGCAAATTCGAAGTGCCTCTTCCAAGCATCCAACAATAGTGATCTATAGCTTAAAACAAAGCTCTTTCATAGGACAAGGTATGGTAAAAATTTGAGAACCATCCAAGGATTTTACAATTTTCAAATAATTAGTGAAAGTGGTGATGAATAGTAACCTACATGATTTTCTTGTTTTGATCTTAAGGTTTAAGCTTTGTAAAGGATTATCTAAGGCTTATTGAAGGATCATCAAGCTCCGCTATTGTTCCTAGAGTATCAAGGAAGGTAAAACCCTAACCCACCATTTGAGTTCTTATGAGGTTTTGAGATTGTTTTGATGTTATGTAAAGATTAGTGCCTTATAAGAACATCCTTAGATATTTGGCTTTGTTTTGATGTGTAAAATGATGGGTGATAGATTTTAGTCTCACCACTGGACTTATAGAAGTAAAAAGGTTGTTTGTTGAGGTTGTGGATGTATGGTATGCCCGGTGTGGCATGGTTATGTTGTGACAAAATGGTAATGTTCGATTTAGAGCCGTCGTAATGCCCGATTTTTGTAAACCTCCTTAACAATTGAAGACCGAGACTGTTATAGGGAGAATATTGTATAAAAATATTTTGGAGGTTTGCTGGAATCACGGAGCAAAATACTAATATTTTGCTAAGAACACGAAGAACACGTAAGGAAATTGGAGATTGTTTGTGGCTGATCTTGTATGTTGATTTTCTAGGGGTGAACTGTCAATCATCCTTTACAAGATGCCTACGTAACCTATTTATAGGGATCAAGCCATACGTAGTTCTCTTGGAGAAGAAGTTATCTAGACGGGATAGGGTTTCTATGGGCTCGACTAGGCCCAAATCCACTAGACGTCTTCTTGGGCTGATATATTTTACCCATTTATTATATCCATGATCCATGGTCCAAAGAAGGAAGCAAATGGTCTCGCATGGCTAGAGTTGGGACCTCTTGGGCGAGGCTAATAGAGAAGTAACAAGGGTGTAGCATGCAACCTCGAGGGGTTGAGTCATGCGAAGCGGACCCAAGTGTATTGATACTCATGCGACCTCGAGGGGCTGCGTCATGAGCCTTCCAGCAGAGAATGAGATAGGGATCTCGTGTAGTATGTGGATGTGATGATAGTACGAAGCGATCCCAATGAGGGAAGTCGTAGCGAAGCGATCCCTTGACGGGAGTTATACGAGAGGAGAGGTGATCCTTGTAGATACGACCTTGAGGCCGGGCTAGCATGATGCTTAAATCAACTGGCCTCGCTGACGAGGTGAATGGAGAAGCTGCATGACCTCGCATGCGGCCTCGCTGGGCTAGTCATGCGAGGTGGTCCACTCTGTACGGAGATAATTATACTCACGCGACCTCGTTGGGCCTGACCGTAAGCCTTCATAATAAATATGCTCTAGGCCTCGCTGGACCTCTAGGCCTCGCTGGACCTTGTAGAGAGAGTATTCTAGGCCACGCTGGACCTCTAGGCCACACTGGACCTTGTAGAGAGACATGCATGATAGATGTTATCCCATAATAGGGACTTTGTTGGCGAACTCGACCTGCAGCTTGGGGTCGCAAACTTCCACATTGTGCTTGATAGTATAATGGACTGACTCCTGGTGGTGGGTTTTAGTGACCCAATCTTCATCTCTAGGCCCATTATGAGTTGTGGACCTCTATTCAAGCCCATTAGGCCTGCTTAGAGCTTATGCCAAGATTTGGGCATAACAACTACCCCCCGAGTCCATATTGTCATTGGAGATGCGATGTGGACTCAAAAACTGCTTTGTCAAAACTTCGATGTGAGGCCTGTGCTCGCTATAGATTGCTGTAGATGAAAGCATAGCTATCTCAAGTGCCTTGGAATTGCAGCGCGATCCCAATGAATTTTAATGATTGCAGACAACTGTCGTATTTCGAGATCTTTTCCCAGCTGCTAAGATGATGACATGTGTTGTGTGTCTTTGAATTAATTTGAAGCCATGTATAAGTGAGTAATAGTGACCTCAAAGGGTCCTTCCAAACGCAATATGGTCCTGCAGGGACCTTGAGAGGCGACCACATAGGGCCTTGCAGTCATAAGTTGTTATAATTATATCTTCTGTCTGACTGATGTGTGAGCTCGGGTTTCAACCTATATCTTCAGGTCTTCTTAAAGTATGATGAGAGGACTCTCCTTTATTCCTTGTTATTATGATGAGAGGTCCTCATAAGTTGAGAGGACTCCTTGCAGTCTAACATGCTGCGAGGCCTCCTTGCAGCCTCATACGTTGCGACGCCTCCTTGCAGTCTCATATGTTGCGAGGCCTCCTTGCAGCCTCATACGTCGCGAGGCATCCTCAATTCTTGTAATGAGTCTGCTTAGAGTTTGTATCAATTTTCAAGCATACCAACTACCCCCCCCCCAGTTCTTCGGTGCAGGCAGCTGTAGCGGAGAACTATTTTTTCTGATCTTCAAAATTATTTTGAACTCCTCCAAAAATAAAAATCAAAATAATTTGATTTAACTATTTTAGGAGTCTTCTCACTTCGTATAATAATACTTTTATTTACTTCAGCTCGCGAAGTACCCTTCCTTTGCGTAGTTTACCTTTGCTCAGACAGTCAGACCCCTTGTTGTGAAGAGAATAATAGAAAGCGGACCCTGGTGCAATTTTAATTAATTTTTTTTATATAAAATCACATTGGCTCCGCTTGAAATTTTCATCCAGCATTGCTTGCTTAGCCTTGTACCTTCCATTTTTGACTTTGATTTTGACGTGGACCCTACCACTTTTCATGCCATATAACTCAAGCAGTACATGTATTCACGTAGCCTTATTTTTTGCACTTTGCATGCATTTTTTCTTATTTTTCCAAGCGGACCCCATTGGACGTAAGGACTGTGTCAGACCAGTACCCAAACCAGTAACCATAGGTTTCAAATCTTGCACGGTTTCAGTAGTTGGGATCATCTCCTGTGGAGCAAATAATGGTGAAGAAGTTTGCAAGGTTGGAACTCCTTGTAAAGCAGCACGAGGGTCTGATGAAACATGTGTATATCCAGGTCCAGAAACCATCGACATCACAATGGTTCCTCCTTGCGACGCCTATTTGTTTCCCAGCACGAACCGTGCCCGAGGCTGGGCTATTCCACTTCGTTGTACTCACCTTGCATAGCTTGCATTCTTAAATCCCCAATCTCATTGTCGTACCATATAATCACCTCGTACTTGCATATAACAACCTCAACCTTGTTCTCGCTTCATCAGTTCAACCCCTTTTATTGATCCTTGTACTTGTTTAGTTGATCTCGATCCCGCTTTATTTTCCAATTTCGCGAGCCAGAATAATGCAATAACTTTAGTTTACTTATCAGCTTTTGGCATGTTGCTTTGCTCCATGCTTACAATCGAACAAGGCTTTTTCTTTGATTTCTTTGTTCTGGCATTGCCTGTCGTCGCTTCGTCATCTTTTATCTTCTTATTTTACTTTTTAAATGCCTGTGGACTTCACTTTATTTGACCTGTTCTACCTTGCATCATTTATGGCATGCCTGAAGGGAGAGGATGCATACTAGCACTGTCTTTCAAGAGATTACGAGCTGAAGAGCCATTGACGGTTGTGCTTGCAGAATCAGTATCAAGGATCGAAGGTGCATTCTTACGGAAGTAGTAAACCTGCTCAAAATGATAAATTAATGACTGGTAGTGATTTTTGAGGACAAATGATGCGCCTGTTATCGTAGCTGGACAGTTGAAGACCAAGAAGACTTCTTTCCATTTGCGATCGTCTATATCAGGTTGCTTCAGTCGCTGAAATCGGTGGCCAAGCAAATGCAAGGTCGAGATTTTTGTCGAAATTATGCAACCTTAAGGTTCCCCCAAAAGCAAAAGACACCATCTGGCGAGTTCGAAATCATTGTTTATCAATGAGAATGAACCTTCGAGGTAAACATGTCCCAACCCGTAGTCAATGCATAAACCCATGTAGTCTTCACTTTTCTTTTTCCAATTCGTGATGAACTTTTTATGCTTCGTACTCCACTCACTTTTCAAGGCTGCAAGTTACATACTTGTTTGTTTCAAGATCTGGTCCACATCTTCGCAGCTTGCTTCTCTTCGCATCGCCTATTTGGAACCGGCTATGCAGGCTCACATGTTCACTTCGCCTCGTGTTGTCCTCGCATGTATACACACAGATCCCGCCTCGTGACTAGCTTGACTTCCTCCTCAATGCTTTCATTGTTTTAATAAATATACGAGTTTTGATTTCATTACTCACAGTGGCACGCCCTTGGATTATAGAAGAATTTAAACTGACTCTCATTAGTAACAACGTAAGCTGCAGTAACAAGAATTCCAATGTACATGTCGTCCGTAGACAGGACTGATGACGGCAGAGTTTTTTGCTGATGACTTGCATGCCTTACTCCTGTACAAAGCTCTTGAGTTGTTGCTAGCCGCACCAATTTGCTCCTCATTCATCTCGCATGTGCACCTTGATTTAATCACTTCGCTTTAATCCTCCATTTTTCTCTTCGCTTGTATATATATTTTTTATAAAGAAGCAAACAGGCTAACTCAGCGTGTCCTGATAGCAATGTGAACCGTGCCCTTTTGCATTGCTTTGCACCTTCCTCATTTATTTCATTGTTGTTTATTTATGTTCTTTGGTCCACATCGTACATTACATAGCATATCCTGTTACTATCTTCTTCATCGCCTCGCCTATGAGATTTTCCAGACCCCTCCTTGCTGGTTTCTTCTTCTTCCTCGTGTTGCAATCCACGCTCCATTACATGCAGATCTCACAACACCACACCAATCATCGAACAATTGCTATCCATTCCATTTTAATTGACCTCCTCGTTGCCTCTTATATTATCCTTAATACGAACTGCTAAGAATCATGCATACGAGCCCAACATTGTATAGACTTTAAAATAGCTGGTTAAACCTCCATATGATCTCCTTTGCTTATAAATTGACTTTAACACATGCATAGAGATAGCTCCACATTGTATAGACTCACGGACTGACCCATCATTGCCATTGTGGTCAAGCGGCTTCGCATCGTAAGATATCGGGCTTTTGGCCTCGTAACACTAGGTGCGGCCTCGTAGCGCTAGGTGCGGCCTCGCAGTACTAAGTGTGGCCTCGCAAAACTAAGTTTGGCCTCACAGCGCTAAGTGTGGCCTCGCAGCGCTAAGTGTGGCCTCGTAGCGCTAGGTATGGCCTTGTCTTGCAATTTTTCAAATGTCCCACTAAAAGAGGTGTTTATGTAATGCCACTACCCCCCGAGTCCTCATTATCATTGTAGATGTGATGAGGAATCAAAGTCTTTCAGCAACCTTCTTGTATTATTTGGAGTTGACACCATTTGAAATGAAGAGAATTTGATGTGATCCCGCTATGAGTAGACTTGATTTCTTCAACGCTATCCCAGAACACTTGACGTCGCATCACTATCCGGGGGCACTTGACCTCGCATCGCTATCCCGGGGCACTTCTCTTCTTCACTGTTGTCCCAAGGCAGTTGGCCTCCCTACGCTATCCCGGGGTACTTGGACTCTTCAACGCTAAGCGAGAGCACTTAGCTTTTTCAATGTCATAACAGGCTTCCCTTTGTTGCACATGTAATAAAATATTGAGGTCTTGAGCTCATTTTGATCTTCAAATACTTTGACTTCTCTCCTTTCATCTCTTGTGCCAGCTTGAGGCTAATTGATGAGAGACTCAGGCTCAACCTCGTTATTTGTTGATTGCTCTTCCCAGTGTCTTGAGATAGTCGATGACCTCCTCTTTGCCGGCGAGGATCAGGGGCGTCCCCCCTCTCCTCGACGTAGAGGTATTTCACCAAGAAAAAGCATCTCATGTAGAGGTATCTCATTAATAGGCATCTCGCTAGAAGGCATCTCGCTAGGAGGCATCTCGCTAGGAGGCATCTCAAGATCTCGATAGTTACTCCATATTTGGGCCTTGCTAGGAGATGTGGGTCGCTTAGAACCTTGACCCTTGCCTTGGCCTCGCTTCTAGTGATGTAGCTTATCCTTCTCGAATCCGGCCTCGCTACGCTAGGTGCAAGCATGGCCTCGCTCCTATGGGGTCGCTCCTCGGGGTCTTCCTCCTCGTGGGTCGCAGCCCGGGGTCGCATTTGGGTGTCATAAGCTACCCCGGGGTCTTGGCTTCGCTCCTTGGGGGTCGCAGCATGGGGTCATATGCTATCCCGAGGTCTCGCTCCTCGGCCTCTCTGTTCTTCTTGTTCGAGTTAGTCATCGGTCTCCCAAATTAATGACTAGCCCCTCCTTCTAGCGCCAAATGTTTAATGGTTCACCACTGCATATGTTTGTGCAGATATTGTTGTCTAGTTTACGTGTCCGCAAGAATTGTGTCAAAATAGTTTACGGTTTATAAGTTATGACCATTTTAGTGAAAGCGATTCGAGGAACAATGTCGCACAAATTTATCAACTTTGAGGATAAGTTTGAGACCCTTAAAAATGGAAATGGAGTATGATATTTTGAAAATAAATGACAAGGTCAGTTAGAAAAGTATGAGAGAAGGTTTCGAGTCCAAAAGATTGTTTTTCGATTTTATAAAAATGCGACAGCAAAGATTGCGCAAGTGAAAACCACTAAGAACGCGACTTAGAAACCACTGTTCTAAATGGTTAGGTATAACTTGAATTCGAGAATTGATTTCAAACCAAACTTATGATTTAAGTATTTGACGAGTAGCATGGACTTAGTATGAATCTAGAGTGGGCAAGTAATATTGCTTTGGTTGTGTTTCGCTTACGTGTTTAAACATTGAATTATAAGCGGATTATCCAAGGGATTGAACATGTGTTTCTTTGACTTTGTCTAGATTGTCCGACATCATCATGAGCCCTATCACTTCTCGAGCATCAGGCAAGTTTCCTATTTCTATACTTTAAAGTATTGATTATAATACTGCTTTTGCCATGCTTAGAGTTGCATAGTTTTGCGATAATCCTATTTCCTGTTGAAATAGAATTTGACCTTGGGATTATATACGATCTTTTGAGTTAAGTATTTATGAACCGGTATACCTTGTAGCTCTATATATAAGAGCATATTCATTGTTTTCGACTCTAAACCGGGAGTCGGTATTTTGTGATATAGAGATAGTCATGGAAACCCGGAGGGATTCCAACGGTAGATTATTAAACATTAATTACATGTCCATAAAGTATTAATTACTTGGAAATCATTCAAGGATTGTTATTTGAATATGATATCATTCGAAGAATTGTATTTGCTTACTATATCTTTCGAGGAATGTTATTTGAGTATTATCTCAGTCGAGAAATACTATATGAATATTATTTCTGTTATATATGCTAGTGAAAGGCATAACTGTTTTCGAAAGTATATTGTGATACTTGTTTTACGAATTAATATTGGCTTCTAATCTAGATATGAGATATATTGCTTATAAGCCGGATATTGATAAGACCCTTGGTGAAGGGCATATGAGTCTCATTCTTCAAATATAGACCGGGAGTCAGTATTTCTCAATATGTTGCAATTATTTTCTGAGGAAAATATTTAAGTAAATATATTCCATTATTTCTTTAATGAATATTATTTTGAATATTCATTTGGGCTTATTTATTTAATGAATATTTTTCTAAATATTCATTTGAGAGTCATTTATTTAATAAATATTACCTTGAATATTCATTTAAGGTCTTATTTATTTATTGGATATTATTTTGAATATTTATTCGAGGAATTATTTATTTAATGAATATTTTTATATATTCATTCGAGGGTCAATTATGAGCAATATTTTATATTAAAAATATTATTTAAATACTTATGATTTGGTAAATATTCAAAGAATATTTATTTGATACTTTTAAACTAAGTTTTCAAAATGATTATTTTATTCAAAAATTATCTTGATCTTCAGATATTATGTAAATTATTTCTGAGTCTTATTATTATTAATTTTATCAAAGAAGGTTCTCAAAACTCTATTTTTCATTCGAATCTATCTTCCAAATTATAAGGGAACCTTACTTGAGAGCTGTTATTTATTTTGTGTGACTGCCCGGTCACAAATCTTTTGAAACTATTCTTTTCACTCGCATCTTGATTCCTAAACATCAAAATGAGTCTTTTTGTTACTTCCTCAACACTCGAGGGGTAAAATTCATGGAACAAGTTTACATCCATTAACAAGCAATTGCTTGGGAAATATTGGTGAATTTTCCTTTCCAACTAGATATGACTACTTTGTGGAGTCCTATCAACAAGTATTATACTTGGGGAAAGGGGGACGAACTTTACGTTTCAGAGTCATGGATTTACTCGAACTAGGAGTATTTGTGTAAGAGGCCGTGGGACAGTCCGTCATTAAAACTGGTATAAGAGACTGTGGGACAGTCCATCCTGGAAATAGGGTCCGAGTGGCGCCGGTCCCAACTATGCCCAACCGTTGGCTAGGGAGATCCGACGTATGGTGGTGTCCATATGTTCTTCCTTCTTCATGTAGAGGAACAAATCTTGAGATGCATAACCTACGACTGATCATCGTAAGGTGGTGTCATCTGGCGCGACAATACTCCAATATTAGTTCATCATCCAAATTTGGATATTTCCTGCAACACGTATCGAAGAGACTTCTTTCAGGTTGACGGGTAGCTCCCGCAACACATATTGAAAAGACTTCTTTCAGGTTGGCAGGGGTTTGAAAAGTGTTCAAAACTGACGTTACAATAAATCACCTTGTAACTTCATCTTTTATCTTATATTTTATGACTCTGTTGATACCTTACATAACATGAGCTGTGATAAGGAGATTGTCGATATTGGATCACCTTATAACTTCATCTTTTAAGTTATATGTTGACATTCTGCTTATATTTTATATAGCAGATATTTTACGAAAAGGTTATATTGAATTACCTTATAACTTTGACTTTTATATTATACTAGGACTTTGTTCATAGTATGAATAACAAAAGTTTGCAGAGATATTATAAAAATGATATTTGAAGTACTACAATGGTACTATTTTTGATATATTCCGATAAGAAAATACTTTCGGTAAAAAGATATTTTGAGAATTATTGTCTTATACCCGCTTTATTTTGGGTTTAAATTAAAAGCAGAATTATGCCATACTTCATTACCTTGCTGAGCTATCGCTCACTCTTGCTATTGTTTTATATATATTATATAGCAGCGAAGCAGGATGCCAATGGGACGGCACATACCCCGTAAGGCGTTTCCATAATCAGTTTCTAGCAGGGATCCCGAGGGTAGTACGAACCAATCGAATCAGGTGGTAGCTTTTGGTATTCATCTTATTTATAGATATGAATGGTATGAGAGGATTGTGAGCATCAGAAGGCTAAGTTGGTAAAGTAACATTATTTAGAAGTTGTATTAGTGATAGATTCAAAAGTCATTTGGGTATTGTAATAAGAGTTATTTATTCCGCAATTATTGTATGGTGTCGTTTCTGAGACTCTAACCTGTGTATGTGTGTGTGATATATGTTGTGGGGTCACAAGCAGTTGAATTGTGTACATTGCAAGTAATACAGGTAAGGCAAGGAGTAAATGGATCGTGACTACTCCAAATCCCTGACCCCGAATTTGGGGGTGTTACAATAAGAGAAATGAAGAACTCAGGAATTTGAAGAAAAGACTGATTCAGATTCTTGAAACAAAAGAAGAAGAGTTATTATCATGTTTCTTGCAGAAGAGTAATTTCTTTGTGAGAATTTTTGAGATCGAGCATAAAGGTTTCTTGTAATATTTTGTTTTGAGTTTTTGACATCATTGAATTAAGGAATTTGTGCTTTATTTCACAAAGTACAAATTGGGGGAGATTGTTAGATATTGATTCAAGTGATGATCAGGATCTGGACTATTGATCAGATACTGATGCTGACGTCATCAGTAATACAACGTTAGTATTGGATTGCCATCAGTATTATAAGCCAGGATTACGTGAAAAGTCTTATTAGTCCAGAGATCAAGGAAGATTGATATGTCGGTTCCTAGATTATAGGAAGGCAGCTATCATGCAAGATATGCATTCAGAGTTGAATGTAATTGATTTAGAATATCTTGTAATTGATAGTGTAGCTGTGTATGCTATATAAACACAGTTTAGGTTTTACATGATGAGTAATCGCTTACACGAAGTCATCTTCTAACCTAGCCGCTCTTAAGAACTTAAGGATTTCTTAAGAGAGTTTGTAACAGTTTTATATCAGAATTAATAAAGCTATTATTGATTCATACTTGTGTTATTATTTCTGTTTAAGTCGAAAAATCTTAAACAATTGTATTCAATCCCCCTTCTACAATTGTTAATTACTGGGCAACACAAGGCATTGTCAGGAAGCCAGCCGGTTTTGAGGTGAGCTTTGATGGGATCCATCCAGCAGTTTCCTTCATCAATTGGTGCCACCAACTTCGAGTTAATGGTCGGGGCCTTCAAGACCTGGAAGTAAACACTCCCTGCATAATTCTCTATCTCAGAAGAAGCGAACTTGGATAGGTCATCAGCCTTAACGTTCTCTTCTCTAGGAATGTGCTCCACATAGCACTCATCAAACTGAGTAATAACAGCTTTCACAACTCTCAAATACTTCGCCATTGTTTCTTCCTTGGCTTCAAATTCACCATTCACTTGCGATACTACAAGCCTTGAGTCTCCACAAACTTTGAGGTTCTTAACTCTCATGATTCTGGCCAAGCCTAACCCAGCTATCAATGCCTCATACTCAGCTTCATTGTTGGTAGTAGGAAAGTCCAACTTCAAAGCATACTCAACTGTGAACCCATCGGGGCTTTTTAAAACCAAACCTACACCACTAGACTTTGTTTTTGATGCTCCATCAAAATAGAGCACCCAATACTCCTTCAGGTCAGGTACAAATTCTTCATCTTTACCTTCACTTCCAGGGGTGGTTACTATCTCCTACCCCCCGACTTCTTGGTTATCAATGGTACATTCGACCACGAAGTCAGCCAACGCCTGAGCCTTAATGGCTATTCGAGGCTTATACTTGATGTCAAATTCTCCAAGTTCGATTGCCCACTTAATCAACCTTCCACTGGCCTTCGGGCTATGCAATATGTTCCTCAACTGTTGGTTCGTCAGAACCTCAATCTTGTGCGCCTGGAAGTATGGTCGTAGCTTCCTCGAGGATGTTATCAATGCAAAAGCAAACTTCTCAATGGGAGAGTAATTTAACTCAGCCCCGTGCAACACCTTGCTCACATAATAGATAGGTTTCTGAACCTTATTCTCTTCTCGGATAAGGACGGCACTCAATGCTTGCTCAGATACTGCCAGGTATAGATAAAGAGTCTCCCCAGGACTAGGTTTGGCCAACAACGGTGCTTCAGCCATGTACTTCTTCAACTGTTCAAAGGCCTCTAGGCTCTCAGGAGTCCACTAAAAAATTTTCACCTTCTTCAATACCTGAAAGAAAGGAAAGCACTTGTCACCAGATTTGGAGATAAATCTCCCTAGAGCTGCAACTCGATCGGCCCGTTAACTTCTGTACATCTCGTATAGAGCGGGGTGGTTCCATGTCCAGAATCGCTTTGATCTTGTCAGGGTTGGCCTCAATGCCTCTTTTTGAAACCATCAGACCCAAAAACTTTCCTGATCCAACGCCAAAAGCACACTTGGCTGGATTCAACATCATCTTGTGGTGCCTCAGCACTTTGAATGCCTCTCTGAGGTGCTTAATGTGGTCTACCTTGAAAAGGCTCTTGACTAACATGTCATCAACATAGACCTCTATGGTTTTTCAATCAGATGGGCGAATATCTTATTCACCAGTCGTTGGTAAGTAGCGCCTACATTCTTTAGACCAAAAGCCATAACAAGATAGTAGAAAAAACCAAAGTCAGTTATGAAAGATACCTTTGGGATGTCATCCTTGTGCATCTTAATCTGATTGTAGCCGCTGAACCCGTCCATGAAGCTCAACATCTCATGTCCAGCTGTGGCATTTATCAACATGTCTATCCTTAGCAGGGGAAAACAATCATTCGGACATGCATCATTCAAATCGATGAAGTCTATACACATCCTCCACTTCCCATTCGCCTTCTTGACCATTACTGGGTTAGCTAACCATTCGGGGAATTGAATCTCTTCAATAAACCCAGCCTCTAAGAGCTTGTCAACTTCTTGCTTAATAGCCTCTTGCCTTTCAGGAGCAAAATTCCTCTTCTTCTGTTTTATTGTTTTCCGTTCAGGATCAACATTCAACCTGTGAGTTATGAGTTGGGGATCAATCCCTGGCATATCAGCTGCAGTCCAAGCAAACACATCACTGTTCTCTTGTAAGAATGCCATCAACTTGCCCTTCAAGGGTTCCTTCAGTGAAGCTCCTATATAAGTGACTTTCTCAGGGTCGCCCAGCTCTAAAGTTATGGGGATCAAATCTTCTGCTGGCTTCCCTCGGTGTTCATCATCACCACGGACATCCATGTCTTCAATCGGGAGTACCTGCCCCCCGACTCCATCAGCCCTCAATGCAGACACATAGCAACTTCTGCTCATTTTTTGATCACCTTTTTGTTCTCCGACACCATTTCGGGTTGGAAACTTAATCTTCATGTGGTATACTGAGGCAACAGCCTTGAACGCATGAAGTCCAGTCCTTCCCAGGATTGCATTATAAGTCGAGGATGCCTTGATTACCAGAAAATTCAGCATCTGAGTAGCCTCCTTAGGTTCTTGCCCGATTGTCATGGGCAACTGAATAGTACCTTCAACTTTGGACTCAACTCCATTAAACCCGTAGATGGGCATGTTGGTTGGGGTCAACTGAGAGTCAGTGTACCCTATCTTCACAAACGCGTCATGAAACAAAATATCAACAGAAGCTCCATTGTCTATCAAGACTCGCTTCACCTCTGAGTTTCCAATTACAGGAGTTATGACCAACGGGTCAGTCATGGGGGAACTTCACCCCTTCAAGGAGAGTCATCAAAACCAATTACGATTTCAGTCCTGGCACGTTTCGGGGCCTCTCCCACGATGTGCATCAACTCTCTGGCATACGCCTTTCGATAACTGGCCCCCGGGGCTGTGTGTTACGATCACGATCATTATCCCTGCTATCATTGTCTCTCCTGTCGTAATCCCTTCTTTGGGTTCCACGATCTTCACCCTTATTGAATTTATTCAGTTTTCCTTTGCGGATCAGGAACTCAATCTCGTCCTTCAATTGCCCACAATCATCTGTATCATGTCCCACGTCTCGATGGAACCTATAGTATTGATCCTTGCTCCTCTTAGCGGGGTCACCCCTGAGTGGCTTCGGCCATCAAAAGTCCTTATCCTTTTCGATCTCTAATAAGATTTGGCTCCTAGGGGCGTTCAATCTTGCATAGTGTTTGCACTAAATCACGCAAGTGTACGTGGTCACAATTAATACAGATATAAGTCAAGTTCGTTCCCACAGAGATCTGGTTTTTAATTCAATTTAGTACCTATGCAACAATGTATGGTTTTAATTCACTGCTAAGACAAATAACAATTTGGGGTTTTAGCTATCTAAATTAAACTAAGATGCAAATTATAATCTAAGAATTAAATTAACTAATGAGAATTGAAATCGAATTACTTATGCAAGAGAAAACATGGGACTCTAACTTCATTATCTACTTTGCCTAGAGTTGATGCCTTTAATCCATGCATGTGATGGTTTTGATATCTGATCGGATAATACGAAATAAGTACACGCTACCTGTCAGCATACGTATACCAAACTACCCGTACATCCACAAAAGAGATAGAAGATGAATAGACACCAATTATGCTTAGACCCTATATGTCTATAGAATTTGAAAACATAACGGTTGAAGAGCAAGTTATCCATTAAGATCACACAGGGCGGTATAAGTATTTTCATCTCACACCACGAATCATATTGATAAACAATTATGAACCTATGCTAGCATGGCAAGTTCTAAATCTCAAGATCCACTTTCACTTCACAAGAGATTAACAATTCAATTTAGATGTTAGCTACGCATCTAAAAGCATTAAGATTAACCATACGAGGATATCAAGAATTCACCACACACATATCTTTAAAGCAATCAAACTACTAAGTTACATAAATAAATCCGTTAGAATCCCATGACAACGATTAGTTCATAAATGAACCGTTAGTCACCATGGAATTTGATGAAAACATGATATTAAACAAAGTATGAATGGAAGTAATAATATTAATAGGAAAAGAACACAAAAGATGAAGTAGATCTTGATCTGTTGCTTGTCACGAGCGTTGAATCTCCTTCTCCTTTTCTCCCTTGCAATTCTATGTTACAATAATAAACGATGATACAATTGACAAGGCTAAGATGTGTTTTTATAGGCCTAGATATCTTGCCCAGCAAGAAAAACAACCTAGAATACAATTGGAAATAGGTTTGGGTACCAAAAATACAATTAAAACTCGAATAGGGGCAAAACTGACATTTTTCAGCAAATTCAGGCCGGCCAAGCGCTGCCAGCGCTGCATGGAGCACAGCCTGCGCTCTATTTTCTATCCAGGGCACTATTTGGGCGCTGCCAGCGCTCCTCCAAGCGCTGCCTGCGCTTGGTTTGCTGTTTTTGACACTATTTGGGCGCTGCCAGCGCTTGGGAGGCGCTGCCTGCGCTGGTGCTCCTGCCCAGAATTTTTATTTTGCTTTATTCTTGTAGAAAATTTCCCAAGCTTCGCGTGTACAGTAAGATCGTCCAAAACGGACTTCTAGAACTCCAGATATGGCCAAAACAGTGTAGACTGCGCAACATACCCTGAAATCCAAATTTTCCACAATTTGCTCATTTCTCATCCGTTTTCTCTTCCGATTCTTTTGCCACTTCCCGTTCTTCAACTCTTGACTTATAAATCCTCATGGTAGCCTAGGGAAATACTCCATCCTTCATTCCATTGCTCAAATCATCTCCAAAATTGACAGAAACACCAACCCTAAACGATATTCCGCAAACCTGCACAACTAAACACAAACACATCAAAACTACAACAAACTTGAGGCCAAGTGAATCAATTTAAGCCGATATGAAGCGATCCAAGTGGATATAGAATCCACTTATCACACCCCCAAACTTAAACCGATGCTTGTCCTCAAGCATAAACAATTACAACTAACTAACTAACTAGTACCACTTCCGTAGGTGATCACGGTTGCATTTGGCATATGCAACAAGCCCTTTAAACCCCTAGGCAGCCCTAATGGACGAGTAAGGTCACGTGAGGGCCTATAGCGAATGTACCCACAAAATCCATCTAACTAAACAATGCAAAAACAATGCAATGCATGAATGCAACTAATATGAAAAATGCAAAGATCCCCTTGAAACTCACCAAAACCAACTAACAAGCAAACATCTCAAAGAATACAACTAAATCCAAGTAGAGCTCGACTAAGTCCCCGTATACTAACAATACATGACAGAAACGTGCGTGTGTGCAATACTCATAAAAAATACTCCCAAAACTAGGTCAAAATCATACATATCCTTCGCCAAGACAATCACAGGTTTATAAATAGAATAGACTGTAGACACTTCATAACCTAGAAACACCTCTATCCTCATTCAAGTTAGCCAAGAATTCATACTTTATTACTACGACACTATATACAATACGCATGCTTATTTAACCGTGCAATGAATGAGACCCCAAAAGGCTTATACAATAATACCCATGTAGCGAGTGTTAGGTCAGCAATCCCAAACCACAAGGGCTTCAGGTTACTAGGACTAAGTCCCCTTAGACTTAATTACTCGAGTATTAAAGAGCTCACTCTGGTTAATTTTGCATATAAACAAATAAAAATTTTGACTTTTTTATTTTTATTTTTTTTCTGCTTTTTTTTATATATATATATGCAATCTGGAATGAGCCTTTCTCATTTCCAACCCTAGACTACTCATATAAATATGAGCCGGCTACTAGCCATTTGACACCTAGCCATTATTTAACAATTATTAACATGAAATCCCTGGTTTCCCCCAAACTTAGACTTAAATGCTCCTACGCCATCAAGGGAATAATGAAAATTCTAAATATAATCAAGTGATTAAATCTCAAAGCATCCAAACAGGCATGACCCTAACCTAGCCCAAAAGCACCCAATGAGTTTGTGTAAAAGTTTTGTTCCCGTAACATGCAAGTCAATTCCTAGGAACTATAAATCAGCCTCTACTCATCATCATCACACTCAATTAAACATCTGCCCATCAATCAGAATCAGCTCGTCCTAAGGGATCATGAAATATGCATGCCATGAAAATGCAACTAAAATGAACTCACATGGTATACGAAACAAAATAACAGAATGCCCTATATGAAACACACGTAGATAATACGAACAAAACATGCATGAATTACTACTAATATGCAAAATATGATATCCTATATGAACACATAAATATTACACACAATACTTATCCCCTAAACCACCCCCAAACTTAAAAGATTCAATGTCCTCATTGAATGGAAGTAAATACAAGGGATAGTATGAAACATACCAAAAAATACCGAAACACGTGGGTTGCCTCCCACGAAGCGCTGTCGTTAACGTCATTTAGCCGGACAAATATGATTCAAATCATGGTGGCTCGAAGATTGAATTCAACTTATCCTTAGCAGAAGGACCATTCACCCATTGTCTGACAACCTTCTTGCTATCTTCCCACATATTTTCTAAATCAAACTTCACTTTCTGTGACGGCCCCGAATCCCTTAATTAAATTTAACTAAATAATGGTAAAGCATGCATATTAATTAATTAGACATTACCAATCCCACGCCTAGATCGCCAACAGGTAAGAGTTTGAAACAATATAAACTACCTATTCAAAACGACTTATTATTACAACCACAATTTATTCTAAGTTCAAAAGATTATTATAGACTAAGTTCAAAAGTCTAGCAAAATAAGATCAATCAGATCGCCACTCCCTTCTACCTGGAACTGCCTCCTATAGGCTACACCTGAACCACCACAATTCTTACGCGCAGTCTCAAGAGTCCTTACCATCTTCGAGTTTCACTGAAAGGTTAAGGAAAATAATATCATTGAGCCAATTGCTCAGCAAGTGCATAAACAACAATATAAGACTGCCAAAATAATCCAACTGTAAAGCAAGATATAAAAATCTGCAATTGAAATGTGTCAACTGAATCAATATCAAAATTAAATGAGAAGGAATTGGAATATCTGATAAGACGCTACGAGCAAAGCTGGTTGATCAGCCCACGTCAGAGCTCCGAACCCGCATATCCAATACGGTGTTCATCAAATATAAGGGGATCCCAGGCACACATTGGCCTATAATAGTAACTTGATTTGGACCGGCGCCTCGGTCAAAGTAACATTCCATCCAATTCCATTTAGGTTAAACAATGTCTATCAAATTCAATTCATCTCAAAGAAACAAGATTATCAATGTTATATCAAGTTGTTAATCAACAAGAATAGGATTCTCAAATTTCGAATAAATGACAAGGTCAAATGAAGAAAGTCAATCATTTCGGATTCTTAGAAGTTGGGATTCTATTTAGAGTACTTTGGTTAAGTCAAGAAAATAAGTCAAGAACCAATAAGTGTCTTAAGGTAGAAAAAGAATTCATCATGCAAGAGGGTATTTATATAGTGGTTTCAAGAATTCAAGAATTCAAGAAAATATGAAAGGGTTTCCAAGCAAAATGGTTATCGCTTAACAATTCAAGTCAAGTTTAAGGGATATGAATCAATCAAAGGTATACAACAATATTAAGGTCGGAAAGAATAAGGTACTAATTTGTGACAACTTAACAATTCGATATCTCATGGCATTCAACATATGGTAAAAACAAGGTAGGATAGTACACTTGCCTTAAATCACGAATTTGCACTAGATAGCGTCCTCTTCAATCGGCTCCTTGCCAGGCCTCCTACTCGGACCTATAATAATAATAAACAATATCTTATTTTCCCCTCTTTTGTTTACATATCACAAAGCAATCCTAATAATGCTAACGCCCCATCGATAACTTTATAACTATATATACATATATATGTTTATATATACATGAAATCATGTAAGTCACGTAGCATGTAAATCATTTAACATACAGTGTAGTATGGCTTAGTACTATAATGACTCTACGACTTAACATTTGAGATGTGCCCTAGAGTTTTGGAAATCGTTTTATTTTATTTTTTTAGAAATTTCGGCGGCATCTCCTTTGTTTAGTCGTCAAATCATACCGAAATATAATCGGTCTCAAGCAATCACAAGACAACACAATACACCTTCAAAGTCTACAACTCCATCAATATCGACTACTACTAACCACCAAGCAACTCTAAGTCAACCTAATATCTCCATGACAACTCATTATACAATCCATAATTCAAATTCACATAGCAATTCAATTATGTAAACAATTTAATTCATGTAACAATTAAATCAAGTAATTCACATAAGACTCAAGCAACTAACTCCCAAGAATTCACGCAACCACACCACAATCTCTCTTCTCTCCTTCCTCCTTCCTCTCGGCTCTCTCTTTCTCTTCTCTCTCTCTCGGCCTCTCGGCCTCTCTCTCTCCCTCTCTCTCTCTCTCTCTCTCTCTCTCTCGGCTTCTCCCTCTCTATCTCTCTCTTTCTCCCTCTCGGTCTCTCTCCCTCTCTCTCAATCTCTCTCTCGGCCTCTCCCTCTTCATCACCAACAATCACACACAAACCCTCACAATGACTTACACAATACTTACACACATAATTTTAATCAACAATGAAAATTATCACAACCCATCAAATTCCATATCATAAATCATCAAAATATCAAGTCCTTTACAATTTACACCTACTAACAATCATCAATTTACAATACACACAAACCCACATCTTGTAAACTCAATTAAACTCAAACCCATCATCAATGTCAACATAATAACTTATAAAAACTCACATGCATACATATACCACTTAGTAACTATACAAAATCATCAAATAAACACATGCATGTAACCCTTGGTTCTCTTTTTGATCATGGCCGAAGGTTAGGGTTCTCCGAAGAGCCCGAAAATTCGTGGGTCTCTACCAAAGAGTAACACCCAATCAAAAACACCCACAAAACTAACCTTTGAAGCTTGATTTTCGAAAACCCTAGTTTAAAAGTGGTGAAAATTGAAATTAAAAGATAAGGGGTTGTAGAAGATGAAGAGAGGAGTATTTTTATCTATTACACTTAATGGTTTTGATGGAGAAATTACCTTGATTCTTGAGGTTGAATGTTAATGGAGGTTGAGAGAATATGGAGAGAATTTGAGAGAGATGAGTATGGGGGGGGGGTTTCGGCCGTGTGAAAAAAAAAAGAAGGGGGGGTGGGTTTTGTCTAGCCTACACACACACACACATGTATTAAAATGTATTTTAATGATACATCTTAATAAAATAAAAGACTTAACAATTAAATCCTAATTGAAAAATATTTTGGATCTAAAAATAATTTATTGATGCGTAAAATTAAAATATGCAATTCTCTTCCTCAATATATTTTTAAAACATTTTTAAAATCGTTTTATAAAAAGATTTGAATTTTACAAGTTTTAATATTTTAAAAATGAAAATAATTGGGAAAATCCTTGTAAAATATTTTAATGCGAAAATAAATTAAACTTTTATTTTTAAAAAGTCTTTAAATGCATAAAGATAATAAAACAAGAAATTTCATGATTTTCATTAACTCCAAGAATTTTATAAAAATATTTAAGCCATTTAAAAATCATATTTTAACATTTAAAAGCTATGCAAAATTTTAATAAAATTTCACGTCAACACATCTAGCAATTAGACACATAACACATATTCACATTCACACAAACATGTAATGACTCATCAATTAAGGCACATAATAATATTTTTAATGCCAAATAATATTATTTATGAGTACGAAATTCCCAGATATTACATCCTTCCCCCCTTAAAAGGATTCTGTCCCCAGAATCAGCTATGTAAACAAATGAGGGTACTGTTCTAACATATCACTTTCTAACTCCCAGGTTGACTCTTCAACTCTTGGGTTCCTCCACAAAACTTTAACTAAAGCAACTGATTTATTTCTAAGCACTTTCTCTCGGCGATCTTCTATTCTGATCGGCCGCTCTACATAATACAAATCTGGCTGAATTTCTACTGGCTCATACTCTATTACACACTTAGTGTCAGGATGAAACTTCTTAAGCATCGATACATGAAAAACATTATGAATATGCTGCATCTGAGGCGGTAAAGCTAATTCATAAGCTACTTTACCTAGGCGTCGCAGAATCTCAAAAGGTCCTACAAATCTTGGACTTAGCTTTCCTTTCTTCCCAAATCTGGTTTATCCTTTCCATGGCGAAACTTTTAACAACACTGGATCACCTACTTGAAAATCTACTTTCTTTCTTGCTGGATCCGCATACTTTCTCTGTCTGTCTTGAGCAGCTCGCAATCTTTTCTGAATTATTTCCACTGTCTCTTTTGTCTGCTGAATCAATTCTGGTCCTACTATCTTTCGCTCACCAACTTCTTCCCAACACACAGGAGATCTACACTTCCTTCCATAGAGAGCTTCATATGGAGGCATTCCAATACTAGCATGATAGCTGTTGTTGTAAGAAAATTCCACCAAAGGTAGATGCTCGTCCCAATTGCCTTTAAAATCTATTGCACAAACTCTAAGCATGTCTTCAATTGTCTGAATCGTTCTTTCGCTCTGACCATCTGTCTGAGGATGATAAGCAGTACTCATTCTGAGTTGCGTTCCGAGATGTTCTTGAAACTGTCTCCAAAATCTTGAGTTAAAACGTGGATCTCTGTCAGATACTATAGATACTAGAACTCCATGACGAGTCACAATCTCCTTCAAGTACAAATGCACCAACTTATCTAGCGAAAATCTTTCGTTAATCGGCAAGAAATGAGCTGATTTCGTCAGTCGGTCAACTATAACCCAAATAGCATCATGATTAGCCTTCGATCTTGGTAGACCTATTACAAAATCCATTGCAATGTGCACCCACTTCCACTCAGGTATCTCCAATGGTTGAATTAATCCACTTGGTCTTTGATGTTCTGCTTTCACTCTTTGGCATGTATAACAACGACTTACCCACTCAGCAATTTCTCTTTTCATGTCTGGCCACCAAAAGTTCTTCTTCAAATCTTGATACATTTTCGTGCTTCCAGGATGTAATGAAAACTTAGAACTATGGGCATCACACAACAATTCTTCTTTCAACTCTTTCACATCAGGAATCCATATCCTTGAGGAAAATCTTAAAATACCTTGGTTATCTTTCTGCGTGCAAATTTCTTCTCCGGTCAATTCATTCAATCTCTGATTCATCACTTCTTCTTGGCATTTCCGAATTTTGTCCAATAATACTGGTTGAAATGTCATGGTATAGACTTGCTCTGCTGGTATCTCTGTTGCACAAACTTCAATTTCTAACTTCTCAAACTCTCTAAACAATTCTTGAGTCATTGTCAGCGTATTCAATCTTTCCTTCCTGCTTAGCGCATCAGCTACGACATTCGCTTTTCCCGGGTGATAACTAATAGTACAATCATAATCCTTTATCAGCTCTAACCATCTTCTTTGTCTCATGTTGAGTTCCTTCTGAGTAAAAATATACTTAAGACTCTTATGATCCGTGAATATCTTACACTTCTCACCATAAAGATAATGTCTCCACAATTTCAATGCAAACACAATTGCTGCTAGCTCGAGGTCATGGGTAGGGTATCTCTGTTCATGAGGTTTCAGTTGCCTTGAAGCATACGCAATCACCTTTCCATGCTGCATCAACACACACCCTAAACCTTTATGAGAAGCATCACTATAGATTACAAACTCTCCTTTATCATCTGGCAATGCTAACACTGGAGCAGTTACCAATCTTTGCTTAAGCTCTTGAAAATTCCTTTCACACTTATCAGTCCATTCAAACTTTTCATTCTTCCGCGTCAACTTAGTCAATGGTACCGCAATCTTAGAAAAATCCTTAACAAATCTGCGATAATATCCTGCTAGTCCCATAAAACTTCTTACTTCTGCTGGTGTCCTTGGTCTTTCCCAATTCACAACTGCTTCAATCTTTGCTGGGTCAACTCGAATTCCTTCCTTACTCACAATATGTCCCAAAAATTGGACTTCCTTCAACCAAAACTCACACTTGGAAAACTTGGCATACAACTTCTCCTTTCTCAATGTCTTCAATGCTATCCTCAAATGCACTGCATGATCCGCTTCTGATTTAGAGTATATCAAAATATCGTCGATGAAGACTATCACAAACTTATCCAAAAACTTCTTAAACACTCGGTTCATCAAATCCATAAATGTTGCTGGTGCGTTCGTCAATCCAAAAGCCATAACCAAAAATTCATAGTGACCATACCTCGTTCGAAAAGCAGTCTTCGGTATATCCTCTGGTTTGATTTTCAGCTGGTGATATCCTGATCTTAGATCTATCTTCGAAAAACATGTCGCTCCTTTCAACTGATCAAACAAATCATCGATCCTTGGTAATGGGTATCTATTCTTGATAGTCAACTTATTCAACTCTCGATAGTCGATACAAAGTCTCATACTTCCATCTTTCTTCTTCACGAACAATACTGGCGCTCCCCAGGGTGATACACTTGGTCTTATAACTCCTTTGTTCAATAAATCTTGAAGTTGACTGGCGAGTTCCTTCATTTCAGACGGTGCCATTCTATATGGAGCCTTGGAAATAGGTTCTGTTCCTGGTGCTAAGTCAATCGCGAACTCGATCTGACGATCTGGAGGTAATCCGGGTAGTTCTTCGGGAAAAACATCGGGAAACTCATTAACTACGGGAATATCTTCTAATCTTACTTCTTCTCGACTCTTGTCTATCACATAAGCAAGATAAGCCTCACATCCTTTCCTTAACAATTTATTGGTTTGCATCATGGTAAGAAACGTACTAGCCTGCTTACGCCCTTTAAAGATAACTCTATCGCCTTCTGGAGATCTCAATGACACTCTCTTACTCCTACAATCGATATGCGCATCATACTCGGCAAGCCAATCCATTCCTAAAATTATGTCAAAATCTCCTAGTTGAAAAGGTATCAAGGTGACGAGAAAAAGATATCCTGAAATCTCTATTGCACAGGGTGAACACACTTTATCTACTGGTATCTGATCCTGATTAGCTAACACAATATTCAAAGCTTCTCTTAATATACGAGTATCACACTTCAACTTATTCACAAAATCTTTAGAAACAAACGATCTAGTAGCACCCGAATCAATTAACACTTTTGCACTAATGGCGTTCACGAAAAGCGTACCTGCCACTACATCCGAGCTTTTCACTGCATCATTCATGTTCATGTTGAAGGTCCTGGCACGAATCGGATATGCTGAAGCTTGATAACTCTGAGCTTGAAGAGCTGGAACTTGCTGAAGTACAGTGGACTTAGAATCTGAGTTGGAATCTGAGATGTTGCCACTTGGTTCATTGGGGTAGAGGTAGTCAAACTCATCAAGTTGTTGTTTGGAACAGGCGATCTGCACTCCCTAGCCATGTGACCCACCTTACCACACTTGTAACAAGTCACACTCGCTTTCGAATTCCTACACTCGTTAGCATAATGACCTTTTTGATTACACTAGAAACAAACAATATCTGCCTTCACACACGCTCCGGTATGTCTCTTAGAACAATTCTTGCACTCTGGTATTGAGGGTCGGGGAAATCTTGGTTGATTGGGGTTCTGAGGAAGGGTTTCTGAGTTCCTATTTCTGGGCATATTTCTTTTAAAATTTCTTCCCTGGTACTGAAATCCGGGCTTCCTCTCCATCTGATTTGTTGACTTTCCTTGATCTTGATTCCTTTCGATTGCTTCCACTTTCCTCTTTAAATTTCCCCTTTCCTTCTGATTCTGATCACTCTCACCTTCTATTATCATAGCCTTCTGAACCACTTCTGCATACGAGTTGATCTCAAAAGCTGCAACTCTGCTCCTTAACCATGGCTTCAATCCCTGTTGAAACCTCTTCACTCTCTTTTCATCCGTATCCACATAATCTCCTACAAATCTTGCTAACTCTGTAAACTTCTTCTCATACTCATCAACACTCATATTTTCCTACTTAAGATTAAAGAACTTTAACTCCATCTGATTCTGCATATATCTAGGAAAATACTTCTCCAGAAAAATCCTTTTAAATCTATCCCACTGAATCACTTCTGCTGCTTCCAATGCCTTAGCCGACTCCCACCAATAATTAGATTCACCTTTAAGAAAATAACTAGCAAATTCTACCTTCTGCTCATCACTAACCTTCACCAATGCGAAGGCCTTCTCCATTTCCTTAAGCCATATCTGGGCTTCAACTGGATCTTTTGTTCCTTGGAAATCTGGGGGTTTCACAGCCTGAAAAGATTTAAAAGTTACCGCAAGTTGGGTTGGTTGTTGCTGTCCTTGTTGCTGTTGTAACTGCTGATGTTGTTGCTGAAGTAGCTACTGCTGCTGAGCCAAAGTACTCGTCTGCTGTTGCAAAAGTCCCAAAAGTTGGGCCATATCCATATTGCCTTGATTATCATCTCTATTCTGATCATCTTGATTCCTATTTTGATTAGCTCCAGTTTTGCTCCTTCTTGGAGGCATCTTTCTGAATTTTAAACAAGCATCTATTTATCCACAAGCATACATCTAACCGCAACATGGCACAATATGGTCTAACAGTTCTAATATGACATGGTACAACCTAAAATTTAAACAATCTCACGCGCCCAAATAATACGATAAAAAGGAAACGATAATAATAATGATAACGGTACCAATGACATCCATCGATAACCCAATCCAACAGTTCAAAGTACCAACCAACATAAAGTACGAAAACCGAAACTGAAAGTACGATAAAGTCTAACAACATAAGTCTGATAATCATATGGCTATACTATAAGCCATCACACAAAACCCAAAGCATAAACTAATCCTCCTGCAACTTGTTGATCACGCGCTGGAGCTCGTCCACCATCATTTGCACCATCGCATAACTCTCCTAATCTCGATAAGGTACCATAGTGCAAAGCCTCTCGTTAGCCATATCGGTGAGTGACTGAAGCCTAGAGGCAAGAGTCGGGACATGGTCCTCGGGTATATCCTCATTATCCTCATACAATGCATCAACTCTCCTCTGAAGCTGAGCGTTCTCATCATAGAGATGATCACACTCCCTAAGCAACTCCTGATAGACGGGCAAAGGTACAGTATCTGCTATCTCGGCAGGAGGTGGAGCTGAAGGTCCTGGTGCCCGCTGTCGCTGCCAATAATAATATAATATATATATATATATATATATATATATATATATATATATATATATATATAGCGTCAGATAAAACTTAGAAACATCCTACTTAAACACTCTCGATAACAGGGGTCAATCAATCTTATTCTTTTAGAAAATCATACTATTTACATTCTAAGTGAGTTTTTATTTTAATCCTAAGTGATTATCGAAAAAGTGATCTATCTTGTTACCTAAACCTATATTGTTCAGTGACTAAAACCTGTGGCTCTGATACCAAACCTGTGACGGCCCCAAATCCCTTATTTAAATTTAACTAAATAATGGTAAAGCATGCATATTAATTAATTAGACATTACCAATCCCACGCCTAGATCGCCAACAGGTAAGAGTTTGAAACAATATAAACTACCAATTCAAAATGACTTATTATTACAACCATAATTTATTCTAAGTTCAAAAGATTATTACAGACTAAGTTCAAAAGTCTTGCAAAATAAGATCAATCAGATCGCCACTCCCTTCTACCTGGAACTGCCTCCTATAGGCTACACCTGAACCACCACAATTCTTACGCGCAGTCTCAAGAGTCCTTACCATCTTCGAGTTTCACTGAAAGGTTAAGGAAAATAATATCATTGAGCCAATTGCTCAGCAAGTGCATAAACAACAATATAAGACTGGCAAAATAATCCAACTGTAAAGCAAGATATAAAAATCTGCAATTGAAATGTGTCAACTGAATCAATATCAAAATTAAATGAGAAGGAATTGGAATATCTGATAAGACGCTACGAGCAAAGCTGGGTGATCAGCCCACGTCAGAGCTCCGAACCCGCATATCCAATACGGTGTTCATCAAATATAAGGGGATCCCAGGCACACATTGGCCTATAATAGTAACTTGATTTGGACCGGCGCCTCGGTCAAAGTAACATTCCATCCAATTCCATTTAGGTTAAACAATGTCTATCAAATTCAATTCATCTCAAAGAAACAAGATTATCAATGTTATATCAAGTTGTTAATCAACAAGAATAGGATTCTCAAATTTCGAATAAATGACAAGGTCAAATGAAGAAAGTCAATCATTTCGGATTCTTAGAAGTTGGGATTCTGTTTAGAGTACTTTGGTTAAGTCAAGAAAATAAGTCAAGAACCAATAAGTGTCTTAAGGTAGAAAAAGAATTCATCATGCAAGAAGGTATTTATATAGTGGTTTCAAGAATTCAAGAATTCAAGAAAATATGAAAGGGTTTCCAAGCAAAATGGTTATCGCTTAACAATTCAAGTAAAGATTAAGGGATATGAATCAATCAAAGGTATACAACAATATTAAGGTCGGAAAGAATAAGGTACTAATTTGTGACAACTTAACAATTCGATATCTCATGGCATTCAACATATGGTAATAACAAGGTAGGATAGTACACTTGCCTTAAATCACGAATTTGCACTAGATACCGTCCTCTTCAATCGGCTCCTTACCAGGCCTCCTACTCGGACCTATAATAATAATAAACAATATCTTATTTTCCCCTCTTTTGTTTACATATCACAAAGCAATCCTAATAATGCTAATGCCCCATCGATAACTTTATAACTATATATACATATATATGTTTATATATACATGAAATCATGTAAGTCACGTAGCATGTAAATCATTTAACATACTGTTAGAAATGATTGATGGAAACAGTGTTTGGAAGCTAAAGTCAGAAAACAGAGTTTAGCTGGAAGCAGTCAGAGTTTGATTAAACACTGACTGGAAGCGCAAACAGAGTTTGTTAAACTCTGTAGCGGTATTGTCTGAAGAGTCAACAGTGTTTGAAGATTGATAAATATGGAAGCAATATCTTTGAAGATTGAAAAGCTGTCAAAGAGATTGAGTTGACTTGGAAGACTGAAGCAATCGTGATTGATATCAATTGTATAGCTTGATTTTAGGAGAATCAGTTACTGATTGTACGAAGCTGTATGTTCTATAAATACAGTTAGGTTAACCCTAGAAGGGTAGTCGAACATTGAGAAATCTTTTGATTGTAACCTAAGCAGCTCTCTGTGATATTTACATCACTGAGAGAGGAATTATTAATTCCAAACAGTTTTTAATTGTTAAACAGTGTGTTCTTGTTAAGTTACTCATACAGTATTTGATTACTTATTGTGTATTCGACCTAACAAGTGGTATCAGAGCCTAATCTGTTACTTTATTACAGTTAAAGATCCAAACACAAGAGTAATCAATGGCAGAGATACCTCCACCATCTGAGAAAGCCCCTACTACTGTTAGTAGGTATGAGACAATAAGGGTTCCTATACTTAGGCCATCAGAGTATGCAATTTGGAAGGTGAAAATGACCATGTTTCTGGAGGCTACAGATCCAGAATACCTTGATAGAATATATGAAGGACCTCACAAACCAACAAAATTATCTGCTGCTGCTGCTGGTGAGGAATCAAAGGTCATTCCAAAGGAAAAGAAAGATCTAACTGCTGAGGATCTTTCATCTATTGCAAAGGATGCAAAAGTGAGACATTTACTTCACAGTGCATTAGACAATGTTATGTCTAATAAAGTGATTAATTGCACAACTGCAAAGGAAATATGGGATGCACTTGAGGTTAGGTGTCAAGGAACTCCTGCAATCAAGAAAAACAGAAGAAACATACTCACTCAGGAGTATGAGCACTTTGAGGCAAAGTCTGATGAAACCATGACAGAAACATTTGACAGATTCTGTAAACTGCTAAATGATTTGTCATTGGTTAACAAAGAGTATGATTTAGAAGACTCAAATCTCAAGTTTCTTCTTTCTCTACCTGAAAAGTGGGATGTGAAAACAACCACTATAAGAGATAATTATGAACTTGGTGAAACAGAGATTGATGAAATTTATGGGCTGCTCAAAACTCATGAATTGGAATTGGAGCAGAGAAACAAAAGATCTAGTAGAAAGTCAAAGTCTGTTGCTCTTAAGGTTGAGGAGAAACCATCAAAGAAGGAGGCATCAAGGAGAAAGGCAAAAGGGAAAGCCTTAGTCATACATTCAGAGAATGAGTCATCAAACACTGATGTTGACTCAAACACTGATGGATCATCTGATTCTGAAGATGATGAAGAGATGATGCAAATGGCTGCTTTGATGGTAAAGACCTTCAAGAAGATGGGATACAAGAACTTCAAGAAGGGAAAGAGATTCTCCAGGGACTACTCAAAGTCTGACAAGAAGAATTTCAAGAAATCTGAGGGAAAGGACTTCAAATCTGGAAAGAAAGATAAGTCTGAGATTCAATGCTACAAGTGTAAGGAGATGGGACACTATGCTCCTGAGTGCAAGAAGGGTAAAACTGAAAAGGCACTCTACACCAAAGGCAGAGATTGGGCAGACACTTCAGATTCAGATGAGGAAGTCAACTATGCTCTCATGGCTACCACTCAGACTGAAAATGATGATCTCAAGGTACCCCCAACTACCTATGCTTATAACACTGATAATATAAATGAATTGAGAATTTATCTTAAAGCATTGCATATCAGTTATAGGGATCAGACTTTAGAAAATGAGAGGATAAAGTCTGAGTGCTCTCAACTCAAAGAAAGAAATAAACTTGTTGAGGAACAGCTAGAGAACATGAATAAAATTCAAAAAGAGAGAGATGATGCAGTGTTTATTGAACAGGAGTTGCTAGGTAAGTATAAGCAACTAGAATCAGAATTGGAGGATAGTAAACACATCATTAAAACTTGGACACACTCTGGTAAAGATACTCAAGAAGTGTTTCAGTCTGATACAGTAGGTCTAGGTTACTCTGTAGGAGATGAACTTAGATTTGAAAATCAGGTAAAAGTTAGACCACATTGTTCATCTGAGGGTAATGTCATGGGAACAGGTGGACCTAAGACTGAAGCACAGAAAAAGGCTGTTAAAGAGTCATATGCTAAAACTTTTGTTAAAGAGGCTAACATTGGTTTAATGACAGATAAACAACTCAAGCATAAGCTTAAGGAAATAAAGTCTGTCAACAAACAGAGAATGCCTAAGAAAAACAGAAATGGAAAGGTAGGCATAACCTCAGGAATTAAGCCAATGCTTGCTTCATTAGCTCCTAGAAAAACATGCTTTAATTGTGGTAGCACTAATCATCTTGCTAGTTTCTGCAGTAAGAATAAGAACATTAATTCTTTGCCTTCTAAAACTGCAGTAAAGAGTGATTATGTGAGAACTAGACCACAGACTTTATGCAAACACTGTGGAAGTACTTGGCATTCTATTTACACTTGCAGAGATTATCATGCTATTTATTATAATTACTATGAACCCAAACCAAATTTGAAATGGGTTAAAGTAAACTCTGCAAATGTAAACTCTGAAAAAGTTAGCTTAAACTCTGTTAATTTGAATTCCGCTGCAAAAGCTAACAGATTTAAGAAAGCCAAAGGATCCAAGCAAGTCTGGATCCTTAAAACTAATAATCAGTGATTGTTTGTGATTGCAGGGCAACAGGGTTAGTACCCTAGTCGTGGACAGTGGATGTTCAGGACACATGACAGGAAATAAAGCCCTGCTATCAGAGTTTGAGGAGAAGGCTGGCCCAGAAGTTTCCTATGGAGATGGCAACATAGGACATACACTGGGATATGGCAATATTAATCTTGGAAATGTCATCATCACAAATGTAGCTCTGGTTCCAGGACTCAAGCATGATCTGCTATCTGTGAGTCAAATCTGTGACAGAGGATATCATGTGGATTTTCAGCCTGAATATTGTCAAGTGATCAGTAAATCTACAGGGAAAGTTGCTCTAGTTGGATACAGACACAATAACATCTATGAAATTAAATTGTCAACAAACACTGATGGCAAAGCAGTGTGTCTGTCTACAAGAATGTCCAGTGAAGAGAGTTGGAAATGGCACAAGAAACTCTCTCATTTGAACCTGAACAACATCAATGAGCTAATCAAGAATGATCTTGTAAGAGGTCTACCAAAGTCCTTGTTGAATGTAGAAGGACTGTGTGATTCTTGTCAAAAGGCTAAACAGAGAAAAGTCTCCTTCAAAAGCAAAACTGAGTCTTCAATTGTTGATCCTTATCATCTACTACATGTTGATCTTTTTGGTCCAGTGAATGTGATGTCTCTTGGAAAGAAGAAATATGCATTAGTCATTGTTGATGAATATACCAGATTTACATGGGTATATTTTCTTGCAAAGAAGGATGAAACTGCATTAACACTGACAGAACATGTAATTCAACTGGAAAAAGGGTCAGAGCATCAAGTGAAGATAATCAGAAGTGACAATGGAACTGAGTTCAGGAATTCATCAATGGAAGAATTTTGCAAGAGTAAAGGGATAAAACAAGAGTTTTCTGCACCTTGTACTCCACAACAAAATGGTGTAGTGGAGAGGAAGAACAGAACCTTGGTAGAAGCTGCCAGAACCATGCTAGATGAAGCAAAGTTGCCAACATATTTCTGGGCAGAAGCAGTTCAAACTGCTTGTTTTACTCAAAATGCAACACTGATCAACAAGCATGGTAAAACACCATATGAAATGGTGAAAAAGAAAAAGCCAAATCTAAAATATTTTCATATTTTTGGATGCAAATGCTTTGTGTTGAAGACTAATCCTGAACAGCTGACCAAGTTTGACCTAAAGGCAGATAAAGGAATTTTTGTTGGCTATCCACTGTCAACAAAGGCATTCAGAGTCTATAATCTGAGAACTAGAGTGATCATGGAATCAATTCATGTGTCATTTGATGACAAGAAAATAACTGGACTTGAAGATGTAAATGAACATGATCAACTGCACTTTGAAAATGAAGAATTATTCTCTGAAAAAGTAAACTCTGATCAGACTGATTTAACAAACTCTGTTCATCTAAACTCTGAACCTCTACTGGTAAATACTGAAGAAACTCTTCAATCAGAAACAAGGGAAGAACCAGTTGAGGGGGAGCATGAAGAATCACATCAAAGTGATAATTCAAACACTGAAAGTGACTCGGTTAATGATTCTGAATCAAACTCTATTGATTCAAACTCTGTTGATTCAAACTCTGTTGATAATTCTGAGAAGTCACATTCAGGGGGAGCATCAGAAAATGAAGAAAGGCACCAAGAAAATCAGGAGAGCATGGATCAAGGGGGAGGATCACATGATGACAGAAGCAATCTGCCTTCTGCAAGAAAATGGACTAAATCTCACACACCTGATTTGATTATTGGTGATCCAGATGCAAAAGTAAGGACAAGAAGTGCAACAACAAATGAATGTCTGTTTCATGCATTCTTGTCACAAACTGAGCCAAAGAAAGTGGAAGAAGCTCTTAAAGATGCTGACTGGATAACAGCAATGCAAGAAGAGCTAAATGAATTTGAAAGAAATGAAGTATGGACACTTGTACCAAGGCCCAAGAACAGATCAATTGTTGGTACTAAATGGGTTTTCAGGAATAAAACTGACAGTGAAGGTGTTATCACAAGAAACAAGGCAAGACTGGTTGCAAAAGGCTATTCACAACAGGAAGGAATAGACTATGATGAAACATTTGCTCCAGTGGCTAGATTGGAGGCAATCAGAATTTTTCTAGCATATGCCTCCCACATGAAATTCAAAGTATTTCAGATGGATGTAAAAAGTGCATTTTTGAATGGAAAACTTGAAGAAGAAGTGTTTGTGGAACAACCACCAGGGTTTGTAGATCCAAAATATCCAGATTATGTCTACAGGTTAGACAAGGCACTCTATGGACTTAAGCAGGCACCAAGGGCATGGTATGAAACCCTTGCCAAATTTCTACTAGAAAGTGGATTTCACAGAGGTACTATTGACAAAACTCTGTTTTACTTCCAAAATGGTAGTGACTTGCTTTTAGTTCAGATATATGTGGATGACATTATTTTTGGGTCTACTAATGATAAACTCTGCAAGAAGTTTGCCAAACTCATGCAGTCAAGATATCAAATGAGTATGATGGGAGAGCTTAGTTATTTTCTAGGCCTACAGGTGAAGCAAACAGATGATGGAATTTTTATAAATCAAGCAAAATATACCAGAAACCTTCTCAAGAAATTTGGTATGCTTGACTGTTCATCTGCAACAACTCCTATGGCAACTGCAACAAAATTGGACAAAGATGCAGGGTCATCAGTAGATATGACAAGTTACAGAGGAATGATTGGTTCTTTGCTCTACTTGACAGCTAGCAGACCTGATATCATGTATGCAACTTGCTTGTGTGCAAGGTTCCAGGCAGATCCAAGAGAACCACATTTAACAGCAGTAAAGAGGATATTCAAGTACCTCAAGGGCACTATAACTTTGGGGCTGTAGTATCCAAGAGAATCAGAGTTTAAACTTCTTGGTTACTCTGATGCAGACTTTGCTGGATGTAAGATAGACAGAAAAAGCACCAGTGGAAGTTGTCAATTTCTGGGTGACAGACTTGTTTCCTGGTATAGCAAGAAACAGAAGTCAATATCTACATCTACAGCTGAAGCAGAGTATATTGCTGCTGGTAGCTGTTGTGCACAGATTTTATGGATGAATAATCAACTGCTGGATTATGGATTAAGGTATACCAAGATACCTATTTACTGTGATAATCAAAGTGCTATTGCAATGACAGGTAATCCAGTACAACATTCAATGACAAAGCACATCAGCATAAGGTATCACTTCATCAGAGAGCATGTAGAGGAAGGAAACATTGAGCTTCACTTTGTGTCTACAGAACAACAACTTGCAGATATCTTCACCAAGCCATTGAGTGAAGCTACATTTACAAGACTGGTCAATGAACTAGGAATGGTCTCTAGTTTTGACTAGAGATGTTGGTTAGACTCAAAAACTTATTGCTCATTTTTTTCTTGTAAATTGTTAAGTGCTATGTGAACCTTAGTATTAAACTCTGTTATGCATGTTTATGTTTAAAACTTTTTAAACTCTGTCAGCATGTCTGTCTGTTAAACACTGTTAACATGTTAGATACACTCAGTGAATTCAGAATTGATTATTGTCTGAATGAAAACACCAATGAAGAAAAATGTATGAAGCATGATTCACAGTAATTAAATCATGATTCTTTCTGAGTCATTGCTATCTAATCAGATTTTGTGCAGAAAATCAACACAGCATGATACTGTTTCATATTTCTAGCATCTCTTAGTTTATTCAGTCCTAAACTCTGAGTCTATGAATATTGTGTGCATGGCCTCTCATAAATAATTTTGGTTATTGATGAACTCTAAACTCTGATAAGTGACATTCTGTTTCCAAAGGTATGGTTCATGATGATTCCTTGTTTGTACTTGTGAAAATCATAAACCTTGAGATGTGTCAGTGATTAGTTTGGTGAGTTCAGACTCATGTTTACACCCTGTGAGAGTTTGAGCCAAATCAGTGATTGATACATTTTCTATCAATCAGTATTTATTGTTGTGTGATATTCATCAGGTAGTATGTTTCTCTAGAACTTGTATTAAACCATTTTGAGACTACATGATATGTGTGTGCATGAAAATGATAAAGGCAATAGGATTCACCATTTCTTCAAACACTGTTCAAAAAATTCTTTTGAACTTTGTTCAAACACTGTATAAACACTGTTCATAAATTCCATCCTTAGTAAACCCCTTTGAGCCTTATTAACTGCTCATTTTTCTTATACTCTGAAGTGTTAAGAGCAGTTAAATATTTTTTTTTTTTAAACAGATGAGTGTTTCTCAAGAAAAGAAAAAGTTTACTCAGTATATATGCTAAATAAAAAAAAAAATAAATAAATAAATAAATAAAAAGAAAAATAAAAAAAAAGAAGAAAAAGAGCATATATACTGATCTTGTACAAATGTATACTGTGACTGAACACTTTGTTCTATTAAGATGTTCAGCTTGAAGTCACTCATGAATAAAACATCTCTTTTCATCTGTTTGATCTTACTCCATTTAAACCCTGAATAAAGTCCTTTTGATTTGTGAATACATGTACTCAAAAGTAGTATAGAATTGGTGGACATTCAAGCATATGGTAGATTCTGCTATTTCTGATTGAATGTGAGTGTAAACACTTCGCCTAAACACTTGTGTGCATTGAGAGTTTGTGAGGTTATACAGTTCATGACTGTTATTCACGGAATGAAACTCTGATTTCTATCTCTTGATCTTTTTGTCTTCAAAGACCGTGTGCTTTCTTGGATAATCATGGACATCAAAGGGAATAGAAGTTTTCAGATTTCTGTATTACAGTAACTACAGAGTTTAGCATTCATCAAACAATCAGTGTTTAATTTGAGAGTTTGTGCATTCAGTGTTTATTAACTGTTTGTTATGGATTTTATGAAATATTAGATGCTCTAAAAATTGATTTCAGTAAACTCTGCTTCACACACACTTAATTCACAACTGTGCAATTTTTGAAAGGGTTTTAGTGATAAAGTTGGATAATTGATAAACACTGTTGAGTTGTGTTAAGTACTCTGAGGTAAAGTCTCGTTGAGATGATTTGACTATTTTGCAGTAATTGGGGTAGTTGACAACTGTTAATTAGTGTAATTGTCGTGATTATAGGATTGACAGCGGTAATTATTAAGTGATCCATTGGTTGTTTGACACGTGTCCCATGATTGTGTCCCACTCACACACTACTCTACAACAGTTGCGCGCTTTTACTAAATAAACGATTGAGTTTTAATTTTACTCTAATCGTCTTTAGTCTCTTACTCCATATCGATTCACATTCACCCACTCACAGTTACTTGCATACTCATTCACTTTCACACTTCTCATATACTCTCCTTCACATTTTGATAAACACTTACAGTGCATACACATCTTTTCTCTGAATATCTTCGTATCACTTTTTACTAATGGCAACTAAAGCGTTTGATGCAGCAGGGTTAGTTTTTCTCCCTAGTAACTATGCAGCACCATTGGAGACTGTAAATGCTCCAGAGGCGTTTCATGTATTCCAAAATTTCTTGAAAGACTCTGAAATAGGGAAGGCTCTAACAGCACCATCTACACTATCTGCTTCACAAATTGCTACTTTCTGGACAAACTCTGAATATGATGATGGAGGAGAGTCTGGCACTCCAACAATCATTTTCACTCATGATGAATCAGAGTATATTATTACTCCAACTACTGTTAGGGATGCTCTGGATTTTGAGACACACACTTCTTACAGTGTTGTTGGTCATGATCGTTTGAGAACAATGTTGGAGCAAATTGGATGTGCAGGAAACTTGAATAAGATAGGGTCTTTGAGACGACCAAGTTTGAGAAAGGAATGAAGTTTCTTCTTCGATTGTATAACAAGGGCTTTTGGAAAGAAGACAACAAACTGGGATGCACTTCCTTTGGATACTCTCCAAATTGGTCATGCTCTACTATATGGAGGTAACTTCGATTTTGGTAGACTAGTACTAATGAACTTGGGAGAGCGTTTGTCTGAGTCTACTACTGTTTATTTTGCTCGTTTTTGTCAACTGCTATTTACTGCCTGTGTGCCTAACATTCCAATTGATGAAGCTGATGTGATTCAGCCTTTTCAAGTTGCTAAAAGAATGTTTTCTGATTTGACAAACAAAGATATCACTAAACAGCAAATACCAGATATGTTTATGCCTTTAGCCCTACAAAACTATGTAAACCAACCACAAGACCCTCAATCACCACAACAAATGCCTGAACCAATAGACACCATAAACTCTGAACCAACACCTACAACACCCACACCCACTGTACCTACTACATCTCAACAACCACAACCAGAAACCTTAAACTCTTCACCAATAAATTCTCCACCCTCAAACACTGAAACCTCAAACACTGAAACCTTAAACACTGAAACCTTAAACTCTGAGCCAGCACTTACTGAACAACCCAAAACCAAGCCAAAAAGAAAGAAACACACTGCCCAAAACACTAAACACTCAAAGGCTAAACAAACAATACCTGGAGCTGTTTATACAAGAAGGAAGAAACAGAAAGCAAACAGACCTTCACTTTCACCACCAAGAGAGAGCTCAAGTGAAGATGAAGAGGAGAATGTGGTGCCTCCAATCAAGAAGAGGAGATTAATTCTTTCTGATTCAGATGAAGAGAATGTTGTTGAAGTTCCAGAGGTGGTTTCACAGCAAACACCTACTGTTGAGGTTACAGTGAATGTTGCTATACCTGCAGAGGTTGAAATGCCTGCAGAGGATATTATGACTGACAAAGTTGAAATACCTGCAGAAGTTGAAATGCCTGCAGAGGATAATGTTAATGTTCCAATGCCTACAGAGGATAAAATGCCTGTAGAAGAGGATAAAAGAGATGGTTTTTCACCAATGGATAATATTTTTGACTCATTTGAACCATTCTCTGATCCTATCTCACCTATTTTTCATACTGAAGCTCCTGGTGTAGCTGATGAGCTTGCAGTAAAAGTTCCTGAAGCTGAAGCATCACACACAGAGCTGGTATCTTCTCCAATTCAAGACAAAGGTGATGAAGTTGATCAGACAACCAAGATAATTTCTGAATCCATACCTGTTGAAGCTACAAAGGTAAACTCTGTTGCAGAGCCTGTGCAACATGAGGTGACTATGGAAAAGGGTACAGAAGTTTTTGAAGAAACTGTGGCTGACACAGCTCAGCACAGTGGTTCTTTAAAGGATGCTCAAGCTAAAGATGCAAGTGCTGAAGATGATTCTGACAGTAGTGCAAACTCTGATTCTTTTGTGAGTGCACCAGCACAGACAGATAATAAGCATACACCTTTTGATCAGCCTTGTCCATCTCATGCAGTTGAAGTAGAGCATCTTGCTAAATCTGCTGAAAGTTGGTATAGACAAGACTGTATTTTTCCAAAAGGGAGAGCATCTGAGTTTGTTAAGCAAATTGCAAAGCAAATTTCAAATCCAGAGATCTTATCCTGTTTAAAGGCAACTGTGGTACAAGTCAAGACTCTGGAAGGAAATTTTGCTGAAACAAAACAAGAGATTGCTTCTTTAAAGACTGGGATACAGTCCAGAGAATTGAAGATGGAAAGAGAGTTCAAAATAAAAGCTGTCCAGCTGTCTAAAGTTCAAGACACTCTCTTTGCCAGGCTAGGAAAAGTTGAAGAAAATCAGACTGCTTTGTTTTCTAAGGTGGATTCCATTGCTAACTCTTTAGAGCTCATTACATCAATACTTATACCTGATGATGTCAAAAAGGGGGAGAGAGTTGCTAAGTCTAAATGCAAAGTTTCTCAAACTCTGACTCAGAAGGATGATGCTGGAGATGGAGGGGCAAGTGATAAGAGCAAGGTCTTAAACTCTGAAAAGCAAACTCTGAGATCTGGCAAATCTTTTAAATCACAGTCTGTTGGAATAAACACTGAAACTCAAGGTACTTCAAAGACCAAGAGTTTGGAATTAATATCAAAACCAAAGACTGATGAGGAGTTAGCTGTTAAGCTTTTTATGGAAGAGAATGCAGAGGGAGTTACTTTAGAAGATGCTAAAGCTGAAGAGAAGAGTTTACAAGAAAAGCATCTGAAAGCTCTAAAGTTTGAAAAAGCAAAGAAGAATGTGAAAATTGCTAAAGCTGCAAAGCCTGTTCTTAAAGGCATCCAAATCAAAGAACCTGTTGGTACAAATCAAAGAATGCAAGTATTCAGAAAACCAACAGATGCAGAAGCCAAGCAAAAGCTGAAAAGTATAGTTACAACCTCTGTTGATACACATGTTGTACAGAAAAATGAAGACACAACCTCTGTTGCTGCACAAGTTGTGACCACACCATTATTGTCTTTTCAGTTGAAATCAACATTTAAGAAAGGTGCTCCTCATGATTCAAGACTAGAAGCTACAATTCCAATGGATTTTACTGATGGTAGAGCTTTATCTGGTAAAGTTGGATATAACAAAGGAGGCATAGGTTCACACAGAGACACAAGACAATATGTTGGCCCTAGAGATCCTTCTTCATTGTCTGTTCCAGGTCGTGGTATCACTCAAGAGAGTTTAGACAGACTGGAGTCAGTACAGCTTGTATATCAGAAGAGTCTAGAAAAGGATTTCTTGCTATATTTCATGGCTGATGGAACAGTATTTAAAGTCTCTGAAAAGGATATCGAATTAAAGTATGCTGAAGAACTTGAATATGTCCTATATATTTTCAGAGTGAGAAATCAAAGAGCTCAGTCAGTTGCAAATGTGCTCAGACAGAGAATGATTCAGAACCTTGCAAGAAGACAAATGAAAATCAACAGTAAGTATGTTCCTAAATACAGAGATTGGAATGGCAATCTGATAGAAATGGAGAAAGGGACTACAAAGCTGAAAACAGATCTTGGAATTACTGTTCTGGATTTCAATGTAAAATCTGAAGAGGTGAAATACATAAGGCTGGGAAATGAGATGAGAAGAAACAAAATCTACGATCTTAGAGCTGCTATCTATCAAACTGATGAGAATGATCCTCAGTTGAGAGAAATCAAAGAAGCTATGCAGGTAGAGCTTGAAAATGCTGAAAGAAGGTTGCTTATAGACTATCTCAGAACAATGCCTGATCTGCAAGAGATTAGAAATTAAAGTCTGTAAGAAATTTTCTTATTTTCTGTAGAATTTGTTAAGTAAAAGCTTAAACTCTGTTTGTATGTTAAACACTGTAAACTTTGTATTTGTTTTGACATCATCATTTACTGTAAAACTTGTACATTCTTGCTAATGGACAAGTTGGGGGAGATTGTTAGAAATGATTGATGGAAACAGTGTTTGGAAGCTAAAGTCAGAAAACAGAGTTTAGCTGGAAGCAGTCAGAGTTTGATTAAACACTGACTGGAAGCGCAAACAGAGTTTGTTAAACTCTGTAGCGGTATTGTCTGAAGAGTCAACAGTGTTTGAAGATTGATAAATATGGAAGCAATATCTTTGAAGATTGAAAAGCTGTCAAAGAGATTGAGTTGACTTGGAAGACTGAAGCAATCGTGATTGATATCAATTGTATAGCTTGATTTTAGGAGAATCAGTTACTGATTGTACGAAGCTGTATGTTCTATAAATACAGTTAGGTTAACCCTAGAAGGGTAGTCGAACATTGAGAAATCTTTTGATTGTAACCTAAGCAGCTCTCTGTGATATTTACATCACTAAGAGAGGAATTATTAATTCCAAACAGTTTTTAATTGTTAAACAGTGTGTTCTTGTTAAGTTACTCATACAGTATTTGATTACTTATTGTGTATTCGACCTAACACATACAATGTAGTATGGCTTAGTACTATAATGACTCTACGACTTAACATTGGAGATGTGCCCTAGAGTTTTGGAAATCGTTTTATTATATTTTTTTAGAAATTTCGGCGGCATCTCCTTTGTTTAGTCGTCAAATCATACTGAAATATAATCGGTCTCAAGCAATCACAAGACAACACAATACACCTTCAAAGTCTACAACTCCATCAATATCGACTACTACTAACCACCAAGCAACTCTAATTCAACCTAATATCTCAATGACAACTCATTATACAATCCATAATTCCAATTCACATAGCAATTCAATTATGTAAACAATTTAATTCATGTAACAATTAAATCAAGTAATTCACATAAGACTCAAGCAACTAACTCCCAAGAATTCACGCAACCACACCACAATCTCTCTTCTCTCCTTCCTCCTTCCTCTCGGCTCTCTCTTTCTCTTCTCTCTCTCTCGGCCTCTCGACCTCTCTCTCCCTCTCTCTCTCTCTCTCTCGGCTTCTCCCTCTCTATCTCTCTCTTTCTCCCTCTCGGTCTCTCTCCCTCTCTCTCAATCTCTCTCTCGGCCTCTCCCTCTTCATTACCAACAATCACACACAAACCCTCACAATGACTTACACAATACTTACAATACTTACACACATAATTTTGATCAACAATGAAAATTATCACAACCCATCAAATTCCATATCATAAATCATCAAAATATCAAGTCCTTTACAATTTACACCTACTAACAATCATCAATTTACAATACACACAAACCCACATCTTGTAAACTCAATTAAACTCAAACCCATCATCAATCTCAACATAATAACTTATAAAAACTCACATGCATACATATACCACTTAGTAACTATACAAAATCATCAAATAAACACATGCATGTAACCCTTGGTTCTCTTTTTGATCATGGCCGAAGGTTAGGGTTCTCCGGAGAGCCCGAAAATTCGTGGGTCTCTATCAAGGAGTAACACCCAATCAAAAACACCCACAAAACTAACCTTTGAAGCTTGATTTTCGAAAACCCTAGTTTGAAAAGTGGTGAAAATCGAAATTAAAAGATAAGGGGTTGTAGAAGATGAAGAGAGGAGTATTTTTATCTATAACACTTAATGGGTTTGATGGAGAAATTACCTTGATTCTTGAGGTTGAATGTTAATGGAGGTTGAGAGAATATGGAGAGAATTTGAGAGAGATGAGTATGGGGGGGGGGGGTTCGGCCGTGTGAAAAAAAAGAAGGGGGGGTGGGTTTTGTCTAGCCTACACACACACACACATGTATTAAAATGTATTTTAATGATACATCTTAATTAAATAAAAGACTTAACAATTAAATCCTAATTGAAAAATATTTTGGATCTAAAAATAATTTATTGATACATAAAATTAAAATATGCAATTCTCTTCCTCAATATATTTTTAAAACATTTTTAAAATCGTTTTATAAAAAGATTTGAATTTTACAAGTTTTAATATTTTAAAAATGAAAATAATTGGGAAAATCCTTGTAAAATATTGTAATGCGAAAATAAATTAAACTTTTATTTTTAAAAAGTCTTTAAATGCATAAAGATAATAAAACAAGAAATTTCATGATTTTTATTAACTCCAAGAATTTTATAAAAATATTTAAGCCATTTAAAAATCATATTTTAACATTTAAAAGCTATGCAAAATTTTAATAAAATTTCACGTCAACACATCTAGCAATTAGACACATAACACATATTCACATTCACACAAACATGTAATGACTCATCAATTAAGGCACATAATAATATTTTTAATGCCAAATAATATTATTTATGAGTACGAAATTCCCAGATATTACACTTTCCCTCCTCCTCCAATCGACTTCTTCGTCTTCTTTTTCTTTCCCACCCCTCTAAGGTGTTTTATCCCTTTCAGTTGACTGAACCACACACTCTTCTACCACATCATCAACTATCCACCTTCTTAACACATTATCGTGACCCTTTTCAAAAATCACTAACTCATCATTCAGAAGGACATACCTAAAATGGGATGGAAGTTTTCCAAGCTTTACATTCGAGAGATCTCGACTTGAAGATCCGTCAATGGAATCACTGATGGGATGCTTTAGCACGTGCGTGTCCGTCTTTTCACTCAACAACTGATCAAACTTCTTTCTCTGACCCGTATCAACTATTTCCACACTGCAACACTCTTCATCCTCGGTCGGAAATTTCATGGCCTTGAACACATTAAAGGTGACATTCTGATCTTTCCCCCTCATTATAAGCTCTTTTTTTTGCACATCGATCAAAGTACGACCCGTAGCTAGAAAAGGTCTTCCCAAGATTATGGGAATCTTCTCGTCTTCTTTGAAATCTAGAATCACAAAATCAGCAGGAACTATGAGCTTATCCACCTTCACTAAGACATCTTCTACTATACCCCTCGGATAAGTGATCGACCGATCAGCCAACTGCAAGGAGATGTTAGTTGGTTTCGGCTCCGGTAGACCAAGTTGCTTGAAAACAGACAAGGGCATGAGATTAATACTAGCTCCCAAATCACATAAGCATTTGTCAAAAGACAACTTCCCAATGGTGATCCTTAAGTTTAGGAGGCAACTTCTGTTGCAAAACAGCACTACACTCCTCCGTCAAAGCCACTGTTTCAAAATCTTCCAACCTTGTCTTCCGTGACAAAATATCCTTCATGAACTTTGCATATCTCGGCATCTGCTCCAATGCTTCAGCAAAAGGAATGTTAATGGACAGTTTCTTGAAGACATCCATAAACTTTTGAAACTGTTTCTCTTGACTTTTCTGCAAGCGTCCAGGATATGGAAGAGGTGGATAGATCTGATTATTCTTTGAAGATTGCTCCGGAGTAGACTTTTCAACAGGTTTCTCGCTCGTCTCACCATCAAGCTGCTTAGCCACTAAATTAGATTTCTCAATTACTGGCACTACAGATTTTTCAACCTGCTGATTCTGAACATCTTCATCTTCTTCAGTTGCTGATTTAGAATCACTCATGACTTTTTCAGATCTCAAAGTAACTGCATTGACCTGTTCTTTGCTTTCCCTTCTGCCTGGATTAGTCTCTATATCACTAGGAAGAGTTCCTTGTGGCATACTAAGTAAGGCACTTGCAAGCTGTCCCATCTGGTTTTCCAAGGTCCTTTGAGAAGCTTGCAGGTTCTTCATCATCATCCTCAAATCATCCATTTCTGATTTTTCATTAGAAGATTGCCTCGCATTAGCCTGGGGTTGTTTCTACTGAAATCCCGGAGGTTGATATGGTTGCCTTGGAGCATAATGCTGTTGATAGCCCTGATTGATTGGCTTTGCTTGCTGATAAGGTTGTTGTGCACTTTGATTGTTGTTCCAGCTAAAATTGGGATGATTCATGTTGCTTGGATGGTAAGTAGCTGGAACTGGTGCAGCAGGTCTCTGGAAATTACTCACGAACTGTACTGATTCAGAAGAGATAGCACACTGGCTCGTCTCATCGCTCATAAACACTAGCAACCTGCTGAACTCCATAATTTGCAAGAGAATCCACTTTCATAGTTAAGGCCTTTAACTGAGCTGCAATAGCTGAAGCTGTATCTACCTCAAACAAACCTGCTACCTTGCCTTGAGAAAGCCTCTGGGTTGGATTCTAATATTCATTAGCAGCCATCGTCTCAATAAGTTCATAGGCTTCATCGTAACTCTTAGCCCATAGAGCTCCTCCTGATGCTGCATCTAGCATAGGTCTAGACTGTGCTCCCAACCCATTGTAGAAACTATTAATAACCATCCAATCAGGCATGCCATGATGTGGACACCTACGAAGCATCTCCTTATATCGTTCCCAAGCCTCACACAAAGATTCTCCAGATTGCTGTTGAAATTGAGTTAGCTGGTTCCTCATTGCTGTAGTTTTTGCCATAGGAAAGAATTTAGTAAGAAACTTCTGAGCAAGATCCTCCCATGTAGTAATGGAACTAGATGGTAGTGAGTACCAGCCCTTTGCCTTATCCTTCAGAGAAAATGGGAAAAGTCTCAACTTGATAGCATCATCCGACACACCATTGAACTTGAAAGTGTCACAAATCTCGATAAAGTCCTGAATATGCATGTTAGGATCCTCCGTAGGAGCACCCCCAAACTGAACCGAATTCTGTAGCATCTGAATAGTGCCCGGCTTGATCTCGAAGTTATTAGCCGTGATGGCCGGCCTGATAATACTAGACTGGATATCATTGATTTTTGGCTGAGAATACTCCTTCAAAGCCTTAGCTGCTGCTGCATCTCCCATCGCTACTGTAGTTTCAGCTTCCTCGTTCTTATTCTCTAAATTCTCTATACGATCGTCTTCCGCCAGTGCTTCCAAACGAGCTTGTAAGCGTGTTCACATACAAAATTAAGCACCTGAAACACCACGAAACCAACAAACTAAGTAAGAAATCCGAGTCAGTGAACGCTAACGACCACTATTGACAAGCACATAAACTAAAAATAAAACACCGATGATCCCCGATAGCGGCGCCAAAAACTTGTTTGCACTAAATCACGCAAGCGTACGTGGTCACAGGTAATACAGATATAAGTCAAGTTCGTTCCCACAGAGATCTGGTTTTTAATTCAATTTAGTACCTATGCAACAATGTATGGTTTTAATTCACTACTAAGACAAATAACAATTTGGGGTTTTAGCTATCTAAATTAAACTAAGATGCAAATTATAATCTAAGAATTAAATTAACTAATGAGAATTGAAATCGAATTACTTATGCAAGAGAAAACATGGGACTCTAACTTCATTATCTACTTTGCCTAGAGTTGATGCCTTTAATCCATGCATGTGATGGTATTGATATCTGATCGGATAACACGAAATAAGTACACGCTACCTGTCAGCATACGTATACCAAACTACCAATACATCCACAAAAGAGATAGAAAAGAGATAGAAGATGAATAGACACCAATTATGCTTAGACCCTATATGTCTATAGAATTTGAAAACTTAACGGTTGAAGAGCAAGTTATCCATTAAGATCACACAGGGCGGTATAAGTATTTTCATCTCACACCACGAATCATATTGATAAACAATTATGAACCTATGCTAGCATGGCAAGTTCTAAATCTCAAGATCCACTTTCACTTCACAAGAGATTAACAATTCAATTTAGATGTTAACTACGCATCTAAAAGCATTAAGATTAACCATACGAGGATATCAAGAATTCACCACACACATATCTGTAAAGCAATCAAACTACTAAGTTACATAGATAAATCCTTTAGAATCCCATGACAACGATTAGTTCATAATTGAATCGTTCGTCACCATGGGATTTGATGAAAACATGATATAAACAAAGTATGAATGGAAGTAATAATATTAATAGGAAAAGAACACAAAAGATAAAGTAGATCTTGATCTGTTGCTTATCACAAGCGTTGAATCTCCTTCTCCTTTTCTCCCTTGCAATTCTATGTTATAATAATAAATGATGATACAATTGACAAGGCTAAGATGTGTTTTTATAGGCCTAGATATCTTGCCCAGCAAGAAAAACAACCTACAATACAATTGGAAATAGGTTTGGGTACCAAAAATACAATTAAAGCTCGAATAGGGGCAAAACTGACATTTTTCAGCAAATTCAGGCCGGCCAAGCGCTGCCAGCGCTGCATGGAGCGCAGCCTGCACTCTATTTCTTGTCCAGGGCACTATTTGGGTGCTGCCAGCGCTCCTCCAAGCGCTACCTGCGCTTGGTTTGCTGTTTCTGACACTATTTGGGCGCTGCCAGCGCTTGGGAGGCGCTGCCTGCGCTGGTGCTCCTGCCCAGAATTTTTATTTTGCTTTATTCTTGTAGAAAATTTCCAAGCTTCGCGTGGACAGTAAGATCGTCCAAAACGGACTTCTAGAACTCCAGATATGGCCAAAACAGTGTAGACTGCGCAACATACCCTGAAATCCAAATTTTCCACAATTTGCTCATTTCTCATCCGTTTTCTCTTCTGATTCTTTTGCCACTTCCCGTTCTTCAATTCTTGACTTATAAATCCTCATGGTAGCCTAGGGAAATACGCCATCCTTCATTCCATTGCTCAAATCATCTCCAAAATTGACAGAAACACCAACCCTAAACGATATTTCGCAAACCTGCACAACTAAACACAAACACATCAAAACTACAACAAACTTTAGGCCAAGTGAATCAATTTAAGCCGATATGAAGCGATCCAAGTGGATATAGAATCCACTTATCACATAGTCAGAAAACCTTGGACCCAAATTCTTCTTTGGTGTGATTCAGAGTCTTTGCTAGTGTGGGGATACTTGTCCCTAGCATCATACTCTTGGTCTTGCTTTCGCTTCTTGGAGTCGTTGTTACCCTTGCCATTACCTCCCGCGACTTCTTTCTTCATGCTATCCTCAGCCTTGATATACTTGTCAACCTTTCGTTGGAGCTCGGCCATGTTTTCAGGAGGATGCTTTGCCAATGACCTTTTCAAGAATTGATCAGTGGTTCCGTGTTCCAGGGCTACCATGGCCATCTTATTCTCCAAGTCGGTAATATTCAATGTCTCCTTAGTGAACCTCTTGAGGTAATCTCTCAGAATTTCATTCTTTCCTTGCACCACATACATAAGAGAGGCAGAGCTTTTCTCATGAACTCTTCCGCTAATAAACTGACTAACAAAAGCGGCGCTCAACTCCTTAAAAGAGCCAATCGAATTCACAGGTAGGCGGCTATACCATCTTTGAGCCATACCCGACAGAGTTTGAGGGAATGCCCTACACTTAAGGGCATCACTTGCAGGCTGCAACAACAGTGCGTTAGAGAACGTCCTGACGTGGTTCGCGGGATCACCCGTTCCATCATAGGCCTTAATTGTTGGCATCCTGAACTTCTTTGAGATACGAGCATTCATCACCTCCTCAGTAAACGGAGGTGTGGGATCATCAGGATCCCCAAGTGGCATCAGATCCTTGGGGTTGCTTCTAGGGGTTTCCACCCTTGTTGTTCTTCCGGTTGGGGCATCAGCCCTTCTCTGCCTTCTTGAAGACCTCTCTAAGTCTATAATAGGAATCCTTCCTGAGGTTGGAGGAGGTTGAGTTTGATTCAACCTAGCTTGTTCTCTCGCCATATCGTCCTTCAACTTCAAGATCTCGGCCTCATGAGCCTTGATTCTCTCAGCGGTTGTCAAGGGGGGTCCATCATGGATAGTTTGAGTCCTCCTTCGAGGTTCTCTGCTAGAAAATCGCCTCCTTGGGCTTCACCGTGTTCTTCATCCTCGGATGATGAATCATCAGTATAGGGGCCAGAGTAGTCATCATACTCTCGATCTCGGATCTTCAAGGCATGACCACTTGGTGCAACACCTTGAGTAATGGGAAGGTAGTTCGACAGACCGTACATCGGGTTGGTATTCATGGGGAGATCCATAGTATGGATCTGTACCCCTGGTGGTAAGGGATGATTAGGATTAACCAGAGGAGAAACCATCATCTAAAGAGAGTTGGTTTCTTGACTTGGATGGATGACCATAGGTAACATTCTCTCAGCATGGGGATTCGTCCCTGGAGATTGAGAAACTTGAGTTTGAGTGATCGCCCCTGTTGTTGGGGGTACTTTCTCGGTGAGAGGCGGAGCAGAGCTTAGAGGCAAGGCCTCAGTAGAGGTCGGTACTGTTCTTCGTGTGGTTACCATGGTTGATGTCTTGGTCCCACAAACGGCGCCAAATGTTGTGGAATAAAAACTAGGTTATGAATATTGCGGCTAGGGTTTGTGTGTATTTAATGCAGAGGGGTTGGTGAGCTTCGAGCTTTAATGGATGTTTCCGTGTTTCGAGACTGATCAGTCCTCACAGAGTACCTACGTATCTCGTTATTGTGAATCAAGCCAAAAACATAGTTCTGAGAATGAGGGGTCAGGCCCTTTATATAGGCTGAGAAGCCTTAGAATTATGGTAGGATTCGGATACTTGGTGGGCAAGCCACCGCCTTGAGGAAGGTTCTAGACTCCTTCCTTGTAGGAATCAGTTTCCACGTTGAAGTAGGTGCCTTGGGGACTAAGTCAGGAAGGATTAATATCCTTATTTGACTCTTATTGCTAAGCTGGTTATATATTACCCTTAATATTAATTACGAAATTAATATCATAAATAGGGTTTGGGCCCATCTTGTGGGCCCCATGTTTGGACCATATTGGGTCTAATTAATACCACATTAAATGTGTATTTAAGGCTTACTTTTAGCCCATATCAGTTATCTAATATCATTTTTATTTTAATCTTACTAAATTAATATAGGGGATGATATGTAATCCTAGTCAGCGTTGCAACATCATTTTGGGAATATTTTGGGATATTTTTTGGTACCTATACACATTACTTTATGATCAGTAACCTTTTAATATGATTAAAATGTATCTACAGTTAATTATAGATTACTATTTTAAAATTAACTATTAAAATAAGGAAATTGTATAGAAAAAGTTTCATTTTCACTAATGAAAAGAAGGGTTACCAAATTTTTGAATGAGCAAATATACTTGTGCTATCAGTTAGTCATCCATTCGATGGAAAAGTATTTTGAAAACTAAAAATTAAATACATAATCAATATTTATTTATTAAATAAACTTATAATTATAAAACTACTTGATTTTAATGATTAATTTTAAAAAATTAATCTAGAGATAACTATGGATACATTTTACTTTAATAATTTATATTATGAAAATTATTTTGAAAATTAAAATGTAGCTTTGAAAATAACAAATCTATTTATGTTTAAACAACATGCACATTGTTATAATAATAGATGCATCTAAGTAGTTGTATTAGTGATGGTAAAATAGGGTGAGTGCCCTAAATACCCACTTTTTAATCATCTTTAATCAAAATACCCAAGGCGTTGAAGTAACGCCAAAATACTCAGCAGTCACGCTACACTCATCAACGTATGTGCTGATACGCCCATGGGGTGGAAGTATGTCGTCAATCACGCCTAAAGTGTTGGAGAATTGAGTGGATACGCCATATCCAATGGCGCAGGTAAGGAGTGATACGTCATCTCCAAAGGCGTAGGTAAGTGAGATATGTTATTTTCGAAAGCGCATCAACGGATACGCATGTTTCACATGCGTATCCGCCGCCTCCTTCGTCTCCAGAGCTCTGGCGAGCGAGATCTTACCGGCGACTTTTCTTCCTCTATTCGTTAACCCATTTCCGATGAACTTCCAGTCACAACCTACATACTAATCGAACCGCCTTTGTCTCCTCTACAAGATTATACAAGTTTTATTACATATCGATTACAAGAATTCGAGATCTCGTTGTTTACATTTCAAATCGCGAATCCGGCGAGTTATTTTCTCTCCCTCCGTTCACTCCCCTACCGTGTTTTTTCAGGCACATTATGCACACCAATAGATTCGTCTCATCACCCTCTACACATCCATACATGTTTCCTTGCGTTTTATTCACCAGAATAGAAACGCCCAAATCGAGCTTTTTCGCCGACGATTGATTGTTACAGTGATCGGTTACGCCTCATCTATGGGCATGACCCGTGGGTATTTTGGGCGGTGTTTTGAAAAACGGGTATTTTGGGCAATGGGGGCGAGTATTTTGAACAATCTTTCGGTAAAATATAGTTTGTAAAAGAACATTGTTCTTTATTTTTTTTATAACTTACTTATCCTTGTAATGGTTGGTTTGTCTGGCTAATTGTATTAGTGATTAGTCAACCAATTTTTAATCAAGAACTCCACTTCAACGAAAAATGCCAGCTGATAAAAAAATGGTTCCAAATTCCATTTGTCTTAACACTGCTTGATATAATATGACGAATTAATTAATTAATGTAACGGCATTTGCGTGTAAATTTCCCAATTAAAATTCCTTATTTCACCAACTCAACATTTACCACATCATTTTGACAACATTTTTTTGAAGAGTTCACGATCAAGTCCACAATCAGAAATAAATTTTGTGAAGGAAGTAGGGATGGTAACGGGTCGGATCGGATCGGGTTTTTCAATATCCAAATTCAAATCCAAAATTTTGGACAAGATTCGGACCCGACCCGAATCCGAAAAAAACCTGAAAATTAAGATCCGGACCCGATCCAACGGATTTCGGATCGGATCGGATTTTACCCGAAACCCGAAATTTTGGATTTGGATTTACCCAAGACCCGAAACCCGAACCTGAATTACTAATAAAATTAAAATTAAATTAACAAAATAATAAAAGAATTGACTCTTTGACTATTAATAAAAAAATGATATAATAAATAATAATTATCATTAAATGTATATAAATGTTAATTAAAAATTTAAGAAAAGAGAAATCGGATGTTTGACTATTAACTGTAAATATTAATAACAAAATGGTATATATATATATATATATATATATATATATATAGGTTTTTATCGGGTTCGGATCGAGTTTGGATCGGGTTTCGCGTTGGGTATCGGATCGGGATACCTAAGATCCAAATCCAAATCCAAACTCTTTCGAGTCCAAAAATAAGATCCAAATCTATATATTATAAATTGCTGGATAACCCTTTCCTCAGGTTCGGGATCCATATTCATGTTTGATAGATATCCATGATCCATTATAGTATTAAATTATATGCTTAGGATTAGGTTCGGGATCCGTTTAAATTACCCATCCAGTTATATGATATGATCCATATTTTAAAATATATTGACACAATATTTTATAAAATACACATCATGACAAATGACTCTTGCCAAAAATTATTTCCTTGATAATACCAAAAATTTGGCAATTGTTATTATTAATGCCAAATAATTGGTTATAATTATAATGGGCCCGTCAGGGCCATCCAATTAAAACAATCTTGCCAAAAAAAATTTCATTGACAAAAACAATCTTGCCAAAAAAAATTTCCTTGACAAAACACGAATTATTTTGTTTCCAAAAATTATTTCCTTTCTAACAATTGTCAATTATAATGGGCCCGCCAGGGCCATCCAATTAAAACATTCTTGCCAAATCCGTTTATATTACCCATCCATTTATATGATATGATCCATATTTTAAAATATATTGACTCAATATTATATAAAATACACATCATGACAAACCACTCTTGCCAAAAATTATTTCCTTGATAATACCAAAAAAATATTAATTTTGATTGGTTATAATTATAATGTACCCGCCAGGACCATCCAATTAAAATATTTCAAAATGCCAAATATTATTTCCTTCACAAAACACAAATTATTTTCTTAACATTCTTGCCAAAAATTATTTCCTTCCACAAATTTTAAATTATTTTAATTTTTTTAATCCATATTCAGGTTTGATAGATATCCATGACCTATTATAGTAGTAAATTATATGCTTAGGATTAGGTTATAGTGCGGTATAACTTTAATTTTTTTGATATTATGATTTAATTATTTTAATTTATTCTTTATATCTACTACTATTACATTCATGATATAGTTGACATCACTAAAATAATGTTATAGTGCCAAAAATTATTTCCTTGATAATACCAAAAAAATATTAATTTTGATTGGTTATAATTATAATGTACCCGCCAGGACCATCCAATTAAAATATTTCAAAATGCCAAAATATTATTTCCTTCACAAAACACAAATTATTTTCTTAACATTCTTGCCAAAAATTATTTCCTTCCACAAATTTTAAATTATTTTAATTTTTTTAATCCATATTCAGGTTTGATAGATATCCATGACCTATTATAGTAGTAAATTATATGCTTAGGATTAGGTTATAGTGCGGTATAACTTTAATTTTTTTGATATTATGATTTAATTATTTTAATTTATTCTTTATATCTACTATTATTACATTCATGATATAGTTGACATCACTAAAATAATGTTATAGTGTTCAATTTTTTGATATTTTTAAAATAAATTAATATATTAATAATTTCTTATATTAATTGTAATTTAAATTATCAAAACAAACTCATGTTCTTAAAGAATTTAACATTTTAATTTATTAAAGTAGGCAACTTTTTAATACTACTACCAATTTTTATTTCTATATTGTAAAATTATATACTATAGTCTATAATTTATTAAAATTTAAAATAAATTTTATTTAAAATATGAACTCCCGTGTGCGAAGCACGGGCATTAAACTAGTCTAAATCAAAATCCAAAAAATCGGGTTCGGGTAGACCCAAACGAATCGGATCGGGTATCCGTTGGGTCGGATTTTTCTGCCAACGCTGTAAGGAAGACAAAAATAATAAAAATGTAATGAAGATCCACAAATTAAGTCCAGATTCACGGTCCCCACATCTTAGATGTCTGACGTGTACACGTTACATAATGTAAAAATCTAGCAACCTTAAGCTCAAGTTACAATATAAATACATGATTCTTACCATTCATTTGATCAAGATTTATGTTGTACACTTGCTCTACTAAATAGTTTTACTTGATCAAGATTTAATTTTTACTTGATTATTATGTACAACGTTGAAGGATCAAGAATCATAGCTAGAGAAATGGATGGTTTACTTGCTGCATCAAATTTCACGTATCCAGTACCAGCAGCTGATCATTTTGCGAACACTAAAGAAACTGTGCATTCGGAGACGTACAACTACATGAATAATCATAGTTCTTCGCAACAACAGAGCTCGAATTTGAGCAGGTATCAATCTGTTCCCAGTTCTTTCTTGGAAAGTCTTGTTAATGATAGTGTTGTTGCTGATGATTTCCACAGTTCTAATCTCGAGACAGAGATGAAAATTTTTGATTCGGATAATTTTAAGTATACGAAGGGAGTTAAGACGGATTCTGTTAAGAACTCGGTTAGTAGTGGCGTGGAGGATTTGTTTAGGGGTTTTAGTTCGAATGTCGGAGGGGAGAATCTGAATCAGGTGAAGAAGGAGATAAGTAATGGAAATGGTTTGTCTTTGGTACGACAGAGCAGTTCTCCAGCTGGATTTTTGTCAAGTTTAACCGATGATGATATTGGTACTGGTACATCACTACCTCGTATTATTATCTGTTGCTTCAAATTTATATTTTATATCCGATGATAAGTAATGGTTTTTTCTAGATTGATTGCATAAACAAGGAAGTACATGTGTGTGTGTGTAATGTTTTATAAAAGCTTGTTTGTGCTGGATCTTTTCTGCAAGTAGTGGTCACTGATTAATATTCATCGAGAATATGTTCAAAACAGCTGCTTCTCATTTAATTTTATGGAAAGTTGAAACAGAAGTATGGGTCATGCTCTGTAGTTGACAAAAGTAGCATGTAAACAAAAAAATTGTTGGAGAACACTGTGACCTGGATTATTTTTGGTTGAGTCTTGTATGTGTCGTATAATAACATGTTGTTGGTTAAAACTTAAATAAGAATACTATTTTCCGTATTCTGATTCCTGTATTATTGTTACGATGATAAATGATTCTGTATGGGGCTGCTAAGAAGTTGATGCTTATTAATAGGATTCGCAGGGATGAACGACGTGGGAAATTTCACGAATAGGGTGGGTAATTATATGAACTTCTCCACAGGGCTGTCTTCTCACTCGAGGTTCATGCCTCAGAGTTCTGATAATGCAAATGAGAACATTGGAAGTAGTGATTCGTACTTAACCAATGGACATAATGGAGGGAATTCTAATAGGGGTTACATCCCTAATTTTCACAATGATCCTACCAGCAACAGCTTAAAAAGAAACAGAGATGGTGAAGTGAAGATGTTATCCAATATGACTGGACTGCACAAGCAGGTACTGAGTGGAAATTGTTATATACTACGTGAAAGGTGTCTATTAACTACTTAATATCTTGTCAGTCACTCGAATCACATTTTTCCTGGTTTATTAGAATGATGATTTCAACCATTACACCTCTGGTTTAGTACACCAACTGAGCTTGCCAAGCACTTGTGCTGAAATGGCAACAATGGAGAATTTCCTGCAGTTTCAGCAAGACTCCATTCCATGTAAAATCCGGGCAAAAAGAGGCTTTGCTACTCATCCACGAAGCATTGCAGAGAGGGTAAGTGTATATAAACCATTCCAAGACAATTACAAGTTGCAATCCAAATTAAATATGGCCGGTATATATATCACACTCGGAAGTTGCATATCGGGTTAATATGTAATAATTATTAAGAGACTGCAATTCCTTTTTTCATGGACAAGCACTGACATCTACAATTTGACACATAATATAAATCTGGGCTATGTGGTTCACAGGTGAGACGGACACGGATTAGTGCACGGATGAAAAAGCTGCAAGATCTTTTTCCAAATATGGACAAGGTAGTTTACAAATAATGCACTTTAAATTGTTCTTTTAAGATTTATATATTAAAGTGGACAATAGTCATTTAGCAAAAAAAGAAAAAAAGTGGAGAATGGTCACAATATTCTTGTCAATCTGCAGCAAGCAAATACAGCTGATATGTTAGACTTGGCTGTTGTCTACATTAAAGACCTCCAAAAAGAAGTGCAGGTATAGCAAAAATTATATCATATACAAGCTCACATGAATCACTTGCAAGTTTTTGATTCAACTATTATAAGCATTTTGATGCAGACACTCAACCAGACTCGATCCAAGTGTACATGTCCGAATAAAAGAAAGTAAAGCGCCGCATGCTTGAGCAGCTCCATATGTATTAAGTAGATCACGGACAAAATGGAATGTAGAAAAATAGAAGCAGTTGGTTTAAATCATTGGTGCAAATTGTTGTGTATAGTTGACACTTGATGACAGGGATTAAACAGAAGTTATTGCCGGTGAACAAGCTCGACTTGCCTCTATTTTCAGGCAAAACTTTAAAGTTTTAATTGTTAATAAACCTGTTGTAACACTTGATACAATACCAAGTACATTTAATACTGTGTAATTGTTTCAAGTAGTTGTAAGTTGTACTCCCTCCGTCTCTTTTTACTTTGCCCGTTTGACTAAAAACACGGGTTTTAAGAAAAATTGGGTATTGAATATTATTTGTAAGAAGTAGTGGGTATTGAATATTGTTTTTAAGGAGTAGTGGGTATTGAATATTGTTTTTTTGGAGTAGTGGGTGGAGTAGTGGGTATTGAATATTATTGTTAAGAAGTAGTGGGTGGAATAGTAGGTATTGAATATTGTTTTTTTGGAATAGTGAGTGGAATAGTGGGTGTTGAATATTATTTGTAATGATTAGTGGATGGAGTAGTGGGTATTGAATATTATTTTTAAGGAGTAGTGGGTGGAGTAGTGGGTATTGAATATTATTGTTTATGGCTTAAAATAGAAAGGGGAAAAGTATTTTGATAGTCCCGATTTAGTAAATGAGAAATGTTTTTAGAGACAGAGGGAGTAACAGTTAAAAGTTAGGGTTAAATATCAAATTGACCACTGAATAACTTGACATATCTCAGATTGCACCCTCATACATTCGGGGGCTCATTTAAAACACTTTTAAAGACATAAATATCAAATAGATACCTTCAAAATGTACACGAAAAGTAAAATTAATTTTTCATCGAGCTCTACGCATTTTTCTTAAATGCTACTTTAACCAAATGAAATATTATGAATTCTAGTATTTTTGATAACATATTTAGATTGTAAGAAATTTATTTACTATTTGATTTTAATTAAATCAAAGAAAATAACCATAAAATTATAAATAAATAGTAAATAAATTTCTTAAAATCTAAATATATTATTGATATGGGTTAAAATAAGCCCTATGGACACATTTAATGTGGCATTAATTAGACCCAATGGTCAAAACGTGGGGCCCCTTATATGGGCCCAAACCCTATTTATAATATTAATTTCGTAATTAATATTAAGGGTAATAACCAGCTTAGCGATAAGAGTCAGATAAGGATATTACTCCCGCCTGACTTAGCCTCCAAGGCACCTACTTCAACAAGAAAACTGATTCCTACAAGGAAGGAGTCTACAACCTTCCTCAAGGCGGTGACTTGCCCACCAAGTCACCTAATTCTACCACGATTCTAGGGCTTCTCAGCCTATATAAAGGGTCTGACCCCTCATCCTCAGAACTATGTTTTTTGGCTTGATCTTTGATATACATCAAAGTACGTAGACATCTTGTGAAGGCAGATTCAGCCACGAGCACGAGAGCAGTCATTAAAGCACGAAACTCTGCAAACACGAAGGACACAACCATTAGAGCAGCCATTAAATACAAGCAAACCCTAGCCGCAATCTAATAACCTAGTTTTTATTCCACAACATTTGGCGCCGTCTGTGGGAAAAAGACATCAACCATGGTTCAAACACGAAGGACACCAACAATTACCGAGCCTCTGCCACTCAGTTCTGCACCGCCCACTACGGATCCGGTGCCCCCAACGACCGAGGCAATTATTTAACATCAAGTTTCTCAACCTCTAGGGACAACTTCCCATGTTGAGAGTACGTTACCTCCGATCGTCCACACAAATCAAGGGACCAATCCTCTTTAGATGGTGGTTTCTCCCTTGGTTGTCGATCCTAACAACCCCCCACATGGGGTCCAGATCCATACTACGGATCTCCCCGTGAACACCAACCCAATGTATGGGCTGCCTAACTACCCTCCTACTCAAGAAGCTGGACCAAGTGGTCATGCCTTGCAGATCCGAGATCGAGAGTATCGTGACTACTCTGGTCCCTATACTGATGAGTCGTCCTCTGATGATGATGATCGTGATGAGCCCCGAGGAGGCAACGTGCTAGCAGAGAACCTCGAAGGAGGCATCAAACCATCCATGATGGACCCCCTTTGACAGCTATTGAGAGAATCAAGGCTCATGAGGCTGAGATTTTAAGGATAAAAGAAGATATTGCTAGAGAACAAGCTAGGTTGAGTTAGACTCAACCTCCTCCAACCTCAGGACCGATTCCCATCATAAACTTAGAAAGGTCTTCAAGAAGGCAGAGAAGGGCTGACGCCCCAACTGGAAGAACAACAAGGGTGGAAACCCTCAGGGGCAACCCCAAGGATCTGATGCCACTTGGGGATCCTGATGATCCCACACCCCCGTTTACCGAGGAGGTGATGAATGCTCACGTCTCCAGGAAGTTCAAGATGCCGACAATCAAGGCTTATGATGGAATGGGTGATCCCGCAAATCATGTTAGGACGTTCTCAAACGCACTGCTGTTGCAGCCCGCAAGTGACGCCTTGAAGTGTAGGGCGTTTCCTCAAACTCTGTCAGGCATGGCTCAAAGATGGTATAGCCGTCTACCTGCGAATTCAATTGGCTCTTTTAAGGAGCTGAGTGCCGCTTTTGTTAGCCAGTTCATCAGCGGGAAAGTTCACGAAAAAAGTTCCGCGTCTCTCATGTACGTGGTGCAAGGAAAGAACGAAAACTTGAGAGATTACCTCAAGAGGTTCACTAAAGAGACATTGAACATCACTGACTTGGAAAACAAGGTGGCCATGGTAGCTCTGGAACATGGTACCACTGATGAATTCTTTAAAAGGTTGTTGGCAAAGCATCCTCCTGAAAACATGGTCGAGCTCTAGCGAAGGGCTGACAAGTATATCAAGGCTGAGGATAGTATTAAGAAAGAAGCCGCGGGAGGCAATGGCAAAGGTAATAACGATTCCAAGAAACGAAAGCAAGACCAGGAGTATGATGCTAGGGACAAGTATCCCCGTACTAGCAAAGATTCTGAGTCAACACCAAAGAAGAATTTGGGACCGAGGTTTTCTGACTACGCAAGATTGAACACTCCCAGGAGCCAAATCTTGTTAGAAATTGATAAGGATAAGGACTTTCGATGGCCGAAACCACTCAAGGGTGATCCCGCCAAGAGGAACAAGGATCAATACTGTAGGTTCCACCGCGATGTGGGACATGATACGGATGATTGCAGACAGTTGAAAGACGAGATTGAGTTCCTGATTCACAAAGGAAAACTGAATAAATTCACTAAGGGTGAAGATCATGGAGCCCAAAGAAGGGATTATGACAGGAAAGACAATGATAGAAGGGATAATGATCGTGATCGTAACACACAGCCCCGAGGGCCAGTTATCAACCTGATCTGGAGAGGCCCGATAGCGGCCGACATAACTCGAAATTCTCGAAAGGCGTATGCCAGAGAAGTGATAAACATCGTGGGAGAGGCCCCAAAACGTGCCAGGACTGATATAGCAATTGGTTTTGATGATTCTGACCTTGAAGGGGTGAAGTTCCCCCATGACGACCCGCTGGTCATAACCCCTGTAATTGGAAATTCAGAAGTAAAGAGAGTCTTGATAGACAATGGAACTTCGGTTGATATTTTATTTCATGATGCGTTTGTAAAAATGGGATACACTGATTCTCAGTTGACCCCGACCAACATGCCCATCTATGGATTTAATGGGGTTGAGTCCAAAGTTGAAGGGACTATTCAGTTGCCCATGACAATCGGGCAAGAACCTAAGGAGGCTACTCAGATGTTGAATTTTCTGGTAATCAAGGCATCCTCAACTTATAATGCAATCATGGGAAGAACCGGACTTCATGCGTTCAAGGCTGTTGCCTCCACTTACCACAGGAAGATTAAGTTTCCAACCAGGAATGGTGTTGGAGAACAGAAAGGCGACCAGAAGATGGCAAGAAGTTGTTATGTGTCTGCATTGAGAGCTGATGGAGTCGGGGGGCAGGTACTCCCAATTGAAGACATGGATGTCCGTGGTGATGATGAACACCGAGGGAAGCCAGCAGAGGAGTTGATCCCCATACCTCTAGAGCTGCGACCCTGAGAAAGTTACTTACATAGGAGCTTCGCTGAAGGAACCCTTGAAGGGCAGGTTGATGACATTTTTACAAGAAAACAGTGATGTGTTTGCTTGGACCGCAGCTGATATGCCAGGGATTGATCCCCAACTCATAACTCACAGATTGAATGTCGATCCCGAACGGAAAACAATAAAGCAGAAGAAGAGAAATTTTGCTCCTGAAAGGCAAGAAGCCATTAGGCAAGAAGTTGACAAGCTTTTGGAAGCTGGGTTTATTGAAGAGATTCAGTTTCCCGAATGGTTAGCTAACCCTGTGATGGTGAAGAAGGCGAATGGGAAGTGGAGAATGTGTATAGACTTCACTGATTTGAATGATGCGTGTCCGAAGGATTGTTTTCCCCTGTCAAGGATAGACATGTTGATAGATGCCACAGCTGGACATGAGATGTTTAGCTTCATGGACGGGTTCTGCGACTACAATCATATTAAGATGCACAAGGATGACATCCCAAAGGTATCTTTCATAACTGACTTTGGTGTTTTCTGCTATCTTGTTATGGCTTTTGGTCTAAAGAATGCAGGCGCTACTTACCAACGACTGGTGAATAAGATATTTACCCATCTGATTGGGAAAACCATGGAGGTCTATGTTGATGACATGTTAGTCAAGAGCCTTTTCAAGGCATATCAAATTAAGCACCTTAAAGAGGCATTCGAAGTGCTGAGGCACCACAAGATGATGTTGAATCCAGCCAAGTGTGCTTTTGGAGTTGGATCAGGAAATTTTTTGGGATTGATGGTTTCGAAAAGAGGCATAGAGGCCAACCGTGACAAGATCAAGGCAATTCTGGACATGGAACCACCCCGTTCTATGCGAGATGTACAGAAACTAACTGGCCGAGTTGCAGCATTGGGGAGATTCATTTCCAAATCTGGTGACAAATGCTTGCCTTTCTTTCAAGCATTGAAGAAGGTGAAAAATTTTGAATGGACCCCTGAGAGTCAAGAGGCCTTTGAGCAGTTGAAGAAATACATGGTCGAAGCCCCGTTGTTGGCCACACCTAGTCCCGGAGAGACTCTTTACTTATACCTGGCGGTATCTGAACAAGCATTGAGTGTTGTTCTCATTTGAGAAGAGAAGAAAATTCAGAAACCTATCTACTATGTGAGCAAGGTGTTGCATGGGGCTGAGTTGAATTACTCACCTATCGAGAAGTTCGCTTTGGCATTGGTGACAGCCTCGAGAAAGTTACGACCTTAATTTCAGGCACATAAGATTCAAGTCTTGACATACCAACAATTGAGGAACATATTGCATAGCCCTAAGGCCAGTGGAAGGCTAATCAAGTGGGCGATTGATTAGGTGAGTTTGATATCACATACAAGCCTCGAACAGCCATTAAGGCTCAGGCATTGGCTGACTTCGTGGTTGAATGCACTATTAACAACCAAGAAGTCGGGGGGCAAGAGATAGTAACTACCCCTGAGAAGGAGGAAAAAGAAGAGGAAATAGCACCTGAACTGAAGGAGTACTCGGTGTTCTATTTTGATGGAGCATCAAAAACAAAATCAAGTGGTGTAGGATTGGTTTTGCAAAGCCCCGATGGGTTCACAGTTGGATACGCTTTGAAGTTGGACTTTCCCACTACCAACAATGAAGCGGAGTATGAGGCGTTGATAGCTGGTTTAGGCTTGGCCAGAGTCATGAGGGTCAAGAACCTCAAAGTTTGTGGAGATTCAAGACTGGTAGTCTCGCAAGTGAATGGTGAGTTTGACGCCAAAGATAAAACTATGGCGAAATATCTGTGAGTTGTGAAAGCCGTTATGACTCAGTTCGATGAGTGCTATGTGGAGCATATTACGAGGGAAGAGAACGTTAAGGCCGATGCCCTGTCCAAGTTCGCTTCTTCTGAAATCGAGAATTATGCAGGGAGTGTTTACTTCCAGGTCTTGAAGGCCCCGACCATTAACTCGAAGTTGGTGGCACCAATTAATATAGGAAGCTGCTGGATGGATCCCATCAAAGCTCACCTCGAAACCGGCTGGCTCCTTGAAAATTCCTTGAAGGCACGAAAGCTGTCAGTAAGAGCATTAAGATACGCCTTGATCGAAGGCATCCTTTACAAGAGATCGTTTGTTATCCCATATTTGAAGTGTTTAAGTCCCCAAGAGGCTAAGGAAGCATTAGAAGAAGTTCATGAAGGGATCTGTGGGCAACACTTGGGGGGCAGAGCCCTAGCCCATAAGATCACCCGTCTAGGATTCTATTGGCCAGAGATGTTGGCAGATGCACAAAATTATGTTAAGAAGTGTGACAGATGTCAAAATCACGCCCCTATTGTAAGGCAACCGCTTGAGAAGTTAACTTCAGTTAATTCTCCCATCCAATTTGCAATGTGGGGGATGGACATACTTGGTCCTTTCCCTATGGCGTCAGCACAAAGGAAGTTTTTGATAGTGGCCATCGACTACTTCACCAAGTGGATTGAGGCTAAACCTCTACCCAAGATAATCACCACGCAAGTTGCCCAGTTCTTTTGGGAGAACGTCATTTACAGATATGGAATTCCCCGAATTCTTGTGATGGATAATGGGACACAGTTCAATAATGAAGAGTTTAAGAAATACTGCGAGGAAAATGCTATTGAACTTCATTTTACTTCAGTAGCACATCCTCAAGCTAATGGACAGGCAGAGGTTTAGCCAATCGAATTATCCTGGATGGACTGAAGAAAAGAGTTGAACGCTCAAGGAACACTTGGGTGGATGAGTTATTGCCTATACTCTGGGCATATCGCACCACTTGTAAGGTGACAACTGGAGTAACCCCGTTTTTGCTGGCTTACGGAGCTGAGGCAGTTGTGCCCTTGGAGATCATGCATGCATCACCTCGAGTCGAGTTGAGGCTTGCCCTTGATCTGATTGATGAAATCAGGGACGAGGCAAAACACCAAAAATGTGGAACATCAGAAGAGGACATCCTTTTACTACAACCATAGGGTTAAGGAGAGGTTCTTCCAGCAAGGTGACTTGGTTCCGAGAAAGATAGAGGCTTCTGGAGTTGGCGAAAAAGAAAAGCTGGCCCTTAACTGGGAAGGACCATATCGAGTCAAGAAGACACTAGGACGAGGAGCATATAAGTTGGAGACCTTGGACGGGAGTGAGGTGCCCCGTACTTGGCATGCTTTGAACCTCAAGATTTATTATGTGTAAGCCTTCCTAGTAAGGACTTGGCTTTTATCTATCTAGTAGGAGAAGTATAAATAAGGTTCGATGAAACCATTCCAGGGCCTAGTACCCCGAGTAGGACAGTAGTAAAGTATGTAAGGGTTGAACCCGTTCAAGTTATTAATGCAAGTTTGTTTTCCATTCTATGATTGTGTGATTTTATTTATGTGCCAAACACGTGATGAGTGCAAGTCAGAGATGACCAAGTAACGAAAATAAAGAATACACAAATGGAAATAAAACAAGTGCATAGATAAACACCCCCAAGGGGCCGAATATGAAGTTAAGTTACAAACCACAAATAAAAGTTAAGTCCCGAAGGACCTTGATTAAAAGCTGGAAAGATAAAGCCACAAGCGGCTAACAAAGGCCATGCAAGGCCACCTACTCCTCGGAGGATTCCCTTACCACTTCTTGCTCTTCTCCCTCCTCCTCTTCATCTTTCTCATCCTCCTCTTCGGAGCCTTCATCATTTTCATCATCGTCATCATCTTCGGCTTCCGTCTCCATAGGTTGCGCCGCTCCCTTCTGCACCACGTCCCCTTCTTCTTCTGTAGTCTCAGTCGAAGATTCGACTATGGCACGAAGTTGCTTACCGGGGAAAGATTGCCTCACAGCCACCTCTCTCTCTGACATGGCCTTCTTCCCAGTAGAACGGGAAGAGGCCGAACCGAAGCTAACGACATTAGTCACCTTCCTCATACCAGAAGGACGACGGCTACCCCTAGAGCCTAATGCATGGTCCGCTTGACTTCCACCACCAACAGCCCAATCAGGGCAAGAGAAGTCTGCTGGGTTGACCACTTCAGGATACTTGTTACTAACTGCACCAACGGCTTTGTTCCAACCAACAGACATGTTAAAGGGCCACATTTCATCATCATACTTATCTATCATCTCATAAAAACTATCTGACCTATGGTAGGCATCAATCACTTTGTCAGCTTTGGAAGACAACTTCTTGGCCAGAGAATGAAGATTCTTTTGAAGAGAATGGCAGTTGGCCTCAGCTCAGACAGCTCTGGAGTCCAAGTCTTGTATTTGCTCTTGGAGCTTTGCCTTTTCGCTCTTCAGTATGGCATTGTCATCCTTATGAGCACGACCTTGACGAGTCGCGGATTGAAGATAGGCATTGACCTACAATAAGGGAGTTAGAAAAACATTTGTAACCAACGAAGTAAACAAAAACACTAAGTACACCAGTTGGTACCTGATATAAGGCCTGAGCTCCGAGGCGCTCGGATTCATCGATTTTATCCCCCGCAGTGACGGTCAGGAGATCAGGAGGGGTGATAGAGAGTCTTGACCAATCTAAGGACAAGGCGGAGCTTCCCATAATAGAATCTTACTCGCAGATGCCCCAATTTGGAGTGAAGGGAATTCTAACGCCTTCACCCGCGTTTCGGGACCTCTTTCCCCCTTGGCTACATCCCACCAGGAATTAAGGAACTTGTCTTTTAGGAGGATTCAGTTGAGCCTCCGCCTTTGTCATCATTCGCCTTGTAACAGTTGGTTGATTCTCAGGGAGATTGTCCAACTCCTCAGTAGCTGAAATATGAAAGAAAAGATATCGGAATAAGAACAAACATAGTTCATAATGAAGTCATGAAGGAAAAATTACCCTCAACAGAAAGAAAGCTTAGGCCAGCTTCGATAAGCTTCTTCTCAGTAAGAATAGTTTTATAATGAGTACGCCCTTCATCGGCAAGCAGTTTATCCCTGTCGAGTAATTGTTGGTCGGTAAGGTCACACACGAAGTGTGAACTATCTTTGTTAAATATTGATTCAAGTGATGATCAGGATCTGGGCGTTACTGATCAGATACTGATGTTGACGTCATCAGTAATACAACGTCAGTATTTGAGTAGGTCAGGATTACAAGCAGATTTACATTAGTCCAGAGATTATGGGAAGATTGATTTGTCGGTTCCTGAATTATAGGAATGCAGCTATCATTCAAGATATGTATTAAGAGTCATATGTAATTGATTTGATATATCTTGTAATTGATAGAGCAGCTGTGTATGCTATATAAACAAAGTTTAGGTTTTACATTATTGTAATCGAATACACGAGTTATTCTGTAACATAGCAGCTCTTAAGAACACAAGAATTTCTTAAGAGAGTTTGTAACAGTTTTATATCAGAATTAATAAAGCTGTTATTGATTCATACTTGTGTTATTTCTGTTTAAAGTCAAAAATCTTATACAATTGTATTCAACCCCCCTTCTACAATTGTTATTCACTGGGCAACAATTGGTATCAGAGCAAACTGATTAATATTAATCATAAACGATCTTAAGATGTCGACAAGCAAGTATGAAAGCATCAAAATTCCAATTCTCAAGAAAACTGAGTATCCAACATGGAAGGTGAAAATGCTGATGTATCTGGAAGCAACTGATCCAGACTATCTTGATAGGATCAATGATGGACCATTTCTTCCAACAAGATTAGTTGCAAGAACAGAGACTGTTGCTGAACACTATGTCATTAAAGCAAAGAGTGAGTGGACAATAGAGGAAAAGGCTCAAGTACTCAAAGATGCAAAGGTAAATAATATTTTGCATAACAGTCTTGATAATGTCATGTCAAACAGGGTAATAGCATGCAAGACTGCAAAGGAAATTTGGGATACTTTGGAAACTCAATGCCAAGGTACTGAATCTATCAAAAGAAACAGAAGGGCTCTGTTGATTCAGGAGTATGAGCAATTCGATGCTAAATCTGATGAAAGCCTTACTAATATGTATGATAGATTTTTGACATTACTGAACAATCTATCACTAGTTGGCAAAGAGTATGATCCAGAGGACTCAAACACCAAGTTTCTCAGAGCTCTAACTGAGGAGTGGGATACTCAAGCTTCAATCATAAGGCATCGATATGATTTGAAGATGCTGTCTCTTGATGAAGTTTATGGGATGCTTAGAACCTATGATCTTGAGGTTCAACAAAGAAAGAATAAGAAGAATGTCAAGACAAAATCTGTTGCTTTGAATGTTGAATCAAAATCAAAGGGAAAAGCTGAGGAGGTTTCTAGCAGAAAGAGTAGAGTGGTAGAGTCAATTCATGATGACTCATCATCAGATACTGATACTGAGTATGATTCTGATACTGATACTGAGTATGATTCTGATACTGATGATGACTCTACTGATTCTGATATAATGGAAATGGTTGCTATGATAGTCAAGGGCTTCAAGAAGATGAAGTTCAGAAAGGCTAGGAAGCAAGGGAAATTTCAGAAGAGAACCTTCAATGCTGACAAAGACAGGCACAAGAAGAAAGAAGATAAAAGCAGTAAATTTGACAAGTCAAAAGTCAGATGCTATAACTGTGATGGAATGGGTCACTTTGCAACTGAGTGCAAGAAGACCAAAACCAAAGCTCTCATTTCTTCAAGCAAGGATTGGATGGACTCATCATCTGACTCTGAAGAAGAAAAAGTGAATTATGCTTTGATGGCTAAAACTGATGAGACTTCTGCTGGTGAAAATAAGGTATCTGAAATTTTGATACTAATAATGTCTCTGAGCTAAGATCTTTTTTAAAATCTCTGCATATTAGTTTTAGGAGTCAATCTCTTAAAAATACTAGAATAAAATCTGAAATGGCAGAGGTTGTTAAGAAAAATGATCATCTAGAAGTTGAGTTAATTTTCTTGCAGGAAGTTCAAGCAGAATGTGATAATGCTAAACACATGAAACTTGAAATAGAGTTTAAATGTAATGAACTTGAAATGCAACTTAAAGAGGCAAATGAAAAACTCAGAACCTGGACACATTCTGGAACAAAAACTCATGAAATTATTACTGATAAAAACTGGAAAGAGTGTCTAGGTTATAAGCCAGAGAATGAGAAAAAGGACAAAGAAAAAGTTGTTTCATCTAATCCAGGAAGAGTTATAGTTGATGACTCAACAAATCCAAAAACCTACAGATATGTCACAGACACTACTAAAACCAAATTAAAACCTGTTAATTATGTGTATCCAGAAAATCCCAAATCTACTTCAGATAAGGGATCCACTTCTACACATCATTCTGAGACTAGAATTGTCAAAAACAAGAATGTAGGTCTTTTGTCTAAGAAACAATTAAGGGATAGAATCTGTGAAGTAACAAATAGGAAGAAAGTTCCAACTATCAAAAGGAACAGGAATGGTAAAGTTGGAATAAACAAGGAGAATAATTATAAGTATATTCCAAATGCACCAAGGAAAGTATGCTTTAACTTTGGTAACTCTAATCATCTTGCTGTTGATTGCAGGAGGAGTAAAAAGAAGGCTACTGTAGTTCCTAAGTCTGACATTAGGAATAAATCAGTATTTTATAAACCACAGAATCCTTGTTTCCATTGTGGCTGTGAATGGCATTCTATTTATACATGTGAAGAATACCATAATTTGTACTATAATTATTATGAGCCTTTGCCTAAGTTCAATAAAAGTGCAAATTTTGGAAAAACAAAGAACTTGAAAACTAAGCATGCATCTGTTAAGAAAAAGACTAATTCTGATGGACTCAATCCTGATGAAGGCGTTTTTACAAAAAAATCTTCTGCTGCTAAAAATGTTAAGTTGCATGAAAAGAGAACCCAACAAGTGTGGGTTCTTAAAAATTCTAACTGAGTTCTTTATGATTCTGATTGCAGGGTAAAAAGAAAAATGTGTTAGTCATGGATAGTGGATGCTCTGTGCACATGACTGGAGACAAAACCTTGCTATCAGAATTTGAGGAGAAGGCTGGCCCAACTGTGTCTTATGGAGATGGCAACATTGGACAAACTTTGGGATATGGCAGTATTGTAATTGGAAATGTCATCATTGAAAAAGTAGCTCTGGTGAAAGGACTCAAACACAATCTGCTAAGTTTTAGTCCAATCACAGACAGAGGTTATCATGTCAATTTCAATGATACTCATTTTGAAGTAATCAGCAAATCTTCAGGGAAGGTTGCATTAACTGGTCAAAGACATGGTAACATTTATGAAGCCAACATTCACACCAATACTGATGATCCAGCTACGTGCCTCATCAGTAAAGCTTCTGTAGATGAAAGCTGGAATTGGCATAAGAAGCTTTCTCATCTCAACTTCAACAATATAAATGAGTTGGTTAAGAAAGACTTGGTAAGAGGATTACCAAAGGCATTGTATACTCCTGATGGACTCTATGATGCTTGTCAGAAGGCTAAACAGAGAAGGATATCATTTAAGAGTAAATCTGAATCCTCAATTGATGAACCATATCACATGCTTCACCTTGACTTGTTTGGACCAGTGAATATAATGCCCATCAGTAAGAAAAGGTATACTCTAGTCATTGTTGATGAATATACTAGATTTACCTGGGTTTATTTTCTGCACAGAAAAGATAAAACTGTTGAAATACTGATGGACCATGTGAGGCTCATTGAAACTGGCACAAAATACAAAGTCAAGATCCTGAGAAGTGATAATGGGACTGAATTCAAGAATTCAGTGATGGAAGAGTTCTGCAAATACAAAGGAATAGTTCAACAATTCTCTGCTCCTGGCACACCTCAGCAAAATGGAGTAGTTGAAAGAAAGAACATGACTCTTATTGAAGCTGGCAGAACTATGTTGGAGGAAGCTAAACTACCTAAATATTTCTGGGCAGAAGCAATCAACACAGCATGCTACACTCAGAACATCACCTTAATCAACAGACACGGTGTGACTCCTTATCAGATGATTAAAGAAAAGAAGCCAAGTTTGAAGCATTTACATGTGTTTGGCTGCAAGTGCTTTATCTAAGACCTCATCCTGAACCGCTAGGAAAATTTGAGACTAAAGCTGATGAGGCCATTTTTATTGGCTATCCAACAACAAGAGCCTTTAAAATCTACAATCTAAGAACAAAGACAGTCATGGAGTCTATTAATGTATCTTTTGATGATAAAAAATAACAGGGATAACAGAAGACTCTCATGATAGTTTGATCTTTGCAAATGAAGCTACCAAGAATTCTGATGAAGTCATGTCAGATACTGATACTCTGTCAGATCCTGACGACCGATCAATTCCTGATCGAACACCAGATACTGATAATGACTCAAATAATGCAAATGTTGAGGGGGAGCAAGAGCAAGACATCAGCAGTACTGATACAACTCAAACATCAAGTAGAGACTCATCAGAAACAGATTCAAGTGACAATCCTCACAGCATATCAGGAAGAGATAGCACTATCTCAGGGGGAGCTTCTAGCAATTCTAGTTCTTTTGAAGATAACACCAATCCAGGGGGAGCATCCAGTTTAAGAAATGACTTACCATCAGCAAGGAAATGGACTAAAAGTCATACTCCTGATTTAATTATTGGGAATCCTGAAGCAGGTGTTAAGACAAGAAGTGCAACTCAGAATGAATGTTTATATAATAACTTTCTGTCAAAGGAGGAGCCTAAGAAAGTTGAAGATGCACTTAAGGATGCTGATTGGGTAACAGCTATGCAAGAAGAACTGAATGAGTTTGAAAGAAATGAAGTCTGGAAACTTGCACCAAGGCCAAAGGGTAGGTCTATTGTGGGTACAAAGTGGGTATTCAGAAATAAGACAGATTCAGATGGTACTATTGTGAGAAATAAAGCAAGGCTAGTTGCAAAGGGGTATTCTCAACAGGAAGGAATAGATTATGATGAGACTTTTGCTCCTGTTGCTAGACTAGAGGCCATCAGAATTTTTATGGCATATGCATCCCACAAGAAGTTCAAAGTATTCCAGATGGATGTGAAAAGTGCATTCCTCAATGGAGAATTGGAAGAGGAGGTATATGTTGAGCAACCTCCTGGTTTCATTGATCCCAAATATCCAGATCATGTCTATAGACTGGATAAAGCACTTTATGGACTAAAGCAAGCTCCAAGAGCCTGGTATGAAACTCTGGCTCAATTCTTACTGGAAAGTGGATTCAATAGAGGTACAATTGATAAAACCTTGTTTTATTTGAATCATGGTAAATATTTGCTGTTAGTTCAAATATATGTTGATGATATCATTTTTGGGTCAACTAACTCTAAGCTGTGTGAGAAGTTTTCGAAGCTAATGCAGTCTAGATATCAAATGAGCATGATGGGAGAAATGAGCTATTTCTTAGGTTTGCAAGTTAAACAGACTGATGATGGGATTTTTATCAATCAGTCAAAGTATACAAAGAATTTGTTGAAAAAGTTTAACATGCAAGATAGCTCTACAGCTTCAACTCCTATAGCTACAGCTACAAAGCTTGATCCTGATCAAGGAACAGAGGTAGATGTAACCAACTACAGAGGGATGATTGGCTCACTCTTATATCTAACTCCTAGCAGACCAGATATCATGTATGCAACCTATCTATGTGCAAGATTTCAAGCAAATCCCAAGGAACCACATCTCATTGCAGTGAAAAGGATTTTCAGATATCTTAAGGGCACTTCTTCCCTCGGCCTTTGGTATGCTAGAGAATCAGACTTTAGTTTATGTGGTTACTCAGATGCTAATTTTGCAGGATGCAAAATAGACAGGAAAAGTACTTCAGGCAGTTGTCAGTTTCTTGGTGGAAGACTAGTTTCTTGGTTTAGTAAAAAGCAAAAATCTATCTCAACATCAACTGCAGAAGCTGAGTACATTGCTGCTGGAAGCTGTTGTGCTCAGATCATGTGGATGAGAAATCAGCTAATGGACTATGGTTTGTCATTTTCAAAAATACCTATTTATTGTGATAACCAAAGTGCTATTGCCATGACAGGAAATCCAGTTCAACATTCTCTTACTAAGCACATCAGTATCAGGTATCACTTCATAAGAGAACAAGTACTGGAACGGACAATTGAACTTCATTTTGTTTCTACTGATCAACAGTTAGCTGATATATTCACCAAGCCACTACCTGAGACTACTTTTACAAAGTTGGTGAATGAACTTGGAATGGTAAACTATGGGAGTTCTTGAGAGAAAGAAGTCATCAGATACTGACGACTTGCAAATACTGATGGAAAATCAATCCTGACAGTGGTCAACGTCGAATCCTAATGCGACTGTTCGATTATCAGTATTATGTTCAGAATCTAACTGTCTTCTTTTTATTTCAATTTCCTGATTCAAACCATGATTAATGTTATTGAACTCCTGATAATGTGATCACTTTAATTAGTCCTCATATTTATTTCTCAGATTATACCTCAGTTCATAACATGATAAATCAGGAAAACATTGAATAGAATAGAGAAACTGAATTTTTTATTGATAATTAGAAAGAGATTACATGCAAAATATCACATATTTTTGTTCTCTCTATCTACTAATCTATTCAACATGAAAAGAAAAAGTGCAGTCCAAATCACTCCATTGTTAGCAGCCATCCCAGATCCCATCTTTGCCACTTTGTATGGATGGAAGTTGAAAGGGATAAGGATATTTTTTGCTGACATATTCATTAACAATGGTTGGGAGTGTTGGATGAGGATGCTTTAGAAGAAAGCCAATCCAATGTTGCTTGAAGAGCAGCATCGATATCGATTACTCTTGAAGGTTTTTCCTTCTCAATCTCTTCAAGACAAGCATCCATCTGAAGCCACAATGTCTCGAGCTGTCTTTCCTGGTCAAACGCTTCAAACTCTTCACGACTATAGCTGAAGATGTCTCTTTTCTCTACAAGATGGAGATTCTTTTCTTTGATGGTAAGGTTCGACATTACTGTAAAATTTTGCTGTGAAGGGTTTCTCTTATTTTTTTTCAGGAGAGAATGAAGGGTTAAAGAAATAATGGACAGAGCTAAAGATGTTAATTAGAGATGACCGAGTAACGAGGACTAGAAACGGTTCGACTTCTGGTTTCTCAGTACCAAAATAATACGAGCGCATGTGTTTCACTCAATCAATACATATAGTTACATATGGTAAGTCGTGACGCGTGAAATCATTACCATTCTCTCACGTAATTTGGTCCATTACTGAAGTATGCACGAATAGATTACTGACACCTGTTTTTGAGAAATCATTAGTATTATCTAAACATCAATTTAGTTTTCTAATTGATTTATTATTCTCAAAACTATCAGTAAAACATCATCTCTCTATTTCTGCTCTCTCAAACCATAATTTCAAAATTAGCACAACTCTCGTGTTTGCAATTTCAATGGAGAAATCATCTTTCATTAACAGCAAGGTCGTAATCAATGGGGTTACTTTTAACACAAATAACTTCACTGCAGTTCTAGATCATCAGGACTTGCCCAATGATTTCCATATTATACAGGACTTTTTGGCCTCAAGCCCAATAAATTATGCTCTAACCCAACCTGCCAAGATATCTTTTCAGTCTGTAATGCAGGTTTGGAACACAAGTGTCTTTGGGAAAGGACTTCCATCAGAAAAGCCTCAAATGAGCTTTGAGTATAATAATGTTACGTACTATGTGACTCCTGAGATTGTCGCTGAAGCTCTACACTTACCATCAATTATTGGTAAGCCGGTATTCAAAGTTCCTGATTCAAGACTTCTTGAGTATGTTGTAAGTTTGGGTTACAATGGAAAGCCAAAGAAGTTTGGAGAGCTCTACAGAACAAAGCTTAAGAAGGAATGGAATTTCTTCTTTGACACTATCAGTAGATGTTTCTTGAATAAAGTGTCAAATTTTGATGCTCTACCCACAGGTTCAGCCAAAATTGGGTATTCTCTAATTCATGATCTCTCATTTGATTATGGGTCTTTTATACTAAAAGCATTAAGTGAAAGAAAAGCAGATAAATGTGGGTATGTTTGCTTTCTTAGATTTTTCCAATTAATATTCTCTCACTTATGTCCTGATGCTGTTTTCGAGAATGATACAATTTTGCCTATATGTAAAATCTCAGAAAACAATATAAAGAGTCTAATCAATTCTGATAAGGCAAATAGGTTTGATGGAGCTCCATACATTCCTGATGAAGTATGGTCTCTTTTAAGAAAGAGAATGCCTATTCAATATGGCCCAGCAACTGGTGCTATGGGACAGGACCTTACACATCCTATTCCTGACACAAGCACACAACCTAAACACTCTTCTAAACAGTCAACCACCTCTGGTGTCTCACAAAAGACATTAGTTATAAAATCAAAGAAATTAGCTAGATCTGATGTGTCTGAGAGACAATCAGGATCCAAGGATTTCTCCACTCCAACTCACTCTCAAATGAAGTTACAAAGGGGTGAACAAGGGGTCCTGGTTGCATCTGGTCTGAATAGAGAAACAGGAGTAAAGAGGAAAGTTAGTCAGAGAGTTGATTCTGATTCTGATTCTGATGATGACACAATGCCTATATCAGTTTTGATGAAGAAAAAGGAGATTGATGTTGTTGATACTAAAGAAGTGGCTATCTCTGAGAAGCCAAATAAAAGAAGAAGATTAATCAACAAAGGCAAATTTGTTGTTCCTATAGAATTACAGAATCTTACTGATGCTATGGAGAACAATCCTGATGTATCTACTAATCTAGATGGATCATCAGTTCCTGTCACTACTGTCAATCCTGACATCTCTACTCCTGATAATTCACCTGTAAAGACTGTTGAGATCTCTGATTCTCCAGCACCTGTATCTCCAAAAAGAAGAATTATTGAGATGTCTGTTGATCAAGTAAATGCTATTGCTGCTCAGCTTGGTTTCAAACCTACACCACTTGAAAAGAAAAATGATGAAGCAAAGGTCTTTCATAGACAGAAGAAACAGATGACTACTATGTCACCTCTGAGAGGATCAAGCCCACAAGAACCTGAACTTCAAAGGAGTTCAGCAGCTATTGCAGATCTAGTCACACAAGAACCACCTACTCAAAGTGTGGGTGCAGACATTTCTGAAGGAATAGTCCTACAAGAACCACTTTCTCAAAGGGAAGGTGAAGACAAGAATATTCATGCTCCACAAGAACCATCTTCTTAAAGTGAAGATGCAGGCAAAATCACATTAGCAGGGGAGTTTCCTGACAATGCTCAAGGGGCTTCTGAAATTGAATTTGAAGTAGCTAAAAGTCTGGCAGATAAAGCTGCTCATGATTTGCACATTGCTGAATGTGATGAAGTGATCACTGACACTGCATTTGAGGGAAGCACACAAGAACCTTTGACTCAAAGTGTTAAAGCAGCTTCAAAACCTCAGATTACACAAGAACCATTGGTAGACAATACTAATGTAAGTCATACTACATATGCAGCTGTCAATCCTGATGCCAATACTACTGATCCAAGTATTCCTCTTCTTGTTGAGCCTATTTCTTCAAGGCCAATGGATTTGATTCCTACTGTATCAGGTAACACTTCTCTTTCTACTTCCTTTACTACTGATAGTATGATTACAGATAGACCTGATATAAGGGATACCTTTATTTGTATGACTTCAGACCACTCTTCTCAGCCACCTCTTATTTCTTCACATTTAATGAGTCAGAACCTTTTTTGTGAGAATGAGAGTGAACATTTAGAGAAAAAGAAGAGTGATGAGAGGCAGTCTCCTGAACTGGCAAAAGGAGAGGTAGAACAGAGTGAGAAGTTGTTAACTTCTAGTGAGGTAGCAGTTACTATTGACGGTAACTAAGGTAACATTGTGAGAAGTGATGAGATCACTTTAAAAGAAACGAGAGATTTAGGAAATGTTACTATTCTATCTGCAGGTCATCAGGATTCACCAGCTGCATCTACTGGTGAATTGAAATTGAAAGGTGTTATGCATCCTGATGAGAATGTTGATGATAGGATTCCGACTAATAAATCTGGTTCAAATTCAGATGATGATTCTGATGATGCTGATTATGTTGAAGCACTTCATGTTCAGGCAGCTGTAAGAACGAGTCTACGTTCTGGTACTCAGGCTCAGGCTTCTTCAAGCAAGTATCCGGAATCTTGCAGTAACAAGGGTGAATATAATAATATTACTCCTGATCATATTCAAGCTCTAAGGAGGTATGAATGGGATACTGAATGGGATAAGCCTACTGCTTCTATCAACTTCACCAATGCTCTCTTTCATTCCAAGCATATAGCTTCTAAGTTGTCTAATTCTGATCTCAAGGATCATCTGAAGACTACTACTATCTTGACAAAGGGACTGAAAGATGAGATGCTTCTGTAAAGAAGAATAATGATCAGTTTCATGCTCATTTTCTTAAGGATCATTCTGAAGTTGCATCTGCTTTGCAGCTTAAATGTTTAACTACTACTGTCAATACAAGGATGAACTCTGTAGAAACTAAAGTTGATACTTTATCTTCTAAGGTCAATAATATTGAAGAAACTCTCAAACTAATCTTATCTTTCTTCCTTGATGAGGATTCTGATGTCAAAAAGGGGGAGAAGATAGTAAAAAAAAATGCTCACCTAATCCAGTTGTACAAAAGGATGATGATATTTCTGGAAATGATGGTGGTGCTAAGTCACATAAAGTTGAAACCTCTAATGCTGCTTTAGTAATAAATAGAAGTCAATCTAATACTCAAACTAGGCAGTCAACTCATGTTTCTAGATCTGGTAAAAAGACAATGACAACAATGGTGCAATCTTAGATTCTGATAGAAGAACAGTTCGTGACACCTGGTCAAACTTTGTCAACCATTCCTGAGGATGATGTGTATGTGGAACAAGATGAAGATGCTGCTAATCTGTTTCATGAACTTGACACTAGGGATGGTCGTGTTCTTAAACTGTTTCATAAAGACAAAAGAGTTCAACAGTATCATGTTGAGAAGGCGCTTATCTTAACTACTGGAGAGAATCCAAACATGACTACTGATGAATTCTTAGAAGAACAGAACATGATTCTTGAAGAGATTGCAAGACAAAATGAAGCTCCTGCTGCAAGAAGAGGAAGAGGCAGAGGAGGAAAATTTAGAGGAAGAGGAAGAATACCTGCTCAAATAAGTACAAGGCAAACAAGATCTAGTGGAATCAAGTCAAAAGATGTTTCTGAGAATGAAAAGAAAAAAACTCCACTATCTCTTGTACTGACTCCGAATAACAGATTCAATGCTCCTGAAGAAATTGAAGAGGAGATATTGCCTTTAAAAAGAAAGAGCAAGGTTGCTGATCAATCTACTGTATCTAATGAGAAGTCAGTTTTTGGTTCAATTCCTGATGTTGTCTCTGATTCTGGAGAAGCTGAAATTTTAAAAGAACTTCAAATTATGATTCTTAAGGTTGTGGTTGAATTTCACAATATGGAAGTTATTGAAGATACACTGAAGTATGAGCAAGAAAATTTTAGAAGATTTGAAAGAGAAAGTGAAATCAGAGCTAAAGCAAGAGAAGCAGAAAGGATAGCAACCAGAGATTACTTGAAAAATGTTTATAAATCTAACAGGAAGTTATGGTATGATAAAAGTAAATCTGTTCCTGAACATCAGCAGTATTATCCAACAGATGAGAAAAAGAAGAGCAAGAAATGGGAGAAGAGTGAGTGTAATTATAGGAAACCAATTGTTTTCAAGTCTGCAGGACTGATAACAGAATCTTCTTTGATTAATGAATCTTTATTGATTGTTAAATCAAAGTCTACTACATTTGTTGCTGAAAATCTACCAAAGTGGGTAAGTATGCAATCTGGTTTGAAGGGATTGGAACCTGGAACAAGAGGAGGTATTGGGTATAATAATGCACAAGTTGTTTTTACTGTACAAACTGATCAATATGCTCTAGTTGACAAGATTGGTGATGAGTTAACTGTTAATCATCTCTGGAAACTTGAAGCTGTTGCTATCATTGCTGATTGTCATGATGGTGCTAAGAAGGTAGAAAAGATGTTATACTTCATGAAAGACAGAAGTGTAAAGAAGATTGCTATTCATGAGTTGTTGTGCAAATCTGCAAAAGAGCTGAAATATGTTTTGTATCTGCTCAGATGTAAAAGCATCAATGCTAAAGAAAGAGAAGTCTACTACAATTGGTCTGTTATGATTTACAGGACAATCAAACAGAGATTTATGGATGGAGGAACGAGGTATGATGGCAATTATACTCCTATGTACTTAAATTTAAGAGGCATAGAGGTTGAAATGAGGAAAGGTACTGCTGTTAGAGAAGAGTATCTAGGCATGAAACAACTGTCTCTTAATCCAGATGGGGAGGATATTGCTTATGTGTTGCTTAGTGATTTAGATCTTCCAAGAAGCTCAATTCAGAATCTCAGGGCAGCTACCTATCAGATTAATGAGGAAGACGAAGGACTCAAAAATCTAAAAAGAAACTGATTCAAATTCTTGAAAGCAAGGAAGAAGAATTGATATCTGACTTCTTGAAGATGAATCTGTTTTATCAAAGAATATCTGAAACTGTTCCTGATGAATTTTAGAAGGTATTTTGTTTTGAGTTTTTGACATCTTTGAATCAAGGAATTTGTGCTTTATTTCACAAAGAACAAATTGGGGGAGATTGTTAAATATTGATTCAAGTGATGATCAGGATCTGGGCGTTACTGATCAGATACTGATGCTGACGTCATCAGTAATACAATGTCAGTATTTGAGTAGGTCAGGATTACAAGCAGATTTACATTAGTCCAGAGATTATGGGAAGATTGATTTGTCGGTTCCTGAATTATAGGAATGCAGCTATCATTCAAGATATGTATTAAGAGTCGTGTGTAATTGATTTGATATATCTTGTAATTGATAGAGCAGCTGTGTACGCTATATAAACACAGTTTAGGTTTTACATTATTGTTATCGAATACACGAGTTATTCTGTAACCTAGCAGCTCTTAAGAACACAAGAATTTCTTAAGAGAGTTTGTAACAGTTTTATATCAGAATTAATAAAGCTGTTATTGATTCATACTTGTGTTATTTCTGTTTAAAGTCGAAAATCTTATACAATTGTATTCAACCCCCCTTCTACAATTGTTATTTACTGGGCAACAATCTTCCACAAACCCGAATCTCTTAACAAAAAAGTGGCCCCAGTCGCCACCTTCCCATTCCAAAATGGCAAATTCCCTATCCCAAGTATGATGAGAATCGGGAAAGGAGAAGGAGTTTACAATATGAGGAAGCCTGTTTCGGAGTTGAAAACCAACATATCCTGGTGTGGACTCAGGAGAATTCTTGATCATGAAGATACTTCTAAACAAAGTTGTATCCCAAATGATGCCCAACTCCTTACACCTTATCATTAAGATAATCAAGAACCTCCAGGAATTAGGATACAGTTGACACAGGTGGATTTGGAGCTCCGCCAGGAATTTGATAATAAAGGGATGAATCGGGAACCTTAATCCCGCCTCCAAAGTACCTTTAAAAATACATAATCTTTCTGGGTGCCAATTGCAAGTCTGGTCTCCCGGATTTGGTACGCGAACCTTAATCACATCGGGAAAACTGTACTTGCTCCTAATCTTCACAATGTCTTTATTTATCAACTTAGAATGACAATGGAATGCAGCCAAGTCTGAACTGTTGGGAAAGGCTTCCCCCATGGTGCTCAACAAGTCTAATAAAGAATCAAATCGACGATCAACATAACGAGGAGGCTTGAGTTTTAGCATACCTTTAACCATTCTTGCCATGCTCCTCTTCCTCAAAGCTTCCTGCATGGAGATTTGAGGGACAACCGGGCGTTTGTCAGCCATGTCGAGCTTGAACTTGAGGATGAACTTGAAAAGCTAAAGAACTAGAGAATTTTAGACTTTGAGAGAGATTTGAGAAATGAAGAAGTGAGGAAGAATGAAGGATGCTCACCTTCTTTTATAGAAAAAGTGTGACATGTTATCACAGGTTGAGATGCAGCCTGGATCGTGTTTATAATTTATGTATCGGATAAATGCAAAGAAGAGAGGAAAACTATCTGTTAATAAATGGAGAGAGTCGTCAAAAACTCAAAATAAGGAACTGAGAATTTTAGTTGGTATTTGACAAAGAAGCTTTAGAAGCTTAATCAAGTGATTCACGTAAGGTACAGGATTAGCAGTGCTAATCGAGAAATCAAGGGAAGTCTTAAGCAAAAGTCATGAATGACCATATTGCTGATTCTCTAAACTCATGGTCGTCACGAACATGAAAACTCATGGTTGTCAAGACCACGAAAACTCATGGTCATCAAGACCACGAAAACTCATGGTCATCAAGACCACGAAAACTCATGGTCATCAAGACCACGAAAACTCATGGTCATCAAGACCACGAATATACATGTTTATGAAAACATCGTATTTAAGAGGGAAGTTGAAGTATTGAAGCCAATATATATATATATATATATATATATATTTCAGCCGACCGGAAGCCGGCCGACCGGGGCAAACCGGAAGGCTTCAGCCGACCGGGAGCCAGCCGACCGGGGCGAACCGAAGGGCTCCAGCCGACCGGTGGTTGGCCGACCGGCGCCCCCGGGAGGCTTCGGCCGACCCGGGTTCATCAAGACTACGACTATTTTCTGTCCAACCAGGAGCGATCAGGGGTATGAATATTTTCAGTCAACCCGGGTTCGTCAAGACCATGAAGATTTCTGATTAGCCATATTCCGTGAAGAATATGAAAATGGATTTGAACTAAAATATGATTAGTGCCATTTAGCGTCGTTTAGCACCGTTTAGTACCGTTTTATGCCGTTTAACGTCGTTTAACACCGTTTAAACGTCGTTTAAGGCTGATTAGCGCCGTTTAGTGCCATTTTATGCCGTTTAACGTCGTTTAACACCGTTTAAACGTCGTTTAAGGCTGTTTATCATAGTTTAGCACCGTTTAGTGTCATTTTATGCCGTTTAACGTCGTTTAACACTGTTTAAACGTCGTTTGAGGCTGATTAGCGCCGTTTAGTGTCGTTTATGGTTGTTGTAAATGCGTCGGTCGCTCCACGCTTTACATTAAGACAATATTGTTAAAAATGCTTGCATATGAGCAATAAACCCTGACCCGACACTACACCATAAAAGGCCTACGGCAACACTGAAAAATTGTTGCCGTAGGCCCAAAATATGTTGCCTTAGGCCTAAAAAACCCCAAAGGCAACATTTTGCTGGTGTTGCTATTTTTACCGTTGCCTTTGGGGTCAAAGGCAACATTTTACTTCTCTATGGCAACATCAGCTTTTATGTTGGCGTAGACTAGATATGGCAACAATATTATCATTTTTTAGCAACATGATATTATGTTGCCTTTGGGTTAATTTTTTGCAAAAAAAGTGGGGCCCACCAGTGGGTTCACTCTGGGGCCCACTTGTGGGGACCGTTGTGGAGTCCAGTTGTGGGGACCACATTTATGGCAATACAAATTTTGCCTACAGCAACATTTTTTATCAACATTTCTTAACATTATTTTTCCTTTTTGCCAACACTTTATAACCTCGATGGCAACACTTTTATATTTTCAGACAAAAAATAATAAATACGAAAATATGCATTCTTAAATAACCAAATCAGCACAAGCAACTTGTAAAGTACAATCATAATAATCCATACTAGCTACATAATCCATATTCACTACAATCACTACCAACAACCCAAATTAACTACAATCATCAACCAACTAAGAAATTACAACCAAACACAATATTCGACAAACTAGTTAAGTACATAACGACTAAAATAAATTCCACTAGTTAACGACAAACTAGTCCAACATCTGATTCTAAGATTCTAAGTAGTCACTTGACTCACTTTCTCCGGCTACAACCAGTTGATTTTGGTCTCCTGGATGCATGTCTGAATTGCACAATCCCTTGAACCTCATCAACATGCTGCATTTAATAAATTAAGAGAAATTTAACATTTGATTATGTAACTGTAGACGGGAAAGAGAGGAGACAAACATCACAGGAAAGTGAGATATCTATAAATATTCAAATACTGTGCCTAGTGATGTATATATGTGATATGAGGAGGTATAATATCCAGTTGTGATGATACTGTTAGTATGATTATAAACTCATGACACCTGGTGGTTGGTGCTCTTGTGATCTTTTCTGCATACAATTACATTATTGACAGCTGTTGTTGTGAAGTAAAAAGATCAAAATTACGAACTGCCCTAAAGTGGGCAAGTTCATGCAGTGCAGATTAATATAAAATAGGAGCCAAGTAAATGTCTGCTACTGGATGTCTGTCACCACAAAATTGATATTCTAAATTTATATGTTTTGTTTCCTAACACATTTTTTTACCACAGATTTACCACTTTCACAGGCTATGAGACTATTATAACTTCATTTTATTATAAAATGTTAAGTTTAATATACTTTTTTTTTGTTTTTTTCTTGTAATATTAAATGGAGAAGGATAACACCTAGAAAATTTTCCTATGTTGTCGCCGAAGGCAATAGCTACTCTGCAGATATACTAGCACATTGTGTGGTGTTCACGACAACATGCTACTATCATTAGCAACACTATAACTGTGCAGATATACTATTCACAAAGACTGGCATAATTATCCATCAAAACTTTAACCAGAAAGTATGATACAATTGACCTGCTTGATTATCGTCGAATACTGCATATTAAGTTCTGACATGTCGATATCCACTTCATATGATTCTTCTTCCGGACGAACTGTCTGCAAAAAGAAAGAAAAAGAAAAAAGAAAAATTGATATACAGATAAGTGATTACTGGAAATTAGCCATGTTTTCACCCCACTAGAAGCTGCAAGTGCAAAAAGTAGCTGCCTATATAGAGGAACTAAAGTGATATTTAATATTTGTCTTGAGTAAGAGAACTATTTTATATATAAATTGAAAGGTAAACATTCTTCAGCTTAGTTTCTGATACATATACACGAGGAAATCGATGAATCTGATGTGCATCTAGTTGAGATCTTTGTTACGTACAACAGGATACGGAAAGTAAAACTTACACTTAATTTCCAAATTATCCATTAATCTAATGCTATGCCATGATCTCTCTTGACTTTAGATTAAGTTTCACTATATTAAAGGTAATCTGTAAACTGACAGACATGTAGCTTTTATGGGAGGATAAATATTGCCTACTGATCTTGACAGGGCTAGGACATTTCATTTGTGTGTGTACATGTGTACATAGTTTTGGTGGAAAGCAACCTTAAAAAAGTTAAGACCAAATAGGCAGGCAGATATGTCCTTCAAGTTATAGTGATAGTAGTGAAGGAAACTCACAACTTAACCATGCTGTCATTACTATGCTATTTCTTGGACACTACTATGCAATTTTTTCTAATTTATTTTGACACAGAAAATATCCGATCCTCATGTTTGATATATTTTTCTTTATCCTGTCATTAATTCTTAAGTTCTTAGTCCTTACCTACAAAAATCATATCATTAGTTGCATTTAAATACTAGGCTTTTTTACGAGTGTATATGCAGAAAATCCACGAGAGTCTTGTGAAGAAAGTTATTATTGCCCCATTTTCTAAGTTACATAAGTTTATAACAGTACACATGTGGAACTAAAAAGAAGTGGAACATTATATGTAAAATTGTAAGTCCACCTTAATTCCAAGAGTGATTGTTGAATCTAAGCTTTGGTTGGCCTTTATGTGTGGGAAAAGGACCCAACTCCTCTGCTTCTCCATACCCTATTGATAAACATCCAGGCCCTGGAAAATGAAAATCACCATTTACTACTTTTAGGAAACTTTATTAGCCCACTATTCCTTAATTTCTTATACCATGTATATGATGACACCTTTAAGATCATTTACAACCTGCAAACAATACAATGTAGAATCAATTCGGTGTATACCATACACATTAATATTAAGCAATAAGAATGTATTGATTTGTACCTCTTGCTTTTACCTTTCTTCCTCAGCTACCCATTCTTTGACACTTGAGACAACAGGAAGATTCCAAATCCAACTAGTACTTTCGAATTAATAAATTAAAAGAAAGAAAGAAAGAAACGTGAAGTACTTTCCATGTAGATAGAACACAGATTCAGAAACAAAACTGAAAATTCATATATGAATGAGATAACAAGTACTGACCAAATTGACAATGCATCAACTGGAATCTTTGCATGTTTGTAGTACCAACTTTCCAAGCTATGTTATAAGATGAAGAAAACAAAAATTTGTCCGATTAAAATTAAACAAAATGCGAATCTAATCTAAACAGTAGGTTAACGATACTATCTTACATAAAATGGTTACCCAACCATTTTATTTTATATTTGATATTAGTTGGTCATACTGGCAGTCCTTAGCTAAGTGTGGCTGAATATATAGACTACAGCTTTGCCATATAATTATATTAGCAGTACCTTGTTATGTAATTTGTATCATAGAAGTAGCCAAGCCAAGCCATGCACAGAATTAGGTATATTACCTCATGATAGTCGTTCAGGTACTTGATTGTTCAGAACCATTCACAACAGAGGAAGACTTTGACTTCTTCACATCCTCAAGCCATTCTGCAATCCCAAAGAATCAGGAATTTGGTTATACAAAAGTCACACGAACACTTGAAAAGCATGTAGATAGACTAGAAATGTACCAACAATGAAATGTACCAGCAGAGGTTGCACCATTAGTTTACAGTTCATTTTTATTCTCCCACCATTATATTCCTTCCAAGTAAACACAACCTATATGGCTTGTTTGATCAAAAAGATGAAAATATATTGAGAATGCAGAGAGATATTATTTTGAGGGCACTTGTCTTAATATTGCATTCTTTCCTACAATCCAAAAATACAAAACTAAAACAGAACTCAACCCCCACATATATAAGAATGAATTCTCAATCTACACCTACCCGTCGGATAGCATTTGCATTCTCATTATATTCAATTTCCCCTCTTAACTCCTCGTCTAATTTTAATTTCTTTACAATTGCTGATTTATTCCTACCACGATTTGTCCCCTAAACTGAAATTGCTCACTCCATATCATTGAACACCCAAAGCAATATGGTGTCACAAGTATCACAAATACAATAATATAACAAAGTCGTACAACAATGAGATATATATTTTTTTAGCAGTTATTTGAGTGAGGGAAAGAGGATGAACCCACCAGGTACAAAATGATTCCCAATGTTGTAAGCACAAAAAAAAAATGCAGGATTTTAGCAAAGGGCCATTTCCATTCTATTGTATACACTATTTTCACATTTCACGTAGCATTACTAGATGTCCAAACCAAAATTAATAACTTACATTTTCAATTCATACAAATCCTGAATAAAGGTAATTTCTTTTCACAAAATATACATTAACATCTTAGTCCTTAGAGAATTGACCAATTAAACGCAGGCTATTACTCTTACCATGTATACGAATATTTGCGAAACAAATCTTCCAAATCAACCGAAACAGACTTCCACTCTTCACCCTGCATAAGAAACAGAGTACACACATTACTTAATCACACTACTTAATACTCACCAAATACAATCATTACAAATTCCAATAGGTATGAACTTGAACGAAAGCCCCAAATTGAACCCCAACTACAGCCCTAATTCCCAATTAAAGCTTCAATCAACCCTAAATTAATTAAAATTATGAGAAATCCCTAAGTAAAACAAGCATTCAAATCGATTGTAGATAACTAAAATTGATTGTAGATAGAGAAGAGGGAGAAAGACAGCGCTACCGAGAGAGAATAAAAGTGAAGTGGAAAAATATCTAGGATTTGTGGAGTAACTTGGGACCAAAAGGGCTGCGCGGGATGTTTGTTTTGGGGAAAAAATTATAAATAGCGGTATTTTTGCCGCTCACTCTATTTCATTTGTTTCCGTGTAAAAGGGCTTTGTGCATTTATTTCCCCCATATTTTAAAGGAAAAATTAATTTAATTTTTATTTTTTTATTTATTTGGAAAAATAATTTACTTTTTTACTAAATATTTAATTCCTTTTACATGTTTTGAAGTAATATATTCAAATAATTTTAATCATATATGAAAATATTGTAATTCATGATATATTAAAATTTATTTAGAAAAAAAAATATTTTAAAATTTTTGTTTAACAATATTTAATGAACATAAAAACAAAATTATTCATCTTAAAATATTTTAACATTTTTAATGAAATATTCACTTCTACTGGAATATTCTTAATTTTTATAAAAATTTCTTGATTATTTTTATCCAAATAAATTAATTTTCATGTGAAAAAAGGTTTAAACTTTTATTTTTAGTAGAAAATGTAAAATTTTGTTCATTGCAAATTATGGCAACACAATTTGATACCTACAGCAACATGCCAACACTTTTATTCTATAGCAACATAATTTTGCTACCTGAGGCAACATAAAAATGATAATGTTGTCTTAGCCAAAAAACATGCATGGCAAAGGCAACATATCCTATGGCAACATAGGCTCTAAATGTGATAGTAAGCCTTTTATGGTGTAGTGCGAGTCTCGAATAAGGCCGTTAAAACTTCAAGGAAAACCTGATCAGTTTTCCTAGAAGTTGGGGGACAAATGATATGGGTTAAAAATAAGCCCTAAGGACACATTTTATGTGGCATTAATTAGACCCAATGTGGTCAAAACGTGGGGCCCCTTATATGGGCCCAAACCCTATTTATAATATTAATTTCGTAATTAATATTAAGGCTAATAACCAGCTTAGCGATAAGAGTCAGATAAGGATATTACTCCTGCCTGACTTAGCCTCCAAGGCACCTACTTCAACAAGGAAACTGATTCCTACAAGGAAGGAGTCTAAAACCTTCCTCAAGGCGGTGACTTGCCCACCAAGTCACCTAATTCTACCACGATTCTAGGGCTTCTCAGCCTATATAAAGGGTCTGACCCCTCATCCTCAGAACTACATTTTTTGGCTTGATCTTTAATATACATCAAAGTACGTAGGCATCTTGTGAAGGCAGATTCAGCCACGAGCACGAGAGCGGCCATTAAAGCACGAAGCTCACGCACCCTAGCATTAAATACAAGCAAACCCTAGCCGCAATCTAATAACCTAGTTTTTATTCCACAACAATTATCAAAAATACTAGAATTATTAACCTTTCATTTGATTATGGTAACATTCAAGAAAAATGTGTAGAACTCAATGAAAAATGATTTTTAGTTCCCGAATACATTTTAAAAGTATCCGTTTGATATTTATGTCTTTAAAAGTGTTTTAAATGAGACCCCGAATTTATCAGTGTGCAATCTGAGATATTTCAAGTTATTCAGTGGCCAATTTGATATTTTACCCTTAAAAGTTATAGGTGCATGTTTGTGTGAGACTGTCAGTACTGAAAATTATTATACTAATCAAGACAAAAAAAAGAGCAAGTGTCCGTATTTTTTGGTACATTCAGTGCCTCAGTGGTCGGGTTATGATTATGAAACTATAGATATATTTCACAATGCTGAAATCTTTTATCGGTTTTCTTAGGATCATTGGTCTATATATATAACTTTCTCAGTTTCTATTTTACTGAGCTATAAGTTCCTCATGTATGCATCTGTTTTCACCAAGGAAACACGTAATATTCTCTTGCAAGTCGTGTTACAGAACAACACTAGCTGGAACTGTATTAATTTGTTATGGACTTGTTCAAAGATCTTTTCGTATGAGCTTATGACATTTTAGTCTACTGTCAACCTAAAGTTCTTTAAAATTTTACGATAATGAATGTAAATGTATGGTTTTAAAATTAGGAAGCAACTTTTTTCTGCATCCGTGAAGTTCTGTTAGGACTAGTCCATGACTTTTCTTCATCTTAGGAAGCAACTTTTAACTGCATCGATGATGTTCTGTTAGGACTCGTCCATGACTAATCGCTCTTAACTAGAAAATACTAGGGATCGCGCTTGTGGCTATAGCAATTTAGAAAACATCAGGATCCAAATTTGCTACATGACACTGGTGTTTTGTTTTAGAAAGAAATCCCTACTTATAAACAGAAGACTTTGATGCTAGAGAAAAGTGAAACTTTCCAACTAACTTGTACTATATTGCATATATGAGCTACTTCTTATCACATAAAAACTGCATATCACAGAGACTATGCTTATCACAGAGACTACTTATCGTAACTGTTTTCTGTTACTCTAGACTTGTATATATTGGCCTCTTTGTATTAGCAAGAGACTTACTTTTATCTCTCTGTAAATACCCTGTAACTTGTAGAAACAACTACTGTTCTTCTTCTTCAAGATATGATCTTCATCTTTGTTATGTAGTTGCAGAAATGTAAATGTTCTTCTCTAAACAGATTATCTTAAACTTTAGATGGTATCAGAGCATTTTTTCTGCAAAATTTCTGTTCGTCATCGATCTGTGAGTGATTTTCTTGATCTTTTCATTGTTTTTGTACATAGATCGATCTGTTCTTATGTTTCTTTGTTGATTGAAGCTTGTCTTTGTTGATCTGTGAGTGATTTGCTGTTGTTTTATGGATTGTTTACTCGGTTTGTTGTTCGATCTGTTATTCGATTTGATGTTCGATTCTTTTCTCGATCTCTCTCGTGATCTCGATCTCTTTTGAGATCTCTGAATGTCTTCAAAGTTTTCTTATGCTAATGCAGTTTTAAGCAATATGACTACTCAAGTTAATCCTCTTTCAACAAACAGAAACACGAACACAAATTCCCAATCGAATCCTTCATCCTCTACTGATCAATCTTATACACAATCTGTTGATAACAACTCTCATCCTCTCTATCTTCATAATAATGATCAACCAGGCATGATTCTTATCTCAAAGAAACTATTAGGTTCTGAGAATTATGCTTCTTGGAAGCGTTCTATGCAAATTGCACTTTCTGCGAAGAATAAGCTAGTCATTGTTAATGGCGATTTTCCTGCTCCTCTTTCAACATCGCCTCTTTTTGCTCACTGGAAACGTGTTAATGACATGGTTATTACCTGGATATTAAACACTGTTTCTGAAGAAATAAGCAATAGTATGAACTACATGGATAGTGCTTTTACTGTTTGGAATGAGCTCAACGAGCGTTTTTCTACAGTTTCTGGACATAAATTCTATGAAACACAGAGAGAATTATTCAAATTGGAACAAGGAAATGACTCTATTGAGTTCTATTTTCATAAACTAAAAGGTCTTTGGGATGAAATTCGAGCTTTAGAGCCTACTATAAATTGCACTTGTGGGGCCACAAAAGATTGGGAAACTCAGATTGAGAAAACCAGGTTAATTCAGTTCTTGATGGGTTTGCATTCGAGTTATACTGCAGCACGGGGTCAGTTGCTTATGATGTCTCCTTGGCCTACTGTGAATCAAGCCCTTATGCTTCTTAAACAAGAAGAAAAGCAGAGGCAAACTCATAATTCTGTTGCCTCTCCAGTAGCTATGATGGTTAATATGTCCAAAGGTACTCACTCTGGTTCTTCAACTTACATTCCAACTCGTTTCAGTGATAGGCCTCCACATCCAGTGCAAGAATGTTCACATTGTCATTTTAAAGGACATACAAAAGACAAATGTTATAAATTGGTTGGTTATCCAATTGATCATCCCAATCATCCAAACAACAAAGGGAAACGTAAATTTACTCCTAATTCCAAGTTCGGTGCTACAAAATCTTCTAATGTTGTTCAAATGTCTACACCAAGTACCACTGATCCACCTTTGTCTGATCTTTCATTGACCTCTAAAATGGATGCTTTACAGTCTCAGTTGAATTCTCTTATGCAATGTTTGAATACTCAGAATCAGAATGCTAGTCAGCTTGGTTCTGCATCTGCTCCTTCTAGCCAATTCAGTTTAGCCACTCATGTTACATGTACTATCATGTCTTTATCCTCTTCTATAGTCTTGCCTAATACTGTTTGGGTGCTAGATACAGGGGCTACAAATCACAGGTGCTGTAGTTTAACACACATGACAAATATTCAATTGTTATCTAACCCTTTAACACATGACAAACGCCTTGGTCATGTTCCTTCTGCAGTGCTGTCAAAAATTGAAGACTTAGATGTTAAGTATAATTCGTTTCCAAATTCTTGTACTATTTGTCCTTTAGCCAAACAATGTAAATTGCCTTTTACATCAAGTCAATCTCAAGCTGTTGCACCTTTTGATCTTGTACACTGTGACATTTGGGGACCTTATCGTACCCCAACTCACAATGGTTTTAAATATTTTTTAACAATTTTTTATGATTGCACTAGATGTCTATGGACTATTTTACTTCCTACCAAACAGCATTCCAATCAATCTTTAAAAGATTTTTTCGAATATGTTCGTACACAATTTTCTACAACCATTAAGGTTTTACGAACGGATAATGGAAAGGAATTTCTTAGTCATGATTTAATCTATTAATTATCATCTCAAGGCACGGTTCACCATACTACATGTCCTTATACTCCCCAGCAAAATGGGCGAGTAGAACGTAAGCACAGAAACTTACTTGAAATGTCACGAGCTCTTTTATTTCAAGCTCGTTTACCTTCTTCGTTCTGGGGTGAGTGCGTTCTCACGTCCACTTACCTTATTAATCGTATTTCAACCACTGTTTTAGGCTTCATATCACCATATGAAAAACTTTTTCATAAACCACCTACTTATTCACATCTCAAAGTTTTTGGGTGCTTTGCACACATGTCAATTCATGATTCTGATAAATTGGCTCCTCAAGCCTTATAGACTGTTTTTATGGATTACTCTGTTACACAAAAAGGATACAAGCTTTTTGATCCTGTCACAAGGCAATTTCATGTTTCTCGTCATGTCACCTTTATTGAAAGTGTTTTTCCTTTTGCTACTTCTTTTTCACAGACTTCTTGTCCTTTATTCACACCACCTGATTCCAATCTTTTCTTTGAAGAAATTTCAACCACTCCTTTAGCAGATTTTTCTCCACAAGTTACTGACACCACATTTTCTTCACCACATAACTCTCCTACTGTTGAATCACATGATACATCACATGATACAGTTGATTCTTCTTCTGTTTTACCACCATCAGAACTACCTCCAGTTCATAATACAAGTCAACCAAATTCTGTGGTCCCTTATAGAGTTTCACTTAGGTCCAAAATTCGTCCTACTTGGATGAAAGACTATATTACACCAACACAACCATCTGTTAATGCAGCTAGCACTATTTTACTAGATTGTCCTATTGATTTTGTCAAATATGGTTTTATGCATTATTCATCACCTGCTTCATCAACTTTTTATGCTTGTACTGTAAGTTCTCAAACAGCTATTCCTGAACCTTTCACTTACAATTAAGCTATAACTGACCAGCGTTGGATTGAAGCTATGACACAAGAGCTCAATGCTCTTGAAACAATTAATAATACTTGGACAATTGTTCAACTCCCTCCTAACAGAAAGGTTGTAGGGTGTAGATGGGTCTATAGAGTTAAGTATAAAGCTGATGGAACTTTAGACAAGTTCAAAGCTCGTTTGGTTGCAAAGGGTTATACCTAAGTTGAAGGACAGGATTATCACAATGCCTTTTCCCCTGTTGCCAAAATGGCTACAGTTCTCACTCTACTTACTTTGGTCACTGTCAAAAATTGGGATATACATCAACTTGATATTAATAACGCTTTTCTACATGGCGATTTGTCAGAAGAAGTTTACATGGAATTACCAAAGGGGCATCCTCTTCATGGTACAGATTTTGTTTGTCGACTAAACAAATCCATATACGGTTTAAAGTAAGCCTCTCGTGTTTGGTTAGAGAAACTAGCTTCTGTCTTGATTGATCTTGGTTTTACTCAAACTGTAGCTGACTATTCACTGTTTGTTTATAAAGCTAATGGTGTTTTTGTCACTGCATTAGTCTACGTAGATGATATCTTGCTTACTAGTAATAGTACTGACTTTATCGCACATGTGAAAAGTGTACTGCATTCTACCTTTACAATTAAAGATCTGGGTTTGGCTAAATATTACCTTGGTCTGGAAATTCACAAAACTGTTGATGGTTTATATTTACATCAGCACAAATTTGTTCATGATCTTCTTGTTGAAGCTGGTTTACAAGATTGCAAGCCCTTATCACTTCCTGTTGATGTTAATGTCAAACTCTCACCTACAGATGGTGTTTTGCTTGATGATCCTACCATTTATCGAAAATTTGTGGGTAAACTATTATATCTCACTGTGTCTAGACCTGACATTACTTATGTGGTTCATCATCTCAGTCAATTTTTCAAGCACCACGAGTTCCTCATATGCTTGCTGTTCAACGAGTATTACGTTATCTAAAAGCAACTCCTTATCAAGGTTTGTTTTATTCAACAAGTTCTTCTCTCTAGCTTGAGGCATATTGTAATAGTGACTGGGGTTCAACTTTAGATTCTTCTGGTATGCTGAAGAGTATCATAGGAATGTGCTTAATGTTTGGTTCGTCACTTGTGGTTTGGCATTCTACAAAACAAAAGGTTATTTCTCGTTCAACAGCTGAAGCAAAATTACGTGCCATTGCTGATACAGCATTTGAAATTTCTTGGTTTAATCTCCTACTTTCTGAGCTTCAAGTACCTCAATCTTTCCCATTTATAATTCACAATGATAATCAAGCAGCATTGGATATTGCTGTAGATCCAGTTTTTCATCCGAAAACAAAGCATTTTTCACTTGACTATCACTTTGTTAGAGAGCAGGTTCAGTCCAAGTTCATTCAACCTCAGTATCTTCCCAGTTTTCTTCAGCTAGCTGATCTTTTTACCAAAGGGCTTGGTCATCTTTCACATTGGCAATTGTTGTCCAGATTGAATGTTACTCATCCACCTTCAATCTGAGGGGGGAATATTGCATATATGAGCTACTTCTTATCACATAAAGACTGCTTATCACAGAGACTATGCTTATCACAGAGACTATTTACCGTAACTATTTTCTGTTACTCTAGACTTGTATATATTGGCCTCTTTGTATTAGCAAGAGACTTACTTTTATCTCTTTGTAAATACCCTGTAACTTGTAGAAACAACTACTTTTCTTCTTCTTCAAGATATGATCTTCATCTTTGTTATGTAGTTGCAGAAATGTAAATGTTCTTCTTTGTTTAGTCTCTAAACAGATTATCTTAAACTTTAGATACTATATGTAAGGGAATGGCCAGTAAAGGATGAAAAATGATATGAATACGTTCAATTATATTCGTATCAGGAAGAGACAGGCGGTTCGATGAAGAATGTTCTCTCATGTTAATCTGTTCAACTAAATATAATTTAAAAAGAAAGACCACTACAATTAACTAGGGGACAATATATTCGTACTTAAATTTCCCATCCATGAGGTTTACAAGACTAGGGGATGTCCTAGAAGTTCCCACCGGAGACTGCAGCCATAGAGGAGGCAAGACAACAGGAAGTAGAACCAAGTTACTGTAAAAGCCAATTAACCACTCAATAGATGTGAAAATTTTCATACAAAAATGGGGGGAGGGGGAGCCAAGGTTTGTGTAGAATGATTTGTGATATGAACTTGCTGAGAATGTATGCAATTGTTATATTTTTTGCCAACTGCGGTCGTTCTTCTAACGAAGATATTAAGGAACTATGTCAAATTGTCAGGACTCAGCATAGATTCTATTGCAGACTAGGCACAGATTCTACTGCAGAGTATGTCGAAAATATAAATCATCCAGGGTCAAGAATAGCAAGTAGACACTTGCTATCTGTTAGATCAGATCAGGGGTTTGAATATAGGAACAACTCTTTATGAAAAACAAGGGTAAAACTGTGTATTTGGTGAATCTTGACACATCTCAAACACTTAGAAAGATCTTGTCATCTGCATTGTCTAACTGCAATAATTCATGCAACTGCTCAACAACATATCAATATAGGCTCCCGGTCCCTGGTAAACGTATGTCAGGGACCTGTTACACAACATAAGGCTTTTTAGTCGTTGGATGGTTGATTCAACGGTCCTGATTTTAAAAAAAATTATATCGTACCGTAGAAAGTTTATGCGGTACGGAGAAATTACCAAAATGCCCCTCTGCATTCACACCAAAAATTTACTGTTCACCGTACCGCAGAAAGTTTCTGCGGTACGGAGAAATTACCAAAATGCCCTCCTGTTTGGTGTGAATGCAGGGGGCATTTTGGTAATTTCTCCGTACCGCAGAAACTTTCTGCGGTACAATGTTAATTTTTTTTAAATTAGGATCGTTGGATCAATCATCCAACGATTAATAAACCGTATGTTGTGTAACACGTCCCTGGCATACGTTTGCCAGGGACGGGACCCATCAAAATATCATAACTTGTCTTACAATAGACATTGTGTTAGATATTTTGTAAATATTTTTAGTAAAAAAAATTAAAATTATGAATTTTCTTTATATAAACAATTTCATTATTATATATTAAAGCTTTTTTTCTTCCCGTTGGTATATCTTTTCATTGTGACTATGTTAGTTACTAAGTGCATTGTATTTTATTATAATATTTTATGAGTTCATTATTACTATTGATAACTCTGAATCTCGACCGGGTTCTTCCTCGCCAACTCTTGCCTCCGAAGTGGTGTAGCTGTTGTGGGGTATCTGCAAAACAACACCGGAGGGGGGGTTTGGCCCCGAGGTGTCTCCGGTGTGAGAATAAGAGTCGGCTTTGGAAGATAATAGTCAAGTAGAGTATCACAAGAGTAATAAATGTGTGTAGGTGTGTAATAATGTCCAACCCCTAAACCCTATTTTCTAAGGGTATTTATAGCCCTAGGGCTAGGGTTTAGGGGTGGGTTACCTTTACTCCTGGCCGTTGGATCCGGGGGACAAGGTGCTGAATTCCCGGGATGTAGGACACGTGTCCCTATTTGTGGGGACCGTTGACTGGAGTGTGGCAGTGTTGTTGAGTAAATGATTTGACACATGCTGTCGCTTGGACTTTAATGCTGGTCAGCGCCACATGTGGGGATGTCGGCCGAGCTGGGCTGCCACGTGTGCCAGGTGTCATCACTCTGGGGTCTACTAATCCGGGGTGGTGGTCCGGGCCCGGGGCCCATTGGCCTAGGCTGGGCTGCTCTTATTCTCATAAGTTGGGTTGTTTGTTTTTTTTGGGCCTGAGGTTGGGCTTAACTGGACCTTGGTTATTTCCATCCTATCATTTGCCCCCCACTCCCTCATGTGGATTCTCCAGATGGGGGAGTAGTAAGTATACTTGAGCGCTCTTGCCTTGAGGAAGGGATTCTATTTTTTGGTTGCCCCCCGGGCCCGGGGTGTGTGATGAAAAGCGCATCTCTGGGGCTAGGAGTGGAATGTTACCTTCACAAGTCCAAAGTTCCGTGACTTTGGGTGACTTGGAAGAAATATTCGTTTTTTGGTTGCCCCCCAGGCCCAGGGTGTGTGCTGAAAAGCGCATCTCCGGGGCTAGTTGTGGAATGTTACCTTCACAAGTCCAAAGTTCCGTGACTTTGGGTGACTTGGAAGAAATATTCATTTTTTGGTTGCCCCCCAGGCCCGGGGTGTGTGCTAAAAAGCGCATCTCCGGGGCTAGGAGTGGAATGCATATACATATATATATGTGTATATTTTGTTTTGTTCTAAAAACTTTTCTTTTTTTCTTTTCCCTTTTTTTTATGGATATTTTCCACAGGTTGGTTGGAAACAGCTGTCATCCACTATCTCCGGGTTGTGGAGATAATGGGTCGAGATTTTGGGCCACCACGTGTGGTAGCGGTTGCACTTCTGTGTTTCCTATAAATAGTGACTTCCCCCCCTCACTTTTGTCTTTTACGAGTTTTCGATTTGCTGCCGTTATTCTGCTTCTCTGAGGACCTGAACTCCGGGCTAGGTGCACTTCGGGCTTTCAAGCTTTTCGCTTCTTCGGTTTCTTCATTCTTCTGTAAGTCTCCTTACTCCAGCTTTCTTTGCATTTTAGCTTTATTGTATCATCATCTCCGGGTTGATTCCTTTCCGTAGTTTCTTATTTTTGCGTTCTTGCTTGGTGGGTAGCCCGGGGTAGTGTATACTTTTATGGTTAGGAAGTTTCGTGTGACTGCCCGGCGAGTGTTTGTCCCCCTTTCCGACCCCAGTAGTTCGTCCGATAGAGCTAGTTCTTCGGATAGCAATCTTGATGTAGTAGATTTAGAGTGGTGCATAATGGGTAAGAAGGGGAAGAGTAGTTTGTCGGTTCTTACAAATATAGTGACGAAGGATATGGGCCCGGGGTTTAGCCTCAGTGAGCCGGATGGCAGTTGGGGCCATTCTAAATACTATTTCGTCCGGAGAGATCCGGGGATCCCACAGGCATATTTTTTCAAGGACCTGAGTACGGAGTTCGCCCAGAACCCGGATGTCACTTATATGACCCAGTATGACAAGGCCTTTCTGGATTCGAAGTTCGGAAGTAAGCCAGGCTCCGGGATGGATGTGGGGCCATTCAGGGCTCAGTATTTTGAGGAGCCAGTGGAGTGGGATCCCATATTCCGGGCCACGTTTCACTTGGATGAAGATATTGAGTGGAGATGGCCTGAGCCCGGGGAGAAAATTTACCATAGGCCCGAGGGAGGGTGGGTCGGAGTCTGGTTGGAGCACCTGAGGTCGGGGTACGGGCCTAGGTGTCATCAGTTTGTCAAGTCCCTGTGCCTGTTTGAGTATGGGATCCCCATTACCCAACTGACCCCGAATGCGGTGAAGTGGATTTCTTATTTCCTGGGTTGTTGCGAGAAGGCCGGGGTGTTGCCTACTTTCAAACTTTTCCACCATCTCTTTCAGCTGGTAAAATCTAACAACGTGCCCATGTTTGAGTTTAGGTTCCGGGGTACGGCTTGTGGGTATCCCAACTCAGCCTCCAAACCTCTCGGAATGCTTTCATCTCTAAAGGGTTGGAACGGTGAATTCGTTTTTCTCCGAGGCGTTGATATCCGGTTCATGCCCACCTTCAAGGAGACTCCTTTGGCTATGCACTTCGAGGTTTTCGACCTTCAGGATGCGGCAATGGACCGGGTTCATGCCTTATGTCGGGGTCTGAAGAGGCAGGTGACTCGGGATGATCTCATGAGTCATGAGTATCTTTTCGGGATAGGATGTAAGTTCGGGTTATATTTGGCTTATGTTTAGTTTTTGTGGTTTTTGTTTTCCTCCGGACTAATGTGCTTTTGTTGCTTTTTCAGGTCTTCCCGGCTATAAGCCTGAGTTTGAGCAATTTGTGGAGATGAGCAAGGCAAACAGGTCCCTGGCTGCTGCTATCCGGAACATCGGTCATGTCTGCGACAATACCAAGGCCCCCGGGGAGGCTAGTGGGTTGCGGGCCAACGAGGAGGGTGGCTCGGAGAACCGAGGCCCTGGAACCTAGGAGGTGACTCCGGAGCTGGGGGTTACAGAAGTCGGGGTTGAAGATTCCGGGCTGGTCCCGAGGAAGAGGCCTAGGGTTTCTGCAGTCGAGGTTGAAAAATTTGGGACCATGCTCTCCGATTGCGAGATAGTGCAGGAACCTGCGGCTGATGGTAGCTCGAAGGGGGCGAACTTCGGGCCTCATCAGTCTGCGCCTGTTTCCCCGGAGGAGCGGAACTTCATTGGTTTCTTGGCTGATCTTCCCAGCAAGCTGGAGTGGGAGGAGATGGGTAAGACTCCGGCCATCTCCCAATTCCAAGATATGATGGCAGTTTATGGCCAGGTATACTCTTCTCCGAGCTCTTTCTATGTTGCACATTTTTAGTCTTGTTTTCTCAAATCGTATCTCTGTATTTGGCAGCTCGGGGTCCGGATGGCTGGAACTGCTGCTGCTGCATGCCGGGAGTTGGAGACGATCAAGGAGGCCCGGGATGTCTTGTGCTCGGTGACCGAGAAGAGGAAGGAGATGGAGAAGGAGGCGGAGGCTACCCGGACAGAGCTCCTCGAACTGCGGAAGACTATTAAGGATGAGGCCAGCAAATTCAAGGAGACGGCCAAGGCTCTTGCTGATGAGAGAGATGCTGCCAAGGCCAAGGTGAAGGAGTATAGGGACGAAGTGAAGAGGCTCCGGGACGAGCTAAAGTCCAAGAAGCCCGAGGAGCAAGTGATCACCGAGTTTCGGGAGTCGGATGCCTATGATGATGACCTGGCAGCAATGGCTTCAAGAAAGATTCACTGCTGTTGGGTGATCTCTGAAAAAATGTTCAAGACTGATCCCGGGACTGCTACCTGGGACAACTTCATCACAGAGTACCTTGCTGCCGAGGATGCCTTGGCCCGGGGCGATGGCGAGCCTAAACCTTATGGTGCTCCCGATTCCTCTCCTCCTCCTAAATCTTGATTTACCACACTGGCTGCGTTCCAGAATTTTGGGCTATGCCCATGTAATCCTTACTTCTTCTATCCTTTGCTGAACTTACTTTTATTTGAATTGTTGTAACTTCTCAACTCTCAGGTGTTTCTGGCTGTTGGTCAGCCCGGCCTGCTCTTTATCAATTGTTTTGTAACCATGTTTTTCTGCCTTTATCTTTATGTAACTTTAGCTTGGTGTGGCTTGTCCTGCCCCCCACTCCCTTATGCGGGTAAACTGGATAAGGGAGTTTGTGGTCAGTGATATTTCAAATTGTTGGTGTGAGTAGCCCCGGGCCGAGGGACTATCCTTACGGCCCAGGGTTCAGACGAATTTTCCAAGTGCGCAAACTTGGAAACTACGTAAAATTTCCATGCAGGAATTGTGCATTAGTTGTTTTGCTCCGGGCCAAGGTAATTACTGTTGTCCCGGGGCTCAGCCATACTTGGAAATTATGCGAAATTTCTAAGTAGGATTTTGCTTTTAGTTGGTTGCTCCGGGCCAAGGTGATATCCTTTGACCCGGGATTCAGCCATACTTGGAAATTATGCAAAATTTCCAAGTAGGAATTTGATTTTGGTTGCTCCGGGCCAAGGTAATACCTTTGACCCGGGTTTCAGCCATGCTTGGAAATTATGCGAAATTTCCAAGTAGGAATTTGTTTTTGGTTGCTCCGGGCCAAGGTGATATCCCTTGACCCGGGATTCGGCCATACTTGCAAAATTTCCAAGTATGAATTTGCTTTTGGTTGCTCCGGGCCAAGGTAATACCTCTGACCCGGGTTTCGGCCATACTTGGAAATTATGCAAAATTTCCAAGTATGAATTTGCTTTGTAAAAGGAACATTGGAAAAGTAAACTGCGACCTTTCATTGATAGCTTTGAATGATTACAGGCATTTTTGCATTCCTATTACAAAATAATTGTTACTCTAGCCGGAGTCTGTGGCTTTACTGATAATATTTTCTGAGTCTGAGGCCATGCCATGTGTTGGGCACCTCGGAGCCATCCATGTGACTGAGCTTATAAGTCCCGGGGCGGAGTACTTCCTTGATTTTATATGGGCCTTCCCACTTGGGCATGAGTTTGCCAGTGTTTGTGGGGTCTGATGCCTCCATGTCCCGGGGTACAAGGTCACCGAATTGGAAGTTCTTGACCCTTGATTTCTTGCCGAAGTACTCTCTTGTTCTTTCTTTATACTTCTCCATTCTTTGTACTGCTTTGTCCCTGACCTCATCGACCAGTTCCAGGTTAGCTCGTAGCCCTTCTTCATTTGCATCTTCATCGAAGTTAATTGCTCTGTGGGAAGGTGAGCCCACTTCAATTGGTAACATCGCTTCAGTTCCGTATGCTAGCTTGAATGGAGTTTCCCCTGTTCCGGACCTCGGGCTAGTTCTGTATGCCCATACCACATGTGGTAGCTCTTCGGGCCATTTGTTCTTGCTTTCTTTTAGCCTTTTCTCAATCCCCCTTAGTAAAATTCTGTTTGTCACCTCGACTTGGCCGTTGCCCTGGGGATAAGCCACTGAAGATTTCTTGTGTTTGATCCCCCTTTCCTTCAAATAATTTTCGAAGTCTGAGCCGATGAACTGGGGACCATTGTCCGAGACCAGGACTCTAGGTAAGCCGAACCGCATTAAGATGTTATCCATGAACTTGATGCAATCTTGATGATTTATGGTCCTCATTGCCTTTGCTTCGGCCCACTTAGTCATGTAGTCAATGGCTACCAGTAGGTACCTCAGGTCGCCCTTAGCCCGGGGGAAGGGACCCACTATATCGATTCCCTAAACAGCAAAGGGGATTGGGGATAGGACTGAAGAGGGTAGGACCGGGCTTTGCCTTGGCACATTGCTGAACAGCTGGCAATTTCTACATTTCTTGACGTAGTCTACTGCATCGGAGTGGATGGTTGGCCAGTAGTACCCTTGCCTTATAATTTTGTAGGCAAGGGCCTTTGCGGACATGTGGTCCCCACAAATCCCTTCATGTACCTCTTGTAAACAGTAGCTGGCTTCCTCCGGGCCAATACGCTTCAGTATTGGGGATGAGAAAGTTCGGCGATAGAGTTTGTTATCTTCGATGAATTATTTTGCCGCTTTGTTTTTCAACCTTCTGGCTTCGTTTTTGTCTTCGGGCAACTCCCCCTTTTCCAGGTAGAGGATAAAAGGGGTCATCCAATTCGGGCTGTCGTCAATTTCCATTATTTCTTTTTGATCAATTATTGGTTTCTCAAGTTCCTCAAAGTAGACAGAACTATCTAGCTCGGCTGAGTTTTGAACTAGTCTGGAGAGCTCATCCGCTTCGGAGTTTTCTTCTCTATTAATCTGACTGATCTGGTGTTCCGGGATTGTGGTTAAATAGCTTTTGACCAAGGCTTGATACTGAGCCAATTTGGGATCTTTGGCGATGTACTCACCTTTTGTTTGACGTACCACGATCTGGGAATCGCTGTAGATGCTCAGGTTTCGGAGTTTTAAAGTTCGGGCTAACCTTAGCCCAGCCAGGAGAGCCTCATATTCGGACTGATTGTTAGTTGCTTGAAACTTGAAGGCTATTGCCTGTTTGATCTGAAAGCCATCCGAGCTTTTCATGATGACCCCGGCCCTGGACCTTTCCGCTGTTGAGGAACCATCTACATGGAGAGTCCATGAGTCAAGACATTTGTCCGGGGTTACCTCATTCTGGGCTGATATTGAAGGGTGTTGTGGCTCAGGAAAGGAGCACTCCATGATGAAGTCTGCTAGGGCTTGTGCCTTGATTGATGTCTGGGGTATGAAGGTCAAGTGGTATTGACTTAATTCTATTGCCCAATTTATCAACCTTCCGGAGGCGTCTGACTTGTGGATTATCCGTCTTAGCGGTTGATCAGTTACCACTTTGATCTCACTCCCTTGGAAGTAGTGTCTGAGTTTTCTTGAGGCTGTGATTAGGGCCAGGGCAAACTTCTCCAGATTTGGGTATCGAGTTTCAACATCCTTAAGCACCTGGCTTATATAGTATACTGGTCTTTGGATCCCCCCATCTTCCCGGACCAAAGCAGCTGCTACGGCCAGGGGTCCGGCGGAGAGGTACAGATGCAATGGTTCTCCGGGTTCGGGCTTGGTTAACAAAGGTGGTGATGAGAGATATTCTTTGATTGTGTCTAGGGAGGTTTGGCACTCCGGATTCCATGCAATTTCTTTTTTGTTGCTTGCTCCCTTGAGCAGGTTGAAGAAGGGTAAACACTTCTCTGCCAACTTGGAGATAAACCATCGTAAGGCTGCCAATGACCCGGCCAATTTTTGGATGTCTTTCCGGGTCCGAGGTGGCTGTATATCTAGGATTGCCCTAATTTTTTCTGGGTTAGCCTCATTTCCCCTCTGGCTGATCATAAAACCTAAGAATTTCTCTGTCGCCACCCCGAAGGTGCACTTCTCTGGGTTCAGTTTCATTTGATTTTTCCTAAGATTTTCAAAGCATTCCCGTAGATCCGGGACGTGTTCCTCAACGGTCTTGGATTTGGCGATGATGTCATCAACATAGGACTCCAGGTTCCGGCCTATTTGGTCTTGGAAAACCTCCACCATGGCTCTTTGGTGCGTAGTACCGGCATTCCGGAGCCCGAAGGGCATAAACTTGTAAGCATACACCGCTCTATGGGAGATGAAAGCCGTTTTGGTTATGTTTGCAGGGTTCATCTTGATCTGATTATAACCGGAGAAGGCGTCCATGAAGCTTAGCATCACATGTCCCGAGGTGGCATCAATGAGCTGGTCTATATTGGGTAATGGGTATGGATCCTTGGGGCAAGCCTCGTTGAGGTCGGTGTAATCAACGCACATCCTCCACTTTCCACTAGGTTTCTTTACTAGGACCACATTGGCCAACCACTCCGGGTACTTGATCTCACAAATTATATCGGCCTTGAGGAGCTTGTTTACCACTTCATCTATGGCCCTTTCTCTCTCCGGGGCAACATTCCATCTTTTTTGCTTTATGGGTTTCCTCCTGGGGTCAACATCCAGGCTGTGCATGGCCAAAGACTCTCGGAGTCCGGGCATATCAGCCGGGCTCCATGCAAATACATCCGCGTATTCCCGGAGTAACGACACTAGGTCCTTTTTGAAATCTGTTTCCAACCCTGCCTCAATCTTGATTTTCCTTTCGGAGTTCCCGGGTATTAGCTCGATTGTCTCTGTTTCTACTGCGAGCTCGACTTTGGCTTGATCTTTCAGGGTGGATGATTTCTGGACCCGGGCTTGGGAGTTTGAAGTAAGGTACCCTCGGGCTGTGGAAGTTTCTGTTTTTTGGGTAGGGATCTCGGAGTTCTCGATATTTTGAACCTCCTTTCCGGGGTTCTTATAAGTTGAGTTTCTGTGTTTCTTTCTGCTCTGATTCTTTTGATAGGAGGAAGCTTTGCGCTTGTTTTCTGGATCTGTTTCGGCCATGACTAGGGCTTGACCATAGCATCGGCTTGCTGTTTCGGTGTCACCCATTACTTCTCCTACCCCGGCGGCTGTTGGGAACTTGAACTTGAGGTGTGGGGTTGAGGTCACGGCCCGGAGCTTGGTCAGAGCTGGGCGCCCTAGGATCACATTGTAGGAGGATGGACTGTTGATTACATAGAATTTGACTACATGAGTTATCTGCTTCGGGGCAGTGCCGAACTGGACAGGTAGGTAGAGGGTTCCTTGGATAGGGACCAAGTTGTGGCCGAAGCCGTACAGTGGATCCTCTCTACATTCATTCATTTTTACGCTTCCGAGCTGCATCCGGTCCATGGTATGTTTAAACAATATGTTGGCCGAAGAGCTGTTGTCCACGAGGACCCTTTTTACCTCATTATCGGCAATATCTAGGCTTACCACCAAGGCTTCGTTATGGTCGGGGTCTATTCCTTCAAAATCGGCATTGCTGAACGATATGACTTGTTCCAGAGCGGTTTCCACCATCATTACCTCATCTCCGGAGTCCGGGGTCCTTGGGGGAGAGTTGGAGCCTCCCAATACTACATGTACCACATTTTTAACTTTCTGAGCCCCGGGTCCTTGTCCCCTTTCTTCGTTTCTCCGGGCCACATACTGGTTCATGTTCCCCTTTTTGATCTGTTCCTCGATGAAGAACTTGAGTGACATGCAGTTCTCGATGGTGTGCCCGTGAGTTGAGTGGTAGTCACAATGCTTATATTTGGGTCTGTTCTTCGGGGCTGTGGCCATAGGCTTAGGTGGGTAGTAGAAGGGTTTGTCCTGGATTTTTTTCAGTATGTCAGCTCGGGGTCGGTTCAGGGGCGTCCACTCAGGTTCTGGACGTGGCTCGGGTTTTTCTGGCCTCGGGGGCCTGGCATCAGACTTGGGCTTCGAGAAGTGGGTTCGGTCCGGGACGGTTAGTTGGGAGCTGGGGATGTAGTTACTCTGTTTGTTGGGTTTGAATTTCTTTTCTGGTCGATACTCGCTTTCGGGGCGATTGTCTTTGTTTCTGCTCGAGGAGGCCCCTTGCCGGGTCATTCTCATGGCTTGCAGGATGTTTGTTTCTTTGATGAACTTGGCGGCCATAGCATAGGCTGCGGCCAGGCTCTGGGGCTCTTTGTGCACGAGCTCTAGAACATAGCGCTCATTGTGCTCCGGGTCTAGGTTCTTCCGAAATATGCTCAAGGCTTCCCTCTCATCTAGATTGGTGACTTTGTTTATGGCCTCTTGGAACCGTTTCATAAAGGCGGAGAGGGCCTCGTTGTTATGCTGTCTAATAGTTTCAAGGTGGCACATATGGTACTCCGGGGATTTGTTGGCCAGGAACCTCCGGAGGAAGGCTTCCCTGAACTCTTTCCAACTGTGTACACTCCGGTATGGAATCCGGCTGAACCATATTTGGGTTACTCCTCTCAGTGTAGAGGCAAAGAACCGGCATTTTGTTAGGCCATTGTAGAAGTATATCAGGGCTATCTGTTCAAAGTAGTTGAGGTGTTCCTCGGGTTCTTCCAACCCATCGAAGGAGTCGAAGTTGTAATGCTTAAGATTCTTCTGCCGGGGTATGGCTTCGAGGGAGTAGCTGAAAGGGGTGAGGGTATCTTGGATCTCAAATTCGGAGTCACTGTTCACTTTTCTTTGCAGCTCGTGGATCATTTGTACCAAATTGTTTGGGCGTTCTTCATCATCTGAGATGATCTCCGGGCTAATTTCTCGATGGGGTCTCTTGGATTTGGATTTCCTTATCCTTTCTTCCTCCTCTTGAAGCCTTTTCTGGATCCTAAGTTCCAACTTGGCCTGCTCATCTTGCCTTATTCTTTCCCGGAGTCTCTCCATTTTCTTGAGCTTATCGGTTTCGTTATCTCTGGATTTGCTTTGAGGGTTGTGGTCCTTCTTAGTCCTTTTGTCCGGGTCTCCGAGACGGTCAAAGACCGAAGCCCAGGATTGGTGTGAGTTGGCCGACCCTCCAGAGTTCTCGGCTTGTTCGGGCTCTGGTTCCGGGTGGGGGCGATTTCGGTAAGCTCGGATTGCTTCACCAAGTTCCTCCGGGGTCAAATTCTCCATTTGGGCAGAGTCAAGAGGTACGTCTGTATACTTGTACCGGTTCACCTCAACGGTGACCCGGGCATCGTCCGGACCGATCCCGAGCCTTTCCTGGACTGGGACCTGGTTTTGCGGTGCCTGCTCCGGGATAGGAACTACGGGTTCCTCTCTCGGAGCGCTAATTGCTTGGCGTTGGGTGGACTTGCTTGGTCGAGGCATGGTTGCGGGCTTTAGCTGGTTTGAGGGGTTCGGATTTGCTTGGTTCGGCTGTTTGGTTTGAGTTCGGAGGTTCGCCCCCTCCTTCTAGCGCCAATGATAACTCTGAATCTCGACCGAGTTCTTCCTCGCCAACTCTTGCCTCCGAAGTGGTGTAGCTGTTGTGGGGTATCTGCAAAACAACACCGGAGGGGGGGTGTTATGCAAAATTTACGCAAGCGCACGTTGTCACAAGTAATATATGATTAAATCAAGTTCGTTCCCACAGAGATCTAGAATGGTGTTCAATTCAATTAATGTACCTATGCACCGATTTATGGTTTTTATTCACTGCTAAGACAAATAACAAATTGGATTTTATTAACTACTAAATTAATTATCAAACTAAAGATTAACTAATTAAAGAGATTAAAGTCGAATTACTAATATGAGAATAAAACATGGAATCCTAGTTTCATCATCTACTTCACTTAGAGTTGCAGCCTTTAATCAATATGTGCAATGGTTTTGATATCTGATTGGATAACACGAAACAAGTATACGCTACCTGTCAGCATACGCATACCAAACTAAACATACATCCACAAAAGAGATAGAAGATGAATAGACACCAATTATGCTTAGACCCTATATGTCTATAGAATTTGAAAACATAACGGTTGAAGAACAAGTTATCCATAAAGATCACACAGGGCAGTATAAGTATTTTCATCTCACACCACAAATCATATTGATAAACAATTATGAACCTATGCTAGCATGGCAAGTTCTAAATCTCAAGATCCACTTTCACTTCACAAGAGATTAACAATTCAATTTAGATGTTAGCTACGCATCTAAAAGCATTAAGATTAACCATACGAGGATATCAAGAATTCACCACACATAAATCTTTAAGGCATGCAAACTACTAAGCTACATAGATAAATCCACTAGGATCCCATGACAACGATTAGCCCATAATTGAACCGTTCATCGTCATGGGATTTGATGAAGACATGGTAATTAACAAGATATAAAAGAAAGAATTAATGATATTAATAAAGTAAGAGTTGAGAAACAAATCTATGATTCAACGTATACAAAAGATGAAGATGATCTAGATCCTCGCTTGTCACCGAGCTTGAATCCTTCTCTCCTTTTCTCTCTTGCAAAAAACTAACTTACAATAATTAATCTCCGAATTACAAGGCTTAGAGGTGTTTATATAAGCCTACATATCTTGTCCAACAAGAAAAACAACCTAGAATACAATTAGAAATAGGGTTGGATGCCTAAAATACAATTAAAATTCGAATAAGGGCAAAACGGAGATTTTTCAGCAAAACAACAATTTTCAGCAATTTTTCTCCCGCAGGAGCGCTGCCTGCGCAGCTCCAGCGCAGCCTGCGCTGCTTCCCCGGTACCAAGCGCAGCCTGCGCAGCTCCAAGCGCAGCCTGCGCTGCCTTGGTTGTTCAGGCTGTTTTTCTGCAGTTTTTTTCTTCTTCGTTTCTCGTCCGTTTTCTTCCATTCCTTTCGCATTCACTTCCCGTCTTCATGCCAATGTCTTGAACACTCTTGGTAGTTGATATTAAGTCATCATTCTTCATTCCTTAGCATAATCAACTCCAAATTCAACGGAAAATTCACCCTTAATCGATATTTCTCCAAACCTGCACAAGTAAATAAAACACATAAAAATACCACAAGCTTGAGCCCAAGTACACCAATTTAAGCCGATATGGAACGTTCCAAGTGGATATAAAATCCACTTATCACACCCCAAACTTAAACCGATGCTTGTCCTCAAGCATAAACAATTATAACTAACTAACTAATTAGTACCACTTCCGTAGGTGATCACGGTTGCATTTGGCATATGCAACAAGCCCTTTAAACCCCTAGGCAGCCCTAGTAGACGAGTAAGGTCTCGTGAGGGCCTATAGCGAATGTACCCATAAAATCCATTTAACCTAATGCAATGCATGAATGCAACTAATATGAAAAATGCAATTAATCTAGTACTAATATCCTACCATACCTTCAAATCCTCTCATGCCATATCAACTTAAGAATCAAAGTAAATACACTATGTCTTGGTGTCGAAAGTGCAAGTATTCACATAGTCTACTCAATGAACATGCATAAGTTCTCACAAGCCCATGTCAAGTGTAAGAATAAGTTAGTAATCATGCTAAGCCTACAAGAGTACATCTTTGAGACAAAACTCGGGATCTCATACGCAAAAACAAGCAAACACTCACAATCCACTCACAAAAGAATATTCACTCAACAACAAGGGTAAGTGTATCACTCAATTCCAACAAAATCATAAACATGCTTGACATTTGGTATCAATCTAACTCTTAACACAACATACATCAATGACAATAATCAAAAGGTCTTTATTTGGATTGTAACGGGGCTAGGGACAAGGTATGTCAAATAAGCCAAAACAGGTGAAGTGTCAAAAGCTAATGAGTACCATAATACATCGTACACAACACCATATTTCCCCCACATAATTTTACTAAAACAAACACTCGACTAGTCGACTGAAATAGGATCACAACAAACACAAACATGCTCTCATAATATATTTTTTTTTTTTTTTCCGAGAGCTAAATTTAACACAAACAATAATATAAACAATAACAATGATCCCACAATTTATTACATATGCCGACTATCAAGCAAACAACCAAACCCAATTTTCAATATTTCCCCCAAAAGTAAGACCAACAATAAACCCCTCCTTTCACACCTTATTACTCCCTTAAGCACTCTACTAGCCTTTGACAATGCGGGTTCAAATTAATGTAAGGCCAATACAAGAAAAAGGTCTAGGCAAGTAATGTGGTATGTCACCGAAAAAATAGGATTAAGCTCAACGGGTTAACTAATTGATCATGTAAACATGGTATGGTAATATGGGAAAATATGCGGTTATTCTTACATGCCTTTATCATTTTAATCGTCAAATAATGTCATGCATTTCAAGAAAGACCTCAAACAACTGCTAGCAATGCAAACAATCCGTGGACACTCAAGCAAACGAATAAATTTCAAAAATGCAATATGCAATAAGGCTCAAAACTCACTTGGTGGAAAAACATACTCAATCCCAAGCAAAAATTTCTCTAATGCACCGACTTGTATTCAAAGCATGCAAACTAAATCATCTTGCACATATTCATGTCCTTCTAATCACTTACAACATTCAATAAGTCTACTAGCTTCAACTTACTAGTTTATGTGTGTGCACAAGAACAAAGCATATCACTTCTCAATCAAAAGCGTCAATAACACCAAATTCCTATCAAGCATGAGTGCAAATGCAACCATTATGAACTCACATGATATACAAACATAAAAACAGAATGTCCTATATGAAACAAACATAAATAATACGAACAAAACATGCATGAATTACTACTAATATGCAAAATATGATATCTATATGAACACATAATACAACAACTACTAATCCCTCAAACCACCCCCAAACTTGAAATATTCAATGTCCCCATTGAATTGAAGTAAATACAAGGGATAGTAGAAAACATACCTGAAAACACCGAAACACATGGGTTGCCTCCCACGAAGCGCTGTCGTTAACGTCATTTAGCTGGAAAAATATGATTCAAATCATGGTGGCTCGAAGATCGCATTCGACTTGTCCTTAGCAGAAGGACCATTCACCCATTGGTTGACAACCTTCTTGCTATCTTCCCACATCCTTTCTAAATCAAACTTCACTTTGACTCTTCCTCCAATCGACTTTTTCTTTTTCTCCTTCACACCTCTAAGGTACTTATGCTTCACAGTCGATTGATAAGAACACTCCTCTACCTCATCATCCATGCTCCACCTTCTTAACACATTATCGTGACCCTCTTCAAAAATTAACAACTCATCATTCAGAAGGACATACTTCAAATGAGATGGAAGTTTTCCGAGCTTGACATTCGAGAGATCTCGAACAGAAGAACTGTCAATGGACTCACTGATAGGATGCTTTAGCACGCGCATATTCGCTTTTTCGCTCAACAATTGATCCAACTTCTTTCTCTGACCCGTATCAACCATCTCCACACTGCAACACTCTTCATCCTCCGTCGGAAATTTCATGGCCTTGAACACATTAAAGGTAACACTCTGATCTTGCACCCTCATTGTAAGCTCTCTTTTTTGTACATCAATCAAAGTCTTTCCTGTAGCCAAGAACGGTCTTCCCAAGATTATGGGAATCTTCTTATCTTCTTCGAAATCCAAGATCACAAAATCAGCAGGAAATATGAGTTTATCAACTTTCACCAAAACGTCCTCCACTATGCCTCTAGGATATGTAATAGATCGATCAGCCAACTGCAAAGAGATGTTAGTTGGCTTTGGCTCCGGTAGACCAAGTTGCTTGAAAACAGACAATGGCATAAGATTAATACTAGCTCCCAAATCACATAAACATTTGCCGAATGAAATGTTGCCAATAGTGCACGGAATAGTGAAACTTCCTGGATCTTTCAGTTTAGGTGGCAACTTCTGCTGCAGAACCGCATTGCACTCCTCTGTCAATGCCACTGTTTCAAATTCTTCCAACCTTCTCTTCCGTGACAAAATATCCTTCATGAACTTAGCATATCTTGGCATCTGCTCCAACGCTTCAACAAAAGGAATGTTAATGGACAGTTTCTTGAAGACATCCATAAATTTCTGAAACTGTTTCTCTTGACTTTTCTGCAAACGTCCAGGATATGGCGGAGGAGGATATATCTGATTATCCTTTGAAGATTGCTCTGGAGTAGACTTTTCAACAGGTTTCTTGCTCTTCTCACCATCAAGCTGATCAGCCACTAAGTCAGATTTCTCAATTTCTGGCACTGCAGATTTTTCAACCTGCTGATTCTGAACATCGTCATCTTCTTCAGTTGCTGATTTAGGATCACTCGTGACTTTTCCAGATCTCAAAGTAACTGTATTCACCTGTTCTTTGTTGTCCCTCCTGCCTGGATTTACCTCCGTATCACTAGGAAGAGTTCCTTGTGGCCTACTAAATAAGGCATTTGCAATCTGTCCTAACTGGGTTTCCAATACTTTCTGGCCAGCTTGTAGGTTCTTTACCGCTATCCACACCTCATCTGATTTATCATTAGATGATTGCCCCATATGAGCCTGGGGCTGTTGCTGCTGAAATCCCGGAGGTTGATATGATGCCTTTGGAGCATAAGGCTGTTGATAGCCTTGATTGAATGGCTTCGCTTGCTGATAAGATTGTTGAGTATTTTGATTATTGCTCCAGCTGAAATTGGGATGATTCCGATTATTAGGATGATAAGTGGCTGGAACTGGTGCAGCAGGTCTCTGAAAATTACTCACGAATTTTGCTGATTCAGAAGAGATAACACACTGATTCATCTCATGTGCGCCCGCACATAACTCACAAACACTAGCCACCTGCTGAACTCCATAATTAGCAAGAGAATCCACCTTTATAGCAAGAGCCTTCAACTGAGCTGTAATCATTGAAGCTGTATCTACTTCAAAAATTCCTGCTGCCTTGCCTTGAGATAGCCTTTGGGTTGGATTATGATATTCATTGGCAGCCATCATCTCAATAAGTTCATAAGCTTCATCATAGCTCTTTGCCCACAGAGCTCCTCCTGATGCTGCATCTAGCAAAGGCCTAGACTATGCTCCCAACCCATTGTAGAACCCATTAATAACCATCCAATCAGGCATGCCATGATGAGGACACTTGCGTAGCATCTCCTTGTAGCGTTCCGAAGCCTCACACAAGGTCTCGCCAGATTGCTGTTGGAATTGAGTCAACTGGTTCCTTAATGCTGCAGTTTTCGCCATAGGGAAGAATTTAGTAAGGAACTTCTGAGCAAGATCTTTCCATGTAGTAATGGAACCAGGTGGCAAAGAGTGTAGCCAGCTCTTAGCCTTATCCCTCAGAGAGAATGGGAAAAGCCTCAACCTAATAGCATCATCCGTCACACCATTACATTTGAAAGTGTCGCAGATTTCGATAAAGTCCCGAACATGCATGTTGGCATCCTCCGTAGAAGCACCCCCAAACTGAACTGAATTCTGCACCATCTGAATTGTGCCAGACTTGATCTCAAAATTGTTCCCTGCAATAGCTGGTCTAACAATGCCAGACTGGATGTCATTGAGTTTCGGCTGAGAATACTCCTTCAAAGCCTTAGCTGCTGCTGCATCTGCCATTGCTACTGTAGTTTCAGCTTCCTCTTCCTTTTTCTCTTTATTCTCTACAAGATCGTCTTCCGTCAGTTCTTCCAAACGAGCTTGTAAGCGTGTTCGCATACAAACTTAAGTACCTGAAACACCACGAAACAAACAAACTAAGTAAGAATCCGAGTCAGTGAACGCTAACGACCACTGATGACAAGCACATAAACTAAAATAAAAACACCGAGGATCCCCGGCAGCGGCGCCAAAAACTTGTTATGCAAAATTTACGTAAGCGCACGTTGTCACAAGTAATATATGATTAAATCAAGTTCGTTCCCACAGAGATCTAGAATGGTGTTCAATTCAATTAATGTACCTATGCACCGATGTATGGTTTTTATTCACTGCTAAGACAAATAACAAATTGGATTTTATTAACTACTAAATTAATTATCAAACTAAAGATTAACTAATTAAAGAGATTAAAGTCGAATTACTAATATGAGAATAAAACATGGAATCCTAGTTTCATCATCTACTTCACTTAGAGTTGCAGCCTTTAATCACTATGTGCAATGGTTTTTGATATCTGATCGGATAACACGAAACAAGTATACGCTACCTGTCAGCATACGCATACCAAACTAAACATACATCCACAAAAGAGATAGAAGATGAATAGACACCAATTATGCTTAGACCCTATATGTCTATAGAATTTGAAAACATAACGGTTGAAGAACAAGTTATCCATAAAGATCACACAGGGCAGTATAAGTATTTTCATCTCACACCACAAATCATATTGATAAACAATTATGAACCTATGCTAGCATGGCAAGTTCTAAATCTCAAGATCCATTTTCACTTCACAAGAGATTGACAATTCAATTTAGATGTTAGCTGCGCATCTAAAAGCATTAAGATTAACCATACGAGGATATCAAGAATTCACCACACATAAATCTTTAAGGCATGCAAACTACTAAGCTACATAGATAAATCCACTAGGATCCCATGACAATGATTAGCCCATAATTGAACCGTTCATCATCATGGGATTTGATGAAGACATGGTAATTAACAAGATATAAAAGAAAGAATTAATGATATTAATAAAGTAAGAGTTGAGAAACAAATCTATGATTCAACGTATACAAAAGATGAAGATGATCTAGATCCTCGCTTGTCACCGGGCTTGAATCCTTCTCTCCTTTTCTCTCTTGCAAAAAACTAACTTACAATAATTAATCTCCGAATTACAAGGCTTAGAGGTGTTTATATAAGCCTACATATCTTGTCCAACAAGAAAAACAACCTAGAATACAATTAGAAATAGGGTTGGATGCCTAAAATACAATTAAAATTCGAATAAGGGCAAAACGGAGATTTTTCAGCAAAACAACAATTTTCAGCAATTTTTCTCCTGCAGGAGCGCTGCCTGCGCAGCTCCAGCGCAGCCTGCGCTGCTTCCCCTGTACCAAGCGTAGCCTGCGCAGCTCCAAGCGCGGCCTGCGCTGCCTTGGCTGTTCAGGCTGTTTTTCTGCAGTTTTTTTCTTCTTCGTTTCTCGTCCGTTTTCTTCCATTCCTTTCGCATTCACTTCCCGTCTTCATGCCAATGTCTTGAACACTCTTGGTAGTTGATATTAAGTCATCATTCTTCATTCCTTAGCATAATCAACTCCAAATTCAACGGAAAATTCACCCTTAATCGATATTTCTCCAAACCTGCACAAGTAAATAAAACACATAAAAATACCACAAACTTGAGTCCAAGTACACCAATTTAAGCTGATATGGAACGTTCCAAGTGGATATAAAATCCACTTATCAGGGGGTTTGGCCCCGAGGTGCCTCCGGCGTGAGAATAAGAGTCGGCTTTAGAAGATAATAGTCAAGTAGAGTATCACAAGAGTAATAAATGTGTGTAGGTGTGTAATAATGTCCAACCCCTAACCCCTATTTTCTAGGGGTATTTATAGCCCTAGGGCTAGGGTTTAGGGGTGGGTTACCTTTACTCCTGGCCGTTGGATCCGGGGGACAAGGTGCTGAATTCCCGGGATGTAGGACACGTGTCCCTATTTGTGGGGACCGTTGACTGGAGTGTGGCAGTGTTGTTGAGTAAATGATTTGACACGTGCTGTCGCTTGGACTTTAATGCTGGTCAACGCCACGTGTGGGGATGTCGGCCGAGCTGGGCTGCCACGTGTGCCAGGTGTCATCACTCTGGGGTCCACTAATCCAGGGTGGTGGTCCAGGCCCGGGGCCCATTGGCCTGGGCTGGGCTGCTCTTATTCTCATAAGTTGGGTTGTTTGTTATTTTTGGGCCTGAGGTTGGGTCTAACTGGACCTTGGCTATTTCCAGCCTATCAACTATTACATTACTTTTGTGGGTATCTTTTTAATTTTAATTTGTATAAAGGGGTTGTGTTCTTGTTTTTGTTTTTGTACTACACTGAACTGACTTCTCTCTGCTTCACTTGCGTACAATATCAATTCATCACTGAGCTATTAACATATAAATAGGGGATGTTTGGGGGAACTTTTTTTCAGAATAAGTCAACTTATTTTAAGACAAAGTTAGAGATTCCTAACTTTCCAACTTATTTTCCAACTTTTTTTTGCAACTTATTGAATCTCAAACATATATTAAATACTTATATAAAACCAAATTATCAAAATATAAAAATTTTACCCGAAAATAAGTCCATAAGTCCTTAATTTAAGGTTAGCCAAACATGCACTATATTATTCTTTTATTAATTTTCGTATATAACCAATCTTCTTACAAATCATATCATATTGACAGAGACTAATTGGATGGAGTGCCATCTTCTTGATTTTGTGAGGATTCGATATATAAAAGTCTTTTATATATTTATTTGGATTTTTTGAGCACGAAAAATTCGTCGTTCTTTCTTTCTCTCGTTCATGCACGATGGAAGATAAACTACAAAAGGGTGTTGTACCACTAACAATTTGCTACTTGAGAATTTGCACAAAAAGGAACAAAATTTCCTTAGGGTAACGTTTTTACGTGTCTCATCCCATATATCAAAATTATCTTTATTAGTTTAAATATTACACTTGTTAATTATACTAGCTTAATACCCATGCGATGCACGATTTTTTTAAAATATTATATGAATTTTTTCATTAATTTGAATTAATTTTTTTAAAACATGAATTTTGGAGACTTTAATTTTTAAATGAAATGATGATCAAAATTATATAAATGTTATCCGTGATATTTCTAAAAATTGAGGGATTTTAGTTAGAAAATATAAAAAAGGTGATAGGTTTTAGTTGAAAAGGTAATTGATTAATAATTAGTAATTATAAAATTAATATTTTATTTTATTAAATAGAATGCCCGTGATATAATTGGAAAAAAAGGACTTAGTTAGAGAAAATTTAAAAGATAACATGTTTGAGGTAAAAAGGTAATTGATTAGTCTATAACAATTATAATTTAATTATGTTATTTTACTAAATAAAATTGCTCGTAATGTTTTTAGAAAAGGAAAAATTAATGTTTCCCGTGATATTTCTAGAAAAAGAGGGATTTTAGTTAGAAAATAGAGAAAAGATGATATGCTTTAGCTGAAAAAGGTAATCGATTAATTATTAGTATTATAATTTTATAATTTTATTTTATTAAATAGAATTATCCGTGATATAATTGGAAAAAGAGATATTTTAGTTTGAAAAAATAGAAAAGGTAACGTGAAAATTAAAAAGATAACATTTTTCAGGTGAAAAAGGTAATTGATTATTTTATAGTAATTATAACTTAATTGTTATTTTACTAAATAAAATTGTTCTTAGTGTTTTTAGAAATGAGAAATTAATGTTATCCGTGATATTTCTAGAAAAAAGAAATTTAATTAAAAAAATAAAAAAATATGATACGTTTTAGATGAAAAGGTAATCGGTTAATTATTAGCATTATAATATTTTTATTTTATTTTTATTAAATAGAATCATCCGTGATATAATTGGAAAAAGAGAGATTTTAGTTAGAGAAAACAAAAAAGGTAATGTGTTTGGCTGAAAAAGGTTACCCGTGATATAATTGGGAAAAGAGATATTTTAGTTCTTGGTTTGACTGAAAAAGTTAATTGATTAGTTAATAGTAATTATAATATACTTTCTAATTAGATAAAATATGAAAGATATTTTATTTACCTGAAAATGAAATTACTTACTTATTGAAAAATAAAAAAGGTAATATGTTTAACCTGAAAAAGGAAATTGATTAATAAAGGAGAAAGTTTAGTTAGATAAAATATAAAAGATATAAATTGATTAGTTAATAAGAAGGATTTTATCTGTAATCAAGCAAGGGTAATAAGTAAAATCAACATGTACCGTAATTGAAAAGGTAATATATTTAACCTGAAAAAGGAAATTGATTATTAAGGGAGAAATTTTGTTAGATAAAATGTAAAAGATATAAATTGATTCGTTAGTAGGATGGATTTTATCTATAATTAAGTAAGATTAAATAAGTAAAATCAACAGGTACCATACTGACCAAACTAAATTTTTAATGTTTCGGCTTTTATGTAATAGTATAGATTTATGTAATATTTTCTTGTGAATTTCAATTTCTCATGTTTACAAAATCAATTGGTGTGGCCTGCTGTTGTTGAGTAATTTAGTTTTAAGACCTTGATTAATTTGACTAGTATTTTATTTTCTGGTATAAGAACATTTGGCAAATTGTGTCTCATTTGTAGCACTACATCTTAGAGTGCATCATTTTTCGTGTTAATCTTTATTGTGTACAATTTTAATATTGAGTCATATTTAATACATATAATTTGTTTATTATTTTTCATGTTAGAATTTGTTTATTTTCTTATTCTACCCAATCTACTATCTACTATATATATAAAGCCACAACATGTACCATTTTAATCGGCCACATATTACCATAATGCCCTCATTTTAATCCATTTAATTTTTTCCCAAAAAGTTGTTGCTAGTGAGAATTGAACTTAGATCTTTCCATTCATTTGCACACAACCTTACCACTACGCTAACAAATCACATATGTTGTAAGTCATAAATATGCTATGTATGTTGTGTGATAAATTAAGAATATTTGGTATTTTGATTCTAAGACATTCTAATCATTTTTCTTCGTTTTATATTTACATGTTTATATTTAATTATGTTATAGTTTAGTATAAATTACTGATATATGATATTTAGTGAACTTAGATATTCCGAAATCATTCGATTTAATGAAATAATATTAATAATTAGTATTTGCAATACATAAATAATAAAAATAAATTTATTAAATTTAAATGCATATATATTTTTTTTAAATATGCATACCAAAACATGTCACATTTTAATTTTACAAAATGTCCCTAAATGTCAAGTCAAGTAAAAAAAAATATTATGATATAGATAACGGTCAAACCTTTGAATCTACTAATCATGAATTCAAATTCACCATTATGACAATTCAGCTACATGTATATTTGATTAAATTTTATGATTCATTAGATACATTCACCTATACTAGCATAATAACCCGTGCGAGGCACGGGTCATACTCTAGCAATTGCTATAAATTCTGTATAATTTTACGATTTAAGGATATTTTTTAATATAATTGCACCTTTTATATTCATACATATTATAATATCAGAATTTTAATTTATGTATTATTTTATTTATATATAGATCATATGAGCATAAAAAAGGATGTTTTATAGCATATAAATATATTGTATAGGTCATAACACAATTTCTTTGAGAACAATGAGAAAAAGACATATCATTGATGTGAATAATACTCATCATACAATACTTTCCAGATAAAATTAGTACGCTCCTTAATAGTTATTTCTTTAAATATCTCATCAAGATATATAAGTCGCATATAATTATAATTCGAAATTACGAGAGGGCTGATTCCCAACACCAACATATTTCATATATTGTTTGCATAAATATTAAAGGGATGGTGTTTTTGTAATTTTTAAACATATAGAAATATTATCGTAAGTTCACAACCATTAAAATGACACTTTTTGCACTTGTGTTGTGGTTTAATTTATAGTAATAGATAGATTGTGTACCATATTGTGAAACCTAAAATATAATATTTTAAAAATAATATGAGTCACCATTATTTTTACTAAAAAATTAAAATAATAGTAAAAATAAGATAATGGAGAGGTCGGGTTTGTGTAAAAGGTTTATTAACTCAAAATAATAAAGTCCATGCAACACAAATGTTAGTAGGATAAATTGTGTAGAGGAGGTTCTAGGTACGATTCACCATAAAAATAAAATTTACTCATTTTTTCCATTTAAATAAGAGAGTGAAATTTTGTGTAATTTTATAACTTGTAAGGGTATAACTGTAATTTCATAGAGGATTTATTGGCTCAAAAACCCCCTAAAAATCCTCTTGTTCTCCTATTATATGTATAAAGAATGGATGGATGTGTACCATATTGTGAAAGCTAAAATATACTCCCTCTGTCCCGATAGTTTCTTTACATGGGGGCTGGACACGGAGACCAAGGATAGTGGATGTAATTGAAGGAATTTACGGACGAGCGGAAGCGCGGTATAACAATTATTCCCGTAAAAACCATATATCGCACATATAGAAAAGCATATAAAAATACGAGAGCGGAGGAATCGAAACCTTACCTTGAAAAATCGAAGCTTTATAATCTATGGTTGCTAGCAGTTGCTCCTCAGAGTGTGAAGCACTCTACCGGTATCCACCAAGATTGATTCTTCGATGAAGCTTTTATAAAACTCGAAACTTTATAAAAATGGAGTTTTTCCTTTTGAGAGAGAGAAAGATGAAGAAGATGGAGGCTAGCTCCTTTTAGGTTTTTCACAAAAACACAAAATGTACACACTTCTCTTCTCATCTCTTTCTGTTTATAGGGCTCATGTAGGTTTAGTATAATTAATATATCATGTATATATTAATATATAAATCCCACAAAATGTTTAAATAATAATTAAACTATTTCAATCATTATTAAAAACAACTTGCTCTCTCAAAATATCTTCATCAATAAATTAATCTTTTTATGGTGTGACCCTGTAGGTTCAATATTAAGCCGGTAGTAGAAATAAATAATAATAAACTTTTTATTTATTATTTATATAAATTCTAAAATTCATTAAATATAATTAACTGATTAATTATATTTATTCTACATCGTGAGTGATGCTTCTCAACATATCGCGACTATCCGGATAACATGAATTCACTGCTTAGAATACCAAGAACCTGTCAGTGCTAGTTACCGTACAATCAATTCCTTCTACCCTACAATATCCCGATTAAATACAAGGCATGGATCTCGTGTCAAGCCTATCAAATTTAATCATATGATTTCTTATTCATAATGCAAAGTTCATATTAATGCAAATTAGAAACTCATTTCTAATTTCATACACTCTGGCCAGAGATTCCAGAACTCGCATACTAAGAATAACATAGGATATTCACTTCCTTACTGGAAGGGGTAGATCCTTTATTGATCATTAACTATCTCCATACACAAATCCCTATGCCCAGAATAGACCTAACGGATGTCCTTGAGACTAAGGACTAAACCAAAGCATATTTCATTATATACAAGATTACTCTAACGATCTCAAGTCTAAGGACACTTGTACAACTATCACTCAGTGAACAACTATCGACACGTGAGTAAACTCCGTTAGTTGTTCAACTTATCGAGTCATGTTCAGTGAACTTATTCCCTAATAAGCACCTACATACTAGCTATAGTGTCACCACACAAATGCCTATGAGAACAGACATCCTCCTGAAAGGAGCAAGCATAGTATGTACCAATCTTTACGGATTCACTAACTTCCAATTAGTTATCCTATGATCAGGAACTGTTTAGGTCTAGAGTTATCATCTTCTAGATCTCACTATTATAATCTCATTATAATTCTAGAAGCTTTACTTTAAACCATGGAATATCTTATTTAAAACACTTTAAATAGATAAGGCCCGTAATAAAAACAAATAAGTCTTTTATTAATATTAATGAAATCAAATAAGTGTACAAGAAAGTTCTTCCTAAATCATCATACATGATTGGATTTTAGGACAAACTCTTTCAATCTCCCACTTGTACTAAAGTCAATCATTCTAGTATCTAATACCCATTCACTCATTATGACGATCGAAGTGAATCTGAGATTGCGACTTAGTGAGTGGGTCTGCTATGTTGTTATGTGTGTCAACTCTCTCAATGTTGACATCTCTACTTTCAATGATCTCCCTATCAAAAAAAAGCGCCACAAAACAGTTTTGCAGCGTCACTTGCATCTATAAACTCTGCTTCCGCTGTTGAGTCAGCCGTTGTAGGCTATCTGGAACTCTTCCAACTAATCGCTCCACCCTTCAGAGTAAACACGTACCCTAACATGGATTTGCTATCATCACTTTCTGACTGAAAACTAGAGTCAGTATAACCCTCTATTTTCAACTTAGATCCACCAAAAACAAGAAAAATATGCTTAGTCCTTCGCAAGTACTTAAGGATGTTCTTCACTGCTTTCCAGTGGTCTTCACCTGGATCGGACTGATATCAGCTTGTCACACTAATTGAATAAGCAACATCAGGCCTAGTACATAACATCGCGTACATGATAGATCCTATTGCTGAAGCATAAGGAATCTTACTCATACGCTCTCTTTCCTCAGGTGTCTTAGGAGACATCTTCTCGGAAAGGGATACTCCATGGCTCATCGGTATGAGACCTCTCTTGGAGTTTTCCATGCTAAACCTTTTAAGCACTTTCTCGATGTATGTACCCTGGGTAAGACCTATCATTCTTCTAGATCTATCTCTATAGATCTTCATACCGAGAATATAGGATGTTTCTCCCAAGTCCTTCATAGTGAAGTTATTTGATAGCCACACTTTGACTGATTGCAGCATCGGTATGTCATTTCTTATAAGAAGTATGTCATCCACATACAATACAAGAAATGTTACCGCGCTCCCACTAACCTTCTTGTAGATACATGGTTCATCTATGTTTTTGATAAAACCAAACTCTTTATTTTCTCATCAAAATAGATGTTCCATCTACGAGAAGCTTGTTTTAATCCATATATGGATCACAAGCAAAATCCGAATTGATTTGAGTAGGGCTACATGCAAAAAAGTTTCATCAAAGTCAATCCCTTGCCTTTGTCTGAATCCTTTTGCCACGAGCCTGGCCTTATAGGTCTCTACCTGGCCATATACTTCAATCTTTCTTTTATATACCCTTTAGCACCCAATAAGTCTAACATCCTCAGGTGCTTCAACCAAGGTCCATACTTGGTTGGCATACATAGAATCCATTTCGGATTTCATGGCAATCTGCCATTTCTCTGAGTCAACACTATGTCACATAAGGTTGTTTAGTTTGAACAGGAGTTTCCTTTTGAACCGTAGTAGTTTGTGCTTCTTGAACTTCATTAAGTTCTATTTTGCTCCCACTGTTTCCTTCAAGGATAAACTAGTTTTCCAAGAAAGTAGCATGTCTGGAGACAAAAACCCTATTATCGGTGTAGAAGTAATACCCTAAAGTTTCTTTAGGATATCCACAAAACTACATTTTACGGATCGAGATTCCAGCTTATCAGGGTCAACTTTCTTGACATAAGCTAGACATCCCCAAATCTTAATGTGCTTAAGACTCGGTTTCCATCTTTCCATATCTCATGTGAAGTTTGAGGAACAGATTTGGAAAGCACCTTATTCAGTAAATATGCCGAGGTTTCCAATGCATAACCCCGAAGTGATACTGGAAGATCTGCATAGCTCATCATGAATCGAACCATGTCTAACAAAGTTCGATTTCTCATTTTATTAGTATGTTCAATTTGTAGTAAATTATGCTCTACGTCACATACATACAGACCATTATTTAAAATACCACTACCATAAAGAACATTATCTCTAAGATTTGAACATTAATTATTTTGAATAACAAACGAAAATCCAGCCAAGTCTAACATGGGAATAGAAATAATATTCCCCACAATCGAGGAAACAAAATAACAATTATTTAAAAACAATAGTCTTGCCCGTAGGCATATGTAAATCAAACGATCCTACAGCTTCAGCAGCAACTCTTGCTCCATTATCCATCCGTAGAATCACCTCCTCTTCTTCAAGAGTCCTACTTCTCCTTAGTCCCTACAACGAATTGTAAATGTGAGAACCATAGGTGGTATCTAATACCCAAGTAGAAATTTTATTTAATGACATATTCACTTTAATCATGAACATACCTGAATCAGAAGCGGCAGTCTCACTACCCTTCTTATTCTTCAATTCTGCAAGGTAAACCTTGCAGTTCCTCTTCCAGTGCCCCACCTCGTTACAGTGGAAGCAAACATCTTTGCTCTTGGGGTCTTCAGCTTTTGGTGGAACCGGCTGTTTCTCACCTACTTTCTTCTTCTTGGGAGGGTTCTTCTTCCTTTTCTTAGGATTGGAACCTTCACCAATTAGAAGAACAGAACTCTTCTTAGAGGGAAAATTTGATTCCGCAGTCTTCAACATGTTGTGGAGTTGAGCCAAGCTGACATCCAACTTATTCATGTGAAAGTTCACAATAAACTACGAAAACGAACCAGGAAGTGATTGCAAGACCAAGTCTTGACTTAGCTCCCTATCCATGACAAAACCAAGTTGTCCAAGACGTTCAATCAAATTGATCATCTTAAGTACATGGTCATTCACAGATGATCCCTCCGACCTCCTACAGCGGAACAGCTCCTTCGATATCTCATATCGAGCTGTCCTCCCGGCCACATCATACAACTCTTGTAGATGCGTTAGGATAGTGTGAGCATCCATAAGCTCATGCTGCTTCTGTAACTCAATGTTCATGGAAGCTAGAATGATACATTGAGCAATATTTGCATCATCTATCCACTTACGATACACAACATGTTCATCATTATGTGCATCGTCAGCAGGTTCAGTAGGCTTAGGTGAGTCAAGCACATATTCCAGCTTCTCAACCCTGAGAACAATTCTCAAGTTTCGAAGCCAGTCAGCATAATTCGGACCAGTCAATTTGTGAGCATCTAATATGCTCCGGAGTGATAGTGCATAAGACATAATGTATATAGTAAATCTGTAAATGATAAACACATAACAACACTTAGCAAATATTCAATTTCATTTCAAAACATTATATGAATCGGGTCTTTATTCATAAGTGGCTCCCACTAGTTTATCTAATTTATACAACCCCCTAAGTGAATAAATAAGCATTCGTAATGCTAGTGGGAATAGAGATCCTACATTCCATCACACAACCTCGGCTGTAGCACGAAATGCCATGTGATGTTCAATAGGCAGACAACTCTTGTCAATTACATCTCATGTTATTCCCTAATAAAACTTTAGCCTCTTGAATAATTGAGTCACGACTGTAGCACGACAAACTCAATATTCTAAGTCAAGTCTAACCCAACATTCGTACAATTGAATCAGTCTCCAACGGCCCACAGCTGTAGCACGTAACGACCATTAGATTCTAATTCATTGTACACATCTCTATGTAATAGAGAAGTATTTCTAATTTCGAAATCAAAGCCCTCGGCTGTAGCACGAAACGACAATGATTTAAAAATGAGAACTACTTTCTACCATGTTGGAAGGCTATGACCGACACAAGCCCGTTGTGTCATTGGCCAATTACTACTTGATATAATTAAGACGGATTTTATTATAAGGTTTATAATTATATATATTTATAGATAAAAATTCAACTAAATTTTTTCTATAAATTATCATAATTATTAACCAATTAATTAATAATTAAAACTATTTTAATCATTTAAATTATTTCTAAACCATTTAGAAAATAATTTTTCTGTTATTAACTAATAATTAAAACTCTTTTAATCATTAGTTTTATTTCTAAACTCTTTAGAAAATTAATCTCTCCCTTAATATAATTTCATAAATTAATATAATTAATAATATTAAGATCACATCTTAATTATTTTATAATAAATTAAATCTCATTTAATCAATTAATAAAATTGCTAACTAATTATTTATTTCATAAATAAATAATTATCAGCCATTATTAATTAACTAATATTATTTAACAATCATAATCATATTATAAAGAGATTCTTTTCTTCAATTAAATATTTCAAATCAATAATCGATAATCGGATGATTCCCAGATCGGGGGGAGCATTGTCAACAGGCGTCACTTAATACCCCTTTCTTACAGATCAAAATCTGTTTTTGACAGAATCATCCTTTCTCTCAATATTGAAAATTCATATTTAATTACGTGTTTCAAAAACACAAAAATCTCATGATTGTATTCATAATATTATTATTAAGGCAAGAAACGATTCCTATTTCTAGATTTTCTAGCACACGCCTTAATTTGATTTAAGTTCACCTAGATCTATCATCGCATGGTAAACTTAGGCATATATCTCATATATATAACATAAATAAACACGTAAGCATGCTAGTAATATCATGTCACACATTGATATATTGATGTATGGATTTATTATAGTATTTAAAAGCAATTAAAACAATTAAAACATGCTTTAAAACACTTCCGAGAATATAAATATTTCAAAAATATTATATAAAAAATATTTGACCACTCCATTAGATCCGTCTCGGAAATACGAATCCAACGATATATTGCACGCCCAAAACGGAGTTACGAAACTCCCATAAAATCAAATTTAATGTGGACAGAAGGGATGTAACGCATTACAGGAATGTGTTACTTCAATTAAATGCTCTTTAATTGTGTAACGCATGACGCTCATGCGCTACAGACCCTGTCACGCATTCCCCGAATGCGCGACATCCTGTTCCCCGCAGGTGCAGGCCACGCGCGCGACAAACAGCTGATCAGTTTCAGTTTTTTTTTTTTGTTAGTCTGACAATCAGACTGTTGACAATCAGATTGCCATAACTGGTCAAAACAAAAACGCTCAAAACATCAATTCATTCAGTAACAGCCACTTTAATAATAATAACTATTATTATTATTGGAATTTTTAACTTTAATAAATTAATTAACAATTAATTAATTAATTAATTAAAAAAATTACCAGAACATGATTTCTTGAATCAAGCAGTATCCAAATTACCAGATCAGCCAGGGGTCCTTGTGCGAATTTTAATTTCAAAATATTCACATGCATGATTATTTTATGAATTTTAACTAAAACAATTTTTAAAAATTCATAACAAATAATCTACACATCATAAAATTATGAAAAAAATACCTAGATGATCCACAACACTTGTAGAACCCAGATCAGTGGTCAAAATCTCATGCAAATATTATTTCGAATTAATTCATAATTAAATCTAAATAAACTTGCAAAAATCACAATAAATCCATACATGCATAAAAAAATCTGAAATTTTTATATGAATCTCTATATGCAAGAACCTAGCTCTGATGCCATTGAAGGAATTTACGGACGAGCGGAAGCGCGGTATAACAATTATTCCCGTAAAAACCATATATCGCACATATAGAAAAGCGTATAAAAATACGAGAGCGGAGGAATCGAAACCTTACCTTGAAAAATCGAAGCTTTATAATCTATGGTTGCTAGCAGTTGCTTCTCAGAGTGTGAAGCACTCTACCGGTATCCACCAAGATTGATTCTTCGATGAAGCTTTTATAAAACTCGAAGCTTTATAAAAATGGAGTTTTTCCTTTTGAGAGAGAGAGAGATGAAGAAGATGGAGGCTAGCTCCTTTTAGGTTTTTCACAAAATGCACACACTTCTCTTCTCATCTCTTTCTATTTATAGGGCTCATGTAGGTTTAGTATAATTAATATATCATGTATATATTAATATATAAATCCCACAAAATGTTTAAATAATAATTAAACTATTTCAATCATTATTAAAAACAACTTGCTCTCTCAAAATATCTTCATCAATAAATTAATCTTTTTATGGTGTGACCCTGTAGGTTCAATATTAAGCCGGTAGTAGAAATAAATAATAATAAATTTTTTATTTATTATTTATATGAATTCTAAAATTCATTAAATATAATTAACTGATTAATTATATTTATTCTACATCGTGAGTGATGCTTCTCAACATATCGCGACTATCCGGATAACATGAATTCACTGCTTAGAATACCAAGAACCTGTCAGTGCTAGTTACCGTACAATCAATTCCTTCTACCCTACAATATCCCGATTAAATACAAGGCATGGATCTCGTGTCAAGCCTATCAAATTTAATCATATGATTTCTTATTCATAATGCAAAGTTCATATTAATGCAAATTAGAAACTCATTTCTAATTTCATACACTCTGGCCAGAGATTCCAGAACTCGCATACTAAGAATAACATAGGATATTCACTTCCTTACTGGAAGGGGTAGATCCTTTATTGATCATTAACTATCTCCATACACAAATCCCTATGCCCAGAATAGACCTAACGGATGTCCTTGAGACTAAGGACTAAACCAAAGCATAGTTCATTATATACAAGATTACTCTAACGATCTCAAGTCTAAGGACACTTGTACAACTATCACTCAGTGAACAACTATCGACACGTGAGTAAACTCCATTAGTTGTTCAACTTACCGAGTCATGTTCAGTGAACTTATTCCCTAATAAGAACCTACATACTAGCTATAGTGTCACCACACAAATGCCTATGAGAACAGACATCCTCCTGAAAGGAGCAAGCATAGTATGTACCAATCTTTGCGGATTCACTAACTTCCAATTAGTTATCCTATGATCAGGAACTGTTTAGGTCTAGAGTTATCATCTTCTAGATCTCACTATTATAATCTCATTATAATTCTAGAAGCTTTACTTTAAACCATGGAATATCTTATTTAAAACACTTTAAATAGATAAGGCCCGTAATAAAAACAAATAAGTCTTTTATTAATATTAATGAAATCAAATAAGTGTACAAGAAAGTTCTTCCTAAGTCATCATACATGATTGGATTTTAGGACAAACTCTTTCAGTAATATTGTTAAAATAAATGAAGTAGTGGGTGTAATAGTGATTTTATTGTTAAAATAAGTGAAGTAGTGGGTGTAATAGTATAAAGTGTTGAAAAAGTGAAGTGAAGTAGTGAATGTAATAATATATTTTATTGTTAAAAGTTACTATTTTTAGTAATGTAAAGAATTGGTGGGACGTCCAAAAAAGGAAATTGTAAAGAAATGGATGGGACAGAGGGAGTAATATTTTTAAAATAATAGTAAAAAAATAAGATAATGGAGAGATCAGGTTTATGTAAAAGATTTTTTAAATCAAAACAAAAAAGTTCATGTAGCACAGTGGTTGGTAGGATAACTTGTGTAGAGGAGGTTCTTGGTTCGATTCACCACAAAAACTCATTTTTTCCCATTTAAATAAAAGAGTGGCATTTCATGTAATTTTATAAATTGTAAGGGCATAACTGTAATTTCACAGGGGGTTTATTGGCTCACAATTATCCCCTTGTTGCTCTATTATATATAGAAAGAGATTGTGTAGAGGAGTATCTAGGTACGATTCACCATAAAAATAAAATTTACTCATTTTTTCCATTTAAATAAACAGAGTGAAATTTCATGTAATTTTATAACTTCTAAGGGTATAACTGTAATTTCATAGAGGATTATTGGCTCAAAACCCCCTAAAAATCCCCTTGTTCTCTTATTATATGTAGAAAGAATGGATGGATGTGTACCATATTGTGAAAGCTAAAATATAATATTTTTAAAATAATAGTAAAAAAAATAAGATAATGGAGAGGTCGGGTTTATGTAAAAGATTTTTTAACTTAAAACAAAAAAGTTCATGTAGCACAGTGGTTGGTAGGATAACTTGTGTAGAGGAGGTTCTAGGTTCGATTCACCACAAAAACTCATTTTTTCCCATTTAAATAAAAGAGTGGCATTTCATGTAATTTTATAAATTGTAATGGCATAATTGTAATTTCACAGGGGGTTTATTGGCTCACAATTATTCCCTTGTTACTCTTTTATATATAGAAAGAGATTATGTCCTATATTAGAGCATCTCCAAGGGTGAAATCTAAATTTGTTAGCTATAATGCTTATCTAAATTGATTATACAATTTTTTTGCTAACAATGCATAAATACACTCCAAGGGTGTTATGTATAATTATGTTAAGCTAAAATTATACCTAAAAGCTTTTTTAGTTCAACAAATATATTGAATCATACATGGTTATCTATATTTTTTTTGCTAAGGGGTGATGGTTGGAGTGCAATATTTTTTACATATCATCTAAAAGGGCCACCTAGATGACACATGGGATGACACATAGATATTTTAGCTAACAGTTTTCTACCCTTGGAGATGCTCTTATTTACCTTATTTACCTATCAATCATGTGTTTTTCGATCAATCTTTGTTTTATAATTTTATAGATTATTATTTATAATATATACATAAATCTCTATGTCTACTTCATTTTAATAAAAATTTGTATTGTTTTATTTCATGCGAAAATTGAAAAATGTGATTGGATCTTACATAAAATATTTGAAAGATATTTTACGGGGAAAAATCATCTGTATTCTAATTGTTTATGGAAGCACCAATAAAAATGTAAAAAATATTAAAGATGTTGTATAATTATACAATTTATATGGCCTATTTGCCTCACCTTATTTTAAGGACTTATGGACTTATTTTCGGGTAAAAATTTTATATTTTGATAATTTTTTTATACAAGTATTTAATCTATGTTTGATATTCAATAAGTTACAAAAATAAGTTGAAAATTTAGGAATCTTAACTTTCAACTTAAAATAAGTTTACTTATTCTGAAAAATAAGTTCTCCCAAACACCCCCATAATATCCGGATTAGAAATGTGATAATAAAATCTTTGTACTCATTTTCTGAATGATCTTATTTTTTGTTATTGCTTTTCTTCTTAGAAAATATATTTTTTACAATATTTTCAAACTACCGTTCTAACTAAAAGACGCATCGCTTTCTCCCGCATCTTTTTGGGAGATTCGAATACTTAATCGATACATGTGATGTGAATTGCAATTTGGGAGAGTCGATTATTAAACCGATGCATATTAATTATAACCTAACACGTTTATAACTCGTGTATGGTCGAACTTTTAATATCAAATTCTAGGCATAGACAATTAAACGAACATGTAGTAATTACAATATATGAGGCTCGAGATAACTAATGGATATGAAATGATAAATTATGATAGGGCAACATGCCACATTTTAATCTATCAAATTTTACAATTATGTTTCTCAATTTTTTATGATTTATCAGTGTCCTCTGAAATTAAAATCTATAATATATTAAAATTGCGTCACATAAATGAGAACTGAACCTTTAACATCTATAACAATAACCTTATTTTTATGAATTCATATTTTATAAATCCATAAACGAATTATTGAAGCTTCAATAATACTTAGTAGTAATATTAAATCAAAAATCACATTCATATAATCCCATAATATATATTGTATGCAAATATAACAGTTCAATAGATTAAAACATAATCATCCTAATAAACTTATGAAAAACATTAAAAGTACATTCGTCAATTATTTTTCTAACTCTAATTGCATATCTAAAAAGATTTTTATCGTCATAATAGGATCATCGAACATTAACATCAACGCACAATGAGGAAAATAAGAACTCTAATCGTAAACTAGAGTAATCCCGTGCCTTGCACGGGTATTGAAGCTAGTTCTATATAATAGAGCAGTACTAGTTTTTCTAACACATTGCTTATCTCAGCAACAATTTTTTCTGCTCTATTTTTAGTACGAAATAAACTATAACCATCCTCCCAACTCCGCACTCGTTCACCAACAATCTCATCCTTGCTGAACCATTCCATAGTGACTCTGCAGCAAACATAATAGATGCAATCATATACAGTGCCGAATTCTTTGGTTCTAGTTGAAATTCTTCAGAAAGAGCTTGCATACTTAATAATTGATAAGTCGGCAATGAATGTTTCAGGTCGATCTTGTTGTATAGTATAACGATTTAGAATTTTTCGGGATATTTAAATGTTTATTTAATTAATAAATATTGAAGTTATGTGAAATATATGATGAGTATATTTTTGTGAAGTCAAGTTATGTGTAAAAGCATGATTATGTGATTATATGATGATTGGTATATGTCCTATATGCTCATGGAATTTTATTTACATTTTTGGAGCATTAAAAGTATTTTTAAAGTGCATTTTTAATCTTTTAAAATTCATATAAAATCTTTGGAGTTGATTTTAATCATGAGGTCTTTTGCATTATCATCTTTATGATGTTGTTGAGGTATAAAAATTAAAATGAATATTTAATTATGTGATTTGGTATTTTAAAATGATTTAAAAGCATTATTTCATTTAAAGAGCTTTTATTTCGAAAATTCATATAAAATTCATTTTTGATCCAAATATTATTTTAAAAATATGGGGATGCTTCTAATTTCATGAACTTTATTTTTAAAATTTTCTAAAAATATTTTCACCCCATTCTTTTATTTATTTCGATTTAAAGATGATTAAATGAGTTGATTTTCAGAAAAGTAAATTGCAATCATGAAAGGACATTTATGCCCCTGGAAATTATTGAAAGAGGCACAGCCTCCTTCCTCCTCTTTCATATCTCTCGACTGTTCTCTCTACTCTCTCTTTTACTCTCTGTTCTCTCTCCTCTCGGTACTCTCTCTCTCCTTGGTTTGGTCGATTTCCGGCCGGTTTGTTCAGTTTAAGGCCGGAATTATGTCCGGTTTTTAGTCTTGTATATCGTACTGCTGTTGCATGTCATTTTTGTGCAAAAATCTCAAAACCCACTTCGGATTTTGCTCTGTTCCGACCTGGTGGTTGCGTTTTATGCTTGATAACGATGCCCATGATTGCTAGTACTTGTTTTTATGCTCCATTGTGTTGGTATTGTATTGGCTGCGATAATTCGTATTTATATTTACATGTGTCGTGTGTGTATGCTCAATTTATATGATGAAAATCACAAACCCAATTCGGGTTTTGCTTGAATTCGAATTACTCAGCCTTGATTCTTGCTGTATAACCTGTTTACAAGTATAATCGGTGGAAATTTGAGCTGGAAGCCCCAAAAATGGGGAACCACGAAGCTTCACTGCCACCGGTGATGAACTCCGGTGAACCGGTGGTGGCCGGTGATGAATTTGAGGCCTATAAATCTCTACAATTTCTGTTAAATAAGATTTAGTACTTGCATGTATATTTTAAGAATTATTATAGAATTTTCTTTGATTTAGTATTCGAATTTTTGATATATTTGAAAGTATTGATTCGTTAAATTTCGAAATAAATATTCGAGTTCTTAGTTCTTGATTTTATAGCCTTATTCGAATTTTACGTGAATTAAATGAGCTGCATAAATTAATTTTTCGGATTATTATATGAATTATTCGAATGTTACTGATGATTGCAGTGTATTCGGATTATGTGATAAATATGAGATATTTAATCTTTGGGTTGTAGGTGGATTTAAAATCCATCGTAGGTAGTCGATTATGCATTGGAGCCGGATATTTTCCGATGAATAGTCTATATTATGAAGGAAACTCTGCCCGAATTTCGTGAAATTTTAAATAGTAAAGTATATACGAAATAGCATGAATACTCACAAGTTATGTCTATTTGCTAAGTGTGTAGGTGACTTATATATGAATTTTATGTTCTATATGTTACGTGCTTAAGTGATTATCTGTCTATGAGGTGGTCATAATGTACTGTCAGGTACGTATGATATGTGTTAAATATCGATGCGATATAGGAATCGTTTGGGTAGATTAAGATGAGGCGATTAAATGGTATAATATTCTAAAGTAATGATTATGGTTTATGTAGATACGAAGGACGTAGGCCCTAGCAATAAAGGGAAAGCTAAGGTTGAGTTTCAGTACATTGAGCTGAGTTATTGCATTCTACCGGAGGCAAGTAACCCTGTCTTTACTTGCAGTTTCTACTCCTTATTGATATATCTTGTTGAGCATGCCTATCTTATACCATGTTGAACACAAATCCTTTATAGCTTGATTCTTTTTAATTGCTTCTTGACCATATATGCCATATTGTTTTCTAAGGTCAAACTAAATTGGCTGACGGATTAACCCTGTTTTAAATAACCCATGTTGACCTTGAAACTTGAAAATCCTGATCAATTACCTTGATACCCTAAGTCTATATCATCTTGATCCAAACTTGTATCTTTGATCCTTTAATGTTAGAAACCCTAGTCAAACCCCTTGACTTTCATCATTGCAAATCAAAATGAGTTGTTTTCTTAAAACTACCTTGAAGTTACCTAGACTGGGCTGATCTGTTATCAGAGATTCGAAAGTACTTCGAGGTAAGAATTTTGGAAAGATTAAGAGTCGAAGTGTTTTATGAAGATAAATTAAGTTTTATAAAGTGAAATGATTTTAAAATTAAAAGTTTTATAAAATATAATAGGAACTCCGTCTAAATGGTTTCCACGGATTCCTGACGATTGGAGAGACGGATCAACGGGTAATGCCGGTACCATCAGTTTTTGAGGTGTATTATTTGTGTAGTTCTGGTCTGTCCAGTTCGACACCTTTATAGGCCAATGTGTTTCCTCTTGGGAACCCAAGCTATCCTAATAAAAGGAATTGATGTCCAAAGGGACTTTGTGTCCGGTATGGGGACTTTATGGGCTGATCACCCGTATCGTCTGTTAAGGTGAAATAAAACTCCAATTAGTTTTTCCTAAATTTATGAACTTTTGATTTAATTAGAAAATGGAAATTGATTTACTGTTGGAAATATATTTTGTTTCACAGCTTTGAAGTTTATATATCTTGCTATCATTTTCGGACAACCATGCTATATTTTAATTTACTCTCATCGTCCGAAATACTATATTATGTTGCTCAGTTGAGATTATAGTTACTTGCTGAGCGTTGGCTCATTGTTATTCTGTGTCTAACCTTTTGATAGTAAAAATAAGCGTCATGGTCCGTACTATGCAAACTGCGAGGAAGCGCACCTCTCATGAACCCGACTTGGTTCATTTCCACGTAGCTCCCGAGGTAGATGCAATAACAGCTCAGTGAGGAGTTCCTAAGTTAGTTGTGAGAACTGGCAGTAGTACTTTGAGAACTTGGGTTGTAATAATAATATTTTGAATTCAGGTTTGTAATAAATATAACTTAGTTAGATGATGGCTTGCTTGTTTCATACCATTACCTGTGATGGATCTTGGTTAGTTTGTAGGGGCCAGTCAGCATGTTATATTTATATTGTTATATTAGGTTGTATGCATCTAGATGTGTGTCAGTGACCCTCCGATCTGGGCCCCTGGTCGGGAGGGCGTCACAGGTTGGTATCAGAGCCACGGGTTTTGGTCACTGAAACAAGCCAGGAATTTTGGATCATTAATAAAAGAAGTAGATACAATTAGGTTTCAAGAGTGATAGATGTTAGGGAATGTTTAGAGGTTTAGATTTTTTTTTCGCGTTAGATTTTTTTAGGACTAACCTAGTTTAATCGTTTTATATTCTGCGTGTATATATATATATATATGATTATCAGGACATGGATCTTCCCGACGATGCACCTCCACTACCTTCCGATTCTGGTAGCTCTTCCGAGGAGTCTGATCCTTCAGAGATGATGTCTGATGTGAATGATGAGACGGAGTCCGATGTGCTAGTATCCGATTTTGAGGTTAAGAGTCTCACGGCCCGTGCCGACACTCCTGCCCCTATCACCGAGACTGTATTTGAGCCTATCTCTGACTTCGTGCCTGTTTCTATCCCAGTACCAGTCGTGACACCTTTTGTTGTTGAGCACGGCGAGTCATCTACCGGACCCTACTCACTTCTCGAGGTTGCACCTTTGCACACCTATGCTGAGATAGTCCGTACTTGTGAGAATTTGATGAGTAGGAAGGATGAGCTTTCGGAATTGATCAAGCAAATGAAGGACGAGGTGCAGCGTCAGGTTGACTTATCCACGATTGATTGGGAGAGTCGTATTGAGTTAGCCCAGAGGATCACCCAGCAGCGCTTTCTTGAGGTTCCCCTGTCTAGGCCTGCTTATGATGAGCTTTGCCGACTTTCGGGCTTGGTTGCATGGATGATGTGCGAACATGGTGAGACCCGACGTTCTCGTGACTAGGGATGGTTGCTGTGGAGTTAATGGTGAGTGGGACATTTGGTGGAGCCCACTAGTTTCAGCCTGAGTACTACTAGTATAGGATATTTTTCCAGTTTTCCTACTGCTAGTAGACGGATTATTGTTGTTTTAGTCATTTTCTTTCAGTTCTGTTGTAGAAGGGTTGAATACCCTTAACATTATATTGGCTTATTATCGTCCGAGGGATGCGTGTTTATTCGTATATCTCTGTGTTCACCGCTTTACTTATCGCTTTTCCATATTGTCTTTACATATTGTATTTCCATATATATTGATCTGTTCATATAAAACCTGTTGCATAAATTTTCAACTGCACCCGTATCATATTGATTGTTGGAACCGATCGTCTATTGGTATCAGACGGAGGAACCCTTTTCCTTTTTGAATATATACCTACTTGTTGTTTACCAAACTGTTTACCTTCTTTTCAGAAAGATGCCTCCCAGAAGAAGACCCACTAACAATAATGAAAACCAGGATCAACAAGACCAAGATAACCCTACTATGGCCCAGATGTTCCAATTACTTCAATAACAAACTGCTGCTTTTGTTCAACACCAACAGCACCAAGCGCCCAATCGGTTGTTGCTTTTAAATCTTTTCAAGTTGTTCATCCCCCAGAATTCAAAGGCACCCTAAATCCTATTGAGGCCAAGTCATGGATGATGGATATCGAGAAGTCTTTTACGTTAGTTAGGGTTGATGAAATTCAGAAAGTGGAGTTTGCTAGTTTCTATCTGAGAGCGGAAGCGAACTTCTGGTGGGAATCTGTTAAAACTGCAGAAGGAGATGCCATTACATGGCCCAGATTTGTGGAGTTATTTACTGAGAAGTATTTGCCGGGATATTTACAAGATCAGTTAGAGATTCAATTCATGGAGTTGAAGCAAGAAGGAATGACTGTTGTAGAGTATGAGGCTAGGTTTACTGAATTATCTAGGTTTGCACCCCAGTATATAGGGAATGAAGCTAGTAAGGCTAAGAAGTTTCAGCATGGATTAAAGCCTTGGTTAAGGTAGAGTTGAGGACTTATGCCGCTGTTCTTCAGAAAGCAATGATTATAGAAGGAGAAAGTGATTTGAATCAGAAAGAGAAGGCTGGTAAGAAGAGGAAGTTTGATAGAGTGGAGAAGAGCCAAGAGGCGGAAGGTCAAAAGAGTTTTTCAAGCAAGGGAAGGTTTGGAGATCAACCAGGAGGTTAGAAGAATTTTCAAAAGTTTGGGAGTGGTAATGGAGGACAAGACCGTCGACCCCAGGGAGTAAACCCACAGGTTGTAACAAGACCCGTACTACCAGATTGCAAAATTTGTGGAAGGAAGCACCCGGGCATCTGTAATAAGCCTAACATAGTTTGCTACAAGTGTGGGAAGAAGGGGCACTATGCTCAAGAATGCCCTGAAGCGAAGCAGGTGGGAATGATCTGTTACAAGTGTGGCAAGGTTGGCCATATAGCGAGGAATTGTAAGGAGCCTGTTCAGACTTCTAACATGTTAAGGATTGCCGCGCCACCAGTTCAGCCACAAGCACCGTATCAAGCACCTCAACCCAGAGCTCGTACCTTCAACATGTCTGTTAAAGATGCTGTCAATGATGTCGACGTGGTTGCAGGTACGCTTCCTGTCAACTCTTTCGAAGCTAAAGTTTTAATTGATTCTGGAGCAACTAGATCGTTTATATCTGAGAGATTTCTTGATAAATTACATTGTGAGATTCGTTCATTAGAAAGGCCGTTAATAATAGAAGTGGCTAACCAGGATAAGATAGTGGTGGACCGGGAGTGTCCTAACTGTAATATTGAGATAGGAGAATTTCTTTTCTATGCGGATTTGTTACCCTTTAGACTTGGAGAGTTTGATGTTATTTTAGGAATAAATTGGTTGACTGAGTTTGATGCTCAGAGTGACTGTAGAAAGAAGCAAGTGAAAGTGGTTACTGAAGACGGTAGTGAGGTGGTATTTCAGGGACAGAAGCAAGATAAGAAGTTTTTGACGTTTATGCAAGCTAAGAGGTTATTGAAGCAAGGATGTGAAGCTTATTTAGCACACGTAGTCGATACAGAGAAGCAAGTCCCCAATATGGAAGACATCCCAGTGGTGAATGAGTTCCCTGACATATTTCCCGACGAATTGCCCGGATTACCTCCAGATAGAGAAGTTGAATTTCCAATTGAATTAGCACCAGGAACCGAACCAGTATCCAAAGCACCTTATTGGATGGCACCTGCTGAGATGAAGGAATTAGCGGTTCAATTACAAGATTTGTTGGATAAAGAAGTTATAAGGCCAAGTGTGTCTCCGTGGGGAGCACCAGTGTTGTTTGTCAAGAAAAAGGATGGAAGCATGAGGCTTTGTATTGATTATCGAGAGCTTAACAAATTGACTATCAAGAATAAGTATCCACTGCCAAGGATTGATGATTTGTTTGACCAGTTGAAGGATGCTGCATATTTCTCTAAGATTGATTTAAGGTCAGGATATCACCAATTGAAGATTAAACCATAAGATATTCCGAAGACTGCTTTTCGCACACGGTATGGACATTATGAATTTTTAGTGATGGCCTTCGGATTGACAAATGCGCCAGCTGTGTTTATGGATTTGATGAATAGGGTATTCAAGAGGTATTTGGATAAATTCATTATTGTATTTATTGATGACATCCTTATCTACTCGAGAAACCCTGAAGAGCATGCCGAGCATTTGAGAATAGCATTTGAGATTTTAAGGAAGGAAAGATTGTATGCGAAGTTTTCCAAGTGTGAGTTTTGGTTGCAAGAAGTGCAATTTCTAGGACATGTGATTAGTAAGGAAGGGGTTAGAGTGGACCCTGCTAAGATCGAAGCCGTTGTAGATTGGAGTAGACCAAGAACTCCTACTAAAGTGAGAAGTTTCTTAGGATTGGCTGGTTATTACCGAAGATTTGTGCAAGATATTTCAAAGATTGTTACGCCATTGACGAAGTTGACCAGAAAGAATGAAAATTTTATTTGGAGTGATAAGTGTGAAGAAAGTTTTCAAGAACTGAAGAAGAGGCTAGTTACCACACTAGTGTTGGTACTACCTGATGATAAAGGAAATTTTGTTATCTATAGCGATGCCTCGCATAAAGGATTAGGTTGTGTTTTGATACAGCACGAGAATGTTATTGCGTACGCTTCGAGACAACTTAAGCCACATGAGCAGAAGTACCCGACGCACGATTTAGAATTGGCTGCGATTGTATTTACGTTGAAAACTTGGAGACATTATCTATACGGAGAGAGGTACGAAATTTTCACTAACCATAAGAGTCTGAAGTACATCTTTACTCAGAAGGAGTTGAATATGAGACAGAGAAGGTGGCTGGAATTGATTAAGGATTATGACTGCATGATAAGTTATCATCCCGGAAAGGCGAATGTTATTGCTGATGCGTTGAGTAGAAAGGAAAGATTGAATGCATTGACGATGCCGAAGGAGTTATATCGAGAATTTGAAAAGTTAAGTTTAGAAGTTTTTTATTCAAAGGATGCAGATGAGTTTCTTAGTACAATGACTTTTCAACCAGAGTTGTTGGAAAAGATTCGAAGATGCCAGGAGGAAGTGATGAATTGTGAAGTGAATACGCTGACTGGAGAAGAGATTTGTACACAAAAAGATGATCAAGGCGTTTTGAGGTTTGGAAGAAGGATATGGATTCCTGATGTTCTGGAGCTGAAAAATGAGATTCTAGGCGAAGCCCATAGTTCAAGATATTCTATTCATCCTAGAAGTACGAAGATGTACCGAGATTTAAAAGAAAATTTTTGGTGGCCAGATATGAAGCGTGAGATAGCCGGATGGATAAGTAAGTGTTATACCTGTCAGAGGATTAAGGCAGAACATCAGAAACCAAGTGGATTACTACAACCATTGGATATCCCCGAGTGGAAGTGGGAGCACCTTGCCATGGATTTCGTAGTAGGATGGCCGAGGACTAAAGCGAATCACGATGCAATTTGGGTCATTATTGATCGATTGACGAAGTCTGCTCATTTCCTCCCGATTAACGAAAGGTTCTCGTTGGACAAGTTGGTACATTTGTATTTGAAGGAGATAGTGTCACGTCATGGAGTTCCTGTTTCGATAGTGTCTGATCGAGACCCAAGATTTTGGCGACAATTTCAAGAGTGTTTAGGAACCCAACTCAAGATGAGTATAGCTTACCATCCACAGATAGACGGATAAAGTGAAAAAACTATTCAGACCATAGAGGATATGCTTAGAGCTTGTGCGCTAGATTTCGAAGGAAGTTGGGATGAAAATCTACCGTTGGTTGAGTTTTCTTATAACAATAGTTATCACACAAGTATTGGAATGCCGCCTTACGAAGCATTGTATGGAAGAAAGTGTAGATCTCCTGTGTATTGGGAAGAGGTTGGTGAAAGGAAGATATTAGGACCAGAGCTGCTTCAGCAAACAAAGGAAAAGGTTGAAGTTATTCAGAAGAGATTAGTTACTGCTCAGGACCGTCAAAGAAAATATGCTGATTTGAAGAGGAAGGATGTGAGTTTTGAGGTAGGTGATCAGGTGTTGTTGAAAGTGTCACCGTGGAAAGGAGTTACAAGATTTGGTAAGAAAGGGAAATTGAGTCCAAGGTATGTAGGACCCTTTGAGATTCTGAAGAAAGTTGGGAAAGTTGCTTACGAATTGGCGTTACCACCGCACATGCACCATATTCATAATGTGTTCCACGTATCTATGCTTAAGAAGTACAATTCCGATGCGAGTCATATAATCGAGTATGAGCCTATTGAGATTCAGCCGAATTTGTCTTATGAAGAGCAGCCAGTAGAGATTCAAGATAGAAGTGATAGAAAGCTTAGAAATAAGATTGTTAGATTAGTTAAGGTTTTGTGGAGGAACCCTAGAGTCGAAGAGTCGACTTGGGAACTTGAAAGCAAAATGCTTGCCAAATATCCTCAACTGTTTACTTAGGTGAGATTCTGGGGACAGAATCCTTTTAAGGGGGGAAGGCTATAACGACCTAGAATTTTTCGCGATATTTAAATGTTTATTTAATTATTAAATATGGAATTTATGTGAAATATATGATGAGTATATTTTTGTGAAGTCAAGTTATGTGTAAAAGCATGATTATGTAATTATATGATGATTGGTATATGTCGTATATGCTCATGAAATTTTATTTACATTTTTGGAGCATTAAAAGTATTTTTAAAGTGCATTTTTAATCTTTTAAAATTCATATAAAATCATTGGAGTTCATTTTAATCATGAGGTCTTTTGCACTATCATCTTTATGATGTTGTTGAGTTATAAAAATTAGAATGAATATTTAATTATGTAATTTGGTATTTTAAAATGATTTAAAAAACACTATTTCATTTAAAGAGCCTTTATTTCAAAAATTCATATAAAATTTATTTTTGATCCAAATATTATTTTAAAAATATGGGGATGCTTTTAATTTCATGAACTTTATTTTTAAAATTTTAAAATATTTTCACCCATTCTTTTATTTAATTCGATTTAAAGATGATTAAATGAGTTGATTTTCATAAAAGTAAATTGCAATCATGAAAGGACATTTATGCCCCTGGAAATTATTGTTAGTCACAGAGGCATGCCTGTTTACATCTAATAACAAGCCTAATTGTCTGTAATGTTTTGCATTACTTACATTGTAATAACCCGGATTTTTCAAGAAATGATTTTATTATTATTTCAATAATAATAATATTGTTTTCCTAAAATGAGGAGGAATTTTTTTTATTTTATTATTCAATTATTTAATTATTTTCGGTTAAGTGGAGCCTGGTGCTCCTATTTAAAATTTTATTGACTGAGTAGATACCTCGAGTCAATAGTTTATTTGTGCAAAGATTTAATTTTGGAATGTGAAATTATTCAGTAAAGATTTTATTATAAATTACTAAATAATTTGGAAATTTTAAAATCCTTAGAAAATGATTATTTGTAATTATTTGGGGATTTACAAAAATTACTCGATTAATATATAAAATCGAGAATTTGAGATTTTACTAAAACAATAGTGTTTTTAGTATTTTAATAAAGCCCTGTAAATTGTGATTTATGAATCACAATTATTATTTTTATGAATTGTTTTTATAAATTATTAATATTTGTAAAATGCATATCAATTTAGAAAATTGAGATTTAATTCCAATTCTTTCTCCAAAAGTCTTTAAAAATATTCTAGTATTTAATTATGTTAGAAATTTTATTTTTACAAATTAGAGTTATTAGTTTAAAATATTATTTTAAGGTGTGTAGTATTTAATTGTATTGCTTTTGAAAGTTATTGGGCTTGAGCCCATTAGGGTTAAAAACACACACAGATACAAACACAGCCGCACATATGCATACACGACAGAAACAAATCGGGGGGAGGGGGAAGAAAAACAGTGGGGAGAGAAATTGAGAGATGTGTGTGTATATATATATATATATAACCGTTTGTATATTTGTGAGGTGTATGTATATTTTCGCGTGTGTGTGTGTGTTAGCAGTAGAAGAGACAACTGGTGGGTGTTGTGGGAGGACAGGTTGCGCGGGGAAGATGGAGGTGCGCACGGCGGAGGTCGGCCGGAGACAGCGCGACGGCGGCAAAGAGGCAGAGCTCGGGTCGTGGCTGTGTCGAGGGGAGGAGGAAGGAAAGGAGGCAGCTGCTGTGGTGGGATCGATCGCAGCAAAAAGAGAGAGAGAGAGAGAGAGAGAGGGGGGAAGATATTTTCGGAATTGGAAACGAAAAGGTATAATTCTTTTCGTGTTTTAATTATTTAATCTTCGTATTAAATTCGTGGTAAATTTTGAGTTTGATTATTTAATTGTTGTGATTGAATTAGTTTAAATTGTGAGATTATCGTTGTAATTGTATTGATTTAAATTGCGAGTATTGATTAATTGTCGTAATTTAATTGATTTTAAATTGCGGGATTATTTGCTAATTTTGTGATTAGATGTAAATTGCTATATATTGTTGAATGGTAGTAAATTAATTAGTTGAGTGTTGTAATTTAATTAGATTTAAATTATGAGTTTAATGTGATAATTTTCGTAACTAGCTTAGTATTGTTAATTATGAATATTGTTTGGATTTCCGAGATTAAAATTCGGAGGGTCGATAATTGTTAATTATGATTGTCATGATTAATTGTGAGTCCAAGAATATGTTCGGGCTTAGTGGTCATTACTTGCAAATTGTTAGTCGCCTAATGTGTGGGTTAGTAATTGAGAAATGTTAATTGTTAAAATGTGAGAGTCGAATAATATTTAAAGGTTATGCGATCTTACTAATTATAAAGGTTCAAGTGCTAATTGTTAAGTGCTAGTTGTAATTGTTGGAATCATTTTGTGGTATCGAGAATATTCGGGTTTAGCGATTATCGGTGGTCAATGGTGATGTTGGCATTAATTGTGGAGTTTATACGAGTTGACTAAATGGTAAATGTTTATGTGCTAAATCCTAAATGGTATAAAATCGAGTCTTAGTATTTGTTGAATGTATAATCGTCAATTACTTGGTGTTGGTAAGTATGCGAATACGTGATACATGTTAAATGTTAGAATTTTATAATAATTAGAATTGTGCTAGGGGTTATGAGAAGATCACAAGTTTTTAAATGTCAATATTTAAAGGACTTGTGTAATTCTTTTCGACTAATCCCTAGGGCTTACGAATATCCATGATTAGCTATCACGAGTATAATTAATATACTTAAGTGATGTGATCATTGATATAGCGTAAGTAATAGTTAGTGCTAGGGGTTGTTCCCTAGGGCTTACGAACATCAATGATTGGTTGTCACGTGTATCATTAAAATGCGTGAGAAATACGATCATTGGTGTAGCGTAAGTAGTAGTGTTAATCATTATGTGTTTAGTTGCCGCATGTCTGGGCGGATATTTTTCTTACTTGTTTATTTTTATGTTGCTGCAAGTTGAGGCAGCTTAATTTTTGTAAAACAGGGATTGAATTGTATTTGAGGGGCTGTGCCCATAGTCCGATAAACGAATACCTCATGCCGAAATTTTCTAAAAATCCCCTGTATTTAAAGTTATTTAAATTATTTGATTTAAAGATTTAAAGGCATGTATGTGTATGAGTGTTTAAGTACATATGTGATGATAAATGAAGTGTGGATATATATATATACATATTTATGTATGTATTGCTTTGCGAGTTATAAGTAATTAGTTATCGATTGGGTTGTGTATGTACTAAATAGTACTTTACTATTATTTCGAATATAATTAGGGATTCGATATGGACCCAGCGAGCATGTGGACGAGACGATTGAAGAAAAATGAATGCATGACGAGTAAAGACCGAAGTATAATAAGTAGTGAATCGGCGCATTGGAATCGAGGCAAGTGTACTAACCATCGCTTATCGTTCAAGCGAGTTTATTATGTTTCTATTCAATATAAGTAATCTTTTCAAATTCTTATTGCTAGTACCATTTTCTTCGAATTATGGATAAGAATATATTTTATTCATATATCATGTGGAGAGTAGAATTTCAGTTTTATTGCCAGTATTATTCTTTCTTAAGTATTGTCAGTAATATTCTGTTAAAGTTTTTGCATGTATTGCATTCTTATTCCTTGTTTTAGTATAATGTTCTTAAAGTATATAGTTTCCCTGAGATTATTTGAAAGTAAAGTAGTTTAATGGAATTGGAAGAATTTTTATAAAATGTGGACCAGCTTCATGGTCAGAGTAGTAAAGGCCAATGTAAATAAGTGCCTAGTGAGGGGATCCCAGAGTATTGTTTTTGGCTGGACTTTACGTGGCTGATCACCCGTAATGTCCAGAGTATGATGAAAAACTCCAATTCTATTGAACGTTGTTTTATGCAAAGTATATTCTCATGATAGAATGTTTAAGTTAAAGTACATTTTCATTTTCAAGTATGTTGGATATCAAAGTTACGATTTGAGTTAATAAGTACTTTTAGTATAAAATGGAAAGTTATTTATATTAGTATTTTGAATGGTGAAAACTAATTCACGGTTATTACGGTCACTGTGGCATGTGTTGTGCAGTGATAGTGAGAACCGAGAATGATTTGAGATCTTCTTATTTATTCAAACTCATGATTGTCAGGCCGGTTAGGCAGCTAGGTATGCAAACGCTTAGCGACATGAATGAAATTTGAGTAAGTGAGAATTTCTTGGAGATTTTGTTAAAGTGATAGTTAAAGTATTTTGCAAGTATTAAAAGTATTGAATCTAGTATTACAAACCTTCTCAGTTATTAAATTCCGATTTTCGAGTTATAAATGTTTTAAATGATATTAATCTTCTGTTAAAGTTAAGAATCCAGATTTCAATTTTGGTATTGATTATAAATTGGTGTGCATTCCTTCGCTCATATTTATTGTTTATTTTCCATTTGAGTTCATATTTCTTGAATTGCAATTATTGCATTCTTATTTCATCCAGTTCAGAGCTATATATATATAACTTGCTGAGCATTCTTTGGCTCACACTTGTTGTTGTTTTAAATCTAATATTTCAGTAAGCTAAGTATTGGCGAGAAGTACCTGCGCAGTTCAGAAAGAGGAAGCAAGACGATGTGAAGAAAGCTGACGTGGATCAGGGTATTTAGACTTATAGTTTGAATTGTTGTATGTAAATATAGTTTTAGTAGTTATAGTATGTATTTGATTAGTTGGCCTGGTATACTTCTATTCGAAGTTATACCAGTGATTTAAGTTTGTATAAGTTTTGTATATAGAGTTGTATTTAAGTTGGTTTTGGGTTTTCTTGTTTCTAGAACTGTAACCTAAGATCTTGAGTTGGGAGTTGGGGTCAAAGAGCTTTTGATTGAGTTTTATTTTTTATTTCAGTTTTATTTTGATTTCAGAGTTTTTAGTTTAGTATTCAGCAGGTTTATGTTGTATTTACGAATACATCATGCCCAATTTTTGTTAGAATTATTGAGTTGATAGCGTGACTATTGAATTAGTAGTGTAATTTGAATAGTTAATTATTAGCAATTAAAAAAGAAATATTTTTGGGACTATTGGGACATAATTTAGAGACTTAATGATTCATTGATAAAAGAGATATTTAAAATGATGAGGGTATTAAAGTGGAATAATGATTATGGTGTTAAATTGAGTAAATAGGATTAATTGTGTCTTGAGGATTTATATTTATTTAATTCGAGGATTAATTGTTGTCTTGAGGATTTATTTATTTAATTTGAGGATTAATTATTGTCTCTAGGATTTATTTATTTAAATTAAGGATTAATTGTTGTCTCGAGGATTAATTGGTTAATTATGTTTCTTTATCGTGGAGTAAGATAATTGTTTGAGGATTATTTATTGATTGAGTTTTTATATAGGATGTCAATGGTATTATTATGGAGGATTGATATTTAGCATTTTCGGATTATTTTAATTAAACGGATCGAATCAGATTATTTTAGACTAAAATCGGATTTATTATTAAATTATTTGTGAGATTTAAAAATGGAAAAAGTTTCGCGTAAAAATGTTGAGTTTTGGAATTATTCGAGGAGCCATTTTGGGGTAGGACTTCGGAGGAGTTAGGATACTCGTTTGGAAAAGCTTAAAGAACGAAAGTTGTATATATGCAAAGGTACTATATAACGGTGAGTAGAAGTGGATTGAAAGGTGATCAGAAGTTGAGTTAAATAATGGCTGAACTAGGCCCGAGAAGGTGAAATGCCGGAAAATCAGAGACGTGGAGCAAGTTGGAGTATTATACCGCAGAACCAGGCAAGTTTATTTATGTATACTCTATTGTTCAGAGTATCTGTATTTTTAAATATATGAAATGTGTTGAATAGATTTAAATCCATAATTGCAAGTTTACTAATTCGTACTCCATCGTTCGGAGTATTTATTTTAAAATATGCTGATTAAATTTTCGATATACAAAATCAAATATTCTTTCTTGTGGTTTATATCAAAATCTATTATTATTCGAGGTGTTGATATTATTATTCGAGATGTTGATATTATTATTTGAGGTGTTGAAATTATTATACGAGGTGTTGAAATCTATTTCATGAGTTGGTACATTTATTGAGATACTTCAGTCGTATTTGTAGAAGAGATGATAAAGATATATTTAATAATATTTTCATACTATAGAATATTTATATTTTAGAGTGGGGTTATATATATATAAAGTAATTTGTGATTTATTGCCTCTAAAAGCAAAAGTGACCGGAGTAACGCACGGGTCCAATCGGTTATTGAAGAGTGATGGGCACGAGAAAGACGGGCTCACTCTTCAGATATGTATTAAGGGTGATGGGCACGAGAAAGACGGGCTCACCCATCTGAGAAGTATTTAGGGTGGTTCGAGACGTCGACCATCCTTTCTATCGATAGAATTGAGAAGTGACAATGGATTGATCATCCATTACTTGAGAAGGCGTTATGAGCAGAAATCCAATCTTTGACATCCTAACAGTTAACCGATGCCTTTGTGGTTCTGTTAACTAGAGGGTTGATCTGAGCAGTTGGTAAATTTTATTTATTCAAATCAATTGAGCAGTTCTGAGGAGTATTTTTGAGTTATATGAGGAGTATTTTGAGAAGTTATTGAGATGTATTTATTCTTTCATACGAGTAGTATTTTGAGAAGTTATTAAGATATATTTAATCTTTCATATGAGTAGTATTTTGAGAAGTTATTGAGATATATTTATTTTTAATATGAGTAGTATTTCGAGATTTATAAAAATTCCGAGTTGATCTCTTTCTAAAAATATATATTATAGCGTGGTAAAAACCATATTTTGATCGAGTTTTTGTTGTATTATATGATATCTATATATACTTGCTGGGCATTCTTTGGCTCATACTTGCTATTTATATATTATAAAACAGGGGTAATCAGAGCTGATTCTAGTACAGTGAACCGTGATTAAGGGAGAGGGAAGACGACTGATGCAGTGTGTTAACCTTATAGCATTTGAGAAGGGTGCAGACTGGGAAGGTGTTTGTATAATGTTTTATTATCTAGTACTTTGGAGTTGTAATAGTATTTCGGAGATTCTGGGAAGTGAACTTGAGATGTAATATCTTCTGGATTTTTGAGTACTTGTTCTAAGACTATAACCCGTGGAGTAAAAGATGGTGTGTACTATGAATATTATTGTAGATTATATTGTGAGCAGGTGATCGAATATTCCGCAAGAGATGTGACGACCTGGATTCCTGTAGGGGATTTGGGGGCGTTACAGTAATGGTATCAGAGCAGTAGGTTATAAATCTTAGAACGAGTGTAGGAGGAGTTATGACTATATAAGAGAGTGTTTAGAAGCCAAGGAACCGGTAGGTTTATATATAGTAGGATTACAAGGAGTAGTGGAGTGGAGGCACGATGACCATTAGTAGTAGTAGAATCAATTAGGACGAGGGAAACGTGTATCCATGATTTATTTATTGGGTTAAATTTGAGTATATACAGTTATGTATCCGTAAATATGCACATATATATAACTGCAGATATATATATGTGAATATATATATGAATATGTAAAGATATGTACTGTTTTCATAAATAAATATTTCATGGGTATGTAGTTTTATTAGACTAAACCATATTGGGATAAGTTGAATTGAGAGAGGTTGTGACTTTTAAGGAAGTGTAGAAGAGATAAATAGAGTGGATTTTATAGATGGAAACAAAACAAGAAGAGTATGAAGGTATTATGTATGGATTTGAAGGAGGAGGAAGGAGCTGGAAAATTTTGACAGGGATTGAAACAATAGATTGGAAATAATGGTGCAAGGTTTAGAGTGAATTAATTTAGAAGGATAAAAATGAGAAGAAAGAGGTATATTTAATGAGAGAAAATGATATGAGGAGTTTTAAGGAATAATTCAGATTTACTATTGAGGATGAAATGTAATTTGAGGATAGAGTGAAGATAAGAATAAACGAAGAAAGTAGGTATAATAGATGAGCAGGTATAAAAATAGTCGGTAAAGCATAAGAGTTTATTATCGAGATATGGGAGCATAAAGCTGGTAAAAGTGGTGAGGGGATATTGGAGAGTATAGTGCGAAATAAGCAACCTTAGTTATTGCCTACGTTGATTCCGAGGACGGAATCCTTTTAAGGAGGGAAGACTGTAATATCCGCGAATTTTCGAATAAATTTTTTCATAATCGAGATTTAAATTTTAATTAAGAGCGATGCACTAGTATATTTTAATTAGTGCATTTTTGGGAAATTTTCAAAATTTTATATATCTGTATGTAAGTAAATATTATATTATAATTATTTATTTATAATTATTTGGTGTTTATTAAAATTAGGAAATTTAGGAAAAATAGGATTTTAATTTTGGATCGAATTTATTTTAGAGAATGAAATTAGAGTCTAGTTTAATTAGCCAGCTGAGGAGAAATGAAATTATTATTACTGCTTTGATTAATTAAATCGTTAAGCATTAGGATCAGACAGATTTCACAAATGGCGCACAAAATCATGGCTAGTGGCTTAATTCCCGGGAGAACTAAGTACTCCATCATTTTGTCCCCACGTTTTTATTTTTTATTCAATAAACAAATCACCCCATTCTTTTATAATACATGTACTCCTACATCATTTTTGGACAGAAATAAAACACCCTCTGCAAACCCATCTCGTCTCTTTTAACACAAAAACCTCAACCATATCGAACCAAAATCCACAGGTAGTTATTGTTATTTTCTGTTCTTCGTTTTCGTTTTGTACCGATAGCAACGAGTTGTACTTGAATTGATTGAGTTAGGGGAGTTATAAATTGAGGCGTTTGGGAACATCGTGACGGGAGGAGAGGCGGAGCCGCCGGTGGTAGGTGTTGTTGTTGTGCGAAAGGGGGTCGAGAGAAAGGGAGGCAGAGAGGAGAGAGTAGAGAGGGATTGTGGGGTGAGTTTGAGAGGGGCGGTGGTTGTCGATGTAACCACCACCGATTGGTGGTGGTGGTGGTGTTCGGGGTGTTGTGTGTGGGTTTTATTGGATGTTGAAATTGGAGTAATAAGGAGATGATGGGTGTTGGATTGTGTAGTATTGATGTGGTGTTGAATTGTGTTGTTGTAGAGAACGGTGGCGAGGAGGAAGAGATAGGTCGGAGAGAAAGAGAGAATCGAGAGGGAGGAGAGATTGATTAAAGGAGGGATGATAGAGAGATTGTGAGGAGAAGGCGGAGGGGGATAAAGGAGAAGGCGGAGGGAGAGGGAGAGATGAAGCGGCGGAGAGGGTGAAATTGGAGGAGGGAGAGAGAGATACGAGGGTGGAGGGAGAGAGATGAGGGAGGTCGACAGAGAGAGAAGAGGAGAGGTCGAGTTCGAGAGAGATTAATAGAGAGAGAGAGAGAGAGATTTGAGAGAGATGAGAAGAGAGGAGGAGAGATGGGTGAGAGAGGCAGAGAGAAATTGAGAGATTGGGAGAGAGACATAGAGAGATGTTCGGGAAAGAGATTGCAGAGAGAGTTGAGAGAGATGTACGAAGGGAGAGAGGGAGAGAGTGGTAGAGAGAGATTGATGTCGAGATAGATTGATGGTAAAAGAGAGAGACGCGGGGAGGGGGAGGACAGGTGGGACCCACACGATGTTGCGGTAAATATATTAATAAAATAATAACGAGTCGATAAATTTATGATCGTATGTAATAATCGAGATTTAAATTATGTGGATCGTTAGTTAAAACAGTTTGTATAAATAATTTATTAATAATGGTATAATTGATTAATAGAGTTATTTAGTAATAATTGTGGATTTAATATGAATAAAAATGGATTCTTTAATTTTTTGTTGTGAGATTAATATGAATTAAATTAGGGAATTTTTGAGAGTTTATAAGAGCTAATTTAAATTAGTAGTGTAATTTGAATAGTTAATTATTAGCAATTAAAAAAGAAATATTTTTGGGACTATTGGGACATAATTTAGAGACTTAATGATTCATTGATAAAAGAGATATTTAAAATGATGAGGGTATTAAAGTGGAATAATGATTATGGTGTTAAATTAAGTAAATAGGATTAATTGTGTCTTGAGGATTTATATTTATTTAATTCGAGGATTAATTGTTGTCTTGAGGATTTATTTATTTAATTTGAGGATTAATTATTGTCTCTAGGATTTATTTATTTAAATTAAGGATTAATTGTTGTCTCGAGGATTAATTGGTTAATTATGTTTCTTTATCGTGGAGTAAGATAATTGTTTGAGGATTATTTATTGATTGAGTTTTTATATAGGATGTCAATGGTATTATTTTGGAGGATTGATATTTAGCATTTTCGGATTATTTTAATTAAACGGATCGAATCAGATTATTTTAGACTAAAATCGGATTTATTATTAAATTATTTGTGAGATTTAAAAATGGAAAAAGTTTCGCGTAAAAATGTTGAGTTTTGGAATTATTCGAGGAGCCATTTTGGGGTAGGACTTCGGAGGAGTTAGGAGACTCGTTTGGAAAAGCTTAAAGAACGAAAGTTGTATATATGCAAAGGTACTATATAACGGTGAGTAGAAGTGGATTGAAAGGTGATCAGAAGTTGAGTTAAATAATGGCTGAACTAGGCCCGAGAAGGTGAAATGCCGGAAAATCAGAGACGTGGAGCAAGTTGGAGTATTATACCGCAGAACCAGGCAAGTTTATTTATGTATACTCTATTGTTCAGAGTATCTGTATTTTTAAATATATGAAATGTGTTGAATAGATTTAAATCCATAATTGCAAGTTTACTAATTCGTACTCCATCGTTCAGAGTATTTATTTTAAAATATGCTGATTAAATTTTCGATATACAAAATCAAATATTCTTTCTTGTGGTTTATATCAAAATCTATTATTATTCGAGGTGTTGATATTATTATTCGAGATGTTGATATTATTATTTGAGGTGTTGAAATTATTATACGAGGTGTTGAAATCTATTTCATGAGTTGGTACATTTATTGAGATACTTCAGTCGTATTTGTAGAAGAGATGATAAAGATATATTTAATAATATTTTCATACTATAGAATATTTATATTTTAGAGTGGGGTTATATATATATAAAGTAAGTTGTGATTTATTGCCTCTAAAAGCAAAAGTGACCGGAGTAACGCACGGGTCCAATCGGTTATTGAAGAGTGATGGGCACGAGAAAGACGGGCTCACTCTTCTGATATGTATTAAGGGTGATGGGCACGAGAAAGACGGGCTCACCCTTCTGAGAAGTATTTAGGGTGGTTCGAGACGTCGACCATCCTTTCTATCGATAGAATTGAGAAGTGACAATGGATTGATCATCCATTACTTGAGAAGGCGTTATGAGCAGAAATCCAATCTTTGACATCCTAACAGTTAACCGATGCCTTTGTGGTTCTGTTAACTAGAGGGTTGATCTGAGCAGTTGGTAAATTTTATTTATTCAAATCAATTGAGCAGTTCTGAGGAGTATTTTTGAGTTATATGAGGAGTATTTTGAGAAGTTATTGAGATGTATTTATTCTTTCATACGAGTAGTATTTTGAGAAGTTATTAAGATATATTTATTCTTTCATATGAGTAGTATTTTGAGAAGTTATTGAGATATATTTATTTTTAATATGAGTAGTATTTCGAGATTTATAAAAATTCCGAGTTGATCTCTTTCTAAAAATATATATTATAGCGTGGTAAAAACCATATTTTGATCGAGTTTTTGTTGTATTATATGATATCTATATATACTTGCTGGGCATTCTTTGGCTCATACTTGCTATTTATATATTATAAAACAGGGGTAATCAGAGCTGATTCTAGTACAGTGAACCGTGATTAAGGGAAAGGGAAGACGACTGATGCAGTGTGTTAACCTTATAGCATTTGAGAAGGGTGCAGACTGGGAAGGTGTTTGTATAATGTTTTATTATCTAGTACTTTGGAGTTGTAATAGTATTTCGGAGATTCTGGGAAGTGAACTTGAGATGTAATATCTTCTGGATTTTTGAGTACTTGTTCTAAGACTATAACCCGTGGAGTAAAAGATGGTGTGTACTATGAATATTATTGTAGATTATATTGTGAGCAGGTGATCGAATATTCCGCAAGAGATGTGACGACCTGGATTCCTGTAGGGGATTTGGGGGCGTTACATTTATTGCCAGTATTATTCTTTCTTAAGTATTGTCAGTAATATTCTGTTAAAGTTTTTGCATGTATTGTATTCTTATTCCTTGTTTTAGTATAATGTTCTTAAAGTATATAGTTTCCCTGAGATTATTTGAAAGTAAAGTAGTTTAATGGAATTGGAAGAATTTTTATAAAATGTGGACCAGCTTCATGGTCAGAGTAGTAAAGGCCAATGTCAATAAGTGCCTAGTGAGGGGATCCCAGAGTATTGTTTTTGGCTGGACTTTACGTGGCTGATCACCCGTAATGTCCAGAGTATGATGAAAAACTCCAATTCTATTGAACGTTGTTTTATGCAAAGTATATTCTCATGATAGAATGTTTAAGTTAAAGTACATTTTCATTTTCAAGTATGTTGGATATCAAAGTTACGATTTGAGTTAATAAGTACTTTTAGTATAAAATGGAAAGTTATTTATATTAGTATTTTGAATGGTGAAAACTAATTCACGGTTATTACGGTCACTGTGGCATGTGTTGTGCAGTGATAGTGAGAACCGAGAATGATTTGAGATCTTCTTATTTATTCAAACTCATGATTGTCAGGCCGGTTAGGCAGCTAGGTATGCAAACGCTTAGCGACATGAATGAAATTTGAGTAAGTGAGAATTTCTTGGAGATTTTGTTAAAGTGATAGTTAAAGTATTTTGCAAGTATTAAAAGTATTGAATCTAGTATTACAAACCTTCTCAGTTATTAAATTCCGATTTTCGAGTTATAAATGTTTTAAATGATATTAATCTTCTGTTAAAGTTAAGAATCCAGATTTCAATTATGGTATTGATTATAAATTGGTGTGCATTCCTTCGCTCATATTTATTGTTTATTTTCCATTTGAGTTCATATTTCTTGAATTGCAATTATTGCATTTTTATTTCATCCAGTTCAGAGCTATATATATATAACTTGCTGAGCATTCTTTGGCTCACACTTGTTGTTGTTTTAAATCTAATATTTCAGTAAGCTAAGTATTGGCGAGAAGTACCTGCGCAGTTCAGAAAGAGGAAGCAAGATGATGTGAAGAAAGCTGACGTGGATCAGGGTATTTAGACTTATAGTTTGAATTGTTGTATGTAAATATAGTTTTAGTAGTTATAGTATGTATTTGATTAGTTGGCCTGGTATACTTCTATTCGAAGTTATACCAGTGATTTAAGTTTGTATAAGTTTTGTATATAGAGTTGTATTTAAGTTGGTTTTGGGTTTTCTTGTTTCTAGAACTGTAACCCAAGATCCTGAGTTGGGAGTTGGGGTCAAAGAGCTTTTGATTGAGTTTTATTTTTTATTTCAGTTTTATTTTGATTTCAGAGTTTTTAGTTTAGTATTCAGCAGGTTTATGTTGTATTTACGAATACATCATGCCCAATTTTTGTTAGAATTATTGAGTTGATAGCGTGACGCCCAAATCTACTGACCCCGGATTTGGGGGCGTTACATACATGACCTCTTAACTGAGGGAACCTCTAATTGTAGAGTTTCTATTTGTTTTGTACTTGCAATAGGCATCAAATCCTAGTTGTGTAACTGTACTTATATAGTCAAGAATAATGCTTGAAAGAAGTTCCAAGGTTCATGCCTCAAGCAAGAAGATAAAGACTGTCAAATAATCACAGTTGCGATTTGAAGAAATGAAGAATTTGCCTAAGTACCAATTTGAGAAGTACTTTTGTCTATTCGAGAAGTCTAGCGTTCGAGAAGTCAGAGATTCGATATCTAAGAAGACACTGTTCGATATCTCTGAATGCACTATTCGATATCTCATTCGATATCTGAGATATTCGACATGTCTAAATGCTCTATTCGAGAACTCAAGAAGTCAACAAGTCAAAGTGGTATTCGAGTTCTGAAAGAGTCAACAAGTCAAAGTTCCATTCGATATCTCAAGGACTCTGAATGAACTATTCGATATCTCAGGGATTCGACAAGTCAAGTGTTCTATTCAACAACTCAAGGAACCCTGGAGAAAAGTACTATTCGAGAAGTGATTCGATATGTAAATCATACAGTATTCGAGAACTCAGAGTTATCTAATCCTAGTTCTCGAATCAATCACTTAGTCACTTTTCGAATACATTCTTGGAGACAAAATACTGAAGAAATTGTACAAGTCTGAAACCTGCAACAAGCCAATGCACTTTATGGACCACAATCTGTAACGTGCTCTGGAAAGCCTACAAGGAAGCTTGGAGAGATAGAGAAGAGACAAAGAGCTAAAGAAGTGGATCTGAACAGAACTTTGCAAAGTCAAATCTATAGCCGTTTGGACACTTACTCAAAAAGGATAGATAGACCAGAAAGTAATTTGTTTTAGCTACCTTATTTGCAGTAAGTAGGTTGTATTCACGTTCTATAAGAATACAGCCTCACTTCCTTAGTAGTAATCTTTTGAGATGAGAAGTATTTCATACACACTTAAGACATATCTCTCTGAGAAAAACGAAGCTGAGAATACTATCATTTGTATTCACAGATCGTAGCAACCTTTATCTAACAATATATAAGATTAAAGTGATATTGTGTCTGTGTTATCTTTATCCGCACCTATACATTTACACACACAAACACTTATCTGTTACACAGATTCAAGAACTAAGAAAGTTCAAGAATCCATTCACCCCCCCTCTGTATTCTTTACTGTATTCAATACTCAACAATTATTGAAAGAGGCACAGCCTCCTTCCTCCTCTTTCATATCTCTCGACTGTTCTCTCTACTCTCTCTTTTACTCTCTGTTCTCTCTCCTCTCGGTACTCTCTCCCTCCTTGGTTTGGTCAATTTTCGGCCGGTTTGTTCAGTTTAAGGCCGGAATTATGTCCGGTTTTTAGTCTTGTATATCGTACTGCTGTTGCATGTCGTTTTTGTGCAAAAATCTCAAAACCCACTTCGGATTTTTCTCTTTTTTGACCTGGTGGTTACGTTTTATGCTTGATAACGATGCCCATGATTACTAGTACTTGTTTTTGTGCTCGATTGTGTTGGTATTGTATTGGTTGCGATAATTCGTATATATATATACACATGTGCCGTGTGTGTGTGCTCAATTTATAGAATGAAAATCACAAACCCAATTCGGGTTTTGCTTGAATTCGAATTACTCAGCCTTGATTCTTGCTGTATAACCTGTTTACAAGTATAATCGGTGGAAATTCGAGCTGGAAGCCCCGAAAATGGGGAACCCCGAAGCTTCACCGCCACCGGTGATGAACTCCGGTGAACCGGTGGTGGCCGTTGATGAATTTGAGGCCTATAAATCAGTACAATTTCTGTTAAATAAGATTTAGTACTTGCATGTATGTTTTAAGAATTATTATAGAATTTTCTTTGATTTAGTATTCGAATTTTTGATATATTTGAAAGTATTGATTCGTTAAATTTCGAAATAAATATTCAAGTTCTTAGTTCTTGATTTTATAGCCTTATTCGAATTTTATGTGAATTAAATGAGTTGCATAAATTAATTTTTCGGATTATTATATGAATTATTCGAATGTTATTGATGATTGCAATGTATTCGGATTTTGTGATAAATATGAAATATTTAATCTTTGGGTTGTAGGTGGATTTAAAATCCATCGTAGGTACTCGATTATGCAGTGGAGCCGGATATTTTCGAATGAATAGTCTACATTTTAAAGGAAACTCTGCCCGAATTTCGTGAAATTTTAAATAGTAAAGTATATACGAAATAGCATGAATACTCACAAGTTATGTTTATCTACTAAGTGTGTAGGTGACTTATATATGAATTGTATGTTCTATATGTTACGTGCTTAAGTGATTATCTGTCTATGAGGTGGTCATAATGTACTGTCAGGTACGTATGATATGTGTTAAATATCGATGCGATATAGGAATCGTTTGGGTAGATTAAGATGAGACGATTAAATGGTATAGTATTCTAAAGTAGTGATTATGGTTTATGTAGATACGAAGGACGTAGGCCCTAGCAATAAAGGGAAAGCTAAGGTTGAGTTTCAGTAGATTGAGCTGAGCTGTTGCATTCTACCGGAGGCAAGTAACTCTGTCTTTACTTGCAGTTTCTATTCCTTATTGATATATCTTGTGGAGCATGCCTATCTTATACCATGTTGAATACAAATCCTTTAGAGCCTGATTCTTTTTAATTGCTTTTTGACCATATATGCCATATTGTTTTCTAAGGTCAAACTAAATTGGGTGACGGATAAACCCTGTTTTAAATAACCCATGTTGACCTTGAAACTTGAAAATCCTGATCAATTGCCTTGATACCCTAAGTCTATATCATCTTGATCCAGACTTGTATCTTTGATCCTTTAATGTTAGAACCCTAGTCAAACCCCTTGACTTTCATCATTGCAAATCAAAATGAGTTGTTTTCTTAAAACTACCTTGAAGTTACCTAGACTGGGCTGATCTATTATCAGATAGTCGAAAGTACTTCGAGGTAAGAATTTTGGAAAGATTAAGAGTTGAAGTGTTTTATGAAGATAAATTAAGTTTTATAAAGTGAAATGATTTTAAAATGAAAAGTTTTATAAAATATAATAGGAACTTCGTCTAAATGGCTTCCACGGATTCCTGACGATTGGAGAGACGGATCAACGGGTAATGCCGGTACCATCAGTTTTTGAGGTGTATTATTTGTGTAGTTCTGGTCTGTCCAGTTCGATACCTTTATAGGCCAATGTGTTGCCTCTTGGGAACCCAAGCTATCCTAATGAAAGGAATTGATGTCCAGAGGGACTTTGTGTCCGGTATGGGGACTTTATGGGCTGATCACCCGTATCATCTGTTAAGGTGAAATAAACTCCAATCAGTTTTTCCTAAATTTATGAACTTTTGATTTAATTAGAAAATGGAAATTGATTTACTGTTGGAAATATATTTTGTTTCACAGCTTTGAAGTTTATATATCTTGCTATCATTTTCGGACAACCATGCTATATTTTAATTTACTCTCATCGTCCGAAATACTATATTATGTTGCTCAGTTGAGATTATAGTTACTTGCTGAGCGTTGGCTCATTGTTATTCTGTGTCTAACCTTTTGACAGTAAAAATAAGTGTCATGGTCCATACTATGCAAACTGCGAGGAAGCGCACCTTTCATGAACCCGACTTGGTTCATTTCCACGTAGCTCCCGAGGTAGATGCAATAACAGCTCAGTGAGGAGATCCTAAGTTAGTTGTGAGAACTGGCAGTAGTACTTTGAGAACTTGGGTTGTAATAATAATATTTTGAATTCAGGTTTGTAATAAATATAACTTAGTTAAATGATGGCTTGCTTGTTTCATACCATTACCTGTGATGGATCTTGGTTAGTTTGTAGGGGCCAGTTAGCATGTTATATTTATGTTGTTATATTAGGTTGTATGCATCTAGATGTGTGTCAGTGACCCTCCGATCTGGGCCCCTGGTTGGGAGGGCGTCACATATAGGCTACTATAAACCACACAATGATCCCAAACCTTGATAACAATGCCAGGCTAAAAAATAAATAAATGGAGTATTGAACAACAATCTAGTAACCTAATGAGAGTTGATAAAAGTTAATAGTCGCCGTCCCTAATCCTCCTTTCATCTCCATAGCCGCCGTCTCCTATTTTCTTCCAATCTGCCTCCTCCCTCTCTGTTTAAAGCCTCATTCCTCCCTTCTAATCCTCCTTCGACCCTCCATCCATTCTTCTAATTTTTTTTCCCAGTTTCAATAAAATCGAGCCTTATGTTAGGCTTTTGTTTATTTTAAATCTGTTCTTTGTTGAGTTTGTTCCCAATTTATTTAGGTTTTGTTTATTTTTTCCTTGTGAGAGTTTTGTGTATTTTGGTTTGTTTTGCAGTAAATTAATGTTCGGGATGTCAGATCTGTGGGATTTTCAAGGTTTTGAAAGTTTTTATGGGATTGCATTTATGGTCGATAGCTCAAACTAGACGTGGCGAAGCAGGTACATGTACATATATCAGTTTCAACAAATCGCTTTATGGTATATCCACGAGGTCTAAGAAGACTGGATCAATTTGCGATTGTATCTTTTTACGGATTATTCGACTCGATTATTCTTGTAGATGCCGTATGTTTTTTTATTAATGAATTAAATCTTTTGTTGAAAAAAAACAATCTAGTAAGTATAAAATGAGGATAATGTCCAAAAACATCATTTTTTTACATTTTATTACACAAATACCAATTTTCAAATTTTTTAGTTAAAAATATATGTATTACGCATTTTCAAATTGAGTATTGCTAATACGGGAAACGGATAACATTAGGGCTGTAAATGAGTCGATACGCTCACGAAAAGTTTGACGTCCGGTTCGAAAAAGTTTGACTTGAGTTCGATTCGATTTGTAAACGAGTCGAACATGATTATGATTTTAAGGTTAGTCTCATAAATGAGTTGAATTTGAGCACAACATAGTTCAGCTCGAAAGTTCGCGAACAAATTCGATTGTATAATTCTTGAATAAATTTGTTAATATAGTTTGTAAACAAGCTCGTCAACATGGTTTATGAATGAGTTTGGGTAAAAACTAAATATTTATTCTCGTGAACATATTTAATTAAGATTTTATAGGAGTTTTTGAATTCATGATAACCAAGTAAATAATTTTGATGTCTACGAAATAATATATTAATTTATTTTGTCTATTCATTATCTTTTTTTGTTATATCTATACATTATTTTTATAAACTATGACATATGTTTAGTGATAGGTCCCGAATGTGGGTAAAATAAGCTAGAAGGGGGGGTTGAATAGCTTATTACCTTTTTAAAATTTGAGCTTGGCGTTTTAAAAAATTCTTTCTCTTTTAAATTAATTACTTATAAATAAGTAATGTAAAGTGCGGAAAGTAAAAGAGAGAAATAAGACACGATCGATTTATCCTGGTTCGCGATGCCGCAATCCCCTAACGGATTCGAACACCCCTACTCCAGTCCCCGAGCTCCTCCCCGGACTCGGGATTTCATCCACTATAAGTAAACTCCTTATAGAAGGTGGAGAAACCTTTACAAAATTTGAAGGAAATCAATTCCATGATTGTTTCATTGATAGAATGCTCAATATATACACTCATACATCTCTACTGTTAAGGCTACAAACTTGGGATTACACAACTGTATCCACTATTCTGTTAAGCTATAAACTTGGCTCTGACTATATCAATTACAATCTAAATATTAACTGAATATCTACATATTCTAACACACCCCGCAGTCGAAGCGGGAGGTTCTTGTATGCTGAGACTGTCCCGAAAATCATCAAATAAAACGCGTGGAAGACCTTTTGTAAAAATATCAGCAATTTGATAACAAGACGGGACATGAAGGACACGAACTTCGCCACGAGCAACCTTTTCCCGGACAAAATGAATATCCATTTCAATGTGTTTAATGCGCTGATGTTGAACAGGATTACCAGATAAGTAAATTGCACTTACATTATCAGAGTAAACTATGGTGGCTTTCTGAATAGGACAATGGAGCTCCAGTAGCAAATTTCGGAGCCAACACGAGTCAGAGACAACGTTAGCAACTCCTCTATACTCAGCTTCGACACTGGAACGAGATAGAGTGGGCTGTCTTTTAGAGGACTAAGAAATCAAGTTGTCACCTAGAAAAACACAATAACCAGAGGTGGAGCGCCTAGTATCCGGACACCCACCCCATTCAGCATCTGTATAGGAAATGAGGCTGTCAAGAGATGCTTTATACAGATGTAGACCGTAAGATAAAGTTCCCTGGACATAGCGTAGAATACGTTTGAGAGCACTCATGTGTTCATTCTTCGAATCATGCATATGGAGGCAAACCTGTTGCACGGCATAAGAAATATCGGGGCGGGTGAAAGTAAGATACTTAAGAGCCCTCGCGAGACTTCGGTACTTAGTTGGATCCTCGTACAGAGTGTCTTTTGTAGCACTAAGTTTAGGTTTAGTGTCCACAGGAGTAGGACAAGTACTACAGTTAGACATACCTGCCCTGCTAATGATATCCGCTGCATATTGCTTCTGAGATAAGAACAGGCCATGTGAATGGCGAGTAACGGCAATTCCCAGAAAATAGCTGAGCGGGCCAAGATCCTTCATTGCAAATTCAGAACTTAAGAGAGCCATAAAATGCTTTCGCAGATTGTCAGAAGAGGCCGTAATTATTATGTCATCAACGTATAACAGAATATATGCAATATCGGAGCCTTGTCGGTAAATGAACAAGGAGTGATCACACTTACTGTGAGTGAAACCAATTGTCGCAACAAATTCTGCAAACCTTTTGTACCAGGCACGTGGAGCCTGTTTCAAGCCGTAAAGAGACTTTAACAGTAAACAAACATAGCCAGGATGAATCTTGTCACGAAAACCCATAGGCTGATGCATATAAACTGTTTCATTTAAATGACCATGTAAGAAGGCATTCTTGGCATCTAGTTGATGAATCGGCCAAGATTTAGAGACAGCTATGCTTAAAACTGTCTGAATTGTAGATGGTTTAACCACTGGGCTAAACGTCTCATCACAATCAATCCCCTGCTGCTGAGTTTTTCCATCACCTACAAGATGGGCTTTATGCCTCTCAAAGGAGCCATCAGATTTATGTTTATGTCGAAAAATCCACATAGACCTTAAAACATTCACATTAGATGGTCTAGGCACTAACTCCCATGTTTTATTGTCAATTAAAGCATTATATTCATCCAACATTGCACTCTTCCAATTTGGATCACGAATAGCACTAACAGGGTCCTTTGGTATAGGAGATATATGTGGAGTGTATGTCGTGTGTAAATTGGTGGTGTATTTAGGATTGGGTTTAAATATGCCATGTGTTGATCGGGTTGCCATACGGTGAAGCATGGGATTATTAGGCCTGTGGATATTGTGTGACGTAGGAGTCAGGCTGGGTGAGGTTTGAAAACTTGTAGAGGTTGGGCTGATGTGGTTGGTGGGAGTGGAAGTTGGAGAGTTAGGAGCAGATGGGTGATGGTGAGGAGTGGAGTTGACAGAAAGTGGTGTAGTAACTGGGTTAGGTTGGACAGTATTGGTAGGTAGAACCTGATTGTGAGAGGCTTGTTGGTGCCAATTATTTAAAAGATGGGGTGAAATGGTGGCATCGAATAACTCATAATCAGAAGTTGATACTTTGTGAGTTTTGGAAAAAGGGAATTCAGTTTCAATGAAACGCACATGACGACAAATGATTGTTTTACCACTGGACATGTCATAACACTTATATCCTCGATGATGTGAAGCGGGACCTAGGAAAGCACACGGTGTCGATCTGGCTTGCAATTTATGAATGGAAGTGGAAGGAAATAATGGAAAGCATAGACAACCAAAAATACGTAAGTCGGAGTAGAGTGGATCACATTGATACAACACTTGAGTTGGAGACTGGAAGCCTAAAACTTTAGTTGGAAGAATGTTTAAAAGATAGGTAGCCATTTCTAGAGCATGATGCTAAAAAGAATGAGGCATGGATGCATGAGCAAGTAATGTATGAATGATGTTGTTGATAGATTTAATATGTCGTTCTGCTTTACCATTTTGAGATGAAGTATGAGGACAAGATAGACGAAAAAGCATGCCATTTTGATCAAAGAATTCTTTAAACATGCCATTAATATATTATGTACCATTGTCGCATTGAAACGTTTTGATATTGTGTTCAAATTGAGTTTTGAGAACATTATGAAAATATTTGAACAAATGTGTGACTTGAGACTTGTTTGCAATGGGAAAGGTCCATAAGAACTTTCTATAGTCATCCAGAAATAAAACATAATAACGATGGCCAGATGTGCTAATAACAGGTGAAGTCCAAATATCACTATGAATTATATCAAATGGAAGCAAAGTGTACGACACAGAAGCATAAAAAGGTAATCTAGAGTGCTTGCCAAGATTACAAAACCAAACCAAACCAAACCAAACATACCTAGTATATCCCGCTCAGAGCAGGGTCTGGGGGGGTGAGATGTACGCAGACCATGCCCCTGCTTTTAGGTAGGGAGGCTATTTCCGTGAAGACCCCCGGCTAAGTGCACATTAGGCTAATAGTGTGTGATATTCACATGGATTATCTAAGATTTGAAAAAGGCTCATCGTCATACCTGCGCCCATGGCTTTGAACACATGGGACTTACCTACCAGGGGATTGACTACTCCGCTCTGCAAAACACTCAGAACAAAGATGACACCTGGCCAAGCTCCCTGTAACTGCAAAACTAGAAAATAGAAGACAATAAAACACGAAAAATGAGATCGAAACAGCTGAACTTCTAAGATAAAGCTAACCGAGACAACCCAACTCTAAGGTTCTCAACAACAGATCCGCTCTCTAAAAGAGAATCCACCACTCTGATCTGGCACCTCCAGGAACACCTATCAGCGATCATGGTCTCATTTAAGTTTAAGGCCTTCAAATCCAACCTAAGCTGCTCTTCCCACGACCTCCTCGGTCTGCCTCTCCTCCTCACCCTAACAACCGAAAGACTCTCACCTGACGCTACCCTCCACCTTAGCCACCCAGCCTTGATACGATGCGTGACATCGTCTTCAATCTCACCTTCCTTCTGGATGATCGAACCCAAATACTTGAACTTATCCGTACGCGGGACGATCTAATCTTCAATCCTAACCTCCACCCCTTCCTCGTTGGCCTCACCACTGAAGTTACACCAGAGATACTCGGTTTTTGACCGGTTCACACGCAAGCCTTGGGGTTCCAATGTGGATCTCCATAACTCCAACTTCTCATTCACCTCCCCCCTCGACTCCGCCACTAACACTATATCGTCGGCGAAGAGCATGCACCAAGGGACGACATCTTGAATCCCTCGCGACACGACGTCTAGGATAAGGGCGAAAAGAAGAGGACTTAGGGTCGACCCCTGGTGTAGCCCAATCTCAACAGGGAAAAAACGGGAGTCACCCACTGGGGTCCGGACGCAGGAACTAGCTTGGGAGTACATGTCTTGAATCACCCTAACGTACGACGACGACACCCTCCTCTCATCAAGGCTCTTTCAAATAGCTTCACGGGGGATGCTATCATAAGCCTTCTCAAGATCAATGAACACCATATGGAGGTCTTTGCGATGTTCCCTAAACTTCTCTATAAGGCGTCTGACGAGATGAATGGCCTCGATCGTCGATCTCCCAAGCATAAAACCAAATTTATTCTATGAGATTTCAACTTCTCTTCTAATCCGACATTCAACCACTCTCTCCCAAAGTTTCATAGTATGACTGAGTAATTTAATACCCCGATAGTTACTACAACTCTGAGCATCGCCTTTGTTCTTGAAAAAAAGGACCACAATACTACGCCTCCATTCGGCTGGCATCTTAGCACCCAAGAGGAGAACATTGAACAGATCTGCTAGCCATTGAACGCCAACCTCCCCAAGACAAAGCCATACCTCGATTGGGTTCTGATCCGGACCAACCACTTTTCCTCTAGCCATCATTCGAAGGGCACCCTTAACTTCATCCTTGCTGATACGATCACATGAAACGAAAGAACGCACAGACGAAAGAGAGACCTCTTGCTCCCCTCCGGCACCACTCCTCCTAGCTTAATTGAAAAGATTATGAAAATACGAACTCCACCTCTCCTTAATAGCATCATCATTCACTAACACTTGGCCTGATTCATCCTTAACAAATTTAACAGAACCCAGGTCGCGTCGCCCTCTCTCCCTATCTTTAGCAAGTTTAAAGATAGCGTTCGCTCCATCCTTGGTATCTAGGCGCTTGTACAGCCCCTCATAGGCTTCACATTTGGCTTTCGCCACCGCCTTTTTTGCCTCTCGTCTCACCACCTTATACGTTTCCATCTTCAGACTCCTCTCCGCCCCTGCACAAATCGACAAAAGCTCTTTAAAGAGCGCAAGTTTAGCCTTTACTTTCTTTTGAACCTCCTCGTTCCACCACCACGACTCCTTAAGACCACTAAACTTTCCTGAGGAAACCCCCACCACCTTCTCGCCCACACACCGAATAGCCTTCGCCATGTTGGTCCACCTAAAGCTGGAATCTCCACCACGTGCAAAACAACCTTTGTTGAGCAGAGTCTCCCTGAATTCGGCCACCTTCTCGCCCTTCAAATTTTTCCAAAGGATTCTTGGTCTAGACTCTCTCGACCTGCAAACAACTCGACCCCCCATGTCTAGATCCATGGCCAACAGACGGTGTTGGGAAGCACACGCCTCACTCCGGAACACCTTACAATCCACGCACGTCCTAACATCACGCCTGCGCATAAGTAGATAATCGATTTGAGTGTTGTGTCCCCCACTTCTAAAGGTGATGAGGTGCTCAGCCCTCTTCTGAAAAACAGAATTCACAATTACCAACTCCTGGGCAGTAGCAAACTCCAACAACGCGGACCCACCGACATTCCTGACCCCGAAGCCGAAACCCCCATGAGCGCTGAGATAGCCATCTGCCCTCTCACCAATGTGACCATTGAAATCGCCACCCAACAATAAAAATTGGTCGTCAGGGGTATTTCCAACCAACTCGTCTAAACAGACCCAGAAAGCCTCCTTCTCAGAGTTGCCCAAACCGACTTGGGGGGCATACGCACACACCACGTTCACCACCTTCTCCCCAACCACCACTCTAACGGACATGATCCTATCATTGCACCTCTTCACTTCCACGATGTTGTCTTTTAGATCCTTCGCCAAAATAATACCCACTCCGTTCCTCGAGTTGGCAAGACCTGAATACCACAATTTATACCCGTTCGCTTCTCTCGACTGAGCCCCCTTCCACCTAGTCTCTTGAATACAAGCCACATCCACTCTTTGCTTCTTCAGCACGTCCACTAACTCCAAAAATTTGCCCGTTAATGTACCTAAATTCAAACTGCCAACACATAAACTACGCGACATCGTCAGAACAAATGTGCAAAACACACACAATACCCACTTCGAATGCAACTTCGGATGAGCAGTATTTGTGACTCCTAATCTATTTATGCTTTACGTTTCAGTATGTGAGAGTACAATGGGAATAGACAATGTTATTACAAAAGAAGATACTAAGGTATAGTTAAGAAATAATGTGATTAATAATAAATAAAATATTATTATTATTACTAAGTAATAGATAATAAAACAAATGTCAGAAGCTTAAGAAGAGAAACAATTTACGACTTCTTGCAAAGACTAGGGATCCTCCTTTGTCCTATACACAACCAGCAATTAAAGAACTAATACTAGCAAAAAGAAAAATATGGGTAAAAGGAAAGGGGGTAGAGAATGTAAACAAAGTGAGACAAGGGAGATGGGTTAGAGAGAGCTTACAGAGAAAAAGAGAGAAAGCAAGTAAAGGAATGCAATGATACCCGTCGGAAACAACCGCACGCGCCGGCGCGTGGACTACCAACGCTGCTCCGAAGGCGCAAGAACAGCTGTTTGTTCGTCTAATAAAGCCCCCACTAAATACAAATCTAGTGCAACTGCTCAAAACTTATCCTACCTACTTCTAAAATAAACTCTAATATAAACTCACGGCTGTTAGTAAAAAGATAGAAATAAAAAAAGAATGATATGCAGTGTGTGCTTGTGACTATTCTGTGTTTGTGCTGTTGTGGAAACTTGAAGGGATGATTGAATATTGTTTCCGACGGTCCGCCGACCACTGGATTGCAGGCAGAAAGAGAAGATATATGACCGTTACTCTTTGAAGTTAGGACACCTCCCTGCTCATGGCTCTATCCTGTAGACTTTAAATCAGTCTTAAGGAGGTTTTCAAGATCTTAGATCATTGACCCCAAGATTACAAGAAGAACAAAAAGATTGACGAGCCTTATTACATTCAATAAAGTTTTTACTGCGAAGAGAGCTAAGTACAGTAGCTCCAGGATGTCCTAAATGGCTATGCCATAATTCAGGAGATAAGGCAGTAAAGGCTGAAGGAATGTTTGAAAATGTGGCTCGGTTGTTGGTGAAGAGAGGATAGAGGTCTCCAGTGTTGTCACATCGCATTAGTTTGGTCCCCGTCTGTAAATCGTTCACAGAAAACCCAAACGGATCAAATGCAATTGAAACCATATTATCAGTGGTAAATTTACGAACAAAAATGAGATTTTTAATGAGTTTAGGAGCATGTAGAACATTGGTCAAAGAAAATGGGGGGTAAGGTGGGGGCAAAATAGTGCTACCATGACCCACAATAGGAATTAAGTGACCACTACCAACAATAATGTTATGATTTGGATTGCTTGAATTGAAATAAGGAGATAGTGTACCTGGATCCGCAGTCATGTGAGAAGTGGCTCCGGTATCCATGTAAAAATTTCCATCTGGTTGCGAAAAAGAGAGAGCATGCATAGCTGCTTCAATGTCCGTTGGAGTGTAGCCAACTGAAGATGGAGTGACTGAAGCATTGTAGGCTTGAGGCTTTGATCCCAGAATACCAGTTTGTCGGGACGGTGCAGTTGGACTTGGCTGCCAAGGAGAAGCAGGGTATGGACAAGGAGGGATTTGCCACTGTGGACCCCACTGTTGTTGCTGCCATGGACCCCATTGTTGCTGCCATGTGGGAGGGGGGCGACTACCATGGTGATTGTCCTCTGCCTTTGCCATTATTCCGTGGGTTTCTGGCCCCTTTATTATTTTTGTTACGGGTGTTGCGGCCAGGAATGGAGGAGGATGAACCCGTAATCGCAGCTTGACTGTTGGAGTTCGTATTGGATGAGGTGAAGAGAGCTGTATTGGAGGTACTGTTGGAGTCCTTGGCAAGTCGATTTTAATGGTTCTCTCAGCAAGCTTTAATCGAGAACGACAATTTTCAAATGGAGGTAATGGGTCTTGATTCTGAATAAAATCCACCGTACCAGCGTAAGCTTCTGGTAGGCCACCGATAAGCTTCAAAATCAATCGACTATTTGTAACTGGAGCTTCGACATCAGTTAGACGATCAGCAATAGATTTGATGTGATTGCAATATGCATCAATGGAGGAAAAGTTATTAAAATCGACCGAAGCCAATTCTTCCTCAAGATGGGTTGCATGAGAGGCTTTATTGTCCTGAAACAACGCTTCTAATCTCTTCCAAACTGCTTCTGCAGTGTCATCTTTGAAGAGGATGGTGTGAAGAAGCTCTTGCGAGATGGTGCCATATATCCATTGTTGAACCACAGCGTCAAGACGATCCCATAACTCAGGATCCTTCGATTTTACAGCATCACACTTGGATTTAGCCGTCGCCTCCGTAGGGCAAGCGTACATGGTCACAAGTAATATAGATATAAGTTAAGTTCGTTCCCACAGAGATCTTGGTTTTTAATTCAGTAGATGTACCTATGCAACAATGTATGATTATTATTCACTGCTAAGACAATTAACAAATTTGGGTTTAATAAACTAAATTAACTAAGAAGTAAATTAACAAACTAAGAATTAACTAACTAACAAGAATTGGAATTGAATTACTTCTGCAAGAGAAAACATGGAATCCTAACTTCATTAAATACTTTGCTTAGATCTGACGCCTTTAATCACTATATGCAATGGTTATGATATCTGATCGGACAACACAAAACAAGTACACGCTACCTGTCAGCATACGTATACCAAACTACCCATACATCCACAAAAGAGATAGAAGATAAATAGACACCAATTATGCTTAGACCCTATATGTCTATAGAATTTGAAAACATAACGGTTGAAGAGCAAGTTATCCACATTGATCACATAGGGCAGCATAATATCTATATTTACGCCACAAATCATGATGTTAAAACATCAACCTATCCTATGCTAGCATGGCAAGTTCTAAATCTCAAGATCCACTCTCGCTTCACAAGAGATTAACAAATTAGATGTTCATGACGCATCTATCAAGTAAGCATAACCATACGAGGATATCAGATATACATCACACACAGATCTTTAAAGCATCAAGATACTAAACTCCATAAATAAATCCGTTAGAATCTCATGACAACGATTAGTTCATAATCGAACCTCTCGTCATCATGGGATCTAGTGAAACCATGATAAAAACAAAGTATGAAAAAATACAGATAAATCTAAGTAATTGATATGTAATGGTTTTCTCTAAATGTATATTACAATGGTAGGATGTGTTTATATAGGCTCTAAAAGTCTTGCCCAGCAAGAAAATACCCAAAATAGAGTTAAAATAGAATTTCTGCAAAATACGTTTCCTAAACTGATTCTGTTTTTAAGGAAAATTCGTAGCTGATTTTTCTTCAGTATTTCTGGACCGTTCCATTTGTATTTGGACCTCTGGACCACTTAAGAATGATAGATAATTCTGTTATCTTCGCGTGGACTGCTTACGGGCCTCAAACGGACTTCTAAAACTCAAGATATGGCCAAAATAGTAAAAACTGCAATTTTTCAACACCGCGCGCGTGCAACCTGCGCCCATCAATCTGTTTATCGCGCAGCCTGCGCCCACCACGCGCAATCTGCTCGTGCAACACCTGTCCCATATTATAGAAAATCTCCCAAGCTTCGCGTGGGCAGTAAGATCGCTGAAAACGGACTTCTAGAACTCCAGATATGTCCAAAACAGTGTAAGCTGCGCAACCGTCCCGGAAAATCCGAATTTTAATTAATTAATCCTCAAAACACGACAGAAGCATCACCTTAATTGACATTCTTGAAAGCCTGCACATCTACACAAAACACATCAAAACTATAACAAACTTGAGTCCAAAACAATCAATTTAAGCCGATATGGAACGTTCCAAGTGGATATAAAATCCACTTATCACACCCCCAAACTTAAACCGATGCTTGTCCTCAAGCATAAACAATTACAACTAACTAATTAGTACCACTTCCGTAGGTGATTACGGTTGCATTTGGCATATGCAACAAGCCCTTTAAACCTCTAGGCAGCCCTAGTGGACGAGTAAGGTCTCGTGAGGGCCTATAGTGAATGTACCCACAAAATCCATTTAACCTAATGCAATGCAATGCATGAATGCAACTAATATGAAAAATGCAAATAATCTAGTACTAATATCCTACCATACCTTCAAATCCTCTCATGCCATATCAACTTAAAAATCAAAGTAAATACGCAATGTCTTGGTGTCGAAAGTGCAAGTATTCACATAGTCTACTCAATGAACATGCATAAGTTCTCACAAGCCCATGTCAAATGTAAGAATAAGTTAGTAAACATGCTAAGCCTACAAGAGTACATCTTTGAGACAAAACTCGGGATCTCATACGCAAAAACAAGCAAACACTCACAATCCACTCACAAAAGAATATTCACTCAAGAACAAGGGTAAGTGTATCACTCAATTCCAACAAAATCATAAGCATGCTTGACATTTGGTATCAACCTAACTCTTAACACAACATACATCAATGACGATAATCAAAAGGTCTTTATTTGGTTGTAACGGGGCTAGGGACAAGGTATGTCAAATAAGCCAAAACAGGTGAAGTGTCAAAAGCTAGTAGTACCATAATAAATCATACACAACACCCTATTTCCCCCCCCCCCCACATAATCTATTATTATTCTTCTTCCAACAAAAACACTCGACTAGTCGACTAAAGTAGGATCACAACAACACAAACATGCTCTCATAATATATTTTTTTCTTCTTTTTTTCTCTTTTTTTTTCTTTTCTTTTTCTTTTTTTTTCTTTTCAATTTTTTTTTTCGAGAGCTAGATAAAACAATAATATAAACAATAACAATGATCCCACAATTTTATTACACATGCCGACTATCAAGTAAACAAACCCAATTTTCAATATTTCCCCCAAAAGTATGACCAACAATAAACCCCTCCTTGCACCTTATTACTCCCTTAAGCACTCTACTAGCCTTTGACAATGTGGGTTCAAAATAATGTAAGGCCAATACAAGAAAAGGTCTAGGCAAGTAATGCGGTATGTCACCGAAAAAATAGGATTAAGCTCAACGGGTTAACTAATTGATCATGTAAACATGGTATGGTAATATGGGAAAATATGCGGTTATTCCTAATGCCTTTATCATTTTAATCGTCAAATAATGTCATGCGTTTCAAGAAAGACCTCAAACAACTGCTAGCAATGCAAACAATCCGTGGACACTCAAGCAAACGAATAAATTGCAACAAATATGCAATAAGGCTCAAAAACTCACTTGGTGGAAAAACATACTCAATCCCAAGCAAAAAATCTCTCTAATGCATCGACTTGTATTCAAAGCATGCAAACTAAATCATCTTGCACATATTCATGTCCTTCTAATTACTTACAACATTCAATAAGTCTACTAGCTTCAACTTACTAGTGTATGTGTGTGCACAAGAACAAAGCATATCACTTCTCAAACAAAAGCGTCAACAACACAAAATTCCTATCAAGCATGGGTGCAAATGCAAACTACTATGAACTCACATGACATACGAAAATAAAAACAGAATGTCCTATATGAAACAAACGTAGATAACACAAACATAAATGCATAATTTACTACTACTAATATGCAAAGCATGAAATCCTACATGAACAAATAATACAATAACAACTACTAATCCCTTAAACAACCCCCAAACTTAAAATATTCAATGTCCTCATTGAATGGAAAGTAAATACAAGGGATAGTAGAAAACATACCTGAATACCGAAGCATACCCAACAATTTTTTTTCTCGCAAAAATCCCCTTTCCTTAGCAATTGGCCTCAAAACAACCGATTAAATTTAACCTCCGCCGTCGAAAACGAAATTTCCCAACATTAGCACTATCTCTCCCATGCTTACGAGCCAAAAGAATCAATACCCAACTCACAAGAAGCTCCACCAAAAATTACCAAGCAACATCACACCACAAATAGCCAAAATTCCAAGAATAATACAAAATCCCAATTTACAAGAACACAAATTCGTAATAAAAATAAGATTAGAGAAAAAGATTTACCCAATATGAATCGGAGAGGTGATCTTGCAATTAATTCCTCTTTAGAATTGAATTTTTAGAGATTTAAATAAAATAGAAGAGGAATTGGATTTGTATGGTTAGGTGTGTATAAATATAAGATGATGGATAGGTTGAATAAAAAAAAATTTAGAGTGTAGGAGAGATTTGGAGAGGTTAAGATTTGATGTAGGATAGATATAGGAATTTAGAATTGAAGAAATTTGGGTTAGGATTGAAATTGGGGGAAAAATTGTAGGTTAAAACAACAATTTTCGGAAAAAAACTGAACTGGAAGGGGTGTCACGCAGCTGGAAGCTGCGTTACATGTGCGCTGGGCGCGGAACAGGTGTGGCACGCATGAGAAGAATGCGTGTTAGGGGGTTTAAATGGGCTATAACGCAGGGGCAACCTGCGTTACCTAGGCGCAAATTGCGCTGAATGCAGTAACGGGAGCGCAGATTGCGTTATAGGGGCGCAACTTGCGCGAAAAAATACTGTTCACTTTTTTTCTTTTTTTCTTTTTTTCACAGATTTTTTTTTTTTTCATCATACAACACTCAAATTTTTTATTTTTTTTTCTCTACACTAATTCATGGGTTGCTTCCCACGAAGCGCTTCTTTAACGTCAATAGCTTGATGTTACTTCCAAGCCTCCACTAAGGATGATAATAGTTCGCCTGGTCCTCTCTTCGCAATACTTCATCATCATCTCGGCGGCACACTTTTTGCTCCTTCTCCTTGTTTGGCATATTCATGTAGCAACTATATCCTCTTCCAATGCCTTCATCTGTTGACCCAAAATCTGACAATTTGTAGAACAACACACATTCGCGGGCTTCGCCTGAATATAATGGAGGAGGGTAAATGTAAGTTGCTGAAGCCTTTGGTTCCTCAAAGAGAACTTCCTCCATTGGCTCTAATGCGCTACCTCCATCTTTATACTCTGAGACAAGTAGAAGATCTGCATCTTTCCCATGATCATCAACCTCTTGGTACGCACATACCAATTCTTGAAATTTACGCAGCTCAGCAGTGTCTGTCCCAAATAGTGCCCTTTCCAAATCATCCACCATCCTAACATGATCAAATTCCTCACATGGCTTGTGAACGCTAACCTCCTCCTGGAATTTGTCTTCCTCAATTAAGCATGCAGTACCTTGCTCCAAGTCACCGTTATTCTCTGGTGTTGCCTCTAGCATGAATTATTGTTTCTCTTGTTCCAAGGCACTCAAAACTTGAGCAGCTAGTGTCACCATAGAATTGATAGACTCCTCAGTACTCTTTAGAAGCATCCTAATCTCCTCCATAGCATCAACCTCATCTGACTGAAAATTAGGAGTAGGTTGCTGATGTTGAAATTCTTCACTCCCAAAGAAATATGACATATCTGGAACATCTTGCTGGTACTGTTGAGGATGGTATTGAAAATATGGTTGTTCCTCATAACTGACATATGGATCAACTCCTTCGTAGTAACAATACTGTGAGGGATCATGAACGCCCAAACACCGCTCACATTGTTGAGGCATGGATGTACTCGAATATGCCCACCATGGCAACTCCTCGCATGCCATATTCAAACACTCAAGTACCTGAAACACACCAAACTAAACAAGATAGATAAGAAAAACAAATCTGAGTCAGTGAACGCTAACGACCACTATTGACAAGCACATAAACCAAAAATAAAACACCGATGATCCCCTGCAGCGGTGCCAAAAACTTGTTTGCACTAAATCACGCAAGCGTACGTGGTCACAAGTAATATAGATATAAGTTAAGTTCATTCCCACAGAGATCTTGTTATTAATTCAGTAGATGTACCTATGTAACAATGTATGATTATTATTCACTGCTAAGACAATTAACAAATTTGGGTTTAATAAACTAAATTAACTAAGAAGTAAATTAACAAACTAAGAATTAACTAACTAACAAGAATTGGAATTGAATTACTTCTGCAAGAGAAAACATGGAATCCTAACTTCATTAAATACTTTGCTTAGATCTGACGCCTTTAATCACTATATGCAATGGTTATGATATCTGATCGGACAACACGAAACAAGTACACGCTACCTGTCAGCATACGTATACCAAACTACCCATACATCCACAAAAGAGATAGAAGATGAATAGACACCAATTATGCTTATACCCTATATGTCTATAGAATTTGAAAACATAACGGTTGAAGAGCAAGTTATCCACATTGATCACATAGGGCAGCATAATATCTATATTTACGCCACAAATCATGATGTTAAAACATCAACCTATCCTATGCTAGCATGGCAAGTTCTAAATCTCAAGATCCACTCTCGCTTCACAAGAGATTAACAAATTAGATGTTCATGACGCATCTATCAAGTAAGCATAACCATACGAGGATATCAGATATACATCACACACAGATCTTTAAAGCATCAAGATACTAAACTCCATAAATAAATCCGTTAGAATCCCATGACAACGATTAGTTCATAATCGAACCTCTCGTCATCATGGGATCTAGTGAAACCATGATAAAAACAAAGTATGAAAAAATACAAATAAATCTAAGTAATTGATATGTAATGGTTTTCTCTAAATGTATATTACAATGGTAGGATGTGTTTATATAGGCTCTAAAAGTCTTGCCCAGCAAGAAAATACCCAAAATAGAGTTAAAATAGAATTTCTGCAAAATACGTTTCCTAAACTGATTCTGTTTTTAAGGAAAATTCGTAGCTGACTTTTCTTAAGTATTTCTGGACCGTTCCAGTTGTATTTGGACCTCTGGACCACTTTAGAATGATAGAGAATTCTGTTATCTTCGCGTGGACTGCTTACGGGCCTCAAACGGACTTCTAAAACTCAAGATATGGCCAAAATAGTAAAAACTGTAATTTTTCAGCACCGCGCGCGTGCAACCTGCGCCCATCAATCTGTTTATCGCGCAGCCTGCGCCCACCACGCGCAATCTGCTCGTGCAACACCTGTCCTATATTATAGAAAATCTCCCAAGCTTCGCGTGGGCAGTAAGATCGCTGAAAACGGACTTCTAGAACTCCAGATATGTCCAAAACAGTGTAAGCTGCGCAACCGTCCCGGAAAATCCGAATTTTAATTAATTAATCCTCAAAACACGACAGAAGCATCACCTTAATTGACATTCTTGAAAGCCTGCACATCTACACAAAACACATCAAAACTATAACAAACTTGAGTCCAAAACAATCAATTTAAGCCGATATGGAACGTTCCAAGTGGATATAAAATCCACTTATCAGAGGAATGATGTGATGCATAAGATTATGAACCCTGGCTTGGACTTTAAAGAGGGCAGCCCAGGAATGATAGAGGCCAGTTTCATTATCCAAGGTAATCGGAATCAAAGATTTGACGTTGGTGATGGAGAGAGCGGGATGAAACTTGGTACCATTATCGGCCATTGAGTAAGGTAGTAGATTAAGATAGAAAAGATAGGCTGGAAGAAAGAAGAAAATGCTGGGAAAAAAATAAGAATCGTAACCCTATTCTGATACCATGAAAGAAATCAATTCCATGACTGTTTCATTGATAGAATGCCCAATACATACACTCATACATCTCTACTGTTAAGGCTACAAACTTGGGATTACACAATTGTATCCACTATTCTGTTAAGCTATAAACTCGGCTCTGACTATATCAATTACAATCTAAATATTAACTGAATATCTACATATTCTAACAAAATTATAACTATATATTTATCTTGAAGCGTAACTCCCCGTTACATTCTCAAAATAAAAGCTACCCCGCTATATATTTATCTTGGAGCGTAACTCCCCGCTATATCCTCAAAATATAGAGCAAACCACTAATTATTTATCTCGGAGCGTAACTCCTCGTTACCTCTTCAAAATAATTAGTAAACAACTAAAATATTTATCTTAGAGCGTAACTCCAAGTTACCTCTTCAAAATATTTTAGAAAACCCTACGTAGCCTTGATGCTACCTTTGTAGGTCTTGGATCTTAGGTCTTAGGTCTTGGGTTTCCTCCTCCTCACGGTGCGAAGACACCCAACTCCACGTCGGCGTGTCTAAGACTTGGGTCTTAGAGCGAAGATCACCTCAATTCACTTCACCTCACTACAAAGATAAAACAACAAGCTACAAACAAACAATAAGTGAGATATAATATAATAAGGGCCGTGCAAAACTAGTATGTTACGGTACTAGCCACGGGGACGCTATTACGCGTTAAAATAATTGATTCGTTATTAGTTAAAGTCGAGCGAGTCACGACGCCAATCGGACGAGCTAAGGAACTTTAGTGGTGTGTGCAAGAGTGCTTAATTATTCAACTCACAAGTGTGAGGACGAAATAAAAATATCAACTCGCAAGTGCGAGGACCGTTAAGAAAAACGCTTATATAACATTAGCGCTTTGCATAGTGCGGAAAATAGTAAATAATGGCACGGGATAAGTCACACGAGGGACTCGTCACACGAGTGGTGATGCAAGACAATAAATTAAACGTGCAACAATTATATCCGTGAATGCAACACACACTACACACGCAACACGCACAACACACACAACAAAAATGTAACTAGTTTATGACCTTTGGCTTTATCCGGTGGCTTGGTTGCCTAAAGCAAAGAATTCTCAAATAAGAGGTATTCTCAAAGGATACGAACTAGGTTCCGGGACTAGTATGTGTAGATGTACACACACCAAACAAAAATTAACTAACTTAGAATCACTTGAAGTCTAGTATGTTAGATATAATTGATGTGATTTAATGTCAGTGTTTAAGTGTTACAGGTAAAAAGAGTTTAACTTACTGGTTGAAAGCAGTTAACAGAGTTTGAGTATACGCTGATAGCTGGAAGCGCAAACGCTGACAGAAGAAAGCGTAAACACTGCTAGCTCAATACATGGAAGCGCAAACACTGTTAGCTGGGAGAGCAACAGAGTTTGCTAAAGTCTGTCTACTGGAAGCGTCTACAAGTCAACAGAGTTTGAAGATTGATACAAGATAAATATGGAAGCAATATCTTTGAGGATTGGATAGCTGTCAAAGAGATTGAGTTGACTTAGAAGACGTGTAGCAATCGTAATTGATATCAATTGTATAGCTTAATTTTAGGAGAATCAATTAACAATTGTACGTAGCTGTATATCTTATAAATACAGTTAGGTTAACCCTAGAAGGGTATCCATCGTGAACGAATATCATTTTAGTAACCTAAGCAGCTCTCTGTGATATTTTACGTCACTGAGAGAGGAATTGTTAATTCCAAACAGTTTTAAGAGTTAAAACGTGTGTTCTTGTTATTTATTCATACGGTATTTGATTATATATTGTGTATTCGACCTGAAAAGTGGTATCAGAGACAATCTGTTACTTTATTACAGTTAAAGATCCAAAACACAATAGTAATCAATGGCAGAGATTCCTCCTCCATCAGGTTCTGAGAAAGCACCTACTACTGTTAGTAGGTATGAAACAATTAGGGTTCCAATACTGAAGCCATCAGAATATGCAATCTGGAAGGTAAAGATGACCATGTTTCTGGAAGCCACAGATCCAGAATATCTTGATAGAATTTATGAAGGTCCTCATAAACCTACTAAGTTAACTGTTGCTGCTGCTGGTGAGGAATCAAAGGTGGTTCCTAAGGAAAAGAAATATCTAACTGCTGAGGATCTTTCATCTATTGCTAAGGATGCCAAAGTAAAGCACTTGCTTCACAGTGCTCTTGACAATGTTATGTCTAACAAAGTGATCAACTGCACAACTGCAAAGGATATATGGGATGCACTTGAGGTTAGATGTCAAGGAACTGCTGCAATTAAGAAGAACAGAAGGAACATACTCACACAGGAGTATGAGCACTTTGAGGCAAAGTCTGAAGAAACCATGACAGAAACATTTGATAGATTTTGTAAACTGCTCAATGATCTATCATTGGTTAACAAAGAATATGATCTGGAAGATTCAAATCTCAAGTTTCTTCTTTCTCTTCCTGAAAAGTGGGATGTGAAAACAACCACCATAAGAGATAACTATGATCTTGCTGATACTGAGATTGATGAAATCTATGGACTGCTCAAGACTCATGAATTGGAATTGGAGCAGAGAAACAGAAGATCAAGCAGGAAGTCAAAGACTGTTGCACTGAAAGTTGAAGAAAAATCTTCAAAGAAGGAAGCATCAAGGAAGAAGGCAAAAGGAAAGGCCTTGGTCATTCATTCAGAAAGTGAGTCATCAAACACTGATGTTGACTTAAACACAGATGGAACATCTGATTCTGAAGATGATGAGGAGATGATGCAAATGGCTGCATTGATGGTAAAGACCTTCAAGAAGATGGGATTCAAGAATTTCAAGAAGGGAAAGAGATTCTCCAAGGATTACTCAAGGTCTGACAAGAAGAATTTCAAGAAATCTGAGGGAAAGGACTTCAAATCTGGTAAGAAAGATAAGTCTGAGATTCAATGCTACAAGTGTAAGGAGATGGGTCACTATGCTCCTGAGTGCAAAAAGAATAAAACTGAAAAGGCACTCTACACCAAAGGCAGAGATTGGGCAGACACCTCAGATTCAGATGAGGAGGTGAACTATGCACTCATGGCCTCTACTCAGAGTGAAGATTCTGATCTAAAGGTACCTCCAACTACTTATGCTTATAATACAGATAATATAACTGAATTGAGAATTTATCTTAAGGCATTACACATCAGTTATAGGGATCAGACTTTAGAAAATGAGAGAATCAAAAGTGAGTGTTCTCAACTCAAAGAAAGAAATAAACTTGTTGAGGATCAACTTGAAAACATGAATAAAATTCAGAAAGAAAGAGATGATGCTGTGTTTATAGAACAGGAGTTGCTAGGCAAGTATAAGCAACTAGAATCTGAATTGGAGGATGCAAAGCACATTATTAAAACTTGGACACATTCTGGAAAAGACACTCAAGAGGTCTTTCAATCAGACACAGTAGGTCTAGGTTATTCTGAGGATGATGTGCTTAGGTTTCAGAATACAGTCAAAATTAGACCACCTCTTTCTACTAAGAAATTTGGAACATTTGTTCATGGTACTGTTAAAACTGAACATGGAACTGTTGACCATGAGCCAGTAAAAACCTGTGACAAACAGGTTAATATTGGTTCAATGACAGATAAACAACTTAAGCATCAGATTAAAGAAATAAAATCTGTCAACAAACAGAGAATGCCTAGGAAAAACAGAAATGGTAAGGTAGGCATAACATCAGGAATTAAACCAATGCTTGCTACATTTGCACCTAGAAAAACTTGTTATAATTGTGGTAGCACTAATCATCTTGCTAGCTTTTGCAGGAAGAACAAAGACATTAATTCTTTACCCTCCAAATCTGGAGTGAAAAAGGATAATGTCAAACCAAGACCACAAACTCTGTGCAAACATTGTGGAAGTAGTTGGCACTCAATTTATACTTGCAAGAATTATCATGCTATTTATCATAATTATTATGAACTGAAACCTAATTTGAAATGGGTTAAAGTTGATTCTGCAAGTACTAAGAATGAAAATGTTAGTTTAAACTCTGATAATGCTAAATCCGCTGCAAAAACTAACAGATTCAATAAAGCAAAAGGATCCAAGCAAGTCTGGATCCTTAAAACTAACAATCAGTGATTGTTTGTGATTGCAGGGCACCAGGGTAAGTACCCTAGTCGTGGACAGTGGATGTTCAGGACACATGACTGGAAATAAAGCCCTGCTATCAGAGTATGAGGAGAAGGCTGGCCCAAAAGTTTCCTATGGAGATGGCAACATAGGACATACTCTGGGATATGGCAATATTAATCTTGGAAGTGTCATCATCACAAATGTAGCTCTGGTTCCAGGACTCAAGCATGATCTGCTATCTGTGAGTCAAATCTGTGACAGAGGATATCATGTAGATTTTCAGCCTGAATATTGTCAAGTCATCAGTAAATCTACAGGGAAAGTTGCTCTAGTTGGAAACAGACACAATAACATCTATGAAGTAAAATTGTCAACAAACACTGATGGCAAAGCAGTGTGTCTGTCAACAAGAATGTCCAGTGAAGAGAGTTGGAAGTGGCACAAGAAACTCTCTCATTTAAATCTGAACAACATCAATGAGCTAATAAAGAATGATCTTGTAAGAGGTTTACCAAAGTCATTGTTGAATGTAGAAGGCCTGTGTGATTCTTATCAAAAGGCCAAACAGAGAAAAGCCTCTTTCAAGAGCAAATCTGAGTCTTCAATTGTTGATCCTTATCATCTTCTACATGTTGATCTTTTTGGACCAGTGAATGTCATGTCACTTGGAAAGAAGAAATATGCTCTTGTCATTGTTGATGAATACACCAGATACACATGGGTGTATTTTCTAGCAAAGAAAGATGAAACTGCATTAACACTAGCAGAACATATAATACAACTGGACAAAGGGTCAGAGAATCAAGTGAAGATTATCAGAAGTGACAATGGAACTGAATTCAGGAATTCAACAATGGAAGAATTTTGCAAGAGTAAAGGAATCAAATAAGAGTTTTCTGCACCTGGTACTCCACAACAAAATGGTGTAGTGGAGAGGAAAAACAGAACCTTGATAGAAGCTGCCAGAACCATGCTAGATGAAGCAAAAGTGCCAACATATTTCTGGGCAGAAGCAGTTCAAACTGCTTGTTTTACTCAAAATGCAACACTGATCAACAAGCATGGTAAAACACCATATGAAATGGTGAAAAAGAAAAAGCCAAATCTAAAATATTTTCATATTTTTGGATGCAAGTGCTTTGTGTTGAAGACTCATCCTGAACAGTTGACCAAATTTGACCTAAAGGCAGATGAAGGAATTTTTATTGGCTATCCACTGTCAACTAAAGCATTCAGAGTTTATAATCTGAGAACTAGAGTGATCATGGAATCTATACATGTGTCATTTGATGACAAGAAAATAACTGGACTTGAAGATGTTAATGAACATGATCAACTGCACTTTGAAAATGAAGATTTATTAAACTCGGATGAAATAGATCTGACAAACACTGTTGAGGTCAATTCTGAACCTCTACTGGTAAACACTGAAGAGACTATTCAATCAGAAACAAGGGAAGAACCAGTTGAGGGGGAGCATGAAGAATCACATCAAAGTGATAATTCAAATACTGATAATGACTCAGTTGATAACTCTGAATCAAACTCTGTTGATTCAAACTCTGATCGTTCAAATTCTGAACAGTCACATTCAGGGGGAGCATCAGAAAATGAAGAAAGGCACCAAGAAAATCAGGAGAGCATGGATCAAGGGGGAGGATCACATGATGACAGAAGCAATCTGCCTTCTGCAAGAAAATGGACTAAGTCACACACACCTGATTTGATTATTGGTGATCCAGATGCAAGAGTAAGGACAAGAAGTGCAACAACAAATGAATGTCTGTTTCATGCATTCTTGTCACAAACTGAGCCAAAGAAAGTAGAAGAAGCTCTTAAAGATGCTGACTGGATAACTGTAATGCAAGAAGAGCTAAATGAATTTGAAAGAAATGAAGTGTGGACCCTTGTACCAAGGCCAAAGAACAGATCCATTGTTGGTACTAAATGGGTTTTCAGAAATAAAACTGACAGTGATGGTGTTATCACAAGGAACAAAGCAAGACTGGTAGCTAAAGGCTATTCACAGCAGGAAGGAATAGATTATGATGAGACTTTTGCACCAGTTGCCAGATTAGAGGCAATAAGGATGTTTCTTGCCTATGCTTCTCACAAGAAATTCAAGGTTTTTCAAATGGATGTGAAAAGTGCTTTTCTGAATGGAAAACTTGAAGAAGAAGTATTTGTTGAACAACCACCTGGGTTTGTAGATCCAAAATATCCAGACCATGTCTACATGTTAGACAAGGCACTCTATGGACTTAAGCAGGCACCAAGGGCATGGTATGAAACTCTTGCTAAATTTCTACTAGAAAGTGGGTTTCACAGAGGTACTATTGACAAAACTCTGTTTTACTTTCAATCTGGTAGTGACCTGCTCTTAGTTCAAATATATGTTGATGACATCATTTTTGGATCTACTAATGATAAACTCTGTAAGAGGTTTGCCAAGCTCATGCAATCAAGATATCAAATGAGTATGATGGGAGAGCTAAGCTATTTTCTAGGCTTACAGGTGAAGCAAACAGATGATGGAATTTTTATTAATCAAGCAAAATATACCAGAAATCTTCTCAAGAAATTTGGCATGCTTGACTGTTCATCTGCAACAACTCCCATGGCAACTGCAACAAAACTGGACAAAGATACAGGGTCATCAGTGGATATGACAAGTTACAGAGGAATGATTGGTTCTCTACTCTATTTAACAGCTAGCAGACCTGATATCATGTATGCCACCTGTCTGTGTGCAAGGTTTCAGGCAGATCCAAGGGAACCACATTTAACAGCTGTGAAGAGGATTTTCAAGTATCTTAAGGGCACTGTAACTTTAGGGCTGTGGTACCCAAGAGAATCAGATTTTAAGCTACTTGGTTACTCTGATGCAGATTTTGCAGGCTGTAAGATTGACAGAAAAAGCACAAGTGGAAGTTGTCAATTTCTTGGTGACAGACTTGTGTCTTGGTACAGCAAGAAACAAAAATCAATATCAACATCTACAGCTGAAGTAGAGTATATTGCTGCTGGTAGTTGCTGTGCACAGATTCTATGGATGAAGAATCAATTGCTGGATTATGGGCTGAGGTATAGCAAAATACCTATTTTTTGTGATAATCAAAGTGCTATTGCAATGACAGGTAATCCAGTACAACACTCAATGACCAAGCACATCAGCATAAGGTATCACTTTATCAGAGAGCATGTAGAGGAAGGCAATATTGAGCTTCACTTTGTGCCTACATATCAACAACTTGCAGATGTCTTCACAAAGCCTCTAAGTGAAGCAGCATTTACAAGACTGGTCAATGAACTAGGGATGGTATCTGGTTTTGACTAAAAATGTTGGTTAGACTCATACTTTTCTAATAAAATGTGCTGCTCATATTTCTGTAAATTGCTAAAGTGCTATGTGAACCTTGTTAATTAAACTCTGTTATGCATACTCTATTCACATGTTTCTCTTCTTACACTGGTAAATTCTGTCAGCATGATTGTTGGTCATACACTGTTAATATGTTTGATAAACTCTGTGAATTCTAAGTTGATTTTTGTCTGAATGAAAATACCAATGAAGAAAAATGTATGAAGCATGATTCTCAGTGAATAAATCAAGATTCTTTCTGAGTCACTGTGATCTAATCAGAAACTGTGCAGTAAGTTAACACAGCATGATACTGTTTCATATTTAGAGCATCTCTTAGTTTATTTGATCCTAAACTCTGAATCTATGAATACTGTGTGTATTGCCTCTCATGGATAACATCTGATATTGATGAATTCTAAACTCTGATTAGTAACACTTTGTTTCCAAGACACAAAGTTTTTGGTTATTCCTTGTTTGCACTTGTGAAAATTTTAAAACTTGAGATGTGTCATTGTTTAGTTTGGTGAGAAACAGTTCATGTCTGCACCCTGTGAGATTTTGAGCCGAATAAGTGATTGATACATTTTATATCAATCAGATTTTATTGCTGTGTGATGTTCATCAGTAAGTATGTTGCTCTAGAACTTGCATTAAACCATTTTGAGACTACATGATATATGTGTGCATGAAAATGATAAAGGCACTAGGATTTACCATCTTTCTTCAAACACTGTTCAAAACTTCTTTGAATACTGTTCATAAACACTGTTCATAAACACTGTTCATAAACACTACCCTTAGTAAACCCCTTTGAGCATAATTAACTGCTAATTTTTCTTGAATACAGAAGTATTAAGAGCAGTTATATTCTTTTGATAAATAAAAGGCAAGCAGGTGAGTGTTTCTCAAGAAAAGAAAAGTTTACTCAGTATATATATAATAAAAAAAAAGGTATATATACTGATCATCTTGTACAAATATGTACTAACAGTTTGACTGAACACTTTAGTCTGTTAAAATTGTTCAGTTCGAAATTCACTCATGCTAAAAATATCTCTTCTCACCTGTTTGATCTTACTACATTACAACCCTGAACAAAGTCCTTTTGATTTGTGCATATATGTAATCGAAGTAGTGTAGATTTTGTGGAAATTCAAGCTTATGGTAGTATCTGCTTTTACTGATTGAATTTGAGCGAAAACACTTCACCTAAACACTTGTGTGCTGTGAGAGTTTGTGAGGAAATCCTTGACATGTAACTCACTGAATGATGCTTTGATGTTTATCTCCTGATCTTTTTGTCTATAATGACTGTGTGCTTACTTGGATAATCATGAACATAAATGGGAACAGGGGTATTCAGAATTCTGTATTTAAGGAACTACAGAGTTTAGTATTCATCATATACTCTGTGTTTAATATGAGAGTTTGTGCATTCAGTGTTTATTGATTTGATTTATGGATTTTATGAAAGATTAGATGCTATAAAAATTGATTTGGTAAACTCTGCTATTCACACACAAAAATCACAACTGTGCATTTTTGAAAGGGTTTTTGTGATAAAGTTTGAAAATTTGACAAACACTGATTGATTGTGTTACGTACTCTAAGGTAAATTTTCATTAAGATAATTTGAAAATTTTGGAGTAAATGGAGTGGTTGACAACTGTTAATTAGTGTATTTAGTGGTAAAGTGTCTTGATAAATGGAACGACAGCAGTAATAATGGCTTTTACTGCGCGTGAATTAAGTGAATCGCTGCATGTTTGACACGTGTCCCACTTTCACCCACTTACTCATCATTATGTATCACTTTCGCACTTCTCAAGGGAACAGTTACGTATTTTCAAGTAAAAACGTTTGAGTTTAATTTTAATTACTACTCAAATAACTTTTTGCTACAATCATTACTCACCCACTCATATTCACTTTACCAAAACACAGTTCTCTCTTGTTTTTCACTTTGGCATTTTCACAAACACTTTTCTTGCATATCATTTTTACTGTCGATTTTTGCTTATTTCTTGATCAAATGGCAATAAAACCTTTCACTTCGTTTGGTCTACGTTTTGTGCCTAACAATTATGCAGCTCTACTTGAGAACGACCGTGCTCCAGAAGCGTTTCATCTGATGCAAAACTTTCTTCGCGACTCTGAGATTGGGCAAGCGTTGGTTGAACCGGCTACTTTATCTGCTTATCAGGTTGTCACCTTCTGGCAAAACTCAAGGTATATAGAAGGAGGGGAAAATGGAACTCCATCTATCATCTTCTCTCATGAAGAACAAGAGTTTGTGATTACTCCACAAACTGTTCGCGAAACCATGGATTTCGACACACATACTTCGTATGCTGTTGTCTCTGAGCAAAATCTGAGAGAGATGCTAACAGATATTAGGTATATGGAATCTCTTACAAAGCTGGGCAGTGTGAGGAGGCCGAATCTGAGAAAAGAGTGGAACTTTTTCTTTGACTGTATCACCAGGACATTCCAGAAGAAGGTCACCAACTGGGATGCAATTCCAATGGACAGTCTGCAAATTGGGTATTCTCTACTCTATGGCAGTAATTTTGATTTTGGTCGTTATGTGTTAATGAATTTGGGTGATAAGTTGTCAGAGTCTACTACAGTTTATTTTGCTAGATTTTGTCAACTTTTATTCAATGCATGTGTACCTGGGTTAACAGTTGATGAAGCTGATGAGATTCAACCATTTAGAGTCACTAAGAGAATATTCTCTGATATGACTAACAAAGATGTTGGTAAAGATATACCTCCTTTTGTATTGCCACTTGTCTTACAGAACTTTGTAAATCAACCACAAGATTCTCAATCACCACAAAATGACCCACATCAACCACAACAACCAGAAACACAACATATGCCTGAACCTTTAGACACTGATCGTAGTGAAACCATACCATCTCAACCTATACAAACACCTGAGCCAACACCAACAACTACTGTTAATCCTACATCACCTCAAACACAAACTGAAACAATGAATCCAACACCAACAAACCCTGTCACTACTACTCACCCACAACCACCATCTAAGTCAAAAAGGAAGAAGCATGCTGCAATTAACACAAAACATTCTAAGGCTAAACAGACATCTCCAAAGGCTGTTTATTCCAGAAGATTCAAAGAAAGAGCAAATAGACCTTCAACACCACCAGCTGAGGACAGTTCTAGTGAAGATGAAGAACTGATTCCAGTACCTCAAGTTAAGAGGAGAAGGCTCATTCTTACTGATTCTGATGCTGAGCATGTTGATGAGGCTCAAGAGAAAATCACTATTGATATTCCTACTGGTGAGACAGAGGTTATCATAGAACCTATTATAACAGAATCAGGAGCAAAGATTGCTGAATCAGAATCTGCTAAGGCTCAAGAAAATGAAGATGTTAGAGATGCTTTGCCTGCAATGGAAGAGTTTGTTGAAGCTTCAGAGGTGATTTCCCAGCAAACAACTAATGTTGAGAATGCTATACCTGCAGAGGTTGAAATGCCTGCAGAGGATGCTGTTCCTGTAAACACTGATTTGCCTGCAGAGGATGACATGCCTGCAGAAGAGGGTCACAGAGATGGTTTTTCACCAGTGGATGATATTCTTGATTCATTCTTACCATTCTCTGATCCTATCTCACCTGTTGTTCATTCTGAAGCAACTGGTGCAGCCGATCAGCCTACAGTTGTCATCACTGAAACTGTAGCATCCCATACTGAGCTGATTTCTGATGCTCATCACATTCCTGAAAGAGGTGATGAGGTTGATCAACCATCCAAGGCCAATTCTGAGCCTATGCAAGTTGAAGCTTCACATGGAAACTCTATTGCAGAACATGAGCAAATTGAAGAAAATATTGATGTTTCTATCAGTGATTCTTTTGAAGACAAAAGTACAGGAGCTGAAACTGCACAATTTCAAACTGATGGTCAGAAAACAGGAGAAAAACCAGATTTTGCTGGACCTTCTGTTAATGAAATTGATGATGATTATTTGACAAAGCAAACTGCTGATTGGTACAAGTCAGATTGTATCTTTCCTCCTGGAAGAGCAGCTAATTTTCTACAGGCACATTCCTCCAAGATTTCAAATCCTGATATCTTTACTTGTCTCCAAGGCACAGTGATTCAGATCAAGTCTTTGAATCACAGATTTGATGATACTCAGAAATCTATTGTGGATCTTCGAACAGAGGTTGCTACTCATGAGGAGAAATCTCAACTAGCTAATGCTAAGCTTTTTCAACAATTCTCCAGAGCTCAAGCAAATTTTAATGACAGACTGAGCAAAGTTGAACAGAATCAGCTTTTACTGACTGAGAAGGTTGATTCCATTGCAAACTCTCTTGAGTTAATCACCTCAATTCTGATTCAAGATGGTGATGATGTCAAAAAGGGGGAGAGAATTGCTAAAACCAAGTGTAAGCAAGCTCAAACTCTGTCAAAGAAAGATCATCTGGATGATGAAGGTGCTAATGCTGAAAAGGGCTTAAGAAATGAAAATTCTAGACAAGGTCATGGAAGGTCTACTAGGTCAAAGCCGAATTTGGTGATAGATACAAATATTCAGAGTACTTCTGGTTCAAAGCCAAAGGATTTGTCATTCACTGACAATCCACAAACAGATGAAGAATTGGCTGCAAAACTATTTCGTGAAGAGAATGCTGAAGCTACACTTGAGGACATACAAGCTGAAGAAAAGCTGTTGCAGAAAGAGCATTTAAAAGCTCAAAAGTCCAAGAAAGTGAAGAAAACTGTTAGAGCTTCAAAGTCTTCAAGGCCTGTAATGAAAGGAATTGAGATCAAAGAAAAATTATCTGGTATTCAAGAAGAAGAAGAAGAAGAAGAAGATAAAGGAAAGCTGATTAGAAAGTCTTCTCTTGATGCCAAGCTGAAGTTAAAGGGGGTGATGGGTGAAGAGAGCAAGAATAAGATGATAGTTACAACCTCTGTTGATACACATGTTGTACAGAAGAATGAAGACACAACCTCTGTTGCTACACAAGTTGTGACCACACCACTATTGTCTTCTCAGTTGAAATCAAAGTTTGGAAAAGGAGTTCTTCATGATTCAAGTCTAGCAGCTATAGCTCCAGTTACAGCTCCAATGGATTTCACTGATGGTAGAGCCTTATCTGGTAAAATCGGATACAACAAAGGAGGCATAGGCTCACATAGGGATAAAAGACAAAATGTTGCTCCCAGAGATCCTTCTTCACTGTCTGTTCCAGGTCGTGGTGTCACTCAAGAGAGTTTAGACAGACTGGAGTCAGTACAGCTTGTCTATCAGAAGAGTTTAGGAAAGGATTTTCTGCTATACTTCATGGCTGATGGAACAGTGTTCAAGATTGCTGAGAATGATATTGATTTAAAATACTGGGAAGAACTAGAGTATGTTCTGTATCTTTTCAGAGTGAGAAATCAAAGAGCTCAGTCAGTTGCAAATGTGCTTAGACAAAAGATGATTCAGAATCTTGCACGAAGAAATATGAAGTACAACAGCAAGTATGTTCCGAAGTACAGAGATTGGAATGGGAATCTGATAGAAATGGAAAAGGGGACTACAAAGCTGAAGACTGATCTTGGAATTACTGTTCTGGATTTTAATGTGAAGTCTGAAGAAGTGAAGTATATTAGATTGGGGAATGAAATGAGAAGAAACAAGATCTATGATCTCAGAGCTGCTATCTTTCAAACTGATGAGAATGATCCAGATTTAAGAGAGATCAAGGAAGCTATGCAGATTGAACTTGAAAATGCTGAGAGGAGACTGTTGATTGATTATCTCTGAACAACTCCAGATCTTGAGGAGGTTAGGTAGACAGAATTTGTAAGTAATTCGAATTTTCTGTAAATTTTGCAAAGTCAAGTTTAAACTCTGATTATATGTTAAACACTGTGTTTTTATTTGTTCGTTTTGACATCATCAATTATTGTGAACTTGTACATTTCTCTAATGAACAAGTTGGGGGAGATTGTTAGATATAATTGATGTGATTTAATGTCAGTGTTTAAGTGTTACAGGTAAAAAGAGTTTAACTTACTGGTTGAAAGCAGTTAACAGAGTTTGAGTATACGCTGATAGCTGGAAGCGCAAACGCTGACAGAAGAAAGCGTAAACACTGCTAGCTCAATACATGGAAGCGCAAACACTGTTAGCTGGGAGAGCAACAGAGTTTGCTAAAGTCTGTCTACTGGAAGCGTCTACAAGTCAACAGAGTTTGAAGATTGATACAAGATAAATATGGAAGCAATATCTTTGAGGATTGGATAGCTGTCAAAGAGATTGAGTTGACTTAGAAGACGTGTAGCAATCGTAATTGATATTAATTGTATAGCTTAATTTTAGGAGAATCAATTAACGATTGTACGTAGCTGTATATCTTATAAATACAGTTAGGTTAACCCTAGAAGGGTATCCATCATGAACGAATGTCATTTTTGTAACCTAAGCAGCTCTCTGTGATATTTTACGTCACTGAGAGAGGAATTGTTAATTCCAAACAGTTTTAAGAGTTAAAACGTGTGTTCTTGTTATTTATTCATACGGTATTTGATTATATATTGTGTATTCGACCTAACATAGTAAGAAATCAAGCAAAACAAGCTAGGATCGAAGCCTAAAAACACCACAAACTAATGGCCGAAATGAGCCCAAATGAAGGATATTCAAGGGGTTATCAAAGGTGACTCAAGACATAAGAAAGAACACTTAAAGGGCAGTAGGATTCGAGCTAAGAGGCTACCTAAAAGGGTTTGGCCGAATGGTGTAGAGAAGAGAAAGAAATGACCCGAAAATACCAAAAAGAGCTACCAAAATAAGGCCACCAAGATCAATCAATGAAAGACAATTTAAGGGGGGACACAAGGATCCTTAAACCTCTTCCAAAGCACTTCAAGAACCCACAAGATGAAGATTGAAGCTTGTTTGCTAGATACTTTTTGGAGCAATTAAATTCTGGGATATGTTGTGTATCTAGAGAGAAAATAGCAGCATTTCTTTGGCTCTTAGGCTTGAAAGAAATGGGTGGAAAAGGCTTGGTATTTATAGGCATTTTAAGGGGGTTAAAGACCAAAGAATGGAGCAAGCTACTAATGGACAAGAGGCTAAGAGGTTATTACCCAACTTGTTCCCCAAGTTTCTTAAAATAATCAGTAGCACATGTGGGAATAACAATAATAAAATATAGGAAGCTTCTCTTGGTACGTAAATAGCCAATAAATATGATACTACGCGACAAACCCATTTCGTTCGATTTTATTCAAAACAATTTGGAAAAATATGAGACCAATGCTAAAAGTATTCAAATATTATATGAAAAATATGGTCAAAGATGACCCATGAATTTCCATATATTTGGATGACTTTTAGCGAACCCCAAAATAAAAACAGAAGCGATTTTTGGGGGTTCCGGAAAAAATGTTCTCATATAATCATGAAACTTTTTATAAAATTCTTTTTAAATATTCTAGTGACATTCCCAAAGTTTCAAGTAAAAATAACATGTTTAGGTATTTTATTCAAAAATATTTTGGTTAAAAACCCTTACGCGACGGAATAAAATACATTAGCCGTTTGTCGTAACTTGTCGACGTTTTGGATAAAGTTTTGACTTGAAATATATTCAAATATAATATTCCTCAAATAATAATGACCATGAAGTCCTTGGAATATTTATTTTGAATATTTTACAATTTTATCCAATTAAATGAAAACTGTTAGGGGTTTCGGGATAAAATTCGTTTTCATCTTTCGGCAAGTCAATAAATAAGGCACTTTTGAAAATAATCTTTTGGAAAATATATCAAATATATTTGAGGATAAAACATTTGAAATGAACACTGTTTTGAATAAAACTCTCATTTTTAGTACGTAAAATCAGTGTTCGGGAATATATTGATATTTGTGCCGACTTGATTTTACCTTTAAAATGTACCATATAAAATCTAGACTAGGATATATCATTGAACGGATATACCTTATCCAAATCAAGTGATTAGGTACGAGAAAACATTTTTGTCAAATTGACTCGTTATTCGGAAATGTCACATCGAATAATCCTAAGGGAGGAATTACTATGTTAGCTAGTAACTTCCTAGACCTAATTTAATTTTCATTTTCGTACTTTGACAAATCACCAAAACCTAAAAGGAAAAGGTTGTCTCACAATCTTCCCTTTTTTGGTATTTGTCAAAACTACTCACGAAAATTAAATATGTGTGTGTACCTATTTCTAGTGTATGCATGAAAAACGTTTTATTCATTTAAATGCCTATTTAAACACCTTCCCCTAAACTGATAAAAACTCTTTGTTCATTTTACGCGAAAACACATAGGCATATATGCATATAAAAACACACAATCATATAAGGCACACAAGGATATCACATAAAGATAATAAAAAATTAAGTATAAGTGATATACCTTTCCTCGATAAGTGAGATTCTGTAAAACAAATCTATTAGGGCACATGTATAGATAAGCAATCAAATAGAACAATAATAGTGATCTAGCTTATCTAGTACATTCCATTTATAGAAACAGAATCGACTTAGAGATTAGTAAACTTCCCTCTTTTGTATCAAAAGTATGATACAAGTGCTTTCCACTTGAAGTATATGTTGGTTTTAAATTTTCGAAAAATGACTTCCCCTTGCTTTCCACTTGAAGTATATGTTGGTTTTAAAGACATCAGAATTAGCCACATAATTTTTACCCTTAAGAGAAAAAGAGATAGTTTCATCAGTACCATTAAATTCAGCCGATGTCCACATTTCCTCAATTACTTCATGAATGAGGGGTATGGTGGTAGTCATAGCATATGACAGTTTGCATTTCTTCACAAAATTCATCATGGTGTGATAAACTTCTGGAGCGTTCGCTGTGTCAACAAAGGCTGTGAAATTGTTCTTCTCATAGGTAAACCCAGTGGAAGACATCATCTTGACAATAGGCGCCATTGAAGTGTTTGAACTTTTGTTGCAGAGAGAGTTTTAGTGAAGAAGATGCAGTTAACTTATGAGATTCTTGAAAATGAATAAAGGTGAGATGTGAGAGCACAAGACAGCCTTTTATATTTTCCAAGAATTAAAAATGAAATAATTAAAAGTAATTACCCCATTGGACAAAGTAACTGTCAGATAATAAATGAAAAGAAAAGAAGTACAGCCGTGACTAATTATACACGTTTACCAACGGCTATAAAAAGAAATATGTATATCAACGGATAAATATTGGACGGTTGAGAAAACAGTTTATCCATCGATGACGTGGACAACCTGTTATCCGTTGACATACGAAAATTTAGTAATGTGTTTATACTACCAACGGATAAAAGGATATCCGTTGATAAGCAAATTTTGCCTTAAACAAAATTTCTGCTAAGAGTTTTTCTGAGAGTTTTTAATTCTCAAGTAAATCAAAACACATTTCCAGCTGCACTACAGAATGATTAGATATCACTAGGAATTATGAAAAATTAAGCATACCTAGTTCACCTACCAACCTTGTGAATGAGGATTCATCAAGAGGCTTGGTGAAGATATCTGCAAGCTGCATTTCACTTGGCACAAAGTGCATTTCTACTGTACCATTCATCACATGCTCTCTAATGAAGTGGTATTTGATGTCAATATGCTTGGTTCTCGAATGTTGCACTGGATTCTCTGTGATGGCAATAGCACTAGTGTTGTCACAGAAAATTGGAATCTTCTCAATTTTTAGACCATAGTCAATAAGTTGATTTTTCATCCAAAGAATCTGTGCACAACAACTTCCAGCAGCAATGTACTCAGCTTCAGCTGTAGAAGTGGAGACTGAGTTCTGTTTCTTACTGAACCATGACACAAGCCTGTTCCCTAGAAATTGACAGGAGCCTGTAGTACTTTTCCTATCAATTCTGCAACCTGCATAGTCTGCATCTGAATAGCCAATTAGATCAAAACCAGAATCTCTTGGGTACCAAATGCCAAGGTTTGGTGTTCCCTTGAGATACCTGAAAATTCTCTTAATAGCAATTAAGTGAGACTCTCTAGGGTCAGCTTGAAATCTAGCACAAAGACAAGTGGAAAACATTATATCAGGTCTACTAGCTGTTAGATATAGAAGTGAGCCTACCATGCCTCTATAGCTTGAGATGTCCACAGATTTTTCCTTAGTATTCAACTCAAGCTTAGTTGCAGTGGCCATAGGTGTTTTTGAAGAGGCACAATCCATTAAGTCAAATTTCTTTAAAAGATCATAAATATATTTTGTTTGACTTATGAAAATTCCCTCATTGACTTGCTTTACTTGTAAACCAAGAAAGTAAGTTAATTCACCCATCATGCTCATTTCATACCTACTTTGCATAAGTTTGGCAAACCTTTTGCAAAGCTTCTCATCTGTAGACCCAAAAATAATATCATCTACATAGATTTGAACAAGTATTGAAGAACCATTGACATTTCTATGAAATAAGGTTTTATCTACTGTACCTCTAGTGAAGTGATTCTCCAAAAGAAATTGAGATAAAGTGTCATACCAGGCTCTTGGTGCTTGCTTCAAACCATAAAGTGCTTTCAAGAGAAGATATACATATTATGGAAATTCTGGATCTTCAAAGCCAGGAGGTTGATGGACATATACCTCTTCTTCCAGTTCCCCATTTAGAAAGGCACTTTTGACATCCATCTGATAGACTTTGAAATTGGCATGTGCTGCATAGGCTAGGAAAATTCTAATTGCCTCAAGTCTTGCCACTGGAGCAAAAGTTTCATCAAAATCTATTCCTTCTTCTTGAGAATAGCCCTTTGTCACTAATCTAGCTTTATTCCTCACAATTATGCCATTTTCATCAGTCTTATTCTTGAGAACCCATTTGGTACCTATGATACCTCTATCATCAGGTTTGGGCACAAGCTTCCATACTTTATTTCTCTCAAATTGGTTTAGCTCTTCTTGCATTGCTAAGACCCAATCTGGATCTAGAAGGGCATCTTCCACTTTCTTAGGTTCCTCTTGAGATAGAAAACTACTGTATAGGCATTCTTCTTGTGTGGCCCTCCTAGTTTGGACTCTTGAGTTTGAGTCACCAATGATTAATTCAAAAGGATGATCTCTGGTCCATTTTCTTGAAGGTGGAAGGTTTGATCTAGACGAGGTTGCTTCATCTAAGTGAGCATGATCTTGTTGATTGATCACTGAGTTTTGACTTTGAGAAACTCCCCCTGAGTTTGTTGTCCTTGAGGAGTTATGAAGTTGACTGTCAACAGATGCATCATTTTGTCTATCAACGGATGCTCCATTTTGCCTGTCAACGGATACATGAGAATGCCTGTCAACGGATGCATCTGATGCTCTAGTATGACTGTCAACGGATGCTTCATTTCCAGTGTTAGCATCACTTCTAGTTGGACCAACAACTCTAGGTGAATTTCCAAGGTCATGATCTTCATTTTCCTCATCATCATCAATGTACATTCTTCCTTCTACCTCATTTTCAAATCTCAACTTTTCATGGAAGCCTTCATCATTTAGACCTAGAATCTTTTGATCATCAAACACAACATGTACAGATTCCATAACAATGTTGGTTCTTAGATTGTAGACTCTATAGGCTTTCCCTGCTGCATATCCAACAAAGATAGCTTCATCTGCCTTTGCTTCAAATTTGCCCAAGTTATCTCCATGATTTCTTAGCACAAAACACTTACATCCAAAGACATGAAGAAAATTTAACGTTGGTTTCTTGTTGGTAAATAAATGATAAGGAGTCATTCCTCTAGCTTGATTGATCAAGGAAATATTCTGAGTGAAGCAGGCAGTGCTGACAGCTTCAGCCCAGAAATATGTTGGCAATCTTGATTCACTTAACATTGTTCTAGCTGCTTCAATGAGAGTTCTGTTTTTCCTTTCAATAACCCCATTTTGTTGAGGTGTTCTAGCAGCAGAAAACTCATGGACAATTCCATTCTCTTCACAGAAAATCTTCATTGTGGAATTTTTGAATTCAGTGCCATTTTCACTCCTGATTCTTTGTACTTTTACTTCAGAACCATTGTTTACTAGTCTGAGATGATTGATGATGATTTCACTTGCACAATCTTTGGAGTGCAGAAAGAAGGTCCATGTAAACTTAGAAAAATCATCCACAATCACCAGGCAGTATTTCTTCTTTGAAATGGACATGACATTTACTGGACCAAATAAGTCCATATGCAGCAATTGAAGGGGCTTAACAATGGATGACTCTGTCTTGCTCTTGAAGGATGATTTCTTTTGCTTCCCTTATTGGCAGGCATTACACAATCCATCCTTGATGAACTCCAATTGAGGGATTCCTCTAGCAAGATCCTTTTTTACCAAATCATTCATAATTTAAAATTCAAATGAGACAGCTTTTTATGCCATAGCCAACTCTCATCCTTGCTTGCTTTGCTGAAGAGACAAGTAATGGATTCTGAGCATACTGAATTGAAATCAGTTATGTAAACATTTCCTTTTCTAAAGCCTGTCAAAACCACATTGTTGTTTTCCTTGGTAGAAACAACACAGGCTTCTTTAGTGAACTTTACTTCATAGTCTTTGTCACAAATCTGACTGACACTCAGCAAATTATGCTTCAAACCTTCAACTAAAGCCACTTCTTCAATGATGACATTGTCCTTTGTAATCAAGCCATATCCCTTAGTATATCCTTTGCTGTCATCTCCAAAGGTAATTCTAGGGCCAGCTTCCTCCTTGAACTCTGTAAGAAGGGTTGAATCTCCTGTCATATGCCTAGAACATCCACTGTCTAGGTACCATAGATTCCTCTTATTTCCATGCACACATTCCAAAATACAAATCAAGTTGATTTTGGTACCCAAGTTTCCTTGGGTCCTTTCTTGTTAGCCTTTGGTTTTACACTCTTAGCAATCTTCACTTTGGGTGTAGATGCTTGAGTGATAGGTTTTGACAGATGCTCATTTGCATAAATATTTGATGCATGCATTTGTGGAAAATTGGCATACATATTATCCATGCTAGGAATGCTCCATGACATTTGTGGCATATTCACAGATTGAAAATAAGGATTAGGCACATATGGCATGTTCACATATGGATTTGAAAAACTAGCATTCTGATATATACCAGGCATAGCAGGCATACTTGGCATAGATTGAGGTACATGAACAGGAGTCCTTTTAACAGACTTGCAGTTAGAAGATAGATGATTGACACTATTGCAATTACCACAAGTTTTCCTAGGAGCAAACTTGTCAGGAGAATAATTGTTTTTCTTGTTAATGCCTATCTTACCATTTCTGTTCTTTTTCTTTTTACCCTCAGTCTCTACCTTTTCATTCACTGATTTACCAACAGCCTTTTTGTTAAGTAAATCACCTGCCTTATCCTTTTCACTTGATTTGGCTTGGCTACTTTCACCAGAGACAAAGTTCTTGGCTACTGGACCATACTGATTATTCAGTTTCTTGAGTTCCTTCTTACTAACAGACTTTTTGTTAGTCGAGGGATACCTCTCATCCGTTGATGGTTCATCTGTCAACGGATGATCACTATCCGTTGATTCACAAACAGTCTCTAGATCCTCAAGGCAAGGTTCTAGCTCCTTATTCTTTTGAGTCCAGGTATCCTTCACAAATGATTCTATTCCCTGGACTTCTAATATGTTTTGAGAAATATTCCTACAACTTTGAAATTTAGAAATTATCCCTTGTTCTTTTTCAAGCTAGTTTCTTAAAATTAGTTCTCTTTTTAACACAGCTTCAAGTTCACTTTTAGCATTATTGCAATCAACTCTCATTTTCTCAAATTCTAGAAATTGTGTTTCTAGAACTGCATTTCTATCACTTAAGAACTGATTAGTTTCTTTAATCCTATTGTTCTCTTTAGTAAGTGATTTAAGAGTAACACTCAAGTGATATAGTTCAGTAGACATTTCATCTATAACACTATTGCATTCCTCTTTGGTGAGCTCAGAGAGATAAGTAGAAAATACCTGATTGCTAGCTGAACTTGCTTCCTGCTCAGAATCAGTCTTTAATGCAAGGTTTACAAACTCAGCATCATCATCAGAATGATTTCCAACAGCAGCCCAGTCATACTCTTGGGTCATGAATGCCTTTCCTTTCTGTCTGAGAAGATCAAAATATTTCTTCTTGTAGTCAACAGTTTCAGTTGGCTTTCCCTTGTTCTCTGATCTAGGCTTCCTACATTCACTTATCATGTGACCAGCAATTCCACAATTGTAGCATTTAATTTTGGATTTATCCACATAGTTGCTTGTAGAAAAATCCTTGTTAAATGGCTTGGCCACCCCAGAGTTTCTTCTGAATTTTAGCTTAGAGAATCTCCTAGATAGAAAGGCTAAATGCTCATCTATCTCATCCAATTCATCCTGCTGAAGGACACTCATTTCTTCAGACACCTTTTCCTTGCTTTTGCTTGATTCTGTTCTACCTTCACAAACCTCCCTGTTTGGTGTAGATTTAGCAGCTTCAGTCCTCTTCTCCTCCTTCTGCTCCGAGTTGGCAACAAGTGCAACTAACCCACTTTTCTTTTGGGCCTTCTCAATTTCTTCATCCTGCTCCATTTCTAGTTCATATGTCTTTAAAGTTCCATAGAGCCTTTCAAGAGTAAATGACTTATACTCTTGACTGTTTCTTAGAGAAACAGTCATAGGCTTCCACTCTTTGGGCAGTGATCTCAGAAATTTGAGATTAGAATCTTTCACTTGGTAGATTCTTCCATACAGTTTCAAGCCATTCAGTAGCTTTTGAAATCTACTGAATGTGTCATTCAATGTCTCTCCATTCTTGAAATGGAAGTGCTCATACTGTTGGATCAGTAGCTGCATCTTATTTTCCCTTACCTGTTCTGTTCCTTCACAAAGGGTTTGAACAATGTCCCATACTTCCTTGGCGGTAGTACAGTTGATAACATTATCAACCATGTTTGTTTCTAAACCATTAAACAGAATATTCATGGTCTTTTTATCTTTGTGGACTTCTGCAACATCCTCAGTACTCCACTCAGAAACAGGTTTTGGAATGTAAGTGTCTGGTGCATCTGCAGCAAGACCAACTCTTGAAGCAGCCTTCATTGGAACATGAGGACCCTTCTCAATGCAATCTACAAAGCCTACATCAATAGACATGAGGTGTAGACACATTTTTACTTTCCAGTGAAAGTAATTTTCTCTATCAAGAACCGGTATCTTCACTCCATAATCCTTCTTAGACATGTTGGAAGTGTGTTGATCTTTAAACTTCAAATATATTAGAAGCTTGATCTGATACCAATTGTTATTCCCAGATTACACACTTGTATAATTGTAGAAGGGGGGGTTGAATACAATTCTTGATAATTATAAATTTCTGATAAAAACCACAGAAATCTATAAGGAAATAATTGCTGAATAAGAAATGGTTCACAAACACATAAAAAATCAGGTGGTTAAATGTACCACCTGAGACTTTTATTTGAAGAAAACTCTGTGATACAAATGTACACAGCTTCTGTTTTTACAACTCTTTGCTTCTAAGGATATTCAAGAAACCCTAAGCAAATATGTCTGTTTTCTTAATCTCTAAAGAGTTGCTACACTTGGTTATATATCCCAAGTTTACAAGTACTACAGGAATAAGATAATATTAATCTAATTCAAGTTGACTTGCTACTCCACTCCAAATCCACATGTAGCCGAAAGGTTGTCCTTGTGAACAGATATGTCCACTGCACCTTTCTTGTATGTACTGTGTAAATGGAATGCTTCTTTCTTCTGAGTTTCCAAAGTATGGCTGCCATACTGCTTTTTATACCCACTATCAATCCATGTGATCTGTCAGTCAAACCTGTCCTTATCAACTGCTAATCCTTAGCTAGCATAGGATAAAGTGATAATGATTATCCGTTGATGTTGTGCACAGTTATCCGTTGATGGTAGTTTGAGCTGTATCCGTTGATAGAGTAGATTTGAGTTGTATCCGTTGATAGAGCCCTGTTCTTATCCGTTGATACACTTTCACTTAGACAGAATTACATAGCATAGCTTATTTACAATTTGCTACCCTATTGTGCCTATCCATTGATGGTCAACATGACTCTGAACAAAAACACTATCAACTGATAAATAGAGATATTGCAGTATGCTACAAAACCTCATCCGTTGATGAGCTACCTTTCAACGAATAGTTATAAAGTCTTATCTGTTGACAGTTACAAAACTTGACTTATACAATTTTGCTTGAATGTTAAGTTATCATAAATTACAACATATTCCTAACAGTAGACACCATGAATTTGGCTTTATGAGATGAACGAATTTGTTTGCCAATTTCACAAGCTTCACACACATGATCTTTTACGAAACTTAGTTTAGGTATTCCTCGAACATGTTCTTTCGAACAAATGTTCTTAATGAGTTTCATGTTAATATGACCCAATCTACGGTGCCATAACCATGGATCCTCATTCATGGATACTAAACAAACGTTATCGTAATCATTTAAGTCACACGAATAAACATTCTTATTCCGTGGACACTTAAGAATCAAGTTTCACTCTTTGTCATAAATAGCACAATGAGATGGAAAGAATCACTTTGCAACCATTATCGCAAAGTTGACTTATAGAAAGCAAGTTGTACTTTAGTCCCGTGACTAACTATACATTCGAAATTTTAACACTTTCATTACCAATATCACCAATACCAACAATATTACCTTGTCTGCTATCACCAAAAGTTACAATTCCGGCGGTTAACTTTTTAATGTTGTTCATCAAAGATCTATTTCCCGTCATGTGTCGTGAACAACCACTATCAAGATACCATACATTCTTCTTAGCAGTAAGGCACACCTACATGAATGATTAGTAGAAACAATTGGTACCCTTTTTGCTTAAGGGTCCGGGTGTTAGCACATCATATGGTACACGAGTACTTTCATAAATAAATCTAGGCATAGGATAATCATTCACATAGACAATATCATTCCTAGATGCTTGATTCCTATTAGATATATGATTAGGATTTCTCCTAGGCATATTTAGAACCACCACGAAAAGCATGACCATTACTACGGGGAAATATAGAAATAGTAGAATCTCTAGAATGATTATTGGCATGATAATTCACATGATTATTTCTAACATAAGCATTGTAGTTTCTAGGATATGCATGATGACTCATATTAGCATGTTGATTCGATCGAACATTATAATGACTTACATTTCTAGGCATATAAGCATTTTGATTCCGAATATAAGCATTATTATTCGAACCTTGAGCAACAAAATTTCTTCTAGGAACATTCGGTTGCCTAGCATTGTTAGTACTAGAACTTGCAACATTTTTAGAGTTTCTTGGTTGAAATTTAATCGGCTCTTGACGATAAGAATGTCTCGGTTGTTTGTTGGAATTTTTAACTGAATTCTTTTGAGCATTGTTGGCTCCTTTAGGCATCCACTTATACTTCCCCTTACTTACACCTTCCTTAGCTTTGCAAAATAGACTTTCATGTCCATTTTTGTTACCAAACGTGCATAGCTTCGTAGGTGCTTTCGGAGAGATATTTTTAGTGGGAGTAGGAATATGTGCTTCTCTTTTAGGAGGTTGATTAGCATCATATCCTAAGCCTTCTTTGTTAGAAGATACCTTTGGATTGTATATCATATTTTCCAACATAGTATTGCTCTTAGTGAATTGCTTGACTATAGAATCAAGATTGTGCTTTTCTTGCATTAAAACGTTGATCTTGTTATTTAGCACATTTTCTTGATCTATCACTTGAGCCATGAGTTTAGCATTCTCGGTCTTGAGTCTTTGACTTTCCAAGATACTTGATTTCATTTCTGAAACCAAATATTCTTTTTCAACAACCTCACCATCGAATTGCTCTTTTAACTTAGCTAATTCTTCGTTCTTTTCGGATAAGGTTATTTGGTAGTCAAGATCCAAATCATTTATGACTTGTCTAAGCTCTACTTCTTTATCACCCGTTAAAGATTGTTCAAGTTCTTTGATCCGATTGTCTCGTGTAGCAATTTCACTTGCTAGTGCTTCATTTCGAATTTTTAAATTCAAAATCTCAACATGAAGCTCACGATTTTTATCGTTGACTTGCAACAAATCTTTTTCATTTTCTTCGGCTTGAATAACTAGAGAAACATTCTCTACTTCGAGATTTCGAATATTTTCATTCTTTTCATTGATCTCGATTTTCAAGCACTCATTTTGTGAAGAAATGAAATCGGAATATTCTTTGTCGTTAACATGAATATCTTTCAAACGAGCGACTTCTGTTTGAAGCTCACTATTTGTCTCACGATATTTATTCCTTTCGGAACTCATCGTAACAAATTTGCAATTCATATCATCAAGACTCGATTTTAACGAATTCACCAAATTAACAAGTTCGGAATGATCCAAACTAGAATAATCCATACTTGACAAATGTACATTTAAATATTCACTACTACATGATGCAACATTTAAATTGGAAGTAGAGTTTCGGGTTACCTCATGGTTAGTAGTCGATTTGTCCGTTGATGTAGATTCGTCGGAGAGAGCCATTAAACAAAGGTTTACAATTTCTTCAGTTTCTTCCGGTGCTTCTTCGTCTTCACTTAAATCCCAACCGTTCTCCGCGACAAGACCTCGACCTTTAGGCAACTTTGGACATTCACGTCTAAAGTAACCCGGTTGTTTGCATTCAAAAGAAACATCTTGAGTTTCCTCGACTATTGGCTCCTTTTGCTTAGGTGCCGAATAGTTCTTCGTATAATTCGGATTGTTGTCCGAATTATTACTTTGAGGTGCGCCTTGAGTTTTAACAAAATTCGTATTAGGGGAGTTATACGAATTAGGAGCACCTTGATTTTTAGCATAGCTCGTAGTCAGAGAATTATTTCGATAATTCGGCCTTCCTTTCGAATTAAATACTCGATTTTGATTGTTCGATTTTAGGAAGCCTTTTCCGTACCTTTGAGCTTTACTTTGTAAAACACGATGAAATTGCCTCGATAATAAAGCGATCTCATGTTCATCGAGATTTTCCAACTCTTCGTTTAACTCGTCGTCATTTTCCTCTTCATCGATTAATATAGATTTTAAAGCCATATTCTTTCGTTTGTCATCCGTTTTAGGGACAACTTTATCCGGTATATTATCTTCCTCGTAAGCACGAAGATTCCCGAATAAACTATCGATAGAGTAGTCATTAAGACTATGCATTTCTTTGATCGTGGTAACTTTAACTTTCCAACTCGGAGGCAAGGCTTTTAAAATCCTTCGATTTTTCTCATTTGTCGTATAGACCTTACCGAGTTGAGCAAGCTAATCGATTACACGAGTAAACCTCGTTTCCATATCGATGATAGTTTCACCTTCGAGGAGTTTAAAATTCTCGTACTCATGAATTAAGATATCCATTCGAGATTCCTTAATATCTTTTGTACCCTCGTAAGTGACAACTAACTTGTTCCACATTTCTTGTGCCGACTTGCAATTATTAACACGTTTGTATTCTTTTTCCGCAAGTGCACTAGTTAACACCATTTTCGCTTTCGCGGCTATATTCATCCTTATTTCTTCCTCGGGAGTATATTCGCTCACCTTTTTCTCGACGAATATTTCACCTTCGGTTTTGGTGGGAATTACTACGCCGTCTTCGATAGACATCCAAACTTTAACACCTTGGGATCTAGCATAAATCCTAAATCATTTTTTCCAAGTTGCAAAATTTGTACCATCGAATAGTGGAGGTCTAGAACTCGAAAGACGTTCACCACAACCGATCGTATTTAAATACGCCGTTTTAACGATCTACTTTTAGTTACGTTTTTCGAACCTCACAACGTTCAAAATAACGAGATTAAAAGTAACTGCTCTGATACCAATTGATAGGTCCCGAAAGTGGGTAAAATAAGCTAGAAGGGGGGTTGAATAGCTTATTACCTTTTTAAAATTTGAGCTTGGCGTTTTTAAAAATTCTTTCTCTTTTAAAATTGATTACTCATAAATAAGTAATGTAAAGTGCGGAAAATAAAAGAGAGAAATAAGACACAATCGATTTATCCTGGTTCGCGATGCCGCAATCCCCTAACGGATTCGAACACCCCTACTCCAGTCCCCGAGCTCCTCCCCGGACTCGGGATTTCGTCCACTATAAGTAAACTCCTTATAGCAGGTGGAGAAACCTTTACAAAATTACAACTATATATTTATCTTGAAGCGTAACTCCCCGTTACCTTCTCAAAATATAAGATACCCCGCTATATATTTATCTTGGAGCGTAACTCCCCGCTATCTCCTCAAAATATAGAGCAAACCACTAATTATTTATCTTGGAGCGTAACTCCCCATTACCTCCTCAAAATAATTAGTAAACCACTAAAATATTTATCTTATAGCGTAACAATAAGTTACCTCTTCAAAATATTTTAGCAAACCCTACGTAGCCTTGATGCTACCTTTGTAGGTCTTGGATCTTAGGTCTTGGGTCTTTCCTACTCCTCACGGTGCGAAGACACCCAACTCCCCGTCGGCGTGTTTAAGACTTGGGTCTTAGAGCGAAGATCACCTCACTTCACTTCACCTCACTACAAAGATACAACAACAAGCTACAAACAAACAATAAGTGAGATATAATATAATAAGGGTCGTGCAAAACTAGTATGTTACGGTACTAGCCACAGGGACGCTATTACGCGTTAAAATAATTAATTCGTTATTAGTTAAAGTCGAGCGAGTCACGACGCCAATCGGACGAGCTACAGAACTTTAGTGGTGTGTGCAAGAGTGCTTAATTATTCAACTCACAAGTTTGAGGACGAAATAAAAATATCAACTCGCAAGTGCGAGGACCGTTAAGAAAAACGCTTATATAACGTTAGCGATTTGCGTAGTGCGGAAAATAGTAAATAACGGCACGGGATAAGTCACACGAGGGACTCGTCACACGAGCGGTGATGCAAGACAATAAATTAAACGTGCAACAATTATATCCGTGAATGCAACACACTACACATGCAACACACACAACAAAAAAGTAACTAGTTTATGACCTTTGGCTTTATCCGGTGGCTTGGTTGCCTAAAGCAAAGAATTTTCAAATAAGAGGTATTCTCAAAGGATACGAACTAGGTTCCGGGACTAGTATGTGTAGATGTACACACACCAAATAAAAATTAACTAACTTAGAATCACTTGAAGTCTAGTAAGAAATCAAGCAAAACAAGCTAAGATCGAAGCCTAAAAACACCACAAACTAATGGCCGAAATGAGCATCAAATGAAGGATATTCAAGGGGTTATCAAAGGTGACTCAAGACACAAGAAAGAACACTTAAAGGGCAGTAGGATTCGAGCTAAGAGGCTGCCTAAAAGGGTTTGGCCGAATGGTGTAGAGAAGAGCAAGAAATGACCCGAAAATCACCAAAAAGAGCTACCAAAATAAGGCCACCAAGATCAATCAATGAAAGACAATTTAAGGGGGACACAAGGATCCTTAAACCTCTTCCAAAGCACTTCAAGAACCCACTTTAGCCGAGCTAAAGTTTTATCTTCGAATTGGTCTTGGATAGAATTATTTTAGAGCAAGAAATGGTGATAAGAACACTACCTAAGTGACCTAGTTTGAGCACCAAATGAAAGGTATTCAAGGAGATATTAAAGGTGACTCAAAGACACTTTCAAGAACACTTCAAGGGCTGATAAAAACGTGCTAAAGGGCTGACCAAGAAGGTGAAGCCAAGAGGTGTGTTTTTGGGTGAGAAATGTGCTAAAAACAAGCTTAAAAAATGTATAAAAGATGAAGATTGAAGCTTGTTTGCTAGATACTTTTTGGAGCAATTAAATTCTGGGATATGGTGTGTATCTAGAGAGAAAATAGCAGCATTTCTTTGGCTCTTAGGCTTGAAAGAAATGGGTGGAAAAGGCTTGGTATTTATAGGCATTTTAAGGGGGTTAAAGACCAAAGAATGGAGCAAGCTACTAATGGACAAGAGGCTAAGAGGTTATTACCCAACTTGGTCCCTAAGTTGCTTAAAATAATCAGTAGCACATGTGGGAATAGAGATGTACAAAAAGCCTGAATCCCGAAACCCGGCCCGATCCGGCCCGAAAAAAAACCCGAAAAGCCCGGCCCGGTTCGGCCCGGCCCGGGGGCCTAAAACGGGCCCCCTATTTTTCACGAAGCCCGAAAAGCCCGGTTAAAGCCCGGCCCGAAGCCCGGATAAAATTTTTATTTTAATAAATTTTTTATTTTATTAATGTAACTTATAATCTACATTTAATGAATTTTTTTATTTTATTAATGTAAATTATAATCTACATTTAGTTTGTTTGTTTTTTATTTTATTGATGCTTTTAATAAGATCTAGTTACGAGTACTAGACAATATAGTAGTGTTCTAATAAGATCTCCAATCAAATTAATTTTTTATTTTTTGAAAATTTGGGAATATCATTTAATTAGATATATCTTGACATCCGTACGGTTGAATCATCGAGAAATATTTTTAAAATATAGAAACAATAGTCTGGGACGAAGCACTAGTTACGAGTACTAGACAGTATAGTAATGTTCTATTAAGATCCACAACCAAATTAATTTTTATTTTTTTAAAATTTGGGAATATCATTTAATTAGATATATCTTGACATCCGTCTAGTTGGATCGTCGAGAAATATTTTTAAAAATATAGAAACAATAGTCTGGGACGAAGCACTAGTTACGAGTACTAGACAATATAGTAATGTTCTATTAAGATCTCCAACCAAACTAATTTTTTATTTTTTTAAAATTTGGGAATATCATTTAATTAGATATATCTTGACATCCGTACGGTTGGATCGTCGAGAAATATTTTTAAAAATATAGAAACAATAGTCTGGGACGAAGTACTAGTTACGAGTACTAAACAATATATTAATGTTCTATTAAGATCTCCAACCAAATTAATTTTTATTTTTTAAAAATTTGGGAATATCATTTAATTAGATATATATTGACATCCGCACGGTTGAATCGTCGAGAAATATTTTTAAAAATATAGAAACAATAGTCTGGGACGAAGCACTAGTTACGAGTACAAGACAATATAGTAATGTTCTATTAAGATCTCCAACCAAATTAATTTTTTATTTTTTTTTAAAATTTGGGAATATCATTTAATTAGATATATCTTGACATCCATACGGTTGGATCGTCGAGAAATATTTTTAAAAATATAGAAACAATAGTCTGGGACGAAGCACTAGTTACGAGTACAAGACAATATTGTAATGTTCTATTAAGATCTCCAACCAAATTAATTTTAATTTTTTTTAAATTTGGGAATATCATTTAGTTAGATATATCTTGACATCCGTACGGTTGGATCGTCGAGAATATTTTTTAAAAATATAGAAACAATAGTCTGGGACGAAGTACTAGTTACGAGTACTAAACAATATAGTAATGTTCTATTAAGATCTCCAACCAAATTAATTTTTATTTGTTTAAAATTTGTTAATATCATTTAATTAGATATATATTGACATCCGTACGGTTGAATCGTCGAGAAATATTTTTAAAAATATGGAAACAATAGTTTGGGACGAAGCACTAGTTATAAGTACAAGACAATATAGTAATGTTCTATTAAGATCTCCAATCAAATTAATTTTTTATTTTTTTAAAATTTGGGAATATCATTTAATTAGATATATCTTGACATCCGTACGGTTGGATCGTCGAGAAATATTTTTAAAAATATAGAAATAATAGTCTGGTACGAAGCACTAGTTACGAGGACTAGAAAATATAGTAATGTTCTATTAAGATCTCCAACCAAATTAATTTTTTATTTTTTGAAAATTTGGTAATATCATTTAATTAGATATATCTTGACATCCGTACGGTTGGATCGTCGAGAAATATTTGTAAAAATATAGAAATTACATATATATAAATTTTTTTAAAAAAAACCCGAAAAAAGCCCGGCCCGGCCCGGCCCGAGGGCCTAAAACGGGCCTCATATTTTAGAGAAAGCCCGGCTCGGCCCGATTTTTGTAAAAGCCCGACCCGACCCGGTTGTTAAAAAGCCCGGGCTTTTTAAAGCCCGAATAAAGCCCGGCCCGAAGGGCTTTTTGTGCATCGCTATGTGGGAATAACAATAATAAAATATAGGAAGCTTCTCTTGGTACGTAAATAGCCAATAAATACGATATTACGCGACAAATCCATTTCGTTCGATTTTATTCATAACAATTTGGGAAAATATGAGACCAATGCCAAACGTCTTCAAATATTATATGAAAAATATGGTCAAGGACGACCCATGAGTTTCCATATATTTGGATGACTTTTAGCGAACCCCAAAATAAAAATCAAAGCGATTTTAAGGGGTTCCGGAAAAAATGTTCTCATATAATCATGTAACTTTTTATAAAATTCTTTTTAAATATTATAGTGAAATTTCCAAAGTTTCAAGTCAAAATAACTTGTTTAGATATTTTATTCAAAAATATTTTGGTTAAAAACACTTACGCGACGGAATAAAATACATTAGCCGTTTGTCGTAACTTGTCGACGTTTTGGCTAAAGTTTTGACTTGAAATATATTCAAATATAATATTCCTCAAATAATAATGACCGTGAAGTCCTTGGAATATGTTTTTTGAATATTTAAAGATTTTATCCAATTAAATGAAAATTGTTAGGGGTTCGGGATAAAATTAATTTTCATCTTTCGGCAAGTCAATAAATAAGGCACATTTGAAAATAAACTTTTGGAAAATATATCAAATATATTTGAGGATAAAACATTTTAAATGAACATTGTTTTGAATAAAACTCTCTTTTTTAGTACGTAAAATCAGTGTTCGGTAGGGCTGATCATTCGGTCGATTCGGTTGAATTAGAAAAACCGAAATCCATTTTTTATCGAACCGAACCAAACCGATTTGTCACCAGAAACCGAACCGAAATATTTCAAACCGAACCGAAATATTTCACCAAAAACCGAACCGAACCGATTTAAAAAAAATTATATATAATATTATTATTTTTTAATTTTAAAATTAATTTTAGTAGCAAATATATTAAAATATGTAACAATTAAAATAAAATAAAACACAAACTATCAATTTAAATATTTAAACTTACTTTTGAATTAATTAAATCATGCATATATATATATATATATATATAATATAAACAAAATATATATAATATAAATAATATATGTATATAATTCGGTTATTTCGGTTTGAACCGGATTTTTTTAAAAAAAACCGAATCGAACCGAAATTTATTTCGGTTTGAACCGAAAAACCTGAAAAACCGAACTTTAAAAAAATTGAAACCGAACCGAAATTCAACATTTCGGTTCAGTTTCGATTCGGTTTTGCTCACCCCTAGTGTTCGGGAATATATTGATATTTGTGCCGACTTGACTTTGCCTTTAAAATGTACCATATAAAATCTAGACTAGGATATATGTTAGGTCCGATAAGATTGTAGAAGGGGGGGTTGAATACAATCTATATCAATTTCTCAAAATTTGTCCTTTAAATAAAATTTAGTTTAGACAAATTTGTGCGGAATTAATTGAAAAAAAATTTCAAGTTGAATATAACAATATATTAACTTGATGGGTGTTACAATTTCAGTACAGATTATTATCAAGTAATTAATAACTAATTAGAAAATTCGACATGAACTTTTCTAATTTAGTTAATAAAAATCAAGATAAGAACTAGGAAACTTAATTCGCTAGTAGTACAAGAATCACAAATAATCAAGTTCCACCGGATAAAATATTACAAAGGTGTTGAACTTGATTTTCTAGGAATTTATTTGTTCTTGGTGTTCTTGGTACGGTGAGAGAGAAATGGAGGAGCTTTGTTTGTTGAAGAATATTATGTTGTAGTGTTTTGGTTGTGGCCGCCTCCTGTCTTTTTATCTCCTGACTCTTCTGTCTTTGCTTCACTTTTTAGACTATCCAGAGACTATGAAATGACTTGCAGACTATCCAGTTGAGCTGTAGACTACCGGTGTGACTATCATTGATAGACTATTGAATGGCTTGTAGACTATCCATTTAATAATACAGACTATCAATTACTCTTGCAGACTGTCGGTATGACTATCAACTTAAAATCCAGACTACCGGTGTGACTATCAACATAGTCTGTACATGAATTAAATAACCAGTGACTCTTCCGGATTAATTCTTTTTGTAATCAAATGAATACAGCTGCCATACGAAGACCAGTTGCAGGAAGGAAGTGAAGAACACGCGGACACTGTTTTCTGGTTTTCTTTCGCGCGCGTGGCTTACACGCGCTGGCAGGCGAGTGAGCAAATTTGCCGACAGCAGCACATGGCTTGATCAGACAACAACATTCATATTTGTAAACAAGTGAATTTTGTGTTCACACACAAAAGTGCAACTAAGTACCCCATCTTTGACACAACTTGCACATCTATTGGGCCTTGAGCCCAATGGCTTTTTAATCAGCCCAATTCAATTCTAATGGATTCAGCCCATGCAATTCATAACCCAATACTCTTTTGTTTTAATTTAATTAATTACTTAATCAATTAATCATTTAAACAAATAATGATTAATTCATTAATTACTTAATTAAATCAATTTAGATTAATACATTAATTCAACGTTAATTAACATGATAATTAATTTAATAAATAAATTAATTCAGAATGAATTAATTTATTAAATAAATAAATTACATAAATATGTTAATTAAATAAGAATTAATATAAATCTATTGATAGCGCAAATTCTTTTTCTCGAACCACTGAAAGTAATAAAGAAGTACCACCGAATTTCTGCTGACGCTCGATGCACGGTCTGGTTCATGAACGACTAACTTCAATGGCTTTTCTTTATTTTTGACTTTAAAATCTGGTTCCTTTTCTATTCTTCTCTCTCTCTTTTTAATTCTTCTGTACTGACTCTGTCACCTTGAAATCTCTGTCACTTTAAACGAATCCACTTCTCAACAAATACTCCACTGAGGCTTGATCAGATGTCTGAACTTCTTTCAATGTAGTAATTCCCCAAGTCTGTAGATTGACCTTGATCTTTTTCTTCTGACAGATAATACAATCTGAGATTTCTTGTGACAGTCTATATACTATTTACTAATACAATCTTGTTTAAGTTGAGTTGTATCCTCGAAATACAAATAGGCTACATCATATGCCTTTCAATATATCATTGAATGGATATACCTTATCCAAATCAAATGATTAGGTACGAGAAAACGTTTTTGTCAAATTGACTCGTTATTCGGAAATGTCACATCGAATAATACTAATGGAGGAATTACTATGTTAGCTAGTAACTTCCTAGACCTAATTTAATTTTCATTTTCGTACTTTGATAAATCACCAAAAACCTATAAGGAAAAGGCTGTCTCACATTTACATTGTAAATTATAACATTACAGTAATTGGTTATATTAACTAGATTTGATCAAATTTGACTCATTGATAGGTGTAAACTAGGAGAATGTCTTTAATTTTCGAGATTTTATCTTTTTATTTTTAATGAACTAAATTTTTTAGAATTAAATGTAGTATTCGTGAACACGAGATCATGGTAATATTCATTAGATGATCAAGAGCTAGTACGCATTAGATGTTCCTGAATAATAACTCGTGAAACATGTTCGTGAACAATCAAGAATTCGGTCGATCCTAGATATCATGTAAAAAATTTAAAAATGAAAAAAGAATTAAAGAAAAAATTTAAAAAGGAGACAATACGGTGTAAATGAGCCGAGCCGAGCCGAACTCTAGAATGTTCATGTATCGTTTGTTAAGAAATTATCGAACTCGAACTTGAATCGAGCCAAAAAATGTGTTTGAGCTCGGTTCGTTAAGAAAAAATATTGTTCGCGAACGGTTCACGAACAACTCATGAACATGTCTTATGAGCTTGCTCACGAACTTTACTTCGAACAACTCATTAACCTTGTTCATGAAATTGTACTAACGAATAAATCTTAAATATTTGAGAAACATATTCTTATTAATATTTCATTATAAATTTGTAATGATTTAAAAGTTGACTCCCTTTTTTGTATATCGAAAAAAAAAAATCGATTTTCTTACAAAATTATTTGAATTAAGTTAAATTTATATATTGTAAACTTAAATATTACTAATCGTTATTATCATCATAATCAAACAAAAATGCTAGTTTTTGTACATAAAATCTATAAAATATCATAGTCATACAAAAATATTAGTCTTCAGACATAGAAATTACAATCTTATATGTAAATTTTGACATAGATTACACATTTACTATATTATCTCCTGATATTTTATAAAATCGAAGTACAATTTTATAGAGAAAACAATTATTAATATAATTGTTGTGTTAAAATAACTCATTTTGGTCTTCGAATTACATATTTTCATGCATAACAAGTTATTTTAGTTTTAAATTTTACACAGTCACTAAGATATATTAATACCTTTTTATATATTTAAGTAGCTAGTATAAATAAATTTACATCACTAATATTTAATATTAATATTTAGCACTTAAAACAACGTAATATTTAATTTGATAAAATATTTTGACAAATATAAACTAGATATACTATTATTGTTATTATTATTACTGCTACTATTATTATTATTATTATTATTATTATTATAAACTAGATATACTAATTTGTTTGTTTATGAATCGCTAATGAACTCGTATACCGAGCATGTTAACGAGCTCAATTATCGAACTTATTCACGAACATGTTCATAAGCTATGTTCGCGAACTTGTTCACGAGCACGTTAATCGTTCTTGTTCGCGAGCTATCAAGTCGAACTAAACTGTGATCAAGTTCAGCTCGTTTATAAATCGATCCTTAAAATTATGTTCAAGATCGACTCATTTATGAATCGAACTGAACCTAAACCGAGCTTTTTACAAAACGAACGTCAAACCAGTCACAAGTGTATCGGTTCATTTACAGCCCTAGCAGACACACATTATCTAAATACGTATCACACTCACTTTCAATGGTATTACATATTTTTCGGATGCATAACACTAACCCCAACTCTTTTTTCTTATTGTTTTTTTAATAATATCCATTTGTCAAATATGTATTAGTAATATCCATTTTAAAAATGTATAATAAATTGGTTTTTTTGACCAAAAAACTCAAAAATTGATATTCGTATCAAAAAAATTTTGAAAAAAAAATAATAGATTTTTGACATTTTTGATATTTTTAAAAAAAATCCGTCACTTTTTACATTTAATTATCATTCCAATCATTATTATATTACTACATTTATTTTTTATTACTGTTTCGAAAAATTTTGACCCGCCGCATATCTAAATATAAATAAAATTATTCTAAAAATTAAATTTATTTTATAGTAAACATAATTACACAATTTTGGCATCAATTATGTTTCAGAAACGATGATTAATCGGGATTAATCGTCGGACTCAATTATTCCGTGACTCTTCAATCGGGACTAAAATCCTTTTCTGTTAAAAAATGTTAATAAGTGGATAATTCAATCAATAACCAATAAATTTGGTCAAAAACGATCAAGTGTTAATATTTTAAAAAAATATGTCAAATTTAAACTTTATGAATCTATCTATTCTATTATATTAAAATCGAAACATTAAAAGTTTGGTTGGTTGGTACCTATTGAATTTACCTAATTACTCTTACTCAATTACAGATCTACTAACTAATCAATTTCCTTTTTCACGTTACACATATTATCTTTTCTATTTTCAAGAACTAAATAATTTCATTTTCTAGGTAAAATACAATATCTTTTATATTTTATCTAACTAAAATTTCTCATTTATTAATCAATTTCCTTTTTCAGTTTAAACATATAACCTTTTCTATTTTTCAATAACTAAATAATTTCCTTTTTCATTTAAAATATAATATCTTTTATATTTTATCTAACTCAAATTTCTTCTTTTTAAAAACACTACGAGCAATTTTGTTTAATAAAATAACATAATTATATATAATTATTATTAACTAATCAATTACTTTTTTCGGTCAAACATGTTACCTTTTCTCTTTTCTCTAACTAAAATTTCCTTTTTCCAATTATATCCGGACGGTTACCTTTTTCAGCAAAACACGTTACCTTTTTTCTTTCTTCTTACTAAAACCTCCATTTTTCTAATTATATTACAGGCGTTTATATTTAATAAAAAAATAATAACATTATAATACTAATAAATAACAAATTACCTTTTCAGCTAAAAAATAACATAATTATATATAAAAATAAGTACATCTAAAATAAATAATAACTTAATATAATTAATAATAATTAGTCGAGATATTATCTTTTATAAACATCTAAAAACATCAATCGTATCATATCTTTCCATCATTAATATTTTCTTTCGAATTAAAACATGTTATAATTAATGGTAATTAATCGATTTACATAATAAAATTAATGGTAATTAGTCAATTGTCTTTTTCACATTAATATAATAAAATTAATGGTAATTAGTCGATTACCTTTTTCACATTTACTTTTAGTTGAAGATATTAACTTTTATAAGCACCTACTTTCGAATTAAAACACGTTATAATTAATGGTAATTAATCGATTTAAATAATAAAATTAATGATAATTAGTCGATTGGCTTTTTCACATTATATCCTATTATATAATTGTTATGCCATAATTTTGGCATGTCTAATAATCTTCCAAATTCCTAATATTTATTAATTATTAATTCAGATTAATAATTATTGCTTAACCGCTAAGTTTTATCCTCTCTCTGAAACGAGGAAAGAATCAATCTCAATCAATCAATAACGGAAAATATCTTCAAACGATATTCTTCAAATCAGGAAGATATCACAACGATAAGATTAAATCAGATAAAATCAGTAATCACCTAGATTAACGTAACTTATCCCTTAAGTCTCTCGGGATAAGACCAATCAATTTCACAGAACTACGTGGGCTTGATCCTATATAAACATAGGTACGTAGGCATCTTGGCATATGCAATCTGATACACGAGACAAATCAAGACAGCTGCCGAGTCCAGCCCCCTATTTTTTACAAACCCTAATCCCCTAAAACAACCACATAAACATTCCATTCGCTCTACTATTTCAGCAAACCTCCGATTTCGTGTTGTTACGAAATTCCTCCAACAATATTTGGCGCTAGAAGGAGGGGAAATTTTCGTTTAAGGAGGACAAACGAATATCACTTTCACGGGGATTTTTGGATTTTATTATAATAGGGGGCTTCGACAGTTAAAAAATGGACAAAAAAAAATTAGCCTATCAATTCGATGATGCAGCAGCAGAGGAAAATAAAATTTGTGACAAGGTCTAAAGAAATTGGTACTCCCTCTGTATCAAATTACATTTCCTGTTTTTGACTTTGAACACTGTTCATTCTAAGCGATTGACTACTAATTTACACCTAATCTATAAGACCAAATATAGTCATGAGTGATCTTGTTGAATTCGTATTTGTTAGTACTTTAATCCAGTGAAATTTTTATAATTAATAATAATATAAAATTAAAGATATAAACGATTAAAAGTGTGCATTGGCAAACGTGTCAAAAATAAACAGGAAAAGTATTTTGAGATAGAGGGAGTACTGGCTATGTAAGGAAAAGACAAAAGAAGGGAAGAAAATCGAAGCGGGCCTGCGTTGATGGACGTGGTAAAAGGAAAAGAAAATAGCTTGAACATTGGCACAATATATAGTGGGACCCACGGTAACAAAAAGAAGGAAAAGGGAAAGAAGGGACAAAAGCATGGCAACAGAAAATAAGATGTTGCCGGCGGAGCTAGCAGTAATAGGAGCTTCAGGAAAAAGAAAAAAGAAAGCAAGATATAAATCAAAGGAAAAAAAAACACATTATAAAAACACGCACACAGGATGCAACAACAACGAAGCAAAAAAAAATGGAACTAACGGCAGCAACAAGAGCAGTGTAACGGAGGCCATACGAAGCACTTGGAAATTCCAACAGAGCGAAATACTAAAGATAAGATTTAATTTCTCTCTTTAATTTATTTTTTATAAATTATATATTATGCCATGCATGCATAGTTATGTTTTTAAATATTTTTTACAAAAAATATTTATTATTCAGAAAATTCGTGCGAGCAATAGATATTTTTATGCTTGTACTATTATATAAAAATCGAAACATTAAAAGTTTGGTTGTTTGGTTGGTACCTATTGATTTTACTTATTTACCCTCACTTAATTACAGATAAAATCTTTTTTTATATTTTATCTAACTAAATTTTTTTCTTTACTAATCAATTTCTTTTTTCAGGTTAAACATGTTACCTTTAAATTTTTTGCTTTACTAATCAATTTCCTTTTTCAGGTTAAACATGTTACCTTTTCTTTTCTTTTTAATAACTAAGCAGTTTCCTTTTTCAGGTAAAATATAATATCTTCTATATGTTATCTAACTAAAAAGCATATTATAATTATTATTAACTAATTAATTAATTTTTTCATTCAAATTATCTTTTCTCTTTTCTCTAACTAAAAAATCTTTTTTTCCAATTATATCATGGTTACCATTCTATACTATTATATAAAAACTGAAACTTTAAAAGTTTGGTTGGTTGGTACCTGTTGATTTTACTTATTTACCCCTTAACTAATAAAATATGTTATTTTACTTAATTATCCTTACTTAATTATTATTTATAATAATCTAATAAATAGTTATTAGCCGATTGCCTTTTTAACATTTACTTTTAATTGAAGAAATTACCTTTTATAAACACCTAAAATTGTACCATATCTTACAAACGCTAATATTTGTTTTCTAACTAAAACATGTTACCTTTAAATTTAAAACTAATCTTGCAATAACTAATATAATGAAGGGTTTCGAGCATCAAACGCAGCGGAAAATTAAAACAAAAACAATAATTATCGAAACCCTACCGCAGGATCCATGCAAAAACATGATATTTAATTCGGAGATTGATGATTTACCTTAAAGAAGCTTTACGATTGTATGTCTAATGGAGATCCAAGCTTTCACGATCGTTGAGTGCTCCTCTTCGAAGCCTCCTCTACGGTATCCACACGAACACTCCAAGAACGATTCTTGATTGGAAGGGAGGTACTAGCCTCCAATGAAAATATGAGATCTTCTTTTTAGGTTTTGGTTCAAGCGGCTGGGGATTATTTTTGTCGTACAAAATTAATTACCTTCTTTACCTATCATCATATATTTATATGATAGTGTAAGGTAAAAGCCCAACTAAAAACCTAGCCCAAGTTTGATTAATTAAATAATAGAATCAAATCCTATTATTTAAATAAATAATAATTAAGTCATACTTAATTATTAAAATCATATCTCATTTGTATTTTATTATATCTTAATTAAGTCCCACTTAATTAATATAATAAAATACAACTAATCATTTAATTAATTTAAATTCATAATTTAAATTAATTCTTTCTTAAAATGTTCTATATGTGTGACCCTGTAGGCTATCATTTAATTGGCAATAATTTTATTCTCTAATAAAATTATAAACAATGAGCGGCATCTAGTAATACATCATTGCTACCCAATTAAATAATAATTAAATCGTGATTCGATAAAACCTTTTGTGATTAATGTTCCCGTGTAATATAATCCCTTTAACCAAATATTAAAGATTAAACTCGAGGCATGTTTCATGTCATCCTCTTCATAATTTAATCCGGGTTTACTTGATCCATGAGTAGACTATTAAAACAAATCACTATTTGAGCACGGTCATGCATTTTATAGTCTCACTCAATCAAGAGGCCAATAATATCTCTCCTATCTGATAGGAGGGTTAAATCCTTTATCTATCATTCATATTTCTCATACGATTCACAATATACCCGATGTCCACTTTTATCATCACCCGGTCAAAGGTAACTTTTAATGTAGTCAAAGTATATTATCCTGGTATAGAAATATAATGATCTCAAGTCAAAGGATCATTACACCATTATCACTGTGAGTCTTTCTTATAACTTTATTAACATGAATAATCTCACGGTGGGTCTGTCCAGTGCCATGTACCCTTACATGTACCTATGTTTTGACTTTAGTATCTCCATACTTATAACCAATGAGATGTGGTTATCAGTCAACAACATACTAGTCTATTTATGTATTATTATTGTCCTATATAATAATACTCGACTAGGGACCTTTAAGAATATGATATATTATATAATCTCAAGTTCAAGTTAAATACTTAAACTATATAATTTGTATCATTATTCTAAGGACATTTATTATGCTAACAAATATATCGCAGTAATTAAAGTCATAATAAATACAATTATTAAATAATCAAATGACATAAAGGTTTATCAAAATAAACAATGTATTGCCTCTAGGGCACCTACACTAACAATCTCGCACTTGCACTAGAGCCAATCACCCATGTATCTAATACCCATGGAACTAGTGTGACCGTCGTGCTTCTGCTGCGACAAGCCTTTGGTCAGTGAGTCTGTTATGTTATCATTTGTGTGTACTTTACATATGTGTATATCACCCTTTTCATTTATCTCTCGAATGAGGTGAAATCTCCTGAGTATATGTTTGGATCGGGAGTAATATCTAGGTTCTTTAGCCTGTGCAATGGCTCCATTATCATCGCAGTACTTGTCTATGGGATCTGCGATCGATGGAACCACTCCCAATTCAGTAATGAATTTTCGAATCCAAACATCTTCTTTTGCCGCTTCACAAGCTGCAATGTACTCAGCCTCCATTGTAGAAACAGCGACTGTTTCTTGCTATGAACTCTTCTAGCTTACAGTACCTCCGTTTAGACAAAACAAAAACCAGACTATGATACAGTATCATCCATGTCTATTTGGAAACTTGCATCGGTGTAACTTTTTACAACCAGTTTCTCCTCTCCTCCATACACCAAGAATAAATCTTTAGTCCTTTTCAGGTACTTAAGAATATTCTTGACTACCGTCCAGTGACCTTCACTTGGATTAAACTGGTGTATGCTCGTCATGCTCAAAGCATACGAGACATCAGGACGAGTACATACCATTGCATACATGATAGATCCAATTGCTGAGGCATATGGAACTTTCCTCATGTTGTCCTTATCATCCAATGATTTCGGACACTGGTCTTTAGAGATCGTTATCCCTTGAGACACGGGGACACATCCCCTTTTCGCATTTTGAATACCAAAACGATGCAAAACCTTATCAATGTATGTACTCTGACTTAGACCGATCATCCTTCTAGATCTATCCCTATAGATCCTCATTCCTAGAATGTAGGATGCATCTCCTAAGTCTTTCATAGAGAAGTTGCTCCGTAACCAAGTCTTAACAGCCTTTAGAGAAGGTATGTCATTCCCCATTAGTAGTATATCATCAACATATAATACTATGAATGCCACATGGCTCCCACTAACCTTCTTGTAAACACAAGGTTCATCTTTGTTTTGAACAAAGCCATACTCTTTGACTATTTCATCAAAACGGATATTCCATTTCCTAGAGGCTTGCTTCAATCCATAAATGGATCGACGTAATTTACATACCTTGCCAACATTCCTTGGATCGACAAAACCTTCAGGTTGTGTCATGTACACATCCTCTTCAAGGCTTCCATTAAGGAAGGCTGTTTTGACATCCATTTGCCAGATTTCATAATCATGGAATGCTGCAATTGCAAGCAAAATCCTTATGGACTTGACCATAGCCACTGGTGAGAAAGTTTCATCATAGTCAATACCATGAATTTGTTTGAAACCTTTTGCAACCAGCCTTGCTTTGTAGGTCTGAACATTTCCATCCACGTCAGTTTTCCTTTTGAAAACCCATTTGCACCCTACGAGTTTTACCCCTTCGGGTGGATCAACCAAAGTCCATACTTGGTTTTCGTACATGGAATCCATCTCGGATTTCATGGCTTCTAGCCATCTCTTAGAGTCTGGATTGTTCATAGCATCTTGGTATGTGAGAGGCTCATCTTCATCTATGAGCATCAAATCACCACATTGAGTCAAGAGAAATCCATATCTCTCTGGCTCATGGCGAATTCTACCAGATCTACGAACAACCTGTGTTTCTTGAGCATTATCCTGCTCCTGTTCCACTTCAGGTTCAATGCTATTTTGCGATTCTCGATCTATAGTTCTCCCACTGTTTCTTTTGGAAACAAAATCTCATTCCATAAAGACAGCATCTCGAGCAATAAACACTTTCTGCTCAGAGGAACTATAAAAATAATACGCCTTTGTTTCTTTAGGGTATCCCAAAAATATGCACTCTTCGGATTTAGGTCCAAGCTTATCTGATACTTGACGTTTCACAAACGCCTTGCATCCCCAAACTTTCATAAAGTTCATGCCTGACCGTTTCTCCTCCCATATCTCATATGGAGTCTTTTGAACCTTCTTAGTAGGAACACAGTTAAGTGTGAAAGCCGCTGTTTCTAGAGCGTGACCCCAGAAACTAATTGGAAGATCTGCATGACTCATCATCAATCGCACCATGTCCAACAGGGTACGATTTCTCCTCTCTGAAACTCCATTCCATTGAGGTGTTCCTGGCGGAGTGAGTTGTGATACAATACCACACTCTTTTAAATATTCTTTAAATTCGGTGCTTAAGTATTCACCCCCACGATTAGGGCTGTAAATGAGTCGATACGCTCACGAACAGTTCGGTGTTCGGTTCGAAAAAAGTTCGATTCGAGTTCGGTTCGATTTGTAAATGAGTCGAACATGAACACGATTTTGAGGTTCGTCTCGTAAATGAGCTGAACCCAAACACGACATAGTTCGGCTCGAAAGTTCGCGAACAAGTTCGATTATATAGTTCATGAGCAAGTTCATTAATATAGTTCGTGAACCTTGTTCGTAAATATGGTTCATGAATAAGTTTGTGCACAAACTTCATATATATATGTTCGCGAACATAATTTCTTTAACATTTAAAGGGAATTCTTGAATTCACGATAATTTGTAAATAATTGTCTATTTTGTTAGTTTATTTTATCTATTCACTATATTTTCTTTGTTTAAATTTATAAATTATTTTTATTAATAATAATTAAATTATACATATGTTACATTATAAATTATAACATTAGTTCGTTATGTATTAACTAAACTTGGTCCAAATTTGATTCCTTGATAAGTATAAATTCGAAGCATTTCTCGAGTTTTCAATGTTTCATCCCCCAATTTTATTTTTATTTTAATTGCACTAAAAATTTTCTAGAAAAAAAAAAGGTTGAAGTGTTCATGAACACGAAATCATGAACACTATTTATGAGATGTTCGTGAATAGTAGCTCGTTAGACATGTTCGTGAACTGTTCGCGAACATGTTCATGAACAAAAAATTTCTTAACGAGTCGATACACAAACAAAAATATTGGCTCGATCAAAGTTCGAGCTCGAGTTCGAGTTCGATGTATTTATAACGAGCTGATACACGAACAGTTAAGAGTTCGGCTCGGTTCGACTCATTTACAGCCCTACCCACGATCGGATCGTAAGATCTTAATACTTGCACCTCCGCCAATTTGCTTCTCTACTTCAGCCTTATATTCTTTGAACTTTTCAAAAGAATCGGATTTATTCTTCATAAGATTTACATATCCATATCTACTGTAATCATCAGTAAATGTTATGAAGTAGTAGTTGCCTCCTCTAGCCATCACACGCATTGGGCCACATACATCACTATGTATAAGCTCCAGACGTTCAGTGGCCCTTTGACCCTTACCAGTGAAAGGGGCTTTGGTCATCTTACCAAGCAAACAAGATTCGCATTCTTGGTATGATTCAAAATCAAATTTATCCAAGTATCCATCTTTATGTAATTTGGATATGCGTTTCTCATTTATATGGCCTAGACGACAATGCCAGAGGTATGTATGATTTGAGTCATTAATTTTAAGTCGTTTGTTTTCTATATTATAGATAGGATTATCTAAATCAAGAACATATAAACCATTAAACAAACGTGCAACACCATAGGTCAAATCATTCAAAGCAAAAGAACAATTGTTGTTCCTTATTATAAATGAAAAACCTTTCTTGTCCAAACAAGAAACCGAAATAATGTTTCTGCAAATCGCAGGCACGTAAAACAGTTATCAAGTTCTAAAACAAGCCCAGAGGGCAAAGATAGATAATAAGTGCCTACAGCCAAAGCAGCAACTTTTGCTCCATTGCCAACTCGTAGGTCTACTTCTCCCTTAGCCAATGTCCTACTTCTCTGCAGCTCCCGCACATTTAAACAAATGTGAGAAGCACATCCAGTATCCAATACCCAAGATGTAGAAGTAGACATATTGACTTCTATAATATATATACCTGAAGTAGAAGCTTGTTGAGCCTTCTTCTTCTTCAGATCCTCCAAGTAAACTGAACAGTTTCTTTTCCAGTGACCAGTTTTCTTACAGTAGTGACATTCACCCTTATCAACTGGTTCACTTGCCCCTTGTTTGCAATTAAAAATGACTTACTCGTGTTGATCCTTTCTTGACGAGTTTGGCTTACAAACATGCTTTGCAAGTGCTCATAGGTAGTGTATGCATCCATATGCATATGCTGCCTTTGAAGCTCAGCACTCATAGTTGCCAACATAAGACATGCAACATCATTTGCATCATTCTTATCCTTTGTGTGGGCCGCTCGTTCCTCAACAGTAGCGCCCTCAGGAAGGGGACCTGGCGGAGGGATGTCAATGACATGAAGCTTGCGCTCCTGCCTGAGGACAATCCTCAAATTCCTCTGCCAGTCTAGGAAGTTATTTCCTCCTGTCAGTTTATCCTTCTCAAGGATTGATCGAACGGATAGAGAGTTTGTGTTGTTTGCCATTTCTTAGTATCTACAATGTTAAAAGCACAAAATAAACATTAGATTGTCTGAGTTATCAATTATTATGTTCAAATGATTATGATATATTCATAATATATCTCCCACTATTTTTATCAAATTAATAGCCCTTACTATCAATTCGGAAAGTATATCCCATAATTCTTTCTAGTGAGCCAAGATCCATATTTCGTCATGTTTTAAGTCAACCACTGGAAGTCCTTAAAAATGATTATTTAGGTAGACAACCATTGTCAATTATATCATATATAATTCTTGGATAGTTTGGTGAACAACCATTGTTCTAATCTATCTAATAGATTTTAACCAAACTCTATGCTTCTAAGTTCATAATGGTCGAATATAACCGTTTATTTTCACCTTATTATGACGACTTAGTTAAGTTTGACCCAATGATCCAACGGCCGAATATAACCGTTTATATTCGTCGCATCTTACCATGATAGATAGGAGTCCCCTGCCACTGACAGCCCTTCCCCTTATCGATCTAGGATTCGATGAGTGTTCATTCATTGGAAAGCATCTGATTAAAACTTAATATTTTGTTAAGGGATTTAGAAAAATTATAACGATCATGATCACATCATAAAGAGATCCTCAATTTTTCCTTGAACCAAATATTTCATATTGACATCCTAAATTGTTCATTTCCCAGGTAGATGGAGGATACCAAAGGTCACACTTAAAACCCATCAACCTTACGAATACGCATATCCGCTTTTGACAGAAAATCCCAAATTTTAGATATCAAAATCCATATTTAGTTCCGTGCTTTAAAATCCATATTTTAAAAACACAAGAATCTCATGATCGTTTGTTAATTTTAAAATCTTGAATCGTTACAGATTTTATCTTGATTAAGCAGGCATGGCATGGGTGATGTATCTAATACATTCATTCATACATGATTAATCTAATTAAAGCATGCATTTCTATGTATCCTACACATACATTCATACATCATATGTAAAGTAAGTGCATTATGTAAACGTGATTGGTTATGGCCTTTATCCTATATGATCCTTTCAAGCTAATGAAAGTATCAAGGACAATCTATGGGTGGTTTAATATACTATACTATTACATGTCTTCTTCTTTGCTGCTACAATGCCTCCTTGGATCGCCTCCTTGCTTGATTGTCTTCATGTATTCATGTACATTACATAAACAAAACAACTATACTAATATACTTACAAGGAGAACTCGAGTTACATTCGAGATTTAATCATTACAAGGAATGACGACATGCAAGTCGTATTTAGAAACCAAACCATAAACAAAAACCTCTATCCTATGGGTCTCAAGGCCATAACCATCCACCATGCTCAAGTAACAATTAAATAACATGTCATATTATCTAATCATGTTATACCATATCATATTTCAGATGATCCAATCAAAGAAATCATATAACGCAAAAATCAGAAAATCAGAATCAAATTCTGAAAACAATAAATCGCGTTTTTCATGCACTAAACGGCGTCAAACCCTTACAGACGAGTCGATGATACCTATGTTATCAGTTTTGTTCAGACGCTCGTTTCCAGTCAGAAAACACATATCGTTTGCGAAAATCGGACACTGGACACAGATTTCACCAGATCTGCGCAGCGTATACAGAAATCGTATGGTATACAATCCCCATATCATGAACAAACAAAAATCATGTATATATCAATATACATACAGATTATATGATCATCCCAATCATCATTAACATACAGTTTATACATATATATCAAAATCAACGCATCATACATGACAATCATCAAACATGCTCGTATATATATCAAAACTGTAACATATAACCGAATTAAAACATTTTTACAAGTAGCTCTGATGCCATTGAAGGGTTTCGAGCATCAAACGCAGCGGAAAATTAAAACAAAAACAATAATTATCGAAACCCTACCGCAGGATCCATGCAAAAACATGATATTTAATTCGGAGATTGATGATTTACCTTAAAGAAGCTTTACGATTGTATGTCTAATGGAGATCCAAGCTTTCACGATCGTTGAGTGCTCCTCTTCGAAGCCTCCTCTACGGTATCCACACGAACACTCCAAGAACGATTCTTGATTGGAAGGGAGGTACTAGCCTCCAATGAAAATATGAGATCTTCTTTTTAGGTTTTGGTTCAAGCGGCTGGGGATTATTTTTGTCGTACAAAATTAATTACCTTCTTTACCTATCATCATATATTTATATGATAGTGTAAGGTAAAAGCCCAACTAAAAACCTAGCCCAAGTTTGATTAATTAAGTAATAGAATCAAATCCTATTATTTAAATAAATAATAATTAAGTCATACTTAATTATTAAAATCATATCTCATTTGTATTTTATTATATCTTAATTAAGTCCCACTTAATTAATATAATAAAATACAACTAATCATTTAATTAATTTAAATTCATAATTTAAATTAATTCTTCCTTAAAATGTTCTATGTGTGTGACCCTGTAGGCTATCATTTAATTGGCAATAATTTTATTCTCTAATAAAATTATAAACAATGAGCGGCATCTAATAATACATCATTGCTACCCAATTAAATAATAATTAAATCGTGATTCGATAAAACCTTTTGTGATTAATGTTCCTGTGTAATATAATCCCTTTAACCAAATATTATAGATTAAACTCGAGGCATGTTTCATGTCATCCTCTTCATAATTTAATCCGGGTTTACTTGATCCATGAGTAGACTATTAAAACAAATCACTATTTGAGCACGGCCATGCATTTTATAGTCTCACTCAATCAAGAGGCCAATAATATCTCTCCTATCTGATAGGAGGGTTAAATCCTTTATCTATCATTCATATTTCTCATACGATTCACAATATACCCGATATCCACTTTTATCATCACCCGGTCAAAGGTAACTTTTAATGTAGTCAAAGTATATTATCCTGGTATAGAAATATAACGATCTCAAGTCAAAGGATCATTACACCATTATCACTGTGAGTCTTTCTTATGACTTTATTAACATGAAGAATCTCACGGTGGGTCTGTCTAGTGCCATGTACCCTTACATGTACCTATGTTTTGACTTTAGTATCTCCATACTTATAACCAATGAGATGTGGTTATCAGTCAACAACATACTAGTCTATTTATGTATTATTATTGTCCTATATAATAATACTCGACTAGGGACCTTTAAGAATATGATATATTATATAATCTCAAGTTCAAGTTAAATACTTAAACTATATAATTTGTATCATTATTCTAATGACATTTATTATGCTAACAAATATATCGCAGTAATTAAAGTCATAATAAATACATTTATTAAATAATCAAATGACATAAAGGTTTATCAAAATAAACAATGTATTGCCTCTAGGGCACCTACACTAACATATAAACCCAAAAATATCACACCACATCTTACAATCATTAATAAAATATAATAAAAATCTATATACATTGCTAATAATAAGACATGAGGATAATCCTTGAACATGAATATATTAAATTATATTAAAACTAAAAAAATTATTGAAAATAATGATTATATAAAACCTAATTATATTATTAAATAAAATTTATAACATATCAAAAGAAAGGTACCGGTTGATTTTACTTATTTACCCTTAACTAATAAAAAGTATATTATAAAAGACGAAACATTAAAAATTTTGATACGGTACCATACAGTACTTTCCTTATTTAATTGTTTTACTTTATTACCATTAATTATTTTACTTATTAAAAAACAAAACACAGTCTTCAGCTACTACCTTTTCTAACTAAAATCTATTCTTTCGAAAGTCATAATCGTTCTAATTAATGAAATAAACCTAAAATTGAACCATATCTTACAAACGCTAATATTTATTTTTTTAACTAAGACATGTTACCTTTAAATTTAAAACTAATCTTGCAATCACTAATATAAACCCAAAAATATCACACCGCATCTTACAATCATTAATCAAAATTTATACTACTATATAAAAGACGAAACATTAAAAGTTTGGTTGGTTGGTACCTATTGATTTTACTTATTTATCCTTAACTAATAAAACATGTTATTTTACTTAATTATTATTTATAATAATATAATAAATAGTTATTAGCCGATTGCCTTTTTAACATTTACTTTTAATTGAATAAATTACCTTTTATAAACGCCTAAAATTGTACCATATCTTACGAACGCTAATATTTGTTTTCTAACTAAAACATGTTACCTTTAAATTTAAAACTAATCTTGCAATAACTAATATACACCCAAAAATATCACACCGCATGTTACAATCATTAATAAAAAAATAATAATAAAAATCTATATACATTGCTAATAATAAGAAAACATGAGGATAATCCTTGAAAAAGAGTATATTAAATTATATTAAAAGTAAAAAAATTATTGAAAATTATGATTATATAAAACCTCATTATATTATTAAATAAAATTTATAACATATCAAAAGAAAAGTACCTCTTTATTTTACTTATTTACCCTAAACTAATAAAACATGTTATTTTACTTAATTATTCTTACTTAATTATTATTTATAATAACTAGGGAGTTTTGCCCGCGCTACGCGCGCTCTATATATTTTTATTTTTATACATTTTTTTAAAATTTTTAATATAAAAAAATGTTATATTAATTTTATTAGTAACAAACATTTATTTTAAATTATAACATGTAAAAATTGTGTGTATAAACTTATGTGCTTTTGACAATAAATTTGACGATAAATTTTAATAGTAAAAAATCAAAAAAACATATATAAGTATGCGTTGATATTCTATAATTAGTTTGAAGTATGAGTTGTGTACATAAGTTTTTGTGATTTTTGACGATAAAGGTGATGATATTTAAATTAAATAATTTTGTAAGAATTGTCAACACAGTTATATTTATATTATAGGAAAAGGAATTGAACAAAGATAATTTATGATTTTAACTTTGAATCTCATTTTCTAACTGTACGAAGTGAAAATTTGATTTGCTCATTAACATTAATTAAAATTTGAATATAATAACATAACTTCATAAATATTAGTTTTATTAAATTCTTCAAAAGACAAACTACAATAACTTTATTTACAATCACATTCTAAATATAATTAAAGGGTAAGTGCCCAACCCGTGAACCCTACCCTTGTGTTGTTGTGTTTTTTTATAATTTGCTCAATTATATTAACTAAAGTTTCCATTTAATAACATGACTTCATAATATATATATATATATATATATATATATATATATATATATATATTTATTAATATTCTTGAAAACATAAACTACAATAACTTTATTTACAATCACATATATAGGGATTTTTGCTCGCACCGCGTGATCTAAAAATTATAATAAATTTATTAAATTTCGATATCATATTTTAAAAGATTATATTATTTTCATGAATCATAATATTGACCTCATCCAATTTATGGATATAGTGTATAAAAAAATTGAGTTAAAGGTTTCTCGGCATCGCCGTGAGTTAAAGGTTTCTCGGCATCGTCGTGAGTTAAAGGTTTCTCGGCATCGTCTAACGGCGATGCCTCGCAATTTAAACACAATAAAATTACAAAAGTTAATCTAAAAAAGAATTAAGTACTAAAAACAAAGTTTCAAGTTTAATTATTTTATAATGTGTAGATTCATTACAAATTAATTATCTTCAGTAAAGAAAATATAAAATTTTATTTAAAATTAAAAAGCATTTCTTACATAAATTTTATTTTAAATAATTAATATTTTTATTTGTCACAATATTCATCTCATTCAATTTATATTTATGTTTAATCATAATAAATTAACAATTATCTTTATTATCGTTCGTCCAACGATAAATTTGTTAATATTTAACTTATAATTTTGTAATAAATAAAAAAATTGCGTAAAAGGTTTCTCGGCATCACCCTACGACGATGCCTCGCAGTTTAAACGGTTCCTCTTTTAAAAAGTTCAAACAAAACAAAGAATAAAATAACTAAAAATGAAGAATAAAATAACTAAATAATAAAACAAAAATTATATCTAAGGTAATTCACTCCATTCATTGATTATGAAAAAACATTAGAACATCTAAAAAACAATACATAAAAATCGAAGTTTTTCAAGGATTTCAAAATGACATCCAAGTGATATTTTTTTTACATAAAATCCATTTCGTAATATCTTGGCAAATTAAAAACTCATTTATATAAAAATTAATATAGTTGCTAAAATATTGGAAATATTTCACAACATCCTAAATGTTAATTATTAGAATTCTTATAAATACATTATCTGAACAGGTCATCCTTCATAAATTTAAAATTAACTTGATATGAATTTAGGAATTAAAGTTTAAAATAATAACACATTATCTGAACAAATAAGTAAAAAAGTATATTATTAAAATTTATATATTATTTATTTTTAAAATTCAAATTTTTTACTTTTTACAATTATAAAAAAGTAAATTTTATTTTTCAACCAAAATTTGTCCAATTAAATTACAAACATTAAACAAACAATCATAAAATTACAAAAGTTTATAGGTCTTTATAATTCCTCCATCATTAGGTTAGATTGTGGAAGGATCAATATCAGCTTATCCTCTTGGATTCAACTTAATTACAAATGTTATACTTTCAAATGTTATACTTTCTAGAGGCGACTTGTATATTTAAAGTTTGACCAAACATCATACATTACTTATTAAATTTTGATTAACTTAAAATTAAATCCAAAAGCACTATCAAAAATATATTTTTAATGGTTTTTTTATAATTTATTTTCCTAATATTAGTTATTAATTAATAGTCAAAGTTAAGTTACATAGGTAAATTAATTATTATTATATATTTAATTATTATCTTACAACAAAAATAAATTACATTTTCGTAATTTCATATAAAAAGTATTTCATATTATTTATGTAACAAATTGAATATGAAAACTTATCTTATTGAACACTTCATTTTTTTTTTGTAAAATTTGTAAAGCTTAATTTTATTACAATTTCAATTTTTAAAAAATATGCATTTTAATATTTGAAATTTTGATCTGTGTGTGTTTTTTTTTTGAAAAAATCTACATATTTCTAATTCAAATGTTTAGCAAACAAAATCATACGCTTAAAATTCTTTAAACTTCACTCTAATCGGTCTTAAATTCTAGTTCTAGATTACTCAAAAACTAAATACTTATTAGTATCTTTTTGCTCCTAAATCACATATCAAATTCCAAAACATAAAAATTCTTTTTTAATTTTCCCAGAGATATATGAAAATAGTACGGCCTGAGAATATTAGCTTAATACCATACTTAACAAACTTTACAAATATACACTTTGACATAGTCCTTCAGACTCGAACAAATACATTACCAAACAAAAACAGGAAAGAACAAAAATCATAGCACCCGCCACTAATAGCATCAGGGAACCACGATACATTTTCAGCTCTTTACATTGCCAACTCGACTTGCTTGACATCCATTAGCTCCATATTTGGGTCTGGTAATCCTCCATATACTTTTTCTTCATTCTTCATACATAAAACTTACACATCAACACCAACAAAGAAAACATAGAAGTTACATATTTAAACCAACAAAAAAAAAAGCAAGACAAACATCCCTTCGTTCATGCTTGTACAAACTTACAAAATACTTTTGGTCACCACTTTACCCTGAATCAAAATTAGTTGCAAGGCTTTTTTTCATTTTTACCATTTTGATTTCCTTCAACATTACCCATTCCACCACAACATCTTCAACGAACATAAGATGATCTATTTGCTTAAAACCTCTGCCATACTTAACGGCACTTAAACCATCTATCAGACCTTCCAAATTCTCTTGATTTATATTTGTTTGCAGGCCCACCTCTTAGAATTTTAACTGTACTTCTTCCTCTTAAAACAACCACATTTTACCTGGTTTTGACCCCCTAGCCTACATTCTGGTTCGCCCATGTGTGTTGCTCAGATCATTCCATCAATGACAACTTCATCTGCTCTTTAATTTGTAAGTGAAAGGGCTGGTCTAGCAAGACCATTAGCACAAAACCTACTTTATTTCTAGCTGTATTTGCTAGCACTCAGACATGCTTGAAATTAACATTTAACTTCTATCAGGATGATGGTTTTGGAAAACCTGGAAACAAAATTACACCAGGATATGTAATGAGCCTTTAATGAGTTTTTACAAAATATGGTTATCAATGAGTAAATTTGCAAATCTCTGTTCACGGTCCGATACTGTGCATCAGACACGCTTTTGATAATGTTGGCATGTTTTGATTCAACGGGGACAGGGATAGTTGACAACTTGCTTATATCAATGAAGGAGATAAACATTCAAATGTGAACAAATACATCAAAATACTTTATTAACCTTATATTCTAGAATTTGAAGGTCATACCATTAATATGTGTTTCCTTTGGAGTGTTAGCAGCACTGGTACATTGAAAAAGGAATACTTCCGGAAGATATGGAAGCTGGTCCTGGGAATGCAATTATTTCCAGTAGCTAGTTTTTGATGAAATAAGCGCGAGTATTGGAGTTTGAGTCAAAATAAATAGCAAACGCACCAGTATTACATGACCCCATAACTTTCCATTTTGTATGAATCATCTTCCTGCTTTATATGCCTCCTTACCGGCGCAGAACCTGAAAGAGTAGCGTTCTGTTCTAAAGCTATTTCCAAAGTATTTTGAGTACCGTGATCCACCCTTGATAGAGAGATTATATAAATCTCTAGGCTTTCTGCAAGGAAAAATTAAAATTTAATGTTAGGAGAGAGAAATTAAAATATGATGTTAGGAACACAAAACGAAAGTAGTAAGTCCAATAATATGCTTGTTGCCCTAAAATCAATCGGAAAAACATAACAAAAAATTTCAAAACTGATGCTTTCCAAATCGAAACTATACAGAAATTTTGTAGCAAGATCCCTAATGATCTTTAGAGCATTATAGGAATAATAACAAAGACAAAGTAGTCTACTTTCCACAATCTTCGGACCAGCCTTATGATTTAATAATGCAGATGCAAGAGAAACTTTTAAAGGCAACATGATAGGTTTGAGAAAACCTTGGCATTTCAACTGAAAGAGGAAAAAAATTGATGATAACTATTAAAAAGTTACCCGCCGGATGAAATAGAAAAAGAATAAAACATACCTAGAATTGCCAGATGAAATCAAAGTTCATATTATATGATCTTTTGCGGTGCAAAAATTAGGAGGCCTGACATTAACCAATCCTTTTATTCAAAATGCATCATTCTAATAGGTATGGCGCATAAATAAGGCATGTGTTGTATTAAACAAAACAGGTTGCCAGTTGAAAATGCAAAATCACTGGTACGGTGTAAGTTAAGCTCTAAAACTATAGAATATAATAATTATGATTAGATCGACTATAATAAAATGAGAACAATCTAGATTGACTTTGAAAAGATTTTATTATGTAAATGTTTCTTACACAAATTTGAGAACGATTTGAGCCTCGCTTTCATATCAGTTCGTTCTTCCTTTTCACAGTCATTGAGATACTGCAGATTTGCTTGTGGAAGTTTCAACAAAACTGCAATTGAATTAAAACATAATCTTTATCCAATTGGCAATGTAATTGAGATGGCACAGTTAGCTTTTTCCTTAACAGGTGTACTCTTATCTAGAATTTTATATCGACCATCAATTTTGTGTTTTTTTTTCTAGCACAATCAAAATTGTATTTTGCACCGCAAATTCACAAATCATCATCATTAAGAGATTCATTTGCAACCAAAAATTTTGGTTTCAACCTTGCAAATGAATCAGACTTAAGGAACAATAAACTGAATCAAAAATTTTGGTTTTATACAATTATTCATGGCAGAGTTCTGAATCAGAAATTTTACATTATTCAAATTCCAAAGCAAAGTTTGTAATCTACATTCATCAAAAAGTTTTAGAAGTTGTATCACAAAACATGATTATCAAACAATACATTACCATATTTTGATGAATAAGGAGAGTGTGGAGCAGATGAATTTCTCTTCCGACCATTTCCTGTGACAAACGACTAAATCAGTAAAAAGACAAAACCTCAAAAAATCAATGCAAGCCAATATAGTTCCTAACATGATCCCAGTATTTACGAAATTTCTGATTTAGATTTTTGAAGTATACCACAAAACAATTATTCAATAAAAAGGATAAAAAAACTAATGAGGATATCATAGTTACATATTACAGTAGATGTACCAGCAAGTAAAAAATATTATATACAGATCGATACCAAGTAGCCATTAATCAGGAATTGATATGCTAACCGGCAAGCATACGAATCATAGAATCAAGCACAATAAGGATAGCATAAAAAATGAAAAAGGCAAAAATTAATTAGTTTTCATGATTGTGTTCAAATCAAAAGCCATTCAAAATTCAAAAATAAACCGAATTTTGGGAATTGATGTGCATTATATGAGAAACAATGGAAGTAATAACTATCTTGGTAAATGGTAATGGCACAGAAACAATCTATTGACTTAAATACATAACCTCAGCCAAACAGTAAACCACATAACTCATGTACACAAAATCAACATAAAACATAGTATTTTTATCTCAGAACTTCAATCAAACAGTTAGGCTGTAAAACAAAAACACACAGTACTTGACAAAATCATGGCAGATAATTATAAGAAATGCAATACTGAAACATAGAAATTGGTGTAGAGATAGACAAACTCGGCATAGAACTTGGTGTAGAGAGAGACTAACTCGAAACTATATCGACACCGATCTGCAACACTGAAACAACACTATATTATGATCAAACATCAAAAAAATATCATTAATCGATGAAATGTACAGAGAAAAGAAAGTTTAACAACCTTAATATGAGTAGTAACATCGAACGAAATTCAATCTACGAAATCGAACCTGCAATATAAGAAGAACAAATAAGAAAAATCTATTAAATTAAGAACATGCTTTAATCGTTAGGTTTGCATATTGGTTTTTCAAAAAAGAATGAAAGTAACGATTGCTGGTAGAAAAGGAAGAAGAAACGGATCGAGAAAATTAAGGAAGATTTGATTGAGATATAATCTCCATAACTGATTTATTTCAAATTCAAATTAATTATTACTATATTAACTATAAAATGGGTAAAGTATTAGGTGGGTAAATGGATTATCCGTGGATACTTACCAAAATAGTTTCATTTTAGTACAAAAATGGGTCATTACACTTTAAGAGTATATAGATATAATAAATAATTATTAGCCGATTGCCTTTTTAACATTTACTTTTAATTGAAGAAATTACCTTTTATAAACACCTAAAATTGTACCATATCTTACAAACGCTAATATTTATTTTCTAACTAAAACATGTTACCTTTAAATTTTAAACTAATTTTGCAATCACTAATATAAACCCAAAAATATCACACCGCATCTTACAATCATTAATCAAAATAAAATAAAAATCTATATACATTTGTACTAATATATAATAAGCAAACATGGATATAATTTGGTTGTTTGGTTCAACAATTTAAAACAATAGTGATCGTTAGATATTTAGTAGATAGATGTAACCGTTAGATCTAATAATAAGGAATATTCTACATTTAAATCTCAGTTCGAATCCCGTCAACAACAAATTTACATTAAAATTTTATATTATTAGTTCTAAACAATACATGTGATTTATTAAATAATTTAAAAAATTTAAATTAATTCCATAATAAATTATAAAACTCTATTTTGTTTAATCATAAATATTTAAAAGTAACTCATGCTTTGCACGGGCTATAAGCTACTCCCTCCGTCCCAACAGATAGTATACATTGGGGGACGGGGTGTGGCACGCATTTTAAGGTGCATTTTAAGGATAGTTCCATAACTTATTTTTCCAATTTTCTTTTTTTGTATAAAAATAGGTATGTTATATTTTTATACAAAAAAAGAAAATTTTAAAAATAAGTTATGGAACTATATTTTATAGGAATTTTAAAATGCGTGTCAAACAGGTAAAAAAATATTTATTTAAAATTTATATTATATAAATTAATTATAACCAATTCAAATACTTTTCAACCCAAACCCTAACTAGTCAATCTATACACACACTATAGACACATTCTTCAAACCTTCACAAGCGATCATTTCAAGTAAAATTGGAATTAAAATGTCAAATTTTCATGGAGATTTTAACCATAAGATTGATTATGTGTTTAAAATTGTACTGATTGGTGACTCAGCTGTTGGAAAATCACAATTGCTTGCTCGTTTTGCTAGAAATGAGTTTAGTTTGGATTCGAAAGCTACGATTGGTGTCGAATTTCAAACGAGAACGCTTTCGATTGATCATAAGACTGTTAAGGCTCGAATTTGGGACACTGCTGGTCAGGAAAGGTAGTATTATCTTGTGTACATGTATCAAATTTCAATTTAGTAGGCGCTGCTTATTTTAGTGTGTTTTGTTAAGTTTACCTAAAATTTGCGAGTAATTGACTTTACACTCAACTATCGTAGAATTTTGTTTAGTGATTTGTGTGTTTATGATATGCTTGTTTTTTTATGTTAGTAATCTGTTGGTGGTGTTGTTAGATTATGATCGTAATTAATTACTTCGGAAATGTTTGAATGCCTAGCTCGGTGAGTTGTTGACTTGTTGGTGTAGAAACAATAATTAGCAGATTAATGTTAAAAAACTTAAAATACTCAATCAGTTTACATGGTAAGGAAACGAGAATTTATGGAATCATAATTGATTTTAGTGTATTTTGTTATATTGGTATCAACAATTTTTCCTGGATTGGTCTGGCTTTACATTGAACAGTTGTAGACTTGTGTATTATATATGCTGTTGTTTATGAATGGACTAGTGGTATGTGTGAATAGCGTGTTTTATTTGCTCCAAGTAATTGAACTGTTTATAGAATATTAACAAAATTTTATGATGTAGGATAGTTTAGGGATGAAGTGGATGATACACAATTATATATAATTCATAATCAGATTTTATGTGCTACGAAGCTACTTGTTGCTAGATTGCCTTCTATTGCTTGTGATGTGAATTATGTTTGTATAATTCGTTGATAGTGTAAATTATGTTAGGATAGTTAGTTAATAGTGTATTCATAATCCATGATTTAACTCAAAGAATACATATGAATAGTCATATAAGACTTAGCCTCCAAGTCAAATCCTAATTTTAGGAAAATGCTCATAATCGGTATGTAATATCTACTTCCTAAATCCTTATCATTATCAACCATCTTTTTTAGAAAATGTCCGGTCTCAGTATAACTGAACTAGTAATTTAAGTACAATCGATTTATTCATAAATATAAAAATATTCAAAAAAAAAAAAAAAATCTGAGTCCATGATCCGCATCATTCTCCTCACCACTGGTAAAAACTCGCCCACTAGTTCCACAGAAAACCAGGAGCGGAGACTGATATTCCACCAACATCTGTCGAAATCTGTGCATTTCACACTTGGAGTCCACGAGCATCTCCTTAGGACATGAATGCGCCACAAGAAATTACTTAGGAATTGTTGAAGAATATAGCAACTGAATTGGAGAAATTAAGCAGAACTACCGCCCCTCCCTTTTCTTTGTTGACGGGCCAACCACTCCCCGCAAGAATCCTGAAGGATTATCCTAAATCACCTAATCAACAGGAATACCTCTGATTGGTCCTTGTGTTTGTGCTCCACAACACCACAGTTTGATTAATGAAGTATTTATGTCATTCAGCAGTATAACCAATTTGACCATGTTCAGTTTCCTTGTCTGAAGCATTGTTAATATTGCTTATCAATACTTCTAAAATAGGGAATCTCATATCCTTCAGATATGTGTAATCCAGCAACCGTCATTTCTCAACTCCTAGAATTTTGGGTGAACAAGCTTGCATGCTCCCGCTCCTGTTGTGCAATTAGACCATCATACACCAGTCATGCTATTCTACTGATCTCCAATAATCAGGACCGTACGGTCGAGAGTCTTGACTCTTGAGACTATAAAAACATATCTAAAATAACTTCACTCTGTTTGACGCAGGACTGCAGGACAGGAATAACATAAATTTAATACAAGTTGATATTTTAATTTCTCGTTCATCATCATTACTTCTCAGAGCAAGATATTACAAGTAAATGATTGCTGGATTTGATGGAAGTATGGAACCATTTTTCCATTTTGTCAGGGTTGAAACTGATTTCTTGCTATTCGTTAGAAAATTGAATGCTATACTAACCCTGTCCTATATGAATATATGCAAATACAATTTTCGAAGGTTTAAGTTATTGGATGCCACTTTACTGAATCATGTAATCACGTACCCACTTAATCTTTTAACAGTTGTTTGTAAGGTTTACTTAACTATAACAAGTTGTAGTTGTCTCGTTGGTGTTCATGGTAGGGGGCTTCTAGGGGATAGATTCCGGGTACAGATAGGATCATGTGATTGTCATGTGTTAATACCCGTAAATTCCAATTTATTTTTTATCTATGTATTTGTAACTCTCAGAGAATTGAGAAATCGTGGAAATAATTAAATGGAACGATAGTAGAGAGGAGAGAGAGATTTTGGTAGAGCAATTATATTGTCTGCTACCAGTTTTTTACAATGAGGCAGTGCTTCAATTTATAGAACAAAAGATGCTGAAATAGTAAGAGATGACAAGCTGCCTACAAGATGGCTACAAGCTGTCTACACTACATCTTATTGTTAGTTTAGTAATTATTCTTGTAATTACTATTTTATTACCGATATCTGACATGCCCCCTCACTCGAAACCCCATGTTGGGGTTGAAGAGTGGAACACTAGAAGCCCTTGAGCATAAACTGAATGTCCAACCGACCCATCTTGGAATTAACAGCAGATAATTTTTGGGGATATTGGGACCATAGTTATTAAATCGTCGAGATATCGACGATATCTCGACGATATATCGTCATCTCGCTCTGGCATGTGGACGAAATATCCCGAAATATCGGCCGAAATATCGATATCTCGTCGATATATCGACGAAATATCTATATTTCGGTCCACAACCGAAATGGAGCGATATGACGAGTTAATAACTATGATTGGGACTCGACTTTGCGACCACATAGTACATTTTAGGCCATGTCAACATACAGAAAGTGCTGCTGCCAGCATTGCAGTGGATGGCCACCAATCAGCCCTTGAACTGATCATTTTGAAGATACCGGGGCTCGTACTTGCGACCACTCGGTATATAAGAGCCTCTCTGTCGTTCCTTGATTTAGTAGCAACTGGAACGGTAGGTTTGATTGACTGAATCCCTTGAGATTCAAAGCCAAAAACTGGTCTGGTCCTTGTGCTTTCGTCGAGAGAATATGAGTAAATTAAAGATTTGTGGCTGAATTTTATCCGATTTTGCAGTTTGATCTTTGATGGCTGGAGTTTGAAATATGCAATATATTGGCCAAACATTGATTTTACGTTTCAAAAGGGTGGCTAAGGGCCACTTTTTTGAGAAAAAATAGTTCAAAAAAGTGGCCTTTAGCCACCCTTTTGAAACGTAAAAGTATTGTATGGCCAACATTTTATAAATTTAAAATTCCAAGCATCAAATTGTAAAAGTGGATAAAATTCAGCCACCACTTTGCAATTTACTCAGAGAATATATATGCAAAATGTAAATACATTTGTTTATATAAATAGCTGCTGCATATCTCAAAGAAGTCCGGGCAGGTGTATGCATATATCTATATATATATATCTTCAAGGCTGCCTATAAAGAAGAGGATGTCCTCTGCAGAATGTATATATATCTGAATATATATAGCTGCTGCTATGAATGCTTGAATGTGTTTTTGATGAAGGAGGCATAGGTCGCATATTGACCAGACTCGCCCGAGGAAGACGCGAACTTTTCTGATGGTACTTCGTTGGAAACTGCCTGAAAAACAGCATGTTGGAATTGAACAACCAGTATGAATATGCTCGTAAGATAGAGGTGAGCCAGCTTCCCTTGAGAAGCTTGGCTAGACAACGGTCTGAAGGGACAACACGCGCCTGAGCGTACCACCCGTAGACCGTAGTAAAGCTTGTATGATTGTTTGTTAAAAACTAAAAAAAAAAAAAAACTGCGCTGAATATGACTTGCTTTAGGGGTGTAGAAATCTCTTATTTAGGATGCATATCAAAGGATTTAGTATTTGAAATTTGGTAATCTAGTTTAGTGTAAGTTTATAACATGCCTGGTCTGGTCTAATGGGCGAAATATCTTGGATAAAAAAAATGATAAAAGATGTTGCAGAATACATGGTGTTTAATGGGTATTGCACTTTTAGGTGATATTAGAAACTGAGAAGAATTGAGAGTGATAGTGGGAAGAAGTATCAGTTGTAGGTCACTACTGTGGTCGTTCAAAGTTAAAAGTGGGGTGCATAGTAAAGATTTTTGGTGGCCACACACCCCTTTGTGATGATACACCCAGTATGAAAGTGATATGGAGATTTTGTGGCACTCTGATGTATTACGTCTAATATCATACTTTATGACATCTTTCTCGAAAAATTGGTTAGTCTCAAGTCTCAACCATATTTTTGTGACATGTTTTTCTAAATGTGGGAATAAAACCATAGAGGACCTAGATTTTATTGTCCCTTAAATATCTGTTATCTGTGAATATGGATCCAACTAAATTTTTTTTTATTTTTCTTTATTTTTTTTACCACTGAAAAACCTTTTCTCTACCCTGACCAATGCTTGGTAATATCAGATATAGGGCTGTCACCAGTGCATATTACAGAGGTGCAGTGGGGGCTATGCTGGTCTATGACATAACCAAACGTCAATCATTTGATCACGTGGTGAGGTGGTTGGAAGAATTACGCGGCCATGCTGACAAGAATATTGTAATAATGCTGGTTGGGAACAAAACTGACCTAGGACATCTTCGGAATGTTCCTAGTGAAGATGCCAAGGAATTTGCAGAAAGGGAAAATCTGTACTTCATGGAAACATCAGCCCTTGAGTCGACCAATGTTGAAGTAGCTTTTAATACAGTCCTGACAGAGATATATCGAACTGTCAGTAAGAAGGCCCTTGTTGCCAATGAAGCAGAATCTGGTGGGAACTCGGCACTTCTTAAGGGAAGCAATATTGTTGTTCCCAGTGTGGAACCATTATCAGGAAGGAGCAAATATAGCTGTTGTTCTTCATCATAGAAAAGAATGGTAGTTGATGATAGAAGGTGTTCGGCTCTGCTTATGTATGATTCTGCGGTTCTACCCACCACTTACAAACACTAATTCATGAAATCTTTGTTTATGCACGTCTGACATAAAAAACTGTCTTCTTTCTGGAAATGATGGCATAAGTCTTGCCATCAAGTAGATGCACCCTTTCAGAAGTTAGTTGTTGATCTACGGTATGGCCTTTTCATAGTGAACATTTTCATAGTGAACACTGAACATACCAGTGTCAAATGGCCATTCCATGTAAGACAAGTGATTTTGATATGTAGAATTATTTTGGAAAGTGCCACTTCTTGGCTGATGTATAGCATTTATTTTTCACTTTTCATTGCTATGTAGTGCACTACAAAGACATACAACCCTGAAAGTTACTGTATGTACAAACGTTGTGTTAACAATCCAGAACCTTATGACATATTCTGACTTGCACAGCAAAATAAGTATAGGGTTATTAACACATCAACCCTTAAAGTTTGGTCGAAAATACACATAAACCCTTAAAGTACAAACATGTACCTCCTTACCCCTAAAGTATGCCCGATGTACAATTCGACCCTTTTTCCGTTCAAATTCATATATTATTAAATCGGCTGGGGGTAATTTCATCATTTCAGTTGCTTTGTAACGCTACATAACAAAAGTATGAACTTGTTGGCCCTTAAAGTATGGATGTTTGTACACTTTGGCCATTAAAGTATGGATAATTATACACATTTACACATTCAGTAAAAAAATATTATTTTAATATTTCTATTAAGCGTAGTTGTCTTTTTCGGACCTTTAATTAACATATTTTTGCAATATAATTTTTCGAGATTTTTGGCTTGCACCAAAGTAGAACGTTCAAATTTTAATATAAATATAAAAAATGAAAAAAAATTATGTAAAAGATATTTTTAGGCCCGCGAAAATGCCTATGGAAATTATGGTTTTTTGTCATTTACGGACCTAAAAATAACATGGTTTTGTATTTTATTATTTCAAGTTTTTTGACTTTTACCAAAGTTGGATATCTGAATTTTAATACGGAATAAAAAAATGAAAAAATGATATGTACAAATATAATTTTTAGGCCGTGAAAACAAGTGAAATTGCATTTTTTTTGCCCTTTTTCATAACCTAGCAATATTAACAAATTGGCCCTTGAAGTATGCACATTTGTATAGATTAACACATGAAGTATGCATATTTGTACAGATTAATACATAGATTCCGATATTACCCTTATATCGGACAACCGATATGCAACTTTTATCTCCAATCATCGAAAAAAGGGCTGATACGTACAAAAGACATACTTCAGGGGTAAAAAGGTACATTTTTGTACTTTAAGGGTTTATGTGTATTTTCGACCAAACTTTAAGGGCCGATGTGTTAATAACCCATAAGTATATGTTGTTAAATTGCCTATGTAGAGTTAATTCACATATAGCATGTTCGGTCTGCATGTTTGAAATAACTTATCTTGAGAGTATTCAGGTTTTTTCGATGCATCTTATCTTGTAATTAACTTATAAGCTGAAAAATATATACATCACTGGTGTGTAATGAGAACCATGGAATGTCGGTTTGGTTTGGATTATGGTTCGGTAACGGGAATAGAATATGAATGCTATTTAAATACACTTTTCTTGTATGATGATCATTCTTATAGACTGACTTGTAATCTAATGAGATTATCTCAATAAATCATTATCACGTATGGAATAATGAGAACCGCTGGTGACTCCTGAGAACTGATGGGTGGGCATTTGTACCAAAACGTTGTGACAAATATTTAGATACAAAAGATTAGGAGTACCAGGTAGTACCAATTATTTTTTCAAAAACTTTTTTAAATGATATGACATAACACATGATTGATATTAATAAAAAAATACATTTTATAATAAAAAAAATAGGAATGAGTCAAAGAACAAGTTGACATATATGGCTTTTGTTCCAATAGAAACCAATTAAACCTAAAAATTAGAAATTAGTATATCCACTCCTTATTTTATAAATTCTCATTCTATATATGACATCATCCATCCCACATAAGACATTTTATCTATCCTCTATATGACATCACTCATCCGGTCAGGGTTCCATTTTTAAAGTCTGATAACATCACCCATTCTATTTTACACTAATTTCTATTTACAACATTTTTGGAATTCTTAAAGAGCATGTTCATTTATTTCTGAAATTTTATTGTATTGAAGCATACGTTTGCAAATTTTTTTGCAAATATGTTACATTGACTTTAAATATATACTTAGGTTAATACTTCATAAAAAACACTCCTATACATATAATAAAATAAAGAATACTCTTACATAAAAATAAAAAAACATTACACCGTCTTACATAAAATTACAATTAGATTGTAATTTTTACACTAAAAAATGTTTTTTATAAATAAAAATAGAATTTAACAAAAATTAGTATCAAATATAACATGATTACACATAATTTCATCGTTACAAAATATATGTTAATTTCTATACTGGATTTTTGTAAGTTTTGATTTTCTAATTTAGATAAGATTTTACATTAAATTTAATTTTTGTTAAATTAAATGATTCTTATCTTATAAAATCAAATTTTATGAATAATAAAATATTATAATAATATTTTTTTATTATTTTTTATATAAAATATTCTTTGTGAAATGCAATCCTTAATACATAAGCAAAGAATTATCGTCCTATATTTTGACTATGAAAAACTCTGCCATGATGATGAAGCACCATCTACTAATTCTGGTGTAACATCAGAATACTATAAAAGGGGGTTTTACCTATTAATACATTATAGGTTAGATTTCGTAAAAAATGTCATGTTGGTGCTCTGATCCCATCTTTACAGGTGTTCTAATCCTGTCTAACCGATGTCGATAATCTAATCAAGATGAACAAACAACATTGTCAATTACGCCTCTTATGAAGAATTAATCCCAACTTTTGAGTAGTGTGCTATCATCTCTACTTTGTTCTCAAATCATATGATTCTTTAAATTCTATTATGTCTGACACACTAAATGTGCTACTAGAAGAACCAAGGAAATGTCAGTTTGGATTATGATTTACAATATGGGTGATCATTTTGTTGATGAGATTATAATTTAATGATCTAGAACAATAGCGGATGATGGTTACTCTCTCTGTCCCATCCATTTCTTTACAATTTCCTTTTTGGGTCGTCTCACCATTTCTTTACATTATCCAAAATAGTAAGTTTTAACACTATTACACTCACTACTTCACTTATTTTAACAATACTTTACACTATTTCACCCACTACTTAACTTATTTTAACAATAAAATCACTATTACACCCACTACTTCACTTATTTTAACAATAAAATCACTATTACACCCACTACCTCATTTATTTTAACAATATTACACCCACTTTACACCCACTATCCTTGACCTCCATGCCCAGCCGCCATGTAAAGAACTGGCCGGGACGGAGGGAGTATTAGATATGAGTACCAAAAACATTATGGCAAAAATTTAGATATTTTTCGATATATGAAATGTTTAATTAATAAAAAAGATTAGGAATGAGTTGAAAGGTCAAATTCATAACTCCACCGATAAAAGAACATACTATTGGTAGAAGTTCTTGAAGAGCCTACTATTTCTAAAAAATTATCAAAATGTTACATCGACTTCAAAGATATACATTTGCAAAAAACTTACAAAAATGTTAAATTGACTGCCAAAACCATCATTATCACGAATGATTCAGTTTTCTCCTATTTCTTAATATATTTAGAGTCCTCATCCAAAATTTTGGTTGCTCATATGCAGTAATGTATAAAATAGCGTCACGTTATATTTATGTAATCAAAAAAATTTAATCATTCACATGTAACATATGACTTTTTTACATACTAAAACTTGTAATTTGAAAATTCATAAAACAAAATGTCACACATCAATCTATCTATTCTATTATATTAAAGCCGAAACATTAAAAGTTTGGTTGGTTGATTGGTTGGTACCTATTGATTTTACTTATTTACCCTTACTTAATTACAGATAAAATCTTTTTTTATATTATATCTAACTAAATTTTTTTCTTTACTAATCAATTTCCTTTTTCAGGTTAAACATGTTACCTTTAAAATTTTTGCTTTGCTAATCAATTTCCTTTTTCAGATTAAACATGTTACCTTTTCTTTTCTTTTTAATAACTAAGCAGTTTCCTTTTTCAGGTTAAATATAATATCTTCTATATGTTATCTAACTAAAAAGCATATTATAATTACTATTAACTAATTATTAATTTTTTCATTCAAATTATCTTTTCGCTTTTCTCTAACTAAAATATCTCTTTTTCCAATTATATCACGGGTTACCATTTAAAAATCTTCTTTTATATTTTATTTAACTAAAATTTAATCAATTTACTTTTTCAGGTTAAACATGTTACCTTTTTCTTTTCTTTTTAATAACTAAGCAGTTTCCTTTTTCAGGTAAAATATAATATATTATATATGTTATCTAACTAAAAAGCATATTATAATTACTATTAACTAATTAATTAATTTTTTCATTCAAATTATCTTTTCTCTAACTAAAATATCTCTTTTTCCAATTATATCACGGGTTACCATTTAAAAATAATCTTTTATATTTTATTTAATTAAAAATTTTAGTTTACTAATCAATCCACTTTTTCAAGTTAAACATGTTACCATTTTTTTTAATAACTAAGCAGTTTCCTTTTTCAGGTAAAATGTAATATCTTTTATATTTTATCTAATTAAAAAACAAATTATAATTACTGTTAACTAATAAATTAATTTTTTATCTTTTCTCTTTTCTCTAACTAAATTATTTTTTTTCCAATTATATCACGGGTTACCTTATTCAGCCAAAACAAGTTACCTTTTTTATTTTCTCTAACTAAAACCTCTCTTTTTCAAATTATGATTCTATTTAATAAAAATAAAATCATAATATTATAATGTTTTTAATTAACCGATTACCTTTTCAGCTAAAAATTTATCATCTTTTCTATTTTTTCTAATTAAATTCCTTTTTTTAAAAATATCATGGGTAACATTAATTTCTCATTTTTCTAAATATATTATCAACAATTTTATTTTGTAAAATAGCAATTAAATTATAATTACTATAAAGTATAAACTAATCAATTACCATTTTCACCTAAAGTATGTCACCTTTTAATTTTCACGTTACCTTTTTCTATTTTTTCAAACTAAAATTTCTCTTTTTCCAATTATATCATGGACGACTCTATTTAATAAAATTAAATAATAATATTATAATACTAATATTAACGATTATCCTTTTTAGCTAAAACGTATCATCTTTTTCTTATATTATCTAACTAAAATTCCTTTTTAGAAATATCATGAGCAACATTAATTTCTCCTTTTCTAAAAACATTACGAGCAATTTTATTTTGTAAAATAACATAATTAAATTATAATTACTGTAAATTAATGAATTACCCTTTTCACCTAAAATATATTACCTTTTTAATTTTCTCTAACTAAATCCTCTCTTTTTTCAATTATATCACGGGCATTCTATTTAATAAAACAAAATAATAATTTTATAATTACTAATAAATAACTTATTACCTTTTCAACTAAAACCTATCGCATTTTCTATATTTTTTTTTTAACTAAAATCATTCCTTTTAAAGAAATATCATGGATAACATTTATATAATTATGATCATCATCTCATTTAAATATTTAAGCCTCCAAAATTCATATTTAAAAAAAGTTAATAATTTTTTTTTACAATATTAAAAAAATCCGTGCATCGCACGGGTTTTAAGCTAGTACTATTATATTAAAGCCGAAACATTGAAAGTTTTGGTTTTCGGTTTGGTTAATTGGTTTTCGGTTGATTATCCTAATTATTAAAATAAATAATGATATAATATAATTAATGGTAATTAGTCATTACCATTTTCACATCTACTTTTAGTTGAAGATATTACCTTTTATAAAAATATCAATCGTACCATATCTTCAAATCATTAATATTATCAATCGTACCATATCTTCAAATCATTAATATTTCCTTTCTAATTGAAATACATTATCCTTTTTAAAAAAAAAAAATAATCTTACAATCATTAATATATACCCAAAAATATCACACAATATTTTCAATTATTAATAAAATATATTAAAAATCCCTATACGTTATTTATTATAAGAAAATATTAGTATAATATGTAAATATGAGTATATTAAATTATATTAAATTAAAATTAAAAAAATTATTAAATTGACAATTATATAAAAACATAATTGTACCATTAACTAAAATTTAAATAATACCTAAAATATCTTATCTTTCAATCAATTTAAAAGACGTTTACTTTTAATTGAACATATTACCCTTTATACACACCTAAAATATCGTATCTTCCAATCATTAATATTTCTTTCCTAATTAAAACACGTTACCTTTTAATTTAAAACATAATTTTGCAATCATAATATTCCAATCATTAATATTTCTTTTCTAATTAAATACACAACCTTTTAATTTAAAACATAAATTTACAATCATTAATGTATCAAAAAAAACCCGTGCATCGCACGGGTTAGAGCATCTCCAAGGGTGAAATCTAAATTTGTTAGCTATAATGGTTATCTAAATGGATTATACAATTTTTTTGCTAATAGTGCAGATATACACTCCAATGGTGTTATATATAATTATGTTAAGCTAAAATTATACCTAAAAGCTTTTCTAGTTCAATATATATATTGAATCATACATGGTTATCTATATTCTTTTTGCTAAGGGGTGATGGTTGGAGTGCAATATTTTTTACATATCATCTAAAAGAGCCACCTAGATGACACATGGGATGACACATAGATATTTTAGCTAACAGTTTTCTACCCTTGGAGATGCTCTTATAAGCTAGTAATTAGTTATTAGTTCTAATTGGTTATATCTTGTTACTCTCTCCATCTCCTGTATAAGGGCTCAAAATGGAGTAACCGATATACTTTAAGCATTTAGGTCCCTGGTATTATTTTTTTTCTTTTTGTGGTCCTTATCTTGGTATTTTAGTTATTCTTAATCTATTAATTTAGGTGATTCATTTCACATGAATTCGTTTCTAACTAGATTTTTATCAGAAACAAAAAGACAGTACAATGAAGAATGGACTTTGATGTGATTCCATTTAACTAAACTTTAATTGAAAGAGCAAAGACCAATACAATCAACGAAGGCAAAAGTATACCTGTACTTCAACTTTCCGTCCACGAGGTACAACAATCCTTACTTTGGGACGACCTAGAAGCTCCGGCCGGAGACTGCAGTCACAGAGGAGGATCGACACAGGAGGTAGACCACCGAGTTACTGAACAAGTCATTTACCTCCTCAATAGATGTGAGAACCTTTGATCAAAGAATAGAGCAAAAACACAAAGGTTTGATGAAGATTGACCGTTGATATGAACTTACGGACTGGAGAGAATGTGTGCAGACTGTTTTGTTTTTATTATTTGCCTAGTAGGATTGTTCTTTCAAGAAAGAGATTTAGAGAACACAGTCAGGTTGTCACGTGTCAGGGTTCAGCGAACACAGTAAGATTGTCAGGGTTCAGCACAGATTCTATTGCAGAGTATGTCAAGAATGTAAATCAGCTAGGGTCAAAAATAGCAACTGGACATTTGCCATGTCTGATTAGGTGTTCGAATTTCAAAACTACCTCTGTATGAAAACAAGAGTATGCGTAAAATTGTATATATATGACCTTCTGTGTCAGATGCTTCACGCCTCTTATATATATAGAAAGTACTTGTCATTTACGGTCTCTAACTGCATAAACTCATGCAACTGCTCAACAACATAGCATATCCGACCTGATAATGGATGACGCGTATCTCCAGCAACAAATTTCTTTGCTCTACTTTTAACATGAATTAAACTATAGCCAGCCTCAACCTTAACTCCCCTCTCCTTTACCAACATTCTCATCCTTGCTGAATCATTCCACAGTCCCTCTGCAGCAAACATGTTAGACGCAAGCATATACACTGCTGAATTCGATGGTTCCAGTTGAAGTACTTGAGAAACAGCTTGTATACCGAGCTCACTATTACCATACCTTCGACAAGCACTCAACAGTGCTCCCCATGCACTGGCACCAGGTTTCAGTGATGCAGACATTGTCTCCATTAAATTTACTGCCCTATCTAGCCTTCCAGCCCGGCCTAACAAGTCTACCATGCACGAATAGTGTTCTAAACTCAAATCAATGCCATGATCTTGAACTAATTCTCTAAACAAAGAGATACCATCCTCGACTAAACCCCCATGGCTGCATGCTGATAATATGGAGAGTGCTGTTACTTCATTCGGCTTTAAACCTTTTAACTTCATTTCACGAAACAAAGTTAAGGAATTATGTGCAAGACCATTCATGCCATAAGCTTGGATCATAGCACTCCATGATACAATGTTCTTTTGAGAAATTTGGTTAAAGACCTTCCTTGAGGTTTCTATTGCCCCACATTTAGCGTACATGTCAAGAATCGCAGTGCCAACCACTACTTCTGATGCCAAGCCTCTTCTTAATGCAATTGCATGAGCCCACTTGGCTACGTTGAGTTCACCAGAAGTTGAGCAAGCCTCAAGGAGATTAACCATAGTAATCGTATTAGGAGTGGCTCTTACATAATTCATCTCCCTGAACACAGTAATGGCTTCCTGAGGCAAGCCACAATGGGTAAATCCTGCAATCATTGTGCTCCATGTAATTGTATCTTGATCTGTCACTTGACTGAACAATAACCATGCATGTGTAATGAGATTACACTTGGAGTATACATCAATCAATGAATTCACCACTAACTTATTCAATTCATAGCCTTTCCGTAATACAGCACTGTGAATGGACCGACAATAGTATGGATCCAACAGATGCTTGCAAATTTGTAAAAGATTTACGACAGTTACTTCATCGACCTGAATATCCCTCCCTGACATTGAACGAAACAGTGAAATAGCTTCAAGATACTTCTTGTTATGCAAAAAGCCCGATAATATAGAATTCCACGAAACAAGGTTCCTCTGTGGCATCTCTGTAAAAACTTCCAGAGCTGAGTCAGGATCACTGTACTTCGAGTACATATCGACTAAAGAGTTCCCTACAAACAAATCAAAATTCAAGCCTCTACGAATCACAGATCCATGATACAACCTACCAACTCTGAAGCCCCGTAAACTAATACAAGCCTGAATTACACTCACCATCATCTGCCCATCAACTTCATTCCCACTCCCCGACAGCATCTCTCGAAACAATTCCAACGCAACACGAGCTTGACCATTCTGAGCATACCCTCCAATCATCACACTCCAAGAAACAACATCTCTTTCCCTCATTTCATCAAACAACATTCGTGCAACCCCGACACCATAATCCACCACATAAAATGTCAAAAGTGAATTCTGAACTGAACGAACACTACAAAACCCATTCTTAATCACATAACAATGTATCATCAACCCTTCATAAAAATCTTTACATTCTTGAATAACAAGCACTAAATTAGCAACATTAGGCTCAAACACACCTGTCCTAATAGCTTTCCTAAACAAAAACAACCCATCTCTCAAAACCCCATCTTGGTTAAAGCTACCATTAATCACGATATTCCAAGAAATTGAATCTTTAATCTTTATTTCATCAAATACACTTAAAGCAAGCTCAAAGTTTCTAGCTTTAACATAAAAGTCCATAAGTGAGTTTTGAATAGAGCTGTATGAAACAAACATACCATTCTTGATTAAAGATGCATGAATTGAATGCCCATTTGTGAAAAAGGTGAGATTTTGACAAGCTTTTAGAATTGGATGAATGAATGAAGGGTCTTGCATGAAATGCAATGGAAGTTGTGTTCTTGTAAGTTCTTGATAGTGGGTAAAAATTTGTTCCCATTTTGAATTGTTGGATAACTGTTTGATGTTTGATAACCAGTTAGGGAGTCTTGAAATGATTGGGAGGTTCATTTGGAGGGAGGAAGTTTAAAATTACTACAAGTTTGGAACAAATCAAGAACATGTACCCTGTGTAGTATGTACTTTGGAGGTACTTTGTTTGCTGATCAGTTACAACTTACAAATCATGTAGCAATACTTAAAAAGTATGGCCGTACGCGGTTCGGGAATTTTTGACCCAATCCAATTTAATCGGTTTGAAAAATTTTCAATCCAATTTATTAAAATTAAATTCAAAATCCAACCCAATCCAATCCAATCGGTTTGGACGGGTTATGAATAGTAAATATTAAAAAAAATTGCATAAAAACTTGTTATCATTTTTATGTTTGCTGAAAGAATGAAAGGTTTCAGCATATGTTTAATACATTTCAGCATAACATGATTGCGATAAAAATTTAACATACGACTTGCATCTCACAGTTTCTACAATAGATAAAACGTTGCTACTTTCTCTCAGTAATTTTCATGTATTTTAATGGTTTGCATCACAAAATATATGAATATACATGACTGGTACAAAGACCTGTTAGCATAACTGCTACGCGGTATTGCAATTTCAATCTTGATATACTATCAAATGTAAATGGGCCAATGTTATAATGGATCATGGATATATATATAAAATATTTAATTAAATTAAATTATTTTTTAATCGGGTTGGGTTGGTTCGGTTAAAAAAAAAAAAAAACCCGTACCCAACCCACTTAAATCGGTTTAACGCTTTTTCAATCCAATTATATATCGGTTTAAAAAAATTCGGTTTGGATCGGGTGAAATAGTATCGGTTTGGATCGGATTGGTCGGTTTTATCAACCCGTGTACACCCCTACTTAAAAGGCTCCCGCTCTGTCGCAACCAGTGTTCTAAAAATCGGCCTAGGCGACCGATTAATCGGCGCCTAGGCGCTAGGCGGCAATTAAACGCCTAAAATCTGTAAAAAGGTCATTAGGCATTTTTTTTATTAGGCGGCGCCTAGGCGGTCCTAGGCAACGCCTAGGCTGTCCTAGGCGGCCCTAGGCGGCGCCTAGGCGAGATTAGGCGGTTTAAAATATATTTTTAAATATTAAAATTAAATTATATAAAAAATAATATTTTAATACATCCGATTAATGTTCCGATTAATCGCCGCCTAGCCGATTAATCACTAAAAGGTATGCTCACCGCCTAGACCCGCCTAGCGATTTTTACAACATTGGTTGCAACCGGTTGCCAAGTACTGTTTAACCAACACAAGGTTTCAGAGCCGTTTGCCGTTGCAAACGGCGGCAAACGGCTCTAATTTAAAAAAAAATCGTATCGTATCACAGAAAAGTGCGGTACGGAGAAATTACCAAATTGACCCCTGTTTTCACATAAAAAAATATATTGTTCACCGTAAATCTAGGAAATAAAAACAAAAATTACATTCAAATTATTAAGACAACACTACTAGATAAAGTGATAAACCCCTTCTCTCCTCTCTGCGTCTCTTCTTATCTCTCAACTCTCCTGTTCTTTTCTTATTCCCTCAAACACCAACAAAAATGGCTACATTTTCCTCAATTTGCTCACCCAATTTCCTCCAAATTCCCAAACCATTGACAACCAAACAACCCCTTCAGCCCTCTAAAGTTTGTATCAACATTTTTCACTCACACCCATCTCAAATTTCTCACAGATTTGCTGTTTCTTCACCTCATAAGACAAAAAGACTCTCCGTTGTTGCTGAAGAAACTGCTGTGGTGACTAAGTCTTCTGATGCAGAGAGGAGGCTTTATGTGGGTAATATTCCTAGGAATTTGAAGAATGATGAGCTTCAAAAGATTGTTGAAGAGCATGCTGCTGTTGAGAAAGTTGAGGTACTGCATTTTGTTTTTGATTGAATTGAAGAATTGTTAGCTGAATTTATTAAATATTGTTTTCAGTAGTATTTGTTTGTTAAAGTTTGAAGCTTTAGTCATTTGAGCAGCAAGAACATTTTCTGATCAAGATGTGGATCTTGTTATAGTGACCCCTTTAAAGAAAATTGAAAGATAAAATAAAAAGAAGTGTTTTCTGTATAATTAGGGGTGGTAGTTCTGGGTCTGGTTCGTAAATGTGTGAATGAAGTGTTATTAAACTTGATTAGAGTTAAGGTAGTGCTTTTTGTTTTTGATTGAATTGTAGATGAATGTGATGAATAATGTTTGTTGATTACTAGAATATTAGGGATGGAACGAGAGTAGGTTGTTAAACTTTGAAGCTTTAGTCATTTGAGCTGCAAGAATATTTTCTGGTCAATGTATGGATGTTGTTATGAAATTTTGGCGACTCTTTAAAGAGAGTGAAAGATAAAATGAAACAGAGTAGTTGTTAAGTGTACAATTAGGATTTAGGGGTTGGCAATTATGTGTCTTGTTTGTAAATGTGTGAATCAAGTGTTCTTAAATTTATTAAAGTTTGATGCAAATGATTATGTAGGTTTAAAGAGATTACATTTTAATAGACGAGTCATTTTGTTCATATTCGGATTAATCGAGTTGTCCCGTTTCATTTTGGGTGTAGTCTCTGTACTAAAATTTGTATTGATGGTTATTGAGTTGGGTTTGATTTGGGTTGTGGGTCCTCTTGGACATCGCACTCCTATTGATTGAGTTGGGTTTGATTTGGGTTGTGGGTCCTCTTGGACATCGCACTCCTATGTACAATTCACTTTGTTTGTGTTTACAGGAAATAATAACTAACTCACTGATGGAAAAACAACTTAGGGTTTTCATATGCTTGTTTAGAGCAACTGTAATGGGGGTGCTTAAAAGAGTGCCAAAATGCCATGTGGCATTACACTCTTGTTGGCTCTCCATTTGAGTGATAGGAGTGCCTATCAAAGTTGCCAACTTTTGGCACCCTCCCAAAAATAGAACAAAATGTATACATTCCCACTAAAGACATATGCCTTTCTATCTAATTATAATTATACGTGTATGAATATATTTGCAACTTTGAGTGCCAACCATTGGAGCAAATTTTGATAAGAAAGGTGCCAAAAGTACTATTGAAGAGAAAGAAGATAATATATTAGTATTTTTGATGATTTGACAATATTGGCACCCTTGGTTGGCACCCTACATTGGAGATGCTCTTAGGGAATGTAGCTGCTTTGTTGAATGTTTGCATAACCATTTTCATTAAAGAAAAAGAAAAAACTTATGTCCATGAGAACGATATAAAGAGTAAAGAATCAAGATAAAGCATTGTGATCACAGGCCTCATCAAATGTCTGCTGCTCGCTTTTCCTTGACAAAAAAAATAGTATAATATGGTTCCTTTTACTTTTTCATGGAAACAAATAAAAAAATAAGTTACTCCAGTAGGAGTTCACTTAAGGTAACATGTAGTGAATTGGTACATTCCTCTGCTTTGGTATATTATAGTTTTATTTCTTGTGTCTATAGCGCTGATAGAGATAAAGCATCAATATATGGAATGTCATTAGACATCTAAATATTTCGCTGCAGAAACTCTCAAGGTCATTAAGAGAAATATCACATCTTAAGACAATGAATGAATTCCATTTAGGAATGCTGTAACTCTCTACGAAATGGCGTATTTGGCATCCCACTTAGATAGTGGTGACTGGAAATCAGGGGTATAATACCTTCAAAAGTTATTTGTGGAACTTCTGCATTGCCAAGTTTCTTTTGTTTGTCATTGATTAAAAATGCCAATGGCAAGTTGTGCTGCAATTAGAATTTACTACATATTCTGCAATACTTTTTTCATTTTGAACTATGTTTTTTTTTTAAACTTGTTAGACTTAAAAACTTTTCCTATACCAAGTATAGGTCATGTATGATAAATATTCTGGAAGGAGCCGACGATTCGGTTTTGTTACAATGAAAACTGTCGAGGATGCAAATGCTGCGATTGAGAAGCTTAATGGCACAGTAAGCATTCTACTTTTAGTACAAGTATTATTATGAATAATGTCTTCCTAATGTGTTTTGCTGTAACTATTTAGAGAAAGAAATAATATCTTTTATTCACTTGTAGGAAATCGGAGGGCGTGTGATCAAAGTAAATGTGACAGAAAAACCCTTGTCAATTCCAGATTTTTCACTTCTTCAAGCCGAAGAAACTCAGTTTGTTGACAGCCCCTACAAAGTTTACGTAGGTAATCTTGCAAAGGAAGTAACCTCTGACATACTCAAAGAATTCTTCTCTGAGAAGGCCAATGCTGTGAGTGCAAAGGTATCTCGAGTGCCAGGGACCTCAAAATCCAGTGGATATGGGTTCGTTTCCTTCTCTTCAGAGGAGGATGTAGAAACAGCCGTGTCATCTTTAAATAATGCGGTAAGCTCAATACCCCTACTAAACCTAGTTGAAGTAGCATACAGTCTTATAAACGATTAATTTATAGTTCTTTAGTTTCAAGTCCCCTCTTAAAGAAACCCACATTCTAAACAAAAGTTAAGAACTGTGCTCGGATGTACCAATGGCCCAGATTTATATTCTTTAAAAAGAAAAGGTTGGAAACCAAAACTTTTACTCTTTGCACAAACATGACGTGCCTGCACTGAAGTGGTAGTGTGAACTGCAAGTGCCACGATTTTCTTATGCAATTTCTAATATTATTATAATCAAGGGCAAAGAGCTAGGGGCATTTGAGGTAGGGACAAGTCATTTGGTGGTGCAATGTGTCATTTAGAGATCTACTGGGCCTTTGTATCTTTTTGAGCGTCGCTCTTTGGCCGTTTTTATTTTATGGTAACATGTGTTTTAAGTTTGTGAATGGTTGCCATAACAAGATTAATTTACTCATAATGTTTTCATGAGTGTCCAAGTTGTCAAGACAAACAGATTCATCTGCTTATATGATCATTTCTTCTTTTGCAGTTGCTTGAAGGGCAGAAAATCCGTGTAAATAAAGCATAATCTAGAAGAGTTTGAGAAATTTTGGTTTAGCCATCAACATTTCAGGTGTTTGTTGCAGAAGAATCAAACAGAAATGGGAATGTTAAAAAGAATTGGTTGTTTGTTGCACCTGATTAGGAGGGTGTTTGGTATTGCTTAAAATAAGTTACTTTTGACTTAAAGGAGGTATTTTTAATTTAAAGGAGAAATTAAAGTTTTTAAGTTGAATGAAAGTGTTTGGATAATTTTACTTAAAGTTAAATGGGGGTTTAATAATTTTGACTTAAAGTGAAATTTGACTTAAAAATAATTTAAATTCATGATATTTAAGTTTTACAAGAATTGTGAAAAAAAATAAAAATAAAAAATTTTCATAAGTCATAAGTCAAAAGTACCTAAATGGAACTTATGACTTAAAACAGTTTTTTAACTTAAAATCGACTTAAAGCCGGAGGAGACAAACAGACCGAAAGTGACTTAAAGCTGAAAACTCCTTTAAGGAGCATCAGCCAAACAGGCTCTAGATCTTTTGACATATTTGTGTAATTGGGTAACATAGTTAAGATATCAAGTGCAGTATTATCAGGCCCGTTTATATTAGACCAGGCAATTTTCAACACGACACGAAAAAATGACACGAAATTACACGAAAATTTAGTGTTTGGGTTTACATTTTTAGTACACGACACGAAAGTACACGAACACGAAAGTACACGACCGAGATTTAGTGTCGGGTTTGGGTTTGGGTTTACCCTTCAAGTACACGACACGAAGTACACGAAATAAATAAATAAATAAATAAATAAATATATATATATATATATATATAGGCAACAGGTCAGGAGCCAAGCTTGGATGGGAGCCAAGCTTCCTCAATGAAACATTGATGCAGATCTTTTCCTCAATGAAACATTGCTGCAGCTCATTTTTCCCAATGAAACATTGCAGCAGCAGTATTAAATTTTTTATGACAAAACTACCCTTAGTCAATAATTGCTGCAGCAATATTAATATTTTAATGACTAAACTACCCTTGCAGCAATGTTTCATTGTTAAAGGGTAATAATAATACTACTTCCCATGATTATTATTTTTAAATAATATTAATTTTTAAATACTGAGAAATCACAATATAATCTAAATAATTAATATTAATAAAACATTTAAATATCTATACTATTATACTAAAATTGAAACATTAAAAGTTTGTCGGTTTGGTTTTTGGTACGGTTATTCGAATTACAAAATTGAATAATAATATTAAGGAATTTTTTTCATATTTTATCTAACCATAATTTTTCCTTTTTTAAAAATTAAAATTAAATCATAATCTTGTAATTAATAGTAATACCTAACCAATTACCTTTCGTAGTTAAAAATGTTAACTTTTTTTTTATTTCTCTAACTAAAATCTTTTTTCCCCCAATAATATTAGGAATTTCTTGCATCATACGGATTTTAATGTAATATTAATCAATAGCAAATATATTAGAATATGGTTTTGAATGCAATACATTTTGAGTGGATACACAATAAATATTTTGATTAACTTTAATTAAGATATCAAAATTTAAACTTCAATCGTATAATCACGAATAAAAGTATATAATTATGACTAGATGTAATATTTTTACAAATATGATGTAGTAAATACTTTTTGGGAAAAATGGAATAAAAATGTTCACAATTCAATGTTAAATGTTATTTTCTATTTGGAAATTTTTAAATGATTTTGTGTATCAACTATTTGTTTTATTTAATATAAAGAGAAAAAAAACATTGCAATATGGTTTTGAATGCAATACATTTTGAGTGGATACACCATAAATATTTTGTTTAACTTTCATAAAGAAATCAGAATTTAAACTTCAATCGTATAATCACGAATAAAATTATATAACTATGGCTAGATGTAATATTTTTACAAATATGATGTAGTAAATACTTTTTGGGAAAAATGGGATAAAAATGTTCACAATTCAATGTTAAATGTTATTTTCTATTTGGAATTTTTTAAATGATTTTTTTATCAATTATTTGTTTTATTTAATATAAAGAGAAAAAAAACATTGCAATATGGTTTTGAATGCAATACATTTTGAGTAAATACACCATAAATATTTTGATTAACTTTAATTAAGAAATCAAAATTTAAACTTCAATCGTATAATCACGAATAAAAGTATATAACTATGGCTAGATGTAATATTTTTACAAATATGATGTAATAAATACTTTTTGGAAAAAATGGAATAAAAATGTTCACAATTCAATGTTAAATGTTTTTTTCTATTTGGAAATTTTTAAATGATTTTGTGTATCAACTATTTGTTTTATTTAATATAAAGAGACAAAAAAACATTGGAGCAATGTTTCATTCAACAATGAAACATTGTTGCAGCCCTCAATGAAAACTCTACTTATATAAAGTTGGTTGGCTATCATTTTTAATTTCCCAATGAAACATTACTATTATCTTATTGGAGATTTTTTTAAACTCATGAAAATTTAGGTGAGATAATCTCAGAAAAACTAATCTTAAATTTATATAAATTAAAAATATTGTATGCCTTATCGGTTAAATTAAATTTTAAGATTAAATGATTAAATGATAATTAAATATTCTGAATTACTTGCAATGCAAAATATATGATAATTAAATATTTGAGAATAAATGATTAAATGCATTAGTTTACATGTAAAAAATCTGATTTCGGAAAGAAAAAAAATTTAAATTTGATATAAAAAAGATTAATTTTTTTATATTTAAATCAATCTAAAATGATAATTGTTTGTGTTTCAACAATAACAATTAGAAAATATTTAATTATCATTTAATCTTAAAATTTTAAAATATTTAATCATTTATTCTCAAATATTTAATTATCATATATTTTGCATTGCAAGTAATTCAGAATATTTAATTATCATTTAATCATTTAATCTTAAAATTTAATTTAACCGATAAGGCATACAATATTTTTAATTTATACAAATTTAAGATTAGTTTTTCTGAGATTATCTCACCTAAATTTTCATGAGATTAAAAAAATTTCCAATAAGCACTAGTTACGAGTACTAGACAATATAGTAATGTTCTATTAAGATCTTCAACCAAATTAATTTTTAATTTTTTGAAAATTTGGGAATATCATTTAATTAGATATATATTGACATCCGTACGGTTGGCTCGTCGAGAAATATTTTTAAAAATATAGAAACAATAGTCTGGGACGAAGCACTAGTTACGAGTACTAGACAATATAGTAATGTTCTATTAAGATCTTCAACCAAATTAATTTTTAATTTTTTGAAAATTTGGGAATATCATTTAATTAGATATATATTGACATCCGTACGGTTGGATCGTCGAGAAATATTTTTAAAAATATAGAAACAATAGTCTGGGACGAAGCACTAGTTACGAGTACTGGACAATATAGTAATGTTCTACTAAGATCTCCAACCAAATTAATTTTTTATTTTCTTAAAATTTGTGAATATCATTTAATTAGATATATCTTGACATCCGTACGGTTGGATCGTCGAGAAATATTTTTAAAAATATAGAAACAATAGTCTGGGACGAAGCACTAGTTACGAGTACTGGACAATATAGTAATGTTCTACTAAGATCTCCAACCAAATTAATTTTTTATTTTTTTAAAATTTGTGAATATCATTTTATTTTCAGGATACTTCCTCAATGGTTCATTGCTGAAGTGATTAATCTACTCCGTCCATTTCTAGAATAAATGGTTCAGATTTGTTGGTTCTATAAAACCTTTATCCACCCTTGGTTGTGGATTGAACCCCATATATATATATATATATATGGGTAAGGCTCTGTGGGAACTACTTAAATGAGTAACCTAGGAACTTCTTACTCTACACACACGTCTCCTAACAGCACAGCAAGGACAAGTAGATATGCAGTTATTTCTTCTGTTTTTAATATCTTTTTTTTGTTATGTATTTATTTTTTGTGTTCTTATTTAAAAGTTTTAGAAAATTAATATCAATATTTGTGTTCAGTATTAAAATATGTTAGTTTTTATCTTAAACACAAGATCGTTTGCTGCATTTTAGCTTTATATATTTTTTTCATTTTATTGAATAATATTTTCTATTTGTATTTTAATATGATTTATTTCAATTTAAATAACTTTATTAGTTGTTATGTGTTTAATACATTTTTCTTTAGTTTGAGAATGATACTATTTTTCTTTAGTTTCTTCGTGTTCTCTATTTCAATTTGTCTTCTTTTATTTTAAAACTAAAATTATTTATTATGTTCTCTATTTTAATATGCATGTGTTCTTTTTATTGATGACTATTTTTTATATACTATCATTTAAAAAGAGTTTCTTTTAATTTAGAAATTATATTATTAGTTTTGTTCATTTTTTATATTTTTATCCTGTATTTTAATATGATTTACTTCAATTTTAAATAAATTTATTAGTTGTTCTGTATTTAATACATTTTTCTCTATTTTGAGAATGATTATTTTTCTTTAGTTTGTTCGTGTTCTGTATTTCAATTTGTCTTCTTTTATTTTAAAAATAAAATTATTTATTATGTTCTCTATTTTAATATGCATGTGTTCTTTTTATTTATGACTATTTTTTATATACTGTAATTTTTAAAATAGTTTCTTTTAATTTAGAAATAATATTATTAGTTGTGTTCATTTTAATGTGTTTTCTTTTATTTAATTATTATCGAATTCTTTAGTTTTATACGTTATTTTCTATTTTAAAAATTAAATTATTTATTGTGTTATGTATTTTTATATGTGATATTTTTATTGGTTAACAATTTGTAGGTTCTATATTAAAGTTTATTTGTGCAATAAATTTTTTCTTAGTGTTCTATGATTTTTTTTATGTGTACTATAATTTCTTGAATTTTCTAATATTTTTAACGTGTTCTGTACTTTTAATTCGGTATTTTCTAATCTTCCTGCATTTGTTATTATCGTATATTTTTTAGTGTGCTGTATTTTTATTGTGTTCTGTATTTTTATTGTGTTCTCTATATGATATTTTTATTAGTTAAAAATTTGTAGGTTCTATATTACAGTTTATTTGTGTAATATATTTCTTCTTAATGCTCTATGATTTTTTTTATGTGTACTATAATTTCTTGAATTTTCTTATATTTTTAACGTGTTCTGTACTTTTAATTCGGTATTTTCTAATCATCCTGTATTTGTTATTATCGTATATTTTTTAGTGTGTTGTATTTTTTATTTATATAATATTAAAAAAAGTTATGTGATATATTTATAGAATATAAAAATTTTCAACAATAAAAATATACAAAACACAAAAGTTGTAATATGATGTAAAAATGAATTAAAGAAGAACAGGTACACTTAAGGAAATAAATACCAAGTTAACAGCGTGAAATTCCACTCCCCTCTTATTTAGGAAGCATGTACTGGTAATCTGAACCACATATTCATCTCTTAATCAAAAGCTGACAATTAGTTACTATATATATATCGATTTTTCTAGTGTGTGCCCAAGGGCACATGTTAAGAATCCGTGTTATCTTAGTTGTCAAATTTTGATTGGTGGAGATTTCATTAATAATGATGGACCCCCCTGCATTCACATAAATATCCACCAATTAAAATTTGACAACTCATCAAACACGGATTCATGTGTCCTTGGGCATACACTAAACAAACCCTATATATATATGTGAGGGCCGTTAGGTGGGGAACTAGAATTAGTGAATAACCTAGGAATTACAATCATAACCCTTCAATAAAAAGTGAAATGAATGGATGAGATTTAACTATGTTGATAATCACGTAACACAAACAAAAACCAGGAAACAGTTACACATCTTAAAAAACTGTCATGTTGTATAAAACTTTTGAACTGTTCTCCTAGTTTTAATACTTTTTGTGTTTCATTTTATTTATTACTTTATTTAGTAATTTTGATAATTTGATTTATATTTTGTACTCTTTTGCATTCAATTTTTTTTATTTTATAAATATAGATCATATTTTTTCTATTCAATATTCCTCCTTTTAAATATACAAGATTTTAATTTAATAAATATAGAACAGTTTTTTTAATTTTGCATAATATACCGAACACATATTTTTGTTTTTTATTTTATAAAATTACTTTTAAGTTTTAAACAAATATAAAAATTATATATTTTCATTAGAGTGAGTGAACATGTTATTTTATGAACTGAATCAAAAAATACAAAACATATCAGCTTCTAAAAAAAGTTATACAAATACAAAACAAGTTTATACTCCCTCCGTCGTGAAAAGTGGATAAAGTGGTGGGACCTATTAATATTTAATTATAGATTTGAGATAGTAGAGGAAAGTAGTGGGTGTAATAGTGTTTTTTATTGTTAAATATGTGAGATAGAGGGTGTAATAGTGGGAAAAACTTACTATTTTTGGAATGTAAAGAAATGAGAGGGACAACCAAAAATAGTAACTGTAAAGAAATGAGAGGGACAGAGGGAGTAGATACAAAACATATCATTTTTAATAAATATTATATATTTAGTTAAATTTATGATACAATACTTCATTTTTATGTCAACATTTCAAAAAGATTAAATCCAAATACATTACACTTGTTTTTGAATTTTAAATCCTTATAAAAAAGTTGTGTTCTGTAATTTTTTTTAAAAAAGGAAGGCATATGAACAAAGACACCTGTATACAGTACCCCCATTTCTAATTCATTTTTTGTGTTTAAATTCATTTTATGTTTTACATTATTTTTTGCAAAAGTCATGGATTCATGTAATTAAATATTACATAAGATGGATTAGCATTTTATAGGGAGACCTAGGTGACAGGGAAAATGAAAAAAACAACACGATCGTTACATTAAAAAAGTTAATAATTCTATGTGTTGTAAATATTTATGTTAAAATTAAAATGTATGTTACTATCTAATGCTATATAATGTTTTGTAAAAAATGGTAAAATTTGAAATGAATAAAAAAAATATTGTTCTATAAAATTGAAATAAAAAAATTTAGACATGTAAAACTAAGATGAAATGGACACGTTACACGTACTCTATTCAAATTGAATGTTTTATTTTAAATTATGTTCTGTACATTTAAAGTTATTAAAGCATAAAATTTAATTAAAGCAAAAAAATTAAAAATTTATTTTAATTAAACACGTACTGTAACACACATGATGAAAAATACACAACTAAAATTTTGTTGTATTAAAATACAGAACTTAAAAATTTTATACAATAAAAACTACAGAAAAATACAAAACTAAATTTTTGTTTTATTAAATACAGAACTTAAAAATTTTACACAATAAAAACCACAAGTCCGTAAGTTTAGTGTTGAAGTTAAGTGAAAAAAGACTGAAAAAAGCTCAACTGTTGTAGGGCAATTGTGAAACACTAAATTAAACCCTCCGTGAAAGTAGTTAAATGGTGTAGGTTTTCAATCTAACTGTTGTGGATAAGTTACCCAGTTACCCTATCAATCTTGGTTCCTAATTGATCCGTTGTCTATATTATATATATATATTTATAATTTTTTAACAGTAATATACAAGTAAGTCAAATTGTCAATGTTCTCCCTCAAACATCTCTCTCGATCTTTCGTCTCTCCCATATCTCTCTCCCTCCTTATCGCAATCTCAATCTCTATTCTCTCTCTTATCTCTCTCGTCTCTCAATTAATTGTCTTGTTTTGTTGGTATTAGATATTTTAATATTTTTATTAGACATTTAACATTTATATTTATGATTATACATAAATTTATAATATTATTTATAAATACTATGTAAAAATACATTTTAATATATATTTGTAAAAATATTATCGAAAAATGTAATATTTTAATATATTTATATATTTATTCTTATTCTTATTATTAATTAAAATAACACGAAACACGACACGAAACGTACACGAAACCTAACTTTATTTACAAATAAAATGCTTAGTAAATAATCCCTTCTCATAATTTTGTCATTCTTGATATGCACACGCATTTAAAATAAATGTAAGAAACAAATTTGCTCTATTTTTGAAATTTTATTCTCTTTTTGTATTAAAAGTTTAGATTCAAATCTATCAATATATTTTTAAATTGTTGGATAACTCATTGATATCCATATTTTTATCCGCGGGATAATCCATAAATATATACAATCCATGATCATTTGTGATTCATTATCCACGTTTAATTACTGTACATTTGTCTTTTTATTTTAATTTTCATTAATATTATTTATGATAAGTTTATCAAAAATTATTTGAATGATCTTCATATTATTGCAAGTTCATTAATACAATTTACATAAATATGATTTGTTAGTGTTGTTTTTTTCCCAAATTTATTACTGTGTCTTAAATATATTAAATCAAAAAAATTATAATAATTGTATTGGTTTTTTCACAAATACATTATTAGTTAGGAACTTAAAATAATCAAATAATTAAAGTATTATTATTACTATTGTCATTATTATTAGTATTTAAATTATTGTTATATTATATTTTTATTAAAATAAAATACCGTGTCCGTAACACAGGTTATAATCTATTATTTATACAAAAAATAATTTTTTAAAATGTTAGGCACTAATAATGAAAAAATCAAATCGAAAAAAATTATGAGTTCATAAACAATAATATTAAAAGGAAAGTTGTATTCATTTTATTTATTTCTTACCTGCTTTTCATGTAAAATTGTTGATAAAACAGCAATTAACATGTCATTGTTAGAGCGATTACAACATAATTTTAGCATATTTCTTAAAAATAATATTAAAATAAGAAATTTTTATGATTTAAAATATTTTATTTTAAGTGAATTCCAACAACATTTGTTATATTTGCTCCTAGAATTATCGATATCAATATATATATATATATATATATATATATATATATAAGAGGATACGCGAAAATTTAGGTGGCGCTCTAAAAGCATCTCAATCTATTTTTCTAATTTTCTAGAATTTTAGAATTTTAAACACTAATAAATGTAAAAATATCATTTAACATATTAGAAGTAGAATAGGTATTCGAATTTATAGAGGAGAAGAGTTCGAATTTATAGGGAAGACATATGATTAGAAGTTCTATTAGAAGTATTAATAAGTATTTATAATGCATATGATTAAAAGTTCTATTGTAAGTAGAATAGGAGTTCGAATTTATAGAGAATAAAAGTTCAAATTTATAGAAAAAACATATAAATAAAAGTTCTATTAGAAGTAGAAAATTATCATTTAACATATTAGAAATAGAATAGATGTTCAAATTTATAAAGGAGAAGAGTTCGAATTTATAGGAAAGACATATGATTAGAAGTTCTATTGGAAGTAGAATAAGTATTTATAATGCATATGATTAAAAGTTCCATTGGAAGTAGAATAGGAGTTCGAATTTATAGAGAATAAGAGTTCGAATTTATAGAAAAAACATATAAATAAAAATTTTATTAGAAGTAGAAAATTGTCATTTAACATATTAGAAATAGAATAGGTATTCGAATTTATAGAGGAGAAGAGTTCGAATTTATAGGGAAGACATATGATTAGAAGTTCTATTGTTAGTCGAATAAGTATTAATAACGCATATGATTAAAAGTTCTATTGGAAGTAGAATAGGAGTTCGAATTTATAGAGAATAAGAGTTCGAATTTATAGAAAAAATATATAAATAAAGTTCTATTAAAAATAGAATAGGTTCATAAATCCAATACTATTGTCATAAAAAAAAGTCATCGTATTTAAAAAGAAAATAATTGATGTGTTAACATAATAAAAGAACACTCTAATGCAGGAATCCTTTATATATACAGGACTATCTATAATATAAAGTAAAAATAAGATGTATTTTCATTTCTAAAGCTCCATAAATTTTAGAAAGTCTAGAGAAAGTATAAATTGGAATTCACTCTATTTTTTAGGTTTTGATTTTAAGTAAAAAAGTTGTTGTGTAAGATAAGTATCATTAATAATATGTAATGAAGTTGAAATTTCAATCCCAAATAAGAGCGACTCGAAACGTGTTTAATGGGAAGACGGCTTACTATAAAAGATTATATTAGCTATTAAAATATCATATTGATGTTATAAATTTTATTTTATTTTTAGGATTTGATTTTTATGGATAAACATTATCATACAAATGATATATCTAAAAGTCAGGTTTTTGGTATTAACGAAAGAGCGGATCAATATTAATAACCGTGTTTAACGAGAAAACGGTTCATTAGAGAATATCGTAAAAAAAGATGTTTGAATATATAAGAAATACATAAAATAAAATATTTTATTGGAAGTAGATTACGAGAACGGTGCATGGTGACGTCTTATACGATTTTTTAAAACTATATATCTTTTTTCCTAGAAATCCTCATTTATTTTATTTTTTTTATACAAGTTAATTATACTGGCATTAGAAAAATATATCCATAAAAATATTATTTCCGTAACGAAAATTCTTCGTATTTTTTTGATATTTTAACATAACTGAAAGACTTTCCCATGCGAAAGCTGTAAATAAATACAAGAATATCTGTAATATACAGAAAATATAAGATCTATTTTAATCTTTTAAAACTCCATAAATATTAGAAAGTTTAAATAATATAAAAATTGGAATCGACTCTCTTTAATGAAGTTAGAATTTCGGTTCCAAATGAGAACGACTCGAAACTTATTTAACGGGAAGACGACTCACTAGAAAATATTGTATTAACTATTAGAATTTGATACTACCGTCATAATATTTTTTATTTATTTTTACGATTCGATTTTATGAATAAAAATTATTATATAAGTCTTTATAATGTATGTTTTACTTTTACGATTCGATTTTATGGATAAAAATTATTATATAAGTCTTTATAATATATGTTAAAGTTGAAATTTCGGTTTTAACGAGAGAGCAGCTCAATCGAAAAAATCGTATTTAACAAGAAATCGATTCATTAGAGAAGATTATTTAATTATTAAAATTTAATATTAATATTATAATATAACGTAAATGTATTGAATTTTTAAAAAATATTGTAACGCCGCCGCGAAGCGCGGCTTTATCGACTAGTATATATATAAAGGAGGATACGCGCGAGTTTAGGTGGCGCTCTAAGATCGTATCAATCTATTTTTCTAATTTTCTAGAATTTTAAAATTTTAAACACTAATAAATGTAAAAATATCATTTAACATATTAGAAGTAGAATAAGTGTTCAAATTTATAGAGGAGAAGAGTTCGAATTTATAGGTAAGACATATGATTAGAAGTTCTATTGCAAGTAGAATAAGTATTTATAATACGTATGATTAAAAGTTCTATTGGAAGTAGAATAGAAGTTTGAATTTATAGAGAATAAGAATTCGAATTTATAGAAAAAAACATATAAATAAAAGTTCTATTAGAAATAGAAAAATATCATTTAACATATTAGAAGTAGATTATGTGTTCGAATTTATAGAGGAGAAGAGTTTGAATTTATAGGAAAGACATATGATTAGAAGTTATATTGAAAGTAAAATAAGTTTTTACTAGCTTATAGCCCGTGCAAAGCACGGGTTACTTTTAAATATTTTTGAAATTATATAATTAAACAAAATAGAGTTTTATAATTTATTATTGAATTAATTTAACTTTTTAAAATTATTTAATAAATCACATGTATTGTTTAGAACTAATAATATAAAATTTTAATGTAAGATGCGGTGTGATATTTTTGGGTTTATATTAGTGATTGCAAGTTTAGTTTTAGATTTAAAGGTAAAATGTTTTAGTTAGAAAACAAATATTAGCGTTTGTAAGAAATGGTATAATTTTAGGTGTTTATAAAAGGTAATTTCTTCAATTAAAAGTAAATGTTAAAAAGGTAATCGGCTAATAACTATTTATTATATTATTATAAATAACAATTAAGCAAGAATAATTAAGTAAAATAACATGTTTTATTAGTTAAGGGTAAATAAGTAAAATAAAGAGGTACCTTTCTTTTGATATGTTATAAATTTTATTTAATAATATAATTAGGTTTTATATAATCATTATTTTCAATAATTTTTTTTACTTTTAATATAATTTAATATACTCTTTTTCAAGGATTATCATCATGTTTTCTTATTATTAGCAATGTATAAAGATTTTTAATATATTTTATTAATGATTGTAAGATGGGGTGTGATATTTTTGGGTTTATATTAGTGATTGCAAGATTAGTTTAAATTTAAAGGTAACATGTTTTACATAGAAAACAAATATTAGCGTTTGTAAGATATGGTACAATTTTAGGTGTTTATAAAAGGTAATTTCTTCAATTAAAAGTAAATGCTAAAAAGGCAATCGGCTAATAACTATTTATTATATTATTATAAATAATAATAATAATTAAGTAAAATAACATGTTTATTAGTTAAGGGTAAATAAGTAAAATAAAGAGGTACATTTCTTTTGATATGTTATAAATTTTATTTTAATAGTATAATTAAGTTTTATATAATCATTATTTTTAATAATTTTTTTACTTTTAATATAATTTAATATACTGTTTTTCAAGGATCATCCTCATGTTTTTTTATTATTAGCAATGTATAAAGATTTTTATTATATTTTATTAATGATTGTAAGATGGGGTGTGATATTTTTGGTTTATATTAGTGATTGCAAGATTAGTTTTAAATTTAAAGGTAACATGTTTTAGTTAGAAAACAAATATTAGCGTTGGTAAGATATGGTACAATTTTAGGTGTTTATAAAAGGTAATTTTTTTCAATTAAAAGTAAATGTTAAAAAGGCAATCGGCTAATAACTATTTATTATATTATTATAAATAATAATTAAGTAAAATAACATGTTTATTAGTTAAGGGTAAATAAGTAAAATAAAGAGGTACCTTTCTTTTGATATGTTATAAATTTTATTTAATAGTATAATTAGGTTTTATATAATCTTAATTTTCAATAATTTTTTCACTTTTAATATAATTTAATATACTTTTTTTCAAGGATTATCCTCATGTTTTCTTATTATTAGCAACGTATATAGATTTTATTATTATTTTATTAATGATTGTAAGATGCGGTGTGATATTTTTGGGTTTATATTAGTTATTGCAAGATTAGTTTTAAATTTAAAGGTAACATGTTTTAGTTAGAAAACAAATATTAGCGTTTGTAAGATATGGTACAATTTTAGGTATTTATAAAAGGTAATTTTTTCAATTAAAAGTAAATGTTAAAAATGCAATTGGCTAATAACTATTTATTATATTATTATAAATAATAATTAAGTAAAATAACATGTTTTATTAGTTTAGGGTAAATAAGTAAAATCAACAGGTACCAACCAACCAAACTTTTAATGTTTCGTCTTTTATATAATAGTATAGATTTTGACTAATGATGGTAAGATGCAGTGTGATATTTTTGGGTTTATATTAGTGATTGCAGGATTAATTTTAAATTTAAAGGTAACATGTTTTAGTTAGAAAACAAATATTAGCGTTTGTAAGATATGGTTCAATTTTATGTGTTTATAAAAGGTAATTTCTTCAATTAAAAGTAAATGTTAAAAAGACAATCGGTTAATAACTATTTATTATATTATTATAAATAATAATTAAGTAAGGATAATTAAGTAAAATAACATGTTTTATTAGTTAAGGGTAAATAAGTAAAATCAACAGGTACCTTTCTTTTGATATGTTATAAATTTTATTTAATAATATAATTAGGTTTTATATAATCATTATTTTCAATAATTTTTTTACTTTTAATATACTCATGTTCAAGGATTATTCTAATGTTTTCTTATTATTAGCAATGTATATAGATTTTTATTATATTTTATTAATGATTGTAAGATGGGGTGTGATATTTTTGGTTTATATTAGTGATTGCAAGATTAGTTTTAAATTTAAAGGTAACATATTTTAGTTAGAAAACAAATATTAGCGTTGGTAAGATATGGTACAATTTTAGGTGTTTATAAAAGGTAATTTTTTTCAATTAAAAGTAAATGTTAAAAAGGCAATCGGCTAATAACTATTTATTATATTATTATAAATAATAATTAAGTAAAATAACATGTTTATTAGTTAAGGGTAAATAAGTAAAATAAAGAGGTACCTTTCTTTTGATATGTTATAAATTTTATTTAATAGTATAATTAGGTTTTATATAATCTTAATTTTCAATAATTTTTTCACTTTTAATATAATTTAATATACTTTTTTTCAAGGATTATCCTCATGTTTTCTTATTATTAGCAATGTATATAGATTTTTATTATTATTTTATTAATGATTGTAAGATGCGGTGTGATATTTTTGGGTTTATATTAGTTATTGCAAGTTTAGTTTTAAATTTAAAGGTAACATGTTTTAGTTAGAAAACAAATATTAGCGTTTGTAAGATATGGTACAATTTTAGGTATTTATAAAAGGTAATTTTTTCAATTAAAAGTAAATGTTAAAAATGCAATTGGCTAATAACTATTTATTATATTATTATAAATAATAATTAAGTAAAATAACATATTTTATTAGTTTAGGGTAAATAAGTAAAATCAACAGGTACCAACCAACCAAACTTTTAATGTTTCGTCTTTTATATAATAGTATAGATTTTGACTAATGATGGTAAGATGCAGTGTGATATTTTTGGGTTTATATTAGTGATTGCAGGATTAATTTTAAATTTAAAGGTAACATGTTTTAGTTAGAAAACAAATATTAGCGTTTGTAAGATATGGTTCAATTTTATGTGTTTATAAAAGGTAATTTCTTCAATTAAAAGTAAATGTTAAAAAGGCAATCGGTTAATAACTATTTATTATATTATTATAAATAATAATTAAGTAAGGATAATTAAGTAAAATAACATGTTTTATTAGTTAAGGGTAAATAAGTAAAATCAACAGGTACCTTTCTTTTGATATGTTATAAATTTTATTTAATAATATAATTAGGTTTTATATAATCATTATTTTCAATAATTTTTTTACTTTTAATATAATTTAATATACTCATGTTCAAGGATTATTCTAATGTTTTCTTATTATTAGCAATGTATATAGATTTTTATTATATTTTATTAATGATTGTAAAATGCGGTGTGATATTTTTGGGTTTATATTAGTTATTGCAAGATTAGTTTTAAATTTAAAGGTAACATGTTTTAGTTAGAAAACAAATATTAGCGCTTGTAAGATATGGTACAATTTTAGGTGTTTATAAAAGTTCTCCTTGGCAAAGAGAAATTTTACCAATTTTAGGTGTTTATAAAAGGTAATTTCTTCAATTAAAAGTAAATGTTAAAAAGGCAATCGGCTAATAACTATTTATTATATTATTATAAATAATAATTAAGTAAGGATAATTAAGTAAAATAACATATTTTATTAGTTAAGGGTAAATAAGTAAAATCAACAGGTACCAACCAACCAACCAACCAAACTTTTAATGTTTCGGCTTTTATATAATAGTATAGATAACGCATATGATTAAAAGTTCTATTGGAAGTAGAATAGGAATTCGAATTTATAGATAATAAGAGTTTGAATTTATAAAAAACATATAATAAAAGTTTTATTAGAAGTAGAATAGGTGTTTGAATATATAGAGTAGACTTATAATTAAATACTTTATAGAAAGCACGATCTTCTTAAATTATACTTCAATATATATATATATATATATATATATATATATATATATATATATATATATATATATATATATATATATATATATATATATATGAAGAAGGATACACGGGAGCCTAAGTGGCGCTCTAAGATCGTCTCAATCTATTTTTTTTTAAATTTTTTAGAATTTTAGGATTTTAAACATTAATAAATATAAAAATATCTTTTAACATATTAAAAGTAGAATAGGTGTTCGAATTTTTATATGAGATGAGTAAGACATGTAATTAGAAGTTCTATTGAAAGTAGAATATGTATTTAATTATAAGGCATATAATTAAAAGTTCTATTAAAAGTAGAATATAAGTTCGAATAAGCACTAATAAATATAAAAATATTTTACAATATACATAACATAAATTCCAATATATATATATATTTAACGAGTATGGCATTCCATCAAATGCTATACTTTGTGTGGAAAAGTTGTTCGTCAACATATATAGATTGATATTCGATCAAGCATTCAGTTTTCTGGTCATAAAGGATGACTGCAAACGAAGAAGAGAGGATGTTTTTAATTGGCTTCTTGGTCATTTTTTATTTATGTACTTATACAACCTTGATATTTTAACAATAAGATAAAAGATAAAAACTTAATCTATCTAAGAATAGATGAGACTAAGTGAGTAATTTCCAGAAAGCCAGTTAACAATGAAAGGCAGCTTTGAAGAACATTACTATTAGGGTGACATTTTCAGAGAATAAGAAAAGAAACAAATTGTCTTTCCTCAGCATAATGAGCCAATCCACAGGTGGAGGCTATATCTACCTAGGGAATTGAAATGACAATGAAATGAAATGCAAATGATTGGCACATGGGAGTGGTCCCCAACTCTAACGACCATGCTCTACTAGCTCTGCTGCTCCCTTGCCTTTATTATTGTCAATGTCACTTCGTCCTACATCCACTTCACCATTCTCTTCCAGCTCAGCAGTGCACATTGTATCAATACCCCCTCCATTAGAGGATCCTTGACCCCAAGGATCAAATTGAGGAAATTGGTGCAAAATATTTGAGGCAAACTCCCAGGTTGCTTCCTCTCTCGGTAGATTCTTCCATTGCACTAACCACTGTACCACTGCTGCATTGTTTCTCTTAATACTTCGAACCTCTAACACTGTTTCAGGTGTCTTGACAGCATCACTGTTGGAATCATAAGTTTGTGGGAGAGAGTCATCAACTGTTGCAGGAGCTGGTCCATGATGTTTTTTTAGAAGAGAGACATGGAAAGTAGGATGAATTTTAGACTATCGAGGTAATTGCAACTTATAGGCCACAGCACCCACCCTTTTCAGGACCTGGTAAGGGCCAAAGTACTTAGCCGCTAGCTTAGGGTACTGTCTCACAACCACAGTAGATTGTTTATACGGATGGAGTTTCACATACACCCAATCTCCCACCTCGAACGATCTCTCAGACCTTTTCTTATCAGCAATTTGTTTCATCCTATTCTGAGCCTTGCACAAATTTTGCTTGAGCATTGCAATAGTCTGTTCCCTCTGCAGTAAACTTCTCTCCATAGCTTCAACTGCAGTCGAGCCCAACAAGTAAGGCCTGTGCAGAGGAGGTGGCATACCATAAACCACCTCAAAAGGTGTTTGTTTGGTGGTTGTGTGGAAATTGGAGTTGTACCAAAACTCAGCTAAAGGTAGCCATTTCGCCCACTCCAGAGGTGTAGTGTGACACATACACCTTAGATATCCTTCCACACACCTGTTGAGAACTTCCGACTGTCCATCCGTTTGAGGGTGGTAGGCAGTTGACAACTTATGCTGAACTCCCTGCATTTTCATTAGCTCAGACCAGAAAGAGCTAATAAAGACTTTGTCCCTGTCAAAAACAATGGATTTTGGGAAATCATGCAATTTATAGACTTGGTCTAGGTACACTTGGGCCACCTTGATTGCAGAAAAAGGGTGAGCCAATGCCAAAAAATGACCATATTTGCTTAATGGATCAATCACCACCATAATGACATCTTTACCTTGTGATCTTGGCAAGCCCTCTATAAAATCCATAGTCACTTCCTCCCATATTTGATTAGGGACGGCCAAGGGTTGGAGGAGACCTAGGTAAGCTTGTAAATCAGCTTTGCACTTTTGACACACACTGCACTGCTTGATGAATTCAATCACTGATTGCTTCAGGTTTACCCAATAGAACAGGGTCTGCACTTTTCTCCAAGTAACATCAATGCCAGAATGCCCCCCCTGGGGTGAGGAATGCATCCACTCTAAAATGGAATTTCTCAAGGTCTGATTGTTTCCCACTACCAATTTCCCATTTCTAGTCAATTGACCCTGATGCCATTTGTATTGTACATGCGAATTTGGATTTTTTTGCAGATCATTAATAATTTGTTGCAAGTTGGGGTCGTCTCTCCAGTGCTGCTGTAATTTTTCTAGTAAGTCAGACTGAATGGAAGACATCGTTAAGGCAAACAAATGACTTTGTGGTATCCTCGAAAGTGCATCTGCCACTTTATTTTCAGGGCCCTTCTTGTATTCAATCACAAAGTCGAAACCAGCTAGTTTCGATAGCCATTTTTGCTGGAACGGGGTAGCCAACTTATGATCCAAGATATATTTCAAACTGTGTTGGTCAGTTCTGATAGTGAACTGGTGTTGTAGTAGGTAATGCTGCCACTTTCTAACTGCAAAAACTACAGCCAATAGCTCCCTTTCGTATGCCGATAACAGGGCATTTTTTGTAGAAAATGCTTTACTAATGTAAGCAATTGGGTGTCCTTTCTGCATCAAAACTGCACCCATTCCTAGGCCTGAAGCTCATTGAAATTGGGGAGTGCTAAAACTGGAGGTTGAACCATCTTGGTCTTTAACTCTTGAAACGCTGCATCTTCATTTTCAGTCCAAACAAAGGCCTCCTTCTTTAGTAGGTTGGTCAGAGGTTTACACACCTGGCCATAATTTTGTATGAACTGTCTGTAGTAACCGGTTAAGCCCAAGAAACCCCTCAGTTGCTTCACATTCTGAGGAGTAGGCCAATCGAGAACAGCTTGTATCTTGTCTGGTTCAGTAATAACCCCTTGGTTGGAGATTATATGCCCCAGATAATGAATCTTAGTCACCCCAAAGGAACATTTCTTCTGGTTCGCAAAGAGGGAGTGCTTCTGCATCAATTGTAATACCTCTTTGATGTGCATCACATGCTCAGCCCACGACTTACTATAAATCAATACATCGTCAAAAAAAACCAAAACTCCCTTCCTCAAGAGTGGCTTAAAAACAGAATTCATGAGTGCTTGAAAGGTAGATGGTGCGTTAGATAAACCAAAAGGCATCACCAAATACTCGAAATGACCAAAATGTGTCTTGAATGCAGTTTTGTGTATGTCCCTAGGATGCATTCTTACTTGGTGATAACCGGATTTAAGATCAATTTTGGAAAAGTATTGAGTACCTTGTAACTCATCAAGAAGCTCCTCTATTATAGGAATGGGGAATTTGTCTTTGATGGTCGCTTTGTTGAGGCTTCGATAGTCAACACACATTCTCCAACCCCCGTCTTTTTTCTTGACTAACACCACAGGTGCAGCGAAGGGGCTGTTGCTCGGCCTAATTATTCCCTGTTCTAACAGCTCCTGTACCATTTCCTCTATCACGTTCTTCTGTAAGGCTGGATACCGGTATGGTCTCACATTAATTGCATCAGTGCCTTCTTTAAGAGGGATTTGGTGATCGAAGGGTGTCCTCATTGGTGGCACTCCCTTAGGTTCCTGGAAGACATCTTGGAATTGAGATAGTACTACCTGTAAGTCTGTATCACTTTGTCTCTGATCAGCTGTGATCGAAGAGAGCAGGGGTGAAGTACTTGATTCACAGGGTATCAATTGTAGCATTGAAAGCTCCCCTGTGGCCTGTACCAACCTATCCAACTTTTTTGACTGGATGGCCCGTAGCTTCTTGCTTTGCATACCACGTAACTTCACCTTGTTACCCCTGTAAGTGAATTGCATAGTTAAATTTAGGAAATCCCATAATACCGGACCCAGCTGAGAAAACCAATGGATTCCTAACACCATGTCACTGCCACTTAAAGGAAGAAGTAGCATATCTGCTTCGAATTCAACTCCTTGCATTCTCCATTTGAAATTTGTGATCCTACTGTCACACTTTAATTGCCCTCCATCTGCCACTTTAACCCACATAGGTGTTATGTACTCTATTTTGCAATCCAGCTTAAGTGCAGTTCCAACATCTAAGAAATTGTGTGTGCTGCCACTGTCGAGTAATAGTTGAAGAGCCTTTTTACCATGATGTCCTGTTACTCGCATGGTTTGGTAAGTTACAATCCCATCCATGGCTTGAACCGAAATCTGAGCACATTGAGTTCCATCTTCTTGTACCGATTCCTCGATTCCCCCTCGTTCCTCCTCTTGCATTTCCTCATCATCCTCCATCTCAATATGGTATAGTTGGGGCTTCTTTCCCCTGCATTTGTGCCCAGGTGTGTATCTTTCATCACACCAGAAGCAAACATTTCTGGCTCTCTTGTCATTAAACTCCTCTGGAGTTAATGTTTTTCGGTTGGGATGCTGAACGGTCACTAGTCCTCCAGGATTTGGTTTAGGCAAATTGACAGCAAGATTCTTGTTTGACGGTGTAGGCAAGAGTGGAGGTTTCGTGTACATCTTGCTCTTCTTGGCTCTTTAAGCTGCCTCCTGCAACTTAGCTAGACATAAAGCTTGTTGCACAGACTTGGGCACAAACATTCTAACTGCTAATTGGATCGCCTCGTCCAGGCCACCCAAGTAACAACTAAGCATATACTCCTCAGATAATTGCAAACGACTCGCCAAAGCATCAAACTCATCGTGATATTCCTGCACCGACCCCGTCTGTTTTAGGGCCTTCAATTCAGCCATTGGGTCATCGTATAGCTCCCCAAATCTCAACGTGATTTCTTCGGTATACTTGCTCCATGTAGGTGAAATATTCTGGCATTTTTTTATAAAGTTCTGGTGCCATAGTAATGCATTTCCTTCAAGATGTATGGCGGCCAGTCTGACCCTTAGAGTATCCTCGATCTCATCCAATTGAAAAAACTGATTACACTTATACAGCCAAGACCTCAGATCTGTGCCATCAAATTTTGGAAACTCCACCTTAGTCATTCTAGAGGCGAAATTATGATTTTTAAATGGAGTATCCAAAAGCCTGGTACCCTGGTTAGCTTCAGCAGTAGATCTAGGTGTCTCAGAGGTTCTTCCTTCAGTCGAAACTACTTTACTAATTTGCATAGGTAGACCCAAAATTAATTCATTCAAAGCAGCTATAGATTTAGCATTTTGACTAATATTTTGGGCATTCGTGTTACAAGATTGAATCAGCTTCTGGTTTTGTTCTTCTAATAAGGTCTTAACAGTTACCTCTAAACGTTGTAGATCTGTAGTCGAGGCCCCTCCTTCTCCTTCCACATTATCTGTCGATCTGTTAATTCGCCCTTGCACCATGGTTCCAAGGATGGTTTATCTCTGATACCAGTGATACAACCTTGATATTTTAACAATAAGATAAAAGATATAAACTTAATCTATCTAAGAATAGATGAGACTAAGTGAGTAATTTCCAGAAAGCCAGCTAACAATGAAAGGCAGCTTTGAAGAACATTACTATTAGGGTGACATTTTCAGAGAATAAGAAAAGAAACAAATTGTCTTTCCTCAGCATAATGAGCCAATCCACAGGTGGAGGCTATATCTACCTAGGGAATTGAAATGACAATGAAATGAAATGCAAATGATTGGCACATGGGAGTGGTCCCCAACTCTAACGACCATGCTCTACTAGCTCTGCTGCTCCCTTGCCTTTATTATTGTCCATGTCACTTCGTCCTACATCCACTTCACCATTCTCTTCCAGCTCAGCAGTGCACATTGTATCAATGTACTTGCTATAATCTATTGATCTATTCTATACAAGTCCTTGATTAAATTACTTTTCTAGATTTCTTATATGAAGAATTCCATCTCTGTTAACTAATCTATTTCAGTTATATAAGAAAAATAAACAGAACTGCACAAGTTGAGTACACGTTAGTATAGTTTTAGCTTCACAACTGTTATGATCTTTGTAAAAAACAACAATGATTCATCATTGTTTGATCATTTAAAACAAGATATATTTCTCCTAAGTTGAATGCAAGATAATATAAAGAGGATAGATCGTCTCAATCAATTTTTCTAATTTTTTAAAATTTTAGGATTTTAAATACTAATATATATAAAAACATTTTTTAACATATTAGAAGTAGAAAAGGTGTTCGAATTTATGGATGAGAAAAGTTCGAATTTATAGGGAAGACATATAATTATAAGTTTTATTGAAAGTAGAATATGTATTTAATTATAAGACATATGATTAAAAGTTCTATTAGAAGTAGAATAAGAGTTCGAATAAACACTAATAAATATAAATTTTTCTCAACATATTAGAATTAGAAGTATATATAAAGGAGGATACGCGGGAACTTAGGTAGCACTCTAAGATCGTCTCAATCTATTTTTCTAATTTTTTAGAATTTTAGGATTTCAATCACTAATAAATATAAAAATATCTTTTAACATAGTAGAAGTAGAAAAGGTGTTCGAATTTATAGATGAGAAGAGTTCGAATTTATAGAGAAGACATATAATTAGAAGTTCTATTGAAAATAGAATAGGTAATTAATTATAAGACATATGATTAAAAGTTCAATCGGAAGTAGAATGGGAGTTCGAATAAACACTAATAAATATAAAAAAAATATTTTAATATATTAGAAGTAGAATATGTGTTCGAATTTATCGATGAGAAGAGTTCGAATTTATTGGGAAAACATATAATTAGAAATTTTATTGGAAGTATAATAGATATTTATAAGACATATGATTAGAAGTTCTATTGGAAGTAGAATAAGAATTTGAATTTATAGATAATAAGAGTTCGAATTTATTGAAGAAACATATAATTATAAGTTCTATTGGAATTGTAAAATATGTGTTTTAATATACATAAGAGACATATAATTAAAAATTTTATTGGAAGTATTATAAACAGGACGATGGTGACATCTTTTATGATATCCTAAAATTAAATATTTATTATACAAGTTATTTATACTTCTATTAGGAAAAAATTTCATAGACTAATACTAATTTTATAAAATAAAAAGTCTTTGTATTTAAAATGAAAAGGACTGATGTGTTAACATAATAAAAAAAATTCTCATGCGGGAATCCTAAATAAATGCAGGAGTATCTATAATATAAAGAGAAAACAAGATATTTTTTTATTTTTAAAACTCCATAAATTTTAGAAAGCTTGGAGAAAATAAAAATTGGAATTCACTCTATTTTTAGATTTTGATTTTAGTATAAGATAAATATCATCAATAATATGTAATGAAGTTGTAATGAAGTTGTTATTAAGGAAAGACGGCTCTCTAGAAAAGATTGTATGAGCTATTAGAATTTGATATTTATGTCATTAGTTTTATTTCATTTTAGGATTCGATTCTTATGGATAAACATTGTTATACAAGTAATATATGTAAAAGTTAGGGTTTCGATCTTAACGAGAGAGCAACTCAATAGGAATAACCATGTTTAACGAGAAAGCAGTTCATTAAAGAAAATCGGGTTGAAATTAAAATTTAATATTGATGATATAATAGAAAATAAATATATATATTTTTTTAGAATTTTAGGATTTTAAATATTAACTAAAAAACTACTATCTTTTAACATTTTAGAAGCATAATAGGTGTTAAATTTATTGAGAATAAGAGTTTGGATTTATAAGTAAAACATATAATTAAAAGTTTTATCGGAAGTAGAATAGGTTTTTGTAAGACATATAATTAAGAGTTTTATTGTAAATAATTTATATATAAGAAGTGTCTGAATTTATAGAAAATACATATAATTAAAAAATTAATTATATATAAGAAGGGTCTTATAAATTTTTTAAAACTTTATATCTTTTTTCCTAGAAATCCTATATTTTAACTTTTTTATACAAGTTAATTATAGTTACATTAGAAAAATATTTTCATAAATTCAATATTATTCCCGTAATGAAAAGTCTTCGCATTTAAAAAATTTGATGTGTTAACATAACATAAAAACATTTCCATGCAGAAGCTGTAAATTAATACAGGAATATCTATAATATACAGAAAATATAAGATGTATTTTCATCTTTTAAAACTCCATAAATATTAGAAAATTTTAAAGAATGTAAAAATTGGAATTTACTTTTTAATTTTTAAGAAAAAACGTTATTTCATTAGATAAGTACCATCAATAATTGTTAGTCACAGAGGCATGCATGTATACATCTAATAACAAGCCTAATTGTCTGTAATGTTCTGCATTACTTACATGACCTCTTAACTGAGGGAACCTCTAGTTGTAGAGTTTCTATTTGTTTTGTACTTATAGTAGACATCAAATCCTAGTTGTGTAATTGTACTTATATAGTCAAGAATAATGCTCGAAAGAAGTTCCAAGGTTCATGCCTCAAGCAAGAAGATAAAGACTGTCAAATAATCACAAGTTGGGATTTGAAGAAATAAAGAATTTGCCTAAGTACCAATTCGAGAAGTATATTTGTCTATTCGAGAAGTCCAGCATTCGAGAAGTCAGGGATTCGATATCTCAAGACACTATTCGATATCTCTGAATACACTGTTCGATATCTCATTCGATATCTCAGAGATTCGATATGTCTACTACTCTATTCGAGAACTCAAGAAGTCAACAAGTCAAAGTGGTATTCGAGTTCTCAAAGAGTCAAAAAGTCAAAGTTCCATTTGATATCTCAAGGACTCAGAAAGCTATTCGATATCTCGAGGATTCGATAAGTCAAATGTTCTATTCGACAACTCAAGAAATCCTGATGGAAAAGAGCTATTCGAGAAGTGGTTCGACATGTCAATATAACAGTGTTCGAGAACTCAAAGTTATCGATCAAGTCAATTCTAGTTCTCGAATCACTTACTTAGTCACTTCTCGAATACATTCTTGGAGACAAAATACTGAAGAAATTGTACAAGTCAGAAACCAGCAACAAGCCAATGCACTTTATGGACCACAATCTGTAACGTGCTCTGGAAAGCCTACAAGGAAGCTTGGAGAGATATAGAAGAGACAAGGGGCTAAAGAAGTGGATCTGAACAGGCTTTGCAAAGTCAAATCTGTAACCGTTTAGATACTTACTCAAAAAGGATAGACAGACTAGAAAGTAATTTGTTTAGCTACCTTATTTGGAGTAAATAGGTTGTATCCATGTTCTATAAGGATACAGCCTCACTTCCTTAGTCATTAACTTTGTGAGTCAAGTTTTTAATACGCTGTAAGCTGTATCTCTCTGAGAAAAACGAAGCTGAGAATACTATCATTTGTATTCACAGATTGTAGCAACCTTTATCTAATAATACATTAGATTAAAGTGATATTGTGTCTTGTGTTGTTCTATATCCGCACCTTCACTCTTGCACACACAAACACTTACTTGCTACATAGACTCGAACAAGAAAAGTTCAAGAATCCATTCACCCCCCTCTGTATTCTTTTACTATATTCAATACTCAACAAGTGGTATCAGAGCGGGCTGTTTATTCAAAAACAGAAAAACGATCATGAGTTCGAATACACCAAAGACTACAGGAACGGTGAAGGTCCCTAAGTTTGACAAAGAGAATTATAACCTCTGGAAGATAAAGATGCAGTTGTTCATCAAAGCATCTCATCACTTGTATCCTGAGATTCTTAAGAATGGTCCATTTGTTCCCCAACAAGAGATTCCTGAAAAGACTGTTGGAACCACTACTATTCCAAGATCTTATGTGGCTAAGGATCCATCCAAATGGACAGAATCAGAAAAGGACATGGTTGCCCTTGACAGTCACCTCATGTCGCTGATTATAGATTCCATGGACATGTCAATGTTTGCAAACATTGCTTCATGTACCACTGCCAAAGAAATGTGGGATCACATTGAGGTGTTATGTGAAGGAACTGATGAGGTCAGAGAAAACAAGAAACAGATACTGGTCACACAGTATGAGGCTTTCATGGCACAACCCAAGGAAAGCATTACTGAGATGTTTGAGAGATTTCATAAGCTAGTTACTAAGTTGCAGATGAATGGCAAGGTTTACAGTACCAAGGAGTTAAACATGAAGTTTCTGTTATCCTCACCAAACCATCTAGAGCAAAGGGTCATTTCTCTAAGGGAAAGAGATTTGAACAAAGTTACATATGATGTGCTCTATGGGGTTTTAAAAACTCATGAGCTTGAGTTGCTTCAGAAAAGGGCTATCCAAGCCAATCAAGGCAGAATGGTAAACACATCATGTGCCTTGATTGTCAACAAATCTATTCAAGACCTAGAAGCATCTACAAGCCAATTAAGGATAGAGGAGGTAGTAGAAGAGGAAGAAACTGAACCTGAGGTAAGTGAACCTGTTGAGGAGAAGGAGGAAGATGAGTTCTATACTCTTGAGGAACTGGATGGGATGGAAAACACTTCATATGCTTTTATGGCCAGAAAATTTCCAAACATCAAATTTAAGAGGAACCAACCCTTCAAACCTAAAACCCAAAACCATTCATTCAACAAGAGCAAGGCACCTATGAAACCAAACAAGAATAAGTTTAAAACCAGCCATGTGGATAGGTCATCTGTAAGGTGCTATAGATGCAATGACCTAGGGCATTTTGCCAGTGAATGCAAGAAGCAAAAAAAGAAGGATAGAGATTATCTTGAGCTCGAAGCTAAGTATGAGGCCCTTCTGAAAAAGCAGACACAAGGTAAGGCCTACATAGCTGAAGGGAAGTGTTGGGATGATTCTGAGAGTGATGGAGAGGAACAAGAATTCTGCAATTATGCCTTGATGGCCAATTCCAAGGATGACACATCTCCATCAGACCCTCAGGTACCATTTCTCACTACTATAGACATGTCTATTTCAGAGTATAAATGCATGATTGAACAACTATCTGTTGAGATATTTAACATTCATACTAGTATGACTGCTGCTAATGAAGAGATTACTAAACTGTCTACTAGAAATGAAATGTTAACCAAAAAGAATGAGGAACTTGAGCTAACTGCTATGCAAGTAGAAAACCTTAAGAAAGAAGTTGAATATCTGCAGAATAAGGTTCTTGTTGGTTCCGATCATCAAAACGCAGCGAAAACAGTAATATAAAATCGAAACCAAGCCACGGATCCATGTATAATATATCGAATAATCATGGTAGATAGAACGATTACCTTATCGAAGCTTTACGTTTATAGAATGATGGAGATGCAAGCCTCCCACGATTACTGAGCACTCCTCTTCGAAGCCCCCTCTACGGTATCCACACGAACACCTTCAAGAACGACTCACGATCTTGTCCGGAAGAGAGGTACTAGCCTCTAATGAAAATATATTTTAGGGTTAGGTTTTGTGTCTGCGGCTTCTTCTGTATTTTTCACGTACCATAATCTTCACCCCATATCTTTATATATAGGATAGTATAAAGCCAAAAAGCCCATGTCAAAACCTAGCCCAAATATGATTTAATTAAATAATAAAATCTAATTCTATTATTCAAATAAATAATTAAGTCAAACTTAATTATTAAAATCATATCTCATATATCTTTGTATTTTATTATATCTTAATTAAGTCCCACTTAATTAATATAATAAAATCCAACTTATCATTAATTAATTTAAATTCATAATTTAAATTAATTCTTCCTTTAAAATGTTCTATGTGTGTGACCCTGTAGGTTATTATTTATTTTGGCAATAATTTTATTCTCCAATAAAATTATAAACAATGAGCGGTATCTAGTAATACATCATTGCTACCCAATTAAATAATAATTAAATCGTGATTCGATAAACCTTTTGTGATTAATGTTCCCGTGTAATATAATCCCTTTAACCAAATATTATAGATTAAACTCGAGGCATGTTTATCGTCATCCTCTTCATAATTTAATCCGGGTTTACTTGATCCATGAGTAGACTATTAATAACAAATCACTATTTGAGCACGGCCATGCATTTTATAGTCTCACTCAATCAAGAGGCCAATAATATCTCTCCTATCTAATAGGAGGGTTAAATCCTTTATCTATCATTCATATTTCTCATACGATTCACAATATACCCGATGTCCACTTTTATCATTACCCGGTCAAAGGTAACTTTTAATGTAGTCAAAGTATATTATCCTCGTATAGAAATATAATGATCTCAAGTCAAAGGATCATTACACCATTATCACTGTGAGTCTTTCTTATGACTTAATTAACATGAAGAATCTCACGGTGGGTCTGTCCAGTACCATGTACCCCTACATGTACCTATGTATTGACTTTAGTATCTCCATACTTATAACCAATGAGATGTGGTTATCAGTCAAAAAATACTAGTCTATTTATGTATTATTATTGTCCTGTATAATAATACTCGACTAGGGACCTTTAAGAATATGATATATTATATAATCTCTAATTCAAGTTGTAAACTTAAACTATATAATGTGTATCATTATTCTAAGGACATTTATTATGCTAACAAATATCGCAGTAATTAGAGTCATAATAAATACATTTATTTAATAATCAAATGACATAAGGTTTATTCAAGAAACAATGTATTGCCTCTAGGGCACCTACACTAACAATCTCCCACTTGCACTAGAGCCAATCACCCATGTATCTAATACCCATGGAACTAGTGTGACCGTCGTGCTTCTGCTGCGACAGGCCTTTGGTCAGTGGGTCTGCAATGTTATCATTTGTATGCACTTTACATATAGACAAAACACAAAACCAGACTGTGATACAGTATCATCCCTGTCTGTTTTGAAACTTGCATCGGTGTAACCTTTTACGACCAGTTTCACCTCTCCTCCATACACCAAGAATGAATCTTTAGTCCTTTTCAGGTACTTTAGAATATTCTTGACTGTCGTCCAGTGACCTTCACCTGGATTAGACTGGTATCTATCCTGATAGATCTATTTGCTCCCTAACCAAGTCTTAACAACCTTTTGAGAAGGTATGTCATTCTCCATTAGTAGTATGTCATCAACATAAAGTACTATGAATGCCACATGGCTCCCACTAACCTTCTTGTAAACACAAGGTTCATCCTTGTTTTGAATAAAGCCATACTCCTTGACTGTTTCATCAAAACGAATATTCCATCTCCTAGAGGCTTGCTTCAATCCATCTTTTAGAGTTTGGACTGTTCATAGCATCTTGGTATGTGAGAGGCTCATCTTCATCTATGAGCATCAAATCCCCACATTGAGTCAAAAGAAATCCATATCTCTCTGGCTCATGGCGAATTCTACCAGATCTACGAACAACCTGTGTTTCTTGAGCATTATCATTATTCTGCTCTTGTTCCACCTCAGGTTCAATGCTATTTTGTGGTTCTCGATCTTCATCGAGATCTATAGTTCTCCCACTGTCTCTTTTGGAAATAAAATCTCTTTCCATGAAGACAGCATCTCGAGCAATGAACACTTTCTGCTCAGAAGGACTATAAAAATAATACGCCTTTGTTTCTTTAGGGTATCCCACAAAATTGCACTCTTCGGATTTAGGTCCAAGCTTGTCAGATACTTGACGTTTTACAAACGCCTTGCATCCCCAAACTTTCATAAAGTTCATGCTTGACCGTTTCTCCTCCCATATCTCATATGGAGTCTTTTGAACCTTCTTGGTTGGAACACGGTTAAGTGTGAAAGCCGTTGTTTCTAGAGCATAACCCCAGAAACTTATTGGAAGATCTGCATGACTCATCATCGATCGTACCATGTCCAACATAGTACGATTTCTCCTCTCTGAAACTCCATTCCATTGAGGTGTACCTGGCGGAGTGAGTTGTGATACAATACCACACTCCTTTAAATACTCTTTAAATTCGGTGCTTCAGTATTCACCCCCACGATCGGATCGTAAGATTTTAATATTTGCACCTCCGCCTATTTGCTTCTCTACTTCAGCCTTGTATTCTTTGAATTTTTCAAAAGAATCAGATTTTGTTCTTCATAAGATACACATATCCATATCTACTGAAGTCATCAGTAAATGTTATGAAGTAGTAGTAGCCTCCTCTAGCCATCATACGCATTGGGCCACATACATCACTATGTATTAGCTCCAAACGTTCAGTGGCCTTTTGACCCTTACCAGTAAAAAGGGGCTTTAGTCATCTTACCAAGCAAACAAGATTCGCATTTTTCGTATGATTCAAAATCAAACTTATCCAAGTATCCATCTTTATGTAATGCGTTTCTCATTTATATGTCCTAGACGACAATGCCAGAGGTATGTTTGATTTGAGTCATTAACTTTAAGTCGTTTGTTTTCTATGTTACAGACAGGTTTATCTAAATCAAGAACATATAAACCATTAAATAAACGCGCAACACCATAGGTTAAATCATTCAAAGCAAAAGAGCAACTATTGTTCTTTATTATAAACGAAAAACCTTTCTTGTCCAAACAAGAAACAGAAATAATGTTTCTGCGAATCGCAGGCACGTAAAAAAACAGTCTTCAAGTTCTAAAACAAGCCCAGAGGGCAAAGATAAATAATAAGTTCCTACGGCTAAAGCAGCAACTCTTGCTCCATTGCCTACTCGTAGGTCCACTTCTCCCTTAGCCAAAGTCCTACTTCTCTGCAGTTCCTGCACATTTATACAAATGTGAGAAGCACATCCAGTATCCAATACCCAAGATGTAGAAATAGACAGATTGACTTCTATAACATAAATACCTGATCCAGAAATCTGAACACCCTTCATTTTCTTCAGATCCTCCAAGTAAGCTGGACAGTTTCTCTTCCAGTGACCATGCTTGTGGCAATAGTGACATTCACCTTTGTCAGCATTTGCGACATCTCCCTTCGGCTTTTTAGCCTTTTTGAAAGAGGGCTTAGAAGGACCAAGATCTTTGGATGCTACCTTCTTCTTGCCCTTCCATTTCCCTTTTCCCTTAGCACCTTTCTTGCCCACCATCATTATGGGAGCTTTCTCAGGTGCCTTGACCATATTTGCTTCAGTGGTCCTCAGCATGGCCAACAATTCCATAGGAGTCTTATCTTGCTCAGTCATATTAAAAGTCATTATGAACTGAGCATAGTCGCTGTTCAAAGATTGCAAGATTATATCGACTTGAGCCTCTCGCTGAAGCGGGAAACCCAAACGAGCAAGGTAATCGCAATACCCAATCATCTTTAGAACATGTGGTCCGACTGGTCCATTGCCCTGCTTGCACGAGAAGAGTGCTTTGCTTGTGTTGAACTTTTCCACACGAGCCTGTGATTGAAACATCGTCGAAAGATGTTCAAACATAGTATAAGCATTCATATCAAAATGCTGCTTCTGAAGCTCAGCATCCATAGTGGCAAGCATAAGACAGGCCACATCAGTTGCATCATCAATATGCTTCTGATAAGCATTTTGTTGAGCAACAGTGGCATTGGCAGCAAGGGCTGCCGGTGGAGGAATGTCAATCACATAAGATTTCTTTTCCTGCATGAGAACAATTCTCAAATTCCTAGACCAGTCAAGGAAGTTTGATCCTGTCAGCTTGTCCTTCTCAAGGACTGATCGTACAGAGAAAGTGTTGTTTGTGTTTTGTGCCATTTGTTTTTCTACAATGATAAAATGCATAAGATAAGTTAGATTGTTCTATTAATTATGTTCAAGTGATTATGACATATTCATAATATATCTCCCACTATTTTTATCAAATTAATAGCCCTTACTATCAATTCGGAAAGAATATCCCATAAATCTTTCTAGTGAGCCAAGATCCATATTTCGTCATATCCTAAGTCAACCACTGGTAGTCCTTAAAACATGATTATTTAGGTAGACAACAGTTGTCAATTATATCATATATAATTCTTGGATAGTTTGGTGAACAACAATTGTTCTTGTCTATCTTATAGATTTTGAACCAAACTCTATGCTTCTAAGTTCATAATATTTGAATATAACCGTTTATTTTCACCTTATTATGACGACTCAGTTAAGTTAGACCCAATGATTCAACGGTCGAATATAACCGCTTATATTCGTCACATCTTACCACGATAGACAGGAGTCCCCTGCCACTGGCAGTCATTCCCCTTATCGATCTAGGATTCAATGAGTGTTCATTCATTGGAAAGCATCCGATTAAAACTTAATATTTTGTTAAGGGGTTTCGAAATTAAAACGACCATGATCCCATCATAAAGAGATTCCCAATTTTTCCTTGAATTAAATACTTCAAATCAATATTCATCAATAGTTTGATTTCCAGGTTGTTGGAGGAGTCACAAGTGGCCTCACTTAATACCCAACTTCCTTACAGGTAAAACCTGTTTTTGACAAAATCTCCCCATATCTAAATAATTGAAAATTCGTATTTAATTCCGTGTTTCATAAACACAGAAATCTCATGATCGTTTGTTCATTTTAAAATCTCGAATCGTTACAGATTTTATCTTGTTTAGCATGGCAAGCATGGCATGGGTGACGTATCTAATACATGCATACATCATTAATCAAATTAAAACATGCATACATTTGTTAATCTACACATGCATCATATGTAAGTGCATCACCTTAATTAATATGCTATGGTTATGGCCCAATCCTATGCGATTTTTCCAAGCTAATGGAAAAATCAAGGTCAATCTATGGTGGTAATAACTAATTATTACAAAATCTCTTGCTTCGCTTCCAAAGCTGCCTTGATTGCCTCCAAGCTCCTCTTGAAACATTTTACAAAAGAACTCGAGTTGCATTCGAGATAAAATAATTACAAAAAGGAAAAACGACATGCAAGTCGTATTTAATTATTACAAACCATAAATTAAAAATTAATAAAATAAATTGAAAACTAGGTCTTGGGGCCATAACCATGCATCATGCTCACATAGCAATTAAAAGCATCACATATTGTATAAACACAATTTTATACAACATAAATTAAATATGATCAAATCATAAATAATAAAATTAACGCACTTTAATTAAATATTAATCTAGTAATCAAAATTACTAATTAATAAAATTTTGCATACTCCAAGTTAAACATTAACAATTATTATTTAATCTAGCATGCAAAACCTAGCTGAAAAATCTTTTTTTTTTTTTTTTTTTTTTATTAAAACAGCTGTTGCGCATCTACAGTATGCGCTACAGACCTAATCTGTTAATTCTATCAGTAACGCATTCTACGTATGCGTTAATGGTCGAAACCCTAGCAGATGCGCATACTGAGTATGCGCATCACCTGTACATGCGATTTTCTGCAGATTTCCAGAAACCCAGTTCGATCGTGTCCTTCATTTTTAGTCGCGATTTTGATTCCAGTCTTTGTATATAGACCCACGAATACACAGCAACACTTACATAATCAAACAACACCGATTCATGAATGTTTTAAAATCTAAACCTAGTAGATATATATATGTAAACACGTATGTATATGTTTTACGCATGAACTGAACTTATGCCTCCCTGATTCGATTCCAACTGAATTTTAGAAGTTTATGTTACGATTTAATCCCATTAACACATAACAGATAATCTTAACGTAACAAAACAGGAGAAAAACAAACATGCAGATCGTCGAAACAGTTCGCGTGTTTGCAGTAGGGTTCTTCGGGAGTTTAGAACTGGTATCACTATAACAGATCATGTACATCATTAAAGACCAGATTATGTTACGTTTTAATCCTACTAATACATGTCAGATCACTGGACGCATCAAAACCAGTAGAAAACGAAACATGCATATCATTATATCATGCATCACGTAGGGTTCATCGACGTAACAAAAAATCAGTTCTTAAAAACGCATATAACGGATCGTTTATATCATATATAACCAGATTATCATATTATACAAGCAGCTCTGATGCCATTGTTGGTTCCGATCATCAAAACGCAGCGAAAACAGTAATATAAAATCGAAACCAAGCCACGGATCCATGTATAATATATCGAATAATCATGGTAGATAGAACGATTACCTTATCGAAGCTTTACGTTTATAGAATGATGGAGATGCAAGCCTCCCACGATTACTGAGCACTCCTCTTCGAAGCCCCCTCTACGGTATCCACACGAACACCTTCAAGAACGACTCACGATCTTGTCCGGAAGAGAGGTACTAGCCTCTAATGAAAATATATTTTAGGGTTAGGTTTTGTGTCTGCGGCTTCTTCTGTATTTTTCACGTACCATAATCTTCACCCCATATCTTTATATATAGGATAGTATAAAGCCAAAAAGCCCATGTCAAAACCTAGCCCAAATATGATTTAATTAAATAATAAAATCTAATTCTATTATTCAAATAAATAATTAAGTCAAACTTAATTATTAAAATCATATCTCATATATCTTTGTATTTTATTATATCTTAATTAAGTCCCACTTAATTAATATAATAAAATCCAACTTATCATTAATTAATTTAAATTCATAATTTAAATTAATTCTTCCTTTAAAATGTTCTATGTGTGTGACCCTGTAGGTTATTATTTATTTTGGCAATAATTTTATTCTCCAATAAAATTATAAACAATGAGCGGTATCTAGTAATACATCATTGCTACCCAATTAAATAATAATTAAATCGTGATTCGATAAACCTTTTGTGATTAATGTTCCCGTGTAATATAATCCCTTTAACCAAATATTATAGATTAAACTCGAGGCATGTTTATCGTCATCCTCTTCATAATTTAATCCGGGTTTACTTGATCCATGAGTAGACTATTAATAACAAATCACTATTTGAGCACGGCCATGCATTTTATAGTCTCACTCAATCAAGAGGCCAATAATATCTCTCCTATCTAATAGGAGGGTTAAATCCTTTATCTATCATTCATATTTCTCATACGATTCACAATATACCCGATGTCCACTTTTATCATTACCCGGTCAAAGGTAACTTTTAATGTAGTCAAAGTATATTATCCTCGTATAGAAATATAATGATCTCAAGTCAAAGGATCATTACACCATTATCACTGTGAGTCTTTCTTATGACTTAATTAACATGAAGAATCTCACGGTGGGTCTGTCCAGTACCATGTACCCCTACATGTACCTATGTATTGACTTTAGTATCTCCATACTTATAACCAATGAGATGTGGTTATCAGTCAAAAAATACTAGTCTATTTATGTATTATTATTGTCCTGTATAATAATACTCGACTAGGGACCTTTAAGAATATGATATATTATATAATCTCAAATTCAAGTTGTAAACTTAAACTATATAATGTGTATCATTATTCTAAGGACATTTATTATGCTAACAAATATCGCAGTAATTAGAGTCATAATAAATACATTTATTTAATAATCAAATGACATAAGGTTTATTCAAGAAACAATGTATTGCCTCTAGGGCACCTACACTAACAGTTCTATGTGCTAGTCAAGTGGAAAAGGCTCTTAGGGATGAATTAGCTGAAAATGAATTCAAACTGAAAACATTTAAGAACTCATCTGGTCTAGTGCAATCCTACTGCGAGAAAATTCAGGCTAAACCCAAAGCTGCTATTGGACTTGACTATGTTATGCTGTCATTGAAGATGACACAGTTGTTCATGAGGAAGTGCCTCACATTTTGAAAAAGACTGAAAATCTAATTTTTAAGGAATCAACATTTGAAATTCATGAGGATGCCTTACTCATCAAACAAATGTTGAATGATGAGGCACAATCCAATGAACAACAAGCATCTTCCAAGAGTGAGAGTGTCAAGTCAAAGACCAAGGAGCCAGTAGGTGATAGGATAAGACCCAAGAAGTTTGTTAAGTTTGTTTCAGCTGGAAAGAGTGAATCAGAGAAGAAGGTGACTAAGAAGAAACAGAACAGAAATGGCAAGTTAGGGATTAACAAAGATAACAACTATGCTTATATGCCTAATGCCCCTAGGAAAACTTGTCAGAACTGTTTCAGTACTGTTGAAATAAAGAATGTTTCACCTGCAAAACCACATGTAGAGCTCAAGTGTTACACATGTGATAGCACATTATTCTCAGCACATGGCACATGATTCTCTAGCTTTATATTAATGCGATCTGCTTGGCCTTGTAATATAATCATAGCCCATGCCTTGTAATATAATCATAGCACATGCAGCACAATGTCTAGAATTCTATATATGTACACCATGTCAAGTCTAGTAAATAAGAAGTGAAGTACTACGCACATTCTACTGCATCAACTGTCCCTTCTTTATTCTCTGCTTATTATTTTCACTTGGTATCAGAGCACAAATACCTGGGATACTATGGCAGCAAATGCCGATTCTTCAACCAATGTAGTCACTTCTTCATCTTCTATCCAAACTCAACCTTTCTCCTCCCCTATTCCAGGCTTATCAAATTTGTCACATGTAGCCATTAAACTTGACAGATCCAACTATGTGTTGTGGAAAAGTCAGTTGCTTCCCATACTTTATGGGACTGATATGCTGAGTATGGTGGATGGCACAATCATTCCTCCAAAGGCCACTATCACTGAAAACTCAGTTGAACTTCCAAATCCGGAATTTTTAGAATGGAAGAAAAAGGACCAGATCCTCCTTAGCTGGTTACATGCTACGCTCACTCCTCAAGTATTTGCTCAAGTTGTGGGATACAAGACCTCATCAGAGACATGGAATGCATTGGATCGAGCATACATGTCACAAACAAATGCAAGATACTATCAAATCAAACATGAGCTTTCCAACATTCGGAAAGGAGCTTCTTCGATTACTGAATACATGGATCGTATTCGAATGCTAGCAGATGAACTTTCTCTTATCCAACAGCCTCTTACAAATAGAGATTTAATTGGATCTGTTCTTGATGGATTGAATCTTGACTATGATGTCATTGTCAATTCAGTTCAGACCATGCCTACACCACCTTCATTTGAAGAACTATATAGTATGCTTCTCGATCGTGAAAAACGATTAGAAATCTATCATCAACCAAGCCCAGACCGTGAAGCTACAGCTCTCTTTGTTTCTGGCAATCGTCGTTTCAACAACTACTCTAACAGTCACACACAAGGATTCTCCAGCACTCGTGATCAAGGAAGAGGACGTCAAAATTACTTTAATAATCGTGGCACCAGGGGATCTTTTCGTGGTCGTGGACGAAGTCGCACTAATAGAACTTCACATCCTAATGTGAACATCACCTGTCAGATTTGTGATAAGATTGGTCACAGTGCACTGACTTGTCGTGAACGCCACAATTATGCACACCAAGCTGATGATCTTCCATCTGCTTTTTCAGCCATGAGTCTCTCCACTCCCTCTGATTGTACGTGGTTTCCTGACTCCGGTGCTACAAATCATATGACGCCAGACGATACAAATATGATGCATCAACAGCCATATACCGGTTCTGACCAGATTACAGTTGCAAGTGGTAACACTTTACCTATACATTCTGTTGGTGATATTCATATTTCTACTCCATTTCAGTTTAAATTAAAAGATGCTTTATATGTGCCAAATTTAAAAGCAAACTTACTCTCTGTGTCTCGTTTTGTTCGTGATAATAACTGTACCATTTCTTTTGATTGTGATGGTTTTTCTATTAAGGATCGTCGAACAGGGAGAGTTCTACATCAAGGCCTCAGTAAAGATTTTCTATTCCCTTTGCAAGCACAGCGTCTCCAGTCTTTCCATTTTTCCAATCCTATCACATCCATGGTTCGAAAGAATACTTCTCTTGACAATTGGCACAAACGTCTTGGTCATCCTGGTCATCATGTTTTGCAGTACTTAGTTCAAAATAAACATTTCGATTTTATTGGTACCAAAACTTTGTCTAGTTGTTCGAGTTGTTCAATTAATAAAAGTTGTCGCTTGCCCTTTTTACGTTCTACTACTGAATCTCCTGGTCCTTTACATCTCATTCATTCAGATTTATGGGGGCCTGCTCCCGAACTATCTCATGGTGGTTATAGGTATTATCTAATTTTTGTCGATGATTTTTCCCGGTATACATGGATATACCCCCTAATTAAAAAATCTGAAACCATTGATTATTTTCGTAAGTTTAAACTTGCTGTTGAAAACCAATTTGGCACTACTATAAAGTATCTCCAAACTGATGGAAGGAAGGAATATGTTAACAAATTGTTTGCAGATGTACTCATTAATAGTGGTATTTCACACCGCATCACCTGTCCTCATACTTCTGCACAGAATGGTAAAGCTGAAAGGAGGCATCGTAGTATTGTTGAACATGGCCTTGCACTATGCCATCATGCATTTTTACCTCGCAAGTTCTGGATGGAAGCTTTCTCTACTTCTGTGTATCTCATGAACAGGTTACCCTCTCCCAGTTTGCAACACAAATCTCCTTATGAGAAACTTTACAATCACGTTCCAGATTATGCTACACTGCGTACTTTTGGGTGTCAATGCTTTTCTTTTCTGGGAGCAACCAAGAAAGACAAACTTTCTCCTAAATCAATATCATGTTTGTTTCTGGGATACAGCACCCCACATAAGGGTTATCGTTGTCTTGACCTCATGACTGGTAGAGTATACTTCTCTCGCCATGTTCGTTTTAATGAAGAAGTGTTTCCTTTTGCTAAACATCTCACATACGGTTATCTTAAACCCTCTATTCCCATTGAGCATTGGATTGAGCCCACTGAACCTCCATCGGCCATTCATCATGGTCTCTTATTACCACCTTCTTTTCCTTCACCCACTTCACACACTTCAGACATCCCATCATTAACACCAGCAATGCCAGAACTTCCATCCTCGCCCACTTCATCTATACCTCCGCCATTAACCAATTCTATCCCACCCACAAACCAATTATCGGGACAAACAATTGAAGACCAAGTTGTCCAGGTCCATCCCATGGTAACTCGACTTCGTGCTGGCATACGTAAACCTAAACAGCCTTTTACATGCTTTACCAGTAAGCATTCTCTACCAACATGTTTTAATAGCCTTCTTACTGAGGAAGAACCCACTTGTTATACAGAAGCTTCCAAGTCTCCTCAATGGCGAGCTGCAATGCTTGAGGAATTTAATGCTCTTCTTCGCCAACGGACATGGTCCTTAGTTCCATCTTCAGAAGCTACAAACATAGTTGGATGCAGATGGGTTTACAAAATCAAAAAAAATTCTGACAGATCAGTTGAACGGTACAAGGCACGCCTCGTGGCCAAGGGTTATAATCAAATGTATGGCCTGGATTTTAAGGAAACATTTAGTCCCGTGGTTAAACCCGCTACTATTCGTCTTGTACTCTCTCTTGCTATAAACAGGGACTGGCCAATTCGTCAACTAGATGTTAAGAATGCCTTCTTGCATGGCATTCTTAATGAAGAGGTATATATGAAGCAACCTCCTGGGTTCTTGGATAAGGCTTTTCCGAATTATGTTTGTCGACTCCACAAATCTATTTATGGTTTACGACAATCACCCAGAACATGGTTTGATGATTTTAGTTCAGCATTGTTTCAGTTGGGTTTTGTACAAAGCAAAGCAGACGCCTCCATGTTTCTTCATTATCAAGCTTCTAATATTACGATCTTGCTTTTGTATGTCGACGACATTCTGATTACTGGCTCTAGTAATACCTTTATCTCTTCCGTTATCACTGAGTTACATAAAACTGTTGACATTAAGGATCTTGGTCCTCTACGTTACTTTCTTGGGATTGAATTTCACCGAGACTCTACTGGTATACAAATGAGCCAAACCAAGTATGCTCTTAATCTCCTCAAGCAAACCAATTTTCTTCTGGCCAAACCATGCTCCTCCCCAGTGGCTGCAGGTTCGAAATTATCTCTTTACGATGCTGGCACTCTAGTTGATGCAACATCATATCGTAGTTTGGTTGGGGGTCTACAATACCTCACCATCACACGTCCAGACCTTACTTATGCAGTCAATCAAGTGTGTCAATTTATGCATCAACCACATGAGGCTCATCTTGCTGCTGTTAAACGAATTCTTCGGTATATCAAGCAAACACCTCATTTTGGACTACATCTTCGTAAATCTCGGGATGAACACTTACGAGGATTCTCCGATGCAGATTGGGCTGGCTCTCCAGATGATCGACGATCCACCACTGGCTTGTGTATTTATTTTGGTTCTAATCTTATCACTTGGGCTAGTAAGAAGCAACCTACAGTTTCCAGGTCAAGTGCTGAAGCTGAGTATAGGGCATTGGCATACACAGCTGCTAATCTACAATGGCTAACTTTTCTTCTTCGTGAGTTAAGAATTTCATTGTATCATCCTCCAATCATTCACTGTGATAACATCAGCGCTACTTACTTGGCTTCCAATCCCATTCTTCATGCGCGCACGAAGCACATCGAAATCGACTACCATTTTCTTCGTGAACGTGTTATGCGTGGTTCCTTAAAAATTGTCTTTGTTCCTACAACTGATCAAACTGCCGATTTCTTCACAAAAGGATTGTCCACACCAAGATTTCAAATGTTACGAGACAAGTTGCTGGTTCGTCCTTGTTCACCCATCAACTTGAAGGGGGGTGTTGAAATAAAGAATGTTTCACCTGCAAAACCACATGTAGAGCTCAAGTGTTACACATGTGATAGCACATTATTCTCAGCACATGGCACATGATTCTCTAGCTTTATGTTAATGCGATCTGCTTGGCCTTGTAATATAATCATAGCCCATGCCTTGTAATATAATCATAGCACATGCAGCACAATGTCTAGAATTCTATATATGTACACCATGTCAAGTCTAGTAAATAAGAAGTGAAGTACTACGCACATTCTACTGCATCAACTGTCCCTTCTTTATTCTCTGCTTATTATTTTCACTAGTACCAATCATTTAACTCATGCATGCAAGAAACCTGCTAGTAGTGTATCTAAACCTTTCTATGATTGTTCTGTGCCTCTAAGACATAGAGATGCACCATTTTGTGATAAATTTGACTGTATGCCATGCAATATGAATGTTATGACTAGTTGTTTCAATCTGAGAAGGCAATTCATTGATGGTTGTATCAGTCACAATTCTCACACACACTACACCAGGTCAAAGTCTTCGAGTCCTCCTAAAGCTAGGAAGGTACCTCTGTCACCTAAGTCTGAAACCTCAGGTTCTAAGACTTCTAACAGTGACAAGAAGACTAATGCCAAGAAAGTTGACAAGCATGTTGTTTATGATAAAACTATTTCTAAGTCACATGGACCCAAACTTGTTTGGGTACTAAAGGAGAAGTAATACCTTTGTGTTTGCAGGGCAAAGAAAATGAAAAGAAGGTCATGTGGATTTTAGACAGTGGATGCTCAAATCATATGACTGGTGATATGGCCCTGCTATCACAGTATGAGGAAAAGGCTGGCCCAATGGTTGCTTTTGGAGATGACAGCATGGGTAACACATTGGGATATGGCAAGTTAAAAGTTGGAAATGTCATCATTGAAGATGTAGCACTGGTCAAGGGACTCAAGCATAATTTGCTAAGTGTTGGTCAGTTTACTAACAGAGGATTCAAGGTGGATTTTGACAAAGATGAATGTTTGATCACCCACAAGAAGACTGGTGATTTTGCTCTATCTAGAGTAAGGAAGGGAAGCCTGTTTGTAGCCAATATGGATTCTGCAAACAAGGACAAAATTTGTTGCTTTTACTCAAAAGCATCAAATGAAGATTGTTGGCTGTGGCACAAGAAACTATCACACCTGAACTTCAAAGCCATTAATTCTCTAGTCAAAAGAGAGTTAGTGAGAGGCATGCCCACACTTGAATTCTGTCAAGAAGGAGTATGTGAGGCTTGTCAAAAAGGAAAGATGAAAAGATTTAGCCACAAGACAAAGACGGTGACATCTATAACCAAGCCCCTACAACTCATTCATATGGATTTGTTTGGGCCCGTCAATATTATGTCACTAGGACGAAAGAAGTATGCCTTGGTGATGGTTGATGATTTTACAAGGTATACATGGGTGGAATTTCTGGCATCAAAAGATGAGGCTCCACAAGTAATCATTGAGCATATAAAGAAAGTTGACAATTAAGGAAGCAAAGGCCAACAATGCAAGTGTGATTGCACTGAGAAGTGATAATGGAACAGAGTTCAGAAATGCCATACTTGAAGCATTCTGTAAAGAGAATGGTATTTCTCAGCAATTCTCAGCTCCAAGGACTCCACAACAAAATGGAGTTGTTGAGAGGAAAAATAGAACTCTAATTGAAGCTGCTAGAACAATGTTACTTGATGCAAAGATGCCTACATGTTTTTGGGCTGAGGCTGTGAGCACTGCATGCTATATTCAGAACAGAACCCTCATCAACAAAAACACTGGGAAGACACCTTATAACTTGATGACTGGAAAGAAGCCCACTCTAAAGTATGTTCATGCTTTTGGAAGCAAATGCTTTGTATTGAAGGATAATTTTGAATATGTTGGAAAATTTGATGCAAAAGCATTTGAAGGAATTTTTCTTGGCTACTCTATGGAAAGAATTGCATACAAGGTTTATGTCATCAGTCAAAAGAAAATTATGGAAAGCACAGATGTGACATTTGATGACAGCAAACTACCTGGACTAGAAGAAGCCAATGATGAAGATAAAGATCCATTGAAGTTTGATAATCTAGATGATTCTGATGAAGAGACTGAAACTGAAGTTGAAACTCAAGTTCAACAGACTCAAGTGAATGATAATACAAGAGAAGAATTTGTGCCAATCAACAGTGGAGAAACTAGCATCCAAGACACACCTGTGAGTAGTGGCAACCTCACAGGGGGAGGAAATCAGGATGATGATTTGGATGATGAAGCAACTTCAAGAATGAGAAATCAGGCTGAGCACTCAAGGAAATGGGATAGATCATACACTGCAGAGCAAATCATTGGAGATCCTAATGCAGGAGTAAGGATTAGGAGAGCAACTCAGAATGAGTGTCTCTATGGTTGTTTTCTATCTCAGGTGGAGCCTAAGAAACTTGATGATGCACTGCTAGATCCAGATTGGATTATAGCCATGCAAGAGGAGCTGAATCAATTTGAAAGGAACAAAGTATGGATGTCAAAAGTGCATTTCTGAATGGAGAGTTGGAAGAAGAAGTTTATGTGCAACAACCACCTTGCTTTGAGGATCCACACTTCCCAAAATTTGTTTACAGACTGCTTAAGGCACTGTATGGACTTAAGCAGGCTCCAAGGGCATGGTATGATACTTTATCACAATTTCTTCTTGAGAATCAATTCACTAGAGGCACACTGGACAAGACACTGTTTTACAAGAAGCATGGTGATGATCTTATCCTAGTTCAGATCTATGTGGATGATATCGTTTTTGGTTCTACAAATGAGAAGCTGTGTGAGAAATTTTCTAAACTCATGCAGAGTAGATATGAGATGAGTATGATGTGAGAGTTGACATTCTTTCTTGGGTTGCAAGTCAGTCAAAGGAAGGATGGTATCTTTATCAGTCAGACCAAGTACATCAAGGATTTATTGAAGAAGTTTGACTTGGAAGATTGCTCACCTGCAAAGACACCCATGGCCACTGCCACTAAATTGGATGAAGATGCTAAAGGCAAGAAAGTAGATATCTCAGTCTACAGAGGCATGGTTGGTTCTCTACTCTATCTCACTGCAAGTAGGCCAGACATCATGTTTGCTACATGCTTGTGAGAAAGGTTTCAATCAAATCCAAAAGAATCACATTTGGTTGCTATAAAAAGGATCTTTAGATATATGAAGGGCACTCCAAACTTGGGACTATGGTATCCTAAGGACACAGGGTTCAATCTGGTTGGTTATTCTGATGCTGATTATGCTGGATGCAGAGTGGATAGGAAAAGCACCTCAGGTAGCTGCCAGTTTCTTGGACAAAGGTTAGTCTCTTGGTATAGCAAGAAACAACAATCTGTGTCAACTTCTACAGCTGAGGCTGAATACATAGCTGTTGGAAGTTGCTGTGCTCAAGTGCTTTGGATTAGAAATCAACTTAGAGATTATGGACTTGTGTTGGAAAGAATTCCAATCATGTGTGACAACACAAGTGCAATCTCTATAGTTGCCAATCCTGTCAATCATTCTAGGACAAAGCACATTGACATCAGATATCATTTCATAAGGGAACATGCAACTAATGGAACCATTGAGTTGCATTATGTTTCTACAGATAAACAACTAGCTGATATATTCACTAAGCCATTAGATGAAGCCACCTTCACAAGGTTGGTTAGTGAGATTGGAATGCTGAATTCTTCAGATTCTGGCTAGGTGAATACATCATCTAGATTGTTGCAGCAGTAAACACTTACTTTATCTAAATTCTCAATATTTTTGGAGTAAGTGTTGGTTGAAATATGATTTATAAATATTTCAAGTCTGTTGCATATTTGGAAAATCATATTCTCTTGTTAACTTGAAATTTCTATGGAGTTTTAAGAAAATCACTGTTTAATTTGCTAGAATATTCGTGAATGAATATGGCTGGTAAATTTTAAAAAGATAGTGAAAATTGAGTTTCTATGAGTATAATTCGACAAGTCAGACTTCTCAAGTGATTCACTATTCGACATCTCTAACAAGTCTCATTAGAGCACTCTCGAGTTCTCGAATAGAGTCTTTTAGAGTTCTCGAATAGAGGTTTTCTTGACTTCTCGAATATAGTGTTTTAGTTCTCGATTGACCGAGTTCTCGAATACTATATTTGAGTTCTCGAATCATTTGAAAAGGCTGATTTCTCGCTGAATTTTAACCGATTTTGGATTTTTATTCAGAATTCAGAATTACTCATAAAAACATATTTTACCTAATTTAGATTTTCTTCTAAGTTAGATAACTGCCAGCTGTGAGTTACAACCTGCTTGAGTTATCGAATAAGCCTTTCTTGACTTATCGAATAGTTGTTTTCTACTTCTCGAATGCCTGACTTGTCGATACATAACATACATCTAATCGACAATTCAATTACTTCATACTTTTACAATTTCACATCTATTCGATTCATTTCATTCGATTTCTCAAGCATCCAAACTCCCAAAACCTCTGAAACCCTAACTGCAAAAAGCTAAATTTCTTCTTCAACCTTCAATTTCTCTCCTCTCTCTCTCTTACACAAATGGCAACAGTAAAGTTCAAAACCAATTTCATTGCTCTAACTAGTGATGTTGAGGCACCCAACGCCAACTTCAAGTGCTTTGTGAAGTGGATGTCTGAATCATACATCAAAAATGCTCTATCTGTTAACCCTACTCTGTATCTAGACATTATAGAACAGTTCTGGAAGTCTGCTACAGTGGAGGTGGTGGCTCTTGACTCTGCAATAACCTCGTACATCATTTACTGTAAGATTCAAGACAAGAATATCACTATCACCACAGAAGACATGAATGAAGCACTTGGGATGGGCACCAAACAAGAGGTGTATGACCCACCAGCTACAACTGCTGATTTGGAAGACTTATTTGATTTCATCAAATATGCAGACAAAATTAGTCTTGGGCATCTGAATAGGAAGCATTTGAGGAAGGAATGGAGCTATGTGTTTGCTACACTTCTTCAAGTCTTCACCGCAAGAAAATCCAGCTATGACCAAATCAGTACACCTGCACAGCAGATAGGCTATGCTTTAGCATATGGAAAGAAGATAGATGTTGGCCTTATCATTCTGCAGGAGCTGTATGGGAGACTTGGTAAGAACTCAGCCAAGAGAGGTAATGAAATTTTCTTCCCTCGTTTTATTCAATCTGTACTTAACTTCTTAGATAATAAATTGATTGAATTAGATGGGATGAATAAAAATAGAATAGGCTATCCTAAATCCATGACCAAACTCATTTTTGGTAATTTGGAGACTAGGAATGATGTGGATGTAAGACTGAACATAACTCCCCATATGGAGAGTTTGTTTAGGACTTACCCCCACAACATGCCAACTTTTGACTCAAAGTCACAGTTAGCACAGCCCAAGCAAGTAGGACAAAATGCTAACCCAGGGCCTGCTAACCAACCCTCTCAACCAAACACTCTACCAAACACTGAGCCAACTGCATCATCCTCTCAAAAGGGTGATGTTAGTAAAAAGGAGAAGAAGAGAAAATAGGTTGCTTCTGCACCTTTAACCATCTTGTCTGAAGCAGCATTGGATGTAGAGTTAGAAAGTGAGGCACCTGAGTCACCCCTTATCAGGCCAAAGAAAAAGAAAACTAAAACCACCTCTTCAGTCACACAAATGGCTGAAGTTGTAAAATCAGGGGCAAACAGTTCACTAGATGTATCCTCTCAACAGGGTGCATCTATAGAATCAAGCATCCTCCCCAATGCATCTATCTGTACAGAGTCAGCACATGGGAGTGATAAAGCTGGCACAATACTGAGTGGAGAGCACATCACAGTTGAAACTCCCTCTATCTCTCAGGGGAGTTGCTAAAATCTATTCCACAAGACACTTCTCTTCCAGAATCTTCATCTCAAATTTCTTTGCAGCCTGCAACTCAAGCAATTGAGGAGCAAGGCATTGATCATCAAGAATTCTTTTCTCTTGATGAGCCAATGAACTCAAGTGACTTGGTGCATGACACCTTGTTCACCACCCAGGACCCACATTTAGATGGTGAGGGAATGCATGCTGGGGCATCTCCTAATGACACCATCACAAACACAGAGGTTCCAATAGTTTTCACTAGAGACTCTGTGCCTGTGTCAACTGCTGGTGTAACTCATCCCACTTCTATGGAGACACCAGTAGTAGAGTCAATCCATCCGGTTACAGAAGTTGCATCTGTAATTGAGGAGTCTAGCTTGCCTAGCTCTAGCTCTGACTTTATGTCACAATGGCTGAAGCCTGTGCATCATGACAGTGCTTCAGGATCAGGGTCTGTTCCACAACAATTGACGGTTGAAGCACTTCAAAGCTTAATTGTGGATCAGATCCCTGAGTTCACAAAGATTGCACAGCACCTCCTCACTGCCAACCTGCCCAATCCTGACTATGAAGCTATTCTCCTGTGCCATAAAGAGGATGTGGAGCTACAACAGGCCAAAATTGTGGATGAGTCTGAGAGAGAAGGCAATGTAGATGCCTGGCTTCAAGGAAAATGTGACATTCCTCTCTCAGAAGGCCTACAGTACCTCAGAGAAGAGTACATCACTTCACTAGGGTCCAATGCCAAATCTCTCACCCCTAGTGATGTGTATGAAGCAATCAATGACAATTACAAGGGAATTCTCAAGGCTGCACACTACCTTGGCAAGGGTCTAAAGACAGAAGTCACAGAAGTGTGTACAGCCACAACCAAGGAGGTGCATGAGTTACAAAGGGCTTTTGATTCCAAATTCCCTCAACTGGAGAGTGTGGTCAAGGAAATTCTAGCCTGCAAGTCTAGCTGCACCAAAATGGACCATGGCTTGGCCCTTCTCAAAGATACTGTCACAGGGCTGGGGCATAAGTTTCAATCTCTATCTGATCAAACCACAGACTCAAATGCCATGCTGAGAACAATGTTCAAGAATCAATATGGGGATAAGCTGGTAACTGAGGTCCCTGTTCATGACATGACCAAGTATGAAGTCAAAAGACTCAAGGATCAATCACTCTCTGGTTTCAGGGCACATGAGCTATTCACTAAAGTGGATACTCTTGAAAAGGAGGTGGCTACTCTCACTAAGTCCAATGCTCATCTTACAGACAAGGTTGCACTTCTCAATGATCATTTGGACACTCAAGCAACCACCACAGCTGATGTTCTTCTACATCAACAATCTATGTTGGCTGTTATGATGAAGCATATGGGTCTTCCTCTCCCTGAAGAATCTTCCACCCCAAAGGTCACTTCTAAAGCCTCTGTGCCTGACAACAAGCCTAAGGGGGAGAAGAGGACAAGGAATTCAAATACAAAGGGGGAGAAACCTAAGGAAAAAGGGATAAAGTTAAGTGAGGGTGATCACCAAGGGGCCACTAAATCTCTAACTCATGTGCCAGGCAAAGGCAAATCAAAGGTTGATGAGCCTCTATCTTCTCTGCCAGTGGTCACTTTACCACCTGTGCACATCACTACTCTAAGTGGCCAAAAGCAAACTGTCACCACTACAGTGGTGGCAGGATCCATGCCAAGTGGTCTAGTCCAACCTTCTAAACATGAAGCTGATCCAGTGGAAGTGAATGTGGTTACAGAGGCCAAGCTGATAGAAGTAGCAAACTCAGAGGTTTATCATGATGCTGCATTCTTGAAGTTTCTGCAAGCCTCAAAAGCAAAGGTTGGAGGAGATACCCTGCTATACAGAAGAAGCCTGAAAGATCAAATCCATTATCTAACAGTTATTCCAAGAAAGCTCAGCCAGATCTACCTCAAGGAAATCATGATGGTGACAAAAGGCAAGATATGGAACATATCTATTGATACCTTGGCAGCACTAAAATTCACTGAGATTGATGCCATCTTGGAACTAATTGAGCAGAAAGGGGAGAACTATCAGAGTCTGTATACTGAACTAAGAAATGGTCAACAAGCCAGACTTCCTGAAGTGTGCACCAAACCAAGAACCATCCTCTATCAGTCTGGTACCAAAATTCAAGATGTGGATCAGTTGGTTATTCCCAATGATCTCACCTCTAAGAACCACAGACTGATTATTGCCATAGTTGATCAAATGCAAAAGAATAAGGGGATAAGGTCAGCTGAGGAGATTGAGGTATTGCACATCCTTGGAGAATTCATTTCAACTGGTTCAATTCCAGAATTGGCCAAGCCCAGAAGAAATAAGGATGAAGATAAAGATGATGACAAGAGTGATGGAAGGAGAAGACATCACAGGAGTGATAAGGGAGATGATGACAAGAAAAAGAAGAAAGATGACAAAGAAAAGAAAGATGGCAGGGACCAAGGGAAAGTCTATGAGAGGACAAGTGTGAAACAGCAAGCCATAGGCATTGCTAACAGTAACCTCACCACTACACAAGACTCTAAGTCTAGGGTGAATACTGTTAGTAATGACCTACAAAAGCCAGATTCCATGGCCTCTGCAAATGTTTCACTACCTCAAGAAAAGGAGATGCTAATCAAGAAACCACTTGTGTATATCAAAAAGCATACTGCTAATGGTATACTACAATGGTCCAAAGACAAAGGTCTTAAATTTTTCTCAAGCAACAAAGGAAAGAAGCTGAAATGGAAGATGTCAGCCAGAAGGGCAAGAAAGGTGAAAACATCTACATCTCAGGCACTCACAATCATTCCTGGACTAGACTTGCCCTGTCTCAACATAGACTATGATGAAGATGAGATGGCATATCAACTGGCTCATAGAATCTATCATGTAGCTATAGTTGATGACTGCCTAGAGTTCAAATACACTGATGGGAGATTCAAAAGATTCAAGCAAGGCATGTGTGAACATTGGGGCAAGTTACATGATCTACAAAGAATAATGGTGCAACTCAACCTTGAGAATGAAGAGGAGAGAAAGTGGAAAATTGAGATAGCTCATTTTATCAAGATGAAAAGAGATCATGAGGAAGAGTTGAGAAAGAAGTATGAAGCTTTGAAGAAAAAGAGAGAAGAAGAGTTAGCTGCTCTAGAAGCCAAAGCTGAAGAATTGAGAGCTAAAGGGTTGTGCAGAGTCAAGTATAATCCTTACATTGTGGAATACATGAAATATGGCAGGAATGTGAAGATTAGAATGGATTACATTAGCTCCTACTCTGAAGCTAAACTGAATGAAGTCATCAGAGACCTATCTGGCTCACCTCTCATTGAAGAACTCACTGCCATGGAAGACATCATCCAAGCAATGAGTGATACAAAGAAAGCCAAGGAAGAAAAAGAAAAGGAGGATCTACAAGCCAAATCTCAAAAAGGAGGATCAAAGGAAAATGGCTAGTATTTCTTCATAAATGTGAGAATGCTTTCTTTGTAATACTATTCAATCAATTTCATACATGTACTTGTCAAGATTTATCTTTATGTATGATAGGCTTGTTATCAGACATGAAATTGTGACTAAGGGTCTCACTCACAATTTGGGGGAGATTGTTAGTCACATAGGCATGCCTGTATACATCTAATAACAAGCCTAATTGTCTGTAATGCTCTGCATTACTTACATGACCTCTTAACTGAGGGAACCTCTAGTTGTAGAGTTTCTATTTGTTTTGTACTTATAGTAGGCATCAAATCCTAGTTGTGTAACTGTACTTATATAGTCAAGAATAATGCTTGAAAGAAGTTCAAAGGTTCATGCCTCAAGCAAGAAGATAAAGACTGTCAAATAATCACAAGTTAGGATTTGAAGAAATGAAGAATTTGCCTAAGTACCAATTCGAGAAGTATATTTGTCTATTCGAGAAGTCCAGCATTCGAGAAGTCAGGGATTCGATATCTCAAGACACTATTCGATATCTCTGAATACACTGTTCGATATCTCATTCGATATCTCATTCGATATCTCAAAGATTCGATATGTCTACTACTCTATTCGAGAACTCAAGAAGTCAACAAGTCAAAGTGGTATTCGAGTTCTCAAAGAGTCAACAAGTCAAAGTTCCATTCGATATCTCAAGGACTCAGAAAGCTATTCGATATCTCGAGGATTCGATAAGTCAAATGTTCTATTCGACAACTCAAGGAATCCTGATGGAAAAGAGCTATTCGAGAAGTGGTTCGACATGTCAATATAACAGTGTTCGAGAACTCAGAGTTATCGATCAAGTCAATTCTAGTTCTCGAATCACTTACTTAGTCACTTCTCGAATACATTCTTGGAGACAAAATACTGAAGAAATTGTACAAGTCAGAAACCAGCAACAAGCCAATGCACTTTATGGACCACAATCTGTAACGTGCTCTGGAAAGCCTACAAGGAAGTTTGGAGAGATATAGAAGAGACAAGGGGCTAAAGAAGTGGATCTGAACAGGCTTTGCAAAGTCAAATCTGTAACTGTTTGGATACTTACTCAAAAAGGATAGACAGACTAGAAAGTAATTTGTTTAGCTACCTTATTTGGAGTAAGTAGGTTGTATCCATGTTCTATAAGGATACAGCCTCACTTCCTTAGTCATTAACTTTGTGAGTCAAGTTTTTCATACGCTGTAAGCTGTATCTCTCTCTGAGAAAACGAAGCTGAGAATACTATCATTTGTATTCGCAGATTGTAGCAACCTTTATCTAATAATACATTAGATTAAAGTGATATTGTGTCTTGTGTTGTTCTTTATCCGCACCTTCACTCTTGCACACACAAACACTTACTTGCTGCATAGACTCGAACAAGAAAAGTTCAAGAATCCATTCACCCCCCTCTGTATTCTTTTACTATATTCAATACTCAACAATAATATGTAATGAAGTTAGAATTTTGATTTTAAATAAGAACGGCTCAGAACATGTTTTAACGGGAAGACGGCTCACTAGAAAAGATTGTACTAGCTATTAAAATTTAATACTGATGTCATAATTAATTTTTTTAAGGTTCGATTTTTATGGGTAAAATTATTATATAAGTCTTTATAATATATGTTAAAGTTTAGGTTTTGGTTTTAGCGAGAGAGTGGCTCAATCGAAAGAATCGTGTTTAACAAGAAATTGGTTCATTAGAAAAGATTATGTATCTATTAAACTGGAAGATAATATAATATAATATAACGTAAATTTGTATTGAGTTTTTATAAAAAATTTATAATGACACCTCGAAGCGCGGCTTTATCGACTAATTATCTTATAATAGAGATTATTTTATAATAGAGAAGAAGGAATTGAGAATTTGAGATGCATTTTAGATAATTTTCGTAAGATATATGAATGAAACACTCTATTTTTTATATATTAAATTTTTTTATATATACAATTTTTTAAGATATTATTTTGATGGATACAATCTTTATAATATATATTATTATTTTTATTATTTTATACATAATATTTAACATTTAATATATATTATCTATTATTATATATTTAATATTTAATAAAAATTAAAATATTTTATATATTTATGTTTTATATTATTTTTAATATAAAAAATATTTACTTTTTATTTATTTTTTTCGGGTTTCGGGTACCCGAAACTCGTTTAGTATCCAACGGGTTCGGGTTTATAATTTCGGGTATTTTCGGGTTTGGGTTCAGATTCGGTTAAAAAGTTCGGGTTTGGGTTTGGCAAATCCCGTTTCAACCGATCTGATTGCCATCCCTACCTTCAACTTATCCCATTTAAGTGCTAAAAAGGAACGTTAAATTATTCTTGATAAACTGCAAACGAGCTTTGGCCCATTTAATTCGAGTCATGTGAATAGCAAAAAATCAAACCAAACCAAACCAAACATACCCAGTATATCCCGCACAGAGCAGGGTCTGGGGAGGGTAAGATGTACGCAGACCATGCCCCTACCTTTTACAGTAAGGAGGCTGTTTCCGTGAAGACCCCCAGCTTAGTGCACAGCAGAAAAAAGGTGTGTGATAATTACAACGATATCATAAATTTTTTGGAAAAGGTCGCAGCCATACCTGAGCCCATGATTTTGATTACATGGGACTTACCCACGTGGGGGGATTCACTCCATACTCGACACACTCTGATCTGGGATGGCTCCTCGCACAGATCCCCGGGGATTGACTACTCCACTTTGCAGAACACTTAGATCCACAATGATACCGCGGTAATCTCCCTGCAATTGAAAAACCAGAAAACCAAACCAACGAATAATGAAAAATGAGCACGAAAAAGCCTAAAAACTAAGATAACGCTAACCGAGATAACCCAACTCTAAGGCTCTCAACCACAGATCCACTCCCTAAAAGAGAATCCACCACTTTGATCCGGCGCCTCCAAGCGCCTCTATCCGCGGTCATGGTCTCATTTAAGTTTAAGGCCTTCAGATCCAGCCGAAGCTGCTCTTCCCACGACCTCCTCGGTCTACCCCTCCTTCTCACCCCTGCAACCGAAAGACTCTCGACCCTCCTCACTGGGGCTTCAGCCAGCCTCCTACGGATGTGACCGAACCATCTCAACCTCCCTTCCCTAATTTTCGCTGAAAAAGGCGCTACCTCCAGCTCGCTCCTAAAAACTACATTCGGTATTCTGTCCAACATCGTGCGTCCACAAGACCACCGCAACATCCTCATCTCAGCTGCTTCCAACTTGCTCTCGAGGGTCTTCTTCGCCGCCCAACACTCAGACCCATACAACATCGCAGGACGAATAGCCGCTCTATAAAATTTCCCATACAACATCCACGTAATATAGGGAGTTTCTCTTAGAACATCTCCGAGGATGTTATGTATATTAAATATTAGGCATTTGGATCCAAACGCGACCCAAAATCCAAAACCTAATCCTAATTCGATTCAAACCCAAGATCCAAAAAAATCCAATATTATATATGTTGTATATAATATATTTTATTAGTTTTTCTAATTTTTAATTTATCCTTTTGTTTTAATATTATTAGGATTTTAATTATATTATTTACTATCGATGGCAGAACTATCCATAATTCAATATCTTGTTGTATTGATTAAAATTGTTACCAACTCCATCTTTTCTAATGTCTTATATTTTCAGTTTGAAAAGTTCAATTCCCATTCTCAACAATTCGAGCTTTATTAGTAATTTTTAGTAATTAGTAATGTTTTTAATTTGTAAATATAGTTATTTTGTTTAAAATTAGTATTTCATGAATTTTAGATTTAAAGTAAAAAAGTTTGTACAAAATAGTTTTTTTTAAAGAGTCTCAAAATTTGGATTTGGATAAACACGAGCCCAATCCGAAATCTGGTGGATCAGATTTGAATTTGGATTTCGATTTTAAAATACAATTGAATTTGGATTGAATTTGAATTTAGCAAAAAAATTTGGATTTAATATCTCAAAAATCCAACCACCGTTATCATCCCTAAAAAGGTTAAATACAAAAATTATAAAACCGAAAAAATAATTTTTACAGAAAATTTTTTATTCCTTTTATTTATTCTATTTCTTACCTGCTTTCATGTTAAATTCTTGAAAAAACAAAAACTAACATATCATTCTTAGCAACTAATAAAATTTCAAGAGAATCTGAATTTGAATCAGCTTGTTGGGCCAAGAAGAAAATAAATCCACAAGAAACTTATACAAGCCCAAAGCCCAAAACAACCCTTTTAGCTTAATTTTCTGAAAATTCTCGTGTACGTTTGATCAAATGGCGCCCATTTATAAATTCCCGCCTCAATGAATCCCCCAATTCATCTCAAACTATACTTACATACATTCATATATTACAGCCACTCCCCCTGTATCTATACATCTCTCTTCTAATTCAACCACCCCACAAATTCTCAAAATTTACAAAACCCCATTAATTAATTAATCAAGAATTACAAGATGTTTTATTCAAACTCTATCTTGGCAAGAAAAGGGCCATTAGGGACTGTTTGGTGTGCTGCTCATCTTCAAAACAGACTCAAGAAGTCTCACATTACTGCTACTAATATCCCCAAGACTGTTGGTTAGTTTCTTTATTCAAGATTTTAATTTAATTGAATTTTTATTTGATTTTTTTACAGTTTCTTGATGGGTTTTTGATTTTATTGATGACCCAGATGGGTTTTTTTCGGAAAGATTGGTTCTTGATTTGATTTTAGTGATGGGTTTAGTGAAAGATTAGTGGGATTTGTGAAAAGTTTTGTTCTTTATGTGTTTTGGGATTTACTTTAATTTTGAAGTTATTAATTGTTGTCAAGATTGAATTTTTAAGGTATGATTCTGATTCAAGAACTCATTTTGATTTGTTTGAATTTGTGTGTTTTTTCCGTAAGTTACATGGGGATTTTGTTTTGGTTGAAAGCCTGTTTCTTTATTTGATTTTGATGATGTGTTTAATCAGAGATGAATGCTGGCTTGTGTAAATTTTTGATCTTTATAAGGTTTAGGAATTACATAAAATTTTCAGTTATATGATGTTGTTAAGATTGAATCTTAGGGTTTAATCCTGATGGAAGAATCCATTTGTTATGTTGATTGGTTTTTGGTGATGAGAGTATTGACTGATGAATGACACTTGCTTAAAGATTTGACCTCTGTCCATTTCTCTCTGATTCAAATTAATTTTGGTTAATTCTATTTTGGTTTTTGTATTTGTAATCAAAAGTATTGCAATCCATTTTTTTGGTATATATGAGCCAGCACTAAATACCGGTGCTCCTCTTAATGTTTAACATGTATGTGAGGAACCTGTATTCCTATGTAATCTTGTTTGCAATCACTTTCGATTGGATGACTATCAACAAGTTTGTACACGATACATTTACAATATATACTCACTTCATTATCTTTTAAACATTTGGAGAAAAAAACTTTGAACTTTGACTTGTTCTATCCTCATTCTTGGTGCATCTCTTTGGATTTTTAATTTGCATCTCCTTGTGTGTTAATGCCTATCTTTTAGGCTGTACTAATCTACATGTGCACTTTATCTTGTGTAATTTCATGCATTTAAGTGAGTACTATTCTTTTAGTGTGCAAACATAATGTCACATTATTAATTATGCTCCAGCAAAGTAATGAACCAGATATATACAATCAGTTATTCAGTTTGCATTAATAAAAAGGGTTCAAATTTTGTTCTGTTTTTTGTGTAGAGCGCATCATGTTTCCAGAACTCCCTATAGCCCTGAGAATGTCAGGGCATCTCTTGCTTGGTGTTGTTCGAATATACTCAAAGCAAGTTGATTATTTTTGCCAAGACTGCAAGGTGCTACTATTTGGGGTCAAAAAGGCTTATACTTCGACAAATGTTAATTTACCAGAAAACGCCACTCATGCAACACTAGAATCTATCACTTTGCCAGACAACTTTGAATTGGATGTCATGGATATAGATGACAACTTTGACAGCGAGAGGTACTAGTTTGGTTACCCTCATCATTTGTGCTTATAAATAAGTAGATATTTATTAAATGATTCAATGATTTCAGGTTTCATGACAATCATATGAGGAGCCGTGAAGATATAACTATAGAAGGTAGTTAACCAAAGTGCTTCATGAATTCTCAACAATTTATGGTTGCCTTGTGTCTTTAAATTTGTTGATATGCAATGTTTTGGCTAAAGATAAGTTACATTGCAATTGCAGATCAAATACCGATTGGACAAGATCCTTATATAGTTGTCTCTTTCAATGAGGTAAATATGTTTACTTTAATTTTGTATTTAAGTTATGATTTTTTTTAAATAAATTTTACTCACACTCCTTAATGCATCAGGATGTTGTTTCAAATTCTCCTTTTGAAACGGGATACCAGCAAATGCATGAAGAGTATGCTTTCATTCTAGCAGTACTCCATTTTTTTTACTTGTTTCCTAAGCAGCTACAACTGTAAAATAATCTTTTTATTTGCCATTACAGTTCTTATCTTAATACCCCCGTGGGCACAATTATTGGTGTACAAGATCCTGGTCCAAGCAGTCAGGCAAGACTTGAGGACAGAAGTACCACAAGTATGCCGGAAATTGAAGTAATGCGTGATGCTGATCCGCAAATTGAAGTTATGCGTGATGCTGTTCCTGATTATCGCCCTGAAGATATTCCATCTTGGATAGACCCAAGGGATGACAAATTGGAACCAGATATTGATGTGATGGATGAGGTTATGAATGAAAAGGATAATCATACCCCTAACATGGAACTTAATTTTGGTGATGGTTCTCTTCCAACCCAAACACGCGAAGAGCCATTTTCTGCAGCGTTAGAGCAAGAACCTGAAAATTTTGGTTCACACAATGTTATTGGTGGGTTCAAAGTTGTCATGTTCTTGTGCATTTTGTATTGGTCATCTTGTTTCTATATATTTTTATTTCAAAATTGACTCTTTTCCAGATGGTGAGCATGTAACACCTGAACTAGCACTTCGATCAACTCCACCTGCTGAGCAGCCTAACAGAAGACCAAAGAGAAGATTACCGCATTTCGATGAAGTACTAGTATTGAGTAATAGGTAAGTTCTAATATGCACTTGGCAAAAAAAATTTTTGAATATGCAATTTAACATTTTACTCTTATTTTATCTCATGAATCCTTGTCTCTGCTATATGTTAAAATCACATGACATTGATATTTCAGGGTTATAAAAAAGAGGCTGGATGATTGTAGTAATCTTCTGCGGACAAAGAAGCAATGTTCTAGGTTCAAAATTGACGGAATGTTCTCTGACCCAATACTCACTGGTGAGTGCATGTGCATTTCATTAGTTACTTTGTGCTAGTTTGTCTTTAAAGCTTATTGTAAAGTAATTGTATGAAACTGTTCAGGGTTCAGCAATGATCTGCGTAATGCTTTTAAGAATGACTTTGTTTCATCGAAACCTTATCTGGCTTTAGTAGAGGAAAGTTCTCCTGCTGTTGCAGAATCTGCACGCGCCGTGCAGGATTCTCCTGAGGAAATCGAACGCCTTCGAAACAATGAAATACCTGCTGAAAGCAATGTTTTGCAGGATCTTATAAATTCACCAAATAGAATTGTGCCTTCTCCCGCCAAATCAACGCCTTCTCCCGCCAAATCAACGCCTTCTCCAACTAGAAGAGATGATTACACTCCTGCATTTGACCCTGAAAACAGCTCATGGACTAACCCTATGGAAACAACCATGGGGACCATATCAGACCGGGGAGCATCTACTGGACGTCTTGGGTCTGACATGGAAACACCACTTACAATGTTGGATGAGCAAAGAGGGTTCGAGAACACTTGTCTTTCTGATATTCCTGAGATGATGAATTCTGGCGATGGGGTATTTAAATTATGATGTTATAATGTAGTATTACATCTTTGTTTTCTCAGTTACTGTCACTCTAGTTTAACCTATACCTTATATGTAACACTTTTTACACAGGAGCTGTCCTTTTTGGCAGAAGATGACAACACCCCGGCTGGTAGGTTGACTAATATGTTAATAAAACATACTAAGAATGTGTGTCTGTATATGTATATAAAACACTTTCACCCATTTTGCCTTTGAAAAGGGTCATATAACAAGAGCAAGGGCTCTTTAGTTGCATAAGAATTTTACTGATACATACATGGTGCCTAATGATTACTTACATGTGCTTAAAAAGGATCACAAGGAACCCCAGACTTCACAAGAAAACAATCAGGAGCATCGGAAGTTGACATGTTGTCTGTGAGATCGAGGTAGTAGTTTGAAGAATGCATGTCTTAATTGTTCTATTTTGTTTTCATACCATTTTGTTTTGTGACAATCCTAAACACTAATGTGTAGTATTTATGAATTAATATATGCAGAGCTGTGGCTAAATTCTTAAAAAGCAGATTATCAGCCACACCTAGCTCTGAAAGACAATCTGAAGTTCTTAGTTTGAACAAGATCTTGGAAGGGAAAAGAAGGAAGGTATCTGCTCGAATGGTCTTTGAGACACTGGTAAGTCCATATACTCTTCAACTGCCACCAATCTGTACCCATTTCGAGTTGTAAAATCCTTTTTTAAATAAGCAAGCACATTTACCTTGCTAACTGTTGTATAAGTTGCTATTTAAAAAGAAAAGCAGTACCAAAAGATGCTGATGTGTACAATTTCTGCACATTTCTTCTAGGTTTTGAAGAACTGTGGACTGGTTGATTTACAACAAGAAGAGCCGTATGGTGAAATCACTTTAAAGCTAATGCCTAAACTTGCAAAGGATCAGTCGTTAAACTAATGTGCTTGACATGTTTGGGCATCTTAGGTAACAAGATGTTCAAGCATTCTATGTAGTTCTATGTTTTGTTGCATTGTTAACTTTGCAATACGTTTGAACACTAATTAGACATCTGTACAATGCAGGTGGAAGCATAGAGTAGCGCACAGTGTATCCTTGTACAGACATATAGCCGCTCAGAAATGGAATCAAAGTAGAACAGAAAGAGTATCAGAGAGCTATAACCTGCAGAACTAAGAATATATATTTATCAACTCTTGCTCCAACCTAGAGGTGGTGGATTTGATGATAAATTATTGAAGTGAACAGTTAAATTCTCTGTACAAGTACTGTAGTTGTAATTTATCCTGCTGGAATCTGGATTTTATTGTATAGAGGTAGAGGGCATCGATGGATCAGGTCAGTGGACTATTAATTTGGTTATAGAAGTCGATATTTTGATGTGCCATCTTGTTTTAAAATGTCTATAGTTCTTAAATTTATTCTCAATCGTTACTCGTTAGGAAAACATATGAGCTTCTCATCATCCTCATATATCATTCTTTGGATTTTGAAATACCCTATCAAGCCTCGTAATAACTTAGATCTTAGAAAAATCGATAACTTAATCAAGTTCGATTACATTCTACTCGTAATATTCTTCAAAGAATCGAAGGCTCGCCCCATGCAACAATGTTCCTTTTTACGTATTGTGTTGTTCAAGGTCCAATTGTAGACGAGTCAGTTAAAGGTTGGATGGTTGGAAACGACGTGTTTTTGTAGTATGTCTACTTGAATTCAGGCAGGGATGGCAAAACAATCCGAACCGACGGATACCCGATCCAAAACCCGACTTTTTGGATATCCAAAACTCGACTTTTTGGATATGGATATGGATATGGATTTGAATTTCATACCCGAATTTTTTTGGATATGGATATGGATTTCATTTATACCGATCCGAAACCCGATCCGAAATCCGAAACCCGATCAAAACCCGAGCCGAATCCGAAACCCGAAAAATATCCGAATTTTATTTATTATATTTTATATTTTCTATTTTATATATTTTATATATTATATATAAATGTATATTATAAATACATATTATACATACACTTATATATATATATATATATATATATATATATTATATAAATGTATATTATAAATACATATTATACATACACATATCTTTGAGACATAAGATATGGAAAGATCGAGAAAATAAATTGTCATGGATGTAGCGGTATTTTTTAACTTACTTACACATTTTTTTTTATTTTTTTGTTAAGCAACTTATTTACACTATTTTTAATTTTGAATACCCGAAAAAACCCGATCCGATCCGAAACCCGATGGATTTGGATTTGGATATTGAGTTTTGGATCCGAAACCCGATACGATCCGAAACCCGAAACCCGAAAATATTTGGATTTGGATTTTGCAAAACCCGAGCCGAACCCGACCCGTTGCCATCCCTAATTCAGGCATCTCCGTGAAGCTTTCTGTAAATCTGATCATTAGCATTTTACCTTATAGCTAATTTTTTCAAAGTAGAAAGTAGAAACACACCCTTCATGTTTGTTCATATTTTTTGAGTTGAGTTTAAATTGACCGGAAACTGGGACCAAAAGTTTGGTCACATAATGATGTTTATGGAGTAGAATTTTCGTGGCCGCCATAAATGTTTACTATGGTCAAGCTCAACACGTGTAGTAATTTGTAGCATGAGTCTATACTTTAATATTGTGAATTCTTTGACTTTACTTGCTCCATTTTACTTGCTCTCCACGCCCAAGACAAATTATTTCGGTGAATACAGATAAAATCATGATTCTTGTTTTGATGGGGATGTTTAGCTTACTGATTTGGGAGGTGAAACACATCATACAATTTCATTACTATTATAATATACTAATCTACTTGAGAAACTTCCGTGAAGGTACCAAGTGCCTATAAAAACAGAAACCAAGAACAGAATCTCATACACTCTAACTACCCTTGTACAAACAAACAAACATTCAAGTAGTACTCCAGCAGCTATATTCTCTTTTGCCTCATCCCAGCAGTGTCACAAAAAATCATCTTAAGATAATGGGGCTTTTCTCAGGCATCTTAAGTTGCTTCAGTCCCTCATCGTCTTCGCGAGTAAACGATAAACAAAATGTGAAGGAGGAGGAGCCTTGTTCATCATCCAACCACAAGTTGAAAAGCAAATCAAGCGCAAGTAAAGCTCCCATTCCAGTTTCTTATTTTCCTATTAATTCTCGTCTCTCTTATTTGTGATCATACAGATAGATATAGCTTAACAAGTAAAACATAATCCACATACCACTTCTGGTACTCCCGTGCTTATCCGGGAGTACTTGTGGAAAAGCCGTGGTCATCATTCATGTCCAACGAAGCAAAACGGGTTAAGTTTGATAGCGCTGATGTAGTAGTTTAAGGATCACTAATTTCAGCCGAGATTAGTGATTTGATTGGTTCATTAGTCCACCATGTATGACTTAAATCAATGTAAAATTTGGTTAACAGTGTGTTGTAAAAATTTCATTTTGTGTTTGTAAAAAAAAAAAAACTTTGTGACTGAATCTATCAGCTGTGGAAAGGTCCGTGTAAAAACCACAACTATATCAGAATGTTACAAGACTACACCATCTTCATCATGTTAATATGTTGATACTCGTCGCTAAATTAATATTAGGCAACTATACTCTGACTACAATGATGCTATTTTTGACTTGGTCCATTTTCTTCTTCACCAAGCCCAAAAGAAAAGTAAACAAGGCGGCCATTTTAACAAGAATGGGACTGTTAATTTTACGTTAATTGACCATACTACTAGATTATTCAAGTCTATCAGCTAAAACATGCAGTTGTACATACAAATAACAGAGTAGCTATCACATTGTGTGCCAAAAATTGGTTTCAAATGATGTCTTGACATGTTAACATGAAATGTTTTAACTGTTTTTTTAAATATATATATATATATAGGCAAGTGCTCAAATACAAACCATTCTTAAAATACAAACCTACAAACCAACACTAAATTAATTATATTTCATTTATTCTAAGGTTCCCGCCAAGGGTATCTTCACGAAAGATGCTTAAAATAATTGGCTCTATCCAACAAAAAAAAAAAATTCAAAAAAAAATAAAAAAATCTTGCCGTGGAAATGCGAAGCATTTAAGACAGTAAACGGATGAGTTAGGTAGTCATGAGGGCCGAAGGCTCTCGACACACCCGTCAATCGTCTATTGCCTTTACCATTGATTGCCATTCCTTACAACTTTAGAATGATAAAGGCGCGAAGCGCCGTACAAGAAGGTGCGAAGCACCGTTAACCAGTGAAATCCACTGCCACGTCATCACGTGAACAGTGATTTTTTTTATTTTTTTTTGTTGGATAGAGCCAATTATTTTAAGCATTTTTTGTATTGGGGTACCCCTAGTTTGGTCATTAGATTAGCTTGAAATATTAGATTATGCTTGGTTTGTAGGTTTGTATTTTAAGGAGGTTTGTATTGAAGTAGCCCCCTATATATATATATAGGCTAGTGGTCAAATATAAACCACTTTTAAAATAAAAACTAGAAACCTCTATTAGCCTTAGGATCTAATTTATAAATTTAATGGTCCCATTTAAACACTCACACTCAATTTAAATACACCATCCTACAAACAAACCCACTCACCCACACCAACTGCCGCTACCACCTTCATCTCCGATGACCTCCGGTCATCTTCTCCGGCGAGCTTGAATTTTCCGGTGAGCTTGAATTTTGCAGATCTGGCTCCTCCTTTTCCTTTCCGACCTCTGGCCCCGCAGGGGCACAATCTTCATCTTCTTTCTCTGCCATTCCAAGCTCCGACGAGCTTCTGTTCGTCGTTTCCTTTCGTCATCGTTGTCGTGGCTGTTCTCATTATTTCTGTTCGTCATCGTCTCCGGTGATGATTTTACAGATATGAGTTTGTGTGTATGTGTATGTATTTTAAAGTTTAGATCTGCTGAACTAGTAATAGTCGGTGATTTTCACTGTATGTATTAGTGATTTCTGTAATATAAACGGTTGATTTCTGTAATATGATTTAGTGATTTCTTAATATAATTTAATATATTAAATGAACAGATCTTTGATGAATAGTTTAGTGATGAACAATAATCAACGACGACGATAAGCTTCAGTGATGAACAATGAACGACGAGTTTCGATCTGTGGTGATGGTAGTGTGTGTGTGATAGCGGTGGTGGGATTGTGGTGGCAACGGTGGTGATGATGTGGTGGGTGGTGGCAATTGTGGTGTAGTGGTCTTATTCAATCTATGTTCGTGCTTGTATTTTTAGTTGGGCTAGACTAATGTAATGTATTTTTGTTGGGTTGGGCTTTAGTTTTTAGTTTCTATTCTAATTTTGTTTCTAGTAGAACAGGACTCTCTCTCTCTCTCTCTATATATATATATATATATATAGAGTATATATATATATATATATATATATATATATATATATATATATATATGATCCTATATAGGGTTGATTCAAATGAGAACCACTATCTAAAAGAGAACCGGAGAACCATTGAATCCTACTGTATAACCTATTTTGTTTCGTAATAAAAAAATAGTGTCCTGCTATTGAATTTCAAAGTTATGCACATGAAATTAAAATTTCTACAATTGAACTTACTTTTTTTCAAAATTTTGCACATGACATTAAAAATTTTACAACCGAACTTGCTTTTTCTACAAAGTTCTACGATTGAACTTACTTTTTTCAACAAATATTCTGTTGCTGAACTTAAAGTTCCGCTACTAAAATTATTAGATTTCTCAGGTTCTCAGTTTAGTGTGGTTCTCCATAGAACGTGACCCTTATATATATATAAATACACGAGGTGTCTATTTCATTAATATTTTTAAAGCCAATATGAATAAGACGCATGGCATTTGAAATGCCTATAAAAAGAGGGACATAAGATGAAATATTACACAAACACTTGGTGAAGAATACAATCAGCTTTTCTTTCTTCAAGTCTTTACCGCTACTCTGCTAGTATCTTACAAATCAATCTACTCCACTTAATTTACTTTGAATACACGTATAATGGGTTTTTCCTCAGGCATGTTGATTTGCTTCAACCCAGAAAATGTGAAAGAGGATAAGCCTTCTTTATCATCAAATGACAAGTTGAAAAGAAAATCAAGTGCAAGCAAAGCTCCGGTTCCAGTTTCACACTTTCCTGTTAATTCTCTCTCGTCTATCTTATCTGTGATATGTATGTACTGTCAATCACCATTCAAATTACCTGATTTGCAAGGCTTAGCCTAGCAAATTCTCGAGTTGAATATTCAGATTTTTTATGTTGTGTTTAATTGGAAAGAATGGAATGGAATCAATGAAATTAAAAGAAAGAAAAATGTACCCACCCTGAGTTTGAAGTCTCGTGTTATTTAATTCCACTGTTGAATATTTAGTCAGGATTTAATAACCCGCGCAAATATCATACAACTTCCTTTACTGTTAATATGGTTATACTGCTTCATTAATTTAGTACTTCCTCCGTCCCAATTTACATATTGCTTTTGAAAAAAATACGCATACTAAGAAAAAGGTTGGTTGCATAAGGTTTTTCAATAAATAACCTTAATAAATGCATTGAAAAATGAGAATAGAGTTAAATTTTAAAGAAGTCAAGCATTGAAAATACAAATATAGGGATAATTTTGGAAAATTAGACTTAATTTGTATAGAAAGAAGTGGGGACATGTAATTTGGGATAATTTTTTTTTGCAAAAGTGACATATATTTTGAGACGGAGGGAGTACCATTGGGTTAAATATCTTGTTGGTCACTGAAGTCAGCCTAATGTATCAAGATGGTCACTGAACTGAAAATGGACTCAAATTGGTCACTAAGTCGTATCATATGTACACTCCGTTAAGTTGTCTAAAATTTTTAAACGGATTTGTGACCTGGCAGTCTACGTGGCTAACGACTGTTATATGTAACTATAGTTACTAAACTCTAGTTTAATTAAACCCAGGGTTAAACTCGGTAAAAGCTGAAAAAATAACAAAATAAAACATACTTACGTATTTCTAAATCTCTAAATCCAAAAGTAATTGAATTGGGGGAACTGAAACCCTAATCCAAAAGTGGCGATTCATTGCGACTGCATAATTTCACGGGCAAAACTGTCATAATTAGTTAGCAATCGTGTAATCCTTTCTAATTTCGACTGCATCTCTCAGTTATTAAGGTATGAATGAACACTTTAATTGATTGTGTGTTATATATTTCGATTGTGTGTTATGTTCGATTTTACAGGATGTCAACTAGGATGGATGTTTACTTACATCATCATGGTCTTTTGGACTGTTTGAAACCGAGTTATAGAGGTGGGAAGGTGGATTCGATCAACCTTGACACAGATTTGTTCTCCTTTCCCCATTTGGATCATTTTGGTAAGGAGTTTGGATACGATTCTTCATCTCTTGTTTATTTTAAATCAAATGGTCACACTTTTACTGATGGGATGAAGATTATGTATGATGATGAGTCTGTTAGAGAGGTAGTTGATGTGTCGAAGCCCTATGGTATGATAGATCTCTATGTAGACCATTATTTTGATTTTGCTTCTGGGATGGTTGATCTGAATAGTGTGATCTGGGAATCAGTAGGTGGAGGGTTTACTATAAACATTCATCTGTAATAACATGTCCACCATTGAATTTAAAATGTCAATTGGATGCAGGTATATGCCAGTTTTGACAATGTTACAAGAGATTACATTTAAGCTCATGACTAGAATAAAAAAAAAGGGAAGCAATGCTGAGCAGTGATCAGATTCTTTGTCCAATCATTAAAAAGAAACTTGATTTTTATGTGATTGAAGCAAGGAATTGGAATGCCACATGGGATGGATCTAGGAATTATGCTGTAAGTATGATTGAATTGTTTTTTATGTCTGTATAATGTAAGTGTTATGGAAGTATTAGTTTTGAATTAAAAATTGTGTGTTATTCTATAAGTTGTTGTCCAGGTTAAACATGGTGGGAGGGTTGTTACAGTGGACTTGGTTAACAAAACATGTGATTGTCGAGTATTCCAATTAACCGGAATACCTTGTCCACATGTTATAATAGCTATACATGATAACAGGCAACAACCACTGAACTTTGTTTCTGATTTTTTTAAAAAGAGATAGGTACTTGCAGTCTTATAGTCAACCTCTGGAGGCCATAAAAGGAGAGGAGTTTTGGGAATTTCAGACCACTGATCCATTGTTCCCACCTGATATTCCTAAGAAATTGAGAGGTCATCCAAAAAAGCTTCGAAGACTGGAAGAATGGGAGGGAGGTAACAGGAGCAGAGTCAACCAACCAATGCAACGAGGTTCGGAAATTGTAAGGCACTCCACAGCAAGAATCATGCATTGCAGTGTATGTGGTGGTACTGGACACAGAAAGAACAAGTGTTCAGATTCAGCTTCTCATGTGGAATCCAGTAAAGCAAAGGGGAAGTCGAAAACAACTACACCAGCGAGGCCTGCAACAACAGATAAGCCAAAAAGGACATACAAGCCAAGGAGAAAAGCTTGTACACCATGGAGGACTAAGGATACATCATCTCAAGCATCTGAGTTGAAGACAACTCCAAGTTAGAGGAAGGCTGCATGACTACCAGGAGAAGTACTAAGTATTATTAGCAGACTTATAGAATTATTAGTAGCAGACCTAGTATCAAAATCATGTTCTGTTAATTATGTTAGCAGTTTTATGTTTTGTAGACATTAAATGTTATCGTATATGCTGCTATAACATGATTGTTTTGTTAAATTATCTTTCTATTTCCTAAACTTGTAAATTATTCAGTATAAACTGTTTTGCCAAAATACATACATAATTACATATAAAATCAACAGTAAAATATCCCACAAAAAAAATCATCAGCAAATACGTAATGATTCTTCCATGTCAGCATATTTTGCCACGTCACGTCACTAGTCAGCAATTTCCGTTAAGACAACTTAACAGAGTGTACATATGATACGACTTAGTGACCAATTTGAGTCCATTTTCAGTTCAGTGACCATCTTGATACATTAGGCTGACTTCAGTGACCAACAAGATATTTAACCCGAGTACCATTTAAGGTTTAAATTGATACTACACATTTCAAGACACTTCGATTGAGGTAACAAACACATATAAAAACATAATTAATGAAGTAAAAACATGTACTCAAACAGCTAATACAAAAAATATTCAACTCGCAGCTAAAAACATTTACTCAAACAATCGATCACTAATACAAAAAATAATCAACTAGCAGTTATTTCAATTTGCAACGAATAAAACTATAAACATTTAACGTACTCCTTAAATTTTCGAACACGACAGTAATTTTTATTCTACTTGGCAGAGATCTTTAAGCATTATTACCGATCAACACACCAAAAAGGAAAAGAAGAACTGCTCAATTTAACAATTCCAGTTTTGCTTGTAATTAACCCAAATCTTGTTGTCTCAGGTGAGACTGTTTCGACTATTTTGACAAAGAAAGTATCAAGCATAGGAATGGAATATGATTCAAATACATTTAAAAATGTCGTGACTACATAATATTAAATTATAATATGTTAAGCTGAATTTAACCTATTGTAAAGATTAACGAGCTTGTGTTTATTTATCACAATGAAGAAAAAGAAATCTCGAACTCAAGTTCATTTTGATGCAAATTTTAGTACTGAAGGGGTCAGTTGCAACTTTATGTGATTAAAATTGAATGCAGCACGACCAGAAGCTAGATATTGGCGCTTGTCAGACTTTACGTGGTCAGAATAGAAATCCCAACTGCACTACACATGTTTATATCCTGACCTGAATAATGGTTGTTTGACTTGGTCCATTTACTTGCTCCCCAATTCCCAAAGAAAAGTAAACAAGACAGAAATATATTCCATTATCATTCTAATCTATCAACTAGCTTCGACAAGCAGGTGTACTACGTTACAAACATGTCACTTGCATGTGTGCATTATTTTCTACTTATTGCGTGATCAGAAAATTCCAAGATATTTCTGTGAAGGACTGAAGGTGCAAGATGCGTATAAAAAGTGAGAATGATAAGATGAAATATATTACTCATACTAAAAGATACACTCAGCTTTTGCTAAATTGCTATAATCACACAAATCAAACCATTTACTGGTATATATATGGGGATTTTTTCAGGGATGTTGAGTTGCTTCAAGTCCTCATCGTCTGCGCGAGTAAACGATAAACAAAATGCTAAAGAGGAGGAGCCTTGTTCATCATCCAACCACAAGTTAAAGAGAAAATCAAGTGCAAGCAAAGCTCCAATTCCAGTTTCATACTTTCCTGTCAACTCTCGTCTATCTTATCTGTGATATGTAAGTATTGTGGATGAGCCTGATTTGTAATACTTTGCCTAATAAATTGAATATTCAAAAATTTCACAATCGACAACTGAGGTTGGAGTGTCGTGCTATTTAATATATAGAGTCGCGCTCCATTGAGAACTTTCTTAAAATGAGAACCCACATAAATACTACATTTCAAGCTAATCTAAAGGTTGAACTAGGGGTACCCAAATACAAAAAACGTATAAAATTCTGGGCTCTATCTATCAAAAATAAAAAGCAAAAAAAAAATCACTGTTCATCGATGACGTGGTGGATGAACAGTGGGTTTTTTTTTTGCTAGATAGAGCCCAGAATTTTATACATTTTTTGTGAAGGTGCCCCTAGTGGGGCCCTTATAATAAATAAGATATAGCTTAAATGTGGTTAAGATCATAAAAATGGATGGCTAGGATTAGATCTCATATCTCACCATAAGAGGGGTTCTCACTTGAGCAAAAACCTTAATATATATCAATGTTATTTAATCAGGAATACTAGAATATTGGGTTGGGACTCCCCAGAAATATTTGCACTGCCTTTACTGTTCAAAATGACTTCACTAATTTAGTACGGTTCATGATTTCTTGTTAATTCACGCCTATCTTATTTGAGAGGCTTGGTATCCTGGTAGAGCTTGTTTGAGAGCTAGCGTTTTCTTCAAAAATAGTTAACTGGAACTATGATGGAGTCGATGTAAGATGGTTGATTACACCTAAAAGATCTGTAAGACCCGCATTTGTGTGGCAATTTAGCTTGCGATGAGAAAAGATTCATGAGACTGTAATACAAGAGGGTTATTGGAGTTGAGTTGGTTGTAGCGCTCATCTTCCTATTTTTAATTTTTCTGGGCTACAATGTAATTTTACTATCAATTTATTTTTTCGAAAAACAATGAGTCATTTTGGTGAGGACATATCCTATTTATCCATTTACCCAAAAAGGAATATGTAATGGATCGGCCCAACTCAACTGTACTATTAGTTTACAATAGACGGAGGCCCAAGACCGGCCCAATGGTAGTAAAGTAAAGTCACAGGAAAAGGGTGTTAAAGGCTGGAAAGGAAGGGGGATTGGGTATCGAAGAATTATCAGCTGTTTTCATTTTACTTGTTTTACCTGGGAGAGCATGAACCTCTCGAAAGTTCATCTATCTTTTGTGTAGTTTCTTAATTTCAGATCTGGGAGAGTATTGGCCTCTCGAAAGCCAAATATCTGTTTGAACCCTAAATACATCTTATTATTGCAATTAATCTGTCATTCCCTGGTTATTCGAATGTGTTCATTTGAATTATACAAGTCAGTTCATAACAATTAGTATCAGAGATGTACGATCTAATGGGCGAGCAGATGACAGATTTTGCCGAAAGATTGAAGGAGGCGATTGATAAAGCATTTGATAAGGCCACAGAGTCGATGCTCCGCTCTTTCGACGAATTTTCGTGGGAACATAAAACCACAGCCACAAAGGAACGGGATGCAAAGGTTGAGGCTCGAAAGGTACGCAGCGATTGTGCTAGAAATTTGGAGTTTGACAAGGAAGAAATAATCGATGTGGAAGCTGTGTGTCAACTGGGGTATGCAGGGAAGGTGTTTGAGGGAAGTCCCGAGAGAGTTTTGGAGGAGAATACTTATGATTTTGTCAAAAATGTTGAGACTCGGAAGGGGGATATGATAGGAGCAAGGGACAATCGACCGAGCATGGCTCCATTACAGTGGAATACACCGACAGGTATACACCCAGAAATTTCGCCTCATATAAACTCTCATTTTAATTGTTGCGATAAATCTGGAAGGGGGACTGATGTGGGTGGTTATGGAGAAGTGGGTAAAAATGTTTGGGGTATTTATAAGGATGGTGGGTCGGGTGGAGGACCGGGGCATGGGCGTGTCCGGAAACTCGACATACCGAGATTTGCTGGTAAGGACCCAGATGGGTGGATTATGAGAATGGAGCAATTTTTGTCTACAAATCGTGTGTCCGAAGATGAGTTACTAGGGGTTGTATCAGTAGCGTTCGACGGGGAAGTTTTACGATGGTATCAAGGGGAGAATCACAGATGCCCTTTTCGTTGTTGGAGTGATTTGAAGGGGATTATCTTGAGACAGTTCCGTTCATCTAATTACAACAATTTTAATAGTAATTATGGTGGCCATAGGGGCCATGGAGGAAGAAATGAGTCTAGTGTAGAGGGGTATCATCTAAATGGAGGGAGTGATAATGTGTTGGTGAATAAATCTGTGTATTTGGATGGTAATTATGTAGCAGGAGGATTGAGTAAGGATTATAACTGGTTGGGGTCTTTCACTGATTACGATCAGCGAGATTCAAAGGCATGGCAACCTAGTTCTATATGTTTAGGTCCATGCGGTATGGTGGAATGAGAGAGTTTCGCTGAGAAAAATGACAGGGTTATTACAAATGAGAGTTTTGTTGAAGAGGAGTGTGGGGAATGTACTTCAGGGTTGGGGTGTTTGGCATCGGTGAATGAAGAACCTAGTAATTTTGAAGGGTTTTCGTCACCTCCTTCATTGAGTGGTGTGAATTATATATGGAGGCAGTAGAGAAATGTTTGAGGGATGCTAAGATGGACAAGAATTCTGTACATGATGTTGTGCTTGTTGGAGGTCCGACAAGAGATGGTAGTAAACTAGCGTTTGACCAAAAGTTGAAAAGTGGTGAGGTATTATCAGGAGGCCAAGCTCCACGAGGACATAATGTTATCTCTGGTATCTTTGATTATTTGCAGGAGCACCGCAAAGGTAGCACAATGTATGGCTTCAAAGGGGGAACTGCTGAGATCATGAAGTGCGAATATATGACATTAACCTCAGAATACATTCGGCCATACAGAAATCTGGGTGGATTTGATATGATTTGCGAGGATAGACACAAGCCTAACTTGTCAGCTGAAGCTAGTCCCAATAATTCATCAGAAGAAAGTGATGACAGTGTGCTTGCTACTGGTGAAGGGTTGGGCAACTCATCAGATTTGGCAAATGATCAGAATAGCACAAATGTTGTTACAGAAAAGAAGCTTAAAAAGAGGACAATTAGAGTTCCAGTTAAGATTACTGAAAAGGTGTTGCTCCCAGGAAAATCATTTTCAAGTGAATCTATGGTTAAAGCTAAAAGCAAGCCGGAAATATTAAACAAGAATGACGTAGAAAGGAGAAGAACTGAAGAGTTGAAAAATAACTTGGAAGGATATATCTATGCTACTAGAGAAAAGCTCGATTCAGACGAATATGAGAAAATATCATCCAGCCAGGAACGATAGTCTTTCTTTGAAAAGCTTGAACAGGTTCAGGAACGATAGTCTTTCTTTGATGTGTATTCCTTCGGTGTGGTTGTATTTGAGGTGTTGTGTGGTAGACCGGCAATGGACAAAACACAGGGTGGAGAGCAAATGAATTTAGCTCAATGGGCCCAACACTGCTTTAGAGAGGGACACTTGGAGAATATTATTGATCCTAAAATAAAGGCGGAGGTGTTTCCTGATTTCTTAAAGACATTTGTGAAAGTTGCAATTCAATGTTTACATATTGTACCAAAACACCGTCCCAGTATGACAGAGATGGTCGGAGCACTAGAGTCCGCCTTGGCGTTGCGAGAAAAGAGTACTGATTATACTTTGCCTGAGATAATTACTAGTGATGACAACCAAGACCATGTAGATTTTTCGGAACTTGAGGTGGAAACTACAGATTCCGAAAAGGGTAGCCATGAGGAACAACAATCTTCTACTAGAATGACTTTTACAAAAAAATTTCTTAGTGTATCTCTTGCACTCACAGCTCGGGCATTATCAGTCAATACAGGTGCAACGTCGCTGAGTGAAAATTTGAAAGAGTTTATTTTAACTGATCTGGAAATAGCCACAAGTAACTTCCAAGAGGTAATAGCCAAGGGTTCATCTGGAAAGGTGTTTAAAGATTGGGTCTATGAGAACACATATGCGCCCTCTACTCCTTATATTGGATTAACCAGTGCCCTTAAGAGGTTCATTCCAGAGCGCACACAAGGGCATGCAAAATGGCTGATGGAGATAGACCTCTCTAGAGAGTGTAGTCATCCCAATTTGCTTAAGCTATTAGGATATTGCTCAGAAGGCCAGGAGCGTCTCCTTGTTTATGAATATATGGAGAATGGAGACTGTATTTTCGGATCAAGCCAAGTACCGGGTTATGTAGGAGGATCAATGAGATGGTGGCTAAAAATAATGATAGAAGCAACTCGATGCCTTGCATACCTCCACACAGCAAAAGAGACAGTCATCTATCGTGATTTGAATACATCTCGTATCTTACTTGATGGGGATTTTAATACAAAACTTTCACCCCGTGGATTAGCAAGATTAGCACTATCCAATAAAGACAAAGATGCGACTACATGTAGTGCTGCAACACTTTGTTATGCATAATATGTGAAGTCTGGAGAACCTGGTTATATATCTATGATCCTGGTTGCCCTCCTGGATGAACGTGGTGTCACCTTCGACCTTGAGCACAAGGTCGTTCTTTGGTAGCGGGGTATTGTAATGGACTGGACAAACTCAGCTGTACTATTAGTTTACAATAGACGGAGGCCCAAGACAGGCCCAATGGTAGTAAAGTAAAGTCACAGGAAAAAGGTGTTAAAGGCTGGAAAGGAAGAGGGATTGGGTATCGAAGAATTATCAGCTGTGTTCATTTTACTTGTTTTACCTGGGAAAGCATGAACCTCTCGAAAGTTCAGCTATCTTTTGTGTAGTTTCTTAATTTCAGATCTGGGAGAGTATTGGCCTCTCGAAAGCCAAATATCTGTTTGAACCCTAAATACATCTTATTATTGCAATTAATCTGTCATTCCCTGGTTATTCGATTGTGTTCATTTGAATTATACAAGTCAGTTCATAACAGAATATGACCATGATAGCTAATTCAAGAGCTAAAAATCTGTTTTCGAGTGTGGAATACATTTTGTTCCGCTTCAGGATCCCACGGGTCATCGTCATTAATGATGGAATCCAGTTCATGGGAGATAAATTCGAAAATGCATTTAGTGAGCTGAAGATCAAACACATCAAGTCATCCGTGGCATATCCCCAAACCAACGGACAAGTTGAGGTCACCAACCGGACCATCCTTCAAGGGATAAAGAAACGAATCGAGGAGACCCTTAGATGTTGGGTCGACGAGCTTCCGAATGTACTTTTTTCATATCGCATGACACCACGAACCTCTACCGGGGAAACACCCTTCAGGATGACTTATGGCACGGAAGCGGTATTACCCGTCGAGGTTAGCCTGGGATCACCTCGCATCAAGATCTTCAAACCTAAGAGCTCAATTGAAGGTTTAAGCTCTAATAACGACTTGATTGAGGAAGTAAGGGACGAAGCCAAAACAACTTCAATCGAGTATCAGAACAAAGCTGCCAAGTACTTTGACAAAAAGGGCAAGTCAAAGAATTTTCAGGTCAATGATCTCGTACTTCGTGAAGCAGCGGCATCACAACCGATGCTAGTCGGAAAGCTTAAGACCCCGTGGGAAGGCCCATACAAAATTAGAAGGATCGTTAGCCTCGGGACTTATGAGCTAGAACACCTCGACGGCGAGTCGATTAAAAATGTTTGGAATGGAATCCACCTTAAGAAGTTCTATCAGTAAACACCTCTCGTTCATTGTAATTGGGGGCAAGCCCCCATCCACTACCTAGAAATAGTCTAAGTGCAAAAGAGCTGATATGAGGTTTTCACTTAGACATCATTTAAGTTATGTAATAAAATTGCCCCCAATTTTTTACTTTTTCCTATGCAATTAAAATAGTCGCCTCAGTTATTAGGCACTCTTTAATAATTTTCTCCCAAAATCAGACAAATATGTGTTTATGATTGTTTCCCTTTATATGACATCCCATTACCATTTTTCTTCTAAAAACGCTAACTTTCAACAACAAGTTCCCTACCATCACCACAACATGAAAGCTTAGTAACAACATACAAAAACGCTAACTGTTTTCAGAAATATGTCACTTTACTTAGATAACCCCATACTCCATTGAAAGAAAACAAATAATCCATGCCAAGCTATTAGACAGGTATACAGAATACCAAAAGCACATGGTAATTACATTGGATTCAAAAAGTTTCAAGGCAAAATCAACATAAAAACATAGAAATATAAAGCTAGACGCAAAAAGTGACAAACAACACGATTAAAATAGGACCAAGTTTATACTTACACCTACACGTGGCATTCCCCGGCAAATTAAAGTTAAAGTTAAAAAACCCCAAGGAAACCAGCCAGTACATGGTGCAACAAATAAACCAGAACAAAGTTAAAGGTACAAATACACGGGGCATCCCCGACAAAATAAAACAGGTTCAAAATAAGTTATCAAACATAGGTTGCCATTACATGTCTAGAACGAGGCATACATCACCTTCAAACAGAGCTCGGGTTATCTCCAACACCAGAATTTGGCATTGCTTTCGCAAGGTCAGCACAATAATCCTAGAAAGCATGGCCCACGAGGTCAACCCCAACGGCCTTCAGTCGATCATAACAATACCCATAGCCGACTCCAAGAGCTCGAGCAAGATCCTCAACACCCTTCTCGACCTCTTCCTTTAACCTGGAGTTTTCACCTCTAAGCCCAGAGATTTCATCCCTCAACCTACTAACTTCTGCCTCAATATCGGAAAACTTACCCTTATAGACACTCATTGACTCCTTCGCCCTCTCGAGTTCTCCATTCAAGGAATTCACACGTTCTTTGAGCTTCTGATTTTCTTCCGTTAGCTTAGTTTTTCAAGGAAACTCTTCTTCGTCACCTCAACTTCTCTCTTCTCTGACTCAACAGCTCGTCTCTCAGCATCAAGCTTCCCTTCTTTAGCATCCGCCAATTCCTGAATACTACGATCCCTCCACTGGTGATCGACGTCAGCCTTGTAGTCGTTAACGATGTGAATCAAGTTGGACAAAAACTGCAAAACAAAGAAACATACAACAATGTCAAAACCAGAGGACAAAAATGGGGGAAATGAGAGGAGAGAGAGCAACAAGAAAAATAAACAACTTACCCGACCACCACGGGTGAGACAACACTCCGCTACCTCAACTCGGGACTTATTAACATAGGCGGTTAGATCTTGTGTAAGATCGAAAACATAAAAAACTTGAACGGGAGCACGGGACCCGGCGGTCCATCGTTGATCGGGCGAGACCTCAACATGCAACATCGAAACAGCCTCAGAACAGGGGGAGACTCGGTAACCTCATCGACGGTTAAAGTCTTACCAACTCCCTCGCGAGCAACATCATCACATCTCTTTAGCTTAGATAATACATATGTTAATAGATTGTAATTAGGTCCAATTAGATAGTTTGTAGTTAGGCCCAAATGTATGACATTTCTTTAAATGGGTCTTGAAGCCCAATCATGTAAAATAGTGTTAGTTTTCTCTCCAAGTAAAGGTAATTAGAAGGGGACCCAGATAGATCCCCTATAAATATAATTATACCTCCCTACTTGGAAAGGGGATGCAACTTTGTAAAAAGAAAGTCTCTAATTGATTGTGAGAATATTTAATAAAATATCACCTTATTTGATCTCTATTCTCTTTATTATTATTGATTACTTAGTCTCTAAAACCATCAATTTGCACGACGTGACGGGCCAAATCCAAGATCCTTCCGTGAAGCTACGAAACAGGCAAATGGCTTTAAAAAGAGTGACAATATGAGATGAAACATTACGCAAACGGTAAACACTTGTTGAAAGATACGCTCGGGCTTTTCTTTCTCCTAGACTTTACTGCTATTATCTCACAAATCAATCCTTCTACTTTAGATTCACGTATAATGGGTTTTTTTGAGGCATGTTGAGTTGTTTCAACCCCTCGTAGTACCAATTTTGAAAAATTGGACATAGTTATACCAAAAATAAAATAAATGAATGTAATTGTACCACAAAAGCTAAGGAATCCATTTAAAGACACTTCCATATACCAAGGCAATAAAAGCCTATAGAAAGTTAGAAACAGGATTAATGAATGAAGAACAAATACTCTAACAATCCCGACACTTGTACAAAAAAAATACGACTAGCAACTATTCCTCTGCACAAGTGAACGATAAACAAAATGTTTTAAAAAAAATCATCAAATCGCAAGTTGCGGTAAAGTTTTTGGATCTCATTCCACATTTTAAGTCGTAGAATTTCTGAACGTAGAAAAAGAAGAACTCAGTTAAACAATTTCAATTATAGCATCAAACACAGTCTTGTTATCTCAGGTGAGACCGTTACGTCTTTTTTAACCAAGAAATTATCAAGCTTTACTTAACAAAAAAAGAAATTATCAAGCTTACACAGATGAAGTATAATTCAAATACATTAAAAATCGTTGGGACTGTTGGGTTTGGGTGGTCCAAGATGTATATGAGAAATATAATAATTGTATGTGTAGACAATTATTATATATGGTATGTCTTGATCATTAAGTTTGATAATTAGGTGCCAAGAATTGGAAGGTTTATATAACAAGTATGGTAAGACTTGTACAACAAGTATGGTAAGTCTTGGTGGCTAAGTTTTGGATGGCTATATATACATAGTCATATTGTATTTGTTTGGTGTGGTGAAAGCTTAAGAGATGTAGTCTTAAGTATTGTTTGGGAGGTGTTTGAGCATTGTTGGCTCAAGTATCGGGTTGGGATACCAAAACCAAACATACCCAGTATATCCCGCATGAAGCAGGGTCTGGGGAGGGTAAGATGTACGCAGACCATACCCCTACTTTTACAGTAGGGAGGCTGTTATACCGTTAAGGTGTTATTGTTTTGATGTATTATTGATTATTAATTGGATTAATAATACGAGTTTGGGGCGTGGGTGTTTCCACGTCAAATATTATTTGTGTGTTCTTGTTTTGCTTTTACTTATTGTTGATAGAAGTAGAAGTAATACTTGAATAACGTGTGACCACGCTTTGGTTGATCTTGTCAACTAATCAATTGGTTGTGTATGCTCTGTATTGGTGATTGTGAATCTCGGATTGTGTAAGTCCCCTAACCTAACAGGGACAACATACTATATATTGAATTACAATATAATCCCTCACTTACTTTTTATTAATCGTTTTAGAAATTTTTGAAAATTAAGAAAGTGTAATTAATACATTTTTATTTTATTAACAATGTTACAAAATTATTTAAATAGTCTTATGATTTAATGTATCAAAAAACAAAATGAAAAAATATAGGGTTATTGGCCTTTTGGCCCTTCAAGTTTACACACTTATACCCATAAAGCCCTAACGTTTAAACTCGTTCCTTTTTGCCACCCGAACTTCACAAATGTACCTTTTAGCCATTATACCGGGTCAGACTATGTATCGGCTTAAAACGTTACATAATAGCAGGGGTATAATAGACATTTCACTAATAATTTAATTTAGCAGTTAAAATTAGGAATTAATTATAACAACAAAATTCTTATTTCTTTTTACAAGATTATAACAAAATAATTGTTTTTAAAAAAGAAAAATAGTGGTCAAGAAATGGAGATGAAGCTGAGCTTCTCTCGTTCCTCGTCACTCGCTTCCATAATCACCAGCAACAAAGTGTTTCGAGGAAAACTGGCTCTCCTGGTAGCACTTAACCCCGACGACGCCCTCACTACTAAGATCATCAATGGTGGTGGCAGAAACCCGGAGTTTAATTAGTCTTTGATCATGAAAGTTACTCAACCAGATGCCCTCCTTAAGTGTGAAATGTGGATGCTTAGTAGAGTTAAGAATTATTTGGAAGATCAGTTGTTGGGTTTTGCTTTAGTCCCAATTTCTTTAGTTGTTGGCAAAGAAAAAATAACCAGGGATTTTAGTATATCGTCCATTGATTTGTTCCATTCCCCTGCTGGTACTGTTAAGCTGAGTCTCTCTTTAGATACAAATGTCCCTATTCCCGCAGTTGATTCTGCTGCCAACTCTTCGATAACTTCAGAAGTTCTGTTGTTGGACCGGAGGATATCTCAAGAGGTGTTGGATCCAGTTGAGTATTCAAGGATTGAGTTTCCAGATATCAATGTAGCTACAGAGAATCAACAAATGATGAATCAATATTTCAATTTCTTGAACTTGGTATGTGCAATTTCTCGAACTGTAGGATCAAAGTAGCTGCAACAGCATCATTCCTGGCCACCAAAACAGTCTCAGTCCCCATCATATCAAATTGCAAATGTGCTGCTACAAGCCTGTATATATTTTCACTCACTGCAACAAGAACTTTTCCAGCCATGTGACCACACTTTTTAGTCACGGAGGGCTGGTAACCAGATTGCATAGCTTGACATTAACAGTTAAAAATGAAAAATCAAACAACTCATACCAACCGCTTCTTCCATTTACGTAAAAATATCAACCACTTCCTTAGGCTTCCCACACTGAACAAAACCCGCGATCATACTAGTCCATGACCTCACACTTCTCTCCGGCATTCCTAAAAACAACTCATACAAATGAACAACCTCCCCACATCACAACATCTCTTTCAGGCATTTTATCAAACAATAATCTGGCATCCCTCATCGCCCCACCAGAGGCATACAAATGAACAATCGTGTTCAGCAAAAACAAATTCCACTCAACCCAAGTTTCACAATAATCCGATTCTCCCATTCACAATCCTCCTCACCAAGATCCAATTTTGATTTCACACAAGCCATTACGACAAATACTAACAAATACCCAAATCAAAGAATCAAACAACGAACACAAAAAACTCACAATCTTGGGCTAGAGAACAAAACGATGACTTTCAATGGAGACAAAGAAAGAAAAAGGTTGTGGTTTACAGGTGGTGGTGGTGGCGGTGTAAGGCGGTGGTGATGAAGAGAAGAAAAGGGCGGTGGTGTGTGCGTAATAAAGGAGAATAAAAAGAAAAGATAGAAAGGAAATAAAGGAGAGAGAGGTAGCAGGGGTGAGGATAATATCGGAGAGTAAAATGTCTGTTCTATCCCTCTATTTTGTACCGTTTTTAATCCGATATGTCATTTGACCCGGTATAATGGCTAAAAGGTACATTTGTGAAGTTCGGGTGGCAAAAAGGAATGAGTTTAAACGTTAGGGCTTTATGGGTATAAGTGTTTAAACTTGAAGGGCCAAAAGGTTAATAACCCAAAAATATATATAAATATAGTAAGAATTAATGAAATAATAGTTATTAAATATATTTTGAAAATGCAAAATAATAATTAAAAAAAAAATAAAATACAATTTAAAATGACTATTAAAAAAGAACCGAGGGAGTAGTGGAGTACATGTTAATCTACCTATTGTAAGTAGGCTTGTCAACGGGTCGGGTTTGGATCGAATTCGACAAAATCCATATCCATATCCATTTAAATTTGTCGGTTCGGATTCAGATCGGATCATTGTCGGATTATTAATAGCCTGATCCATATCCAATACATTAGGATTTCGGATTATCGGATCGGACCTCCGGATCCATTTAAATTTAAAATAAAAATTAAAAATTAATATAACAAATAGTAAAATAACAAAATAAAATAAAACCAAAAAATCTTTAAAATAGCAAAATAATTCCCAAAATATAATATTCAAGATTTAATAATAATATTTGAATTTAAGTATATGTGATTTGTATATATATTATAACTATTAACATAAATTTAACTAATAAATAAATATGAACAAATAACTTAGAATGTACATATTCATTCATTTGAATCTAATGAAATAATGGTATATACAAAATATGAAAATCTAATGAAATTATAGTGCACATGAAATATGAAGAAAATACTTGAATGAGAAATAAAATAATAAATCCTAGAGAAGTAGATTAATTTGATTATATATATTTAAATTTATATTATCTTATATATTATATTAAAATTATATATAAATAATTATAAATGGTCGGATCGGGTTTTTATTGGATCGGATAAACTAAAATCCATATCCGATCCATTATACATCGGATCTTTATTGGATCGGATTATTATCGGATCGGATTCTTTTTTATAGAATCCATATCCACTTATTAAGGCTCGGATCGGATCGGATCGGATCGGATATCCGATCCATTGACAAGCCTAATTGTAAGGAATCACGAGAAGTGTTTATTTAACATAGAAAAAGGAATCTTCAAAACTCTTGTTTAAATGCTACTCCCTCCCCTCCGTCTCTAAAATTTTTTCCTATTTTCTTTGAACACGTTTGCCAATGCACACATTTTATTGTTAATATTTTTAGTTTTTTATTAGTTTTAAATATAAAAATTTAATTGTACTAAACGTAAATTAGTAATTTGTCTTATAACGAACAGTACCGACATATCAAATGAGAGAAGCATTATGAGAGGGAGAGAGTCCTACTACCTACAGTACAAATTTAACTGAAGGGTCTGTTACAACTTTAAGTGATATAGTAATAAGTTGACTGGAACACATCAGCAGAAGCTACAACAAGGTGACACCTGTCATAGTTTAATCATACTTTGAACAATGTCTATTTTGGTTGTTTGACTTGGTCCATTTACTTGATCACCAAGCCCCAAAGGAATGCAAACACGACAGAAATGGAATAAGTGGTCTTTCTTGATATGTTAAAATCAAAGTTAGGGCTGTATGACAGTACAAATATATAAGTCTATATAGACTTACGAAGGGTGTTTATTTATATAATTCAACATATATTTTACATATTAATAATTTGAAAGTTAATAATGAAATATGTTTTTCCAACCTTTTTTTATTACTTGGTCTTTTTTTATTTTATAATTTATATTTTTACATTTATATTTATAAATGTCCTTTTAAAATAAAATGTATGCATTGAAATTATTGTATTAAATAATTGTATTTTTTATTTTATTTAATAAATATTTCATCCAATTATAAATATGTTTATCTAAATACTTTATATAACTTATAATTATGATTCTATTTATCAGATCCCTATTTCTTTTAAGTTATAATCGGCAATAGCCCAAACACAAAGTCTGATCACTGATGTGGAATTCTCAGCTTCAACATGTAGGTGGACTACATTACAAGCATGTCACTTGCATGTCTATCTAGTTAGTTTCTTCGCTCTGGGTGCATTATTTACACGATGTTTGGTGAACTTATTTTCGTGAATAAATGGGTGAAGGTCCTAAATAATCAAAAATAAATACTGTTTGCCCAAAATATTGATTTTCAAATATTTGGTCCTAAATACTGACATGATACGTTATTTCGTGCTCCGTATTGCACGGATACGTTATTCCGTGTTCCGTATTATTTATGATACGTTATTCCGTATTTCGTATTACACAAATACGTTATCCCGTATTCCGTGATATAAACGGATACGGTACATTGTCCTACGTGATGCACATAGCCTATATTTTTCTTTCAATCATTCCAAGAATCCAAGGTAACAAATCAATTCTCATTTCAATGACTTAGTTTCATTTCATTTTAAGGCGACGATGACGGAGATGGGTGATTGTTTAATTTGTGTCCCTGCGGGGCCGACGTAAGCACCAGATACGTTAATCTCACCATCTTAAACGATGTTGTGGTGGAAGATATTGATAGTTCTGGGGATGAAGATGGGTTATTTCCAGGAGAATAAGATGTCATACCTTGGCACTCTACTAACCCGGCTGTAAAAGCAGCATTTATGATTAACCAATCTGATAGGCAGGAACTTGAAGCTACTAGAGTTCGATAGATTTAATTTAGCTGAAGAAGATGATTTTAATTCTGGGCTAGTAAGTAAATGACACTCATTTTATTCAAGGTTTGAATGAGTTTGGACTCCGTATTCTTGAGAAAGCAACTGGGAGCAAGATGTTTGATGGGATGCCGCACCCAGCTCAAGAAATTGTTACCGAATGTGTGAAATATTCTTATAATATGGGAAATAAAGATACTACTAAGGCATGTACTAGAGGTGAAGGTCCCAAGAAAAATTGGAGTCAAGTGCTAAATTCCTCCCCGCCGGTTTCGAATAAGGTAAAGTTTGATTACTACCCTCTACCGAGTGATACTACTATTGTCTCCCCTCCGGATGAGACGCTTTTAGAAGGCATTGAGAAATTTAAGAACTGCATTATTGGCACTTTCACGAGAGGTGAACTCTGGGATTGTTTAAGATACGTAGCTCGGTACTCCGTGTTGAAGGGAGATACGGAGGACGGTACTCCGTGTTGAAGGGAGATACGGAGGACGATGCTCCGTATTAAGTCAGTAATACGGAAGACGATGCTTCGTATTAAGTCAGTAAAAAGGGCCAAAACTCCGCTTTTCAGTATTTTGGGTCACTAAGTCTCAAAAGTGATTATTTTGGTAATTTTCTCTGAATAAATCAACTTATTTTAAGATTAAATTAGAGAATTTTTTTTTTATAAAAAAATTAACTTTTTTTGCAATTTATGAGAAACATACATTAAATACTTGTATAAAAAAGTTATCAAAATATGAAATTTTTATCCGATTAAGTTTTAGCCAAACAGACCCTTGGTATTACGTGATGAGCAAATTCCAAGATATTTTGTGTCAAGTGCCTATAAAATGAGAGAGGTAAGAAGAAATATTATATAACTCAAACACTTGCTACAAAATACCCTCAGCTTTTTGCTTAATTTCTCCTTAGTCTCAACTCGTAGATATAGTCCCAAAAATCTTGCAAACCATTTACTTTATTTTAGCTCACCTGTAAACTCATTTACTTAATATACACATAAAAAAAATGGGGTTTTTCTCAGGTATGTTGAGTTGCTTCAACCCCTCATCAACGAGCCAGAAGTTGAAAAGCAAATCAAGTGCAAGTAAAGCTCCCATTCCAGTTTCAAACTTCCCTGTCAATTCTCGTTTATCTTATCTATGATATAAATGTACTGTCGATGAAAGTCAAATCATGAGGCTTGATTTGCCAGGCTTAACCTAGCAAATTGCCAAATCGAATATTCAAATTTTTTACAGGTGACGACATTTTTTAAAATGTCCCGATCCTAAGATTGAACCGTTGAAGCTAGGGGTGAGCAAAAAACTGAATTGAAACCGAAACCGAACCGAAACCGGCCAAAACCGAACCGAAAAAACCGAAACCGAAATCGAACCGGCGGTTGCGGTTTTTTATTTTTAAAAACCGAGACTTTCGGTTCCGGTTATTCAAACCGAACCGAAAAAATCCGAAACCGAACCGATTATTTATATAAATAAATAAATATTTATATTTTTCAGAAATATTTAAAATTAAGCACATTCACATATATATTTGAAAAGTAAAGAAGCAATGAAATAAAAAATAATTGGGGTCTAAGATTTGTTATTGTGTTGGGCACTTGGGCCAGAGGAAGATATTATTTTTCAAGTCAGTTAAGTGTTAACATTGAATAACAGCTTATAGCCTTGTGGTTGTACAGAAGCCTTATAGCCGGTAATTTAATCGACTTCTAGCATCTTTTTTATTGTTTCAAGTTTTAAAAATTGTTGTATGAATACTTTTGGATGATTTAAGTTTTTATGGTAGAATTCCTTTTTTAATTAATTTGTAAATAATTTTTTATTTTTATTTTATTCGGTTTTAAAACCGAAACCGAACCGATAAAAACCGAACCGGGGTTTTAAAACCGAAACCGAAACCGATGGTTCGGTTGCGGTTGCGGTTTTCGATTTTTAAAACCGAGAATTTTCGGTTTCGGTTCCGGTTTTACCCAAAAACCGAACCGAACCGGGGTTTGCTCTTCCCTAGTTGAAGCCTCGTTATACATGAGGAATACTCCCTCCGTCCCAGTGAATTATATACGTTTGTTCTGGGCACGGAGACCAAGAAAATGTATAGAAAATGAGTAAAGTTTGATGAAAAGTGGGTAAAGTGGTGGGACCTATCAATATTTAATAATAGATTTGAGATAGTGGAGGAAAGTAGTGGGTGTAATAGTGTTTTATATTATAAATTTGAGATAGTGGAGGAAAGTTAGTGGGTGTAATAGTATTTTTTATTATTAAAACTTTACTATTTTTGGAATGTATAGAAATGATGGGACACCCCAAAATAGTAAGTGTATAGAAATGAGTGGGACGGAGGGAGTATTCGATAGCCAGCAGAAATGTCATCACTTCCTTTACTGTTCATGTTGATTGCTTAATTAGTTGAATTAATATATGTGGTTCAAAATATTGCTATACATTTCAACACACTTCCACGGTGGTAACAGACGCCAATAAAAACAGAATTAATGAACCAAGAAAAATATAAACAAAATGTCTAAGAAGAGCTTGCTTTATCATCAAACCGCAAGTTGACGTAAAGCGCCCGTTACTTTTTTTTTTTTGCTAAGCGGCTCCCAATAACTTGAACATTTAACAGCTTGTTTTCATTTTACACAATGAGGAAAAAGAAATCTTCAACTCGTACATAATTTTTTTATTTTTAGTTTTTCGATTCGCCAATCCCCAAAGAAAAAGAAAGTAAACATTACTGAAATAAAATCAGTGGTCCTTCTTGTGATTTGTTAAAAGGGAAGGGTTACATATGGCCTGTTTGTCTCATCATACTATAAGAATTTATGGACTTATTTTCGGGTAAAAATTTTATATTTTGATAAATTTTTTTATACAAGTATTTAGTGTATGTTTGAGATTCAATAAGTTGCAAAAATAAGTTGGAAATAAGTTGAAAAGTTAGGAATCTTAAGTTTCAAATTAAAATAAATTGACTTATTCTGAAAAATAAGTTTCATCAAGCACCCCCTAATCCCGTCATTATAAATTAAAAAGAAAAATACGAAGAAAGAGTGCTCGCCATTACAACTTTATTAATTTTTCATCTACTATATAAGCCAAAAGAAATACAAAAATTGAATATACTGACAGATCAGAAGATTGTGCACATGGAAAATAATGTTGGTCGGACTTTGCGTGGCCGCCACAAATTTTCAACTCGTCCATTTTACTTGCTCACTACCCTAACACTGTTCGAAGTAATTTTAAATTGATATAAGTTGTTGGAAGAATATTGTGATGGAAGATTTGATTGACTGAGTTATGGAGAGCTGTAGAAACAAATCAAATAAGATCATAAATCTGTCATCTACTCGTAACTTGAAGTCATGGGAAGATCAAATCAAATAATCCATAACATGAAGTCAATGGAAAGTTGTTGAATCTTTTATTTCATTTTCTGTTTTCTAGCAGTTAGTTTCTTTCTTGTTCTCCATTTAACAGGTGTAATCCTTCATAAATAAACCAAGCTTTTGGACAAAAACTTGTTGTGCTTAACTTGTTTCTTATATCAAATAGTTGCTATATTATCTATAATCAAACTTGGTATCAGAGCATTAGGTGAGCAGTTAGAAGTCAAAGGCAGGGATGGACGCGAACAAACTCAAGGGAGGTTCGATTGACCTTAGTTACCCAACATTGGCGAAGGGAAACTATACGGCGTGGTCCATGAAGATGAGAGTGTTCATGCAAGCACATGGAGTTTGGGAGGCTGTCGAGCCCAGTGATCCCAAAGCTGTAATCGAAGGAAAGACGGATAAGATCGCATTGGCTATATGATCTATCAGGCTATTCCGGAGGAGATACTATTGTCTCTTGCAGAAAAAAAGATGGAAAAAAGTGCCTGGGAGGCGATCAAGACCATGTATCAGGGTGCTGAGAAAGTTAAAAAGGCGAAGGCTCAAACGTTGAGAGCAGAATTTGAGTCTCTAAGTATGAGAGACAATGATAATCTTGATGATTTTTATGTTTAGATTAATGGAATTGTATCAAACATACGGGCTCTGGGAGAAGAGGTGAAAGAATCATACGTGGTCAAGAAGTTGTTACGAGCTGTTCCACAGAAATTCTTACAAATCGCTTCTACACTTGAAAAATTTGGAGATCTGGACAATATGTCAATAGAGGAGGTCATTGGTGCACTCAAAACTCATGAAGAAAGGTTGAAGGGTGCTGTGACTGCAAATGAAGAACAATTAATGTTGACAGAGGAGGAATGGAGAAAGAAGGACAATGAATGTGGGAAACTTTTGCTCACACGAGAAGAGTGGTTGAAGAGATCGAATCGTGGGGCATCTGGTGGAATCTCAAGCCAGAAAGGACGTGGATTTCGTGACAAGAGTCAAGTAAAATGTTACAATTGTGGTATACTTGGTCATTATGCAGCCGAGTGCAGGAAACCACGACGAGGAAGAGATCAGAAGCAGGAGATAAACATTGCCTCAATCTGATAGGTTTCGGGGCAACAAACGCAACGGAAAAATGATAAAACCAATAAAATTCTGAAACCTAACCCTAGGATCCGTGTATAAGACGTGGTTGATTATGGAGAAACGAAATCATACCAGTTAAATAGCTTTACGAATTCTGAAAGATGGAGGTCCAAGATGCAATCACCACGTAGCCCTTGATGCAAGATGTAATAACCCTAACTTTTAGAATGCTACAGTGCCTAAATGAATAGTAATTTTGAGGATTTAGGGAAATGGTATGCAGGTACCCTATAAGTGAAACTAGAAAATGAATAATCAGAAACCATATTAGCATCACACTATGAAAATGAGTGACTCGAAACGATGACGGATTTCAGAAATTCCCGAGTATAGATTTTTAAGATGTCTAATTTTAATTGAGCACTATTGTATTGGATATTAAAGGGTATGGAATATGAAAAGGGTGTATACTTTGAGGAACATGTGAAATTAGGATAAACCAAGGAGTGATCAAGTCAAGGAAATGCCAAGGGAATTTAGATTGTTAAACGAGTTTGAGAATGCTTGAGAACCCGAGAGAAAACCGGGAGAGCAAATTCTGAGATAAACAGAATATACCAAGGATATTGGATTTAATACCTACTTGAGGATTAGAATCACCCTAACACACTAATATATGATGTGGGAGAGGATATTATATATCCAAGGAATTTACAAAGGAGAAACCACTGAGATGATCGCAGAAATCATTCGATGAATCAAATGACGAGAGAACTTTGTACAAAGCCCAACCCAAAAGCCCTAAGGCCCAAAACCTAAGCCATGCAGGTCCAAGAGGCTCCAAGGAGCTGCAAATACAAGTGATTAAAGAGTGTGGCTCATGGAATTAGTGAAGGGGCAAGGGCAAGAGTGGAACCCAATATTTTATTACGGCCCAAGAGTTACCGAAGGAGGAAGTAATGGGTGGACTTCCATTACTTTTACTAGTAGTAAATAGAGAGCAGGTACGTTTAGGCGACTGATCATCGTCCTAACGTATCTGGCGCTAGCGGATATCCCCAAAACTTTTAAAGAAAGAATTGATAATGGTTACAGTTTTATATACTGAAAAAGGAAAAATGGTATGAAATAATGGAATTGTTTTTATGGATTGAAGAGAAAATGATTTTATATTATTTTTATATAATTGTTGTATAAAAGGAAATGGAAATATTATATTGAGAGATTTATTTCAAATGTTATATTATCTTGAGATATTATATTGAGATGATGTATTGATTATTATCTTGTTATAGAATAGAAACTGATATTATATTGTTCTATATTTCTTTTCTTATAAAGAAAAATGGATGGTGTATTTAATAAGTAAGAATTAATTCTTTTCTTAAGGATTATGATGGGTTTTCTATTTATTAATATATATATATATATATATATATATATATATACTTTCATTGATGCTAGTTTACAAAAAAAAAATGTATCTTGCTGAGCTATTATAGCTCACTCTTGCTACTTATGTATATAATAGCTAGGTCAAATGTCGATACTCCGCACTACACCCCGCAAGAAGGTAAGGGAAATACGACCTTTTGAGAGAGTGCTAGAGCCTATCCATGAGGTAGCTGATAGGCAGATGGGTATTAGTAGACTTATGTAAATTACGCGTGTAAGCTTGTGTAATAACTTTTGGTTGTTGAAATGCTTCCTCTCGAAGTAATATTCAGCAACGCTACTTAAGTAAGATTCTGGGTTTGTAATAACTCCTTTAACTCTAAACTGTTATTATTATGAATGTTGTTCTCTGAGCATATGACTCGTGTGTAATATTATTAAGTGTGGGGTCTATTGTGTGAGTTTCATTGCACATTTATATTTCAACTGCCAAGAGTATAGTGTTATTAAATGGAAATTGGTCCGTGATGGCCTGGATTCTTGACCCCGGATTTGGGGCTGTCACACAAGATCCGCGTCTCTAATCAGTCCACACGAACGCCCGATTGTTTATACAATCACCGGAGTCGATACTAGCCGATAACTGCCCACGATCTCTCTCTCTCTCTCTCTAGCCTCTCTTGATGTAGAGCTGCTAGGGTTTTTGCAAAAACGAATTATGCAAAGCTTAACCCTAATACAATACATCCTTATGTATTTATAGAGGATAGATTGGGCTGAAAACCTTATTTCGTTTTGGGCTTCTCATAAAACCAAAACTGATTGGGCTATTATAAAATTCGAAATATTATCTAATTAATTAAGTCCAACTTAATTTAATTAAAGAACCAATTTCGAATTTATATTTATTTAATTCAAATTCGGAATTTAAATTAAAGCTCCGTTTAAACGTTCTAAGTGTGTAACCCTTTAGGTTATTATTATGTTGGCAATAATTTTAATATCCAATAATAAAATTATAAACAATGAGCGGCATCTAGTAATACATCATTGTTACCCAAGTAATAATAATAATTGGTGATCCAATTAAACCTTTCGTGATTAATGTTTCCGTATAATATAATCCCTTTAACCAAATATTATAGATTAAACTCGAGGCATGTATACAGTCATCCTCTTCAACATTTAATCCGGGTTTCCTTGATCAATGAGTAGACTATTAAAAACAAATCAATATTTAAGCATGGCCATGCATTTTCATAGTCTCACTCAATCAAGAGGCCAATAATATCTCTCCCAATAATAGGAGGGTTAAATCCTATATCTATCATTCATATTTCTCATACGTCTCATAATATACCCGATGTCCACTTTTATCATCACCCGGTCAAAGGTAACTTTTAATGTAGTCAAAGTATATTAATCCTCATATAGAAATATAATGATCTCAAGTCTAAGGATCATTACACCATTATCATTGTGAGTCTTTCTAATGACTTTATTAACATGTTGAATCTCACTGTGGGTTTATCCAGTGCCATGTAGAATATTACATGCACCTATGTTCTTGACTTTAGTATCACTATACCTATGACCAATGAGATGTGATCATCTTGTCAACAAACATACTAATCTTTATGCATTATAATTGTCCCATATTATTAATGCTCGATTAGGGATATTTTAGGAATATTAACACTATTCATATAATCTCATTTTTAAGTCACATACTTAAAGATATAGAATACATCTTACATATTCCAAGTGTTAGTAATATTTTTGTGTGTTCGTTCGCAGGGAAGGACTGAATTTAATATCAAGTTCAAGTTTCTTATCTCTCACAATTTAGAAGTGTAAAAGAATGTTTGGGTTGTTTATAAACTAATTAAGACTAATTATAAATCGAGAATAAAATATATAAGGAAAACAATCCAAGAACTGGGGTTCTTCACTTGGTTTCAATGCACATTCAATATCCATGTGATGTCTATGTTCTTACTCTGCTGAAAACAATTCTTCTAAAGTTATACTGTACCCTCCCAGGCTACAATATAGTGCCTACAGCTACACCCTAATTGTCACTCCCGTGATACAATCAAAGTATATCTATAAACTGTTAAGTGCCAAGAATTATATGTCTCACAATTCTCTTATTAATCTCCCGATCTAATATTCAAATTATGTCTGTTAAATCATGTACTAAGATTGCAACTTCTCTCCCAAGCTTATTACAATCCCTAGAATACAATCAAAGGTTCATGACTCCCCTAATTGTGTTAAGATCTCATTAACAGATCAGCAAAGCAGAAAATCACGTAATCAAGCATGCATGAATACCAAGGAATACTACCCAATCCTCAGATTAGAGAATTAGTTACGCATATTTAATAAAGAAAACATAATAATAATGATAATGAATGAAAACATAATATTGAAGAAAGAATTGAAGATCGAAAGTACCTTGATACGATTAAAAGCTATGAATTGTTATCTATGAATTGTTAGCTATGAATTGTTAGCTATGAATTGTTAGCTATGAATTGTTAGCTATGAATTGTTTTGATTTACAATGGTAGGATGTGTTTAAATAGACTCTACAAATCTTGCCCAGCAAGAAATTGCCTTCTATTACAATTAGGATTTAAAGAAGGTACCCAAAACTGCCCAGAATACAATTAGAATTAGAAAAAGGGCAAAACAGTAAATTCCCAGCCTTCTTTAACAAGATCACGTGCGCGACTTCATTCAGCACATCCCTTGCACTTGTTTCCTATCCCAGGTTGTAGAAAATCTCTCAAGCTTCGCGTGGGCAGTAAGATCGCTGAAAACGGACTTCTAGAACTCCAGATATGGCCAAAACAGTGTAGACTGCGCAACCTTCCCGGAAAATCCGAATTTTAATCAATTAAATCTCCAAAAATGACAAAAACTTAGATATTCTTGCAAACCTGCATAACTACACAAAACACATTAAAACTACACAAACTTGAGTCCAAAACAATCAATTTAAGCCGATATAGAATGTTCCAAGTGGATATAAAATCCACTTATCAAACACCCCCAAACTTAAACCGATGCTTGTCCTCAAGCATAAACAATTACAACTACCTAATTAACTAGTACCACTTCCGTAGGTGACCACAGTTGCATTTGGCATATGCAACAAGCCCTTTAAACCCCTAGGCAGCCCTAGTGGACGAGTAAGGTCTCGTGAGGGCCTATAGCGAATGTACCCACAAAATCCATTTAACCTAATGCAATGCAATGCATGAATGCAACTAATATGAAAAATGCAATTAATCTAGCCTACCATACCTTCAAATCCTCTCATGCCATATCAACTTAAGAATCAAAGTAAATACGCAATGTCTTGGTGTCGAAAGTGCAAGTATTCACATAGTCTACTCAATGAACATGCATAAGTTCTCACAAGTCCATGTCAAGTGTAAGAATAAGTTAGTAAACATGCTAAGCCTACAAGAGCACATCTTTGAGACAAAACTCGGGATCTTATACGCAAAAACAAGCAAACACTCACAATCCACTCACAAAAGAATATTCACTCAAGATCAAGGGTAAGTGTATCACTCAATTCCAACAAAATCATAAACATGCTTGACATTTGGTATCAATCTAACTCTTAACACAACATACATCAATGACGATAATCAAAAGGTCTTTAATTGGGTTGTAACGTGGGCTAGGGACAAGGTATGTCAAATAAGCCAAAACAGGTGAAGTGTCAAAAGCTAGTAAGCACCATAATAAATCATACACAACACTCTATTTCCCCCCCCCCCACATAAATTTTACTAAGAACACTCGACTAGTCGACTAAAGTAGGATCATAACAAACACAAACATGCTCTCATAATATTTTTTTTTCTCTTTTCTTTTTTTTTTCTTTTTTTTTTTCTTTTTTTTTCTTTTTTTTTTCTTTTTTTTTTCGAGAGCTAAATAAAACAATAATATAAACAATAACAATGATCCCCCAATTTATTACATATGCCGACTATCAAGTAAACAACCAAACCCAATCTCAATATTTTGCCCAAAAGTATGACCAACAATAAACCCTTCCTTGCACACCTTATTACTCCCTTAAGCACTTTACTAGCCTTTGACAATGTGGGTTCAAATTAATGTAAGGCCAATACAAGAAAAAGGTCTAGGCAAGTAATGTGGTATGTCACCGAAAAATAGGATTAAGCTCAATGGGTTAACTAATTGATCATGTAAACATGGTGTGGTAATATGGGAAAAGATGCGGTTATTCCTAAATGCCATTACAAGAAATATGGGCTATTGCAACGCCAAAATAGTGTCATATTAGACCCCAAAAGTGTAGCAATAGAGGTTTTTGCAACGCTTTTGCCAAAATTCAGCGTTGCATCTGCTGCCGTTGCAATAGACCCCTATAGCAACGTTTTATGTACTTTTTGCAACATTTTTCAAGTATTGCAATATAATCTTTAGTGCAACACTTTTGTCTTATTTAGTGACACTTTTAGGATGTTGCAATAGACTATTGCAACACCATTTTGTAACATATTTTAGTTAAAAGTGTTGCAAAGTCAATTTATTGCAACATTTTCATGTAACATTTTCTCCCCTATTGTAATGCTTTTTTTTTTTGCAATATTTATATGCAACACTTTTGTTCCTATTGTAATACATTTAGATTTTTTTAGCAACATTTATATGCGACACTTTGTATTAGTCAAATTTGCAATATCCTGTTTGAAATATCAATAAACCAAACACAAAAGCATATCAAACCAGAAATCATATTTCCAATTTTCCAAATAGTATCCAACAAAATATATGTCAATAAAGCCCAAACAAAGTGAGCTTATACCATAAGATCATCTTACATCTAGTACATAATCCAAAGTCGAAACAAATAACGTATCTTCAACTCTAGAAACAAGTTTCTCTAAATTGTAGTCTTGAACATAATGTATCTTTCCTTAAAGCTTTACATTATAATTTTTCATTTTCTCCAGCTCTGCTATCAGTGACCCTATCTTCTCCTTCAACTGTATAATTTCCTGAAATGGTAAAAAGATAAGTCAATGGAAATATGAAAATCAATTCACTAAACTGGGAATGGGCAGTTAAGATAGAAAATATGCCATAAGTTCCACAAAACTAAGATAGGTAATAGGTAATAAATTGACTCCTAATCACTTGTCACTATACAACCTAAACAAGATGAAGAAATCACTATTATATCAAATTCCAGAATCCAAAATAGTATAGATAATTAGAATTGTTATTGCACATTTCTACTGCATATGATGATTACATTATGAAAGCTGAAAATAGTTTAAGCGAACTTAGCAAAATAAAGAAAATAATTCCAACAGAGACTGTATACAGTAAAGGTAAACAAATAGTTGATGCACATTTGTACTGAATAAGGTAATTATGTTATATAAGTTGAAAATGATAGGAACTGAGATATAATAAATTAATTATCAATCACTCCGCTCATTTCACAATAATACAAGCACATATTCAAGGAACCTTTTGTTCTAAACACCCATCACATAATTTAGACATTACATAAATATCTTTTTAACAGTATGGTGTTTACTGGCAAAATGTTGAAAATCTCGTTTTTTACTTTCTTGTGAGTTGTGTGTCCACAGACCACTCTTGTTGCACACAAAAATTGAAATTGCCTAGGCTAAGAAACTAAGACCCAGTCAAAAGTAAATATATTCTCTTGATTTCTCTATGTCATCTGCCCAGAATTCTTATTATTTGCAGTTGGCAACAAAGTATTAGTCTATCATTTTCGAGTTGATGTTACTTTTAATAAAATGCATAGTAAATTCATAAAATAAGTAAATCAAATGATTGAGTGCCATCCTGCATGCACATAAACTCATAAACTGCTGCAGGCAAAATTTCCAACACAGAATGTGCTTTCTTGTGTGCTAAATTTACTAATTTGACCACTTTTTTCCTAATAAATTAGATTGTGTTAATATGCTATATCCTGAATTAACTTTAATTCATGTTAAGATCAGGACTATGATAAGCATAGTTTTTGAAAATCATATTTTGTCTGTGGAGTGAAGGACGCTGTTGTACCTATTTCTTCCTACCTAAATTTGTATTGAAGACTATTATATGCAGCTAGCATCTTATATAATTTGCGACAAGTTCTGAACAAACATAAGAAACTCCACCATGCTCTAACTACTTATTGAAGACTATTATATGCAGCTAGCATCTTATGTTCTGAACAAACATAAGAAACTCCACATGTCCCCTTCCACAATATTGTGTGTGCTTGTGTATGTGTGTGAATAATATCAAAAAGAAGTTAGCATTTCTCGATCATAATTATAAGGTGGCTAACCTACCATGAATCATAGGCCACATTGAGCAGGAAAATTGGTGTTTGGATTTGTTGCACGGCGTTTTGAGGGAAAATGCACTGCAATTTTGATTTAATAAGATTTTTAAGCAATATTTACATGTAAGAGGGGACAAACAGACAATATTGACCATTCTTATCAAACCCGGTTTGAGTCATGAAGTGCAAGATGAAGGTAAGTTCTTTGCTGATCCCTGCAATAAAGACATATATTTTCAAAATCCAAACACATAAAATTATATATGGCTAGTAACACATAAAGAAGAGGATAAAGATTTTGGAAGTTTTGAGATTTTGTTGAACGAATGAGTAGTTGAAGACAGAAGCAAAGAGAAGAGAACGTACATGTGTCCTGACAACATCATCGTATATACCTTCTATTTGTGCTGTACCAGAAACAGCTTGTTGTCCAGGTTACCAAATGTTATTAAATGGACAAATTAAGAAGAGGTGAAATCTAATCTGCATAAAGATATAAAGGAAATATGCTAAAAGACTTGTTTACTATGCTAAAAAGAAGAATTGGTAAAGACTGGTGGAATAGCAGGATGTTTATGAATTATGACAACGATTTATGGAAAACAAGTGAAGTTACACAACATGATCAAATTTAGATTCCCAAATTACTCCCAAACCAGCAACCCCAGAGGCAAAACAAAGTGAAAATTGCAAAAAATGATTGTTCCCACATTAGAGTGGTAGTCACACAACACAAATAAAATGCACCTTATATCTTTAACTTTAACATAAATTCAGCACTAAGTTGAAGTATGAACCTGCTCTATTATAGAACTAGAATGAGAAGTACATAATCTGCTCTGTATATGAACATGATCAGAGCATGCTACATGTACTGCAAGTTCATAGCTTAGTGAAACTCTAGGTGAATGTCAAGTGATCTATGTAGTCCAACCTACTATCCCATTAAAATTACACAAGCAAATTAATGAACCGAACCAATAAATTTCTAATAATAAAGAACCTACAAATTCTTAATGAAAGTATTTCAGCAAAGCAACATCTCTAAATGAAGCAACTACCAATATATATTATTAAATTAACAATCCCAATTCCAAAACATAGCATACAATTACACAAAAAACATATAAAGAATGTTATAAATTAAAAACCCCAATTTGAAACATACATAAGAACCCTAAATTGAAACACAAAAAATATATCCCGAAATCAACACAGTAAAATAACCCCAAATATACATAAACAGACATAAATAAACCCCCAATTAAAACTTAAAATACCTAACCCTAAACCAAACCACCAAAATCGATTACATTTGGGGAAGAAGTGTTAAAATTGATATAGAGAACAACATACCTGCTTCAAACTTCAATTTTCTTCGAGCTTGAATCGTCGAGTTTGAGTCGATGTCTTCTTCGAGCTTGAATTCTTCTTCTTTGATTTACCTCTTTCACCTTTCGTCTTGTTTTCTTTGCCCTAATCATCTTGTCGTGAGAGAGAAAGAGAGGAGAGAGAGAGAGAGAGAAAGAATCGAGAGAGAGAGAGAGAGTTAAGTAGAGAACAGAACCGGTGAAGAACCCTAATTGCTTGATGTTTAATTGAAATTTAGGAGAGAGTTGAGAGATAGTGGTGGAGAGAGATAGTGGTGAGATGTGTTTTTGGGGATTGTTTTTTTGTTTTAATTGTGTACGAAATTTTGCTACCCTTTTTTATCCCGCCCAGCTAAAAAACTAAGTTCCCGCCTGCAATTTTGAGCAAAGTGTATAGTCTATTGTAACGTTTTTGCTAAAGTATTGCAATTGTTCTAAAATTTCAAAATGATCCTTTTGCTTGCAACACTTTTCGTATTTATTGTAACATTTTTTAAAATATTGCAATAGACTACCAAGTTTTGTGTCTATTGTAACACTTTTTGTAACACAAATATATATTGGGCTTGCAATAGCCCATATTTCTTGTAGTGTGCCTTTATCATTTTAATCGTCAAATAATGTCATGCGTTTCAAGAAAGACCTCAAACAACTGCTAGCAATGCAAACAATCCGTGGACACTCAAGCAAACGAATAAATTGCAAATATGCATTAAGGCTCAAAAGCTCACTTGGTGGAAAAACATACTCAATCCCAAGCAAAAATCTCTCTAATGCACCGACTTGTATTCAAAGCATGCAAACTAAATCAACTTGCACATATTCATGTCCTTCTAATTACTCACAACATTCAATAAGTCTACTAGCTTCAACTTACTAGTGTATGTGTGTGCACAAGAACAAAGCATATCACTTCTCAATCAAAAGCGTCAACAACACAAAATTCCTATCAAGCATGGGTGCAAATGCAAACTATTATGAACTCACATGATATACGAACATAAAAACAGAATGTCCTATATGAAACAAACGTAGATAACACAAACATAAATTCATAATTTACTACTACTAATATGCAAAGCATGAAATCCTACATGAACAAATAATACAACAACAACTTACTAATCCCTCAAACCACCCCCAAACTTAAAATATTCAATGCCCTCATTGAATGGAAGTAAATACAAGGGATAGTAGAAACATACCTGCAATGCGCCTTACACCACCTCATCCACGCTAGGATCCATAAGAATCAATACCCAACTCACAAGAAGCTCCACCAATAATTACCAAGCAATATCACACCACAAATAGCCCAAATTCCCAATTTACAAGAACACAAATTCGTAATAAAAATAAAATTAGAGAAAAAGATTTACCCAATACGAATCAAAGAGGTGAACTTGCAATTAATTCCTCTTTAGAATTGAATTTTTAGAGATTTAAATAAATAAAAGAGGAATGGAATTTGTATGGATAGGTGGATATATATAATTGGGGGAAAAATAATAATAATAAAAATAAAAATAAAAAATAAAAATAAAAATAAATAAAATAAAATAAAATATGAAATAGAAGATGGATTGGGAATATTTTGGAATTAATATAAGACTAGAATTAGGATTTTGGGTGGAGAAAATAATTAGAAAAGGGGTTGGAATTGTTTTACGGAGATGAATTGATTTTAATATATATATATATTAACACATAAACACAGGGACATAAACTAGGACAAAAACTAACCTGGACAAAAAAAAAATCACGCCTGGACTACGGCGCGTGAATTTTTTTTTTTTTCAATCTCTCGTTACAAACAGTACCTGGCGAGGAGAGAATTGGCGTTGTTGCGCCGGTTGGGCGCCTGATGCGCATCTTGCTTCTGCGTCACTGTGGCGCTCCTGCGCGCGGCTGGCGCTGGCGCATCCTGCAAATTTTTTTTTTTTTTTTTTTTTGAAAACACACAATTTTTTTTTTCTCCTATGCTAATGCGGGTTGCCTCCCACCAAGCGCTTCTTTAACGTCAATAGCTTGACGCCGATTATAACTGGAAACTTCAATGAGGATAAAAAGCAAACAGATGCACATATCTACGAATTTCTAATATAAGCATATTGTGCAAATAAACCTTAGATTCATTGAAAAGTACGAAAACTTTCAAGAACCTATCATGCTCAAGAGACTTGGAAACATCAAAATAGCTAGAAAAGTCATTAGAATAATCATTATAAGTACGACTCATATACTCCTCCCAAATCGGATCCTTATACTCTAAAGCAAGTTTTTCAACTTCCTCAATCTTAACTTCCTTCTCTTTTATAATTGGACACTCATCAATTTTAATCTCATCTACCAATGTATTAAGCTCAAAATTTTCTAGATTTGGTAGAATTTCAATTGCATCCAAATTATCATTAATGCGCATGGGACAATTATCAACTACACAAGTAGACTCATCAGACACAACATTATCATCAATTGTTAAACAAGAATCATGGCATAGAGGAAAATTGACACAAGGAGGAGTTCGATAACAACCTTCATGCCACACTGCTCGAACTTCCCAAATAAAATTATTTAGTTTAGCATTCTCCTCGTACCAAGCTATTGAATCACATGGAATATCATTATCACTAGCAATTTCTAAAGTTGGTTCATCAAAAACTCCCAAAGAAAGTAAGGGATGATTAGACTAAGTTCCTTGAATCATTTTATTGAGCGCAATCTCCCAATCAGCAGGTAAAGAAGGATTAGACTGAGTTAAACTCGTATCAACATCATTACACATATATGGATTAAGATCATCATGATATTGATTTTCAAACGAATACGAATAATCATTGCTAGGGGCATATGGAGCATAAAATGAGTTCTCAGAATAGAATGAATTCACCTGATATGCATTACAATCCTCATAAGAATTGAATTGTGGGTAAGGATTGAAGTCTTGATATTGTTCCTGATTGTTGTAGAAATTCTGAGCATTGTTCCAACCAAAGTTGTACTCCATCTAGTCTCTCTCCTCAAAACCAAAGAAAGAAATACAAAAAGAAAGAAAAGAAAAATATATACAAAGATAAAATCTAAACAATAAGAAACAATTAACCTAAGCTCAACTATACTGCCTTCCCCGGACGTGCGCGACTTCATTCAGCACGTCCCTTGCACTTGTTTCCTATCCCAGGTTGTAGAAAATCTCTCAAGCTTCGCGTGGGCAGTAAGATCGCTGAAAACGGACTTCTAGAACTCCAGATATGGCCAAAACAGTGTAGACTGCGCAACCTTCCCGGAAAATCCGAATTTTAATCAATTAAATCTCCAAAAACGACAAAAGCTTAGATATTCTTGCAAACCTGCACAACTACACAAAACACATTAAAACTACACAAATTTGAGTCCAAAACAATCAATTTAAGCCGATATAGAATGTTCCAAGTGGATATAAAATCCACTTATCACCAAGGACATTTATTATTCTAATATTTATTTCGTAGTAAATAAAGACATAATAAATTATCATAGAAATAATCGATGGAACATAATCAATAAGTAACAAAATAGTCTTTCCCAGAAACACAATTACATTGTCTCTAGGGCACTAACACTATCACAATCGATGACGAGCCAGCCTTGCTAATGGCAAGGCATAAACAGAAATAGATGAATATGATGTTAGTAAAGGAAGGTGAGGTGACACCAAAATTCATAACTGCAGGGCATGAAACGTATGGAGATTCAAATATGGCTTAATGACCTTTTAACCCTCAAAGTTTCCACGAAAATACCTATCAGCCCTCACTGTTTCAAAACGTTCCTTTTGACCCTCCAAGTATCCGTAAAGGTCCAATTAGCCCTTATACCGGTATAGGAAATGGTGAGTTTGGGTGATTTTTGGTTCGTTTTAATCGGTTTCTAGCCGGATTTTTGCTGTATTATTGTTGTGTCGATTAAAAAGAACCAAAAATCACCAAAACTCACCATTTCCTATACCGGTATAAGGGCTAATTGGACCAGAATGGCGTGGTCGAAAGAAGGAATCGTACTGTGGTTGATTTGGCTAGGAGCTATTTGAAGCAAATGAAGATGCCATTTGTGATGTGGAGTGAAGCAGTCAGACATTCAGTTTATGTCCTTAACAGACTGCCCACTCGAGCATTGACATGGCAAACACCTTATGAATCTTGGACGGGAGATAAACCTGATATTAGCCATATAAGTGTCTTCGGTTGTGTTACTCACATGAAAATACCAGGTGAAAGAGCAAAAAAAAACTAGATGATCGAAGTCTGAAGGTAGTAAATCTTGGCAAAGAACCTGGCACTAAAGCCTATCGTCTATTTGATCCAAGGAGCAACATACTCTGTGTTAGTCGAGATGTATTTTTTTGAAGAAAACGAGGCTTGGCCCTGGGAAGATTATGAAGAGACAGATATGAGTCACACTTTCTCTGTTCCAGAAGTGTGTGTGAATAAAAACAGCGTTACTGATAGTCCGAGAAGACAGGAGCACACAGATGATACAAGAGAACCAGAAGTCATCACACCAGTATCACAACAATCAAACTCGATGCTCAACAGAGATGATTATGATGATAGTGTTACTCCAAAAAAATTCAGAACACTTGAAGACCTGTACAACAACACTGAAGAGATTGACATCGAGGATAAACTTCTACTCATGGGAATTGACAAACCCAGCTCATTTAATCATGCTGTGAAAGATAAAGCCAGGAGGCAAGCTATGCAAAGTGAACTAGAATCAATTGAGAAGAACGGGACAAGGGAACTCACATACCTGCCACCAGGACACAAAGAAATTGGTCTGAAGTGGATCTTTAAACTTAAAAAGGATGCAAGTGGGAAGATTGTGAAGCACAAAGCTCGTTTAGTCGCTAAGGGATATGTACAAGAGAAGGGAATTGATTTTGACGAGATTTTTGCTCCCGTAACACGTCTAGAAGCAGTTCGCTTGTTATTGGCCTTGACAGCAAAGAATTCATGGGAGGTACATCATCTCGATGTCAAGACAGCTTTTTTGAACGGCGAAATTATTGAAGAAGTATACATGTCTCAACCAGAGGGCTTTTTAAAAGAGGGGCAAGAGAGACGAGTCTATAAATTGCTCAAAGCTTTGTATGGCCTTAGACAAGCACCAAGGGCATGGTACTCGAAGCTAAATAAGTGTTTGGAAGGTCTTGGTTTTGTACGATGTCATTACGAGCATGCTGTGTATGTTAAAAGAGAAGAAAAAGAATCATTGACTGTTGGAGTATATGTGGATGACTTACTAGTCATTCGAACTGATATGTCTCTCATTACTTGGTTCAAGAAGCATATGAGTACAAAATTCGAGATGAGTGATATGGAAAAGTTGAATTACTATTTGGGTATTAAAGTTAAACAGAATACTGATTTTATTGAGTTAAAACAATCAGGATATGCAAAGAAAGTACTTGAAAAAGCTGGTATGTCTCAATGCAATCCCTGCAAATTTCCTATGGATCCGAAAGAACACTTAACAAAAGATGAAGGTGGGAAAGTTGTGGATGCAACTCAATTTAAAAGTGTGGTGGGAGGTCTGAGGTATCTTTTTCACACAAGACCTGACATAGCTTTCTCTGTGGGTATTGTGAGCAGATTCATGGAAAAGCCAACTATTATGCACTTAAATGCAGCAAAGAGGATCTTGCGGTACATAAAGGGCACGATAGAGTATGGATTGGTGTATACAAAGGAGGCTGGCAACAATGTTTTGATAGGATACTCTGATAGTGACCTTGCATGTCATGTTGAAGACAGAAAATCAACAAGAGGCATGTTGTTTTATTTAAACGAGAGTCTGGTAACGTGGGTTTCGCAAAAACAACATTGCGTTGCATTATCCTCGTGCGAAGCTGAATTCATGGTTGCCACCATTGCTGCTTGTCAAGCAATATGGCTGAGAAATGTGATGAAGGAACTAACAGGTGAACAGATTGGTCCAGAGATCATCTATATAAACAACAAGTCTGCGATTGATTTGGCGAAGAATCCAGTTTTTCACGGGAGAAGCAAACATATTGATATCCGGTACCACTTCATACGAGAATGCATTGAACGTGGGGAAGTGATAGTTAAACATATCAGTAGTGAAAGCCAGAGGGCAGATCCTAAAGCTCTGGTTACTGTAAAGTTCGAGAGGATGAGAAACATACTGGGAATCAAAAATCTGGATGGGCAAATTTGAAATTACGGGGGAGAATGTTGGAAGTAATTTCAAATTGATATAAGTTGTTGGAAGAATATTGTGATTGAAGATTTGATTGATTGAGTTATGGAGCAGCTGTAGAAACAAATCAAATAAGATCAGAAATCTGTCTTGTCTACCCATAACTTGAAGTCATGGGAAGATCAAACCAAATAACCCATAACTTGAAGTCAATGGAAAGTTGTTGAATCTTTTATTTCATTTTCTATTTTCTAGCAATTAGTTTCTTTCTTGTTCTCTATTTAACAGGTGTAATCCTTCAGAAATAAACCAAGCTTTTGGACAAAAACTTGATGTGCTTACTTGTTTCTTATATCAAATAGTTGCTATATTATCAATATTTCAATAAACACAAATAAATTACTTTCAATGCAATATATAGATGAACCTCTTATGTTCATTATATGTTAGTAAAGTCAAGTACACATGTGAGAATCTTCCTCTACTATTGTAAGATATGAGATCTAATTTCATTCCTTCAATTTAATCTATTTTATTGGTTCTGTTAGAGCAACCATACTAGTAACATACACCCTCACATACACTAATCACATCCCTTGATGATATCATAAATATAAACTTTTTTTAAAAAAAATTGCGGAATTTTTAGGAAAAAAAATTTTTGAAAAAAAAATCTGGGAAAAAAAATTATGTCGACATGCTGATGTCTTACTGGCGATTTTTTACGAAATCTGGTGATTTTTGTTGAATTCTGGTGATTATTTTTCCTCGTGATTATAAAAAAAATCACCAAATTTCGTAAAAAATCACTAGAATTCAACAAAAATCACCAGATTTTGTAAAAAAATCACAAGTATGACATCAGCATGACGTCAGAATTTTTTTTCCCATATTTTTTTCAATTTTTTTTAAAAAAAATTATATTTATGACATTATTATGACGTTGTTGGAAAATACGTGTCTAAAGATGATGATAACAAATACCACAAGACAGAAAATGAATCAAGAAATCGAAGTTGACAAATAAATCAGGAAGCTAACTGAAATGCAGATCAACTAAAGCTAAATCTTGTGAATTGAACTCTGCAAATGGTTAGAAATTATTTTTGCAACAAGCCATGAGATGCTGTAATCAAGTATCTGTAATCAAAAGAGATTTTGATGTTCTCATGCAAGTATAATCGAGAAGACAAGAAAAGAAAGGGTTCGAGAAGTCAAGCCACTGTAATATCTCCATTCGAGATATCATAAACATGGTAGGTTTGAGAACTTCATAAAAACGGGAGAAGTCAGGTTACTAAGATGTTTCAATTCGAGAAGTCTACAAGATAGCCTATTCGAGAAGTCATTCGAGAACTCGATAAGAGGTCTATTCGAGAAGTACTCATTCGAGAAGTCAAGACGTATTCGAGAAGCTAGACTGAATATTCTGAAGTTCTCGAATGGTACAAATCGAATGAAGAACAGACCCAGAATTACTTTGCAACCCGTGACTTATAGACAGTGATCAATTACACAGAGGATGTTACGAGTAGGGAGTCAAATTGTAAATAATTGAAGACTCAAACTCTTCCAAGTGAAAGGTGAAATCAGTCACTGTTTATTTGACTTCAAGGGGAAGAATAAGAGTGGAAACAATCTCCAACATGATTACATTACTACTGAAGAATTCAAAGGATAACTTGATGAATGCATAAGGCTCAGCTGGTTTGTCTTGGAAGTTCAAGTATAGCTCAATAAGCATAAAAGTTTATTGACTTACTAAAAGGTTATCTTTTGCTAAAGTAACTTTTCAGAGATTAAGATTCAAATCAGAAAGATCTTTTGCATAAAGCATCACGTAGACTTGGGAGCTAAGTCAATTCAAGAACTTAGTAACTTGTGAAGAAAAGAACATACACGGACCTGAAGCATTCTGTAATTGCCCAAATCAAGAAGAGAAGACCTTCAAGACATTTCCAGAAATGAATATCACTTCAGGCATGTGTGTGTGACAAGTTATACCTAAAATGTAGTTTTACATCTTACCTATTCTACTTGTCTTCATACAGCTTAAATAAGTTGTATGAGCATCATAGTTTTGGTAGGAAGGAAACACCGAGCATAACATAGATTGCATTAGGTTTTCTTGTAAACACTAAGACATTGTAACCCACAACCGTGTATTCCTAGAGAGAGTATTTCTTCAATACAACGCTCAGGTGGATCAGACAAACACACCTGAAATTTTTATCCATTGTGTTGCATGTATCTTAGTTACCTTGTTTACTATCTGTTCTTATACAAACTGTCTAAGATCTCACTAATTCGAAAAGAATTTAGTCAAGATTGTATTCAACCCCCCTTCTACAATCTCGTGGTGTATAACTGGGAAATAACAGATGCGGGTTCTCATAGTTCTCATAATAAAAGGGTTCTTAATGAAGTAAGACTCTATTAGCAAAATATTAGACATTTGGCTTATATTTTTATTTAATATATTTTTATATTGTAATTATAAATTTTATTTTTTATATATATGTTATGTATCATGCCTTTGGTTACTTACAGTTTCATCAACTATCTTTTTCAAAAAAGTTCATGATAAAAATTAATTTTAATTTGCAAATCAAGTTCCTTAACTATACCCCAATTTTTAGTTTTATTATACAAATCAAAAATACATTCTATTATGCAGTGTTGTAAAACTCGGCCGTTCAGCCGATAAATCGGCCGAGAAAACGGACAAACGCTTGCTGCCGATCTGGTTTAGGTGAATCGTTATACTAAACGGTTTTGGTGGAATCGGGTCAAAATACGGGTCAATGGGGCAAAATCGGGTTAGTTGATCGAGAGAAAAGAGGGGAAACAACGATAACACATTCATCAATCTCTGTATATTCATCGACCCAGTAGGTATATATTGTTGTTTTTGCCATTTCTAGCTGTTTATGCAGTGTGAGGATGCTTACATTAATAGGTATATATACGATATACAAAGAATATCTGCAAACAACGATAAGTTTAAGGGAATCATTTGAGATGTAATTTGGGAAACTCCTTTAAAGTATAATCAAAGGCAACGGGATGGGAGAAAACTAGAGTATGGTCATATTTGTCTGCACTTGTTTGTTTAGTATGCTCCAATGATTATAAACAAATGAGGGAATCAAGAGAATAAATGATCGTGACTAGCTCTAAAGCAAAGCACAATCAACGCGTTCCAAACAAGTTAGCTTAGTTTGGGCACTGGGCTTCTAATTCGATTAATAGTACAGCCCCATCTGCAATATCAATGCGGCCCAATTTGGTATTTTGTTCTAGGAAACACAAAACCCAATTTATTTCCTCATTTTGGTTTTCATTTATGTTTTGATGTATATATAATTATGTTTATTAATTATTAATATTAAATTACTCCCGATTTATGTTCCGATTAATCCTTCCGATTAATCCCCGATTTGACGATTAATCCTTGCAAGGTCATGTAACCGATCTTGTCCGATTACCGAATTCTACAACACTGCTATTATGTAACAAGTCTAATATTTAAGTAATTTATAATGAAAATTTCACCAAATCTATTATATTTATAATAGCATAATAGTTTGGGGGGGGGGGGGGTTGAGACAATTTAATCATCTTAAAATTATTAAATTATCCACGCTATATTATATTTTTGATAAAAATTTTATTTCTAGTAAGAATTGAATCTCTATCATAGAAGTGAGAGTATTTACTACTATACTAGACATGAGTTTTGACATGAGTTTTGTTATATTATAAAACTCGTTATTAATATATCGCGAGACAACCCTCATATATTATATTAATAATAAAAAATTATTCTAAATAAGATTTGAACCTTTGACCTCTAACTTATAAGAGAGATTCCGTACCACTATGATAGACATCAATTTTGAATATATTATAAAACTTATTATTAATATATCTTGAGATAACCCCCCATATATTATATTAATGATAAAAAAAATTGTCTCTAATGAAAATTAAACCACTTACCTTTAACTTAGAATTGAGATTTTTTACCACCGTGCTAGATATCAATTTTGAGAATATTTCGAATAGTACATAGTTATGACGCATTTTTTTTATTTTGGAGTATAAAAATATTATTTGGATTCAGAAAATAGATATTATGATTTATGTATTGATTATATCTTACGCATATCTCTTAATCTAGGTTAAAATGCACAAGTCGATTGTGGATGATTGTTGTTGGAGGAATTTTGTAACAACACGAAATTGGAGGTTTGCTGGAATAGTAGATTGAAATTATGAGTATGTGACTGTTTTAGGGGATTAGGGTTTATGAAAAAAGAGGGGCTGGACTCGGCAGGTGTCTCGATTTGTCTCGTGTATCGGATTCCATCATATGCCAAGATGCCTACGTACCTATGTTTATATAGGATCAAGCCCACGTAGTTCTGTGAAATTGATTTGTGTTTATCCCTTAGAGACTTTAGGGATAAACTTCGTTAATCTGGGTGATAACTGATTTTATCTGAATTAATCTTATCGTTGTGATATCTTCCTGATTTGAAGAATATCGTTTGGAGATATTTTCCGTTATTGATTGATTGAGATTGATTCTTTCCTCATTTCAGAGAGAGGATAAAACTTAAGCGTTAAGTAATAATTATTAATCTGAATTAATAATTAATAAATATTAGGAATTTGGGAGATTATTAGACATGCCAAAATTATGGCATAATAACTAGCCCCCAATTCTTCAATGTAGCTTGATGCAGTGGAGAACTAAGAATTCTTCAAGCTTCCAAATTTCTTGAGTCGCTGAAAAAACTGAAAGTAGATGATTAGAAAAACACTTAGAGCACCATTGTGCTCGTTAGGCGTATGCGGATGCAAGTGTATAGCATGCGATGACCACTATAAGATATATATTTGCCAAGGTTTTCAAATGTGCGAGCATATATAATATTTTTGAAATCCTTTGCGATCCTTGTTGTCTAGTTAGGACCTTGACGCTTGTATATATCCCGAATTGGCATACACGCTTTTCAAGTGTCTGATGCAACCACATAAGGATGTGTCTTCATTTGTGACGAGACTGTTGATAAGAGATGTAGATGTAGATGTAGTTTTGGCGAACTAGTTTGCATAGGGATGCCTCCACCCATGCCAGCTCGAGGTCTGGTCATGGGCCTTCATAAGATTGTGCATAGGGATGCCTCCACCCATTCGATATAGAGAGATCTCATGGGCCTTCAATAAAGATAGTTTGCATAGGGATGCCTCCACCCATTCGATATAGCGATATCTCATGGGCCTTCAATAATCCAGAGGGTGCTGCACTTTACTAAGCATGTTGCATTGTGAGATTTATAGCTTGTTCAGGCGACCCTACTGGACAATTTAGCTGCAAGTTTGAAAATATTTTTGACATATATGTACTATCACGACGATATATGAAAAATATTTTACAAATCCAAACGCAATAATAAATATGCTCTTTTAAGAATGTCGCGATATTTATTTTCTTCGTAAATAATGCTCCTTTTTGTAGAAAATCTTTTACAAAATTATGCATCTCGTATATGTATTTTTTCATTTGAAACATGCAGCTCGTACGGGATTGTAAAATAAATCCACAATCAATCAACATAAATATCCGCAATTCATTAACATAAATATCTCGTACGATATTTTCTAAATTGCAATAATTTTACAAGCATTAAAATATATTGCTTGCACGAATTTTTTGAATAATAAATATTTTTTCTAAAAAATATTTAAAAACATGATTATGCATGCATGGCAAGATAAGTGTGCAATTTGCAGAAATTTAAATCGAGGAGAGTAAATAAACGTATCTTTATTTTCGGTTCCTGCCCATTCTGAATTTCGTTGCTGCGTGTGGTCGCATGTGCTTTTCCTTTGCTGTTTTTTTTAATTCCTGTTGTTCGCTTTTACGTTTTGCTTCTTTGGCCTTCCGATTGTTTACCTTGATTTTTCAGCAAGACCCGCAATCACAACATGTATTAGTTATCCTCCTCATTTGTTGTGCATTTTTTTTTCTTTTTTCTATATGGCTCCTCCTCGTTGCCCTTTTTTTCCTCCATCTCGGACTGCTTGCTCCTTTTTGCTTCGTCCACGATGTTCTTGTTTTTTGTAATTATTGATCTCTCCACTGCCATCCTGTTAGAACCATTTTGATTGTGTTCCAACACCATGAATTATGAATTATTCGTCCTCCTCGAATAATTAAAAGCCCTCCTTCTAGCGCCAAATGTTGTTGGAGGAATTTCGTAACAACACGAAATTGGAGGTTTGCTGGAATAGTAGATTGAAATTATGAGTATGTGACTATTTTAGGGGATTAGGGTTTATGAAAAAAGAGGGTCTGGACTCGGCAGGTATCTCGATTTGTCTCGTGTATCGGATTCCATCATATGCCAAGATGCCTACGTACCTATGTTTATATAGGATCAAGCCCACGTAGTTCTGTGAAATTGATTTGTGTCTATCCCTTAGAGAATTTAGGGATAAACTTCGTTAATCTGGATGATTACTGATTTTATCTTATTTAATCTTATCGTTGTGATATCTTCCTGATTTGGAGAATATCGTTTGGAGATATTTTCCGTTATTGATTGATTGAGATTGATTTTTTCCTCATTTCAGAGAGAGGATAAAACTTAGGCGTTAAGTAATAATTATTAATCTGAATTAATAATTAATAAATATTAGGAATTTGGGAGATTATTAGACATGCCAAAATTATGGCATAACAATGATCAAGTAGTCACTACTAATGTAAATTCTTATATGCTCATAACTCAGTTAAGCTTGTCAATGAATCGGATATCCAACCCGATTCGACCTGAATGATCCGTATTTAAATTAGCAGGTATGATCCTTCCAAAAAAATTAGATCTGTTAAAGATCCGATCCCGATAAGGGTCAGATCTAATAACGAATGGATATGGATTTTGTATGATCCGATCCGATTCAAAAGTATTATATTTATTATATATTTTATATACTTATGTAATATATATATATATATATATATATATATATATAATATAGGCCATGGTTCAAATGGGAACTCCTATTATTCAGGGAACTCGGGGAACTACATAATTATGAACATTTTTCTAATGTTAGTATGTCCTGTAACATGTTCTCTATTCTATCATTCAACCTATGTTCTCTAATTTGTTTTTATTATGTTCTTAAATATATATTTTGTTTATGTTTTGTATTACTGTCATTTTACATAACATACTTTAGTAGTATAGAACATAGTGTTGAACATAAAAAAAAATTAGAGAACATATTACAGGACATATATTGAATGATATGGTAGAAAACATGTTACATGACATACTATATATATATACATATATATATATATATAGGGACTGATTCTGGTGAGAACATGTACATGTTGGAGAACAATGAGAACACCACATTTCAAGCTATTCTAAAAGGCCCCGCCAGGGGCACCCAATACGAAAAAGTCTTATAATTCTACCCTCTATCCATTCATAAAAAAAAAAATTAAAAAAAAATTGATGATGTGGCAACAGTTTTTTTTAATTTTTTTTATGAATGGATAGAGGGTAGAATTATAAGACTTTTTTGTGAAGGTGCCCCTAGCGGGATGGCCCTTTAAAATAGCTTGAAATGTGGTTAACACATTGTTCTCACTTTTCTCATAGTAACATGTATTCTCACTAGAGCGTGATCCTTATATATAAATATATATAATATAACATTTTATATAAATAATAATATTTGGAATATAAATTTGAATTTGTCAATGCATATGTCGTAATTTTAATTTTTACTTCGTCAATTTTTTTAAAAAAAAAACTATTTTATAGATTAAAAAAATTAAAATTTGTTAAACGGTTCGGACCTCCGATCCGATACCCGAAATAAGAATGGATCGGATATGGATAGACCTAAAAAATATCTGACTCCTGATCCGATCCGAGTTCGAAAAATCTTAACGGATTGGATAAGAATTTAGGTTGATCCGACCCAAATTCGACCAGTTGACAGACCTAAACTAAGTCAATTAAATATTCGTTAAAAGAGATTAACACTTTTTTTAGGACTATGTTGTACTTGATGATAACTTCACAATCAATCAAAATTGTATAAGTCATGTTTTGTAACTGTCAACGGATGAGACATTATAACTCTATCCGTTGACAGGTAGCTCATCAACGGATGAGGTTTTGTAGCATACTGCAATATCTCTATGTTATCAGTTGATAGTGTTTTTATTCAGAGTCATGTTGACCATCAACGGATAGGCAGAATAGGGTAGCCAATTGTAAATAAGCTATGCTATGTAATTCTGTCTAAGTGAAAGTGTATCAACGGATGAGAACAAGACTCTATCAATGGATACAACTCAAATCTACTCTATCAACGGATACAGCTCAAACTACCATCAACGGATGACAGTGTACAACATCAACGGATAATCATTGACACTTTCTTCTATGCTAGCTGGGAATTAGTAGTTGATAAGGACAGGTTTGACTGACAGATCACATGGGTTGATAGTAGGTATAAAAAGCAGTATGGCAGCCATACTTTGGAAACGCAGAAGAAAGAAGCATTCCATTTACACAGTACATACAAGAAAGGTGCAGGGGACATATCTGTTCACAAGGACAACCTTTCAGCTACATGTGGATTTGGAGTGGAGTAGCAAGTCAACTTGAATTAGATTAATATTATCTTATTCCTGTATTACTTGTAAACTTGGGATATATAACCAAGTGTAGCAACTCTTTAGAAACTAAGAAAACAGATACATTTGCTTAGGGTTTCTTGAATATCTTTAGAAGCAAAGAGTTGTAAAACAGAAGCTATGTACATTTGTATCACAGAGTTTTCTTCGAATAAAAGTCTCAAGTGGTACATTTAACCACCTGATTTTTTATGTGTTTGTGAATCATTTCTCATTCAGCAATTATCTCCTTATAGATTTCTGTGGTTCTTATCAGAAATTTATAAATATCAAGAATTGTATTCAACCCCCCCTTCTACAATTATACAAGTGTGTAATCTGGGAATAACAATTGGTATCAGAGCAAGCTTCTAACATATTTGAAGTTTAAAGATCAACACACTTCCAACATGTCTAAAAAGGATTATGGAGCAAAGATACCAGTTCTTGATAGAGAAAATTACTTTCACTGGAAAGTAAAAATGCATCTACATCTCATGTCTATTGATGAAGGTTTTGTAGATTGCATTGAGAAGGGTCCTCATGTTCCAATGAAGACTGCGTCAAGAGTTGGCCTTGCTGCAGATGCACCAGACACTTACATTCCCAAACCTGTTTCTGAGTGGAGTACTGAAGATGTTGCAGAAGTCCACAAAGATAAAAAGACCATGAATATTCTGTTTAATGGCTTAGAAACAGACATGGTTGACAATGTTATCAACTGTACTACCTCCAAGGAAGTATGGGACATTGTTCAAACCCTTTGTGAAGGTACAGAACAGGTAAGGGAAAACAAGATGCAACTACTGATCCAACAGTATGAGCACTTCCATTTCAAGAATGGAGAGACATTGAATGACACATTTAGTAGATTTCAAAAGCTACTGAATGGCTTGAAACTGTATGGAAGAATCTACAAGTGAAAGATTCTAATCTCAAATTTCTGAGATCACTGCCCAAAGAGTGGAAGCCAATGACTGTTTCTCTAAGAAACACTCAAGAGTACAAGACATTTACTCTTGAAAGGCTATATGGAACTTTAAAGACATATGAACTAGAAATGGAGCAGGATGAAGAAATTGAGAAGGCCCAAAAGAAAAGTTGGTCAGTTGTACTTGTTGCCGACTTGGAGCAGAAGGAGTAGAAGAGGACTGAAGCTGCTAAATCTACACCAAACAGGGAGGTTTGTGAAGCTAAAGTAGAATCAAGCAAAAGCAAGGAAAAAGTGACTGAACAAATGAGTGTCCTTCAGCAGGATGAATTAGATGAGATAGATGAGCACTTAGCCTTTCTATATAGAGATTCTCTAAGCTAAAATTCAGAAGAAACTCTGGGGTGGCCAAGCCATTTAACAAGGATTTTTCCACAAGCAACTATGTGGATAAATCCAAAATTAAATGCTACAATTGTGGAATTGCTGGTCACATGATAAGTGAATGCAGGAAGCCTAGATCTTAGAACAAGGGAAAGTCAACTGAAACTGTTGACTACAAGAAGAAATATTTTGATCTTCTCAGGCAGAAAGGAAAGGCATTCATGACCCAAGAGTATGACTGGGCTGCTGATGGAAATCATTCTGATGATGATGCTGAGTTTGTCAACCTTGCATTGATGGCTGATTCTGAGCAGGAAGCAAGTTCAGCTAGCAATCAGGTATTTTCTACTAATCTCTCTGAGCTCACCAAAGAGGAATGCAATAGTGTTATAGATGAAATGTCTACTGAACTATATCACTTGAGTGTTACTCTTAAATCACTTACTAAAGAGAACAATAGGATTAAAGAGACTAATCTGTTTTTAAGTGATAGAAATGCTGCTCTAGAAATTCAATTTCTAGAATTTGAGAAAATGAGTGTTGATTTCAATGATGCTAAAAGTGAACTTGAAGCTGTGTTAAAAAGAGAACTGATTTTAAGAGACCAGCTTGAAAAAGAACAAGGGATAATTGCTAAATTTCAAAGCTGTAGGAATATTTCACAAAACATAATAGAAGTCCAGGGAGTAGAATCATTTGTGAAGAATACCTGGACTCAAAAGAAAAAGGAGCTAGAACCTTGCCTTGAGGATCTAGAGACTATTTGTGAATCAACGAATAGTGATCATCCGTTGACAGATGAACCATCAACGGATGAAAGGTATCCGTCGACTAACAAAAAGTTTGTTAGTAAGAAGGAACTCAAGAAACTGAATAATCAGTATGGTCCAGTAGCCGAGAACTTTGTTTCTGGTGAAAGTAGCCAAGCCAAATCTAGTGAGAAGGCTAAGGCAGGTGATTTACATAACATAAAGGCTGTTGGTAAATCAGTAAATGAAAAGGTAGAGACTGAGGGTAAAAAGAAAAAGAACAGAAATGGTAAGATAGGCATCAACAAGAAAAACAATTATTTTCCTGACAAGTTTGCTCCTAGGAAGACTTGTGGTAATTGTAATAGTGTCAATCACCTATCTTCTAATTGCAAGTCTGTTAAAAGGACTCCTGTTCATGTACCTCAATCCATGCCAAGTATGCCTGCAATGCCTGGTTTGTATCATAATGTTAGTTTTTCAAATCCGTATGTGAACATGCCATATGTGTCTAATCCTTATTTTCAATCTGTGAATATGCCACACATGTCATAGAGCATTCCTAGCATGAATAATATTGATATGGGTTAAAAGTAATCCCTAAAGACACATTTAATGTGGCATTAATTAGACCTTGTGTGGTCCAGACATGGGGCCCACCAGATGGCCCAAAAACCCTAATTAAATATTGAGGGCTAATTAACAGCTGGAAAATATAAGTCAAATAAGGGCATTATCCCTATCAGGAGTAGCCTACAAGGCACATAGTCATACAAGGAAACAAACTCCTACAAGGAAGGAGTCTAGAACTTTCCTCAAGGCTGACTTGCCCACCAAGTCACCTAACCCTATCACAATTCTTAGGCTTCTCAGCCTATATAAAGGGTCAGACCCCTCACCCAAGAACTACGTTTTTTGGCTTGATCTTTGATACGCATCAAAGTACGTAGGCATCTTGTGAAGGCAGAATCAGCCACGAACACAGGAGCAGCCATATAAGCACGAAGCTCCCGAACCCTAGCAATAAATACATACAAACCCTAGCCGCAATCTAATAACCTAGTTTATTCCACAACATTTGGCGCCATCTGTGGGAAGAAGACATCAACCATGGTAACTACACGAAGAACAACACCAATCACTATCGAGCCAATCACTACTGAGGCTCTGCCTCTAAGCTTCGCTCCGCCTGTTACTGAGCAGATACCCCCAGCCACAGGGGCGATTACTCAAACTCAGGTTTCTCAACCTCCAGGGACTAATCCCCATGCCGGGGGGACGTTACCTATGGTCATCCACCCAGGAACCAGCTCCCTTCAGACGCTATTTTCTCCTTTAATTGATCCCAGTCGCCCGCCGCCAGGAGTACAGATCCATACTACGGATCTTCCCAGGAATACCAATCCAATGTATGGTCTGCCTAATTACCCTCCTGGACCCAGTGGTCATGCCTTGCAAATCAGAGATCGAGAGCATCTTGACTACTCTGGCCCCTATACCGACGATTCATCGACTGATGATGATCATGATGAAGCCCCAAGAAGGCGACGTGCTAGCAGAGAACGAAGAAGGAGGACACAAACTATCAATGATGGACCTCCCTTGACAGCTGCTGAAAGAATCAAGGCTCACGAGGCCAAGATTTTAAGGATAAAGGAAGATATTTCCAGAGAAGAAGCTAGGTTGAATCAAACTCAGATTCCTCCAACCTCAGGACCGATTCCCTTTATAGATCTAGAGGGGCCTTCAAGGAGGCAGAGAAGGGCTGACGCCCCAATTGGAAGAACAACGAGGGTGAAAACCCCCAAGAACAACCCCAAGGATCTGATGCCACTTGGGGATCCTGATGATCCCACACCCCCGTTTACTGAGGAGGTGATGAATGCTCGTATCTCAAAGAAGTTTAAGATGCCGACAATTAAAGCTTATGATGGAACGGGTGATCCCGCAAACCACGTTAGGACATTCTCAAACGCTCTGATGTTGCAGCCTGCAAGTGACGCTTTGAAGTGTAGGGCATTCCCTCAAACTCTGTCAGGTATGGCTCAAAGATGGTATAGTCGGCTGCCTGCAAACTCAATTGGTTTCTTTAAGGAGTTGAGTGCTGCTTTTGTTAGTCAGTTTATCAGCGGAAGAGTGCATGAGAAAAGTTCTGCATCCCTTATGTATGTGGTACAAGGGAAGAACGAAAGTCTGAGAGACTATCTTAAGAGGTTCACCAAGGAGACTTTGAACATCACTGATCTGGAAAATAAGGTGGCAATGGTAGCCCTGGAACATGGCACCACCGACCTGTATTTTAAAAGGTCATTGGCGAAGCATCCTCCCGAGAATATGGCTGAGCTCCAGCGAAGGGCTGACAAGTATATCAAAGCTGAGGATAGTATGAAGAAGGAGGCCGCAACAGGCAATGGCCGAGGTAACAATGATACAAAGAAGCGAAAGCAAGAGCAGGAGTATGATGCAAGGGACAAGTATCCCCGAACTAGCAAAGACTCTGACTCGCCACCAAAAAAGAGCCTGGGACCAAGGTTCTCTGATTATGCAAGGTTGAATGCCCCAAGGAGCCAGATCCTGTTGGATATCGAAAAGGATAAGGACTTTCGGTGGCCGAAACCACTTAGGGGAGACCCCAAGAAGAGAAACAAGGATTTATATTGTAGGTTTCACAAAGATGTGGGACATGATACAGATGATTGCAGACAGTTGAAGGATGAGATTGAATTTTTAATCCGTAAGGGAAAGCTGAATAAATTCACTAAGGGTGAAGATCATGGAGCCCAAAGAAGAGATTATGACAGAAGAGACGATGATAGAAGAGACAACAATCGCGATCGAAACACACAGCCCCGAGGGCCAGTTATCAACATGATTTGGGGAGGACCAACGGCAGCTGGCACAACTCGCAACTCACGAAAGGCCTATGCTCGAGAAGTGATGCACATTGTTGGGGAGGCCCCGAAGCGTGCTAAGATAGAAATGGCAATTGGCTTTGACGACTCAGACCTCGAAGGGGTGAAGTTCCCCCATGATGACCCATTGGTCATAACTCCAGTGATTGGAAACTCAGAAGTAAAGCGAGTCTTGATAGACAACGGAGCCTCTGTTGATATTTTGTTTCATGATGCTTTTGTAAAAATGGGATACACTGATTCTCAGCTGAACCCGACTAACATGCCCATCTACGGATTCAATGGAGTTGAGTCCAAGGTTGAGGGTACTATTCAGTTGCCCATGACAATTGGACAAGAGCCTAGGGAGGCTACTCAGATGCTGAATTTTCTGGTAATCAAGGCAGCCTCAACCTATAATGCAATCCTTGGAAGGACAGGACTTCATGCGTTCAAGGCTGTAGCCTCAACCTACCACATGAAAATCAAGTTTCCAACCCGGAATGGTGTTGGAGAACAAAAGGGTGATCAGAAGATGGCAAGAAGTTGTTATGTGTCCGCACTGAGAGCTGATGGAGTTGGGGGGCAGGTACTCCCAATTGAGGACATGGATGTCCGTGGAGATGATGAACATCGTGGGAAACCAGCAGAGGACTTGGTCCCCATACCTTTGGAGTCAGGCGACCCGGAGAAAGTTACCTATATAGGAGCTTCTCTAAAAGAACCTCTAAAAGGAAAGTTGATAGCATTCTTACAGGAGAATAGTGATGTGTTTGCTTGGACTGCCGCTGATATGCCAGGGATTGATCCCCAACTCATAACTCATAAGTTGAATGTTGATCCAGATCGGAAGAAGATAAAACAGAAGAAAAGGAATTTTTCTCCTGAAAGGCAAGAAGCCATTAAGCAAGAGGTTGATAAACTCTTAGAGGCTGGGTTCATTGAAGAGATACAATTCCCAGAATGGTTAGCTAACCCTGTGATGGTCAAGAAGGCGAATGGGAAGTGGAGGATGTGTATAGATTTTACCGATCTGAATGATGCCTATCCTAAGGATTGTTTTCCCCTGCCAAGGATAGATATGTTGATAGATGCCACAGCTGGACATGAAATGTTGAGCTTCATGGATGGTTTCAGCGGCTACAATCAGATTAAGATGCACAAGGAGGACATCCCAAAGGTATCTTTCATAACTGATTTTGGTGTTTTCTGCTATCTTGTTATGGCTTTTGGTCTAAAGAATGCAGGCGCTACTTACCAACGACTGGTGAATAAGATATTCGCCCATCTGATTGGAAAAACCATGGAGGTCTATGTTGATGACATGTTAGTCAAGAGCTTACTCAAGACTGATCATATTAAGCACCTCAGAGAGGCATTTGAAGTGCTGAGGCACCACAAGATGATGTTGAATCCAGCCAAGTGTGCCTTTGGAGTTGGATCAGGAAAATTTTTGGGACTAATGGTGTCAAAGAGAGGCATAGAGGCCAACCCTGACAAAATCAAAGCAATTCTGGACATGGAACCACCCCGCTCTATACGAGATGTACAGAAGTTAACAGGCCGAGTTGCAGCCTTGGGGAGGTTCATCTCTAAATCTGGTGACAAGTGCTTGCCTTTCTTCCAAGTATTGAAAAAAGTGAAAAGTTTTGAGTGGACTTCTGAGAACCAGGAGGCTTTCGAACAGCTGAAGAAGTATATGGCTGAAGCCCCGCTATTTGCCAAGCCTATTCCCGGAGAAGTTCTTTACTTATACCTGGCGGTATCCGAACAAGCATTGAGTGCAGTTCTTATCAGGGAAGAAAAGAAAATTCAGAAACCTATCTACTATGTGAGTAAGGTGTTGCATGGGGCTGAGTTGGATTACTCACCCATTGAGAAGTTTGCTTTGGCATTAGTAACAGCCTCGAGGAAGTTGCGACCTTATTTTCAGGCACATAAGATTCAAGTCTTGACAAACCAGCAGTTACGAAACATACTGCACAGCCCTAAGGCCAGTGGAAGGCTAATCAAGTGGGCAATTGAATTAGGAGAGTTTGATATCACATACAAGCCTCGGACGGCCATTAAGGCTCAGGCATTGGCTGACTTCGTGGTTGAATGCACCATTAACAACCAAGAAGTCGGGGGGCAAGAGATGGTAACCACCCCTGAGAAAGAACATAAGGATGAGGAACCTGTACCTGATCTGAAAGAGTATTGGGTGCTCTATTTTGATGGAGCATCAAAAACAAAGTCAAGTGGTGCAGGCATGGTCTTACAAAGCCCCGATGGGTTCATGGTTGAATATGCTTTGAAGTTAGACTTCCCAACGACCAACAATGAAGCTGAGTATGAAGCTCTGATAGCTGGTTTGGGCTTAGCTAAAATCATGAGGGTCAAGAACCTTAAAGTTTGTGGAGACTCAAGGCTTGTGGTATCACAAGTGAATGGTGAGTTTGAAGCTAAGGATGAAACTATGGCGAAATACCTGAGAGTCGTGAAAGCTGTTATGACTCAGTTTGAAGAGTGCTATGTTGAGCATATCCCGAGAGAAGAAAATGTTAAGGCCGATGCCCTGTCTAAGTTCGCTTCTTCAGAGATAGAAAATTATGCAGGGAGTGTTTACTTCCAGGTCTTGAAGGCCCCGACCGTCAACTCAAAGTTAGTGGCACCAATTGATGTAGGAGGCTGTTGGATAGATCCTATCAAGGCTCACCTTAAAACCGGATGGCTCCCTGACAATGCCTTGGAAGCACGGAAACTGTCAGTAAGAGCATTGAGATATGCCTTAATTGAAGGCATCCTTTACAAAAGGTCGTTTGTCATCCCATATTTGAAGTGTTTAAGGCCCCAGGAGGCAAAGGAAGCATTGGAGGAAGTTCATGGAGGGATCTGTGGGCAGCACTTAGGGGGCAGAGCCTTAGCTCACAAGATTACTCGTTTGGGATTCTATTGGCCAGAGATGTTGGCTGACGCTCAAGATTATGTTAAAAGGTGTCATAGGTGCCAAAAGCATGCTCCAATTGTAAGGCAGCCACCTGAGAGGTTAACATCAGTTAACTCTCCTATTCCATTTGCCATGTGGGGAATGGACATACTCGGCCCTTTCCCTGTAGCTTCAGCACAAAGGAAATTCTTGATAGTGGCCATTGATTACTTTACTAAGTGGATTGAGGCTAAACCTTTATCCAAGATAACCACCAAACAGGTTGCCCATTTCTTTTGGGAAAACGTAATTTGCAGGTATGGAATTCCCCGAATCCTTGTGACGGATAATGGGACACAATTTAACAATGAAGAGTTTAAGAAGTACTGTGAGGAAAATGCCATCGAGCTTCGTTTTACCTCAGTAGCACACTCCCAAGCTAATGGACAGGCTGAGGTAGCCAATCGGATTATCCTTGATGGACTAAAGAAGAGGGTTGAACGTTCAAGAAATACTTGGGTGGATGAGTTACTGCCTATACTTTGGGCGTATCGCACTACTTGCAAAGTAACAACTGGAGAAACCCCTTTCTTGCTGGCTTATGGAGCTGAGGCAGTGGTGCCCTTAGAAATTATGCATGCTTCACCTCGAGTTGAAGCATATGAACCAGAAAGTAATGAAGAAGGCATGAGGTTAGCTCTTGATCTGATTGACGAGGTCAGGGATGAAGCAAACGCCAGGAATGCAGAACACCAGAAAAGGGCATCCTTCCACTATAACCAAAGGGTTAAAGAGAGGTTCTTTCGGCAAGACGACTTGGTCTTAAGGAAGATAGAAGCCTCAGGAGTTGGCCAAAAGGGCAAGCTAGCCCCAAACTGGGAAGGACCATATCGAGTCAGGAAGGTGCTAGGGCGAGGATCTTACAAGTTGGAAACCTTGGACGGGGTTGAGGTGCCCCGAACTTGGCATGCAGTGAACCTCAAGACTTATTATGTTTAAAGACTTGGTCTTTTATCTATTAGGAATAGAAATAAGGTTCGAATGAAACCATAGCAGAGCATGTTGCTCCCAGTAGGGGATAGAGTATTTATGTAAGGGTTGACCCCATTTTATCAGTATTCTTTGACAGCTTAATAAAGTTTGTTTCGCTCTATCTCTGAGTTACTTCTTTTGTTTTGTTATTATAAACACGTAAAATAAATGATGAGTACGGGTACAAAGCCAAGGGGCCAAATACCTAAAGAACTTCAAAGTAAAACAGACTATAGGCAAAGACAAGAAAACGAAAGCAAAAGAAGCCAACTACATAAACAGTCAAGTTAAAGAGATGCATAAATAAAAGCCCGAAGGCTAGTTGAGTTAAGTTACATAAATTAAGAGTTTAAACGAAAGATACATCAAACAAACTAAGTGGTCTTAGGGACCTCTTTGGTAGGAGAACCACTCTCATAGCTGGTGGCAGTAGTGGAAGCTTCTACATCAGAGTCAGCATCTCCATCCTGAACGGGGGACTGCTCAGGATCCAAAGACTTAGCAGCAGTATGCTTCCTAACCAAAGCATCATCCTCCCCAAACAGCTCCTCACTGGAACCAGCCCCAGCCACAGTGGATAAGGTACTAGGGAGATGAGGGCTTGGAAAAGTTGAGGGCTGAAATAGACCTGGATGGCTCCTCAACACTGCTGCAAGGGCTTTGTCCCATCCTTCTGAAAACTGACTAGGAAAGAGCATCTCATCATGCTGGTCCATAAGCATCTTGTACTCATCTGAATCAAGATATTCGTCAATCAGCTTCTCCTTGGCATCCTTCAGTAAAACTATCTCAGAATGAGCATCGATCAGTTCTTCATCCTTCTTCTTGAGTTGTTCCTCTAGCTGATGGATATGGAGACTCTTCTTCAAAGACTCGGTCTCAAAGTCCTTGGCCTTTCCCTTCCAGGCCTTAGACTGGTGGAGTAGGCTTTGAAAGTGAACATTAGCCTGCATAAGGGGTTAGTGTTATAACTAGGCAATAAACTAAAAATGCATAAAGTAAGAACAAAGATTGAGGGTTACCACAGCAAGGGCCTGGGAACCAAGAGACTCGGACTCTCCAATGCCTCCACCCAGGACTAGGTCTTTATAATCTGGAGGGGTGATAGAGTTCAAAGACCAGTCCATGGAGTGTTTTGTACAACCCACCACAGTGTCTTGCTTCCTGAAGCCCCAGGAGGGTCTAAATACAGAAGACTGAACGTTGACTTGGGAACTCCCCTCCAAGCCAGCTATATCACCATACTTCAAGGCCTCTTTCTGAACCTTGTGAGGGTGCAAAAATCCAGGCTCAGTATCCGTTCCTCGAGTGTCAACACCTCTCTTGGCTCGAGCCATCCTAGAAGTCTCATTGTCGGCAGTAGGAGAGGCTTGAACAATCAATTTTGCAACTGTAAAATCACAAACAAAGGTAAACATAAATAAGTTAAGCATGGAAGCAAAGGACAAAGATAAGAAAGATAATTACCCCGCTCAGAAACATTTGAAAGGCCTATTGCCTTCAGGGATTCTTCGTTAATAAGGCTCTGGCACGTTATGGATTCGCCATCAGCCTTAGTTAAAGTCTCGAATGCTGCCTGGTCCTCAGGGCTAAGAACAATCCCCTTGTGACTTCCGTCTGTAACTTTAGAGAAGGGCCTCCTAAATATGGTGCCCCAATCACCACCTTCCCATTCTAGGTAAGCAAACTCATTTTTCCAACCAGCATTATTATCCGGTACAGACTTACCATTAAAAATGGGAGGTACCTTAGTACGAAGCTTAATATATACCCAGCGAGTGTACTTAGCTGGACTATTATAAATTTGAAAGATTTTGCGAAAGAGAGGGACTGATAGAGCAAAGTTTTGTCTAAGGCACAAAACCATGAAACATAAAATGATTCTCCACGCATTTGGTGGAAGTTGGCAAGGGTTGATCTGAAGGTCAGCTAAAAGACGGGGTATGAACTCGTGAACAGGGAAGCGAAGCCCCGCTATTAAACTCTCCCTATATACACATAAAGAGTTGGGTTTCCAGTGACAAGGTCTGTCACCTGGCCCAGCCGGGACAAGTTTTAGGGGGGGTTTGATTTTGTAAATTTTGTTATACCTAGCTATTTCATCCGTATCGTGATATGTACTACAGCAGTTGTATGCATCTAACTCAGCTAAAGTAGGGTAATCATCTGCTCGTTCATTTAACATTTCTAAAAGAAACGTGTATGGAGAGCGAATGGTGATGGTACCTTTAGAGGAGGCCGAGTTCATCCTGGCAAGGCGGGCTTTGGCTTTATCCTCCATTAATGGCAGCTTGAAACCCTAAAGAGGTAGACGGAGAAGAAGACCGGAGAAGATGACCGGAGATTGCCTAAAAGCTTTGTACGAAGCTTAGAGCGTAGCTAAAACTGAGGATTGAAAAAGGTGAAGTGAGAAATGAGAGTGTGAGAAATGAACTCTCTACTCTCACTCTTTTATAGAAATGGCTAGCCGGTTGACATGCTAACAAACGGTCAAAAAAACTTACAGTGACCGGTCAAAATGGAATATTTGACCTGTTGAAGGCCCATAAGGTCAACCCAATTAATTTAGGCCCAATTCTGGAAGGTTCTATAGAAAATATCTGAGATATTTTACGAAAATATCTGAGATATTTAGTAGAAAATATCAAAGATATTTTGCCAAGTAAGGATATTCTAAAGGAAACTGTGGAAACTCTCTAAGTGGGCTAAGACCAAGTTCATTTAGGCCCACGAAGCCCAATGAAACATGGGACCCGTTAAAATAAGCCCAAAAGCCAAGAAGGCCTTATTTCGATCAGAATCCTGGTCGAAACGACCAGGAATCCTGGTCGAAAATGTGTTCGACCAAGAGAAAATTGGACGCTTATTTCGATCAGAATCCTGGTCGAAACGACCAGGAATCCTGGTCGAAAATGTGTTCGACCAAGAGAAAATTGGATGCTTATTTCGATCAGAATCCTGGTCGAAACGACCAGGAATCCTGGTCGAAAATGTGTTCGACCAAGAGAAAATTGGACGCTTATTTCGATCAGAATCCTGATCGAAACGACCAGGAATCCTGGTCGAAAATGTGTTCGACCAAGAGAAAATTGGACGCTTATTTCGATCAGAATCCTGGTCGAAACGACCAGGAATCCTGGTCGAAAATGTGTTCGACCAAGAGAAAATCGGACGCTTATTTCGATCAGAATCCTGGTCGAAACGACCAGGAATCCTGGTCGAAAATGTGTTCGACCAAGAAAATTTTTGATGCTTATTTCGACTAGAATCCTGGTCAAAACGACTAGGAATTCGGGTCGAAAAACCCTTCGATCAGGAAATAGTGGAGGCCTTATTTCGACCAGAATTGTGGTCGAATTTCTGGTCGAAATCCTGGTCGAAAAGTTTAAAATCCTGGTCGAAAAACCCTTCGATCAGGAAATTATGGAGGCCTTATTTCGACCAGAATTGTGGTCGAATTTCTGGTCGAAAATCCTGGTCGAAAAGTTTAAAATCCTGGTCGAAAATTGTCTTAAAAATGATAAGTTTTGACAATAAAATACTTGTGAGCATACAAGTGTTGATAAAATGAAGGAAATACCTGTGGGTACTATAAAAATCCTAAATAGGATAAATGTGATGATATGAGGAATTTATTAAATAAATCCTTAAAAATATTCTATAACTAAAGTTATTGAATAATTGCTTAGCCTCGAACAAGGCAAATCTTTGTAAATGTGTAGGTCGCTCCACACATTACAAAAGACGATACATGTGAAACACTAGTGTACATACCTAAACCCTGACCCAAGTCTCGGAAAAGACCGTTAAAACTTCAAGGATAACCTGATCAGTTTTCCTAGAAGTTGGGGGGCAAATGATATGGGTTAAAAGTAAATCCTAAAGACACATTTAATGTGGCATTAATTAGACCTTGTGTGGTCCAGACATGGGGCCCACCAGATGGCCCAAAAACCCTAATTAAATATTAATTTTGTAATTAATATTGAGGGCTAATTAACAGCTGGAAAATATAAGTCAAATAAGGGCATTATCCCTATCAGGAGTAGCCTACAAGGCAAATAGTCATACAAGGAAACAAACTCCTACAAGGCAGGAGTCTAGAACTTTCCTCAAGGCTGACTTGCCCACCAAGTCACCTAACCCTATCACAATTCTTAGGCTTCTCAGCCTATATAAAGGGTCAGACCCATCACCCTAGAACTACGTTTTTTGGCTTGATCTTTGATACGCATCAAAGTACGTAGGCATCTTGTGAAGGCAGAATCAGCCACGAGCACAGGAGCAGCCATATAAGCACGAAGCTCCCGAACCCTAGCAATAAATACATACAAACCCTAGCCGCAATCTAATAACCTAGTTTATTCCACAACAAATATGTATGCCAATTTTCCCAAAATGCATGCATCAAATATTTATACAAATGAGCATCTATCAAAACCTATCACTCAAGCATATACACCTAAAGTGAAGATTGCTAAGAGTGCAAAACCAAAGGCTAACGAGAAAGGACCCAAGGAAACTTGGGTACCAAAATCAACTTGATTTGTGTTTTGGAATGTGTGCAGGGAAATAGAAGGAATCTATGGTACCTAGACAGTGGATGCTCTAGGCACATGACAGGAGATTCAACCCTGCTCAAAGAGTTCAAGGAGGCAGCTGGCCCTAGAATTACCTTTGGAGATGACAGCACAGGATATACTAAGGGATATGGCTTGATTTCAAAGGACAATGTCATCATTAAAGAAGTGGCTTTAGTTGAAGGTTTGAAGCACAATTTGCTGAGTGTCAGTCAGATTTGTGACAAAGACTATGAAGTAAAGTTCACTGAAGAAGCCTGTGTTGTTTCTGCCAAGGAAAACAACAATGTGGTATTGACAGGCTTTAGAAAAAGAAATGTTTACATAGCTGACTTCAACTCAGTATGCTCAGAATCCATTACTTGTCTCTTCAGCAAAGCAAGCAAGGATGAGAGTTGGCTATGGCATAAAAAGCTGTCACATTTGAATTTTAAAGTTATGAATGATTTGGTAAGAAAGGATCTGGCTAGAGGAATCCCTCAATTGGAGTTCATCAAGGATGGACTGTGTGATGCCTGCCAATTAGGGAAACAAAAGAAATCATCCTTGAAGAGCAAGACAGAGTCATCCATTGTTAAGCCATTTCAATTGATTCATATGGACTTATTTTGTCCGGTAAATGTCATGTCCATTTCAAAGAAGAAATACTGTCTAGTGATTGTAGATGATTTTTCTAAGTTTACATGGACCTTCTTTCTGCACTCCAAAGATTGTGCAAGTGAAATCATCATCAATCATCTCAGACTAGTAAACAATGGTTCTGAAGTCAAAGTACAAAGAATCAGGAGTGACAATGGCACTGAATTCAAAAATTCTACAATGAAGATTTTCTGTGAAGAGAATGGAATTGTCCATGAGTTTTCTGCTGCTAGAACACCTCAACCAAATGGGGTTGTTGAAAGGAAAAATAGAACTCTCATTGAAGCAGCTAGAACAATGCTAAGTGAATCAAGATTGCCAACATATTTCTGGGCTGAAGCTGTCAACACTGCTCGTTTCACTCAGAATATTTCCTTGGTCAATCAAGCTAAAGGAATGACTCATTATCAGTTATTCACCAACAAGAAACCAACTTTATCTTTTCTTTATGTCTTTGGATGTAAGTGTTTTGTGCTAAGGAATCATGGAGATAACTTGGGCAAATTTGAAGCAAAGGCAGATGAAGCTATCTTTGTTGGGTATGCAGCAGGGAAAGCCTATAGAGTCTACAATCTAAGAATCAACATTGTTATGGAATTTGTACATGTTGTGTTTGATGATCAAAAGATTCTAGGTCTAAATGATGAAGGCTTCCATGAAAAGTTGGAATTTGAAAATGGGGTAGAAGGAAGAATGTACATTGATGATGATGATGAGGAAAATGAAGATCATGACCATAAAAATTCGCCTAGAGTTGTTGGTCCAACTAGAAGTGATGCTAACACTGGAAATGAAGCATCCGTTGACAGTCATACTGGAGCATCAGATGCATCCGTTGACAGGCATTCTCATGCATCCGTCGACAGGCAAAATGGAGCATCCGTTGATAGACAAAATGATGCATCCGTTGACAGTCAACTTCATAATTCCGCAAGGACAACAAACTCAGGGGAGTTTCTCAAGGTCAACACTCAATGACCAATCAACAAGATCATGCTCATTTAGATGAAGCAACCTCATCTAGATCAAACCTTCCACCTTCAAGAAAATGGACCAGAGATCATCCTTTTGAGTTAATCATTGGTGACTCAAACTCTAGAGTCCAAACTAGGAGGGCCACACAAGAAGAATGCCTATATAGTAGTTTCCTGTCTCAAGAGGAACCTAAGAAAGTGGAAGATGCCCTTCTAGATCCAGATTGGGTATTAGCAATGCAAGAAGAGCTAAACCAATTTTAGAGAAACAAAGTATGGAAGCTTGTGCCCAAACCTGATGATAGAGGTGTCATAGGTACCAAATGGGTTCTCAAGAATAAGACTGATGAAAACGGCATAATTGTGAGAAATAAAGCTAGATTAGTGGCAAAGGGCTATTCTCAAGAAGAAGGGATAGATTTTGATGAAACTTTTGCTCTAGTGGCAAGACTTGAGGCAATCAGAATCTTCCTAGCCTATGCAGCACATGCCAATTTCAAAGTCTATCAGATGGATGTCAAAAGTGCCTTTCTAAATGGGGAACTGGAAGAAGAGGTATATGTCCATCAACCTCCTGGTTTTGAAGATCCAGAATTTCCAGAATATGTATATCTTCTCCTGAAAGCACTTTATGGATTGAAGCAAGCACCAAGAGCCTGGTATGAAACTTTATCTCAATTTCTTTTGGAGAATCACTTCACTAGAGGTACAGTAGATAAAACCTTATTTCATAGAAATGTCAATGGTTCTTCAATACTTGTTCAAATCTATGTAGATGATATTATTTTTGGGTCTACAGATAAGAAGCTTTGCAAAAGGTTTGCCAAACTTATGCAAAGTAGGTATGAAATGAGCATGATGGGTGAATTAACTTACTTTCTTGGTTTACAAGTGAAGCAAGTTAATGAGGGAATTTTCATAAGTCAAACAAAATATATTTATGATCTTTTAAAGAAATTTGACTTAATGGATTGTGCCTCTGCAAAAACACCTATGGCCACTGCAACTAAGCTTGAGTTGAATACTAAGGAAAAGTCTGTGGACATCTCAAGCTATAGAGGCATGGTAGGCTCACTTCTATATCTAACAGCTAGTAGACCTGATATAATGTTTTCCACGTGTCTTTGTGCTAGATTTCAAGCTGACCCTAGAGAGTCTCACTTGATTGCTATTAAGAGAATTTTCAGGTATCTCAAGGGAACACCAAACCTTGGTATTTGGTACCCAAGAGATTCTGGCTTTGATCTAATTGGCTATTCAGATGCAGACTATGCAGGTTGCAGAATTGATAGGAAAAGTACAACAGGCTCCTGTCAATTTCTAGGGAACAGGCTTGTGTCATGGTTCAGTAAGAAACAGAACTCAGTCTCCACTTCTACAGCTGAAGCTGAGTACATTGCTGCTAGAAGTTGTTGTGCACAGATTCTTTGGATGAAAAATCAACTTATTGACTATGGTCTAAAAGTTGAGAAGATTCCAATTTTCTGTGACAACACTAGTGCTATTGCCATCACAGAGAATCCAATGCAACATTCGAGAACCAAGCATATTGACATCAAATACCACTTCATTAGAGAGCATGTGATGAATGGTACAGTAGAATTGCACTTTGTGCCAAGTGAAATGCAGCTTGCAGATATCTTCACCAAGCCTCTTGATGAATCTTCATTCACAAGATTGGTAGGTGAACTAGGTATGCTTAATTTTTCGTAATTCCTAGTGATGTCTAATCATAATGTATTGCAGCTAGAAATGTGTTTTGATTTAATTGAGAATTAAAAACTCTCAAAAAAATTTTCTGCAGAAATTTTGTCTAAGGCAAAATTTGCTTATCAACGGATATCCTTTTATCCGTTGGTAGTATAAACACATTACTAGATTTTCGTATGTCAACGGATAACAGGTTGTCCACGTCATCGATGGATAAACTGTTTTCTCAACAGTCCATTCTATATCCGTTGATATACAATTTTTTTTATATAGCCGTTGATAAACGTGTATATTTAGTCATGGTTGTACTTCTTTTTTTTTCATTTATTATCTGACAGTTACTTTTGTCCAATGGAGTAATTATTTTTAATTATTTCATTTTTAATTCTTGAAAAATATAAAAGGTTGTCTTGTGCTCGCACTTCTCACCTTTATTCATTTTCAAGAATCTCATAAGTTAACTGCATCTTCTTCACTAAAACTCTCTGCAACAAAAGTTCAAACACTTCAATGGCGCCTATTGTTAAGATGATGTCTTCCACTGGGTTCACTTATAAGAAGAACAATTTCGCGGCCTTTGTTGATACAGTGAATGCTCCAGAAGCTTATCACACCATGATGAATTTCGTGAAGAAATGCAAACTGTCATATGCTATGACTACCACCACTCCTCTAATCCACGAGGTAATTGAAGAGGTGTGGGCATCTGCTGAGTACATTGGCACAGATGGTACACTTGCTTTTTCATTAAAGGGTAAAAACTATGTAGTTAATTCTGTTGTGATAACTGCTTGTTTAAAATTGCCTGAGAATAACTGTCTGGAAGTACCCAGTAATGCTGAAATTGTTACCATGCTTAATTCCATAAATTATACCCTTAGTACTGAGAACTTAGGTAAAATTGTTAGGAAAGGGATGGTTAAAGAATGGAGTTATTTTTGTGATGCCTTCATTAAAACTTTTTCTGGCAAAATTAGTAATTTTGATGTTGTTACCCATTCCATGCTAGTTATGTTGTGTATGCTTTTGACTGATAAATTCTATAATTTTGGCACACTAGTCATGTATGAGATAGCAGCTAAATTAGGTAAAAAGGAAACTAGGAGCAAGAATATTTATTTTGCTAGATTTTTGATGCTCTTAGCACTGCATGTATCTGAGAATGAGCTATCCATTGCTAACCCGGATAGCAAGTTTAATTGTTTTGTTCAGGAGAAAAGAGTCTTAAGTGATTTGATTCGAATGAACCTAAATGCAGAAGTACAATTGGTATATCTACCAATTGTTCAGGTAACTGTTTCCAACCCTGAAACTCATATCTCCAACCCCCAAATTTCTTTGCCTTCTAGTGTCACAATGGAGTCTGTAGCTGTGACCAAACAGGCTCCTACCAAAGTGACCAAATCCAAAATTCCAAAACCACAATCTAAACGACAAACCTCAGGTGTCTCTCAAAAGGCACATGTTGCAAAAACTACCAAAACTCTTGAGGGGAGTGTGAAGGTGGTAGTGAGTGGTGAGGGACAGGGTGAACATCAAAGAAGCCCTAAGGATAAAGAAGGTGAGGCAGGTGCAACCAACATTTCAGTCTCTCAAAAGACTATTAATGAACCTTCAAGCCAAATTTTAGTTACATCCTCTTAACAGGGTGTGACTACTAATTTAAGTTCCACTCAAGGAACACTGCACAAAAGGGCAAGAGACACAGATAGCTCTCACTCAAAAACCTATGGTAGAAGAGTAAAATCCAAAACCATTGGGGAATCACAGGGTGCACGCACAGTACAGCAAACTGTACCTTCTCAAATTCAGTTTGATGTGACTTCAATAAATGTGGAGTCACAGCCCCTTGATCTTAACCTTCAAATCGATACACATTTCAATCTACCATCACCAACTTCATCTCTGGATGTGGATATGATATCTACATCAATTCCTGATTCTCCATCTTTAAAATTCTTGGAGAAGCCCCACTCAACAATTGGTGGTCATCATCTCTTAGATGATTTGTTGGGCCATCAATCTTCCATTCCTGAATTCACAACACTATCAGTGGCCTCTTCCTTAAAATCAATCACCACAGATTCAGTGTTGGTTTTCACTTCAACGGATACTCTTTTTCCTTCATCAACGGATATCCTTCATCCGTTGACAAGTGTTTCTCCATCAACGGATGCGTCTACAACTAATCATCCGTTGACAACAATAACTACTACATCAACGGATACACTTTATCCGTTGACAACTCTCTCTACCACTGCAAAATGTGACATTCCCATGTCAACTGTGGAGGAGTTTGTAGTAGTTGAAACACTTTTAGGAATGAGGGAAGGGAGTGAGAGGCTGCCTTGTGAGCATGCAAAAGGAGAGCAAAATAATGAGAGGCTGACCATTTCTTCCGGTCAGGCAAAAGGAGAGCAAGAGAGTTCCACCTTAGTAGGTGAAGGTGAGGGTGTGAGAGGTGTGAGCCAGGGGGAGCCCCTGATGCAAGAAAAGAGAGATGAGCGGAGAGAAGGGACTACAGGAGAAATAAGGTAGGAAGATTCAGCCATTGCAAGTGAGTTAATGGAGATTAATGAAGCTTCTAAAGAGATGGAATTTCGACAAGAATATCAGTCAATTATTGACTCCATCTCTTTGGATCCTGAAACCATTACTCATCCTGTTTCTGCCTATCAAGTCATGGCAGAACAGGGCAATGTGGAGGCAGAGGAGGCAATGCACCTAGTGCACACCTCTCAATCTCTACAAAGAGCAAAAGAAGCTTTGACAGCTCTGCCTTTAGATGCTGACAGTGAAGAGTTTGGCAATAATGACAGTGCTAGCACCTCTAGTGATGAAGAAGTCAATATGGAATCCAGAATGGCTATTTTCTTCTACCACTGTGGTTGGTGACTTCAATGTGGAGATTATGAAGCAATATCAATCTGCTATGGCTGAGCACCAGAATGCAGATCCATAGAGGAAGGCTGTCCTTCAGCAAATACTGGCCTCCCTCAAACTTCACAAGATGCATATGGTTATTCAAAGAACCCAACAGGAGGAGGTGCAAACTGCAATAAGGGAAATGAAAGTAGAACTAGATGCCAGGATTGAGGCACTAGCCCCTACTACCACTCAGAAGGTGCTGACTAACAAGTTATTAAAGGAAGATAGTCTGGCCAAATCAGTTCAGCATCTTTCCTCCAGAGTGGATAGTATGGAATCTCAAATGCAGACAGTCATTTCCAACCAAGCCAAACAGACTGAGCTACTGGAAAGGCTACTTGCAGCCTCACCTCCAGCCCTTGATGCTTACAAAAAGGGGGAGAAAAAGGTAGAAGAGGTTGCAGCTACTACAATTCAAATTCCAGCATCCAGTAGCATGATAGCACAAAGTGAAAGGGAGCAACAGCCAATTATAGTGGTCAATCCAACAGAGTTCTCTATAGAGGCTTCCCCTGTGAAGAAGAAGAAGATGGTGTTGCCTGATGTTCAAAGTATATCAGAAATCTCAGATGGTGAAAGGCAATCCAGAATAGAAGCCTTAGAAAAGATCAACATAGAGGCAAATGAAAGAATTCTTAGGACAGATAGAATGATCAATGCATCAATTGTATCAACTTTGTTCTCTACTCAGTCCTCAGCTCCAACAACATCAACTACAATCCTGAAGGTGCTCACTCCAGAGATTGTGGCTCCTACATTCTATGAATCTCAACCATCCTATGTCAAAGAATTTGAACCAAGCATAAGAACCAGAGCCTTCTCTCCACCAAAGGCAAATGGGAAGAACAAGTTACAATTGGACTTTCCATTTCCCAAGGATGATGATGAAAAGCTAATGGGAAAGACAATCAAAGAGTTCAAGGAAAAGACAAATAAGAGTGTAAGAGATTGGATGGCTGTAATAATAAGGAATGGAAAAGTGTTAAATATATCCAACAGCCATCCTAGATTTGTTGAAGCAAAAAGATAGGAAACCTCCAAACTTCTAAGGGAAGCTCATCCAAGTGTAGAAAATCAATATGAAAACTCAGAAGAGAAGCAAACCAGGCTGGCTCAGGAATTAATGGATGAGGTAGAGGATGAAATGAGGGAACCTGAGAAAGTCCCCAAATCCAAAACTAAAAGGAGAGTAAAATCAAAGGCAATGAGGCCTGTCTCTCCAGAAATTGAAAGAAGAGAAACTGTTGGCTCATCACAATCTTTTTCTACACAAGTATTCGACCTAGCTGTGAATTTCCATGGTGATCCTATAATCCCTAAAGAGGAACCAATGAATCTTGACTCCATTGAGGTTCCTTCATTCTTGTTGAAGCCTCAACAGAAGCCTAATCAGAAGAAAAGGATTCCAAGGAAGCAACCTTCAAAGGAACCAATTCAGGTTGCTAGGGTACCTGCTATTGTCAAGCAGTCAATCTTGGAAAACAAGGATGATTTTATCTATCAGGCAGATATTGAGGAATACTCTGGCATGAATCTGTATTTGGATGAACTATCAGAAGTAAGAGGAATTGACAAATATAAACATTTGCCTTAGAGATTGGTTTTTGTATACAAGGGGGGGATGGAAAGGACATGGCCACTACAGAGGGTTCTTGGAGAAAATTATCAGACCTTAACCAAAGTGTTCTCTGCAATCAAGAGATACACAGGGTTCTCCAGGATAGCAAAAGGGGAGATACTGGACAGAATAGAACAGATAAGGAGAGAATGGAACTCACCATCAAGACTACCAAGGAAAATGAAGATCCCATTCAATGGACAGAAAATTCACCTTCAACTCTTCTGGATGTTGGAGTTCAGGGATGAAGATGGTAACAGGAGATTCTTCAGGTTAGAAGACCAACTATCAAAGGCTAGTTCTCAATACCTGATATGGTTACAACAAAAGCTAAATCCAAAAGTTGTTGATGAAGATGTCTTCTATAGGCAACTCCAAATGCAAATTGAGTCCAACTTTGCCAAAGAAGGAAAATCAAGGGTGATGCCAACCAGAGAGAAGAAACAGTATTAATCTGCTCAGACTAGAGGAGCACTTCTCTGTAAATTTCTCAAACTTGCTGTGTTTTAATTTTTGTAGCTTAATACACTTTTTGCATAGGTCTATATATATCCTTAGGAATGTTTTGTTATCATCAAGGTCCTGAATTTATGCTTTATTGCCATCAAGTATAAATCGGGGAAGATTGTTAGGAATATGTTGTACTTGATGATAACTTTACAATCAATCAAAATTGTATAAGTCATGTTTTGTAACTGTCAACGGATGAGACATTATAACTCTATCCGTTGACAGGTAGCTCATCAACGGATGAGGTTTTGTAGCATACTGCAATATCTATATGTTATCAGTTGATAGTGTTTTTATTCAGAGTCATGTTGACCATCAACGGATAGGCAGAATAGGGTAGCCAATTGTAAATAAGCTATGATATGTAATTCTGTCTAAGTGAAAGTGTATCAACGGATGAGAACAAGACTCTATCAACGGATACAACTCAAATCTACTCTATCAACGGATACAGCTCAAACTACCATCAACGAATGACAGTGTACAACATCAACGGATAATCATTGACACTTTCTTCTATGCTAGCTGGGAATTAGCAGTTGATAAGGACAGGTTTGACTGACAGATCACATGGGTTGACAGTAGGTATAAAAAGCAGTATGGCAGCCATACTTTGGAAACGCAGAAGAAAGAAGCATTCCATTTACAAAGTACATACAAGAAAGGTGCAGGGGACATATCTGTTCACAAGGACAACCTTTCGGCTACATGTGGATTTGGAGTGGAGTAGCAAGTCAACTTGAATTAGATTAATATTATCTTATTCCTGTAGTACTTGTAAACTTGGGATATATAACCAAGTGTAGCAACTCTTTAGAAACTAAGAAAACAGATACATTTGCTTAGGGTTTCTTGAATATCTTTAGAAGCAAAGAGTTGTAAAACAGAAGCTGTGTACATTTGTATCACAGAGTTTTCTTCGAATAAAAGTCTCAGGTGGTACATTTAACCACCTGATTTTTTATGTGTTTGTGAATCATTTCTCATTCAGCAATTATCTCCTTATAGATTTCTGTGGTTCTTATCAGAAATTTATAAATATCAAGAATTGTATTCAACCCCCCCCCTTCTACAATTATACAAGTGTGTAATCTGGGAATAACACTTTTAAATTTACTTATTTTTAGATGTATATATATCATGAATAGATAAATTTTTGGATATTTACCAAAAATACTAGGTTTCAAGTTTCTATTTGCAAAAATACTATCTTCTTTCATTAATTGCAATTTTACTACATTAAGTTTCAAAATTGCAAAAATACTACAATTTAAGTCAACCCTTCCCCCCTCCCCCCATGTGCCCTCCATGTGCCTTCCACCTGCCTTCATGCGACACTCTTTTAAAGAGGTCGAAAATGACATTTGAAAAATGGAACATGAAATCAGAAATTTAGTTGCATATTCAGTTGAAAGTGGTTGCCCCTGCGGGGCCATGCAACCCAAATCAGCAACTGAATGCAACTTTTTTTTAAGGTGGTTTGATTTTGGTGGATTTGGGTTGCAAGGCCCCGCCAGGGGCCATATTCAACTGAATGCAACCACATTCAACCAAATGCAACCCCACATGCAACTTTTTTTTAAGGTGGGATGATTTTGTGGATTTGGGTTGCAAGGCCCCTCCAAGGGCCATATTCAACTGAATGCAACCACATTCAACTGAATGCAACCACATTCAACCAAATGCAACCCCACATGCAACTTTTTTTTAAGGTGGGATGATTTTGGTGGATTTGGGTTGCAAGGCCCCGCCAGGGGCCATATTCAACTGAATGCAACTGAATGCATTTTTTTTAAGGTGGGATGATTTTGGTGGATTTGGGTTGTAAGGCCTCGCGAGGGGCAATATTCAACCAAATGCAACCACATTCAACTTGTTGCATTCAGTTGCTGATTTCAAATGAAATCAGAAATTTAGTTGCATGTGGTTGCATTCAGTTGAATGTGGTTGCATTCAGTTGAATGTGGTTGCATTCAGTTGAAAGTGGTTACCCCTGCGGGGCCATGCAACCCAAATCCACCAAAATAGCATCCCACCTTAAAAAAAAAGTTGCATGTGGTTGCATTCAGTTGCTGATTTGGGTTGCATGGCCCCGCAGGGGCAACCATTTTCAACTGAACATGCAACTAAATTTCTGATTTCATGTTTCATTTTTCAATTATCATTTTCGACATCATTTTTGAACTCTAATATATAAATATATATATATAGTCCAAAAAAAAAAGAGGTCGAAAATGACATTTAAAAAATGGAACATGAAATCAGAAATTTAGTTGCATGTTCAGTTGAAAGTGGTTGCCCCTGCGGGGTCATGCAACCCAAATCCACCAAAATAGCATCCCAAAATAAAAAGGTACACAGCGGCTGATTATGAAAGAGGAGGGAAGGGGGGAAGGGTTAGGGTTAGTATTTTTGCAATTTTGAAACTTAATGTAGTAAAATTGCAAATAGTTTAGTAAAATTGCAAATAGATATTCTTAACAAAAGTAAATGTGTAAAAATTTACTTTTTCCTATTTATTTATGAAAAAAGCTCTAAATTTTTAGATATATTTTGTGTTCTAAACATTAATATGCTGAAAGTACCCATTAATTATAAAATAACACTAATACATATTAACATAATTTTATAATAAATTCGTGAAAAGCCCATGCTATAAAACTAAGTATAAATATAATTTATGAACAAGTTCAGCGCATGTTAAGGACTTAGTATCATGATACATATCATTGTGAAAAGTAAGCTTTTTTGTTTTAAACAATAGAACAGTCGCTTTTGATGGGGATGCTTTGTTTAGTTTTTACAAGCATGTTACATACACATGTATATGTGTCATTTTTGCATGATGTGACCAGCAAATTTCAAGACACTTCTTCCATGAAGGTGCCAAACGCTTATAAAAGAAACAGATGAACCAAGAACAAGTACTCAAAACACTAATTATACAAAAAAAAAACATTCAATTCAAACAAGATGAGTTTATCTTTTGCCTCTTCGTATCTCAGAAACCAACCCAATTAGGCACTAGCTAAGGTCATATACTCATACACCTTTCACTCAAAAACACAAAAAATGGGATTTTTCTCAGGCATGTTGAGTTGTTTCTTCAACCAAAATTTTTCATTTGCGCGCGTAAACGATAAACAAAATTTGAAAGAGGAGAAGCCTTGTTCATTATCGAACCACAAGTTGAAAAGCAAATCAAGTGGAAGCAAAGCTCCCATTCCAGTTTCTTATTTTCCTGTTAATTCTCGTCTCTCTTACTTGTTGTAATAACCTTAACCTTAGAAATGCTACAGTGATTAAATGAATAGTAATTTTGAGGATTTATGGAAATGGTATGTAGGTACAATATAAGTGAAACAGAAAATGAGTAAACAGAAACCATATTAGTGTTGTACAATGAAAATAAGTGACTCGAAATGACGATAGATTTCAGAAATTCCTGCATATGGATTTTGAGGATTTTGATTTCGAATAAGTTTCTATTGGATATTAAGGAGCATGGAGATATTGAAGGAATTATATATTGAGGAATTAGTGAATTAGGGTAAACTAAGGGATTATTAAGTTAAGGAAATACCAAAGGAATTTTGATTGTTAAAGGATTTCAGAACCACTGAGATAATGAGGTATATTCGAAACGAATCGCAATTAGACGAGTATGGAAACCAAACAACCAAGATTTATAAAATAACAAGGATACCTACCACATTATAAATTACCAAGAGTATTAGCATAATAAAATCAAGAAAAGAGATTATGAGATCATCAAAGTGACATCACCATCCACTAACACTTGTTTAAGGGATAGATTAGTCATTTGCTAAGGTAAATATCTATACAATTCCACATGACTCCACAAGACTCTAGAATTATCAAGATATTAGCAAGATAAGATCAAAGATTAACAAAAATCTCTCCACATCTTCCATTATCATTCCATTCGGCTTTTACCAAGAAAAAGGAGAAAAACAAAAACCAAAACCCTAGCTATCATCCACTACAAATCAAGAAATAAATCATGGAGTTTCTTGGAGGTTAGGAAGGATCATCTACCAAGTTTCATAGCCAACCATCATTATTTACAAAGGTAATTAAATCATCAAAGTTACTAGATGAATAGTAATAAATAGTGTTTTCCAAGAACTAACTTTGTTTTTATGGTTTCTTTAGTTGATTCAAGCTAGTATAAGGTTGTTTAAGGATATCCCAAGGATTATTAAGTGTTGTTAAAGCTTCAAGAAGGTATAAATGTTCTTGCCCTTTTATATTTATGATGGATATTGATTTGGTTAGTGATTAAGTGGTGTAAATGATAAGATCATGGTGATTCATGTGTTTGTAATTGTTTTGATTGAATATGAAAGAGTGTTGGGGCTTGTAACTATGGTTGGTATGATGACCACATGGTGTAGGGTTGGATATATGCATTGGATGTTGGATTTGGAGGAGTGAGATTTTGGAAAGTATGAAAATATAGCCGTTATAATGCCCGATTTTCGTTAAACCAAAAGATGCCCGGTTTTGGACACTAATATTCGTACGGTAGCATTCTGCCTAGGGTACCAAGTGACCACGAGATGATAGATCTTAGTTCATAGATCGTTTTGATATAAGGTACGATAAAATCTGATGAACGGTTTAGGAGAAAAGTCAGTTTTAGTGAAAGACGTTCGAAAACCGAGAAAACGTAATTGTGTCAACTCTGAGGCTATAATTACCATACTTACACATTTTTAAATATTACGATATTTTGGGATATTGTAGTAAAGTGATCATAGAACTATTACCAGTTGACCTTGAGTTAAAATTCGAAATTTATATTTTATAAGAATTTTCACAGTCGTGAGTGGTTGATAACAAAATGGTGGAATACACTAAAACTTTGATCGAGTTTAGAAATGGTTAAGTTCTTGGAACTTTTGGTACAAAAGGCTATGTTAAACATATATCATATGTTAAGAGTATTACTATATCAAGGTTAGGAGGTTAAGTGAAATATATTCTAACAATGATCCATTTCGTGTTTATAGAAACTCAGGACGAGCACCGGGTCATACCTTTGAGCTTTAGAGATCGAGGCAAGATTTCTTTTATCCTTATTTTGATAAACTGTTTATGTTAAAAAAAAAATGATTTCATGGAATATATATGTGATTACATTGTTACTATATTGTTAAGAAATTTATTTCCTGATTTTGGGAATTTAAGAGAAATGGATATGGATTATGGATTATGAATATCGCGAATATGCTTTATGTTTAAAAAGGAATATGAAGGTATGGTATCAGTTGTTATCTAGGGTTATATGATTTATAATATTATGTTAAAACATTCTTTTAAAGTAGTTGTGATTTAATAAATATTATTTGATTATTATTTAATACTTTTAAAATATAATGGAATATTCTATGTATATATATAAGCGTATTTGATTTCATTGAATACAGAGGAGATGTATGAGTCATAATCAAAGTATTATGATATATATATATATATATATATATATATATATATATATATATATATATTTTTATTTATTTATATTTTAAAGGTGAAGACGAATGGTAATGGAAATGAGAAATGTGAACGGAAATGTGAATGGAATATTGATTTACAAAGGGGGATTGCAACAAAAAGCGTAAGAGGCTGTGTGCGGCACAGTCCAGCACTCAATATTTTTCGGCATGAAGATGCCAAGGGAGGATGTAGCAGGTAGCCTTCCTCCAGGGTTGATGACCAGGTAGGATCATCCCTTCTACTAGTAGTAAACAGAGAGCAGGTACGAGCAGGCAACTGGTCATCGTCCTACGTATCTGGCGCTAGCAGATATCCACAAAACTTAAAAGAAAGAATTGATAATGGTTTTCAGATTGATATACTGAAAAAAAAAATGGTATGAAATGATGGAATTGTTTTACCGTAAGAAGAGAAACTGATTTTATATTACTTTTATATAATTGTTGTATAAGAAGGAAAATGGAAATATTATATTGAGAGATTTTGTGCAGGTGATATATTACCTTGAAATATTATACTGAGATGATGTAACGGTTTTTAATTATTTTAGAAGGGAAACTGATATTAGAATGCTATATATATTTCTTTTAGTATAAAAATATTTGGAAGAAGTATTTATCGAATAAAAAAAATAAATTCTTTTTATAATAATTATGTTTTGTCTTCTGTTTATTATACAGATATATCTATTCTTTCATTTGATGTTAGTTTACAAAGTTTATCTTGCTGAGCTATTATAGCTCACTCTTGCTACTTATTTATACTACAGTTAGGTCGCATGCCGATACTCCGTACTACACCCCGCAAGAGGGTAAGGGAAAGGCGACCTTTTGAGAGCACGCTGGCACCGATTCCTGAGGTAGCGCTAGACAGACGGGTCCTGGTAGAATTATGTACAAAAAGTTTGTAAGCTCGTGTATTAAACTTTTGGTTGTTGAGATGCTTCCTGCAGAAGTATTATTCAACAATGTACTTAGTAAGATCTGAGTTTTTAATAACTGCTTAACTTTAAACTTATGATATTGTGGATGTTGTTCTCTGAGCATATGACTGGTGTGTATTAATATTATTAAGTGTGGGGTCTATAGTGTGAGTTTTATTATACAATTATATTCCAGCTGCCAAGAGTAGAATATTAATAAATGGAAATTGGTCCGTGACGGCCTGGATTCCTGACCCCGGATTTGGGGCTGTCACAGTTTGGTATCAGAGCTTAGAGTCATAATGCTCAGGAACACAAGTGATAATAATAAATGTATCAGTAATAATATAAAATTTTGAACTCCCATCGAGTTCAAGGGTGGTATATCGCATGTAGCATTTATTTTAAGCTGTGATTATAATTTTATAGATTATTACTAATAGAATTTTATGTTTTATTATAGGGAGCGGAGATGGGTGAGCCTAGTCAGGACCCCCAGTGGCTAGGACTATTAGAGCAGGAGATTGTAGACTTACAGCTAGCAGGTGTAGAGGTTCCAGAGTATGCTGTCACTGATCTCAGGAGGAGAGTTCGCGCGGAGGCCACAGAGAGATATGAGTACAGAGTGAGAGTTGAGGAGGCAGAGGAGCGCAGACAGAGAGATGCCATGGCTCTGGTGCCATATACCGGTAGACCCTCTGTAGGATCTGATGGGGCAGGTCCTTCCCGAGTGAGGTCAGATATTCCGGAGGAGATGCCATTGCGTAAGAGGCCTCGGTTATCGGTTATAGCTGAGAAGAAGACTGAGTGGAGAGATATTCACATGATTCCTACTCATGTCCTACCTGCCCCAGTGCCATCACCAGTTCCATCCCCTCTACCGAGCCCTGATCCTTTAGAGGATCCAGCAGAGCAGTTCACTCCACCAGGACATTTTATTCTCCCAGAGGATGAGGAGGAGGAGGACCCTTTTGAGGATTCAGATACAGAGCCAGTTCCTCCATCCCCACCAGTAGATGCACCTTCACCGGTAGCTGCACCCTCCTCAGCAGTTGTACCTCCATAGGAGGCACTTATACTTGCAGGTGACCAGCTTCCAACGATTTTATTGTCAGAGTACTTTGTCTTACAGGGTCAGTTAGAGGAGTCCCGTAGGATGATAGGTACACTATTGCAGAGGTCAGATAGAGGGAGTGGAGGAGGTACTAGCCAGATGGTTTATCCTTGGGATTGGTTAGTATTGAGCTGCGAGCACTTGGTAGCATTAGGAGGTTGTTAGCAGAGAGGGGAGATCCAGCATGGAGAGCCGAGATAGTAGACGTGGTCACATCTATGGTGGTTCAGATTAGGGATATTGTTAGAGCGGCGCTACCGTGAGCTGGGGTAGTAGTGTTAGTCACTAATCAGACTAGTCATCTTGTTGATGTCATTTTGGGGATTAGTTTAGTTGTTTACTGTCTTAATCCCAGTCCGATTAGAGGACAGTTAGTAGTACTTTTGTTATAGCGGATTAGTATGTACGGATATGCTTTTGGGGTTTTGAACCTTGTACTTTATGATGTATATATTACCTAGTAGTGAAGGATGTTATCCATAAGTTGTAAGATATTTATGTGAATTAATGAAGTTTATCTATTTTGCTTAAGTTTTATCGTATTTTGATACTAAATGTTGGGATTCGAAAATATTAATGTATGTCAGGTGATTGACTTAAATGAAAAGGTTATTGTGCTACAGGTGATAAGCTTATTTGTTAAAGTGGTATTATAACTAGATATTAACTGTGTGGAGTAAAAATAATGTGATGTATAAATGAGTTAACGATATAATTGTGTATATAGAAATGATGTATATTGTACCCTAAATTTGGGTAATTAATGAAGAGTATTGTTATGTACAGAATCATGCCGCCTAAGCGTAATAATAGAACGAATGCAAGGGAAAATGAGAGAGATGAAGGAAGTCAAAATAGACAAAATGAAAATGCTCATAATGAACAAGATTATGAGGAAGAAAAAGATGAATCAACTGGCCAACAAGGAAATCAGGGGGGTGATCCCTTTAACCAATTTATGGACTTATTAAGACAAAATTTAGCTAATCCACAGAATCCCCAACAACCACCTGTTCTCCCCAATCAGGCAGCTAACTCCTTTCGTGCCTTTAAGTCATTAAAACCCCCGAAGTTTGAGGGAACTGCTAACCCAGTAGTAGCTAGAGCCTGGTTAAAAGAGATGGAGAAAGCTTTTGAGATATTGAGGATAGAGGAGGATCAGAAAACAATCTTTGCAGCCTATCACTTAAAAGGAGAGGCAAATTATTGGTGGGAAGCTAAGAAGAATCTAGAGGGAGCGGGAGTGATAACTTGGGAGCGTTTCACTAGGGTGTTTCTAGACAAATAATCCCCTAGGTATCTGGAAAACCAAATGGAAATCAAATTTTTGGAGTTAAAGCAGGATAACCTAACAGTGGCAGAATATGAAACTAAATTTACTGAACTGTCTAGGTTTGTTCCAGAATTTGTGCGTACTGAGGAACAACGAGCAAAAGGTTCCAGCAGGGATTGAAACTATGGCTACGGACGAGAGTGGCACCATTTGAGTTAACTGATTATGTTGCGGTATTTCAAAAAGCATCTATTATAGAAGCCGAGAGTGTACAAAGTCAAATAGGTCGGGAAAATAAGAAAAGGAGACTTGAGGGCCAGAAAGGAGGTTCAAGTGAAGGAAGTTACTTTAGCAAGATCGGTAAAGGACAAAGATCTCAGTTTGTGGGGAGGTCAGGAACTAATAGGACTGTTAGTGAGACTGTAAATCAAGGTGGTAAATCTTCAGGAACGTTTCAGTCCAATCAATCACGACCACCATTACCAGATTGTAACACGTGTGGTAGGAAGCATACGGGAGTGTGTAGGATGTTGGAAATAACTTGCTTTAAGTGCGGACAGAAAGGACACTATTATAACCAGTGCCCATCAACTGACAAGATTGATATCAAGTGTTATCAATGTGGGAAACTAGGACACATAGCTAGAGATTGCCGTTCGGGTGGGTCGTCTGCGGCAGGACAGAGTATGACTGCTTCAAATAAACCTACTGCGATAGTGTACAATATGACTTTAGGAGAAGCGTTGAAAAAGCCGAATACAGATGCAGGTAAAAAATTTTCTTTTATTATTTAATCTTCTAAGTGTAAATGTTTGGTTAGGAATCAACTTGGTCGATGAATGGTGTAAATAAGTTAATAAAATAGATAAGAATAATCTATCTGATCAGGAAGTAAGATATGCTGATCCAGAGAGAGAAAGTAAGAGTATTTTGGGGGGAAACACAAACTTGTCTAGGTACGAACAGGAAATATATATTATAGGTAGTATTTTCTTACAATATTTTCAAGGAGTAATGTTATAGCCAAATTTCTGGAGGATTTTACGGAGACAGGATATAATAAGATTGAAGTGTGCATGTTTTATGTCATGATAGAGATCAAAATATAACCAAACCCTAGTGAGATACACTACCATGTAGGAAAGGCCAAAGTGGTGGCCGAGGTACTAGTAAAATGAAGGAGAAGGAGGAGATAGAAAATAGAATGATTAAATACAGGAAGAGATTGGCAAGGGAAGATAATGAAAAAGACTGTTATTGATAAGCTAAATGGTATGTTGATGAATGACAGGCAAGTTTATGTTGATGTATTTTTGCGCAAACAAGATAGAGATAGTATGAAAGGACAAAAGGAGAAAGGAAGTAGTGTAGAGGTTAGAAGGTATGGATAAAAAAGGTACCTATGGATATTTTCAACATGATTCCGGGATGGAATCCTTTTAAGGGGGGAAGACTGTAATAACCCTGACCTTAGAAATGCTACAGTGATTAAATGAATAGTAATTTTGAGGATTTATGGAAATGGTATGTAGGTACACTATAAGTGAAACAGAAAATGAGTAAACAGAAACCATATTAGTGTTGTACAATGAAAATAAGTGACTCGAAATGACGATAGATTTCAGAAATTCCTGCATATGGATTTTGAGGATTTTGATTTCGAATAAGTTTCTATTGGATATTAAGGAGTATGGAGATATTAAAGGAATTATATATTGAGGAATTAGTGAATTAGGGTAAACTAAGGGATTATTAAGTTAAGGAAATATCAAAGGAATTTGGATTGTTAAAGGATTTCAGAACCACTGAGATAATGTGGTGTATTCGAAACGAATCGCAAATAGACGAGTATGGAAACCAAACAACCAAGATTTATAAAATAACAAGGATACCTACCACATTATTAATTACCAAGAGTATTAGCATAATAAAATCAATAAAAGAGATTATGAGATCATCAAAGTGACATCACCATCCACTAACACTTGTTTAAGGGATAGATTAGTCATTTGCTAAGGTAAATATCTATACAATTCCACATGACTCCACAAGACTCTAGAATTATCAAGATATTAGCAAGATAAGATCAAAGATTAACAAAAATCTCTCCCCATCTTCCATTATCATTCCATTCGGCTTTTACCAAGAAAAAGGAGAAAAACAAAAACCAAAACCCTAGCTATCATCCACTACAAATCAAGAAATAAATCATGGAGTTTCTTGGAGGTTAGGAAGGATCATCTACCAAGTTTCATAGCCAACCATCATTATTTACAAAGGTAATTAAATCATCAAAGTTACTAGATGAATAGTAATAAATAGTGTTTTCCAAGAACTAACTTTGTTTTTATGGTTTCTTTAGTTGATTCAAGCTAGTATAAGGTTGTTTAAGGATATCCCAAGGATTATTAAGTGTTGTTAAAGCTTCAAGAAGGTATAAATGTTCTTGCCCTTTTATATTTATGATGGATATTGATTTGGTTAGTGATTAAGTGGTGTAAATGATAAGATCATGGTGATTCATGTGTTTGTAATTGTTTTGATTGAATATGAAAGAGTGTTGGGGCTTGTAACTATGGTTGGTATGATGACCACATGGTGTAGGGTTGGATATATGCATTGGATGTTGGATTTGGAGGAGTGAGATTTTGGAAAGTATGAAAATATAGCCGTTATAATGCCCGATTTTCGTTAAACCAAAAGATGCCCTATTTTGGACACTAATATTCGTACGGTAGCATTCTTCCTAGGGTACCAAGTGACCACGAGATGATAGATCTTAGTTCATAGATCGTTTTGATATAAGGTACGATAAAATCTGATGAACGGTTTAGGAGAAAAGTCAGTTTTAGTGGAAGACGTTCGAAAACCGAGAAAACATAATTGTGTCAAATCTGAGGCTATAATTACCATACTTAAACATTTTTAAATATTACGAAATTTTGGGATATTGTATTAGGGTGATCAGAGAACTATTACCAGTTGACCTTGAGTTAAAATTCGAAATTTATATTTTATAAGAATTTTCACAGTCGAGAGTGGTTGATAACAAAATGGTGGAATACACTAAAACTTTGATCGAGTTTAGAAATGGTTAAGTTCTTGTAAATTTTGGTACAAAAGGCTATGTTAAACATATATCATATGTTAAGGGTATTACTATATCAAGGTTAGGAGGTTAAGTGAAATATATTCTAACAATGATCCATTTCGTGTTTATAGAAACTCAGCACGAGCACCGGGTCATACCTCTGAGCTTTAGAGATCCAGGCAAGATTTCTTTTATCCTTAGTTTGATAAACTGTTTATGTTCAAAGAAAAATGATTTCATGGAATATATATGTGATTACATTGTTACTATATTGTTAAGAAATTTATTTCCTGATTTTGGGAATTTAAGAGAAATGGATATGGATTATGGATTATGAATAGCGCGAATATGCTTTATGTTTAAAAAGGAACATGAAGGTATGGTATTAGTTGTTATCTAGGGTTATATGATTTATAATATTATGTTAAAACATTCTTTTAAAGTAGTTGTGATTTAATAAATATTATTTGATTATTATTTAATACTTTTAAAATATAATGGAATATTCTATGTATATATATAAGCGTATTTGATTTCATTGAATACAGAGGAGATGTCTGAGTCATATTCAAAGTATTATGATATATATATATATATATATATATATATATATATATATATATATATATATATATATATATATATATATATTTTAAAGGTGAAGACGAATGGTAATGGAAATGAGAAATGTGAACGGAAATGTGAATGGAATATTGATTTACAAAGGGGGATTGCAACAAAAAGCGTAAGAGGCTGTGTGCGGCACAATCCAGCACTCAATATTTTTCGGCACGAAGATGCCAAGGGAGGATGTAGCAGGTAGCCTTCCTCCAGGGTTGATGACCAGGTAGGATCATCCCTTATACTAGTAGTAAACAGAGAGCATGTACGGCCAGGCGACTGATCATCGTCCTACGTATCTGGCGCTAGCAGATATCCCCAAAACTTAAAAGAAAGAATTGATAATGGTTTTAAGATTGATATACTGAAAAAAAAATGGTATGAAATGATGGAATTGTTTTACAGTAAGTAGAGAAACTGATTTTATATTACTTTTATATAATTGTTGTATAAGAAGGAAAATGGAAATATTATATTGAGAGATTTTGTGCAGGTGATATATTACCTTGAAATATTATACTGAGATGATGTAACGGTTTTTAATTATTTTAGAAGGGAAACTAATATTAGAATGCTATATATATTTCTTTTAGTATAAAAATATTTGGAAGAAGTATTTATTGAATAAAAAAAATAAATTCTTTTTATAATAATTATGATTTGTCTTCTGTTTATTATACAGATATATCTATGCTTTCATTTGATGTTAGTTTACAAATTTTATCTTGCTGAGCTATTATAGCTCACTCTTGCTACTTATTTATACTACAGTTAGGTCGCATACCGATACTCCGTACTACACCCCGCAAGAGGGTAAGGGAAAGGCGACCTTTTGAGAGCACGCTGGCACCGATTCCTGAGGTAGCGCTAGACAGACGGGTCCTGGTAGAATTATGTACAAAAAGTTTGTAAGCTCGTGTATTAAACTTTTGGTTGTTGAGATGCTTCCTGCAGAAGTATTATTCAACAATGTACTTAGTAAGATTTTGGGTTTGTAATAACTGCTTAACTTTAAACTTATGATATTGTGGATGTTGTACTCTGAGCATATGACTGGTGTGTATTAATATTATTAAGTGTGGGGTCTATTGTGTGAGTTTTATTATACAATCATATTCCAGCTACCAAGAGTAGAATATTAATAAATGGAAATTGGTCCGTGACGGCCTGGATTCCTGACCCCGGATTTGGGGCTGTCACACTTGTGATTCCTATATAGCCAGAAAATTGATGTTCTTAGCATATTAATTCTGAAGTGAATCAGATCTACTGTGTGCCAACAGAGATAATAAAAATAATTTTTAGTGTTGTTCATATTGATTTATTTTACTAATTACTGGTCAAGTGCCATTTAAATCTTGTATAGAGATCTTGGTAAAAAAAAAAAAATCTTGTATAGAGATGGCTTATTAGTAGTGTATTGCAATCGATCACTTTTATTTTATTTTATAGTTTCTAATAAGAAAAAAAAGTTATATTTTTAAGGGTTAGTGCTAAAAATAACGATTTTTTGGTTTAAAAAAATGAAAATAACATTTTTCGGGAGGGGATGCTGAAAATACCCATTTTGATACGCATTTGGGGTTGGGGTAATGCGGATTACGCATTTGGGGTTGGGGTAATAGGGGTTACGCAAATTTCAGTCGGGTTATAAACGTATATTAAAGCCTTGGATACGCAATAAGCTGTTGGGTAACATGGGATACGCATTTTCAACCGGCGTATCCCGTACAACGCATGCTGGACCTGCGCGATGATGTCATATGACGTCATTGTAGCGTTTGTCACAGACGAGAGCTCTGGTGGCCATTCAATGGCGATTCCGGCGAGTTTTTTCGATCCCTCTGTTCGTCCACATCCGGAACTTTCCAAACACATACCATATACCATCATAATCGTCGTTCCAAGCTCTACACACCTATACCACTTTTATTACACTTCTAATGCACGATTGTAAACGCCCATATCATCCCTATTTTTCTGATTCAATCTCCAGTGACCTTCACACGCCCCTACGGGGCCAAAGATCGCTAAAACATATCGAGGAGGAAAGTAGAGTGAGGTGTGGGGATGTTTTCCATATGATCAGATGAAAGGATGGTTGAGAGATGGCTGAGATCGAGGGACGGCGACTGGGGATGCGATTTTTCGCCGAGAACGACGACCGGCGGGTTCTGTGAAGATGACGTCGCATGACGTCATCACGCATGTCTAAGATGCGTTACGCTGGACACGCATATTGAAAATGCGTATTAGCAGTACGCATTTGGTAATTGGGTAAAAAAATGGGTATTTTTCACAGGGCATGCCGCAAATTGGTATTCTTGCTCTCTTTTTTCCTGATAAAATCGGTATTTTCAGCATTTATTCTATTTTTAACCTTTGTGGAAATGCAAATGCCAACCGAGAAACCACAAGTTGATCGAGTGCGTACGAGTTTGAAAAAGGAAAATCTGTAGTTTTATGTTTAGTAGTAATACAATTTGAAAAAATAAATCTGGAACTCATGTCTATTTAACAAAAGTAGAGTTTATTAAAATAGTTACTCCCTCAGTCCCACCTAATTTTTAACATTTTTTTGGCACGCATTTTAAGGTGAATTTTAAGGATATTTACATAACTTATTTTTAATTTTTTTTGTATAAAATAGGATTGTTCTATTTTTATACAAAAAAAAAAAAGAAATTTCAAAAAAAAGTTATGTAACTATCCTTAAAATTCACTTTAAAATGCGTAACAACCACCCTATTTTGAAACGTTAACAATTTTTACCATATCATTATATTCGTTCTTTTTTTATCTTCTCTCTTATTCATCTCTTTATTGGTAATATTTGTTAAAAATTCATGATTTGATAACTTTAAAAGTTGTCAATTTGATTACATTATACGAGAGATATGGGTAAGTTAATTAAATTCACTTTGAGAATTTATATGTATTTTAATTATACGATTAAGCTACCAACATTAATTGATACTCCCTCCGTGCCAAAATACATGTTCCTTTTGAAAAACGGATTTGTCTCATTTTACATGTCCCTTTTCTTTTTTCAATACAAATTTAAAAAAGTTTTCCAAAACTATCCCTACATTTATTGTATCTAAAAATTGACTTTTTTCAAACTTAGAGCATCTCCAATGGGAGACACCTCTTAGGTAAAATTTGAAATCAGTTACCATAAATAAAAAGAGAAAACTGGGCCTGAGGTTGTCCTCAGGCAATCTTCCTGAGGTTAAAAGATTTTCTTCCTATAAATCAAGTGGCCCCGCAGGGGCAATTTTGTAAATGTAATTTTTTTATAGTAATTTACATATATAGCCTTAGAATTATATTACAAATCTTCTAACCTCAGGGGAAAATCCTGAGGACAACCTCAAACACCTTAAACCCAAATAAAAATTATAAATAATGTGTTAAAAATTTTGCACTCTAACGGGATAAAACCCTTGTCTATAATTATAGATAATCTGTTGATGTTGGCTATATTTGTCGAACCTCTAGAGACCTGTAGTGAATTGCCACATCACTTATTTTTATATTAAAATTATATATTCTATTAATAACAACTTGAAATATTAATAACATACCATTTTTAAAATATAGCCAATCATTATAGCCAATACCCTCGGAACACAATGTCTTACAGGTTCGACAAATTTTACATAATCAATATTTTATGTAATTTAGCCAATCATTTTTAGCTAACGTCATTGGAGATGCTCTTAACACTAATCTCACTTTCCATTGTATTAATTAAGGATATTAGTTGGATAAACGCGAATATGTATATATTTAAGTAATTTACTTATTTTTAGTTTTCTTTTAATTTTTCTTTTTATTAAAAATATTTTTAACCAAGTTAATCAATTTTTTACCCATATTTTGGATTTTGTTCAATTTGGTAATTTGGTCATTCTTAGAAAAGAAAAAGAAGAGTTCTTGGCTTCCTGATCCTCAACAACGATGGCCTGTTCAAGCCCGAAGCAGTTGAAATCTCAGGGAATCGTCGAAGTATGGCTCGATCTGAAATCGGAGAACGATTAAAGGGATGAGTGACTCACCGAGTCAACTCGGAAGGTTCAAGGACATAGGGTAATATTGACTTATAATGGGAATCTGGATAGAAATGAGATCCTTCACTCTAACTCGACTCTAAATCGGTGAAACTCGGAATGCATGTCAAGTTGGAACAAATGACTCACCGAGTCAACTCACTATTTTGTAAAAATATGAATTGGGCATCCGTGTGAATTGACACCATGGACTCAGGTAAAAAAAATCTGATTCAACCCTAATTGACTTTGTGTATATATATGCCTAAATGTGCAAAATGTTGTATGTATCCGATTCATTGATTATTCGAGATATCGCCTGAGTGAAATCAATTTATAATTATCAATGCTTGTTATATGATAAGTGGTATCTGATTAGTTGTGGAGTTAGTTGATTGACTCTAGTGTATAACCGAAGGGGTTAATTGGCAAATTCATAATTGAACTCGTACTCAATTTGCAATTGGGTAATCAAACTCAAAAAGATTGCAGTCAACTCATCGAAGTAATTAAAACTTGCAGTTGGGTAACCATCGTTAACTTCATATAACGTCCGTAACGGAAAATTGATGTGGTGTGCTGATGTGTTAAAATTATACACGTGTGTGCTGATGTGTTAAAATATTTTCTTCTTTCTTATTTTCTAATCCCCACCTGTCTTCCCCAAATAATTCATCTATTTCATTTCATCTATTTTATTTTATTTCACCACTTCCACCTTCTTCTCCGACGAGTTTCCGGCGACCACCACCACCCATCTCCCTTCCCTTGTCTCCTCCCATTTCCTTCCCCCCACGCCGTCCATTCCATTCTCCAACAGCCACCTCACCGCCCCTCTACCACCAACTTTCTCGACCTCTCTTGCTGCTGCCACAACCATCACCGCCGGCGAAGCCGCTGTGATCCTCCCCCTTCCCGATTCTATCTTCCAACCACAACAATAATCACATAAATTAATTCGTGATTACACCCCAAATCAATTTATAATGTCAATTTCAACATCTAATTCAAGAATCTAAAATCCCCAAAAATTAAAACCCTAATTATAATTATATAAAACTAAACTTGAGTGGGTTCCATGAGCCTTTTCTGATTGTTCTGGGTGTGCACGTGTGTGTAATTGCGTGTTTGAGATCGAAGAAGAGATGATAAACTTATTACAGGCGGACGGTGGTGTGGTTGGGGAGGAAGGTGAACGGAGGTGGGTTACAAGCGGGGATGTGGGGGCGGCGGAATTTCTCGCAGCCTCTTTTATACAAGTATACATACAAATTTATGTATGTATATTCAAATACTCGTAGATTGGAAGTCGGTGTTTTCGTATACAGATATACTTGTAGATCTGTTTTTTATGGGTTAATTGGTATTTTGGTCACTCAACTGATAGAAAACTTGCAATCGGGTCATCAAACTTAAAAAGTTTTCAATCACATCATTGTACTCTTAAAAATTTTCAGTCAGGTCATTAGCCGTTACACTCCGTTAAAAATTTGACGGAAAGTTGACTAAGTTTTGTGAGTTAGCTTGAATAAATCCATTGTGGCATGTACAGTAAGCTGAAGTAGCGTTTTGATCACCGAACTTACTAGAAACTCAGCTGACTACACATTAGTTGAGTGACGAAAAAATGCCGCTTCAGCTGACTGTACATGCCACGGTGGATTTATTCAAGCCAACTCACCAAACTTAGTCAATTTTCCTTCTAATTTTTAACGGATTGTAACGGCCAGTGACCTGAATGAAAATTTTTAAGAGTACAATGATGTGACTGAAAACTTTTTGAGTTTGATGACCCAATTGCAAGTTTCCAGTCAGTTGAGTGACCAAAACGCCATTTAACCCATTTTTTTGTTCCATTTCTGCTTGTTCGTCGGTAAATTTGTAGCTGTTGGTGGAATTGGTGGTGTTACAGGTGTGAGTTGTTGAAGGAGGAAGGTTGTTGAAGGTTGTGGGTTGATGGGTGAAGTGGAAGAAGTGGTAACGGAATAATGGTGGAGAGAGGCGGACGGGGAACAGAGAAGGGAATGGAGCTGCTTGTTTGTAGTTGTATTTAATTTCTAGATATTAATGTTTTATTTGTTTTAAGGTTTTTCGATTTAATTTTAAGTAAAAGTAATGACATGTCATGTTACGTGGCAATAGTTAACGGGGCACCGTTAAAAGTCAACGAGAGTTAACGGCGTTGCAAGTTATTTTGTGTTTAGTGATTGAATCGCAATAAAATATTAGTGTACTCACCTAATTGCAAGTTTTTTGAGTTCGATTACCCAACTGCAAGTTGAGCACGAGTTCAATTATGAAATAGCCAATTAACCCATAACCGAAGTATACAAGTGAATTTTGAATGTTGTAAAATATGCATGTGTATATCAATAGTCAATGTTTTTTTAAAAAAAAAAATTATGACTTGATACTGTGTTTGCCTTGCTACATGTATCACTGCAGAAATTAGTTAATGTATAATGTTGGAAACTGTCTTATCTGATTGAGCATGTTAAATACCAGGGGTATACAAAAATGTTGATCACTTCTTGTGTTGATTTACTTCAGCTTGTTATACGACCATATATATTTTTAAGTGATAATCCATGATTTAATATTGTAACATTAGGTCTTGTATTTATCTGATCAGTGTTCTTGTGTTAATATTCTTGAATAATCTTGGTAATATCTGATCTGATGTGTTCTATAAAGAGATATGGATGCTTGTTTGTATTTATGTGACCAACTGTTGGGTTTAATCTACTATTTGAAGTGATCATGATTTGGTTGCTCTAAATGCTATGTGGAAATGCAGTTGACAAAATTATGTGAAAAGGCTCTTTATTTGTTCTATGACTGTTTGTAACTGCTTGCTTGACTTTTGATTGTAAAATGGTATATGCACTTGTACTTAATGTCCAGGAAACCAGACTTTTGTAATTGTTTTATTGTTTTGACTTAGAGTTATACTGAGAAGATGGTGAAATATGAATAACATGTAAGTTTTTGGGGTTGGTGTTGTATATAATTGGTTTATTTCATGAAGTTTTATAATTAGCTCTTATTTTTCGGTTTCGGTGCTCCTTTTCCGATGCATGTATTTAGTGTGTACCATCTGTATTAGTAATTGTTTTAATAACTTCTATTTGCCCTTCATGAAATTTATTGCATGCTTGCGTTGTGCTAAGGTGTTTTGTGAGTATTGGTTTTGTAGTAATTGTCTTTGAACTATATGCGAGAATGTCATCTTCTTGTTTATGGGGCTCTGCTCAGCACCAATTTGGGATATATGCTATCTGACAGTTTATTTGTTTATTGGGTTCATTAGTATTTCGGCGAGAGGGAACTCTTTTTTCCTCTTGAGTTTTTTTCACATTGGATTTTACTCTTGTGGGGTTTTAACGAGGCCCTTTGCTAGGAATAACAGTGGTTCGTCATTTGAGGATCAGGCAGTTTCTATAGAAGATTTAGAGGTAGATAGGGAGATTGTTGGCAGATGCTAAAAGCAACAAGAGATTGCAGGTTCAGAATTTTTATAGTGTCTTTAGATCGTCATTCTTCATAGATGCGTTCTAAAAACCAACTATAATTAGAACCCCAGTTCTTAATCTATAGTGTCTTTAGAGCGTCGTCATTCTTGACAAATGCGATCTCAAAACCAACTATAAGCCTTTATAGTGTTTATAGATCACTAATAATGATTGATGCGATCTAAAAACCAACTGGAGATAGAATTCAGGTTCAAATTTTTATAGTGTCTTTAGGTCGCTTTTAGTGATTCATAACATTCAGTGGTATATTCAGTGGAAGTATGCAATTTAAAAACCAACTATAATCAAAACTCTGGTTCTAAATCTCTATAGTGTCTTTAGATTGTCATTCTGGACTTATTTGATCTACAAACTGCCTATAAATAAAACTCGGGTTCTATATTAGTATAGTGTCTATAGATCATTTATCGTGATTGATGTGATCTAGAAACCAACTATATATAGAACTCAGGTTCTATAGTTTCTTTATAGTATCTTCAGATCATTTATCGTGATTGATACGATCTTTAAACCAACTATAATTACAACGATGGCTGAATAATTTTCTTATAGTATCTTTAGATCGTAAATCGTGATAAATGCGATCTAGAAACCAACTATAATTAAATCACAGGTTCTGAACAGTGATCCTGAAATTTCTCCTTCGGTGTTTGGCATTACTAAAATTGAAGACCAAATTCAGTGAAAGTATGTTCAACGGTAGTTATTTTGAAGACCATATTACTTTGAAGACCATATTACAGTATGTTCAGTGAGAATTTGTATCATTGATAGTTTAGTGGGAATTTGTATTAGTGATTGTATCATGTCTGGCTTTATGGCTTATTCTAATAAAATCTTTGCCTATCAAAAAAAAAAAAATAGGACGGAGGGAGTAACTTAATAAGTGGACCATTAAGAATGCTATGACACATAAAATTAATAACATGTTGATAATTACTCCCTCCGTCCCACAATACAGGTCTCTTTTGAAAAAATTACACATCTTAAGAAAATATTAATTAGATGATACATTTATTCTTTTGCCCAGTATAAATGCATTGACTTTAAGAATATGAACTATTTTATACTTTTGGTCATTCCTCATTAATTATTATACACTTTTCAAAAAAGGTAATATAGGAAAAATGATAATAAATTTACATTGAAAATTGGAAATGGACATGTATTATGGAAAAAAAAAATTCAAATGAGACTACTATTATGGGACGGAAAGAGTATACAAATTTAATAGGTGTGCTACTAAAGATGCTATGACAAAATTTTGCAATGCTCTAGATTGACTAGAACACATGTCAGGAAGCTAGATAAATTGTGGTTAATAAAAATACTCCCTCCGTCCAATCCATTTCTTTACATAAAAAACTGCGTATCTGACACGCATTTTAAGGTGCATTTTAAGGATAGTTATATAACTTATTTTTGATATTTTCTTTTTTTGTATAAAAATAGAACAATCCTATTTTTATACAAAAAAAGGAAATATCAAAAATAAGTTATGGAACTATCCTTAAAATGCACCTTAAAATCCGTGCCGGAAATTGGTCCGCAAATGTAAACTATTGAAAAAAACAGAGGGAGTAGCGTTTTATCATGCATTGAGTGGCTGGAAATCTCGATTAAACTGTACTACACATGTTTAACATAAGGAAAATGTTAACCACAGCACTTAGGACTATGATTAAGGTGTTATGTGATACTCCCTCCGTCCCTAAATATCATTCCTGTTTTGACTGGACACGTTTGCCAACGCACACTTTTGATCGTTAATATCTTCAATTTCGTATTAGTTTTAAATATAAAAACTTCACTGTATTAAAGTACTCATAAATACGAATCCAACAAGATCACTCATGACTATATTTGGTCTTATAGATTAGACGTAAATTAGTAATTTATCTCATGTTATGAACAGTCCCGACATTTCAAACAAGAATAATAAAAAGGGACAGAGGGAGTAGTTTTTAATTGGCTAAAGGTTGTGATCCACTTGCAAAAAAAGTATGTGTCCCCATGCATTTACATAAATCATCCAATAAAAATCCATCACAGGGACAAATGGACAAGAAGTCTACAATAATGCCAAATCTTACTAATCTGTTAAATTGACTTGTCCATTTGCTTGCTCAACAAGCCCAAAAGAAGAGTACACAAGACGCTGAACAGAATAAAAAATCTTTAACTCTTTATTTTAGTTTGATGTGGATTTTATTAGTTTAAATTTCCATCGAGGTAGGAAAGAAAGAAATGCTTATAAAAGAGACCCCATTACTAGAAGCATTTGTACAAACTACACTGACCCTTTTCATTCTCTCCTTGTATTTACTGTCAGTATCTCAACTAATCAATCCAATACAATGGCTTTTATTATCTCAGGCATGTTGAGTTGCTTCAACCCTTCATCCTCTGCGCGAGTAAACGATAAAAAAAATGTCAAGCAGGAACAGGAACCTTCTTCGACTTCAAAACCCGAGTTAAAAAGCAAATCAAGTGGAAGGAAAGCTCCGATTCCAGTTTCATACTTTCCTGTTAATTCTCGTCTATCGTATTTGTGATGCATATTACATCTGTACCATCGACGAACATTTAAATTATGGGAAAGTAGTCCTGCAACCGCCTGAGGTTCAAGTCTTGGTGCTGTTTTTGTTTGTTTAGGATTGGATTGTGTTATGTTTAGTCTGCAGAAATATCAGCAGTTTACTTAGCAGAAAACAATAAAGAAATATCAGCAGTTTTCCTTTACTCTTCAAATTGGTTGATTTATTAATCGGGTACTGATAACTTTTGTGGTTCAGAATTTAAATTAGAGAGCTCGATTTAATTTCGGCTGCAACTCGATTAATCAAATTGATCGAAATACTGTGAAATATACTTTCATACTCCAAAACTAGAAAGCATGAGTGCGGGTACAATGTGGGGATACAAAAATTCGGCAAATCTAAAAATATGGGGATTCGGGTGCGACGGGATTCGGCAAATATTAACTCATTTAAAATACATTTCATGTACTCCCTCCGTCCCAATGGATTCTATACAGTTACTAATTTGGGACGTCCCATGGATTCTTTACATTACCCAAAATAGTAACTTTTAACAATAAAATACATTACACTTTACACTATTACACCCACTACTACTCTACTTTTTCAACACTTTACACTATTACACTCACTACTACTCTTATTTTAACAATAAAATCAATATTACACCCACTACTTCATTTATTTTAACAATATTACACCCACTATCCTTGGTCTCCGTGCCCAAACACAACGTAAAGAAACCACCGGGACGGAGGGAGTATGTATTTTAAGAGTTGCATTTGAATTGAACTAAATAGTCAAGTAATTAAGGAAGGTGTATTCAACTGGGATTTTGAAGTATTTCTGATAATCCATGGATTTTAATGAATTTTTTAAATCCACGAATTGTTTAAACTCTACAAAGAATCTTGTAAAATCATTGAGATTTGAAATGTTTTTTTAAAAATTTATTAAAATCTCAATGATTTTTGCAAGATTTTCAAAAATTATAAAAACAACTAGCAAATCCACCAAAATTCATGGATTTTAATAAATCTAAAAAATCCATGAATTTTTGTATAACATCAAATTTAAATGGATTGTTTTAAATCCAGATTAAATACACCCAGATTTTAAGTTAAAATCTTAATTGAATACCCACGGATTTTAAATTGAAATCCAAATTGAATAACTCAAGATTTTAATAGATTTAAAAAAATCTAAATTGAATACCCCTAAATTTCTAAAATCCCTCAAAATCCCTGGTGAATACACCCCCTAAGTTCTTTATCCTTAATAATACATATCATAATCTATCTATCTATCTATTATTATATATATAATATCACAACCCCTAAGTTCTTTATCCTTAATAATACATATCATAATCTATCTATCTATCTATTATTATATATATAATATCACAACATGTCACATTTTATTCCTTGCAAAGTTACTATTTTAGCCCTTCATTTTAAACCATTTATTTTTTTTTCAAAAAATTGTTGTTGAAGAGAATCGAACCTAGGTCTTTCCATTCAAATACACACCACCTTACCACTAGGCTAGCCAATCACATGCGTAATCTAAGTCATAAATATGCTATGTATGTTGGGTGATGAATGAAGAATATTTGGTATTTTAATTTCTAAGATATTTTATATGTTATAGTTTAGTATAAATTAGTGATATATGATATGTAATGAACTTAGGTATATACATGTCACATTTTATTCCTTACAAAGTTAATATTTTAGCCCTTCATATATTTAATATACATCATTTAATAATTTTATATTCAATATTATTATTTAATATCTACTTTAATATTACGTAATTAATTACAACAAACTAATAATAGTCATTAACTTTTAATAATTTATATTGGTGCATATATTTAGATTAAAATTCTTGGGTAAATTATAATATAATTTAATAATTTTATATTCAATATTATTATTTAATATCTACTTTAATATTACGTAATTAATTACAACAAACTAATAATAGTCATTAACTTTTAATAATTTATATTAACTTTTAAAATTCTTGGGTAAATTATTATATAATTACGCCAATATATGAATAATAATTGTATAGAAATACTCATAAATTCGAGAATCGAAACTAAACAATTGGGTTCACGATTAGGAATTAAGCATGGGAATAACAAGAATAATAAAAGAATAATAAACATATATATTTTAGTAATAATACTCCCTCCGTCCCAATGGATTCTTTACAGTTTCTATTTTTGGACGTCCCACTCATTTCTTTACATACCAAAAATAGTAAGTTTTCTCCACTATTACACCCACTACTTTCCCCCACTATCTCATATTTAATTATAAAAAACACTATTACACCCACTACTTTCCTTTACTATCTCAAATCTATTATTAAATATTGATGGGTCCCACCACTTTACCCACTTTTCATCTAACTTTACTCATTTTTTAAACATTGTCTTGGTCTCCGTGTCCCCCTCCAATGTAAAGAACCCAACGGGACGGAGGGAGTAGTATTTAATGTATTAGTTTAATTTGTAATAAAATATACTATTTAAAACCTCATAGCGAGTAATCAGATTTAAATTCTCAGTTCTGGATAAAGTGAATTTAAATTCACAACTGAAAATATTGAATTAGATGACTATCTTCATAGATATTATAAATCTTAGACAATTCATGTTGAAAATGAAGTTCTCGAGAAGAGAGTTTGCTAAACTATATTTAGGCAACACCGCTACAAATTGAAAGGTGTTCACGGCTACAAAGTCGAACTACTAAAACCCAAAATATCGCAATATTCCACATTTTATTTAATGTCATTTCACATTTATGCCTTCCAATTTCCTATGATTTAACTCTAAAATCCCCCTAAAGTCAAATGCTATGAAAACGTTAGTTATAGACATTGTTCAGAATCGAAACTGTGACATCCAGTTCTAAGTATAATGAATTTAAATTTATAACTAAAATCATTGAACTAGATGACTAATTGATTGGATATTAGAAATTTTAGACACAACCTGTTACAAAGTGAGAACACTTGAAAAGAGAGTAAGTTAATCTATATTTAGGCAACATTGCAACAAATTGAAGAATATTCATGATCACAACTATTAAAAATCAAAATCTCACAATAAAGCTTGAATATCCCTGTGCCTTGCATAGGAAATGGTTGTAGGGGTTATGATCTTGCAATTACAAAGGCGCTGCACCAAATTCACCTTATGAAGCCCTGTTGAAACAGAACCAAGTATCCAAAGAGCAAAGTCGATAGTCATTCTTCAAGGTAGGAGAAAAAAAAAAGGATTGAAAGAAACCCTCATGAGTCATTCAAAATAGATAGAGAAAAAGTACATGATTCATCACCAATATCCCGGACTCTGTTCAACTAAAAGATCTTTGGTTATTATTCAGAAAAGAAGGAAGGATCAAGGACATTATTCTGCCTCAAAAAAGAGATAAATATAATAACCGTTTTGGGTTTGTTAAGGTTTCGATGAAAGAATTCTGGAGAGATTAATCTTTAAGCTTAATGGCCTCATCATCAAAGGACAAACGAATTTATGTTAGTTGGGCAAGGAAGAGGGCTTCACAAAGACATATTGACGGGAGTTCGCCGAGGTATGGGGAGAGAAGCAGAGTTGATGCGTAGTGAAAAAGAGACAGTAGAGAGTAAAACTCATAAGGAGAAGGTTATCTTAGTAGATATTATAAATCTTATACAGATCATGTTGAAAATGAAGCACTCGAGAAGAGAGTTTGCTAAGCTATATTTACGGAACACCGCTACAAATTGAAAGGTGTTCATGATCAAAGTTGAACTACTAAAGTCAAAATATCGCAATATCTCATATTTTTTTAATATCATTTCACATTTATGCCTTCCAATTTTCTATAATTTTACTCTAAACCCTCATCCCAAAGTCAAATGCTATGAAAATGTTAGTTAATCTTCATATTGTCCAAAATCAAAATTGTGACATCTTAGTTCTAAATATAATGAATTTAAATTTATAATTAAAATCATTGAACTAGATGACTAATATATTGTATATTAGAATTTTTTGGACAACCTGTTAGAAAGTAAGAATACTTGAAAAGATAGTGAGTTAATATATATTTAGGCAACATCTATAACCTTTATTAATAAGCGAAACCCTCTTTTAAAGTTACCTAAAGTTTGGTTCGCACTATATTTTGGTTTCACCCATTTTTGGTTCGCACTATATTTTGGTTTCACCCCTAAAATTCTATTTTCCCTAGAATACTATGTTGTTTTTTTAAAAAAAATAGAATAAAAAAAGAAATCCTATTATAATTATAATTCTTTTTGTAATTTTTATCTTATTATAATTATAATTCTTTTATTTGTAATTTTTTTTAAAAAAAATCATATTTCCCCTAGAATACTATGTTGCTTTAAAAAGAGTTAAAAATAGAGTTCTTATGATGATTATAATTCTTTTGTTTATAATTTTTTTAACTTGAAAAAACCAACGATCAAAAATCACCAACAAAAAGAGGGTAAAACACCAACGAATACGTATCCAGATCGTATAACATTTGATAAAACACTAATGAATCTATAACATTTATTAATAAATTTCTGTTTAATGATATTTTCGTAACAAATTTGGTTTCACCCTTATTTCATCACAGATTCCTACTCCCCTAAAATTCATATTATTTTCTAAAACAATTGTTTGGAATTTTGTTATAATTATAATTCTTTTACTATAATATTACTGAATTGTACAAATAACGTATATATTAGAACCAGAACCATGTATGTTATGTTTTCTTGATTGTTTAAAATATAATCTTAAATAAATAATAAATAAATCTATATCTATAACGTGTATTAATAACAAACCCCTTTTTAATGTACTATTTTATACCAAATTTGGTTCGTACCATATTTTGGTTTCACCCCAAGACTCCTATTTTCTCTAGAATTCTATGTTATTTTATAAAATAAATAAATAAATTATATTACAATTATAATTTTTTTATTACAACTTAATAAAAAAAAGACTACGAATACAAATGTTAATCTACGGTGACATGCTTATCTACAACAAACGAAATACATTTTTAATGGTACTTCGGTACCAAAAATTGGTTCCACCCATAAGATTCTCATTTCTTCAAGGATTATATATTATTTTTTATTAAAATAATAAATTGTTAATACTATTATAATTGTAATTTTTATTATAACTCTATTCAGTTCACAAATAACGTATTTATCATAATCATGTACATTTTAACGTATATATCGGAATCATTTAGTTTTTTTTCTCGATTTTCTTAAATAAACTTAAATAAATAATATATAAAATGACCTTTATTAATAAGCAAATTCTTTGTAAATAACGTAATTTTTTATAATAAATTAATGATCAATTTAATTAAATTTTCTCGGGCCCTTATCATCTAATATCTTATTTGTAAGTGAAATCACGTTTTAATGATACTTACTTCTAAATTTGTATCTCCTAGAAATATTGGAATTTTGATGTAATTACAATTCTTTTTTTATAAACTATTGAGTTCCATAAATATCGTAATTTTCTTTTGTACTTTTATCATTTTTATAGTATTTTTTAATGATAAATAAAATATTTCCTATAAAATTTAATAAAAAAATGATCAATTTTAATAAATTATTTCGACCCGTGCTTCCCACGGGCTATCATCTAGTTGTAATTAATTGAAGAATAATCATGATCACAACTATTAAAAACCAAAATCTCGCAATAAAGTTAGAATATCCCCGTGGCTTGCACGGGTAATGAAGCTAGTAATTAGTTAATAACACAACTAATGCATTTTAATGTAGTTAATCGATTAAGTATTTAAGTATTTACATTATCTTCTCTCACTTGTGGGTGAGGGAAGAATCCCCAAGAATCCTCGTACACCCAAGAATTTTCAAGAATCGGGTGCGCCGTGTGGTGGGTAAGCGAAGAATCTATACTTTCTAGCTCCAAAAAGGTTACTCCCTCCGTCTCTAAATACGTTGTCTGTTTCCTTTGGACACGTTTGCCAATGCACACTTTTAATTATTAATATCTTCAATTTCGTATTAGTTTTAAATATAAAAACTTCACTATATTAAAGTACTCATAAGTACGAATCCAACAATATCACTCATGACTATATTTGGTCTTATAGATTATGCGTAAATTAGTAATTTGTCTCATGTTATGAACAGTTCTGACATTTCAAATAAGCATGATAATATGAGACAGAGGGAGTAACTTCTAACATAATGGAGTAGATTCATAAAAAGTTAGACCAACTTGTTCCGGCAAACTTCCTTACCAAACTTCTTGTATATACTCCGTACAACATAGCACTCTGTAAAGCATGTTTCATGATGAACTCTGGCAGAGATTAACTTGTTTCACAAACTTAACAGTGTTGGAAAGAAGAATATAAACCTTCTTTCAAAGTACGCATATCTGTGAAAAGTCTGCTCAATAAAAATTGTACACGAAAAAATGCGGTGTTAAATAGAATCTGCTGAAGTTAGCATATAAATATATTAGAGCATCTTCAACAAACTCCTGTAAACCAGCTTCTAAAGTTAAAATTTGAAGAGAATGCAAGAAAAATGTGTTGGGTATTTTACACTAAACACAACAATGAGGCAGTGATATATATTAAACAAGAACAGGCATAAAACCAATTAACAGAAACAAATCACGAAGGCAAAACAAAGTATAATCAGTAACTGTAATTAACAAGAAAAGTAAGAGCAAACTTATCTCCCACAGAAGCTATTAGCAATCCTGATCAGAGAGAGAAGAACAGCTGAGTCACCAAGCCCTTCGAGAAGACTTGGCTGTTCTTGAAGAGAATATTGCCCCACTTACGTTGTGATTGGGTTGCAGCAATATCACTTCCAGGATAAAACAGCACCGATCAAAGGGTTCACAAATACACCAGTGATCAACAGCGACCAGCACCTCAGTTCGCCTGAGAATTATGTATCTCTTCTATATGTATCGTGAGAGAACAGAGAAAGAAGAAGACAAATTGTGTTTCTATCCTTAGGACGTATCTCTACACTTAACGTTTATTTTCATCTGTATTGTATATATAATACCAAAAATAAATGTAACTGATACTCCATAAAAGGAAAGTAAATATTCTGATTTAATTTCATTAACTGCATCAGGATTTATTTTCAGTTACATAAGCATCAGGATTTGGTCATCAGTACTATCAGAATTTAGTGTCCATCAGGATCAGGATTTAGTACTCATCAGGAACTGATATCCATCAGGATTTAGCCCATCAGTATTTGATGTCTGACCAAGTCCATCAGGATCTACTCCAAGTACTGATCCAAATTTCCATCAGGATTTAATTCTAATACTGATCCAAATTCCAGTACTGTTGTAACAAATAAATCTGAAACCTGTTAAAATAAATCAATAATCAATTCTTCTTTCAACTCAATTTATTTATGGATTCCACTAAGAAAATGTCTTAGATCCAAACATGAAAGTTTAAGTCCTCATTACAAGGAAAAACTTCCACAAGTTAGTTTCCAGAAATTACATCAAGAACATATTATTAATATGCCTCAAACTTTCCATTTTCTAACAATCCCCCACGAATCCATACAGAAATTCAAATACATATATATCCTCATCATGACTTGTTTTTCAGAGTAGGTACCCTTCCGGGTTTGAACCCTCCTAAGTCCTCTACTTCGATGGCTACCGGATTCAGATGGAATGTTTCACCTTGAATCTTTATCCGTTTGGTGTAACCACACTCCATAGACGACGACAAATCAAAGGCTATGGTGCTAATCTACGGCTTTGAGACGTTAATGGTCATGTCTCGATCCTGTTCGTCGAATGCTTCAAGGAATAACCCTTTCCTCTAATTGCGACCACACAATTACATTCGCTTAGCTGGGCATCTCCAGAGATGTACTGCTAGCATCTCGTCATATGACTTGACCCCATTCAGAGTTCAAATAACTCTTGCTATTCTGGCAGTGACAGTACCTTTTAGGTTTACAGGGGATGGACTCCAGATACGTAAGTATCAATCTATGTAGTTAAAGGTACAACCAATTCACCCTTACAACTTGTTATTACCACATTGAATACACTTTCGAGGGATCTCCTCTCATGTGTATTGGGTTCCCGCTGTAGATGAATTATTATGGGCTATCAGTCCCATCCCCAACCTAGACTTAAGGACTACAGCATGCTCAAGCCCTTTAGTCAAAGGATCAGCTAGGTTTTCTTGAGTTCCAATAAACTCAACAGCAATAATCCTTTCAGACATTAGACCCCTTATAGACTTCAGTCTAACTTGGATATGTCTCTTTGTTTTCACATTGTACTTCTTGCTGTTTATCTTATCGATAGTTGTACGGCTATCACAATGAACAGCAAAAGCAGGAAGTGGACGACTTACTACAGGTAACATTGACATAAGTCCATGTAACCATTCAGCCTCAGTCCCCGTGGCATCTAATGCACACAACTCAGCCTCAAAAGTAGACCGAGTTATAATAGTCTGTCTAGAAGACTTCCAAGACACTGCTCCACCCGCTAGGGTAAACAGGTATCCAGTCACTCCATTGGAACCAGACTTCTTAGCTATCCAACTTGCATCACTATATCCCTCTAGCACTCCAGGAAACCTCCTGTAATGCAAACCAAGATATATGGTGCCTTTTAGATATCTAAGTACTCTATCAAGAGCATCCCAATGAGTCTTGTTTGGACAGCTTGTATATCTTGCTAACTTAGACACTGAATATGAAATATCCGGCCTAGTACCATTAGCAAGATACTGCAAACTCCCAATAATATGAGAATACCTTAACTGAGACACAGGTACTCCTGAACTATTCTTGACAAGGGCAATTTTAGGATCATACGGAGTACTTGCGATTCTACAATTTGAATAACCATACTTCTCAAGTATAGATTTCTCTATATAATGAGATTGTGACAAGGTTATTCCATCAGTTGACTGAGTCAACTTGATACCAAGAATCACACTAGCCTCTCCCATATCCTTCATTTCAAAATGCCTTTTCAAGAACCTTTTTGACTCGTTAATAATCTCAATATTGGTTCCAAACAATAAAATATCATCCACATACAGGCACACAATAATACATTCATTTCCTTTAACCATGTAATAGACACACTTGTCACTTTCATTAACTACAAATTCTGATTCTAAAACAGTTTCATCAAACTTTTTATGCCAGTCTCTTGGAGCTTGTTTTAAGCCATATATAGACTTGATTAATTTACATACTTTCCTTTCATTTCCAGAGGCAACAAATCCCTCAGGCTGATCCATATAAATCTCTTCTTCAAGTTCACCATGAAGAAAAGCTGTCTTTACATCCATTTGATGGATGATAAGACCATGTACAGAAGCCAATGCTATGAGCATTCGAATCGTTGTCATTCTAGCAACTGGAGAGTATGTGTCAAAGTAATCAATGCCTTCCTTTTGCTTAAAGCCCTTAGCTACCAGCCTAGCCTTATACTTATCTATTGAGCCATCAGGATTCATCTTCCTTTTGAACACCCATTTACATCCTATAGTAGAACACCCAGGAGGTAGATCAACCAACTCCCATGTTCCATTAGAAACAATTGAATCAATTTCACTTTTTACAGCACCTTTCCAGTACCTAGATTCTGAAGAATCCATGGCCTGTCGAAAAGTTAAAGGTTCATCCTCGATATTGTAAGTGATAAAATCACTTCCAAAATCCTTGACTACCTTAGCACGCTTACTCCTTCTAGGTTCCTCTACTTCATCAGGAATAGAGCTACTATCAGGATCTGCCCCCACATTTGTCATCCTTTCCACATGATCAGGAATGGACCTCGATGTGTGAGTGGGATCATCATCAGGAATACCCTGAGGTATACCAGTCTTCATAGGGAACACATTCTCAAAGAATGTTGCATCACGAAATTCAACTAGGAATTAGCCACTATTCCATCTATGTCAGATTTTAACACTAAAAATCTCAAAGTTGTAGTGGTTTCCCTATAGCCCAGAAAGATGCAATCAACAGTTTTCGGCCCTAGTTTCTTTCTCTTGTGTTCAGGGACAAGTACCTTTGCAAGGCACCCCCACACACGAAGATATTTTAAACTAGTCCTTTTCTCTGTCAATAATTCATAAGGTGTCTTGTCCATATGTTTCAGAGGAACTCTATTCAGAATATGGCAAGCCGTATTCAGAGCTTCTCCCCACATGTACTTAGGCAACCCAGAATTAATCAACATACTATTGATCATATCCTTAAAGGTTCTGTTCTTTCGTTCTGCCACCCCATTAGACTCAGGTGTGTATGGTGGAGTTACCTCATGAACTATACCATTGCTCTTGCAAAATTCATTAAACGAGTTACTCGTATACTCACCACCTCTATCTGATCTTAAACGTTTAAGTACTTTACCAGTTTGTGTTTCAGATTCAGTTTTGAACATAATGAATTTATCTAGTGCTTCATCTTTATGTTTAAGCAAATAAACATAACAATATCTACTACAATCATCTATAAAGGTAATGAAATATCTATTATGTTCCTTGGTCAAAACACCACCAAATTCACATATGTCAGTGTGCACTAAATCTAACACATTCGAATCCCTAACCACATTATGAAAGGGTTTCCTAGTTTGTTTAGCAGTCACACATACTTGACATTTAGATTTCTTATCAATGGCATGTTTTGGAATCAACTCTAAGTTCATCATATTCTTTAGAGCACCAAAATTCAAGTGACCAAGACGTGCGTGCCACAAATCAGATGATTCAACACAATTAACAGAAGGAGCAACATTATTATTAATAAAACTGCCCAAAACAGGCTCAACATTTATTAAAAATAATCCATCAGACAAGTAACCTTTGCCAAAGAATACACCAGTATTTGTAATAACTACTTTATTACATTTCAAAGAAACTTCAAAACCATTTTTAACTAAACAACTTCCACTTATTATATTTCTACGAATATCAGGAACATGGTGCACTCTAGTGAGGGATAGAACACGCCCAGAAGCGAACTTCAGGTCCACGTTTCCTATTCCAAGTACTTGAGCTACACTCGCATTCCCCATCGTCACAGTCATTCCATGAGTCTGTTGATAAGATACAAATAGATTAATATCAGTACAAATATGTACATTAGCTCCAGTATCAATCAACCATTCATGAGACGAATAGGTGGAAAGAAGTACAGGGTTGTAGGTCACATACCCGTTGTCAGTTTCAGAAGCAACAGCCTCACCAACAACCATGTTAACCATTGACCCACCAGTGGTTCCAAGCACAGTGTTAGCTTGTGCTCCCACAATTGGTTTCTTAGCTTTCTTTACAGGACAGTCCTTGCTCCAATGACCAACCTGTCCACAAGACCAACATGGTTTGTTTGCCTTTGGTTTCTTAGCCTTGTTCTTGTCCTTAGACTTAGTGTTTTCCTTCTTATTGACAGACTTTCTTTTCTGTCCAACAGTCACTACATTCACCTTCGAACTCCCAGCATGTTCAGTAGGCATCACATGTCCTTGCTTGGACTTGTGTTGCTCCTGCACAGAGATGTCCAACATCAGGTTTGTCCAAATGATCTCTCCTTTCTGTCTTTTCAGGGAGAGTGCAAACTCTTCCCAAGACTTAGGGAGCTTTTCAATCACAGACATAACCTGAAACTTTTCAGGTAGGTCCATACCAGACTCCTTCAAAGCATGCACCAACATCTTAAACTCATGCACCTGCTCAGTCATGGATTTCGTATCCACCAGTTTAAAGTCAAGGAACCTTGCCACAGAATACTTTTCCAACCCTTGCGAATCAGTATTATGTGTCTGGTCAAGCTTCTCCCATAAGAGCTTAGCAGTGTAAGAGTCAGATGAATAAACATCGAATAGAGTGTTCGCCAAAGCTGCCAGAATTGCAGCCCTAGCCACCCCATCCTTTTCCTGCCACATAGTATAAGCCTTAACAGTTTCAGCTTTCTCCTTAACCACAATTGGTTTCTCATACTGCACCACTGGCCATAGACCCTTTACCGTTAACCACAGTTTCATCTTTTTCTGCCAACGAGAAAAACCAACACCCCCACCGAATTTATCAGGCATACCTGACATATCGATAGGCTGTGGGAAACGATACGTAGTCCAATCAATGGTGGGTACAGTAACACCAGACCCAGAGCTAGTCTCAACAACAGGAGTTTCATTTTCGTTAACCATCTTGTTAATTAACAATATATAACACAAATATTCTCTTCAAGATTGTTGGGTATTTTACACTAAACACAACAATGAGGCAGTGATATATATTAAACAAGAACAGGCATAAAACCAATTAACAGAAACAAATCACGAAGGCAAAACAAAGTATAATCAGTAACTGTAATTAACAAGAAAAGTAAGAGCAAACTTATCTCCCACAGAAGCTATTAGCAATCCTGATCAGAGAGAGAAGAACAGCTGAGTCACCAAGCCCTTCGAGAAGACTTGGATGTTCTTGAAGAGAATATTGCCCCACTTACGTTGTGATTGGGTTGCAGCAATATCACTTCCAGGATAAAACAGCACCGATCAAAGGGTTCACAAATACACCAGTGATCAACAGCGACCAGCACCTCAGTTCGCCTGAGAATTATGTATCTCTTCTATATGTATCGTGAGAGAACAGAGAAAGAAGAAGACAAATTGTGTTTCTATCCTTAGGACGTATCTCTACACTTAACGTTTATTTTCATCTGTATTGTATATATAATACCAAAAATAAACGTAACTGATACTCCATAAAAGGAAAGTAAATATTCTGATTTAATTTCATTAACTGCATCAGGATTTATTTTCAGTTACATAAGCATCAGGATTTGGTCATCAGTACTATCAGAATTTAGTGTCCATCAGGATCAGGATTTAGTACTCATCAGGAACTGATATCCATCAGGATTTAGCCCATCAGTATTTGATGTCTGACCAAGTCCATCAGGATCTACTCCAAGTACTGATCCAAATTTCCATCAGGATTTAATTCTAATACTGATCCAAATTCCAGTACTGTTGTAACAAATAAATCTGAAACCTGTTAAAATAAATTAATAATCAATTCTTCTTTCAACTCAATTTATTTATGGATTCCACTAAGAAAATGTCTTAGATCCAAACATGAAAGTTTAAGTCCTCATTACAAGGAAAAACTTCCACAAGTTAGTTTCCAGAAATTACATCAAGAACATATTATTAATATGCCTCAAACTTTCCATTTTCTAACAAAATGAACTCCAACAAACTTCTCAAATTTTCCCAAAATTTTAAGAGGTCTCCTATCCTCTATACATTTAGGAATTAGGACTCTCTCTCCCCTCACCCTACTCCATTTTATATTAGTATCATCACTTTCTTTCAAGTTTCAACTTTCTACTAATATCTCATTTTTATTTTCAAATATTACAAGTACATTTAGTAAAAAAAAAATAACTTGGAACGTAATGATAAAGATGTTGTTGGAGATGATGAGTAATTTTTTATCATACACAACTAAGAGAGGTAATTAATTATTCTTTTTAGCAAAATTTTTAAGAGCTTGTTGGAGTTGCACTTTGTACATTATTACCTTGATGAAAATGTAGTTGTAAAATTTTACAATTACATTTTCAACCACATTTTGAGCAAGAGCATTGAAAGATGTAGGAATAAAGTAGAATGATAAATTAAGTTTAGATGGAAAAGCTCTAATGTCTTCAATGCTGACCGTACGTAATATGTTAAGGAGGAACCCGTGTAGATTTAGCAAGAGATATTGCAATCTGATTCAATTTGGACAAAGAAGGATTGACGTTGAAAAGAATGCTGACAAGCTTCCCAAATAGCCAAAACTTTAACTTGTAGGAGAGAAGTTGCAAAGATCAATTTAGCATTTACATCAATTAAGGTTCCTAAGTTATTCCTACGTCCTACTGTGATGGACCCACAGGAGACCCACATTAAACACGTATATGCAAGAAAGGGTAAAAGGGACTTGGCACCAAATAATGGAGGGCAAAAGGGTCTTAACAACTAAGAGGCAAGAGGGGAACAAATAGGGCACAGAAAGGATGAGGCGGTTATCGATGAATTGAGTTACAATTAGTATTGGGAGAGTGGTGGCCTCTCGAAAGCCATCTGTAACGTTCATTTCTGTCTTTGAGTATTGTAACCGGAGTGGACTCTAAATTATTCAGTAATCTATTTGCTATTCTGTTGATCAATTTAGTAATCTATTACAAAGTGGTATCAGAGCCTCAGACCTAATGGGACCGCCAACAACAGTTCAGCGTATAGAGCAGTTAGAGGAAAAGGCGGCGGCGATAGAGGAAACCATGGCATCGATGGTGGCAAACGCAGTGGAAACTGCGATTCATTCGATGAAACAAGCCTTAACGGAGTTGTTACGAGAGGGTCAAGCGGGTGCGGCTCGTAAGCAAAGTGAAGAAATCGAGGCCATGACGGCTCGTTTGGAAGGAAGAATTAACCGATCCCGTGAGACCCATGAGCAGATGATTAACTCGATTCAGAACGAACAACTCAAGTTTCATTCCGAAATGAGATCTACGATGACAGAGTTACAGAGCCAAAGGTTTATCAGTGGGGAAAAAGGGGATGATAGTGTGCATCTGACTGGTTCGGCTTCGACTGGTCCTGCGTTGGGAGGAACCCGATCTGGGAAAGGGGTCGAAGGAGGAGGCTCGGGAGGGGGTGTTGTACTGGGAGGTGTTGGTGGTTGTGGTTCGGTGGGAGGTCAGAATGGGAGTTTTGGTGGAGGGGGGCCAATTTTTGATGGAACGGACCCGGACGGATGGATATTGAGGGTGGAGAGATATTTTACTTTTTATCGGCTCACGGAGGCGGAAATGTTAGAAGCGGTAGCTGTGGCGTTAGAAGGAGATGCCCTCCGTTGGTATCAATGGGAACAAAAGAGACACCCAATCAGATTGTGGGCGGACTTAAAAACCTTCATACTCCGACAGTTTCGACCCACTTCGGGGGGATCACTGTATGAGCAGTGGCTAGCTACAATACAGCTCACCACAGTTAATGAATACCGACGCCGATTTATCGAAACAGCAGCGCCTCTTGACAGAATCGCAGAAAATATATTGTTAGGACAGTTTGTCAATGGATTGAAGGAAGAGATCAGGGCTGAGGTACGATTGATGAACCCCATAAACCTCGAACAAGCTATGGAATTAGCCATTCGTGTCGAAGAGAAACACAAGGTGTCGGTTGGACGAAAGCAGGCTTTGAGTAGCATTAAAACAGGGTCATTTCTGGGCTACAATCGTGCTAGCGTGGCGGGATCTTCATATTCAAGTATTCCTCCCTCCAGCCCAGTTGCTAGCCGCAGTTGGAGCTCTACAGCGTCCGAATCTCAAGCATCGGTGTATTCGCCACGGTTGAGTGGCCAAAATGTACCTGCCAAACCCACACATGAATTTAAGAAGCTAACAGAAAAGGAGCTGCAAGAGAAGAAAGCTAGAGGCATTTGTTTTAGATGCGATGAAAAATGGACAATTGGGCATCGGTGTAGACGAAGCGAACTTAGTGTGATTCTGGTGGATGAGGAAGATGAAGAAGGGACAGAGGGGGGGAGTACAGACTCGCCATCATCGCCAACAGAAGAAATACTCACCGAGGTATCCCTTAACTCAGTAGTTGGCATTTCTAATCCTAAAACCTTGAAAATAAGGGGAAAAATAGATGATACAGAAGTCATTGTGTTGGTAGACCCGGGAGCAACGCATAACTTTATCTCGTTATCGTTGGTAAGGAAGTTACAATTGGCAGTTACGGAGTCTGGTGTGTTCGGGGTATCTCTGGGAAATGGGGAAATTGTTAGAGGTAAAGGAATCTGTAAGGATGTTAGTTTGCAGTTGGATGGGAAACTGATGATATGTGAGGAATTTTTGCCATTAGACTTAGGCATGTCGGATGTTATCCTCGGGGTTCAATGGCTGGAAACACTAGGTCCAGTTACAACGAACTGGAAGACCCAGGTTATGCAATTCGAAGTTGGGGGTAGTAAGGTGAAGCTAGCAGGAGACCCGTCGTTGATTCGGGCTAAGATATCTCTTAAGGCTATGTGTAAGAGTTTACGAAAGGAGGGACAAGGTTACTTAGTGGAGTGTAACAGCCTGGGTATGGGGGGGCAAAACAAGGCAGAGGAGACAGGGGAGCAGAGCAGTGAAGGGTTGGAAGGGTTAAGGGAAGTTTTAACCAAGCATCGAGGGGTGTTCAAGGAACCAGTGGGGCTACCACCGTCGAGAGGCCATGAACATGTGATCAACCTTAAATCAGGTAGTAATCCAGTTGGGGTGAGGCCGTATCGGTACCCACAATGTCAAAAAGACGAAATAGAGAGACTCATTGCGGAGATGTTGGCTGCTGGAATAATTCAACCATCTAAAAGTGCTTTTTCAAGTCCGGTTTTGTTAGTCAAGAAGAAGGATGGGTCGTGGAGGTTTTGTATAGACTACCGGGCATTAAATAAAGAGACCGTTCCGGATAAATACCCAATACCGGTGATTGACGAGTTGATTGATGAGTTACACGGGGCGAAGTATTTCACGAAACTCGATTTGAAGGAGGGTTACCATCAAATTTTGGTAAAGGCTGAGGATGTCCATAAGACGGCGTTTAGGACTCATGATGGGCATTATGAGTTCTTAGTCATGCCATTCGGACTCATGAATGCCCCGACAACTTTTCAATCACTGATGAATGATGTGTTCAGACCATTTCTAAGACGGTTCGTTTTGGTGTTCTTTGACGACATCTTAATTTATAGTCGATCGGGTCCAGAACATGTACGGCACGTGCAGCAGGTTTTGGGGGTATTAGAGGAACAGAAGTTGTATGTTAACATGAAGAAATGTGCTTTTGGACAGACGACAATATCCTACCTTGGCCACCAGATTTCGAATGAGGGGGTGGCTATGGATATGGACAAGGTTAAAGCAATGCTCGAGTGGCCACAACCTGCAAACCTCAGAGAATTAAGAGGATTTCTCGGTCTTACCGGATATTATAGAAAATTTTTGGCCAACTATGCGCTCATAGCCCAACCATTAACCCAACAGCTTCGAAAAGATAGTTTTGGGTGGACTGATGAGGCAACCGTGGCGTTCGAAAACTTGAAGGCTGCTATGGTGAATCCCCCTGTTTTAATACTTCCAGATTTTCAACAAGAGTTTATAGTCGAAGCAGACGCATCAGGATTCGGTTTGGGGGCGGTGTTGATGCAGAAGAATCGGCCAGTAGCCTATTTTAGCAAAATCCTGGGAATTCAAGCTCGGCAAAAGTCCGTGTACGAGAAGGAACTTATGGCTATTTGCCTCTCAGTCATTAAATGGAAGCATTACCTGCTAGGGAGGCATTTTATTGTGCGCTCCGACCAACATAGTTTGAAGTATTTGCTACAACAGCGAGAGATAAACCCGGAGTATCAAAAGTGGGTGAGGAAGCTACTTGGTTTTGACTTTGAAGTTCAGTTCAAACCTGGGGTGTCTAATCGGGTAGCAGACGCATTGTCGAGGAAACAGGGTGAAGTTGTGGAGTTTGGGGCCTTGGTGTCCACTTCCAGGGTGGTTTGGGACGAATTAGAGAAAGAAATTGAAAAGGATTCAGAGTTGCAGAAAATCAAAGCTGGGGTGAAATTGTAAACTGGGGAAAAGGCAGGTTTTACATTACAAGGAGAACATCTGTTTTACCATGGTAGGCGAGTGATTCCAAAAAAATCAGTGTTCATTCCAGTGCTACTCAGACAGTACCATGATTCAGCTGTGGGGGGACATGCCGGAGAGGTGAAGACGTACTTACGGTTGGCAGTAGATTGGTTTTGGGGAGGGATGAGAAAATCAGTTCAGCAATACGTACAACAGTGTCTTACATGTCAGCAACAAAAGCACTCACAGTTGTCACCTTCGGGACTCCTCCAACCCCTTCCGATTCCTTCACAGGTGTGGGCCGATGTAACGATGGATTTTGTGGAGGGGTTACCAAATTCTAAGGGCTTCAATTCGATCTTGGTGGTTGTTGACAGGTTCTCTAAGTACGGGCATTTCATTACACTTCGCCATCCCTATACAGCGGCAACAGTGGCTGAGCATTTCATTCGAGAGGTGGTACGCTTACATGGGTTCCCAGAGTCTATAGTATCTGATCGAGATAAGATTTTTCTGAGTCATTTTTGGCAGGAATTATTTCGTTTGCAAGGCACAGATTTGAAACGTAGCACATCTTACCACCCGCAAACGGATGGTCAGTCTGAGATTGTAAACAAGTGGCTGGAAACTTATTTAAGGTGTTTTGTGGCCGGGCAGTCAAAGACATGGGTTCAGTGGTTCAGTGGTCGAGCCCCGCCAGTGCTACTCAAGGTGGAACAGGGGCAGACTCCTGTGGGGAGTTTAGAGGAATGGCTTCAAGATAGGGAGGCAGTCTTAGATGAGCTACGTTTCAACCTCGTCAAGGCTCAACAACAGATGAAAATGGCAGCGGATCAGAAGAGAACAGAAGTACAATACGAGGTGGGAGATTGGGTTCACCTTAAGCTGCAACCATACAGGCAAAAATCCCTGGCAAGAAGGCCTAACGAGAAGCTGTCAGCTCGTTTTTATGGACCATTTGAGATCATCAAGAAAATTGGGCAGGTTGCATACAAGTTGGATTTACCCTCGTCGAGTAAAATTCACCCCGTGTTCCATGTGTCACAACTTAAAAAGCATATAGGAACCACACCAGTGTCTCCTACTTTACCCCTACAACTAACAGCTGATCTGGAACTACAAGTGGAGCCGGAGGAATTGTTGAATGTGCGTCATGTCGATGACCAGGGCAAGGTACAGGTTGAAGTTTTAATCAAATGGAAGGATCTACCACTTACTGAGGCCACTTGGGAAGACGTTAGCTTGATCGATCAGAGGTTCCCTATGTTTCACCTTGAGGACAAGGTGCGTCTTTGGGGGCGTGGCAATGTGATGGACCCACAGGAGACCCACATTAAACACGTATATGCAAGAAAGGGTAAAAGGGACTTGGCACCAAATAATGGAGGGCAAAAGGGTCTTAACAACTAAGAGGCAAGAGGGGAACAAATAGGGCACAGAAAGGATGAGGCGGTTATCGATGAATTGAGTTATAATTAGTATTGGGAGAGTGGTGGCCTCTCGAAAGCCATCTGTAACGTTCATTTCTGTCTTTGAGTATTGTAACCGGAGTGGACTCTAAATTTCAGTAATCTTTTTGCTATTCTGTTGATCAATTTAGTAATCTATTACACCTACCTAGAACTCCAACGGAACCAATGCCATCTTTAAAGCTACCACCACGGTTAAACTTCACTATATTTGCAGGTGGGGGAGACCACAGCTGTGGAGCTACGGCAGAAGCGGTATAGTTTACAATAATTTTGTATTCATTGCTACTGTTTTCAGCACAATAATCAACCAAGTTGGTGCATTTGTAAATTACAAATTGTAATTCTGTTTTCTATTTGTTTGAATATTCTGCTCTTCACATTTTTTTTATCCTTCAAAAGTACCGCTGCCAATTCAGATTGTGCAGTGCTATTATCATGCATGCTTCCGGAACAAGAATCCCACTAAGTTCAAGAGTGTAACAATTCTTCTTCAAAGTTTGATTGCCTTCATGGAAGATTTAGACATCTTTGTATATTCCATTTCCAACCATGGACACTCAAACAAGTCTAGCACTTGTATGCATGTTTTGCTAAAAAGGCTACCCAAGAAGTTGAACTGATATGACAAGGGAAGATCTTGTAACCATTAAGCTTACATGAAGTGATTTTGTTTATTATATATACATTTTACATAGTACATGGTAACGGGGTAGCCTACAAAAAATAAATTGTATAAGTATATATTTCATATTCCTTGTCAGTTAAAAATGAATAATTATAAAAATAATAATGAATCCCCTCCCCTCTTTTCCCCTTCTCTAGCCTTCAGCTCCAATATCTGTCCACCATAAGGAATGAATTCTGGAATCGATATGAAATTCCACCAGCAAGCATCTCGTGTAGTTATCTTCAAAATTGCCGTCCTGAAAATGGATTTCAAGAAGCCATACTGCTGAGTTTCAGACATGTTTGGATTTTATAACAGGCCACTGTTAGTTGAGTTGCCTGTTAGCTCCTCCTTGGTGATAATTTGCCAATAAATGGGATCTCGATGCAATTTTCTGGGATCGATCACAAGCTTGTATTTGTTTATCTACTCGAATCATTCCGCATACACTCAGGGATTGGATACTTTGTGACATCCCTTCCTGCCTTGCTGGTTCTGAGCTCTGGCTGCCCCAAAGAATCCCGATGCAAGTCCATTATGATCCTGTTGAACTCTGCTTGAGGTAGCGAAGAATTCAGAAAGTAAGGAACCATCTGTCTTTTGTTTGGTATGATGGTCTTTTTGTGACCTGCATAGGCTCTGTGTCCCTGTATGAAACAAGTTGAATTATAAGAGGAGTTCATGAAAATTGCAGGCTTAAGCAATGTTGTTGACAATGGCATTGCTAGTGTAAGTACCTGGATTGCATGGCCCATATTGCCACCATGAGAAGGCATGAAAACATCACTATTCTCGGAAACAATGTAATCAATGGCAGCCAAAATAGAGGCTTTATTTGCAAAAGGCTCAAGCTCCCCTGGCAATGCAAGGTCATTTTTGTTGTAAAAATGAGGAAATTCTTTAGTCAATGGAAGAAGGGCTTCTTTCCCACCAAATGGAGTGCCTCCAGCCCAAAAGATCCTCACATTTTTTGGTGCTCCAAGAGCTTTAAGCAACCTTCACATCAAAATTAAAAATATTAATAACCTTGCCAATTTATGATTTGACATAAATTAGTAGAAATTTTAAAAGCCACTCAGATATCTCAGAAACCTACCGAGTGACATCCAAGGCATTTAAGGGACAGAGACCAGCAAGCTTCCTATCATGGTAAGTCATATTCGATCTTGATGTTAATAGCTCAGGTCTTAGCTTTCTCTCATTGCTTATCACCTCATCATATTCTTGGCTTAAACCAGGAAGGCAGCCTGTCCTGACCCAAACATCCTTTTCCATACGCAAATGAAGTGCAAGATAAGGTCCTTTGCTCTGTATTCTCTCAGTGAGTTTATTACCGAGATCCAAGATTGGTGGAGCAAATTTCAGGGCATGAAAAGCGACCTACAAGATCAAATACAGAATAACGGCCCAAAATTAGACTGGCAATGTCAATGGATAACTAAACGAAAACCTAGTAGCTGCTTGGCTTCATTTCCAACTTATATTGGATAGTGGATAGTACCTTGCATCGAAGCTTTTGAAGATCAGAAGGGAGATCCTTTGATAGCCTTGAATCTAAACCACGTAAGAGCAAAACCCCTTCACGCCTCATCTGCAGAAACCAATAGAAATTATGTCAGCATGGTTCTTTTAATAACTTGAACCAAATAATATATATATCCGTATGTACAGATAAATGATAATTCTACAAAACTTTGATATATTAATGCAATGAAGCAATCTCATTATTTTGGAGAAGCCTGTGACTTGAAACAGTGCGAACTAACGACCACATAAGATGTTAATGTAAAAAAATGTTCATCATCGTCTGCAAGGTATGTAAGACAATAATTCGTAATATAAAATTCTTATGTAATTCCGCTCCCATGCAAAGAATTAGCCTCATAAATTACTTCCCAAAACCAGTTCCAAAAATTTAAAATAACAAGTGTCGCTCTGTATTTATTTTTATCTTAGGTGTTGTCCATGAAGCATTTACTCAAATCACATCTAACTTCCCAGAATACATATTAATGACCAACTAGCTTTCATGAAGTCATTGATGGAGCGGACAGCTACCTAAATGTTTGGTTTCTCATACTCTTCAAACCAGTCCAATGAACAACTAATGTATTTGGAAAAGCCTGTATATCAAACACTAAAAACACAGTTAACTTGGAAGCTTTCAGATGGACAGAGCACCATACCCGTCGGAGATAACGTGCACGGATCCATTGAGGCGATACATGAAGGGGAGTGTGTTTTTCCTCTACTGGCCTTGACATCACATGAGTAGATGGCAATGATGAAATTATTCTCACATCATTGGCCAACACGCTCTTAAAGTGCTCCACATCGAAGATATCGGAAAATTCACTGCATCGAGAAAAAGGAAATACCAAAACAACTTAGTTTACCATCTCGAATAGCCAATCAATCAATCTAAAAAAGCATAAATAAATGAAATTTCGACTATAAATGGATCAACTTTTACCATACTTGTCAACAACATATAAATGGATAGTTTTTAAATTCAATTTCAAATTGATTGAACTGGCATGCTAAACATAGTTAAACATAATAGAAAGCTCAAACCATCAAACGAAGTAGCAAAATGAACATAAACAACAACAATACAGAACATAAATCAATCAACAACTAAGCAACAAAACTTCCTAAAATCTCGAAAAAAGCACAAACCTTTCATCTCCCCAAATGACATTGACTTGCAAAATAGGAACAACCAAAGCAGCTCCAAGAATCCTTGCAATCACCACAGCATCAACAATTTGATTCCTCTGTTGATTCATACCACCGGAAACAACTACAACTAAATACTTACTCCTATCCTTCATAATCCCCACACTATCTTTCTCATACTCTCTACTAAAATCCAAACAAGGCCTATATCCCAACCCATCAGGCTGCTTCCAAAACTCAATCTTTTCATCACTTTTCTCCATTTTTTCTTCCAGCCCACCATTTTTAAGCCCATTTTTCAAGACCCCATGTGGCACTGCTGATGATTCAGGCTGAAAACTCAATAGCCCATTGGCCAAAACTGAAGAATCTTGCTGGGAATTAGAAGAACAAGGGTTTGGTGTAAAAGGGACAAAAGGGTCAATATTGTACCACATCTTGAGCATACCAAGAAACCCAAACAAGAAGATTAAAGAAAAATAAAATCTTGGGTTCTTGAAAATCTTGAAAGTTGAGCTCTTTGGTGCCTTTTTAGGTGAATGCAACAAACTTTGAAGACTAGATGGTGTAATAATCTGAGATGGTACTGATATATAGCATTGCTTCTTGTTCTTGCCATCTTTATTCTTGGATTTCAACATGATCATACACATAATTACACTAAAAATGAGACCTTTTTAAGCACTAGTATTTCAAGAACAATAGACTCAAATATAGATACAACTTTCTTGATAGTTCTTGGAAGAGAGAGAAAAAATGAAATAATGAAGAAAGAATGAGAGAGTTTGAATCCGCGTTTGGTGTATAAAAAGAGACTATGACTATGGTCAGAGAGGTGTGTTGATTATATAGTGTTATATCTAAGTGGGAATTAATTATTGTCTTAATTATTTTATTTTTTTGTTTTTTATTGGGGATTTTGAAATTGAGAACTTCACAAAAAATAATATGCTTTTTTTTTCTGGGGTCAATTGAATTATGGAGAATGGTCGCAGGCAAATATTTGTCACGGAACTGTTACACAACAAATGGTTTCTATATCGTTGGATGGTTGATCTAACGGCTAAGATTTAAAAAAAATTCGTATCGTACCGCAGAAACTTTCTATGGTATGGGCAAATTACTAAAATGATCCCCTGTTTTCACATCAGAAATCTACTGTTCACACGTACCGCAGAAACTTTCTGCGGTACGTGAATAGTAGGGGTATTTTGGTAATTTGCCCGTATCGCGGAAATTTCTTCGGTACGATGTATATTTTTTTAAAATTAGGACCGTTAGATCAACAATCCAACAGTTACAAAATCATTTGTTGCCCAACAGTTCTTCGGCAAACAATTGCCAAAGAACGGGACCCTTGAATTATTGGGTTTGATTATTATTGGGTGATTTGACAGTTTAGCCCATGAGGTTGTTGAATATATTTGTGCTTAATTAATTTCATTAGCGTTGTTTTTCTATTGTGGTACACCATTTGTAAATTGTGACTGTATTTAAGGGTAGATATTCTATATCTTGTAAATTTTGTTGGGAAGTTCTATGGAGATCAATATTTTTAATGAAGATCGGAGACCAATATTAATCAAAATATTGTAAAAATTTATTCATCGAAAGTCATGTTCTTTGAAAATCATTGTATCATTTATTTCATTGATAATCTTGAAAATCATATATGTTTTACATGCAAATTTCATTCAAAATCTTAAAAATCATGTATGTTCTGCAAACAAAATATTGCAGAATGTATTGTTCTTCAAAACATGTTCTGCTTTCAAATCATATATGATTTTAAGATTTTGAATGAAATAATAATGTTCATTGAACATTCTTTGTAAATATATATGTTTTGCAATGTTTTGAATGCATAATGTATATGGTCTCCACGGTCTCCACTCAAATGTTGGTCTCCATAGAACTTAACTCGGTAGATGTATTGGTATAAAAAGTGAAATTCAGAATAAAGTAATAATGATTAATTAAAGATTAATTTCAATTAAATTCTATTTAGAGTAGGATTGAACAACGATTAATTTACAATTAATTCTAATTAATAGTCGATTTTTAGAACACTGAATATATGTAATATGGATAGTTAAAGTTCGTTTGTCATTTAAAGTTAAGGAAGTGATTACAATGATTATTAAATTTTTTCTGCTGAAATCGTTTGAGTAATATTTTCGTACCCATATTAAAATTCAAAATTACTCTATTGTAAATTAATTCTTTACTCAAGAGTGTGATATATTGTCTATTTTTGGTTTGATTGACTTGGTGAATCACGTAGTACTTAATACTTATTTTAATTATAAGTTATTTATCACTTACAATAAATTTAAAAAGTTATGTATTAAAAACTTTTGCGTTAGAATAATTTTTAGGAAAATTCACATTTTAACCAGAATTTTTTTAATATGTATCCAAACATATGCATTAATCACTTAGATATTTTCATGAAATGCCTTTTATGAGATGATTTATTTTTATTAGTAAGATTTTTTATGCATACTATAGAAGATGTATAATTGTTGTTATTAAGTACTCCCTCCGTCTCAATGGATTGTTTACATTTACTATTTTGGGCCGTCTTATTCATTTCTTTACATTCCCAAAATAGTAAGTTTTAACATTATTACACCCACTACTTCACTTATTTTAACAATACTTTACACTATTACACCCACTACTTCACTTATTTTAACAATAAAATCACTATTACACCCACTACTTCACTTATTTTAACAATAAAATCACTATTATATCCACTACTTCATTTATTTTAACAATATTACACCTACTTTATATCCACTTGTCTTGTCCTCCGTGCCCTCCCAGTGGGACGGAGGGAGTATGAAATAATACTCCTATCCTATGAGTCAATCAAAATTTAACTCAGTTTTTATTATGTGGCCATACTAAAAACCCTTATAACAAAGCTTGAGTAGTCAAAGAAGCTGCATGGTCGATCTCTAAAATGGCAGGCTTACTAGATACTTGCCTGCTTTGAATTAACCATGGGAATAGAGACTTCCAATGAAGCATTCGGCCAGTTACCCATTCAACAGAGACTTTCAAATCCTTGGGTCTCCAAATAAAAAAATAAATACAGTAATAACTAAAAAATGTTCACAGTTCTAAAGCCTCGAAAAACCATAAATTATTGGAGACGATGAAAATAATATTTCCAAGAAGTATAAATTATCGGAGACGAATAACATGATATGAGTCATGGAATTTGAGTTGGAGTTTGAACGAAGGCTCATCCAAATTAAATTAAATTTAATTAATGTAATCATCCGGTTAAAACAGAGTAGTAAAATGTTGGAGTGGTACAGGGTAAGAGGGGGAAGGGATGATGGATTGGGGACAAAGTCTCACATCACTAACAACGAGACGTGTAGTTTAGTGGTATGCCAGCTGTAATATATAATAACTGGGTGAATGTGTGTATTAGTTGTACTCTATAGCCCCCGGCCCCTATGGAAGCCTCCTTTTGAATCTATATACGACAGTCTGGACTCTTGGGTTTTGTGCCAGGACCCCACTAGCCAGTATCCTTTTCTATCTTGCTTGCTTGCTTGTACACTGCCAGCTTGGCAATGTCTTAGTTGGATTTAAAATACTACTACTGTACAGTATTGATGTGGCTGACTGTGACTTCCCAACACCAATCCCCTTTGGCATCCCAATCGAGAAAGGGTTTTTCTGGGTCCCTTTTCCAAGGTTTACCAAGTTGAGAGTTTGAGAGCTTTCAATTTCATTAACTGGATTTCGACATGATGCTGTGTTTTATATTTAATCGGAAATTCTTTTTGACAAACCAAAAATGACATTTCTATGACTTTTACTTAAATTCCTTAAGATTATTGGAAAAATCTGAAGATCGATTGATGCTTTTAAGTTTTATCCTTTTTCAGTTCTCACCAGTGTTGCAGATTTCGGAAATCGAAACTATTCGGTTGAGGTACCGATTTACGATTTATCGGGTGATTTGATTGAAAAATCGGCGATTTATCGGCAATTTTTACAAAATCGGCCGAATCGGTTCCAAAATTTTAACCGATTTTTGGCCGATTTATCGGCGATTTTTCAGAAATCGGGCGATTTCTATAACAGAGGTTCTCACGTATTCTCTTCCTTTCACTAGGCTGTAATTCAAATCGAGCCGGTAAGTTCAAACCATGTATTAATTTGAGCCGAGTTTTTTTCCACGAGCTGAGTCAACTCGTTTAACTAAACGAGCCTAATTTTCGATCTGACCTCGGCTCATTAAATTTCACGAGCCGAGCTGGCTCGTTTATCTAAACGAGCCTATTTAAACGAGTCGGACGAGCCGCCTCGTGTAAAATTACACTTAAACAAGCCTAATCTTTTGCCCAAACTCAACTCGTTTAATTTCACGAGTCGAGTCGAGCCGGCTCGTTTAGTTAAGCGAGCCAGATCTTGTGTTCGATGTATTCGAGCTCGGCTCGTTAATGATTCCAGCCGAGCCGAGCCCTGTTAAACGAGTTCGAGCCGGGCGAGCTCGCGAGCTACCCGACTCGAATTACAGCCCTACCTCTAACTAATATGAATCATCTACTTTTTAATACATATTTCATAATATTTATTTAAAACTTCAAATATATCCTAAAATCTATTTTTCATTCATATTTTAACATAAAAGGCCCGTATATCCTTTTTAATCAAAATTATTTTAAAATGTAATGTCTGATAAAAACAGGATTTGATTAATTTAAATAGAAAAATGTGCCTTACAATCGCATTATAGCTCTAGTTAGTGGCTGTAAGGAAGTGCCTGTATCTATTACCATTGGGGGGTATTTGGTCCATGATTGTAAGTTTATTAACATTTATGTACGAATACTCGGTTCTGTTTGTATTCTTTTTTTGATTGAATTTCTCATTTCTATGTTAACAAGATTAATTCAATTCACTTAACATCTCCCAATCAATGTAATATTAAATTAAATTATAATAACTTGAAACTCTCCCAAACTATGTAATATTAAATTTAATTAGAATATTAAACATTGGCCTAAAATTTAAATTCTAAATTTTAATATTAATTTGTGTAAGGGTGTCCCTGGTGGAGTCTGTTCTAAGCAAAGTAAAAAAAAAAATTAGTGGTCAAAATTAAAAATTGCCCCTGCCATGTTCTAGGGAAAAAAACATTTTTAGTAGTTAAAAGTTAAAAATTGTAGTGTATTTATAAAAAAAACCAAACCAAACCAAACATACCCGGTGTATCCCGCCTGGAGCAGGGTCTGGGGAGGGTGAGATGTACGCAGACCATACCTCTACTTTTTACGATAGAGAGGCTGTTTCCGTGAAGACCCCCGGCTTAGTGCGCCAGTGTATTTATAATAGTATTTAATTAATATAATAAGGATATATTGGTCTATATTTAATTTAAAAACTGATAATTGAACATATAATTAATATATTAATGTGATGGGACATATTTTTAAACTACCCCATTAATTTGGGATGTATTATACAAATTCTCTTTTTTTATTCAATTAAGTTGTCATGTATGTTATTTTAAAAGTAATTAACATTAAGTTACCGATCATTTTAATTTTACGATAGTTTAAAAAATTTTAGACCATCTCCAACCCAAGACACCAAAATAGTGTCACTAGGACACTATTTTGGTGACAAAATTACATCATTTATAAAATGCATTCCAACCCATGGTCACTATACTTGACACTAAAAAGAATTTTTCACCAATAAAATAGAATATTCTAACTTTGTTCTAACTTGAGTTTATTTGTTTATATGTATTATAAGTTGTAGTTAGGTAAAATAATTATCTTGTAACTTCTTATATATTATTATGATGTTATTTTATAATTAAATTTGGTGTGTTGTTTATAATTCTTGATTAAGAACTTTTTTCAAGGTTTTGTGTGAAAGTTTAAAGTAAAAAAAATATTTTAGAAATAATAAGAGATAAGAAGAAAAGAAGTTTTAATTGATAAAAATTTAAAGTTAAAAATTACAAGAACAAATAAGTTTAGTAGGACATAGATGAAATAAAATTGTTTTGTTAACAAATTATAGGGCATTATTGAAATTTTGAAAGTCACCAAATTTGGTGACCAATGATCACCAAATGTACTTTTGTCACCAAATTTGGTGACCCAAAATTCATTTGGTGATCTTGGGTCACTATTTTAGTGTTGCATTGGAGTAGATGTGACACTATATCCATCACTATTATAGTGATTTGGTGTTGGGTTGGAGTTGCTCTTACACGACTAAATTTGAGAGTCAACCCCTTTCATTTTGTTATAGGGAGAATATTGTATAACAATACTTTGGAGGTTTGCTGGATTTATGGAGCAAAATACGAATATTTTGCTATGAACACGAAGAACATGGGAGGAGATTGGTGTTTGTTTGTGGCTGCACTTGATAGGTATTTTCAGTGATGAACTGTTTCTCATCCGTATCAAGTTGCCTACGTACCCTATTTATAGGGATCAAGTCTGACGTAGTTCTTGGAGAACAAGTTACCTAGGCGGGCTAGGGTTTTAAGTGATAAGCCAAAGTCCAAGCTCACTCGTTTAGGGCTGACGTGGCAGTAAGTCATCAACCCTATCCATGATCCATGGCCCAGATGTGGAAGCCCATAATCTCGAACGGATAGGATTGGCTAGTAGAGAAGTAACAAGAGCCTTGCATGCGACCTCGAGGGATCAGGCCATGCGAAGCGATCCCTTGCGTCCAGCTACTCATGCGACCTTGGGTCTGGCCATGAGCCCTCTAAGAAAGAGTGAGATAGCGATGTTAGCTTTGTAGATGTGATGATAGAGACGAAGCGATCCCAAGGAGGGAAGTCATACGCGCGGCGATCCCTTGGTGGAGATCATAAGAGTAGAGATGCGACCCTGAGGCCAGGCTCGTATGAGAGTGGAGATGCGATCCCTTTTCCCTTTGTTATTGGCATGAGAGGACGTCTTGAGTAGTAGCAGGAAGTCAGCTGCGATGCGAGGTTTAGCTCGCTACTGACTGCGTGCGAAGTAGAGATATAAGCTTGATACTGTAGTGGGCTGGTCCCCCAATGGTGGGCTTTGGTGATCCAATCATCATGTTTAGGCCCATTATAGATTATGGACCACTACTCTGGCCCATCAGGCCTGTTTAGAATCTATGCCCAGATTCTGGCATAACAACTACCCCCCGATTCCATGTTGCCATTATGAATGCAATGTGGAATCAAGTAAAAGGGTATCTTGCAGTTGATGCGAAGCCAAGTATATGTAAGTGATGGTGACCTCGAGGGATCCTTCCAAGAACAATATGATCCTGCAGGGACCTTGCGAGGTGACCCCATAGGGCCTTGCAGTCATAAATAGTTGAATATGTCTTCTTTTAGCTGATATATGAGCTCATGATTCCACTTGTGTCACTACGCCATAGATGGCTTTCTACAACACTTAAGGGGGGGTGTTACCTTCTTGGGTGTTACCATAGCTATGAAATTTTGGACCTATCACAACACTCTAGTTTTGGTGTTACCATATCCTTAAAGGTATGTTACCATAGTTGTGGAATGTGTTAAACTTAGTAACACCATGGCTTGTGTTACCTTAGAGTATAATTAACATATTTTTATTAAAATTTATTTATAATCAACGATTTAATAATTATTAAATTTTGAATATCAATAATTTCAATCAAGTCACTGAATTTATTATTATAAAATAATATTCTATCAATTAATTGAACTATTTATATTTTTACAATATTAATATATTTTTTAATAATTTTATTTAAAATATCTTAAAATAAAGTAATATTAAAAAAATTTAAAATTTGATTAAATTTATTAATAAAATTATTTGGAAAAATTACAGGATATAATAGATTTAAATTATTATTCAATAACTAAAATAATAAACTTTATTGTCATACATTTTTTATAAGAAATTTAATAAATTTTGTAATATTAGAAAATGAAAAAAAGAAAAGCAAGGAATGAAAATGTGGATTGGCCGGCGGTAAACAAAAATGAAAGCGGGCTAATCAAATTTTGGGAAAAAGCAGACAAATCAAAATTGGGGGAAACCAATTAGGTCACTCACTCTCTCTCACCTCACTCACTCACCTCTCTCTCTCACCTCACTCAACTCTCTGTCTCTCTCTCTCTCTCGCTCAATTAGGGAAAAGCTTTGCTCACGCTCACCCACTCTCACACTCAGTCTCGCACTCAGTAACATGGTATGTCTTCTTTCAGATGTTTAATTGTACTGAAAATATCTCACAGATTTGCCACAAATTATTTTTTTGCAGGATTACTTCCAAACAACATACAGATTTATGGAGCTTTCACCACATACATATTCTGGTAGTCGTAGACTGGTCCCTTATATATCGTCTTTTTAGTAAGTAATCGAAATTTAATCCAGTAAATTGCTTGATCTTTCATTTTTAGACAGTTTATGCTTATGCTGCACATTCTACACCATTTACGTGCTGATGCTATAGCCTTTTAGGAAGTAAATGGCTAACTCATAACTGTTTTATGTTCAAGAACCGCAGAATTAGAGAATCTTCAGTTTTGAAGTCCATAGAAGATGGAGTCGAAACATTGTTTGATATTACGGATGCTCTTATTATTAAATATTGAACTCTTATGTTCTAGTTCTATGAAATTTGGTTTATATTGAAAATGGATATCGGTTGTATGAAGTTTATATTTGGTTGTATGAAGTTTCTATGAAATCTAGTGCATTCTTATTATTTTTATGTTTATAATCTTGTACTTTCCTACAGGCAGCCCCTGAGGGATCTTTTGTGTTGCTTCATGGATGTGCTCACAATCCAACTGGTATTGATCCAACCCTGGAGCAATGGGTTAAAATTGCTGATGCAATTGAGGAGAAAAACCACATTCAGTTTTTTGATGTTGCATACCAGGTATGGTCTTTTTAGTTTTATAAGAGATTCATTACATAATATCATATACTAGAATTGTGCAGTTAGTAGATCACATAACTTGAATCCTGAGAATAATTATTTTGCTCCCTTTGTAATTTGTTTCTTTGGAGCAGCTCTGTAATTAGTATACAGTTACATATTATTTAAAAGGCACTAGCTGATTCACTTGATCATGCAGTGGTGAGTCTATTAGTTAGTTTAGTAGCTGATTCACTTCACTTGGTTCCTCTGTTGTGTTTTTTTTTAGATTTTTAATCCAGATACATATGAGCAGTAAAATGTTAATACAAAGATTTTTTTTAAAAAAAATTATGGACAACTACCATACGTCTAGCATTTAAATTTTGTCAATAACATATTATAACTAAATATTTATTTCACATAATAACAAAATATTTATATCATTAGTTTTTATAGATAAAAATAATTGTATATGATTTGAATTCCATTAATGACATTGTTACAAGTCATTGTGCCCACGATGCTAAGTAGTTTGTAAATTTAGAAATTTATGTAATGTTTTTTTGTGTTTTACGATTTATTTTATTTCTAACAAAACAATATAGTAATATTGAAATACTGAAATAACAAATACTAAAAATTTTCGCGTATTGCTAAGTTAGTAAATATAATAGAACAATGAATATAGATCATTTTCTAATTTATAATTTCTTACCCCTTTAGTATTCTGCTCTCTATCTTGAAAATTCCTTTCATGTATGTATTACCATATCAAAAACTTGAACACGATTTCTAAATACTTATGTTTTATAGATTTTGCCCAAATAGGTGAGTATTATAATAAATTAATAGATGAGTATTATAATAAATAAGCATGAACCAACATTGTATTTGTAACAAATTAACAAAGCCTTTGGCATGCCAAGAACATTACATAGGCCTGACCGAGTTATCATCAGTCTTCCAGACAATAATGGAAAAAAGGGAAGTAACAAGCATCACAATGTACATAATTATTATGAGTATGGTTCCTTAGTTACTGTTTCTCACTCGACATGAGCTCATGATCTCTCCGTCGGTGCCTGTAAGAACTTGGATTCCACCCATCTTAACATGGCCTGACCGAATCTGGTTTTGAAGTCCAACGAAGTCGCTACAGCTGTTACACTTGGTTTGGTTAATGGTTTTATTTTATGGCATGTATTGCTGAGGCCATAATAGTGTCTTTACATATTATTAGTAAGGCAGGGTGTCATTCAGCTATATATATTACAGAATTTAGCAATTACAAAAATAATATCCGCAAGTTGTTCTGTTTTGGTAAAAAACTTTCTTAATTCTCCCTGAGATTTTCTCGTCTTCTCGCTTCTTGTGTATAACTTAACATCGAGCACAATAACAATGTCGCAGGGTGATGATCCATATTTCAATAAATTGATCCGTATACTTGCAACGAGATGCATGTCACAGGTATTTTTACTTTATCATTCTTGTAAGCTAGATGTGTTTTCTGTGTGTGAAAAATTATACCTGCATCTGTTAATGGGTTTACTTTGCAAATTCAAGCTGTTTATTTCTGTAGCGGGGATCTCAGCCCTCCAGAGTTTTTCCACTATGGACTTGCAGCGCTGCTTTATACACATTTTACCTCCCCTATCAGGAGATATGCAGGTCAATAAATGCTTCAGTATTTATGTATATCTGTTACTGAAAAATTCTAGATTGATAAACCATAAACAGAATTATTGTACTTAGTGACTTCACTTTCTTCTCTTGTGGATGTTGTTGTACACGGATTGCTTGCTGTATCTTTAGGAATATACAAGCTTCCAAATATTTTCCAAGACAGACCCCAACTTACTAGTATTGCTGAGAGTAAGACTCTTAAATGTTGTTTTCGTTAAATATTTTCCAAGACAGACCCCAACTTACCAGTACTGATTCAAAGTTAAGCATTGACAGGAAAGTTTTTTTTTTTTTTCAATCAAGAGTAGAAAAGTACGAGCTCCAACCCATATTATTTCTACTATCTCTGATGATAGAGGTAAGAACTTCACATTTTGATTGCAGCATAGCTTTGGAAACCATTTGATTTCTTTCTCTGAAACTGTACGTCTTCAAAACTGCAGGTGAAGAGCCTTGTGAAAGTGTTAATGTAAGCTTTTGCTTCTACTTGGATTTCAGCTGTTCATCTCAAGCTCAATAAGACAATCAGAGATGAATGATAGTCATTTACCTGAAGTCACTCATGGAAATCTCAGAGAACTAGAGATAAATGGATATCATGCTAGTCTGCAACAAGTGGAGCTCTTGAAGTTTTTCGTCAAAAGCGCGGTTAAGCTTGATCTCCTTATGATTAGTCCATTAGCAAAGGAGTACCAGGATACTGGTTATATTTTAAAAATAACCATGTAGTACTTGTATGTTTCAAGTTATATTCAATAATTAGTGTTGGTGAATATTTATAGATGATATGGTTGGTTTAGTAGTAGATGATGGTATTGGAATGATGTTGGATGACATTTTCGGTGAATGAAAACATGAATTGAATTCATTTTTATTAATTTTTTCTGGAAAATGCAATATTTAAATGTTATATTTCTATTTTGTCAATAAAATTTAAAATGTGAAACACATGTGGTGCCCACTTTGGTGGGGCCCACATGTGGGGCCAACATAATTAATTAATAATTTTGCAAAATTATAACATCTGAGGTAACATAGATTTGGTGTTGCTATAGAATTGCTTAGTGTGTTACCTTATAGGTCTATGGTAACGAATTTGCCTATGTTAGCTTATGTGTGTCGAGGTGTTACCTTAGACCCCAAAGGTTACATAGAACAAAACTATCCCAGCTAAAGTGTTACCTTAGCCATTTTTTGGCCTTTGGTAACGTTTTTTAGGGTCTAAGGTAACACAGTCGTGGTGTTACCGTAGGCTGTTTATGGCGTAGTGTGTCGTCAGGTTCTTCTTAGAATATGATGAGAGAACTCTCCTCCGAGCTTGCTCCTTGTTATTATGATGAGAGGACCCCTTTTATGTTGAGAGGCCTTGTCCCGCTGATATAATGGGAGAACTCCTCATGGCCTCCTCGCTGATAGAATAGGAGGATTACTCGTGGCCTCCTCGCTTAACAACTTTCGATTTCGTTGCTTTGTATTTGCATGCCATTTTCGGTTTGTCTTTCCAAGCGGACCCCACTGGACGTAAGGACTGTGTCAAACCAGTACTCAAACCTGTAACAATAGGTTTCGAATCTTGCACGGTTTTCTCCTATGGAGCAAATAATGGTGAAGAAGTTTGCAAGGTTGGAACTCCATGTGAAGCAGCACGAGGGTCTGATGAAACATGTGTATATCCAGGTCTAGAAACCATCGACATCATAGTGGTTCCTCCTTGCGATGCCTATTTTCTTTCTATCACAAACTGTGCCCGAGGCTGGGCTATTCCACTTCCTTGTACTCACCACACATAGCTTGCATTCTTAAATCCCCAGTCTCATTGCCGCACCCTATAATTTCCTCGCACTTGCATATAACAGCTCCTCGCTTCATCAATTCAACCCATTTTATTGATCCTTGTACTTGTTCAGTTGATCTCGATCCCGCCTTATTTTCCAATTTCGCGAGCCAGAATAATAACTTTAGTTTGCTTATCAGTTTTTAGCCTGTCACTCTGCTCCATGCTTACAATCAAACAAGGCTTTTTCTTTGATTTCTTGGTTCTGGCGTTGCCTGTCGTTGCTTCGTCCTTTCTTATTTTATTTTTTAAATGCCTGTTGACTTTACTCCATTTGACCAGCTCTACCTTGCATCATTTGTGGCTTGCTTGAAGGGAGAGGAATGAGTTTTAGAAGTCCTTGAAGGAACTGCAGAAATCAAGCGAGGAAGCTTCGAAGAAAAGTGTTGATGGGATCGCAAGACTGACAGGCGATCTGAATGCTATCAAGGCCGAATTGGCAACTGCTGAAGACACATTCCTGGTCAATGGCCAAGTTACCTTCATGAAGGGATTCATCAGAACAATCCCTAATTTTGATTGGGACCATCTCGGGCCTGGTAATGCTGACTTCGCAGAGACACATGAGAAGGAGATCGCCGAAGAGGATGCTGCTGAAGCGAGGCTAGAAGAGGAAGCAAGACTTGCAGAGGAGGCAAGGCTGGTAAATGAAGCTTCTACTGTCAACCAGGATCCACCTGCTCCTTAAATTTATTTTGCAATTTGGTGAGGTTTCGAACTGCATTGGGATCGCATGGCGACCCTATGATTGTGAACTTGCATCGCTTTGACTCTTCATCCTGTGTTGTCTTTTTTTTTTTGCACATAACATACTTGCATGAGTAATTTGGCTTCGCAGTCGCTAAGCCTCAGGTTGATGTCATTTTTACTTTAGCTTTTCCTTTAGACGTTGAGATGCAGTCTGTGCTCGCAGGTGCGAAGTGCCTTGAATAGTTTCAGATTTGTGTTCCTTTGCTTAGATTCCTTTGATTGTTGTAAATAGTTTAGGATGTGTGTTGCTACTTTGAGATAGTTTCAAGTACGATCCCCGCATCGTGAGATGGCTTGGACCTTAAAAACAAGTAGGGACGAGGCCCTAAAGTTGATACGTAGGGGCGAGGCCCTGTAGTTGAAACGTAGGGGCGAGGCCCTGTAGTTGATACATAGGGGCGAGGCCCTGTAGTTGAAACGTAGGGGCGAGGCCCTAAAGTAGATCAAGTAGGGGCGAGGCCCTAACGTAGATCAAGTAGGGGCGAGGCCCTAATGTTGATAAGCTTTGCCTAGCTTGTATTAACTTTTCCGGAGCAGCAATTTCTGAACTATGTCCCACAAATTTCATAAGCTTCAATTTTGTACAGGCCCCGTTGATCTAGTCAACTTTGCTCCAGCCATCCACTTCGCATGTGCATAGTTTTACCATTTTCAGCCAGTAGATTTCAAATGTCCCACTAGAAGAGGTGTTTATGTAATGCTACTACCCCCCGAGTCCTTATTATCATTGTAGATGTGATGAGGAATCAAAGTCTTTCAGCAACCTTCTTGTATTATTTGGAGTTGACACCATTTGAAATGAAGAGAATTTGATGTGATCCCGCTATAAGTAGACTTGATTTCTTCAACGCCATCCCAGAACACTTGACCTCGCATCGCTATTCGGGGGCACTTGACCTCGCATCGCCATCCTGGGGCACTTGTCTTCTTCACTATTGTCCCAAGGCAGTTGGCCTCTCTCGTTTAGCATTAGCTTAAAAGCTTGTCTTTTCATCTTCATATTGTCTTCTGTTTTCTGTTTTTGCAGGCGCAGGGAGCTTGGCCGGAGGTCTTCCTAGATCAGAAGAGTGCCCCTTGCCCGAGTAGGTAAGCCCCATGAGATCCAGGCCATGGGCCCAGGTTCGGTAGACTACTTTACACACCATTATCATCTTTGTACTTAATTCACTTTGCTATTCGGTGCACTAAGCCCGGGGTCTTCACGGAAACAGCCTCTCTACTGTAAAGTAGGGGTATGGTCTACGTACATTTTACCCTCCCCAGACCCTGCTTCATGCGGGATATACTGGGTATGTTTGGTTTGGTTTGGTTTTAAACCCGGCCTCGCTACGCTAGCCCGGCCTCAGCCTCTCACGCTAGGTGCAAGCATGGCCTCGCTCCTATGGGGTCGCTCCTGGGGGTCTTCCTCCTCGTGGGTTGCAGCCCGGGGTTGCATTTGGGTGCATAATCTACCCCGGGGTCTTGGCTTCGCTCCTTGGGGGTCGCAGCCCGGGGTCATATGTTATCCCGGGGTCTCGCTCCTCGGCCTCTCCGTTCTTCTTGTTCGAGTTAGTCATCGTTCTCCCAAATTAATGACTAGCCCCTCCTTCTAGCGCCAAATGTTATAGGGGGAATATTGTATAACAATACTTTGGAGGTTTGCTGGATTTATGGAGCAAAATACGAATATTTTGCTATGAACACGAAGAACATGGGAGGAGATTGGTGTTTGTTTGTGGCTACACTTGATAGGTGTTTTCAGTGATGAACTGTTTCTCATCCGTATCAAGGTGCCTACGTACCCTATTTATAGGGATCAAGCCTGACGTAGTTCTTGGAGAACAAGTTACCTAGGCGGGCTAGGGTTTTAAGTGATAAGCCAAAGTCCAAGCCCACTCGTTTAGGGCTGACGTGGCAGTAAGTCATCAACCCTATCCATGATCCATGGCCCAGATGTGGAAGTCCATAATCTCGAACGGATAGGATTGGCTAGTAGAGAAGTAACAAGAGCCTTGCATGCGACCTCGAGGGATCAGGCCATGCGAAGCGATCCCTTGCGTCCAGCTACTCATGCGACCTTGGGTCTAGCCATGAGCCTTCTAAGAAAGAGTGAGATAGCGATGTTAGCTTTGTAGATGTGATGATAGAGACGAAGCGATCCCAAGGAGGGAAGTCATACGCGCGGCGATCCCTTGGTGGAGATCATAAGAGTAGAGATGCGACCCTGAGGCCGGGCTCGTATGTTAGTGGAGATGCGATCCCTTTTCCCTTTGTTATTGGCATGAGAGGACGTCTTGAGTAGTAGCAGGAAGTCAGGTGCGATGCGAGGTCGAGCTCGCTGGTAGTCACCTGCGATGCGAGGTCTAGCTCGCTACTGACTGCGTGTGAAGTAGAGATATAAGCTTGATACTGTAGTGGGCTGGTCCCCCAATGGTGGGATTTGGTGATCCAATCATCATGTTTAGGCCCATTATAGATTATGGACCACTACTCTGGTCCATCAGGCCTGTTTAGAATCTATGCCCAGATTCGGGCATAACACATCTCCATAGTCGTCGACTCCTCCTTTTATTCCGATCTGCTTCCTTCTTCTTCGTTTATAGCCTACTTCCTCATTTTTAATACTCCTTCGGTCTTACATCCATTCTTCTAAATTTTCTTTTTCTGATTTCAATAAAATTCAGCTTTATGTTAGGCTTTTGTTTATTTTAGATTTTTACTTTGTTGAGTTTGTTCCCAATTAATTTGGATTTTGTTTATTCTCTCCTTGTGAGAGTTTTGTGTATTTTTGGTGTGTGATGTTAGATCCGTGGGATTTTCAAGCTTTTAGTTTAATGATAGAAATCTTTATGCGATTGCATAAAATTTACGGTCAATAGCTCAAATCAAATGTGGCGAAACTTGTACATGTACATATATGAATTTTAACAAATTGCTTGATGGTATATTCAAGAAGTCTGAAGACTGGATTAATCTGCAATTGTATCTTTTTACAATTTGTCCGACTCGATTTTTCTTGTAGATGCCGTATACTTTTTTATTAACGAATTAAATTCTTTATTCAAAAAAAAAAGTAATTACCATTTCGTTGGCCTTTTTTTCTTTTCGTTCGTTTTTTTTTTTTTTGTATAGTTTACAGATTTGATTTCGTTCGTTTTAATGTACGATATGTTTGTAAATTGTAACGGCATTCGTTTAAATATGCGATATACAGTATTTGTAAGAACGGAATCAAATCTGTAAACTATACAATTTTTATTCAATTTCTTCAAAAAAAAATTTTGAATATCACATTTGATTTTCGTCAATAATATCGTGGATGCGTGTGTTTAGTTAAAAAAACTTGTAAATTATTGATAATTATAATTCTATATTTTAATTGTTAAAATTATTGTTAGAAATACTTTATAAGTATATATTAAATGTTAGGAGTAATTTTTTTGACAAAACATCATATCTAACTAATCTGAACTTTATAGTTGAGACTTGTGTCAAAGTGTAAAAATATTACTCATACATATAATCAAAAAATTAATTAAAAGGCATTATAATTGATCAATTACTTTAAACAAGAACTGTACAGCTAGTTTATGTAAAAGCATGTACAACCTACAGCCGTTTGGCAATGACTTATTTTAAGTCCACAGGGCTTTAAGTGCCTTTTGCTCCGTTTGGTTACACCGGCTTTAAGCCGGCTTTAAGTTAAAAAACTGCTTTAAGTCAGAAGTTACATTTAGGTACTTTTGACTTATGACTTATTGATTTTTTTTTTCCCACAATTCTTGTAAAGCTTAAATATTATGAATTTAAAATTTTTTAAGTCAAATTTCACTTTAAGTCAAAATTATTAAACCCCCATTTAACTTTAAGTAAAATTACCCAAGCACTTTCATTCAACTTAAAGTAAACAACTTTACTTTCTCCTTTAAGTTAAAAATACCCCCATTAAGTCAAAAGTAACTTATTTTAAGCAATCCCAAACACCCTCCTATTCACAAGTAAAGGTCTCGTGATTAACATAGAGATTCGCATATCACATATTTTATTTTAGGTATTTGCGAATAGGTCTTTGCTTCATACAGAACACTCTTATATAACAAACAATAAAGAACACTATAAAATCATTTATTCCAATAGATCCATTGGCCCCGCCAGGGGCAATGGATCTATTAAATATGAGGTGTTCTTTGTTGTTTGTTATATAAGGTGTTTGCTATGGAGTCCAACCCTTTGCGAATATTAGGCTACAAGAAAAGTTTCTTCCCACCCAACTTCAAAAACAATTCAACCACATATTTTATTAATTCGTTTTTATATTTTGAAAGCAGTGATAAAGAAACTAAGATTAATAATAACCACTTCTTTATTTGTCGGGAACATAATTGCCTGAATTGATAAAATTAACTCTTCTTTTATTCATCTATATATATACATACTGTTTTTTGATATATAATCATTGAAATTATGAGATTACAATCCGATTAATAAAAATAAAAATGAATTTTAATACATCTTTAATTTTTTATGTTAAAATTTAATTTTTATTTCTGTTAGTTCAATTCATACCGCCTTTTCTAAACATCAATCTCTTTCCTCTTTTTCAGAAATGGTAAAGTACCCTTACCAATTTTTATAATCTAAACAAACCAACCAAGCTAAAAGAATTACTCCCTCGGTACTAACCAATTCTTTACATTTCTTTTTATACTTTCTGACACGCATTTTAAGGTATATTTTAAAGATAGTTAAATAACTTATTTTTAAAATTTTTTTTTTATATAAAAATATATACATTATACTTTTATATAAAAAAAGAAAATTTTTAAAAATATGTTATAGAACTATTCTTAAAATGAAACTTAAAATGCATGTCAAAAACATCATTTTGAAACGTAAACAACCACTTGAGAGCGAGGGAGTACTAATACTTACACTAATCATTTCTTACATACTCTAACTTCTTAGGTAGCAAGTTAGGTGTACGGATTACAAAAATAATATTTATAATAAAGTGGGTTGGTTGACATTTAGCTTGTATATCTGTACAACGCTCATAGTGCAAAATCATGGCCTTCTTTCGGATGGTTAGGGATTATTGTAAATGTTGCCAAATATATTAGATTGCTGTGATTCATAATTCAAAATTATTAGGTTGATGACATTTTATATAGACTTCAAACAATTTATATTTGGTGTGTCTATGCATTTGCATGTGGAAGAACAAGCTTATTATTGAAGTTCTTGTCAACTGAGCTTCCTATCCATAATTAAAATGAATTATAAACAGAGAATTTTTTTTAAAAAAATATTTTTTAGCTAGCTTATAACTTTTTACATTGAGTATCTGTTCATTGACAAATCTCGTGGTAAGCGAGTATCGAACACAGAACCTCTGGATCGACTAGAGGTAAATTCAATCAACTGAGCTACCTCAATTAATTATAAACAGAGATTAATGTAATAACAACTAATTATCTGGGCCTATTATCTCTGTTATTGAAATAGGTCGATTTCTGAAAAATCGTCAATAAATCGGTCAAAATTTTGGAATCGATTCGGTCGATTTTGCAAAAATCGCCGATTTTTCAACCGAATCACCCGATAAATCGTAAATCGGTACCTCAAATGAATAATTTTAATTTCCGAAATATGCAACACTGTCTGTGATAATTATATTGAAGCAATCATATAATTATAATTATAAATTATAAACAGGTACGGATTATTCTACATGTTTAATAAAAGGATAAGTACGTCTCAGTTGTCACTTGGTGAAAATAAATGTTAGTCAAATATTTAGGGTTGTTCACAGAGGATCCTATGAGTTGAGTTTGAGCAACCAGGCCTGATAATCTTGTTTAACTAATCTAATTTTTATTTTCCACAAAAATATGCATTTTTGATTTATAAATTAGGGTGAGCAAAATCAAATATTCGGTTCGGTTATAAAATTCGGATTGTATATTCGATTTTTCGAATTATAAAAATTCTATCCTGGTTCCCCGTTTAAACAAATATCCGAAATTCGTAATATATATCCAATTTTCGAATTATAAAAAAATTATCCCGATTCCAGTTTAATCGGATATTCAAAATTCGGATATCCTCTTAAACCGAATTGGAAATTGAATAATCCGAATTTGAATTTATCAAGTAAAATTTATTTTAATTTGTAAAAATAAATAAATTTTATTACATTTTGATAAGTCATCTGATATAGGCTAAAAGTAAGCCCTAATGACACATTTAATGTGACATTAATTAGACCCAATATTGTCAAAACGTGGGGCCCACTAGATGGGCCCAAACCCTAGTTATAATATTAATTTCGTAATTAATATTAGGGGTAATAAACAGCTCAGCAAATAAGAGTCAAACAAGGAAATTACTCTTGCCTAACTTAGGCTCCAAGATACATACTTCAACATGGAAACTGATTCTAATATGGAATGAGACTAGAACCTTCTTCTAGGTGGTGGCTTGCCCACCAAGTCACCTAATTCTACTACGATTCTAGGGCTTCTCAGCCTATATAAAGGGTCTGACCCCTCATTCTCAGAACTACGTTTTGGCTTGATTCTCAATACGAGATACGTAGGCACTCTGTGAGGACCGATTAGTCTCGAACACGAAAACAGCCATTAAAGCACGAAGCTCCCGAACCCTAGCATTAAATACAATTTCGTAGACCTGGCAATTCGTTCGTTTCGTATACTTTCGTGTCGTGTACTTTCGTGTTTCGTGTACGTAATGCTAAATCCAAAATCGACCCGTTAAGGATTCGTTTCGTGTTCGTGTACCTTCATTTCGTGTCGTGTTTTTTGTAATCTTTGAATAAAAATAAAAATATTTAAATATTAATCTTTTACTAGTTGAGTCTTAACTCAATATGTCATAAGGAATGAAGTGTGCTTAAGTCTTGTGAAACTAAAATTTGAAACTATTTTGTATTTATCTTATGTAAAAAGTATATATAAAATATCATTTTAAAATATGTATATATATAATTTAAATAAAATTATTTAAATATTTATTTATTTCGTGTATTTTCGTTTTGTGTCGTGTACCCAAGGGTAAACCCAAAACCGACACTAAATTCATCCGTGTAATTTCGTGTTCGTGTACTTTCGTGTTCGTGTACCATAAAGGTCAACCCAAACCCGTAATTTTCGTGTCATTTTCGTGTGACAATTTCGTAACCTAGTTTTTATTCCACAACATTTGGCGCCGTCTGTGGGACGACAACATCAACCATGGTGACCACACGAAGAACAACAACTTCTACTGAGGCCTTGCCTATAAACTCTGCTCCGCCTGTCACTGAGCAGGTACCCCCAACAATAGCGGCGATCACTCAAACTCAAGCTTCTCAAACTCAGGTTTCTCAACCTCCAGGGACGGATCCCCATGCTGAGAGAACGTTACCCATGGTCATCCATCCAAGTCAAGAAACCAGCTCTCTCCAGATGATGGTTTCTCCTCTAGTTGATCCCAAGCGCCTGTTACCACCAGGGGTACAGATCCATACTACGGATCTCCCCATGAACACCAACCCGATGTATGGTCTACCTAATTACCCTCCAACTACTCAAGGTCCTGGACCCAGTGGCCATACCTTGCAAATCCGAGATCGAGAGTATGACGACTACTCTGGTCCTTATACTGATGATTCATCGTCTGATGAGGATGATCATGATGAAGCCCCGAGAAGGCGACGTGCTAGCAGAGAACCTAGAAGGAGAACACAAACTATCAATGATGGAACCCCTCTGACAGCTATTGAGAGAATCAAGGCTCACGAGGCCGAGATTCTAAGGATAAAGGAAGATATTGCGAGAGAACAAGCTAGGTTGAATCAAACTCAACCTCCTCCAACCTCAGGACCGATTCCCATTATAGACTTAGAGAGGTCTTTAAGAAGATAGAGAAGGGCTGACGCTCCAACAAGAAGAACAACAAGGGTGGAAACCCCCAAAAGCAACCCTAAGGATCTGATGCCACTTGGGGATCCTGATGATCCCACACCCCCGTTTACTGAGGAGGTGATGAATGCTCATATCTCAAAGAAGTTCAAGATGCCGACAATTAAGGCTTATGATGGAACGGGTGATCCCACAAACCATGTTAGGACATTCTCAAACGCACTGCTGCTACAGCCTGCAAGTGATGCCTTAAAGTGTAGGGCGTTTCCCCAAATCCTGTCGGGCATGGCTCAGAGATGGTATAGTCGTTTGCCTGCTAATTCAATTGGATCCTTTAAGGAGTTGAGTGCTGCTTTCATTAGTCAGTTTATCAGTGGAAGAGTTCATGAGAAAAGCTCCGCATCTCTCATGTACGTGGTGCAAGGGAAAAATGAAAACTTGAGAGACTACCTTAAAAGGTTCACTAAGGAGACGTTGAACATCACTGATTTGGAAAACAAGGTGGCCATGGTAGCCCTGGAACATGGAGCCACTGATGAATTCTTTAAAATGTCATTGGCAAAACATCCTCTTGAAAACATGGCCGAGCTCCAACGAAGAGCTGACAAGTATATCAAGGCTGAGGATAGCATGAAGAAAGAAGCCACCGGAGGTAATGGCAAGGGTAACAACGACTCCAAGAAGCGAAAGCAAGACCAAGAGTATGATGCTAGGGACAAGTATCCTCGTACTAGCAAAGACTCTGAATCACTACCAAAGAAGAATTTGGGACCAAGGTTTTCTGACTATGCAAGATTGAACGCACCCAGGAGCCAAATCTTGTTAGAGATTGAGAAGGATAAGGACTTTCAATGGCCGAAGCCACTCAGGGGTGACCCCGCAAAGAGAAACAAGGATCAATACTGTAGGTTCCACCGAGATGTGGGACATGATACGGATGATTGCAGACAGTTGAAGTTCGAGATTGAGTTCCTGATCCGTAAAGGAAAACTGAATAAATTCACTAAGGGTGAAGTTCGTGGAACCCAAAGAAGGGATTACGACAGGAGAGACAATGATAGAAGGGATAATGATCGTGATCGTAACACACAGCCCCGAGGGCCAGTTATCAACATGATTTGGGGAGGCCCGACAGTGGCCGGCACATCTCGAAACTCTCGAAATGCATATGCTAGAGAGGTGATGCACATCGTGGGAGAGGCCCCTAAACGTGCTAGGACTGAAATTGCAATCGGGTTTGATGACTGTAATAACCCGGATTTTTCAAGAAATGATTTTATTATTATTTCAATAATAATAATGTTTTCCTAAAATGAGGAGGAATTTTTTTTTATTATTTTATTTAATTATTTAATTATTTTCGATTAAGTGGAACTTGGTCCTCCTTTTTAAAATTTTATTGACCGAGTAGATATCTCGAGTCAATAGTTTATTCGAGCAAAGATTTAATTTTTGGAGTGTGGAATTATTTAGTAAAGATTTTATTATAAATTACTAAATAATTTAGAGATTTTAAAATCCTTAGAAAATGATTGTTTTAATTATTTGGGGAATTGCAGAAATTACTTGATTAATATATAAAATCAAGAATTTGAGATTTTACTAAAACAATAGTATTTGTAGTATTTTTATAAAGCCCTGTAAATTGTGAATTATGAATCACAATTATTATTTTTATGATTTGTTTTTATAAATTATTAATATTTGTAAAATGCATATCAATTTAGAAAATTGAGATTTAATTCCAATTCTTTCTCCAAAAGTCTTTAAAAATATTATAGTATTTAATTATGCTTGAAACTTTATTTTTACAAATTAGAGTTATTTACTCCAAATATTATTTAAAGTGTGTAGTGTTTAAATGTATTGCTTCTTGAATAGTGTTGGGCCAAGCCCATTAGGGTTAAAAACACAACACAGCACATTACATATATACACAGATATACGCAGCCGCAAAAAAAAAAACAGATCGGGGGAGGGGGAAGAAAACAGTGGGGGAGAGAAGAGAAGAGAAAGTGTAATAACCCGGATTTTTCAAGAAATGATTTTATTATTATTTCAATAATAATAATGTTTTCCTAAAATGAGGAGGATTTTTTTTATTTTAATTATTTAATTATTTTGATTCAGTGGAATCGGTTTCCTTTTTTAAAAAAAAAATTATATTGACCGAGTAGATACCTCGAGTCAATAGTTTATTTGGGCAAATACTTAATTTTGGGAGTGTGGAATTATTCAGTATAGATTTTATTTTAAATTATTGAATAATTTGGAGATTTTAAATTCCTTAGAAAATGATTAGTTTTAATTATTTGAGAAATTGTGAAATTACTCAATTAATTTATAATATCGAGAATTTGAGATTTTACTAAAACAATAATGTTTGTAGTATTTTTATAAAGCCCTTTGAATTGTGATTTATGAATTACAATTATTATTTCTATGAATTGTTTTTATAAATTATTATTGATTTGTAAAATGCATATCAATTTAGAAAATTTAGATTTAACTCTAATTCTTTCGCCAAAAGTCTTTAAAAATATTCTAGTATTTAATTATGCTAGAAATTTTATTTTTACAAATTAGAGTTATTAGTTTAAAATATTATTTTAAGGTGTGTAGTATTTAATTGTATTGCTTTTGAAAGTTATTGGGCTTGAGCCCATTAGGGTTAAAAACACACATCAGATACATACACACACAGATACAAACACAGCCGCACATATACATACACGACAGAAACAAATCGGGGGGAGGGGGAAGAAAAACAGCGGGGAAAGAGAAGAAAAGAGAGATGGGGGTTTTGATTTTTGATCAATTGAAACATATATATACATACGTGTGTGTGCGTGTATGGGTGCTGTGTGTGTGTGCTGGTGTGCGTGTTCATGGGTCGCGCGGAGGGTTGCAGGGGAGGGAGAGGTCGCGTGGGGGTGACCGGAGAAGACCACCACCGCGTGGTGGTGGTGGTAGCAGCGGATGAAAGGGAAGGAGGGAAGGCAGAGAGAGAGGGGGAGAGAGATGGCAGGAAAGAGGGAGAGAGATGGTGGGGTTGTTCGATGGTCACCGGAAAATGGTATAATTTCGCTTGTTAATTATTTAATTTTCGTATTAAATTAGTTGTACATTTCGATATAGATTAATTGTTGTAATTTAATTAGTTTAAAATTGTGAGATTATTGTTGTGATGAAATTAGATTTAATTTGTGAGTTTAATGTGTTAATTTTAATGATTAGATTAAATTCCGAGATTTAATTCGGAAGGTCTATACTTGTTGATGGTAATTATTGAGATTAGTTGTGGGCCCGGTTAAAGGTACGGGTTAGCGATTATTAAATATTATTTGTTAGTTGCTAGTTGGCAATTATAATTGTTAATTATTAATTGTCGGAGTTGTCGATAAAGTGCTAATTGCTAAGTGTGATGGTTGGAATTAAATTGTGGTCGTTAGTGGTTAATTATGAGTTGCCATATAAGTTGTGGAGGCAATATGAATTGCGAATTGCTAGTGACAGATAGTATGTAAAGTTATGTGGCTTACTTGTCATATATGGTCTTCGATAAATGTTTATGTGCTAAGTGCTATAAGTCGAGTCATAGAATTTGTCGGATGCCACATCTGTCAATTACTTGGTATTGGTTATGATTGGTTAAATGGTTATCGATAATGGTTCGGGTAGAAAGTTGAATTGCTAATTGTAATAGTTATTGTTATAGGAGGTGTAATTATATGAATGGCTAATTGGCTAAGTGCTAAATGGTATGAATCAAGTTATAGTATATGTTGATAGTATAAGTGCCAACTACGTGGTGTTGGCTTAAATGTGGATAAACCTAGTTTACTTTCCTTACATGTTGAGGTGCCGCATGTCTGGGCGGGTACTTTTCCTTATGTGCTAGTTGCCGCAAGTCTGGGCGGGTACTTTTCCTTATGTGCTAGTTGCCGCATGTCTGGGCGGGTACTTTTCTTACTTGTTTACTTTGCTGCAAGTTGAGGCAGCTTTATTTTTTCAAAAACAGGGTTGAATTGCATTTGAGGGGTTGTGCCCATAGTCCGATAAACGAATACCTCATGCCCAAATTTTCTGAAAATCCCCTGCAATCAAATTTATTTAATTTAGTTAAATACAATGGTCTAGAAGCATGAAATGGATATTAATTGTTATGTGAATATGTGCTAAGTGAACTATTTGAGGGTTAATTGTTATTTCGAGGATTATGTGCTAATTTGCTGATTTGATGTGTCTCGAGGATTAATTATGTTTGAGGACTATCTATATACTAAGTTGATTAAGTGGTATGGTTTGAGGTGTTTAGCACCAAGAATTGTCCACTTTAAAAAGGGGACTTTTCCATTTCATTTTCTTTACTATAATATGTTATGTGCAATAAGTGGTATTAGAATAGTCAACTATAGGGAGGACACCTATAGTTTGACTTTATGTTATTTAGTGATAATCCCGAGTTGTGTCTACTCGATATACGAGGTATGACTGACACGTACTCGTAACCATTTCAGTACCATTAGGGCGAAATCAAATTGGAGCGACGTGCATCCAAAAAGGAAGATCGAGACGTCAGGTAAGGTCCATGGAATTACTTGGACGAGGTGCGAAGGATTTGTTCGCGGTTTCTATTTTCTGCTAAGGACCAGAGGCAAGTTTACTATGCATACTCTATTGTTCAGAGTATATTTATTTTAAATATATGAAATGTGTTAAATAAGTTTTCAATCCATAATCGCGAGTTTTTCCAACCTTGTACTTCTTCTCCCAAATCATTGTATTCCTTGCTCTGCCAACAATGTTAAATCCTGCTCGTGCAATAACCAAAACCCCATGGCTTATAATACTGTTGATGGGCAGTGATATTTTTATGGCTCTATATCTTGATTTATACTGTATATATATATATATATATATATATATATATATATATATATATATATATATATATATATATCTATAAACTTTTCGTACTATGGAAGTGGACTATATGTTATGAGGTATATATTTATGTATAGGAATAAGAAAGGCTCAGAGGGTAGGGCATGTATTGAGTTTTAGAACTTAGCCGCGTGTTGGGGCTATTTTGTATTGTATGTTTTCGAAAACCCGGGCAAAGCTTTTAAAAAGAATTTCGCAATAATTAACCTAAAGACAACATCACCAATAAACCAGTGTTTATTTAATTAATAGATGCTCCTGAAAGCATTTACTAATTAAATAAACCTCATTCGCCTAATTAAATTTATTTAATTAGATGAATATCATTTTCAAAACGCTTTCTTAAAATCACTTTGTCCCGGAGAAATAATAAAACAATTTAATGGAGTGATTCTATCTAGTATATTATTTATCGGAGATAGTTTATTTTCAATACGGATTAAAGATATTCCGATGGTTATAAATTGGTTACTTTCAGCTTAAAACAGCTAGATTGATATCGATATATGTTATTTGAATGCTTATTTAATTCGATGAATATTAATTATAATATTCATTAAGAAAAAAAAGGAAAGAGAAGAAGGATTTTCATGCTTATTAATTATTTCTTATTGACCGAGAGTCAGTAGTAGTTATTTGATAAAGTGGCTAAAGTTTGGAGACTGCTGGAGAGATTGTGTCTTGATTTTGATTAGAAATATTCCAAGAGTTGTATTTGGGTGTTTTGAGGTTATTAAATATTCCAGTATTAATAGTAAATATTATTTGAATATTACTTAATAAATGAATATTAATTTGAGTATTCTTTTAAAAAGGGATTATTGAATATTTATTATTTGTTACATAGTAGTCAATATTTATTAAATACTCTAAGTGTTTTGAAGGTTATAAAACACTATTTAAAGGTTGTCTAAGGACTTTCATAGTCATTTAAAATATTATATTTTGAATCTATCTAGGTAAGTTACTTTTCAAGAACTTATATATATATGGAATTACCCTGTTGTGGTTACAAGCTTTATGCGTACCATTTTCCATGTGTGATCACAAAACCCTGTGTCGAGATTGATATCGGTACAAGTGTATATCTATACTTGAACTCTTTTGAACTCAAAACATTTTCGAAAACCCCCGGTCAGGTTTTACTCTCTTGCTCGTTTTTCAAGAAATTATCGGTCGACTGAAGTCGAACTTCAACTACTCAAGTTTTCTATCAAAATGATTTTGACAAGAAAAGAAAAGGGGACTCTGGCAGGTGTGGGAATCGTTGACGAACGATTCCCGGGATGTGTAAGCGGCCGTGAGCCAGGCGGCCCATCAATTATTATTCTGGCCCAGGTGTTGCCGAAGGATGATTACGGATGTAGTTTTCATCGAGGGTGATTACGGATGTAGTTTTCACCCGGGGATAGTTACGGATGTAGTTTCTATCCTTCTACCGGTAGAGAAGACCCGCGGATTATTGGACTTGGATGTGGCGACTGATCATCGTCAATCATTGTCAGGTTTTTATGTTTTCTTTAAGTCCCATCCTCTACTTTGGAAAAATACTCAAACACTGTTTCTTAGGCCTAAGTGCCAAGTAGCCGATAGTGTTGTTTTCAATTTTGAAAGATGATGAATTCATGCAGTATCTAGAACTGCAAGATTATTCTAACAATAATGGCACGTGTTTGTGCACTTTTGCAATTATTCAAAAGATGAAAGATGGTTCATCGGTTATTGATGTTAAGTCCCAAATGTTTTGCTTCAAGAGCTTTGACTCTCTTCCTATCAGTTATTTCTGAGTTTAGACTTATCAAGTGGTTAAAGAACTTATACCCGGTACATGATGTCGATCTGTAAGGTGTTTGATGGAAATGACATACTTATATGTATATGCTTTCAGATTGAGAAATACTAAAGATGAAACCTTCTAATGGTTGGTTTGTATATGATGATAAGCAACTGTCTTAGCAGCATATTGAACTGCGTATTTTGAAAAGCTTTCTAAAAGATTAGCAATACGGTAGTGTACACTATTTCGCTAAGATATGAGGATTACTATGGTTATTATAAACTTATCTGCTCATTGGATGTTGCGTTAAACGTCATATTTTCTTTATTGAAGTTTCATTGTTGTAAATATTTCGAAATTGATATTAAGTATCGTTATACTTCGAAAACTCCATGTGTATATTGATATATATTGTGCTCTATTAATACTTGTTGGGCAATTCTTTCGCTCATACTTGCTTGTTTTAAATATTAACCTTTCAGAGGAAGGTAGATGATTGATGCTTATCTGCATGGCTCAGGAGAAGCAGGCAGTGTGCCCTTGTGAAGATGATATGATCCAGAACATAGATAGCTGGAGTAAGTTATATATAAGTGTATTGATGTGTAATATGTATATATCACTTTGTACAGGATAGTACTAGTGTTAGTGTACTTCTCAACGAAGCTACACTAGTAGTATAGGATTTGTAATACTCAGTGTGATGTAATTAAATGGATGTAATGAGAAATGTAAGGATCGATTCTTGTTTCTAGCCCTATAACCTAAAAGATGCTTGGTGTTTGGGGTCACAGATGTTGTAATTCAGTTATTAAATGATTACAGGTGGTTTAATATTGTCAAACAGGTGATTTGATGTTAAGGATTTCCGCGTGACGACCAAATCCCTGACCCCGGATTTGGGGCGTTACAGAAATGGTATCAGAGCTGAGGTTATAGTAAACTAGAAACGAGAGTGAGTAGGAGTGGGTATAGTTATGTGAGAACGTCAGAACTCATGTAGAGTTCATGTTGGACTATTGGATATAGTACCAATGATTAAGATAAGATTTTGAGGAATATGTTGAGGTAGACTTCACTTCTTGTGGTGATGGATGTCTGCTAAAGAACTCTTAGAGACAAGTGTTGGTCGGCAGGGGCATAAATCGCCCGAGGCCTAAGATTAAGATAATTTTAGGGGTTCATGGATGAAGTTATGTATTCCCCGAATGATAGGAAATTTCAATATGATGATGAAGCATGGAAAGCTGGCATCCAGTATTATGACAATGATGAGTTGAGATAGCATCCGTACTATTAAAATTCCAAAAAGGGAAGCAAAACAAGATCACTATGAAAGGTTATCAGTCGAAGTTGCGGGTATTTAAAACCCTCTCGAGCTTGATAGAGTTTAAGGTAATATTATGAATGGATTGGTGGATAGACACCGATTGTCTCAAAATTATAGAAGTAAAAAGGGTGAAGATGAGATTGATCAATAAATATGAAATGTTTTAAGAATCAAGACGGACCGAGAAAGTCTGAGAGAGACTAGTACGAAGGTTGTTATGCCAAAAAGGGATAAGCTTAAGTTGCACACGGAATTGTCATGAGGACAGGAACATGTGGTATAAATACGGTTATAATGGTGACTGGATCTAAGTATGTATTTCCAGCAATGTTCCAGAACATCGGCCATTCGACACGTGGAATTCGTCGTTGCTAGGGGCGACACCGGTATCGAAGTCTTCTCAAAGAATAGAACGCTTGCGTGAGATGCTTGCGTCGAGTCGAATAGAACTCCTTAATATCGTAAAATGCCGATGGTTGAATCTCTAGCGACTATTACGAGTCGACGATGATGTCGGTTATCGAGCACCTTAGGGTGTGCGTGGAAAAGAAGAGCGCTACAATCGAACAATTATCCGTCAGAGGAGCCGACATGAAAGGCATCCGTGGAGACCTTGGCATTACCCTCCCCAATTATGAATCATTTTGATTACTTCCCCAGTCTGAATTATTTGATATCTCCCCATTTGCAACTTATGTTTATTATCTCCCCAATGTGAATTATTTGACACATCCCCGTGCATAAATTATTTGGATTACCTCCCTAATCTATGACCTATCTTGACATCTCTCCAAGAGAGAATTTTGATAAAGAATATACTCCCTCTTCGAAGTTGTTTTATAATACTCATGTTAAACCATATTGGTTTCAATTTTGCTAGAAGCTGTCATTATACCCACTTTCAGATTTATGAGGCCCTATCGATTGATGATATTTAAATTCCCACTTTTCTTCAAATATTGGATAATCCTATGGTGCTATAGCACCACTTGCTTGTTATATACCAGTATCTTTCTGGTTATCCTTTTCCTTGGAAATTGCACCTTGGAATCTGATCAATTTTAATCCAGGGTGTCCACTTGAGAATTATTTGTCGAAAGACGATAATTATTATCTTCACTTCGAATTGCTTTCATACTTCTCAGCTTCCACTGAGATGAACAACCCTATACTTATAGGGGACACAAGGGCTATCTGTCTGTGTGATAGAAGTCTGACGGGACGCCGTGACTTGTGAGTTGTGAAATACAAGAAGGCTAACTACCTTTAGTAATGTCTTAACTGAGACACGCAACGTGAGTTCTTATGATCATATTGATCTCTCAGTAAATTCTCTTATTTCAAACAAGGTTTACTTTAATACTCATAACCTTATGATCATCAATGTGTGGCAATAGCCTTGATATGACAGCTATCTTTTCAAAGTTTCATAATTCTTATTATCTCTAATAAATTTGAAGGGGATACCAACCAGGTCTGCCAAGTCATAAATTCGCTGATAGAAACCAGATTTGCAGCGGAATCGCCAAGAGCAGGAGCGAATTCCAAAACGAATAGAATATTAGTGACGTATCAATCGAATTATTTAGTTCATTCCCTCTCAATGGTATTATGTTAATGGAATTAGTGCACTCTCTCTCTCAAGAGTGTTATGTGAATAGAATCAGTGAACTCTCTCTCGCAAGGATAGTGTGATAATCGAAATTTGGTCAAAGACATATGTGTGAAAAGAATAACGTGGTAAGACTAAAGTGATAACTGTGTCAAATAGAGATCCTATGGTTGGATTGAGGTTTCGGAGAAGTTGTTTATGAATGGACACTCTCCGGTTTGGCAGAATAAATGTTGATGATGAAAGAGTTAAGGAATCCCAGTAGTGGCCTTAGCTGATTCCGTGGACGGAATCCTTTTAAGGAGGGTAGACTGTAATAACCCGGATTTTTCAAGAAATGATTTTATTATTATTTCAATAATAATAATGTTTTCCTAAAATGAGGAGGATTTTTTTTATTTTAATTATTTAATTATTTTGATTCAGTGGAATCGGTTTCCTTTTTTTAAAAAAAAATTATATTTGACCGAGTAGATACCTCGAGTCAATAGTTTATTTGGGCAAATACTTAATTTTGGGAGTGTGGAATTATTCAGTATGGATTTTATTTTAAATTATTGAATAATTTGGAGATTTTAAATTCCTTAGAAAATGATTAGTTTTAATTATTTGAGAAATTGTGGAAATTACTCAATTAATTTATAATATCGAGAATTTGAGATTTTACTAAAACAATAATGTTTGTAGTATTTTTATAAAGCCCTTTGAATTGTGATTTATGAATTACAATTATTATTTCTATGAATTGTTTTTATAAATTATTATTGATTTGTAAAATGCATATCAGTTTAGAAAATTTAGATTTAATTCTAATTCTTTCGCCAAAAGTCTTTAAAAATATTCTAGTATTTAATTATGCTGGAAATTTTATTTTTACAAATTAGAGTTATTAGTTTAAAATATTATTTTAAGGTGTGTAGTATTTAATTGTATTGCTTTTGAAAGTTATTGGGCTTGAGCCCATTAGGGTTAAAAACACACATCAAATACATACACACACAGATACAAACACAGCCGCACATATACATACACGATAGAAACAAATCGGGGGGAGGGGGAAGAAAAACAGCGGGGAAAGAGAAGAAAAGAGAGATGGGGGGTTTTGATTTTTGATCAATTGAAACATATATATACATACGTGTGTGTGCGTGTATGGGTGCCTGTGTGTGTGTGCTGGTGTGCGTGTTCATGGGTCGCGCGGAGGGTTGCAGGGGAGGGAGAGGTCGCGTGGGGGTGACCGGAGAAGACCACCACCGCGTGGTGGTGGTGGTAGCAGCGGATGAAAGGGAAGGAGGGAAGGCAGAGAGAGAGAGAGAGAGAGAGAGAGGGAGAGAGATGGCAGGAAAGAGGGAGAGAGATGGTGGGGTTGTTCGATGGTCACCGGAAAATGGTATAATTTCGCTTGTTAATTATTTAATTTTCGTATTAAATTAGTTGTACATTTCGATATAGATTAATTGTTGTAATTTAATTAGTTTAAAATTGTGAGATTATTGTTGTGATGAAATTAGATTTAATTTGTGAGTTTAATGTGTTAATTTTAATGATTAGATTAAATTCCGAGATTTAATTCGGAAGGTCTATACTTGTTGATGGTAATTATTGAGATTAGTTGTGGGCCCGGTTAAAGGTACGGGTTAGCGATTATTAAATATTATTTGTTAGTTGCTAGTTGGCAATTATAATTGTTAATTATTAATTGTCGGAGTTGTCGATAAAGTGCTAATTGCTAAGTGTGATGGTTGGAATTAAATTGTGGTCGTTAGTGGTTAATTATGAGTTGCCATATAAGTTGTGGAGGCAATATGAATTGCGAATTGCTAGTGACGGATAGTATGTAAAGTTATGTGGCTTACTTGTCATATATGGTCTTCGATAAATGTTTATGTGCTAAGTGCTATAAGTCGAGTCATAGAATTTGTCGGATGCCACATCTGTCAATTACTTGGTATTGGTTATGATTGGTTAAATGGTTATCGATAATGGTTCGGGTAGAAAGTTGAATTGCTAATTGTAATAGTTATTGTTATAGGAGGTGTAATTACATGAATGGCTAATTGGCTAAGTGCTAAATGGTATGAATCAAGTTATAGTATATGTTGATAGTATAAGTGCCAACTACGTGGTGTTGGCTTAAATGTGGATAAACCTAGTTTACTTTCCTTACATGTTGAGGTGCCGCATGTCTGGGCGGGTACTTTTCCTTATGTGCTAGTTGCCGCAAGTCTGGGCGGGTACTTTTCCTTATGTGCTAGTTGCCGCATGTCTGGGCGGGTACTTTTCTTACTTGTTTACTTTGCTGCAAGTTGAGGCAGCTTTATTTTTGCAAAAACAGGGTTGAATTGCATTTGAGGGGCTGTGCCCATAGTCCGATAAACGAATACCTCATGCCCAAATTTTCTGAAAATCCCCTGCAATCAAATTTATTTAATTTAGTTAAATACAATGGTCAAGAAGCATGAAATGGATATTAATTGTTATGTGAATATGTGCTAAGTGAACTATTTGAGGGTTAATTGTTATTTCGAGGGTTATGTGCTAATTTGCTGATTTGATGTGTCTCGAGGATTAATTACGTTTGAGGACTATCTATATACTAAGTTGATTAAGTGGTATGGTTTGAGGTGTTTAGCACCAGGAATTGTCCACTTTAAAAAGGGGACTTTTCCATTTCATTTTCTTTACTATAATATGTTATGTGCAATAAGTGGTATTAGAATAGTCAACTATAGGGAGGACACCTATAGTTCGACTTTATGTTATTTAGTGATAATCCCGAGTTGTGCCTACTCGATATACGAGGTATGATTGACACGTACTCGTAACCATTTCAGTACCATTAGGGCGAAATCAAATTGGAGCGACGTGCATCCAAAAAGGAAGATCGAGACGTCAGGTAAGGTCCATGGAATTACTTGGACGAGGTGCGAAGGATTTGTTCGCGGTTGTTATGCAAAATCACACAAGCGCACGTGGTCACTAGTAATATATAAGGTTAAGTCCAAATTCGTTCCCACAGGGATCTGGTTATGGTTTTAATTCAGTAAACGCACCTATGCAACAGTGTATGATCTTAATTCACTGCTAAGACAATTAATAAATTAAGGTTTTAACTAACTAAATTAAACTAAGAAGAAAATTAACAAAACTACAAATTAACTAACTAGCAAGAATTGAAATCTAATTACTTCTGCAAGAAAAACCATGGAATCCTAACTTCATTAAATACTTTGCTTAGATCTGACGCCTTTAATCACTATATGCAATGGTTATGATATCTGATCGAATAACACGAAACAAGTACACGCTACCTGTCAGCATACATATACCAAACTACCAATACATCCACAAAAGAGATAGAAGATGAATAGACACCAATTATGCTTAGACCCTATATGTCTATAGAATTTGAAAACATAACGGTTGAAGAGCAAGTTATCCATAAAGATCACACAGGGCAGTATAAGTATTTTCATCTCACACCACGAATCATATTGATAAACAATTATGAACCTATGCTAGCATGGCAAGTTCTAAATCTCAAGATCCACTTTCACTTCACAAGAGATTAACAAATTAGATGTTCATGACGCATCTATCAATTAAGCACAACCATACGAGGATATCAGATATACATCACACACAGATCTCTAAAGCATCAAGATACTAAAGCTCCATAAATAAATCCGTTAGAATCCCATGACAACGATTAGTTCATAATCGAACCTCTCGTCATCATGGGATCAAGTGAAACCATGATAAAAAAAAGTATGAAAAGATACAAATAAAACTAAGTAATTGATATGTAATAGTTCTACTCCTAATGATAATCTTAATGATGATAATCTAATTTTACAAGGGTTGGATGTGTTTATATAGGTTCTAGAATTCTTGCCCAACAAGAAAAACAACCTAGAATACAATTGGAAATAGGTTTAGGTACCAAAAATACAATTAGAATTCGTTTAGGGGTAAAAAAAAGTCATTTTTCCACAATTTCTGGCCGAACCAGCGCAGCCAGCGCTGCTTGGAGCGCAGCCAGCGCTGCTCTTGCTGTTCTGGCACTATTCAAGCGCAGCCAGCGCTGTTAGAGCGCTGCCAGCGCTGCACTTTCTGCCCAGAATTTTTATTTTGCTTTATTCTTGTAGAAAATTTCCCAAGCTTCGTGTGGACAGTAAGATCGTCCAAAACGGACTTCTAGAACTCCAGATATGGCCAAAACAGTGTAGACTGCGCAACATACCCTGAAATCTGAATTTTCCACAATTTGCTCATTTCTCATCCGTTTTCTCTTCCGATTCTTTTGCCACTTCCCGTTCTTCAATTCTAGACTTATAAATCCTCATGGTAGCCTAGGGAAATACACCACCCTTCATTCCATTGCTCAAATCTTCTCCAAAATTGACAAAATCACCAACCCTAAATGATATTTCACAAACCTGCACAACTAAACACAAACACATCAAAACTACGACAAACTTGAGTCCAAGTACAACAATTTAAGCCGATATGAAGTGGTCCAAGTGGATATAAAATCCACTTATCACATCCCCAAACTTAAACCGATGCTTGTCCTCAAGCATAAACAATTACAACTAACTAACTAACTAGTACCACTTCCGTAGGTGATCACGGTTGCATTTGGCATATGCAACAAGCCCTTTAAACCCCTAGGCAGCCCTAGTGGACGAGTAAGGTCTCGTGAGGGCCTATAGCGAATGTACCTGTTGTGCCCAAAATCTTTATGGGCTAGATTTAGGCCCATTAATCTATAGGATCCGGTCCATACGAGCTAGAAGATTGATCCAGTACGAGTTATGAAGATCAAATAGAAGAAATGACTAAGGAAGTATGAGTATCAGGAGGTTCCCAACGGTCAGGAAGCTGAGCAGAGCACTAGAAGACCAGGTTCCTCCAAGCAGAAGAGTTCGAGTTAGCATAGCAACAGCCATAGAAATGATAAAAGCATGTGAAGAATTATCTAGTCTAACCAGTTTGTTATTTGTGTAGGTATTGACACCCAAAGGGAGGTCCCTAAGCGATATGTCCCGAAATAAGGAGGTCCATGAGAAACAGGCTCCTAAAATATAGGTTCCTGAGCACCAGGTTCCTGAGCGTAGCCAATCAGAAAGAGACCGAATTATTATTGGAGTGTAATTCTAGGGCGCAGTTGATCCTAGAATGCCTCTAATAGACATGAGAATTATAGTAGGGTATGAACTCGAGTTCTACTCTACTTAGCCAACTAGTTCGTGAAAGGCTCTAAAGGAACTTGAGTCCAACACGAACTAGACAATCGAATACAGCTGGTCAAGCAGAATCAGCTTCGCATTAGAACTACGTGAGCTTGATCCCTATATAAACAAGGGTACGTAGGCACCTTGGGAGAACGGCCACAGATCTCGCTAATGGAACCTGCGATGATTCTCGTAACCTCTCAAGCTCAGCTCAACCCCCACAAACACAACCCAAACCTTTTCAGAATAGTTGATCGCTAGCCTGTACAACTACCTGTAGACCTCTCATAAGTTGATTACGAAATCCACTCATCAACATTAGCGCTAGAAGGAGGGGATAGTTAATATCTTAAGAGTGGAAAAGATGTCAGGCAACTCTAATAGCGAAGCAACCCGTTCTGAGCGACAGATTCACGAGGGGAACATATCTCCTCCCAAAGCACCGAAGGTTACTAAAGCAACTATGATGGAAATCTTAAAGACTGTGGGAGAACGTTTGTCGACTTTGGAGCAGGCTTCAAGCAAAAAGAAGAAAAAGAAGACAAAGAAAGGCAAGAAGTCGAAGGTTACTCCGAAACAGTTGAACTTTGAGGAAGAAGAATCTGAGAATGGAGAGGAGGTTCCAAAAGATGGTGGAGAACCGAAGCAAAATAATGGTGATGAAGAGCTAGAGAATCCTGAGAAGAGTAAAACTGTTAGCAAGGGTCGTACAGGGTCCAAGGGAAAGAAGAAAACCAAGACTGGAGGTTCCCCACAGAAAAAGAAGAAAGATAAAGACCCATCTGTTGAGATAATTGAAGAAGAAAGCACGGATTCAGATGAGGGTACTGAAGAATCAAGCACTGCAGAGTCACAAGAGGAAGAAGGAACGAGTAAAAAGACAAAGGCGGAAGCTACTGGGGAGGTAACAGCAGAAGATGTCAAGAAAATTTTGGCTCAACTCAAGGACAAAAAGAATCTTGCTGTGAATCCTATAACTGCCTCTCCTTTCACCAAGAAGGTTCGAAAGTCGGCTCTGCCTAGGTCTTATAGGCCTTCGAATGAGTTGAAGTTCGATGGAACTACTGACCCCATTGAATATCTTAGTCGTTTTGACACGGAGATGGATGTCTATCAAGTGAAGGAAGCCACCAGATGCAGGTTACTGGCTGCAACTCTACAGGGTGGAGCCCATCAATGGTTCAAAAGGTTACCTGCTGATTCGATTGGTTCTTGGGCAAGTATGGGGAAGCTCTTTGTCACTCAGTTTAGAGCATCTGTGGCGTTCGCACCACCAACCAATACCTTAGCCAATATCAAGCAAAGACCTAGTGAGACGTTGACAGAATATTTCAAGAGGTTTAATGCGGAGGTTCCTAAAGTTAGGAAAGCATCTGAGGAAACCATAAAGAATTTCTTAATTGCTGGAGTCAAAGGAGGCTCGGACTTTTGGAAAGCACTTCAAGGAAAAGAACCAGAGACGTTGGCAGATTTTTACGCCCAGGCAGAACCCTTTCGTCTGGTGGAGGAATCTCTAGCCGAATTAAGGAAGGATCCAGATTTCGTAAGGCAAAGTGGAAGCAAGAGGTCGAGACAAAGAAGCCCCAATGGTCGTGACAATAAAAAGGTGGTTAGTCGCACATCCCAGGTGAAGCCTGAAGCTGTGAATCCCACTAAACCTGTCATGGGTCAGGTGCCACCACCAGCTTCCTACAACAACAATAAATATGAGAGACCTGTCTATGAAACTTTCACCCCTTTGGTAGCCCCGATCGATCATATTTACGCGGTGAATGAGAAGTCCTCATGGTTTAAGAAGCCTTTCAGAACTGGTCCCCCAGGGAATAAGAATGAGCGCCCATACTGTGACTTTCATGATAACAATGGGCATAATACTGCAGATTGTCGTCACCTCAGAGACTTAATTGAAACTCTAATCAGACAAGGGCAGTTGAGTGAATGGGTGGCTCAGGAAGGGAAAAAGTATAGAGATGAGAAGACTCAGAAGACACAGACACAGGAACCTGTCGTGATGGAAGGACCACCTAAAGCTGGATGTATACGCACAATTATAGGAGGTCCCCACATTGGAGGAAGCAGCAGGAGTGCCATGGAGAGGTATACCCGTGAGGCTAAAGAACGTCCTTTGACCAGTATTTACAATCTATCACAGAGGTCCCCAAGGCTGTTTGAAGGGGAGGATGTAGATATCACTTTCACTGAAGAAGATGCTTCCTGGGTGCACCATCCCCATACCGATGCTTTGGTGGTTGAGGCAGGAATCGGGTCTTATGAGGTTCATCGAGTGCTAGTTGATAACGGAAGCTCTGTAAACTTGCTATCTTACTCAGCTTTCAAGAAGATGCATTTTCTGGATAAAGATTTAACTCCAACAAACGATACCTTGTACGGATTCACTAATAATCAGGTTCCTATCAAAGGTAAGATTCGTTTGCCAGTAACCTTAGGTGATAAACCATGTTGTATTACACAGCTAGCAGAATTCATTGTTATAGAAGAGAATATGAATTACAATGCTATTCTGGGAAGACCCATTTTGAAGGAGATGAGGGTAGTAACCTCCATTTACCACTTAACTATGAAGTTCCCAACACCAAATGGAATTGGTGTAGTTCGAGGATGTCAGTATGAGTCTAGAGAGTGTTACACCAAAGCTTTGCAACATGCTGCTAAGGCTGCTAAACTGCCTGAACCTATGGACGAGGTTCCTGATGATTTTCCAGGAAAGAACCCAGACAAAATAACGCTCGACCTGCGTAGTCCGCCCTTGGAAGGTTTTGTGCCAGCATCCTGTAGAGCTATAAGAATTGAAGAGATCATAGAAGAGGAACCTCATGCTGAGATTCCAGTTTTTCGGGGACCAGATACCCCTTACTTACTGATAGAAAGTGCACCCCCTACGGACAAGGATGGTGATGTGTGTATGGCAGAAGGATTGAATGAAGAAAAATCACGAAAACTGAAACATAATGGAAGCAATGAAGACAGTCAGCCGACATCAAAGAGAAGGAATGTCATGCACGAAGTTCAGGAACCGTCTGCAGTCCAGGAACCTCAAGAGGAATCAACCACAGAGATGGAGGTAGACTTAGACCCTCGAATGCCAGAAACCATGGTCAAGGCTGGACCAGCTGGTGAAACTTTGGATGTAAAGATTAATGACAAAGATGGTACAAAAATGTTGAAGATTGGAGCTCAACTCGACCCAGCCTTAAAGGAATCTCTCATTACCTTTTTGGGCAAGAACCTGGATGTGTTTGCATGGTGTCACGCAGATATGGAAGGGATAGATCCAAGGGTCATGTGTTATAAGTTGAATATTGACCCCGAAAAGAAAGGAGTGAGACAGAAGCGAAGACCAGTTAGTGGAGAAAGAGCTCAAGCATTGAAAGAAGAGGTCGACAGGTTACTGGATGCAGGATTGGTTAAAGAATCTTTCTACCCAGTATGGTTGGCAAACCCTGTTTTGGTAAAGAAACCTAATGGGAAATGGAGAACATGTGTGGACTTCACAGATCTCAACAAAGCATGCCCGAAGGACAGTTTCCCACTGCCACGGATTGATCAGTTAGTGGATGCAACAGCTGGACATGCCCTCCTCAGCTTCATGGATGCATATTCAGGTTACAATCAAATCCCTATGTATGAACCTGACCAAGAGCATACTTCTTTTATTACGGATAGAGGTCTTTATTGCTATGTATGCATGCCATTTGGATTGATTAATGCTGGAGCCACATACCAACGGTTAGTGAATATGATGTTTAAAGACCAAATTGGCCATACTATGGAAGTATATGTGGATGATATGCTAGTTAAGTCTAAGGAAGCTGTTGACCATGTAAAGCACTTAGAAGAAATGTTTGGAATCTTGCGAAAGTACAGAATGAAGCTGAACCCTAAAAAATGTGTGTTCGGGGTAGAATCAGGAAAGTTTCTGGGTTTCATGGTAAACCACAGAGGTATCGAAGCCAACCCAGCCAAGATTAAAGCATTGATTGATATGAGGTCGCCAAGAACTGTGAGAAAGGTTCAGTCTCTTACAGGAAGAGTTGCAGCCTTGAATAGATTTATTTCGAAGTCCACTGATAAGTGTCAGGAGTTCTTTAAAGCTATAAAGAAAGGAAGTAAATTCGAGTGGACCACAGAATGTGAGATAGCGTTCGGAAAGTTAAAGGAACATTTGGGGAGCCCCCCACTGTTAGCCAAACCTGTGGATGGAGAAACATTGATACTTTACTTGGCTGTATCAGAGTATTCCATTAGTGCAGTTCTGGTTCGAGAAGAAAATGGACAGCAGAGCCCAGTCTACTATGTTAGTAAAAGGTTACTTGATGCAGAAACGAGGTACACAGGAATGGAGAAGCTGGTTTTCGCATTGATTCTGGCTTCCAGGAAGCTGCGACCTTACTTCCAAGCTCACAGGATTGAGGTAAGAACCTCATATCCACTTAAGCAAGTGATGCATAGGCCAGAAACGTCTGGAAGAATGTTAAAGTGGGCTGTGGAGCTAGGACAGTTCGACATAGAATACAAACCAAAGACAGCAATCAAAGCTCAAGCTCTAGCAGATTTCTTAATCGAGTTCCCACCTCATGTAGAGGTTACCGGCCAGGAGGGGCCAAAAGAGGTGGTAGAAAACCAGGCGGATAATGACAACTGTGCACCTTGGTGGACACTGTATGTAGATGGAGCTGCTAACAACAGTGGAGCAGGTGCAGGCATAGAGCTAGTTAGTCCGGATGGACACCAACCTTATAGCTCAATTCATTTTGCTTTTAGAGCCACGAACAATGATGCAGAATATGAGGCATTGATTACAGGCCTCAAGTTAGCTTTGGAGATGAAAGTGGAGAATATCAGAGTGTTTAGTGATTCGATGTTAGTAGTTTGGCAGATTTGTGGTGGTTTTCAGGCGAGAGGTCCAAGAACAGACTTGTATTTGAGGTACTCCCAGGAGTTGATCACAAGGTTCAAAGAGGTGAAGCTAGATCAAATACCTCGAGGAAAGAATACCAAGGCAGATGCATTGGCCAAGCTAGGATCTCAGAGAGAATCCACATTATTGGGGGTAATTCCACTTCAGATTCAGGAGCAACCTAGTGTTTTTAAAGAAGAAGTGATGGATATCGAGTTCCCAGTTGAAGATTCCTGGATGACCCCAATACATCGTTACCTGGATAAAGGGGAGCTACCTCCCAGTCAAGATGATGCCAGGAAGCTGAGGTATCATGCAGCCAAATATGCAATCTATGATGGAATTCTGTATAGAAGAGGATTCAATCAACCTTTGCTCAAGTGTACGTGTAGCTGGAGAGCAATGCAAGTATATCCTCGAGGAAATTCATGAAGGAGTATGCGGAAATCACTCGGGGGGAAATTCTTTAGCCATGAAGGTCCTTCGACAAGGATATTATTGGCCAACCATCAAAGCAGATGCTACAAAATTCGTGCAGGCATGCAGTAATTGTCAGAGGTTTGCAAATTTTGATAATCGTCCTGTAGCACCTATCAAACCGATTGTTAGCCCTTGGCCATTCGCTGTTTGGGGAATAGACCTCATTGGAGAACTCCCAAAAGGAAAAGGAGGAGTGAAATATGCAGTGGTTGCAGTTGATTACTTTACAAAGTGGGCAGAAGCAGAACCACTTGCTAAGATTACAGCGTCAAAATTGACTGAGTTTGTGTTTCGAGCCATTGTATGCAGGTTTGGCATTCCGCAGAAGCTGATTTCTGACAACGGGAAGCAGTTTGATAGTAGAGAGCTTAGAGGGTTGTGTGAGCAATTTGGAATTCAGAAGGCATTTTCAGCAGTGTATTATCCGCAGAGTAATGGACAGACTGAAGCAGTGAATAAAATTATCAAGCACACTTTGAAGACGAGGCTTGAAGATAAGAAAGGAAGCTGGCCAGAGGAGCTTCCTGGAGTCTTGTGGTCGTATAACACCACGCCTAGAACTACAACTGGTGAGTCTCCTTTTACCCTCACTTATGGTTGTGAAGCTATGGTACCTGTGGAAGTTGGAACAGGTTCCTTGAGAAGAAAAAATTTTAACCCCGAGAGCAATGAGGTCAATCATAGACTGTATTTGGACATGGTCGAAGAGTTGAGAGCAGATTCGCAAGTGAAGTTAGCAGCATATAAACAGAGAGTTCGAAGGTATTACAACAAAAAGGTGAAGGCAAGACCTTTTAAAGTTGGAGACCTAGTTCTGAGGAAAGTCATGCCAAATACCAGGGTTCTGGCACATGGAGCCTTTGGAGCGAATTGGGAGGGACCTTACCAGATAAAGTCAACAATTTGGGAAGGAACCTACCACTTGATGGATATGGATGGGAACCTCATTCCGAGAGCTTGGAATGCAGAACATCTCAAGAAGTATTATCAGTAATTCTTTTATGAGTTTTTTTTTTCTTAGGAAAAGTAAGGCTTTTTCAGCCAACGAATAATTGCAGCTTATTAGTTATAGCTGACCAGTATTTTGATTTCAGTATTTGATTAAGCATGTACTCGGGGGGTACTTGATGTGAACCTCCCTACTTGCAAGACGATTTTTTTTAAAGTATTGAGCGATAGATAGCTCTACGATGAATATTTTGAGTGCATTCTTTGCAGCTATAGCTCCTTAATAGTTCTTTTACGTAACAATAATTACCCAAAAGAACTGGGGGGTAGTATTCCTACTTAGACAGTATTGTGCATGCTATGATTTGATATTTCATATGCCAATTTGAACATTTTGAAACAGGTTACCTTGACTAACAGGTTCCTGTAGCATTGTATTGTATTCTGCAGGATTACCTGAGCTGACAGGTTCCTGAAGCATTGACAGTATGTGCGAAGTATGAATACGGTTTGACAGCATACGTGGACTACGAATGATTGATGAGAAAAGTCCCAGGTAGCTTCCTGGGCATCGAGCAAAGTCCCAGGTAGCTTCCTGGGCATTGAGAAAAGTCCCAGGTAGCTTCCTGGGCATCGAGCAAAGTCCCAGGTAGCTTCCTGGGCATCGAGCAAAGTCCCAGGTAGCTTCCTGGGCATCGAGCAAAGTCCCAGGTAGCTTCCTGGGCATTGAGAAAAGTCCCAGGTAGCTTCCTGAGAAAGTATTAAGCCTCGGGTAGCTTCCCGAGCAAGCAATGAATTAAGTCTTAGGCAGCTTCCTGAGCATGAAATAAGCCTCAGGTAGCTTCCTGAGCACGATTGAAAGCCTCAGTTGACTGAGCACGACATTGTTGCCAAAAGCCTCAAGTTCCTTGAGCACGTGAATTAAAGTCCTGATAAAAGGCATCTAAAGTCCTGACAAAAGGCATCTAAAGTCCTGACAAAAGGCACCTTAAAGAGAAGCCTAATAAGCTCTCCCTCATGTGGAACCGCCTTTGGCACATGGGAAGAAGGGATAAAATCCTTAGCATTTACCTTCATAAGATGTCTAGCCTGACACATGAAGAAGAGGAATCTGTGTGGACTCCTAGAACGGCGCACAGGTTCCTAGAATCGCCTCGAGGCATAAAAAGGAACCAACATGCCTCGAGGCATGTTGGGACCTAGAGAATAGGACTGGGAACCAAGCAGGCAACCTTTCCAAGAGATGACCCGAATTAAACAAGAGAAAGATTTTACTAACGTTAACTATTTTTTGTTTTATGTTTGTTTTGCAGGATTAATACTCGAGGAACCTGGTCTTGATGAAGAAGAAGTTATTAAAAAAGACTACGGTTTAGATTATCGATACAAGGTGTAAACACAGAGGTTCCAGGTTTTACAATTCAGCCGTAGTTTGTTGCATTTATTTTGAGAATAAACAAGTGGAAATATGCGTGTGTTCTGTTTCTTACAATGGGTTAGCCCACGTAAGCTTGAACATATGAGTAAGAAAGCTGAATTATTCTCTGGTGCATAACAGTGAAGTATTTCATGAGGTTTTGAAGAAAAGTATGTAGTAAGTTAAGATTCAAACAAAGAAATATGTATGAGCTTACCCTGGACAAGAGATATGTAGCAAAAGCAAATATCATAAACCATAAAGAAAGTTATGGGTACAGAGGCCCAGAAAACCAGCATAAAAGTTATTGGCACGAAGGCCATGGAAACCAAATTCAAAATTACATTTTGCGAGGCGTTACGAGGAGCCCACGACCTCATCAAAAGTTATCAAAAGTTTTTTAAGAATCTTGTTGAAATTACGAAGGAGGAACTTCATCGGAACCCTTGGTGGCAACAGGAGGAGTTGGAAGGATAGGCTGAACAACTTCGGGAGCAGGAACCTCTGCAGTCTCAAGGTTGGCACCTGGAGACCTCTCAACCGTTTTCACGGGAGGAACAGAGGTTGTAGCAGCAGCTTCATTTTCAAAATCTTTGATCATCCCCACTACATCCTCGCCTAGGAGAGACCAGTTTAGCTCGGGCATTTTCTCCCACATGGACCTCATGTAGTCACGAACGCCTTCGTCGTAACCTTCATCATACCTAGCTTTTTCCTGGATGAGCATGGATGATTTGGCAATAGCAGCCTCAGCATTTAAAGCATCAACCTGAGCTTTTAGCCCATTGATTTTCTCCAGCATGGGCAATTTCTCATCCTGCAAACTCTTCACCTGTCCCTGAAGCTCATCCCTGCTATTCTTTAGTGAGGTTTCAACGGTTTTTGCTTTTCGAACGGCCGCAGTGGCTATGTTCACCTTACCTTCCATAGCAATCAACTCTTCCTTCAACCTTGAAACTTCCCCTTGTAATCGAAGATCATATTGAGTTTTCTCGGCAATATCATCGCAAAAGCGGAGAGTAAAGAAAGCATTCTGAGCAGCCGAGAACCTCATAGCATGCATAGCTTCGACAGTATCCATTTTAGCCCAGCCGGCAACTGTTTCTGGAAGCACGTGTGTGTCAATCAAGTCTTTGAACTGATTCTGTGCCACAGCTGATTCAATCTTCACAGCTTTTCCCTTTTTCATAGACCTGGTTTGGGAACTTCCAGAGAGGTCAAGAGTAGATTGAGCTAGTTTACGCTTAGAGGAACTAGACGGCTGGACTGAGGCTGGAGTGGGAACTTGGTTGATAGGAGTTGCAGCAAGCGAAACCTCCTTATCTTCAACCTTGAAGATCTCGTCAACATTCTTGGATCTTCTTATGAAAGAAGGAACTTTGGGAGCCATACCTGTGAATACAAAATCAGAAAGTAAATCAGGATAAACAAAGAGCATGAGAAAAGCGAACGTAGTTGCAAGAATACCGTAAGAAAAAAATAAAATAAAGTATTACCAGAGGAAGCAGGGAGAAAACCTAGGGTGATGAGATTCTCAGGTGTTAATAGAATCATACAATCCCTAAGGGATGAAGAATGTTTCAAAGCCTCTTCAGCTCTTTGAAGACAGACTCCAGAAAGACATGTTTGTTTGGGAACATGAGGACGACGGTTGAATTGGAAACGGATAGGGGGACAGTCATAACAATAAAGAAATTGCTCCTGCCATTGATCAAAATTTTGTTTAATGCCTTTTATACACTGACCTTGATGACAGGGCCAGGCAGTTAGATAAAAACAACCGGAACCTTTTCCAGTATCCTTTAATCTGAAGAAATAACCTAACTCAGGTGCAGATAAAGGAGTAGTGAACAGACTGGAATACAGAATATATGTGCTCATGGCTAGCCTATAGGAATTGGGAGTCAGTTGGAGAGGAGCTAAACCATAAAAGTCGAGAACTTCTTGAAGAAAAGGATGTAGAGGAAAATAAACACTCACTTTAAAAAAAGCAGCAGAGGTCACTGCATTAGGAATACCACGATCAGGGACTTTAGTGTCGAACCTGTGAGCCCTCTCACCAGGTTCTGGGACAATAATTGGACAGGTTGGACGAACACACTCTTCCCACAACTTCTCTAACCTAGCTGAAGTCATGGATGAATCAACTTTCTCACAGAAAGGCACAATCTCTTGTTTATATGACTCTCTCTCGACTGTTATCTCATTGTCAAAATCGGGTTCAGGGAGTACTTTCTGATCAGGCTTTGACACTTCTTCCTCGTCAGAGGGCCAATCATCTCCTAAGTCAATGAAATCAGGGGAGTTTAGAGTTCTATTTTGTTTAGTTGGAAGTCTAATAAGGATGTTTTGAGGCTCACCTAAATCTGGGATAGAGATTTTAGACCTGGTCTTATTGCTGACTGACTTGGTGAAAGCAAGGTTTATCAAAGAATGGTGGTCTGAATGTGTTGAATCAGAAGACATCTGCAAAGACAGACGAAGAAGGGTCAGGAACCTAAGAGAGATACTAAGGTTTTGAGATGCTCAAACAGTTATACATTAACAAGCAGGAAACTTTATAGGAGATCTCAATGGGAGTTACGCAAGTAAAAGAAAAAACACACGTGAATGCAGAAGATGAATCGATGGTTAAAGTAATGATAAGCCAAAGATTGTGAACGTTCTTGTGTGTCAAATATGGAGTGAGACGAACAGATGCAGACATATGTATATACTATCAGATAACAGACAACATGCAAGACATGGATGCATAGATAAGTATGAAACGAAATTGAGAATACGCAAGGACAGAAAGAAATGAATCGAAGTCATACCTTGAATCGAAGCAAACGACGAAGAACAAGTTGAATTGAGCGAAGGATCGTCGGTTTTTTTTTTTTCCTCTCTCCAAGGGTTTTTGCAAGAATTTGGTAAAGGTAAAAATGGACCTGAGGGGGTGAGATGGCGATTAAATAGTCAAGGTAAATGAAGTAGCTCCGTACACGTGGCAGAACATTACTGGAGCGGTAAAATGAAGAGGTACATGCATAAGAGGCGTGTGAACCTCGGGAACTCACGCATTAACTACAGCCTTGGTAAGTGATAAGTTTAATTCAAATTTTGAATTATCTCCTGCAACCAACCATTATCCCCTTTTTAAGTATTAAATTTAAAGAGGCGTGAAGTTAAGTGACAAGTTAGATTCCCTGAGAAGATGAATGCAAACATAAAGTAGATTTCGAGAGCTGGAGCAAGAATAAGAAAATAGCGAGGTAACAGGTTCCTTAATACAAAGGAAGCTTACTCAAGATCATATCAAAGCTGAAAATATTCTATGTCCTGTTTCCTACACCGAGTTAGCTCATGTAGGCTTGGATATACAATGTTGAAGCAAGGTACGGTTACTAAAATGGTTTAGTATTTATCCTTTGATCGTAGAATTAGAATAGGTTCCTTTCGCATTACATGATTTCAAGGAACCGGGGGGTACTTGTTGTGCCCAAAATCTCCATGGGCTAGATTTAGGCCCATTAATCTATATGATCCGGTCCATACGAGCTAGAAGATTGATCCAGTACGAGTTATGAAGATCAAATAGAAGAAATGACTAAGGAAGTATGAGTATCAGGAGGTTCCCAACGGTCAGGAAGCTGAGCTGAGCACTAGAAGACCAGGTTCCTCCAAGCAGAAGAGTTCGAGTTAGCATAGCAACAGCCATAGAAATGATAAAAGCATGTGAAGAATTATCTAGTCTAACCAGTTTGTTATTTATGCAGGTATTGACACCCAAAGGGAGGTCCCTAAGCGATATGTCCCGAAATAAGGAGGTCCCTGAGAAACAGGCTCCTAAGATATAGGTTCCTGAGCACCAGGTTCCTACGAGTTGCCAACAGAAAGTTCTAGAAGCCATCTAGGACAGATAAACGAATTGATATTGGAGTATAATTCTAGGGCGCAGATGATCCTAGAATTATCTCTGATCAATGAGAGAATCATAGTGGGGTACGAACTCGAGTTCTACTCTACTTAGCCAACTAGTTCGTGAAAGGCTCTAAAGGAACCTGAGTCCTACACGAACTAGGTGACCGAATACAGCTATTCCAGTAAGAGACAGAATCATATTAGAACTACGTGAGCTTGATCCCTATATATACAAGGGTACGTAGGCACCTTAGGGTAAGACGCATTAAGTTCTCTAATTTTCTCTAAAGGCACTTGAGATTATTGGAGATACCCTCGAGTACAGCTCAACCCCCACAAACACAACCCAAACCTTTTCAGAATAGTTGATCGCTAGCCTATACAACTACCTGTAGACCTCTCATAAGTTGATTACGAAATCCACTCATCAACAGTACCCACAAAATCCATTAAACCTAATGCAATGCAATGCATGAATGCAAATAATATGAAAATGCAAGATCCCCTTCAAACTCACCAAAACCAACTAACAAGCAAATATCTCAAAGAATGCAACAAATCCAAGCAGAGCTCGACTAAGTCCCCGTATACTAACAAATACATGAACAGAAACGTGCGTGTGTGCAATGCTCATCAGAAATACTCCTAAAACTAGGTCAAAAATCATACATGCTTACCGTCAAGACAATCACAGGTTTATAAACAGAATAGACTGTAGACACTCCAGAACCTAGGAACACCTCCACCCTCATCCAAGGTAGACAGAAACTCATGCTTTATTACTATAATACATAATACTATATACAATACACATGCTTATTTAACCGTGCAATGAATGAGACCCCAAAAGGCTTATACAATAATACTCATGTAGCGAGTGTTAGGTCAGCAATCCCAAACCACAAGGCTTTAGGTTACTAGGACTAAGTCCCCTCGGACTTAATTACTCGAGTATTAAAGAGCTCACTCGTGGTTAATTCTGCATTTAACAACTAAACTTTTGACTTTTTTTCTTTTTTTTTTTCCTTTTTTTTCTGATTTTTTTTTATGCAATCTGGAATGAGCCTTTCTCATTTCCAACCCTAGACTACTCATATGAATATGAGCCGGCTACTATCCATTTGACACCTAGCCATTATTGACAATTAGCATGAAATTCCTGTTTTCCCCCAAACTTAGACTTTAATGTTCTTACGCTATAAAGGGAATAACGAAAATTCTAAATATAAACAAGTGATTAAATCTCAAAACATCCAACAGGCATGACCCTAACCTAGCCCAAAAGCACCCCAATGAGACTGTGTAATTAGTTTTGTTCCTATAACATGCAAGTCAATTTCATAAAAACTATAAATCAGCCCTCTACTCATCATCATCACACCCAAATCAACATCCACCTATCAATCAGAATCAGCTCATCCTAAGGATCATGAAAAATGCATGCCATGATAATGCAACTAATATGACTCACATGGTAAAACAAACAAAAATAACAGAATGTCCTATATGAAACAAACGTAGATAATACGAACATACATGCATAATTTACTACTACTAATATGCAAAGCATGAAATCCTACATGAACAAAATGACTAACAATCACATATATATACACTACTTATCCCTCAAACCACCCCCAAACTTGAAAAATTCAATGTCCTCATTGAATGGAAGTAAATACAAGGAAAAGTAGAAAACATACCTTGGGTTGCCTCCCAAGAAGCGTTTCTTTAACGTCAATAGCTTGACGTTACTTCCAAGCCTCCATTATGGATGATAATAGTTTGCCTGGTCATCTCTCTGCGATACTTCCTCGTCATCACGGCGACACACTTTCTGCCCCTTCTCCTCACTTGGCCTATTCGTATAACAACTATGTCCTATTCCAATGCCTTCATCTGTTGACCCAAAATCTCTCAATTTGTAGAACAACACACATTCGCGGGCTTCGCTTGAATATAATGGAGGAGGGTAAATGTAAGTTGCAGAAGCCTTTGGTTCCTCAACGAGAACTTCCTCCATTGGCTCTAATGCGCTACCTCAATCTTCACACTTTGAGACAAGTAGAAGACCTGCATCTGTCCCATGATCATCAGCCTCTTGGAACGCACATACCAATTCTTGAAATTTGCGTAGCTCATCATTGTCTGTCCCAAATAATGCCCTTTCCAAATCATCCACCATCCTAACATGATCAAATTCCTCACATGGCTTGTGAATGCTAACCTCACCTTGGAATTTGTCTTCCTCAATTATGCATGCAGTACCTTGCTCCAAGTCACCGTTATTTTCTAGAATTGCCTCTGGTATGAATTGTTGCTTCTCTTGATCCAAGGCATTCCTAACTTGAGCAGCTATTGCTTCCAAAGATTTGATAGACGCCTCGTTATTCTTTATACGCATCCTAATCTCCTCCAGAGTCTCTTGTTCCAATGATCTCACAGCTTGAGCAACTAGTGTCTCCACGGATTTTAAAGACTCCTCGTTATTCTTCACAAGACTCCTAAGCTCTCCCATAGCATCAACCTCATCTATTTGAAAAGTAGGAGTAGGTTGCTGATGTTGACACTCTTCACCACCAAAGAAATATGACATATCTGGAACATCTTGCTGGTGCTGTTGAGGATGGTATTGAAAATATGGTTGTTCCTCAAAACTGACATATGGATCAACTCCTTCGTAGTAACAATATTGTGAGGGATCATGAACGCCCAAACACCGCTCACATTGATAAGGCTGTTGAATACCACCATGGTTGCTCCAGCACTGATACGTCTCATGTGCGCCCGCACATAGCTCACAAACACTAACCACCTGCTGAACTCCATAGTAATTTAGAAAATCCATCTTTAATGCCCACACTCTCTGACAAGTACCTGAAACACTACAAACAAACTTACTAAGTAAGAAATCCGAGTCAGTGAATGCTAACGACCACTATTGACAAGCACATCAACCAAAAATAAAACACCGATGATCCCCGGCAGCGGCGCCAAAAACTTGTTATGCAAAATCACGCAAGCGCACGTGGTCACAAGTAATATATAAGGTTAAGTCCAAATTCGTTCCCACAGGGATCTGGTTATGGTTTTAATTCAGTAAACGCACCTATGCAACAGTGTATGATCTTAATTCACTGCTAAGACAATTAATAAATTAAGGTTTTAACTAACTAAATTAAACTAAGAAGCAAATTAACAAAACTACAAATTAACTAACTAGCAAGAATTGAAATCTAATTACTTCTGCAAGAAAAACCATGGAATCCTAACTTCATTAAATACTTTGCTTAGATCTGACGCCTTTAATCACTATATGCAATGGTTATGATATCTGATCGAATAACACGAAACAAGTACACGCTACCTGTCAGCATACGTATACCAAACTACCCATACATCCACAAAAGAGATAGAAGATGAATAGACACCAATTATGCTTAGACCCTATATGTCTATAGAATTTGAAAACATAACGGTTGAAGAGCAAGTTATCCATAAAGATCACACAGGGCAGTATAAGTATTTTCATCTCACACACGAATCATATTGATAAACAATTATGAACCTATGCTAGCATGGCAAGTTCTAAATCTCAAGATCCACTTTCACTTCACAAGAGATTAACAAATTAGATGTTCATGACGCATCTATCAATTAAGCACAACCATACGAGGATATCAGATATACATCACACAAAGATCTCTAAAGCATCAAGATACTAAAGCTCCATAAATAAATCCGTTAGAATCCCATGACAACGATTAGTTCATAATCGAACCTCTCGTCATCATGGGATCAAGTGAAACCATGATAAAAACAAAGTATGAAAAGATACAAACAAAACTAAGTAATTGATATGTAATAGTTCCACTCCTAATGATAATCTTAATGATGATAATCTAATTTTACAAGGGTTGGATGTGTTTATATAGGTTCTAGACTTCTTGCCCAACAAGAAAAACACCCTAGAATACAATTGGAAATAGGTTTAGGTACCAAAAATACAATTAGAATTCATTTAGGGGTAAAAAAAAGTCATTTTTCCACAATTTCTGGCCGAACCAGCGCAGCCAGCGCAGCTTGGAGCGCAGCCAGCGCTGCTCTTGCTGTTCTGGCACTATTCAAGCGCAGCCTGCGCTGTTAGAGCGCTGCCAGCGCTGCACTTTCTGCCCAGAATTTTTATTTTGCTTTATTCTTGTAGAAAATTTCCCAAGCTTCGCGTGGACAGTAAGATCGTCCAAAACGGACTTCTAGAACTCCAGATATGGCCAAAACAGTGTAGACTGCGCAACATACCCTGAAATCTGAATTTTCCACAATTTGCTCATTTCTCATCCGTTTTCTCTTCCGATTCTTTTGCCACTTCCCGTTCTTCAATTCTAGACTTATAAATCCTCGTGGTAGCCTAGGGAAATACACCACCCTTCATTCCATTGCTCAAATCTTCTCCAAAATTGACAAAATCACCAACCCTAAACGATATTTCACAAACCTGCACAACTAAACACAAACACATCAAAACTACGACAAACTTGAGTCCAAGTACACCAATTTAAGCCGATATGAAGTGGTCCAAGTGGATATAAAATCCACTTATCAGCGGTTTCTATTTTCTGCTAAGGACCAGAGGCAAGTTTACTATGCATACTCTATTGTTCAGAGTATATTTATTTTAAATATATGAAATGTGTTAAATAAGTTTTCAATCCATAATTGCGAGTTTTTCCAACCTTGTACTTCTTCTCCCAAATCATTGTATTCCTTGCTTTGCCAACAATATTAAATCCTGCTCGTGCAATAACCAAAACCCCATGGCTTATAATACTGTTGATGGGCAGTGATATTTTTATGGCTCTATATCTTGATTTATACGGTATATAATATATCTATAAACTTTTCATACTATGGAAGTGGACTATATGTTATGAGGTATATATTTATGTATCGGAATAAGAAAGGCTCAGAGGGTAGGGCATGTATTGAGTTTTAGAACTTATCCGCGTGTTGGGGCTATTTTGTATTGTATGTTTTCGAAAACCCGGGCAAAGCTTTTAAAAAGAATTTCGCAATAATTAACCAGTGTTTATTTAATTAATAGATGCTCCTGAAAGCATTTACTAATTAAATAAACCTCATTCGCCTAATTAAATTTATTTAATTAGATGAATATCATTTTCAAAACGCTTTCTTAAAATCACTTTGTCCCGGAGAAATAATAAAACAATTTAATGGAGTGATTCTATCTAGTATATTATTTATCGGAGATAATTTATTTTCAATACGGATTAAAGATATTCCAATGGTTATAAATTGGTTACTTTCAGCTTAAAACAGCTAGATTGATATCGATATATGTTATTTGAATGCTTATTTAATTCGATGAATATTAATTATAATATTCATTAAGAAACAAAAAAAAGGGAAAGAGAAGAAGGATTTTCATGCTTATTAATTATTTCTTATTGACCGAGAGTCAGTAGTAGTTATTTGATAAAGTGGCTAAAGTTTGGAGACTGCTGGAGAGATTGTGTCTTGATTTTGATTAGAAACATTCCAAGAGTTGTATTTGGGTGTTTTGAGGTTATTAAATATTCCAGTATTAATAGTAAATATTATTTGAATATTACTTAATAAATGAATATTAATTTGAGTATTCTTTTAAAAAGGGATTATTGAATATTTATTATTTGTTACATAGTAGTCAAATATTTATTAATTACTCTAAGTGTTTTGAAGGTTATAAAACACTATTTAAAGGTTGTCTAAGGGCTTTCATAGTCATTTAAAATATTATATTTTGAATCTATCTAGGTAAGTTACTTTTCAAGAACTTATATATATATATGTGGAATTACCCTGTTGTGGTTACAAGCTTTATGCGTACCATTTTCCATGTGTGATCACAAAACCCTGTGTCAAGATTGATATCGGTACAAGTGTATATCTATACTTGAACTCTTTTGAACTCAAAACATTTTCGAAAACCCCCGGTCAGGTTTTACTCTCTTGCTCGTTTTTCAAGAAATTATCGGTCGACTGAAGTCGAACTTCAACTACTCAAGTTTTCTATCAAAATGATTTTGACAAGAAAAGAAAAAGGGGACTCTGGCAGGTGTGGGAATCGTTGACGAATGATTCCCGGGATGTGTAAGCGGCCGTGAGCCAGGCGGCCCATCAATTATTATTCCGGCCCAGGTGTTGCCGAAGGATGATTACGGATGTAGTTTTCATCGAGGGTGATTACGGATGTAGTTTTCACCCGGGGATAGTTATGGATGTAGTTTCTATCCTTCTACCGGTAGAGAAGACCCGCGGATTATTGGACTTGGATGTGGCGACTGATCATCGTCAATCCTTGTCAGGTTTTTATGTTTTCTTTAAGTCCCATCCTCCACTTTGGAAAAATACTCAAACACTGCTTCTTAGGCCTAAGTGCCAAGTAGCCGATAGTGTTGTTTTCAATTTTGAAAGATGATGAATTCATGTAGTATCTAGAACTGCAAGATTATTCTAATAATAATGGTACGTGTTGGTGCACTTTTGCAATTATTCAAAAGATGAAAGATGGTTCATCGGTTATTGATGTTAAGTCCCAAATGTTTTGCTTCAAGAGCTTTGACTCTCTTCCTATCAGTTATTTCTGAGTTTAGACTTATCAAGTGGTTAACGAACTTATATCCTGTACAGAATCTTGAACTGTAAGGTGTTTTGATGATAATGATATACTCATGTGTATATACTTACAAACTTGAGGAGTATTAGAAAGGGAACTTTATAATGGTTTGGTTTATGAAGGGTGGTAATAACTATCTTAGCAGCATATTGAACTGCATATTTTGAAAAGCTCCCTAAGAGGTTATCAATACTATGAGGTATGGTATGTGGATAAGGTATGAGGATTACTATTGTTGACATGAACTTACTTTATTTATCTGATGTTACTCGAAATGTCATATATCCCCTACTGAGGTTTAATTGTTGTAAATATTTCGAAATTGATATTAAGTATAGTTATATTTCGAAAACTCCATGTGTATATTGATATATATTGTTGTGCTCTATTAATACTTGCTGGGCAATTCTTTCGCTCATACTTGCTTGTTTTAAATATTAACCTTTCAGAGGAAGGTAGATGATTGAGGCTTATCTGCATGGCTCAGGAGAAGCAGGCAGTGTGCCCTTGTGAAGATGATATGATCCAGAACATAGATAGCTGGAGTAAGTTATATGTAAGTGTATTGATGTGTAATATGTATATATCACTTTGTACATGATAGTACAAGTGCTAGTGTACTTCTCAACGAAGCTACACTAGTAGTATAGGATTTGTAATACTCAGTGTGATGTAATTAAATGGATGTAATGAGAAATGTAAGGATCGATTCTTGTTTCTAGCCCTATAACCTAAAAGATGCTTGGTGGTTGGGGTCACAGATGTTGTAATTCAGTTATTAAATGATTACATGTGGTTTAATATTGTCAAACAGGTGATTTGATGTTAAGGATTTCCGCGTGACGACCAAATCCCTGACCCCGGATTTGGGGCATTACAGAAATGGTATCAGAGAATAGGTTATAGTAAACTAGAAACGAGAGTGAGTAGGAGTGTGTATAGTTATGCGAGAACGTCAGAACTCATGTAGAGTTCCTGTTGGACTATTGGATATAGTACCAATGATTAAGTTAAGATTGGAAGGCTATGCCGAGGAATATGTGGAGATAGACGTCACTTCTTGTGGTGATGAACGTCTGCTAAAGAATTCTCAGGGATAAGTATTGGTCGGCAGGGGCATAAATCGCCCGAGACCTAAGATTAAGATAATTTTAGGGGTTCATGGATGAAGTTATGTATTCCCCGAATGATAGGAAATTTCAATATGATGATGAAGGATGGAAAGCTGGCATCCAGTATTATGACAATGATGAGTTGAGATAGTATCCGTACTGTTAAAATTCCAAAAAAAGGGAAGTAAAACAAGATCACTATGAAAGGTTATCAGTCGAAGTTGCGGGTATTTAAAACCCTCTCGAGCTTGATAGAGTTTAAGGTAATATTATGAATGGATTGGTGGATAGACACCGATTGTCTCAAAATTATAGAAGTAAAAAGGGTGAAGATGAGATTGATCAATAAAGATGAAATGTTTTAAGAATCAAGACGGACCGAGAAAGTCTGAGAGAGACTAGTACGAAGGTTGTTATGCCAAAAAGGGATAAGCTTAAGTTGCACACGGAATTGTCATGAGGACAGGAACATGTGGTATAAATACGGTTATAATGGTGACTGGATCTAAGTATGTATTTCCAGCAATGTTCCAGAATATCGCCCATTCGACACGTGGAATTCGTCGTTGCTAGGGGCGACACCGGTATCGAAGTCTTCTCAAAGAATAGAACGCTTGCGTGAGATGCTTGCGCCGAGTCGAATAGAACTCCTTAATATCGTAAAATGCCGATGGTTGAATCTCTAGCGACTATTATGAGTCGACGATGACGTCGGTTATCGAGCACCTTAGGGTGTGCGTGGAAAAGAAGAGCGCTACAATCGAATAATTATCCGTCAGAGGAGCCGACATGAAAGGCACCCGTGGAGACCTTGGCATTACCCTCCCCAATTATGAATCATTTTGATTACTTCCCCAGTCTGAATTATTTGATATCTCCCCATTTGCAACTTATGTTTATTATCTCCCCAATGTGAATTATTTGACACATCCCCGTGCATAAATTATTTGGATTACCTCCCTAATCTATGACCTATCTTGACATCTCTCCAAGAGAGAATTTTGATAAAGAATATACTCCCTCTTCGAAGTTGTTCTTCAATACTCGTGTTAAACCATATTTAATTTCGATTGTACCAGAAGCTGTCATTATTCCTACCTTCAGATTTCTGAAGCCCTATCGAATGATGTTATTTCAAACTTCCACTTTCCTCCAATAGTGGATGATTTTATGGTGATATAGCACCACTTGATTATTGAATACCAGTATCTTTCTGGTTATCCTTTTCTTTGGAAATCACACCTTTGGAATCCGTTCAATTCAACTCCAAGGTGTCCCTTGAGAATTAATTGTCAAAATACGATAATTATTAACTTGACTTTGAATTGCTTTCATACTTCTCAACTTCCACTGAGACGAACAAACCTATACAAATAGGGGCCACAAGGACTATCTGTCTATGTGATAGAAGTCTAATGGGACGCCATCACTTTTGAGTTGTGAAATACAAGAAGGATAATTACCTTTAGTAATGTCTTAACTGAGACACGCAACGTGAGTTCTTATGATCATATTGATCTCTCAGTAAATTCTCTTATTTCAAACAAGGTTTACTTTAATACTCATAACCTTATGATCATCAATGTGTGGCAATAGCCTTGATATGACAGCTATCTTTTCAAAGTTTCATAATTCTTATTATCTCTAATAAATTTGAAGGGGATACCAACCAGGTCTGCCAAGTCATAAATTCGCTGATAGAAACTAGATTTGCAACGGAATCGCCAAGAGCAGGAGCGAATTCCAAAACGAATAGAATATCAGTGACGTATCAATCGAATTATTTAGTTCATTCCCTCTAAATGATATTATGTTAATGGAATTAGTGCACTCTCTCTCTCAAAATTGTTATGTGAATAGAATCAGTGAACTCTCTCTCAAGGATAGTATGATAATGGAAAGTTGGTCAAGATATATGTATGAAAGGGATAATGTGGTAAGACTCCAATGATAACTGTGTCAAATAGAGATCTTATGGTTGAATTGAGGTTTCGGAGAAGTTGTTTATGAATGGACACAATCTCTGGTTTGGCAGAATAAATGTCGATGATGAAAGAGTTAAGGAATCCCAGTAGTGGCCTTAGCTGATTCCGTGGACGGAATCCTTTTAAGGAGGGTAGACTGTAATAACCCGGATTTTTCAAGAAATGATTTTATTATTATTTCAATAATAATAATGTTTTCCTAAAATGAGGAGGAATTTTTTTTTTATTTAATTATTTAATTATTTTCGGTTAAGTGGAACCTGGTCCTCTTTAAAATTTTATTGACCGAGTAGATATCTCGAGTCAATAGTTTATTCGAGCAAAGATTTAATTTTTGGAGTGTGGAATTATTTAGTAAAGATTTTATTATAAATTACTAAATAATTTAGAGATTTTAAAATCCTTAGAAAATGATTGTTTTAATTATTTGGGGAATTGCAGAAATTACTTGATTAATATATAAAATCAAGAATTTGAGATTTTACTAAAACAATAGTGTTTGTAGTATTTTTATAAAGCCCTGTAAATTGTGAATTATGAATCACAATTATTATTTTTATGATTTGTTTTTATAAATTATTAATATTTGTAAAATGCATATCAATTTAGAAAATTGAGATTTAATTCCAATTCTTTCTCCAAAAGTCTTTAAAAATATTATAGTATTTAATTATGCTAGAAACTTTATTTTTACAAATTAGAGTTATTTACTCCAAATATTATTTAAAGTGTGTAGTGTTTAAATGTATTGCTTCTTGAATAGTGTTGGGCCAAGCCCATTAGGGTTAAAAACACAACACATCACATTACATATATACACAGATATACGCAGCCGCAAAAAAAAAAAACAGATCGGGGGAGGGGGAAGAAAACAGTGGGGGAGAGAAGAGAAGAGAAAGAGAGATTGGGGGAATAAGAAAGGAGAGAAATGGGAGAGGGGCGCGGACTGTTATGCTGCAGGGGAGGCAGGCCGCGCGCGCGGTGGCGCAACAGCGGGGAGGGCAGCGCCGGCGAGTCTGCAGTGGCTATGGGCGGAGCTCGCGGTGGCGGTAGCATGTGGGTACTGGTGGTGTACGAGAGAGCAGCTGTACAGAAGAGAGAGAGAGAGAGAGAGGGAGAGAGAGAGGGGAAAAGAGATGGTGGAAAAAGTTCGTGGTGGTCACCGGAAAATGGTATACCTCGTATTTTAATTTATGTATTTAATTGTGGTAATTTAATTAGTTGTAAATTTCGATATAGTTTAATTGATATAATTTTAATTAGTGGTAAAGTTCGAGCGTTATGGTGTTAAAATTCGTAATTAGCCTAATGTTATAAATTATGAATATTGTTGTATTTCCGAAATATAATTCGGAAAGTATGTTGGTAATTATGATTGTTGAGTTTAATAATGAGTCCGATTAAATGTTCGAGTTAATAATTGTTAATTGTTAAAATTGTTAGTTGCTAATTGGAATTGTGAGATTAATTGTGGTCTCGTTAATATTCGAGTTTAATAGTCAGAGTGGATGTTGGATTTAAAGATTATTATGATTCATTTTAAATGAATAAAATGATTAAGTGGTTATATGAAATTGTTATACTTAATTGATTAAATGATAATCGAGTTAGTCAACAATCGAATTTGACCGTAGTATTTGATAAATGTCTTATATGCGAGAATTAGGTTTAATCGAGTCTATAATTAAAAGTTATGTGGCTTACTTGTCATATATGGTCATCGATAAATGTTTATGTGCTAAGTGCTATAAGTCGAGTCATAGGATTTGTCGGATGCCACATCTGTCAATTACTTGGTATTGGTTATAATTGGTTAAATGATCATCGATAATGGTTCGGGTAGAAAGTTGAATTGCTAATTGTAATGGTTATTGTTATAGGAGGTGTAATTATATGAATGGCTAATTGGCTAAGTGCTAAATGGTATGAATCAAGTTATAGTATATGTTGAAAGTATAATTGTCAACTACGTGATGTTGGCTTATGTGGATAGTTTTCAAATGTGGATAAACTTAGTTTACTTTCCTTAAATGTTTAGGTGCCGCATGTCTGGGTGGGTACTTTTCTTACTTGTTTACTTTCATGTTGCTGCAAGTTGAGGCAGCTTTATTTTTGTAAAAACAGGGTTGAATTGTTTATGATTGATATTGAGGGGCTGTGCCCATAGTCCGATAAACGAATACCTCATGCCAAAATTTTCTAAAAATCCCCTGCGATTAAATTTATTTAACTTATTTAATATCAATGGTCTAGAAGCATGAAGTGGATGTTAATTGTGTACGTGAATACGTGCTAAGTGAATTATTTTGGAGGTTAATTATTGTTTCAAAGATTATGTGTTAATTCGAGGATTAAATGTGTCTTGAAGATTAAATGGGTATTATGAGCCTTTATCGAGGATTAAATTTGTTTTGATGATTAAATATTAATTAAGTTGTCATAGAATGTCAATGGTATTATAGTTGTGTATGTTAAGTGAAATTGATTAAGTGGTATGGTTTGGGGTGGTTAGCACCAGGAAATGTCCACTTTAAAAAGGGGACTATTCCATGTCATTTTCTTTACTAAATGTGTTATGTGCATTAATTGGTATTTAAGTAGTCAGCTATAGGGAGGACACCTATAGTTCGACTTTATGTGACTTAGTGGTAATTCTGCGTGGTGTCTACTCGAGATACGAGGTATGACTGACACGTACTCGTAACCATTTCAGTACCATTAGGGCGAAATCAAATTGGAGCGACGTGCATCCAAAAAGGAAGATCGAGACGTCAGGTAAGGTCCATGGAATTACTTGGACGAGGTGCGAAGGATTTGTTCGCGGTTTCTATTTTCTGCTAAGGACCAGAGGCAAGTTTACTATGCATACTCTATTGTTCAGAGTATATTTATTTTAAATATATGAAATGTGTTAAATAAGTTTTCAATCCATAATCGCGAGTTTTTCCAACCTTGTACTTCTTCTCCCAAATCATTGTATTCCTTGCTTTGCCAACAATATTAAATCCTGCTCGTGCAATAACCAAAACCCCATGGCTTATAATACTGTTGATGGGCAGTGATATTTTTATGGCTCAATATCTTGATTTATACGGTATATATATATATATCTATAACCTTTTCGTACTATGGAAGTGGACTATATGTTATGAGGTATATATATGTATCGGAATAAGAAAGGCTCAGAGGTTGGGCATGTATTGAGTTTTAGAACTTAGCCGCGTGTTGGGGCTATTTTGTATTGTATGTTTTCGAAAACCCGGGCAAAGCTTTTAAAAAGAATTTCGCAATAATTAACCTAAAGGCAACATCACCAATAAACCAGTGTTTATTTAATTAATAGATGCTCCTGAAAGCATTTATTAATTAAATAAACCTCATTCGCCTAATTAAATTTATTTAATTAGATGAATATCATTTTCAAAACGCTTTCTTAAAATCACTTTGTCCCGGAGAAATAATAAAACAATTTAATGGAGTGATTCTATCTAGTATATTATTTATCGGAGATAATTTATTTTCAATACGGATTAAAGATATTCCAATGGTTATAAATTGGTTACTTTCAGCTTAAAACAGCTAGATTGATATCGATATATGTTATTTGAATGCTTATTTAATTCGATGAATATTAATTATAATATTCATTAAGAAACAAAAAAAAGGGAAAGAGAAGAAGGATTTTCATGCTTATTAATTATTTCTTATTGACCGAGAGTCAGTAGTAGTTATTTGATAAAGTGGCTAAAGTTTGGAGACTGCTGGAGAGATTGTGTCTTGATTTTGATTAGAAACATTCCAAGAGTTGTATTTGGGTGTTTTGAGGTTATTAAATATTCCAGTATTAATAGTAAATATTATTTGAATATTACTTAATAAATGAATATTAATTTGAGTATTCTTTTAAAAAGGGATTATTGAATATTTATTATTTGTTACATAGTAGTCAAATATTTATTAATTACTCTAAGTGTTTTGAAGTTATAAAACACTATTTAAAGGTTGTCTAAGGGCTTTCATAGTCATTTAAAATATTATATTTTGAATCTATCTAGGTAAGTTACTTTTCAAGAACTTATATATATATATATATATATGGAATTACCCTATTGTGGTTACAAGCTTTATGCGTACCATTTTCCATGTGTGATCACAAAACCCTGTGTCAAGATTGATATCGGTACAAGTGTATATCTATACTTGAACTCTTTTGAACTCAAAACATTTTCGAAAACCCCCGGTCAGGTTTTACTCTCTTGCTCGTTTTTCAAGAAATTATCGGTCGAGTGAAGTCGAACTTCAACTACTCAAGTTTTCTATCAAAATGATTTTGACAAGAAAAGAAAAAGGGGACTCTGGCAGGTGTGGGAATCGTTGACGAACGATTCCCGGGATGTGTAAGCGGCCGTGAGCCAGGCGGCCCATCAATTATTATTCCGGCCCAGGTGTTGCCGAAGGATGTTTACGGATGTAGTTTTCATCGAGGGTGATTACGGATGTAGTTTTCACCCGGGGATAGTTACGGATGTAGTTTCTATCCTTCTACCGGTAGAGAAGACCCGCGGATTATTGGACTTGGATGTGGCGACTGATCATCGTCAATCCTTGTCAGGTTTTTATGTTTTCTTTAAGTCCCATCCTCCACTTTGGAAAAATACTCAAACACTGCTTCTTAGGCCTAAGTGCCAAGTAGCCGATAGTGTTGTTTTCAATTTTGAAAGATGATGAATTCATGCAGTATCTAGAACTGCAAGATTATTCTAACAATAATGGCACGTGTTGGTGCACTTTTGCAATTATTCAAAAGATGAAAGATGGTTCATCGGTTATTGATGTTAAGTCCCAAATGTTTTGCTTCAAGAGCTTTGACTCTCTTCCTATCAGTTATTTCTGAGTTTAGACTTATCAAGTGGTTAACGAACGTATATCCTGTACAGAATCTTGAACTGTAAGGTGTTTTGATGATAATGATATACTCATGTGTATATACTTACAAACTTGAGGAGTATTAGAAAGGGAACTTTATAATGGTTTGGTTTATGAAGGGTGGTAATAACTATCTTAGCAGCATATCGAACTGCATATTTTGAAAAGCTCCCTAAGAGGTTATCAATACTATGAGGTATGGTATGAGGATTACTATTGTTGACATGAACTTACTTTATTTATCTGATGTTACTCGAAATGTCATATATCCCCTACTGAGGTTTCATTGTTGTAAATATTTCGAAATTGATATTAAGTATCGTTATATTTCGAAAACTCCATGTGTATATTGATATATATTGTTGTGCTCTATTAATACTTGCTGGGCAATTCTTTCGCTCATAGTTGCTTGTTTTAAATATTAACCTTTCAGAGGAAGGTAGATGAATGAGGCTTATCTGCATGGCTCAGGAGAAGCAGGCAGTGTGCCCTTGTGAAAATGATATGATCCAGAACATAAATAGCTGGAGTAAGTTATATATAAGTGTATTGATGTGTAATATGTATATATCACTTTGTACAGGATAGTACTAGTGCTAGTGTACTTCTCAACGAAGCTACACTAGTAGTATAGGATTTGTAATACTCAGTGTGATGTAATTAAATGGATGTAATGAGAAATGTAAGGATCGATTCTTGTTTCTAGCCCTATAACCTAAAAGATGCTTGGTGGTTGGGGTCACAGATGTTGTAATTCAGTTATTAAATGATTACAGATGGTTTAATATTGTCAAACAGGTGATTTGATGTTAAGGATTTCCGCGTGACGACCAAATCGCTGACCCCGGATTTGGGGCGTTACAATGACTCTGACCTTGAAGGGGTGAAGTTCCCCCATGACGACCCATTGGTCATAACTCCTATAATTGGAAACTCAGAGGTGAAGCGAGTCTTGATAGACAATGGGGCTTCTGTTGATATTTTGTTTCGTGATGCGTTCGTGAAAATGGGGTATATTGACTCTCAGTTGACCCCGACCAATATGCCCATCTACGGGTTTAATGGAGTTGAGTCCAAGGTAGAAGGGATTATCCAGATGCCCATGACAATTGGGCAAGAAATTAAGGAGGCTACTCAGATGTTAAACTTTCTGGTAATTAAGGCAGCTTCAACTTATAACGCAATCCTGGGAAGGACTGGACTTCATGCGTTTAAGGTTGTTGCCTCAACTTATCACATGAAGATTAAGTTCCCAACTCGGAATGGTGTTGGGGAACAAAAAGGTGACCAGAAGATGGCAAGAAGTTGTTATGTATCCGCTTTAAGAGTTGATGGAGTCGGGGGGCAGCTACTCCCGATTGAAGACATGGATGTCCGTGGTGATGATGAACACCGAGGGAAGCCAGTAGAGGATTTGATCCCCATACCTCTAGAGCTGGGCGACCCTGAGAAAGTTACTTATATAGGAGCTTCGCTGAAAGAACCCTTGAAGGGCAAATTGACGGCCTTCTTGCAAGAAAACAGTGATGTGTTTGCTTGGACTACAGCTGATATGCCAGGGATTGATCCCCAACTCATAACTCACAGGTTGAATGTTGATCCTGAATGGAAAACAATAATAAGAAGAAGAGGAATTTTGCTCCTGAAAGGCAAGAGGCCATCAAGCAAGAAGTTGACAAGCTCCTAGAGGCTGGGTTTATTGAAGAGATTCAGTTCCTCGATGTAACGGTCCCAAAATTCGGGATACAGATATGGGGCCACTAACCACAAACAATATTGTACATCTCTGAATATAAACAACATTTAATAATATAAACCCCTTAACCAAGATCGCATACAGGTTATGGTGTGAAACAAACTATCGAATTACTTTATTACAACTCAATCTTAGGATAAAAATACTATACAATTCTATGAATATACAAAACCACTATCTAACTACGTATCCAACCTTGGCAATTCCCAAACCACTATTTGACGAAGTCCATAACTCGAACGTCTTTTTTCACTGCCCGGAGATTAATACCATCTGTCCACTTACTAGGTTTACTAAACTTCTCTCTTAACTGGAGAAAACAAACAAAAGCAAGAGTGAGCCAACAATGCTCAGCAAGTGCATAAAGTGATAACAATTTCAATATCAAAACAATTCTGATAACAAAGGAATTTCAACTCATACTGTGAAAAAATCTGTGATATTACTTTTAAGTTGCCACGAGGGCCAATACTTCACCATTAATGAGGTGCAACAGGAACTAGAACAGAATAAAGTTTTGTTCAACCAAAATAAGCATTATAGACTTCAAGGGAATCAAGCTTTAACAATTCAATAATGATACTCAAAATTCAAGGTCAAATGATAACCATTCAATAATAATACTTGGAACTCATGGTCAAGCGATAAGAATCAATGTCCAACTGGATACTCAATTTATAGATTAGAATTGGATTTTTCATTTCGACGCAACGAGTTAAAGTGGATGATCAGTCACACTAAAACTCTGGATATACTCTCTTGGTATATCCAAATACTCAACTGGATCCAAGGCCCCTTTTGGCCTATAACATAATACTCATATACTGACTGGCGTCCTCAGTCCTGAAAACATTTTCATTTAATAAAAACTTCCAATTCTATCTTTAATACTTAGGTCAGGTGTCGGGACAATCGACCACCCTTGATTTCCAACGACTGGAACTCACGTCCAGAATAACAACTTATGATTAGGAATTAATAAGAAACGACATCATCGTCTGGTATCGATAAGTTCGGTACCACATAGGGGAATTTATAAAGAACGTCAATTTATAAGGGTATCAACAAGATCGATACGAATACTTCGAATTATAACCACAACAGATTATGCAAAGAGATATTTCATTTGAGCAAGAATGGGGATATAGTTTGCAATAAGATTCCAACAATGAAATTCTAGATTAAAGCAACAACATGGTCAAGTACCGGCATTTAATAAAATTTATACACACTGGAGAATTTGAGCTTCTATAAGTGGAGAAAACAGATTAGAACAATAATTATAAAACATTTTCAATAGGGAAGGGTTTAGATCAGCACAGGGAACATTGTCTGAGTGGAAGTCCATTGATAAAAATATACTAGATCAGGCATTGTGCCAGCGGGTTTTCATAAAAGTAAAGAGAAACTTAGATGTTTTTGTTTAGAAAATTTCTTAGGAGTATTTGATGAAAATAGAAGTAATGGCATTCCATTGTCAAAATGTAAAAATGTTGTTTACAAGATTCTTGGTAAAACCGACATATGAATTATGGGTGAGGGAAAATCAACAGCATCAAACTAATTTGAAGAAGTATGTAAATCATCTTTCAACTATACTTGACCAACTTATTTCATATGATAAATGAATTAAATTGCATCACTTGAACAATAAGTGAATAGCAATAACACTTGCCTCGATTTACGGAGTTCCTGATCCTACCATGGATCCTTAACTCAATTTCACATCAGTCCTTACTGGTAATTTGCTACTTCACATCCATACCCTCGTCGACTTCGCTACTACCATCTTGTTCCAATTTCCACTTGTCCTTGCATTGCTCTCGAACTGGTCTCTTACTCGTACCTTTACAAATTCAAGTACCGTTTCAATGTCAAATCAAGCAAACTCTTATTTGCTCTACTCTACCCATACGCGTCCTATAACGCTTATACTCATGTATACAAATATACACAATTACATATAGATATATCCAACTATATCCATATAGTAGTCTTAGTATAGTTACTAAGTCACATAAACACGGCATACAACCATTTCAAAACGGCACACCATATACTTTTCAAAACCATAATATATTCTCGAAATACTCCATCGACACATATACTTAAATCCTTAGAAATCATAACATACTTTCAAGCATTGAAATCAAATAGTTTAAATAGACTTTTAAATAAACTTGCAGGGGATTTTTAGAAAATTTCGGCATGAAGTATTCGTTTATCGGACTATGGGCACAGCCCCTCAAATACAATTCAACCCTGCTTTTGCAAAAATAAAGCTGCCTCAACTTGCAGCAACATAAAAGTAAACAAGTAAGAAAAGTACCCGCCCAGACATGCGGCACCTAGCACATAATAATTTACATTAACACTACTACTTACGCTACACCAATGATCGTATTTCTCACGCATTTTAATGATACGCGTGACAATCAATCATTGATGTTCGTAAGCCCTAGGGAACAACCCCTAGCACTAACTATTACTTACGCTATATCAATGATCACATCACTCAAGTATATTAATTATACTCGTGATAGTTAATCATTGCTATTCGTAAGCCCGAGGAACTAGTTGAAGAGAATTACACAAGTCCTTAAATATTGACATTTAGGACTTGTGATCTCATTGCAACTCCTCGCAAATAATCACATAATCAAATAAATCTAACTATTAATCTTTGATATAAATCACATTTTAAAACCATACAAATAGCTCACCACCACATATAATTTACCACCAAATACTCGACAAGTAAGATATCCAACAATTACTATAACTTGACTTTATACATTTAGTACATCAACATTTATAGCTAGATAAAATCATATATCTCAATATATCATTCATCAATTAATAATTAACCACTAATAGCCCGAACACATAATCGGGTCCACAATTAGCCTCAACAATTAATGACTAACAATTAACAATTAATAATAATCAAAACATATTGTTCAACTCGAAATAAATCCCACATTTATACTTAATCACCACGATACTAAGTAACTATATTCTCCGAATTAATCACGGAATTACAACAATGATATTGCAATTTAAACTAATTAAATTACAACTACTTCACAATTAAATTACCACAATCACAATAATTTATATATTTTCCGAATTTAAACTACAAGAATCCAAAACAATTACCTCGAAATTTACAACTAATTAAATACGAAAATTAAATAGATAAAACGCGAGATTATACCTTCCGAATTCATCAATTCCCCGCAACAATCTCTCTCTCCCCCCCTCTCTCTCTCTCTACCGCGCACAGCAGCCACGCCGCCCAGGCGCCGCCCCTCTCCGGCGACCCCCTCTCCGGTGGCCCCTCTCTCCGATGACCCCTCTCTTCCCACTGCTACCCTGTCTTCCCCCCACCCCTGCACACACACACACACACGATTATACACACACACACTCTCATCCCCCTTTTCTTCCTCCTCAATCTCTTCTCTTCTTCTTCCCCATTTCTTCTTCCCGTTTCCCCCTCTTTCTTTCTCTCTTTTTTTTTCTCTGCATTTTATTTCTCTCCCCCGTTCTGGAAACTTCCTGCGTGCGTTTGTGTTTATGAGTGTTATTGAGCTTGGCCCAATACACTTATAACTGCTATATTACTCCGGCCCACTCAACATACCTCTTATCCGCTTTTAAAACTACTATGTAAATTCATAAATCGAATTTAACTAAAATTTTCAGAAAATTAAAATTTTCACCTTTAAAATAAAGAATATAAAATTACGAGCACGCACATATTTTCGAAATATTCTTCGGATCAAAAATGAATTAAATATGAATTTTCAAAGTTTTGATCCTTTAAATACAATAAAACTCTTAAAATCATTTTAAAATACTCAACCGCCCAAATTAATCCACCCAACAATTTTAAAAACTCAATAAATATATAAAGATAATTTTACAAAAGATTTCATGATTTTTAAGCCCTCCGATAATTTTATAAAATTTACAGAGGATCAAAAATACATGATTTAAATATACTTAAATCCTCACAAATACAAATAAAAATATACTGACCTTCACCACTTATCCAAATCATCATATAAGCACATAAGCAAAATTTTCACATACATTTCACCTTTACAACAATACTCACATAATAAAATTCATAATTTATATAAAATAAATAATTCGAAATTCGAAATTTTCTAGGGCGTTATACCCGAATGGTTAGCTAACCCGGTGATGGTCAAGAAGGCGAATGGAAAGTGGAGGATGTGTATAGATTTCACTGATTTGAATGATGCATGTCCAAAGGATTGTTTTCCCCTCCAAAGGATAGACATGTTGATAGATGCCACAGCTGGACATGAGATGTTGAGCTTCATGGATGGGTTCAGCGGCTACAATCAGATTAAGATGCACAAGGATGACATCCCAAAGGTATCTTTCATAACTGACTTTGGTGTTTCCTGCTATCTTGTTATGGCTTTTGGTCTAAAGAATGCAGGCGCTACTTACCAACGACTGGTGAATAAGATATTCGCCCATCTGATTGGAAAAACCATGGCGGTCTTTGTTGATGACATGTTAGTCAAGAGCCTTTCCAAGACAGACCACATTAAGCACCTCAGAGAGGCATTTGAAGTGTTGAGACACCACAAGATGATGTTGAATCCAGCCAAGTGTGCTTTCGGCGTTGGATCAGGAAAGTTTTTGGGTCTGATGGTTTCAAAAAGAGGCATAGAGGCCAACCCCGACAAGATCAAAGCAATTATGGACATGGAACCACCCCGCTCTATACGAGATGTACAGAAGCTAACTGGCCGAGTTGCAGCCCTAGGGAGATTCATTTCCAAGTCTGGTGACAAGTGCTTGCCTTTCTTTCAAGCATTGAAGAATGTGAAAAATTTTGAGTGGACTCCTGAGAGCCAAGAGGCCTTTGAATAGCTGAAGAAGTACATGGCTGAAGCCCCGTTGTTGGCCAAACCAAGTCATGGGGATACTCTTTATCTATACCTGGCGGTATCCGAACAAGCATTAAGTGTTGTTCTCATTCGAGAAGAGAGCAAGGTTCAGAATCCTATCTACTATGTGAGCAAGGTGTTGCACGGGGCTGAGTTAAATTACTCTCCCATTGAGAAGTTTGCTTTAGTATTGATAACAGCTTCAAGGAAGCTACGACCGTACTTTCAGTCGCACAAGATTGAAGTCCTGACGGATTAGCAGTTGAGAAATATTTTGCACAGCCCTAAAGCTAGCGGAAGGCTAATCAAGTGGGCAATCGAGCTTGGAGAATTTGACATCACATACAAGCCTCGGACAGCCATCAAGGCTCAAGCATTGGCTGACTTCGTGGTTGAATGTACCATTGGAAACCAAGAAGTCGGGGGGCAGGAGATAGTAACCACCCCCGGAAGTGAGAATAAAAATGAAGAACTTGTACCTGAGCTAAAGGAGTATTGGGTGCTCTATTTTGATGGAGCATCAAAAACAAAATCTAGTGGCGCAAGTTTGATTTTGCAAAGCCCCGATGGGTTCACAATTGAGTATGCTTTGAAGTTGGATTTTCCTACTACCAACAATGAAGCTGAGTATGAGGCATTGATAGCCGGATTGGGCTTGGCCAGAATCATGAGGGTCAAGAATCTCAAAGTTTGTGGGGATTCAAGATTAGTGGTATCACAAGTGAATGGTGAATTCGAGGCCAAGGATGAAACGATGGCGAAGTATCTAAGAGTTGTGAAAGCAGTCATGACTCAGTTTGATGAGTGCTATGTGGAGCACATTTCGAGGGAAGAGAACGTTAAGGCCGATGCCCTGTTTAAGTTCGCTTCTTCTGAGATAGATAATTATGCAGGAAGTGTTTACTTCCAGGTCTTGAAGGCCCCGACCATCAACTCGAAATTGGTGGCTTCGATTGATGTTGGAGGTTGTTGGATTGATCCTATCAAAGCTCACCTCGAAACTGGATGGCTCCCTGACAATGCCCTGGAGGCACGAAAGCTGTCAGTGAGAGCATTGAGATATGCCTTGATCGAAGGCATCCTGTACAAGAGATCATTTGTTATCCCATACTTGTAGTGTTTGAGGCCCCAAGAGGCAAAAGAAGCATTGAAAGAAGTTCATGAAGGGATCTGTGGGCAACACTTGGGGGGGCAGAGCCCTAGCTCACAAGATCACTCGACTAGGATTCTATTGGCCAGAGATGTTGGCTGATGCACAGAATTATGTTAAGAAGTGTGACAGATGCCAAAAGCACGCACCAATTGTAAGGCAGCCGCCTGAGATGTTGACTTCGATTAACTCTCCTATTTCGTTTGCAATGTGGGGGATGAATATACTTGGTCCTTTTACCGTGGCTTCGGCACAAAGGAAGTTCTTGATAGTGGCCATTGACTACTTCACTAAGTGGATTGAGGCTAAACCTCTAGCTAAGATAACCACTAAACAAGTTGCCCAGTTCTTCTGGGAGAACATAATTTGCGGATATGGAATCCCACGAATCCTTGTGACGGATAATGGGACACAGTTCAACAACGAAGAATTTAAGAAGTACTGCGAGGAAAACGCTATTGAGCTTCGTTTTACCTCAGTGGCACACCCGCAAGCTAATGGACAAGTAGAGGTAGCTTATCGGATTATCCTTGATGGACTAAAGAAGAGGGTCGAACGCTCAAGGAACACTTGGGTGGATGAGCTGCTGCCTATACTATGGGCATATCGCACCACTTGTAAAGTGACGACTGGAGCAACCCCGTTCTTGCTGGCTTATGGAGCCGATGCAGTTGTACCTTTGGAAATTATGCATGCATCACCTCGAGTTGAGGCATATGAACCAGAGACTAATGAAGAAGGCATGAGGCTTGACCTTGATTTGATTGATGAGGTTAGAGATGAAGCAAATGCCAGGAATGCGGAGCATCAAAAAAGAGCATATTTCCACTACAACCAAAGGGTTAAGGAAAGGTTCTTCCGGCAAGGCGACTTGGTTCTGAGAAAGATAGAGGCTTCTGGAGTTGGCCAGAAGGGAAAGCTAGCCCCTAACTGGGAAGGGCCGTATCGAGTCAGGAAGACACTAGGACGAGGATCATACAAGTTGGAGACATTAGATGGGAACAAAGTGCCACGTACTTGGCATGCTTTGAACTAGAAGATTTATTATGTTTGAACTATCCTTGTAAGGACTTAGCTCATTATCTATTTATTAGGAGAAGTAGAAATAAGGTTCGACGAAACCATTCCAGGGTCTAGTACCCCGAGTAGGACCATAGTAGCTATGTAAGGGTTGAACCCACTTTCAAGTTAGCTATGTTTTATTTATGTACCGAGCACCTGTTGAGTGTAAGTCTAGAAAGACCAAGTATTGAAAATGAATGAGCATATGAATAAAGGAAACAGATGCATAAATAAAATGCCCTGAAGGGCCCCGGTTTAAGTTAAGTTACAACAAACAAATAAGAGTTAAGTCCCGAAGGACCTTGATTGAAAGCTAAAGAAATAAAGCCACAGGCGGCTAAACGGGGCCATGCAAGGCCATGGGGTAATCCTAACCTACTCATCTAAGGATTCTTCCTCGCCACTCTCCTCGTCCGACTCCTCCTCATATGAATCTTCCTCCTCAGCACCGCCTTGTTCAGCAACCACCATTGGCTGAGCGGTAGTCTCCACAACTTCAGTTTCTTCCTCTCCGGAATATGAGCTTGTACTGCCTTCATTTCGGATCATCCTCTTTCCAGGGATCGGTAGTCGAACTACTCCAACTGTCCTGGCAGGCGGGGGTTTCTTTCCACGAGATCCCGAAGAGCTTGAGTCTTGACTAGCAGTTGGGGATGCCTCTTGGATCCCGAACCAAAAGATCTATAGCTGCCTCTGGAACCAGAACCTGATGCTTGAGGAACAATCTTGGTCCCCGAGCCAGAAACAAGATTTGCACGGTTCTCGCCGCCCGTAGTCCAGTTAGGGCAAGGAAAGTCAGATGGGATGACAACTGAGGGATGTTTGTTACTCACAACATTGATTGCCTTGTTCCAACCAACCAACATGTTGAAGGGGCGCACCTCATCATCATGTTCATCCATGAATTTCAGAAAGTCTTCGGACCTATGATAGGCCTCAATCACCTTGTTAGCATCAGATGACTTCGTTCTGGCCAAAGAAGCAAGTTGCTTTCGGGAGGATAAAGCATTCACTTCGGCACGGGCAACTTGAGAATGTAGATCATCAATTTCTTCCTTGAACCTTGCTGAATCAGTCTTCAAGGATACATTCTCATCCCTGAAGGCTCGGCCTTGGGTAGAGACAGTATGAAAGTAGGCATTAGCCTGCAATAGGGAAGTTGATAAGGCATAAGGAGTTTATAAAGTCAAAATCAACAAACCACACCGAACCTACCAGAAGGAGTGTCATACCTGATATAAGGCTTGAGCGCCCATAAGCTGAGATTCATCCATCTTGTCACCTGTATGTAGAGTCACTCTATCCGGAGGAGTGATTGAAAGCTTGGACCAGTCTAGAGCTAGGTGAGGCCTCCCAAAGACTGAATCTTGTTCACAGATACCCCATGACGGTATAAAAGGGGTCCTAATACCCCCGTCGGCGTTTCAGGATCTTTTCCCGCCTTGGGAGCAGCCTTCCAAGAAGTGAGGGACGCGAGGCTTAGTGGGATTCGTTAGTTCCTCAGCCTTTTTCTTCATTCTTTTAGTCACAGTCGGTTGGTTCTTAGGACGACTATCAATCTCCTCAGTAGCTGAAATGCAATATGAAAAACATCGGAATAAGAGCAAATAGAGTTCGTAATATGGCTAAGTAAGAAAGTTACCCTCAATAGAAAGAAAGCTAAGGCTAGTCTCAACGAGATTCTTTTCATTCAGAAAAGTCTTATAATGGGTACGGCCATCATCAGCAAGGAGCCTATCTCGATTTAGTAGCTCTTTATCACTAAGTTCATACACGAAATGTGAACTATCCTCCACAAATCCAAATCTCTTCACAAAGAAGTCACCCCAATCACCACCTTTCCACTCAAGGATTACAAACTCCCCCTCCCAGAAATGCTGAGAATCTGGAAAGGAAAATGGATTCACCATGTGCGGAAGTTTAGCCCGGTGTTGAAGGCTGACCCATCATTTCTTGCAGTCAGTAGAGTTTCTGGCCCCGAAGATACTCCGAAACATTTTAGTAGACAATGGGATTCTCAGCTGACGGCATCTTATTATGAAAATAATGATGAACCTCTATGCATTGGGATACAATTGACAAGGGTGGATTTGAAGCTCCGCCAGCAATCTGACGATAAAAGGATCAATCGGGAATCTGAACCCAGCATCTAGGGCACCCCAGTGAACACAAATCCTCTCAGGATGCCAGTTGTAGGTTCTGTCTGTTGGACTTGGACGACGAACCTTAATAACATCTGGAAAATGATATGTTCTCCTGATCTCTTCGACATCTCTCTCCTTTAACTTGCATGGACTATTAAACGAGTCTAAGCTTGCACTATTGGGAAATACCTCCCTCATAATGTTTAGTAGATCTAGCAGGGATTCAAATTTATGCTCAACATATGAAGGGGGTTTTATTTTTTCCTTACCTTTGGCTGTCCTCATCTTGCTCCTCTTGGCAAATGCTTCCGTCATGGAGACCGGAGGAGCAGCTGGGCGGTTATCTTCTGACATCTTGATCTTGAAACTTGAACTTGATCTTGAAACTGGAAACTTGACCTTGAAGCTTGATCCCCGGCTGGGACTAGAAATCTACAGAGCTTAAAAACTTGAAGACTTTGAAATGAAGAAGTGAATAAAATGAAGGCTACCACTCTTCTTTTATAGAAGAAGCATGACCTGCTATGTCAGGTTGAAGTTCAGCTTGATTCGCGTTTACAGGTCATCTATCGTTTGAAGATGAAAAAAGGACAGAAATTACTCATTTTATACAGAAAGGATCGTTATAATTCATACGAGCTAGAGAAGAAACAGCAGATAAAATTACTAAAGCTGCAAAACAAATGACCTCTGAAAGGCTAATTACGCTTAAGGAGTTAACTAAGGAGATCAACCGTAAGTACAAGGTTAGCAATGCTAATTATAAGTTTAGGAGTAATCTTGCTAAAAGTCACTATTGGCCAAAATAGTGACTTGTAATCAACCTTGAGATCCATGGTTTCTAAGACCACGGATGATTTTAGATCCTAGATCCATGGTTTCTAAGACCACGGGTGATTTTAGATCCTAGATCCACGGTTTCTAAGACCACGGATGATTTTAGATCCGAGATCCATGATTTCTTTTAAAACCACGGATGGGTTTAGGTCCGGGGTTTTTAGCCAACCACGAAGTGGCCGACCACGAGGCGGCCGACCACCACGCCCGAAGGAGCAGCAGCCGACCACGAGGTGGCCGACCACCGTGCCCGAAGGAGCAGCAACCGACCGCGAGGCGGCCGACCACCGGGCCCGAAGGAGCAGCAGCCGACCACGAGGCGGCCGACCACCGCGCCCGGGGGACGCCAACCGACCACCAGCTGGCCGACCACGGTGATTTAAGGCCCTTCAGCCGACCACGGGCTAGCCGACCATGAGCTACCCGTTGATCCGGCCTATCACGGGTAGTTTATGGTCCCAGAACTCGAATTTTTCAGCGAATCTCGGATGATTTTCAGCACTGAAACAAGGTCAATGTTTAACATCGTTTACTATTGTTTAGTGCCGTTTAGCACTGTTTTATGCCGTTTTAACACCGTTTAAACGTCGTTTAAGGCTGTTTAACACCGTTTAGTGTCGTTTAGTGCCGTTTACCACCGTTTTATGCCGTTTAACGTCGTTTAACACCGTTTAAACGTCGTTTAAGGCTGTTTAACACCGTTTAGTGTCGTTTAGTGTCGTTTAGCACCGTTTTATGCCGTTTAACGTCGTTTAACACCGTTTAAACGTCGTTTAAGGCTGTTTAACACCGTTTAGTGTCGTTTGGCGCCGTTTAGTGCCGTTTCAAGCCGTTTAACATTATTTAAACATTGTTTAAACATCGTTAAGGTTGATTAATGCCAATTAACATTGAATTTACATTGTCGTAAATGCGTCGGTCGCTCCACGCTTTACATCAAGACAATACTCGTGAAACACTAGTATATGAAGATGAACCCTGACCCCAGTCTTGGAAAGGACTGTTAAAACTTCAAGAAAAACCTGATCAGTTTTCCTAGAAGTTGGGGGGCAAATGATATGGGCTAAAAGTAAGCCCTAAAGACACATTTAATGTGGCATTAATTAGACCCAATATGGTCAAAACGTAGGGCCCACCAGATGGGCCCAAACCCTAGTTATAATATTAATTTCGTAATTAATATTAGGGGTAATAAACAGCTCAGCAAATAAGAGTCAAACAAGGAAATTACTCTTGCCTAACTTAGGCTCCAAGATACATACTTCAACATGGAAACTGATTCTAATATGGAAGGAGACTAGAACCTTCTTCTAGGCGGTGGCTTGCCCACCAAGTCACCTAATTCTACTACGATTCTAGGGCTTCTCAGCCTATATAAAGGGTCTGACCCCTCATTCTCATAACTATGTTTTGGCTTGATTCTCAATACGAGATACGTAGGCACTCTGTGAGGACCGATTAATCTCGAACACGGAAACAGCCATTAAAGCACGAAACTCCCGAACCCTAGCATTAAATACAATTTCGTAACCTAGTTTTTATTCCACAACATCATCGTTAACTTCACAAATTGTAAACTAATTCCTAAGACTTTAGATATCAACATCTCATTTTTTTTACATCCATAATTTCATTTTTTATCTAATTTTATATTAATCTATCATAAATTATCATTAATTTTGTTAATTAGCTCTTCTAAATATTTTTAAAAAAATATTAATAACATACTAATATAGTTTTAAGTGAAAAATAATATTAGAAAAGAATATTTTCTATCATTCTCTTTGTTTTTAATCTTTTTTTTCTAATATTATAACTTCTTAATAATCACTTTTGAGTAAAATTAATAATTAAAAATTTTTCTCAAAATTGATTTAAAAAAACTTACATAAAATTATGAGATTTTTACAAACAAATATATGTGAAATTATATTTATAAATTCATACTTAAATACATTCTATTTTTAATAAGTACTCCCTCTGTATCATAATACATTTCTTGTATTGACTTTTATCACTGTTCATTGTAAGCGATTGACTACTAATTTACATCTAATCTATAAGATTAAATATAGTCATGAGTGATCTTGTTAAATTCGTATTTGTTAGTACTTTAATATATTGAAGTTTTTATAATTAATAATAATATAAAATTAAAGATATAAATAATTAAAAGTATGCGTTGGCAAATGTGCCAAAAATAACCAGGAAAAATATTTTGAGACGAAGGGAGTAAGTCATTGTATTAATCCATACGATTATACGAAGCATATTATACAACAAGCATATAAGTGTACAAGCGCATCATAACAACTAAAAGCATTCACAACTGGTACTCTATCTTTAAAATTTGAAGATATTTAGAATATTTTATCTAAAAATTTCTTTACATTCGAAATCCCAAAATGCAGTTTAGTTTTTGGAACTTAAACTGACCCCGATTGCTGAGATTTTACTATGAATCCCTATATAACTTTTTATTTGCTCACCACCTGCTATATGTAAATCCGTCGGAGAAAGTGAAAAAATTAATAAAAATAAGAATATTAGGATAAAGATGATGGAATATAGAAAGATAAATAAATTTTAAAAATAATTTCAAAAAATTAATCCCTCTGTCCCTTCCATTTCTTTACATAAAAAACTGCGTATCTGACACACATTTTAAGATATATTTTAAAGATACTTCTATAACTTATTTTTGATATTTTCTTTTTTCATATAAATATCCTCTTAACCTGAAATCTTTGAAAAATAGCGTGTACAAGGATTTGAACCCAAGACCTCACATAGGTCAATTCATCCCTCCAACCACTTGAGCTACATGAGCATTTGAGATAAAACAAAAAATCATTAACTACATACATAAATGTTTTTTTTTCTTTATGTTCTATTTCACTATTTATTTAAGATGGATCAAGTGTTTTACTAAATTTCTGGCCGATTGAGCAATGTGATCATTTGAGTTAATACTAAAATTCATCAACTACATACATAAATATTTATTTATTTATATTTTATTCAATATTTTATTTTACAATTTATTTAAAGATAAAACAAGTGTTTCAATTAAGTCTCACATATTATTTGCATGATAACTTGTGTGCATTGATTCTCTTTATAATCATAATAGATTAGAACGCGTGCATTGCACGGGTGATTTTTAATATTGGTTATCATACTACTTGTGTTGTAATATTTTATTTTAATTGTATCAGATTTAGATTTAGATTTGTGTTTTAATTTAATAAAATAGTTATATATGTTGTGATTAAAATAATTAGTCATGTTCAAATAGAATTTTAATTTTAGCCCCAATATGTCCAAGATGTTTAGTTAGAATGGATTTTTAGTATAATTAGTATGGTGAAAATAGGATTCTAACTTAGACCTAATAAGTCCAAGTATCAAACTTTTTATATTCTCTCAAGTATTATATAGATTTATTTTGGGTTTAAGAATATGTTAATTAAGTCCGATCCAAGTATTTATTAATTTTTTTACTTAAGAATATGTTAATCAAGCCTGACCAGAGTACCGACCGGCTACGAAACTTTTAATGTTTCGGTTTAATAGTATAGTATAGATGTAGGCCTATAATTATTCTTTTGTGATAAATTATTTACTTTTGTTAACAATATCATAAATGGAGCGCATAATTGTTTGTAACTAATTTTGGTATGACATTTTTATATGAATTAAACTATATTAACTATTGTTATTGAAACTAGAAACAACTAATATATATGAATAGTACATATTAATAAAAGTATGAATAGTAAGAAAATTATCCAAAATATATAATATATAAATAAGATTGGATAACATAACCATTATTTATAAATAATTACATAGAATATGTAGTTTATTTATAAGATGGAATTATGAGTTATCAATTATTGGCTAAATACTTGCATGAAATATATAGTTGAATTATAAGGATATTTTACAATAATATATTGGAATAAATTGTATATAACATTTGACAAAGCATAATGATGAATTCAATGTCAAAGTATAGGGAAATGAAACATGAACAATTTTAGCTCATGATGTTGGAAGCACGAAAAATATCTATCGAGACGTAATTCATCAATTCTCAAGCGCATAGGTCAAAAGAATGATAAGTTTATTACGCAAGCTAGATCTGTCAAGTCAATTATTCATAATTGAAATTTTTGATATCTTGAAAGATAAATAGATGTCGAAAAAAAAACAAAGACAATGAATTCTTAAATATCAAGAGATTAGAAGAAAAGAGAGGGAAAAGTTAGAAAAAGAGTTTTAAGAACTTAAAGAACAAGGCATGGGCAGAGTTTCAAAGGATTGTTATTAAAATCAAGACCAGAACTTACACTTTCGGAATGGAATAATTTGAAGGATATTTAGATTTTACCTTAAAAATCTATATCTATATTATATTATGATAAGCAAAATAGAGATCTTTTGTAGTTTGTAGTTTGGTTAACCAAGCTATTCATAACCGTTAGATCTTCAACTCAAATTAAATCATGACCGTTAGATACAACAATATTAAAAAAAAATTATATATATTTTTTTAAAATTAAGATTTTCCATTAGAAAGGTTGGAGGCACTTCATGAACCGAATCAAGAAGCCCAACCTGCCTTACATCCCAACAAATGGGCCAAAAGATACAGAGAATCCCCTCTGGGAAGGAAATGAAACAAGCAACTTAGAAGCAAAGAGAAACTAGCCTAGGAGAAACAGCTGTCAACAAAAGGCTGATAAAAGAAATACAAAGAGGCACGAGATGACAGGGCAGGTGACTCAAGCCACACAGCCTCCATTGTCTGATTGAAAGTTTGGGACCTCCTCTGCTACCTGCCTGGCTACGATAACCCCTACTGGAGCAAAGCCTCGGACAAATCCCTGTTCATCAGTGGGAATTGGAGTGATATGTAGCTGAGGAATAGGGGGACCAAATCCCATATCAAGATCCAGTTTCTCTCGTAGGCGGCCAAAAAGTTGAAGGATCATATGAATGGAATCCCAGTTGATGAAACCTACCGCGGCAAGGTAGTGTGCTGATCTGTTCGCCGATTCTGCAATATATTTGATACCATTGTCCCATTCAGGATTGTAGCCTAGGAGATTCTTGATTTGCTCTACAATCCAGAGGCAGGTCCTGTCTCCTCTTCCATCTCGGCGAGAGATCTCGAAGTAAGGATTGAAGTTGTCGGTCTCCAAAACAATGTGTTCACAGTTAGCTAATCGAGCCTATTTAAGACCTAAGTGAAGAGCCCAAAGTTGTGTGGCCAAAGGGGAGAGACCACGTAAAGTGCCAGTAAAGCCTCTAAGCATGTGGCCACGAAAATTCCTGATGACTATCCCCACTCCATTGTTGTTTCCGTTAATCTGTCTGGAGTTTTGGATCACATGAGCGTTCACCTTGTATTGTCACATGAACGTTCACCTTATATTTAGTAGTCTAAGATTCTATTCCCATTTAATTTAAAATATTACCCTCTATAAACAACTAAAAACATAAATCGTACAATATCTTTCCTTCATTATTATTTCTATCTAATTAAAACATGTTACCTTCTATTTAATTAAAACATGTTACCTTTTATTTTAAAAATAATATTGCAATCATTATACGTATATCCAAAAATATTGCACCATATCTTTCGACCATTAATAAACACCTAAAAATATGAATCATACCATATCTTTCAATTATTAATATTTCTTTTTTTAATTAAAACACGTTACTTTTTAATTTAAATTTAATCTTGCAATCATTAATATATATCCAAAAATATCATATCATATATTTCAATTTCTAATAAAATATATTAAAAATCAATGTACATTGTTTATAATAAAAAAACATAAGTATAATCATTAAACATGAATATATCAAATTATATTAAATTAAAAATATTAATCATACCATATCTCTCAACCATTAATAAACACCTAAAAATATCGATCGTACCATATCTTCCAATCATTAATATTTTCTTTCTAATTAAAAAACATTACCTTTTTTATTTAAAACTAATCTTAAAATTATTAATATATAGCCGAAAATATCACACTGTATTTTCCAAATATTAATTAAATATATTAGAAATCCGTAACATAAAATAAAATTATTATATATCAAAAAAAACCTCGTGCATCGCACGGGTTATAAGTTAGTGGTTATAAATTAGCTAAAGGGATGAACCATTTAATTTCGAAAAATCAATGGTTAGAATTGTAAGTGTTCTGAAAAGTCATCTTAAGTAGAAAGCACCCACCGAATACTCCAATCATATTCTATGATCCACAACAAATTAAAAAAAATGTTATGATTGCTATCAATACTACTCGTATCAAATTTCAAATTATAAACTTGCACATACTTAACTAACGACATTAACATAATTTGATTTATAAATACTAGCTTATAGCCCGTGCAAAGCACAGTTTACTTTTAATTTTTTATAATTTATTTATAGTATAATATAATATTATAAATATTAATTTAAATATGTTATTGATTCGAGGCTTACATCTTTGTATATAATAATTTTTATTATTAAATATAAATTAATATGTTATTGACGGGAATCGAACCTTGAACCTCTGCGTATAACAAATTTTAGTATTATTATATCTAACGGTCATGATCTATTTGAGTTGCTGATCTAACGGTGATAAATGAAGGATAACCAAAAATGGGGGATAACCAAAAAAAAGGGTTAACCAAACTACAAATTATACCCCATTTTGCTTATTACTCCCTCCGTCCCTATTTATATGTCCATTTTGACTTTTATGCGTAGTTTAAGGTGCATTGACCGCATAGTTATATAAATTATTTTTTTAAAAAAAAATTGTGAATAAAAATTCAAATATTAAACTTCTATTCACAAAAAGAATTTTTTTAAAATAATTTATGTAACTATGCGATCAATGCACCTTAAACTACGCGTAAAAGTCAAAATGGACATATAAATAGGGACGGAGGTAGTATAAGATAGTATAGATAATATAGATATTTAAGCTACCGGCTTGCACGGACTTTTATGCTAGTATTTTAATAAAGAAACAACACCCATTGGCTGATATAACAGCAGTAGCTTTATGAGTTTAGCATTGGATTGCATTTGTAAATTTATATTTAAGTGCATTCTTATTTGCATTTTTATATCTAAAATATTTATAAATTTAGATAATATATAATAAATTTTTTAATTTATTAGTGATATTATTTATCTTAAAAATTAAAAATGAATACTTTTTGAATTCTTATAAATTAAAGATAAATACTTAAAATAAATTTATAAATATTTAATTTATAAATTTAGATAATATATAATAAATATTTAATTTATAATAAATTAAGTAATTGATTACTTAATTTGATATGTTGAATGTTGAATTATTTATCTTTAATACGTTTATTATTTATTAAATTATTAAATTATCTTTTTAATAAATACTTAAAACCGGATTGAATCAGGATATATGATTTTGTTAAACATTATGATCCAAATTCGTATCCGAATTTTTAAAAAATATTCGAATCGGATAATTTGTCCGATATTTTGAATCAGATATCCAAATTTCCGAATTTTTAAAGTCGAATGCCAAATCAAAAAATCGGATAATTCAATTTTTGAATATTTATACTCACCCACCCATAGTTTGAATTTTGGAACGAATATTTTCTCATTTCACATAAAAGAATGTATTTTTTGAGAATGGATTCGGATTCCTATTTAAATTATTTATATTCAAATGTGATAATGTTTTGCATAATATTTATTCACCGTTACTAATTTTTGCTGATTTATAGCAACTGTTTTAAATTAGAAACTACTTGTAAGTGCATTAAACTCATACACTTAGTTAAATTTAACTTAACTAATCTACTTCATTCCTGACAAAATAAAAGAAAAAGAAAAACTAATCTACTCCATTATTCATTTGCTAGTCAGATCCATATCATGCATTTAGAGGCATTCAGTACATCACATGAAGATATGTGATTAAAATCAACCATGTGACACTAATCACTGCGATCTAAACTCAATACAAAATTTATTTTATATTATTAAAATAAATTATACAGTAACAATCTCTGTCTCAATTTTATACGGAGTAGTAGCCATCTCTGTCTCAATTTCCAAAAAATCCCTTATCTTACCATACATATATTTATAAAGGGTCCTAAGTATTGGTATTTGAGCAAAAGTCTAGGATCTTACTTCACTATAAACTAAAATTAACTAAAAACTAAAAACTAAACACTAATTTAACATTTCAAATTAATCTAATGATCAAACTAGGGGTACCCCAATACAAAAAGTGTCTAAAATTCTTGGCTCCATTCAGCAAAAAAAAAAATAATAAAAAATCACTGTTCACTGCTGACATGGCAGTGACGTCAGCAGTGAACAGTGATTATTATTATTATTATTTTTTTTTTTTTTTGCTGAATGGAGCCAAGAATTTTAGACACTTTTTGTAAAGGTGCTCCTGGCGGGGCCATTAGAATGAATGAAATATAAAATATTTTATGTTCGGTTGTAGTTTGTATTTAAGAATTGGTTTGTATTTGAGCAAAAACCTATTTATAAAATCTACAATTGACTGCAATGTTCGGTAATTAAAGTAAGGGAAATTCTCAATGGTACGCCTATAGTTTAGGCTTTTCCAAATGGTACGCCAAATAGTTTTGGCTTCTGAATGGTACCCTTGTACTATTATACCATTCTCTATGGTACCCTTCCCGTCAACCCCCGTTAAACAAACGTTTAATTACCCCATAAATAGTAGGAAAATTCTCAATGGTACGCCTATAGTTTTGGCTTTTCTAAATGGTATGCCAATTATTTTTGGCTTCTGAATGGTACCCTTATATTTTATTTTAATAAATCTATTATATATCATAGGCTCAGTCCCTCCGAATCTCACTCCAAACCTAACTCCAAATTAATTTATAGGCTCGGTCCCTCCGAACCTAGCTCTAAATATTTGTAAAAAATATTGTTATTCAAAGGGATTGAACCCATGACCTTGCAGAACTACATTCAACACCTGATATGGGCTAAAAATAAGCCATAAAGACACATTTAATGTTGTATTAATTAGACCCAGCTTGGTCCAAATATGAAGCCCATTAACGAGGCCCGAAACCAAATTAAATATTAATTTTGTAATTAATATTGGGGTAATAAACAGCTCAGCAATAAGAGTCAAATATATAATAAAATATAAGGGTATCATTCAGAAGTCAAAACTATTTGGCATACCATTTGGAAAAGCCAAAACTAGAGGCGTACCATTGAGAATTTCCCTAATTTTTTAAAGTTAATTGTTAATTAAATAAACGTTTGTTTAACGGGAATTGACGGGAGGGGTATCGTAGAGAATGGTATAATAGTACAAGGGTACCATTCAGAAGCCAAAACTATTTGGCGTACCATTTGGAAAAACCAAAACTAGAGGCGTACCATTTAGAATTTCCCAAAGTAAATTATCTTAACCCCATCTGTATCCTAATTGGTGACCATTTATATAATCTCGATCATTTCACATTAAATGCTAATCATACAGCAGACATTGTTGCACTTAAATTGTTTATGAGCCATGCATGTAAGATGGGTCTTACGTTACTGGGCATCCCACCACTCTCAATCATATTTGTCCAACATTGAGAGTGTAAGTAGTTAATTTTATGTTGAACTTCTGTACAACGTCACAATCATTATTCAATTTTGTGTTTTTCTTGACACAATGGAATCTTCTGTAAATATTTGGTTTAGTCCAAAATTGTACTCCCTCAGTTCCGATCAATTCTTTACATTTGGTTTGATCACGGAGATCAATGATAGTGGGTGTAATATTGTTAAAATAAATGAAGTAGTGGGCGTAATAATGATTTTATTGTTAAAATAAGTGAATTAGTGAGTGTAATAGTGATTTTATTGTTTACTATTTTTAGTAATGTAAAAAATTGGTGGGACGACCCAAAAAGGAAAGTGTAAAGAAATGGGAGGGACAATATGAGTATGATCATTTCTTTTTCAGGCCTTGTTCAGAAATCTGAATAAATATTCCGACTACTCGGATTTTAAAATTTTACGCACTCAAATGCGTAACACGACTACTCGCACATTATAAGTAACACATAACATAACCGAGCCTTGAACATTATTTTTTAGATCATATGTAGACCTGTCAAAACAGGTGGGTCGTGTCGTTTCGTGTCGTGTACTTTCGTGTTTCGTGTACCTGAATGCTAAATCCAAACCCACCCGTTTAGGGTTCATGTCATTTCGTGTTCGTGTACTTTCGTGTTCGTGTACGTTTCGTGTCGTGTTTCGTGTTATTTTAATTAATAATAAGAATAAAAATAAATGTATAAATATATTAAAATATTACAATTTTCGATTATATTTTTACAAATATATATTAAAAATGTATTTTTACATAGTATTTATAAATATTATTATAAATTTATGTATAATCACAAATATAAATGTTAAATGTCTAACAAAAATATTAAAATATCTAATATCTAATACCAACAAAACAAAACAGTTAATTATTTATATATATATATATATATATATATTTATTTATTTATTTATTTATTTCGTGTACTTCGTGTCGTGTCGTGTACTTGAAGGGTAAACCCAAACCCGACACTAAATCTCGGTCGTGTACTTTCGTGTTCGTGTACTTTCGTGTCGTGTACTAAAAATGCAAATCCATGACACTAAATTTTCGTGTCGTTTCGTGTCGTTGGGTCTAATCATATGTATCTTCCAGATGCACTTTGGAGTTTGGTCTATGAGTGTCCTGTTCTGTTTGTAAGTATGTTCCTCCAAAATTGTGGTATCATGCTTGCATTTTTTCACGAATTTTGATTGTTTTTAAACATTGTAGCTTTTTACATACGGTCACTCACTTGGCTAGGGAAAATGAAGGCTTTTGCAATATATGGATCATGTATTGCTATATATGGTTCTGTGCATCCAAATAATATTGACATAATTACTCCCTCCCCTCCTAAAAACATTTTTTTTTTATTTCGGACACGTTTGCCAACGCACATTTTTAATCATTAATATTTTTAATTTCGTATTAGTTTTAAATATTAAAACTTCACTGTATTAAAGTATTAACAAATACGAATCTAACAAAATCACTCATGACTATATTTTATCTTATAAATTATTCGTAAATTAGTAGTCAATCGCTTATACCCCCTCCGTACCTAAATTCTTTTCCTGTTTGCTGAATTTCACGGGTTTTAAGATAGTGGAAAATGAATATTGTTTTTTTATGAAGTAGTGGGTATTGAATATTGTTTTTAAGGAGTAGTGGGTATTGAATATTGTTTTTTTGGAGTAGTGGGTGGAATAGTGGATATTGAATATTATTTTTAAGGAGTAGTGGGTGGAAGTAGTGGGTGGAATAGTGGGTGTTGAATATTATTTGTAATGATTAGTAAGTGGAGTAGTGAGTATTGAATATTATTTTTAAGAAGTAGTGTGTGGAGTAGTGGGTACTGAATATTATTTTTTATGGACAAAAATAGAAATGAGAAAAGTATTTTGAATATCCTTAAAAGGAAAGTAGGAAAAGAAATAAGGGACGGAGGGAGTAGTGAATAGTGTCCAAAGTCAAGACCAGAAAGACTTTTTTGAAATGGAGGGAGTATATCATTACAGTAATGGGGTAGAGATCTCAATGTGGATAAGGAGAAGTTGGAAGAGAAGAGTGTAATGGACTGAGGAACCAAGAAAAAAAAAAAAAAGCACATGTGAGTAATGTCCCCCTGCCATGTGCATTTCTTCACCTTGCCATCCCCTTAATTCAGCATCCCATGTTATTCATTTTCATTATATTTATGGGAACTGTAAACAGGGACATTCCTAGGGTTTGTGGCTACACTTTGTCCACAAAAAGTTGTGCTTTTTTCCATTTCTTGGCTCAGGAGCTTCTGAGTTCTGACCAAGTGCTGGCACACATCCTCATAATTGTGTGTTTTCATTATACAATTATACAATTCGCCTGTTTCTTTGCACTTATTACAAGGAGCTTATGGCTTATAAGTCCTTAAGTACTTATGGGAGGTATTTGCCAAAATAAGTTTTAGCTCAACTCATAACTTATAAACCCATAAGCTGAATGTTAAGAATTCTTAATTTTCAACTTACAATTTATTCTTGATATACGCAATATATAATATTCTTCAAAATCATATATCTCTCGACCCATTCATTAGAAAATTGATATGTAAATATCAAATTTCCCTATTCATCATCCATTATTATATATAAAAAACTAATATTTTGAAAATTATAAAAAAAAAAGTTAACTTATAAGTTCTGATTTACCCAAACAGTCTACTGATTATAAGTTCTGATTTATCAAACACTCAGCTGAATTATAATCTCTGCTCTACTTATCACTTATATAACATAAGTGCTTATAAGCCTTAAACTACTTATTTTAAGATAGTCAAAACATACACAATATATAAGTGGACTGTGGAAGAAGAAAATTTAACGTGAGAAGAACACGTGAGGATAATTGTTCTACACTTTATGTGTGCGCGTTGTTTTACGGTCGCTCCTGAGGATTTGTATCGTGCATACAATCATACTTGTAACTTAACAGGGTGAAGCTATAAGAATACTGATGAAACATTTTGTTGATACAATTATAATCTAACATTTAAAACCAGTAAGTAGTGGTACCATTGAGGCACTAAGCCCAAAGATAAAAATCTGATGCATAATTCTTATAAGGGTCCCGGTCTGGTGCAGACGTTTGCTAGCAGTATGCTGTGTAACACGTACAGCAGAAATTTTCTGCGGTACGTGTACAGTACTGTTTTTGGTGTGAAAATAGGGGAGCATTTTCTGCGGTACGTGCCCCGTACCGCAGAAATTTTCCGCGGTACGGTGCAAATTTTTTTTTAAACCCCAGCCGTTGGATCAACGATCCAACGGTTGAGAAACCGTATGTTCCGTAACAGTACTTTGCATACGTATGTACTGGACCATTTGCCTTCTTATAAATCTCAGTTGTAAAGCCACAACATTGTAATTTGTAAGCTGTAACTTAACATATAGACATATATCCTTGTCTTTAGAGAACATCTCTATATGCACAAGTCTGTTGGGCCGCGAGCAAGTCATAATTTCACAATAGTATGATATTGTTCGTTTGGGTCAAGCCTGCACGGATTTATTTTTGGGTAACTCCCAAAAGATTTCATACTAATGGAGTTAATTGACTTCTTATAAACTAGCTATCTGCCTTCTCACAAACGATGTGGGATGTTGAAACTTTAATCTAAACTTAATAACAACAATAAAGGTGACGTGGCTAGTTGTGTCAGCATTGTTTTACACCAAGTCTTTATTTAGTTCAGTAATATTAGGAGAATTAGAATAAGTGCTGATTTGATTTCAGTGATCGTAGGAAAGTCCAGATTGTGTGGGATTCATTGAGAGATTTTAGGATTGTAATTTGCTTATGATTGAGATTGTTAATTCCTATAAATTTCCTTCTCTTGTAATCGTTTTTGAGGATCAAGAAGTAATAGAATTAGATCAGAAATTTGTCTTGCCTACCATAACTTGAAGTCATGGGAAGATCACATCAAATACCCATAACTTGAAGTCATGGCAAGTTGTTGAATCTTTTATTTTTCTGTTTTTTTTTTAAGTCATTCATCTATTTCAATTTCCAACACTCCGTCCAGCCCATATGGCTTTTAAATTGAGCCGGTATGGATGATTCGACTGAGCCCATATGGCTAATCCGACTAAGCCCGTATGGCTATTAAACTGAGCCCGTATGGCTAATAATCTAAGCCCGTATGGCTAATCCGACTGAGCCAGTATGGCTATTAAACTGAGCCCGTATGGCTAATAATCTGAGCTCGTATGGCTAATAATCTTGTTTGCCCGTCTGGCATTTTTCGTGTTTGCCCGTCTGGCATGGTCACCTCCATTCGATTTCACCGAAAAATAAAGAACACTCGAATTTAGAGATCATTGCATTCCAAGCAACAATATCTCTCTCAGACATTCCATCAAACACCTTCCGTGTCCCTGCCTCCATAAGTGTTCCATCTCGTTCTGCATGGCCTTCTGCCACTCTATCTCATTTTCTACCTTCAGCAGGCTTCTCCGGCATTGCCTCGTCTTTCTCGGAAACCCCATACTACACATGCATCCCATACTACACATGTAGCTTTGCCACCATCCTTCTACAACGTCTGCCTAAAACTATCACTTATTCTGCGCCTCCATTACCAACGGCGGCTTCACCACCGCCTGGCGACGGAACAACAAGACCCGTTCTGATACCAAGTGTTGGAAATTGAAATAGATGAATGAATTAAAAAAACAAAACAGAAAAATGAAAGATTCAACAACTTCCTATGACTTCAAGTTATGGGTATTTGATTTGATCTTCCCATGATTTCAAGTTATGGGTAGGCAAGACAAATTTCTGATCTAATTCTATTACTTCTTGATCCTCAAAAACGATTACAAGAGAAGGAAATTTATAGGAAATAACAATCTCAATCATAAGCAAATTACGATCCTAAAATCTCTCAATGAATCCCACACAATATGGACTTTCCTACGATCACTGAAATCAAATCGGCACTTATTCTAATTCTCCTAATATTACTGAACTAAATAAAGACTTGGTGTAAAACAATGCTGACACAACTAGCCACGTCACTTTATTGTTGTTACTAAGTTTAGATTAAATTTCCAACAAAGTCTTCAAAATAAAAAGTTAATTGGTCTACGGTTCAAATCTCCCTAAAAAAGTTCATCTTAAAGTGAAATCCTATACATATGCAGCTGTAACATCAAAATAGGCAAACAAGGTGAGTTTACCACAAGTTGTCGGCTTTTCCACATCCAGGATGAATGTGGTATAATACATGACTCACAAGTATCTGGACAGTAAATTGAAATACATGTGCTTGTTAATGGCAACTTTATACATTAACAGGTTATATATAACCACATAACTAACATAATAGCCCGTGCAAGGCACGAACAACATTCTAATTCATATACTATATATGTTTCAAATCTTATGATAGGGTTTATCCTTATGTTTGTCTACTCCACCTTTCACGTGTAGTGAAGGTCAAAAGTTAATAACCTTTTCAAATTCATGATATATATTAGCACATTCTAAATTTTAAGGATCAAATTTATAGTGATGCTACGAAAATGGTGTATTTTATAATATGTTTATAGTAGCAATACTAAGATTTACATGAGAAATGAGAGGTCATTATATGTGACATAATACTTTTAGTGTAACATCACCAATAATCAAGTTACACATTTGGTACATATAATTTAAATTTTCGCTAATAAGTAAAATTTGCTATGTAACAGTTTTTTTATCCCTAATTGAGCGCAAAAGTTGAGAGTAAGTGCATGTTGACTTTAAAAGTCTCTTCCACGTCAATTTTGTATACTAGGATAAATGTATTTTTTTTTACCATGTTGAATTTCTTAAGTACAAAGGCAGTTTTAAAATTCTTCCCATAATAAACTTGTCTTAAACAAAATTTAAGAACTAAATAGATCTAATCTTTGTAATTGAGATTATTTAGGAAATTTTTATTTTAAAATTTAAAATATATACTAAGGTAGTTTGCATAATATTATATATATAAAGTCCGTAATTTAGAAAATTTTGTATTTGAACACAATTCTACAAATATATACTATTTTATTACAAATATATACTATTTTATTAAAATTGAAATATTATAAGCTCGGTTAATTAGTTCGTAGCACACCATCATTAGTCATCGTATGTTTTAAAGTAAATAGATAATAACTATTATATATAATATTGAAGAATAATTAATATTTTAATATCTAAAATAGTACAAAAAGTCTCAGGTTCGAATTATGTCAAAAATATATTAAAAAAATATTAATATAAGCAGTTCTAAATAATGATAAATTTGTAATAAATTAATATAATAAATTGTGATAAATTTAATGCATTGATGCAATATAAAGTTATAGTATATATTTCATAAATGGTAAGAACTTGGCAAATCGGATCGGTTTCAGATTGGATCCATTTTGGATCAGATCAATTTTCGATTATGATATATTTGGATACAATTCGGATTGGATCAGATCTAATTCGGTTCGAATCTAGAATCAGTTTTACAAAATTTTAATCGATTTCGGATGGGGTGATTTCAGATTAAAATCGGATAAATTTCGGATTAAAATTAGATAAAATTCGGTTCGGATCTTTTCAGATTGGATTTTGTCGGATCTAAAAAATTTGGTTTCAATTATGTTGTATCAATTTTGAATTATCATTGAAACTAAATAAATGTCATTAGTAAGTTTTTAGAAGTATGTGTATAACGCGAAAATAAATACTCAATTGAGTAATATAAAACTTGATTGTTTTTTGAGTATTTAATATTTAATATTATTTTTTCTAGTCTCTACTTGGACTAGTAATATAAAATGATTTTTTGCTTAATGTATAATATTATAATTTTAACAAAATAATATTTACTACTGTATATTATACATTATCCATTTATTTTTAAAATATGAGTTATATTTACCATTATTTTCACTTCTCACAAATTTAAAAGTTAATTTTGGTTTTTTATATTTTGTCATTATGGAATACATACTATACCATATATAATTTAATTATACATACATGCGATATTGCTCGATATTTTTCATCACATAATTTTCGGTATAGGTGTTTTTAGTTTTTAATTTAGAACGGATATAGTACTTTGAGTCATATTCTGTTCGGACAATATTTTTTTCGAATTTGATCAGTTTCGGATCATCATCGTATCAAGTATTTCGGATTATTATCGGTTAGATATTCGGTTCGGATAATTTTCGGATCGGATGAGATCGGTTTTCGGACAATAATCGGATTAGAGTATATCGGATCGGATTTCGGATCGGATTGTTTCAGATTCGGTTAAATTTCGATTAATTGAATTCGGATATAAAATCGAATCTCGGTTCCATGAATTTCAAATCGGTTCTTCAGATCCAGACCCAATTTGCCAGGTCTAGGAAAGACCATGTTAAGTAAAACATTTATTCGAAAGTCGAGTCAATTTCAGGTTGATCCAGTCATCCAGAATACCCAAACATGACCCAAAATTTTAAATACATCAAAGATTATATATAACGTATAAATTTAGATTATATAATTGTATATATGCATGATATATCTGCATATTATTTAAATACTTTGAATTAAATACAGTGAATATATCATGAAAATCACTTGCAGGTATAATCAATTAATTCCAAAATGTAAAATAAATATTGAATAGAATATAGAAAGTGAGTTTTTGATGCATGTTGTTAATGTTTTCTAAAAAATATATCAAAGTTCTTTTGGTGTAGTGGTTGAATTTGTGAACATAATTCATTTTAATCACTTAGGTCATGGATTAAAATCTCAATATACACATTTTAAGTAATTACAATGTAAGTGTCCTTAATATAACAATTTAGCAAAAAAAAAGTGTACTTAATATAAAATGTAACGCCCCCCAAATCCGGGGTCAGGGATTTGGTCGTCACACGGAAAACCTTAATAACAAATCACCTGCTTAACCACATAAAACCATCTGTAGTCATTAATAATTAAGTTACAACATTGAGACCCCAACCACCAAGCATCTTTTAGGTTATAGGGCTAGAAACAAGAATCAACTCCTTACTACTAGTATAACTTCGTTGAGAAGTACACCAGCAACTAGTACTACTTTGCGCAAAGTCACATATATATTACACATCAATATACTTACATATAACTTACTCCAGCTATAAACTTTCTAGATCATATCGTCTTCATAAGGGCACACTGCCCGCTTCATCTAAGCCATGCAGATAACCTCGTCCGGCTACCTTCCTCTGAAAAGTTAATATTTGAAAACAAGCAAGTATGAGCGAAAGAATTGCTCAGCAAGTTATTACTAGAGTTTAACAAAATATCCCATCAGGTGCATGGGTTTCCAACATTCAACTGATACTTAATATCATTCTTAAAACATTTATAACCACGAAATTCTATAGGGAAAGTATAATGTTTGAAAACAATATCAACTGAACACTGTACCAATATAATATAAAAGGTGTCGTTACAAAGTAATTAAATAGCCACATCTTGTTTGTGCAGTAATACACCAACATAAACTTGCTGGTTATTCAATATGAAATCACTTACTTATTGATAATATAATATCAGTTCTCTTTTGTAACAAGATAATAATCACTACATCATCTTAGTATAATACCTCAAGGTAATATAACATTTAAAATCAAGCTCTCAATATAATCTTTCCATTTTCTTTTAATCAACAATTGGATATAAAAGTAATATAAAATCAGTTTCTCTTCTTAAATAATATAACAATAATTCCATCGTTTCATATCATTTTCCCTTCTCAGTATACCAATCTGACTTTATCGTCGATTCTTTATTCAAAAAATTTTGGGGTTTTCACTATTGCCGAATACGTGAGGCACGATGATCAGTCGTCCTCTGTACCCATCCCTTTTTACTACCGGTAGAAGGAATGAAGGCCACCTGCTAACATCATCCCTGGAGGAAGGCCACCTGCTAACATCCTCCCTTGGCATCTTCGTGCCGAATCATGAATACTAGACTATGTCGCACACAGCCCTGACACAGCCACTTATGCAAGTTTGTTGCTAATCCCCCTTTTTATAAAATCATTATTCAATTTATCAACACCATTTCACATTTCCATTTCCGTATATCATTTCCATTTCCATTTCACATTTCACCTTTCCATTTTCATATCCGTATTATAATCATTTGAAAACATATATACAGGTATATCAATTCAATACATACATTCATTTCACTATGAAATTCCTTAAATAACCTTTTAACAATATTTAATCACCCTTAGAACACTTAGAATATCTAAAGAATAACTATTCAATAATCCCTTTTAAATGAATATTATAATTAATATTCATTGAATTAAATTGTAACCATTAAAATAACATTTATCATTTTCAATCCAGACATTTTTAACCAAAAATGTCTCCTTTATAACCATCGAAATATTTTTATTATTCCGGAACAAAGCGATTGTAAGAAAACATTTTAAAAATAATATTCATCTAATTAAATAAATTTAATTCGACGAATAAGGTTTATTTAATCAGTAGATACTTCAAGAGGTATCTACTAATTAAATAAACACTAGTTTATTGGTGATGTTGCCATTAGGTTAATTATTGCGAAATTCTTTCTAAAAAACTTTGTCCGGGTTTTCGAAAATATACCTTACAAGATAACCCCTTCCATTCATATATCAATACCTTTAAAGTACACCAACTAAGATACTTTACATATAAGTCCCTTTTAAGAAAATCTGTAAATATTAACCCTTGTCCCCTTATATAACAAAATATTTATTAATAACGTCTGAAACAGTTTACAACTCATACATCCCCAATTTACACATAATTGTAATATTATAAAATAACCTTAGATAACAACTGATACCATAATATCATAAAAATAACCATAATAACAACTGATATCATTCCTTCCCATATCACTTTACTCTTTATATCATATCACTCTCTCCAGCTCACATATATTTCCAGTCAAACCATTTTACTCAGAAGTAAACAATTAATCAAGAATAAAGATATAAGAAATCTTGCAAATATGGACTGAAGTCTTATTCCACACATTTCAAAATAAATATACTCTGAACGATAGTATGTATAATAAACTTGTCTCTGGTCCTTAGCACCAGACAGAACAGCGCGAATAAATCCTTGGCGTTTCGCCCAAGTAGTTCCATGAACTTTACACGACGCCTCGATCCTTCCTTTTTGATACACGTTGCTCCACTTGATCACGCCCTAATGGTACCGAAATAGTTACGATCACGCGTCAGTCCAACCTCGTATCTCGAGTAGGCACAATTCAGAATTACCACTGAGTCACTTAAAGTCGTACTATAGTTGTTATCCCTATAGCTGACTACTCAAATACAAATTAATGCACCTAACACATTTAGTCAACTTCACTTAACATATACAATTATAATACTAGTGTCATTCTATGACAACTAAGTTTATAAATAATCCTCAAAATGTATTTAATCCCCGAAACACATAAATCCTTGAATTAACACATAAATCCTCGAAATAAATCACTTAGCACATATACACATAAACAGTTAACACCCAAATCATACATTTAAACCATTGAAATCAAATAAGTTAAATAAATTTAAATGCAGGGGATTTTCAGAAAATTTCGGCATGTAATATTCGTTTATCGGACTATGGGCACAGCCCCTCAATATCAATCAAAACAATTCAACCCTGCTTTTGCAAAAATAAAGCTGCCTCAACTTGCAGCAACATAAAAGTAAACAAATAATGAAAAGTACCCGCCCAGACATGCGGCACCTAGCACATAATAATTAACACTACTACTTACGCTACACCAATGATCGTATTTCTCACGTATTTTAATGATACACGTGACAACCAATCATTGATGTTCGTAAGCCCTAGGGAACAACCCCTAGCACTAACTATTACTTACGCTATATCAATGATCACATCACTCAAGTATATTAATTATACTCGTGATAGCTAATCATGGATATTCGTAAGCCCTAGGGATTAGTCGAAAAGAATTACACAAGTCCTTTAAATATTGACATTTAAAAACTTGTGATCTTCTCATAACCCCTAGCACAATTCTAATTATTATAAAATTCTAACATTTAACATGTATCACGTATTCCCATACTTACCATTTAGCACATAAGCATTTCCGACACCATATGCAACTAGCAACTCATATAACCTCCACAAATTATACGACAACTGATAATTACCCACTAATGACCACAACTAATACCAAGTAGTTTACAATTATAACGTTCCACAAATACTAGGACTCCACTTACTACACATAGCACATAAACATTTACAACTTAGTACTTCACATAAATTCCACATTTTATACGACAATTAATACTTACAATTAACAACTAACAATTCGAAAATTAATAATTACTAAATCCGAATACTTAATCAAACTCATAATACTTAACCACCAATAATCATCAAAACATATTTCCAACTCGAAATACATGCCACAATTATACTTAACCACCTCGATACTAAATAATTATATTCTCCGAATTAATCACGGAAATACAACAATGATATTGCAATTTAAACTAATTAAATTACAACTACTTCATAATTAAATCACAATTAAATTACCACAATCACAATAATTTATATACTTTCCGAATTTAAACTATAGGAATCCAAAACAATTACCTCGAAATTTACAACTAATTAAATACGAAAAATTAAATAGATAAGACACGAGATTATACCATTCCGGATTCCGGTCCGATTTGTCGGAAAATCATCTCCCCCATCTCTCTCTCTTCTCTCTCTTGCCATCTCTCTCTCTCCCTCTGAAAGGCAGAGTGTATTAACTTGTAACACTATAACTAATGTAACTCAATTAAACGAAAAGATACTTAACCAGAAGACAATCAAGAACAAGAAGTCACAAGGAATCAACACTAAATGAAGACAAGGTAATTGATACAATTGAACATGTTAACTATGATCAAGCCAAGAAGAAATCATTGAGAGAAGTTCAAGTCAAAGTTGTTCAGGCCTCAGTGATTTGAGAATTCGAGATTCAAGATCATAACTATCAGTATCAACAAGACCAATTGATTTCAAGTGAACAAGAAGGAAAGCAAATATTGGAAAGCCAAGATACTAAGTGAATATGGCAATTTATTCAAGAAGCAGAAACACTATCAAGACTAGTCACTTATGAACCAGACCAGTGCATCAAGTGTCAGGACATTGATAGTAAGTTTATGTCAGTAATAAAAACCCATGTTCAAGAGCTTGCCGAAGAATAAAGAAGACATGAAGATATCACAAGCTCAAGATGTGCATTGAAGTTTCAAGTTGAAGACCAGAATATTTTCTAAGTACTAAATGTTCTGGATGGCCAAGTAGAATATTTCTAAGTAGAAGTTCGACTTAGAAATTTCGAGATGGCTAAGTAGAAATTCTCAAGTAGAAGTTCTACTTAGAGTGCAGCTTCAACATGACACATGGCATCTTCTGATTGGCAGATTTCCAAGCTTTCAAGATAAGGCAAGATTTATGTGGACATCATTGGGCCACGTACATCTTAGTCTTTGAAGACTACAGGTCATAGATTACATGTAGCTTACAAAAGTGGCTTACATATGATGAGGGAGTTACCACTTTGATGGAATTCTCACAAGCTTCATCACATGCTCAGAATCGGTCTGCTCATGCTGAGGCATTTGAAGAGATTCCTGATGAGCAAAGCGGTGATGAACAAGGTAATGACTCAGGTAATCTCTCTCAACATTCTACTCATTCCTCTTCCTATGTTTCTGATTCCCCGACCCAAGAGACTGCTAGCCCGCAGAATCTATCCCAGGGTGAGAGCTATATTTCTAATTCCTTGTCATCCAAGTCACCGGAATCCAAACAGCCAGCACATATAGATGTAGGAAATGATGAGGAGAGTGACCCCGAAGAGCAGCCTCTTACTCGAAAGAAAGCCAAAATTTCTCATGCTGCTACTTCTAAACCTCAGTCAAACCCTAGAGTGTCACACGCAACCACTCCACCTCACGCGAGTGGTTCACCCCTTGAACAATCTGCACATAGGGATTTTGATTTTGGTGATGAGTATGTACCTCTTGAAGATGTTGTTACTTCAAAAGGACATGAAGCTTTAAAAACTTCAGCCGTACCTTCACCGGTACGTACTGATGCTACAAAGAGGATCGGTTCTGATGTTGTACAAGAACACTTTGTAGCCTCTCAGCCTGAGATTCCAACTCAGGAACAAACAGCAATTGATCCCATAACTGCAAATTATATTTCTTATCAAGTTTCTGCATGTACTGCTTCATATTTTGGATCATTTATTGAAGATATACACGAGCGTGAGACAGGGAGTGTGTGTGAGAGGTTAGGGAGAGAGGGACCTTCATTTTTAAGGCCCGAAACCGAGCGCCAAATACCAACAGAACGAGAATTAGAGCGAGGTCACCTAAACCAAACACCGTCCCTTAATTCTGAAAATCTTGAATCTCGTTTGTCTTCTATGGAAAATCAAATGAAGCAGTTTGGGCAGTCAATGGGGCAGTTAGGGATGAATGTTGGAGATAATCAAAGGGCACTTGACGACTACGCAGCACGAATGGCAATTCAAGCTTCAGCTTTTACTGATTTGACAAATCAGGTAAATGACATGGGCCATGCTGCTGGTGTCTTGGGAAACACTCTGTATGACAGGATGGGAGCAATGGAGCTTACAATGGATAATCTGGCTGTGGAGATAAGCAGAGTTATGTTCGCAATCAGAAGTTTTGTGCCCCAGGAGTGTTTCGCGCCGCAACAACCTCCCCCCGATGCTGGTACAGGTGGTGCTAGTGGAGCAGGAGCCTATGGTTCCGGGTTTGAAGATTTTGATGCAGCTGGTGGATCTGGAGACCAGGGTGGAGTTCAGGATAACTCACCTAAGGGGGAGAGTATAAAGGAGACGAGACAGCAGGGAGTTCAAATCGAAGAAATTCAAGAACATGTTGATCTTGTAAAAGAAATGGAAGTTGAGCCGTCTATTGATGAAGAGGCTCTAAGAAGGAAAAAGGGTAAGGCAATAGCGATTGAGCAAGATGAGCCATTCGTTGATCTGAGTCATCAAGAAAAAGTACAGGAGGTACTTGACTCAGATTCCGATATGGAAGACGCACCGTTGAAACATGCTATAAAGAGATCATTGAAGGATCAAGGTGGAGGTGCTGGAATGTCTTTCGGATTGCCTGAAGAAATTACTGTTGATGAGGAAACCCTTGAAGCTCAACAGTTAGCCTTGGATCAAGCTGAGTTCTTTAAAATGAAGGCAATGCAAGATCGTGCTGCGTTTCAGGAAAAGAAAGCGGAGCTACAAGGGAAGCAGTACGATTATGAGCTTGCAAGGCTAGCTGATCCTCAAATAGATCTGGATAATAGAAGGATAGGACAGAAATGGGATGACGCAAGGAAGATATTGATGGGACCATGTACAAAAGGAGATCATAACAAGGAAGCAGATGATCTGTTCTACAACCTAAATTTGCAGAATCCAATGGCTGCTGACTACATAAATGCTTTAAAGAGATTAATTTCTAAAGTCAGGGTTGGATACAATTCAACGCAAAAGGAGTGGCAGGTTATTTTGTCTTTCACAGAAGGAGTCCCAATGTCTTTCATGTATGTGGATGACCAATTCATGACGAGAAGATCTGCATCAGAGTTGTTCTTGCTAGCAACAAAAATTCAATACTCTCATTCTGAGAATCTAAGCATTCTGTATAGGGATCAGTTAATGCGACTAGCAGAGGACAAGGGTCCAGAATTCTCAGCATATCCAAATGTTGTCCGGATGGTGGTTGACAGTAAATTGAAGAGGGTGAGCCTGGAGGAAAAGGACTTAATGGAACTTTCAGTGGAATCTCTTAAGGCTGTCTGTAGGCAAATGATGAGTAAGGGATTCGCTTCTGTGCTTAAAGATAAATCAGTGAAGACCATTGAAAGTGTCATACTAAAGAAGAGCAATGAGGTGTGGAAGTGTGATGTCATTGCTCCAAACCCTCTTGATAATGTGAAGATTGAACCAGAGCTGATAGAGAGGAATTGGAATATTCTTCAAGCAATGAAGAATGTCGATGAAGCTCTGAATCTTCCTACTGGAGAACTGGAACAAGGAGAGATAAGGGAGGCAGTTGGTGTTCCAGGAAGAGACAGTGTATACTGGATACACTCTTTTGTTGATAATACAGCTGATGCCTTAGTATTCATAGATGCAGACCAGAATCAAACATTCTTGCATATGAGTAAACAATGGCTGCTGCAGACTCAAGATGCTGCATTTCTGGAGAAAGTGTTATATTTGTTCAAATGGGAAGATGTGGAAGTTAAGTATGTGACAGAAAAGCAGAGACTCGTGAGTTACCTATCTGATGTAGTAGTGGAAAAGAAGCGATTGGAGCGAGAGGCGGCTAGTGTCCACAATACTAACCGTGTCATAGGCTATCCCAAAATGATCTATTGTCAGTTTAAAGCTGATAAAACTCATAGGAAACCTCGGCTTATAATGAAGAAATTTGAGGAAATTCCAGAGATCAGAACTACTCAGGAGGTGGACAAACTCAGAAGGCTTTTCAAACATCCTTACCCAGAACCCAGGAACACTCTGGAGATGGAAGCAGTAAGTTTGTTGAATACTAGGTGGACGCAACTTCATAATCCAGTATATAAGAAACAAAAGCAGCAGGAGGAGAAGCGCAGAAGGCAGAAAGAAGAAAAAGATCAAGCTGCTGAAGCTAGGAAAAGGAAACGGAATTAGGGTTAAAGGTCAGAGTGGTGTGAACTTGAAGTTGGAAAAACTTCATGTCTTTCGGTTGCTTTAACTCACTTGAGGAAAATTCATCTTAGAATGAATCCAATAAGGTGATATAAGTTTGACTAAAAGATATGAAATAATCCAGGTGATAGGAATCATTCAAATGATCTTTAATTCGAGGTTCGAATTCTGTTTCTAGTTTAAGTTCCTTGTATTGTTTTCATGTACTTGTAATTGTATATTTTTCAAGACTGTAATGTTAATTATCTTTTCTCGTCTCATTGTTTAGTTGAGTTATCCTTCATTAATTTGAATGTCATTGTTAGACAATCAAATTGGGGGAGATTGAAAGGCAGAGTGTATTAACTTGTAACACTATAACTAATGTAACTCAATTAAACGAAAAGATACTTAACCAGAAGACAATCAAGAACAAGAAGTCACAAGGAATCAACACTAAATGAAGACAAGGTAATTGATACAATTGAACATGTTAACTATGATCAAGCCAAATACCAATCATTGAGAGAAGTTCAAGTCAAAGTTGTTCAGGCCTCAGTGATTTGAGAATTCGAGATTCAAGATCATAACTATCAGTATCAACAAGACCAATTGATTTCAAGTGAACAAGAAGGAAAGCAAATATTGGAAAGCCAAGATACTAAGTGAATATGGCAATTTATTCAAGAAGCAGAAACACTATCAAGACTAGTCACTTATGAACCAGACCAGTGCATCAAGTGTCAGGACATTGATAGTAAGTTTATGTCAGTAATAAAAACCCATGTTCAAGAGCTTGCCGAAGAATAAAGAAGACATGAAGATATCACAAGCTCAAGATGTGCATTGAAGTTTCAAGTTGAAGACCAGAATATTTTCTAAGTACTAAATGTTCTGGATGGCCAAGTAGAATATTTCTAAGTAGAAGTTCGACTTAGAAATTTCGAGATGGCTAAGTAGAAATTCTCAAGTAGAAGTTCTACTTAGAGTGCAGCTTCAACATGACACATGGCATCTTCTGATTGGCAGATTTCCAAGCTTTCAAGATAAGGCAAGATTTATGTGGACATCATTGGGCCACGTACATCTTAGTCTTTGAAGACTACAGGTCATAGATTACATGTAGTATAAATAGAAGCACTTGTGTAATGTTTTAGTTAGTGAGCAATATTGAGAAAAACACAAGAAAAAGAGAGAGAGTATATTCACAGAGCTTAGAATCATTCACTTCTCTCTGAACTTCTGTTATACTTTGTAATGAATGTTGTAGCAACCTTTTCAAGTTATATATAAAGAAATATATTCCTTGAATCTGTGTGTTCATTTATTGCATCGTATTTATTGCTTCTCATAATCGAAAAGTTGTATTCACCCCCCCTCTACAACACATTTGGACCTAACAATTGGTATCAGAGCGGATGTTTAACATACAAAACATAGATCCTTGTGTTTGGTAGAAGAATCGTGAGTTTTCATTTTCTAGATCTACTTTTCATTTTCTCGAAAAGTGTGCTTTAATTCGTTGGTAGTGAAAACTCATCCGGGAAAAATTATTTAAATACTCCAGGTGTGATTATTTGGCTTGGGTGTATTTTAATTAATTTTTGTGAATTAATCTGGGTTCATTGATATTTGGTGTTCTTGAGTGTTCATCATCTGTTCTTATCAAAGAAGATAACCCAGCAACTCTTCAATTTCCTTTTCAAAGAAATTATAGTCAAAAAGGTGTTTTTGGTACTTTTGATTTGATTATTATTCCTTGGCCGAAAGCAAAAGAAAGTGTACTCAGTGCTTAGCAAGTGGGTTAGTCACTTTCGGCGTGTAAAGTAATCAAAAGTCAAAAAGGGTGTTAAAGTGATAATATTGTTTATTCAATATTAAAGTAATCTGCAGAAAGTTTATTCTAAGGCAAAAGTTCTACATAGAATTTCTACTTGAGATTTTCTACATAGAATTTCGACTTGGACAATTTCTACTTGGTGAATTTCGACTTGGACAATTTCTACTTAGAGAAATTTCGACTTGAGCAAAATTTCTACTTAGAAAAATTTCGACTTGGCAGAAGTTCTACATAGATATTCTACATAGCCTAGTCTTGGGTACTTAGAATTTTTTAGTGACAAGATTTGAAATGGCTCCTAAAAATTCTTTCAAGATCCCAATGTTCAACCGAGATCACTATGAAGAATGGGTTTTCAGAATGAGACTCTACTTAGAGACTATTAACCCTGAGTATCTGGAAGTCCTTGATAAGGGTAAATTCGTTCCAATGAGAGCTATTCCTGAGCGTACGGAAGGAGAGGAGGTCATACCTGCTCGGTCTGAGCCTAAAAAGGCAGCGGACTTTACGGATGCTGACAAGGAGCAAATAGCTTATGACACTTCTGTAAGACAAACCTTGATGGAATCTCTCGATCATGAAATGTTCAACATAGTCAAAGGTTTGAATACAGCAAAGAAGATTTGGGACAAGATAGAAGTTGTCATGGAAGGATCTGCAGAGGTTAGAAGCAACAAGACACTTATACTCAAGATGGAGTATGACACCTTTAGAATACGAAAAGGAGAAAGCATAACAGACGTCTATCTTCGATTCAGTCAGTTGGTATTAGATTTGAATCTGAGAGGAGTAACTCTCCCCATGGTTGAAACCAATACGAGATATCTGAGGAACCAGCCAAAGAGCATTGAACATAGGGTCTACGCAATCAGAGAAACCAGAGATTTGCATACAACTTCTCTGGAAGAATATTATGGAATTCTGAAGACCTATGAGCTGGAGACACTTCAAGATCAAGCATGGGACAATGATTCAAAGGGAAAAGAAACTGCATCAGGATTAGTTGCTGATGAGGAAGAGTCTAAGAAGGCAATGGTTGCAGCAAAGCCTAAATCATCACTTGCACCACATCAAGTTGATAATGATGACGAGTGCGCATCTAACAGTGATGATGACTACTTCACCCAAGAAGAGCTGGACAACATGGACGATAGTGTCGTGGCATACATGGCAAGGAAGTTCAGCAACATGAGATTCAGAAAGAGCAACCGACCACAGAGAAATTCTTCATCTTATTATCGGGCTGCTAAGGGTGGTGGTAGTTCGTCAGGCTACCAAGGTAAAGGCAAGAGTACCAGCTACAAATCTCCTTTGGATTTCAAAATGAAGTTCAAATGCTATAACTGTGGAGAACCTGGACACTTTGCCTCGGACTGCAAAAAGGCTAAACAGACTTATCCAAAAGAGACATTTGAAGCCCTCAAAAGCAAGTATGAATCGCTGATGAAAGAAAAACATGGTAAAAGAGCTTTAGTAGTACCAGAAGGAAGAGCTTGGGATGATTCAGATGAGGAAGAGGTTACTCATGTAGCAAACTTTGCGCTCATGGCTGAGACATCAGAGGAACCAGAGGTACCAGTTCTAACCCTTAAAGTAGAAATGTCTATTGATGATTATAAGGAACAGAACGGGGCTCTTAGCGAAGAGATCTACATGTTGTGCAAAAGCCTAGACACTTCTCAAAAGGAACAGAAAACACTTATCGCCAAAAGCAGAATGCTTGAGGCAAAAGTGGAAGAGTTAGAGGCTGCTTGCACTGTAGATACTTCTCTAAGAGATTTTATTAAATCTTTGGAACACAAGCTCGTCCTTAAGGCAGAAATAGAATCATGTTTAAGGAATAAACTAGCTGAGTTAGAAACTAAATGTGAAGCTTACAAACTAGCTGCTAGTAAAGTGTATGTAGATAATGACGTATTTAAGAAGATAACTGGAGTAGGTGTAGGACTTGATTATTCTGATCTTTCTAAGAAAGAAGGCAAGAGAATTATCGACCCTAGTTCCAGTGACCCTAAAAAGGAAACACCTAGTATTCTTAAATCTTCTGTCAAACCCATCTACAAACACCTTGTTCCTAGAATAGAAGAAGAAGAGACTGAATTGATAGCTAGATATGAGATTGAGATGGAAGATCGCCAGAAAGCACAACCTATAACTCCTATCAAACAAGTTAAAATCAATTTCCCTAGTGATGAATCTAGACTAGGAATAGGAGCTAAGGCTGTTAAACAACAAGGGAAGAAAGGCATAAAAGAGGTTAAGGCTGAACGAATAAAGAAAGCATGTTATCACTGCAAATCTACTGAACATCTTTCTTATGCATGCACTGCTACACATGCCATGCCTACCACACACACTATGAATAATCTGCATCAGAATCATGCACAGTGTGGTCAACCTAATTGTATGCCATGCACTTTTAACGTCATGCAAACTTTTGTGAATTTAATGAATGCATCTAGCCAGTCATGCTCAAATACTGCTGCTAGTTCAAACATCAAGAAAAAGCATGTGAGAGCCAAGACTGTCAGTCCTCCTAAAGTTAGGAGTGACAAACCTTCTCCTAGGACTGATAAATATGTCAAGTCTGAGAAAGGAAAGGAGGAAGTCGAAAGCTCTAGTTATGTTAAGAAAAGTGCATCTCCTGTTGTTAAATCTGTTGATTCTAAATCTTATCGAAAAGCCGGGCCCAATCAAAGTTGGGTTCCGAAGAAAGTCTAATCAATCTGTCATTGCAGGGCATTAAGCAAAAGAGAAATAAAGTCATATGGGTGCTGGATAGTGGAGCATCGAGGCATATGACAGGAAACAAGTCCCTGCTTACAGAGTTGGTTATGAAAGCTGGCCCTTATGTTACCTTTGGAGATGACAGCATAGGTGTGACAAAGGGATATGGCAAACTGAAAACTGGCAATGTCATCATTGAAGATATTTCCTATGTTGAGGGATTAAAGCATAATTTGTTGAGTATCAGTCAATTCTGTGACAAAGGTTACGAAATTGTCTTCAACAAGAAAGGTGTATCAATCACTCACATCAAGGAAGGCAAACTGGCTTTGAGAGGAGTTCGAAAGGCAGATCTTTTTGTTGCAGACATGGATTCAGCAAATCAGAATGAAGTCACCTGTTTCTACAGCAAAGCTTCGGATGATGAAAGCTGGTTATGGCACAAAAAGTTATCTCACTTAAACTTCAAAACGATGAATGCTCTCGCGAGGCGAGAATTGGTGAGAGATCTACCTCAAATGGAGTTCGCTCCGAAAGGACTCTGTGAAGCCTGTGAAATGGGAAAGTCGAAGCGAGTCTCGCATAAAAGCAAAGAAATTTCAAGTATCACTGAGCCTCTGCAACTTCTTCATATGGATTTGTTTGGCCCAGTGAATGTCCTATCTTTATCTAGGAAAAGATATGCATTGGTAATCGTGGATGACTTCTCCAAGTATACATGGGTATTGTTCGCAATGACGAAAGACGAAGTACCTTTCTTAATCATTGATCACATCACTCAAATTGAGAATGTTTCAACACTTACTGTGAAGACGATTAGATCAGACAATGGCACTGAATTCAAAAACGCAGTGCTAAATGATTTCTGTGTATCTAAGGGAATACGTCGTCAGTATTCAGCCCCGAGAACTCCACAACAAAATGGAGTAGTTGAAAGGAAGAATAGAACATTGGTTGAAGCAGCAAGAACTTTGTTGTACGATTCGAAACTTCCTCTGTATTTCTGGGCAGAAGCAGTGAGTACCGTGTGTTACACTCAAAATCGATCCTTGATCATAAAAGATAAAGAAAAGACACCATGTGAGTTAATGAACGGAAGAAGACCAACAATCAAATATTTTCATGTATTCGGAGCAAAATGCTATGTACTTATAGATGATGAAAATCTAGGTAAGTTTGCAGCAAAAGCTCGTGAAGGAATCTTTGTTGGTTACTCCACAGATGTGGTAGCAGCTTATAGGGTGTTCTTAGTAAATGATCGAAAAGTGACTGAAAGTTACAACGTCAGATTCGACGATACCAAACTCTCATCAATTTCAAGAGATTCTAGTGAACCTGAGTCCCTAAAATTTCAGAATCTGGACTTAGAAGATCTTGAAGATGAACCTGAGTTGGTTGTCCCATTAAATGTTCCAAGTGTACGTGAAGAACCTGAGTCTAGTGAACAAGCTAATTCTACAAGATCAGGAGAGACTTCTTCAGTACGAACCGGCAACAACTCAGGGGGAGTAAATAGCAGCTCAAGGACTACTGTTCAAGGCTCGAGTCGAGTTGACTCTAGTTCTGTAGGAGCTGGCACTAACTCAGGGGGAGTTAGTGAAAGTATTCAAAGTAGTCAGCACCACAATTCAGAAAGTCATGCTGAATCATCAAGACAATTTCCAAGAGAACGAGTATGGAATAGAGACCATCCGTTTGAATTGATTATTGGTGATCCAGATGCTGGTGTGTCTACTAGAAGAAATGCAAGAGCTGACCTGGCTAGTATTTGCTTATTTTCTGGGTTCTTATCCAAGCTTGAACCTAAAGAAATAGAAGAAGCTCTTGGTGATGCTGATTGGGTGATTGCAATGCAAGAGGAACTCAATCAGTTTGAAAGGCAGAAAGTTTGGAAACTGGTACCCCGACCAAAGAACAAATCAGTAATTGGAGCTAGGTGGGTATTCAGAAATAAAATGGATGAAAACGGACTTGTAACACGAAACAAGGCTCGTTTGGTTGCAAAAGGTTATTCTCAACGAGAAGGAATTGATTATGATGAGACCTATGCACCAGTTGCAAGACTTGAGGCAGTCAGGATGTTTTTGGCATTTGCAGCACATAAGAACTTCAAGGTTTTCCAGATGGATGTGAAAAGTGCCTTCCTGAACGGAGAGTTAGAAGAAGAAGTGTATCTGGAACAGCCGCCTGGCTTCATTGATCCAGAACTTGTAGATTTTGTGTATCTTCTCTTCAAATCTGTCTATGGCCTCAGGCAATCCCCAAGATGTTGGTATGAAACCCTATCCGTATTCTTAATTGAAAGTGGCTTTACTAGGGGAGTAATTGACAAAACATTGTTCTATAAGAATGTGAAGAATGATCTAATACTTGTTCAAGTCTATGTGGACGATATTATCTTCGGGTCATCGAATGAGCGCTTGTGCGAGAAATTTGCTAAGCTAATGCAAGAAAAATACGAGATGAGCATGATGGGAGAGCTGTCCTTCTTCCTTGGGTTACAGATCAGTCAGAGAAAAGATGGTATCTTTATCTGTCAATCCAAGTACGTCAGAGATTTACTCAAGAAGTACAATCTAGAAGATGCATCAGCAGCCAAGACTCCCATGGCAACAGCCACGAAGCTTGATGAAGACAAAACAGGTAAACCAGTTGACATCACAAGCTATCGAGGTATGATTGGCTCACTTCTCTATTTAACTGCAAGTAGACCCGATATAATGTTCGCGACTTGTTTATGTGCAAGGTTCCAAGCGGATCCTAGAGAATCTCATCTCATAGCCGTCAAAAGAATTTTTAGGTATCTCAAGGGCACACCAAATCTAGGAATTTGGTACCCAAGAGATACAGGTTTTAATCTAATTGGCTACACGGATTCAGACTATGCAGGTTGCAGGATTGATAGGAAAAGCACATCTGGTGCTTGTCAATTTCTTGGCAGAAGATTGGTGTCCTGGCAAAGTAAAAAGCAACATACAGTATCTACTTCTACTGCTGAAGCTGAGTACATTGCTGCTGGAAGCTGTGTATCTCAAATACTGTGGATGAGGAACCAATTGAAGGATTATGGCATGGAGCACAAGAAAATTCCAATTATGTGTGACAACACAAGTGCCATTGCCATAACAAACAATCCTGTAGATCACTCAAGAACCAAGCACATCGACATCAGGTATCACTTCATAAGAGAACATGTCGAGGAGGGGACTGTGGAGCTACATTTCGTGCCCACAATGCAACAAATTGCAGATATATTCACCAAACCTCTTGATGAAGTAACATTCAATAGGTTGGTTGGTGAATTGGGAATGCTTAACACAAGTTAGTAAAGCCTTCTATCTGTAAAATCCATGGTTATGTTGGTATATGCAAGCTATTTAATCATTATGTGTTTAGACTTTAAAATGCCTAATTAATGATTATTATAGGATGCATATAGTGTGATTTTGCATGAATTCAGTGTGTTTTAAGTGTCTTTTATAGCACAAATAATTGAATTTATGCTTGTTAGATTGCATGAACATAGGGGGAGTTAAATTCATACTATTCTAAATTTTGCATGATTTTTAGATGAATTTACCTGTGTTTTTCATGTAATTAGAGGCCTTAGAATTATCAAGGAATGTTTTAATTATGTCATATATTAAAATCCTTGAATTGATATTTATATTAATTTGACAAAATTAATTGTTGAGTTTTTCAGAGAAAAAAAAAAAATTGTCAAATTATTCTAAGTATCTTCAAAATTTCGAGTTAGTCACTATCTCGAAACTCATCTAGAAATTCGACTTGAATTTCGATTTGAGCTTCCAGAGTGAAGTTTTGAAAATTCTAAGTCTGGGAAGAATTTCGAGTTAGCCTCTATCTCGAAATTCAACTCGAAATTCGACTTAGAGTTCGACTTAGAGTTACCAGTGTGCCTATTTATTTATTTTTCAAAATATTCGAGATAAAGTCTATCTCGAACTTCATCTCAAAATTGAGATGTGGTTTCCATTATTGGGGATATTTTGAAATGAACTGAGAATAACTTCGAGTTATTGAATAATTTCGAGTTAGACTCTATCTCGAAACTCAACTCGAATTTCGACTTGATGTTCGAGATAGAGCTCTCAGTTTGGTTAAGGGGATTTTTCGAGTTAACTCCTAACTCGAAGCCTATCTCGAATCTCTACTTGAATTTCGAGATAGATTTCCCTAATAAGGTTATTGGTGTGTGCTGTTTACATGGTCTTTAATAGATATATGGTTCAAGTTTTTCGAGTTAACTCCTAACTCGAACTTTATCTCGAATTTCGAGATAGATTTCCTTGCTGATTTTTGCTAAGTGCAAAAAGTTCGAGTTGACACCTATCTCGAACTTCATCTCGAAGTTCGACTTGAGGTTCGAGATAGAGTGTTCCCTGTATGTACTTGGTGTTTTTCACATTTTTTATCAGGGGCATCTCTGTCATTGCACATTCATGTCTATATATACATCTTTAACTCGATAGTTTCTTTCACTTTTACCTAGTTCAGTTTTACAGCCGCACATATACATACAGGCGATTTCATAGATACAACCATTGATTCGTGATTTTTGTGACTAATCTCATACGGACAACGAATTAATGCCCATTTTCAGACTGCTATCACTTGCGTGTCATCATTAATTTCTGTGATTGTGTATCTGTTCATCTTCATCGATATATACACACGTATATACACACAAAAGTTCACAGATCTGTTCATACACGATTTCACACACGCATTTCACTGTTAGTGGAGAGTTAATCATTGGTTTGAAATTTGCCTTTCATTGACTGTTGATTGGAGCCCGTAGTTTGATTTTTCAAAAAGGAACTTTTGTGTTCTTGAAAAATTAAAAGGGACATAACGGTTTATTCTAAAATTAATTGTTTTAATCCCGTAGTTTAATTTTTCTAAAAAAAAGGGACTATTGTTGTTCTTGATAAATTAAAAGGGATAAAACTGTTAATTAAAAATTAATTGTTTTTCAGAAATTAAAATTAAAATTTCACATCTTTTTAAAGAAAAACTTTTAATTAAAATGGCTCACCAATTTTCACTTGCCAAAAACAATTTTTATAATATTTCTACGGAAATTGGTGATCAACTCCCACGCTTTAAGTCTTGGATACGATTTCTCAATTTGTATTCCAAAGCTAGCGATGCTTTTACTGCTAAACCTACACTAGTGCATGATGCTTTACAGCAATTATGGACTAGTGCGGTTTCTTTTGGGAGCAAATCAACCCCCTTTGGTTTCAGGTTTACCTTAGCGGGTCAGGAATATGTGGTGACTGAACAAATTGTCAACAAGGTTCTGGGATTCCCCATTAAAGATGTTTATGATTCAGAACCTACAGCTGCAGATCGCCTCAGATTCTTTGAAGAAATAGGGTGTTATCCTCCGACTGGCCGGATCACTGGAAACATCCAAAAACAATTTCTTCATGTGGAATGGAATTACTTTTTCGAGGCCATCACAAGATGTTTTCGGGCACGAGAAAGTGATTACCATCAAATTTCCATTCCCATGCAAAACCTTGGAATTACCCTAGCAAGAGAGCTGGATATAAATTATGGACGAATAGTTCTCTCTGAGATAGTGGCTGTGATGGGATCTCCTGCAAGCAGAGACCTCAACACTACAGATGTTGTCTGCTGGTTTCCTCGGTTCCTACAGATGCTGATCAATAGTTTAGTACCGAAGGATGCTCTTGCAGTTAGACGGAGTTTCGCCAGTGGTTCATCATCTGCACCGCTAGGGATGGGCACTAAGTCGCTTTCAACAGTTGAAAATCAGTATAAACATCATGGAAAACCGATGTCTATTCCTGAAACCTTACAAAAGTGGCTTACATATGATGAGGGAGTTACCACTTTGATGGAATTCTCACAAGCTTCATCACATGCTCAGAATCGGTCTGCTCATGCTGAGGCATTTGAAGAGATTCCTGATGAGCAAAGCGGTGATGAACAAGGTAATGACTCAGGTAATCTCTCTCAACATTCTACTCATTCCTCTTCCTATGTTTCTGATTCCCCGACCCAAGAGACTGCTAGCCCGCAGAATCTATCCCAGGGTGAGAGCTATATTTCTAATTCCTTGTCATCCAAGTCACCGGAATCCAAACAGCCAGCACATATAGATGTAGGAAATGATGAGGAGAGTGACCCCGAAGAGCAGCCTCTTACTCGAAAGAAAGCCAAAATTTCTCATGCTGCTACTTCTAAACCTCAGTCAAACCCTAGAGTGTCACACGCAACCACTCCACCTCACGCGAGTGGTTCACCCCTTGAACAATCTGCACATAGGGATTTTGATTTTGGTGATGAGTATGTACCTCTTGAAGATGTTGTTACTTCAAAAGGACATGAAGCTTTAAAAACTTCAGCCGTACCTTCACCGGTACGTACTGATGCTACAAAGAGGATCGGTTCTGATGTTGTACAAGAACACTTTGTAGCCTCTCAGCCTGAGATTCCAACTCAGGAACAAACAGCAATTGATCCCATAACTGCAAATTATATTTCTTATCAAGTTTCTGCATGTACTGCTTCATATTTTGGATCATTTATTGAAGATATACACGAGCGTGAGACAGGGAGTGTGTGTGAGAGGTTAGGGAGAGAGGGACCTTCATTTTTAAGGCCCGAAACCGAGCGCCAAATACCAACAGAACGAGAATTAGAGCGAGGTCACCTAAACCAAACACCGTCCCTTAATTCTGAAAATCTTGAATCTCGTTTGTCTTCTATGGAAAATCAAATGAAGCAGTTTGGGCAGTCAATGGGGCAGTTAGGGATGAATGTTGGAGATAATCAAAGGGCACTTGACGACTACGCAGCACGAATGGCAATTCAAGCTTCAGCTTTTACTGATTTGACAAATCAGGTAAATGACATGGGCCATGCTGCTGGTGTCTTGGGAAACACTCTGTATGACAGGATGGGAGCAATGGAGCTTACAATGGATAATCTGGCTGTGGAGATAAGCAGAGTTATGTTCGCAATCAGAAGTTTTGTGCCCCAGGAGTGTTTCGCGCCGCAACAACCTCCCCCCGATGCTGGTACAGGTGGTGCTAGTGGAGCAGGAGCCTATGGTTCCGGGTTTGAAGATTTTGATGCAGCTGGTGGATCTGGAGACCAGGGTGGAGTTCAGGATAACTCACCTAAGGGGGAGAGTATAAAGGAGACGAGACAGCAGGGAGTTCAAATCGAAGAAATTCAAGAACATGTTGATCTTGTAAAAGAAATGGAAGTTGAGCCGTCTATTGATGAAGAGGCTCTAAGAAGGAAAAAGGGTAAGGCAATAGCGATTGAGCAAGATGAGCCATTCGTTGATCTGAGTCATCAAGAAAAAGTACAGGAGGTACTTGACTCAGATTCCGATATGGAAGACGCACCGTTGAAACATGCTATAAAGAGATCATTGAAGGATCAAGGTGGAGGTGCTGGAATGTCTTTCGGATTGCCTGAAGAAATTACTGTTGATGAGGAAACCCTTGAAGCTCAACAGTTAGCCTTGGATCAAGCTGAGTTCTTTAAAATGAAGGCAATGCAAGATCGTGCTGCGTTTCAGGAAAAGAAAGCGGAGCTACAAGGGAAGCAGTACGATTATGAGCTTGCAAGGCTAGCTGATCCTCAAATAGATCTGGATAATAGAAGGATAGGACAGAAATGGGATGACGCAAGGAAGATATTGATGGGACCATGTACAAAAGGAGATCATAACAAGGAAGCAGATGATCTGTTCTACAACCTAAATTTGCAGAATCCAATGGCTGCTGACTACATAAATGCTTTAAAGAGATTAATTTCTAAACTCAGGGTTGGATACAATTCAACGCAAAAGGAGTGGCAGGTTATTTTGTCTTTCACAGAAGGAGTCCCAATGTCTTTCATGTATGTGGATGACCAATTCATGACGAGAAGATCTGCATCAGAGTTGTTCTTGCTAGCAACAAAAATTCAATACTCTCATTCTGAGAATCTAAGCATTCTGTATAGGGATCAGTTAATGCGACTAGCAGAGGACAAGGGTCCAGAATTCTCAGCATATCCAAATGTTGTCCGGATGGTGGTTGACAGTAAATTGAAGAGGGTGAGCCTGGAGGAAAAGGACTTAATGGAACTTTCAGTGGAATCTCTTAAGGCTGTCTGTAGGCAAATGATGAGTAAGGGATTCGCTTCTGTGCTTAAAGATAAATCAGTGAAGACCATTGAAAGTGTCATACTAAAGAAGAGCAATGAGGTGTGGAAGTGTGATGTCATTGCTCCAAACCCTCTTGATAATGTGAAGATTGAACCAGAGCTGATAGAGAGGAATTGGAATATTCTTCAAGCAATGAAGAATGTCGATGAAGCTCTGAATCTTCCTACTGGAGAACTGGAACAAGGAGAGATAAGGGAGGCAGTTGGTGTTCCAGGAAGAGACAGTGTATACTGGATACACTCTTTTGTTGATAATACAGCTGATGCCTTAGTATTCATAGATGCAGACCAGAATCAAACATTCTTGCATATGAGTAAACAATGGCTGCTGCAGACTCAAGATGCTGCATTTCTGGAGAAAGTGTTATATTTGTTCAAATGGGAAGATGTGGAAGTTAAGTATGTGACAGAAAAGCAGAGACTCGTGAGTTACCTATCTGATGTAGTAGTGGAAAAGAAGCGATTGGAGCGAGAGGCGGCTAGTGTCCACAATACTAACCGTGTCATAGGCTATCCCAAAATGATCTATTGTCAGTTTAAAGCTGATAAAACTCATAGGAAACCTCGGCTTATAATGAAGAAATTTGAGGAAATTCCAGAGATCAGAACTACTCAGGAGGTGGACAAACTCAGAAGGCTTTTCAAACATCCTTACCCAGAACCCAGGAACACTCTGGAGATGGAAGCAGTAAGTTTGTTGAATACTAGGTGGACGCAACTTCATAATCCAGTATATAAGAAACAAAAGCAGCAGGAGGAGAAGCGCAGAAGGCAGAAAGAAGAAAAAGATCAAGCTGCTGAAGCTAGGAAAAGGAAACGGAATTAGGGTTAAAGGTCAGAGTGGTGTGAACTTGAAGTTGGAAAAACTTCATGTCTTTCGGTTGCTTTAACTCACTTGAGGAAAATTCATCTTAGAATGAATCCAATAAGGTGATATAAGTTTGACTAAAAGATATGAAATAATCCAGGTGATAGGAATCATTCAAATGATCTTTAATTCGAGGTTCGAATTCTGTTTCTAGTTTAAGTTCCTTGTATTGTTTTCATGTACTTGTAATTGTATATTTTTCAAGACTGTAATGTTAATTATCTTTTCTCGTCTCATTGTTTAGTTGAGTTATCCTTCATTAATTTGAATGTCATTGTTAGACAATCAAATTGGGGGAGATTGAAAGGCAGAGTGTATTAACTTGTAACACTATAACTAATGTAACTCAATTAAACGAAAAGATACTTAACCAGAAGACAATCAAGAACAAGAAGTCACAAGGAATCAACACTAAATGAAGACAAGGTAATTGATACAATTGAACATGTTAACTATGATCAAGCCAAATACCAATCATTGAGAGAAGTTCAAGTCAAAGTTGTTCAGGCCTCAGTGATTTGAGAATTCGAGATTCAAGATCATAACTATCAGTATCAACAAGACCAATTGATTTCAAGTGAACAAGAAGGAAAGCAAATATTGGAAAGCCAAGATACTAAGTGAATATGGCAATTTATTCAAGAAGCAGAAACACTATCAAGACTAGTCACTTATGAACCAGACCAGTGCATCAAGTGTCAGGACATTGATAGCAAGTTTATGTCAGTAATAAAAACCCATGTTCAAGAGCTTGCCGAAGAATAAAGAAGACATGAAGATATCACAAGCTCAAGATGTGCATTGAAGTTTCAAGTTGAAGACCAGAATATTTTCTAAGTACTAAATGTTCTGGATGGCCAAGTAGAATATTTCTAAGTAGAAGTTCGACTTAGAAATTTCGAGATGGCTAAGTAGAAATTCTCAAGTAGAAGTTCTACTTAGAGTGCAGCTTCAACATGACACATGGCATCTTCTGATTGGCAGATTTCCAAGCTTTCAAGATAAGGCAAGATTTATGTGGACATCATTGGGCCACGTACATCTTAGTCTTTGAAGACTACAGGTCATAGATTACATGTAGTATAAATAGAAGCACTTGTGTAATGTTTTAGTTAGTGAGCAATATTGAGAAAAACACAAGAAAAAGAGAGAGAGTATATTCACAGAGCTTAGAATCATTCACTTCTCTCTGAACTTCTGTTATACTTTGTAATGAATGTTGTAGCAACCTTTTCAAGTTATATATAAAGAAATATATTCCTTGAATCTGTGTGTTCATTTATTGCATCGTATTTATTGCTTCTCATAATCGAAAAGTTGTATTCACCCCCCCTCTACAACACATTTGGACCTAACACCCTCTTACTTGCGCTGACCAGACTTGCCACCACTACCACGGTGGTCTTCTCCGGCCGCCACCTGCCCGACGCGGCCTCCCCTTCCCCGCGCAGCTCACCAGCGCCGCCCTCCTTGCCATCTCCGCCAGCTCCTCTGCCGCGCGGCTGTTCCTCTACAACACACACACGACCTCACACACATATACACGTATATACATATATATACACACACCAATTAACACCACAATCAAAAACCCCCAATTTGATTTCTTCCCAAATCCCTAATTTCTCTCTTCTCCCCCAATTCTCCTTTCTCTTTCCCCGACTGATTCTCTCGGCTGCTATCTCTAAATGGGCTTGGCCCAATTCTATTATATCACTACTAATCATTCTGGGCCCAATTAAAATACTACTCATTCTTGTAAAAACTAATACACATCTTTTATAAATCGAAATTAAATAGAAAATTGGGAAAATTAAACTTTTCATTTTTAAAATAAAGAGTATAAAATTATGAGCAAACACATATTTTTAAAATATTTTTCGGATAAAAAATTAATTAAATATGAATTTTGCAAGTTTTGATCCTTTAGTTGCAACATAACTCTTAAAATCATTTTAAAATACCAAAACACCCAAATTAATTCTCCCAATAAATTTTAAAACTCAATAAATATATAAAGATAATATTTCAAGAGATTTCATGATTTTTAATTCCTCCGATAATTTTATAAAATTAACAGATGATCAAAATGCATGATTTAAATATATTTAAATCCTCAAAAATATAAATAAAATACATCAGCCTTCACAGCTCACACAAATCATCATATAAACACATAAACACAACTTCACATACATTCCACCTTCCAACAATAATCACATAATATAGTTCATAATTACACTGAACCAGACAATAATTAAATAATTTGTTTTTTTAAAATTCCTTGAACTGAATAATGAACAATAAAATAAAATAAAATTTTCTCCTCATTTTAGGAAAAACATTAATATTCTTAAAATAATACTAAAATCATTTTTCTGAAAATTCGGGTTATTACATAAAATATGATATAATTATTAACTGAATAGGTGCAAAAGCCTTGTTAGCCTATAATAACTAGATAGATAGATATTGAATAATTCTAAATAAAATATAATAATTGAGTTCTTAGTGGATGGAGTTGATTAATTTTAAAACGTTACCAAAAATGATTTTGATATAGTTGTTGCAAACGTGGGCCTGATTCATTGTTAATGACACTAAGGTCATGGGTTCAAATTTTATTACTGTATCATAGACCATTTGTTCAACTTTTCGCTCACTACTTGATTTAATAAAGAATGGATACTATTTGTTGGCTAACAAGCTATATTAAAAAACCACTACTTATAGGGGTCCGGTCTACAACAAACGTATGTTACAGCATAAATTTGCATAATTTTTCTGCGGTACGTGTACAGTAGGATTTTTGGTGTGAAAATAGGCGGCTACGTACCGCAGATTTACACGTACCGCAGAAACTTTCTGCGGTACCTACTAAACTTTTTGTTCTAATCCTGATCGTTGATGACTTGATCCAATGGCTGAAAAGCCGTATGTTGTGTACCGGGAACCCTACTTATATACTTCAAGTTCTAGGCTTATGGCACAATTTCATCTTATAAAAAGTTAAAGGCAAAGAGGCAAAGACTCATTAATTGTAAATATGAAGGTCTCAGATACAGTAATAAGGATCAAATATTGATCTAAAACAAGAAACACCATCCTAGACATAAGATACACCTGATGCTACGTAAAGCAGGTGAATGTTCGTCTCTAGTGGATATTTGGATTCCATCTTCAACCAAATTGGTAAAGTAAAAAATTACAGGACAAAGCTGTACTAGTCGCAGGAATTTGATTACATATTGCTGGTTTGAGAAAAATTGATGTTCAAAGACTAGTAGAATAAGCTTACATGTCATCGCACACCTCTAAACATGATGAACATGCAATTGCTAGGAAAAAAATTCCATCTGTGTAGTTTTATCCTCACTTCATCAATTATGAGGCCTGTTGGAGCTCAATAATGACCAACAAAAGGAGAAGTTCAATTTTTTTTTGCATACAGACAGAAGTCCACTCAAGTTGGAATCTATAAAATAGCACAACGCTACATAGCTACAGCTCTGCAAATGGAAATATCGATTATCCGCTATCCAGATATTTCGCCTTCCTCCAATTCCTCTATTGGCAGCTGATCATTTGTTTCGGGTAGTCTCAGATCCTGCTTGAAGACCCCGTCAAGATCAAAAACTTCGTCAAGATTCGACTCTGAAATCAGATCTGAGTATGAATCTATTAACCCTTGCTCAAATTCAAAGTCCATCTTTTCCAATAGATCTGCTACTGTTGAATTGACGCTGAAATCTAATTGCTCGTCTTCAGTCTTGACACAATGAATTTCGTTCTTTATCACTTTTTCACTTGCCATTGCACATAAACCATCTAGCTTGTCTGTTACTTGTTCCTTGGTTCCTGTAGGTTGATGGAAAATTTTGTCAATTCCATTTTGCTTGCCATAATTCATTAGATCGAGAACCTTAGGATCCGGAGAATATTCATCTTTGATTTCCTCCTCCCTAAAGGGCACCCCTTTTGGACTCTGTTCCTGATTCCCTATTGATTTCTTAGGATCAAGTTTCTGACGAATTGCAGCTTTGATTACTTCAAAATCATAATGGTGTGAGGGAAGGAAAACATGAATAACAGGGTACTCGATGATAACTAGGTTGGCCAACTGCTCGCGTATTGGTGCATCTATATCTAACTCAAGAAAGGGTGACTTTGAAACCTACATATAGAAAACAATTACTACATTATTAATAGAGTTGGATACTCTCACAGGCATATCTTAGTATCAAAACTATGACAAGATCTTAATTTTCAAAGGATAGAAGAAATGCATGAGAAAACACAAACAAAACTAACCATAACAGAGAACCAAAAGCATAGAAGTAGTTGGAATTTTTTAGCTATACTCTAAATATAGTACAGGTTTCACAATCTAATATTAGAGGTGGTAAAACAAGTGCCTGAGGTCAGCTTGGGAATGAGTCAACTCGGTCAAGTCCATCTGGGTCATTTTAGTACGAGTCTCCATCACTTTGGGTTACGACTGGATTAGGCCAAACCAGAAAAGTACACAAATTCAGGTTTTATTTTTCGGGTAGGGCTCACAAAATGCTTAAACCAGCTTTTTTTGGTTGGATTATACTCTGGTTGTTGGATATTGACCAGTTTTGTCACTCCTAGTCTATAATAACGAAAGAAGCTTTCGAGCTAGGTCGCCTGGGGGATATTAGATGTTCAGGGACTTACTTATCAAAGCAGTCAATCTTTCTTGCTGTTGGTATAAATAGATTTTACGAGAAAATATATTAGTCATCTAAAAATAAAAACATCTACAAATAGCACAAGATAGCAATTTTAAAACTCCTTCCATTCACTTAAACCATAACCTGGATGGCTTGTGCCATCTTAAAAGTATAGTTGGTCGCCTCAGACTCTTATCAATTTGAAGGTCAGATGTGACTTTACGTGTTCAGAGTAATATATTAAATATTTAACCCCCGAAAAAATACACTTTGATTAGACAGTTCCTTTAAATACTATTCGAACCCCAGGTCCAAAATCAATGGCACTTGAGTAACTAAACAACCTTACAAAAACCATTAATGAATAAATCTTCCAATATCCCTTTTCACCTAAAACATGTCACCTTTTTAATTTCACATTACCTTTTCTATTTTCTCTAACTAACATCTGATTTTTCAATTATATCACGGGCGGTTCTATTAAATAAAATAAAATAAAAATATTATAATATTAATAATTAATCGAATAAGTTTTTCAGCTAAAATGTATTATCTTTTTTATACTTTTTTAAACTATCATCAGATCATTCGTCTTAGTACTATGTCTATATGTGCTGGTCATGAGCTGCATCGGCTGAAACCAAATTTGTTATCTACTTCCAGAAATGTTAAGAATAGCCCAACAGCCTAAGATTTACAGTTAAATTCAAGGGTCATTCCAATTTCTAACGCTGAACTCTGAATTTCAAATCACACATTTATCATCATCTTTAGATCCCAATAAACGTATACATTCAGACCTGAACAAACTACAAAGACTACCACGATAGAATGTTTAGGCAGGGCAGCGGATTCAGCTAAAATTAAATCAAATGTAGGACATACCGCCCTTTCTTTAATAAAGCGAAGATGATTGATACTCCCGCGTCTACATAGTAAAGTTATTTTGTTGACTTCTATTACAAACATATATAATTACATGAATTCATTTAGATGTAATATTTTCATTTCCTTTTTGACAAAACTGAGTCAGGCATTTCAAATTAAATTGTGAAACCAAACAAAAACTGAAACAATATAACCCAAAAATTACATCTAGGACTGAGGTAAGAAGCCCAAAAATTCAAAACCCAATTAAAGTATAAGCACAAAAATTAGGCCCAGAACCCAAATCATAGAAAGGATAATAATGATTATTTCAGATTTAATTTAAGGTAATTGCAGTTTCCATTCGAATCAAATTTCAAGAAGGAATACTTAAAACAACACATGAAAAAACTTATGTAACACCGAATGAATACCTTTGCAAATTTCCGGACAAAGAGTTTGAGGGACTGCAGTGGCTCCTTGCAGAATCGTTTCAAACGATGATTCCAAGGGCTGGGTTGAAGATGATTCACAATAACTGAAGAGAGGCTTGTATTCTCATCCACTCTTGAAAAACAACATTTGCATGAAATCAGAGTAGGAGATTTTTAAGACATGGTGACGTGTAACAAAATTTAATTTAGTGCCAGAAATTGGAAACAATACATAATTAAGAAAATTTTAATTTAGTGCCAGAAATTGAAAACAATACATAATTAAGAAAGAAGAGACAATTGAATCAATGATCCCAAAGTCTTTAAAACTTAAATCATAATTCAGAGTTCAAAAAATTTATATATAGACATGCATCTATGCTCAAACACAACAACATATGCTCAGCAAAAGTTCAAGGCCGGTTAGACACATAAAGGGCCCAAGACAAAATAAAGATAAGTCGAGTACGATTCTATATTAATGCCTACCTGTGGTCATGTAGTACAACATCTGTAGAATGAAACCTCCATTCAATTGTCCATGAAATAACCTTCTTCCTGGTAGTCAATCCAGAAACAAAATATTCTCATCAGAATTCAGACTCCATAGTATCCTTCATCCTCATACATTAGGTTCAGAAAGACAGATAAAGAAGCAGAGCCCGAGTTGTTATAGCACGAAAATACACAAAGTAGGGAGCTTAAAATATATTTTTTGTCTTATTACTAATGCAAATTCATGTATGCACAAATTTTTAAAAATGCTAGAAGAGTAGTTCATCAAGTACAAGACTTAAATATTATTAAACATCTTAAACAATTTCACATAGGTCAAATTAAATGAATTATATTGTTAAGTTTCAATGTCTCGCTTATGCCATTGACAAGATAAGGCTCCCTTGATAGAAACATACCATGATTGTTAAATGATTATTCCTTATACTGATAGGGGTCTTGCAGGAAATGACCAACTGAAGTCTAGAAATGCTATAAGTTACTGTTTCACGCCATAATACATGAGCCATCACCTCATATACAGAACTTGCACTTCAAGATAAAACATTTTACTCTTTACTACTAGTGAACCCACAATACCTTTTGGTGAATCTACTTTATCAAGGATATCTTGCCCAGATGACGCTTACGTGCCCTTTAACTCATAATAGAACATAAAAACAAGCTATGCACACATGTGCCTTAGGCTATGTTTGTTTGCAAGGACTACAACATCTGTACTACTATAATTTGCAATCATTTATCAATGCTTACATCAATTTTAATTGTACAAGTTTTGATCACTATCTAGCTCTCCCTAGGTAATACAATCCCAAAAAAAAATGAGCGAAAAAGTGATTGAAATTCAATCCGTAGGATAACTTAAGGATGAAACATAGTATAATACAACAAATGGACCAACAGTCAGAGGATTATTAATCCCACAAGAAAACATAGCGTTAAGGTATTACAGGATTTACACGTCGACTACAAACCAATCCATGGACCTATGTGTAGTTCTTGATTCATACTGTGTAACTAGTCTGCACATTGCACGAATTCTGGCTTCAACAATAATAACAGAAGCTTTACCACCCTCACAGATGGCCTCCATTATGCGGAATAGTAGATTGCATCTTCAATATAATTCATTCACAATATATATGCCTAATTGCCGATTATAGAAATACCTGTAGTGGTAAAAAGATTGATTTGTTTGCCTCTTAGACATTCCAGTTGGGAGAAAAATGATTTTAGTCCTCCGGCTTGCTGCAGCTTTTCCAAGATTTTTAAGAGGAAGAGGAAGCCTATATTGATAATCTCCGCAAAGCTTAGCTCTCTTTCTTTGAGCAGAGTCGGCGACTCTCTTCACATCCTCTAGCAAATTATAATCTAAAAAAGAGTAATAGATTTTACATAGTATCACTATAACCTGATTTAGAGCTTTAATAACAGCCATATCCTAGAATTAGAGATACGTATATATATAATACTAGCCAAAAATATTCAAATAGTATTTGAACAAACTTAACAAATAGGGTGACTTGAGATTGAATGAGATATAAAGCATCTGCTCATTCAAATAGACTTCATAATACATATTTTTGTAAAAATTTATTTTTAAAAAAATCCATTTGCTTTGAATAAAGTTGTGCCAGTTCCAACTGCCAAGGTCAATCGACTAGTGAGTATAATCTTGTTAAAAAGAAAACTAAAAGCCACATCTAAGTCTCCATTTTACTCTCTCTGATGATGCTAGCTCTAGCAGCAAGATTAGACACCAAATAATTCTTGAAATCTATGAATTTCTGTAGAAACGAGAACAAGGAAGTGTTAAGCTACAAGCTCTCCTAAACCTGAAGATGTTGGGAGGAGGGCTTATATCTTTAACCCCTCCCCATCCCACCCACTGTTGTTTAAGGCGCTAATTATAAAAAAGCGCAAGACCCAAATTTGAAGCGTGAATCGCGAAGCGCCATTGATCATGCGCCTTTTTACCAAAAAAAGATAAGCACATATTTAACAAGAAACTATTACTTAACATCATCTTAACATTCAAACATAACAAAGAACATAAATAAAATGATACTAATATCAATAATGAAACCTTCATTTATAAAGTTCTCTAATTCAAAAGCTTCGTTGTCATCTAACTCAATCTTCGGCCCCTCAAATTATCACTCTTCCTCTTCATTATCATCTATCAGACTTGAAAAGATCTTCCATTAGTTGTGTGAAATAATTTTAGGGGTTTTTTCCTTTTACCCTCCTTTTTAAGGGTATTCATGTCTTTTACTATTATGAGTGCCTTTTTGCGCCTCAAGAGCGCCTTTTGGACGATTTCAGAATCGTGTTAAATAGCACATTTTCGAATCGCACACCTTGCAACTAAGCGCGAAGCGCCATTAATCACGCCTTTAACAACACTGACCCCACCCCACAACCCGAAAGCCCATTTCGGGTAAGGCCGGATCATTAAAAGCCCATTTTGGGGCACGACCTACCCGATAGTATCCAAAATAATTACGAGGATATTGGGGATACCATGTTAAGTTACCACATCTCTTAAAACCCCAAGCTTTTAACCAAAAGAATTCAGGAAGCATTTAGAGACCGAGAAGAAGTGATAAGTAGAGCTTAGTGAGTGAGTGGATCTAATAAACTTTGTATGACCAATCTCCATTGAAATAAGTAAAATTTATTTTTATACTTTCCACGTAGTTATTTCATATTCTTATAGATGAATAGTAGCTAAACTTGCAAGACACTAAAATAATAATCTAAGAGTCAATCTATCGTCATAACAGGCCAAACCTTGAACCTTCTAATAATGGGAACTTGTACAAATATATATTCTATTGACATTAATTTACAATGATTTTCTAGAAAAAGAAAAAAAAAGGCAGCTACTTGATTTATATGAACTTAGTAATTGTGAGAACAACCTAGTTCCATCTACTGGGATCATCTGGTACATGTATTTTTCTTGCCTTTTTTTAATTGCAATTTTTATTTATGTCATATCTAATTCGGAACACACAAAATATTTTAAATTTTCACCCCACCCAATCAAAACTTCTTCCCCCATCAGAGAAAATGAATGTTAACATTACTATTACAAAAAAGTTTGAAACTTTTATATCGACTGTAAAACACAAGTAGCAGAACTCTAGTTGTTCACATTAACTTCAAAACTCGAAATCTTCAAAAAGGTTTCAACTTTACTGATAATCTTCAACCCAAACATCAAGATTCACAAACACCCAACTTCAATTATCAAAAAGACTAATCAAACAACCAAACCAATACAAACACACACATATAAAGATTGAGGAGATTGAATACCAGAAATGAGAAGATTATCATCAAATTTAGACAAAGGAATGATCTGGGTCAGCTGCTTTTTCCCATTACAACCAGTAGATAGCTTATGAGCTTTAACACAAGGGAGGCTACAAGAACGTATGGAGCAACCTGGGCACTTGTACTTTGATGGCTTTTCTTGACACCCTTCACATATTGTATCTATCTTTGCTTTGGGGTTTGAGCTTTCTGTTGCACATGATGTTTCTTTGTAAGCAGCTTCTGCCATTGTTGTTTTTTTTTTCACACCCAAACCAAAATTGGTCCAGTTTTGAACTCGTATATATATGATCCTGTATGTATATGCTGCGTATGTTAGCAAATAAATATTAGGGCTACAGTGGATTTTTGGATTTGGGCCTCATGAAACTATACTAACTTTATTTAACTAGTCCTTTTCGTTCTAATCACAATTAAATTGTTTTTTTTTTATATAAAAACTAGCTTATAGCCCTTGCAAGCAGAAAAATTGTCCAAAATATACCCACTTTTTTAGTACCCACTACCCAAAATATCCAATTTTCAGTACACTGCCCGAAATACCCACATGTTGCGCGTTTGCAGAAGGCGCAACCTTCGTTTTACTGTAGCAACCGTTTACTTCAACTCTCTCCGTTGCTTTCTCTTTTCCGGCGTGAATCGCCGATCTGGGGCTTAAACGGCTTAAACATTTGGCAATCAGACTGGGCTAATACTGGTATAGGATTGTAGATCGTCTAGAGACAAATCTAATGACATATAACACATCAACATAACGTTAATGGAACTGGACGAACGGACGAGGAGTGGTTCGTCGGAAAGTTGGGTTTTGGGTTCGAATTAGACGTTTACAATCCGAGAATAGAAATCGTTTAAATTTGACATAGGATTGTAGAGATTTGAAAGACGAATCTAGTGATATATGTGAGTTGAACGGAAACTACTGATGGTCGAGAACGAACCACGCCGGAGAAGTCGCCAAAAATACCAAATCGCCAGAGCTGGTGTAATATCCCGTAATTTTTAGAATAATATTAATAAAAGAATAATAGAATAAAAAGGATTAAAATTAGATAATAAATAGGATTTAAATTTGGTTTAGCTTAATTGGGCCTAAAATATGGATCGGATTTGAATACAGATAACTTGTAGATTTGGACATAGGGTTTTGCAACTCTATATAAACTTCTTATTCTTCTTCCCCATCTTTGTTTGTAAAATTCGTAGGTCTATTCTTCACAAAAATCAGCGGTCTTGTAAAATTCGTAGAAAATTCATCGTAAGTCGGAATTCATTGATTCTGGACTTTTCGGAAAGATCTTTTCGTGCTCTACAACTTTCGTTCTTTGAGTTTTTCAAGAAAACATCGTTTAGATGGTCAAAAAGGCTAAATACAGATCTGATCAGAATTGTAATCACGGAGTCTTTCAAGATTTTAGATGTTTTGCTTCTGAGGGGTTGCTACATGTATTCTTATGTGATTATGTGAATTCTTGATTTGCGTAATTGAGGTAAGTAACTATTCGTTGCTCCGTATAAATAAATTTGAAACATGCTTTATATGATTTGATTACATTATCTTGAATATTTGTGTAAGTAATTATATGTTGCTCAGTATAGTTGTAAGTAACTTTCTGTTACTCTGTATTAATCGAAGTGTGGTTTATGTTGTTTGATTACATGTTAGATATTTGTTTTAGTTATCGAAAATATGATATTGATATGTGATTGATAAGATAAGAACATTGTTTTGATTCCCCAGTTTTAGTTGCGTATCGAATCATAGAATCCGGTCACTGGATAGTGTGACATATCAAATCATAGAACTAGTTTACGCACGTTCCGGAACACATAGATACCTTGTTGAGTAAGACTTAACGAGGGACGTAAACTGGTCCCCATCGAACCATCGAATTATAGAAGCATGTCACTGCTATAATGTGACCGTAATTTAGAACTGTGGGAATAAAAATAAGAATTTGATGTTAAGATTTGTTTGTTCAATTCAGAATTTAGATTATGTGAGTTATTGATAATCTGGTGTACATCGATTTGATATTTGTTATAGAATGTATTGTGTGAATTTTTGTCGTAATTGTTATCGAGTATGTTGTGTAAAATTGTGTGATAGATGTTATGTGCTACATGTGAAAATCTTGTTTTTGAAAAATGTAAAAATATTATTTTGAGCCGTCAGACGTTAGTTGCTTGCTGGGTTTTGTAGCTCAATCTTTTAATATTTCAGGTTTGGTGTACGATCGCGTTCGATAGCATTGGAGTTCGAGGATCTTAGAATTGTGCTAGATTGACTTTTCGATAGATGTTAACTGCGCTTTTGTAATAAGTACCTTTGTAATTGACTTTTGGTTTAACAAAATCTGTTTTATTTTAGTTTTCGATTTAGAATTAATAGTCCGAAAAGTCGGGCTGTTACAGTTGGTATCAGAGAGCAGGTTGTCCTTCGGAGTGTATTAGGTATGGGACTAGTACATTCTCTAGGATGCGATCCTTAGGACTAGGCTTTAGGAAGATGTATCACGAACTTTTTGGAGTTTAGGACTGTTGTGAATTTGGGGACCAAATTATTTTTAAGGAGGGTAGTATGTAATATCCCGTAATTTTTAGAATAATATTAATAAAAGAATAATAGAATAAAAAGGATTAAAATTAGATAATAAATAGGATTTAAATTTGGTTTAGCTTAATTGGGCCTAAAATATGGATCGGATTTGAATACAGATAACTTGTAGATTTGGACATAGGGTTTTGCAACTCTATATAAACTTCTTATTCTTCTTCCTCATCTTTGTTTGTAAAATTCGTAGGTCTATTCTTCACAAAAATCAGCAGTCTTGTAAAATTCGTAGAAAATTCATCGTAAGTCGGAATTCATTGATTCTGGACTTTTCGGAAAGGTCTTTTCGTGCTCTACAACTTTCGTTCTTTGAGTTTTTCAAGAAAACATCGTTTAGATGGTCAAAAAGGATAAATACAGATCTGATCAGAATTGTAATCACGGAGTCTTTCAAGATTTTAGATGTTTTGCTTCTGAGGGGTTGCTACATGTATTCTTATGTGATTATGTGAATTCTTGATTTGCGTAATTGAGGTAAGTAACTATTCGTTGCTCCGTATAAATAAATTTGAAACATGCTTTATATGATTTGATTACATTATCTTGAATATTTGTGTAAGTAATTATATGTTGCTCAGTATAGTTGTAAGTAACTTTCTGTTACTCTGTATTAATCGAAGTGTGGTTTATGTTGTTTGATTACATGTTAGATATTTGTTTTAGTTATCGAAAATATGATATTGATATGTGATTGATAAGATAAGAACATTGTTTTGATTCCCCAGTTTTAGTTGCGTATCGAATCATAGAATCCGGTCACTGGATAGTGTGACATATCAAATCATAGAACTAGTTTACGCACGTTCCGGAACACATAGATACCTTGTTGAGTAAGACTTAACGAGGGACGTAAACTGGTCACCATCGAACCATCGAATTATAGAAGCATGTCACTGCTATAATGTGACCGTAATTTAGAACTGTGGGAATAAAAATAAGAATTTGATGTTAAGATTTGTTTGTTCAATTCAGAATTTAGATTATGTGAGTTATTGATAATCTGGTGTACATCGATTTGATATTTGTTATAGAATGTATTGTGTGAATTTTTGTCGTAATTGTTATCGAGTATGTTGTGTAAAATTGTGTGATAGATGTTATGTGCTACATGTGAAAATCTTGTTTTTGAAAAATGTAAAAATATTATTTTGAGTCGTCAGACGTTAGTTGCTTGCTGGGTTTTGTAGCTCAATCTTTTAATATTTCAGGTTTGGTGTACGATCGGGTTCGATAGCATTGGAGTTCGAGGATCTTAGAATTGTGCTAGATTGACTTTTCGATAGATGTTAACTGCGCTTTTGTAATAAGTACCTTTGTAATTGACTTTTGGTTTAACAAAATCTGTTTTATTTTAGTTTTCGATTTAGAATTAATAGTCCGAAAAGTCGGGCTGTTACAGTTGGTATCAGAGAGCAGGTTGTCCTTCGGAGTGTATTAGGTATGGGACTAGTACATTCTCTAGGATGCGATCCTTGGGACTAGGCTTTAGGAAGATGTATCACGAACTTTTTGGAGTTTAGGACTGTTGTGAATTTGGGGACCAAATTATTTTTAAGGAGGGTAGTATGTAATATCCCGTAATTTTTAGAATAATATTAATAAAAGAATAATAGAATAAAAAGGATTAAAATTAGATAATAAATAGGATTTAAATTTGGTTTAGCTTAATTGGGCCTAAAATATGGATCGGATTTGAATACAGATAACTTGTAGATTTGGACATAGGGTTTTGCAACTCTATATAAACTTCTTATTCTTCTTCCTCATCTTTGTTTGTAAAATTCGTAGGTCTATTCTTCACAAAAATCAGCAGTCTTGTAAAATTCGTAGAAAATTCATCGTAAGTCGGAATTCATTGATTCTGGACTTTTCGGAAAGGTCTTTTCGTGCTCTACAACTTTCGTTCTTTGAGTTTTTCAAGAAAACATCGTTTAGATGGTCAAAAAGGATAAATACAGATCTGATCAGAATTGTAATCACGGAGTCTTTCAAGATTTTAGATGTTTTGCTTCTGAGGGGTTGCTACATGTATTCTTATGTGATTATGTGAATTCTTGATTTGCGTAATTGAGGTAAGTAACTATTCGTTGCTCCGTATATATAAATTTGAAACATGCTTTATATGATTTGATTACATTATCTTGAATATTTGTGTAAGTAATTATATGTTGCTCAGTATAGTTGTAAGTAACTTTCTGTTACTCTGTATTAATCGAAGTGTGGTTTATGTTGTTTGATTACATGTTAGATATTTGTTTTAGTTATCGAAAATATGATATTGATATGTGATTGATAAGATAAGAACATTGTTTTGATTCCCTAGTTTTAGTTGCGTATCGAATCATAGAATCCGGTCACTGGATAGTGTGACATATCAAATCATAGAACTAGTTTACGCACGTTCCGGAACACATAGATACCTTGTTGAGTAAGACTTAACGAGGGACGTAAACTGGTCCCCATCGAACCATCGAATTATAGAAGCATGTCACTGCTATAGTGTGACCGTAATTTAGAACTGTGAGAATTAAAATAAGAATTTGATGTTAAGATTTGTTTGTTCAATTCAGAATTTAGATTATGTGAGTTATTGATAATCTGGTGTACATCGATTTGATATTTGTTATAGAATGTATTGTGTGAATTTTTGTCGTAATTGTTATCGAGTATGTTGTGTAAAATTGTGTGATAGATGTTATGTGCTACATGTGAAAATCTTGTTTTTGAAAAATGTAAAAATATTATTTTGAGCCGTCAGACGTTAGTTGCTTGCTGGGTTTTGTAGCTCATTCTTTTAATATTTCGGGTTTGGTGTACGATCGGGTTCGATAGCATTGGAGTTCGAGGATCTTAGAATTGGGCTAGATTGACTTTTCGATAGATGTTAGCTGCGCTTTTGTAATAAGTACCTTTGTAATTGACTTTTCGTTTAACAAAATCTGTTTTATTTTAGTTTTCGATTTAGAATTAATAGTCCGAAAAGTCGGGCTGTTACAGTTGGTATCAGAGAGCAGGTTGTCCTTCGGAGTGTATTAGGTATGGGACTAGTACATTCTCTAGGATGCGATCCTTAGGACTAGACTTTAGGAAGATGTATCACGAACTTTTTGGAGTTTAGGACTGTTGTAAATTTGGGGACCAAATTATTTTTAAGGAGGGTAGTATGTAATATCCCGTAATTTTTAGAATAATATTAATAAAAGAATAATAGAATAAAAAGGATTAAAATTAGATAATAAATAGGATTTAAATTTGGTTTAGCTTAATTGGGCCTAAAATATGGATCGGATTTGAATACAGATAACTTGTAGATTTGGACATAGGGTTTTGCAACTCTATATAAACTTCTTATTCTTCTTCCTCATCTTTGTTTGTAAATTCGTAGGTCTATTCTTCACAAAAATCAGCAGTCTTGTAAAATTCGTAGAAAATTCATCGTAAGTCGGAATTCATTGATTCTAGACTTTTCGGAAAGGTCTTTTCGTGCTCTACAACTTTCGTTCTTTGAGTTTTTCAAGAAAACATCGTTTAGATGGTCAAAAAGGATAAATACAGATCTGATCAGAATTGTAATCACGGAGTCTTTCAAGATTTTAGATGTTTTGCTTCTGAGGGGTTGCTACATGTATTCTTATGTGATTATGTGAATTCTTGATTTGCGTAATTGAGGTAAGTAACTATTCGTTGCTCCGTATATATAAATTTGAAACATGCTGTGTAAGTAATTATATGTTGCTCAGTATAGTTGTAAGTAACTTTCTGTTACTCTGTATTAATCGAAGTGTGGTTTATGTTGTTTGATTACATGTTAGATATTTGTTTTAGTTATCGAAAATATGATATTGATATGTGATTGATAAGATAAGAACATTGTTTTGATTCCCCAGTTTTAGTTGCGCATCGAATCATAGAATCCGGTCACTTGATAGTGTGACATATCAAATCATAGAACTAGTTTACGCACGTTCCGGAACACATAGATACCTTGTTGAGTAAGACTTAACGAGGGACGTAAACAGGTCCCCATCGAACCATCGAATTATAGAAGCATGTCACTGCTATAGTGTGACCGTAATTTAGAACTGTGGGAATTAAAATAAGAATTTGATGTTAAGATTTGTTTGTTCAATTCAGAATTTAGATTATGTGAGTTATTGATAATCTGGTGTACATCGATTTGATATTTGTTATAGAATGTATTGTGTGAATTTTTGTCGTAATTGTTATCGAGTATGTTGTGTAAAATTGTTTGATAGATGTTATGTGCTACATGTGAAAATCTTGTTTTTGAAAAATGTAAAAATATTATTTTGAGCCGTCAGACGTTAGTTGCTTGCTGGGTTTTGTAGCTCATTCTTTTAATATTTCAGGTTTGGTGTACGATCGGGTTCGATAGCATTGGAGTTCGAGGATCTTAGAATTGGGCTAGATCGACTTTTCGATAGATGTTAGCTGCGCTTTTGTAATAAGTACCTTTGTAATTGACTTTTGGTTTAACAAAATCTGTTTTATTTTAGTTTTCGATTTAGAATTAATAGTCCGAAAAGTCGGGCTGTTACAGTTGGTATCAGAGAGCAGGTTGTCCTTCGGAGTGTATTAGGTATGGGACTAGTACATTCTCTAGGATGCGATCCTTAGGACTAGGCTTTAGGAAGATGTATCACGAACTTTTTGGAGTTTAGGACTGTTGTGAATTTGGGGACCAAATTATTTTTAAGGAGGGTAGTATGTAATATCCCGTAATTTTTAGAATAATATTAATAAAAGAATAATAGAATAAAAAAGATTAAAATTAGATAATAAATAGGATTTAAATTTGGTTTAGCTTAATTGGGCCTAAAATATGGATCGGATTTGAATACAGATAACTTGTAGATTTGGACATAGGGTTTTGCAACTCTATATAAACTTCTTATTCTTCTTCCTCATCTTTGTTTGTAAAATTCGTAGGTCTATTCTTCACAAAAATCAGCAGCCTTGTAAAATTCGTAGAAAATTCATCGTAAGTCGGAATTCATTGATTCTGGACTTTTCGGAAAGGTCTTTTCGTGCTCTACAACTTTCGTTCTTTGAGTTTTTCAAGAAAACATCGTTTAGATGGTCAAAAAGGATAAATACAGATCTGATCAGAATTGTAATCACGGAGTCTTTCAAGATTTTAGATGTTTTGCTTCTGAGGGGTTGCTACATGTATTCTTATGTGATTATGTGAATTCTTGATTTGCGTAATTGAGGTAAGTAACTATTCGTTGCTCCGTATATATAAATTTGAAACATGCTTTATATGATTTGATTACATTATCTTGAATATTTGTGTAAGTAATTATATGTTGCTCAGTATAGTTGTAAGTAACTTTCTGTTACTCTGTATTAATCGAAGTGTGGTTTATGTTGTTTGATTACATGTTAGATATTTGTTTTAGTTATCGAAAATATGATATTGATATGTGATTGATAAGATAAGAACATTGTTTTGATTCCCCAGTTTTAGTTGCGTATCGAATCATAGAATCCGGTCACTGGATAGTGTGACATATCAAATCATAGAACTAGTTTACGCACGTTCCGGAACACATAGATACCTTGTTGAGTAAGACTTAACGAGGGACGTAAACTGGTCCCCATCGAACCATCGAATTATAGAAGCATGTCACTGCTATAGTGTGACCGTAATTTAGAACTGTGAGAATTAAAATAAGAATTTGATGTTAAGATTTGTTTGTTCAATTCAGAATTTAGATTATGTGAGTTATTGATAATCTGGTGTACATCGATTTGATATTTGTTATAGAATGTATTGTGTGAATTTTTGTCGTAATTGTTATCGAGTATGTTGTGTAAAATTGTGTGATAGATGTTATGTGCTACATGTGAAAATCTTGTTTTTGAAAAATGTAAAAATATTATTTTGAGCCGTCAGACGTTAGTTGCTTGCTGGGTTTTGTAGCTCATTCTTTTAATATTTCGGGTTTGGTGTACGATCGGGTTCGATAGCATTGGAGTTCGAGGATCTTAGAATTGGGCTAGATTGACTTTTCGATAGATGTTAGCTGCGCTTTTGTAATAAGTACCTTTGTAATTGACTTTTGGTTTAACAAAATCTGTTTTATTTTAGTTTTCGATTTAGAATTAATAGTCCGAAAAGTCGGGCTGTTACAGTTGGTATCAGAGAGCAGGTTGTCCTTCGGAGTGTATTAGGTATGGGACTAGTACATTCTCTAGGATGCGATCCTTAGGACTAGACTTTAGGAAGATGTATCACGAACTTTTTGGAGTTTAGGACTGTTGTGAATTTGGGGACCAAATTATTTTTAAGGAGGGTAGTATGTAATATCCCGTAATTTTTAGAATAATATTAATAAAAGAATAATAGAATAAAAAGGATTAAAATTAGATAATAAATAGGATTTAAATTTGGTTTAGCTTAATTGGGCCTAAAATATGGATCGGATTTGAATACAGATAACTTGTAGATTTGGACATAGGGTTTTGCAACTCTATATAAACTTCTTATTCTTCTTCCTCATCTTTGTTTGTAAAATTCGTAGGTCTATTCTTCACAAAAATCAGCAGTCTTGTAAAATTCGTAGAAAATTCATCGTAAGTCGGAATTCATTGATTCTGGACTTTTCGGAAAGGTCTTTTCGTGCTCTACAACTTTCGTTCTTTGAGTTTTTCAAGAAAACATCGTTTAGATGGTCAAAAAGGATAAATACAGATCTGATCAGAATTGTAATCACGGAGTCTTTCAAGATTTTAGATGTTTTGCTTCTGAGGGGTTGCTACATGTATTCTTATGTGATTATGTGAATTCTTGATTTGCGTAATTGAGGTAAGTAACTATTCGTTGCTCCGTATATATAAATTTGAAACATGCTTTATATGATTTGATTACATTATCTTGAATATTTGTGTAAGTAATTATATGTTGCTCAGTATAGTTGTAAGTAACTTTCTGTTACTCTGTATTAATCGAAGTGTGGTTTATGTTGTTTGATTACATGTTAGATATTTGTTTTAGTTATCGAAAATATGATATTGATATGTGATTGATAAGATAAGAACATTGTTTTGATTCCCCAGTTTTAGTTGCGCATCGAATCATAGAATCCGGTCACTGGATAGTGTGACATATCAAATCATAGAACTAGTTTACGCACGTTCCGGAACACATAGATACCTTGTTGAGTAAGACTTAACGAGGGACGTAAACTGGTCCCCATCGAACCATCGAATTATAGAAGCATGTCACTGCTATAGTGTGACCGTAATTTAGAACTGTGGGAATTAAAATAAGAATTTGATGTTAAGATTTGTTTGTTCAATTCAGAATTTAGATTATGTGAGTTATTGATAATCTGGTGTACATCGATTTGATATTTGTTATAGAATGTATTGTGTGAATTTTTGTCGTAATTGTTATCGAGTATGTTGTGTAAAATTGTGTGATAGATGTTATGTGCTACATGTGAAAATCTTGTTTTTGAAAAATGTAAAAATATTATTTTGAGCCGTCAGACGTTAGTTGCTTGCTGGGTTTTGTAGCTCATTCTTTTAATATTTCGGGTTTGGTGTACGATCGGGTTCGATAGCATTGGAGTTCGAGGATCTTAGAATTGGGCTAGATTGACTTTTCGATAGATGTTAGCTGCGCTTTTGTAATAAGTACCTTTGTAATTGACTTTTGGTTTAACAAAATCTGTTTTATTTTAGTTTTCGATTTAGAATTAATAGTCCGAAAAGTCGGGCTGTTACAGTTGGTATCAGAGAGCAGGTTGTCCTTCGGAGTGTATTAGGTTTGGGACTAGTACATTCTCTAGGATGCGATCCTTAGGACTAGACTTTAGGAAGATGTATCACGAACTTTTTGGAGTTTAGGACTGTTGTAAATTTGGGGACCAAATTATTTTTAAGGAGGGTAGTATGTAATATCCCGTAATTTTTAGAATAATATTAATAAAAGAATAATAGAATAAAAAGGATTAAAATTAGATAATAAATAGGATTTAAATTTGGTTTAGCTTAATTGGGCCTAAAATATGGATCGGATTTGAATACAGATAACTTGTAGATTTGGACATAGGGTTTTGCAACTCTATATAAACTTCTTATTCTTCTTCCTCATCTTTGTTTGTAAAATTCGTAGGTCTATTCTTCACAAAAATCAGCAGTCTTGTAAAATTCGTAGAAAATTCATCGTAAGTCGGAATTCATTGATTCTGGACTTTTCGGAAAGGTCTTTTCGTGCTCTACAACTTTCGTTCTTTGAGTTTTTCAAGAAAACATCGTTTAGATGGTCAAAAAGGATAAATACAGATCTGATCAGAATTGTAATCACGGAGTCTTTCAAGATTTTAGATGTTTTGCTTCTGAGGGGTTGCTACATGTATTCTTATGTGATTATGTGAATTCTTGATTTGCGTAATTGAGGTAAGTAACTATTCGTTGCTCCGTATATATAAATTTGAAACATGCTTTATATGATTTGATTATATTATCTTGAATATTTGTGTAAGTAATTATATGTTGCTCAGTATAGTTGTAAGTAACTTTCTGTTACTCTGTATTAATCGAAGTGTGGTTTATGTTGTTTGATTACATGTTAGATATTTGTTTTAGTTATCGAAAATATGATATTGATATGTGATTGATAAGATAAGAACATTGTTTTGATTCCCCAGTTTTAGTTGCGCATCGAATCATAGAATCCGGTCACTTGATAGTGTGACATATCAAATCATAGAACTAGTTTACGCACGTTCCGGAACACATAGATACCTTGTTGAGTAAGACTTAACGAGGGACGTAAACAGGTCCCCATCGAACCATCGAATTATAGAAGCATGTCACTGCTATAGTGTGACCGTAATTTAGAACTGTGGGAATTAAAATAAGAATTTGATGTTAAGATTTGTTTGTTCAATTCAGAATTTAGATTATGTGAGTTATTGATAATCTGGTGTACATCGATTTGATATTTGTTATAGAATGTATTGTGTGAATTTTTGTCGTAATTGTTATCGAGTATGTTGTGTAAAATTGTGTGATAGATGTTATGTGCTACATGTGAAAATCTTGTTTTTGAAAAATGTAAAAATATTATTTTGAGCCGTCAGACGTTAGTTGCTTGCTGGGTTTTGTAGCTCATTCTTTTAATATTTCAGGTTTGGTGTACGATCGGGTTCGATAGCATTGGAGTTCGAGGATCTTAGAATTGGGCTAGATTGACTTTTCGATAGATGTTAGCTGCGCTTTTGTAATAAGTACCTTTGTAATTGACTTTTGGTTTAACAAAATCTGTTTTATTTTAGTTTTCGATTTAGAATTAATAGTCCGAAAAGTCGGGCTGTTACAGTTGGTATCAGAGAGCAGGTTGTCCTTCGAAGTGTATTAGGTATGGGACTAGTACATTCTCTAGGATGCGATCCTTAGGACTAGACTTTAGGAAGATGTATCACGAACTTTTTGGAGTTTAGGACTGTTGTGAATTTGGGGACCAAATTATTTTTAAGGAGGGTAGTATGTAATATCCCGTAATTTTTAGAATAATATTAATAAAAGAATAATAGAATAAAAAGGATTAAAATTAGATAATAAATAGGATTTAAATTTGGTTTAGCTTAATTGGGCCTAAAATATGGATCGGATTTGAATACAGATAACTTGTAGATTTGGACATAGGGTTTTGCAACTCTATATAAACTTCTTATTCTTCTTCCTCATCTTTGTTTGTAAAATTCGTAGGTCTATTCTTCACAAAAATCAGCAGTCTTGTAAAATTCGTAGAAAATTCATCGTAAGTCGGAATTCATTGATTCTGGACTTTTCGGAAAGGTCTTTTCGTGCTCTACAACTTTCGTTCTTTGAGTTTTTCAAGAAAACATCGTTTAGATGGTCAAAAAGGATAAATACAGATCTGATCAGAATTGTAATCACGGAGTCTTTCAAGATTTTAGATGTTTTGCTTCTGAGGGGTTGCTACATGTATTCTTATGTGATTATGTGAATTCTTGATTTGCGTAATTGAGGTAAGTAACTATTCGTTGCTCCGTATATATAAATTTGAAACATGCTTTATATGATTTGATTATATTATCTTGAATATTTGTGTAAGTAATTATATGTTGCTCAGTATAGTTGTAAGTAACTTTCTGTTACTCTGTATTAATCGAAGTGTGGTTTATGTTGTTTGATTACATGTTAGATATTTGTTTTAGTTATCGAAAATATGATATTGATATGTGATTGATAAGATAAGAACATTGTTTTGATTCCCCAGTTTTAGTTACGCATCGAATCATAGAATCCGGTCACTTGATAGTGTGACATATCAAATCATAGAACTAGTTTACGCACGTTCCGGAACACATAGATACCTTGTTGAGTAAGACTTAACGAGGGACGTAAACAGGTCCCCATCGAACCATCGAATTATAGAAGCATGTCACTGCTATAGTGTGACCGTAATTTAGAACTGTGGGAATTAAAATAAGAATTTGATGTTAAGATTTGTTTGTTCAATTCAGAATTTAGATTATGTGAGTTATTTATTATCTGGTGTACATCGATTTGATATTTGTTATAGAATGTATTGTGTGAATTTTTGTCGTAATTGTTATCGAGTATGTTGTGTAAAATTGTGTGATAGATGTTATGTGCTACATGTGAAAATCTTGTTTTTGAAAAATGTAAAAATATTATTTTGAGCCGTCAGACGTTAGTTGCTTGCTGGGTTTTGTAGCTCATTCTTTTAATATTTCGGGTTTGGTGTACGATCGGGTTCGATAGCATTGGAGTTCGAGGATCTTAGAATTGGGCTAGATTGACTTTTCGATAGATGTTAGCTGCGCTTTTGTAATAAGTACCTTTGTAATTGACTTTTGGTTTAACAAAATCTGTTTTATTTTAGTTTTCGATTTAGAATTAATAGTCCGAAAAGTCGGGCTGTTACAGTTGGTATCAGAGAGCAGGTTGTCCTTCGGAGTGTATTAGGTATGGGACTAGTACATTCTCTAGGATGCGATCCTTAGGACTAGACTTTAGGAAGATGTATCACGAACTTTTTGGAGTTTAGGACTGTTGTGAATTTGGGGACCAAATTATTTTTAAGGAGGGTAGTATGTAATATCCCGTAATTTTTAGAATAATATTAATAAAAGAATAATAGAATAAAAAGGATTAAAACTAGATAATAAATAGGATTTAAATTTGGTTTAGCTTAATTGGGCCTAAAATATGGATCGGATTTGAATACAGATAACTTGTAGATTTGGACATAGGGTTTTGCAACTCTATATAAACTTCTTATTCTTCTTCCTCATCTTTGTTTGTAAAATTCGTAGGTCTATTCTTCACAAAAATCAGCAGTCTTGTAAAATTCGTAGAAAATTCATCGTAAGTCGTAATTCATTGATTCTGGACTTTTCGGAAAGGTCTTTTCGTGCTCTACAACTTTCGTTCTTTGAGTTTTTCAAGAAAACATCGTTTAGATGGTCAAAAAGGCTAAATACAGATCTGATCAGAATTGTAATCACGGAGTCTTTCAAGATTTTAGATGTTTTGCTTCTGAGGGGTTGCTACATGTATTCTTATGTGATTATGTGAATTCTTGATTTGTGTAATTGAGGTAAGTAACTATTCGTTGCTCCGTATATATAAATTTGAAACATGCTTTATATGATTTGATTACATTATCTTGAATATTTGTGTAAGTAATTATATGTTGCTCAGTATAGTTGTAAGTAACTTTCTGTTACTCTGTATTAATCGAAGTGTGGTTTATGTTGTTTGATTACATGTTAGATATTTGTTTTAGTTATCGAAAATATGATATTGATATGTGATTGATAAGATAAGAACATTGTTTTGATTCCCCAGTTTTAGTTGCGTATCGAATCATAGAATCCGGTCACTGGATAGTGTGACATATCAAATCATAGAACTAGTTTACGCACGTTCCGGAACACATAGATACCTTGTTGAGTAAGACTTAACGAGGGACGTAAACTGGTCCCCATCGAACCATCGAATTATAGAAGCATGTCACTGCTATAGTGTGACCGTAATTTAGAACTGTGGGAATTTAAATAAGAATTTGATGTTAAGATTTGTTTGTTCAATTCAAAATTTAGATTATGTGAGTTATTGATAATCTGGTGTACATCGATTTGATATTTGTTATAAAATGTATTGTGTGAATTTTTGTCGTAATTGTTATCGAGTATGTTGTGTAAAATTGTGTGATAGATGTTATGTGCTACATGTGAAAATCGTGTTTTTGAAAAATATAAAAATATTATTTTGAGCCGTCAGACGTTAGTTGCTTGCTGGGCTTTGTAGCTCATTCTTTTAATATTTCAGGTTTGGTGTACGATCGGGTTCGATAGCATTGGAGTTCGAGGATCTTAGAATTGGGCTAGATTGACTTTTCGATAGATGTTAGCTGCGCTTTTGTAATAATTACCTTTGTAATTGACTTTTGGTTTAACAAAATCTGTTTTATTTTAGTTTTCGATTTTGAATTAATAGTCCGAAAAGTCGGGCTGTTACAGCTGGTGATTTTTCTGAGTTTTCTGAGAAATACGATGAGATGACGTCATCACGCTAGTCGCGGATGCGCAACAGATGATACGCTTTACCAACATGCGCATCTGTAGTAAATACTACTCATCCATGGGCGTAATCTCTTATTTACGCCTTAGATATGGGCGTATTCTATCAATTTCTCCTCTGTAAAAGGTGTATCCGGGGATACTCCTCTGTCATAGGCGTATCCCATGGGTATTTTGGGCGCGCAACGCGAGATCTGGGCATTTTGGACATCAAACAATAAAAAGTGGGTATTTAGGGCACTCACCCACGGGTTACTTTTAATTTTTTTTTATTTTCTTATAGTTTAGTATATATAATATTATAAACATTACTTTTAATATGGGGGAAGAATTCAAATTTTAGACCTTTGTATATAAATAATTTTTTTTTAAATTTACTTATAGTTTAGCATGTATAATATTATAAACATTATTTTTAATATGTTGGGAGAACTCAAATTTTAGACCTTTGTATATAAATAATTTTTAGTATTAAATCTAAATTAATATGCTGTTGGTGGGAATCGAACCTTCAACCTTTCTATATAACATAATCTAGTATTAATTTTATATTAAAATGTTGTTGACGAGATTCGAACCTTAGACCTCCAACTTTTAGTATTGTTCTATCTAACAGTGATGATCTATTTGAGTTGAAGATCTAACGGTTGTGAATGGCAAAAACCAAAAATGAGAAATCAAAATAGGGGGTAACCAAACTACAAATTATACCCCTTTCGCTTATTATAGTATTATGTTAGGAATAATTCATAAGTTGTGATGTTAAGAATAGAATTTACACATTATACTTCTTGTAATCCTGATCTTATAAAGGATTTAGCACTTTGTATAGGATTTATGTGTAAGACAGTTATCTGTACAGTTTAGTCAGGAATGAACAGTGTATCAGAGACTACATGTCAGGCATAAAGAGCAAATCCTGATGACGGTCTAATACTGATGATGATCAGATACTGATGCAAGATGAAATCCTGATATCAGTCGTGTTACTGATGATGTCATTATGGATGCTACAGAAACTGGCAAGTGCTATAAAACAGGATCGTTGTTTGAAGAACAAGCAAGAAGATATTATGAAGGAAAGAGTTTTCTATTGATGGAAACTATCGACTAGAAGGCAGAACATTGTCATGTATAGATTATATTTTTCTGTTATTAGTTGATAGGTAGCATTATAAATACTCTCTCTATATCATTGTAAAAAGTGTTCATAGGGTTTGTAATCGTGAGTATACGAGAGTACAAACAGAGAGAGAGATTTGTATTGTCAGCAGCTGCTAAAGGTATTGTACACCTTTGGTAGAGTTTGTATTTGATCTTATTAATACAAACAGAGTTTGATTCATTCGTTTATTCTTGTTCATATAATCAAGCAAAAATAAGACACGATTATATAACTTGTATTCAACCCCCCCTTCTACAAGTTATTCGAGTTAACAATTGGTATCAGAGCAGGTTGATTTTGAATAATCATAAAGATCTGCAATCATGTCTGGTTACAAGGATGGGAATACTAAAATTCCTATGCTCAAGAGAAACGAATATACTCTATGGGAAGTAAAGATGTTGCATCATCTGGAAGCAACAGATCTTGATTATCTTGACAGAATCAGAGATGGACCTTTTGTTCCAACAAAGGTCGTTGGACAAGCAACTGTTGATGGTGTGGTTGTTCCAGAACATACAGCAGAGAAGCCAAAATCTGAATGGTCAGATAAAGACAAGGAGAATGTTCTTAAAGATGCTAAAGTGAGAAACATATTATTCAACAGTCTTGATTCTGTTCTCACTAACTATGTTCTCTCTTGTAAAACTGCTAAGGATATATGGGACAATCTTAAGGTTCACTGTGAAGGAACTAAGCCTGTCAGGAAGAATATGAGGACATTACTTATACAACAGTATGAGTACTTTGAATCCAAGTCTGGTGAGTCACTTACTGATACCTTTGATAGGTTTACAAAACTCATCAATGAGATGGCCATGCATGGTAAATATTATGACTTGGAGGATATGAATACAAAGTTCATGAAAGCTTTGCCTGATTTCTACAATGAGAAGATATCTGCGATTGAGGAAGCTAATGATCTGGATGAGATTTCATTAGAGGCAGTATATGGAAAATTGAGAGCTTATGAACTTGACAAGTAGCAGAAGAAGAGCAGGAGTGAAGGAAAGATGAAGACTATTGCACTTACTGCTCAATCTGAAGTAAAGAAGCTTCCTGAAGAACAGCATGAAGAGATTGCTGTAAAGAATTCAAGGAAGAAGAAAAGCAAAGAAAGTTCTGAGTCAGAGACTACTGATATGGATTCTGACAACAATGATTCTGAATCTGAGATGCAGGAACTCTTTGCTATGTTTGCTAAAGCTTTCAAGAAAGGTAGATTTAGCATGAGAAGATTTAGCAAAGGACCTTTTCAAAAGAAGGAGGAGAAGAAGAGTGACAAAGGCAAAAGTACAATTGTCAAGCTTGATAAGGCCAAAATCAAGTGCTTTAACTGCAGCGAGCTTGGACACTTTGCTAGTGAGTGTAAGAAGCCTAGGAATTCAGGAAAGGGTAATGCACTTATGGTCACACAGAAGGATTGGGCTGATTCCAGTGATTCTGAAGATGAATTGGACTATGACAACATTGCATTGATGGCAAATGGTTCAGACAAACCTGGATCTCCAAAGAAAACTTCTCCATCCTCTGTTAAGGTATCACTTCACTCTCTTGATTCATTTGATAGCTTAAATTCTGATGAAATTAGATCTATCCATGCTGAGTTTAAGAATCTTATGACTAATTTTAGAATTCTTACTTGTGAAAGAGATGAACTTAAGGTCAAGAATGATAAATTAGTTGATAGAAATAATTTTCTTGAATCTGAATTAATTCAAATGGAAGAATACAAGTTAAGTTCTGATAAAGCTAAGCATGATTATAGTGTTATTCTTGAGGCTTATGACTATGTCAGAAAAGAACTAGAAGAAGAGAGAGATGTGATTAAGACCATTAACAATTCCAGTAAAAAGACTATAGAAATCTTTGAAAGTGGAATTCGTGGTAAGGTTAATGGTTTAGGTTTTGATAAGGCTAGACAAGAAGAAAGAGTAGCTATTGTCAATGATGATAGTAAAATAGAAGCTAACACATCTAAATCTGAAGGTAAGAAAAGTGTTTCTGAACCTAATCATGTTAAATTTGTTGATTCAAAAGGTACCCCTGTTGTACACAAAAGGATTAACAATAGTAATTCAGATGAGAAAGTGTTAGAGAAACCTAAGAAGGTAAACATAGGGTTTCTGTCTAAGTCTCAGTTGAAACAGAGATTAGATGGTCTTTCAAAGTCTAGCAAGATCAAAAGAAATAGGAATGGAAAAGAAGGTATTAACAAAGAGAATAATTACAAGAATGTACCTGATGCACCTAGGAAAAAATGCTATAAGTGTGGAAATCATAATCATTTGGCCCTAGACTGCAATCAAAAACCTTCTTTGAAAACTGAGTCGAGATTCCCCAAGACTCAGACAATTCAATATCAACCACAAAAAGCTTGTTATCATTGTGGTAGTTTACTTCATTCCATTTACATGTGTAGAGAATATCATGAACTGTATTATGACTATTATTCCTTGAAATCTGAAACTCCTAGTCACAAACAGTTTGTGAAATCAGAGTCTAAAGTTGACTCTGCAACAGGTAAAATAAAAGCAAAATCTTCGAAGCCTGTCATTTCTAAACCTAGTAAGAAAGGATCCAATCAAAGTTGGGTCCTAAAAAATTCTAACTAGCTACTTTTTGTTTGCAGGGCACAGGAAAGAAGCATTCAATTATCTTGGACAGTGGATGCTCTGGACATATGACTGGAAAGAAGTCCCTGCTTACAAAGTTTGAGAGGAAAGCTGGCCCAGTAATATCTTTTGGAGATGGCAACAAAGGAGAAACTCTGGGATATGGCTCAATTGTTTTGGGGAATGTCATCATAGAAAATGTAGCACTGGTTGAAGGCTTGAAACATACTCTTTTAAGCATAAGTCAACTGGGTGATAAAGGTTACAAATCAATCTTTGACAGAGAAGGATGCAAAATCTTGAATATGCAGAATGGAGACATTGTTCTAACTGGTCAAAGACATGGTAACATATATGAAGCCATCTTAAGTGATACATCTAAAGGAATTGTTAGATGTCTCTACAGCAAAGCAACAAGTGATGAAAGCTGGATTTGGCACAAGAAGCTCTCACATCTTAATTTCAAGAAGCTTAATCAACTTGTTAATCACAATTTGGTGAGAGGCCTACCTCAGGCAAATTTTGTGCACGATGGACTTTGTGATGCATGTCAGCTTGGAAAGCAAAGAAGAACCACTTTCAAGAGCAAGACTGAAAATTCAATTACTGAACCATTTCACATGTTACATCTCGATTTGTTTGGTCCAGTAAACATTATGTCTATCAGCAAGAAAAGATATGCTCTAGTAATAGTGGATGATTTCACAAGGTTTACATGGTTGTTCTTTCTACACAAGAAGGATGAAGCTCCTCAGCAAATCATTGAACTTATCAAGAATATTCATAATAACTCTGAGTACAAAGTCAAAGTACTTAGAAGTGACAATGGTACAGAATTCAAGAATTCTACAATGGAGGGGTTTTGTGTAGACAATGGAATCACTCAACAGTTTTCTGCACCTGGTACACCTCAGCAGAATGGTGTAATGGAAAGAAAGAACAGGACTCTCATAGAGGCAGCAAGAACCATGCTTGCAGATGCAAAACTTCCAACCTACTTTTGGGCAGAAGCTATTAACACTGCATGTTTCACTCAAAATTGTACCTTCGTAAATAGTCATGGAAAAACTCCCTATGAGATGATCAAAGGAAAGAAACCAAGTGTGAAATACTTTCACATCTTTGGATGCAAATGCTATGTCCTAAAAATTCATCCAGAACAACTTGGAAAATTTGAAGCCAAACCGGATGAAGCAATTTTTCTAGGATATTCAGCATCTAAGGCCTTCAAAGTTTATAACCTCAGAACTCACATTGTTATGGAATCAATTCATGTTGCATTTGATGATAAGAAATTTGGAATTCTGCAAACTGATGAAAGCCATGACAAATTGGAATTTGAAAATCTGAAGAATTCTGAGATACTCTCCAGTGATGATGAAGGTTCTCCAGAAGGAATTTCTATTGCTTCTCAAAGGAATGCTACTGTTGAGGGGGAGCAAATAAATCAAAGAGAACACAGTGATCATCAGGAGCAGACTAGCCTTTCAGAGTCTACTCCATCAGGAATTGACGTTTCAGAGTCTACTCCATCAGGAACTGATCTTTCAGAGTCTACTGAGGAAAGATCAGTTACAAGCAGCAATATGGAATCTACTGATTCTATTGTTCAAAGGAGAGTTTTTGAAGGTAGAGAGAATTCTTCTACAAGAGATACCACTAACTTAGGGGGAGAGACTAGCAGAGTTAATCTACCACCTATTAGAAAATGGACAAAGGATCATACTGAAGATTTGATAATTGGTGATCCAAACAGTGGTGTTCGAACTAGAAGATCAATTCAAAATGAATGCTTGTATAGTTGTTTTCTCTCAAAGAATGAACCTAAGAAGGTTGAAGAAGCCTTACAGGATCTTGATTGGGTAATTGCAATGCAGGAGGAGTTAAATGAGTTTGAGAGAAACAAAGTATGGAAACTGGTACCAAGACCTAAAGATAGATCAATTGTTGGTGCAAGATGGGTTTTCAAAAACAAGCTAGATGAATCTGGTATGATTGTAAGAAACAAAGCAAGACTGGTGGCCAAGGGTTATTCTCAGGAAGAAGGCATTGATTATGATGAGACCTTTGCACCTGTAGCAAGATTAGAAGCAATCAGAATGTTTCTTGCATTTGCAGCTCATTCAAAATTCAAGGTATACCAGATGGACGTAATGAGTGCTTTTCTAAATGGCAAACTTGATGAGGAAGTGTATGTGGAACAGCCACCTAGATTTGTTGATCCAAAGTTTCCAAATCATGTCTAAAAACTTGACAAGGCACTCTATGGACTAAAGCAAGCACCAAGAGCATGGTATGAGACTTTGTCTAAATTTCTTCTTGAAAATGGCTTCACAAGAGGTACAATTGACAAAACTCTATTCTTTAGAAAGATAAAAGGTGAATTGCTTTTAGTTCAAATTTATGTTGATGATATTATTTTTGGTTCTACTAATGAAAAGTTGTGTGCTAAGTTTAGCAAGCTTATGCAGTCTAAGTATCAGATGAGCATGATGGGTGAATTAAATTATTTCTTAGGCTTGCAGGTCAAACAGACTGAGACTGGTATTTTCATTAATCAGTCAAAGTATATCAAAGATCTTTTAAGAAGGTTTGACTTTCAAGACTGTGCAGTTGCAAAAACACCCATGGCAACAGCCACTAAACTAGACTCTGATCCTAAGGGGAAGAGTGTGGATAATACTAGTTATAGAGGCATGATAGGCTCATTGTTATATCTAACTGCAAGTAGGCCAGATATAATGTTTTCTACCTGTTTATGTGCTAGATTCCAAAGTGATCCTAAGGAATCTCATTTAATTGCAGTGAAAAGAATTTTTAGATATCTCAAAGGAACTCCAAATCTTGGTTTGTGGTATCCTAGAGAATCTGATTTCTGTCTAATTGGCTATTCAGACTCTGATTATGCAGGGTGTAAGATAGACAGGAAAAGCACTACAGGTACATGTCAATTCTTGGGAAATAGATTGATTTCTTGGGCAAGCAAGAAGCAACAATCTGTTTCAACCTCAACTGCAGAAGCTGAGTACATAGCAGCAGGCAGTTGTTGTGCACAGCTCCTTCTGATAAGAAATCAGTTGATGGATTATGGTATGACACTTAGTAATATTCCTATGTTTTGTGATAATACTAGTGCTATTAAAATTGCAGAAAATCCAGTTCAACATTCAAGGACTAAGCACATTGATGTCAGGGACTCAGGTATCATTTTATTAGAGAACATATTGAGAATTGTTAGGTCCAAATGTGTTGTAGAGGGGGGGGTGAATACAACTTTTCGAATATGAGAAGTAATAAATACGATGCAATAAATGAACACGTAGATTCAAGGAATATATTTCTTATATATAACTTGAAATGGTTGCTACAACATTCATTACAAAGTATAACAGAAGTTCAGAGAGAAGTGAATGATTCTAAGCTCTGTGAATGTACTCTCTCTCTTTTTCTTGTGTTTTCTCAATTATAGCTCTCTCAAATAAACATCACACAAGTACTTCTATTTATACTACATGTAATCTATGTCCTGTAGTCTTCAAAGACTAAGATATACGTGGCCCAATGATGTCCACATAAATCTTGCCTTATCTTGAAAGCTTGGAAATCTGCCAATCAGAAGATGCCATGTGTCATGTGGAAGCTGCACTCTAAGTAGAACTTCTACTTGAGAATTTCTACTTAGCCATCTCGAATTTCTAAGTAGAACTTCTACTTAGAAATATTCTACTTGGTCATCTAGAATATTTAGTACTTAGAAAATATTCTGGTCTTCAACTTGAAACTTCAATGCACATCTTGAACTTGTGATATCTTCATGTCTTCTTTATTCTTCAGCAAGCTCTTGAACATGGATCTTTATTACTGACATAAACTTGCTATCAATGTCCTGACACTTGATGCACTGGTCTGGTTCATAAGTGACTAGTCTTGATAGTGTTTCTGCTTCTCGAATAAATTACCATATTCACTTAGTAACTTGGCTTTCCAATGTTCGCTTTCCTTCTTGTTCACTTGAAATCAATTGGTCTTGTTGATACTGATAGTTATGATCTTGATTCTCGATTTCTCAAATCACTGAGGCATGAACAACTTTGACTTGAACTTCTCTCAATGATTTCTTCTTGGCTTGATCATAGTTAACATGTTCAATTGTATCAATTACCTTGTCTTCATATAGTGTTGATTTCTTGTGACTTCTTGTTCTTGATTGTCTTCTGGTTAAGTATCTTTTCCTTTAATTGAGTTACATTAGTTATATTTGTTAGAAATGATTGATGAGAACAGTGTTTGGAAGCTATAGTGACAAAACAGAGTTTAGCTGGAATCAGTCAGAGTTTAGTTAAACACTGACTGGAAGCGCAACAGAGGTTGTTAAACTCTGTAGCGGTATTGTCTGAAGAGTCAACAGTGTTTGAAGATTGATGCAAGATAAATATGGAAGCAATATCTTTGAAGATTGGAAAGCTGTCAAAGAGATTGAGTTGACTTGGAAGACTGGAGCAATCGTGATTGATATCAATTGTATAGCTTGATTATAGGAGAATCAGTTACTGATTGTATGAAGTTGTATGTTCTATAAATACAGTTAGGTTAACCCTAGAAGGGTATCGAACATTAAAAAATTCATTGATTGTAACCTAAGCAGCTCTCTGTGATATTTTACATCACTGAGAGAGGAATTGTTAATTCCAAACAGTTTTAAAGTATTAAACAGTGTGTTCTTGTTAAGTTACTCATTCAATATTTGATTAACTATTGTGAATTCGACCTAACAAGTGGTATCAGAGACTAATCTGTTACTTTATTACAGTTAAAGATCCAAACACAATAGTAATCAATGGCAGAGATACCTCCACCAACTGAGAAAACCCCTACTACTGTTAGTAGGTATGAAACAATAAGGGTTCCTATACTTAGGCCATCAGAGTATGCAATCTGGAAGGTAAAGATGACCATGTTTCTGGAAGCCACAGATCCAGAATATCTTGATAGAATATATGAAGGTCCTCACAAACCTACAAAATTATCTGCTGCTGCTGCTGGTGAGGAATCAAAGGTCATTCCAAAAGAAAAGAAAGATCTAACTGCTGAGGATCTTTCATCCATTGCAAAGGATGCAAAAGTGAGACATTTACTTCACAGTGCATTAGACAATGTTATGTCTAATAAAGTGATTAAATGCACAACTGCAAAGGAAATATGGGATGCACTTGAGGTTAGGTGTCAAGGAACTCCTGCAATCAAGAAAAACAGAAGAAACATACTCACTCAGGAGTATGAGCACTTTGAGGCAAAGTCTGAAGAAACCATGACAGAAACATTTGACAGATTCTGTAAACTGCTCAATGATTTGTCATTGGTTAATAAAGAGTATGATTTAGAAGACTCAAATCTCAAGTTCCTTCTCTCTCTACCTGAAAAGTGGGATGTGAAAACAACCACTATAAGAGATAATTATGAACTTGGTGAAACAGAGATTGATGAAATTTATGGACTGCTCAAAACCCATGAATTGGAATTGGAGCAGAGAAACAAAAGATCTAGTAGAAAGTCAAAGTCTGTTGCTCTTAAGGTTGAGGAGAAACCATCAAAGAACGAAGCATCAAGGAGAAAGGCAAAAGGAAAAGCTTTAATCATACACTCAGAAAGTGAGTCATCAAACACTGATGTTGACTCAAACACAGATGGATCATCTGATTCTGAAGATGATGAAGAGATGATGCAAATGGCTGCATTGATGGTAAAAACCTTCAAGAAGATGGGATACAAGAACTTCAAGAAGGGAAAGAGATTCTCCAAGGACTACTCAAAGTTTGACAAGAAGAATTTCAAGAAATCTGAGGGAAAGGATTTCAAATCTGGTAAGAAAGATAAGTCTGAAATTCAATGCTACAAGTGTAAGGAGATGGGTCACTATGCTCCTGAGTGCAAGAAGGGTAAAACTGAGAAGGCACTCTACACCAAAGGCAGAGATTGGGCAGACACTTCAGATTCAGATGAGGAAGTCAACTATGCTCTCATGGCTACTACTCAGACTGAAAATGATGATCTCATGGTACCCCCAACTACCTATGCTTATAACACTGATAATATAACTAAATTGAGAATTTATCTTAAAGCATTGCATATCAGTTATAGGGATCAGACTTTAGAAAATGAGAGGATAAAGACTGAGTGCTCTCAACTCAAAGAAAGAAATAAACTTGTTGAGGAACAGCTAGAGAACATGAATAAAATTCAGAAAGAGAGAGATGATGCAGTGTTTATTGAACAGGAGTTGCTAAGTAAGTATAAGCAACTAGAATCTGAATTGGAAGATACTAAACACATCATTAAAACTTGGACACACTCTGGTAAAGATACTCAAGAAGTGTTTCAGTCAGATACAGTAGGTCTAGGTTACTCTGAAGGAGATGAACTTAGATTTGAAAATCAGGTAAAAGTTAGACCACATCGTTCATCTGAAGGTAATGTCATGGGAACAGGTGGACCTAAGACTGAAGCACAGAAAAAGGCTGTTAAAGAGTCATATGCTAAGACTTTTGTTAAAGAGGCTAACATTGGTTTAATGACAGATAAACAACTCAAGCATAAGCTAAAGGAGATAAAATCTGTCAAGAAACAGAGATTGCCTAAGAAAAACAAAAATGGAAAGGTAGGCATAACATCAGGAATTAAGCCAATGCTTGCTTCATTAGCTCCTAGAAAAACATGCTTTAATTGTGGTAGCACTAATCATCTTGCTAGTTTCTGCAGTAAGAATAAGAAAATAAATTCTTTGTCCTCTAAAACTGCAGTTAAAAATGATTATGTGAGGACTAGACCACAGACTTTATGTAAACACTGTGGAAGTACATGGCATTCTATTTACACTTGCAGAGATTATCATGCTATTTACTATAATTACTATGAACCCAAACCAAATTTGAAATGGGTTAAAGTAAACTCTGCAAATGTAAACTCTGAAAGAGTTAGCTTAAACTCTGATAATGTGAATTCCGCTGCAAAAGCTAACAGAATTAAGAAAGCCAAAGGATCCAAGCAAGTCTGGATCCTTAAAACTAACAATCAGTGATTGTTTGTGATTGCAGGGCACCAGGGTGAGTACCCTAGTCGTGGACAGTGGATGTTCAGGACACATGACTGGAAATAAAGCCCTGCTATCAGAGTATGAGGAGAAGGCTGGCCCAAAAGTTTCCTATGGAGATGGCAACATAGGACATACTCTGGGATATGGCAACATTAATCTTGGAAATGTCATCATCACAAATGTAGCTCTGGTTCCAGGACTCAAGCATGATCTGCTATCTGTGAGTCAAATCTGTGACAGAGGATATCATGTGGATTTTCAGCCTGAATATTGTCAAGTGATCAGTAAATCTACAGGGAAAGTTGCTCTAGTTGGAAACAGACACAATAACATCTATGAAATTAAATTGTCAACAAACACTGATGGCAAAGCAGTGTGTCTGTCTACAAGAATGTCCAGTGAAGAGAGTTGGAAATGGCACAAGAAACTCTCTCATTTGAACCTGAACAACATCAATGAGCTAATCAAGAATGATCTTGTAAGAGGTCTACCAAGGTCTTTGTTGAATGTAGAAGGCCTGTGTGATTCTTGTCAAAAGGCTAAACAGAGAAAAGCCTCCTTCAAAATCAAATCTGAGTCTTCAATTGTTGATCCTTATCATCTCCTACATGTTGATCTTTTTGGTCCAGTGAATGTGATGTCTCTTGGAAAGAAGAAATATGCTCTAGTCATTGTTGATGAATATACCAGGTACACATGGGTATATTTTCTTGCAAAGAAGGATGAAACTACATTAACACTGACAGAACATATATTACAACTGGACAAAGGGTCAGAGAATCAAGTGAAGATAATCAGAAGTGACAATGGAACTGAATTCAGGAATTCATCAATGGAAGAATTTTGCAAGAGTAAAGGAATCAAACAAGAGTTTTCTGCACCTGGCACTCCACAACAAAATGGTGTAGTGGAGAGGAAGAATAGAACCTTGTTAGAAGCTGCCAGAACCATGCTAGATGAAGCAAAATTGCCAACATATTTCTGGGCAGAAGCAGTTCAAACTGCTTGTTTTACTCAAAATGCAACACTGATCAACAAGCATGGTAAAACACCATATGAAATGGTGAAGAAGAAAAAGCCAAATCTAAAATATTTTCATATTTTTGGATGCAAATGCTTTGTGTTGAAGACTCATCCTGAACAGTTGACCAAATTTGACCTAAAGGCAGATGAAGGAATTTTTATTGGCTATCCACTGTCAACTAAGGCATTCAGAGTTTATAATCTGAGAACCAGAGTGATCATGGAATCAATTCATGTGTCATTTGATGACAAGAAAATAACTGGACTTGAAGATGTCAATGAACATGATCAACTGCACTTTGAAAATGAAGATTTATTCTCTGAAAAAGTAAACTCTGATCAGACTGATTTGACAAACTCTGTTGATCTAAACTCTGAACCTCTACTGGTAAATACTGAAGAAACTCTTCAATCAGAAACAAGGGAAGAATCAGTTGAGGGGGAGCATGAAGAATCACATCAAAGTGATAATTCAAACACTGAAAGTGACTCAGTTGATAATTCTGAATCAAACTCTGTTGATTCAAACTCTGTTGATAATTCTGAGCAGTCACATTCAGGGGGAGCATCAGAAAATGAAGAAAGGCACCAAGAAAATCAGGAGAGCATGGATCAAGGGGGAGGATCACATGATGACAGTAGCAATCTGCCTTCTGCAAGAAAATGGACTAAATCTCACACACCTGATTTGATTATTGGTGATCCAGATGCAAAAGTAAGGACAAGAAGTGCAACAACAAATGAATGTCTGTTTCATGCATTCTTGTCACAATTTGAGCCAAAGAAAGTGGAAGAAGCTCTTAAAGATGCTGACTGGATAACAGCAATGCAAGAAGAGCTAAATGAATTTGAAAGAAATGAAGTGTGGACACTTGTACCAAGGCCCAAGAACAGATCCATTGTTGGTACTAAATGGGTTTTCAGGAATAAAACTGACAGTGAGGGTGTTATCATAAGGAACAAGGCAAGACTGGTTGCAAAAGGCTATTCACAACAGGAAGGAATAGACTATGATGAAACATTTGCTCCAGTGGCTAGATTGGAGGCAATCAGAATTTTTCTAGCATATGCCTCTCATAAGAAATTCAAAGTGTTTCAGATGGATGTAAAAAGTGCATTTTTGAATGGAAAACTTGAAGAAGAAGTGTTTGTGGAACAACCACCAGGTTTTGTAGATCCAAAATATCCAGACTATGTCTACAGGTTAGACAAGGCACTCTATGGACTTAAGCAAGCACCAAGGGCATGGTATGAAACCCTTGCCAAATTTCTACTAGAAAGTTGATTTCACAGAGGTACTATTGACAAAACTCTGTTTTACTTCCAAACTGGTAGTGACTTGCTTTTAGTTCAGATATATGTAGATGACATCATTTTTGGATCTACTAATGATAAACTCTGTAAGAAGTTTGCCAAACTCATGCAGTCAAGATATCAAATGAGTATGATGGGAGAGCTTAGTTATTTTCTAGGCCTACAGGTGAAGCAAACAGATGATGGAATTTTTATAAATCAAGCAAAATATACCAGAAACCTTCTCAAGAAATTTGGTATGCTTGACTGTTCATCTGCAACAACTCCCATGGCAACTGCAACAAAATTGGACAAAGATGCAGGGTCATCAGTAGATATGACAAGTTACAGAGGAATGATTGGTTCTTTACTCTATTTGACAGCTAGCAGACCTGATATCATGTATGCAACTTGTTTGTGTGCAAGGTTCCAGGCAGATCCAAGAGAACCACATTTAACAGCAGTAAAGAGGATATTTAAGTATCTCAAGGGCACTATGACTTTGGGGCTGTGGTATCCAAGAGAATCAGAGTTTAAACTTCTTGGTTATTCAGATGCAGACTTTGCAGGATGTAAGATAGACAGAAAAAGCACCAGTGGAAGTTGTCAGTTTCTGGGTGACAGACTTGTTTCCTGGTACAGCAAGAAACAGAAGTCAATATCTACATCTACAGCTGAAGCAGAATATATTGCTGCTGGTAGCTGTTGTGCACAGATTTTATGGATGAAGAATCAACTGCTGGATTATGGATTAAGGTATACCAAGATACCTATTTACTGTGATAATCAAAGTGCTATTGCAATGACAGGTAATCCAGTGCAACATTCAATGACAAAGCACATCAGCATAAGGTATCACTTCATCAGAGAGCATGTAGAGGAAGGCAACATTGAGCTTCACTTTGTGTCTACAGAACAACAACTTGCAGATATCTTCACCAAGCCATTGAGTGAAGCTACATTTACAAGACTGGTCAATGAACTAGGAATGGTCTCTAGTTTTGACTAGAGAAGTTGGTTAGACTCAAAAAACTTATTGCTCATGTTATGCAAATTGTTAAGTGCTATGTGAACCTTAGTATTAAACTCTGTTCTGCATGCTAATGTTTAAAACTTGCTAAACTCTGTCAGCATGTCTGTCTGTTAAACACTGTTAACATGTTAGATACACTCAGTAAATTCAGAATTGATTATTGTCTGAATGAAAACACCAATGAAGAAAATGTATGAAGCATGATTCTCAGTAAATAAATCATGATTCTTTCTGAGTCACTGTAATCTAATCAGACTTTGTGCAGTAAATCAACACAGCATGATACTGTTTCATATTTATAGCATCTCTTAGTTTATTCAGTCCTAAACTCTTAGTCTATGAATATTGTGTGCATTGCCTCTCATAAATAATTTTGGTTATTGATGAACTCTAAACTCTGATAAGTGACATTCTGTTTCCAAAGGTATGGTTCCTGATGATTCCTTGTTTGTACTTGTGAATACCATAAAACTTGAGATGGGTCATTGATTAGTTTGGTGAGTTCAGATTCATGTCTACACCCTGTGAGAGATTGAGCCAAATCAGTGATTGATACATTTTCTATCAATCAGTATTTATTGTTGTGTGATATTCATCAGGAAGTATGTTTCTCTAGAACTTGTATTAAACCATTTTGAGACTACATGATGTGTGTGTGCATGAAAATGATAAAGGCAATAGGATTCACCATTTCTTCAAACACTGTTCAAAATTCTTTTGAACTTTGTTCAAACACTGTATAAATGGTATAAACACTGTTCATAATTTCCATCCTTAGTAAACCTCTTTGAGCCTTATTAACTGCTCATTTTTTCTTATACTCTGAAGTGTTAAGAGCAGTTATATTTTTTTTTTCTCTCAAGCAGATGAGTGTTTCTCAAGAAAAGAAAAGTTTATTCAGTATATATGCTAAATAAAAAAAAAATAATAAAAAAAATAATAATAAAAAAAAAGGCATATATACTGATCTTGTACAAAAATGTACTAACAATGTGACTGAACACTTTGTTCTATTAAAATGTTCAGCTTAATGTCACTCATGAATAAAACATCTTTTTCATCTGTTTGATCTTACCTCATTACAACCCTGAATAAAGTCCTTTTGATTTGTGAATACATGTACTCAAAGTAGTGTAGATTTGGTGGACATTCAAGCATATGGTAGACTCTGCTATTTCTGATTGAATGTGAGTGTAAACACTTCACCTAAACACTTGTGTGTTTGAGAGTTTGTGAGATTATTCAGTTCATGACTGTTATTCACTGAATGATGCTATGATTTCTATCTCTTGATCTTTTTGTCTTCAAAGACTGTGTGCTTACCTGGATAATCATGGACATCAAAGGGAATAGAAGTTTTCAGATTTCTGTATTACAGTAACTACAGAGTTTAGCATTCATCAAACAATCAGTGTTTAATATGAGAGTTTGTGCATTCAGTGTTTATTGATTTTTGTTATGGATTTTATGAAAAATTAGATGCTCTAAAAATTGATTTTAGTAAACTCTGCTTCACACACATTCACAACTGTGCAATTTTTGAAAGGGTTGTTAGTGATAAAGTTGGAAAATTGATAAACACTGTTGAGTTGTGTTAAGTACTCTAAGGTAAAACTTTCATTGAGATGATTTGACTATTTTGGAGTAAATGGGGTAGTTGACAACTGTTAATTAGTGTAAATATGTCAAAGTGTCGTGATTATAGGAATGACAGCGGTAATTATTAAGTGATCCATTGGTTGTTTGACACGTGTTCCATGATAGTGTCCCACTCACACATTACTCTACAACAGTTGCGTGCTTTTACTAAATAAACGATTGAGTTTTAATTTTACTCTAATCGTCTTTAGTCTCTCACTCCATATCGATTCACATTCACCCACTCACAGTTACTTGCATACTCATTCACTTTCAAAATTCTCATACACTCTCCTTCACATTTTGGTAAACACTTCACATACATCTTTTCTCTAACTCTCTTCGTATCATATCTTACTAATGGCAACTAAAGCGTTTGATGCAGCAGGGTTAGTTTTTCTTCCTAGCAACTATGCGGCACCACTGGAGAATGCAAATGCTCCAGAGGCGTTTCATTTGTTCCAAAATTTCTTAAAAGATTCTGAAATAGGGAAGGCTTTAACTGCACCACCAACATTATCTGCTTCACAAATTGCTGCCTTCTGGACAAACTCTGTATATGATGATGGAGAAGAGTCTGGCACTCCAACAATCACTTTCACTCATGATGAATCAGAGTATATCATTACTCCAACTACAGTTAGAGATGCTCTGGATTTTGAGACTCACACTTCTTATAGTGTTGTTGGTCATGATCGCTTGAGGACAATGTTGGAGCAAATTGGATGTGCAGGAAACTTGAATAAGATAGGGTCTTTGAGACGGCCGCTTCTGAGAAAGGAATGGAGTTTCTTTTTCGATTGCATTACAAGAGCTTTTGGAAAGAAGACAACAAACTGGGATGCACTTCCTCTTGATACTCTCCAAATTGGTCATGCTCTACTATATGAAGGTAATTTTGATTTTGGTAGACTAGTGTTAATGAACTTGGGAGAGCGTTTGTCTGAGCCTACTACTGTCTATTTTGCTCGTTTTTGTCAAATGCTATTTACTGCTTGTGTGCCTAACATTCCAATTGATGAAGCTGATGTGATTCAGCCTTTTCAAGTTGCTAAAAGAATGTTTTCTGATTTGACAAACAAAGATGTTACTAAACAGCACATACCTGATATGTTTCTGCCACTAGCCTTACAGAACTATGTAAACCAACCTCAAGATTCTCAATCACCACAACAAATGCCTGAACCATTAGACACCATAAACTCTGAACCAACACCTACAACACCCACAACCACTGTACCTACTACATCTCATCAACCACAACCAGAAACCTTAAACTCTTCACCAATAAACTCTCCACCATTAAACACTGAAACATTAAACACTGAAACCTTAAACACTGAATCCTTAAACACTGAAACCTTAAACTCTGAGCCAGCACCTACTGAAAAACCCAAAACCAAGCCAAAAAGAAAGAAACACACTGCCCAAAACACTAAACACTCAAAGGCTAAACAGACACTACCTGGAGCTGTTTATACAAGAAGGAAGAAACAAAAGGCAAACAGACCTTCACTTTCACCACCAAGAGAGAGCTCAAGTGAAGATGAAGAGGAGATTGTAGTGCCTCCAATCAAGAAGAGGAGATTAATTCTTTCTGATTCAGATGAAGAGAATGTTGTTGAAGCTCCAGAGGTGGTTTCACAGCAAACACCTACTGTTGAGGATGAAGAAAATGTTAAAATTCCTGCAGAGGTTGAAATGCCTGCAGAGGATACTGTCAATGTTGAAATACCTACAGAGGATAAAATGCCTGTAGAAGAGGATCAAAGAGATGGTTTTTCACCAGTGAATGATGTTCTTGAGTCAATTCTTGATCCTATCTCACCTATTACTAACACTGAAGCTCCTGGTGTAGCTGATGAGGCTGCAGTAAATGTTCCTGAAGCTGCAGCATCACACACAGAGCTGATATCTACTGCTTCTCAAATTCCAGACAAAGGTGATGAAGTTGATCAGCCAACTAAGGAAAATTCTGAATCTATGCCTGTTGAAGCTACAAAGGCAAACTCTGTTGCAGAGCCTGTGCAACATGAGGTAACTATGGAAAAGGTTGCAGAAGTTGTTGAAGAAACTGTGGCTGACACTGCTCAGCACAGTGGTTCTTTAAAAGATGTCCAAGCTAAAGATGCAAGTGCTGAAGATGAATCTGATAGTAGTGCAAACTCTGATTCTTTTGTGAGTGCACCAGCACAGACAGATAATAAACATACACCTTTTGATCAGCCTTGTCCATCTCATGCAATTGAAGTTGAGCATCTTGCTAAATATGCTGCTGATTGGTATAAACAAGACTGTATTTTTCCAAAAGGGAGAGCAGCTGATTTTGTTAAGCAGACTGCAAAGCAAATTTCAAATCCAGAGATTTTATCCTGTTTAAAGGCAACTGTGGTACAAGTCAAAACTCTGGAGGGAAATTTTGCTGATACAAAACAAGAAATTGCTTCCTTGAAGACTGAGATTCAGTCAAGAGAAATGAAGATGGAAAGAGAGTCCAAAATAAAAGCTGCACAGCTATCCAAAGTTCAAGATACTCTCTTTGCCAGGCTAGGAAAGGTTGAAGAAAATCAAATTGCTTTGTTTTCTAAGGTGGATTCCATTGCTAACTCTTTGGAGCTCATTACATCAATACTCATTCCTGATGATGTCAAAAATGGGGAGAGAGTTGCTAAGTCTAAATGCAAAGTTTCTCAAACTCTGTCTCAAAAGGATGATGCTGGAGATGGAGGGGCAAGTGAAAAGGGTAAGGTTTTAAACTCTGAAACACTAACTCTGAGATCTGGCAAATCTCTTAAGTCACAGTCTGTTGGAATAAACACTGAAACTCAAGGTACTTCAAAAACCAAGAGTTTGGAATTAATTTCAAATCCAAAGACTGATGAGGAGTTAGCTGTTAAGCTTTTCATGGAAGAGAATGCAGAAGGAGTTACTATAGAAGATGCTAAAGCTGAAGAGAAGAGTTTACAAGAAAAGCATTTGAAAGCTCTAAAGTCTGAAAAAGCAAAGAAGAATGTGAAAGTTGCTAAAGCTGCAAAGCCTGTTCTTAAAGGCATTCAAATCAAAGAACCAGTTGGTACAAATCAAAGAATGCAAGTATTTAGAAAACCAACAGATGCAGAAGCTAAGCAAAAGCTGAAAAGTATTGTTACAACCTCTGTTGATACACATGTTGTACAGAAAAATGAAGACACAACCTCTGTTGCTGCACAAGTTGTGACCACACCATTATTGTCTTCTCAGTTGAAATCAATATTTAAGAAAGGTGCTCTTCATGATTCAAGACTAGAAGCTACAATTCCAATGGATTTTACTGATGGTAGAGCTTTATCTGGTAAAGTTGGATACAACAAAGAAGGCATAGGCTCACACAGAGATAAAAGGCAATATGTTGGTCCCAGAGATCCTTCTTCACTGTCTGTTCCAGGTCGTGGTGTCACTCAAGAGAGTTTAGATAAACTGGAGTCAGTACAACTTGTATATCAGAAGAGTCTAGAGAAGGATTTCTTGCTATATTTCATGGCTGATGGAACAGTGTTTAAAGTTTCTGAAAAGGATATCGAATTAAAATAATGGGAAGAACTTGAATATGTTCTGTATATTTTCAGAGTGAGAAATCAAAGAGCTCAGTCAGTTGCAAATGTGCTTAGACAAAGAATGATTCAAAACCTTGCAAGAAGGCAAATGAAATTCAACATCAAGTATGTTCCTAAATACAGAGATTGGAATGGAAATCTGATAGAAATGGAAAAAGGGACTACAAAGCTGAAGACTGATCTTGGAGTCACTGTTCTGGATTTTAATGTGAAATCTGAGGAAGTGAAATACATAAGGCTGGGAAATGAAATGAGAAGAAAAAAAATCTACGATCTTAGAGCTGCTATCTATCAAACTGATGAGAATGATCCTCAGTTGAGAGAAATCAAGGAAGCTATGCAGATAGAGCTTGAAAATGCTGAAAGAAGATTGCTTATAGACTATCTCAGAACAATGCCTGATTTTCAAGAGATTAGAAATTAAAGTCTGTAAGAATTTTCTTATTTTCTGTAGAATTTGTTAAGTAATAGCTTAAACTCTGTTTGTATGATTAAACACTGTAAACTTTGTATTTGTTTTGACATCATCATTTACTGTAAACTTGTACATTTTTGCTAATGGACAAGTTGGGGGAGATTGTTAGAAATGATTGATGAGAACAGTGTTTGGAAGCTATAGTGACAAAACAGAGTTTAGCTGGAATCAGTCAGAGTTTAGTTAAACACTGACTGGAAGCGCAACAGAGGTTGTTAAACTCTGTAGCGGTATTGTCTGAAGAGTCAACAGTGTTTGAAGATTGATGCAAGATAAATATGGAAGCAATATCTTTGAAGATTGGAAAGCTGTCAAAGAGATTGAGTTGACTTGGAAGACTGGAGCAATCGTGATTGATATCAATTGTATAGCTTGATTATAGGAGAATCAGTTACTGATTGTATGAAGCTGTATGTTCTATAAATACAGTTAGGTTAACCCTAGAAGGGTATCGAACATTAAAAAATTCATTGATTGTAACCTAAGCAGCTCTCTATGATATTTTACATCACTGAGAGAGGAATTGTTAATTCCAAACAGTTTTAAAGTATTAAACAGTGTGTTCTTGTTAAGTTACTCATTCAATATTTGATTAACTATTGTGAATTCGACCTAACAATATTGTTACAAGTTTATACACTCTGCCTTTCAATCTCCCCCTATTTGATTGTCTAACAATGACATTCAAATTAATGAAGGATAACTCAACTAAACAATGAGACGAGAAAAGATAATTAACATTACAATCTTGAATAATATACAATTGAAAAGTACTTGAAAACAATACAAAGAACTTAAACTAGAAACAGAATTCGAACTTTGAATTAAAGATCATTTGAGTGATTCCTATCACCTGGATTATTTCATACCTTTTAGTCAAACTTATATCACCTTATTGGATTCACTCTAAGGTGAATTTTCCTCAAGTGAGTTAAAGCAACCGAAAGACATGAAGTTTTTCCAACTTCAAGTTCACACCACTCTGACCTTTAACCCTAATTTCGTTTCCTCTTCCTAGCTTCAGCAGCTTGGTCTTTCTCTTCTTTCTGCCTTCTGCGCTTCTCCTTCTGCTGTTGTTGTTTCTTATATACTGGATCACGAAGCTGTGTCCACCTAGCATTCAACAAACTTACTGCTTCCATTTCTAGAGGATTCTTGGGCTCTGGGTAAGGATGTTTGAAAAGCCTTCTGAGTTTGTCCACCTCCTGAGTAGTCATGATCTTTGGAATGTCCTCAAAGTTCTTCATTATAAGCTGAGGTTTCCAATGAGCTTTATCAGCTTTAAACTGACAATAGATCATTTTGGGATAGCCCTTGACACGGTTAGTATTGTGGATACTAGCCGCATCTTTCTCCATTCGCTTCTTTTCCACTACTACTTCAGACAGGTAACTCACGAGTCTCTGCTTTTCTTCCACATGCTTAACTTCCACTTCGTCCCACTTGAACACATATAATACTCTCTCCAGAAATGCAGCATCTTGAGTCTGTAGCAGCCAATTTCTACTCATATGCAAGATTGTTTTATTCTGGTCTGCATCTATGAATACTAAGGCATCAGCTTTATCATCAACATAAGAGTGTATCCAGTATACACTATCTCTTCCTGGAACGCCAACTGTCTCCCTTATCTCTCCTTGTTCCAGTGCTCCAGAAGGAAGAGTCAGAGCTTCATCTACATTCTTCATTGCTTGAAGAATATTCCATTTCTTCTCTATCAGCTCCGGCTCAATCTTCACGTTATCGAGAGGGTTTGGAGCAATGATATCACACTTCCACACCTCATTGCTCTTCATGAATATGACTCTTTCAATGATCTTCACTGATTTATCTTTAAGCTCAGAAGCGAATCCCTTGCTCATCATTTGTCTACAGACGGCTTTAAGAGATTCCACTGAAAGTTCCATTAAATCCTTTTCCTCCATGCTAACCCTCTTCAATTTCTTGTCAACTACCATCCGGACAACATTAGGATATGCTGAGAATTCTGGACCCTTGTCCTCTGCTAGCTGCATTAACTGATCCCTATACAGAATGCTTAGCTTCTCGGATTGAGAGTATTGAATTTTTGTTGCTAGCAAGAACAACTCTGACGCAGATCTTCTCGTTATGAATTGGTCATCCACATATAGGAAAGACATTGGGACTCCTTCTACCAAAGACAAAATAACCTGCCACTCCTTAAGCGTTGCATTGTATCCAACCCTGACTTTAGAAATTAATCTCTTCAATGCACTTATGCAGTCCGCAGCCATTGGATTCTGCAAATTCAGGTTGTAGAACAAATCATCTGCCTCCTTGTTATGAACTCCTTTTGCACAGGGTCCCATAAATATCTTCCTTGCTTCATCCCACTTCTGCCCTATCCTTTTCTTGTCCAGATCAACTTGAGGATCAGCTAGCCTTGCAAGCTCATAATCGTACTGCTTCCCTTGTAGCTCCACTTTCTTTTCTAGAAACGCAGCACTTTCTTGCATCATCTTCATTTTAAAGAACTCAGCTTGTTCCAAGGCTAACCGTTGAGACTTAAGGGTTTCCTCATCAACAGTAACTTCTTTAGGCATTCCGAAAGACATCCCAGCACCTCCACCTTGATCCTTTAAAGATCTCTTTATAGCATGTTCCAAAGGTATGTCTTCCATATCAGAATCTGAGTCATGTGCCTTCTGTACTGTTTCCTGATGACTCAGGTCAACGAATGGCTCATCTTGCTCAATCGCTATTGCCTTACCCTTTCTCCTCCTCAGAGCCTCTTCATCAATAGACGGCTCAATTTCTATTTCCTTGACAAGATCAGCATGTTCTTCAATTTCTTCGATATGAACTGCCTGCTGTCTCGTCTCTTTTCCACTCTCCCCCTTAGGTGAGTTATCCTGAACTCCACCTTGGTCTTCAGATCCACCAGCTGCATAAGAACCTCCAAAACCAGAACCAGAGACTCCTACTCCACTAGCACCACCTGCACCAGTATCGGGGGGAGGTTGTTGCGGCTCGAAACACTCAGGGGGCACAAAATTTCGGATTGCGAACATCACTCTACTGATCTCCACAGCCAGTGTATCCATTGTAGTCTCCATTGCTCCCATCCTCTCATTCAGAGTGTTTCCCAAGACACCACCAGCATGGCCCAAGTCATTTACCTTGTTTGTCAAAACATTAAAAGCTGTAGCTTGACTTGCCATTCGTGCTGCGTAGTCATCAAGAGCCCTTTGATTGTTTCCAATGTTAATCCCTAACTGCCCCATCGTCTGCCCGAACTGCTTCATCTGATTTTCCATAGAAGTCATACGTGTATCAAGATTTTCAATGTTAAGGGACGGTGTTTGGTTTAGGTGACTTCGCTCTAATACTCGTTCTGTTAGTATTTGGCGCTCGGTTTCGGGCCTTAAAAATGAAGGCCCCTCTCTCCCTAACCTCTCACACACACTCCCTGTCTCACGCTCGTGTATGTCTTCAATAAGTGATCCAAAATATGAAGGAGTACCTGCAGAAACTGGATAAGCAATATAATTTGCAGTTATGAGATCAATTTCTGTTGGTTCCTGAGTTGGAATCTCAGGCTGAGAGGCTACAAAGTGTTCTTGTACAACATCAAAACCGATCCTCTTTGCAGCATCAGTACATACCGGTGAAGGTACGGCTGAAGTTCTTAAAGCTTCATGTCCTTTTGAAGCAACAGTATCTTCAAAAGGTACATAATCCTCACCAAAATCCCTATGTGCAGATTGTTCAAGGGGAGAACCACTCTCGTGAGGTGGAGTGGTTGCGTGTGACACACTAGGGTTTGACTGAGGTTTAGAAGTAGCAGCATGAGAAAATTTAGCTTTTTTTCGAGTAAGAGGCTGCTCTTCGGGGTCACTCTCCTCATCATATCCTACATTTACATGTGCTGGCTGTCTGGATTCCGGTGACAGGGGTGAACGAGAATAAGAATGTATGACAGACTCAGAAATATGGCTCTCACCCTGGGATAGATCCTGCGGGCTAGCAGTCTCTTGGGTCTCGGAATCAGATACATAGGAAGAGGAATGAGTAGTATGCAAAGAGAGATTACTTGATTCATTACCTTGTTCGTCATCGCTCTGCTCATCAGGAATCCCTTCAAATGCCTCAGCATGAGCAGACTGATTCTGAGCATATGATGAAACTTGCGATGATTCCGCCAAAGTGGTAACTCCTGCATCATATTTAAGCCACAGTTGAATGTTTTCAGGAATTGACATTGGTTTACCTTGATGTTTATCCTGATTATCAATTGTTGAAAGTGACTTAGTGCCCATCCCTAGTGGTGCAGATGTTGGGCTTCTGGCAAATCCCTGTCTAACAGCAAGAGCATCCTTCGGTATTAACTCATTAATCAGCATCTGTAAGAACCGAGGAAACCAGCAGACAACATCTGTTGTGTTGAGGTCTCTGCTTGCTGGAGATCCCATTACACCCATTATCTCAGAGAGAACTATGCGTCCATAATTTATATCCAGTTCTCTTGCTAGGGCAATTCCAAAGTTTTGCATGGGAATTGGAATTTGATGAAAATCTTTTTCACGTGCCCGAAAACATTTTGTGATAGCCTCGAAAAAGTAATTCCATTCCACATGAAAGAATTGTTTTTGGATGTTTCCAGTGATCCGGCCAGTCGGAGTATAACATCCTATTTCTTCAAAGAAACTGAGGCGTTTTGCAGCTGTAGGTTCTGGATCATAAGCATCTTTTATCGGGAATTCCAGAACCCTGTTGACAATTTCTTCAGTCACCTCATATTCCTGACCCGCTAAGGTAAACCTGAAACCATAAGGGGTTGTTTTGCTCCCAAAAGTAACCGCACTAGTCCATAATTGCTGTAAAGCATCATGTACTAGTGTAGGTTTAGCAGTAAAAGCATGGCTAGCTTTGGAGTACAAATTGAGAAATCGTATCCAAAACTTAAAGCGCGGGAGTTGATCACCAATTTCCGTAGAAATATTATAAAAATTGTTTTTAGCAAGTGAAAATTGGTGAGCCATTTTAATTAAAATGTTTTTCCTTAACAAATGTGATACTATTTTCGAAAAATAATTAATTAAAGAAATCACAGTTATAGCCCTTTTAATTTCTTTTGTGAATACCAAGAATCACTTCGAGAAATCAAACTACGGAATATAAACAAGTAATTAACAAATTCACAGTTTTATCCCTTTCAATTTATCGAGAAAACCAAAAAAACAATCGGAGAAATTAAACTATGGGATATAAACAACAATCACTGAGAGGCGAATAACAACAACCAATTATACCAGTGAGATCAGTGAAGTTATGTGTGTATACACCAGTGAAATCGTGTGTATATGTCTGTGAAGTGGTGTGTGTATATACGTGTGTATATATATCGAGGAAGGAGAACAGATACACAAACACACAAACTCAGATATTACTAATCACTCAGATAATGGTAGTCAAAAATCGGGCATTAATTCGAGATCTGTATGAGTTTAGTCACAAAAATCACGAACAGTGGTTTGTAAGTCGAAATCGCCTGTATGTATATGGAGGCTGCTGTAAAACTGAATTAGGTAAAAGTGAATAAATGGATCGAGTTAGAGATGTATATATAGACATGAATGTGAAATGACAAAAATGCCCCTGTTAAAAAGAGTGAAAAACATTAAGGCCATACAGGGTACATCTAAGTCGAACTCTATCTCGAAATTTTTCAAGTCGAAGTCTATCTCGAAATGTTATCAAGTCGAACTTCGAGATGAATTTCGAGATAGGTTAACTCGAACACTTGAACCATTTAATCAGTAAAGACCATTTAAACAGCAAAAACCACCATGGAATACCTATCTCGAACTTCAAGTAGAATTTCGAGATAAGTTTCGAGTTAGGAGTAACTCGAAAAATCCCCTTAACCAACTGAACTCTATCTCGAACATCAAGTCGAAATTCGAGATGAATTTCGAGATAGAGATTAACTCGAAGTTATTCTCAGTTCTTTTCAAAATATCCCCAAAAATGGATCCTTATCTCAACCTTCGAGATAAATTTCGAGATAGAACTTATCTCGAATATTTTGAAGATAGAAATAGGCACTCTGGCAACTCGAATTCGAACTCTAAGTCGAATTTCGAGATGAATTTCGAGATAGAGACTAACTCGAAATTCTTCCCAGACTTAGAATTTTCAAAACTTCACTCTGGAAGCTCAAATCGAAATTCAAGTAGAATTTCAAGATGAGTTTCGAGATAGTGACTAACTCGAAATTTTGAAGATACTTAGAATAATTTGACAATTCTCTTTGAAAAACTCAACACTTAATATTGCCAAATTAATATAAATATCAATTCAAGGATTTTAATATATGACATAATTAAAACATTCCTTGATAATTCTAAGGCCTCTAATTACATGAAAAACACAGGTAAATTCATCTAAACATCATGCAAAATTTAGAATATTATGAATTTAACTCCCGCTATGATCATGCAATCTTACAAGCATAAATTCAAAGATTTGTGCTATAAAAGACACTTAAAAACACAATGAATTCATGTAAAATGACCCTATATGCACCCTATAACAATCATTAATTAGGCATTTTAAGGTCTAAGCACATAATGATTAAGTAGCTTGCATATACAAACATAAACATGGATTTTACAGATAGAAGGCTTTACTAACTTGTGTTAAGCATTCCCAATTCACCAACCAATCTATTGAATGTTACTTCATCAAGGGGTTTGGTGAATATATCTGCAATTTGTTGCATTGTGGGCACGAAATGTAGTTCCACAGTCCCCTCCTCAACATGTTCTCTTATGAAGTGATACCTGATGTCAATGTGCTTGGTTCTTGAGTGATCTACAGGATTGTTGGTTATGGCAATGGCACTTGTGTTGTCACACATAATTGGAATTTTCTTGTGCTCCATGCCATAATCCTTCAATTGGTTCCTCATCCACAGTATTTGAGCTACACAGCTTCCAGCAGCAATGTACTCAGCTTCAGCAGTAGAAGTAGATACTGTATGTTGCTTTTTTACTTTGCCAGGACACCAATCTTCTGCCAAGAAATTGACAAGCACCAGATGTGCTTTTCCTATCAATCCTGCAACCTGCATAGTCTGAATCCGTATAGCCAATTAGATTAAAACCTGTATCTCTTGGGTACCAAATTCCTAGATTTGGTGTGCCCTTGAGATACCTAAAAATTCTTTTGACGGCTATGAGATGTGATTCTCTAGGATCCGCTTGGAATCTTGCACATAAACAAGTCGCGAACATTATATCGGGTCTACTTGCAGTTAAATAGAGAAGTGAGCCAATCATACCTCGATAGCTTGTGATTTCAACTGGTTTACCTGATTTGTCTTCATCAAGCTTCGTGGCTGTTGCCATGGGAGTCTTAGCTGCTGATGCATCTTCTAGATTGTACTTCTTGAGTAAATCTCTGACGTACTTGGATTGACAGATAAAGATACCATCTTTTCTCTGACTGATCTGTAATCCAAGGAAGAAGGACAGCTCTCCCATCATGCTCATCTCGTATTTCTCTTGCATTAGCTTAGCAAATTTCTCGCACAAGCGCTCATTAGATGACCCGAAGATAATATCGTCCACATAGACTTGAACAAGTATTAAATCATTCTTCACATTCTTATAGAACAATGTTTTGTCAATTACTCCCCTAGTAAAATCACTTTCAATTAAGAATACAGATAGGGTTTCATACCAACATCTTGGGGATTGCCTGAGGCCATAGACAGATTTGAAGAGAAGATACACAAAATCTACAAGTTCTGGATCAATGAAGCCAGGCGGCTGTTCCAGATACACTTCTTCTTCTAACTCTCCGTTCAGGAAGGCACTTTTCACATCCATCTGAAAAACCTTGAAGTTCTTATGTGCTGCAAATGCCAAGAACATCCTGACTGCCTCAAGTCTTGCAACCGGTGCATAGGTCTCATCATAATCAATTCCTTCTCGCTGAGAATAACCTTTTGCAACCAAACGAGCCTTGTTTCGTGTTACAAGTCCGTTTTCATCCATTTTATTTCTGAATACCCACCTAGCTCCAATTACTGATTTGTTCTTTGGTCGAGGTATCAGTTTCCAAACTTTCTGCCTTTCAAACTGATTGAGTTCCTCTTGCATTGCAATCACCCAATCAGCATCACCAAGAGCTTCTTCTATTTCTTTAGGTTCAAGCTTGGATAAGAACCCAGAATATAAGCAAATATTAGCCAGGTCAGCTCTTGTAGTTCTTCTAGTAGTCACACCAGCATCTGGATCACCAATAATTAATTCAAACGGATGGTCTCTATTCCATACCCGTTCTCTTGAAAATTGTCTTGATGATTCAGCGTGACTTTCTGAGTTGTGGTGCTGACTACTTTGATTATTTTCACTAACTCCCCCTGAGTTAGTGCCAGCTCCTACAGAACTAGAGTCCACTCGACTCGAGCCTTGAACAGTAGTCCTTGAGCTGCTATTTACTCCCCCTGAGTTGTTGTCGGTTCGTACTGAAGAAGTCTCTCCTGATCTTGTAGAATTAGCTTGTTCACTAGACTCAGGTTCTTCACGTACACTTGGAACATTTAATGGGACAACCAACTCAGGTTCATCTTCAAGTTCTTCTAAGTCTAGATTCTGAAATTTTAGGGACTTAGGTTCACTAGAATCTCTTGAAATTGATGGGAGTTTGGTATCGTCGAATCTGACGTTGTAGCTTTCAGTCACTTTTCGATCATTCACTAAGAACACCCTATAAGCTGCCACCACATCTGTGGAATAACCAACAAAGATTCCTTCACGAGCTTTTGCTGCAAACTTGCCTAGATTTTCATCATCTATAAGTACATAGCATTTTGCTCCAAAGACATGAAAGTATTTGATTGTTGGTCTCCTGCCATTCATTAGCTCACATGGTGTCTTTTCTTTATCTTTTATAATCAAGGATCGATTTTGAGTGTAACACACGGTACTCACTGCTTCTGCCCAGAAGTACAGAGGAAGTTTCGAATCATACAACAAAGTTCTTGCTGCTTCAACCAATGTTCTATTCTTCCTTTCAACTACTCCATTTTGCTGTGGAGTTCTCGGGGCTGAATACTGACGACGTATTCCCTTAGATACACAGAAGTCATTCAGCACTGCGTTTTTGAATTCAGTGCCATTATCTGATCTAATCGTCTTCACAGTAAGTGTTGAAACATTCTCAATTTGATTGATGTGATCAATGATTAAGAAAGGTACTTCGTCTTTCGTCATTGCGAACAATACCCATGTATACTTTGAAAAATCATCCACGATTACCAATGCATATCTTTTCCTAGACAAAGATAGGACATTCACTGGGCCGAACAAATCCATATGAAGAAGTTGCAGAGGCTCAGTAATACTAGAGATTTCTTTGCTTTTATGCGATGCTCGCTTCGACTTTCCCATTTCACAAGCTTCACAGAGTCCTTTCGGAGCGAACTCCATTTGAGGTAGATCTCTCACCAATTCTCGCCTCGCGAGAGCATTCATCGTTTTGAAGTTTAAGTGAGATAATTTTTTGTGCCATAACCAGCTTTCATCATCCGAAGCTTTGCTGTAGAAACAGGTGACTTCATTCTGATTTGCTGAATCCATGTCTGCAACAAAAAGATCTGCCTTTCGAACTCCTCTCAAAGCCAGTGAGCCTTCCTTGATGTGAGTGATTGATACACCTTTCTTGTTGAAGACAATTTCGTAACCTTTGTCACAGAATTGACTGATACTCAACAAATTGTGCTTTAATCCCTCAACATAGGAAATATCTTCAATGATGACATTGCCAGTTTTCAGTTTGCCATATCCCTTTGTCACACCTATGCTGTCATCTCCAAAGGTAACATAAGGGCCAGCTTTCATAACCAACTCTGTAAGCAGGGACTTGTTTCCAGTCATATGCCTCGATGCTCCACTGTCTAGCACCCATATAACTTTATTTCTATTCTGCTTAACGCCCTGCAATGACAGATTGGTTAGACATTCTTCGGAACCCAACTTTGATTGGGCCCGGCTTTTCGATAAGATCGATAATCAACAGATTTAACAACAGGAGATGCACTTTTCTTAACATTATTAGAGCTTTCGACTTTCTCCTTTCCTTTCTCAGACTTGACATGTTTGTCAGTCCTAGGAGAAGGTTTGTCACTCCTAACTTTAGGAGGACTGACAGTCTTGGCTCTCACATGCTTTTTCTTGATGTTTGAACTAGCAGCAGTATTTGAGCATGACTGGCTAGATGCATTCATTAAATTCACAAAAGTTTGCATGATGTTAAAATTACATGGCATACAATTAGGTTGACCACACTGTGCATGATTCGGATGCAGATTATTCATTGTATGTGTGGCAGGCATGGCATGTGTAGCAGGAATATTTATGTTAGCTTTACATGCATAAGAAAGATGTTCAGTAGATTTGCAGTGATAACATGCTTTCTTTATCCGTTCAGCCTTAACCTCTTTTATGCCTTTCTTCCCTTGTTGTTTAATAGCCTTAGCTCCTATTCATGGTCTAGATTCATCTATAGGGAAATTGATTTTAACTTGTTTGATAGGAGTTATAGGTTGTGCTTTCTGGCGATCTTCCATCTCAATCTCATATCTAGCTATCAATTCAGTCTCTTCTTCTTCTATTCTAGGAACAAGGTGTTTGTAGATGGGTTTGACAGAAGATTTAAAAATGCTAGGAATTTCATTTTTGAGGTCACTGGAACTAGTGTCGATAGGTCTCTTCCCTTCTTTCTTAGAAAGGATAGAATAGTCAAGTCCTACACCTACTCCAGTTATCTTCTTAAATATGTCATTATCTACATACACTTTACTAGCAGCTAGTTTGTAAGCTTCGCATTTAGTTTCTAACTCAGCTAGTTTGTCCCTAAGACATGCTTCTACTTCTTCCTTAAGGACGAGCTTGTGTTCCAAAGATTTAATAAAATCTCTTAGGGAAGTATCTACAGTGCAAGCCGCCTCTAACTCTTCCACTTTTGCCTCAAGCATTCTGCTTTTGGCGACAAGTGTTTTCTGTTCCTTTTGAGAAGTGTCTAGGCTTTTGCACAACATATAGATCTCTTCGCTAAGAGCCCCGTTCTGTTCCTTATAATCATCAATGGACATTTCTACTTTAAAGGTTAGAACTGGTACCTCTGGTTCCTCTGATGTCTCAGCCATGAGCGCAAAGTTTGCTACATGCGTAACATCTTCCTCATCTGAATCATCCCAAGCTCTTCCTTCTGTTACTAATAAAGCTCTTTTTCCATGTTTTTCTTTCACCAGCGATTCATACTTGCTTTTGAGGGCTTCAAATGACTCTTTTGGATAAGTCTGTTTAGGCTTTTTGCAGTCCGAAGCAAAGTGTCCAGCTTCTCCACAGTTATAGCATTTGAACTTCATTTTGAAATCCAAAGGAGATTTGTAGCTGGTATTCTTGCCTTTACCTTGGTAACCTGACGAACTACCACCACCCCTAGCAGCCCGATAGTAAGATGAAGAATTTCTCTGTGGTCGGTTGCTCTTTCTGAATCTCATGTTGCTGAACTTCCTTGCCATGTATGCCACGACACTATCGTCCATGTTGTCCAGCTCTTCTTGGGTGAAGTAGTCATCATCACTGTTAGATGTGCACTCGTCATCATTATCAACTTGATGTGGTGCAAGTGATGATTTAGGCTTTGCTGCAACCATTGCCTTCTTAGACTCTTCCTCATCAGCAACTAATCCTGATGCAGTTTCTTTTCCTTTTGTATCATTGTCCCATGCTTGATCTTGAAGTGTCTCCAGCTCACAGGTCTTTAGAATTCCATAATATTCTTCCAGAGAAGTTGTATGCAAATCTCTGGTTTCTCTGATTGCGTAGACCCTATGTTCAATGCTCTTTGGCTGGTTCCTCAGATATCTCGTATTGGTCTCAACCATGGGGAGAGTAACACCCCTCAGATTTAAATCCAATACCAACTGATTGAATCTTAGATAGACGTCTGTTATGCCTTCTCCTTTTCTTATTCTGAAGGTGTCATACTCCATCTTGAGTATAAGTGTCTTGTTGCTTCTAACCTCTGCAGATCCTTCCATGACAACTTCTATCTTGTCCCAAATCTTCCTTGCTGTAGTCAGACCTTTGACTATGTTGAACATTTCATGATCAAGGGATTCCATCAAGGTTTGTCGTACGGAAGTATCATAAGCTATTTGCTCCTTGTCGGCCTTTGAAAAATCTGCTGCCTTTTTAGGCTCGGACCGAGCTGGTATAACCTCGCCTCCTTCTGTACGTGCAGGAATAGCCACCATTGGAACAAATTTACCCTTGTCAAGGACTTCCAGATATTCAGGGTTAACTGTCTCCAAGTAGAGTCTCATTCTGAAAACCCACTCTTCATAGTGATCTCGGTTGAACATTGGGATCTTGAATGTATTTTTAGGAGCCATTTCAATTCTGGTCACTAAAAAGTTTCTAAGTACCCAAGACTAGGCTAAGTAGAATATATATGTAGAACTTCTGCCAAGTCGAAATTTCTCTAAGTAGAAATTTTGCTCAAGTCGAACTTCACCAAGTAGAAATTGTCCAAGTCGAAATTCTATGTAGAAAATCTCAAGTAGAAATTCTATGTAGAACTTTTGTCCTTAGAATAAATTTTCTGCAGATTACTTTAATATTGAATAAACAATATTATCTCTTTAACACCTTTTTTACTTTGATGCTTTACTCACCTAACCCACCTAACCCACATGCTAGGTACTGATTATGTCTTGTACACTTTCGGCCGTGAATAATGCAAATCAAAAAGTCCAAAAACACCTTTTTATTCTTTTACTATTTATCTGTTTGAAAAGGAGATCAAAAAGTTGTTGGGTTGTCTTCTTTGATAAGAACAGATGATGAACACTCAAGAACACCAAATATCAATGAACCCAGATTAATTCACAAAAATTAATTAACATACACCCAAGCTAAATAATCACACCTGGAGTATTTAAATAATTTTTCGGATGAGTTTTCACTACCAACGAATTAAAGCACACTTTTCGAGAAAATGAAAAGTAGATCTAGAAAATGAAAACTCACGATTCTTCTACCAAACACAAGGATCTATGTTTTGTATGTTAAACATCCGCTCTGATACCAATTGTTAGGTCCAAATGTGTTGTAGAGGGGGGGGGTGAATACAACTTTTCGAATATGAGAAGCAATAAATACGATGCAATAAATGAACACGTAGATTCAAGGAATATATTTCTTATATATAACTTGAAATGGTTGCTACAACATTCATTACAAAGTATAACAGAAGTTCAGAGAGAAGTGAATGATTCTAAGCTCTGTGAATGTACTCTCTCTCTTTTTCTTATGTTTTCTCAATTATAGCTCTCTCAAATAAACATCACACAAGTACTTCTATTTATACTACATGTAATCTATGTCCTGTAGTCTTCAAAGACTAAGATATACGTGGCCCAATGATGTCCACATAAATCTTGCCTTATCTTGAAAGCTTGGAAATCTGCCAATCAGAAGATGCCATGTGTCATGTTGAAGCTGCACTCTAAGTAGAAATTCTTCTACTTGAGAATTTCTACTTAGCCATCTCGAATTTCTAAGTAGAACTTCTACTTAGAAATATTCTACTTGGTCATCTAGAATATTTAGTACTTAGAAAATATTCTGGTCTTCAACTTGAAACTTCAATGCACATCTTGAACTTGTGATATCTTCATGTCTTCTTTATTCTTCAGCAAGCTCTTGAACATGGATCTTTATTACTGACATAAACTTGCTATCAATGTCCTGACACTTGATGCACTGGTCTGGTTCATAAGTGACTAGTCTTGATAGTGTTTCTGCTTCTCGAATAAATTACCATATTCACTTAGTAACTTGGCTTTCCAATGTTCGCTTTCCTTCTTGTTCACTTGAAATCAATTGGTCTTGTTGATACTGATAGTTATGATCTTGATTCTCGATTTCTCAAATCACTGAGGCATGAACAACTTTGACTTGAACTTCTCTCAATGATTTCTTCTTGGCTTGATCATAGTTAACATGTTCAATTGTATCAATTACCTTGTCTTCATATAGTGTTGATTTCTTGTGACTTCTTGTTCTTGATTGTCTTCTGGTTAAGTATCTTTTCCTTTAATTGAGTTACATTAGTTATATTGTTACAAGTTTATACACTCTGCCTTTCAAGAATGGTATTGTGGAACTTCATTTTGTTCCTACTGACAAACAGCTTGAAGATATTCTAACTAAACCACTTGATGAGACTACATTCAGTAGATTAGTAAGTGAATTAGGAATGTTAAATTTTTAGATCTTTAACATCTGCAAATGTAGCAAGGTATGTTGTTTTTAGCTTATAGACTTGATATTCTTGTCAGGATCTATATTTGATTGTTAAATGCTTTAGCTATAACACTTTGCCTTGATAAATTTCAGTATGATAGACTTGTTAATAATCATCAGGATTAGATTTGTTATCAGGATGCTGACGTCATCAGTATTGTGTCAGTATCAGGATTGTGAAAATTGTTTCAGATCCTGACGTTTACTTTGTGTAGTAATCTAATTCTGTGATGTGTTAAGTCTATGCCAGCATGTTTTGATATTTGCATACTGATAATTTATACATCATTCAATAATCAAAAGACAAGTAGATAACAAGTAATTGTATTTTCATTAATTGAAAGCATTACATATATGGAAATGAAATACAACATCTTTTTGTCTAATTTCTACTGATAATTCTATACTTGTCTATTGATATGAATTCTGAGGTACAGGACAAGGAGCATCTCAAGAAATCCATCAGGGAATTGAATAGCCTCGTCTACTCTTGGATTCCTTATCTGGGCAACTTGAATGAGAGCAGCTAACTTAAATGAATAACATCTCCATCAAGATCAACTTCAGACTCTCGGCCAAATTCTTCATCCTCAAGTTTTGAGGAGGTTAGGGGAAGATTGTATCCAACAGATGGATGTTCTAGGAGAAACCTCTGGATATTATCGGAAACCAATCCATCCATGATTAGTTCGATGAGAAGAGTCATCTGTTCAAAGAGATGATCAAGAACAGGATGTTCATCGACCGAGAAAGATCTAAAGAATGGGTTTGAATGGAATTTTGGTTTGAGAAGCATTGTTGAGAAGAAAAGAAACTGAAAGGTTTATGGAGAATGGCATAAGGCGTCTGTTTCTTTTAAAGAAAGACGTGAGAAGCTAAAGTCAGATGCTAATTATTGCGTGTGACTGTATTTCTTGTTTTCAAGAGATATTGAATATATCTAACCAATTGATTTTTGTTCAGATTAATTGTTTATTTCTTTTTCAGATAAAAGAAAAATGCCACGTGGAAACTCCATATTAAGTCTCTGGAATCAGGATGATATTGATCAGGATTTCATGTGTGACCATCAGGATTTGAAAATTATATTTTTAAATCACATTGCATTTTGTGATTATTTTGATGGGAGGTCAACAGGAAAAAGAAGCTGATCAGTATTGATGTTTATCTTGATAATACCCTGATTTATTTCATGAAAATCAATTTTGGATTTTATTTTCCAAAAATCGTGGGTAACCGCACTTTTCAGGGACTGACACCTGTCAAACTACGTGTCAATGTGGGATAGTGGTCTGAAAGATTTGAGAAATATATTTGTTTTAAAACTCTAATCGTGTAATTGCTTTCTCTAATTTCACATTCTCTAAAGCAAAAATACTCTCGAGTTCTCAAAATCTCTAATCTATTTCAAGAATTTTTCAAGTTCTTTTTCAGATCAAAATCAATGGCAGCTCAAAGAAGATTACCTAAGTCAGTAGCCTTCAAGTTTGGTGATTTTGATTTTATGACAAACAACCATGTAGCAGCTATCACCAACAAGGAAGGAGTGTCATCTGATTTTCATCCAATCATGGACTTTCTGGCGAATGGACCATTAAGTTATACATTGACAGCATCTCCACAAATTAATCAAGCAGCTGTTACACAAGCTTGGGAGAATGCTGAGGTAATTGATTCTACTCAGAGTCAATCAGGTAAGATTGTTCTACATTTAGGACAAGACTCATTTGATATTACTGAATCAGTTGTTAATTCAGTACTTCACTTACCTGTTAGTTTGATTTATGAGAATGTACCATCTGATGATAATGTAAGAACTATGTTGTCTGAATTAGATTATAGTGGACCTCTAGACAACATGAGCCAGTTGAATAGGTCTTTTCTTAGAAAGGAATGGTCTTTTTACTTTGATCAAATTGCTAAATGTTTTACTGGTAAATGTAGTTCTTTTCAGCAAATTACCTCTGTTACATCACATATTGCTTATAGTTTGCTTTATGACAGAGTAATTAACATTGGTCACATTATCTTAAGTCAGATGAGTATTAAACTTGGGTCAAGAGATCAAAACAGGAAAATGATTTATTATCATAGATTGATGCAAATGTTTATTAACCATTTTATTCCTGATGTTGAAGCTAGATTTGGTAAGGAACATTGTGTTTCTTCTTATGAACAGCAAAAGAGAATTTTCTCTGACATTATAAAGAAGGAAAATGAAAAGAATCTAGATGAAATACCTGAAATTCATTATCCACATCATGTTCAGGTAATTCTTAAAACTCATTTCCTACTTTCTACAATTCTTCTTTCTTTTGTGGTAAAATGGCTCAGGAATCTCAATTGGAGGAGAACCCACCTGTGTCTACCCAAGTAGCCCAAAACATTATAGTCTCTAAAACAATTCAAGAACCAAATTTTGATCCACAACCTATTGTTTCAAAGAAACCAACCTCTGGTGTTTCTCAAAAGACATCAGTTGTAAGGAAGAAAAGATTTATTGTGTCAAGTAGTAGTAGTTCTAGTGAAGATGATGATGATTTAACTCTTGCTGAGAGAGCAGAATTGAAGGCTGCAATTCAACTTTCTTTGTTAGCACATAGAGATGAAAAACCTATCCACAGCCAGGCTGCAGTCTCCCAAAAGGCTGTAGTTCTTAAAAAGGGAAAACAGTTACTGGATACTGTCTCTCAAAAGACTGTGTCTATTGAACAAAGATCTCATCCCAAGATCACTTCTGTGTCTACACCTCTTGAGTCTTCTCAGGATAAATCTTTTGCACACTATACCAGGAGAACAAGGAAAAAGATTCAATTGTCACCTACACACACAGAGTCTAGTCCAACTAATATCATGCAGGACTCTACAAATGAAGCTACAATCAAGTCAGCAAATGACCATAGAGATCTGGATATTGATTCTTCATGGGAAACTACATTATCATACAGACTGGCTATGGGACTAATTTCTCTCAAAGTGAAGTTGTCAAGGCCTGTTCTAGATTTTTTTGGTTGAAAGAGTACCAAAACTTTTATTTCCAGATGAATATGGACTTCTACATCAAAGACTTGACTTAATGAAGATGTATTTCTATGTATCTGTCAGAAGACAATTAGTCAAGAAATTTGGACTCTCGAAACATGTTGCACTTCAATCACTTCATGCATATTTATTTGACAAAGATGTCATTATTGAAGATGCCTCAGCTCAAGGTGAACAACTGGAGGAAGTAGATAGAGGAATGCAGTCAACAGAAGATACTATTGCACTAGTGGTGAATAGTAGGAAAGATCAGATCACAGTCACTGCAACACAAGAACCATCTAGTCAGAGGTTGGATGACTCAGGAGCTGTGATAGCTGATGTTGAAAGGACTTCTGTGATGACTGAGAATGCAAGTGAGATACCCTATGATATGGGAAGAATGACTTTGGTTGATTTTTCTGAAGATCAAACAAATTTTGTTCGGTCAGAGTCTATCCACCTTGAGGGTGAGTCTCAGCAAACAACACTTAAAGACGGTGATGTACTAACTATGGTGTCTAATGAAGTATTACTAAAGACATCAGAGTCTAGTAAAGAACCTGAAAGTGGTATACTGGAGCCTGTAGTCTCTGAAAGGAAAGAAGATGATTGTAAGGTTTCAGAGATTATAGTAGCTCACTCCTTGGAGAAAACCTCAAGCCCCATGCCATATGAGGAACCCTCTCTCCATGTGAGTTCAGGTATAAAAACTCATTTTAGCCCATATTTTTCTGTAGGTCATGAGAGCACTTATCCAAATTTGAGTGATACACTTGAAAAGATGGACTTAGATCCACAAACTGAGAGGATGGCTCCTGACCAGGCAAAAGGTGAGGTAGAAAGAGTGTTGACTTTAGTAAGTCAAAGTGAGAATGAGGGTATGGATGATCAACTCCATAGTGAGGGAGAGAAAATTAGGAAACCATCATTTGATTTTTGGGATCAGGTTATTCCTGAATCTTGGTCTGAAAATTTAGGTATGGATGTTGGTACTTATTCATTCATCAAAATGTATCAGAAGAATGACCTAGCACATCACAATGCAAAGCCAGAAGTTAAAGCTCAGAAGCAAAAAGAGAGGCTTGCAGGAATCATTAACAGAAGAGGTGCCAGGATAAAGCAATCTCTTGATACATATGTACCAGATGAAGTTCCTAATGATCCTAGTGTTCCTTTGTATGTACTTCCAATATCAGCTAGAATTGAGACATCTACAGTCTCTGATCACTCTAAGGAGGAGTCAGGATTTGAAAATGTTAGTACACAGAATACTTGTGAAGGAGATGATGATCATGTTTCAGCTACAGATCAGAAAGATGAAGATGTTGATACTTCTAATCAGGTTTTATTACTTGAATATCATACAACACAAGCAACTTCTTCTACAAGACTTGAAGATACAGTTCTTTCTGATTCTGATTCTGAAGATACTAGAAGCACTTCCAACATTGAAGTTCATTCTGATATTTTGAAAGATATTCGGAATTCTCAAATTGCTATGCAAACAAGACTTCAATCACTTGAAGATAACCAAGTTACAATTATGGAAAATCAAGCAGTTCTGATGAATATCATTTGTTCTGTTTCTGAATCTCTTGGAATTGATGTTGCTGATGTCAAAAAGGGGGAGATAAAGACAATTCAAAGACAACAACAACAACACCACCAGACTGGGGGAGATAAAGCTGGGGGAGATAAAGAGCAGACAAAGGGAAGTAAAAAGAAGAACCAGGAGTGACAGTGGTGAATCTTAGCTAGGAAGTGGTAAAGGAAGAGCAGCATTAATAGTTAAAATTCTTTCTTCTAAGTACTAGATAAACGTCTACATCTGGGAAGGAGGTACTTAACTTCATAATTCTACATTCATAAATTCTATTCTGGTTGTATTGTTATATGTTTTGACATCCACAACTTAGATTTATGCTTCAGATTTTAAAGCATAAATAGGGGGAGATTGTTAGGAATAATTCATAAGTTGTGATGTTAAGAATAGAATTTACACATTATACTTCTTGTAATCCTGATCTTATAAAGGATTTAGCACTTTGTATAGGATTTATGTGTAAGACAGTTATCTGTACAGTTTAGTCAGGAATGAACAGTGTATCAGAGACTACATGTCAGGAATAAAGAGCAAATCCTGATGACGGTCTAATACTGATGATGATCAGATACTGATGCAAGATGAAATCCTGATATCAGTCGTGTTACTGATGATGTCATTATGGATGCTACAGAAACTGGCAAGTGCTATAAAACAGGATCGTTGTTTGAAGAACAAGTAAGAAGATATTATGAAGGAAAGAGTTTTCTATTGATGGAAACTATCGACTAGAAGGCAGAACATTGTCATGTATAGATTATATTTTTCTGTTATTAGTTGATAGGTAGCATTATAAATACTCTCTCTATATCATTGTAAAAAGTGTTCATGAGGTTTGTAATCGTGAGTATACGAGAGTACAAACAGAGAGAGAGATTTGTATTGTCAGCAGCTGCTAAAGGTATTGTACATCTTTGGTAGAGTTTGTATTTGATCTTATTAATACAAACAGAGTTTGATTCATTCGTTTATTCTTGTTCATATAATCAAGCAAAAATCAGACACGATTATATAACTTATATTCAACCCCCCCTTCTACAAGTTATTCGAGTTAACATATTATATCCTTATATATAATAAGCGTAAGAGGGATCTTATCCATAATTTTGGTTTGGTCATTGTACTGCCAAAATAATCTCAACCGTCCAATCTAATATTTTTAAAAATTGACGATCAAGATTATATCATATTAAAAAGAAAATTATAATCTAAAAAGGATATAATTAAACAAGGTTGTATTAGAATTGAATTTTAGAAAGAAAATTATAATATGAAAATGATATAATTAAAAAAAGGATATAATTCAATTTTATTTATTAGTATTAAAAAAAGTTCATATTTATTATTTGGACTTTTTCTCGAGATCTAGAAATCAGATTTGGATGCTTTTATAGCCCACGCGAAACTCATAAAATTATCTTTAATTTAGTGATGATTTAATAGTTATTTTCGTAATGGAAACACTTAGAATCTCAAGAAAATATAATTATGAATTTTTACAGTAATCATATTCAGTGTAGAAGGCTTACATTGATAATCCTATTCAATGTAGAAAACCAAATTATATGATTTAAATTATTGAAATACACTTTTTCATATTTCAATATAAATACATTTTTTAGTTTACATGTTAAAAAATAAAATATTTTTTATGTTGGATCCATCGTTTTTCATCTATTTATTTTATGATGCAACGCTTCTTTTTTATTTTGTCGTATTGAAGACCAGACTACCGATTAACAAAGTTTTGGACAAAATTACTCCTACACTTATTATTAAAACTATATTTAGTTGTTAGTAGAACTATCTTCAAATAATAAGAAAGATATTTTGATAATCAAAACGAAATATAAGTAAATGTCATAAATCGAACAGAATTTTCAACGTAAAAAATTGTCAATTTCTTCTCTATTTTGTTTCTGCGTAATTTTAACTTCTCTCTTTTGTTTCTACATAGTTTTAATTGGAAAATAATTGTTAAACAATCACTGTATTAAAGATTATTTTGTTAATTTCATGTGAGCTATAAAATCGTCAAAATCAAATTTTAAGAATTCAAGATAGAGCACAAATATTAAATTGAACATTTAAAATCTTATATATATATATATATATAGGGTCCTACTCCACTACAAACTAAAATTAACTACAAACTAAAAACTAAACACTAATCTAATATTTCAAGCTAATCTAACGATCAAACTAGGGGTACCCCAATACAAAAAATGCTTAAAATAATTTGCTCTATCCAACAAAAAAAATAAAAAATAAAAAAAATAAAAAAAATCACTGTTCACGTGATGACGTGGCAGTGGATTTCACTGGTTAACGGTGCTTCGCACCTTCTTGTACGGCGCTTCGCGCCTTTATCATTCTAAAGTTGTAAGGAATGGCAATCAATGGTAAAGGCAATAGACGATTGACGGGTGTGTCGAGGACCTTCGGCCCTCATGACTACCTAACTCATCCGTTTACTGTCTTAAATGCTTCGCATTTCCACGGCAGGGATTTTTTTTTTTTTTTTTTTTTTGTTGGATAGAGCCAATTATTTTAAGCATCTTTCGTGAAGGTACCCTTGGCGGGAAACTTAGAATAGATGAAATATAATTAATTTAGTGTTAGTTTGTAGTTTGTATTTAAGGATTGGTTTGTATTTGAGCAAAAGCCTATATATATATATATATATATATATATATGTTTTTTTAGCAATAATTTGATATGTAAATTAAGAATATATAAATATTAAAACAATTTAATATAATTATAAATATTAGAAAATGAACCGTGTGTTGCACGGGTTATAAGCTAGCATAGATAGTATAAATATAATATAAATGTATATAACACAAGAAGAAGGATGGACTTTCTAATGTTCTATAGTTGGTTGACTTTGGACTTTTCAATAAATAATTTAAACACTGGCCTAATTATACTGACCTGAAAATTCGTCCGGACACTCAAATAACTTATATATTTAAGGGGTGTTTGGGAAGCTTATTTTCCAGAAAAGTTGATTTATTTTAAGAAATAAGCTAAGATTTTCAGCTTTCTTATGAAAAAAAGTACTTTTTTTGCAACTTATGAAATCTCAAAAATACATTAAAAATTTGTATAAAAAATTATCGAAATGTGACATTTTTACCCGAAAATAAGTCCATAAGGACTTATTTTAATCTAGGCCAAACAGCACATGAGATATTTTTGTAATTAAAAATATGATAAAAAATACTCCAAATTTTCATATTTTTATAATAATTTTAAAGTATTGCATGCCAATTTTATTAACCAAATATTTTATAATTTCATTATATTTCATAAAATTTGAATAGATATACATATGATAATAATTAGATGATTATACTAAATTATTAATTAACTTTAAATGACGTTATATGAACTTTATCAAATTGAATATTTAAGTATTACATAAATGGAGTAATTATTTTAGTATATCATCCCTGTATAACATAGGTGTCCAGAAATTCATGTTATTTTAACGTAGTAAGAGTATATTTGTAAAAAATTGATTGTATATGTAAAATATACACTAAGATATATTATAGAATATCTTAATATTACCTAAAAGGTAAATGTTTGGTTTTAGTCTAATGTTTATTACCCAATATCAAAGTTCTATTTTAAAAATTAGGTAAACTGAAACATTTTTTACATGAATTATATTTGAACTCAATTTTGAATTTTCTAAAATATTTTAATTTATTTAAAATATGATTAGATGACTTTAATGACTTCTACATAATATCTAAATTCAAGCTTTTTAGTTTTATCGTATATTGATCCAAGTATATGTTATAAATCAATCCAGAAATAAAATATTCTCATCAGAATTCAGACTCCATAGTATCCTTCATCCTCGTACATTAGGTTCAGAAAGACAAATAAAGAAACAGAGCCCGAGTTGTTATAGCACGAAAATGCACAAAGTAGGGAGCTTAAATATATGAGAAACTCAAATGGGGAAGAGAAAATGACCTAAATAACTCAAATAGGTATCCATGTGCCCAAATTACCCAAGCGCGCGAATACTGCCCTTTTTAACCAAGTGATCCTACATACTCCATATGCGTGTCTTTTTTTTTTTTTTTTGTAAAATGCTCAGTACATGTGTCATCTCATCTCTTACCTCTCCTATCTCTCTCTCTCATCCCTCATCTCTCTCTCACCTCTCTCTCTCATCCAACATCTCTCTCTCACTCATCCTTCATCACGTTTGGGGCCGCAGGCCAAGAGCTCAAGTTGATTGTGTAGGAAGATGAGCTTGCATCATCATCTTCTTTAACAAACACCATCCTTTGTTTCTTGATTGACTGGAGAAGGGATCAAGTTGGTTGCTTTTTGGGATTTAAAGATCTGAATTACGTGTGTGAGATTTGAGATGAATGAAGGAAGATATTTATAACAAGGGAGAAGAAGAAGACAAGAGCGCAAAGGGGCTAATTTATCTTAAAACTCAATTACGCACGCGGTGGCTGCTTAATTTTATGAATATACATATACGCACAAATAGTGCATATACGCATTTTCTTTATGCGTGGCTTGACCCCGCATCTGAAGAATGCGTATACATAGCAAAGATAAGGTTTAAGATAAGGATTAAGGAGTAATACGCACCGCGCATTCAGTGTACGCATTTGCTAAATGCGCAGTCGACTGGTTATTTTGGTCAGCTTTTCCGCCATTCGCTAATTTGGGCATTCCACTTTAAATTTTGATTATTGAGGGCTTTCACCCAATGGGGAAGGGGTACAATATATTTTTTGTCTTATTAATAATGCAAATTCATGTATGCACAAATTTTTAAAAACGCTAGAAGAGTAGTTCATTAAGTACAAGACTTAAGTATTACTTCCTCTGTCCCGAATTATGTGACATGGTTTGACTTTCACGGAGATTAAGAAAATGTAGTAAAAAAGAGTAAAATTAGTTGAAAAGTGGGTAAAGTGGTGGGACCTATCAATATTTAATAATAGATTTGAGATAGTGGAGGAAAGTAGTAGGTGTAATAGTATTTATTTAATAAAAAAGGAGTATAAAATAGAGAAGTAGTGGGTGTAATAGTGAAAAGTAGTGTTAAAAAATAGTAAGTATAATAGGTTCATTCTTTTTGGGACGTCCCAAAAAGGAATAAGGTTCACATAAAATGGGACGGAGGGAGTATTAAACATCTTAAATAATAACATAATATAATTAATGAAAATTAGTCTATTGTATTTTTCACATTTACTTTTAGTTGAAGATATTACCTTTTATAAACACCTAAAATGATCAATCGTATCATATCTTTCAATCATTAATATTTTATTTCAAATTAACACGTTACCTTTTTAATTTACATCAAATCTTACAATCATTAATATATACCCGAAAATATCACACCATATTTTTCAAAATAGAAGTATATTAAAAATCGTATACTTTGTTGATAATAAGGAAACATTAGTACAATTCGTAAATATTAGTATATTAAATTATATCAAATTAAAATTAAAAAATTTATTAAAAATAATGATTATATAAAACATATTGCAATATTAAATGAAATTTATAACATAATACAAGAAACCCGTGTATTACACGGGTTATAAGCTAGTATATTGTAATATTTGTGAGGCTAAAAAAAGGGGGCGGAGATTATGAATTAGATGAAGCGAGGGAAGTGAAATTTGAGATTTTGGATCATGAATTTAAGAAATTTTAGAAATTTGATTCGAAACAAAAAAAAATTCTCAAATTTTCGGATTATTAATAGAATAGATACCTATTCTAGTGTTGGAAAAAATAATCAAAAAATAAAAAGGCTCGGTCGTGCCGCATCTTAACGGAAACGTATAGTACAGATTCTGGTAATGGGACGCGTGTTAGATTCATTGAATGAATTTTTTAAATGATTTCTTCGACGATCGAACCGTGCGGGTGTTAATAGATACTCATTCTAGCATTGGGAAAAAAGAATCAAAAAATAAAAAGGCTCGTTCATGCTGCATCTTAACAGAAGCATATAGTACAGATTCTGATAACGGTATGCGCGCCAAATTCACTGAACTATTTTTTTAAATGATTTCTTCAACGATCGAACCGTTCAGATGTTAACAGATACTCATTCTAGTATTAGGAAAAGGTAATCAAAAAATAAAAAGGCTCGGTTGTGTCGCATCTTAACGTAAACATTGTAATAGTACAGATTCTGGTAACGGGGTGCAGGCGCGTGCCAGATTCACTGAATGATTTTTTTAAATGATTTCATCGACGATCGAACCGTACAAGTGTTAATAGATACTTATTTTAGTGTTGGAAAAAAATAATCAAAAAATAAAAAGGGTCGGTTGTGTCGCATCTTGACGTAAACATTGTAATAGTACATATTCTGGTAACGGGGCGCGTGCCAATTTCACTGAACGATTTTTTTAAATGATTTCTTTGACGATCGAACCGTACAAATGTTAATAGACACTCATTCTAGTATTGGAAAAAAAATAATCAAAAAACAAAAAGGCTCGTTTGTATCGCATCTTAACGTTAACGTTGTAATAGTATAGATTCCGGTAACGGGGAAACGTATAGTATAGATTCCGGTAACGGGACGAGACTATTTGGTTTGAGTTCCTTTAAATTTCAATTTTATTGTGGGTTTGGTGATTTGTAGTTGTTGATAGAGTGTATATTTATATGCACTTTAATAGGATTTTATTCTCATATTTATAGGATTTTGTAATTAATTGGGTATTTACTGATTATATTATAGTGTTTTATTGCAGGTAATTAATATTCTTAAAGTTGGAAGGAAATCAGCTTAATTTGGGATTTTTCAGAAGGAATTTCGGAATTTATTGAAAGTTTGCTCAACAATTCTTATTTGGGCCATATCTTGAGTTCCAGGAATCAGAATGGGGCGAAATTACAGCCCACGCGTAGATATCAGAATTTTCTACAAGTCAGAGGTGGCCCAACACTCTTATTCCTTCTGGAGCGGCCCAGAATCAGACCTGAACAGCTGACTACGAATTTTTACCACAACCCAACTTATTTTAGAAAAGAAATAAATATACTATTTTATTATTAGGGTTAGATATATACATCTCGATAGATTGTATCTAAAGGGATTCACATCTTGTAAATTAGATGAATATTGTAAATAATTATTAGACTTTTGAGAGAGAAGGGAAAGAAGCAATTTGAAAAGGAAGATCGAAGGAAGGAACGAAGGGATTCGTCTTGATTTCGAGAAGCCTTCAGATTTGTATTCTTTGTTCTTGAATTCTTTAACTCACGATTTGTGATTTTAATATATATTTTGTTTATTTAATCATGAGTAGTTAATCCTTTATCCAAGAGTTGGGTAGTATTCATTGATGAATTGGGTTTGTGTGATTAATTGTGATTATCTTAATTTGTTAATCTGTCATTGAGGGCTTAATACAATTAGAAGAGTAGCTAACTTTTAATTGCATATCTAGGGATTATAACGAATCGGGAGATGAGTTGTAGTTCTAGTACATGACATGATAGACATAATTTAATTATTGAATCGTGAGATTAATATGAGAATTGTGAAACTGTTAATCCTTGGCTTAAATAGTTTATGATTATACTTTGATTGACCATGGGAGTGGCGATTAGGGGATGATTGTAGGCACTATGAATTACCTTGGGAAAGGAATTTATAAACTTTGGAAGGATTGTTTTTAACAAACAAGAGACAAAAGTTAGACATTCTTGGTAGTCAATTGAAGAACCCCAAATCTTGGATTGTTTCTCTCATACTTATTATTTAGATATTATTTGTTTATTAGTTTAATTTAGTTGTTAGATATAATCCATTATTCTGTTCTTCCACACTTCTGAATTGCAAGAGATAAAAGACTTGAGATTGGCATTGATATCAGTCCTTCCCTGTGAACGAACACATAAAAATACTACTAACAAATTGGCGCCGCTGCCGGGGAAGGCATCAATATTGATTTTGAGTTAATTGTTTCTTGTAGTTTGGATTTTATCTTTGTACATATTTTTTTTTCCTTCTTTTGTTTTTTTTTTGGTGTGTCTACTGGTTTCTTTGAGGAACCTAGAACAAGTTTTTGAGGTAGAGAGACGACATGAATAGCAACTATGGTTGGAATAACGCTCAGATTTTCTATAGCGATCAGGAACGATACCAAGACTTCAATCCTAACCAACAATTCAATGCTTATGAGGATATTAATCCATATCAGGTGAATTCGTTCTATTCTGAGAACTCATATTATGCTCCATACCCACCTAGTACAGATTTTTCACGTGCCTTTGAAAATCAGTATTATGATCCTTATCCATACATGTGTAATGATGTTGATGAGAGCTTAATTCATTCTAATCCTTCTTTACATTCTTTGGGACTTTTTAAGCACTTTGATGACCCAACTTTTGAGATTGCAAGTAAGAATGATAGTCCATGTGAACCAGAATCAATAGGTTGGTACGAGGAGAATGCTAAAAGGAATATTTTTATTATGGAAGTACAACTTGTGATGCATAACGGTTGTCTTGAAATTCCTCCTTGTGTCAATTTTCCAATGATCCATGATTCTTGTTTAGCAATTGATGATAATTTTGTGTTTGATGAGTCTGCTTGTTTAGTTGATGATTTTCCCATGCGTGTTAATGATAAATTGGATGCAACTGAAATTCTACCAAAATTAGAAAATATTGTTGAGTTTAACAAATTGGTAGACGAGGTAAAAATTGATGAGTGTCCAGTTATAATTGAGAAGGATTTTAAGATTAATGAAATTGAAAATCTTGCTTTGGAGTATAAGGATCCAATTTGGGAAAAGTTTATGAGTCGTACTTATGATTATTCTGACGACTTTTCTGACTATTTTTCTAAGTCTCTTGAGCATGTGAGATTCATGAAAGTTTTTGTAAATTTTTATGGATCTAAGGCATATATGCACATCATAGTTTTATTACTAATTCGTAGATATGTGCATCTATTTGCTTTTTCTCCTCACTGAAGATTTTATGTGTAAATAAGTTGTTAGGTCCCGTAAGAGGGCTATATTAAGCTAGAAGGGGGGGTTGAATAGCTTAATTACCAATTTAAAAATTATTACTGCGTTTTAAAATAATTTTCCCTTTTTAAAACTTTACCGAGTCGTTTATGCAGTTTATAAGTGCAGAAATAAAAGACAAGGAAAGAAAATACCACACAGGAGATTTTATCCTGGTTCGTGATGGCGCAACCCCTAATGGATTCGCTCACCCCTACTCCAGTCCCCGAGCTCCTCTCCGGACTCGAGATTTCTTCCACTATAAAGAGACTCCTTTATAGTAGGCGGAGAAGCCTTACACAACCTTACAAATATTTATCTTGATACGTAACTACCCGTTACTACCTCAAAATAAATGTAATACCCACAAGACTTGTCTTGGACCGTAACTCCCCGTTACTCCCTCAAAGTCATTGTGAAACCTACACAACTTATCTTAGACAGCAACTCCCCGCTACTTCTTCAAAGTTGATGTAGAACCCTTGGTGTAGTCTTTGAATTCCTCGCTTTTGCCGGTCTTGGATCTTAGATGAAAGGTCTTGGGTCTTTCCTCTTCTTCACGGTGCAAAGGCCACTTACTCCCCGCTAGTGCCTAGGACTTGGGTCTTAGAACGAGAATCACCTCACTCCAGCTTCACCTCACTGCAAAACTTAGAAAACAATATCTACGAAACAAACCGTAATATAAAGAGAGGTTTTGGACTAATATGTCCTAAGGTGACTATAATATTCTTACACGAATATTAATTATAATTAAGTTCAATAAGCTTTTATATGCTTATGACTTTAAGTGTATTCTTTTATTCGATATGACTTGTAGATCGAAGAATACTTTTGATACAATACTCCGTATAGTGAGATTTAAATATATCTCGGAGTTTGTAAATGTTGATTACGACCTTTAAGCTCGTAGACTTATAAGATTTATAATCGTTTACTTTGGTTCGTCTTTTTGTAAAGATCGAAGTATTTTTACAACTACTTCTTTATTGAAAATACGTCTATTTTCGAAGTAATATATAAATCAAGTCCTTGTAAACGCTTTATAGCTTAAGGATCTTTGATAAATAACTTCTCGTTCGATATAGTCTTGGATTAGACTATTCGGATTTATATTTAAACGAGAGTTACAATATTACTTTAACAATTTGTACTTTAATATTAATTTGGCCGAATAAATAGAACACACGAATATAACGCAACACAAATAAAACACCACACACAGATAAAACACACACGTGCAGAAAAGTAGCTCGTTTTATCTATAGGATAAACTGAGGGCCGCTATTATGCGTTAAATTAGTGCGAAAAGTAAAATCACTCACAAGTGTGAGGACGAGAAGAAAAAGTGCGGAAAGTAAAATCACTCACAAGTGTGAGGACGAGAATAAAAAGTGCGGAAAATATATAAAAGGCTTGCGCCACGCTATTACGCGTTAAGATTAACACACACGTACGAGTAATTAAACACACCACACAACAATAAAATATTAATGGCCAAAGTAAGTGCGTTAAAGTTTTAATTAAGGCTTTGAGATTCTTTTCCCCCGGAACACTAAGGTGATAGAAGGGAATCAAATCAAGCTCGATGTATTTATTTGACCGTCGTCAAAAATAGATCCGATATAAGAGCTTAATAAAGAAGATAAGATGAAGGTATAGAGCTCTTATACGTATATAAAAATGGTCGGTTAAGACTCAAATAATGAAGCTAAAAATTACCACTTTTGGAGATCGCCGGAAAAAGTTCGCCGGAGGTTCGGCCGGATTTTGGCTTATGGTCGAACTTGGGCAGCCCTTCGGGAGGCCGGATAGTAGTGGTAGAGGAGCTTGCTTGGTGGGAGAGAGCTTGGTTGGATGAACTAAGCTTGATGGAACAAAAACCTTGGATATATTTAAGTATATATAAGAAAGAGAAGGTTTTTGAGATGAAGTGGGTGTAGAGAGTGTTTGGATATATTTAGAGAGCTTTCACTTCAAAAATCCCAGCTATTATTTGGCTCTTTAGCTTGAAGAAAATGGTTGGGGGAAGGGGTTTATTTATAGGAGGAGTTGGGTGGAAGGAATGGTTGAGATTGGAGGTAAAAGGAGTGGTTGAGATTAAAAGCACTTGGATTGATGAGGTGGAAAGTGGTTTTGTGTTTCTTTGGAGTGGTATTGTGTTTCCTTGCAAGTGGGAGTGGTATTCTACACAAATATCCCAGCTGTGTTTGAGCTCTAATTAATTGTATCGGACTCGTATCAATTAACGAATAAATACGTAACATATTTCGTTAATTAAATACCCGTTTAATACGAAAATTCCCAATAAATAATTCTAAAATTATGGAGCATTTAGGAATATCATAAAATGAAATTCTGGAAGTTTTGGTCAACTATGGTCAACGTTGACTTAGTCAACTGTGGTCAAACGTGGACCCACTGTCTCGATTTTCGTGCCCGGACCAAAATTCTCAGAAAATTACGAAAATTTTATCATGCATTGAAAATAACATTTAAGTGATCCATCTCAAGTTTCAAGTCATTCTAGCAAGTGAAAGTATTTTATTTGGATTTAATACGATTAAATCAGGTTTCGGTTCCGAATAAGATGCGATTGGTCTTTCCGTGAATTAGATAGATCTTTTGACCAATGTTATGACTTGAATAAATACTTAGAATATATTTCCTAATATATAAAATATATTGAGAGTGTAGGAAATATTTTTGAGTATTTAAAATAATTTTCTCCGAAAATGAAATAAATTTAAGATATGGGAGAAAAATTACTTTAAATATTTCTGGCACGAGATAAAAATGAGTATTAATATTCTACCACTGAACATTAATATTCTTGAGGATAAAAAACATTTTGAGTGCGAAGCGGAATATTTTTGAATAAAAACTGATCGTTTTTAAATATAGCACGAGTTCTCTAAAGAATATTAATCCTTGAATATTCTTTGTTCGAGCCTGTCGCCTTATCAATTTTGCAATGGAGATCTAAAAAATATTAAACATCATTATTTCTTTTTTGATCTTATTGCCTTGGTGTAGAGATATATTCCATAAAAATATTATTTAATTTTTCGCAATAATGGAATATCTCTTATAATTAAAAATAGATATTGCTAGAATTTGACTTTTGATTTTTGACGGAATCAATTAAATTAATGACCTAGTGGAGAGGATAACTAAGTATATTTAAATTTTATGTTAAATCGTACAAATACCAAAATAAATAATATATCGAAGATATCCTTTCAATCTTCCCCTTTTTGGTATTTGCCAAACAAAACATAAAATTTAAAAATTTACCCGTGTGTGCTTTCCCTTAGTGTATGCATGAATTTAAAAATATTTTTCGACTCGATTCGAAGCACGCGGCAAATCTTATTCTCCACTGATTGATTCCTGCAAAACAACTTATGAGATGAATAAACATTGTTAGGCAATTCATATAAGAATTTTTGAAAATTTTAAATTAGGGGCCTAAATTTCTCTTCCCCTTTTTGTTTGGTATATTACCAAAAAATTTTAATTTTCTCTTCCCTTTTTAACTAAGGGTACTAGTTTTCTTCTTATATCTTCTCATTTTTGGTGTAAATTTTTGATGTTATAATCAAAAATTAGTACTTCCCCTTACAATATGATTCGTTTTTCAATCAAAATCATTTTTACTTTCCTTATCTCTTCCCCTTTTTGTAACAATATAACTTGATGTATCACCAAATTGTTAATTTCTTCTTCTTCCCTGTTTTGAAAACTTCGGTTAAGGCCAATTGAATTGGTGTAGTACCGAGTTTTTTTTTTTTTGATCAATTATCTTTTCTTTTTCCTTGTGGCTTCCCCTTGAAATATTACAGAATTTCTTTCTCTTTTCCTTTTCATCTTTAATCGTTCATTTACTTAAAAATTGTTTTTAGTAAATGAGTCGTAAACTCTTTTTCTTTTGGTGTGGTACCAAAAAGATTTGTTCACATATTTGATGTATTACCAAATATTTAATCATTTTGTCGATCTAAGTTGCTTGTGTTTGGCAATCTTGATTCGTACAACAATCACCTATTTTCTCAATAAATAAAAATACGATAACAAACTTCATACAACAACCTTTAATCTTGCCAAGTACTATTCTGTCTATAACGTTGTTCTAATGAACGTTTAGTACAAGAATTTATCGAATGATCAGTCCATAACAGACATAACTAATGTAACATGAGATACTCAAATTTTAAAATTATAAGAACAATCTTGAATGTAATCTGAGTCTTCTACAAATTGTTAGAATATATGGAAGTTCACATAAACTAACAGATCATTCAGCCAAAAAAAATACATAAATTTTTCATATGCCAGCTGAATGTTCAAGCGAGACTGTTGAAGGCTGATCAAAAGTCAGTTCTTCATACACAAGCTGCAAAGTCACAATACTCAGAAATTTGATAAGATTGTAAGTGCACAGTTTTTCTCACGATTTTAATTTGAATAATCTTACTGGATACTTATTCATTTTCTGAACAGTAATTTCCACATAGAAAGTTTTCTAATCTTCCACCAGACTTGCACAATATATCTCCAATTTTTTTGAACAATCAAGACTGTACTATCATGATTTAGATAACTCACTTAGATAAAGAATATTATATATATTGTTTGACCATGTATCTGTGAGTATCAACTAAACCGTTGTAACATGTTTAGAATTTTCACAATATTCACTATTGATGTATAATATTTAAACGGTTCATAGTACTAGAACGTACCAGATTTGCATTTTAAGACAGATAAAACCAAAACAGGTACAGTAAGCAAACTTCAGTCAATGCACTTTGTATATACATCAAAAGAGTTCTAATTCAGTCAGTGTGGTTCACTGATTACAAAGAACTATCTGCATTGAGTCTTATTACAAACAGAAGGCAAAAGCAAAGCATAGAAACCATAACATATTAAGTACCACAGACTGAAATCTTTCAAACAGTAGTAAGCAAAATAAACTTTCAAGCTCAAGTATCAGCCAACAGTGGCACAAACATATGCAGGCAACAAATCATTTCATCACAGAATCAGAAGCAACAACACCCAAATCTTCACCAAGATCAGGTAAAGAAGCATAAACTTTATCCATTTCATCACTGGTACCAACAGAAACCAATTCATCCACCAACTTTTTCTCAATATTCTTATCAGATTCATCAATAACCATAGGTTCAACAGTCTTACCCTTGTTCTTATGGATTATACCCTCTAGGTTTTCAACCCTAATGTGAAGCTCGTTGTTAGATTCTTTAAGTATGTCCATATCTAGGCTAAGTTTGTTAAACTCTTCCCTAAGAATAGCATAAGCATCTGATTTGGGAGCAAGGGATGGGATAACAATCCTATTAGGATGACTAGTTTGACAGTTTTTGAGAGAGAGTTTAGGTTGAACTAAACTATCAATAGCACAATAGTCAACTTTGTTCAAGTGCATCCTAGACATGTGTATGTAGTGAGTTTCAAAAACAGAGGTTAAAAGCAAACCATAGGGCATGTAGTCCACATTAAAAGCATTTATCATGTTCAACACAATTACATAATTGAGATTAAAATCAATGGAGTTGGACACAATTTTAAACATCACTTTGAGGTCAACAAAGTCAAAGAATTTGTCATGTTTAGGCTTAGGCAGAATGTTTGACCTTAGGACTATAGCAAGTTGTTGAAACCTAGGCAAGAAATGTCTAAAATTTATAGCAAATTCCCTAACACAAAGACCTTTAGGCACATCCTCTTCACAGAAAACACCAAGAAACAACTCAAATTCATTTTGGTTAAAAACAAACTTTTCAAAGATATTGACACAAGGAAGTTCAGATGGTTTGTTTCCTAACCTAAGAGACTTATTAAGAACATTGTGATCCACATAAACATTCTTACCATTCACAAATGAACTTAAGTAGAAAATCCCATCAACTCTTTGTTGCACTTCCATATTACCATAAAATTCAGCAATGAGATGAGTGTAGTAGTTTTGACCTCTATAAAACACATAATTTTCCCATCTATTTGAAGTGAGTAAGCTATGAATGTCTCCATTTGGTGGAACAAACACCATCATTCCAGGTTGGTTATTGTTTAGCATTCTATTAAGCTTGCCAGTATTGGACAACCTTACTAGAGTGGGACTAGGAGATTTGAGGTTTGTTCTAGGCATGTGAGAATTGACAGATTTCTCAGAAATGGGCACAGCTTGAAACATAGGGTTAGGGTTTGGATGTCTAAACACAGGTAGCTTATTACTATGAGAGAAATAAGCAAATTCATTTAGGTTTGAGGAGGGTTCTTGTTTGATTTTCTTGTGATAATGTTCCTTTGAGTTATCTGGGTGACAGTAGGGTGTGAAGGGAGCAAATAGGTTGTGGTTAAAGTTTTTCCTATTCATGGTAGGAAACAGAGGAAGGAGTTGAAGGTTTTTGGCTTTTGGATTGGGTCTCAATGGTGTGTATTCCATGAAATGGAGACTAAGTGCAGGTGTGTGGGTTAATACTTATGCATGCATGGATATATATATAGTCAGTCTACTCAAGTAAGGATAGATAAGCATGCACACATTTTTATCTACACAGAAGTGGTGATGCAGGTTGGTGAACATATAGTACACATAATAAATGGAATGCAGGACATGCACAGACAGGATTTATGCTTATAAGAGAGTATGCAGCTGTAAAACATGAATTTTAATATATATGAATGTCTATATACTATATAAATATCTGTTTTTGCATGAATTTTCAAGACCAAATCCGGATAAGAGTGCAGATAAGTGACAGCTTCAGTGTAAGAGTGTGCAACTCATGATGCAGTATGGTACATGTTATAGTGTGTTAATTAAATTGAGATGCTTTGACAAGTATGGATAGAAGGATTTTTCAGATTTTGTCAGGCATATGTATCAAGACAACTATAATATACTCACAGAATATTACATTTAAGCACATAAAGTAACCTTGTAAAGATAGTATGACAGGGTTGACAATTTTGAGTATTCATGAAAGGGGACAGATGGATGACTCTGTTTCAAAAGTTATCTCCTATAGACAAACTTGAAATCTCTAAAGTCCAGGTGAGGTCATTCTCATTTAATGCCAAGCTACCACTTTTAGTACTTATAAGAATATATTAATGACTCAAGGTTATATATATTACAAATGATTGATTGAAAGAGATATGCACATCAGACCACAATCTTTCCTTCATTTAAGATGCACAGATAATATATTGACCAAGTCACACACCATAAACAAGAATGTATCACAAAACAGGACACATACACCACTTTACAGAACATGGTATTGGATTAAACAAATAATAAAAATGCAGAGAATGAATCCTATTTTCTCTAAGTGGCCGTTGCACCCCAGTGTCCAGATACTAGGCCTCTCTAAGGGAGTCCTAGCCAAGGCTTTGGGTGAGGGCAAGTGTGTGAGTGTATGCATGACTGTATATACTAACTAGAATTGCAAGCCTAGTTAACACAGTTATAATATTAAAGATCCAGGTCACACATAGTTAGCACATTTCATTTTAGAGTCCACATTTATTACAGTTAATATTATACAGACCATAGATGGACACAGGAGAGAATCAAGATAAGTTACATCAATTTCTCAAGTTACTCAGTTGACCAAGTCAAAGAACACATTCCAGAGATACAAAGTGATTAACAGCCATATTATATCACATAACCTACAAATATTATTAAATCCCAACTAGCACATATATTTGACTTAATCAAATTCCACATATTAAGTCTCACGTATTGACATATCAAATTTACCAAGGTCAAGATTTTTCCACTTTCGTAACTTCAAATATCCAGAATATTGAACCATCACATATATATGTATATATATCAAATTTAAGCACGATCCAAATTATATCATATTTCTTCACAACTTCGAGAATCCAGCTGTATTAATACCCAGTTTGATATATGAATCAAAATGATTCAACCATATACACATTTATAAGGAAGAATCACATCATTAACTACGATAGTTCAAGCAAGATAAACCATGTAATCACATAGATTTCACAGAGAACACGCAAACTTGAGAGTTTAACCGAAATTATACCTTTGCTCGAGGCCTCGTAGTCTTCTCGAGTACTTACCAGTCCTAAAGCTCTAAACTCGCACGAGTTTGAGTTGAGTCACCGAGTTGACTCACCGAGTCGCTCACTGAGTTACCCCGATTCCGTCAATTCAAGCCATTTCGAGGCTTGTTTTGATGCTCCTTAACCCAGTAAACACCTTACTTAGGTGTATAATCGTCGTTCCTGTACAAACCCTCAATATACGAGTTAGGTTTTTTGAATGAATCGTAAATAAAATTTTAAATAAAGTGCTCGAGTGTGTGTATAAAGTGTATATATGTATATATATCTGTCGATTTTGAACCATAAATCGATATCAATTGAAATGATAACGACTTAATTATCAAAATCATTTCGATCTATCCTAACTCAGCTTTGATTCGTACAGATTATGAGATTAATCGGTACAAAGGATGATAAATAAACTCGATTTAGTGTTTAGAAGCTTGAAATCGATCAAGAAATTAGGGTTTAGATCGAAGTTTTTGAGAAAGCGGCGAGAGAGACGAGAGAGATTGAAATTAGGGTTTGATAGAGAGTCTCATGCGGCTTGAACAGTATACACAAGAATAAGAATTGTGTGTATTGTTTCTATATATATTTTGCAAATAAACGATCAGGATTAATCCATCCTTAAAATGAATGGTCCAGATTGTAGGGTTTTAGATATTGGGCTGGGTCAAGCTGAGTTGGGCTGGTCCAATTAATATGGACTGGGTCAAAATAATTTTGAAAATAGTATATATATGTATATAAATTTTCGAAAATATTTTTGGAAAATAATTATTATATATATATATATATATGTATATCGATATATAATAATTTATTACGAATATATATCAGAAATTATACTAATGTGTTGATTCTTTGTATTTGAGATAAATATCATTCATTTAGTATCTCAGAAATATTTCCGAAATTAATTCCGATAAATATTTACTCGAATAGTTCTCGATAAAAACCCGATCGATAAAGTTTCATATGTTATCATTATCGATGAATCTGAGTTTTTAGAGAAACAATTATCCCGAAAGATGTATAATTCGTGAGATGACTATAAATAATGATAAATTTTATCACAAGAATATATAAATATTGATATTATTGATATATAAATATAAACCATTATTTTGGAATTTCCAACATTCCTAAATCCAAACGGAGTTTAGTGAATCGTTCGGAATTCAATGGTTTCGTGAATATGTCTGCGAGATTGTACTCAGTTTCTATATGAGTCATTTTTATATCGCCTTTATTGACATGATCACGTAAGAAATGATGTCTCACATCTATATGTTTAGATCTTGAATGTAACACGGGATTTTTGCTAAGATCAATAGCACTCGTGTTATCGCATAAGATTGAGATTACATCAAATTTAGTATTGTAGTCGGCTAATGTTTGCTTCATCCATAATATTTGAGCACAACATTTTGCGGCCGCTATATACTCCGCTTCCGTAGTGGAGATAGATACCGAATTTTGTTTCTTGGAAAACCAAGATACTAGGCATCCTCCCAAAAACTGACATGTACCACTTGTACTTTTTCTGTCGACCAAATGCCCGGCATAGTCCGAATCAGAAAAACATACTAAGTCGAATGGTACTCCTTTTGGATACCAAAGACCTACGTCAGTGGTTCCTTTTAAATATCTCAATATCCGTTTTACTGCGGATAAGTGAGATTCTTTTGGTGCTACTTGGAATCTAGCACACTTACCAACACTATATTGAATATCGGGACGACTTGCGGTAATATATAGCAAGCTACCAATCATGCCTCGATATTTCTTGGTGTCAACGGGTATTCCGTTTGGATCTTCTGTTAATTTATCAGAAGTCGACATGGGAGTAGATATGGGTTTTGAATTTTCCATTTCAAATTTCTTTAGCATTTCTTTACAATATTTCGATTGTGAAATATGTATGCCTTCATCCGATTGCCTTATTTGCAATCCTAAAAAGAAATTTAATTCACCCATCATACTCATTTCGAATTCTTTGCTCATATTTTGAGAGAATTCTTTACATAGTGCATCATTGGTTGAACCAAAGATGATGTCATCTACGTATATTTGTACAAGCAAGATATCATCTTTTTCTTATCTTGTAAATAAGGTTTTATCGGCCGTTCCCATTTTAAAGTTATTTTCTAATAGGAACTTGCTCAACCTTTCATACCAAGCTCTTGGAGCTTGTTTCAAGCCGTATAGAGCTTTGTATAATTTGTATACATACTCCGGATGTGTGGCATCTTCAAAACCGGGAGGTTGTTTGACATAAACTTCTTCTTCTAATATCCCGTTTAAGAAGGCCGATTTGACATCCATTTGGTATACTTTGAAATCTTTATGACACGCGTATGCTAATAGCATTCGAATTGATTCGATTCGTGCTACGGGTGCATAAGTTTCATCAAAGTCTATTCCTTCCATTTGAGTATAGCCTTGAGCGACTAATCTCGCTTTGTTTCTAACAACCGTTCCATTTTCATCTAACTTGTTTCTAAATACCCATTTGGTTCCAATTATGGAAGTATCTTTGGGTTTTGGAACAAGTTCCCAAACTTTGCTACGAGTGAATTGTAATAATTCATCTTGCATAGCCGAGATCCAATCCTCGTCTAACAAAGCTTCTTTAGCGGTCTTAGGTTCTATTTGAGATAGAAAACTAAGATGATTCACAACGTTTTATACTTGTGATCGCGTTTGAACTCCTTTATTTAAGTCTCCAAGAACATTATCTAGTGGATGACTTCTAATAATAGGAATTTCTTTTGGAAGTTCTACTTCCGTTTCGGCTAATTCTAATGGATTTCTTGGGATGGGAGTTCCAAGATCCATATTTTCGAATTGTCGAATAATATTTTCTACATCGTCTTGTTCAACTTTATCATTTTCAACAAGATCTTTATATTTTGATGGTGGTTTTCTTTCATCAAATGCAATATTCATAGATTCTTCCACCACAAGTGTTTTAAGATTGAATACTCGATAGGCTTTGCTATTCGTGGAGTATCCAAGAAATATACCTTCATTTGATTTAGGATCAAATTTAGTAAGGTAGTCTTTCGAGTTTAATATGAAGCATTTGCAACCAAATACTCGAAAGTAACTAAGCTTCGGTGTTTTGCCAAAATAAAGCTCATAAGGAGTCTTTTGAGATATTGGTCGTAACAAAACCCGATTAAGAATATGACAAGAAGTTGACATTGCTTCGGCCCAAAAATATTTAGGTCGACGATATTCATTAAGCATAGTGCTTGCCATTTCTTGTAATGTTCTATTTTTCCTTTCTACAACTCCATTTGATTGTGGAGTGTATGGTGCGGGAAAATTATGTGTGATACCATTTTCATCACAAAAGTTCGTAAAACTAGAATTCTCAAATTCCTTACCATGATCCGTCCGTATATAGACGATGGTATTATTTTGTTGATTTTGAATCTTTTTGCATAAGGAAGAGAAAGATTCAAAAGCATCACTTTTTGATTTGAGAAATTCTGTCCACGTGAATCGTGAATAATCATCAACGATTACTAACGTGTATGAACAACCTCCGAGACTTTGTATTGGAACCGGACCAATAAGATCCATGTGTAAAAGCTCGAGAGGTCTAGAGGTTGATACCATGAATTTAGCTTTGTGAGATGCTCGAATTAGTTTTCCAATTTCGCAAGCTTCACAAGTATGATCTTTTTGATAATTCAATTTTGGTATGCCTCGAACATGATCTTTAGTTGATATATTTTTAATCAACTTCATGTTTGCATGTCCTAATCTTCGATGCCATAACCAAGGGTCATCGTTTGTTGTGATTAGGCATACATTCTCATTCTTGCTTATGTCACATGTGTAGACATTTTTGTTTCGAGGGCAAGTGAGAATCAATTTCCAATCTTTATCCAAAATACAACAATGAGTAGTGTAGAAAATTACCTTGTAATCATTGTCGCAAAGTTGACTTATCGAGAGAAGATTGTACTTTAGTCCAGTGACTAGTTGTACATTTGAAATCTTGAAGCGACTATTCCCGATGTCTCCGATGCCGACAATGATCCCTTTACTACTATCTCCAAATGTGACACTCCCCGCATTGACCTTTTTAATGTTGTTCAATAGTGACTCATTACCGGTCATGTGTCTCGAACAACCACTATCAAGGTACCACACATCTTGTTTAGCGGCAAGACACACCTACAAAATAGATCAATTATATTTATAGGTACCCTTTTGTCTTGAGGGTCCTGGGGTTAGTCCATTATAAATAATATTCGATTTTGCATGATAAAATCTAGGTATTGAATAATCATTGTTAGGCATATAGATATTTCTAGGTGCATGATGTCTAACATGATGTTGTGGATATCTAGCATTATCATAAAATCTAGAGTTAACACGATGCATATTATTTCTAGCATTTGCAAAGCAGGGAGCATTTTGAGGATAGAAATTTCGAATAGGAACATGTTGATTTCTAGATGCATACCTACTAGCATTGTTATAGTGCATTGTGTTTCTATTTTGATGCATTCTAGGTTGTTGAAACCTTTGGTGCATTTGACCATTATAAGCATTCTTGTTAAATGGTACTTGTTTTTCAACCTTCTTGTATGGTCTTGATCCTTTACGAATCCATACATGCTTCCCCTTGAATTCACCACTCTTGAATTTGCAATATAGGACCGAATGTCCATCTTTGTTGCAATAAGTACATTTTAAAGATTGTGGTTTAGGAGGAGCTATTATAGGTTGCACTTTTGGTTGAATAACTTCTCTAGGAGGAGCGTTTCTATCATATCCTATACCTTCACGGTTATAGGAGACCTTTGAGTGTACCATTTTATCTAACATCTCATTGCCTTTAGTAAATCTTTGAACGACCGTTTCAAGATTTTCTTTTTCATTTTGTAAGGCATTAATCTTGTTGTTAAAGAATCTTTCTTGATCCATAACTTGAGATATGAGCTTGAAATTTTCTTCTTTTAATCTTTGAGTTTCTTGTTGTAATTCTTTTTCTTTTAACTCAAAGATTTTTGATAGCTCATTCTCTTTTTCAAGATTGGTTTCATGAGATTGAGATGTTGCATTATTTCGAACCATTGATTCGTTTTGAATCTTTAAGTTCAAAAGATCAACATTAAGGTTACTAATGTTGTCATTGAGTTGCAACTTCTCATTTTCTAACTCTTCTACTTGAAGTACTAATGCTACATTTTCTACTTCAAGATTGAGAGCGTTGTCTTTGAAGTTGTTTACTTCAATTTTTAAGAGATGATTTTGATCATTTAAAAATGTCATTTCATTCTCGTTTTGAGTTTGTATATCCATCATCCGAGTGAACTCTTTACTTTGATTGTGATACAATTCTTCAAGTTTCATTTTCTCGGACCATAGTAGATGGAATCTCTTATCAACATCCTTATATTTGTTGTTGATACCTACTACAAGCTCAATTAAATCATACTTACTCATATCAACTAGATTCAAATTAGATTCATCTAATTGCAATTTATTTGAGATGTAATTGAGATTAGAACTTACCTCTTAATGAGAAGTGGAGGCTCCCGTTGAAGTAGCTTCATCCCCGATAGCCATTAAGCACAGGTTGACAACTTCTTCACTAGCTTCCGGAGCTTCTTCATCTTCACTTAAATCCCAACCGTTTTCCGCCACGAGAATTCTTCCTTTAGAGAGCTTAGGATTGTTATTCCCAGATTACACACTTGTATAATTGTAGAAGGGGGGGGCGGTTGAATACAATTCTTGATAGTTATAAAATTTCTGATAAAAACCACAGAAATCTATAAAGAAATAATTGCTGAATAGAAATAGTTCACAACCACATAAAAATCAGGTGGTTGAATGTACCACCTGAGACTTTTATTCGAAGAAAACCCTGTGATACAAATGTACACAGCTTCTGTGTTTACAACTCTTTGCTTCTAAAGATATTCAAGAAACCCTAAGCAAATATATATGTTTTCTTACTATCTAAAGAGTTGCTACACTTGGTTATATATTCCAAGTTTACAAGTGCTACAGGAATAAGATAATATTAATCTAATTCAAGTTGACTTGCTACTCCACTCCAAATCCACATGTAGCCGAAAGGTTGTCCTTGTGAACAGATATGTCCCCTGCACCTTTCTTGTATGTACTGTGTAAATGGAATGCTTCTTTCTTCTGTGTTTCCAAAGTATGGCTGCCATATTGCTTTTTATACCTACTATCAACCCATGTGATCTGTCAGTCAAACCTGTCCTTATCAACTGCTAATTCCTAGCATAGGATAAAGTGACAATGATTATCCGTTGATGTTGTGCCTACTTATCCGTTGATGGTAGTTTGAGCTGTATCCGTTGATCGAGTAGATTTGAGTTGTATCCGTTGATAGAGCCCTGTTCTCATCCGTTGATACATTTTCACTTAGACAGAATTACATAGCATAGCTTATTTACAATTGGCTACCCTATTCTGCCTATCCATTGATGGTCAACATGACTCTGAATAAAGACACTATCAACTGATAAATAGAGATATTGCAGTATGCTACAAAACCTCATCCGTTGATGAGCTACCTGTCAACGAATAGAGTTATAAGGTCTTATCCGTTGACAGTTACAAAACTTGACTTATACAATTTTGCTTGAATGTTAAGTTATCATCAACTACAACATATTCCTAACAATCTCCCCCAATTTATACTTGATGGCAATAAAGCATAAATTCAGAACCTTGATGATAACAAAACATTCCTAACGATATATACACACTACAGTATGCAAACATTGTATTAAGCTACAAAAATTAAAAACAGAAAGCTTTAAGAAACTTATCAGAGATGTGCTCCTTTAGATTGAGCAGATTAATGAGGTTTCCTCTCTCTGGTTGGCTGCACCCTTGACTTTCCTTCCTTGGCAGAGTTGGACTCAATTTGCACTTGAAGTTGCCTATAGAAGGTATCTTCTTCAACAACCTTTGGATTTAGCTTTAGTTGTAACCATCTCAGGTAGTCAGAACTAGCCTTTGACAGTTGGTCTTCTAACCTGAAGAATCTCCTAGTGCCCTCATCATCCCTGAACTCCATCATCCAAAAGGGTTGAATGTGGATTTTCTGTCCATTATAAGGGATCTTCATTTTCTTTGGTAGACTTGAGGGTGAGTTCCATTCTCTCCTTATTTCTTCTATTCTGCTAATTATCTCCCTTCTGGCTATCTCAGAGAACCCTGTGTGTCTCTTGAATGCTGAGAACACTCTGGTCAGTGTATGATAATTCTCTCCAAGAACCTTCTTTAGTGGCCATGTCCTCTGACTTCCTCCCTTGTAGACAAACACTAATCTCTCAGGCTGATTCTTGTACTTGTCAATTCCTCTTACTTCTGACAGTTCATCCAAATATAGATTCATGTCAGAGTATTCTTCAATTTCTGCCTGATAGATAAAGTCTTCTTTGTTTTCCAAGATTGGTTGTTTGACAATGGCAGGTACCCTAGCAACTTGAATTGGTCCATTTGAAAGTTGCTTCTTTGGAGCCCTTTTCTTCTGTTTTGGATTTAGCAAGAATGAAGGGACTTCAATTGAATCAAAATTCACTGGTTCCTCTTTAGGCCTTATGGGGTCACCATGAAAGTTTACAGTTGGGTCGATTACTGTTGCAGACATAGGTACTGGTGAACCAATTGTTTCTTTTTCTGGAGGGGGTTCTGGAGAAAGAACCCTCTTGGTTTTAGCTTTCCTTCTTCTAGGTTTGATTTTGGGAACTTCCTCAGGTTCCTTCATTTCAACCTCTACCTCATCCATTAACTCTTGAGCTAGCCTGGCTTGCTTCTCTTCTGAGTTTTCATGTTGATTTTCTGTACTTGGATGGGCTTCCCTTTGGATTCTGGAGACTTCTTCTCTTTTAGCTTCCACAAATCTAGGATGACTGTTGGATATATTTAATACTTTTCCATTCCTCATGATTACAGCCATCCAATCTCTTACACTCTTATTTGTCTAAACTTTGAACTCCATAATTGTTTTTCCCATTAGCTTTTCTTCATCATTCTTGGGAAATGGGTAGTCCAATTGAAGCTTGTTCTTCCCATTTTCCTTTGGTGGTGAGTGGGCTCTGGTTTTGATAGCTGGTTCAAATTCTTTGACAAATGATGGCTCAGCATCATAGAATGTAGGAGCCACAACCCTTGGAGTGAGCACCTTCATGATTGTGGTTGATATTGTTGGAGCAGAAGATTGAGCATTAAGGAACAGAGATGATGCAATTGATTCATTGATCATCCTCTCTGTCCTTAGAATTCTTTCATTAGCCTCCTTGTTTATCTTTTCCAAAGCTTCTATCCTGGCTTGCCTTTCACCATCTGAGATGTCTTCTAAGCTTTGAATCTCAGGCAAAGCCACTTGTTTCTTCACAGGGGAAGCCTTTATCTCAAACTCTGTTGGATTGACCACTACAATTGGCTGTTGCTCCCCCTCAATCTGTGCTATCTCACTACTGGTAGTTTGAAATTGGCCAGTAAATGTTGCAGCCTCTTCTGTGCTTGTTCCCATTTTCTCCCCCTTTTTGTTAGCATCAAGGGTTGGGGTTGAAGCTGCAAGTAGCATTTCCAGTAGTTGAGTTTGTTTTGTTTGATTGGCAATGATGGTGTGCAATTGAGATTCCATACTATCCACCCTTGAGGAAAGAAGCTGAACAGACTTAGCCAGGCTATCTTCTTTGAGAAGTTTGCTAGAAAGCACCTTCTGAGTGGTAGTAGGAGCTAGTGCCTCAATCCTGGCATCTAGTGCTATTTTCATATCTCTAATTGCAGACTGGACCTCCTCTTGCTGTGTTCTTTGAATAACAGATTGCATCTTTTGTAATTTCAGGGAGGCCATTACTTGCTCAAGAACAGTCTTTCTCTGTGGTTCTGCAGTTTGGTGCTCAGCCTTAGCAGATTGGTATTGCTTCATGATTTCCACATTGAGATGCCCAAGTTCAGTGGCATTGGAAAACATCCATCCTGGAGTTTCATCTTCATTTATTTCTTCACCATCTGAACTTTGACTGTCATCACTGCCAAACTCTTCACTTCCAGCATTTGGAGACAGGGTTTGTAAAGCTTCTTTTGCTCTTTGAAGAGATTCTGAGGTGTGCACTAGGTGCATTGTCTCCTCTGCCTCCACATTGCCCTGTTGTGCCATGACTTGATAGGTAGAAACAGGATGAGTAAAGGTTTCAGGATCCAAAGAGATGGAGTCAATAACTGACTGATATTCTTGTCTAAATTCCATCTCTTTGGAAGCTTCATTAACCTCCATTAACTCACTTGCAATGGCTGATTCTTCCTGCCTTATTTCTCCTGTAGTCCCTTCTCTCCTCTCATCTCTCTTTTCTTGCATCAGGGGCTCCCCCTGGCTCACACCTCTCACACCCTCACCTTCACCTACTAAGGTGGAACTCTCTAGCTCTCCTTTTGCCTGACCGGAAGAAATGGTCAGCCTCTCATTGATTTTCTCTCCTTTTGCCTGCTCACAAGGCAGCCTCTCACTCCCTTCCCTCATTCCTAAAAGTGTTTCAATTACTACAAACTCCTCCACAGTTGACATAGGAATGTCACATTTTGCAGTGGTAGAGAGAGTTGTCAACGGGTAAGGTGTATCCGTTGATGTAGTAGTTATTGATGTCAACGGATAGTTAGTTGAAGACATATCCGTTGATGGAGAAACACTTGTCAACGGATGAAGGATATCCGTTGATGAAGGTAAACGAGTATCCGTTGAAGTGAAAACCAACACTGAATCTGTGGTGATTGATTTTAAGGAAGAGGCCACAGATAGTGTTGTGAATTCAGGAATGGAAGATTGATGGCCCAACAAATCATCTAAAAGAGGATGACCACCAATTGTTGAGTGGGGCTTCTCCATGAATTTTAAAGATGGAGAATCAGGAATTGATGTAGATATCATATCCACATCCAGAGATGGAGTTGGTGATGGTGGATCAAAATGTGTATCGATTTGAAGGTTAAGATCAAGGGGCTGTGACTCCACATTTATTGAAGTCACATCAAACTGAATTTGAGAAGGTACAGTTTGCTGTACAGTGTGTGCACCCTGTGATTCCCCAATGGTTTTGGATTTTACCCTTCTACCATAGGTTTTTGAGTGAGAGCTATCTGTGTCCCTTGCCCTTTTGTGCTGTATTCCTGAAATGGAACTTAAATTAGTAGTCACACCCTGTTGAGAGGATGTAACTAGAATTTGGCTTGTAGGTTCATTAACAGTCTTTTGAGAGACTGAAATGTTGGTTGCACCTGCCTTACCTTCCTTATCCTTAGGGCTTCTTTGATGTTCACCCTGTCCCTCACCACTCACTACCACCTTCACACTCCCCTCAAGAGCTTTGGTAGTTTTTGCAACAGATGCCTTTTGAGAGACACCTGAGGTTTGTCTTTTAGATTGTGGTTTAGGAACTTTGGATTTGGTCACTTTGGTAGGAGCCTGTTTGGTCACAGTCACAGACTCCATTGTGACACTAGAAGGCAAAGAAATTTGGGGGTTGGAGATAGGAATTTCAGGGTTGGAAACAGTTACCTGAACAATTGGTAGATATACCAATTGTACTTCTGCATTTAGGTTCATTCGAATCAAATCACTTAAGACTCTCTTCTCCTGAACAAAACAATTGAACTTGCTATCCGGGTTAGCAATGGATAGCTCATTCTCAGATACATGCAGTGCTAGGAGCATTAAAAATCTAGCAAAATAAACATTCTTGCTCCTAGTTTCCTTTTTACCTAATTTAGCTGCTATCTCATACATGACTAGTGTGCCAAAATTATAGAATTTATCAGTTAAAAGCATACATAGCATAACTAGCATGGAGTTGGTAACAGCATCAAAGTTACTAATCTTGCCAGAAAAAGTTTTAATGAAGGCATCACAAAGATAACTCCATTCCTTAACCATACCTTTCCTAAAAATTTTCCCTAAGTTCTCAGTACTAAGGGTATAATTTATGGAATTAAGCATGGTAACAATTTCAGCATTACTGGGTTCCTTCAGACAGTTATTCTCAGGCAATTTTAAACAAGCAGTTAACACATCAGAATTAACTACATAATTTTTACCCTTTAAAAAAAAGCAAGTGTACCGTCTGTGCCATTGTACTCAGCAGATGCCCACATCTCTTCGATAACCTCATGGATTAGAGGAGTGGTGGCAGTCATAGCATATGACAGTTTGCATTTCTTCACGAAATTCATCATGGTGTGATATGCTTCTGGAGCGTTCACAGTATCAACAAAGGCCGCGAAATTGTTCTTCTCATAGGTAAACCCGGTGGAAGACATCATCTTAACAATAGGCGCCATTGGAGTGTTTGAGCTTTTGTTGCAGAGAGAGATTTAGTGAAGAAGATGCAGTTAACTAATGAGACTCTTGAAAATGAATAAAGGTGAAATGTGAGGATACAAAACAGCCTTTTATATATTCCAAGAATTAAAAATGAAATAATTAAGAGTAATTACCCCATTGGTCAAAAGTAACTGTCAGACAATAAATGAAAAGAAAAGAAGTACAGCCGTGACTAATTATACACGTTTATCAACGGCTATATAAAAAGAATATGTATATCAACGGATAAAGATTGGACGGTTGAGAAAACAGTTTATCCATCGATGACGTGGACAACCTGTTATCCGTTGACATACGAAAATCTAGTAATGTGTTTACACTACCAACGGATAAAAGGATATCTGTTGATAAGCAAATTTTGCCTTAGACAAAATTTCTGCTAAGAGTTATTCTGAGAGTTTTTAATTCTCAAGTAAATCAAAACACATTTCTAGCTGCAATACAGTATTATTAGATACCACTAGGAATTATGAAAAATTAAGCATACCTAGTTCACCTACCAACCTTGTGAATGAAGATTCATCAAGAGGCTTGGTGAAGATATCTGCAAGCTGCATTTCACTTGGCACAAAGTGCATTTCTACTGTACCATTCATCACATGCTCTCTGATGAAATGGTATTTGATGTCAATATGCTTGGTTCTCGAATGTTGCACTGGATTTTCTGTGATGGCAATAGCACTAGTATTGTCACAGAAAATTGGAATCTTCTCAACTTTTAGACCATAGTCAATAAGTTGATTCCTCATCCAAAGAATCTGTGCACAACAACTTCCAGCTGCAATGTACTCAGCTTCGGCTGTAGAAGTGGAGACTGAGTTCTGTTTCTTACTGAACCATGACACAAGCCTATTCCCTAGAAACTGACAGGAGCCTGTAGTACTTTTCCTATCAATTCTGCAACCTGCATAGTCTGCATCTGAATAGCCAATTAGATCAAAGCCAGAATCTCTTGGGTACCAAATGCCAAGGTTTGGTGTTCCCTTGAGATACCTGAAAATTCTCTTAATAGCAATCAAGTGAGACTCTCTAGGGTCAGCTTGAAATCTAGCACAAAGACATGTGGAAAACATTATATCAGGTCTACTAGCTGTTAGATATAGAAGTGAGCCTACCATGCCTCTATAGCTTGAGATGTCCACAGATTTTTCCTTAGTATTCAACTCAAGCTTAGTTGCAGTGGCCATAGGTGTTTTTGCAGAGGCACAATCCATTAAGTCAAATTTCTTTAAGAGATCATAAATATATTTTGTTTGACTTATGAAAATTCCCTCATTAACTTGCTTTACTTGTAAGCCAAGAAAGTAAGTTAATTCACCCATCATGCTAATTTCATACCTACTTTGCATAAGTTTGGCAAACCTTTTACAAAGCTTCTCATCTGTAGACCCAAAAATAATATCATCTACATAGATTTGAACAAGTATTGAAGAACCATTGACATTTCTATGAAATAAAGTTTTATCTACTGTACCTCTAGTGAAGTGATTCTCCAAAAGAAATTGAGATAAAGTGTCATACCAGGCTCTTGGTGCTTGCTTCAAACCATAAAGTGCTTTCAAGAGAAGATATACATAATCTGGAAATTCTGGATCTTCAAAGCCAGGAGGTTGATGGACATATACCTCTTCTTCCAGTTCCCCATTTAGAAAGGCACTTTTAACATCCATCTGATAGACTTTGAAGTTGGCATGTGCTGCATAGGCTAGGAAAATTCTGATGGCCTCAAGTCTTGCCACTGGTGCAAAAGTTTCATCAAAATCTATTCCTTCTTCTTGAGAATAGCCCTTTGCCACTAATCTAGCTTTATTCCTCACAATTATGCCATTTTCATCAGTCTTATTCTTGAGAACCCATTTGGTACCTATGATACCTCTATCATCAGGTTTGGGCACAAGCTTCCATACTTTATTTCTCTCAAATTGGTTTAGCTCTTCTTGCATTGCTAAGACCCAATCTGGATCTAGAAGAGCATCCTCCACTTTCTTAGGTTCCTCTTGAGACAGGAAACTACTGTATAGGCATTCTTCTTGTGTGGCTCTCCTAGTTTGGACTCTTGAGTTTGAGTCACCAATGATTAACTCAAAAAGATGATCTCTGGTCCATTTTCTTGAAGGTGGAAGGTTTGATCTAGATGAGGTTGCTTCATCTACGTGAGTATGATATTGTTGATTAGATATTGAGTTTTGACTTTGAGAAACTCCCCCTGAGTTTGTTGTCCTTGAGGAATTATGAAGTTGACTGTCAACAGAAGCATCATTTTGTCTATCAACGGATGCTCCATTTTGCCTGTCGACGGATACATGAGAATGTCTGTCAACGGATGCATCTGATGATCTAGTATGACTGTCAACGGATGCTTCATTTCCAGTGTTAGCATCACTTCTAGTTGGACCAACAGCTCTAGGTGAATTTCCAAGGTCATGATCTTCATTTTCCTCATCATCAATGTACATTCTTCCTTCTACCTCATTTTCAAATCTCAACTTTTCATGGAAGCCTTCATCATTCAGACCTAGAATCTTCTGATCATCAAACACAACATGTACAGATTCCATGACAATGTTGGTTCTTAAATTGTAGACTCTATAGGCTTTCCCTGCTGCATACCCAACAAAGATAGCTTCATCTGCCTTTGCTTCAAATTTGCCCAAGTTATCTCCATGATTCCTTAGCACAAAACACTTACATCCAAAGACATGGAGAAAAGCTAACGTTGGTTTCTTGTTGGTGAATAAGTGGTAAGGAGTCATTCCTCTAGCTTGATTGATCAAGGAAATATTCTGAGTGAAGCAGGCAGTGCTGATAGCTTCAGCCCAGAAATATGTTGGCAATCTTGATTCACTTAACATTGTTCTAGCTGCTTCAATGAGAGTTCTGTTTTTCCTTTCAACAACCCCATTTTGTTGAGGTGTTCTAGCAGCAGAAAACTCATGGACAATTCCATTCTCTTCACAGAAAATATTCATTGTGGAATTTTTGAATTCAGTGCCATTGTCACTCCTGATTCTTTGTACTTTTACTTCAGAACCATTGTTTACTTGTCTGAGATGATTGATGATGATTTCACTTGCACAATCTTTGGAGTGCAGGAAGAAAGTCCATGTAAACTTAGAGAAATCATCCACAATCACCAGACAGTATTTCTTCTTTGAGATGGACATGACATTTACTGGACCAAATAAGTCCATATGCAGCAATTGAAGGGGCTTAACAATAGATGACTCTGTCTTGCTCTTGAAGGATGATTTCTTTTGCTTCCCTAATTGGCAGGCATCACACAGTCCATCTTTGATGAACTCCAATTGAGGGATTCCTCTAGCAAGATCCTTTCTTACCAAATCATTCATTACTTTAAATTTCAAATGAGACAGCTTTTTATGCCATAGCCAACTCTCATCCTTGCTTGCTTTGCTGAAGAGACAAGTAATGGATTCTGAGCATACTGAGTTGAAGTCAGCTATGTAAACATTTCCTTTTCTAAAGCCTGTCAGAACCACATTGTTGTTTTTCTTGGTAGAAACAACACAGGCTTCTTTAGTGAACTTTACTTCATAGTCTTTGTCACAAATCTGACTGACACTCAGCAAATTGTGCTTCAAACCTTCAACTAAAGCCACTTCTTCAATGATGACATTGTCCTTTGTAATCAAGCCATATCCCTTAGTATATCCTTTGCTGTCATCTCCAAAGGTAATCCTAGGGCCAGCTTCCTCCTTGAACTCTGTGAGCAGGGTTGAATCTCCTGTCATATGCCTAGAACATCCACTGTCTAGGTACCATAGATTCCTCTTATTTCCCTGCACACAATCCAAAATACAAATCAAGTTGATTTTGGTACCCAAGTTTCCTTGGGTCCTTTCTTGTTAGCCTTTGGTTTTACACTCTTGGCAATCTTCACTTTGGGTGTAGATGCTTGAGTGATAGGTTTAGACAGATGCTCATTTGCATAAATATTTGATGCATGCATTTGTGAAAAATTGGCATACATATTATCCATGCTGGGGATGCTCCATGACATTTGTGGCATATTCACAGATTGAAAATAAGGATTAGGCACATATGTCATGTTCACATATGGATTTGAAAAACTAGCATTCTGATACAAACCAGGCATAACAGGCATTGCAGGCATACTTGGCATAGATTGAGGTACATGAACAGGAGTCCTTTTAACAGACTTGCAATTAGAAGATAGATGATTGACACTATTGCAATTACCACAAGTTTTCCTAGGAGCAAACTTGTCAGGAGAATAATTGTTTTTCTTGTTAATGCCTATCTTACCATTTCTGTTCTTTTTCTTTTTACCCTCAGTCTCTACCTTTTCATTAACTGACTTACCAACAGCCTTTTTGTTGGGTAAATCACTTGCCTTAGCCTTCTCACTTGATTTGGCTTGGCTACTTTCACCAGAAACAAAGTTCTTGGCTACTGGACCATACTGATTGTTCAGTCTCTTGAGTTCCTTCTTACTAACAGACTTTTTGTTTGTCGACGGATACCTCACATCCGTTGATGGTTCATCTGTCAACGGATGATCACTATCCGTTGATTCACAAATAGTCTCTAGATCCTCAAGGCAAGGTTCTAGCTCCTTTTTCTTCTGAGTCCAGGTATCCCTTACAAATGATTCTATTCCCTGGACTTCTATTATGTTTTGAGAAATATTCCTACAACTTTGAAATTTAGCAATTATCCCTTGTTCTTTTTCAAGCTGGTTTCTTAAGATCAATTCTCTTTTTAACACAGCTTCAAGTTCATTTTTAGCATCATTGCAATCAACTCCCATTTTCTCAAATTCTAGAAATTGAACTTCTAGAACTGCATTTCTATCACTTAAAAACTGATTAGTTTCTTTAATCCTATTGTTCTCTTTAGTAAGTGATTTAAGAGTAACACTCAAGTGATATAGTTCAGTAGACATTTCATCTATAACACTATTGCATTCCTCTTTGGTGAGCTCAGAGAGATTAGTAGAATATACCTGATTGCTAGCTGAACTTGCTTCCTGCTCAGAATCAGCCATTAATGCAAGGTTGACAAACTCAGCATCATCATCAGAATGATTTCCATCAGCAGCCCAATCATACTCTTGGGTCATGAATGCCTTTCCTTTCTGTCTGAGAAGATCAAAATATTTCTTCTTGTAGTCAATAGTTTCAGTTGACTTTCCCTTGTTCTCAGATCTAGGCTTCCTGCATTCACTTATCATGTGACCAGCAATACCACAATTGTAGCATTTAATTTTGGATTTATCCACATAATTGCTTGTAGAAAAATCCTTGTTAAATGGCTTGGCCACCCCAGAGTTTCTTCTGAATTTTAGCTTAGAGAATCTCCTAGATAGAAAGGCTAAATGCTCATCTATCTCATCCAATTCATCCTGCTGTAGGACACTCATTTCTTCAGACACCTTTTCCTTGCTTTTGCTTGATTCTGTTCTACCTTCACAAACCTCCCTGTTTGGTGTAGATTTAGCAGCTTCAGTCCTCTTTTCCTCCTTCTGCTCCAAGTTGGCAACAAGTGCAACTGACCCACTTTTCTTTTGGGCCTTCTCAATTTCTTCATCCTGCTCCATTTCTAGTTCATATGTCTTTAAAGTTCCATAGAGCCTTTCAAGAGTAAATGACTTGTACTCTTGAGTGTTTCTTAGAGAAACAGTCATAGGCTTCCACTCTTTGGGCAGTGATCTCAGAAATTTGAGATTAGAATCTTTCACTTGGTAGATTCTTCCATACAGTTTCAAGCCATTCAGTAGCTTTTGAAATCTACTAAATGTATCATTCAATGTCTCTCCATTCTTGAAATGGAAGTGTTCATACTGTTGGATCAGTAGTTGCATCTTGTTTTCCCTTACCTGTTCTGTACCTTCACAAAGGGTTTGAACAATGTCCCATACTTCCTTGGCGGTAGTACAGTTGATAACATTGTCAACCATGTTTGTTTCTAAGCCATTAAACAGAATATTCATGGTCTTTTTGTCCTTGTGAACTTCTGCAATATCCTCAGCGCTCCACTCAGAAACAGGTTTTGGGATGTACGTGTCTGGTGCATCTGCAACAAGACCAACTCTTGAAGCAGCCTTCATTGGAACATGAGGACCCTTCTCAATGCAATCTACAAAACCTACATCAATAGACATGAGATGTAGACGCATTTTTACTTTCCAGTGAAAGTAATTTTCCCTATCAAGAACCGGTATCTTCACTCCATAATCCTTCTTAGACATGTTGAAAGTGTGTTGATATTTAAACTTCAAATATATTAGAAGCTTGCTCTGATACCAATTGTTATTCCCAGATTACACACTTGTATAATTGTAGAAGGGGGGGGGGGGGTTGAATACAATTCTTGATAGTTATAAAATTTCTGATAAAAACCACAGAAATCTATAAAGAAATAATTGCTGAATAGAAATAGTTCACAACCACATAAAAATTAGGTGGTTGAATGTACCACCTGAGACTTTTATTCGAAGAAAACCCTGTGATACAAATGTACACAGCTTCTGTGTTTACAACTCTTTGCTTCTAAAGATATTCAAGAAACCCTAAGCAAATATATATGTTTTCTTACTATCTAAAGAGTTGCTACACTTGGTTATATATTCCAAGTTTACAAGTGCTACAGGAATAAGATAATATTAATCTAATTCAAGTTGACTTGCTACTCCACTCCAAATCCACATGTAGCCGAAAGGTTGTCCTTGTGAACAGATATGTCCCCTGCACCTTTCTTGTATGTACTGTGTAAATGGAATGCTTCTTTCTTCTGTGTTTCCAAAGTATGGCTGCCATATTGCTTTTTATACCTACTATCAACCCATGTGATCTGTCAGTCAAACCTGTCCTTATCAACTGCTAATTCCTAGCATAGGATAAAGTGACAATGATTATCCGTTGATGTTGTGCCTACTTATCCGTTGATGGTAGTTTGAGCTGTATCCGTTGATCGAGTAGATTTGAGTTGTATCCGTTGATAGAGCCCTGTTCTCATCCGTTGATACATTTTCACTTAGACAGAATTACATAGCATAGCTTATTTACAATTGGCTACCCTATTCTGCCTATCCATTGATGGTCAACATGACTCTGAATAAAGACACTATCAACTGATAAATAGAGATATTGCAGTATGCTACAAAACCTCATCCGTTGATGAGCTACTTGTCAACGAATAGAGTTATAAGGTCTTATCCGTTGACAGTTACAAAACTTGACTTATACAATTTTGCTTGAATGTTAAGTTATCATCAACTACAACATATTCCTAACATAGGACATTCTCTTTTGAAGTGACCCGGTTGCTTACACTCGAAACACACTTCTTGTGTTTCTTCCGGAGTTTGTTCTTTATATTTTGGAGGAGTGTAAGTAGGATTATTATTGTTGTTGGCATTATTATAGGCATTTGTATTTTGAGTGCCTTTGCCTTTATTATAGCTCGTTGTTGGAAAATTACTCTTATAGTTAGGACTATAATTTTGAGAGTAATTAGGTCTTCCTTTAGTGTTAAAAACTCTTTGTTTATTGTTCGATTTAAGGAAGCCTTTTCCGTATCTTTGAGCTTTGCTTTGTAGCACACGACGAAGTTGTCTCGTTAGTAAAGCAATTTCGCTTTCATCGAGATCTTGGAGTTCTTCGTTCAACTCCTCGTCGTTTTCATTTTCATCAATTAATATAGCTTTTAAAGCCATATTTTTCTTTTTGTCTTCCACTTTAGGAATGACCTTATCCGGAATATTGTCTTCTTCGTATGCACGAAGATTCCCGAGTAAACTATCAATGTCAAAATCATTTAGATTATGCATTTCTTTTATAGTTGTAACTTTAACCTTCCAACTAGGAGGTAAAGATTTAAGAACTCTTCGGTTCTTCTCATTTCGAGAATAACTCTTTCCGAGTTGAGATAATTCATCGATTATACGAGTAAATCTTGTTTCCATATCGATGATATTTTCTCCCTCTTGGAGTTTAAAGTTCTCGTATTCGTGGATTAAAGTATCCATTCGAGAATCTTTTATATCAACGGTTCCTTCGTAGGTAACCACTAATTTGTTCCACATTTCTTGTGCGGACTTGCAATTATTCACTCTTTTATATTCTTTTTCTGCAAGTACACTTGTGAGAACCATTTCCGCTTTAGCGGCTATATTCATCATATTTTCCTCGGCGAGAGTGTATTCACTAACCTTCTTTTCAACAATGACACCATCAACTGTTTCGGTAGGAATAACAACTCCGTCTTCTATGGCCATCCACACTTTGACTCCTTGAGATCTAGCATAGATGCGAAATCTCGTTTTCCACGTTGCAAAGTTGGTGCCATCAAATAGAGGAGGGCGAGAGCTTGATAGGCCTTCACCGCAACCGATGGTATTTAGATACGCCATTTAGGATCACTTTTTGTTTTGCCTGTAAATCTGCAAATCACTTAACAAACACGTTAAAAAGCACCGCTCTGATGCCAATTGTTAGGTCCCGTAAGAGGGCTATATTAAGCTAGAAGGGGGGGTTGAATAGCTTAATTACCAATTTAAAAATTATTATGGCGTTTTAAAATAATTTTCCCTTTTTAAAACTTTACCGAGTCGTTTATGCAGTTTATAAGTGCAGAAATAAAAGACAAGGAAAGAAAATACCACACAGGAGATTTTATCCTGGTTCGCGATGGCGCAACCCCTAATGGATTCGCTCACCCCTACTCCTTTATAGTAGGCGGAGAAGCCTTACACAACCTTATAAATATTTATCTTGATACGTAACTACCCGCTACTACCTCAAAATAAATGTAATACCCACAAGACTTGTCTTGGACCGTAACTCCCCGTTACTCCCTCAAAGTCGTTGTGAAACCTACACAACTTATCTTAGACAGCAACTCCCCGCTACTTCTTCAAAGTTGATGTAGAACCCTTGGTGTAGTCTTTGAATTCCTCGCTTTTGCCGGTCTTGGATCTTAGATGAAAGGTCTTGGGTCTTTCCTCTTCTTCACGGTGCAAAGGCCACTAACTCCCCGCTAGTGCCTAGGACTTGGGTCTTAGAACGAGAATCACCTCACTCCAGCTTCACCACACTGTAAAACTTAGAAAACAATATCTACGAAACAAACCGTAATATAAAGAGAGGTTTTGGACTAATATGTCCTAAGGTGACTATAATATTCTTACACGAATATTAATTATAATTAAGTTCAATAAGCTTTTATATGCTTATGACTTTAAGTGTATTCTTTTATTCGATATGACTTGTAGATCGAAGAATACTTTTGATACAATACTCCGTATTGTGAGATTTAAATATATCTTGGAGTTTGTAAATGTTGATTACGACCTTTAAGCTCGTAGACTTATAAGATTTATAATCGTATACTTTGATTCGTCTTTTTGTAAAGATCGAAGTATTTTTACAACTACTTCTTTATTGAAAATACGTCTATTTTTGAAGTAATATATAAATCAAGTCCTTGTAAACGCTTTATAGCTTAAGGATCTTTGATAAATAACTTCTCGTTCGATATAGTCTTGGATTAGACTATTCGGATTTATATTTAAACGAGAGTTACAATATTACTTTAACAATCTGCACTTTAATATTAATTTGGCCGAATAAATAGAACACACGAATATAACGCAACACAAATAAAACACCACACACAGATAAAACACACACGTGCAGAAAAGTAGCTCGTTTATCTATAGGATAAACCGAGGGCCGCTATTATGCGTTAAATTAGTGCGAAAAGTAAAATCACTCACAAGTGTGAGGACGAAAAGAAAAAGTGCGGAAAGTAAAATCACTCACAAGTGTGAGGACGAGAATAAAAAGTGCGGAAAATATATAAAAGGCTTGCGCCACGCTATTACGCGTTAAGATTAACACACACGTACGAGTAATTAAACACACCACACAACAATAAAATATTAATGGCCAAAGTAAGTGCGTTAAAGTTTTAATTAAGGCTTTGAGATTCTTTTCCCCCGGAACACTAAGGTGATAGAAGGGAATCAAATCAAGCTCGATGTATTTATTTGACCGTCGTCAAAAATAGATCCGATGTAAGAGCTTAATAAAGAAGATAAGATGAAGGTATAGAGCTCTTATACGTATATAAAAATGGTCGGTTAAGACTCAAATAATGAAGCTAAAAATTACCACTTTTGGAGATCGCCGGAAAAAGTTCGCCGGAAAAATTCGCCGGAGGTTCGGCCGGATTTTGGCTTATGGTCGAACTTGGGCAGCCCTTCGGGAGGCCGGATAGTAGTGGTAGAGGAGCTTGCTTGGTGGGAGAGAGCTTGGTTGGATGAACTAAGCTTGATGGAACAAAAACCTTGGATATATTTAAGTATATATAAGAAAGAGAAGGTTTTTGAGATGAAGTGGGTGTAGAGAGTGTTTGGATATATTTAGAGAGCTTTCACTTCAAAAATCCCAGCAATTATTTGGCTCTTTAGCTTGAAGAAAATGGTTGGGGGAAGGGGTTTATTTATAGGAAGAGTTGGGTGGAAGGAATGGTTGAGATTGGAGGTAAAAGGAGTGGTTGAGATTAAAAGCACTTGGATTGATGAGGTGGAAAGTGGTTTTGTGTTTCTTTGAAGTGGTATTGTGTTTCCTTGCAAGTGGGAGTGGTATTCTACACAAATATCCCAGCTGTGTTTTGAGCTCTAATTAATTGTATCGGACTCGTATCAATTAACGAATAAATACGTAACATATTTCGTTAATTAAATACCCGTTTAATACGAAAATTCCCAATAAATAATTCTAAAATTATGGAGCATTTAGGAATATCATAAAATGAAATTCTGGAAATTTTGGTCAACTATGGTCAACGTTGACTTAGTCAACTGTGGTCAAACGTGGACCCACTGCCTCGATTTTCGTGCCCGGACCAAAATTCTCAGAAAATTACGAAAATTTTATCATGCATTGAAAATAACATTTAAGTGATCCATCTCAAGTTTCAAGTCATTCTAGCAAGTGAAAGTATTTTATTTGGATTTAATACGATTAAATCAGGTTTCGGTTCCGAATAAGATACGATTGGTCTTTCCGTGAATTAGATAGATCTTTTGACCAATGTTATGACTTGAATAAATACTTAGAATATATTTCCTAATATATAAAATATATTGAGAGTGTAGGAAATATTTTTGAGTATTTAAAATAATTTTCTCCGAAAATGAAATAAATTTAAGATATGGGAGAAAAATTACTTTAAATATTTCTGGCACGAGATAAAAATGAGTATTAATATTCTACCACTGAACATTAATATTCTTGAGGATAAAAAACATTTTGAGTGCGAAGCGGAATATTTTTGAATAAAAACTGATCGTTTTTAAATATAGCACGAGTTCTCTAAAGAATATTAATCCTTGAATATTCTTTGTTCGAGCCTGTCGCCTTATCAATTTTGCAATGGAGATCTAAAAAATATTAAACATCAATATTTCTTTTTCGATCTTATTGCCTTGGTGTAGAGATATATTCCATAAAATATTATTTAATTTTTCGCAATAATGGAATATCTCTTATAATTAAAAATAGATATTGCTAGAATTTGACTTTTGATTTTTGACGGAATCAATTAAATTAATGACCTAGTGGAGAGGATAACTAAGTGTATTTAAATTTTATGTTAAATCGTACAAATACCAAAATAAATAATATATCGAAGATATCCTTTCATAAGTCGAGCTAATGACAATAAACAAACGCTCGTTGGGAGCTAGGTAACCCAATTTTTTGTAAGATTAGTATATTTCTATTTCATATTTTTTATTTCTAGGTTAGACATTTTTATTCTTTTTTTTTATCCCATAAAATGCCTTGATGTATTTTGTGCAAAATTTTGTAGAAAATTTTTAGACTCTATATGAGGTGTCTGCGAGCAAAGTGAACCGTGGTGTGAATTATACTAGCTGCGGTGCATAAATCGCTGAAAAAAAATAATAATTTTGGAGCGGCAGTGTGATTTGACGCCCCGCAGTGTGGAATTCTCTGTTGTTCAGCTGGTTCATGCGCGTGCCACTTCGCGCAATACTTCATTGTATTACTACCCAGTGTACTACTAGCTAAGTACTTTTCTTTTCTTTTGTTATGTATTAAATAATAATAATAACTTTTACTTAGTTCATTGTATTATATAATATTATTATTTGTATTGTATTATTTTAAATTATTTTTGTATTCTATTATTTATGTTATATAATTAGATAATGTTAATTATTTTTGTATTCTATGTTATAGTTTTTTTTTGAAAGTATTCTATGTTATATTATATTGTGTTATATAATATTATAATTGTATAATTTATTTATATTATTATTATAAATTTATTTTATCATATATTATTCTACTTTATTTATGTTATGTATTATGTAGTGAGATTTTATGTATATACTTTTATTAATTTTATTAATTATTTATATATTTTATTTTCTTAATATTATATGTTTCATATAAATAATTTAAAAATTATATTTTAATTATATAACGTATGTAAAATATATTTCTATATGTGATCCTAACATGTACAGATTTAGCGCACACCAATTGCTCTTCCAGCTTGTATGGACGGAGCAACGATTATGTGGCATCTCTGCTGTTCACACCAAGCATCTTTAGGGGAGTTTTCTTTCTTTTCTTTTTAGTATAATTATTATTTTTTTGTACAATTAATTGTTTAGTGTGTCAATGAGGACATTGACCCATTTAAGTGTGGGGATGTGTTTTCAATAGTTGTATATAATAATAAAAAAAATAAAAAAAAAATAAAAATTTGAAAAATCACAAAAATAATTCTAGCCTTGTAAATTGATTAGTTGTTGTACATGCCTTGATGCAACCATGCATGCTATAGAAACAATGCTATAGAAATTTCGTGCTGTTGACGCTTTTGATTGATAAGTGACGTGCTTTGTTCTTGTGCACACACATACACTAGCAAGTTGAAACTGGTGGACTTAGTGACTGTTGTAAGTTATTAAAATGACATGAATATGTGCATGATGACTTGGTTTCATTCTTTGAGTACAAGTAGGTGCATTAGAGAGACTTTTACCTGGGATTGATTATGATTTGCCGCACCAAGTGAGTTTTGAGCCTATTTGCATATCTTTTGCATTTAATTCGTTTGCTTGAGTGTCCACATGTTGTTTACATTGCTAGCACTTACTTGAGATTTTTCTTGAAATGCATGACATTATTTGATGATAAGATGATAAAGACAGCTAGGTATAACCTCATAATTCCCATATTACCACACCATTTATACATGATAAATTAGTTAACCCGTTGATCTTAAACCTATTCTTTCGGTGACACACCACATTACTTGCCTATATCTTTTTCTTGTATTGGCCTTACATTAACTTGAACCCAATTGTCAAAGGCTAGTATAGTGCTTAAGGGAGTGATAAGGTGTGCAAAAAAGGGGGGTTTATTGATGATCATTACTTTTGGGAAAATATTGGGTTTGGTTGTGACTTGTTAGTCGAAGTTTGTAATAATATCAATGGGTCATTGTTCTTGTTTATATTTAGCTCTCTTAAAAAAGAAAAATAAAAAAGAAAAAATAAAAAAATTACTTATGTGAGAGCATACTTATGTTTCTATGATCTTTTTTCATTCGACTAGTCAAGTTACTTGTTAAAAGAGAATAAAAAGGTTCAAGTGTGGGGATGATAGGGTGGAGTTGAATGAATTATGTTGTTGGGTACTAGCTTTTGACATTTAACCTGTTTTGACTTTACTTGACATACCTTGTCCCTAGCCCCATTACAACCCGATTAAAGACCTTTTGATTATCATCAATGGTGTATGTTGTGTTAGAGTTAGATTGATACCGAGTGTCAAGCATGTTTATGATTTTGTTGGAATTGAGTGATACACTTAGCCTTATTCTTGAGTGAATATTCTTTTGTGAGTGAAAGGTGAGTTATTACTTGTTTTGGTATAGGAGATCCCAAGTTTAGACTCAAAGATGTGTTTCTTGTGGGCTTAGCATGCTTACCAATTTATTCTTACACTTGACATGGACTTTTGTGATCTTATGCATGTTCACTGAGTAGACTATGTGAATACTTGTACTTTCGACACCAAGACATTGCATATTCATTTTGATTCATAAGTTGATGTAGCATGAGAGGACTTGTATGTGTGGTGTTGTTTTGGCATTCAATCTTTTGCATGAGCTAGATGGATTTTGTGGGTACATTCACTATAGGCCCTCACGAGACCTCACTCGTCCACTAGGGCTACCTAGGGGTTTAAAGGGCTTGTTGCATATGCTAAATGCAACCGTGATCACCTACGGAAGTGGTACTAGTTAGTTTAGTGTATTATATTAGTTTGCTCGAGGACGTGCAAAAGACTAAGTGTGGGGATATTTGATAGAGAGTATATTTATATGCACTTTAATAGGATTTTATTCTCATATTTATAGGATTTTGTAATTAATTGGGTATTTACTGATTATATTATAGTGTTTTATTGCAGGTAATTAATATTCTTAAAGTTGGAAGGAAATCAGCTTAATTTGGGATTTTTCAGAAGGAATTTAGGAATTTATTGAAAGCTTGCGCAACAATTCTTATTTGGGCCATATCTTGAGTTCCAGGAATCAGAATGGGGCGAAATTACAGCCCACGCGTAGATATCGGAATTTTCTACAAGTCAGAGGTGGTCCAACACTCTTATTCCTTCTGCCAGAATCAGACCTGAACAGCTGACTACGAATTTTTACCACAACCCAACTTATTTTAGAAAAGAAATAAATATACTATTTTATTATTAGGGTTAGATATGTACATCTCGATCGATTGTATCTGAAGGGATTCACATCTTGTAAATTAGATGAATATTGTAAATAATTATTAGACTTTTGAGAGAGAAGGGAAAGAAGCAATTTGAAGAGGAAGATCGAAGGAAGGAACAAAGGGATTCGGCTTGATTTTGAGAATCCTTCAGATTTATATTCTTTGTTCTTGAATTCTTTAACTCATGATTTGTGGTTTTAATATATATTTTGTTTATTTAATCATGAGTAGTTAATCCTTTATCCAAGAGTTGGGTAGTATTCATTGATGAATTGAGTTTGTGTGATTAATTGTGATTCTCTTAATTTGTTAATCTGTCATTGAGGGCTTAATACAATTAAAAGAGTAGCTAACTTTTAATTGCATATCTAGGGATTATAACGAATCGGGAGATGAGTTGTAGTTCTAGTACATGACATGATAGACATAATTTAATTATTGAATCGGGAGATTAATATGAGAATTGTGAAACTGTTAATCCTTGGCTTAAATAATTTATGATTATACTTTGATTGACCATGGGAGTGGCGATTAGGGGATGATTGTAGGCACTATGAATTACCTTGGGAAAGGAATTTATAAACTTTAGAAGGATTGTTTTTAACAAATAAGAGACACAAGTTAGACATTCTTGGTAGTCAATTGAAGAACCCCAAATCTTGGATTGTTTCTCTCATACTTATTATTTAGATATTATTTGTTTATTAGTTTAATTTAGTTGTTAGATATAATCCATTATTCTGTTCTTCCACACTTCTGAATTGCAAGAGATAAAAGACTTGAGATTGGCATTGATATCAGTCTTTCCCTGTGAACGAACACATAAAAATACTACTAACAGTTTTAGATCTAATTTTGGTTTTTAATATTATATGTTAGTATAATGGGTTAGAAAAATTTAGTTTTTAATTCTTGTTTTTATCTTTATTAGTATAAATAATTTATAATTACTAATATATGATTTAGTGGGCTATTAATATTTTAATTTTTGTTTTTTCTTGTATTAATTTGCTTAGAATAATTTTAACTTCGTAGTTAATTTCTTTTAGTTTAGAAATTAGAAATAAAAAAAACACAAAAATATTAGTTGTCCTTTTTTTTTCTGCTCTTCTTTTTTAGGGTTAATGAGCAAAAACACCCTTATGATATAGGTGTAGGAGCAAATACATACTTATAATTTAAAAAATAAAGCAAATACACCCATATACTTAAGTTTATGGTTCAAAAACACCCCTCTAGTTAGTTTTTCATTAATCATGGTTAGAAAATAATTTGTAATTACAAACATTTAATATAACTAATATTATTAATTTAATAAAGGTTTTTTTACTCCCAATTTGGAATTTGAAAAACTTGGTATTTGAATTTATTTTATGTTAATATAGATAAAAAGTATATACTTAAAACAAAATTTATCAATTTTAGATAATCATAATAAAATAAAATAAAAATATATTAAACATAAATTTTCAATAAAATTTATTTTGGGTATATTTAGAAGCTATATATGTATATAGATTTTTGCTTAAATATAAATCACTTTTATAATAAAAATTAGAAACTAATCGTTTTACTAATTTTTTATATTTTATAAACTCTCAACCATCCATTTACAAATTATAAAATATATTATATGATACATACATATATAATAAATATTTCCCCTTATTTTACAACCCTGTTTGGTTCTTCCGACAATGACAGAAAATTGGTGATTTTTTGGTAATAAATTGACGATTAATTTTTAGATTACATAGTGTAGGCCATAGACTCTATATATATACTATTTTATTTCTTTTTAATAGTTGCTTGATTTTTTGGTAGTTACTTTAATGAGTTTTGACTGCATAGTAAATATTAATTTTTTTCAATTTTTTTTTTTGTGAATAAAAAATACAATCCTAATTTTACTTTACAAAAAAATGATTTAAAAAATAAATAAATTTTACTATGTGTTTAAAACTCATTAAATTTTAGGAGCAATAGTACATTAATTAAATTAGTAATATTAAATAATGTTAATTCTAAATTAATTTTTAATCATGGTTAAGAAAAAACTAACTAGAACTCTAGAAGAATATTTCTGTACCCTAAAATAAAATAAGAGTAGTGCCAGGGGTACCAAATTGGGTACCAAAATTTGTTACCAAATGACATGGCACAAATTACTTGACATTTTGGAATGTTTTAATTGGATGGTCCTGATGGGCCCATTATAATTATAACCAATCAAAATTTGGTACCCAATTTGATACCTCTTACATTTTTCATAAAATAAAGGGATGTATTTGATCATTTTAATATTACAAAAATGTATATATTTCTACACATATATTACAGGAGTGTTTTTCTCCCTCTTTTTTAATACAAAGCTTTAATTCTCCCCTGTTTTTAGCTTTATTCAACCCAGTTCAAGCATTTTCCTTAGTCCTTACTCCACCCCCTTTCTTTTTGTTCTCCACAAAACCCACAACACCATTTTTTTTATTCTTTTCTCCTTCGCTGTATACACTAAGACCGAGTTCGGTGTTGATGTTTCTTCCGTCTGCAATTGCTTCAAGTCTAGAGTTTTTTTCGCTGATCTCCCTTAATTCTTGTATTAATTCTTTGCGTTGATGCGTTTCTCTTTTATCGAGTCAACTCGTCACTTTCTTCTTATAATCTGTAGTTAATTCGCTGAGTTTCTTCGTTTATCTTCTTTGTTTATGTTTATGTTGTAACCAACGGGAGTTATATGGCCAAGTGGGCTGTTATATGTTGAATTGGACAAGTCTCTCAATTAGATTTAAAAGCCCAAACAGATGGAGCCCAAATGCATCAAGCTATATATACCCATCCACTGCAGGGAGGAAAGACATCGAAGAAGAATATCGTTTTCATTTCATTTCATTTCTGTATTTTTCCTTCCAGTATTTTACATTATGTTATGTTATTCCAGTACTTCCTTTAGTTTAATTTTGTATTGAACCTTTAATTCAATTTTTCAATTCCAGAATATGAATATTCCCAATTATCCTAAATTTGGTTATGTTTGTTCCGATCTGAGTTATCTCAATGGTTTAATAGAGGTAGATAATCCCTGGGTTGGTTACAAGTGGTATCAAGAGCCATCTTTCCTTGGCACCAACTCCACCAATTCTTACCAATTCGATGCGTATACACCAACACCATCATCACCCTATAATTACTCTCCAGTGGAATATAGACCACCAGAACCACCACCACAGTCACCGCATCTATACTATCCTAGTCATTATCCTGATGTCACGCCTAATTTTCTTATTTATCCTTCCTTGTTTACATGTGTAGATACACCTCCTATCTACATGTATTCTTCTCCTTGTCAATAAACAACTCCTCCAAACACACCACAATTTGCCACACCTACCATGTCACATAGTCCTACAATTCAAACCGAAGTTGCCCCCACGCTGTTTGATGAAATTCTTGTGAGAAGAACTGATTCCCTTGTTGACAATGTGAATGAAGGTGCTACTAGTGTTACGTGGAACCAATGGGAAGAAACACTTACGAAAATAATTGCATTAATTGATAGGATGCAAGACGATTTGAAAGATAGGTCGACTTTCAATGATAAGATGGTACAGGGAAAGTCCATAGAAGTTGATGATGATGACACGTTACCACCTCACTCAGAGGATATTTCCACGAAGTTAGTTAGTCCACTATCTCAAACGTCTTAGTTGAAACTCAGAATTTGGAAAGTGAAAATGATAAGATTGTTTACAAACTACATGGAAATGAGGTTGTTAGTGGTGATGGAATTATTGTTAGTGGTGATGGAATTACTGTTAGTAGTGATGGAATTTATTTTAGTGATAATGGAATTAAATTACTGGAGATGGAAGGGAACAATTCTAGAATTGTGAGTTTTTTAAACGAAAGCGGAGATATGGAAAAACAGGGGAGGAAGATATTAATGTTGAAAATATTACAGCCTTTCAATCTACAGATGGTGATTCTAATTTTATTGAAGTTGATTGCAAGAAAGGTGAACTGGAAAATGGTATAGAAAAATCCGGCGGACTAAATGATGAGTTGAAATTACAAGTTGAAAGAAAAGTTGATGTCATTTCGTATGTCAATGAGCTAGTTGCTGAAATTTTTGGGATTAGGAAACAAGCTGCTGTTGAAGCAATCCCTTCAGTAACTCTTAGCAACATGGAAACAAGTGTTGAGACGTGCGTTGATGTGGCAGTGGAGAGTTTCATCATACCAAATGACATTCGCGATTCACAAAGGCAAACACAGGATGTACATGCTACGTGTATCGATTTTATGAGGCCCAATATGCAAGAGCAATTATCAGCCGTAAATGCTTATAGTTTGAATAAAAATTCTGGAAATATTAATGGTAAGGAGCCTATGCTTATATTTGATCCTGGTGGAGGCACAATCGATGCAATTCTTGTTACTATTTTGAAGAGAGAAGCATATGAAAAGCTTCAAGATTCTTTGTTGTTGGATGTCACACCATTAATACTTGATTTGGAGACTGATGGAGTGGAAGAAACTACGCATTATTGTGCAAAAGCTCCTGGTAGTGCTCCTACATTCCAAAAAACTCATAAAGGTCTTGTGCAAGGTCAACATGTTCTTACTATCGGTTCGCTGATTACTGTGACTGGTGGTAGAGCTACCCTTGATCGTATTTTGACTGTTATGGGGAAGCCTACTGCTCATCGAGGCGATACTAAAACCGGTCATTCATTTCCAATCCATATAGTAGCTCCTGCACTTGATTTACATGCAACTGAAGAGCAGATTATTGTTACTGGAATAAAAGTTATGGATGGGATCATAATATTGGAGGGTGAAATTCATGGAGAGGATGCACATACTTCTGTAAAGTATTTATGTTATGAACTTCCTCGGACGCAATGGAAACCTGGAATTTTTGCTGGAACCCATAGTAAGGCAGTACATTCTCATAAAAGCACTAAAATGGCAATTATTGTGGATTTATCAGTGCTTCGGACCTATCCAAGTTTTGATCTGATAATTGCCGATTATGAAGCCCCGACCTTGTTGTTAGCAGGTCCAACGACGGTGATTACTATGGTAAATCAAGCCATTGGGGTAGTTGGTGTTATAAACCAAGAATGCAAGGCTGTTATGGATCAATACGAGTTTGGAGATAATGTACCAGTGGCTGTGCTGAAACCTTGGGCGGTTGTTTATAGCAGGATGGTAGGAATTCTTGATAACTTAGACAAGGCATTTTACAAGGAGTTGGCCTCAAATGTCGCTGTGGAAATATTTGATGCCCGTAATTCCATCGGTACGCGTCATACCGATGTGGACCACTTGTCTCTATAGTCGACCTTGTCTGTCCCCTCTATACATCCGCAAGTTAACTCAGGAAATCTAGAGGCATATGTTACAGTATTGGGCTACTTGTATGTACCAGTTCCAATAGTGCTTGACATGTCAGCTGGTCTTACAATCGAATGGAGATGCTACTTAGATCAACACTTGATGGAGACTTACTGGAGGAAATTCCCAAATCTTATTGCTGTTTTTTAGTGCCTGAAAAATGGAAGTGCTTGTTTACTGTACCATATGTTAGGAAATTTCTCGGGAGCTTGCTGACGCTTTCTGATCCAGGTTTTAAAGTTCCTCATTTATCTATTCGAGAATCATTCGTGGCAAAAAATGTTATACTTCGTACAGCTATAGAAGAGTCTGAGGCATTGTTTCTCTCCATGTGTACAAGCTTCTCATCTGAGCATTTGCAGCAGTCTAGTTCTCATGATGTTTCCGCTGTCGGACATGTTGCACCAGAATATGTACATGACTATGCTTGGTGTAGGATTGTTTTACTCCTAGTATTTGATCTAGGAGGATCAAGTTGCTGCCATAATACTAATGCAATTTATAGTGATCAAGGAAATAAGGTGCAAGATTGCTTGTTGCTGGATGTTGGTGTTTTGTCACCTGGTATAGAGATTGTCAACAAAGTTTTCAAATGCTATATCATTCAGGACAAGGATGATTTAAGGAGAAGGGATTGTAACCAACGGGAGTTATATGGCCAAGTGGGCTGTTATATGTTGAATTGGACAAGTCTCTCAATTAGATTTAAAAGCCCAAACAGATGGAACCCAAATGCATCAAGCTATATATACCCATCCATTGCAGGGAGGAAAGGCATCGAAGAAGAATATCGTTTTCATTTCATTTCATTTCTGTATTTTTCCTTCCAGTATTTTACATTATGTTATGTTATTCCAGTACTTCCTTTAGTTTAATTTTGTATTGAACCTTTAATTCAATTTTTCAATTCCAGAATATGAATATTCCCAATTATCCTAAATTTGGTTATGTTTGTTCCGATCTGAGTTATCTCAATGGTTTAGTAGAGGTAGATAATCCCTAGGTTGGTTACATATGTTTCTTCGTTTTGTTCTCTGCTGCGCTGTGTAATCTGTAGTTGTAACGCTGAGTTTGCAGCGAGTGCTGAGTTCGTGTTACCGAGTTGTCTCGGAGTTCTGAGTTTATTGAGTTTTGCTGAGTTTCTATTATTGCTGAGTCGTTGTGGTTGAGCTGCTGAGTCTGAATGTTGATTTTTTTTTCTTTTCTGGTTTATACACAGCTGTGACGAATTGTTTTATGAGGTGTGTGGTTCTTTCGGTTTTGTTTGTGCTGCGTTTTAGTTGGTTTCTGGAGTTGAGTTCGTTGCTGAGATTAGGGCTGCACAACTTTCCGGTCTGGACCGGTAAATTAGACCGGACTGGACCGAATATAACCGGACCGGTCCCCGGTACATAAAATCAAAAAAATCCGGCCTTCGGTCCGGTCCGGTCCAAACTCTGAAAACACCCGGTCCGGACCGGATTGGGCCAGATTTTATGTATATAGTTAATTTTACACTATTTTGTCTTTTAAATTATATAGTTTAATGATTAAATATTAACACATAACATATTTTAGTGATCCAAATTGCTAAATAATAAATTTATGAAATAGTATATATAAACTCTATAATATAAATGATTAAATTTCATATTTCATACTATATATAATTTATAATTACGTTTACAAATTAATGTTACTTTACAAATAATATGAAATTTGCTTATTTTTAAATTTAAATTAACTTACCAAGTAATTTAAATATCAACAAAGAATGAAATTAAATTATAAAAATTATTTTTTTTATAAAGTATTAACTAACCGGTCCATACCGGTCCAGTTCCGGTCCGGTCCCAAGACCGAATATGACCAGTCCGATCCCCGGTCCATGAATTCAATAGAATTCGGTGTTCGGTCCGGATCGGTCCGGTCCGGTTTTGGACCTTTGTGCAGCCCTAGCTGCGATTGAATCTTTCTGAGTCGTAGTAGTTGTTTTGATTTAGTTTTGGAATTTGCTGGAATTTGTTGGAATTGTTTGGGTTTATTGTTTGTTTAGAATTTGATTAAAATGTTTATTAAAATTAATTTGGTTGATTTAGTTCGGTATTTTTTGGTATTATGTGTTTTGGTTTGGGCTAGTTAAATTTACAAACACATCATGTCAAATTTTTCTAAAGTTTTCTGTAAATAAAATTTCTTAAACTAAAAAAATTTAATTCGATTTTTTTTTAAAGAAAAGAGTTTTAGAATAAAATATAGTTTTAATTCGAATATAGATTTTTTAGAATTAATTTAATTTGTGTTCTTTTCAACATTAATTAGTTTAGAAATGGAACAAAATTTAATTTTCTTTTAAAAATAGATTAGATTTGATTTTAGTCATTTAATAGTAAAATCTAAATTTTAAAAAAAATACAAACTTGGTCTAGTCCGCCGAAATTAGAAGTTAAGGTTGCGCGAAAGAATTTTAGTCTCTGTGGAACAAATCTTAAATATTAAAATGATGTTCATGCACTTGCGATTTTAAATGTTATATTTTTAGCACATCAGAGGTTGTGATTGCTAGAAAGACTTTAGAGAATTTGTTTCGTATACTTGATATGTATGATCGTTAAAAAAATAATTTAAATTCGACAAACAACTAAATGTATACTTAACCCAAACTCTAAGCGTAGATCCTAACTTAAAAACATGACAATGATACCAATGCCCACATTATATATTTTTTTTTCAAAAAAAAGTATACACATGTGCACATATACGATATAAATATATTTTTTTAATTGTAGTGTTATAAATATATTTTTTAAAGTACTGCATATTAGATAACGGTTTTTAAAGACAAACACATGTCTGTCTAAAGATCAGAGAACACAACATAAAGACTTGTCTGATTGAGTTTGCTCAAACAACGGTTAGATAACCCGTTGTATGATTTGAAATAATACAATAGTAATAAGTAACCGTTGTGTAACCATAATCATTTGCACAACACCACACCTGCAACTGTTGTCTCATTAAAACGGATTTTACAACGATTAAATATTCCGTTGTGTGAATTGTAATCACACAATAGTATATGAAAACAGTTGTGTAAACCTCTTCATTTGCACAACATCACATTTATAACGGTTGTTTGATTCGATTTTCATGGCTACATCTACACAATGGTTTTAAAAACTGTTGTACTGATCATAGATCAGACAATGTTATTTCATGGACGAAAAAAAACCATTGTCTGTTGATTTCTGGCAACACTTTTTTCTCTGAGCGTTGTCTAATGAGTGTTGTCTGAAGCTGTTTTTCTTATAGTGATAGCTGCATATAATTATAACACTAAAATTATTTTTCAGTCTATGTTTTAAACGAATCAACAAACCATTAACCATTTACATATCTATAGCAACAAACACAATAACATAGATAAAATTCGAACTACACAATCAGACACTAAAATCTGAAATGTCTTATTCGATGATATTTCGACTATTTGATATTCATGTCCCGGCAATAAAATAAAGAAAACCCTAAAATCAAGAAAATCAATTGATAAAAAACGTGTAGAAACGTAGATATTATAAATCTGACATTTTTGTATTCATGCATGCATAAAAATATAAGAATCGAGATAAAAAGACATATACCTGATTGATTCTCCATGGAAGCAGAGTGAGTGAGTGTGACTGGACAGACCAAAGTTCTAACACACTTTGTTTCAACGAGTCTCTCTCGTTAGTCTTCGCTATGACAACTTTAGGGTTATGAGTTATGACTAGTGGCAGAATTACATGTTGGCCCAATCTATCACAATTTTAAGTTAAATGACCTCAAATATCACAACTTGAAAGAATGACCCCAAATATCACTCTAAGATATAGTTGCGTGTAGCCGAGTCCGACCATTGGGATACAAATAAAATTTAAAAATTTTAATTAAATAATTGAATCCGGCGTCCTGATTTTTAAAAAATCGGCAGCCCCGATTTTTTAAAAATCAGGATTAGTTAGGGTTTAGAAACCCTAAGTTCGTATACGTTTATTTGTTGTTCCAAATATTTTCAAAACCAAAATGGAACTGTTGAATTCTAAAGGTTAACTGTTGAAAGCCCAAGGGGATACATATTAAATTTAAAAATTTCAATTAAAAAATTGAATCCGGCGGCTTGATTTTTAAAAAATCGGGGGCCAGCCCCGATTTTTTAAAAATCAGGATAACTTAGGGTCTAGGGTTGTAAATAACCCTAAACCCTAAGTTCGTATACGGTTTATTCGTCGTTCTGAATATTTCTAAAACCCAAAATGGAATTGTTGAACCCCAAATGTTAACTGTTGAACCCCTAAGGGAATACAGATAAAATTTTAAAATCATCAATATATATATATATATATATATATATATATATATATATATATCTTTTATATATATAAAGGAAAACCCCCAGTAGCTCTAAAATCGCTCGAATCCTATTTATCTATTTTTTTAGAGCACCTCTATTTTAAATAATTAAAATCAAAACTTCCTTCTTTAGGCTCTATTTTTTAGAAAAAAAAATCAGAATTTCCTTTTTTAACATTAATGTTAACTCGAATAACTTGTAGAAGGGAGGGGTTGAATACAAGTTATATAACCGTGTCTGATTTTTGCTCGAATAAATAAAACAAGAACAAACGAATAAACCAAACTGTTTGTATTAATAAGATCAAATACAAACTCTACCAAAGGTGTACAAATACCTTTAGCAGCTGCTGACAATACAAATCTCTCTCTGTTTGCACTCTCGTATACTTACGATTACAAACCTCACGAACTCACTCAACTTTTACAATGATATAGAGAGAGTATTTATAATGCTACCTATCAACTAATAACAGAAAGATAATCTATACATGATAATGTTCTGCCGTCCAGTTGATAGTTTCCATCAATAGAAAATTCTTTCCTTCATGATATCTTCTTGCTTGTTCTTCAAACAAAGATCCTGTTTTATAGAACTTGCCAGTTTCTGTAGCATCCGTAATGACATCATCAGTAATACGACTGATATCAGGATTCTATCTTGCATCAGGATCTGATCATCCCATCAGTACTCGATCAGTATTTGACTTGTCATATCAGGATTCAATCTTAGTTCCTGACATGTAGTACTTGATGCACTATTCCTGACTTAATCCTACAGATTACTGTCTAACACATATATCCTATACAAAGTGCTAAATCCTTTATAAGATCAGGATATACAAGAAGTATAAGTAAAATTCTATTCTTAACATCACAACTCATGAATTATTCCTAATGTTGTGGGAGGATTTTAGCACAACAAATTATGAGGCCTCGTGCTGGAATAGCGCCAATAATCAAGGAATCGTCCAACCACCCGGAAAGGCTCGTGGTTGAAGATCAATGGCTAGCCGCCCGGGAAGGCACACGACTAGGGTTACCGAAGAACACGGGATGTGGTTCCTCGGAAGGATCGGACTGAATCTACGGGATGAGAGCTCAAGGACCAAATCTTGGCCAGCCAAGAACCCTAATTTGACTATGTCACACAAGAGTGCAAGTGCTCTAGCTACTCAAGGAGTGTAAAGTGTCGAAGAAGATCCCGTAAACTGCCTACATACCACTATTTATAGTGGATCAAGCCCGAATGTAGTTCTTAAATGATATGATTGTTTGTTCATGATGAGTTATCCTCTCTCCAGTGGGATAATGACTGTTATTTCTGATAATAATCGAGTGTGATGTATAAAATCAGGTTACCAAGCAGTTTAGGTAACATAGAATGATTATCTCTTGTATTTATCATGATTTTTGTATCATTTATCAAGTATATATGACATATATCCTCAAATAACTGAATGTTTATCTGTTTGAGAGTGTTTTTGGATGATATAGACGTATTCCTAAAAAATAGGAGGCGTGCCTTATCTGTATTGGCAGCCTAATCAGGCTTCCGGCGGAAGCTGGGGGTACCGCCCGGTAGCCTGGCTCCGGTACCCCCTCCGGTAACCCCTATCACGGGAGCTACTCTGGAAGCTCTACTGGATGACTGGTAATAGTTATAGGTTATCTTCAAGGGGATGCCTTGAGACCCTTAGCCATGTGTTCCCGTGCTGCAGCGTACATGGTAACCCCTAGGGCTACCGTAGACCTCCGGAAACCTGACAGATTACTCATTCTCTTCATGGATCTGGACCCTAATCCTCTAGTGGGCCTAAATCTAACTCATGCGAGATTTTGGTCACAACAACTACCCCCCAGTTCCCTGAAGTACTGTGTGCAAGGGGAACCTTATTATCCATGGGGTGCCGGTTGCTAAGAAAATTCATCTTTTTGTTATCCTGCTAAATCAACGCCATATGTCAATACTGAAAACTCTTAATCATAGAGTTGGGACTAATTCTGATGTTTATAATTAGCAGCTCTCGTATTTGTGCTACAGAAGTTCGAATCAGAATAAAAGCGGAAGCTTCGTATTTTTACTCGTTTAAGGATAGATTAATCATTTTAATTTCTTGGAAATAAAATGATAACTATCGAGGAGGAAAAAATAGGCTAGGACTCTACCGCTTTTACACAGATAAACTGAAAAAATCAGCCATTTTCCAAGCAAAGGACGTTTCCCACTCCACCTCGTTTTCTGTGCCACATTCATTGACCAAGGGGATCACGCCTCTTATTCTCTATCCTCATATATCTATATTATTAACCTTTCACTTTTCTTTTTACCACTCATCATATTCTCTTCCAAGAACGCAAAGGTTTTCGAGATTTTCCCGACGAGGCTTCCGGCGAAGGCTACAGTGGTTTTACACTCTTCCTTTCGACTTTATCCAGGTATACTTCTGAATTTCTTAACCTGCCTGTATGCAATTTTTTGGTGATTATGCGTATGACTGCTACACACACACTGAACTCCGGACACATCATTACATGTCCTTGAATCGACAGTGGGTTCCGTATTCTAGGAGATGTTGCATGTCAATTATTTCGATTCATTTGAACCTTTTCATGTTCATCCATTGATTCTTGTTGTATTTTTCAACGGTTGGCCCTTCTTTGGATTAGATCTGTCCGTCTAGATCTTGATTTCTGGTTGCATGTGTAAATTCCTGTCTTTTGCGTGCACATCGAAGGGGTTTGAGCCGATTTGTACTCCGGTTCCCCTTGGTTATTCTTTAGATGCTCATTACATGCTTGATATTTGCTTCTAATGAAATTTATTTACTTTGATCTGTCTTGTTAAGTAAATATTTCAAATTTGTTGTTTTGGATAGCCTTTTAGGCATGCTCCCTTTATTTTTCTTGATTGGGTAACCTTAGCACAATCTCGCTGGGTTGATCTATTAGTGGCCACCCCCCGAGCCTTGGCTTACTTTTAATGCGAACCGGTAGCCCCTTCGTTCACAGGGTACTCCTAGGATAATTTTTTGAGGCCTTTAATTTCTTCAACTTAAACTTCCTAATTCCAAATCTTTCACCTAACCTGCATCCTGTGGTTGCAGATGTCGTCTTCATCTGTATCTGGGGGTTCCTCATTGCAACCGGGAAACGTGTCTCCCATCTCCGGGGAGCCCTCTGACACTTGGTCCACCCACATAAATGACTTGCTCATCTCTCAACCCATTTTACAGTCTAGACCGTCTGTTAGTTCAAGAACTCGCTCTCGGGTGGAAGTCATTGACCCTCTCGAGGCTGAGATCGTTAACCGGTACCTCAAACATTCTATGGAGGCTGGTTCATCAATTCATGCTGAGGGGCATCCCGATAGAGTTGTTCTAAGCTCCAATACTGATGAGGAAGAGGGATTAACGGATACGTTCTCTGCCGATAAGGATTCGATAGGTGATAAGGAACAAATTGCAGTGGGGACGATAGTACAGGTGGAACGGAAGCTTCACGTTCCGGTAAGCTTCGTTCCCTCCTGCGAATACATGGATTCCTCCATGAATGCAGATAGACTTGAAAGGTTACGGGAGCTATGCAATCCGGGATGCAATCTGGTGATTCCCAGTGGGGGTGAGAGGTGTCATAGATTTGACAACTTTGAGCCCGATCAATCCATACCAAACGCAGTGTTGTCTGCATCTTTTTTCAAATTAGGGTTTTCTCTGCCACTGCACCCATTTTTCATTGATGTATTAAACTTCTACGATATTGCTCCGATGCAGTTGTCTCCTAACTCTTTTAGGGTGGCGGCTTGCATGTATATTCTTTACGACCAAACCTTCTCTGTTCCCCTTACTGCTAGGGAGCTGGGATATTTCTATCAACTGAAAGATGTGGGAAGGAAGGTGGGTATTTTCTATCTTACTTCCTGGAACAATAGACAAGGTAAGTGTATAAAGGGAAACAAACGGGGGATGTATGACTGGCTAGAAATGTTTTTATATTGCTATGATTGTGAGGAGGTAAGAAAGGAATGGAACCTGACTCCGGGTAAGCATTCGGTATCCCTTCACACTACTGATAGCACCAGTCGAAACACCTTCTTCTTTTTGATTCAACCTCCATTTTTCTCGTTGTATTGTTTAGGAATCCCAGCACAAACATCTCTGCAGGGGATTGAAGAAGAAAGGGCTAGGGAAATCATGAAGTTGGCAGGCTCGTTGAGAGACGGGGAAAGTTTGTTGATTCCAGAGACTCTGACGAGATTGGGGTTCTCGAGACACGTGGCTCCCCCATCTCCTGCTCACGAGATGGAGGTTGAGGATAAGTTGGGAAGAGAGACTAGGCCTCTGAGTACCAAGAAGCGTGGGAGGAAAGATGGGGCTTCCACTGGCTCCCCTTCCGGTACCATGGGCTGCCGTTCCTTATGCCTCCTATTTACACACATATTGCCACCCAATACGCCATATCTCTTTGTTCATAGATACTTACTGATATTAGCATTTCTATAGATTTTCTCATGTATATGCTTCGAAACTGTGTAGTACTTGTTGCATTTCTCTTACTCATGTTATCATATGCATCCATGGATCGGGCTCCGGTAACCCTACCGGTAACCTGATATTTCCTCATATAGTTATGTGTTATGGTTACTAACATCTCCAACGTTCCATCATTTCAGGTATGTCAGGATCTGTGCCATCCTTTATCAAACCATCTGATAAATATGAAGATTTATTTCCTGAAGACGATTTGCTCATGATGGAAACCCCTATTGCCGCTACTCCGATTTCCAGGGTCCCAACTCCTGCACCCATTAAGGTTGAGCTTTCAGCTACTGAAAAACGCAGATTATCTCAAGCTTCCGGGAGTTTCAAGACTACCCCAGAAACTTGATCCTCGAAGAGAGTTAGGATATCTCAGCAAGATGCGCCTGTAGGTGAAGTGGAGCAGTTCTATCAGATGTCTGGAGGCCAAATTCCCATGGAGACGATTGCTGGGTGGGTTAAACAGAAAACCTCTGATGCTGCGAGATCCATGCTGTTTTCAGCGGGCGAGAGCTTCTTCCATCAACTTAGGCTTTCCAATCAAATGGCCCTGGCTACCCGTGGCGATATGAGGCTCCGAGAGGAAATCAAGCAATTGAAGTTAGATATGCAAGCTGCGGAAAGTGAGAAGAAGAAGCTGTCTGAGGCTGGTAAGAGGTTGAAGGGAGAGTTATCTGTGTTGGCCAAGGAAAAGGATAAGTTGGGCAAGTTGGTTGCCACTCAGGAAGAAGAGAAGAAGGCAAGGATGGTAGTCCATGCCTCCGAGATTAAAGAACTAAAGCTACAGGTGGATTCCCTGCAAGCATCGGTCAGAAGGCTCAAGGAGGCCCTTCCAGAAAGGTATAACTTGGGTTTCGCTAAGGGGGCTACCGATTACATGAGGTCTACTTGGCAAGTGATGCCTGACCTGAATTGGGCGCTTCTAGGTGAGGATGCCGTAAAGCAGGTGGAGAACTTCAAAGCAGAGGCTGCCAAAGCGATACCCAAGTCACCGATAACTCTGAAGGATACCATCGAAGATGCCCAAGATACCAAGGTGGAAGCTCCCGCAGGTGCGGTCGAGGTTACTCCAGGTGATGCCATTAAAAAGGTTGACCCTGTCGAGGATTCCCCTAGCTCTGAGGCTACCAAAGACCTTTCCTCTCCGCAGTGACTTTCTCTCCAGCCACTTCAAACTTTATTCTCGTTTGTTTGTGAACTTTTGGTTTTAACTTAGGGGGTGGGCTCCTATAATGCTCCACAGATGTAAGGATTTAGCTCTTTAACTCTGTTCGTCGTATGGCCTCGGGCCTGGTACTTTTGAACTCGCTTTCGTAATGCATGTTTATCTTATTATCTGGTTTTTTATGTAGTAGGTACGATTGTCGCATCATTTCTGATTATGTAACGAGAACCAACTTGGACTTAATAATCCTTACTCATCGAACTCCCATAGTACTCATTCTCTAGGGTGCCAATATGCTAAGTAAGAAAGGTACTACGATAACTTAAAATAGTGCATAACTAAACACCACCATCGAATTCTATCCGGTAAAAATGACTCTCCTGACTAATCCTAAAACAAGTTTGTACAAGTTTTCAGAGGATATATGTCATATAGATGTTGATTAAACAGATATTAGATCATGAATCAAGATAAGAACGATAGAATGGTATCGCGGTGTAGAAGAGTACAAGAGTAAATATGGCAACACATACCTGGGTAGGTGGCCATAGAACTGATAGACTACTTGTACCTTTGTCTGCTTGGTTGTCACTGTGGGTGTGGGGGTACCGTCCGGTATCCCTATAGCATTTGGAAGCCCGAAGGCAGGAACCTGACTCCGGGAGCCCCGTGGCCGGTAGCCCCTATCCGGTAGCCTGGGTACCGGAGGCTTAGCCTGGAAACCTTTGTTCCGGGAGTCCCAGTCATTTAATAAATCATGTGTGGTGATGCCATGTAGGCCAATCCTGCAAAGATGTCTTGTAATGAAGGGATCCAAGTGGGTAGACCAGGGTACCACACAGACCCAAATAATGAAGGGATCCATGTATGCCGAACAGGGTTCCATACATGCCCTGATAACCAAGTAAGCCATGTGAACCACTCAAGGTTCCGTACATGTCTGGTATTGAAGGGTTCCAAGTGTGCCAATCAGGTTACCACACAAGCCCAAGTAATGAAGGGAACCATGTATGCCGAACAGGGTTCCATACATGCCCTGATAACCAAGTAAGCCATGTGAACCACTCAAGGTTCCGCACATGTCTGGTATTGAAGGGATCCAAGTGTGCCAATCAGGTTACCACACAAGCCCAAGTAATGAAGGGAACCATGTATGCCGAACAGGGTTCCATACATGCCCTGATAACCAAGTAAGCCATGTGAACCACTCAAGGTTCCGTACATGTCTGGTATTGAAGGGATCCAAGTGTGCCAATCAGGTTACCACACAAGCCCAAGTAATGAAGGGAACCATGTATGCCGAACAGGGTTCCATACATGCCCTGATAACCAAGTAAGCCATGTGAACCACTCAAGGTTCCGTACATGTCTGGAAACGGCAAAAATTTGAAATTCTGATAATTTCAACCTGTTAAGCTGAGAGGTGTATCCACTACTACCCCCCTAGTTCTGGATGGTAGCCTAGCTGCCATGTAGAACTATGCTTGTAGGTCTTACATATATTTCTGAAAATATTTATAAGTGGTAAATGTAAAAGAAAACAATCAACTTCTACTTTTACTGAAAATCAAATAGTACGAATACATCAAATTTCATCCAGACGGGGTGTGCATCCACTACCCCCCGGGCATCTATTGAAAATCATGAAATCCTAAGAACTGAAAGGGAAATGGTGCAACCACAACTAGTAGGTTGCCTTTATTCATCCTAAGCCTGAAAGAGGCCTACGTTTGTTCTGAAAAGAGTCTTACTGATAGTACTTTTTTAGGTGCTCGGCATTCCAAGCACGGGGGATAGTGTTCCCATCCATGTCTTCAAGGTGGTAAGTGCCTTCCCAAAAGATAGACTTTATTTTGTAAGGCCCTTCCCAGTTTGCTCCAAAGGCTCCGTGCCCGGGAACCCGCATATTGGGCATCATTCTTCTCAGTACTAGGTCGCCAACCTTGAGGGGTCGAGGGCGTACCTTGTTGTTATAGTATTTGCGGGTCCTCTGTTGGTAAGCCGCAAGTTTCAGCTGGGCGGTAGCCCGGTTTTCCTCTACCATGTCTAGGGCCAACCTATGATGTATTTCATTTGATTCTTGACTGAAATTATCCCTCCGGTAGGACCCTGTCCCGACTTCCACTGGGACCATAGCTTCACAGCCATAGGTTAGAACAAAGGGAGACTCTCCGGTTGTGGACCTGGGAGTGGTGTTGTAAGACCACAAGACCATTGGAAGCTCCTCTGGCCAATTTCCCTTTTTATCTTCCAACTTGGCTTTCAGGGTGTGCTTGATGATTTTATTCACAGCTTCCGTCTGCCCATTGCTTTGGGGGTGGCAAACGGCTGAAAAATCTTTCTTTATTTCCAAGTCCTCACATAGACTCCTCATTTCTCTACTATCAAATTGCTTGCCATTGTCTGAGATCAGCTTGTACGGTACCCCGTATCTACATATAATGGCTCGCTTAACAAATTCCTTCAGCTTACCAGCAGTGATGGTAGCTAGGGGTTCCGCCTCTGCCCACTTGGTAAAGTATTCAACGGCTACCACGGCATATTTCACACCACCTCTGCCTTTGGGAAGCTCCCCAATCAGGTCAATCCCCCATATTGCAAAGGGCCAGGGGCTTCCAATGGGTCTTAGTTCCACAACTGGGTTGCTATTGAAGTTAGCAAACCTTTGGCATTGATCACAAGCTTTAGCAAAGTCATAAGCATCAGTTTTCATGGTAGGCCAGTAATAGCCCTGTCGGAGAATTTTGTGGGCCAGGGAGGTACCCCCCGAGTGGTTGCCACAAATGCCTTCATGAATTTCCCTTAGGATGTATTCACATTCATTTCCAGATATGCACTTAAGTAGAGGTTGATTAAATCCCCTCTTGTATAGGATGCCATCATAGATCACATAACGGGCAGCCTTATATTTGAGTTTCCCAGCTTCATCTTTGTCCTCCGGAAGTGTCCCCTTGGTGATATACTCACGTATTGGGGTTGTCCATTGGCTTTCCATTGAAGAATCTATTTCCATGGTCTCCACTCGATGGATACTTGGTTGGAGTTGCACTTCAAGGGGTATTACCCCTAACAGGACAGCTTCTTTTTGGGATCCCAACTTGGCAAGGGCATCAGCATTGGCATTTTCCACCCTTGGGATTTGATTTAGATTCAGCAATTTGAACCTACTGATAAGTTCTTGGGCATACTTCATGTAGAGTTCAGTGCGGGGGCCTCGACTCTGGAAGCTTCCTTTAATTTGCCACACAATCAGCATGGAGTCACTAAACACATTTAGGTATTCTACCTTCATTTCCAGAGCCAGTTTCAAGCCAGCAATCAGGGCCTCATACTCTGCATCATTGTTGGTAGCCCTGAAGCCAAAGTGTATGGAACTCTGAATTCGGTGCCCCTCTGGGCTTACCAACTCTATTCCTGCACCTCCCCCATTATTATTTACTGCACCATCAACATACAGGTTCCACCATAATTGGGGGCTTTCGGCATCCCCTTCGGTAACTGGGGTTACCGGGGTACAATCTTCTCCGGTAACCTCAAAATCAGGAGGAAACTCCAGTAAGAAATCGGCCAGTGCTTGGCCTTTAATAGCAGTTCGGGGTTTGTAATCTATTTCAAACTGTCCTAGCTCGACAGCCCATTTCATCATTCTACCGGAGGCTTCCGGCTTGTGCATCACTTGCCTCAGCGGGAAGGATGTTCTAACTTCAATTTTATGGGCCTGAAAGTAAGGCCTTAGCTTCCTGGAAGCCAATATTAGAGCATATGCTAGCTTTTCCATGCTGGGATACCGGGTTTCCGCATCCAGCAGCCTTTTGCTCACATAGTATACCGGGTATTGTACTTGTTCTTCCTCCCGAATCAACACAGCACTTATAGAGTATTCAGAAACAGCTAAATATAAAATGAGTACCTCACCTTCCAAGGGTTTGGAGAGCAATGGTGGGCTTCCCAGCTGTTCTTTTAGTTTCTTGAAGGCTTCCTCACATTCCGGGGTCCATTCAAAGTTTTGACCCTTCTTGATAGCCTTGAAAAACTCCTTGCATTTGTCGGAAGACCGAGATACGAATCTATTTAGGGCTGCTACCCTTCCGGTAAGCCCTTGGACTTCTTTTACATTCCTTGGGGACCTCAGTTCCAGCAATGCTTTGATTTTGGCAGGGTTTGCCTCAATCCCTCTGTGGTTCACAATGAATCCAAGAAATTTTCCAGACTCCACCCCAAAAACACACTTTTGGGGGTTCAGCTTCATCCGGTACTTCCTTAGGATATCAAACATCTCAGATAGGTGCAACACATGGTCGGCTGCCACCTTTGATTTGACCAACATATCATCAACATAGACTTCCATAGTCTTACCAATCTGTTCCTTAAACATCATGTTTACCAGCCTCTGATAGGTAGCCCCGGCATTCAATAGCCCAAACGGCATCCCCACATAACAGTACAGTCCCCTATCAGTTATGAAGCTGGTATGCTCCTGGTCCGGTTCAAACATCGGTATCTGGTTATATCCGGAGTAGGCATCCATGAAACTTAGCAAAGCATGGCCTGCCGTGGCATCCACCAGTTGATCAATTCTGGGTAGCGGGAAGCTATCCTTAGGGCATGCCTTATTTAGATCAGTAAAGTCAACACATGTCCTCCATTTCCCATTAGGCTTCCGGACCAGCACTGGGTTTGCTAGCCATGTTGGATAGAAGGATTCTTTGATCAAACCAGCCTTCAATAACCGGTCTACTTCTTCCTGGAGGGCGGTAGCCCTTTCACCACTGACAGGCCTTCTCTTCTGCTGGATACCCCTTCTCTCAGGGTCGATGTTCAAATGATGGCACATGACTTTCGGGTCAATCCCCACCATGTCAGAATGACACCATGCAAACACATCAAGGTTGCTTTTAAGGAAAGCAGTCAACCTTTCTCTTGTATTTTTATCTAGCTGTTGCCCGATTTTCAAGATTTTACTAGGATCTTCAGCATCCACTAGTATAGGGATAGTATCCTCGGCAGCCCCTGCCTTTTCCAGGGTACCGGGCATCCTGGGATCAATGTCAATCTCAACCGGGAGTCCTCTCTCCGCTCCCTGGCTCTCATTCTCTAGCATTTCTCCATCTAGATCATCATCTGAGGCACTTTTTACTATGTCTTCCAGTGAAATGTTATGAATTTCATCATTTTTTTCGGCAGCTTCCAACAATAAGCTTTGTGGTGGTACTACCCCCCGAAAATTAGGAACCTCTTCAGTAAGTTCATCTGGCAATTCCACTATCATGATGGCATTACAAGACGCTCTTTCAAACTTCTGTGGCTCATGCCCATGGCTTCTCAATAAGGCTTCTCCATCAGCCTTTTCTTCAACTTGAATAGGTTTGTCTACTTTCTCGGCAGCCTGAACATCTCTGTTATAGCATTCCCTTGACTCATGTTGACATCCCTTCACGCACCCAATGCCATTTGGTGTAGGAAACTTCATTGAGAAGTGGTATATTGAGGTTACCACCCTCATATCTTTCAATATTGGTCTACCAAGAATTGCATTGTGGGATATGTCTTCATCTACCACCATGAATTCTGCCATTTGTGTGGCCTTGCAGGGATCCACACCCAATGTCAAGGGTAATTTGACCTTGCCCATGATTTGGACTGGGTTACCGGTAAACCCATATAGCTCATTATTGGTAGGTAGTAACTCTTTGTCCAAAAGTCCTAATTTCTGGAATGTGGTGTATGCCAAGATATTTACTGAGCTTCCATTATCAACCAGCACTCTGTGCACATTCATTCCACCAATACTCACGGTCACCACCAAAGCATCATTATGAGGGTGGTGAACCCACTTGGCATCATCCTCGGTAAAGGAAATATCAGCGGTTTCCCCTTTGAACAGCTTAGGGGGCCTTTCTGCAAGGTGGAACACATTAGTTAGGGGTTTGCCCCTGGCTTCCCGGGCATACCTATCTCTGGCATTCCGACTGGCACCCCCCAAGTAAGGGCCGCCAAAGATGGTATGGATGCTATTAGCTCGGGTAGTCCTTTCTTGGTTTCCAGGAGCTTTATCCTTGTTATCTCTTCCTTCTTTATATTTCTTAGCCTCTTGGGCTACAAATTCAGTCAGGTATCCACCTCTAATCAACTCTTCAATTTGATCTTTCAAATGCCTGCAATCAGCAGTCTCGTGTCCATTTACTTCGTGGAATGCACAGTACTTTCCTTGATCTTTCACTCCTGGGGGCCCTGCCCGGTAGGGCCTCCGGAATAGCCCATTCTTCTCATTCACTTCGAGAATATGACTGATTGGGACAGTCAAAGGAGTATACTCTGAGTATTTCTGAAAATTCGCCTTTGGAGTGAGTCTGTCCTTGGCAGAAACTCTATCCTTAGTTGCATTAACAGCAATAGGGGCAGTCTTGTCATCATACCGGGGGGCTCCTAAGCCAGCAGTACCACTCCCGGAAGCCCTCTTGTTCGAATCCCTTTTAGGGCTGTAAGAACGATTTCTTTTGTTCCTGCTCCAACCTCGGGAACTGGAGTCTTTGGACAGTTTTGCCATGGATTCCTCAATTACTTTGTGGCGTTCTGCTTGTTGGTAAAATTCCGCCAGGGTTCCGGGCTCCTCAGTTTGCAATTCCTTCCAAAACTCGGTTCCAGGCCTTACCCCGGCTATCAGGAAGTTCTTCAGAGTTTCATCAGAGGCCTTCTTCACTTTTGGCACTTGCTCATTAAATGTAACACCCCCAGATCCGGGGTCCGGGATCGGGTCGTTACGGTCTTATTTTCCATAATTAATACTTTACTTGAGTCCACAATAAATAAATCACCTGTTGTGACCCCACAATAATAACCACTCACACACACACAGTTATAGTCCCAGAGATGAAATTGAAATAAGTCTTGCATTACTGGTTTACGAATAAAAGTTATTACAAGCCAAAAGGATAACATCATAAGTTTAAAAGTTTAGCCGTTGATTATTCATTATTGATACATATAAGTAAACTGGAAATCAAGGCTGCTGAGCTATGCTACCTCAGCAATGGCAGCGATGATATCAACGGGTAGCCCTGCGGGGCGGGTAACCTGCTTGCGCCGAGTGCGCCTGACGCGGGCCATGTGACCTAGCTGTTGTTGTGACATAATAAATAAGCAAGGGTGAGCAACAGCCCACCAACAATATATAACTGTGCAGTAATATATAAGACAGTTCAAAGATATGTTTGAAATCATATGCCATGCATTAGAGAAAATATTGCCAGCTTAATATAAAGGATGAAGTTACAAGGTAACTCAATAGGTGTCAATTTTGTGGAAGCATATGCTATGCCAAAATAAGCAAGATAGCATCATTTTCATAAAAATAGGAACTTGCAGAATGATATTGCAATTCCCGTTTGAAATACTTTTCATCTCTGCCAACTATGATGATGTTGCAGAAAATTTCCAACATTGAGTGATGAACTAATACGGGAGCATTGCCGCGCCAGATGCCCTGACGTTTACGGGGATCAGCCGTATGTCATGCATCTCATCAGTCGTTCTCTACATGTAGAAGGTAGCTCCGACGGATTTACTTGTTTACCGCCCTCTGGAACTCCTAAGCCAACGGTTGGGCTATTGCTGGACCGGCGCCACTCGGCCACTTACGCGTCTCCTAGTTCATTCCATACCCATAACTTTGAAACATAAAGTTTGTCCCCCTTTCCCCAAGTATAATACTTGTTGATAAGACTCCACCAGGTAGTCATATCTAAATGGAAAGGAAAATTTACCAATATTTCCCAAGCTACTGCTTGTTAATGGATAATGACTTGTTCCAACATTCTTTCCCCTCGAATAATGAGTGGGTACACGTAATGCCAGGAATGATAGCAACCAAGTTGCGAGTGAACGAATAATTTATGACCGGGCAGTCACAAGATAAATAACATTCCTCAAGTAAGGTTCCCTTATAATAGAATCGAAGGGAGAATGAAATCACTGAGAACCTTCCTTGATAATATAATAATATTAATAAGACTCTGTAATAATTTATATAATGTTCGGAGGTCGATGATACTATGTGAATGACACCAAGTATCTTTGAAACGAGTTAGAAGAATTAAATAAATATTCCAAGAATATTTCTTGAGTCACGGGTATTGGAAAGGTGTTGCTCGGAATAATCTTTGAATACTGTTCAGAATAATATTCATTGGACGAATAATGAATATTCCTATTAATAATAATAGTATTTTATTGATGAAATAATCGCCAAATGGATATTTGAAATAATATTCATTGAATAAATAATGAATATTCAACTTAAGAATGATACTTATTGATGAAGTAATTATCGATTGAATACTTGAGACCATATTCATTGAATAAATAATGAATATTCGACTTAATAATAATTATCGAAGAAATGAATATTGAATGAATATTTAAAATCATGATCAATAATAGAATTGACTTTAACTGAATGTCGAAGATAATATTTATCGAATAACTGAAATTCGAATCAATGCTCAACTAATATTTATAAAATAAATAGAGATCGAATGAATATTCGAAATAATATTCATTTAAATAAATAAGACTCGAATGAATATTAAAATAATATTCATTAATTAAATAAACTCGAATGAATATTCAAAATAACATTTATCGAGTAAATAAGAATGAATAACTTAATTGAGAGTTTGAAATAAAATTCGAATATTTAATCGACTTTAGATGAATATTAATCATATAATATTCCTCGAATAAATAAGCATCTGATGAACAATCCGAATAATATTTATTAAATAATCTCAAGGAATATCCCAACAATATTTGCCGGATAACAAATGGAAAATATTTACTTAAATATTTCCTCTGAAAATAATATCAATATATCAAGGAATATCGACTCCCGGTCTATAATCAAAGAATGAGATTCACTGCCCTTCGATTAAGGGTCTAAATAATTTCCGGCTTATAACTGATATATAACTATCTAGCTTATAAGCCAACAATAATTCAGGGAACAAGCATTTCAAAATAATTCGAGAATAGGCATGCATGCTATGGCATATGTATACTGAAAACACATACATATATATATATTCACAACAACAGCCTTTAAAAAGAAAGGTTCGAAAACTTGCCTGGAAATCGAGTACGAGTAGGGGTAGTAGTAGCGTGTCCCGGGTCAGCCTGATGATCTATAATTAGCCAAGGCATTCGGGATTAATCACTTAACACCTTTCAAAAGGTTACGCATAAACTTAACTTAAATCGAAACACGTTTTCAAGTTGTTTCGTTATACCCCTCTAATTCACTCTTATTATTGCCTTTATTACCCGACACTTGTTCGTTACTAAAGCATGACCTTATACTTACATATGGTAAGTATTTAAATCGTATAAGTTTTAAAGTCGAAAGATTAGACCTCGATATTTATCGATCGTTTTCTAAGTGGTTTACCGAAGTTATAACCAAGTATACCTCTTAGGGGTACTTTCGTACTTAACTTAGATTCGAACATTTTTATAAAATCGGAAAACGATCCATTTGACATGCGGTCTTCTCCCACACCTTCCTTTTTATCTCTATTATTTAATTATCACGATTCGCCACTGATTAAACAACATTAAAGGGAATCAATTTCAATTACGAACTTTTGATTACGGTTTCGAACCACTTTTACGAATTTAATCATAACTCCTAAACCGTAAGTCCGTTTCATGCGATCTTTATATCAAAACGAAGCTCATAACATAATCTAGCTAATCATGGCAAAAGTCGAGGCTAAACTGTGAGTTATACCTTCTGTTAAATTCGTGTTCTTAATGTTAACGAAATTTCGGCATTACGACGGCTATAAATCGAATATTTCTAAATTCCAAACCTTCCAATAATCAAGGTATCCATTCCAAACAACATATACATGATATATCACCATGAACTGAGGCCAAGCAATGCCTTTCCGTTCATCTAAACTATTTTTAACATTTATCAAATCTACATCACAATCATGCTCATAATCATGCTAATATCACACCTTATACTAAAACCCATCAAGAGCATGCAAAATCTCAAGGTAAAGTCTAGGGTTTCAAGTTGCTATACCTTCCTTGGAGTATGATCTAGCCTCACTATGCTTGGTATGATCCTTAGAGGTGCTTAAGCTTGCTAAATCAACCATGAAAAACAAGAAAAAACAAGATTAGTTCATGAAAACACTATTCACCCTCCTCTTAAATCATTTTTTTGAAAATGGAAAAAGAAGAGATTGAAGCTAGGATTTTGAGGAGATCATTTATATGAAATGTAAGTCTCACCATAAAAGTTACAAGATCAAAAGATGGTTGGAAGTAGGGTTTTGGTTTTTGAATTAAGGAGATAGCCGAATGGGTTGTTCTTGATGGGGGGGGGAGAGAATTGTTTTGTTTGCTCTTCCAATATTGCATAAAGTGGAGAGTTTTATGATAATATCTCATCTTAAGGCTACTTTATTAAAGTGTGCATTGTTGGATGAGGATTTACCATGACAAGTGTTGAAGATTGGATGGTTAAGGCTAACCAAATGGTTTGTTTTCTAAGTACTTAGTTGATTCACTAAGTATTGGTTACTTAAGTAACTATATGGTTTCTAGATATTTATCACTTGCACACATGCATGCATCTTGCCTCCTCTGCTTGATTCCTTGTCCGTTTATTGCTTAATTCGTTGATCGTTCGAGGGAATAACTCATTCGTTTCTAGTTAGGGTTTTACCGAAAACCTTCTTAATATTTATAATACTATTCCTCATCTTTCTTAATACTTCTCGAATTTAAATTCCTTAATTCCCTTTTATAAATCCTTAAGTCTTGCAGTGTCCAGGGAATTCTCGGAGAAAATAAAAGTGCTCTTTTTCTGAATCCGACAGCTTTTACATACACTTATATTCTTCCTGGATCACTAATACGAACTCAGAAATCCGTTCCGAATACCGGGTATAACATTATTATAATAATATTCCAAATTCCACCAAAATCACTATTCATCACTTATTTTTATTTAATTCTAATAATTAGGAAAATGAACCTGGTTCACTCTCGGGTGTTCCTTAACCTTTTTACGGAACCACTGGACTTATAATAGATATTGATTTGGACGACATAAGAATAATCTTACTTGAAGTAATATACTTATATTCTTAGGAGATAGATCATTCTTATCTATGCCGTCAACCAAAAGTATTCTGCATGACATATAAATAATTGAATTCAAATCCATTCCATTCATTTAATAGATCTTCGTTACATCGCAGTCATAACCACTATTCATTCCCACATTATCACATAATAAAAGTTTTAAATTCTACCAAAAATCTGGGTTCTTACAGTCTCCCCTCCTTAAAAGGATTCCGTCCCGGAATCAGCTTGAAAACAAATGGGGGTACTTTTCCATTATTGCACTTTCTAGCTCCCAGGTTGATTCTTCTATGTTGTGATTCTGCCATAAAACTCTGACAAGCTTGATGACCTTGTTTCGGAGCACTTGATCTTTTCTGTCCATGATTTCCACAGGTTGCTCTACGTAGGTCAAGTCTGGTTGCATGTCCACGTGCTCATATTCCACTATGTGCTTGGCATCTGGGTTATATTTCCTTAGCATTGAGACATGGAACACATTGTGCACTTGCTGCAGGTTTGGGGGTAATGCCAGTTCATAAGCTAGCTCCCCAATACGTCTTAAGATCTCAAATGGCCCAATATACCTAGGGCTCAGCTTCCCTTTCTTTCCGAACCTCATTAAACCCTTCCAAGGAGACACCTTCAAGAACACTAGGTCTCCCACCTCATATTCTTTTCCTTTCCGAGCTAAGTCGGCATATTTCTTTTGTCGGTCTTGGGCTGCTACCAGCCGTCCTCTTATTAGATCCACTGCATCTTTAGTCCGTTGGACCATCTCAGGCCCGAGCATCTTTCGCTCTCCAACTTCATCCCAATATAAGGGAGATCGACATTTCCTTCCATAAAGGGCCTCGTAAGGTGGCATCCCTATGCTTGAATGAAAGCTATTGTTGTAGGAGAACTCAATCAATGGCAAGTGATCATCCCAATTTCCTTTAAAGTCTATAGCACAGACTCTCAACATGTCTTCTAGTGTCTGGATGGTCCTTTCACTTTGCCCGTCTGTCTGGGGATGGTAAGATGTACTCATGTTTAGCCTGGTCCCCACACATTCCTGAAAGCTCCTCCAAAACCTGGAGTTAAATCTGGGATCTCTGTCAGATACTATGGCGACTGGGACTCCATGTCGCGCCACTATTTCTTTGAGGTAGATGTCTACAAGCCTATCAACCGTGTACCTCTCGTTGATCGGTAGGAAGTGAGCTGACTTTGTTAGTCGGTCTATAATCACCCATATGGCATCATGATTCGCTTTGGTCCTTGGCAAACCTACTACGAAGTCCATAGCTATGTGTTCCCATTTCCATTCGGGAATCTCCAAGGGGTGTAGAAGTCCACTAGGCCTCTGGTGTTCTGCTTTCACTTTCTGGCAAGTCAAGCATCTGCTTACCCACTCTACCACGTCCTTTTTCATGTTGGGCCACCAGTAGTACTCTTTCAAATCTCTATACATTTTGGTGCTACCGGGGTGCACTGAGTATCCTGAGTTGTGTGCCTCATATAGAATTTCTTCCTTGAGTTCCTGATTGTTTGGGACCCATATCCTCCACATATATCTCATGATTCCTCCCTTGTCTTTTTCACACTTTATTTCTTCCCCAGTCATTAACTCCTCTGTCGAGTTCTTTTCTGCTTCCATCATTTGTTCTTGGCATAACCTAATCTTTTCCAACAGTAGAGGCTGGATCCGAATTTCCATCAACTTTTCTTGACCTTCTTCAGGTATCTTAATCTCAATTTCCAGCCTCTCAAAGTATTTTATCAACTCTTCCTCTGTAGTTATCATTTTAAGCTTCTCTTTCCTACTAAGGGCGTCAGCCACCACATTGGCTTTGCCCGGGTGGTAACGAATCTCACAGTCGTAATCCTTGATTAGCTCTAGCCATCTTCTCTGGCGCATATTAAGCTCTTTCTGCGTAAAAATGTACTTGAGGCTCTTATGGTCAGTGTAAATCTCACACTTCTCTCCATACAAGTAGTGCCTCCAAATTTTTAAGGCAAAAACAATTGCTGCTAATTCCAGATCATGGGTGGGGTATCGGATCTCGTAATCCTTCAATTGTCTTGACGCATATGCTATTACCTTGCCGTGCTGCATAAACACGCATCCCAATCCTTTATGCGAAGCATCACTGTAAATCATGAAATCTCCTTTTCCATCAGGCAACGCCAATACTGGGGCCGTTACCAACCTCTTCTTCAGCTCTTGAAAACTCTTCTCGCATTTTTCAGTCCATTCAAATTTCTCAGTTTTCCGGGTAAGTCGAGTTAACGGGGCTGCAATCTTTGCAAAATCTTGAACAAATCGTCTATAATATCCTGCTAACCCTATGAAACTCCTTACCTCTGTTGGAGTGGTTGGTCGCTCCCAATTTGAAACTGCCTCTATCTTGGAGGGGTCAACTAGCACTCCTTCTTTGTTGATTACGTGCCCTAAAAATTGTACTTCATTTTTCCAGAACTCACACTTTGAGAATTTGGCATATAATTGCTCTTTCCGGAGCGTCTCTAAGGTTATCCTCAAATGTTCAGCGTGTTCTTCCTCTGTCTTTGAGTAGATCAAAATATCATCAATAAAGACTATAACAAACTGGTCCATATATTCCTTGAACACTCTATTCATTAAATCCATGAAAGCTGCTGGGGCGTTGGTCAATCCGAATGACATCACCAAAAACTCATAATGTCCATACCTAGTACGGAATGCAGTCTTTGGAATATCTTCAGGTTTAATCTTCAGCTGGTGATATCCGGTTCTCAAGTCAATCTTGGAGAAATACACAGCTCCTCTTAGCTGGTCAAACAAATCATCAATTCTGGGCAACGGGTACTTATTCTTTATTGTTAGCTTATTCAACTCCCGATAGTCGATGCATAACCTCATACTCCCGTCCTTTTTCTTGACGAATAATACTAGTGCGCCCCAAGGCGACACACTGGGTCTTATCATACCCTTATCCAACAATTCCTGTAATTGCTTTGCTAGCTCTTTCATTTCCACTGGTGCTAATCGGTATGGGGCCTTTGAAACTGGAGCCGTCCCCGGGGCTAACTCGATAGCAAACTCAATCACTCTATCTGGTGGTAATCCAGGAAGATCTTCAGGAAACACATCTTCAAATTCGTTAACCACCGGAATGTCTTGTATCCTGGGCGCCTCTTTCTGGGTGTCGATAACGTAAGCTAAATAAGCTTCGTTTCCTTTTCGTAGCAGTCTCTTGGTCTGTGCCATGGTTAGAATGGTTTGGGTTTGTCGTAACCCTTTAAATACTATTTCCTTGTTTCCTGGGGTTTTCAACTTAACCTTTTTCCCTTTACAATCTATTTGCGCATTATTACGAGACAACCAGTCCATTCCCAAAATAACATCGAATTCCCCTAGCTTAAAAGGGATCAAGTCAACACAGAAGGATCGTCCTCCTATTTCTATTTTGCAATCGGAGTGAATCTGATTAACTGGAACGACTTCCTGATTAGCTATCTCTACTTGCAAAGACTCCCTTAGTGGTTGAGTTTTAAGTTTCAATTTATGTGCAAAATCTCTAGATATAAAAGACTTAGTTGCCCCAGAATCAAATAAAACATTTGCACTGACTGAATTGAGGGAAAATGTACCTGCTATCACATCCGTGTTCCTCACGGCATCTTGCACTGTCATGTTAAAAGTTCTAGCAGTTGGTGGCCTGTTGGAGGCAGCTCTGCTTGCCCCTGAGGCTGCTGGTTTATTCATTGGGCAATCCTTCCTCATGTGACCTGGACGACCACACTGAAAACAAGTAGTGCCTTTGCTGGCAGTAGGAGCAATCGCGGTACACTGGTGGGCATAGTGGCCTGCTCGCCCACACTTATAACAGACCGTCTGTTTCTCAGTACACACCCCGGAATGTCTCTTCCCACAAGTGGCACATACTGGTAGTGGAGGTCTGGAATGATGGGAACGGGACACTCCTGCTTGTTGGCCGCCCTGGCTCACAGTTGCACTCCCAGATGGTTTAAACCCAGTATTCCTTCCTGGTAGGGAAACTGCTCCTCGGTTGAACCTACTCGGGGGCCTTCCCCCTGCGGAACCTCCGCCCATGCTGGCATGCTTTCTCTTTAATCCCCCCTTCTCTCTCTCTCTTTGTATCTGATCGCTCCCTGCTTCCACAATGGTTGCCTTTTGCACCAAGGTGGCATAATCAGTAATCTCTAAAACGGCCACTCTGTTCTGAATCCACTGCTTCAGCCCTTGCTGAAACCTGTTAGCTTTCTTTTCTTCAGTGTCCACAAACTCTGGTACAAATCGTGATAACTCAGTAAACTTGGCTTCGTAATCAGCCATTGTCATATTGTTCTGCTTTAGTTCCAAAAACTTAAGTTCCATCTGGGTTTTCATAAACTTTGGGAAATACTTCTCTAGAAACAATTGTTTAAACCTATCCCAGGTTACAATAGCATCGGTCTCCATATTCTTCTTAGCTTCCCACCAATAGTTGGCCTCTCCTTTTAGCAAGTAGGTAGCAAATACAGTCTTTTGGGCTTCCCCAATACTCAGAATCTCGAACGATTTCTCCATTTCCTTGACCCAGGCCCTTGCCTCTACGGGGTCAGCCGATCCATGAAACTCTGGGGGTTTGAGGGACTTGAAGGCCCTAAAGGAATTGGCCACAGTGGTGTTGTTTCCTTGGGGTGGTTGGGGGTATTGGTTCAAATTCTGCCTGAGCAGATCCATAAATTGTCCCATGGGGTTTCCGCCCTGGTTCTCCCCCTGATGCTCGACTTCAGTTTCCCCTTCTTCTATTTCCTCTTCAAACTCTGCAGTATAGAAAGTTTCATCCCCATCCCATAATGGGAATCCTCCTGTTCATTATAGTCCTGATCCTGTTCTTCATTATACTCAGAATTTTCCTCATGTTGATTGTGACTTTCTTGGTCAGTAGATTCGTGAGGGTTAGCCCTAGTACCCATTCTTCTCGGAGGCATTTTACTGAAAATTTGGACAATATACATTAGGTTTATTTACCTATTTCAGAGGGTTTTCCTCACAATATCGATGCATAAATGGATTTAGGATCCCACAGTTCTATATATCATGGCAGTTTTAGCCGAAAGCAGTACGGACAGATATAATATAATAAACTAGTGATCGCGTCATAAGAAAACTGAAATGACTGAAAAGGGAAATAAATATATACCAAGTACCAACCGGTACAACATCCGACATACAACAACAGTTTTTTAAAAGAAATACAACCATCCGAATAACAACTAGTCAAAAGTGAAATAAGCTGTCTATCTGTCTAGTCTGCAACAGGGATCTACAAGCTGAAACTATCCCTACCAAAAATCGGCACTACTATGACCGTACAAGACTAGACAACTAGACCAATACATCACTATCCCTGCAGTCAGCCACGACGGCGGGTCAAATCTAGAACCCTCCTCATAGCAAGGCGGAAAATCTCCTCTGCATCAGCCCTGGATACCATGCCATGCCCATCACTGGGTAACTGTCGCACCCTCACACGGGCCCTCAGCTCTATGCCGGTCACCTGCCTATACATATCTCTAGCTCTGGCACGCCTGCCACCCAGGTGCCTCAACCGGGCCTCTCTCTCTGCGGCTAGCTCTCTGCGGGACTCTGCCAGCCTGGCCTCAGCCACGGCTACCTCAGAAGTAAGTCTGCCTACAACATAGTGGTGAAAACATGCTGGGACGTCCCCTGTCGGACCATGGGGTGGAGGGGCTGGATCTGCTGGAAGGGCAGCCTCTGCCTGCTGTGGCTCTGGGGTCAATGCCTCAAACTCATCTGACACTGGGCTCACAGGTAGTGGTGGCGGGGTAGGGGCTCTCTCATCAGAGAGGAGTGGCACAAGAAGTCCAGAACTCCCTACAACACCAACTACTGGCTCGTCTATATCTCCCTCATCACCCTCATCTACTGGTACCACCTGATCCGCGGTCATGTCAGTATCCTCCTCCAAAGTCCTAATCTGAGTCACAACCCAAAAGTCCTCCCCAATCTCTCTACCCTCAGGTATAAGCTGGTCCTCCTCAGGGTCCTCATCCTCTGACTCTATGACATCAGTATCAGCCTCCACCTGGACCTCAGGGTCCTCCTCCTCTGACTCAACAACATCAGTATCAGCATCTGAATCTACCATCGCCGAGCCCTCGGCGGCCTGGATCGCATCATCGTGCTGTCTCTCATACTCCTCCGGATCCGACATGTCGCTCGCCTACACAATGACGAATTATATTACTATCATGATACTTAAAAGTTCCCATAAGGGTTTTAAGTGAACTTGGCAAGAGTTCTTATTATCTTAGTGAATTTATTATTGTATAGCGGCGCATCATCTCTTGGGATTTATAACTCTCTCTCTGATACCATTTCTGTAACACCCCCAGATCCGGGGTCCGGGATCGGGTCGTTACGGTCTTATTTTCCATAATTAATACTTTACTTGAGTCCACAATAAATAAATCACCTGCTGTGACCCCACAATAATAACCACTCACACACACACAGTTATAGTCCCAGAGATGAAATTGAAATAAGTCTTGCATTACTGGTTTACGAATAAAAGTTATTACAAGCCAAAAGGATAACATCATAAGTTTAAAAGTTTAGCCGTTGATTAATCATTATTGATACATATAAGTAAACTGGAAATCAAGGCTGCTGAGCTATGCTACCTCAGCAATGGCAGCGATGATATCAACGGGTAGCCCTGCGGGGCGGGTAACCTGCTTGCGCCGAGTGCGCCTGACGCGGGCCATGTGACCTAGCTGTTGTTGTGACATAATAAATAAGCAAGGGTGAGCAACAACCCACCAACAATATATAACTGTGCAGTAATATATAAGACAGTTCAAAGATATGTTTGAAATCATATGCCATGCATTAGAGAAAATATTGCCAGTTTAATATAAAGGATGAAGTTACAAGGTAACTCAATAGGTGTAAATTTTGTGGAAGCATATGCTATGCCAAAATAAGCAAGATAGCATCATTTTCATAAAAATAGGAACTTGCAGAATGATATTGCAATTCCCGTTTGAAATACTTTTCATCTCTGCCAACTATGATGATGTTGCAGAAAATTTCCAACATTGAGTGATGAACTAATACGGGAGCATTGCCGCGCCAGATGCCCTGACGTTTACGGGGATCAGCCGTATGTCATGCATCTCATCAGTCGTTCTCTACATGTAGAAGGTAGCTCCGACGGATTTACTTGTTTACCGCCCTCTGGAACTCCTAAGCCAACGGTTGGGCTATTGCTGGACCGGCGCCACTCGGCCACTTACGCGTCTCCTAGTTCATTCCATACCCATAACTTTGAAACATAAAGTTTGTCCCCCTTTCCCCAAGTATAATACTTGTTGATAAGACTCCACCAGGTAGTCATATCTAAATGGAAAGGAAAATTTACCAATATTTCCCAAGCTACTGCTTGTTAATGGATAATGACTTGTTCCAACATTCTTTCCCCTCGAATAATGAGTGGGTACACGTAATGCCAGGAATGATAGCAACCAAGTTGCGAGTGAACGAATAATTTATGACCGGGCAATCACAAGATAAATAACATTCCTCAAGTAAGGTTCCCTTATAATAGAATCGAAGGGAGAATGAAATCACTGAGAACCTTCCTTGATAATATAATAATATTAATAAGACTCTGTAATAATTTATATAATGTTCGGAGGTCGATGATACTATGTGAATGACACCAAGTATCTTTGAAACGAGTTAGAAGAATTAAATAAATATTCCAAGAATATTTCTTGAGTCACGGGTATTGGAAAGGTGTTGCTCGGAATAATCTTTGAATACTGTTCAGAATAATATTCATTGGACGAATAATGAATATTCCTATTAATAATAATAGTATTTTATTGATGAAATAATCGCCAAATGGATATTTGAAATAATATTCATTGAATAAATAATGAATATTCAACTTAAGAATGATACTTATTGATGAAGTAATTATCGATTGAATACTTGAGACCATATTCATTGAATAAATAATGAATATTCGACTTAATAATAATTATCGAAGAAATGAATATTGAATGAATATTTAAAATCATGATCAATAATAGAATTGACTTTAACTGAATGTCGAAGATAATATTTATCGAATAACTGAAATTCGAATCAATGCTCAACTAATATTTATAAAATAAATAGAGATCGAATGAATATTCGAAATAATATTCATTTAAATAAATAAGACTCGAATGAATATTAAAATAATATTCATTAATTAAATAAACTCGAATGAATATTCAAAATAACATTTATCGAGTAAATAAGAATGAATAACTTAATTGAGAGTTTGAAATAAAATTCGAATATTTAATCGACTTTAGATGAATATTAATCATATAATATTCCTCGAATAAATAAGCATCTGATGAACAATCCGAATAATATTTATTAAATAATCTCAAGGAATATCCCAACAATATTTGCCGGATAACAAATGGAAAATATTTACTTAAATATTTCCTCTGAAAATAATATCAATATATCAAGGAATATCGACTCCCGGTCTATAATCAAAGAATGAGATTCACTGCCCTTCGATTAAGGGTCTAAATAATTTCCGGCTTATAACTGATATATAACTATCTAGCTTATAAGCCAACAATAATTCAGGGAACAAGCATTTCAAAATAATTCGAGAATAGGCATGCATGCTATGGCATATGTATACTGAAAACACATACATATATATATATTCACAACAACAGCCTTTAAAAAGAAAGGTTCGAAAACTTGCCTGGAAATCGAGTACGAGTAGGGGTAGTAGTAGCGTGTCCCGGGTCAGCCTGATGATCTATAATTAGCCAAGGCATTCGGGATTAATCACTTAACACCTTTCAAAAGGTTACGCATAAACTTAACTTAAATCGAAACACGTTTTCAAGTTGTTTCGTTATACCCCTCTAATTCACTCTTATTATTGCCTTTATTACCCGACACTTGTTCGTTACTAAAGCATGACCTTATACTTACATATGGTAAGTATTTAAATCGTATAAGTTTTAAAGTCGAAAGATTAGACCTCGATATTTATCGATCGTTTTCTAAGTGGTTTACCGAAGTTATAACCAAGTATACCTCTTAGGGGTACTTTCGTACTTAACTTAGATTCGAACATTTTTATAAAATCGGAAAACGATCCATTTGACATGCGGTCTTCTCCCACACCTTCCTTTTTATCTCTATTATTTAATTATCACGATTCGCCACTGATTAAACAACATTAAAGGGAATCAATTTCAATTACGAACTTTTGATTACGGTTTCGAACCACTTTTACGAATTTAATCATAACTCCTAAACCGTAAGTCCGTTTCATGCGATCTTTATATCAAAACGAAGCTCATAACATAATCTAGCTAATCATGGCAAAAGTCGAGGCTAAACTGTGAGTTATACCTTCTGTTAAATTCGTGTTCTTAATGTTAACGAAATTTCGGCATTACGACGGCTATAAATCGAATATTTCTAAATTCCAAACCTTCCAATAATCAAGGTATCCATCCCAAACAACATATACATGATATATCACCATGAACTGAGGCCAAGCAATGCCTTTCCGTTCATCTAAACTATTTTTAACATTTATCAAATCTACATCACAATCATGCTCATAATCATGCTAATATCACACCTTATACTAAAACCCATCAAGAGCATGCAAAATCTCAAGGTAAAGTCTAGGGTTTCAAGTTGCTATACCTTCCTTGGAGTATGATCTAGCCTCACTATGCTTGGTATGATCCTTAGAGGTGCTTAAGCTTGCTAAATCAACCATGAAAAACAAGAAAAAACAAGATTAGTTCATGAAAACACTATTCACCCTCCTCTTAAATCATTTTTTTGAAAATGAAAAAAGAAGAGATTGAAGCTAGGATTTTGAGGAGATCATTTATATGAAATGTAAGTCTCACCATAAAAGTTACAAGATCAAAAGATGGTTGGAAGTAGGGTTTTGGTTTTTGAATTAAGGAGATAGCCGAATGGGTTGTTCTTGATGGGGGGGGAGAGAATTGTTTTGTTTGCTCTTCCAATATTGCATAAAGTGGAGAGTTTTATGATAATATCTCATCTTAAGGCTACTTTATTAAAGTGTGCATTGTTGGATGAGGATTTACCATGACAAGTGTTGAAGATTGGATGGTTAAGGCTAACCAAATGGTTTGTTTTCTAAGTACTTAGTTGATTCACTAAGTATTGGTTACTTAAGTAACTATATGGTTTCTAGATATTTATCACTTGCACACATGCATGCATCTTGCCTCCTCTGCTTGATTCCTTGTCCGTTTATTGCTTAATTCGTTGATCGTTCGAGGGAATAACTCATTCGTTTCTAGTTAGGGTTTTACCGAAAACCTTCTTAATATTTATAATACTATTCCTCATCTTTCTTAATACTTCTCGAATTTAAATTCCTTAATTCCCTTTTATAAATCCTTAAGTCTTGCAGTGTCCAGGGAATTCTCGGAGAAAATAAAAGTGCTCTTTTTCTGAATCCGACAGCTTTTACATACACTTATATTCTTCCTGGATCACTAATACGAACTCAGAAATCCGTTCCGAATACCGGGTATAACATTATTATAATAATATTCCAAATTCCACCAAAATCACTATTCATCACTTATTTTTATTTAATTCTAATAATTAGGAAAATGAACCTGGTTCACTCTCGGGTGTTCCTTAACCTTTTTACGGAACCACTGGACTTATAATAGATATTGATTTGGACGACATAAGAATAATCTTACTTGAAGTAATATACTTATATTCTTAGGAGATAGATCATTCTTATCTATGCCGTCAACCAAAAGTATTCTGCATGACATATAAATAATTGAATTCAAATCCATTCCATTCATTTAATAGATCTTCGTTACATCGCAGTCATAACCACTATTCATTCCCACATTATCACATAATAAAAGTTTTAAATTCTACCAAAAATCTGGGTTCTTACATTAAATCTTTTGAAATACTGTCTTAAAGACTCGTGAGTTTCTTGCTTGATATTAGCCAGAGTATTCACCGGTGGGGCGTAGGCCACGGTAGCCCTAAATTGAGAGATAAACTGATCTCTCATCCTCCTCCAGGATTTGATAGACCCTTCGGCTAGCCTTTTGAACCATTGGTGGGCATTTCCAGTCAGTGTAGATGCCAATAGCCTACACCTTGCTAAGTCCTCCACCTGGTATACATCCATTTCCGTATTAAAACGGCTCAAGTATTCAACTGGATCTGAGTTTCCATTGAATTTCAAGTCAGTATTCATCTTAAAGAACCTTGGCAAGGCTGCCTTTTTCACTTTCATAGAAAAGGGGGAACCGGCAGTGATACCGGACTTAAACTTTTTCTCCTCCTTAATCTTTTCCAAGGCTTTTTTCCAGTCAGACATCCTGAACTGTCCATTTTCACCATCTGAAAGCGTATCACTTTCAGAATCATCATCTTCATTAGCTGTCTTGCTTCTTCTAGGGACTGAACTTTGATGGGAGCCGGAATCCTGATCGGTACCCCCACCGGTAGGGACTCCGGTAGAGCGGGATCTCCTGTTTCTATGCCAAGAAGAGTGACTGCTTTGCCTATAATTCCTTCTGCCATCAGATCTGGATCTCCTGGAAATGCTTTTTGGGGGTACCGTTTGGGACCTCTCTCGGCGTTCTCGGGAACCCTGAGTTGTGGAACCCCCATTGCCATCTCTCCGATCTTTGCTTCCAGTGTGAATCAGTTTGTGACGAAGGTCTTTGTTAGTCAGTTTTTTGCCAACTCGATCAAAAACACTTAGACTTCTGGTGGGTGAGCCTTCGGCACCCTGAGTTTCCGGGACATCAGATTGGTCACCTTCATATTCTTCTTCCACAGGCTCTTCTGCGCCTTCTTCAGATGGGACATGATCAGTGTTGTCCTCAATATTGTCCTCAGACTCGAAGTTCAGCCTTGTCGGAGTCACATTCTTCTTTTTTGACTTCGACTTGCACTTCCTTTGCCATTTTTTCATTTTCTCGGAACCTTTTTCCAAGTTGTTGACTCTTTCATTCATCGTCTTCAGATAGTCCATGATGTCCTTGTTACTAACATCATCACCACCTTTGTTTCGCCCATTACCATCCTGAGACGGTGTTTTATCACTTTCAGAATTGTCACTCGCCATATCTCCTCCAAATGACGATTTTTGAGGCCCCTCCTTCGGGCGCCAATTGTTGTGGGAGGATTTTAGCACAACAAATTATGAGGCCTCGTGCTGGAATAGCGCCAATAATCAAGGAATCGTCCAACCACCCGGAAAGGCTCGTGGTTGAAGATCAATGGCTAGCCGCCCGGGAAGGCACACGACTAGGGTTACCGAAGAACACGGGATGTGGTTCCTCGGAAGGATCGGACTGAATCTACGGGATGAGAGCTCAAGGACCAAATCTTGGCCAGCCAAGAACCCTAATTTGACTATGTCACACAAGAGTGCACGTGCTCTAGCTACTGAAGGAGTGTAAAGTGTCGAAGAAGATCCCGTAAACTGCCTACATACCACTATTTATAGTGGATCAAGCCCGAATGCAGTTCTTAAATGATATGATTGTTTGTTCATGATGAGTTATCCTCTCTCCAGTGGGATAATGACTGTTATTTCTGATAATAATCGAGTGTGATGTATAAAATCAGGTTACCAAGCAGTTTAGGTAACATAGAATGATTATCTCTTGTATTTATCATGATTTTTGTATCATTTATCAAGTATATATGACATATATCCTCAAATAACTGAATGTTTATCTGTTTGAGAGTGTTTTTGGATGATATAGACGTATTCCTAAAAAATAGGAGGCGTGCCTTATCTGTATTGGCAGCCTAATCAGGCTTCCGGCGGAAGCTGGGGGTACCGCCCGGTAGCCTGGCTTCGGTACCCCCTCCGGTAACCCCTATCACGGGAGCTACTCTGGAAGCTCTACTGGATGACTGGTAATAGTTATAGGTTATCTTCAAGGGGATGCCTTGAGACCCTTAGCCATGTGTTCCCGTGCTGCAGCGTACATGGTAACCCCTAGGGCTACCGTAGACCTCCGGAAACCTGACAGATTACTCATTCTCTTCATGGATCTGGACCCTAATCCTCTAGTGGGCCTAAATCTAACTCATGCGAGATTTTGGTCACAACACCTAACAATCTCCCCTATTTATGCTTTAAGATCTGAAGCATAAATCTGAGTTGTTGATGTCAAAACATATAACAATACAACCAGAATAGAATTTATAAATTCAAAAATCATGAAGTTAAGTACCTCCTTCTTCAGATGTAGACAAAGTATCTAGTACTTAGATGAAAGAATTCAACTATTTGATGCTTCTGATGCTTCTTTTCCTTTACCACTTCCCTGAGAAGATTCACCTCTGCCATCCTAAGTTCTTCTTTTATCTCTCCCAGTCTGTTTATCTCCCCCAGTCTGTTGCCTTTGAATTGTTTTTATATCCCCCTTTTTGACATCAGCAACATTAATTCCAAGAGACTCAGTAACAGAACAAATGAGATTCATCAGAACTGCTTGATTTTCCATAATAGTGACTTGGTTATCTTCAAGTGTTTGAAGTCTTGATTGAATTTTAACTTGAGATTTCTGAATGTCTTGTAAAACTTCAGAATTGACTTCAATGTTGGAAGTGTTTGGAATTTCTTCAGATTCAAGTCTTGTAGAAGAAGTTGCCTGTGTAGAATGATATTCAAGTAATAATACTCGAGTAGAGTTACAAACATCTTCGTCTTTCTGATCTGAAGCTGAAATATGATCATTTTGTCCTTCACCAGTATTCTGTGTACTAACATCTACAAATCCTGATTCCTCTTTAAAGTGATCAGATACTGTTGATGTCTCAATTCTGGCTGATATTGGAAGTACATACAAAGGAATACTAGGATCATTAGAAATTTCTTCTGGTACAAGTAGTGTAGAAGTTTGTCTTAGCCTTTCACCTCTTCTGTTGATAATTCCTGCAAGCCTTTCTTTTTGCTTCTGAGCTTTAACTTCTAGCTTTGCATTGTGCTTTGCTAAGTCATTCCTCTCATACATCTTGATAAAAGAATAAGTACCAGCATCCATACCAAGATTGTCAGACCAAGATTCCGGAAAAACCTGATCCCAGAAATCAAACGATGGTGGTTTCCTAATTTTTTCTCCCTCACTATGGAGTTGATCATCCATACCCTCATTCTCACTTTGACTATCTAAAGCCAACACTCTTTCTACCTCTCCTTTTGCCTGGTTAGGAGCCTGGCTCTCAGATTGTGGATCAATATCCATCTTTTCAAGTGTATCACTCAATTTTGGATAAGTGCTCTCATGACCTACAGAAAAATAGGGTTTAGAAGAAGTTTTTATACCTGAACTCACATGTAGAAAGGGTTCCTCATCTGGCAAGGAGCTTGAGGTTTTCTCCAAGCAGTGAGCTACTATAGTCTGAATCCACACAAGCATCTTCTTTCCTTTCAAAGACTACAGGCTCCAGTATACCACTTTCAGGTTCTCTACTAGACTCTGATGTCTTCAGTAATACTTCATTAGACACCATAGTTAGTATATCACCGTCTTTAACTATTGTTTGCTGAGACTCACCCTCAAGGTGGATAGACTCGGACTGAATAATTTTTGTTTGATCTTCAGTAAAATCAATCAAAGCCATTCCTCCCATATCATAGGGTTTCTCACTTGCAATTTCTGTCATCACAGAAGACCTTTCAGCATCAACTATCACAGCTCCTGAGTCATCCAACCTCTGACTAGATGGTTCTTGTGTTGCAGTGACTGTGATCTGATCTGTCCTACTATCCACCACTGGTGCAATAGTATCTTCTGTTAACTGCATTCCTCTATCTACTTCCTCCTGTTGATTACCTTAAGCTGAAACATCTTCAATAATGATATCCTTGTCAAATAAATATGCATGAAGTGATTGAAGTGCAACATGCTTTGAGAGTCCAAATTTCTTGACTAATTGTCTTCTGAGAGATACATAGAAATACATCTTCATTAAGTCAAGTCTTTGATGTAGAAGTCCATATTCTTCAGGAAATAAAAGTTTTGGTACTCTTTCAACTAGAAAATCTAGAACAGCCCTAGACAGCTTAACTTTAATAGAAATAACTCCCATAACCAATCTGTATGATAATGTAGTTTCCCATGAAGAATCAATGTCAAGATCTCTATTGTCAATTGCTGACTTGATTGTAGCTTTATTTGTAGAGACCTGCATGAAGTTAGTTGGACTAGACTCTGTGTGTGTAGGTGACAATTGAATCTTTCTCCTTGTTCTCCTAGTATAGTGAACAAAAGATTTATCCTGAGAAGACTCAAGAGGTGTAGACATAGAAGTGATCTTGGGATGAGATCCTTTTTCAATAGACACACTCTTTTGAGAGACAGTATCTAGTAACTGTTTCCCCTTTTTAAGTACTACAGTCTTTTGAGAGACTGCAGCCTGGCTGTGACTAGGTGCTTCATCTCTTTGTCCTAGCTTAGAAAGTTGAATTGCAGCCTTCAATTCTTCTCTCTCAGCAAGAGATATATTATCATCATCTTCACTAGAACTACTACTACTACTACTTGACACAACAAATCTTCTCTTCCTTACAACTGATGTCTTTTGATAAACATCAGAGGTTGGTTTCTTTGAAACAACAGGCTGTGGATCAAAACTTTGTTCTTGAATTGTTTCAGAGACTATAATGTTTTGAGCTACTTGGGTAGACACAGGGGGGTTCTCCTCCAAATGAGATTCCTGAGTCATTTCACCACAAAAGAAAGAAGAATTGTATAGAGTAGGAAGATGATTTTTAAGAATTACCTGAACATTATGTGGATAATGAATTGTAGGTATTTCATCTAGATTCTTTTCATTGTCCTTCTTTGTAATGTCAGAGAAAATTCTCTTTTGCTATACATAAGAAGAAACACAATGTTCTCTACCAAATCTAGCTTCAACATCAGGAATAAAATGGTTAATAAACATTTGCATAAATCTATGATAATAAACTATTTTCCTGTCTTGATCTCTTGACCCAAGTTTAATACACATCTGACTTAAGATAATTTGACCAATGTTTATTACTCTATCATAAAGCAAACTAAAAAAAAAATATGTGATGTAACAGAAGTAATTTGCTGAAAAGAACTACATTTACCAGTAAAACATTTAGCAATTTGATCAAAGAAGAAAGACCATTCTTTCCTAAGAAAAGATCTATTTAACTGGCTCATGTTGTCTAGAGGTCCACTATAACCTAGTGCAGACAACATAGTTCTTACATCATCATCAGATGGTTCACTTGCATAATTAACATTAACAGGTAAGTGAAGTACTGAATTAACAACAGATTCAGTATTGTCATAAGTATCTTGTCCTAAGTGTAGAACAATCTTACCTGATTGACTCTGAGTAGAATAAATTACATCAGCATTCTCCCAAGCCTGTGAAACAGCAGCTTGATTTATTTTTGGAGATGCTGTCAATGCATAACGCAAAGGTCCAATAGCCATAAAATCCATCACAGGATGAAAATCAGCTGATACACCTTTCTTGCTGGTGATTGCTGCAACATGATTGTTAGTCATAAAATCAAAGTCACCAAACTTGAAAGCTACTGATTTTGGTAGTCTTCTTTGAGCTGCCATTTTTGATCTGAAAAGAACTTGAGAAATCTTGAAATTGATTAGAGATTTTGAGAACTTAATGAATGTTTTTGCCTTTAGAAACTCGGATTAGAAGTTAGCAATAAACAATCAGAGTCTCAAAATAAAGATATATTCAAAAATCCTTCAGACCCACTAACGCACGTTGACACGTAGGTTGACAGGTGTCAGTCCCTGAAAAATGCAGTTTACCCACGATTTTTGGAAAATAAAATACAAAATTGATTTCAAATAAATAAATCAGGGTAAAATCAAAATAAAATCAATACTGATCAGCTTCATTTTCTAATGTGATTTTTTTCCACAGATAATCACAATTTTCAATGTGATTAAAAAATTCAAAATAATCATCAATCCTGATGAAATCACTCTTGTTTTCCTGATCACTATCATCCTGATTCCAGAGATTAAATGGAGTTCCACTTGGCAATTTCAAAATTTATCCTGAAAAGAACATCAATAATCCAAACAAAAATATTTTGTTAGATTGTCAAAATATCTTGGAAATATGAAAGGACCAGTCATATACATTGAACATTTAAAATGACTGTTCAACTTCTCACTCTTTCCTTTATAAACACCTGATGTCTTTTGCCTTTCTATACTCCACAAACACACAAAAACCTCTCTGTAAACACAGAGCTTCCACAAAACACAATGGCCTTTTGCCCAATCTTTCGATTCCTCACAAATGATGAACAAATTGTTCATGACCAAAGGTTCATAGTTTGTCTCTTTGAAGAGATGACTTTTCTCATCGATTAGACATGGTTGGAGTAGATCCAAATAATGTCAAGAACCTTCTATTAAAACATCCATCTGTTGGATACAATCTCCCTCTAACCTCCTCAAAACTTGATGATGAAGAATTTGGCCGAGAGTCTGAGGTTGATCTTGATGGAGATGCTATTCATTCTCCTCAACAAGAATGGAGTTGAGTCTGCTGCTCTCATTCAAGTCGCCCAGACAAGGAATCCAGGAGTAGATCATCAAAGTGACTCTTGAGATGCTCTTTGTCCTGAAGTAGATCTTTGAAGACTAAGAACAACAACAACTTTAAACAAGAATAAGATTAGTAGAAGTTAGACAAAAAGATGTTTGTATTTCATTTCCTTGTTTGTAATGCTTTCAATTAATGAAAATACAATTTCTTATTATCTACTTGCCTATTGTTGTTTATTGACTGATCTGAAAAACAATATAAACTATCAGTATGAATGTATCAAAGCTTACTAGCATAGAGTTAACAGAACTCAGAATTAGATCACTACATAACATGTACTTCAGGATTTGAATAAGACGCACAAATTTCACAATTCTGATACTGACTATAAAATCCTGATGACGTCAGCATAGTAATAGCAATCATGATCCTGATAAAAATAAGTCTATCATACTGAAATTTATCAAAGTACAATGTTACAGCTTAAGCATTTAACAATCAAATATAGATCCTGACAAGAATATCAAGTCTATAAGCTGAAAACAACATACCTTGCTACTTTTGCAGATGTTAAAGATCTAAAAATTTAACATTCCTAACTCACTAACCAATCTAATGAATGTAGCCTCATCAAGTGGTTTAGTTAGAATATCTGCAAGCTGTTTGTTAGTAGGAACAAAATGAAGTTCCACAGTACCATTCTCAATATGTTCTCTAATAAAATGATACCAGACATCAATGTGCTTAGTCCTTGAATGTTGAACTGGATTTTCTGCAATTTTGATAGCACTAGTATTATCACAAAACATAGAAATATTACTAAGTGTCATACCATAATCCATCAACTGATTTCTAATCCAAAGGAGCTGTGCACAACAACTGCCTGCTGCTATGTACTCAGCTTCTGCAGTTGATGTTAAGACAGATTGTTGCTTCTTGCTTGCCCAAGAAATCAATCTGTTTCCCAAGAATTGACATGTACCTGTAGTGCTTTTCCTGTCTATTTTACACCCTGCATAATCAGAGTCTGAATAGCCAATTATGGAGAAATCAGATTCTCTAGGATACCACAAACCAAGATTTGGAGTTCCTTTGAGATATTTAAAAATTCTCTTCACAACAATTAAATGAGATTCCTTAGGATCACTTTGGAATCTAGCACATAAACAGGTAGAAAACATTATATCTTGTCTACTTGCAATTAAATATAACAATGAGCCTATCATGCCTCTATAACTAGTATTATCCATACTCTTTCCTTTAGGATCAGAGTCTAGTTTAGTGGTTGTTGCCATGGGTGTTTTTGCAACTGCACAGTCTTGAAAGTCAAACCTTCTTAAAAGATCTTTGATGTACTTTGACTGATTAATGAAAATACCAGTCTCAGTCTGTTTGACCTGCAAGCCTAAGAAATAATTTAGTTCACCCATCATGCTCATCTGATACTTAGACTGCATAAGCTTGCTAAACTTAGCACACAACTTTTCATTAGTAGAACCAAATATGATATCATCAACATAAACTTGAACTAAAAGCAATTCACCTTTTATCTTTCTGAAGAATAGAGTTTTGTCAATTGTACCTCTTGTGAAGCCATTTTCAAGAAGAAATTTAGACAAAGTCTCATACCATGCTCTTGGTGCCTGCTTTAGTCCATAGAGTGCCTTGTCAAGTTTGTAGACATGATTTGGAAATTTTGGATCAACAAATCCAGGTGGTTGCTCCACATATACTTCCTCATCAAGCTTGCCATTTAGAAAAGCACTCTTTACATCCATCTGGTATACCTTGAAATTTGAATAAGCTGCAAATGCAAGAAACATTCTGATTGTTTCCAATCTTGCTACAGGTGCAAAGGTTTCATCATAGTCAATTCCTTCTTCCTGAGAGTAACCCTTGGCCACCAGTCTTGCTTTGTTCCTTACAATCATGCCAGATTCATCTAGCTTGTTTCTGATAACCCATTTTGCACCAACAATTGATTTGTCTTTAGGTCTTGGTACCACTACGCCATAAATAGCCTACGGTAACACCACGACTGTGTTACCTTAGACCCTAAAAAATGTTACCAAAGGCCAAAAAAAGGCTAAGGTAACACCTTAGCTGGGATAGTTTTGTTCTATGTAACCTTTGGGGTCTAAGGTAACGCCTCGACACACATAAGCTAACATAGGCAAATTCGTTACCATAGACCTATAAGGTAACACACTAAGCAATTCTATAGCAACACCAAATCTATGTTACCTCAGATGTTATAATTTTGAAAAATTATTAATTAATTATGTGGGTCCCACATGTAGGCCCCACAGACATTGTCTATTTGAAAATTAATAATTCAAATTTAATTATTTTTCTACCATTTTCTTCCTCTAATATTCATAAAAAATGCATAGATACAATAAAAAAATAATAAATAGACAAATGTCAAATCTAAAATAAAACTACAAACTATAAATATCATTAATTTATAGGAAAATTTACAAATCGTACAACCGGTTACATTTACTTAAACATCCTAACATAAACTAATCTATCCCCAAGATGCCTAGATGGGATCATAAAGAACAAAAACAACATAAAAAAGTGGCCAATATCAAGAATACTTGCAATGTGCAAGTCCTCCTTCAAAATCCAAGTTGCAAATAACAGCTCCTGGACGTCCTTCTATATTCACTAGTGGCCATTCTGCAAAATCAAAACAAAACAAATTAAGAAACCAAGCATGTTAAAAAGAAATAGAAATATCACAAGCAAATGATGTTGTCTAAAAGAAATCAGGTGGCTAGGTAGAGTAGAGTCCCATCAATAATTTTAGACACTAATAATCCACCAATTATATTACATGCTTTTCTTTCTACGATCACCTTTCAGTTCCTCTAATTTAACATAACTAGACGGAAAAGAAAAGAAGTCATAAAAGCAATTACCCTGAATACCAATATCATCAGTAGCAATCAGACAACCAGATATGAATGCTCAATTAATGGTTACCTGCAGCTGTTGAACCCAAAATCTACAATCTCTAGTGTTAAAACTTATCATTTAATGCTAGTACTATTAATCTAAAGACTTAATAAAGATAAGCAAAAGAGGAGCACCAATTCAGCGATCGTACTACAACTAGTAGGTCAATGATACGAACTTGGTATGCCACTTTATATTTGATGAATCTTACCATTAACAGCAGGTATAACATCTCCAGAATAAGATGAGGATGATACTGTATCTGATTGCATTCCTTTACCTGAAGCCTGGTAGAATATTTCAAGAAAACATCAAGTTAACCTTAATGAGATAAAAACCATTATTAAACTCTTATGTAATGAGAAAAACACAATTCATATTAATACCAAAAAAAAATCAACACAAATCCAAGCAACATCTGCATAGAGCATGAAACTAGTGAATGCATACTTCCTGAAAATAAATGCAAGGAAGAAGGTATCTTCTGCACTCAGATGCTTTTGTAGCTGCACACACAATATAATCAAAGGAGAGGAAGTTCAAAATCTGGTTCTTTCTATTTGTCAATAGAGGCAAAAAATTTTGACAAAATATACAAGCATTTCCACCAATATTACATTTACGCATATCCTTATGTATTAATATCACGTCAATTACAAAGATAATAACTTTAAAGGATCTCAAAAGTTATGACTGAGTTTGATCTACGCATTAGTTCTATATCAGATACAGAATCTACTTAACATCGAGTTACTTGCATTATTGAATAACTGAAAATTTTAGTAATTGGGTCAAACAGTCATTTTGGTAAACAATCTCCATACATAGCACTGGGCTTACACATAAGAAATCTGAATATTTTCATACATAGCACTGGGTTTCAATTGCACGGGCACAGAGAAGAATCTCCCAGTGGGCCTCCCTGGTAACTTTTGTAAATGTTGAAGGTACCAACAAAACATGTAGAGTAAAAAAAAAGATGAGATTGGCACTCCAAAGAATTCACCTACATCAAGTACAAGGATTCAGTACCTGTGCTTCATGATGGAACCTCGGCTGTTGATAAATCTCTGAGAATCTTAAATTATAACAAACTGTCAAACCCAACCGTCCAAAGGGGCTGTCTACTGCTACAATTTCCTTCCCTGAAAAACTTCACCAATTTGAATTGTCTCGTAAGTTAGAAGTGTATGCTGATCTAGTATGGAAAATTTACATTAGGACTAGAGAGGGAGAGATAGACAGAGAGTGAGAACAGGTGGGAGAAAGAGACAAAGAGAGGGAGAGAGAGAGAGGAGAAAAATAGAGATAGAGGGGGAGAGAGACAGAAGGGAGAAAGAGACAGAGAGAGTGGGGAGAGAGACAGAGAGAGATACATATAAATTGAAGCATGTAACATAAACTAAGCTATATATATACAAATCGAAACATATAAAGAGAGATTTGTACCTCAATTTGATATCAAACACTCCGAAATACCAAGGTTGCTTCGATTAAACAGAGGTCAAACCCTAATTAAACCCTAATTGAATCAAGCTTCCATTAATCCTTTAGAGAGAGAGAGATTACCAAGTAAGGCAACACTGAGCAGAGCGAGATTGAGTGAGCGAGAGCGAGCGAGCTTGACCTAATTGATAGAGGAAGAGAGAGAGAGAGAGGTGAGTGAGTTTCGAGAGAGAGAGAGGTGAGCGAGAGAGTCTGAGATCCCCAATTTTCTCCTAACTTAAGCAATTTTGACCAATTTTGATTTGCCCACTCTCATTTTTTTTTTGCCGCCCGCCAATTCCCATTTTCTTTTCAATTTTTCATTCGTTCCTCTTTTTTTTTTCATTTTTTATTATTACAAAATTTATTAATTTTTTTTATAAAAAATGTATGATAATAAATTTTATCATTTTAATTATTGAATAATAATTTAAATTTATTATACCCTGTTACTTTCTCCAATAATTTTAATGATGAATTTAATCAAATTTTATTTTATTTTTTTGGAAAATTACTTTATTTTAAGATATTTTAAATATAATTATTAAAAAATATATTGATATTGTAAAAATATAAATAATACAAGTATTTGATAGAATATTGTTTTTATAATAATAAATTCAATGACTTGATTAAAATTATTTAATTTTAAAATTTAATAATTATTAAATCGTTAATTATAAATAAAATTCAAAAATATGTTAATTATACTCTAAGGTAACACAGCCCTTGGTGTTACTAAGTTTAACACCTTCCACAGCTATGGTAACATACCTTTAAGCATAAGGTAACACCAAAACTAGAGCGTTGTGGTAGGTCCAAAATTTCATAGCTATGGTAACACTCGAGAAGGTAACACCCCCCCTAAGTGTTGTATAAAGCCATCTATGGCGTAGTGTACCAGTTTCCAGACTTTGTTTCTCTCAAACTCATTTAACTCTTCCTGCATTGCAATTACCCAATCAGGATCCTGTAAGGCTTCTTCAACCTTCTTAGGTTCATTCTTTGGGAGAAAGCAACTATACAAGCATTCATTTTGAATTGATCTTCAAGTTCGAACACCACAATTCAGATCACCAATAATCAAATCTTCAGTATGATCCTTTGTCCATTTTCTAACAGGTGGTAGAATACCTCTGCTAGACTCTCCCCCTAAGTTAGTGGTATCTCTTATAGAAGAACTCTCTCTGCCTTCAATAGCTCCCCCTTGATCAGTAGATTCCATACTGCTGCTAGTTATTGATCTTTCCTCAGTAGACTCTGAAGGATCAGTTCCTGATGGAGTAAACTCTAATTAACTAGTCTGCTCCTGATGATCACTATGTCCTCCTTGATTTATTTGCTCCCCCTCAACAGTAGCATTCCTTTGAGAAGAAATAGAAATTCCTTCTGGAGAACCTTCATCATCACTGGAGAGTATCTCAGAATTCTTCAGATTTTCAACTTTCAACTTGTCATGGCTTTCATCAGTTTGCAGAATTCCAAATTTCTTGTCATCAAATGCAACATGAATTGATTCCATATGTGAGTTCTGAGATTATAAACCTTTAAGGCCTTTGATGCTGAATATCCTAGAAAGATTGCTTCATCCGATTTGGCTTCAAATTTTCCAAGTTGTTCTGGATGAACTTTTAGGACATAGCATTTGCATCCAAAGATGTGAAAGTATTTCACACTTGGTTTCTTTCCTTTGATCATCTCATAGGGAATCTTTCCATGACTATTTACCAAGGTACAATTTTGAGTGAAACATGCAGTATTAATAGCTTCTGCCCAAAAATAGGTTGGAAGTTTTGCATCTGCAAGCATGGTTCTTGCTACCTCTATGAGAGTTCTGTTCTTTCTTTCCACTACACCATTCTGCTGAGGTGTTCCAGGTACAGAAAATTGTTGAGTGATTCCATTATCTACACAATACTCCTCCATTGTAGAATTCTTGAATTTTGTACCATTGTCACTCCTAAGTACTTTGACTTTGTACTTAGAGTTATTCTGAATATTTTTGACAAGTTCAATAATTTGCTGAGGAGCTTCATCCTTCTTGTGTAGAAAGAACACCCATGTGAACCTTGTGAAATCATCCACTATAACTAGAGCATATCTTTTCTTGCTGATAGACATAATGTTTACTGGACCAAACAGATCAAGATGTAGCATGTGAAATGGTTCAGTAATTGAATTTTCAGTCTTGCTCTTGAAAGTGGTTCTTCTCTGTTTTCCAAGCTGACAGGCATCACAAAGTCCATCTTGCACAAAATTTGCCTGAGGTAGGCCTCTCACCAGATTATGCTTAACAAGTTGATTAAGCTTCTTGAAGTTGAGATGTGAGAGCTTCTTGTGCCAATTCCAGCTTTCATCATTTGTTGCTTTGCTGTAGAGACATCTAACAATTCCTTTAGATGTATGTTAGGTCGATTACACAATAGATAATCAAGAACTGTATGAATAAGTAACAAGAACACACGTTTTTAACTCTTTAAAACTGTTTTGGAATTAATAATTCCTCTCTCGGTGATGTAAAGTATCACAGAGAGCTGCTTAGGTTACAAGAATGATGTTCGTTCACGTTCGATACCCTTCTAGGGTTAACCTAACTGTATTTATAAGATATACAGCTACGTACAATCGTAAATTGATTCTCCTAAAATTAAGCTATACAATTGATATCAATTACGATTGCTACACGTCTTCTAAGTCAACTCGATCTCTTTGACAGCTATCCAATCTTCAAAGATATCGCTTCCATATTAATATTAAATTAATCTTCAAACTCTGTTGACTTGTAGACGCTCCCAGTAGACAGACTTTAGCAAACTCTGTTCTCTCCACGCTAACAGCGTTTGCGCTTCCATGTATTCAGCTATCAGTGTTTACGCTTTCCTCTGTCAGCGTTTGCGCTTCCAGCAATCAGCGTATACTCAAACACTGCTTTCAATAACAAGTTAAACTCTCTTTACCTGAAACACTTAAACACTGACATTAAATCACATCAATTATATCTAACAATCTCCCCCAACTTGTTCATTAGAAAAATGTACAAGTTCATAATAATTGATGATGTCAAAAACTAACAAATAAAAACACAGTGTTTAACATATAATCAGAGTTTAAACTTGACTTAGCAAAATTTACAGAAAATTCGAATTACTTACAAATTCTGTCTACCTAACCTCCTCAAGATCTGGAGTTGTTCTGAGATAATCAATCAACAATCTCCTTTCAGCATTTTCAAGTTCAATTTCCATAGCTTGCTTGATCTCTCTTAACTCTGGATCATTTTCATCCGTTTGAAAAATAGCAGCCCTGAGATCATAGATCTTGTTTCTCCTCATTTCATTACCCAATCTGATGTACTTTAATTCTTCAGACTTTACATTGAAATCCAGAACTGTAATTCCAAGATCAGTCTTTAACCTTGTAGTTCCCTTCTGCATTTCAATCAGATTTCCATTCCAGTCTCTGTATTTTGGAACATATTTTTCAGCAGACTTTGTTCCTGTAGCAGCTTTAGCTTTCAGCATATGCTTCCTTATAGAATTAGCAATGATCTGTGTTCTTTGATTTCTAACTCTGAAGATATGCAAGACATACTGAAGTTCCTCAAATAGTTTTAGCTTGACTGCTTCTTCATCCACTCTATACACTGACCCATCTGCCATAAAGTATAGTAGAAAGTGAATGTCTAAGCTTCTTTGACGAACTACCTGAACTGATTCCAACTTGTCTAGATTTTCTTGATTAATACCAGAACCAAGAGATACAAGTGCAGAGGGATCTCTTGGACTGTTACTAAATCTCAAATCTCTTGTTGCACCTAATCCAGAAGTATTTCTCCCTGGTGGCTTTCCTGAACAAGATTTATTATGCTGATACCCACCAGTTACTCCTGCTTGTTCTTGCACTGGAATCTTTGGCCTTGAGAAACCAGGTAAGGGTTTACTTTGTGTCTGTACAACTTGTGTAGCAACAGAGGTTGTAACTATCATTTTGCCCTTGCTCTCTTCATCAACTTTCTCTTTTAATTTCAACTTAGCATCAAGAGAAGACTTTCTAACCAGCTTCCCAGTATCTTCTTCTTCTTCTTCTTGAATACCAGATAGTTTTTCTTTGATTACAATTCCTTTCATCACAGGCTTTGCAGACTTTGAAGTTTTAACAACTTTCTTCACTTTCTTGGACTTCACAGCTTTTAGATGTTCTTTCTGTAACAACTTCTCTTCAGCTTGAATATCCTCAAGTGTAGCTTCAGCATTCTCTTCTCGAAAAAGTTTTGCAGCCAATTCTTCATCTGTTTGTGGATTGTCAGAGAATAACAAATCCTTTGGCTTTGATCCTGAAGTACTTTGAGCATTTGAATCTATCACCAAATTTGGCTTTGACCTTGAAGACCTCCCATGTCCTTGTCTGAGATTCACATTTCTTAAGCCCTTATCAGCATTGGCTTCTTCATCATCATTTTTATCTTGCTTTGACAGAGTTTGATCTTTCTTACACTTGGTTTTAGAAACTCTCTCCCCCTTTTTGACATCATCACTGTCTTGAATCAGTATGGAGGTGATTAACTCAAGAGAATTTGCAATAGAATCAACTTTCTCAGCCAGTAAAGTCTGATTCTTTTCAACTGTACTCAGTCTGTCATTAAAATTAGATTGAGCTTTGGCAAATTGTTGAAAGAGTTTAGCATTAGCTAGTTGAGCTTTCTCCTCATGAGTAGCAACTTCTGTGCGAAGATCAACAATAGATTTCTGAGTGTCATCAAATCTATTATTCAAAGTTTTGATCTGTATCACCGTGCCTTGCAAACAAGTGAAAATTTCTGGATTTGTAATCTTCTTAGAATTAACTTCAAGAAACTTTTCTGCCCTTCCAGGAGGAAAAATACAGTCTGACTTGTACCATTCAGCAGTTTGCTTGGCCAAATAACCATCATCAATTTCATTATTAGAAGGCCCAGCAAAATCTGGTTTTTCACCTGTTTTCTGACCATCTGGCTGATTTTGTGGTTGGTCAACTCCTGTACTATTAGCTTCAACAGAATCACTCATCGATTCACTAGTAGAGGCAACAGAAAGACTAGGTTCTTGAGCAGCAATTTGTTCTTGAGCAATTTGTTCTTGAGCAACAATAGGTTCTTGAGCAACCTGTTTTCCTTTATCAATTGGAGTTTGCTCTGAAGAAAGAACCTTCTCTGGTTTATCAACCTCCTCACCATGAGCAGAAATATGATTGGCATCAGAGTTTAACTCAGTGTGTGATGCAACCACAGTGTCTTCAAGAACAACAGTAGGCCCATCAGCAACACCAGTATCTATAGACAGTGGAGTAGATGTTTCATGATTAAAAGACATCGGAGTTTCAGCAAACTCTTCCATTGGAGATAAAACATCTCTAGCATCTTCATTGTCTTGAGCCTTATCAACTTCTGGTTCAGCAACCTTGACTCCTGATTCTGGGATTTCAGGTTCTATGATAACCTCTGGCTCACCAGTAGGAATATCAAATGAGATTTTCTCTTGAGCCTCTGCAACAGGCTCATCATCAGAATCAGTCAGAATAAGCTTCCTCCTCTTAGCTTGAGGTACTGCAACCTGTTCTGCAGCTTCACTGGAACTCTCACTAGAACTTTCCTCAATCAATGGTGGTGAAGGTCTATTTGCTCTTTGTATGAATCTTCTAGAATAAACAGCCTTTGGAGTTGACTGTTTAGCCTTAGCACGTTCAGTGTTGATTGCAGTATGTTTCTTCCTTTTTGGCTTTTTAGGTGGTTGGGGATGAGTAGTAGAGACAGGGTTTGTTGGTTCAGTGTTCATTTGGTCAGGTTTGGTTTGAGGTTCTGTTTGTGTTGGAGATAATATGGTTTGTTCAGTGGTTGTTGGTGTGGGTTCAGGTGTTTGAGTAGGTTGAGATGGTATGTTTTGTGTACGATCAGTGGCTAAAGGTTCAGGCATAGGCTGTGATTCTGGTTGTTGTGGTTGATGTGTATCATTGTCTTGTGGCTGATTAACAAAATTTTGTAAAGCAAGCGGCAATGCTAAAGGAGGCAAGTCTTTTCCAACATCTTTGTTAGTCATATCAGTAAATATTCTCTTAGTGACTCTAAAAGGTTGAATTTCATCAGCTTCATCAACAGTTAAACCAGGAACACATGCATTGAACAGAAGTTGACAAAATCTAGCAAAGTAAACTGTAGTAGACTCTGACAACTTATCACCCAAATTCATCAAAACATATCTACCAAAATCAAAATTACTACCATAAAGTAGAGAATACCCAATTTGTAGACTGTCCATTGGAATAGCATCCCAGTTGGTGACCTTCTTCTGGAATGTCCTTGTAATGCAATCAAAGAAAAAATTCCACTCTTTTCGCAAGTTTGGCCGCCTCACACTGCCCAGCTTGGCAAGTGATTCCATGTAACCAATCTCTGTGAGCATTTCCCTCAGATTTTGCTCAGAAACAACAGCATATGAGGTATGTGTGTCAAAATCCATGACATCGCGAACAGTTTGTGGAGTAATCACAAACTCTTGTTCTTCATGAGAGAAGATGATAGACGGAGTTCCAGTCTCTCCTCCTTCAATATATCTTGAGTTTTGCCAGAAATTAACGACTTGGGAAGCAGATAGAGTAGCCGGTTCAACCAGCGCTTGCCCAATTTCAGAATCTCGAAGAAAATTTTGCATAAGATGAAACGGCTCTGGTGCCCGGTCATTCTCAAGTATAGCTGCATAGTTGTTAGGCACAAAACGTAGACCAAAGACAGTGAAAGGTTTAGTTGCCATTGAATTAAGAAATAAGCAAGAATCAACTGTGAAAGTGTTTTGCAAGAAAGGTGTTTGTGAAAATGCCAAAGTGAAAAACAAAGAGGTTCTCTGTTTTGGTAAAGTGAATACGTGTGGATAAAAATGATTGTGGCAAAAAGTAATTTGAGTTGTAGTTAAAAACTAAACTCAAACGATTTTTACTTGAAAACACGCAACAGTTCCCTTGAAAAGTGTAAAAGGGAGACATAATGATGAGTGAGTGGGACAGGTGTCACACATGCAACGGTTCACTTAATACAGGCGCAGTAAAAGCCATTATTACCGCTGTCGTTCCGTTTATCAAGACACGTTACCACTAATGACACTAATTAACAGTTGTCAACTACTCCATTTACTCCAAAATTTTCAAATTATCTTAATGAAAATATACCTTAGAGTATGTAGCACAATCAATCAGTGTTTGTCCAATTTTCAATCTTTATCACAAAAACCCTTTCAAAAACACACAGTCGTGATTTTCGTGTGTGAGTAGCAGAGTTTACCAAATCAATTTTTATAGCATCTAATATTTCATAAAACCCATATACCAAAACAATAAACACTGAATGCACAAACTCTCATATTAAACAGAGTATATGATGAATGCTAAACTCTGTAGTTCCTTAATTACAGAAATCTGAATATCCCTGTTCCAATTTATGATCATGATTATCCACGTAAGCACACAGTCATTAAAGACAAAAAGATCAGGAGATAAACATCAAAGCATCATTCAGTGAGTTACATGTCAAGGATTTTCTCACAAACTCTCACATCACACAAGTGTTTAGGTGAAGTGTTTACTCTCAGATTCAATCATTAAAAGCAGATACTACCATAAGCTTGAATTTCCACCAAATCTACACCACTTCGATTACATATATGCACAAATCAAAAGGACTTTGTTCAGGGTTGTAATTGAGTGAAATCAAACAGATGAGAAGAGATATGTTTCGAATGAGAATTTTGAACTGAACAATTTATTTAATCAAAATGTTCAGTCAAATGGTTAGTACATTTTGTACAAGATGATCAGTATATATACATTTTTTTTATTTTTTTTTATTTATTTTTTTTTTTTTTTTTTTTTTTTTTTTTTGTTTTTTTTTTTTTGTTTTTTTTTTGTTTTTTTTTATATTGACATATATATATATACTGAGTAAGATATATTATGAGAGATACTCACCTGCTTGAATCAGATTTAACAAAAGAATATAACTGCTCTCAATACTTCAGTATTCAAGAAAATGAGCAGTTAATTAGGCTCAAAAGGGTTTACTACGGGTCATGTCTATGAACAAAGTTTATGAGCAGTGTTCAAAAATATTTTGAACAGTGTTTGAAGAAATGGTCAAAAATTGGTTAATCCTAATTGCCTTTGTCATCTTCATGCACACATATATCATGTAGTTCCAAAATGGTTTAATGCAAGTTCTAGAGCAACATACTTACTGATGAATATCACACAACAATAAACTCTGATTGATATAAAATGTATCAATTACTGATTTGGCTCAAAATCTCACAGGGTTCAGACATGAACTGTTTCTCACCAAACTAAACAATGACATATCTCAAGTTTTAAAATTTTCACAAGTGCAAACACAGAATCATCAAGAATCAAGTATGACTTGAAAACAGAGTGTCACTAATCAGAGTTTAGAATTCATCAATATCAGTGTCATTCATGAGAGGCAATGCATGAAGTATTCATAGATTCAGAGTTTAGGATCAAATAAACTAAGAGATGCTCTAAATATGAAACAGTATCATGCTGTGTTAACTTACTGTGCAATTTCTGATTAGATTACAGTGACTCAAAAAGAATCTTGATTTATCACTGAAAATCATGCTCTATACATTTTTCTTCATCGGTATTTTCATTCAGACAAAAATCAATTCAGAATTCACAGAGTTTAACAAACGTATTAACAGTGTATGACCAACAATCATGCTAACAGAGTTTAACTAATAAGGTTCACATAGCACTATAGCAATTTACAGAGACATGAGCAACACATTTTATTTGAAAGAGTTTGAGTCTAACCAACATGTTTAGTCAAAACCAGATACCATCCCTAGTTCATTGACCAGTCTTGTAAATGTTGCTTCACTTAGAGGCTTTGTGAAAACATCTGCTAGTTGTTGATCTGTAGGCACAAAGTGAAGCTCAATATTGCCTTCCTCTACATGCTCTCTGATAAAGTGATACCTTATGCTGATGTGCTTGGTCATTGAGTGTTGTACTGGATTACCTGTCATTGCAATAGCACTTTGATTATCACAGAAAATAGGTATCTTGGAATACCTTAATCCATAATCCAGCAGTTGATTCTTCATCCATAGAATCTGTGCACAGCAACTACCAGCAGCAATATACTCTGCTTCAGCTGTAGATGTAGATATTGACTTCTGTTTCTTGCTGTACCAAGACACTAGTCTGTCACCAAGAAATTGACAACTTCCACTTGTGCTTTTTCTGTCAATCTTACATCCAGCAAAATCTGCATCAGAGTAACCAAGTAGCTTAAAATCTGATTCTCTTGGGTACCACAGTCCTAAAGTTGCAGTTCCCTTGAGATATTTGAAAATCCTCTTCACAGCTGTTAAATGTGGTTCTCTTGGATCTGCCTGAAATCTTGCACACAGACAGGTGGCATACATGATATCAGGTCTACTAGCTGTTAAATAAAGTAGAGAACCAATCATCCCTCTGTAGCTTGTCATATCCACTGATGAACCTGTATCTTTGTCCAGTTTTGTTGCAGTTGCCATGGGAGTTGTTGCAGATGAACAGTCAAGCATGCCAAATTTCTTGAGTAGATTTCTAGTATATTTTGCTTGGTTAATGAAAATTCCATCATCTGTTTGCTTCACCTGTAAGCCTAGAAAATAGCTTAACTCTCCCATCATACTCATTTGATATCTAGACTGCATGAGCTTGGCAAATTTCTTACAGAGTTTATCATTAGTAGATCCAAAAATGATATCATCTACATATATCTGTACTAAGAGCAGGTCATTACCAGATTGAAAGTAAAACAGAGTTTTGTCAATAGTACCTCTGTGAAACCCACTTTCTAGCAGAAATTTAGCAAGTGTTTCATACCATGCCCTAGGTGCCTGTTTAAGTCCATAGAGTGCCTTGTCTAACCTGTAGACATGATCTGGATATTTTGGATCTACAAAACCAGGTGGTTGTTCAACAAATACTTCTTCTTCAAGTTTTCCATTCAGAAAAGCACTTTTCACATCCATTTGAAAAACCTTGAATTTCTTGTGAGAAGCATAGGCAAGAAACATCCTTATTGCCTCCAACCTGGCAACTGGTGCAAAAGTCTCATCATAATCTATTCCTTCCTGCTGTGAATAGCCTTTAGCTACCAGTCTTGCTTTGTTCCTTGTGATCACACCATCACTGTCAGTTTTATTTCTGAAAACCCATTTTGTACCAACAATGGATCTGTTCTTTGGCCTTGGTACAAGGGTCCACACCTCATTTCTTTCAAATTCATTTAGCTCTTCTTGCATTGCTGTTATCCAGTCAGCATCTTTAAGAGCTTCTTCTACTTTCTTTGGCTCAGTTTGTGACAAGAATGCATGAAACAGACATTCATTTGTTGTTGCACTTCTTGTCCTTACTTTTGCATCTGGATCACCAATAATTAAATCAGGTGTATGTGACTTAGTCCATTTTCTTGCAGAAGGCAGATTGCTTCTGTCATCATGTGATCCTCCCCCTTGATCCATGCTCTCCTGATTTTCTTGGTGTCTTTCTTCATTTTCAGATGCTCCCCCTGAATGTGACTGCTCAGTATTTGAATGATCAGAATTTGAATCAACAGTGTTTGATTCAGAGTTATCAATTGAGTCACTATCAGTGTTTGAATTATCACTTTGATGTGATTCTTCATGCTCCCCCTCAACTGGTTCTTCCCTTGTTTCTGATTGAAAAGTTCCTTCAGTGTTTACCAGTAGAGGTTCGGAATTGACCTCAACAGTGTTTGTCAGATCTGTATCATCCGAGTTTAATAAATCTTCATTTTCAAAGTGCAGTTGATCATGCTCATTAACATCTTCAAGTCCAGTTATTTTCTTGTCATCAAATGACACATGAATAGATTCCATGATCACTCTGGTTCTCAGATTAAAAACTCTGAATGCCTTTGTTGACAGTGGATAGCCAACAAAAATTCCTTCATCTGCCTTTAGGTCAAACTTGGTCAACTGTTCAGGATGAGTCTTCAACACAAAGCACTTGCATCCAAAAATATGAAAATATTTTAGATTTGGCTTCTTCTTCTTCACCATTTCATATGGTGTTTTACCATGCTTGTTGATCAGTGTTGCATTTTGAATAAAACAAGCAGTTTGAACCGCCTCTGCCCAGAAATATGTTGGCAATTTTGCTTCATCTAGCATGGTTCTGGCAGCTTCTATCAAAGTTCTGTTCTTCCTTTCCACTACACCATTTTGTTGTGGAGTGCCAGGTGCAGAAAACTCTTGTTTGATCCCTTTACTCTTGCAAAAATCTTCCATAGATGAATTCCTGAATTCAGTTCCATTGTCACTTCTGATTATTTTCACTTGATTCTCTGACTCTTTGTCCAGTTGTAATATATGTTCTGTCAGTGTTAAAGCAGTTTCATCTTTCTTTGCTAGAAAATACACCCATGTATATCTGGTGTATTCATCAACAATGACTAGAGCATATTTCTTCTTTCCAAGTGACATGACATTTACTGGTCCAAAAAGATCAACATGTAGGAGATGATAAGGATCAACAATTGAAGACTCAGATTTGCTCTTGAAAGAGGTTTTTCTCTGTTTGGCCTTTTGACAAGAATCACACAGGCCTTCTACATTCAACAATGACTTTGGTAGTCCTCTTGCAAGATCATTCTTTATGAGCTCATTGATATTGTTCAGATTCAAATGAGAGAGTTTCTTGTGCCATTTCCAACTCTCTTCACTGGACATCCTTGTAGACAGACACACTGCTTTGCCATCAGTGTTTGTTGACAATTTGATTTCATAGATGTTGTTGTGTCTGTTTCCAACTAGAGCAACTTTCCCTGTAGATTTACTGATCACTTGACAATATTCAGGCTGAAAATCTACATGATATCCTCTGTCACAGATTTGACTCACAGATAGCAAATCATGCTTGAGTCCTGGAACTAGAGCTACATTTGTGATGATGACATTTCCAAGATTAATGTTGCCATATCCCAGTGTATGTCCTATGTTGCCATCTCCATAGGAAACTTCTGGGCCAGCCTTCTCCTCATACTCTGATAGCAGGGCTTTATTTCCTGTCATGTGTCCTGAACATCCACTGTCCACGACTAAGGTACTGACCCTGGTGCCCTGCAATCACAAACAATCACTGATTATTAGTTTTAAGGATCCAGACTTGCTTGGATCCTTTGGCTTTCTTAAATCTGTTAGCTTTTGCAGCGGAATTCAAATTAACAGAGTTTAAGCTAACTTTTTCAGAGTTTACATTTGCAGAGTTTACTTTAACCCATTTCAAATTTGGTTTGGGTTCATAGTAATTATAATAAATAGCATGATAATCTCTGCAAGTGTAAATAGAATGCCAAGTACTTCCACAGTGTTTGCATAAAGTCTGTGGTCTAGTTCTCACATAATCACTCTTTACTGCAGTTTTAGAAGGCAAAGAATTAATGTTCTTATTCTTACTGCAGAAACTAGCAAGATGACTAGTGCTACCACAATTAAAACATGTTTTCCTGGGAGCTAATGAAGCAAGCATTGGCTTAATTCCTGAGGTTATGCCTACCTTTCCATTTCTGTTTTTCTTAGGCATACTCTGTTTGTTGACAGATTTTATCTCCTTAAGCTTATGCTTGAGTTGTTTATCTGTCATTAAGCCAATGTTAGCCTCTTTAACAAAAGTTTTAGCATATGACTCTTTAACAGCCTTTTTCTGTGCTTCAGTCTTAGGTCCACCTGTTCCCATGACATTACCCTCAGATGAACAATATGGTCTAACTTTTACATAATTTTCAAACCTAAGTTCATCTCCAACAGAGTAACCTAGACCTACAGTATCTGACTGAAACACTTCTTGAGTGTCTTTACCAGAGTGTGTCCAAGTTTTAATGATGTGTTTACTATCCTCCAATTCTGATTCTAGTTGCTTATACTTACCTAGCAACTCCTGTTCAATAAACACTGTATCATCTCTCTCTTTTTGAATTTTATTCATGTTCTCTAGCTGTTCCTCAACAAATTTATTTCTTTCTTTGAGTTGAGAACACTCAGACTTTATCCTCTCATTTTCTAATGTCTGATCCCTATAACTGATATGCAATGCTTTAAGATAAATTCTTAATTCAGTTATATTATCAGTGTTATAGGCATAAGTGGTTGGAGGTACCTTGAGATCATCATTTTCAGTCTGAGTAGTAGCCATGAGAGCATAGTTGACTTCCTCATCTGAATCTGAAGTGTCTGCCCAATCTCTGCCTTTGGTGTAGAGTGCCTTTTCAGTTTTACCCTTTTTGCACTCAGGAGCATAGTGACCCATCTCCTTACACTTGTAGCATTGAATTTCAGACTTATCTTTCTTTCCAGATTTGAAGTCCTTTCCTTCAGATTTCTTGAAATTCTTCTTATCAAACTTTGAGTAGTCCTTGGAGAATTTCTTTCCCTTCTTGAAGTTCTTGTATCCCATCTTCTTGAAGGTCTTTACCATCAATGCAGCCATTTGCATCATTTCTTCATCATCTTCAGAATCAGATGAATCATCTGTGTTTGAGTCAACATCAGTGTTTGATGACTCATTCTCTGAATGGATGACTAAGGCTTTCCCTTTTGCCTTTCTCCTTGATGCCTCCTTCTTTGATGGTTTCTCCTCAACCTTGAGAGCAACAGACTTTGACTTTTTACTAGATCTTTTGTTTCTCTGCTCCAATTCTAATTCATGGGTTTTGAGCAGACCATAAATTTCATCAATCTCTGTTTCACCAAGTTCATAATTATCTCTAATAGTGGTCGTTTTCACATCCCACTTTTCAGGTAGAGAGAGAAGAAATTTGAGATTAGAATCTTCCAAATCATACTCTTTATTCACCAATGACAAATCATTGAGCAGTTTACAGAATCTGTCAAATGTTTCTGTCATGGTTTCATCAGATTTTGCCTCAAAATGCTCATACTCCTGTGTGAGTATGTTCCTTCTGTTTTTCTTAATTGCAGGAGTTCCCTGACATCTAACCTCAAGTGCATCCCATATTTCCTTTGCAGTTGTGCAGTTTATCACTTTATTAGACATAACATTGTCTAATGCACTGTGAAGTAAATGCCTTACCTTCGCATCCTTTGCAATAGATGAAAGATCCTCAGCAGATAGATCTTTCTTCTCTTTTGGTATGACTTTTGGTTCCTCACCAGCAGCAGCAGCAGATAACTTTGTAGGTTTGTGAGGACCTTCATAAATTCTGTCCAGATATTCTGGATCTGTAGCCTCCAGAAACATGGTCATCTTCACCTTCCAAATTGCATACTCCAATGGCCTCAGGATAGGAACCCTAATTGTTTCATACCTACTAACAGTAGTAGGGGCTTTCTCAGATGGTGGAGGTATCTCTGCCATTGATTACTATTGTGTTTGGATCTTTAACTGTAATAAAGTAACAGATACGGCTCTGATACCACTTGTTAGGTCGATTACACAATAGATAATCAAGAACTGTATGAATAAGTAACAAGAACACATGTTTTTAACTCTTTAAAACTGTTTTGGAATTAATAATTCCTCTCTCGGTGATGTAAAGTATCACAGAGAGCTGCTTAGGTTACAAGAATGATGTTCGTTCACGTTCGATACCCTTCTAGGGTTAACCTAACTGTATTTATAAGATATACAGCTACGTACAATCGTAAATTGATTCTCCTAAAATTAAGCTATACAATTGATATCAATTACGATTGCTACACGTCTTCTAAGTCAACTCGATCTCTTTGACAGCTATCCAATCTTCAAAGATATCGCTTCCATATTAATATTAAATTAATCTTCAAACTCTGTTGACTTGTAGACGCTCCCAGTAGACAGACTTTAGCAAACTCTGTTCTCTCCACGCTAACAGCGTTTGCGCTTCCATGTATTCAGCTATCAGTGTTTACGCTTTCCTCTGTCAGCGTTTGCGCTTCCAGCAATCAGCGTATACTCAAACACTGCTTTCAATAACAAGTTAAACTCTCTTTACCTGAAACACTTAAACACTGACATTAAATCACATCAATTATATCTAACAATGTATCACTTAAGATGGCTTCATATATGTTACCATGTCTTTGACCAGTTAGAACAATGTCTCCATTCTCCATATTCTAGATCTTGCATCCTTCTCTGTCAAAGATTGATTGGTAACCTTTATCACCCAGTTGACTTATGCTTAACAGTGTATGTTTCAAGCCTTCAACCAGTGCTACATTTTCTATGATGACATTCCCCAAAATAATTGAGCCATATCCCAGAGTTTCTCCTTTTTTGCCATCACCAAAAGATATTACTGGGCCAGCTTTCCTCTCAAATTTTGTAAGCAGGGACTTCTTTCCAGTCATATGTCCAGAGCATCCACTATCCAAGATAATTGAATGCTTCTTTCCTGTGCCCTGCAAACAAAAAGTAACTAGTTAGAATTTTTTAGGACCCAACTTTGATTGGATCCTTTCTTACTAGATTTAGAAACAACAGGCTTTGAAGATTTTGCTTTTACTTTACCTGTTGCAGAGTCAACCTTAGACTCTGATTTCACAAACTGTTTGTGACTAGGAGTTTCAGATTTCAGAGAATAATAGTCATAATACAGTTCATGATATTCTCTACACATGTAAATGGAATGAAGTAAACTACCACAATGATAACAAGCTTTTTGTGGTTGGTATTGAATTTTCTGAGTCTTGGGGAATCTGGACTCGGTTTTCCAAGAAGGTTTTTTTTATTATAGTCTAGGGCCAAATGATTATGATTTCCACACTTATAGCATTTTTTCCTAGGTTCATCAGGTACATTCTTGTAATTATTCTCTTTGTTAATACCTTCTTTTCCATTCCTATTTCTTTTGATCTTGCTAGACTCTGAAAGACCATCTAGTCTGTGTTTCAACAGAGACTTAGACAAAAACCCTATGTTGACATTCTTAGGTTTTTCTAACACTTTCTCATCGGAATTACTATTGTTAATTCTTTTGTGTACAACAGGGGTACCTTTTGAATCAACAAATTTAACATGTTTAGGTTCAGAAACAATTCTCTTACCTTCAGATTTAGATGTGTTAGCTCCTACTTTACTATCATCATTGACAATAGCTACTTTTTCTTCTTGTCTAGCCTTATCAAAACCTAAACCATTAACTTTACCACGAATTCCACTTTCAATGATTTCTTGAGTCTTTTTACCAGAATTGTTAATGGTCTTAATCACATCTCTCTCTTCCTCTAGTTCTTTTCTGACATAGTCATAAGCTTCAAGAATAACACTATAATCATGCTTAGCTTTATCAAAACTTAATCTATATTCTTCCATTTGAACTAACTCAGATTCAAGAAAATTATTTCTATCAACGAACTTGTCATTCTTAACCTTAATTTCATCTCTTTCACTAGTAAGAATTCTAAAATTAGTCATAAGATTCTTAAACTCAGCATGGATAGATTTAATTTCTTCAGAATTTAAGCTATCAAATGAATCAAGAGAGTGAAGTGATACCTTAACAGAAGATGGAGAAGTTTTCTTTGGAGATCCAGGTTTGTCTGAAACATTTGCCATCAATGCAATGTTGTAATAATCCAATTCATCTTCAGAATCACTGGAATCAGCTCAATCCTTCTGTGTGACCATAAGTACATTACCCTTTCCTGTATTCCTAGGCTTCTTACACTCACTAGAAAAGTGTCCAAGCTCACTGTAGTTAAAGCACTTGATCTTGGCCTTATCAAGCTTGACAATTGTACTTTTGCCTTTGTCACTCTTCTTCTCCTCCTTCTTTTGAAAAGGTCATTTGCTAATCTTCTCCTGTTGAATCTTCCTTTCTTGAAAGCTTTAGCAAACATAGCAAATAGTACCTTTATCTCAGTTTCAGAATTACTGTTATCAGAGTCTATATCAGTAGTCTCTGACTCAGAACTTTCCTTGCTTTTCTTCTTCCTTGAGTTCTTTACAGCAGGTTCATCATGCTGTTCCTCTGGAAGCTTCTTTGAGTCAAATTGAGCAGTGAGTGCAACAGTTTTCATCTTTCCTTCACTTCTGCTCTTCTTCTGTTGCTTGTCAAGTTCATAAGCCCTCAGTTTTCCATACACTGCCTCTAATGATATCTCTTCCAGATCTTTAGCTTCCTCAATTGCAGATATCTTCTCATTGTAGAAATCAGGCAAGGCTTTCATGAACTTAGTATTCATATCCTCCAAGTCATAATATTTACCGTGCATGGCCATCTCATTGATGAGTTTTGTAAACCTATCAAAGGTATCAGTAAGTGACTCACCAGACTTGGATTCAAAGTACTCATACTGTTGTATAAGTAATGTCCTCATATTCTTCCTGACAGGCTTAGTTCCTTCATAGTGAACCTTAAGATTATCCCATATATCCTTAGCAGTCTTACAAGAGAGAACATAGTTAGTGAGAACAGAAGCAAGACTGTTGAATAATATGTTTCTCGCTTTAGCATCTTTAAGAATATTCTCCTTTTCCTTATCTATCTATTCAGATTTAGGCTTCTCTGCTGTATGTTCTGGAACAACCTCACCATCAACAGTTGCTTGTCCAACAACCTTAGTTGGGATAAATGGTCCATCTCTGATCCTGTCAAGATAATCAGGATCTGTTGCTTCCAGATGATGCAACATCTTTACTTCCCATAGAGTATATTCGTTTCTCTTGAGCATAGGGATCTTAGTATTACCATCCTTGTAACCAGACATGATTGCAGATCTTTATGATTATTCGAAATCAACCTGCTCTGATACCAATTGTTAACTCGAATAACTTGTAGAAGGGGGGGGGGGTTGAATACAAGTTATATAATCGTGTCAGATTTTTGCTCGAATAAATAAAACAAGAACAAACGAATAAACCAAAATGTTTGTATTAATAAGATCAAATACAAACTCTACCAAAGGTGTACAAATACCTTTAACAGCTGCTGACAATACAAATCTCTCTCTATTTGCACTCTCGTATAATTACGATTACAAACCTCACGAACTCACTCAAATTTTACAATGATATAGAGAGAGTATTTATAATGCTACCTATCAACTAATAACAGAAAGATAATCTATACATGATAATGTTCTGTCGTCCAGTTGATAGTTTCTATCAATAGAAAATTCTTTCCTTCATGATATCTTCTTGCTTGTTCTTCAAACAAAGATCCTGTTTTATAGCACTTGCCAGTTTCTGTAGCATCCATAATGACATCATCAGTAACATGACTGATATCAGGATTCTATCTTGCATCAGGATCTGATTATCCCATCAGTACTCGATCAGTATTTAACTTGTCATATCAGGATTCAATCTCAGTTCCTGACATGTAGTACTTGATGCACTATTCCTGACTTAATCCTACAGATTACTGTCTAACACATATATCCTATACAAAGTGCTAAATCCTTTATAAGATCAGGATATACAAGAAGTATAAGTAAAATTCTATTCTTAACATCACAACTCATGAATTATTCCTAACAATTAATATTAACATCTTCGAAATAGAAAAGGTTTTCGAATTTGTAGGAAAAATGAAGTCAAATTTATATATTCGAAATAAAAAAGAAATTTAATATTTCAAAATTTCCTTTTTTAACGTTAACATTTTCGAAATAGAAAAGGTTTTTGAATTTGTATGGAAGAAGAATTCAAATTTACATATTCAAAATAGAAAAGAAATTTTATATTGTTATATATATACAATCATTGCTTTCAACGATCAAATTTTATCACCATGTAACCCTTTTATTGCTTCTGTTTACTTTTGTCTTCGTTTATATTCTTTTAGTTTTTTTATTCATTCTTATTTTGTTTAATTATTGATGTACATGGCTATATGTGTGCGCCACTGGTTTTTTGTGATTTTTGGGTTGTTTTTTTGTTGGTTTTTAAGGTTTTAATTTACTAATTTAATATTTGCTTTCTTCGTTTCATTTTTAAACTAGCTTTATAGCCCGTGCAAGGCACGGGCATACTCTAGATTATATAATTTTTAGCCAATCTCTTTGCAGTTGTCTACGGGATCTTCGTGCTGATGCTAGATTCAATCGGATGGTGTATTTGGCAGTTCATATTAGCAACAGTTGTTGTGGCGACGCTTAGCTTATTTTGAATCAATAGCCACACGTAAAGTATAACCTGGCTACCTCAAATGTGCATTATTTTTTATGCCGTCCTTGTGCACACTTTGTTGCATACTTCAACAATAAAAATGGATTATCACACTTGAACATTGTTGGATAGGAACGCACTACAGGGAGCATGACACTGAGTGTTGGATGCTCTACAATAGTTTTCACTGAGCCTCATGTGCTTCGAAGAAGTTATATTTCGCATACCTGACAACAATATATTTTCGAAAGCACGAGAATTATTTAGAGGTGCAGCCATGGCAGTCACGTTGATATGAAATTTGTTGACAGCATGCTCAGTGAGGAAACGGTAAGCAACTACGTGGAGTAGCTTAGCAGGTTTCTCAACCTTTGAGTTAATAGTAGTCTAACAGATTATTAAAACAATGATATAAATTTGGACACTCACATACAAGATGCTTGTGCTTCACAATCCAAAGGGATGCTTATGACCTGAACATAAGTTTAAATTAAAAGGCGATTTCCATAAGATATCCTCCAAGTTTGAGTAAAAGAATGTTAAATAATCTGTAACAAACAAAAATTAGGATGGTCGACATCTACATTGACACGAAAAGCTATAAGAAAGATAAAATCTACATAATTATAGCATAACAGAATGCAGCAATATGTGTAGTTTCCTGGTCTCGATTAGATATACTATCCATATCAGTTAGTTGCATATCTTATGAAGGTTTCGTTGCTGCTACCGTTGATTTATAAAGCATTTTTCAAATTGTTTTTGGTCATACCATTGATTTTGTAAAATTAAAATATTGGCTTCCTAGATGAAAAAAAATATTGCAGGTGATATGAACTTATAATATAGAACTTACAAAATTTTAAAGGACTTGCATACATTTGGGTGGGTGAGGCCATTTGTGAAGCACCTTCTATTACTCGAGTCTTAGCCTCTTCAGGGAGCTTCTCTTTCTGCTTCTTGTTTAAAATTTGAAGCTGTTTTTACACTGAGCAAGCAGTCTACCATCTTATAAGCAGATAAACAACCTGAAAGAATGTTTGCCTTTACCTTAGAATCCTTAGTGCAACTATAATACAAAAAAGTAGTATCACTGAGTTATAAGCAGAACTGAGATAAAGAGAGATGCCTAATGACTATATGCAAGTCCAAAATCGAAGTCAAATCAGTGAAGACACTTAAGTAGACAACAATTAGGCACACCAATAACCACCCAAGAGAGCAAGTTTGAAAAAATACTATGTTGTCCAAATGAACATAGAAACATTCTGTAATTTTGTCATTATTAACCTAATTTCCACAACCGGTATAGTCACATTAGCAACTGGATGACATAATTTTTTCTTAAAAATATTATATATATAGTTTTTCCATTTACCATGTAAAATTGTAATTTTTTTTTTGTGCATACTCAACAATAATTTGTCAACTTACATTTACAAGCAGAAAAATCAAAACATTTAGGATGATAGAATGTCCATCAAATAGTTGTCATTGTGTTGTAGCTTCAGCACGTATTTTGATACGTGATCCGGTAGATATAGAGGAATATCTTGCGAACTACAAGAGTAAATTGAGTTGACCTTAATATCAAATTTTACGACCACTGGCTTTGCTATGAGATTTTGTCGAGCGAATCCAAGGTGGGACCATGGTAAATTTTAAAACCATGCTTGAGATAAGATTGATTTCAGAACTGTATCTTTAAATCTTTTTTCCTCGGTACCTCCTAGAAAATAAAGTATCCTCTATGAATTTCTTAATGGATGACCGAGTGAATGTTAATAAAAAATTTCAGTTTTCTAAGATCGTGTTCCAGTGCCTGCTAATAAGATGTGTTAATAAATAAAAAAATGTGCTTGTCGTCCGTTGAAGGATCTTAACTTAATGCAAGCAGCTCCAAAAGAAAATGAGAATAAATCCTTGTTCATGAGCAAATTGCTATAGTAAATAGCATTATTGAGGACATATTACTTGGGAAAAAAAAATTAAAATCTTGACCTGATGTGATCTTTTCTACATACACGAGAGAGAAGCTAAATGGAAGCACACAACGAAGCCTATGGCACATAGATCTTCAAGTGCAAATTATCAGTGCAACAAAACTCATGGCCAGATTATCATGGTAGAAAACACAAGATTATCAATAAGAAATGAAATCTATATAAACACCGATGGACAAAGTGGCAAACAAACATACACTAAAAAAGAATTATTATAATAGATTTGTCAGTTAATAATTTAGAGGTTTAAATAAAAGTTGAGCGCTACTTTTTAAACACATTTAGATGTTAAAATTTGAGAGTATTATTAAAAATTAGAGGCAGATTTTATTATTTTAAAATGCTTCTTCTAATGTTGTTGTACCTTATTTGAAGTTGGAGATATGCTGGTATCATGGAGAGGAGAATACGATAAAAAATTTGTGGAAGGAAAAATTATAGGATATGCTATCCATATCAGTTAATTGCATAACTTCAGAAGGTTTCGTTGCAGCTATCGTTGATTTGTAAGGCATTTTTCAAATTGTTTTTGGTCGTACAGTTGATTATGTGAAAAAATTTATTAGCTTTCTAGATTGTGAATTTAATAATATAAAACTTACAAACTTTTAAAGGACTTGCATATATTTGGATAAGGCCATTTGGAAGCACCTTCTACTACTCCAGTCTTAGCGTCTCCGGGGAGCTTCTCTTTCTCTTGTTTAAAATTTTTATGATTAGATAACTTGTGTGACTACCAAAACTGTGTTATCGATTTCTTCGGACATCAGATATTTGGATACCGATACTGCTAGGGATAAAATAGAGTTTGGAAGTTAATTTACTCGAGAAGTACTAATGGTTTCTCCTTTCTTGTATTTTCCAATAGCTTAAGTGGTTTTACCAAAGATATCTTATTCAATTTATAACTTATTATACTAAAAAATGGGATAGTACAGTTTCATTGGTTTACAAAATAGTAAAATAGTTTCTTGTTTTTGTCCAACCTCCAACGCTAAATGGAATAACTTGTGCCAAATTGACAAATGTGATGTGGGTCAATTGCATTACTACATATCAAGGTACAACACTAAGTACATTATTAAAACTAAACAAAGAAGAGATCTCTCAAATAAGAGAAAAGCAGTGCAGGTATTCTAATAACTTGCAAGAAAAATAAATGACAGGCAATTCCAAATGGCAGTTATATTTTATTAGATTTGAGACTGTGTTCACATTTTTAAACCTATCCGAGAGCAACCGATCAGATTCACATGGCTAAGAATAATATTGAATCACCACAATCTTCAATAATTTCAACTCACCCAGTATAAGTTCTGTAAATCCTATAAAAGCTCTAACCTTTGTACCAGAGTTCCACAACTTGGTGTGTCAAACACTTTTGGTTTGGTTGATAAAAGTTGCTTAGCCTGAAATCTACAAGCTTTAGCAATCTACTTTTGTTTATCAAGGAATAAGATCCTTCTGTATCCCTATCTAAGATTCCTCTCCACATCAATATCAAATGACAACTTATAGAGTTTCTAAATGATCATTCAATCCTATAAATCTATGAATTTTTGAGTCTTCAACTGGTCTGATATTTTCATTTTTTATTTCAAGATTTGCGTCTCGTTATTCAAGATTCTAAAATCTAGTCTTTTTAACATTTCACAGCTAAAGGCTTCTTTTCATACTAGGACTTGATAATTAAAAGGCCCGTATTTACATTTTAATATATTAACTTATTATCCTGTATGTGAAAGAGATGGTCGACTGTGTAATATGTACGCATAAATCTAACCACATCGAGGATCTACTTTTATGAAAAAAATGAAATTTAAGAAACAAACCTCATGGTCAGGATATGCCGCTGAACCTGATTGACTATATACACAGACTTCAATGAATTGAGGATGCTAATCAAACGGCCAACTTCTTAGATGCTGAAACCTATGAACACGAAACAGAGGATAATCAAGCCTTAGTCTCACTTTGGCCTTTTAAGAACATTATTCTAGTTTAAATGGAGATCTTCTTTATGCCTCAAAAAATAATGAAAAATGTGATAATGAAAGAAGGAAGTAATTTTTCGCATGCTAGAAGCAATTGGAACATTTTCTTGTGTACTACGTAAAAGTAGTTGTTAATAATATCTTTAAGAATCATATGTAGTTTCATATATAAAATCTGAAGAATGATTCATTTCCAGGCTCCATCAGTTTGTAAATTAAAATAAATGTAAGGTACAAATCGATAAAACACATACAAAGAATGATTTAGAAGATGATCTTCCAAGTTCCCTAGAAGGCAGAAAATAGTATGATAAAAGGCGAAATTAATTTCCTGCACATGTCTTTACATTTTACAATACGGAACGTAAGGTGATCTGATAATCATAAAGTTTCATAATTTAAAACACGGAGATCCTCTCTAGGTATTTCAGTGACAAATCCTCAAATAGCCTAACATTGGAATTCATACCTAAAACTAAAGTTTATGATCAACTCAAATTAGTGAAACTAATAGGAAAAAAGCTCTAAAAAGGCTCAAGGACTTTCACCAGTTTAGTGTAGAATCTTGGTATTGTCATGCAAGAAATTCTTTTTAAGTAGGACATGCCACAATCAATCCACACTGCCACCTAGCACTCATATTGAACAATTGCACCTTGGAGTCTTTTCATTAAGAAATGAGCTCTGTTTGTCATAAACACAAACATAAATGAAATACACAGTTCAACTAAATGAAAATAATAATGTGTACAGATACATGACTACAATAGCTTGCCTTGAGGAAACTCACTAAAATCTTAATATTCCAGTACATTAGCCACCAATCTTCGGAGATTCTCCGCTCACCGCCAGGCACTGTCGTTGCTATCACACCCAACCACGATTGTCATCCAAAAAGGCTACAAAGCAAACACAACACTTTTAGCACCCACAAAGGATTTTTCAGCATTTATTTTCAGTTCATTCAAACAATAAACCAAACACCATGTTTGATATACGTAGTTAGAGTGGCGTATGAGGTTGGGAGCAGAAACAGCCAATATAATAACAATACAGCAAAACCAAAAACCAGCTTTACCTTGGCCGCCCCGATAAATTACTCGGAATCCGCGATCAACATAGAAAAACTCTTATCGGAAAATGAAGGAATAAAATTAAAATTACAACTAACCTGGAGAGGATTGAGGTTGAAGACGGGAAAACATACATGGGAAGAAAGAGGGATAGTAGATGGAGAGATGAAGTGTCGGGAGAGAAGCAGTGCGTGAATAATACATTTACAATGAAAGGGGATATAATGGAGTTATAACATGGCAGGTGGCATCTACGTGGCTGATGAGGTGGATGAAAATGTCTTCCAAAACCCTTTGTTGTGCTATTAAATATATAATAGATTTATGAATTGTTATGATTTTAGTTGTAATTATGGATTATTACTAACCATTGGTTGTTCTTTACTTTAACTTTTGTATTTTTTTGTTAGTAATTTCGGTATATAAACAACTAATCGCGTGAACAAGAATTAAGAGATCTTTAACTGTTTGAGATGTAGAAGCACTTGAGAAAATTGGTACAAAAGGTTTGAACTTTCACAATTCCCTATTTATTTATTTATTTATTTATTGTTTATTGTTAATTTGTCATTATTATCTTCTCATTGTTCTTGATCATAATATTCAAGCGTCTTCTTTTAATTAATTCAATCAAATTTGCTTTGTTATCTATATGTATTTATTACAACGGGTGCAGCCTAAAAAAATGTGACACAAAATCGACGTAAAAAATAAGTATATAGTTAATTTTGTTGTATATATATTAAAATCTATACAATATTGTGTTCACTAATTTATTTATATATACTTTCTTTTTGATTTCTTTCTTAAATAATCTATATTTTAAAAAATATTACAAGGCCGCCGCGAAACGCGACTTATATATATTTATTACAACGGGTGTCGGCATAAAAAAACGTGATATAAAATGGACATAAAAAATTAGTATATAGTTTATTTAGTTATATATATATATACATGTATATTAAAATTTGTACATTATTGTGTTCATTAATTTATTTATAAATATTTGCTTTTCAATTTCTTTCTTAAATTTATATTTTGAAATTTTTAAAAAAATCTTACAAGGCCGCCGCGAAACGCGACTTATATATATTTATTACAACGGGTGTCGGCCTAAAAAAACGTGATATAAAATGGACATAAAAAATAAGTATATAGTTTATTTAGTCATATATATATATATATATATATATATATAGTTGCACTCCATAACAAACACCTTATATAACAAACAATAAAGAACACCTTAGATCTAATAGATCCAATGCCCCTGGCGGGGGCCACAAATACAAAAAGTTCTTATTTTTTTACCCTCTATCCATCCATCATCTAAAAAAAAATAATTGAAAAGTTACTGTTCATGACGATGACGTCATCATGAACAGTAAAATTTTTAATTTTTTTTTGCTGGCTTGATAGAGGGTAAAAAAATAACAACTTTTTGTATTGGGTGCCCCTGGCGGGGCCAAAGGATCTAATATCTAAGGTGTTCTTTATTGTTTGTTATATAAGAGTGTTCTGTATGGAGCAAAGGCCTATATATATATATATATATATATATATATATATATATATATATATATATATATATATACATGTATATTAAAATTTCTACACTATTGTGTTCATTAATTTATTTATAATTATTTGCTTTTCGATTTCTTTCTTAAATTTAAATTTTGAAATTTTTAAAAAAATATTACAAGGCCGCCGCAAATCGCGGCTTAGTCAACTAGTCTATTATTATATACTACCATTTTGCCCGTGCTTCGTACACGACATCTTATTTAATTTAAAATTATAAATCCAAAAATTTAACAAATTTGATTGATTTCTTAAAACATCTTAATTAATTTAAATTGACAATACCAAAAATTTAACAAATTGGATTGATTTCTTAAAAAGATATTGTATGCAATTATATAAATAATCAATTCTTAGAAAGATATTATATATAGTTATATAAGTATTTGATAAAATAATGATATGCTAAAATTTATATAAAAAAGTAGCATACAATTCTATTTTAACAATGTTGAAAATTTATTTAATCCATCAAAATCTTCAATAAAAGTAATAAATATTTTTACAAATATTGTTCTCTAATTGAAAACAATAATAAATTGTCTTTGTTGTGACCAAAATCTCGCATGAGTTAGATTTAGGCCCACTAGAGGATTAGGGTCCAGATCCATGAAGAGAATGAGTAATCTGTCAGGTTTCCGGAGGTCTACGGTAGCCCTAGGGGTTACCATGTACGCTGCAGCACGGGAACACATGGCTAAGGGTCTCAAGGCATCCCCTTGAAGATAACCTATAACTATTACCAGTCATCCAGTAGAGCTTCCAGAGTAGCTCCCGTGATAGGGGTTACCGGAGCCAGGCTACCGGGCGGTACCCCCAGCTTCCGCCGGAAGCCTGATTAGGCTGCCAATACAGATAAGGCACGCCTCCTATTTTTTAGGAATACGTCTATATCATCCAAAAACACTCTCAAACAGATAAACATTCAGTTATTTGAGGATATATGTCATATATACTTGATAAATGATACAAAAATCATGATAAATACAAGAGATAATCATTCTATGTTACCTAAACTGCTTGGTAACCTGATTTTATACATCACACTCGATTATTATCAGAAATAACAGTCATTATCCCACTGGAGAGAGGATAACTCATCATGAACAAACAATCATATCATTTAAGAACTACATTCGGGCTTGATCCACTATAAATAGTGGTATGTAGGCAGTTTACGGGATCTTCTTCGACACTTTACACTCCTTGAGTAGCTAGAGCACGTGCACTCTTGTGTGACATAGTCAAATTAGGGTTCTTGGTTGGCCAAGATTTGGTCCTTGAGCTCTCATCCCGTAGATTCAGTCGGATCCTTCCGAGGAACCACATCCCGTGTTCTTCGGTAACCCTAGTCGTGTGCCTTCCCGGGCGGCTAGCCATTGATCTTCAACCACGAACCTTTCCGGGTGGTTGGACGATTCCTTGATTATTGGCGCTATTCCAGCACGAGGCCTCATAATTTGTTGTGCTAAAATCCTCCCACAACAATTGGCGCCCGAAGGAGGGGCCTCAAAAATCGTCATTTGGAGGAGATATGGCGAGTGACAATTCTGAAAGTGATAAAACACCGTCTCAGGATGGTAATGGACGAAACAAAGGTGGTGATGATGTTAGTAACAAGGACATCATGGACTATCTGAAGACGATGAATGAAAGAGTCAACAACTTGGAAAAAGGTTCCGAGAAAATGAAAAAATGGCAAAGGAAGTGCAAGTCGAAGTCAAAAAAGAAGAATGTGACTCCGACAAGGCTGAACTTCGAGTCTGAGGACAATATTGAGGACAACACTGATCATGTCCCATCTGAAGAAGGCGCAGAAGAGCCTGTGGAAGAAGAATATGAAGGTGACCAATCTGATGTCCCGGAAACTCAGGGTGCCGAAGGCTCACCCACCAGAAGTCTAAGTGTTTTTGATCGAGTTGGCAAAAAACTGACTAACAAAGACCTTCGTCACAAACTGATTCACACTGGAAGCAAAGATCGGAGAGATGGCAATGGGGGTTCCACAACTCAGGGTTCCCGAGAACGCCGAGAGAGGTCCCAAACGGTACCCCCAAAAAGCATTTCCAGGAGATCCAGATCTGATGGCAGAAGGAATTATAGGCAAAGCAGTCACTCTTCTTGGCATAGAAACAGGAGATCCCGCTCTACCGGAGTCCCTACCGGTGGGGGTACCGATCAGGATTCCGGCTCCCATCAAAGTTCAGTCCCTAGAAGAAGCAAGACAGCTAATGAAGATGATGATTCTGAAAGTGATACGCTTTCAGATGGTGAAAATGGACAGTTCAGGATGTCTGACTGGAAAAAAGCCTTGGAAAAGATTAAGGAGGAGAAAAAGTTTAAGTCCGGTATCACTGCCGGTTCCCCCTTTTCTATGAAAGTGAAAAAGGCAGCCTTGCCAAGGTTCTTTAAGATGAATACTGACTTGAAATTCAATGGAAACTCAGATCCAGTTGAATACTTGAGCCGTTTTAATACGGAAATGGATGTATACCAGGTGGAGGACTTAGCAAGGTGTAGGCTATTGGCATCTACACTGACTGGAAATGCCCACCAATGGTTCAAAAGGCTAGCCGAAGGGTCTATCAAATCCTGGAGGAGGATGGGAGATCAGTTTATCTCTCAATTTAGGGCTACCGTGGCCTACGCCCCACCGGTGAATACTCTGGCTAATATCAAGCAAGAAACTCACGAGTCTTTAAGACAGTATTTCAAAAGATTTAATGAGCAAGTGCCAAAAGTGAAGAAGGCCTCTGATGAAACTCTGAAGAACTTCCTGATAGCCGGGGTAAGGCCTGGAACCGAGTTTTGGAAGGAATTGCAAACTGAGGAGCCCGGAACCCTGGCGGAATTTTACCAACAAGCAGAACGCCACAAAGTAATTGAGGAATCCATGGCAAAACTGTCCAAAGACTCCAGTTCCCGAGGTTGGAGCAGGAACAAAAGAAATCGTTCTTACAGCCCTAAAAGGGATTCGAACAAGAGGGCTTCCGGGAGTGGTACTGCTGGCTTAGGAGCCCCCCGGTATGATGACAAGACTGCCCCTATTGCTGTTAATGCAACTAAGGATAGAGTTTCTGCCAAGGACAGACTCACTCCAAAGGCGAATTTTCAGAAATACTCAGAGTATACTCCTTTGACTGTCCCAATCAGTCATATTCTCGAAGTGAATGAGAAGAATGGGCTATTCCGGAGGCCCTACCGGGCAGGGCCCCCAGGAGTGAAAGATCAAGGAAAGTACTGTGCATTCCACGAAGTAAATGGACACGAGACTGCTGATTGCAGGCATTTGAAAGATCAAATTGAAGAGTTGATTAGAGGTGGATACCTGACTGAATTTGTAGCCCAAGAGGCTAAGAAATATAAAGAAGGAAGAGATAACAAGGACAAAGCTCCTGGAAACCAAGAAAGGACTACCCGAGCTAATAGCATCCATACCATCTTTGGCGGCCCTTACTTGGGGGGTGCCAGTCGGAATGCCAGAGATAGGCATGCCCGGGAAGCCAGGGGCAAACCCCTAACTAATGTGTTCCACCTTGCAGAAAGGCCCCCTAAGCTGTTCAAAGGGGAAACCGCTGATATTTCCTTTACCGAGGAGGATGCCAAGTGGGTTCACCACCCTCATAATGATGCTTTGGTGGTGACCGTGAGTATTGGTGGAATGAATGTGCACAGAGTGCTGGTTGATAATGGAAGCTCAGTAAATATCTTGGCATACACCACATTCCAGAAATTAGGACTTTTGGACAAAGAGTTACTGCCTACCAATAATGAGCTATATGGGTTTACCGGTAACCCAGTCCAAATCATGGGCAAGGTCAAATTACCCTTGACATTGGGTGTGGATCCCTGCAAGGCCACACAAATGGCAGAATTCATGGTGGTAGATGAAGACATATCCCACAATGCAATTCTTGGTAGACCAATATTGAAAGATATGAGGGTGGTAACCTCAATATACCACTTCTCAATGAAGTTTCCTACACCAAATGGCATTGGGTGCGTGAAGGGATGTCAACATGAGTCAAGGGAATGCTATAACAGAGCTGTTCAGGCTGCCGAGAAAGCAGACAAACCTATTCAAGTTGAAGAAAAGGCTGATGGAGAAGCCTTATTGAGAAGCCATGGGCATGAGCCACAGAAGTTTGAAAGAGCGTCTTGTAATGCCATCATGATAGTGGAATTGCCAGATGAACCTACTGAAGAGGTTCCTAATTTTCGGGGGGTAGTACCACCACAAAGCTTGTTGTTGGAAGCTGCCGAAAAAAATGATGAAATTCATAACATTTCACTGGAAGACATAGTAAAAAGTGCCTCAGATGATGATCTAGATGGAGAAATGCTAGAGAATGAGAGCCAGGGAGCGGAGAGAGGACTCCCGGTTGAGATTGACATTGATCCCAGGATGCCCGGTACCCTGGAAAAGGTAGGGGCTACCGAGGATACTATCCCTATACTATTGGATGCTGAAGATCCTAGTAAAATCTTGAAAATCGGGCAACAGCTAGATAAAAATACAAGAGAAAGGTTGACTGCTTTCCTTAAAAGCAACCTTGATGTGTTTGCATGGTGTCATTCTGACATGGTGGGGATTGACCCGAAAGTCATGTGCCATCATTTGAACATCGACCCTGAGAGAAGGGGTATCCGGCAGAAGAGAAGGCCTGTCAGTGGTGAAAGGGCTACCGCCCTCCAGGAAGAAGTAGACCGGTTATTGAAGGCTGGTTTGATCAAAGAATCCTTCTATCCAACATGGCTAGCAAACCCAGTGCTGGTCCGGAAGCCTAATGGGAAATGGAGGACATGTGTTGACTTTACTGATCTAAATAAGGCATGCCCTAAGGATAGCTTCCCGCTACCCAGAATTGATCAACTGGTGGATGCCACGGCAGGCCATGCTTTGCTAAGTTTCATGGATGCCTACTCCGGATATAACCAGATACCGATGTTTGAACCGGACCAGGAGCATACCAGCTTCATAACTGATAGGGGACTGTATTGTTATGTGGGGATGCCGTTTGGGCTATTGAATGCCGGGGCTACCTATCAGAGGCTGGTAAACATGATGTTTAAGGAACAGATTGGTAAGACTATGGAAGTCTATGTTGATGATATGTTGGTCAAATCAAAGGTGGCAGCCGACCATGTGTTGCACCTATCTGAGATGTTTGATATCCTAAGGAAGTACCGGATGAAGCTGAACCCCCAAAAGTGTGTTTTTGGGGTGGAGTCTGGAAAATTTCTTGGATTCATTGTGAACCACAGAGGGATTGAGGCAAACCCTGCCAAAATCAAAGCATTGCTGGAACTGAGGTCCCCAAGGAATGTAAAAGAAGTCCAAGGGCTTACCGGAAGGGTAGCAGCCCTAAATAGATTCGTATCTCGGTCTTCCGACAAATGCAAGGAGTTTTTCAAGGCTATCAAGAAGGGTCAAAACTTTGAATGGACCCCGGAATGTGAGGAAGCCTTCAAGAAACTAAAAGAACAGCTGGGAAGCCCACCATTGCTCTCCAAACCCTTGGAAGGTGAGGTACTCATTTTATATTTAGCTGTTTCTGAATACTCTATAAGTGCTGTGTTGATTCGGGAGAAAGAACAAGTACAATACCCGGTATACTATGTGAGCAAAAGGCTGCTGGATGCGGAAACCCGGTATCCCAGCATGGAAAAGCTAGCATATGCTCTAATATTGGCTCCCAGGAAGCTAAGGCCTTACTTTCAGGCCCATAAAATTGAAGTTAGAACATCCTTCCCGCTGAGGCAAGTGATGCACAAGCCGGAAGCCTCCGGTAGAATGATGAAATGGGCTGTCGAGCTAGGACAGTTTGAAATAGATTACAAACCCCGAACTGCTATTAAAGGCCAAGCACTGGCCGATTTCTTACTGGAGTTTCCTCCTGATTTTGAGGTTACCGGAGAAGATTGTACCCCGGTAACCCCAGTTACCGAAGGGGATGCCGAAAGCCCCCAATTATGGTGGAACCTGTATGTTGATGGTGCAGTAAATAATAATGGGGGAGGTGCAGGAATAGAGTTGGTAAGCCCAGAGGGGCACCGAATTCAGAGTGCCATACACTTTGGCTTCAGGGCTACCAACAATGATGCAGAGTATGAGGCCCTGATTGCTGGCTTGAAACTGGCTCTGGAAATGAAGGTAGAATACCTAAATGTGTTTAGTGACTCCATGCTGATTGTGTGGCAAATTAAAGGAAGCTTCCAGAGTCGAGGCCCCCGCACTGAACTCTACATGAAGTATGCCCAAGAACTTATCAGTAGGTTCAAATTGCTGAATCTAAATCAAATCCCAAGGGTGGAAAATGCCAATGCTGATGCCCTTGCCAAGTTGGGATCCCAAAAAGAAGCTGTCCTGTTAGGGGTAATACCCCTTGAAGTGCAACTCCAACCAAGTATCCATCGAGTGGAGACCATGGAAATAGATTCTTCAATGGAAAGCCAATGGACAACCCCAATACGTGAGTATATCACCAAGGGGACACTTCCGGAGGACAAAGATGAAGCTCGGAAACTCAAATATAAGGCTGCCCGTTATGTGATCTATGATGGCATCCTATACAAGAGGGGATTTAATCAACCTCTACTTAAGTGCATATCTGGAAATGAATGTGAATACATCCTAAGGGAAATTCATGAAGGCATTTGTGGCAACCACTCGGGGGGTACCTCCCTGGCCCACAAAATTCTCCGACAGGGCTATTACTGGCCTACCATGAAAACTGATGCTTATGACTTTGCTAAAGCTTGTGATCAATGCCAAAGGTTTGCTAACTTCAATAGCAACCCAGCTGTGGAACTAAGACCCATTGGAAGCCCCTGGCCCTTTGCAATATGGGGGATTGACCTGATTGGGGAGCTTCCCAAAGGCAGAGGTGGTGTGAAATATGCCGTGGAAGCCGTTGACTACTTTACCAAGTGGGCAGAGGCGGAACCCCTAGCTACCATCACTGCTGGTAAGCTGAAGGAATTTGTTAAGCGAGCCATTATATGTAGATACGGGGTACCGTACAAGCTGATCTCAGACAATGGCAAGCAATTTGATAGTAGAGAAATGAGGAGTCTATGTGAGGACTTGGAAATAAAGAAAGATTTTTCAGCCGTTTGCCACCCCCAAAGCAATGGGCAGACGGAAGCTGTGAATAAAATCATCAAGCACACCCTGAAAGCCAAGTTGGAAGATAAAAAGGGAAATTGGCCAGAGGAGCTTCCAATGGTCTTGTGGTCTTACAACACCACTCCCAGGTCCACAACCGGAGAGTCTCCCTTTGTTCTAACCTATGGCTGTGAAGCTATGGTCCCAGTGGAAGTCGGGACAGGGTCCTACCGGAGGGATAATTTCAGTCAAGAATCAAATGAAATACATCAGAGGTTGGCCCTAGACATGGTAGAGGAAAACCGGGCTACCGCCCAGCTGAAACTTGCGGCTTACCAACAGAGGACCCGCAAATACTATAACAACAAGGTACGCCCTCGACCCCTCAAGGTTGGCGACCTAGTACTGAGAAGAATGATGCCCAATATGCGGGTTCCCGGGCACGGAGCCTTTGGAGCAAACTGGGAAGGGCCTTACAAAATAAAGTCTATCTTTTGGGAAGGCACTTACCACCTTGAAGACATGGATGGGAACACTATCCCCCGTGCTTGGAATGCCGAGCACCTAAAAAAGTACTATCAGTAAGACTCTTTTCAGAACAAACGTAGGCCTCTTTCAGGCTTAGGATGAATAAAGGCAACCTACTAGTTGTGGTTGCACCATTTCCCTTTCAGTTCTTAGGATTTCATGATTTTCAATAGATGCCCGGGGGGTAGTGGATGCACACCCCGTCTGGATGAAATTTGATGTATTCGTACTATTTGATTTTCAGTAAAAGTAGAAGTTGATTGTTTTCTTTTACATTTACCACTTATAAATATTTTCAGAAATATATGTAAGACCTACAAGCATAGTTCTACATGGCAGCTAGGCTACCATCCAGAACTAGGGGGGTAGTAGTGGATACACCTCTCAGCTTAACAGGTTGAAATTATCAGAATTTCAAATTTTTGCCGTTTCCAGACATGTACGGAACCTTGAGTGGTTCACATGGCTTACTTGGTTATCAGGGCATGTATGGAACCCTGTTCGGCATACATGGTTCCCTTCATTACTTGGGCTTGTGTGGTAACCTGATTGGCACACTTGGATCCCTTCAATACCAGACATGTACGGAACCTTGAGTGGTTCACATGGCTTACTTGGTTATCAGGGCATGTATGGAACCCTGTTCGGCATACATGGTTCGCTTCATTACTTGGGCTTGTGTGGTAACCTGATTGGCACACTTGGATCCCTTCAATACCAGACATGTGCGGAACCTTGAGTGGTTCACATGGCTTACTTGGTTATCAGGGCATGTATGGAACCCTGTTCGGCATACATGGTTCCCTTCATTACTTGGGCTTGTGTGGTAACCTGATTGGCACACTTGGAACCCTTCAATACCAGACATGTACGGAACCTTGAGTGGTTCACATGGCTTACTTGGTTATCAGGGCATGTATGGAACCCTGTTCGACATACATGGATCCCTTCATTATTTGGGTCTGTGTGGTACCCTGGTCTACCCACTTGGATCCCTTCATTACAAGACATCTTTGCAGGATTGGCCTACATGGCATCACCACACATGATTTATTAAATGACTGGGACTCCCGGAACAAAGGTTTCCAGGCTAAGCCTCCGGTACCCAGGCTACCGGATAGGGGCTACCGGCCACGGGGCTCCCGGAGTCAGGTTCCTGCCTTCGGGCTTCCAAATGCTATAGGGATACCGGACGGTACCCCCACACCCACAGTGACAACCAAGCAGACAAAGGTACAAGTAGTCTATCAGTTCTATGGCCACCTACCCAGGTATGTGTTGCCATATTTACTCTTGTACTCTTCTACACCGCGATACCATTCTATCGTTCTTATCTTGATTCATGATCTAATATCTGTTTAATCAACATCTATATGACATATATCCTCTGAAAACTTGTACAAACTTGTTTTAGGATTAGTCAGGAGAGTCATTTTTACCGGATAGAATTCGATGGTGGTGTTTAGTTATTCACTATTTTAAGTTATCGTAGTACCTTTCTTACTTAGCATATTGGCACCCTAGAGAATGAGTACTATGGGAGTTCGATGAGTAAGGATTATTATGTCCAAGTTGGTTCTCGTTACATAATCAGAAATGATGCGACAATCGTACCTACTACATAAAAAACCAGATAATAAGATAAACATGCATTACGAAAGCGAGTTCAAAAGTACCAGGCCCGAGGCCATACGACGAACAGAGTTAAAGAGCTAAATCCTTACATCTGTGGAGCATTATAGGAGCCCACCCCCTAAGTTAAAACCAAAAGTTCACAAACAAACGAGAATAAAGTTTGAAGTGGCTGGAGAGAAAGTCACTGCGGAGAGGAAAGGTCTTTGGTAGCCTCAGAGCTAGGGGAATCCTCGACAGGGTCAACCTTTTTAATGGCATCACCTGGAGTAACCTCGACCGCACCTGCGGGAGCTTCCACCTTGGTATCTTGGGCATCTTCGATGGTATCCTTCAGAGTTATCGGTGACTTGGGTATCGCTTTGGCAGCCTCTGCTTTGAAGTTCTCCACCTGCTTTACGGCATCCTCACCTAGAAGCACCCAATTCAGGTCAGGCATCACTTGCCAAGTAGACCTCATGTAATCGGTAGCCCCCTTAGCGAAACCCAAGTTATACCTTTCTGGAAGGGCCTCCTTGAGCCTTCTGACCGATGCTTGCAGGGAATCCACCTGTAGCTTTAGTTCTTTAATCTCGGAGGCATGGACTACCATCCTTTCCTTCTTCTCTTCTTCCTGAGTGGCAACCAACTTGCCCAACTTATCCTTTTCCTTGGCCAACACAGATAACTCTCCCTTCAACCTCTTACCAGCCTCAGACAGCTTCTTCTTCTCACTTTCCGCAGCTTGCATATCTAACTTCAATTGCTTGATTTCCTCTCGGAGCCTCATATCACCACGGGTAGCCAGGGCCATTTGATTGGAAAGCCTAAGTTGATGGAAGAAGCTCTCGCCCGCTGAAAACAGCATGGATCTCGCAGCATCAGAGGTTTTCTGTTTAACCCACCCAGCAATCGTCTCCATGGGAATTTGGCCTCCAGACATCTGATAGAACTGCTCCACTTCACCCTACAGGCGCATCTTGCTGAGATATCCTAACTCTCTTCGAGGATCGAGTTTCTGGGGTAGTCTTGAAACTCCCGGAAGCTTGAGATAATCTGCGTTTTTCAGTAGCTGAAAGCTCAACCTTAATGGGTGCAGGAGTTGGGACCCTGGAAATCGGAGTAGCGGCAATAGGGGTTTCCATCATGAGCAAATCGTCTTCAGGAAATAAATCTTCATATTTATCAGATGGTTTGATAAAGGATGGCACAGATCCTGACATACCTGAAATGATGGAACGTTGGAGATGTTAGTAACCATAACACATAACTATATGAGGAAATATCAGGTTACCGGTAGGGTTACCGGAGCCCGATCCATGGATGCATATGATAACATGAGTAAGAGAAATGCAACAAGTACTACACAGTTTCGAAGCATATACATGAGAAAATCTATAGAAATGCTAATATCAGTAAGTATCTATGAACAAAGAGATATGGCGTATTGGGTGGCAATGTGTGTGTAAATAGGAGGCATAAGGAACGGCAGCCCATGGTACCGGAAGGGGAGCCAGTGGAAGCCCCATCTTTCCTCCCACGCTTCTTGGTACTCAGAGGCCTAGTCTCTCTTCCCAACTTATCCTCAACCTCCATCTCGTGAGCAGGAGATGGGGGAGCCACGTGTCTCGAGAACCCCAATCTCGTCAGAGTCTCTGGAATCAACAAACTTTCCCCGTCTCTCAACGAGCCTGCCAACTTCATGATTTCCCTAGCCCTTTCTTCTTCAATCCCCTGCAGAGATGTTTGTGCTGGGATTCCTAAACAATACAACGAGAAAAATGGAGGTTGAATCAAAAAGAAGAAGGTGTTTCGACTGGTGCTATCAGTAGTGTGAAGGGATACCGAATGCTTACCCGGAGTCAGGTTCCATTCCTTTCTTACCTCCTCACAATCATAGCAATATAAAAACATTTCTAGCCAGTCATACATCCCCCGTTTGTTTCCCTTTATACACTTACCTTGTCTATTGTTCCAGGAAGTAAGATAGAAAATACCCACCTTCCTTCCCACATCTTTCAGTTGATAGAAATATCCCAGCTCCCTAGCAGTAAGGGGAACAGAGAAGGTTTGGTCGTAAAGAATATACATGCAAGCCGCCACCCTAAAAGAGTTAGGAGACAACTGCATCGGAGCAATATCGTAGAAGTTTAATACATCAATGAAAAATGGGTGCAGTGGCAGAGAAAACCCTAATTTGAAAAAAGATGCAGACAACACTGCGTTTGGTATGGATTGATCGGGCTCAAAGTTGTCAAATCTATGACACCTCTCACCCCCACTGGGAATCACCAGATTGCATCCCGGATTGCATAGCTCCCGTAACCTTTCAAGTCTATCTGCATTCATGGAGGAATCCATGTATTCGCAGGAGGGAACGAAGCTTACCGGAACGTGAAGCTTCCGTTCCACCTGTACTATCGTCCCCACTGCAATTTGTTCCTTATCACCTATCGAATCCTTATCGGCAGAGAACGTATCCGTTGATCCCTCTTCCTCATCAGTATTGGAGCTTAGAACAACTCTATCGGGATGCCCCTCAGCATGAATTGACGAACCAGCCTCCATAGAATGTTTGGGGTACCGGTTAACGATCTCAGCCTCGAGAGGGTCAATGACTTCCACCCGAGAGCGAGTTCTTGAACTAATAGACGGTCTAGACTGTAAAATGGGTTGAGAGATGAGCAAGTCATTTATGTGGGTGGACCAAGTGTCAGAGGGCTCCCCGGAGATGGGAGACACGTTTCCCGGTTGCAATGAGGAACCCCCAGATACAGATGAAGACGACATCTGCAACCACAGGATGCAGGTTAGGTGAAAGATTTGGAATTAGGAAGTTTAAGTTGAAGAAATTAAAGGCCTCAAAAAATTATCCTAGGAGTACCCTGTGAACGAAGGGGCTACCGGTTCGCATTAAAAGTAAGCCAAGGCTCGGGGGGTGGCCACTAATAGATCAACCCAGCGAGATTGTGCTAAGGTTACCCAATCAAGAAAAATAAAGGGAGCATGCCTAAAAGGCTATCCAAAACAACGAATTTGAAATATTTACTTAACAAGACAGATCAAAGTAAATAAATTTCATTAGAAGCAAATATCAAGCATGTAATGACCATCTAAAGAATAACCAAGGGGAACCGGAGTACAAATCGCCTCAAACCCCTTCGATGTGCACGCAAAAGACAGGAATTTACACATGCAACCAGAAATCAAGATCTAGACGGACAGATCTATTCCAAAGAAGGGCCAACCGTTGAAAAATACAACAAGAATCAATGGATGAACATGAAAAGGTTCAAATGAATCGAAATAATTGACATGCAACATCTCCTAGAATACGGAACCCACTGTCGATTCAAGGACATGTAATGATGTGTCCGGAGTTCAGTGTGTGTGTAGCAGTCATACGCATAATCACCAAAAAATTGCATACAGGCAGGTTAAGAAATTCAGAAGTATACCTGGATAAAGTCGAAAGGAAGAGTGTAAAACCACTGTAGCCTTCGCCGGAAGCCTCGTCGGGAAAATCTCGAAAACCTTTGCGTTCTTGGAAGAGAATATGATGAGTGGTAAAAAGAAAAGTGAAAGGTTAATAATATAGATATATGAGAATAGAGAATAAGAGGCGTGATCCCCTTGGTCAATGAATGTGGCACAGAAAACGAGGTGGAGTGGGAAACGTCCTTTGCTTGGAAAATGGCTGATTTTTTCAGTTTATCTGTGTAAAAGCGGTAGAGTCCTAGCCTATTTTTTCCTCCTCGATAGTTATCATTTTATTTCCAAGAAATTAAAATGATTAATCTATCCTTAAACGAGTAAAAATACGAAGCTTCCGCTTTTATTCTGATTCGAACTTCTGTAGCACAAATACGAGAGCTGCTAATTATAAACATCAGAATTAGTCCCAACTCTATGATTAAGAGTTTTCAGTATTGACATATGGCGTTGATTTAGCAGGATAACAAAAAGATGAATTTTCTTAGCAACCGGCACCCCATGGATAATAAGGTTCCCCTTGCACACAGTACTTCAGGGAACCGGGGGGTAGTTGTTGTGACCAAAATCTCGCATGAGTTAGATTTAGGCCCACTAGAGGATTAGGGTCCAGATCCATGAAGAGAATGAGTAATCTGTCAGGTTTCCGGAGGTCTACGGTAGCCCTAGGGGTTACCATGTACGCTGCAGCACGGGAACACATGGCTAAGGGTCTCAAGGCATCCCCTTGAAGATAACCTATAACTATTACCAGTCATCCAGTAGAGCTTCCAGAGTAGCTCCCGTGATAGGGGTTACCGGAGGGGGTACCGGAGCCAGGCTACCGGGCGGTACCCCCAGCTTCCGCCGGAAGCCTGATTAGGCTGCCAATACAGATAAGGCACGCCTCCTATTTTTTAGGAATACGTCTATATCATCCAAAAACACTCTCAAACAGATAAACATTCAGTTATTTGAGGATATATGTCATATATACTTGATAAATGATACAAAAATCATGATAAATACAAGAGATAATCATTCTATGTTACCTAAACTGCTTGGTAACCTGATTTTATACATCACACTCGATTATTATCAGAAATAACAGTCATTATCCCACTGGAGAGAGGATAACTCATCATGAACAAACAATCATATCATTTAAGAACTACATTCGGGCTTGATCCACTATAAATAGTGGTATGTAGGCAGTTTACGGGATCTTCTTCGACACTTTACACTCCTTGAGTAGCTAGAGCACGTGCACTCTTGTGTGACATAGTCAAATTAGGGTTCTTGGCTGGCCAAGATTTGGTCCTTGAGCTCTCATCCCGTAGATTCAGTCCGATCCTTCCGAGGAACCACATCCCGTGTTCTTCGGTAACCCTAGTCGTGTGCCTTCCCGGGCGGCTAGCCATTGATCTTCAACCACGAGCCTTTCCGGGTGGTTGGACGATTCCTTGATTATTGGCGCTATTCCAGCACGAGGCCTCATAATTTGTTGTGCTAAAATCCTCCCACAACAGTCTTCATTATTCAAATGCGGAAATGATAATCCCTTCATCCCCCATGGCTCCAAAATATTAAACCTCATATAATATCAAGAACATATTATATTAACTATGAGACCTCATAGTTAATATAATATGTAAATGTTGGAGAACAATGAGACCACATTTCAAGCAATTTTTAACTTTTTTTATTAATTTTTTTTTATGAATGGATAGAGGGTAGAATTATAAGACTTTTGTGTGAAGATATCCCTAACAGGGCCCTTTAAAATAGTTTGAAATGTAGCGAATATGTGTGTTCTCACAGTTCTCATTTTAATTTTTTTTGTTAATTTTCCGTACTTCGTACACGGCATCTTATTTAATTTAAAATGATAATACCAAAAATTTAACAAATTTGATTGATTTCTTAAAACATCTTATTTAATTTAAATTGACAATACCAAAAAATTAACAAATTTGATTGATTCTTAAAAAGATATTGTATGCAATTATAAATAATCAATTCTTAGAAAGATATTATATAAAGTTATATAAGTATTTAATAAAATAATGATATGCTAAAATTTATATAAAAAAGTAGCATACAATTCTATTTTAACAATGTTGAAAATTTATTTAATCCATCAAAATCTGCAATAAAAGTAATAAATATTTTTACAAATATTGTTCTCTAATTGAAAACAATAATAAATTGTCTTTATTATTCAAATGCGGAAATGATAATCCCTTTATCCCCGATGGCTCCAAAATATTAAACCTCATAAAATATCAAGAACATATTATATTAACTATGAGACCTCATAGTTAATATAATATGTAAATGTTGGAGAACAATGAGACCACATTTTAAGCAATTTTTATTTTTTTGTTATTTTTTTTATGAATGGATAGAGGGTAGAATTATAAGACTTTTGTGTGAAGATGCCCCTAGCGGGGCCCTTTAAAATAGCTTGAAATGTAGCGAATATGTGTGTTCTCACTGTTCTCATTTTAATTTTTTTTTTGTTAATTTTTTTTATGAATGGATAGAGGGTAGAATTATAAGACTTTTTTTTTGTGAAGATGCCCCTAGCGGGGCCCTTTAAAATAGCTTGAAATGTAGTGAATATGTGTGTTCTCACTGTTCTCATTCTCACCAGAGCGTGACTATTAAACTGTATTAGTAAATTCATGTATGAAAATACAGTGTATATATATTATTAATATAGATTCTTTTATTAAAAATAAGTAAATTATACAATTAAATAAGCAAGCCAAAATATCAGATAAATATTCTAGTAGATTTATAGTTTATGTTCAAATTAAGGTCTTCCACCATGGCTCTCGCTTTCTAAAATTGTTGAATTTTTATTTTATTGACTTTATTATATTAAAAGTATGTTCTTATTGAAACGAATATAATAATTTGAATTTGAATATATTTTTAAACTACTTATTTTGATGGGTTAATTTTTTTGTGATCAACTTAGAGGGGTGACCAAAAATAAAATTAATGAGAATACATAAACCCATTACCCACGTTATGATAAACAATACCTATAAAATGGAAGTTGCTTATGTGTTCAGGCTTGTTAATTACTTCAATACTTCATTAGCTTGATCATCATGTGGACCATCTTTCTTTTTATCACTTATGTTGTTGCTATGTACTCTATCTGTAACTAACATCTTTCTTTTTATCACTTATGTTGTTGCTATGTAGTCTATCTGTAACTAAACATCTCTCTCTGCTTGTAATCTATATTTATAAATGCAAACTTCTTCTTGTATTGTATTTTGTTTTCAATATTTAAAATTATGTAGCTGGAGGAGAAGAGAAAGGATGGAGGTGCAATCGTAGTACTACAACATTACTGAAAATAAGTACAATATCATAATAGAATTTTTGTTACAATCTAAATTGGGTCGCTCCAAATGTTGTGTAATGACAAAAGGGGGAATTAAAGAAATAAAAAAGATTAAAAAAATGAAGGATAATATTGTTTACCAAAAACACAGGTCTCCGCAAGAAGCTCACTTATTCACTTTTATCTTCAAATAATGTATGATTGTAAATTATAACAATCACATTTTTCACTACCTATTCTCTCTCAAAAAGCCAACTAAACTGAAAAAGGGAAAAGTTAGTGCTTTTATATTTTAATGTGGAGCTCAAGTGAAAGTGCTAAATATTAGATCATATATGAAGTGAAATTGAACGCGAGTATAGAAGATATTTAGAGCATAAATAAGAGCAATGTTGCCTGACCTAGAGGGTGAGGCTTGTGACGTGGGTCTGAGCTTCTAAGTATGCTATTCCATAGTTCCTTCGGAGACATCCGATAAAAAGTATGTTATTCCATAAGACCTTCTGGTACGTAGCATGTCTACCCCATGAACCTTAAGTTGAATAAATCCATAAAGAACATAAACTTGCTTGAAAACAAAATAATGCCTAAAAGTATCAAATTGAGTCCCAAGATTATTTACAAATAACATGGTCTGTACTGTGTCAATGTTATTAACTGGTAATCTTTCCAACTACCTTTGTTATTATGACATGTAAAATCGAAAATTGAAAGGCCAAGTAAATATTTTAAAGGTACCTTTCTGGTGTCCTGTATATTATTATAACATCGGGTAATTCATTAAAACTTTAATTCTTATATTCCAAACCAAAATCAAAACCAAACAAATATTATCCTGTCTAATTTTAAATACTGTGAAATCAATAAAAACTTAACTCTTATGGCCAAACTAAAAACCGGAAACAAACATATATGACCCGTACGGAGGTCTAGTACACATACCTTAACCCTACTTCAGGGGGTTGAGATGTTAATTTGGTGAAAAACCCAGCTTTCAAATCTGATAGTGCAAACATGCGTCAAAATCCAGCAGTGTGAAGATTTAAGCGGCTTGGACTTGAAGGTGAAAAATGACAGAGATAGATTTGAGTAATGACAAAAAGGAGAATCAAAGAAATAAAGAAAGATAAAAAAAATAAAGGATAATAGTAGAGGTTTAGATTTGGGTCGATCCAATTGGGTTACTCCAAATGTTGTGTAATGACAAAAAATAGTATATGTTTAGATTTGGGTCGATCCAAATGCTGTGTAATGGTAAAAAGGGGCATCAAAGAAATAAAGAAGATTAAGAAAATGAAGGATAATAGTATCGTTGACGGAATTCGAACCTTGAAATTTTAGTAAATAAATTTAATCATGTAACATATTTAATCATTGGATCTAACAGTTCTAATTTTAACTAAAAATCTAACGGATGTTATTCGTTGTATACGAATTTTTATTATATTTTGTTAGTGGTTAGAAGATATGATGTCATATTTTTGGATATGCAATTAGTAAATAAATTTAATCATGTAATATATTTAATCATTAGATCTAGCAGTTCTAATTTTTAACTAAAAATCTAATGGATATTATTCGTTGTATACGAATTTTTATTATATTTTGTTAGTGGTTAGAAGATATGATGTCATATTTTTGGGTATGTATTAATTATTGCAATATTATGTTTTAAATTAAAAGTCGACGTGTTTTAATTAGAGAGAAAAAAATTATTGATCGGAAGATATGATATTTTAGGTATTTATAAAAGGTAATATCATCAATGAAAAGTAAACATCTTTTAATTGAAAAAGGCAATCTTTCCCTTATGAGCTGTATTGAAACCAGAGTGAAGGTCGAAAATTCTCTGGCTATTTCTAATAAAATAAATAGCTCTTGGAAGTGGCTTTTTAACTATGAGCATCATTATAATGGGAGAATATGGGTTGGTTGGGATGAAAACATCTGGCATCTTTCAGTTCATTCGAAAACTGCTCAGACAATCACATGTTTTATTACGCATATTGAAAAGCAAGTGCATTTTTGTATCACTTTTGTCTATGCATTATATACAACTCAGCAACGATTGCCTTTATGGGATGAGTTACTGTCCCTCAGTAATTTTATCACTAATCCTTGGTGTGTTCTAGGTGATTTTAACTGTGTCACTAGTCTAACAGAGGTTAATGGTGGTAGGGAACAATGGACGTCAGACATGCAAAACTTCAAAGATTGTATTTTCAATGCTGCGTTGGGGCATACAAAAACTGTAGGTCCTCTGTTCACTTGGGCTAACAATCGTCCAGATCAGTTTATTCAGAAGAGGTTAGGTCGTGCTTTGGCCAATAAAGCTTGGTTTACCAACTTTGTGGAAAGTACAACTATTGTCCATAAAAAAGGTATAATGGATCATTGTCCTTTACTTGTTACCATGCCATTGCAAGTCACAAAGATCCGTAAACCTTTCCAATACTACTCTTTTTTGAGTAAGATTGAGGGGTAAAATGATATTGTTAAAGCAGCTTGGCAAGATCAGTGGTTTGGTGATCCCATGGGGATTCTTTGCAGGAAACTTAGACAGGTAAAACAAGCTCTAATCGTTTTCAATAATCGTAATGGCAGTGTTCACTCAAACGTAGATATTGCTAGACAGGATCTCTATAATTTGCAGGATAGGGTTCAGCTTCAGCCCATGGATGGTGATATCAGATTTTTGGAAGCGAATGCAAAAAAGAAGCTAGAGGATGCTTTGGTTCAGGAGGAATCTCTCCTGCATAAAAAATCGCGGGTTAAATGGCTTTCTCTAGGAGATAGTAACAATGGGTTCTTCTTTAATCAGGAAAAGGCTAATTGGAGTCACACTAAAATCTTGGCTATAGAAAATGCAAATGGTAACATTGTTTTTGGTCATAAGCAAGTGGCAGTTCAATTCTTCAAGGATTCTATAGGAACTCTTCCTCCTGTTGTGGACTATAACATTGTAAACCTTAATCTCCCTCAAATTTCGCAAGTTCAAGCTTCACATCTGGAAGACAGAATATCTAATGAGCTTATTTATGACACTTTGAAATCTATGAAAAGGAACAAGGCGCCAGGTCCTGATGGCTTCTCAGTGGATTTTTTCTTAAATTCTTGGGATGTGGTAGGAAAGGATTTTTGTGATGCAGGCTCGCATTTTTTCGTAACTTCAATTATGCATCAAGGCATCAACGCTACGAGTATTACTTTAGTCCCTAAAGTTCCTACTCCAACTAAAATGAAGGAGTTCAGACCTATCTCGCTATGTTCTGTAGCTTACAAATGCATTGCGAAGATTATTGCGAACCACTTAAAGCTGTTGCTTCCGGGCCTCATCAATGTCTCTCAATCAGCTTTTATCAAAGGGAGACATATATCGGATAACATTCTTATGGCTCAAGAGATTTTTAGAGGATATAACATAGGCACAGGAAAACCTAAATGTGATTTGAAAATCGATCTGCACAAGGCATTTGATTCTCTAAATTGGGACTTCTTGATGGATGTTTTAGTTAAAATGAGATTTCCTCATAGATTCATCTCGTGGATTCATGCTTGTATAACAATAACTCCAAGATATTCTGTCAAGATCAATGGTGAGCTAAATGGCTATTTTAAGGGGGAAAAGGGCTTAAGGCAAGGGGATCCTATGTCCCCATATTTATTTGTTATAACCATGAATGTTCTGTCATGTATCCTATCCACTACCCCAAACAATTTCAAATTCCACCCGAAGTGTAAAGACATGAAACTTAATCACTTGTTTTTGCTGATGATGTCCTCCTTTTTGCTAATGGGGACAAGCATTCTCTTCATCACCTTATGCAGTCATTGGACAGGTTCTCGGCCATGAGTGGGCTTAGTCCTAATGTTTACAAAAGCACTGTGTTCTTTTGCAACTGTGCCCAGGAAGTAACTGTTTGGCTTGATGCAAACTATTACATTCCCCATGGAGAGTTACCAGTTCGGTTCTTAGGAGTTCCACTCATCTCTTCAAAGCTTACTATCAACGATTATATACCTCTGATAGATAAAATTACAGCCAGAATTTATGCTTGGACTAATTCTCTGTTGTCTCTTTCTGGCAGAGCTTAGCTGATTAACTCAGTCCTCCTATCTATCCAATTTTTCTGGTCGAACAACTTCACCCTTCCTGGATATATTCACCAGAAGTTGCAATCTATTCTAACTCGTTTTTTGTGGCAAGGGAACATTATGAGACGAGGTGGGGCAAAAGTTAAATGGGATCATGTGTGCCTTCCAAGGAAAGAAGGGGGTATTGGTCTCAAAAACCCAAGGGAGTGGAACAAGGCGTAGATTTTATTACACCTCTGTAAGGTGGTTAGCTGTGATAATTCTTTATGGCCTATGTGGGTCAACAGAACGGTTCTAAAACAAAAACATTTCTGGACAATGGATATTCCTTCGGACTGCTCGTGGATTTGGCGTCGAGTGTTGAAACTTCGCCCTCTGGCGTATCAGTTTATCACTTACTCAATAGGGAATGGTAGGCAGACTTCCCTTTGGTTCACTCCTTGGTGGAACTCAGAATGTTTAGCAAATTCTAAGCACGACACGATCATATCCCAGTCTGGAGTTCATGCAGGAGCTACAGTTCATGATCTGATCCAAACTGGTGCCTGGACACTTCCTATTCCTAATACCAGGCTTCACCATATTAATGGTACTCTGGCGAGGTGGTTATCTTCTTTCAATTATCCTCATATTAACCTAAATCGCGATGATATTATATCTTGGAATGGTACGAACCTTTCTAAGTTAAAAGCCTGGCATATTTGGGAGTCGATTAGGTTCAAGAGGCCTGAAGTGGTTTGGTTCGACTTTGTGTGGCATAGACTTCACATAGCAAGGTTTGCTTACTACGAATGGTTGTTGTGTTTAGATAGGTTACCAACTCTTCACCGTTTGTCTACTATGGGTATTATTTCGAACACTCAATGTTTCTTGTGCGTCAGTGGGGAAGAGAACTCGAATCATCTATTCCTTTCACGCACTTACTCTGAGTGGGTTTTACAACAGTTAGGGTCCATGCTTAATCTTTCGATAAGAGCTAATACATGGCTGCAGCTTCTGACGTCCTGGTATGCCATCGATAACTTACCTCATCGTATGCTGGCTATGCTCATAGCTTAAGTTTTTGTTTACCACACCTGGAGGGAAAGAAACAATCGTGCTCATGATAAAGGTTGTCTAAGTCCTGGGTCAATTTTGGCTTGTATAATTATAGATGTTAAAAGCAGGTTATCCAGTTCTACTTGGTTTGCTAGACATAGCCAATTGGATGGCCTTAGTAGATGGCTAACCGATTAAAGGGTGTTGGGGGTTTTTTGGGTTTCTTCCTTGTTTGTTGGTTTGATTCTTGTTGCCTCCTCTATGGCCTGTCATAGAGCAAGGGTTAATCCCTGTTATTCTTTTTCTTCTTAATATATATACAGCTTACCTAAAAAAAAAAATTGAAAAAGGCAATCAGCTAATTATCATTAATTATATTATTAATAAAAAATGAAGGATAATAGTAGAGGTTTAGATTTGGGTTGATCCAATTGGGACGCTCCAAATGCTGATTAGAGAGAAAAAAATTATTGATTGAAAGATATGATATTTTAGGTATTTATAAAAGGTAATATCATATCAATTATAAATAAACATCTTTTAATTGAAAAAGGCAATTGGCTAATTATCATTAATTATATTATTAATAAAAAAATGAAGGATAATAGTAGAGGTTTAGATCCCCTCGTTTCTCCTTTATATAAGTATATAATAGTTCTAATTTTTAACTAAAAATCTAATGGATATTATTCATTGTATACGAATTTTTATTATATTTTGTTAGTGATATTTAATTTCCACTATTAGTAAAATTTAAAATGCAATTGAGTTGTATATTTAGTTTTCTCGATTAGTAAAAATTTAAAATCCAATTTAGAGAAATTGATTATTTTAATATGTTTTACTTGAAAATGAAATTGATTAGTTATTAGGAGAAATTTTATTTATAATTAAGTAAGGGTAATTAAGTAAAAGCAATAGGTACCGACCGACCGACCAACCGACCGGCGCCATATAATTGGAAAAATATAGATGTTAGCTAATGGAAATAGAAAAGGTAACGTTTCTTTAAAGAAAATTGATTATTTTAATATGTTTTACTTCAAAAAGAAAATTGATTAGTTATTGGGAAATTGTGTATTTATAATTAAGTAAGGGCATCATTTAATTGGAAAAAGATAGATTTTAGCTAAAGAAAATAGAAAAGGTAGCGTATTTTAGAAGTAAATTGATTATTTTAATATGTTTTACTTGAAAACAGAAATTGATTAGTTATTAGGAGAAATTTTATTTATAATTAAGTAAGGGTAATTAAGTAAAAACAATGGTTACCGACCGACCGACCAACCAACCAACCGACCGACCAAACTTTCAATGTTTTAAAATGAAATTTTAAAGGTAAGGATTTTGAAATTGTATATTTAGTTTCCTCGATCAGTAAAAATTTAAAATGCAATTTAGATATTTACTTTACTTCATTAGTAAAGATTTTATAGGTAAAAAATAATGAAACTATATATTTAGTTTCCTCTATTAGTAAAGTTTTAATTAAACATCAATTATAATATATATTAGTAATATCATCAATTATAATGAAACTATATATAATATTATAATATATATTATTCTAATATAATAATATGTTATAATGAAACTATATATAATAATATATAATATATGGGTAAAGGGAGCCTAAAGTTAACTTTAGGAGAATTCCTAAAGTGAACCTATCAAATGATGACACATAGACACATAGACACATTCATTAATGCCCCTGCGGGGCCCTTATAAATAAAAGGTAAGAGCTAATTCAAATTAGTTAATTTTAAAGGTTAGCTTTAGGAAATCACCTAAAGTTAACTTTGGAAACCTTTTTCTCATAATATATTATTATAATAATATATTATTACAATATATTATTATATATATTAGTAATATCATCAATTATAATGAAACTATATAATATTATAATATTATAATATATTATTATAATATTATAATATATTATATATTATTATAATATTAATATATATTATAATATTATAAATATAATTATAATATATATTAGTAATATATATTAGTAATATATAATGAAACTATATATTTATTACGTAATATCATCAATTATAATTTATAAGTAAACATCTTTTAATTGAAAAAAACAATCAGCTAATTATCATTAATTATATATTATTAATAAAAAATGAAGGATCATAGTATAGGTTTAGATTTGGGTTGATCCAACTGGATCGCTCCAAATGCTGATTAGAGAGAAAAAAATTATTGATTGGAAGATATGATGTTTTAGGTATTTATAAAAGGTAATATCATATAAATTATAAGTAAACATCTTTTAATTGAAAAAGGCAATCGGCTAATTATCATTAATTATATTATTAATAAAAAAATGAAGGCTAATAGTAGAGGTTTAGATTTGGGTCGATCCAAATATTGTGTAATGATAAAAAATAGTATAGATTTAGATTTGGGTCGATACAATCTAAATTGGGCCGCTCCAAATGTTGTGTAATGACAAAAAGGGACATCAAAAAATAAAGAAGATTAAAAAAATAAAGGATAAAAGCAGTAATTTTCCTGTGTAATGACAAAAAAAGGCATCAAAGGAATAAAGAAGATTAAAAAAATGAAGGATAAAAGCAGTAATTTTCAAAATGCAATACTAGCAGACATTAGGAAAATATTGATATTGATATAAAGGAAAACCTCCAGGAGCTCTAGAATCGCTCGATTCATATTTATCTATTTTTCTAGAGTTCCTCTATTTTAAATAATTAAAATTAAATTTCCTTCTTTTTTTTTTTGAGAAGCAAGCAAATTCATTAAAATAATGAGAAAGACAATATGGCCATTATGTAGAATGCACCATAATTTTACCAGACCACAACAAATCATATTAACTAATATTACCCAAGCACCTTCCCAGACACTACTTCTACACATGACTCGGAGACTCAAAACAAAACGATCAGTTACTACACCTCTGCCTCTTCCATCAGACCATCCACATCTGCTGCAACCTCCTCTACCAATACTTCTCCTGCTATTTCACCTTCAAGCTCTGCCACTCCAAATCTCGTAAATCCTTCCGAAAGGTTGGGAAAAAATCACCATCTTCCTGAAATTTTCAGCCCCATGCCTTGCCAAGTACCTAGCCATTTCATTCGAGTCTCTATCAATACCCCTAGTAACCAAAGCCAAATTTTCATCAGCCTTACGCTGATTCAACTGCTGCACAATGTATAAGTGTTCCTGTGGAACACCATTGTTTAGAGAGTTCTCCCATTCCCAATGAGCTGCTAGATTATCAGTCTCCAGCTCCAATACTTCTTGATCATCCAGATAAGCTCTAATTAGTCCATCAAACATGACATAAAACTCATTAACCCTTTGGTCCTCAATCAACAAAGAACCATCGTACAATAGAATGATTTTCCCTCTGTGATCCCTGATTACAACACCAACACCTGACCTATTACCGTTCTGCAGTGGCTCATCAGAAAAAAAAACCATGGATATTCACTTTCACTGCCCCAAATGCAGGCATACGCCACCTGACAACAGGAAACTCCATCTATATATAACAATCTATTTGCTATTTGCATAAACCACATATAACAAACTTTACCCATTATATACAGTGAATACTTCAAGACACAATACCCCAAAACCTCCTCGAACATCTGGACTGAGGTTAATGTCTTAGTCGTTTAGTCTTCTGAACCTAACCGTGTTTTCTATATACATAAAAAACACCTTATATCAGAGGCCCATGAACCAAAGAAACTCCCAGAGGCCCATAAAACTAAAAAACTCTACTCTTATTAGTCGATAATCACAAAGTATAAACCCCAAATACGACCCAAAAATCTATCCATAAGTTCCTATTCCTACTAAATAACGTCTACCATAACCACACAAACCTTAAAAACTAATGCTACTTATCTGTTAACACCATCCTTGAAGCAGGTAGTTTCTATTACGACCCTGCTTTGCTAAATCATCCGCACCCAAATTACAATCTCTCCCAATATAACAAAAAAACATATTCCCCTTACTAACAATATCTTCCATCCCTTCTACCAGCATAAGATTGGATACAACTAATCCTCCCTTAATTTTTGATAAATAATCAATAACCTCCTTACTATCACTGTAGAACACACACTTGTGATTCGAATAATGACTTCCATTTATCTCCCGTACCAAATGTATTACAGCATAAATCTCTGCTAACATGGAAGAAGTTCCCTTGACTGGACCTGAGAATATATATAAAAGGTTACCCCCCCTTATCTTTCAAATAACCCCCAACACCTGCTGTAAAACTCCCATCATTTTCTATCTTCACCGACCCATCAGAAAAGCCAATAATACTAAAATCATTTTCGAACAACTCTCTTCCGTTAACTCCCACACTTCCTGAAACTGCACCCATTGGATTTACAGACCACAAGACAATATATTCTTCCTTTAAAATTTCAATGGCTTCACACCATTTTTGTGCCCTTAATTTGATCAGATAAAACACCTCCTCCTCCTTATACAGTAAGGATTGAAAGAGTTTTAAATTCCTAATCAGCCAAATAGACCATAAGGTAGAAGCTAAAACTATTGCCCAACCCATTTTCATCTTCGAGCCCTCGAACCAATTAATCCACTCCCATATATTATAACTTCGTGTTGAACTCCATTTGTTACTCATCCCCCACCAGTCAAAAACCCATTTCCATATTTTCTTAGCATAACAACAACTCCACAACAAATGCTCTATCTCCTCCAAACCCGCATTACATAATATACAAACCACATCGTTAACTGCATTGGGTAATCTATGCTGCAAGAAAGTCTTTGTAGGCAAAATTCGATGTTCCACTTTCCACAAAAAATATTGTACTTTTGGTGGCACCTTTAACTTCCAAATATTATCCCACAAGCTATAACCTATGCTATTTGCGCCTGTTAACACCTTCTTACCATCTGCTGAAGAATAAATTCTCCCAGATTTCAACCAAATCAAGTAATTAGAACCCCTAGTAAAAGTTATTGAATCAATAATATCATTTAGCTTTTTTAATTCCTATTTTTTATAAAAGAAAATTGAAACCTTTTTTAAGTTGTATAAAATAAACCATTGTATAAAAGGAAAGTCAAAACCTTTTTTAAGTTGTATAAAATAAACCATTGTATAAAAGGTAAGTACAACCTCTAATTTAAAAAATTTTCTTCTTTAAATCCTATATTTTTAGAACTTTTTTTTAAGTTGTATAAAATAAACCATTGTATAAAAAGTAAGCATAACTTCTAATTTATAAAACTTTCTTCTTTAAATCCTATATTTTTAGAAAATAAAGCCAAAACCTTTTTAAAGTTGTATTTTATCTATTTTTCTAGAGGTACTCTAAATTAATTCATAAAAATTATAATTTCCTTATTTTACATGCAATAAAAATTGAATTCCGTTACCTTATTTACATTTGATCATAATAAAAATTGAATTCCCTTATTTAAATAAGTCGCTAGCTATAAATACAAATAATCTTAGTATCCGAGCTCCAATCTTTGCATTACCTACATGTTTTCTCATTGCTTTGTTCCCCTCCCTAACGACTAACATTATTTATATATGTTTTTTTCACTAGCTTTCATATTGATTTTATTATGCAGATTTTATTATCTATGAACATATAATCACTGTATATATGTTGATTCATTCAAGTATATGTTCAAATTAATTTGTTTTATGGATATATGTGTCAGGTTATAAAAAAAACATATGTTTATATGTTGTTATCTTTAGTTGATTGATTTATAGACCTTTTGTGATCCCAAGAAACATTATTCTATTGAGCAAATTGGACTGTTATATTACGGAGAAGCTTCCAGAATGGCTAGATAGTGCAACTGGGTAAAAGAAGTGCTTGCAGATTATATGGTGCTTTTGTCAAACAAAGCCCTTCCAAATGCTGTGCGAAACGGTTTTGGATAGGAAAGAGGAAGCCTAATGGACGGGCAAGACATTGCTAGAGTGAGCTATTTACGAAGAAATTTACAAAAAAAAAGAGTGTGGTTGATTTTTAAACTACGGTAAACTTGAAAACATTATTTTTAATAGGGTAATGCTAAACATAACCCTAAGGGAGTAAGGGCTATGGTTAAGAATTAATGTAGATGAATAAATGCATTTAATACATTAGTTTTGCATTCAATACATCAATTTTGCACGAAATTCAATATGATTATTTAGAAATTTAGGATTTTTTTATCGATAGAAATTAATGTGAATGCAGGGGGTCCATTACTATTAATTGGGAAATTAAATTAGTGTTGCAAAGAGACATTGGAAAACTAAAAACAACTAAAAACCTTAAAAAAGATGTTGAAAATATAAGAGTATTTAATGCTTAACCATAGCCTAAGGGCTATGGTTAGCATTTCCTTTTTTAATATTGGATAAGAAAATTTTAAAATCAAAAATCTTTTTTTATTTGTCTAAATTATTGTTGTTATTATAAAAAGTCAAATCTATATTCGAAATAAAAAAGAAATTTTATTTCAGAGCTTCCTTTTTTAACATTAACATCTTTGAAATATTTTTTTTAAAATTGAATAAAAATATTAAAATTGAAATCTGAAAAGGCTTATAAATTCCTTATTTATGGATCAAATTATTCATATTTACCTTTATATGTTCTATTAGTCATCAATATATATAATAGATTTTGATCATTGCTTCCTGTAATATCTTTCAGCTATTGATTTGTTTTGTGTGGTAATGTTCATTCATTGATCTGATTATTTTATCTGGAAATTTCAAGTTGAAGTACGATGTATTTTGTAGTACGTATATTCTAATTTTAGCATAATCTATTGTCATACTTTATGCATTGTACTGATCCTATTAATGTATTTTGTGACAAGAAATTTTGACTAGAGGATCCAAGCGGGATGTTGGAGCGAATTAGAATAACCACAAAGACGAAACCATTCGTTGAATACAAATATGGGATTCACACACCAATAAAGACCAAACCATTTGTTGAATACATACATGGGTACTTTCTTAAAGGTATTTAATGGGGGAGTTCTATTCTTAACTTTTTAATTTCTACGTTAGTGCCTTTCATGTGCACAACAATAAGCAAAAGTAAGAAGGTTGTCATCCATGGCCAACATGAGTTCCAATACACGGTAATCGAAATTTGCCATTATCTTCTCTATATAATATTAAATCAATAATTTAGTGTCAGTAGAAGGAATTTAAAGCGAGGTGTGATTTTCAGGTAAATTTTGGTAATCTGTTAAAGACCTATAAATTGTATGTTTCTTTTAATAAAAGTGTGATTTTCAGGTAAATTTCCATAATTCATTCTTTTTCTTATGTAAATTGTATTTTTTATTCATTCTTATTTTGTTTAATTCTCAAGGTTCGAATTTACTGATTTAATATTTATTTTTTTCATTTTTTAATATTTATGATTTGTTATGATTTTAATTATAATTATAAATTATTAGTAACCATTGGTTGTTTTTTGCTTTGATTTTTATTGATATCGGTACAAAGATGATCGTGTTAACAAGAATTAGGAGATCTTTGTGTATTTAAGAAGGAGAAGCACTTGAGAAATTTGACACAAAAGTTTTGAACTTTTACCATCCCCTCTTTAATTATTATTGTTAATTGTTAATTTGTCATTATTATCTTCTCATTGTTCTTGATCAAGATATTCCAACGTCTTCTTAAAATTAATTCAATCAAATCTGCTTTTTTATCTATATGTATTTATTAATTAATTGTTCATTAATTTATTTAAAGATATTTTCTTTTTGATTTCTTTCTTAAATAGTTTATATTTTGAAAAATTTTAAAAATATTACAACGTCGCTGCTAAACGCGACTTTTATGTATTTATTACAACGGGTGTCGGCCTAAGAAAACGTGATACAATGTCGACACAAAAAATGAGTGTAATTTTTATAATATATACAACGGATGTCGGCCTAAAAAATTGTGAGACAAAATCAGTATAAAATGAATAATTTATCTTATTATCAATGAATATTTAATTTATATAATGTTGTGCTCGATAATTATAATCGATATTTATAGATATATTTTTGTCGACATTTTTATTAAATTATCTTTATTTAAAATTTTAAAAAATTGTTATAAGGCCGCCGCGAAGCGCGGCTTAGTCGACTAGTATATATATAAAGGAGAATACGCGAGAGTTTAAGTGCCGCTCTAAGATCGTCTCAATCTAATTTTCTAATTTTTTAGAATTTTTGAATTTTAAATACTATTAAAAAAGAAAATATCTTTTATCGTATATTAGAAGTAGAACAGGTGATATAAGAGTTTAAGTTAATGGAGGAGAAGAGTTCGAGTTTTTAAAGAAAACATATTAATTAACATATTCAACGTAGAAAAGGCCTGCAAAAAGGAGTTCTAATTTTCTTAGAATTTTAAAGTTTTGAATATTAAAAATTAAAATATTTTTTAACATATTAGAAATCGAAGAAGTGTTCGAATTAACATATTAGAATTAGAATAGGTGTTTGAATTCAAATTTAAGGAGAAGCCATAAATTTTTTTAGTAAACCATTTATCTATAAACTTCCCAATAGAAAATTTCATAGTCCCAGGTTTAATTACTTCTCAACCTCCTTGCATATATTTAGACAACAATTTGCAAAGGGAGTTGGGATTAAACTTCACAGAATTTGAAGTTGATGATTTGTTGAGTATGGAATAAACACACAAGAAAATACAGAGGGGGGGTTGAATGTATTTTCAAACTTTTCTTCGAAATTAATTTTTATTATCTATGAACATATAATCACTGTATATATGTTGATTCATTCAAGTATATGTTAAAAATTAATTTGTTTTATGGATATATGTGTCAGGTTATAAAAAAAAATATGTTTATATGTTGCTTTAGTTGATTGATTTATAGACCTTTTGTGATCCCAGGAAACTTTATTCTATTGAGCATATTGGACTGTTATATTACGGAGAAGCTTCCAGAATGGCTAGATAGTGCAACTGAAAGGAAGTGCTTGCAGATTATATGGTGCTTTTGTCAAACAAAGCCCTTCCAAATGCTGTGCGAAACGGTTTTGGATAGGAAAGAGGAAGCCTAATGGACGGGCAAGACATTGCTACAATGAGCTATTTACGAAGAAATTTACAAAAAAAAAAGAGTGAGGTTGATTTTTAAACTACGGTAAACTTGAAAACATTATTTTTAATATTGGATATGAAAATTTTAAAATCAAAATCTTTTTTTATTTGTCAAAATTATTGTTGTTATTATAAAAAGTCAAATCTATATTCGAAATAAAAAAGAAATTTTATTTCAGAACTTCCTTTTTTAACATTAACATCTTCGAAATAAAAAATATTTTTTTTAAATTGAATAAAAATATTAAAATTGAAATTTGAAAAGGCTTATAAATTCCTTATTTATGGATCAAATTATTAATATTTACCTTTATATGTTCTATTAGTCATCTATATATATAATTGATTTTGATCATTGCTTCCTGTAATATCTTTCAGCTATTGATTTGTTTTGTGTGGTAATGTTCATTCATCGATCTGATTATTTTATCTGGAAATTTCAAGTTGAAGTACGATGTATTTTGTAGTACGTATATTCTAATTTTAGCATAATCTATTGTCATACTTTATGCATTGTATTGATCTTATTAATGTATTTTGTGACAAGAAATTTTGACTAGAGGATCCAAGCGGGATGTTGGAGCGAATTAGCACAGCCACAAAGACGAAACCATTCGTTGAATACAAATATGGGATTCACACACCAATAAAGACCAAACCATTTGTTGAATACATAAATGGGTACTTTCTTAAGAGTAGTGCTAGCGACACCAAAATTTGGTACAAAAAATTACCACCAAATGACATGGCATGGCTGATGTGGCAGTATGGGTCTTTTTGATTGGTTTTGTTGTTGTGAATACAGGGGGCCCATTTATTATTACAACAAATCAGAATGTGTCACGTGTATTTGGGGAAAGTTTTGGGAACCAATTTTGGTGTCCCTAGCATTATTCCTTTCTTAAAGGTATTTAATGGGGGAGTTCTATTCTTAACTTTTTAATTTCTACGTAAGTGCCATTCATGTACACAACAACAAGGAAAAGTAAAAAGGTTGTCATCTACGGCCAACATGAGTTCCAATACACGGTAATCGAAATTTGCCATTATCTTCTCTATATAATATTAAATCAATAATTTAGTGTCAATAGAAGGAATTTAAATCGAGGTGTGATTTTCGGGTAAATTTTGGTAATCTGTTAAAGACCTACAAATTGTATGTTTCTTTTAATAAAGGTGTGATTTTCAGGTAAACTTCCATAATTCATTCTTTTTCTTATGTAAATTGTATTTTTTATTCATTCTTATTTTGTTTAATTCTCAAGGTTTGAATTTACTGATTTAATATTTATTTTTTTCTTTTTTTTATATTTATGATTTGTTATGATTTTAATTATAATTATGAATTATTAGTAACCATTGGTTGTTTTTTGCTTTGATTTTTATTGATATCGGTGATAAGTGGATTTTATATCCACTTGGAATGCCTCCGTTCGGCTTAAATTGATTGTTTTGGACTCAAGTTGTTGTAGTTTTGATGTGTTTTGCTTAGTTGTGCAGATTTACGAGAATGTTGATTAAAGTTGATGCTTCTATCGTTTTTGGAGATTTAATTGATTAAAATTCGGATTTTCCGGGAAGGCTGCGCAACTTATACTGTTTTGGCCATATCTGGAGTTCTAGAAGTCCGTTTTCAGCGATCTTACTGCCCACGCGAAGCTTGAGAGATTTTCTACAATATGGGATAGGTCTTACATGACCAGGCCGCGTGTGGTGGGCCCAGGAAGCACGACCAGCAGATAGATGGGAGCAGAGAAATTACTGTTTTGCCCTTTTCTAGTTCTAATTGTATTTTGGGCAATTTTTAATACCTTAATTGAATTCTAATTGTAATAGAAGGTAATATCTTGTTGGGCAAGATTTGTAGAGCCTATTTAAACACATCATACCATTGTAAATCATAACAATTCATAGCTTTTAATCATATCAAGGTACTTTCAATCTTCAATTCTTTCTTCAATATTATGTTTTCATTCATTATCATTATTATTATGTTTTCTTTATTAAATATGCGTAACTAATTCTCTAATCTGAGGATTGGGTAGTATTCCTTGGTATTCATGCATGCTTGATTATGTGATTTTCTGCTTTGCTGATCTGTTAATGAGATCTTAGCACAATTAGGGGAGTCATGAACCTTTGATTGTATTCTAGGGATTGTAATAAGCTTGGGAGAGAAGTTGCAATCTTAGTACATGATTTAACAGACATAATTTGAATATTAGATCGAGAGATTAATAGGAGAATTGTGAGACATATAATTCTTGGCACTTAACAGTTTATAGATATACTTTGATTGTATCACGGGAGTGACAATTAGGGTGTAGCTGTAGGCACTATATTTTAACTTGGGAGGGTACAGTATAACTTTAGAAGAATTGTTTTCAGCAAGGTAGGAACACATATATCACATTAATATTGAGCATGTATTGAGACCAAGCGAAGAACCCCAGTTCTTAGATTGTTTTCCCATATATTTGAATCTCAGTTTAAAATCAATTCTTAGTGCTTATAATTAGTTCTTGGTTAATTTAGTTAATACACAAACTCAAAATTCTTCTCACACACTTCTAGACGTAAAGAGATAAGAAACCTGAACTTTGAATTAAATTTAGTCCTTCCCTGAGAACGAACACACAAAAATACTACTAACAAATTGGCGCCGCTGCCGGGGAAGGCAGTATACTTGAGTTTAGGTTAATTGTTTCTTATTGTTTAGATTTTAATTGGTTCCACAAGTTGTTTTGTTGGTGATTTTCAGGTGTATGCGACGTGCATCTTGCGTTAGAAAATTGGAATTTGACCCTGAAATCGAGCGTACTTTTAGAAAGATCAGAAAAGAGAAAGCTAAGATGGGAGAGCCGGCAGCTCAAGCTGTTGTTAATGATAATGTTGATGAGACTTCTATTTGGGACCATGAGACACCTAATCCTGCTAATTGCATGTACAAAACTCTAGAGATTGGTGCAACCCAATTCAACATTAATCCAAGCTTAATTCAGATGATCAGCAATCAAGCTTTTGAAGGAGACATTGAACTAGAGGATCCACACAGACATCTAGAGCGTTTCGTGCAGATGTGTGGCTCATTCAGAATCAATGGTGTTACGAGTGACAAGATTCGTCTCCATATGTTTCCCTACTCTATTAAGGGAAGAGCTTTGGAATGGTTTCAACAACTTCCAAACACTACGGTTGCTACATGGGATGGTCTTTCTACTGCATTCTTGTCCAAATATTATCCTTCTGACAAGACGCAACAATTGAGGACTATGATTATGAGTTTCAAAGCACAACCGGGTGAAGGTCTATATCAGGCATGGGAGAGATTCAAGGCACTATTGAGGAAGTGTCCACATCACGGCTTGGAAGATTGGCAGATCATTAGTACTTTTTATGGGGCCATGAATGCAGATATTCGTTTGAGTTTGGATGTGGCTGCTAGTGGAAATTTCAAGAAGGCACCAACTACACAGGCTAAAGCACTTCTTGAGGAATTGGCATCTAATAACTATTCATGGGCACCTAGTGGGACGAGCTCAGCTAAAGCAGCACAAGACTCTGAGATGATCAACATGCTGGCTCAGAAGTTGGATACTCTAACCCAGGAGGTGCGAGGACAAAGAGAAAATGTGAATGCTATTTCTTCACCTATGGAGGGGTATAATGATTATGGTGATAGTCAGAACTCTTATGTGCAAAAATTTCCAGAAGAAGCATCTTTCATTCAGGGAAGACAGCCATGGCATGTTCAGAATAACTCCTATTACAATCCAAATCAAAGGCCAAACAACAATCTTTCTTACAGTAATAATCATGCGGTTAATCCTTCTTATTCATTTCCAAGGCAAAATCAACCTCCTGGTTTTCAGTCACGACCACCGTATCAAGCACAGCAGCAGTATCAACCTCCTCCGAAGAAAGAACCAGCTGATTGGGAGGTTGCACTAAATAAGATTATGCAAGGAACCTCTGGGGCATTGGCTAATATGGAATCAAGAATAGAGCAGATGGCATCATCTCAAAAGATGCTAGAAACACAGATTGGACAGATTGCCTCCAAGATGGGTGTTCGTGAGCAAGGATCACTTCCTAGTCAACCCGACCAGACTAGTAAAGAGCAATGCAAAGCAATTACTTTGAGGAGCGGGAAAGAGTTGCCCGAGGTTGAGGTTCTTGAGCCTAAAGAGAAGGATGCTGAAAAAGAAAGTGAGATAGTAGAGATCGATGCAGAGATTGATGCAGAAAAAATAGATGCAGAGAAGAAGGAAGAAGAACCAGAAAAGCCGTATGTTCCTCCACCACCTTATGTTCCTCCTATTCCATTTCCACAGAGACTTCACAACAGACAGTTAGAGAAGCAGTACGAGAAGTTCTTGACTATGTTCCGGCAGTTGCATGTCAATATTCCTTTGGCTGAAGCTTTGAATCAAATGCCACTCTATGCTAAATTTCTTAAGGAGATGTTGACAAAGAAGAGGAAACTTGAGGATGCAGAAACCATTACTCTCAATGCTGAATGTAGTGCAGTCATCCAAAAGGCCATTCCTCAGAAATTGAAAGATCCGGGAAGCTTTTCTTTGCCTTGCACTATTGGGAAGATGGAGAACATGAAAGCCTTGTGTGATTTAGGGGCTAGTGTGAGTTTGATGCCATATTCAATCTGCAAACGACTTGGTCTTGGAGAGCTTAAAAAGACACGGATTTCACTTCAGTTAGCAGATCGTTCTGTTAAATATCCGTTGGGGGTCGTTGAAGATGTGGTTGTCAAAGTGGATAAATTTGTCATACCTTGTGATTTTGTGGTGTTAGAGATGGATGAAGATGTCGAGATACCCATTATCTTGGGAAGGCCATTCTTGGCTACTGCTGGCACTACTATCGATGTTAAAGCTGGAAAATTGACATTGAATGTTGGAGAGGAAAAAGTGGAATTTGATCTGAACAAAGTAATGAAGATGCCTCCTTTTGGAGCAACTTGTTTTACTGTTGACATAGTTGATGAAATTGTGCAGCTCGAAAATGAACATTTCGTGGGAGCAGAACGGGTGTTAGATGATGTAGTAGAAGAAGAAGAAATTGTTGTTCGAGACACAGAAGTTGAGATGGTTTTTACACTTTCAGAGGCACCACAGGTGGAACTTAAACCTCTACCTGCTAATTTGAGGTATGTCCTTTTGAATAATGAGCTAGTGATTTTTGAAGAGGGGCATGATAACGTGTTGCGAAGGTGGAAAACCGATGATAAGGAAGAAGAAATTTTTGTTCAGCCGGTTGAGTCGGAGAAGCATCTTAGAGATGTGAAGAAGAAAAAGAAGAAAATTTGGCCGTTGGGTAGTAGAATCAAGTTGAAATCTGATGGAAGAGATTTGTGGAAATCAAGCAAACCGGATGTCAACGTTCGTATGAATGGTTTGTCTGTTGAAGATGGTTCAGTTATTCTTTTGAAACCACCATGATTTGAGGAAGTAACGTCAAGCTATTGACGTTAAACGAGCGCTTCTTGGGAGGCAACCCAAGCATTTTTGTACCTTGGTTTAGCATAGGATTTTTACTTCTTTCTTTCAAAAAAAAAAAAAAAATACAGAACAGTACCACGCTGACTGCGCCACAAGGCTGCCAGCGCCGAGTAACGCAGGACCGTGCTGCGCCAACAGCTCCACCGCGCTGTCAGCGCCCTGTCACGCTGTTTCAACCCGCGCAACTTGCGCCCTAGCGCTGTCAGCGCCCTTCCTTCCTGCAGTGTGCGTTTTTTTTTTCTTAAAACCCTCAAATTCATTCACTTCTTTTATTCATTCTCATATCCTATTTCTATTACATATCCAAATCTTCAACCTATCATCTTCAACTCCTATCATCACTTAAATTCAAATCCTAAACACACCCAAATTCTATTCTACATCTAAATTCATCTCAATTTCTTACATCTCCTACATATACCCACCTATACATACAAATCCAATTCCTCTTCTATTTATTTAAATATCTAAAAATTCAATTCTAAAGAGGAATTAATTGCAAGTTCACCTCTTTGATTCGTATTGGGTAAATCTTTTTCTCTAATCTTATTTTTATTACGAATTTGTGTTCTTGTCAATTGGATTTTGTAGTATTCAGTCAAGGTGGCCAGTCTATGGAGCTCGTACGCAGTATCCTCCGTCAGATTCTGATTCCTCCGAGGATGAGGACGATTAGGTATGTTTTCTGCTATCCCTTGTATTACTTCCATTCAATGAGGACATTGAATATTTTAAGTTTGGGGGTGGTTTGAGGGATTAGTAGTTGTTGTTGTATTATTTGTTCATGTAGGATTTCATGCCTTGCATATTAGTAGTAGTAAATTATGCATATTTGTTCGTGTTATCTACGTTTGTTTCATATAGGACATTCTGTTTTTATTTTTTTTATTCATGTGAGTTCATAGTAGTTTGCATTTGCACCCATGCTTGATAGGAATTTTGTGTTGTTGACGCTTTTGATTGAGAAGTGATATGCTTGTTCTTGTGCACACACATACACTAGTAAGTTGAAGCTAGTAGACTTATTGAATGTTGTAAGTAATTAGAAGGACATGAATATGTGCAAGATGATTTAGTTTGCATGCTTTGAATACAAGTCGGTGCATTAGAGAGATTTTTGCTTGGGATTGAGTATGTTTTTCCACCAAGTGAGATTTTGAGCCTTATTGCTTATTGCATATTTGCAATTTATTCGTTTGCTTGAGTGTCCACGGATTGTTTGCATTGCTAGCAGTTGTTTGAGGTCTTTCTTGAAACGCATGACATTATTTGACGATTAAAATGATAAAGGCATTTAGGAATAACCGCATATTTTCCCATATTACCACACCATATTAAAATGATCAATTAGTTACCCATTGAGCTTAATCCTATTCTTTCGGTGATACACCACTACTTGCCTATATCTTTTTCTTGTATTGGCCTTACATTAACTTGAACCCAATTGTCAAAGGCTAGTAAAGTGCTTAAGGGAGTAATAAGGTGCAAGGAGGGGTTTATTGTTGGTCATACTTTTGGGGAAAATATTGAGATTGGGTTTGGTTGTTTACTTGATAGTCGGCATATGTAATAAATTGTGGGATCATTGTTATTGTTTATATTATTGTTTTATTTAGCTCTCGAAAAAAAAAAAGAAAAAAAGAAAAAAAAAAGAAAAGAAAAAAAAAAAAGAAAAAAATATATTATGAGAGCAAGTTTGTGTTTGTTGTGATCCTACTTTAGTCGACTAGTCGAGTGTTCTTAGTAAAATTTATGTGGGGGGGGAAAGTAGAGTGTTGTGTATGATTTATTATGGTACTTACTAGCTTTTGACACTTCACCTGTTTGGCTTATTTGACATACCTTGTCCCTAGCCCCGTTACAACCCAATTAAAGACCTTTTGATTATCGTCATTGATGTATGTTGTGTTAAGAGTTAGATTGATACCAAATGTCAAGCATGTTTATGATTTTGTTGGAATTGAGTGATACACTTACCCTTGTTCTTGAGTGAATATTCTTTTGTGAGTGGATTGTGAGTGTTTGCTTATTTTTGCGTATGAGATCCCGAGTTTTGTCTCAAAGATGTGCTCTTGTAGGCTTAGCATGTTTACTAACTTATTCTTACACTTGACATGGACTTGTGAGAACTTATGCATGTTCATTGAGTAGACTATGTGAATACTTGCACTTTCGACACCAAGACATTGCGTATTTACTTTGATTCTTAAGTTGATATGGCATGAGAGGATTTGAAGGTATGGTAGGCTAGATTAATTGCATTTGCATATTTAGTTGCATTCATGCATTGCATTGCATTGGATTTGATTTTGTGGGTACATTCGCTATAGGCCCTCACGAGACCTTACTCGTCCACTAGGGCTGCCTAGGGGTTTAAAGGGCTTGTTGCATATGCCAAATGCAACCGTGATCACCTACGGAAGTGGTACTAATTAGGTAGTTGTAATTGTTTATGCTTGAGGACAAGCATCAGTTTAAGTTTGGGGGTTTGACAAGTGGATTTTATATCCACTTGGAATGCCTCCGTTCGGCTTAAATTGATTGTTTTGGACTCAAGTTGTTGTAGTTTTGATGTGTTTTGCTTAGTTGTGCAGATTTACGAGAATGTTGATTAAAGTTGATGCTTCTATCGTTTTTGGAGATTTAATTGATTAAAATTCGGATTTTCCGGGAAGGCTGCGCAGCTTATACTGTTTTGGCCATATCTGGAGTTCTAGAAGTCCGTTTTCAGCGATCTTACTGCCCACGCGAAGCTTGAGAGATTTTCTACAATATGGGATAGGTCTTACACGACCAGGCCGCGTGTGGTGGGCCCAGGAAGCACGACCAGCAGATAGATGGGAGCAGAGAAATTACTGTTTTGCCCTTTTCTAGTTCTAATTGTATTTTGGGCAATCTTTAATACCTTAATTGAATTCTAATTGTAATAGAAGGTAATATCTTGCTGGGCAAGATTTGTAGAGCCTATTTAAACATATCCTACCATTGTAAATCATAACAATTCATAGCTTTTAATCATATCAAGGTACTTTCAATCTTCAATTCTTTCTTCAATATTATGTTTTCATTCATTATCATTATTATTATGTTTTCTTTATTAAATATGCGTAACTAATTCTCTAATCTGAGGATTGGGTAGTATTCCTTGGTATTCATGCATGCTTGATTATGTGATTTTCTGCTTTGCTGATCTGTTAATGAGATCTTAACACAATTAGGGGAGTCATGAACCTTTGATTGTATTCTAGGGATTGTAATAAGCTTGGGAGAGAAGTTGCAATCTTAGTACATGATTTAACAGACATAATTTGAATATTAGATCGGGAGATTAATAGGAGAATTGTGAGACATATAATTCTTGGCACTTAACAGTTTATAGATATACTTTGATTGTATCACGGGAGTGACAATTAGGGTGTAGCTGTAGGCACTATATTGTAACCTGGGAGGGTACAGTATAACTTTAGAAGAATTGTTTTCAGCAAGGTAGGAACACAGATATCACATTAATATTGAGCATGTATTGAGACCAAGCGAAGAACCCCAGTTCTTAGATTGTTTTCCCATATATTTGAATCTCAGTTTAAAATCAATTCTTAGTGCTTATAATTAGTTCTTGGTTAATTTAGTTAATACACAAACCCAAAATTCTTCTCACACACTTCTAGACGTAAAGAGATAAGAAACCTGAACTTTGAATTAAATTTAGTCCTTCCTTGAGAACGAACACACAAAAATACTACTAACAATCGGTACAAAGATGATCGTGTTAACAAGAATTAGGAGATCTTTGTGTATTTGAGAAGGAGAAGCACTTGAGAAATTTGACACAAAATATTTGAACTTTTACCATCCCCTCTTTTATTATTATTGTTAATTGTTAATTTGTCATTATTATCTTCTCATTGTTCTTGATCAAGATATTCCAACGTCTTCTTAAAATTAATTCAATCAAATCTGCTTTTTTATCTATATGTATTTATTAATTAATTGTTCATTAATTTATTTAAAGATATTTTCTTTTTGATTTCTTTCTTAAATAGTCTATATTTTGAAAATTTTTAAAAATATTACAACGCCGCTGCTAAACGTGGCTTTTATGTATTTATTACAACGGGTGTCGGCCTAAGAAAACGTGATAAAATGTCGACACAAAAAATGAGTGTAATTTTTATAATATATACAACGGATGTCGGCCTAAAAAATTGTGAGACAAAATCAGTATAAAATGAATAATTTATCTTATTATCAATGAATATTTAATTTATATAATGTTGTGCTCGCTAATTATAATCGATATTTATAGATATATTTTTTTCAACATTTTTATTAAATTATCTTTATTTAAAATTTTAAAAAAAATTGTTATAAGGCCGTCGCGAAGCACGGCTTAGTCGACTAGTATATATATAAAGGAGAATACACGAGAGTTTAGGTGGCGCTCTAAGATCGTCTCAATCTAATTTTCTATTTTTTAGAATTTTTTAATTTTAAATACTATTAAAAAAGAAAATATCTTTTATCGTATATTAGAAGTAGAATAGGTGATATAAGGGTTTAAGTTAATGGAGGAGAAGAGTTCGAGTTTTTAAAGAAAACATATTAATTAACATATTCAACGTAGAAAAGGCCTGCAAAAAGGAGTTCTAATTTTCTTAGAATTTTAAAGTTTTGAATATTAAAAATTAAAATATTTTTTAACATATTAGAAATAGAAGAAGTGTTCGAATTAACATATTAGAATTAGAATAGGTGTTCTAAAGGTGATGAATTCGAATTTAAGGAGAAGCCATAATTTTTTTTAGTAAACCATTTATCTATAAACTTCCCAATAGAAAATTTCATATACCCGGGTTTTAATTACTTCTCAACCTCCTTGCATATATTTAGACAACAATTTGCAAAGGGAGTTGGGATTAAACTTCACAGAATTTGAAGTTAATGATTTGTTGAGTATGGAATAAACACACAAGAAAATACAGAGGGGGGAGGGGGTTTGAATGTATTTTCAAACTTTTCTTCGAAATAAATCTTTTTAGAACGTTTGTTTGAAGGTTTGAATCTGTTTTATGATGTTTGTGTAACAAAGTGTGTGTTTTTGTGTTTAACAGAATATGAATGCGGAAATAAGAAACAGAAGAACACAATACTCACTTTAATCTAATATTTTATTAGATCAAGATTTGCTACAAACTGTGAATACTAGAGTTAGTTTTCTCTGCTTCTTTTTCTTAGAGAGATATATCCTGAATAGTGCATTCAAAAACTCTACTTACTAATGGTGGTGAGGCTGTACACTTATAGAACATGTGTACAACCCACTTTCTACAAATGATAGAACAAACAAAAATTACTTTCTAAGGTGTCTATCCTTTTTGAGAAAGGGTCTGAACGGCATGCAATTTGACCATCTTCTTAGCCTGCTCAGTACCACCACTTTAGCAGCTGTCTCTGAAATATCTCTTCAAGCTTCCTTGTAGGCTTTCCACATACACTTACAGTTATGGTGGTCCTGTAATTGTACTATCTTGTTGCATGTTTCTGACTTGTACAATTTATAGTAATTAGTCTTCAAGAATCCATTCGAGAAGTGATTAAGTGATCGATTCGAGAACTAGAGTTGACTTAATAGATAATTCTGAGTTCTCGAATACTGAATCCTTGAGATATCGAACTACTTCTCGAAATGACTATTTCTTCAGGAGTCCTTGAGTTGTCAAATAGAACAATTAACTTATCGAATCCTGGAGATGTCGAAGAGCTTCTTAAGTCCTTGAGATATCGAATGTAACTTTGACTTGTTGACTATTTGAGAACTCGAATGATGCTTTGACTTGTTGACTTCTTGAGTTCTCGAATAGAGTTATAGACATGTCGAATCCCTGAGTTGTCGAATGATACTTTGACTAGTTGACTCCTTGAGATATCGAACAGTGTCTTTTGAGATATCGAATCCCCGACTTCTCGAAACCTCGACTTCTCTAATAGACAAAAGTACTTCTCGAATTAGTACTTAGGCAAATCTTCAATCTTCAAAATCCAACTATGTTTATTTCTACAGCCTTGTTCTCCAAGTTTGAGGCATGATCTCTGGATCTTTTTTCAAGCATTATTTCATGACTTAATTTGTACAATTACATAGATATAATTTTGATGCCTATTACAGATACTAAAAACAAGTAGAAACTCTACAACTAGAGGGTTCCCCAGTTAAGGGATCATGTAAGCACTACGCCATAAATGCTCATATGCAACGCTTTTAGAAAGTGTTTCCATGAAAGTGTTTCGTTAGGTATGAAATTTTGGGTCTAACGAAACAGAACTTGAACTGGTGTTGCATTACATATAATTTAGTGTTGCATTTGATCCACGGTGTTTCACATAATGCAACACTAGCAGCAGGCGTTGCATTAGATATTTTTTAATTTTAAAAATGCTGATGTGGCGGTAATGGGGTCCACACGTGCTGACGTGGCATTTGATGACGTGGCAAGTGTGGGGCCCACATTTGCTGACGTGGCAAATGTGGGACCCACATTTGCTGACGTGTCATTGGCTGATGTGGCAGAAGCGTTGCATTAGATGAAAGAGGTGTTGCATTTGCTGTTTAAAAGCGTTGCATTAGATATTTTTAAATTTTTAATAAATGCTGACGTGGTAGTTGTGGGTCCCACAAGGGTGACGTGGCAGTGTGGGGTCCACCAGGGTGACGTGGCAGAGGCCCACAGGTGTTGACGTGGCAAGTGTGGGGCCCACAATTGCTGACGTGGCAAATGTGGGGCCCACATTTGCTGACGTGTCATTGGCTGACGTGGCAGAAGCGTTGCATTAGGTGAAAGAGGTGTTGCATTTGCTGTTTAAAAGCGTTGCATTAGGTATTTTTGAATTTTTTATAAATGCAGACGTGGCAGTGTGGGGTCCACCAGGGTGACGTGGCAGAGGCCCACAAGTGCTGACGTGGCAAGTGTGGGGCCCACAATTGCTGACGTGGCAAATCTGGGGCCCACATTTGCTGACGTGTCATTGGTTGACGTGGCAGAAGCGTTGCATTAGGTGAAATAGGTGTTGCATTTGCTGTTTAAAAGCGTTGCATTAGGCATTTTTTAATTTTTAATAAATGCTAACGTGGAAGTTGTGGGACCCACCAGGATGACGTGGCAGTGTGGGGTCCACTAGGGTGACGTGGCAGAGGCCCACAGGTGCTTACGTGGCAAATGTGGAGCCCACATTTGCTGACGTGTCATTGGCTGACGTGTCAGAAGCGTTGCATTAGGTGAAAGAGGTGTTGCATTTACAGTTTACAAGCGTTGCATTAGGTATTTTTGAATTTTTAATAAATGCTGACGTGGCAGTTGTGGGACCCACCTGGGTGACGTGTCAATTTTCATTTTCTGAAACTTTGGGAATATCAATACATTAGATATATATTGACATCCGTACGGTTGGATCGTTCAAAAATATTTTTAAAAAAATAGAAACAATAATCCGTAACAAAGCACTAGTTACGAGTCATATTGAAAATAGTAGTGATCTACTAAGATCTCCAATCAAATTAATTTTTTATTTTCTGAAATTTTGGGAATATCATTACATTAGATATATATTGACATCCGTACGGTTGGATCGTTCAAAAATATTTTTAAAAAAATAGAAACAATAATTCGTAACAAAGCACTAGTTACGGGTCATATTGAAAATAGTAGTGATCTACTAAGATCTCCAATCAAATTAATTTTTTATTTTCTAAAACTTTGGGAATATCATTACATTAGATATATATTAACATCCGTACGGTTGGATCGTTCAAAAATATTTTTAAAAAAATAGAAACAATAATCCGTAACAAAGCACTAGTTACGAGTCATATTGAAAATAGTAGTGATCTACTAAGATCTCCAATCAAATTAATTTTTTATTTTCTGAAACTTTGGGAATATCAATACATTAGATATATATTGATATCCGTACGGTTGGATCGTTCAAACATATTTTTAAAAAAATAGAAACAATAATCCGTAACAAAGCACTAGTTACGAGTCATATTGAAAATAGTAGTGATCTACTAAGATCTCCAATCAAATTAATTTTTTATTTTCTAAAACTTTGGGAATATCGTTACATTAGATATATATTAACATCCGTACGGTTGGATCGTTCAAAAATATTTTTAAAAAAATAGAAACAATAATCCGTAACAAAGCACTAGTTACGAGTCATATTGAAAATAGTAGTGATCTACTAAGATCTCCAATCAAATTAATTTTTTATTTTTTGAAACTTTGGGAATATCAATACATTAGATATATATTGACATCCGTACGGTTGGATCGTTCAAAAATATTTTTAAAAAAATAGAAACAATAATCCGTAACAAAGCACTAGTTACGGGTCATATTGAAAATAGTAGTGATCTACTAAGATCTCCAATCAAATTAATTTTTTATTTTCTGAAACTTTGGGAATATCATTACATTAGATATATATTGACATCCGTACGGTTGGATCGTTCAAAATATTTTTAAAAAAATAGAAACAATAATCCGTAACAAAGCACTAGTTATGGGTCATATTGAAAATAGTAGTGATCTACTAAGATCTCCAATCAAATTATTTTTTTATTTTCTGAAACTTTGGGAATATCATTACATTAGATATATATTGACATCCGTACGGTTGGATCGTTCAAAAATATTTTTAAAAAAATAGAAACAATAATCCGTAACAAAGCAATAGTTACGAGTCATATTGAAAATAGTAGTGATCTACTAAGATCTCCAATCAAATTAATTTTTTATTTTCTGAAACTTTGGAAATATCATTACATTAGATATATATTTACATCCGTATGGAAATATCATTCACATAATATTAAATAATTTTAATATTAAATTATTAAATAAAATTTTGATAAAATTAGTAAAAACATTTATATGAAAAATTAAAGTCTACCAATAAATCATAATTTTATCTTTATAAAATATTAAATAATTTTTATTAATATTTAAATGAATTAATTTTTTTTTATAAAAAAATAGAAATTACAATCTATTGTATCCAGTGTTCTAAAAGACGGTCTGGGCGGCCGCCTAGGCGCTGGGCGAGCTTCAACCGCCACGATTCATAGATAATCGGATATTTAGGCGTTTTATGGTAAAAACGGTCAAGATCAGTCTTCGGCGGCTGAATCGGTCAAAGCCGGTGAATCGGCGGCTGAATCGGCGATGATAAACTGTTTCAATCGATCGTGTTTTAGTCGGTCGGGGACACTTCAGAGTGGAATACTGCTTTGAATGTGTGTAGTACGTGTAAAACTAAAAGTAGTAGTTAATCGCAATATGAAAAGGAAACTTGTAATCTTGTATTGATTTACTTGGGTATGGTAGTGTTCTTGTGAGAAGTGTGATGACTGATGATACAAACAATGCTCATACATAGATACACTGATACGCATACAACACGAATAAACAATCATTTCTTATTTATTTATATTTCTTTTATCCTATATAATTAATACTTTGTAACGATTTTTAATATTTAGAAGAATACAATTTTAAAAAATGTATGTATAATTTGATTTAATATAATTAATATTATATACATGTATATATTTTAAATTTAAATATATAATAATATTAAAAAATAACCGATTAATGTTCCGATTAATCTTTCCGATTAATCCCCGCCTATCCGATTAATCCCTAGGCGGTACCTCAACCGCCTTGATCCGCCTAGCGATTTTTATAACATTGATTGTATCACAATTCAATTCATAGAATGCTTGGACAGATTACTTTTGGTTTTGACAAAATTCGGGCGGCGGCAAAAAGACCGCCCTTCTCAATTTTCCCTTACACAAAAAAGCCCCGCTCTCACTTCTAATTAATTCACTCACACCGCACTCTCTATCTCTCTCTCTCTCTCTCTCTCTCTCCCTCCGGACTGCTGCTGTTCCGTTCAATCGATTTGAGGCAAATAAATGTCTTCAATCGATTAGATCTTAATTCGATTATATCTTAAATCGATTTGTGCAAATCGCCTTCTTGTTCAATCGACTTCTTCTTCAATCAATTAAGGGTTTCTTCGGTTTGAATTAGGGTTTTGTTTATTTGGTTTTTTTTTCAATTTAAGAGGTCAATCGCTTCGATTAATTAGAGCTTCTCTTTTTTTCAGGGCTGAATTAGGGCTTCCATTAAATTGGGTTTTTAAAGGTACTCGATCTCGTCGTTTTGTCCGATGAGTGATAGTGGATCAGATGGACTTGGTACTCTTGAGTCTGTTTGCTAAGGTTTGGAACTCTTTGCTTATCGTTAATTTGCAAAATAGATATCGAAAGTTAATTGAATTTTTAATTTTTCGTAAAATTTTGTTTTCGTTTGAATTAGTGTTGTTGCGAAGTTGAATTCAAATTAGGAGCTGCTTGTTAATGTTAATTTTTTTAATTACGAACTGAAATTGATTACTGAGTGATTTACAATGCGGATATGATAGTGTATTTTATATTTATCCGTGTGGAACCTGTTTGATTATAATTCAGAGCAGCTTGTTTATATGAATTGGTTGTTTATGAACTAAAATCGGTCATTGAGTGATGTATGATATATAAGTCAGTGTGTGGTTATCTTTTTTCTATATAACACCATTCTTCACTTCCCATCGGTTCTTACCACCAACAGAATTTGATAGATGTATGGTGAGTTATAATTAGGAAGAATCCTGGTTTAAGTTAAATATTTTGATTCTTTTTTCTAAGTTTCACTTTGCAGATCAAGGATGCAATCATATCACACGGGTGTTTTCTGATATATAATTCTCAATATCATACTGTATCATTCTTTGATCATATAATTTGTGCATTAAACTTGAGTTTAATCTCCATGAGAAAACACATGTACACGGTGATCAGATGATATTATATAAAACAAACTCATATAATTTATCATTACTTTGAAAAAACAAACTTACATGAAAAATATACACTCAATTTTGGGTGCAATAAAGTCTTATTGAAAATTACTATTATATAAGTGGGATGAAAATTCAACAATTACAGTAGGCTGAATCTTGGTTTTACTTATTCAAGTGATACTTCTTGTAAGTTACTGTATTATTAGAATAAGGTCTGCAATATAATCTGTTGGTATTTCTCCTCCTCTGCGCTGCTTCTCCAACTGTTTTTTTCAGGACACCTCGGTTTACACTGCACATAGATTACATGATTAATTTAATGTACGAAAAATAAAGGCACACTACTGGTACGTATACTGATCAATCTTAGCATAATTAGCGTTATGCAAGAGAACTAAATGCGAGTAGGAATTGGAAACTTACGTATTGCAGTCGAAATCAGGACTACGCGAGTATCTAAAAGGAAGTCCACATTTCTCCTGGAGAGAATCAAGATTTGCTATATTAACTGGTACATCATTAAGTCTAGCACGTCGCTGGACGCAAGAACAAAGTTGTCTCCTTTCAGCTGTAGTTTTTGCTGTTTCAACTAATATTCTATACGCCATGCAGCACGCACCAGATGGATCTTCAAGTTGACGACTTGTGATGAATGCACGACACATAGCTGATGATTGCTTTCTCTCGGGTCCATCACAATCAAACCCTTTCGCCTCCATGGTCACCAACATTACAAACACCATCACCAGCAAGTAAGTTATCCTCACCATTCTGCCTCTATTGAAGTAAATACAAAATGTATGAGTAGAAGAATATTGGAGGTTATATTTTTGATGCTAGCCCATACCTCTTATTTAAAGGCATGCTGTAGTAATTAGGTGCATCTTTATAGACTTAGAATTTCTTTGGTAAAAAATCTTAATATTTCTTGTTCATGGTTGCCGATTATCTCATAATATTGTACCAGGGAAAGAAGATAGTGATAATCTTTTCGACAAGCTCCACACGACTAAGTTAAATGCCCATATGAAGGAATTGATGCCCATATGAAGATAGTGCACTGCATTATGTAACTGTTTTTAATATCTAAATTTTGTCGTTTTGTATCTCTAAATTATAGACTTGATTTTATGTGCTTGGTATTAGCACTTTGATACATTTTAATTAGAAGTAGGATGATTGAATGTATGTTTAATGTTTTGGATTGGTTTCTTTATGTATGAAATTATATATTGCAGAAATTTTAATTAAAGCGTTGCATTTGATCTTTCCAGTGTTGCATTAGATATTTTAGTGTTGCATTTGGTAAATATAGTGTTGCCTTTGATCCGATACTAGTGTTTAATTTAAAAAGCAAAAAAAAAGCGTTGCATTACATAGTTGTGGGCCCCAGTACTGATGTGGCATGGCAGGCCCCACAGCTGACATGGCATGTCAGGCCCTACATCTGACATGGCAAGTGGGCCCCCACATGCTGACGTGGCAAGTAAGCCCCACATGCTGACGTGGCAAGTGGGCCCCCACATGCTGACATGGCATGCCAGCTAGACTGTTGCTGACGTGGCATGCCAACTGGGCTTGCTTACGTGGCATGCCAGCTGGCCCTATTGATGACGTGGCAAGCTAGTGGGACCCATTTAGTGACGTGGAATTGTAATTTTAGCTAATGTCAAATGCAACGCCCTTTTAATGTTGCATTTGAATGCTCTGGTGTTGCATTATATGTCAGATGCAACGCTTATTGATGTTGCCTTAGATGCCAAAAAGCGTTGCCTTAGTAGGGGGTCTAACAGGACGGTGCGGATGCAACGCCCCCTGGTGTTGCATTTGGTCTAACGCAATGCTTTTTTGGCCTAAAGCAACAGTAAACATGGCGTTGCATTTGTGCGTTTATGGCGTAGTGAAGTAATGCAAAGCATTACAAACAAATAAGCTTGTTATTAGATGTATACAGGCATGCTTCTGTGACTAACATGATTGGAGCACGAAGTTTTTATACATGCAATATGTTCTCCCATCCATATGGATTTTGGCAACAATTTTTAGTTATATATTAGATCAATATATAAAAGTTTTAGCACAAGTGTAAATCTTATATGCTAATTGTTGACGGAGGAATTTGGGAACAACAAAGTTTGAGGTCTGTCGCCGGAATCAAGATCTATGACGGTGGTTCTTCGCCGGATAAGTCGCCGGAGTGTGGTGGTTGTGATGAATTGGGGGCTGAGATTGAGAGGGTTCTTGGTGGTGGCTCGTAGCTCTTCGCTTCCATCCCCCTCAATTTGCCTATGTACCTCTATATTTATAGAGGATCAAGCCCACGTAGTTCTTGGAGAGCAAGAAACCCAAATGGGCTTAGATTGTCGGACCAGCTTCCGGAATGTTCTACTATGAGGCCTAACCACAAAGGCCCAAGGCTCGTCCATGAACTTTGGACTTCACAGATAAGGAAACTTCCCCCGTCGAGGACTAGTCCTATCAGCTACCAGCTATTTCCTTATTTCATGTACGCAGGTATAACCATGGTTTACCCCAAGTGCAGAACGCATCCCTGTCCCCCGAATGAGAAGCACCCACCAGATAGCAGGACAGGTGATCCAGAGCTTTTGGGTGCAAAGTGCAGGATTACTCCAAAGTTCCCCAATGAGGACGCGCCCATTGGCTACAGGAACAGAGCTCCCAAAGCACACACCAGAAAGTTCCCATCTTTCCACCTTAGGGCGCACCCTTTGTGTCTAAGATGGGTCCTTATTTCCAGGCATACCCCTGGAGGCCTTCTGCGACGGACATCCCCCTCCTCAGATACGACAGGAGGGAATTCTTCAATAATCTTTGTAAAACCTGTTGATAATTGTCTTCATTCTGCCTTTATGCTTCTCAGGACGCGCCCTCCTCATATAGGAAGTGAGGGCGCGTCCTCCTTCTCCAAATCTTTATCAAAACCCTAATTTATCCTGAAAATCCCCAAATTGAACCCGTATCTGACCCGAATCCATTTTAGAATACCCGAACGAATTTTGGGCATAACAACTACCCCCCAATTCCATGTAAAATCAAAGATGAAGCATGGAATTTCAATCTAAACGACACCAAAATTTTTGTAGCTCTATTTCTCCAGGGTGCGTCCTCATTCCTTTTATCTTCAAGATTCTATGCGGAATGCGCATCCTTAATTTCTTCAATCCAAAATTTTATCTCCTGGATAACTCTAGTTTAACTTCTTCGTAGAGGAATAACACAAATGCACCATATCTCTAAGCTTACATGAGCTAACTCGGCGTAAGAAACAAAAGATATTATGCACAAGTGTAAACCTCTCACAGGGCTCGCACTAAAGCTAAATATATGTATATATTTATAGAGGGCGTGCCTTATGATATTAAGGCATACGGTCCCCTTCAGTTGTCATCCAATGTAATAGTATAATCCTCTACCTGTGATGAAAGAAGTGTGCTCCTGATCAGGTGCATTCATGGAAATCTGATTATAACCCGAATAAGCGTTCGTGAAACTCAAGAGAACATGGCCTGCTGTTGCATCTTCCAACTGACCAATCCGAGGAAGAGGAAATCTATCCTTTGGGCAAGCCTTTGTTCATATTAGTGAAATCTACACAAGTCCTCCATTTCCCATTAGGCTTCATAACGAGAACCGGGTTAGCTAGCCACCCTGGGTAGTAAGACTCTTTAATCAAGCCAACATTTAACAATCTATCAACTTCTTCCTTCAATGTAATATCTCTTCCTCACTTATCAGACGTCGCTTCTACCTTATACCCTTCTTGTCAGGATCTATATTCAAGTGATGACACATGACCTTTGGGTCACTGCCCACCATATCATCATGACTCCAAGCAAAAACATCTGAATCTCTAGCATCTGCCAAAACTAAGATTGTATCTTCTGTTGAACCAGTCTTTTCCACCGATTGAGGCATTCTTGAATCAAGATCAAAATCAAAACTTCGAGGGGTCTTCAATTGGTGCCTCATCCTTGGAGGGTGCGTCCTTTTTAAGAGGGAAGTCTTCCTCAACAAGGGTATGTACCAAGCCTTCCAATAACATTCTTCTTCCCACGATCTGCTTACCTCTATTACTAATTGATTTGATATCATCAGAATTTTCTTCTTCAAGCTCTTCCATAATCCCTTCTCGAAAGTCATCAAAGACGAGTTATCTGAGGGCGCGCCCTCTGAGTGGACGCTTCCTCATCTTTTGGTTCTTGAATGAAATGATGAACCTAAATTTCTCCCTTGATGTTCATGATTCCTTCATAGCTTCTTTCAATGAGGGTGCACCCTCCATCTCTCTGTCTTCTGAAACCTTCATTTTCTTCAACAAAGGGCGCCCTACTAGGGCATCGTGAACTGACTCCTGACCCAAAACCATGAATTCCATCATCTAAGTCATTGGGAGGGAACCTTCTCCAAGAGTTTCGGTAACTTGATTGCACCCATCATTTTGATAGCTTCTACTAAAAACCATAAATTTATGCATTCTCTGCTACCATGTCTTTGTCTAGAAGCCACACCTTCTTGTAGGTATTGTAATACAAAATATTCCCCGAACTTCCATTGCCCGAATCTGAAGAACACATGCCTCATCTTCAGTACAAATGATATCTATACACTCCCCCTTAAACAATTTAGGTGGCCAAAACTCCATACTATTCACATCGGTGTGAGGTATATCTTGCCTCTCAAACATATCTCTCCAAAGCATTGTTGCTATCACCCCCCAAGTGATGTCCTCCAAAGATAGTGTGTATACTTCCTTCCTTGACAAATTTCTTCTCCTCAATTTTGTCCTCATCACGGAGGGCGCACCCTCCGTTCTTCTTCTCAGGATTCTCCTTATGCTTCTTGACTTCTCTGACAATCCAATCGGTCAAGTATCCTTCTTTGATTAGATCTTCAATTTCATCCTTCAGCTGACGACATTCATGAGTATTGTGACTTGTCGACTCATAATACTCACATTGCTTCTTCTTATCCTTGCTTTTCCAGGCAGATAGAGGAGCCGTCTTCTTAAAAATCCCTTTATTCTTGTTCATCTCAAAGATGTGTTCAATCGAAGCCGCCAACGGAGTGTAATTATTTGTCCTTTGATCATAAGAATACTAGTTACATTTACGCTGTTAGCGTCGATTCCGGTACGATATACAGGACTTGTAATCTTCCCCTTAGCATTCCCGGAGCTTCTGTCTTCCGATTTTCTATCAAGGATTGCTCCACCATCTTAAAAGATTCAGCCTGTGCAAAAACATCAACCAAAATAGCTGAATCCATTTCTTGGAGACGCTTCCAGAAATCCATCTCTACTTGCAAACCAGCTCTCAAGAAACTCTTAAGTGTCTCATCGGTTGTTCCTCTAACCAAAGCGGATTCTGCATTGACTCTTTTGAAGTAAGATTGAAGACTTTCTCCTTCTTTCTGCTTGATGTTGGACAGAGTTGTAACGAGAGGAGCATACTTCACTGTTGCTTGGAACTTCGCTAAGAACAAAGTCCTCATCGTCTCCCAAGAGGTAATCACTCTAGATCAATGCTTTTGAAACCATTGCTAAGCATTCTCACTGAAAGTTGTTGCTAGCAGACGACATCTAGCCAAGTTAGTTACTTGGTAAACATCCATCTCAATGTCAAAGCATCCTAAGAACTCCACAGGGTCTGCATTTTCATGAAAACGTAGATCATTGGTCATAGATTTATATCCTATAGGGAGCTATGCCTCTCTAACCTCTGTTGAAAATGGAGAAGGAGTTTGTGTCGTAGTAGATATCCTTCTTCCATCCAAGTAAGAAAGAAGCCTCTTCAAGTCTATGACATTAAAGATGCCCACACTTGAGTATAAGTTGAGTACCCCCCAGGTAGAGCTGTTCACGAACCGAGCTGTTCGCGAACAACCTCGGCTCGGCTCGTTAAGGGCTCGGTTCGGCTCGAGCTCGTTAAGGGCTCGAGTCGAGCTTGAACAAGATTTTTGTTCGTTAAGCTTAACGAGCTCAAGCCGAGCTTTAGGGTGTTCGGCTCGAGCTCGGCTCGTTAAGGGCTCGGTTCGGCTCAGCTCGAGCTCGGTTCGTTAAAGCTCGAAAAAAATCAAAATTTTTACTTTTTATTTTTTTATCTCCAGCCAAATTAATTTTTTATTTTTTGAAAATTTGGGAATATCACTAAATTAGATATATCTTGACATCCATACGGTTGGATCGTCGAAAAATATTTTTTTAAAAATAGAAAGAACAATTCGTGACAAAGCACTAGTTACAAGTACTAGTTAAATTAATTGTGATCTACTAAGATCTCCAATCAAAATAATTTTTTATTTTTGAAAATTTGGGAATATCACTAAATTAGATAAATCTTGACATCCGTACGGTTGGATCGTCGAGAAATATTTTTTTAAAAATAGAAACAACAATTCGTGACAAAGCACTAGTTACTAGTACTAGTTAAATTAGTAGTGATCTACTAAGATTTCCAACCAAATTAATTTTCTATTTTTTAAAAATTTGGGAATATCACAAAATTAGATATATCTTGACATCCGTATGGTTGGATCGTCGAAAAATATTTTTTAAAAATAGAAACAATAATTCATGACAAAGCACTAGTTACTAGTACTAGTTAAATTAGTAGTGATCTACTAAGATCTCCAACCAAATTAATTTTTTATTTTTTGAAAAATTGGGAATATCACTAAATTAGATATATCTTGACATCCGTACGGTTGGATCGTCGAGAAGTATTTTTTAAAAAATAGAAACAACAATCCGTGATAAAACACTATCTACTAAGATCTCCAACCAAATTAATTGTTCGCGAACAGCTCGAGCTCGGATCGAGCTCGGCTCAGCTCGAGGATGTTCATGAACAACTCGAGTTCGGCTCGGTTCGGTCAAAGCTCGGCTCGGTTCGTTAAGAAATTAGCTCGGTTCGTTAAGATCAAAGCTCGGCTCGGTTCATTAAGGTCAAAGCTCGGCTCGTTTCAATCAAAACTCGGCTCGGCTCGGTTCGTGAACAGCCCTACCCCCAGGGGTAGAGGTTGAGCCGTCTTCCGAGCATTTCCTGGAACTCCGGCATAAAATTGTGTGAGAATTACCTCTTGAGTATAAGTTTGTTCCTTTTAACCTTGAGCTTGTGGATTTCCTTCAATCTGTGGATTCCCTTGAGGTCGTGGATTTCCCTGAGAAACTCCTTGATGCTTTACTTTAGAAGGAGGACACGCCCTCGACCTCACTTCACTAGAAGTACTTGAAGAAATTTGAGTGATGCGAGGAGCTCTACCTCCTGAGGGCGCGTCCTCTTTATTGTGAAGTCACCTCTCTCTTTGATACTTCTTCATCCTCTAATCTTCATGGTCTCAGCTACTTCTTCTTCCAGCATCACCTTGAGGAGGGGCTTGTTCATATCCAAGGGGCCACGACCTGTGATCAGGGGGCGCGCGTTGTGGAACATCATCCCGAGGAAGGGCTCGCTCATGTCCAAGGGGCCTCGACCTGCAATCAGGGGGCGCGCGCTGTGGATCACGGGGCCTCGATTCTAAGTGCTTTTCTTTCTTCTGATGCTCAAGGAGTACCATTCTTAAATTGTCGTTATTAAGCCTTACACCTAGGCATTCCTTCAAGCTAGCAAAATCTCTATTTTCCCTATCAAGCCTCTCTTTGTCACGTTAGATTTCGCTGAGGGCGCACCCTGACCAATGTGGGTGAGGGGGCGCCTTCTCCTGAATAGCCGACATCCTACAATGACGAACTTCTCCATTAAGATGTTCAACAACAGGGGCTCCTTCTTCAAAATAATCCATCCTTCAAGGAGTCACCAGTTGAAACCTCCTATCTTGCACATCCTCCCCTCCTCAAGAGCTTCCTTTGACCAAGATACTATCAAGTGGATTGATGACTTCAAAGGGCTGTTGAGATGAAGGGCGCATTCTCAAAAGTAGGAAGACTTTTGCGATCGGTCAAAATCCCAACTCCACCTACTAAAGACAATGGTGAGAGCAATTCTTGCTCAAACATGGAGAAGACTTCTACCAAGACAAATGCTTTCAATCCTCCAACAGACCCCGTGCATGGCGCATCCTACAGGCACAATCTTGTATTCTTGAAAAAGTTGAAACTTTCACTCAACTAAGACTAGGGAAAGTGTACATGGACTACCCCCCTAGACTAAGAGGTAATTAATTTACCTTGTAGTCTACTATTCAGGCATCACCCTACTTTGATCAATTACTGGTATAACGAGGAACCAGAGCATCATCCTATTGATAGTGGGGTCATAAACCTCACCCTAAAACGTTTTACAAAACGGTAGTGAGCACTCTCCGGTCACGAGCTATTCCAAATCTCATCCCATGAAGGGGCATCTCAATGTGAGGCATCTCACTAGGAGGCATCCTATGAAGGGCATCTCACGAAGAGGCATCTCACTAGGAGGCATCCATTAAAGGGCATCTCACGAAGAGGCATCTCACTAGGAGGCATCCATTAAAGGGGAGGTGCATCAGTACTACCCCCCAGCATCAGTATATCATTCCTTGAAGATCATCTCTTAACGAGGTATCCCAAGAGGGGAATTTTAAGAGAGAGCCGTTGGAGTTGTTGAGGACGCGCCCTGTTGCTTAGGGTGCGCCCTATGAGGACGAGGGCAATGATAAAGTCTCTTCTAGTCTGGATGAATGTCATTCTTGTGTAGAGGGGCTCGTGACCCTGGAGCCTCAACCTGCCTATCAGGGGGCACGCTCTAAGATACATGGGGCCGCACATTAATACAATTTTCTTCAAGCAAAAGATATGTCATGGATCGTTGCGATCATACTTGTAGACGAAGCCACAACATGAGGTTGATAAGCTAGGGCGCGCACTGATGCCTATCATTCAAGTCATTGTAGATACGAGGGTGCGTACTCTGTAGCAAAGTATTGTTTCTTCATAGAGGGGCTCGCTCACGACCTTGGGGCCACAACCTGGTGATCAGGGGGCACACTCTGTGGTTCGTGGGGCCACAACTCAACTTCTTTACTTCTGGAGTCCAAGTAGTAAATTATCCTCGTAGATATTGGAGTCCGCTTGAGCATTTGCATCTTTCTCTGAGGGCGCGCCCTAACCAGAAAGGTCTTCTAATAAGAAAGTTCCTTGAGGGCGCGTCCTATATCAGAAGATTTTTCCTAAAATCGTGAATTTTCTTGAAGCTGAGTCCTGATGTAGAGCATTTCCTCGGGGTTGAGGATTCTCACCCTATCTTCCACTAGCCGTACTATGAGAAATCAAGAGAACAGTCGTAGGAAAATTCCTCACTTGGTGACTAAGTCAAACAATGTCATTCCCACTTCTTTGGATTCATTATCTTCCAACAAAATCTTCAAAGCAGGATCTCTCGTGTCCAAGGGGCCTCGACCTGTGATCAGGGGGCACGCACTGTGGATCATGACCTCGAGGAAGGGCTCGCTCATGTCCAAGGGGCCTCAACCTATAATCAGGGGGCATGCGCTGTGGACCACATGACGATTCCAAATTCTCTATTTTCTAGCTAGGCAAACCCCTATAGGCTTTCTCATCAGGAAAACCCCTGGAGGCCTTCACATCAGGCAAACCCCTGGAGGCCTTCACATCAGGCAAACCCTTGTAGGCGTTCTCACCAGGCAAACCCCCAGAACTTTATACAAACAATAAATATATAGAACAAAATTAGAGGTTGTATGTTACCTGCAGGCGCACCCAGTCAGGGGAAGGCGCGCTTCTCAATAGTCTTATGAGGCATGCTCTGATTGAATTAGCAAAACTCACCATTTGCAGTTTTATCTTCTATATCATCTTCCACGGGTGCGCCCTATGGCACGCCCTGGTAGTGCGCCCTTGATAAGAGATGCTGCACCTTTTAGAAAATCTTTGAGGCTTATATTGACGTGACCTCCTCCAAATTGGAATGTGGCGCTCCACAAATTCTTGAGATCTGAATGAGGCATTCTGGAGATGTGGAGATGTGTTCAACCATTGAATTCTCCTAGAAGTTGGAAATCATCTGAGCCTCAACTACCACCCTCAGGGCACGCCCTGAGAGTCCTTGGGGATCTCTTTCACCATCTTCTTCCTACAAAAGTTCAAGAAACAAATAATAGAATTCACAACAAAATAAGTCAAGGGTTACCTTGAGGGCGCATCCTGATGGTGAGGGCGCGTCCTGATGGTGAGGACGAGTTCCTAGAACATCCTTCTTCAAATCATATTTGAAATCGCCCCTTGGAAAACCTAGTTCAACGCCGCTGATCAGAAACCTCCACCTTTGAACATACCCGGAACCATCTTTTTGCAAAACAGCCTGAAAATCAGTTCTAGAACCATCTTTGACATCACAATCGCCTTTGGATCTTGTTCGACCCCCCTGCCAGAAATCGCCATCCTTGGATCTTCTCCGTTGCTGCAGATCTGCAACCCTATCGAGGGCTATTCCTTAGATCTTGCTTGTCGCTTCATAAGAACCTTCATCATGGTGAGAAATCCATCCTCCTTGGATTATGATCTCGATTAGTAGCCTTCCTTCTCAGAATAAGATGTGGATATCATCCTAAACCAATTACCAATAGGTTTCCTGAACCAAGTAGAATTCTTCATTGAAAATTTGTAGTTGTGTTTTCTCTCCAGTTTTGGACTGATTCCAACAAAATTCGTCAGATTATAACACCTTTGGGTTATCGAGAATTTAATAAGATTCGCGTGGGCTGTAAAATCGTCCAAATCTGACTTCTAGAACTGAAGATATGACCCAAACAGTGTAGGTAGCGCGTGTAGCACAAGACATACGAATTTTCATATATTTTAACTCCAAGATCGATGACCCATCATCAATTAAGCCATACTTGAGACCATATCTTTCAAACCATGATGAGAATCGTAACCTGTTGAATGCAAAATCTTTAAAACCTTAGATTTGGGGTAACATCTTTCCTCCTAAGATGTAGATCTTGATTGGCTGCCCTCCTTCTAGCGCCAATTTGTTGACGGAGGAATTTGGGAACAACAAAGTTTGAGGTCTATCGTCAGAATCAAGATTTATGACGGTGGTTCTGAAGGAATTTACGGACGAGCGGAAGCGCGATATAACAATTATTCCGTAAAAACCATGTATCTCACATATAGAAAATCATATAAAAAACCGAGAGCTTGGGGAATCGTAACCATACCTTGAAAATCGAAGCTTTATAAAATTGGTTGCTAGCAGTTGCTTCTCAGAGTGTGAAGCACTCTACCGGTATCCACCAAGAATAATCTTCGATGAAGCTTTTTATAAAACTTAGCTTTTATAAAAATGGAGTTTTAATCCTTTTGAGAGAGAGAGAGAGATGAAGAAGATGGAGTGGTGGCAACTAGGTTTTCACAAAACCACTTTTCATTCTTAGAATGAACTATCTCATTCTATTTATAGGGCACAAGTAGGTTTTAGTATAATTAATATATCAATATATATTAATATATAAATCCCACACTTTATCTTATAAAAATATAAAATGTTTAAATAATAATTAAAACTATTTTAATCATTATTATATTTCTAAACTCTTTAGAAAATAACTTGCTCTCTCAAAATACCTTCATCAATAAATTAATCTTTTTATGGAGTGACCCTGTAGGTTCAATATTAAGCCGGTAGTAGAAATAAATAATAATAAACTTTTTATTTATTATTTATATGAATTCTAAAATTCATTAAATATAATTAACTGATTAATTATATTTATTCTACATCGTGAGTGATGCTTCTCAACATATCGCGACTATCCGGATAATATGAATTCACTGCTTAGAATACCAAGAACCTGTCAGTGACTAGTTACCGTACAATCAATTCCTTCTACCCTACAATATCCCGATTAAATACAAGGCATGGATCTCGTGTCAAGCCTATCAAATTTAATCATATGATTTCTTATTCATAATGCAAAGTTCATATCAATGCAAATTAGAAACTCCTTTCTAATTTCATACACTCTGGCCAGATATTCCAGAACTCGCATATTAAGAATAACATAGGACATTCACTTCTTTACTAGAAGGGGTAGATCCTTTATTGACCATTAACTATCTCCATACATAAATCCTTATGCCCAGAATAGACCTAATGGATGTCCTTGAGACTAAGGACTAAACCAAAGCACAGTTCATTATATACAAGATTACTCTAACGATCTCAAGTCTAAGGAAACTTGTACAACTATCACTCAGTGAACAACTATCGACACGTGAGTAAACTCCATTAGTTGTTCAACTTATCGAGTCATGTTCAGTGAACTTATTCCTTAATAAGCACCTACATACTAGCTATAGTGTCACCACACAAATGCCTATGAGAACAGACATCCTCCTGAAAGGAGCAAGCATAGTATGTACCAATCTTTGCGGATTCACTAACTTCCGATTAGTTATCCTATGATCAGGAACTGTTTAAGTCTAGAGTTATCATCTTCTAGATCTCACTATTATAATCTCATTATAATTCTAGAAGCTTTACTTTAAACCATGGAATATCTTATTTAAAACACTTTAAATAGATAAAGCCCGTAATAAAAACAAATAAGTCTTTTATTAATATTAATGAAATCAAATAAGAGTACAAGAAAGTTCTTCCTAAATCATCATACATGATTGGATTTTAGGACAAACTCTTTCAATCTCCCACTTGTACTAAAGCCAATCATTCTAGTATCTAATACCCATTCACTCATTATGACGATCGAAGTGAATCTGAGATTGCGGCTTAGTGAGTGGGTCTGCTATGTTGTTATGTGTGTCAACTCTCTCAATGTTGACATCTCTACTTTCAATGATTTCCCTAATCAAAAGAAAGCGCCACAAAACAGTTTTGCAGCATCACTTGCATCTATAAACTCTGCTTCCGCTGTTGAGTCAGCCGTTGTAGGCTGTTTGGAACTCTTCCAACTAATCGCTCCACCCTTCAGAGTAGACACGTACCCTAACATGGATTTGCTATCATCACTTTCTGATTGAAAACTAGAGTCAGTATAACCCTCTATTTTCAACTCAGATCCACCAAAAACAAGAAAAATATCCTTAGTCCTTCGCAAGTACTTAAGGATGTTCTTAACTGCTTTCCAGCGGTCTTCACCTGGAATGGACTGATATCTGCTCGTCAAACTAATTGAATAAGCAACATCAGGCCTAGTACATAACATCGCGTACATGATAGATCCTATTGTTGAAGCATAAGGAATCTTACTCATACGCTCTCTTTCCTCACGTGTCTCATGAGACATCTTCTCGGAAAGGGATACTCCACGGCTCATCGGTATGAGACCTATCGTGGAGTTTTCATGCTAAACCTTTTAAGCACTTTCTCGATGTATGTACCTTGGGTAAGACCTATAATTCTTCTCGATCTATCTCTATAGATCTACATACCGAGAATCTAGGATGTCTTTCCCAAGTCCTTCATAGTGAAGTTCTTTGATAGCCACACTTTGACTGATTGCAGCTTCGATATGTCATTTCGTATAAGAAGTATGTCATCCACATACAATACAAGAAATGTTACCGCGATCCCACTAACCTTCTTGTAAACACATGGTTCATCTATGTTTTTGATAAAATCAAACTCTTTGATTGTCTCATCAAAATGGATGTTCCATCTACGAGAAGCTTGCTTCAATCCATATATGGATCGCAAGAAAAATCCGAATTGATTTGAGTAGGGCTACATGCAAAAAATTTCATCAAAGTCAATCCTTTGCCTTTGTCTGAATCATTTTACCATGAGCCTAGCCTTGTAGGTCTCCACCTAGCCATCTACTCTAATCTTTCTCTTGTATACCCTTTAGCACCCAATAAGTCTAACGTCCTCAGGTGCTTCAACCAAGGTCCATACTTGGTTGGCATACATAGAATCCATTTCGGATTTCACGGCACTATGCCATTTCTCTGAGTCAACACTATGTCACATAAGGTTGTTTAGTCTGAACAAGTGTTTCCTCTTGAACCGTAGTAGTTTGTGTTTCATGAACTTCTTTAAGTTCAATTTTGCTCCCACTGTTTCCTTCAAGGATAAACTATTTTTCTAAGAAGGTAGCATGTCTGGAGATAAACACCCTATGATCGGTGTAAAAGTGATACCCTAAAATCTCTTTAGGATATCCCATAAACCTACATTTTACGGATCAAGATTCCAGCTTATCAAGGTCAAGTTTCTTGACATAAGCTAGACATCCCCAAATCTTAACGTGTTTAAGACTCGGTTTCCTTTCTTTCCATATCTCATGTGGAGTTTGAGGAACAGATTTGGAAAGCACCTTATTCAGTAATTATGTTGAGGTTTCCAATGCATAACCCCGAAGTGATACTGAAAGATCTGCATAGCTCATCATGAATCGAACCATGTCTAACAAAGTTCGATTTCTCCTTTTATTAGTATGTTCAATTTGTAGTAAATTATGCTCTACGTCACACACATACAGACCATTATTTAAAATACCACTATCATAAAGAATGTTATCTCTCAGAATTGAACATTTATTATTCTGAATAACAAACGAAAATCCATCCAAGTATAACATGGGAATAGAAATAATATTCCTCACAATCGAGGGAAAGAAAATAACAATTATTTAAAACAATAGTCTTGCCCGTAGGCATATGTAAATCAAATGATCCTACAGCTTCAGCAGCAACTCTTGCTCCATTATCCATCCGTAAAATCACCTCCTCTTCCTCAAGAGTCCTACTTCTCCTTAGTCCCTGCAATGAATTGCAAATGTGAGAACCATAGGTGGTATCTAATACCCCAGTAGAAATTTGATTTAATGACATATTCACTTTAATCATGAACATACCTGAATCAGAAGCGGCAGTCTCACTACCCTTCTTCTTCTTCAATTCTGCAAGGTAAACCTTGCAGTTCCTCTTCCAGTGCCCCACCTCGTTACAGTGGAAGCAAACAGCTTTGCTCTTGGGGTCTTCAGCTTTTGGTGGAACTGGCTATTTTTCACCTACTTTCTTCTTCTTGGGAGGGTTCTTCTTCCTTTTCTTAGGATTGGAACCTTCACCAATTAGAAGAACAGAACTCTTCTTAGAGGGAAAATTCGATTCTGCAGTCTTCAACATGTTGTGGAGTTCAGCCAGGCTGACGTCCAACTTATTCATGTGAAAGTTCACAACAAACTGCGAAAACGAACCGGGAAGTGATTGCAAGACCAAGTCTTGACTTAGCTCCCTATCCATGACAAAACCAAGTTGTCCAAGACGTTCAATCAAATTGATCATCTTAAGTACATGGTCATTCACAGATGATCCCTCAGACATCCTACAGCGGAACAGCTCCTTCGATATCTCATATCGAGCTGTCCTCCCTGCCACATCATACAACTCTTGTAGATGCGTTAGGATAGTATGAGCATCTATAAGCTCATGTTGCTTCTGTAGCTCAATGTTCATGGAAGCTAGCATGATACATTGAGCAACATTAGCATCATCTATCCACTTACGTACACAACATGTTCATCATTATGTGCATCGTCAGCAGGTTCAGCAGGCTTAGGTGAGTCAAGTACATATTCCAGCTTCTCAACCCTGAGAACAATTCTCAAGTTTCGAAGCCAGTCAGCATAATTCGGACCAGTCAATTTGTGAGCATCTAGTATGCTCCGGAGTGATAGTGCAGAAGACATAATGTATATAGTAAATCTTTAAATGATAAACACATAATAACACTTAGCAAATATTCAATTTCATTTCAAAACACTATATGAATCGGGTCTTTATTCATAAGTGGCTCCCACTAGTTTATCTAATTTATACAACCCTCTAAGTGAATAAAAAAGCATTCGAAATGCTAGTGGGAATAGGGATCCTACATTCCATCACACAACCTCGGCTGTAGCACGAAACGCCATGTGATGTTCAATAGGCAGAAAACTCTTGTCAATTACATCTCATGTTATTCCCTAATAAAACTTTAGCCTCTTGAATAATTGAGTCACGGCTGTAGCACGACAAACTCAATATTCTAAGTCAAGTCTAACCCAACATTTCGTACAATTGAATCAGTCTCCAACGGCCCACGGCTGTAGCACGTAACGACCATTAGATTCTAATTCATTGTACACATCTATATGTAATAGACAAGTATTTCTAATTTCGAAATCAAAGCCCTCGGCTGTAGCACGAAACGACAATGATTTAAAAATAAGAACTACTTTTCTACCATGTTGGAAGGCTATGACCGACACAAGCCCGCTGTGTCATTGGCCAATTACTACTTGATATTACTAAGAGGGATTTTATTATAAGGTTTATAATTATATATATATTTATAGACCAAAATTTCAACTAAATTTTTTCTATAAAGTATCATAATTACTAACCAATTTAATTAATAATTAAAACTCTTTTAATCAATAAAATTATTTCTAAACCTTTTAGAAAATAAATACCTCTCTGTTATTAACTAATAATTAAAACTCTTTTAATCATTAATTCTATTTCTAAACTCTTTAGAAAATTAATCTCTCCCTTAATATAATTTCATAAATTAAATAAATAATTAATAATATTAAGATCACATCTTAATTATTTTATAATAAATTAAATCTCATTTAATCAATTAATAAAATTGCTAACTAATTATTTATTTCATAAATAAATAATTATCAGCCATTATTAATTAACTAATATTATTTAACAATAATAATCATATTATAAAGAGATTCTTTTCTTCAATTAAATATTTCAAATCAATAATCGATAATCGGATGATTCCCAGATCGGGGGGAGCATCGTCAAGAGGCGTCAGTTAATACCCCTTTCTTACAGATCGAAATCTGTTTTTGACAGAATCATCCTTTCTCTCAATATTGAAAATTCATATTTAATTACGTGTTTCACAAACACAAGAATCTCATGATTGTATTCATAATATAAATATTAAGGCAAGAAACGATTCCTATTTCTAGATTTTCTAGCGCACGCCTTATGTTGATTTAAGTTCACCTAAATCTATCATCGCATGGTAAACATAGGCATATATCTCATATATAAAAATAAATAAATAAGTAAGCATGCAAGCAATATCATGTCACACATTGATATATTGATGTATGGATTATTATAGCATTTAAAAGCAATTTAAAACAATTAAAACATGCTTTAAAACACTTCCGGGAATATAAATATTTCAAAAATATTATATAAAAAATATTTGACCACTCCATTAGATCCGTCTCGGAAATACGAATCCAACGATATATTGCACGCCCAAAACGGAGTTACGAAACTCCCAGAAAATCAAATTTAATGTGGACAGAGGGGTAGTAACGCATTCCTGAAACGCGTTACAACAATTTAAAACCATTAAATTGTGTAATGCATTCGGAAAATGCACGACAAACCCTGTAACGCATTTCACAAATGCGCGACCCCCCTTCCCGCAGTTGCGCGCCACGCGCCTGAGACAGCAGCTGGAGTTGTTACAGTTTTTTTTTTTTAGTGTTCCCGACCGTTGTCTGTCCAGGTGTATTTGTAACCCCCTTTCATTCATTACCTTAACTCCCCTTTTACTCATAATAACTATTATTATTAATATTATAATTTTAATATTAATAAATTAATTAACAAATAATTAATTAATTAATTAAAAATTACAGGGATATGATTTCTCAAATCAGGTAGTAGCAAAAAATTACCAGGTAGTTATGGGGCCCTTGTGCAATTTTAATTCATATTAATCACATGCATAATTATTTTATGAATTTTAAATAAAACAATTTTAAAAAATTCATAACAAATAATCTACACATCACAAAATTATGAAAAAAATATCTAGATGATCCATAACACTTATAGAACCCAGATCAATGGTCAAAACTTCATGCAAATCTTATTTTGAATTAATCCATAATTAAATCCAAATAAACTTGCAAAAATCATAATAAATCCATACATGCATAAAAAAATCTAAATTTTTTTATATGAATCTCTATATGCAGAACCTGTCTCTGATGCCATTGAAGGAATTTACGGACGAGCGGAAGCGCGATATAACAATTATTCCGTAAAAACCACGTATCGCACATATAGAAAATCATATAAAAAACCGAGAGCTTGGGGAATCGTAACCATACCTTGAAAATCGAAGCTTTATAAAATTAGTTGCTAGCAGTTGCTTCTCAGAGTGTGAAGCACTCTACAGGTATCCACCAAGAATAATCTTCGATGAAGCTTTTTATAAAACTTAGCTTTTATAAAAATGGAGTTTTAATCCTTTTGAGAGAGAGAGAGATGAAGAAGATGGAGTGGTGGCAACTAGGTTTTCACAAAACCACTTTTCATTCTTAGAATGAACTATCTCATTCTATTTATAGGGCACAAGTAGGTTTTAGTATAATTAATATATCAATATATATTAATATATAAATCCCACACTTTATCTTATAAAATGTTTAAATAATAATTAAAACTATTTTAATCATTATTATATTTCTAAACTCTTTAGAAAATAACTTGCTCTCTCAAAATACCTTCATCAATAAATTAATCTTTTTATGGTGTGACCCTGTAGGTTCAATATTAAGCCGGTAGTAGAAATAAATAATAATAAACTTTTTATTTATTATTTATATGAATTCTAAAATTCATTAAATATAATTAACTGATTAATTATATTTATTCTACATCGTGAGTGATGCTTCTCAACATATCGCGACTATCCGGATAATATGAATTCACTGCTTAGAATACCAAGAACCTGTCAGTGACTAGTTACCGTACAATCAATTCCTTCTACCCTACAATATCCCGATTAAATACAAGGCATGGATCTCGTGTCAAGCCTATCAAATTTAATCATATGATTTCTTATTCATAATGCAAAGTTCATATTAATGCAAATTAGAAACTCCTTTCTAATTTCATACACTCTGGCCAGAGATTCCAGAACTCGCATACTAAGAATAACATAGGACATTCACTTCTTTACTAGAAGGGGTAGATCCTTTATTGACCATTAACTATCTCCATACATAAATCCCTATGCCCAGAATAGACCTAATGGATGTCCTTGAGACTAAGGACTAAACCAAAGCACAGTTCATTATATACAAGATTACTCTAACGATCTCAAGTCTAAGGACACTTGTACAACTATCACTTAGTGAACAACTATCGACACGTGAGTAAACTCCATTAGTTGTTCAACTTATCGAGTCATGTTCAGTGAACTTATTCCTTAATAAGCACCTACATACTAGCTATAATGTCACCACACAAATGCCTATGAGAACAGACATCCTCCTGAAAGGAGCAAGCATAGTATGTACCAATCTTTGCGGATTCACTAACTTCCGATTAGTTATCCTATGATCAGGAACTGTTTAAGTCTAGAGTTATCATCTTCTAGATCTCACTATTATAATCTCATTATAATTCTAGAAGCTTTACTTTAAACCATGGAATATCTTATTTAAAACACTTTAAATAGATAAAGCCCGTAATAAAAACAAATAAGTCTTTTATTAATATTAATGAAATCAAATAAGAGTACAAGAAAGTTCTTCCTAAATCATCATACATGATTGGATTTTAGGACAAACTCTTTCAGGTTCTTCGCTGGATAAGTCGCCGGAGTGTGGTGGTTGTGATGAATTGGGGGCTGAGATTGAGAGGGTTCTTGGTGGTGGCTCGTAGCTCTTCGCTTCCATCCCCTCAATTTGCCTATGTACCTCTATATTTATAGAGGATCAAGCCTACATAGTTCTTGGAGAGCAAGAAACCCAAATGGGCTTATATTGTCGGACCAGCTTCCGGAATGTTCTACTATGAGGGCTAACCACAAAGGCCCAAGGCTCGTCCATGAACTTTGGACTTCACAGATAAGGAAACTTCCCCCGTCGAGGACTAGTCCTATCCGCTACCAGCTATTTCCTTATTTCATGAACGCAGGTATAGCCATGGTTTACCCCAAGTGCAGAACGCATCCCTGTCCCCCGAATGAGAAGCACCCACCAGATAGCCGGACAGGTGATCCAGAGCTTTTGGGTGCAAAGTGCAGGATTACTCCAAAGTTCCCCAATGAGGACGCGCCCATTGGCGACAAGAACAGAGCTCCCAAAGCACACACCAGAAAGTTCCCATCTTTCCACCTTAGGGCGCGCCCTTTGTGTCTAAGATGGGTCCTTATATCCAGGCGTACCCCTGGAGGCCTTCTGCGACGGACATCCCTCTCCTGAGATACGACATGAGGGAATTCTTCAATAATCTTTGTAAAACCTGTTGATAATTGTCTTCATTCTGCCTTTATGCTTCTCAGGACGCGCCCTCCTCATATAGGAAGTGAGGGCGCGTCCTCCTTCTCCAAATCTTTATCAAAACCCTAATTTATCCTGAAAATCCCTAAATTGAACCTGTATCTGACCCGAATCCATTTTAGAATACCCGAACTGAATTTTGGGCATAACACTAATATTGTCGGCTGACATGCATCGTGATGTTTTTCTCTGGTATAACATCTTAAATGGGAATACTACTTGCCAAGATGTAGTAAAGTAATTTTTTAAATCTAATTTAGTGATATATATAAGTAGAGTCACTATTTGGATTTTGAACATTTAAATACTCTTTTGTTTAGTTAAATTCCTCTGAATATTAACTGGTTTTTTTATATTTTGGTTTGGGAAAGAAGAGAACAAAGATGGCCAAAAGTTTGGGAGGCAATTTAAAGTCGAGGAATAAAGGTTCGTTCAATATTTTCTACTTCAATAGTTATGTGTTATATGTGAATGTCACGATTTCTTTTCCTACACAATATTAATCTAGAAGGTTTTATATATGAAGGCCATTATTCTAGAGAGCACCTCCTTATATAGAGAATATGAGAGAACTACAAATTTTATATGATTCTATAGTAAAATCAAACTTTTAATTTTTGGTTCTATAAAAAAAAGACCAATTTTTTTTGGTTCTATAAAAAAATGATTCTGTAACAGAACTAATGCTGACGTGACATTGCTGCTGACGTCAGCTGCCACGTCATCGCTGCTGGCGTGGCACTGCCACGTCATCAACAATGATGTCACTAATGACGTGGCAATGCCACATCATTAATGATGACATGGCAGCTGACGTGGCGCTGCCGTGTGTCAGTGTCACGTCAGCAGTGATGACATGGTAGTGCCACGCCAGCAGTGATGTCGTGGCAGTGCCACATGAGCAGTGACGTGGCGCTGTAAAATAATTTTTTTTTTTGGGAAAAATATTTTTGGAAAAAAAACTATTTTCATAAATATATTGTCAAAAGTAAATTTTTGCAAAAATACCATCTTATTTGCAAAAATACCATCTTTCCTCTTTCTACCCAATTTCCTGCCCAAAATTTTGGATGAACAGTACTGTTCATCGAATTTTTTTTTTTTAACGTGGGGTAATATTTTGGTGGATTTGGGTTGCAAGGCCCCGCAGGGGCAACCACATTCAACTAAATGCAACCACATTCAACTAAATGCAACCACATTCAACTAAATGCAACCACATTCAATTTTTTTATTTTTTTAAAGATGGGGTGTTATTTTGGTGGATTTGGGTTGCAAGGCCCCGCAGGGGCATATTCAACTAAATGCAACCACATGCAACTAAATTTCTTATTTCAAGTTCCATTTTTCAGTTGTCATTTTCGACCTCTTTTTTGAACTCTCTATATATATAGAGTTCAAAAAAGAGGTCAATAATGACAAATGAAAAATGGAACTTGAAATCAGCAACTGAATGCAACCACATGCAACTAATTGCAACTAAATGCAATCACATGCAACTAAATTTCTGATTCCAAGTTCCATTATTCAGTTGTCATTTTCGACCTCTTTTTTAAACTATATATATATATATATATATATATGGGTGCCCTTCCATAGCCACCGTTGGTTGAAAAAAGGTCCACAACCACCTACTCGTACACTGCCGCAAGTGTCCATTGCGGCAGGAAAACTTAAAAAAAAAAGGGATGCTGCAATGAATAGTTGCGGCAGCGTTTTTAACTTAAAAAAACTTTATTTTATGTAGAGTCGATCTCAGGTCCTTCAACAGAGATCAGTTAATAAATAACTTATTTGTTATTTACTTCAAAACAAAACAGTATTAAATATTATTTTACGTTTTTATACTTTTATTTTTATTATTTATTAAAATTTAAAAAAATTGGTAAATTAATACATTATAAAATAAAAAAATGTTTATAAAATTTGAATTATTACATAAAATTTTAAATAAATTATTATAGTTTTATATTTAATAAAAGTAATAAAAAATAATAAATCAATAAAACTGTTAATTTGAAATATAGAAACAAGTAAAAAAATATGAAATTACGTTTTCACCCTCCAAATTGCTGCCGCAATGATACATAGCGGAGGAAAGAAAATCTGAAATTACTTTTTTACCCTTACTACTGCCGCAATGAAACATAGCGGAGGAAAGAAAACATGCAATTGCTTTTTTACCCTTAATTCTTCTGCCGCAATGATACAATGCGGATACCAGAAATATACAACCACCCATTGCGGTTTCCGCGACCCGAACTAAACCCTAATTAACCAGAGAGCTCGATTTCCAGGCGACTCTCAAGCGATTTCCAGCCGATTCCGGGCGATTTACACACACAGTTGCGAATGTCAGGCGATCTTCCTCCTCAAGGTATCTTCTAATTGATACTTACACACACACGCACGTAGTTATACATACACACACGCACTATTATATACATTGCTACTGACGATTATATGTACATGGTTTGATTCATTTTTAACTGTGGGTGGTGTTTATTTGCTTCATTTTAGTTAAAATCATGAATTAAATCGAATTATTAGGGTTCATAGTTCGAATTTTACCCATTTTTGGTTTGAATTAGTTTGAAATTAGGGCTTTTACCCTCAATTGAGTTGAAATTAGGGTTTCTCATCTTTAATTAAGTTGAATTATCTGGAAATGCCCAATTTAGAATTAGGTTTCGAATTATTATCCGAATTTTTATTAAAACTATGAATTAATTCGAATTATTAGGGTTTATAATTATGAAATTATAATTATAAATTTTTTTATGAGTTGTGGAAATTTTAATTCGAATTTTTGAATTATTAATTTGAATTTTTGAGTTTAAAATTCGAATTTATGAATTAATATGATTTATTAATTCGAATTTTGATTAATTAATGTTATTAGTACTGCATTTTATTTAATAAATGATATTTATTGTTAATTTATTCTTGTTTTAAATATGTCTTCATGGAATGATAATTTTAGCCAATTTTGGTACATGTTTATGAAATGTGCCTTATTTCTTTGATTTTGCACATTGCAGATGCTATGGATATGCAGTGCGGGCCTCTCGATAGGTCCCTCTTGACCATGCAGGATGATCATATTAGCAGTCACATATGGCAGGGGGTGAGCGGGAGAAGTTGGATGTCCGCTATTTGACAGCCAACCTCGACGATTGGGTATTTGATGACATCCAGGTTAGTTTGCCGTCAGACTGGGGTTTCCGAGCGTTTACTAACCCACGCTCGATTCCCCAGAACAACATCCGATTTATCACGGCGTCGGTGGAGAGGTTTAGGCCAGAGACCAACACCTTTCATTTCCCATTTGGTGAGATCACCATCACTCTAGAGGATGTTTACATGATATTGGGATTGCCTGTTCGTGGTCGTGCTGTTACTCATACGGAGCTTTCCACACCGCTTCCATATTGGCTAAGACAGTGGCATGATTTGAGGTTGACTGAGACCGAACTCAAAGATATGTATAAAAAAGGTTTGCATTTTAGCCCATAAATTCTAATTTCTTGCATTTTAGTCCTTAACATGTTTAATTCTTGCCTGTTATACATTAAATTTTCATTTCTTTGCAATTTAGGAAGATAATTATCTAGTTATTGCATTTTAGTCCATAAATTCTAATTTCTTGCATTTTAGTCCTTTATTTGTTTAATTCTTGCATGTTATACATTAAATTATCATTTCTTTGCAATTTAGGAAGATAATTATCTAGTTATTGCATTTTAGCCCATAAATTCTAATTTCTTGCATTTTAGTCCTTAATTTGTTTTATTCTTGCATGTTATACATAAATTTTCATTTCTTTGCAATTTAGGAAGATAATTATTTAGTTATTGCATTTTAGCCCATAAATTCTAATTTCTTACATTTTAGTCCTTAATTTGTTTAATTCTTCCATGTTATACCTTAAATTTTCATTTCTTTGTAATTTAGGAAGATTATTATCTAGTTATTGCATTTTAGCCCATAAATTCTAATTTCTTGCATTTTAATCCTTTATTTTAGCCCATAAATTCTAATTTCTTGCATTTTAATCATTTCTTTGCAATTTAGGTGGGGTGAAGCTTCATAGGTTGAAGGAAATCTATAAAAAGAAACCAGAGAAACCTTCTCCCGAGTTTATCGAGCATGATGACCTTGTGTACACCCGGGCTTATCTTTTTTACATCATTGGGGGTGTGTTGTTTCCTTCATCGAACAGAGACGTCGTGCATCCTAGGTACTTCTTAACTTCATTTCTCTCTCTAGTCCTTGCAATTTATGCTTAAATTTATCTTATTCTTGTATTTTATGCCTTAAATTTCACATTTCTTGCATGTTCATCCTTTATTTCTCCGATTATTGAATTCTTACTTTAATTTGCATTTCCTGAATTTTTGCAGGTATTTACAGTTAATCCAGAATGCGCATGAGATTAAGGAGTATGCCTGGGGAGCTGCGGTTTTGAGTTATTTGTTCAGGGGTTTGGCCAAGGCTGCTCAGAAGGGTGCCAAAGCTATTAATGGGTGCACCATGCTTTTGCAGTAGCTTTTCTCTCTCCTCCCCTGTTTTCCCCTGTAATAGGGGAAAACAGGGGAGGAGAGAGAAAAGCTACGACACTCTCCCCTGCCGCAATGAGGCGTTGCGGATGGCCATAATTGTTTTTTTGTTTCTTGATATTAAAAATTAGAAAAATGATAAAATTACAATTTATTTCAAATGTTAAATATAAAATTCGAGAAAAATTAAAAATTATTTTTTTCCCAAATTTAAATATGTTTTTCCTAATATTCGAAAAACTGGAAAAAAATCTAATTGAAACTAGTACATTGCATATTAATACCTTACATTGAAAATTAAGATTATAATTAATAAAAATAGTTTCAAATATTACAGAATACAATTGAAACTAATTGTCAGGACAATTTCTTCAATCATGGTTTGCTCCTACCAACGCACATTTTCCGCACTTTCGTTGCTTGGTTGTTGAAGTTGACGTTTCAATACCACTTTTAAATCTTGCCACTTTCTTTCGTCCCTTAGTTTGTGACATTGGAGGATCGAATATCGGATCATGATCCCAATCTTCTTGAGGAAACGACTCATTCATTTTTTCGGTCTTATCTTCTTGTGGAAAAGCAATTTCCACGTGACACCTCTCTCGCTCAATCAAGTTCATCACGTAGTTGAAACGTGGGATGGAACAACTACCAACAGCGCCTAAATTTTGAAATGATTTGCACAATGCACTATACCTTGATGCTTGTGATTCACCAACATTACCAAGAACGGGAGGGGTATAAGGTAGAGGTCCGGCAATTTTGTTGCCATTTTTTGTCCACCTAGACATGATGTAATCATTCGGTATACGTATTTTTTGTTTCATGTCTAGGTAACGGATCATGTGTTTACAAATCATCCCGGAATGTTCAAATTGCCTACAAACACATTCAATCTTTCCATCAATATAGGCCGTCAACCGATAGCTTCTTCTACGATCCTCCGGCACGGTAGACTTCTCAACCACGAACATTTTAAATAAATGACATCCACCTTTAGTTTTCGTCACGACATAAGATGTACTTTTTAGAAGCTCCTTTTGAAAACGCCTAAACATCTATTTCGTGTAAATTTCGGATGCATGAATTTCCAAGGATGATTGCAATACTAGTCTCCTTTCCCTTTCTTCGCTCTCGTAGTCACTTTTAACCTCCCTAAGATATTGTGCCTCCAAAGCCTTTTGGGAATTCTCAATGAATTCTTTCAAACCAGTAGATGCTTGCACATATTCATCAAAAAATGCATTCATTGATTCGCTTCTAGAGGTAGTGGTCATACCGGTGACAAAATGCGACTTTGTGTAAGCACCAATCCATTGATGTCTAATGCGATACATTTCATTTAACCAAACATGATCCTCAAGTTTGTACTTCTCGACCAATTCCTCCCATCTACCTTCAAATTCCGTGGGTGACAACGACTTGTACACACATGCATTAAAATCCGTTTTGAATTCCGGATATTTGGTGTACAAACTAGATAACTTCTCAGGAAATTCACTACTTATATGCCATGTACAATATAAGTGTTTTGTTTCGGGCATAACCGTGGCAATATCATTTCCCAAAGCAATGTCTTGATCGGTAATTATTATAGTGGGAGGTTTGTTGTCAACGGCTTCCAACCAAGTTTCTAAAACCCATTGATAAGAAGTCTCGGTCTCATCTCTCATGAGTGCAAATCCAAACAAAATATTTTGATAATGGTGGTTTACCCCCGTAATAGGTATGAAAGGCATACAATACCTATTCGTTCGATAAGTTGAGTTGAACGTCACCACATCACCAAAATTCTTGTAAGCGTTCATGCATCGAGGATCAACCCACACCAAACCTTTAACACGATTCTCGTTATCCACATCCACTCGATAGAAGAAATGACCAAACGCATTCTCTTGTTGTAACTTTCGTAACAAGACCAGGCCACACTCCGCATCACCGGAATCAAACACTCGGTGCTGAATATCCCGTATGACATTGCGTACATCTTGATTAGAAAACCCTAAATTTTCAATGCCTCCACATGTCTCACCAAGATATTTCATCACTTTACTCGTCTCGATCCCCAATTTGTTAAACAACTCAATCAATGATCGGGTGATCGGATCGAAGTTGCGCGATGTTTGAAAAAATTGTCGCTTATCCGGTGTTACCATGGCATGATTGTGTTTCAAATCAACCAAAGTTACCTTCCATTTGTTTACATTCACTAGGTGACATACGTACATTCGAGCACGACAATTCGTTCGTGGATCTACATCCCTAATGCGGCGTTTTCCTTTATCACGATAATCCGATTCCGGTGCTACTCTTCCACCTTTCTTACAAATAAACAAACGGGATGATGGATAATGACTCCGTTGATGTTTATGAGTACTCCTAATTATTATCTCGAATCCGACATTTTGACCATAATTTCTATAAAAACTTTCCGCCTCATCTAATGTATCGAAAATCATTCCAACACAAGGCACAACCTTATTAACATCCGCAAATGTAAAATCACAATTTTCGTTTCCAATATCCTCATCATCATCATTTTTTCCCATCCTAACATCCTCATCATCAACATTTTTTCCCTTCCTAACATCCTCCTCATCATCAATTTTTTCCATCCTAATATCCTCATCTCCTTCATCATCATTTTTTCCCATCCCAAATTTCTTATCTTTTTCATCATCACGATCACTAATAAGTATCTTGTTTTTACCCTTTCCACCATCATTTTTTTCCCCACCAACATCATCAACATTCATTTTATCTTTATGAACATTGTAATTCACTCTACGTTTATGAACACTATTATAATAATTATCAATATCTACATCATCAACGAATAATTTACGAGAAGCATGATTTTTTTTAACGGGTGGCGTAACATAATCATCGCCATTACGTTCACTAGATGAACTAGAAGAGCTAAATAAAAATGAAGCCATTGAATAGAGCACTAACCTTAATTTTGGATGAATTTTTGAGCTCCAAACCCTTGAAATTCGTTGGTGTTTTCTGCTGTTTGAAAAAAAAGGAAATTGAATAAGAAGACAAATTCTGTAACCTTAAAGGAAACAGATTTCACGCCTGTCGCAATGAGGCATTGCGGCAGGAAGCCTTAAATGCCAACTGCCGTAATGAAACAATGCTGCAGGTGGTTCATTTATTACCAGCCACCAACCATAATTAATGCCGTAAAATTTTTCTGAGCCACAACCAAACATTGCGGCAGAAAAAACTACCGCAATGGCTCATTGCGGCAGTAATTTAAGAATTTTTTTTTGTTTTATTTTTAAATCTTCAAATATGCATCAAAATAATAAAATATATTAATTTTAACTTAAAAGTATCTTTAATAATGTATTATGGATATTTTTTACATGTTATGTAGTTTAAATAATGATGGAATGACATGTACATCTTAATCTTAGATAACTGTTGAAAAATAAATCAGGATGGTAACATTTTTTGTTATTTTTTCTATTTAAAATATTAAATATAAATTTTTTCTTAACGCTTTCATTCATTTTAACTTACATTAATGTTTTATGCTATTTTTTTCATTTTTAAGATTATAATAATATATATTATCATTATTTTCAAGTTTTGACTTTACATAACATTTTTTTTCCTAAATTTGTTTTAAAAATTAATTAATAATTTAAATGTCTCATGGTTGGAAATTATTCCCATGTTCATTAACCCGTCTATACACATTTTATATGTTATTATCTATTAATTTACTATTTTTTATTAATTTTATAAATATATATATCAAATTACAATAATGTAAAATAATATGTAAGATAATTTTGCTTAAACTTGCAAGAGTACAAGTTGATGGAATAGCAAAATGTTTGTTTTATTTGGAAAAGGTCAAGAGTTCGAATCCAAAAAAATGGAAAAGGTTTGTTTTAATTTACTAGTTTTTATTAATTTTAAAAATAAATATATATAAAATTAATAATTTTAAATAATAGATAAGATAATACTGTTTAAATTACTGGAGTATAAGTTGGTGGAGTGGGAAAAGTTTTGTATAATTTCTAAAAGGTCAAGAGTTCGAATCCAAACTAATGCTATGTTTTTTTAATTAAACAACTAATAAATACTGCCGCAATGAAGGGTTGCGGCAGTTCTATTTTTACAAATGCCGCATTGAAGGGTTGCGACTGTACTGCCGCATTGAAGGGTTGCGGCTATCCTGGTGGCTGGTTCAACCAACGGTGGTTGTGGACCAAACCTCTATATATATATATATATATATATATATATATATATATATATATATAGTTCAAAAAAGAGGTCGAAAATGACAACTGAAAAATGGAACTTGAAATCAGCAATGAATGCAACCACATGCAACTATTTATATATATAGAGTTGAATGTGGTTGCATTTGGTTGAATATTGCTCTGGCGGGGCCCTGCAACCCAAAATCACCCCACCTTAAAAAAAAGTTGAATTTGGTTGCATTTGGTTAAATATTGCCCCTGGCGGGACCTTGCAACCCAAATCCACAAAAAGCACCCCACCTTAAAAAAAAAAGATGAATGTAGTTGCATGAGGTTGCAACCAAAATATCACCCCACCATAAAAAAAATGTTGAAGTTGTTGAAGTCGGTGGGTCAAAGGGGGAGGGGTTGACCTAATTTGTGATATTTTTGCAATTTTGAAACTTAGTTGAATAAAATTGCAATTAATTAAAAAAGATGATAATTTTGAAAATAGAAACTTTAAACCTGGTATTTTTTGTAAATACCCAAAAAAATTCGTTTTGTTTTAGAATAAGAAAAAATATATGATTCTCTCATATTCTCTATATAAGGAGGTACTCTCTAGAAGGGGACTCTATATATGAATATTACGATTTCTTTTGCTACACAACATTAACCGAAAAGAGATTAGGAGTAATACGTTGTTTTAATTTTAATTTTGTTCCATCATCCAACGGGCGCAAGAAGTCTAAACTTGACTTGGGAAAAAAGGCTAAACTTATTTTATTCGCTTTCAATTTTTGAAAAATCACTTTGCTACGGGCGCAAGAAGGCTAAATAAAATAGGTTTTCGAATTTATAAAATAGAATAGCTCAAAGTTATAAGTAAGATATAACATTAAAAGTTCTATTAAAAGTAATAGAGGTGTTCAAATTTACAGAGGTGAACATTTCAAATATATAAGAAATACATATAATTCAAAGCTTAACTCGAAGTAGAATATGTGTAGAATAGATGTTCGAATTTATAAAAAAGACATGTAATAAAAAAATCCTTTGAAAGCGGAATAAGTGTTTGAATGTACACGAGAAGAGTTTGAAATTTTAGAGAAGATAAACAGATATTAAAATAATAGAATCACTGTGGCAAAAAAAAGAAAAGAAAAAAAGTTACATTTGAAATTGATACGAGGGCAAGTTCTATTAAAAGTAGAATATGTATTTGTAAGACATATAAATAAAAAAATTTATTGAAAGTAGTGTTTGAATTTATAGAGGAGAAAAAATCGTATTTATAAAAAATATATAATTAGCAGTTCTGTTAGAATAAGAATGTGTGTTTAAATTTTTAGAGGAAAAGACTTCGAATTAAGATAGTAATTATAATTAAAAACATGTAAATTAAGATAAGGATTTGAAATAAAGATAATAAAGATTAAGAAGATAACTAAATAATAAAATACATATATCCCAATGTTTATCTTTTTAATTATAATAAAAAAAACATATAATTAAAATTTTTATTGGAAATCGTATACAAAGGTGATGAGGTGGCATCTTTTACGATCTTCTAAATTTATATATCGCTTTCTCAAAATTCCTTTATTTTAATTTTTTTTTATACAATATATGTCAAATTTGGGTTTCGGTTTTAGCGAGAGAGAGCAGTTTTGAATCGTGTTAACAAGAGGCGGCTCATTGAGAGAATTATTTTAACTGTTATAATTTAATATTGATGATTTAATCCAAATAAATATATAATGATTAAAAAAATATTATAATGCCGCTGCAAAGTGCGGCTTAATCGACTAGTTTTAATTTAAAATTGAATATTTCTAAATCTCAAATGAAACTTGTTGAACCCCAAATAAAAACTATTTAACCTCAAAAGAAATATCAATAAAATTTTAAAATATTAAATTAACCCCATTTGCCAAATGCAGTGACCGATGCTAAGGTTTTTCCCCAAAACGCAATATTAACTTTCGTATATATCCCTCAAAATGCCAAGCGATTTGGCGTTTTTTGAAAAAAAAAAAAAGGAAAAAAAAAACGCTACATGAGAACTTGTTTTAGAGTCATATTTGGGGTAAATATTTTGAGTTGTGAAATTTTTGACCAATTACCCTACAATTGTGATATTGAGGCCTTTATTCAAAATGAAGAGGGGGCGCTATATATTCCAAAAAAAAACGCCCAAAGTAGTTTATGATAAATATTTAAAGAGAAAAAGGAACCTGAGATGTATCTCATCAAAGTTTCCTGAGATACAAGCTTTAGAATCTATTGGGCCCGCAGGGCTAACTAATTATATTTAAAATAAATCTTGATTTTACAAAAATGCCCCCAATATTTACATATAAAATTGTATATCTTAGGGAAGTTACCTAAGACATATCTTAGGCTCCCTAATCTCATATTTAAAACTATTACTAATAAATATTAACTAGCTTAGGGCCCGTGCAAAGCACGGGTTACTTTTAAATACTTTTAAAATTATGTGATTAAATAAAATAGAGTATAATATTTTATTATGGAATTTAACTTTGTAATATTAATTAATAAAATTAATAATAATAATAATAATAGTTATTTAATAAATGATATGTATTAATTAATACTAATAATATAAAATCTTAATATAAATTTGTTGTTAACGGGTAATGGTGTAAATATAAAATACTACTTAACTTTGTAATATTAATTAATAAAATTAATAATAATAATAATAATAATAATAGTTATTTAATAAATGATATGTATTGATTAGAACTAATAATATAAAATCTTAATGTAAATTTGTTGTTAACGGGTAATGGTGTAAATATAAAATAGTACTCTGTATTTAGGATTAAAGACAATAACGGAATTTATTTGATTTGTTTTATATTATAAATAATTTAAAATTAAATAATTAGAGTGAAAACCAAAACTTAAGAGAAAACCAAAACTTTTAATGTTTCGGCTTTAATATAATAGTATAGATAGATATTTGATTAACCACATTTTAAATTATATTATATATCATAAAATGATAACTGAACTTTGCGAAACGACATTTAAGGACTTTCCCCTTAGCCCGTTAGCCATGATAGCAAGTTTTACCACTTATATTTTTGGTCTGGTAATAACCGGACAATACTCTGCTATTTATTAGGATGTAAATTTGTATCAATTGGGACAAAATTAGTAGGCAAGAGAAGAAAAGGCTACACATTTATCTTTCATACTGGGTAACGACCAGAAATGATAGAGATATCTGAACATGATCATCAACATTCACAAAATACGACCATAATTATTTTGCAACAACGAAGAACAGATAGTATCAACATTGGATAAAATAAAAAGAGTTAATTCCAATTCGCATCCCTTTGGTTTCGACCAATTGCAATTCTTGGTTTCGATCAACTGTAATTCTTACCCATATTTTGCATAATTGCACTATGAATCCCCCCTCAACTATAAGTATTATATAATTTAACCCCTTTTTAATGTATTTTCAAATAAAAAACAACAAAATAGATTACTTTATAAAAACTTTTGCATTATATCCATATTTTTTAAAAATAATATTAAAAGTAGATTAAAAATAGATAAAAAATTAAAATTAAATTAAAAAACTAGATCTTACAAACATATTCAAATTTTAATAATCAAATATAAACCTCGCATTACAAATTTTGATCAGACCTTTATTTAAGCTTTTTTACCCTCTAAATGATACTCCCTCCGTCCTTTTTGATTGTTAACATTTCACTTTTTCAAAACTTTCTGGCACGCATTTTAAGGTGCATTTTAAGGATAGTTAAATAACTTTTTTATACATTAAATTTTTATACAGAAAAAGAAAATTTTAAAAAAAAGTTATTTAACTATCCTTAAAATGCACCTTAAAATGCGTGCCAGAAAGTTTTGAAAAAGTGAAATGTTAACAATCAAAAAGGACGGAGGGAGTATTTTTTTGGAAAATTTAAAAGATTAAAAGTTGTTCAAAACGAAAAGATTTTATCGAAATGATAAGACTAATGAGAAACGAAATTATAACAAATCAGGAATTTGATAAAATATACGCAATTAAATTTGCAAATTGAAAAACAAGTTCTGAATTTTTTTATTTCAAGAATATTTCAAAAATAATATGGGAAAACACCATAAGCGAAAGTTGTGGTCAATCGAAAGGTTTTCAGAATCATTAAAAATTATCAAAATCTAATATGAATTGATTTTTTTTGTATATTTTCTTAAATGAAAAATTTTATTTGATATGTTCGGGATGTTATGCTCAATTTTTTATAAAATAATCTATGTTTTTCGTTTTCTATTTGAACATATTCTAAAAATTCAAAAATTCAAGAATAATATTGGAATAAATTTTAATAAACAGATAAAATTGTACAATTTTAATAGTTAAGGGGCGAAAATGCTTGATTTTTTATGTTTAAGGGTTTATTTGTAAAATGTGTTATACATCAAGGGTCAAAATGCAATTCAACATTTTAATTTCGAAATTACCCCTGCCATTTTTAATGGTAACAATCAAAATGGGTTAAATATCAAATTGGTCACTAAAGTGGTGGCCATATATCACTTTACTCACTGATTTCAACGGGATCTCATTTGAATCACTTCAGTCAGAATAAATATCAAACAAATGCCTATAAATATGTGATCGAGAATTAAAATAATTTTTTGTTAAGTTTTATACATTTATCTTCAATGCCATCATAACCAAATGAAAAGTTACATATACAATAAATGTATATGTATAACGGGTTATACATTTATTTGATATACAGAGTTACATAACGGGTATTTTCAAGTATATGTACTGATTAGTGCATTTACACAGTTACATATACAGAGTAGTAGTAGTATATGAAAATAATTTTTTGTTAAGTTTTATACATTTATCTTCAATGCCATCATAACCAAATGAAAATAAATGTATAAAACTTATACATATACATTTATTGTATATGAAAACAATAAATGTATATGTACTGATTAGTGCATTTACACAGTTACATATACAGAGTAGTAGACGAAACAAAACCAAAATTTAATGCTATCAATAGTCTAAACATTTTTCAGGATCTTGTTGTATACTCTGCTACCAGTTGTGCAAACGAAGACAACTTCAAGCATTTTCGTAGGAGAGTCATATTCCTCGAAGAGCTCTGCAAAAAAGTTTTGGAAATGCCATGAAATAAGGGATAGAGGTGGTTTAATCTAAGAAAAAATAAAACTATTGTGTCTACCACATGACTCAGAAGCAAAATATATATTCATCAAAACAATTTCTTACAAAAAATATAACTTACAAAATGTTATTTGTAAATCGAAAACATCAAATACGTAGGATGGAATTATACAGAGGATATGAAAATAGGTGTTCTACTTGCTCGTTACTATTTGTTATAGCCAAAATTCGGTTCAAGTATTTTCAAGATGGATTCGGGTCAATAACGGGTTCAATTTGGGGATTTCTTAGATAAATTAGGGTTTTGGTGAGAATTTGTTAACGGAGGACGCGCCCTCACCTCCCGCATATGGAGGGCGCGCCCTAGATGATTTGGAAGCAATTAAAAAGGATGTTTGTTGGTTTTACAAGAGATTATTGAAGAAACTAAGGACTAGTCCTCTCTCAGGACTAGTCCTCTTCTAAGGACGTGTCCTCTGTGATTGAAGGAATTTGTCAAATGTTTCATGTTAGCCAATTTTTACAGGTTGATTGAAGAATTCCCTTCTGTCGTATCTCAGGAGGTGGATGTCCGTCGCAGAAGGCCTCCAGGGGTGTGCCTGGATATAGGGACCCATCTTAGACACAAAGGGCGCGCCCTAAGGTGGAAAGATGGGAACTTTCTGGTGTGTGCTTTGGGAGCTCTGTTCCTGTAGCCAATGGGCGCGCTCTCATTGGGGAACTTTGGAGTAATCCTACACTTTGCACCCAAAAGCTCTGGATCACCTGTCCTGCTATCTGGTGGGTGCTTCTCATTCGGGGGACAGGGATGCGTTCTGCACTTGGGGTAAACCATGGCTATACCTGCATCCTTGAAATCAAGAAATAGCTTGTAATGGATAGGACTAGTCCTCGACGGGGAAAGATCCTTGTCTGTGAAGTCTTGAGATCTTGGATGAGCCGTGGGTCTTTTGTGGTTAGGCCTCATAGTAGAACATTCCAGATGCTGGACCGACAATCCAAGCCCAATTGGGTTTCTTGATCTCCAAGAACTACGTGGGCTTGATCCTCTATAAATACAGAGGTACGTAGGCAAATTGAGGGGGGATGGAAGCGAAGAGCTACGAGCCACCACCAAGAACCCTCTCAATCTCAGCCCCCAATTCATCACAACCACCACACTCCGGCGACTTATCCGGCGAAAAACCACCATCATAGATCTTGATTCCGGCAACAGATCTCAAACTTTGTTGTTACCAAATTCCTCCGTCAACAAATTGGCGCTGGAAGGAGGACCGCTGATCAAGATCATAATCTTAGGAGGAAAAGATGACTCACCTTGACGAGGGTTTTAACTCACAAGTCGATTACAATTCGAAAGATGGAAAAATATAAAAAATTGGAAACGATCTAGATTAATAATACTGCGCGTTATCGACACAAAAAACTGGGGACTGTCAATACCAAACTCTTGAAGATTTATGCGAGCACATATACAAGCACTATGTCTTGGAGGCTGTTGATTCACATGGGCAAAAGATTAAAATCAAAGTGTAACAAAGCAAAGCATACGAACATGTTTGGAATAAAGCTAATAAAGTAGGTTGCTGGGACCCGTGGCTACTAACATGCACAACAACATCAAGGCCAAATACTCAGAGATTAATTTGACAAAATCAAAGATAAGCTCTCACTTTCTTTTCTTTTTAATTTTAATTTTGTAATTATATAGATAATTATGTCATGCTTTAAAAAAAATGTCTACATTTTGCATTTAAAATATTTGAGTAAATCCCTTTTTATAAAAAAAAGGGGCATGATTTTTATATGAGAATTTACCAAAAATACTGAATTTTTTACTATATTTTGCATAAATACAATCTTTTCAAATTTATTGCATAAATACGGGTTACTACTTTTCTATTGCAATAATACGATCATTCTTACTTTCATTCAGCTATTCATTTGTTCTTCTTATTCCGTCACAGCTCCGATCATTAACCCCACATCCGTCTCCATCTCCGTCACCACTCTTCACCCCACCATCACTTTCACCAATGACGACGTCTTCATCGTCAACCATCTCCAAGCCCGACCTCCATTTCCGATTCCGACCCCGACCCCGGCCTCCACCTCCGACCTCCGGCGCAGCAGGCGTCTCTAACCTCCATCTCCGACCTCTTTCTCGGACCTCCAACTCTGATCTTGATTGATTTCGGCGAGATTTTGCAATAACCTTCATTTTGGTATGTTATCTGTCGAGTCTTGACTCTTATGTGAATTCTTGATTATGTATACTGGTATATGTATGTGTGTGATTGAGGTTGAGGTTGCAGAGAGTTTGGGGTGGGGGTGTGGTGAGCTTCCGAGAAAGAGGGGAAAGAAGGAGAGAGAGTATGGGGTGGGTTGCATATCAATAATTAATCACTTTTGTCTTGGTTGTTGATTTAGGTGGTGGATTGCCTTTAGCGGGAGCATAATTAATTTACATTTTGTAGAGTGGGATTTTTTCATGTGGAACAGCGAGATTTACGCATTTGGAAATTTGGAGCTGCATCAAACACTGCTCTATGGATGATAATATATTAGTAGTGATAGGTCTCTCTCAATCTTATTGACTATCTTTTAATCTTTTATGAAATGCATTAAGTTCCTAACTTTAGAAATTCAATGATTAGCGTAATAGTATTGGCATTTTAATTTTCATACATGCATTAAGGTCTCCACTGTGGTCTATAGCCTTCTGTCTTATGCAATTTACTATAGGGGATGATTTTCATTTTTTAGTAGTCTTTGGCGCATAAATGCCAGTAAGGATGATTAGTATTGGTTTATGTTAGGGAAAGGCTGCTCTTCCGTTAATTTCTTGTTTTTCCTTATAGACAGAGTGTTGTGATGGGAATTCCGTTAATGTCTTGAGACATTGTGTTACAGAGATCATTATAGTGACAATGATCATCAGTTAAACTAACGATTATAGCCACGACTGTCACAACTCTTTATAGATAATTGATGTTGAGTATATTTAACCGTGACTCCGTGAGGGTATGCAAAAACATGGTGAAACAGTGATGATCTTATACTGAAAATAGAATACAGTTGCTATAAGCCTACAACCCTCGACAACGAAAAATAGCATAGGCACAATAGTGAAAAATGAGTGGCCAGCTCCAACATTTGAACACTATACTAGCTATGAGTGGTGTGGACATTTGAGTTTGCCATGTATTGCATTTAACTAGCTCATGAATTCGTAGAATGCTATTAGATTCATGGTTAAGAAAATGTAGATTAGATTAGCAAAACAATACTCATATCTTATAGTAATACTGGTTTGTATCCTGCATTGACAAAGTCAAGGTCCATTTAATTTAAAATTGCAGTATCTTTGAACTTTAAGAAACTTTATTCATGAGCATGTGATGATTCAAAGAATTAAACTACATTTGGGTTAATTCCCTCCTGGTCCTTCGCTAATGAAGCAGAAGAAGTTGGATCTTGCCTCGGCTGGAATGCGGATGGAACGGTTTTTTGTGTCGAGCCAAACCCCAGTTGTCTATAGTTGCAGTTTAAGAATTTCACTCTAATGGTGTGTGAGGTAGGGTAACAAATATTTGTGACAATGTAGTAGGGGGCATTGCTCGTCTATCTGGAGTTTGAATAATGTGGAATACATTTGAAGCTAGCAATTTGCAAGCCAGGATGACACTTAAATAGAGCCTCAAGCACGACATGTACTGGTGACCATTTAGAAAATGCGACTGTGGAGGCCTTGGAGCTGGTGCTTTATTAGTCTATTGCCTTACAAAGTCACAATTTCCCTTAATCCAAATTTTTATTGATACTGCTTTTAATTTTAATAAACAGATAAAATTGTACAATTTTAATAGTTAAGGGGCGAAAATGCTTGATTTTTTATGTTTAAGGGTTTATTTGTAAAATGTGTTATACATCAAGGGTCAAAATGCAATTCAACATTTTAATTTCGAAATTACCCCTGCCATTTTTAATGGTAACAATCAAAATGGGTTAAATATCAAATTGGTCACTAAAGTGGTGGCCATATATCACTTTACTCACTGATTTCAACGGGATCTCATTTGAATCACTTCAGTCAGAATAAATATCAAACAAATGCCTATAAATATGTGATCGAGAATTAAAATAATTTTTTGTTAAGTTTTATACATTTATCTTCAATGCCATCATAACCAAATGAAAAGTTACATATACAATAAATGTATATGTATAACGGGTTATACATTTATTTGATATACAGAGTTACATAATGGGTATTTTCAAGTATATGTACTAATTAGTGCATTTACACAGTTACGTATACAGAGTAGTAGTAGTATATGAAAATAATTTTTTGTTAAGTTTTATACATTTATCTTCAATGCCATCATAACCAAATGAAAATAAATGTATAAAACTTATACATATACATTTATTGTATATGAAAACAATAAATGTATATGTACTGATTAGTGCATTTACACAGTTACATATACAGAGTAGTAGACGAAACAAAACCAAAATTTAATGCTATCAATAGTCTAAACATTTTTCAGGATCTTGTTGTATACTCTGCTACCAGTTGTGCAAACGAAGACAACTTCAAGCATTTTCGTAGGAGAGTCATATTCCTCGAAGAGCTCTGCAAAAAAGTTTTGGAAATGCCATGAAATAAGGGATAGAGGTGGTTTAATCTAAGAAAAAATAAAACTATTGTGTCTACCACATGACTCAGAAGCAAAATATATATTCATCAAAACAATTTCTTACAAAAAATATAACTTACAAAATGTTATTTGTAAATCGAAAACATCAAATACGTAGGATGGAATTATACAGAGGATATGAAAATAGGTGTTCTACTTGCTCGTTACTATTTGTTATAGCCAAAATTCGGTTCAGGTATTTTCAAGATGGATTCGGGTCAATAACGGGTTCAATTTGGGGATTTCTTAGATAAATTAGGGTTTTGGTGAGAATTTGTTAACGGAGGACGCGCCCTCACCTCCCGCATATGGAGGGCGCGCCCTAGATGATTTGGAAGCAATTAAAAAGGATGTTTGTTGGTTTTACAAGAGATTATTGAAGAAACTAAGGACTAGTCCTCTCTCAGGACTAGTCCTCTTCTAAGGACGTGTCCTCTGTGATTGAAGGAATTTGTCAAATGTTTCATGTTAGCCGATTTTTACAGGTTGATTGAAGAATTCCCTTCTGTCGTATCTCAGGAGGTGGATGTCCGTCGCAGAAGGCCTCCAGGGGTGTGCCTGGATATAGGGACCCATCTTAGACACAAAGGGCGCGCCCTAAGGTGGAAAGATGGGAACTTTCTGGTGTGTGCTTTGGGAGCTCTGTTCCTGTAGCCAATGGGCGCGCTCTCATTGGGGAACTTTGGAGTAATCCTACACTTTGCACCCAAAAGCTCTGGATCACCTGTCCTGCTATCTGGTGGGTGCTTCTCATTCGGGGGACAGGGATGCGTTCTGCACTTGGGGTAAACCATGGCTATACCTGCATCCTTGAAATCAAGAAATAGCTTGTAATGGATAGGACTAGTCCTCGACGGGGAAAGATCCTTGTCTGTGAAGTCTTGAGATCTTGGATGAGCCGTGGGTCTTTTGTGGTTAGGCCTCATAGTAGAACATTCCAGATGCTGGACCGACAATCCAAGCCCAATTGGGTTTCTTGATCTCCAAGAACTACGTGGGCTTGATCCTCTATAAATACAGAGGTACGTAGGCAAATTGAGGGGGGATGGAAGCGAAGAGCTACGAGCCACCACCAAGAACCCTCTCAATCTCAGCCCCCAATTCATCACAACCACCACACTCCGGCGACTTATCCGGCGAAAAACCACCATCATAGATCTTGATTCCGGCAACAGATCTCAAACTTTGTTGTTACCAAATTCCTCCGTCAACAAATTGGCGCTGGAAGGAGGACCGCTGATCAAGATCATAATCTTAGGAGGAAAAGATGACTCACCTTGACGAGGGTTTTAACTCACAAGTCGATTACAATTCGAAAGATGGAAAAATATAAAAAATTGGAAACGATCTAGATTAATAATACTGCGCGTTATCGACACAAGAAACTGGGGACTGTCAATACCAAAATCGTGAAGATTTATGCGAGCACATATACAAGCACTATGTCTTGGAGGCTGTTGATTCACATGGGCAAAAGATTAAAATCAAAGTGTAACAAAGCAAAGCATACGAACATGTTTGGAATAAAGCTAATAAAGTAGGTTGCTGGGACCCGTGGCTACTAACATGCACAACAACATCAAGGCCAAATACTCAGAGATTAATTTGACAAAATCAAAGATAAGCTCTCACTTTCTTTTCTTTTTAATTTTAATTTTGTAATTATATAGATAATTATGTCATGCTTTAAAAAAAATGTCTACATTTTGCATTTAAAATATTTGAGTAAATCCCTTTTTATAAAAAAAAGGGGCATGTTTTTTATATGAGAATTTACCAAAAATACTGAATTTTTTAATATATTTTGCATAAATACAATCTTTTCAAATTTATTGCATAAATACGGGTTACTACTTTTCTATTGCAATAATACGATCATTCTTACTTTCATTCAGCTATTCATTTGTTCTTCTTATTCCGTCACAGCTCCGATCATTAACCCCACATCCGTCTCCATCTCCGTCACCACTCTTCACCCCACCATCACTTTCCCCAATGACGACGTCTTCATCGTCAACCATCTCCAAGCCCGACCTCCATTTCCGATTCCGACCCCGACCCCGGCCTCCACCTCCGACCTCCGGCGCAGCAGGCGTCTTTAACCTCCATCTCCGACCTCTTTCTCGGACCTCCAACTCTGATCTTGATTGATTTCGGCGAGATTTTGCAATAACCTTCATTTTGGTATGTTATCTGTCGAGTCTTGACTCTTATGTGAATTCTTGATTATGTATACTGGTATATGTATGTGTGTGATTGAGGTTGAGGTTGCAGAGAGTTTGGGGTGGGGGTGTGGTGAGCTTCCGAGAAAGAGGGGAAAGAAGGAGAGAGAGTATGGGGTGGGTTGCATATCAATAATTAATCACTTTTGTCTCGGTTGTTGATTTAGGTGGTGGATTGCCTTTAGCGGGAGCATAATTAATTTACATTTTGTAGAGTGGGATTTTTTCATGTGGAACAGCGAGATTTACGCATTTGGAAATTTGGAGCTGCATCAAACACTGCTCTATGGATGATAATATATTAGTAGTGATAGGTCTCTCTCAATCTTATTGACTATCTTTTAATCTTTTATGAAATGCATTAAGTTCCTAACTTTAGAAATTCAATGATTAGCGTAATAGTATTGGCGTTTTAATTTTCATACATGCATTAAGGTCTCCACTGTGGTCTATAGCCTTCTGTCTTATGCAATTTACTATAGGGGATGATTTTCATTTTTTAGTAGTCTTTGGCGCATAAATGCCAGTAAGGATGATTAGTATTGGTTTATGTTAGGGAAAAGCTGCTCTTCCGTTAATTTCTTGTTTTTCCTTATAGACAGAGTGTTGTGATGGGAATTCCGTTAATGTCTTGAGACATTGTGTTACAGAGATCATTATAGTGACAATGATCATCAGTTAAACTAACGATTATAGCCACGACTGTCACAACTCTTTATAGATAATTGATGTTGAGTATATTTAACCGTGACTCCATGAGGGTATGCAAAACCATGGTGAAACAGTGATGATCTTATACTGAAAATAGAATACAGTTGCTATAAGCCTACAACCCTCGACAACGAAAAATAGCATAGGCACAATAGTGAAAAATGAGTGGCCAGCTCCAACATTTGAACACTATACTAGCTATGAGTGGTGTGGACATTTGAGTTTGCCATGTATTGCATTTAACTAGCTCATGAATTCGTAGAATGCTATTAGATTCATGGTTAAGAAAATGTAGATTAGATTAGCAAAACAATACTCATATCTTATAGTAATACTGGTTTGTATCCTACCTTGACAAAGTCAAGGTCCATTTAATTTAAAATTGCAGTATCTTTGAACTTTAAGAAACTTTATTCATGAGCATGTGATGATTCAAAGAATTAAACTACATTTGGGTTAATTCCCTCCTGGTCCTTCGCTAATGAAGCGGAAGAAGTTGGATCTTGCCTCGGCTGGAATGCGGATGGGACGGTTTTTTGTGTCGAGCCAAACCCCAGTTGTCTATAGTTGCAGTTTAAGAATTTCACTCTAATGGTGTGTGAGGTAGGGTAACAAATGTTTGTGACAATGTAGTAGGGGGCATTGCTCGTCTATCTGGAGTTTGAATAATGTGGAATACATTTGAAGCTAGCAATTTGCAAGCCAGGATGACACTTAAATAGAGCCTCAAGCACGACATGTACTGGTGACCATTTAGAAAATGCGACTGTGGAGGCCTTGGAGCTGGTGCTTTATTAGTCTATTGCCTTGCAATGTCACAATTTCCCTTAATCCAAATTTTTATTGATACTGCTTTTAATTGCATTTGATTGCATTTTTTGTTGGTTTTATATAGAAAGGCCCCGCAGGGGCACACTATCTCAAAATTGAGATTTACTAGTTTTAAAATCTGAATTTTAGTTGTCATTTAGTTGCAATACTTGTTACTTTTAGTTGCGTTTAGTGGCTTTCAGTATCATTTAGTTGCTAATTCTCTTTTTTTTTGCTCAGACGCAAGTAAGGAGACTTGGCCGGTGATAATTGTTTAATATTTTAGTGATCTGATTCTCAACCTGATAAAAAAATTTCACTTCTTCTAAATCAAGTGCATTACCAAGGGGCAACAAAACTTTCACTTCTTTTAAATCAAGTGCATTACCAAGGTACTGCTGCTATCAATTACTCTCGCCATCCCAAATACTGGTCTCTTTTGCAAGAAAAATAAATAAAGAAATTAATAAATTGTCCCTTGTTAGTCGTCTATCTCTACTTTTAATATATTTCAATTTTACCCTTTTTACTTCTTATTCCAACTGTTGACTATTCTACACATAAACATAAATTAATCCAATATATTTGGGCATGAATCGAAAGAGAATATGGAAGTTAAATATATGTTGTATGCATAAAATTTTCAGACTACTAAAAGGGCACAAATGGAGCATTATTTAACTCTATGGTCATAGTTCTTCCAACTTTTGCTTCTTAGTCAGACATTGTGAGGAAGTCTTATCTTTTGACAACCATTAAGATATGTCTTTGATTCTTTCTTCCCCATCATCAACAAGTAGAAATGTTCTTACAATTATATGGTGTGCCAAAGCAATTTTTTTGGTATTAATAAGCTACTAAGATTTGATTCCCAAATAACTAAGTTACACCCCGCTTAGGAAAAAAACAGGGAACTATCTTGTTTTTTTGATGCAGGGAGGATCTGGTTTATGTCCCTGAGTAAGCTACCAGAGGCCATGGAATTTGCATGCAGTGACAAAGTTCCTCACACCCACATATTCCCAAACAACATCAACTTAAGAAGAATGGATGGCACAACCAAGACTTTCTGTTTGCTGCAATATTGTCACGACGGGCAGTGGATGATATATATATGTACAAATCTCCTGCAGATGCCGACATAGATTGCTCATTAAACGTTGCAAAGAGGATCAGTTTGCAGTGTCTAGAAAAGAGTTATTGAACATTCGATGCTTCTCAAGAAAGTGATTGCATCATGTAGAATGAAATAGAAAGGACCTGCAGGGGCACACTATATAATATTTTAATATTGGCTGGTTGAAGACGGTGAATATCCAGGTGCACTTGGCGAGTACCCAGCACTTGGACTTTCATGACAAAAGAAAATGAGGATAAGTAAAGTCTTATTTTACATTGGGGCAAAATAAAAAAACGACAGCCCAACAAAAAAAACCATATACATGAATTTTAATCAAGAAACTGCTACTCACCTGTACAGTGGTGAACTCGGATCTGGGCTAGCACCAGAACAGAATTATAGAGACCGTAATACATAAAAATATAAATGCAATGATTCAAGTGTTGGTCATAAGAGCAGCATATTATTTCAATAAATAAACACTAAACACTCCACGGGGTAACGAAAAAAGAGGAAAAGAATAAAAGATATAAAATAATCAGTTGCGACAAAATCTATAAGAAACAAATGTATACCTGCTGGGGCTGTATGTTTGCTGGGGCTGTATGTTGGACTTGAAGGGGAATAGGATGGAGATGTAGGAGAATAGGAAGGTGATGTTGGGCGGCAAGAATACAAAAACATTTAAAATAGTCATCTCTATAAGCATCATTCCAAGACTTACAACAAATCCAAATCCTACTTTTTAAATTGATCAATTCAACAAAAGACTTAAAGCGCGTACTACAATAAATATGCAACTAAAATCAACCATATGCAACTATTTTTGCAAGTTTTTTTATACTTTAGTAAATCTGAATATAACTACAAACAACCATATACAACAAAATTAAACCAAAAACAAAAGTGTGCAACTAAAATCAACAATAAGCAAAATTAACTAGAAATAACCCATTTACAAACAACAAAAACCATTTTTACCAAAGCAACCCAAATCCAACAAAATTAAATTAATTTTGAGATGGGTGCCCCTGCGGGGCCTGCTCTACATAAAAGCAACCAAAAATACAACTGAAAACTTGAAATGATGAGTGCAAAGTTTTACAAGAATATGACTTTGCAACCAAATGCAATCAGAAGCAGTCAATTGCAACTAAATAAACCATATGCAACTATTTTTGCAACTAAAATCAACCATATGCAGCTATTTTTGCAAGTTTTTTTATAATTTAGTAAATTTGAATATAACTACAAACAACCATATACAACCAAAATCAACCAAAAACAACAGTGTGCAACTAAAATCAACCATAAGCAAAATTAACTAGAATTAACCCACTTACAAACAACAAAAACCAATTTTACCAAAACAACCAAAATCCACTAAAAGCAACCCAAATCCAACAAAAATAAACTAATTTTGAGATGGGTGCCCCTGCGGGGCCTGCTCTACATAAAAGCAACCAAAAATATAACTGAAAACTTGAAATGATGAGTGCAAAGTTTTACAAGAATAAGACTTTGCAACCAAATGCAATCAGAAGCAGTCAATTGCAACTAAAATCAACCATATGCAACTATTTTTGCAACTAAAATCAACCATATGCAACTATTTTTGCAAGTTTTTTTTTATAATTTAGTAAATCTGAATATAACTACAAACATCCATATACAACCAAAATCAACCAAAAACAACAGTGTGCAACTAAAATCAACCATAAGCAAAATCAACTAGAATTAACCCACTTACAAATAACAAAAACCAATTTTACCAAAACAACCCAAATCCACTAAAAGCAACCCAAATCCAACAAAAATAAACTAATTTTGAGATGGGTGCCCCTGCGGGGCCTGCTCTACATAAAAGCAACCAAAAATACAATTGAAAACTTGAAATGATGAGTGCAAAGTTTTACAAGAATATGACTTTGCAACCAAATGCAATCAGAAGCAGTCAATTGCAACTAAAATGCAATGAAACCAAAATCATTAACAACCAAAATCAACTTAATGCAACCAAAGCAACCAGTTTTATTGTATTTCGGTACAATTTATGAACGAGTAAGTTATTTCTGACAAAAAAAAAAAAAAATAGACTTCAACACAAAATTACAAAAAATTAAAGTAGAGCAGCAAATCAATCACTGCAACCAAACACAACTTTTATTTTCATTTGAATCAACGAAAATCAACTAATTTCCACCCAATCAAATTACACCAAGTAACCAAAAAAATGGGATTACCAAAGATGTATCACAAAAATCAACTCAAAGCAAAACAAAACAACCGGTTGTAGTCTTATGCAAAACACTACAACTTATATATATATATATGTATATATAAGAGAATTTACAAAAAAATCTGCCTTACCCTCTCCGATCAATGCCGCCGGCTTCGATCCCCACCTCCGACGTCGGGGCCACAGGCCTCCTCCGATCAACAGTTGAGAACTCGAAACAACTAACTCACGTATTTAAATTCTTCAAAAATCGAACTTAAATAAAAGTCCCAAATTTCGAAAATCAAAATTAATCCCATTGATTTGTTTGAACAAACGAGGATGGAGGCTTCAATTACATTGATGTGGTGGTGGTCAGCGACGATTTGAAAGGGGAAGAAAAAGGGGAAGGTGGGTGGCGATGGAAAGATAACAGGGGAGAGAGAAGAGGGATGATAAGAGATAGATAACAGAGTTTTCTAAAGAGTCCGTATATTTGCATTTAATATACTAGGGTACAGTAAAATTACAATTAGTAAAAAAGAGTAAAAGTAAAATGCAAATTTTTTACTTTTTCTAATCTATTTATGAAAAAAGCCCTTTTTATATTTGTATATAAATATTATACATATTTTTAATAGATAATTTACATATATTATTTTAAAGTATATATAAAGTATAATTCTTATTTTTAAACAATTCCAAAATATTTTGAAAAGAATGCATATTTTAAATATTTTGAAAATCATATTTTGATAATGCACATTACATTAATTCTAAAATAACATATTATTATTATTATTATTATTATTATTATTATTATTATTATTATTATTATTTCATTTTTATTTATAAAAAAATAGCACTATAATATCACCCCAAGATTTATTACTTAGATTTTTTACTCACACTTTGTTGCATGGATATAGGAGTCCAGGACTTTAAAAAGAAATGTATGATGGCCCATGCTGGTATGTGACCAAGTTGATGCATTGAAGAAAAGCTTATGGATAATAGTGAAGATTGAAGAATAAAACTGTTGGGATTATAAATCATACGTAATTGCAAAATCATGAATATTGTGTGAGAGCCCCTATATAATGAAAGGTAGAGACAGCGCGCCTTGTGGAGATAAGACTCAACAAAATCTAAAGCAGTAAGGCTCCTCAAACTCAAGTGGGATTCAACAATAAAATTACTCCTGATAGTGAAGAAAATCAGGGAAGCAGACAACAACAAAGCTCAATAAATTTGGTATTGGAGAATTAAGAAGAAAAATAGAAATTGAAGAAGGCATGGTAATCGCGGCATGGACGCGTCCTTATGATAAATTTACAAGGCATCACGTTGACGAAGAAAAGGAGTGTGGTAATAGTGATAGATGTCTATGTGCTTTGGGACATCATGCCAAGAAAGAAACAAAAACTAGGCAAAATTTAATCCCTGTAAAGGTGAAAGACGAGGTAATAAATCATAAAGTCAACGAAGAAGTGACAAATAGGAGGTAGAAAGCTCCAACCAAAGTAAAGCGGGGTGTGCTCGTGGGATTTACGGAGAGTTACATAAAAGAGAAAAAGAATGGTGAATGAATGGAAAATATATAAATGGGATCAAGACCAGGAAAGACAAGAAAGAATGCATAGAAATTTGACGAGCTCAAGAATGGAGGACGCGCCTTTAACAATTAGCAGGGTTCGCCAAAATAAGAAAGGCTAGGTCGACATTGTTTGGGATCTTATTGTCGTGTACGGGAAAATAAAAAACACACAAAGCACTTTATTATGTGATGCATGCAATATATAAATGTTGTGTATACATCAACCTCTAGAATGGAGGTGACGTGGGAAGATTATGATGGACACGTCTACAAGCAGTAAAACAAATTATACTAGTTCTGGATGTCAGAAGTTGCCTAAAAATAAAAAAAGATATGGTCAGCGTGAAAGAGAATTAACCCGATAAATGAAAGCTGCGTGCATGATTGAGATTCTGGAACAAAAATACAACCAGACGCGTCCTGTACTACATATTAATAAATTAAAGAAGGAAAGATGGTATGGTGCACTACTCAGAAGACGAGAGCCGAACATAAACTGATAAAAGAAATCCTGTTTGCAATTAAAATTGAGGACGCGCTGTGAAATACATGCATTGTATATATAGCCGTCATGGGGTCAGCAGTAGAAAAAAGAAGGAATAGAGTGCGCCTTCCCTTAATGAACAAGGAGTGGCCCCAGGAATAACGTCGAGAACCCCTGTACATAACAACTACACCATCAGGATGCACCCTCAAGGTAACTCTTAAACATGTTTAGTTGTGATTTTTGTTATTTGTTCCTTGAACTTTTGCAGGAAGGGGAATCCCCAAGAACTCTTAGGATGCGCCCTGAGGGTGGTAGCCGAGGCTTAGATGATTTCCAACTTCTAGGAAAATTCGATGGTTGAACACATCCACATCTCCAAGACGCCTCCTTCAGGTAATATTTAAGGTTTTTGTTGATTGAGTTGTTGCAGGTGGGACATCTACTTCAGAAAAGATCTCAAGAATGTGTCAAGCACAACATTCCAATTTGTGAGGATGCTCCTTCAGAATGTTAGATGTTCCCGAGAGGCATGTCCCTCTGACAGGGCGCACTCATAGGAAGGAGGTCACGTCAATAAAAGCCTCAAAGATTTTTTAAAAAGGTGCAGCATCTCTTATCAAGGGCGCACTGCCAGGACGCGCCACAGGGCGCACCCATGGAAGATGATATAGAGGAGAAAGCTGCAAATGGTGAGTTTTGTTAATTCAAGCAGAGCATGCCTCAGAAGATTGTTAAGAAGCGCGCCTTCCCCTGACTGGGCGTGCCTCCAGGCCTCTAGTGGTTTGCCTGCTGAGAAGGCCTGCAGGGGTTTGCCTGGCCAGAAAAAAGAGAACTTGGAATCGTGGCCCCATGATCCACAGCGCGTGCCCCCTGATTACTGGTCGAGGCCCCTTGGACATGAGCGAGCCCTTCCTCGGGATGATGTTCCACAGCGAGCGCCCCCTGATTACAGGTCGAGGCCCCTTGGACAAGAATGAGCCCTTCCTTGAGATTTGGAAGATAATGAAGCCAAGGATGTGGGAATGACATTGTTTGGCCTAACTACCGAATAAGGAATAGTCCTCGATATGTTGCTAAGGGCGTGCCCTCTAGAGAGAGAAGCCCTACAATTATCCCCTTGATTTCTCATAGTGCAACCAGTGGAAGATAGGGTGAGAATCCTCAATCCCAGGAAATGCTCTACATCAGGACTCGGCGTAAAGGAAACGCAAGACTTCAGGAAAATCCTCCAACATAGGACGCGTTCTTAAGGAACTCTCTCTCAGATACAAATGCTCAAGCAGACTCCAATATCTACAAGGATAATTTACTGCGTGGACTATAGAAAGAGAAATTGTTGAGTTGCGGCCGCACGAACCATAGAGTGTGCCCCCTGATCATCAGGTTGAGGCCCCAAGGTCATGAGTGAGCCCCTCTACACAAGAATGACATTCATCCGGACTAGAAGAGACTTTGTCATCGCCCTCAACAGTTCCAACGGCTCTCTCTTAAAATTCCCCTCTTGGGATGCCTCTTTAAGAAATGCTCCTTTAAGGAATGATATTCTAATGCTGGGGGGTAGTACTGATGCACCTCCCTAGCCCTACATATACATGTATTTCAGGACAATTTGTGTGAACAACGAAATACCCCCACGGGGATGCCTCTTCGAGAGATGTTATTCATAGGATGCCTCATTTTGAGATGCCCCTTCATGAGATGAGATTTGAAGTAGCTCGTGACCGGAGAATGAACTCTTTCTACCAGAAGTTGATTGAAGTAGAACAATGCCTGAATAGTAGACTACAAGGTAAATTCATTACCTCCTAGTCTAGGGGGGGTAGTCCATGTACACTTTATGTACAATTTCCCAAGTCTTGGTTCAGTGAAATTTTCAACTTTTTCGAGAATGCAAGATTATGCCTGTAAGGCGCGCCATGAAGGGTGAGTTTAAATAGTTCACGTACAATTGAGGACGCGCCCACGGGTAGAAGATGCGATGCAGAACTTTTTCTTGTAAGCATGTAAGCCTTCCCTCTTTTGAGGACGCGCCCTCCATCATCACATCCTTTTGAAGCTCTAGTGCAATTCTCTTAGATTTGATGGATTCAGCCTCCCGAACTCTAAAGTCATCAATCCACTTGATAGTATCTTGATCAAATTTGACTATGTCTCACAATCAAGGTGGAGGTTCTCATGAAGAAAATGGTTATGATTTTACAGATAGCGTGGGGGTAATCAAGCTCTTCACGAAGCTTATATTTCGGAAGAGATCCCTGATCCCCACACCACCGTGGAAATTTGGCTACCGGAGGACAGCCGCCCGTTCTTATCAGCAACGTGGAGTTAATGGAGCAATTATATCATATGGGAACTACCATAAATAACTTCGGGGCAAGATTGGATTCAGTGGAGCAAGAGCAAGGATGTAGGAGAAAATCTCGGAGTATTCCACGAAATCACTATCGAACAGGGAAAGCTTTTCAAGTTGAGGAAAGTTCTTGAAGAGGTGAAGAAGTGTAGGAAAGAAGGTTTCAACTGGTGACTCCTCGAAGGTTAGATTATTTTGATCCCATTATTAAACATCCAAGTGAAGATAATTGTGATCGTAGGATGCCAGCTATTCCGGAAAGGGCGCCCCCTCACCCACATCGCTCAGGGGGCACCTCCAGTGAGACTCAATGTGATGAAGAAAGACTTTTCAAGATTGAAGGAACACTTAGTGACGACGATCTAAGGATGGTACTCCTTGAGCATCAGAAGAAAGAGAAGCACTTGGAATCAAGGCTCCGTGATCCACAGCGCGCGCCCCCTGATTATAGGTCGAGGCCCCTTGGGCATGAGCGAGCCCTTCCTCGAGATGGTGATCCACAGCGCGCGCCCCCTGATCATAGGTCGAGGCCCCTTGGATATGAACAATCCCCTCCTCAAGGTGATGCTGGAAGAAGAAGTAGCCGAGACCATGAAGATTAGAGGATGAAGAAGTATCAAGAAGAGAGGCGACTTCACAACAAAGAGGACGCGCCCTCAAGAGATAGATCTCCTTGTATCACTCAAATTCCTTCAAGTACTTCTAGTGAAGTGAGGTCGAGGGCGCGCCCTCCCTCTAAAGTAAAGCTTCAAGGAGGTTCTCAGGGAAATCCACGACCTCAAGGGAATCAACTGATTGAAGAAAATCCACAAGTCAAGGTCAAAAGGAACAAACTCAGACTCAAGAGGTAATTCTCACACAACTTCATGCCAGAGCTCCAGGAATTCAGGAAATGCTCAAACGATAGCTCAACCTCCACCCTTGGGGGGTACTCAAACAAATGTACCACCAAATGTTCAAAATATTCCAGGTATGGGCATTTTTAATGTCGTCAACTTGAAGAGGCTTCTTGTTCACTTAATGGAGGAGGAATATCAGCTATAACCCAAACTTTTTCACCATTCTTGGCAGAAGTTAGAGAGGCACAATTTCCTACTTGATATAGGACCATGACTAATGATCTACGTTTTCATGGAAATGCAGACCTTGTGGAATTCTTAGGACGTTTTGATATTGAGACGGATGTCTATCAGGTGACCGAATTGGCAAGATGTCGCTTGCTGGTAGCAACTTTTAGGGAAAGTGCTCAACAATGGTTTCAAAAGCTTGGACCAGGGATGGTCATATCTTGGGAGACAATGAGAACTTTATTCTTGACTAACTTTCAGGAAGCCGTGAAGTACGCTCCTCCTGCCACAACTTTAGCCAACATCAAGCAAAAGGAAAGAGAAAGTCTTCAATCCTACTTCAAGAGGTTCAATGTTGAGTCTACTTTGGTGAGAGGAGCTATAGATAAGACACTCAAGAGCTTCTTGATAGTTGGGTTGCATGTAGGAACAGATTTCTGGAAGCATCTTCAGGGAAGAGACCCAGCTATTTTGGTTGATGTGTTTACATAAGCTAAGATAGTTGAGCAGTCTTGGCGGACAATCGAAAGACAGATATTCAAGGAGGCTCCAAGGGGAAGACCAACAAAAGGAAGGATAGGTCCGTGAGTCCTATTCATTGCTTTGGAATTGGTGTCAATCGGGTGAATGCAACTGGAGTTGGAAGAGAATAAGGACCTCCAAATACTTACACTTATGATATGAGGCCAAATAATTATACTCCCTTGGTAGCTTCTGATAAGTGGATTTATATCCACTTGGATCATTCTATTTCGGCTTAAATTGGTGTCTTGTATCTCAAGTAATGGTGTGTTTTAACATGTTTTTGTGAGAATTGTGTAGGGTGTATCTCTGATGCAGGTATAGAGTTTCAGTGATTATATGGTGTTTTGAAGGTCACTAGAACAAGTGCCGGGAATTGCATTTGAAGACGGAGGAAAAATCAGCAAAAGTAAAGTGCAGTTCTGCGAGGTCAGTAGCCCAGCGCGGGCACGCCTGGGATATGCAGGTAGACAGAGCGAGCGCACGAGGAAAAACAACATAAAATTACACAGCGCGGGCGCGGTGGAAATAGGCATGGCGTGCTGGCGGCCGCGCCTGTGCGCGACAAAAAATTCCTGAAGTTCCTGGAAACCAATTCAGAATGGGAAATTGCTGAGTTTACTACTCCTAATCATTATGGAAGTTGCTAGGATGGCTAAGAAGGTTCCAGAATCAGTTTTAAACAAGGGAATTGCAATTCTATTCAAGAAAGGAAAATTACCGGAATTCTATTCTAATTCAAAGACAGTAATTGCTTGGTCAAGAGGGCACTTGGGGCTATAAATACACACCTTGGGGCACATCAAAATCATCATCTACTCACCAAATTTCGTTCAGAGCACGAGAGAGAGAAGCCAAGGCGAGGATTGTGACAACAAGAAGATCTAGTCATAGTTTTCTTGTATTCTTTGTTTAGGCGTATCTTTTGGATGCTTGTTACTTTTCCGAATTTGTTCGCTAAACCTTATTCTATTATTGATTTATTCATCTTCTTTATCTTGTTTAATACCATGCTTTAGTCAAATCCCATGGTGACGAAAGGTTCGATTATGAACTAATCGTTGTCGTGGGATCCTAGTGGATTTATCTATATAGCTTAGTAGTTTGCATGCCTTAAAGATTTATGTGTGGTGAATTCTTGATATCCTTGTATGGTTGTGCTTATTGTATTTAGGTGCGTCGCGAACATCTAATATGTTAATCTCTTGCTAAACGAGAGTGGATCTTGAGATCTAGAACTTGCCATGCTAGCATAGGATAGGTTGATGTTTTAACATCATGATTTGTGGCATCAATAGAGATATTATGCTACCCTATGTGATCTAAGTGGATAACTTGTGCTTAAACCTTTATGTTTTCAAATTCTATAGAGATATAGGGTCTAAACATAATAGGTGACTATTCATCTTCTATCTCTTTTGTGGATGTATGCGTAGATTGGTACTAGTATACCGAGAGGTAACTTTTACTTGTTTCGTGTTATTCGATCAGATATCAAAACCATCGCATGTTTTAATTAAAGGCTGCAACTCTAAGTGAAGTAGATAATGAAACTAGGATTCCATGTTTATTCTCATATAAGTAATTTGATTTTAATTCTTGTCAATTAGTTAATTCTTCGATTTATAATTTGCATCTTAGTTTAATTTAGGTAATCAAATCCAATTTGTTATTTTTCTTAGCAGTGAATTAAAACCATACATTGTTGCATAGGCATATTTTCTGAATAAAACTTAACCAGATCTCTGTGGAACGAACTTTAATTGTATTACTTGTGACTACGTGCGCTTGCGTGAATTATTGCATAACAAGTTTTTGGCGCCGCTGCCGGGGATCATCGGTGTTTTATTTTAGTTTATGTGCTTGTCAATAGTGGTCGTTAGCGTTTACTGACTTGGATTTCTTATTTAGTTTGTTGTTTCGTAGTGTTTGCTGGTACTTAGGTTTGTATGCAAACACGTTTGCAAGCTCGTTTACAAAAACTGGCAAAAGACGATCTTGTAGAGAATTCAGAGAATAAGAACGAGGAAGTTGAAACTACAATAGCAATGGCAGATGCAGCAGCAGCTAAGGCTTTGAAGGAGTATTCACAGCCAAAGATCAATGATATCCAGTCTAGTATCATCAGGCCAGCCATCACGGCTAATAACTTCGAGATCAAGCCGGGCACTATTCAGATGCTACAGAATTTGGTTCAGTTTGGGGGTGCTCCTACGGAGGATCCTAACATGCATATTCGGGACTTTATCGAGATCTGTGATACTTTAAAGTTTAATGGTGTTTCGGATGATGCTATCAAGTTGAGACTTTTCCCATTCTCTCTGAAGGATAAGCCTAAGGGCTGGTTACACTCTCTACCACCTGGTTCAATTACTACATGGGAGGATCTTGCTCAGAAGTTTCTTACTAAATTCTTCCCTATGGCGAAAACTGCAGCATTGAGGAATCAGCTAGACCAATTTCAGCAACAGTCTGGAGAATCTCTGTGTGAGGCTTGGGAACGATACAAGGAGATGCTTCGTAGGTGTCCACATCATGGTATGCCTGATTGGATGGTTATCAACAGTTTCTACAATGGGTTGGGAGCACAATCTGGACCTATGCTAGATGCAGCATCAGGAGGAGCTCTATGGGCTAAGAGCTATGATGAAGCTTATGAACTAATTGAGACGATGGCTGCTAATGAATATCAGAATCCAACCCAGAGGCTTTCTCAAGGCAAGGTAGCAGGTATGTTTGAGGTGGATACAGCTTCAGCTATTGCAGCTCAGTTGAAGGCTTTGACTATGAAGGTGGATTCTCTTGCAAATTATGGAGTTCAGCAGGTGGCTAGTATTTGTGAGCTATGTGCGGGTGCACATGAGACGAATCAGTGTGCTATCTCTTCTGAATCAGCACAGTTTGTGAGTAATTTCCAGAGATCTAATGTACCAGTTCCGGCTACTGATCATCCTAGCAACAGGAATCATCCCAATTTCAGCTGGAGCAACAATCAAAGTGCACAACAACCTTATCAGCAAGCGAAGCCATTCAATCAAGGCTATCAGCAGCCTTATGCTCATAGGGCACCATATCAACCTCCAGGATTTCAGCAGCAACAGCCCTAGACTCAGGCGGGGCAATCTTCTAATGAAAAATCAGAGATGGATGATTTGAGGATAATGGTGAAGACTCTGAAAGCTTCTCAAAAGATCTTGGAAAACCAGGTGGGACAGATTACAAGTGCTTTACTAAATATGCAACAAGGAACTCTTCCAAGTAATATAGAGGTTAATCCAGGCAAGAGGGAGGTCCATGAGCAGGTGAAAGCAGTTACTTTGAGATCAGGAAGGGTTACAACAGATCCAAAATTAGAACTAAGGAAGATAAAGATGTTCAGAATCAGCAGGTTGAAAAATCTGCAGTGCCAGAAATTGAGAAATCTGATTTAGTGACTGATCAGCTTGATGGTGAGAAGAGCAAGAAACCTGTTGAAAAGTCTACTCTGGAGCAATCTTCGAAGAATAATCAGATCTATCCGCCTCCTCCATTTCCTGGACGTTTGCAGAAAAGTCAAGAAAAACAGTTTCAAAAGTTTATAGATGTCTTCAAGAAACTGTCCATTAACATTCCTTTTGTTGAAGCATTGGAGCAGATGCCAAGATATGCTAAGTTCATGAAGGATATTTTGTCACGAAAGAGATGGTTGGAAGAGTTTGAAACAGTGGCTTTGACAGAGGAGTGCAGTGCGGTGTTGCAATAGAAGTTGCCACCTAAATTGAAAGATCCGGGAAGTTTCACAATTCCATGCACCATTGGGAAGTTGTCTTTTGGCAAATGCTTATGTGATGTGGGAGCTAGTATTAATCTCATGCCCTTGTCTATTTTCAAGCAACTTGGTCTACCGGAGCCGAAGCCAACTAACATCTCTTTGTAGTTGGCTGATAGGACGATCACTTATCCGAGGGGTATAGTAGAAGATGTTTTGGTAAAATTTGATAAGTTCATCTTCCCAACTGATTTTGTTATCTTGGATTTCGAAGAAGACAAGAAGATTCCCATAATTTTGGGAAGGCCTTTTCTAGCTACGGGTCGTACTTTGATTGATGTGCAAAAAGGAGAGCTTACAATGAGGGTGCAAGATCAGAATGTCACCTTTAATGTGTTCAAGGCCATGAAATTTCCGACAGAGGATGAAGAGTGTTGCAGTGTGGAAATGGTTGATACGGGTCAGAGAAAGAAGTTTGATCAGTTGTTGAGTGAAAAATCAGACACGCACGTGCTAAAGCATCCCATCAGTGATTCCATTGATAGTTCTTCGGTTCGAGATCTTTCGAGTGTAAAGCTTGGGAAACTTCCACCACATTTGAGGTATGTCCTTTTGAATAATGAGCTAGTGATTTTTGAAGAGGGGCATGATAACGTGTTGCGACGGTGGATCCTGGATGATGAGGTAGAGGAGTGTTCTTATCAATCAACTGTGAAGCATAAACACCCTAGAGGTGTGAAGAAGAAAAAGAAAAAGTCGATTGGAGGGAGAGGCAAAGTGAAGTTTGATTTAGAAAAGATGTGGGAAGATAGCAAGAAGGTTGTTAAAAAATGGGTGAATGGTACTTCTGCTAAGGACAAGTCAAATGCGATCTTCAAGCCACCATGATTTGAATCATATTTGTCTGGCTAAATGACGTTAACGACAGCGCTTCGTGGGAGGCAACCCATGTGTTTCGGTATTTTTAGGTATGTTTTCTGCTATCCCTCGTATTTACTTCCATTCAATGCGGACATTGAATCTTTCAAGTTTGGGGGTGGTTTGGGGGATGTGTAGTTTATGTGTAGTATTTATGTGTTCATGTAGGATATCATGCTTTGCATATTAGTCGTAATTCATGCATAGTTTATGTTCGTATTATCTAAGTGTGTTTCATATAGGACATTCTGTTATTTTTGTTGTTTTACCATGTGAGTTCATGTTAGTTGCATTTTCATGGCATGCATTTTTCATGATCCCGTAGGACGAGCTGATTCTGATTGATAGGTAGATGTTTAATTGAGTGTGATGATGATGAGTAGAGGGCTGATTTATAGTTCCTAGGAATTGGCTTGCATGTTACGGGAACAAAACTAATTACACAGTCTCATTAGGGTGCTTTTGGGCTGGGTTAGGGTCATGCTTGTTGGATGTTTTGAGATTTAATCACTTGTTTATTCTTAGAATTTTCGTTATTCCCTTTATGGCATAGTAGCACTAAAGTCTAAGTTTGGGGGAAACCAGGGATTTCATGCTAGTTGTTAATATTTGTTAAATAATGGCTAGGTGTCAAATGGCAGGTGTCAAATGGCTAGTAGCCAGCTCATATTTATATGAGTAGTCTAGGGTTGGAAATGAGAAAGGCTCATTCCAGATCGAAAAAAAAAAAGAAAGAAGAAAAAAAAATAAAAAAAAAAGAGTCAATTTTTTGTTTCTTTATATGCAAAATTAACCAGAGTGAGCTCTTTAATACTCGAGTAATTAAGTCTGAGGGGACTTAGTCCTAGTAACCTAAAGCCATTGTGGTTTGGGATTGCTGACCTAACACTCGCTACATGGGTATTATTGTATAAGCCTTTTGGGGTCTCATTCATTGCACGGTTAAATAAGCATGCGTATTGTTTATGGTATTATATGTCGTAGTATAGTAATAAAGCATGAATTCTTGGCTAACTTGAATAAGGATGGAGGTGTTTCTAGGTTATGGAGTGTCTACATTCTATTCTAGTTATAAACATGTGATTGTCTTGACGGAAAGCATGTATGATTTTTGACCTAGTTTTGGGAGTATTTCTGATGAGCATCGCACACACGCACGTTTCTGTTCATGTATTGTTAGTATACGGGGACTTAGTCGAGCTCTGCTTGGATTTGTTGCATTCTTTGAGATATTTGCTTGTTAGTTGGTTTTGGTAAGTTTGAGGGGATCTTGCATTTTCATATTAGTTGCATTCATGCATTGCATTGCATTGGATTTTGTGGGTACATTCACTATAGGCCCTCACGAGACCTTACTCGTCCACTAGGGCTGCCTAGGGGTTTAAAGGGCTTGTTGCATATGCCAAATGCAACCGTGATCACCTACGGAAGAGGTACTAGTTAGTTGTATATATATATTTTTTGTCTGTTTATGCTTGAGGACAAGCATCGGTTTAAGTTTGGGGGTATGATAAGTGGATTTATATCCACTTGGATCATTCTATTTCGGCTTAAATTGGTGTCTTGTATCTCAAGTAATGGTGTGTTTTAACATGTTTTTGTGAGAATTATGCAGGGTGTATCTCTGATGCAGGTATAGAGTTTCAGTGATTATATGGTGTTTTGAAGGTCACTAGAACAAGTGCCGGGAATTGCATTTGAAGACGGAGGAAAAATCAGCAAAAGTAAAGTGGAGTTCTGCGAGGTCAATAGCCCAGCGCGGGCGCGCCTGGGATATGCAGGTGGACAGCGCGGGCGCTCGAGGAAAAACAGCATAAAATTACACAGCGCGGGCGCGGTGGAAATAGGCATGGCGTGCGCGCGGCCGCGCCTGTGCGCGGCAGAAAATTCCTGAAGTTCCTGGAAACCAATTCAGAATGGGAAATTGCTGAGTTTACTACTCCTAATCATTATGGAAGTTGCTAGGATGGCTAAGAAGGTTCCAGAATCAGTTTTAAACAAGGGAATTGCAATTCTATTCAAGAAAGGAAAATTACCGGAATTCTATTCTAATTCAAAGACGGTAATTGCTTGGTCAAGAGCGCACTTGGGGCTATAAATACACACCTTGGGGCACATCAAAATCATCACTTACTCACCAAATTTCGTTCAGAGCACGAGAGAGAGAAGCCAAGGCGAGGATTGTGACAACAAGAAGATCTAGTCATAGTTTTCTTGTATTCTTTGTTTAGGCGTATCTTTTGGATGCTTGTTACTTTTCCGAATTTGTTCGCTAAACCTTATTCTATTATTGATTTATTCATCTTCTTTATCTTGTTTAATACCATGCTTTAGTCAAATCCCATGGTGACGAAAGGTTCGATTATGAACTAATCGTTGTCGTGGGATCCTAGTGGATTTATCTATGTAGCTTAGTAGTTTGCATGCCTTAAAGATTTATGTGTGGTGAATTCTTGATATCCTTGTATGGTTGTGCTTATTGTATTTAGGTGCGTCGCGAACATCTAATATGTTAATCTCTTGCTAAACGAGAGTGGATCATGAGATTTAGAACTTGCCATGCTAGCATAGGATAGGTTGATGTTTTAACATCATGATTTGTGGCATCAATAGAGATATTATGCTACCCTATGTGATCTAAGTGGATAACTTGTGCTTAAACCTTTATGTTTTCAAATTCTATAGAGATATAGGGTCTAAACATAATAGGTGACTATTCATCTTCTATCTCTTTTGTGGATGTATACGTAGATTGGTACTAGTTTACCGAGAGGTAACTTTTACTTGTTTCGTGTTATTCGATCAGATATCAAAACCATCGCATGTTTTAATTAAAGGCTGCAACTTTAAGTGAAGTAGATAATGAAACTAGGATTCCATGTTTATTCTCATATAAGTAATTTGATTTTAATTCTTGTCAATTAGTTAATTCTTCGATTTATAATTTGCATCTTAGTTTAATTTAGGTAATCAAATCCAATTTGTTATTTTTCTTAGCAGTGAATTAAAACCATACATTGTTGCATAGGCATATTTTCTGAATAAAACTTAACCAGATCTCTGTGGAACGAACTTTAATTGTATTACTTGTGACTACGTGCGCTTGCGTGAACTATAGCATAACAGCTTCAGTTGAGCATATCTATGAGATAAACAAGAATAGGGGACTCTTCAGAAAGCCAGAGCCTCTATCTACTTGGCAAAGCAAGACAATAAGAAGTATTGCAAGTAACAGAGTCCACATGGCACAACACTCACGAGTTGGAGAATGAAATTGAAGATCTGATCAAGGAAGGATACTTGACCAACTGGATTCTCAGGGAAGTCAAGAAGCATAAGGAAAATCCTGAGAAGGTCGGAGGGCGCACCCTCTGTGATGAGGACAAGCTTGAGGAGAAGAAATTTGTCGAGGAAGAGAGTACACATACTATCTTTGGAGAATATCACTTGGGGGGTGATAGCAACAATGCTCTGGAGAGATATGCCAGAGAGGCAAGATATACATCTCACCTATGTGAATAGCATGGAGTTAAGGCCACCTAAATTGTTCAAGGGGGAGTGTGTAGATATCACTTGTACTGAAGATGAGGCATGTGTTCTTCAGACTCGGGCAATGGAAGTTCGGGGAATATTCTGTATTACAATACCTACAGGAAGGCGTGGCTTCTGGACAAAGACATGGTAGTAGAGAATGCATGAATTTATGATTTTTCAGGAGAAGCTGTTAAATTATGGATGCAATCAGGTTATCGTAACTCTTGGAGAAAGTTCTCTCTTAGTAACTCAGATGATAAAATTCATGGTTTTGGATCAGGAGTCAGTTCACAATGCCCTAGCAGGGCGCCCCTTGTGCAAAGGAATGAAGGTTTCAAGAGGCATAGGGATGGAGGGCGCGCCCTCATTGAGAGAAGTTCAAGTTCACTATCTTGTCCAAGAGCCGGAAGATGAAGTGCCATCGAATAGGGCATGCCCTAAAGAATTACAGGTGGCGGATGCTTCAGTTCTTGATGATTTTCAGGAAGGGATCCTGGAAGAGATTGAACAGTAAAATTCTAATGACATTATATCAATCAATCTTAGAGGTGAATAGGTCGAGGGAAGAAGAATATTATTGGAAGGCATGGCAAATGCCCTTGTTGAGGAAGACTTCCCTCTCAAAGAGGATGTGCCCTCCAAGGATGGTGCCATGATTGACGCGAGGGCAACTTATTAAAAAATTGATGAACATGATATTCAAAGATTTGATTGGGAAGACCATGAGAGTGTATATGGATGACAGTTGAAGGGGTTCGAACGTCTTAATATCATAAGTCGCGCCCTCTGTGAATATATATATTTTGCTTTAGGATTGCCCTGTGAGAGGAATACACCTGTGCATAGTACTTCTTGTTTCTTACGCCGAGTTAGCTCATGTAAGCTTAGAGGCATGGTGCATTGGTGTCATCCCTCTTTAAACATTAGAATTGTCAAAGATGTATAACTAAGGAATAAAAGGACGCGCCCTCCGTGTGGTACAGTAGAAGAAAAGAAACGCAAAGGCACGCCCTAGCGAAGAAAAAGCTACAAGGAAATTTTGGTGTCATTGAAGATTAAAAATTCCATGCTTCATCTCTGATTTTACATGGAATTGGGGGGTAATTGTTATAGCCAAAATTCGGTTCGGGTATTTTCAAGATGGATTCGGGTCAACAGAGGGTTCAATTTGGGGATTTCTTAGATAAATTAGGGTTTTGGTGAGAATTTGTTAAAGGAGGACGCGCCCTCACCTCCCGCATGTGGAGGGCACGCCCTAGGTGATTTGGAAGCAATTAAAAAGGATGTTTGTTGGTTTTACAAGAGATTATTGAAGAAACTAAGGACTAGTCCTCTCTCAGGACTAGTCCTCTTCTAAGGACATGTCCTCTGTGATTGATTTGTCAAATGTTCCATGTTAGCCGATTTTTACAGGTTGATTGAAGAATTCCCTCCTGTCGTATCTCAGGAGGGGATGTCCGTCGCATAAGGCCTCCAGGGGTATGCCTGGATATAGGGACCCATCTTAGACACAAAGGACGCGCCCTAAGGTGGAAAGATGGGAACTTTCTGGTGTGTGCTTTGGGAGCTCTGTTCCTGTAGCCAATGGGCGCGCTCTCATTGGGGAACTTTGGAGTAATCCTGCACTTTGCACCCCAAAGCTCTGGATCACCTGTCACCTGTCCTGCTATCTGGTGGGTGCTTTTCATTCGGGGGACAGGGATGCGTTCTGCACTTGGGATAAACCAGGGCTATACCTGCATCCTTGAAATCAAGAAATAGCTTGTAACGGATAGGACTAGTTCTCGACGGGAGAAGTTTCCTTGTCTGTGAAGTCTTGAGATCTTGGATGAGCCTTGGGCCTTTTGTGGTTAGGCCTCATAGTAGAACATTCTGGATGCTGGACCGACAATCCAAGCCCAATTGGGTTTCTTGCTCTCCAAGAACTACGTGGGCTTCATCCTCTATAAATACAGAGGTACGTAAGCAAATTGAGGGGGATGGAAGCGAATAGCTACGAGCCACCACCAAGAACCCTCTCAATCTCAGCCCCCAATTCATCACCACCACCATACTCCAACGACTTATCCGGCGAAAAACCACCGTCATAGATCTTGATTCCGGTGATAGATCTCAAACTTTGTTGTTACCAAATTCCTCCGTCAACACTATTATTCAGGCACAAGACGCATTCTACTTGCATGTTGCTGTCATTCAAAAAAACTTCAGTGCCTTTTAGTTACAAGTGTGTGACATGTTCTTTCCTAGGTACAATTCACACTACTTATAATTGTCTTGTGCAAATGCAAAGATGTGGCTGATTACAAAACTTTAAACAATTGGATAGAACACTTGTAATTTCAAATTATTTACTTAAAATATTGGAGCGTGCCATATTTACTTAAAATACGGGTAATTATGCTCACTACAAGTATGTGCTATAGTAAATATTAGTCCTAGGTATCATGTTCAACTGAAAATAAATTTTGTAACTTATTTTGATTAAAAAATGAGTTTAGATATAGATACTGTTTGTATTACAACTGAGTTCATTATCAAAAATAATGAAGTAAGTGGTAAATATGCTTTTTACAGAAGTGTGTAGGTAATTCGCACACCTTGTGCACAACATATTCGGATAAATATATTACCTGCTTGGTCGAAAAAGTCAACCGAAATCTCATTTTTCTGAGTTGATTAGTTGTGTGCAACTGAATTGGAGGACCTTGATGTATACTCTGCTACAAGCTTTGAGAAGGAAGAGGACTTGTTTTGTAACAACCTTGAAGGAGAATCATATTCCTTTACAAGCCCTGCAAAATAATTAGTGAATACTATAAATAGCAGGGGATAAACTTCACAAACTGTAAAACTATAGGTGGTAAAACAAATATATAGCATCAGTGTTTTATGGGAAAGAGGAACTGATATACCATTACTAAGAAGCAAGACCATGTCGCTGTCAAGAACTGAAGTGATACGATGTGCAATCGTGACAAGGGTACAGTCAGAAAAGTGATGCCTAAGAGTTTGTTGAATAAGGTTATCAGTGTTTGTGTCAACAGAAGCGGTTGCTTCATCAAGGATCAACACCTTACTTTTCTTAAGTAGTACTCTCCCGAGACAAACCAGTTGTCGCTGACCCATGCTCCAGTTCTCCCCATTCTCATGAACTGTATGCATTGTTGTTACAAAACAAGCATTTACGTCAATGTAGGACAAATTAAATCATTTATGTAAATCAAGGCAGAAGTGTATTTGGAAAGAAATATAGACAAACCATTAGAATCCAATAATCTATCCATCTTCTTGACTTCGTCTCCCAGTTGACATTTTTCTAAAGCCTACAAGTAAATTGTAAAACACTTGAATTAGCATGCAAGTACCATTGTTATCATTCAATATTAAAAAGAAAGGACAAAACAGAGAGACACTTACATCCCATATTTGTGCATCTGTGCACTGCTCAAGAGGGTCTAAATTGCTGTGTATAGTTCCTTCAAACATTGTTGGATCCTGAGGAATAATACTGAGCCTTGACCTCAAATCTTGGAGTCCAATGGATGAGATATCAATGCCATCAATGACAATACAACCAGTTGTAGGTTCAACTATCCGGAAAAGTGCTTGTATTAGAGTTGATTTCCCACTTCCTGTTCTTCCAACAATACCGATTTTCATCCCTGCCGGAAAAGTGCATGTCACACCATGTAGTATAAGGGGCAAATGCGGAGCATAGCGAACCTGCAAATTATGAATATCAATTTCTCCTCTAGATGGCCAAGAACTATCTGGTCTGTTTTCTTGTATGATAAGAGGAGCTTCACTAGGAATGGTCATGTATTGAAGAATTCTCTCTACTGATATCATTTTTGTTTCCAAATGGCATAGACACCATATTACTCCCAGTAGGTTACCATTTAGGGTGAGTCCATATGTTACGGCCAACCCTGCAATTGCTGTACATGAAAATAAAACATGTAATTTAGAATTGCCACTACATAGGAAAACAAATAAAAGATGAAGATACAACAGAAAATGCATACCAGGATTTATGCTATGTCTGAAGTACATTGAGAAAACCAAAAGGAAGGTAAATGTAATACAGCAGAATGCATCCAACCGCATCAACAGCCATTTCATTAAAGCAGCAACTTGGAACTCAGGGCGAGAATACGCATCCACTATTTTCATATATGTTGACTGAAATCTTGACTGTTGATCAAAACTCCTAATAGTTGTTAGTCCCGAAATAGTTTCGGAAAAATGTTGAATAACTGGAGCTTCGCAGACCCGACTTAATCGTGATAATTCTCGTGAAGCAGGCATATAATATTGCTGCAAATGATGGATGCTTAAAATTTTAGAATATGGTCTGGAACAGTTTTCATATGTTATAGCCTTATAGATTCGGAGCTAAGTAAGATAGCACCAGATCTATTGGTAATGTTCAAATATGCAAGAGACTAGTTTGAGAGTCAGTGACTACTCAGTGATATTTTCTCCAACATGGTAGCTATATACTAATCTCGATTAAGACAATGATGATTAATCATAACAATTATATAGAATAAAGCGTTAATCACCTAATTTGATGCATTATTTCCAGCTATGGAAAACAGAAAATAGAGCTTAAACATTAGAAACAGAAATACATATATATGCAGTTGCAGTCATTTGACAGACAAACACATATGAATTTTTTTTTTCAAATTTCAGGGCGAGCCACCCACACCCTGGTGTAAGTGGCTCCGCCCCTGGTGATGTAGAGATTGCTTTCAAGGTGAGTCCAGTAAGAGGTCCGGGCAGCATGTGCATCATTTAATGCTGAGAGGGAACTTGCATATTATAATTTTGAACTGCCTGGAAACCAACTTCCTCCACCTAAATCTCATAGAAAAAGCCACAGAAACACAATCTTAATGCCAGGAGTTTAGGGTGTCTAGGAATTATTTGCACTTGCGATAATTATGTGGTGTATTACTGTATTCTGATATTAAGCACTGATAAGAGGTTAAAAACAAATTTCAAAGAGTCGCCTGTGTTAGGCCTGTAGCTACAGATTTGAGCCCACTTGGAAAATCATTTAAACTTTCATTTTGAGGAAAAGGATATACATTTCAGCAGATTCTTCAAGCCACTAGTGAATTTATTTTTGCACACCTCATTAAACATGGTCGTTCTGGTGAACCCTTCCTAGGCATCCTCAAAGGTGGTGCTCATAGTCATTTAAAACAAAACTGAATCAAGTCCTGTCAAATACGCTTACTTGATATTGCTAGAGTTGGATGTTTTTAGCAGGGTTTCTCATCCCAGATTTGTCCCTCTTTTAGAACATTGATTGGGGAATGGGAGCGAGAGGTTTCTGATTTACAAATATATGCTGATTCGGTATTTGTCAAGTTCACTATTCAGAACAGTAAGGGCAGATGACGACAGTTTACAATCCTTGAAATGGATAAAAAGATTGAATATAGCTTATGCTTTCTTTAACATGAATTTACTCCTCTTGTTCACATGTATTTAAGGGTTTACTTATTTGCCCCATTTCCCTTCATTTAGAATAATAATAGTTCTGTTAAGTTACGTACACTGAGCCACTTATCTATGGGGACGTACTTTTGGAACTTTGCATGTGATCAGAGCAGTTTTACTTGTTTAAGTTATGTTATTGTATCTTGATTCCCGAGAAGTTAGCTCAATTATGTTTCACTATGTCTGTATGTGTCGGGGAACATTCCCCTTGACAGTTGTCGAATCTCAGAACTAAAAATTTGTTTGTTCTCTTTATCAGACTATTGGCTCAAACAGTTGAAATGAAACTGCAAGAGCTAAATCTATCCTAAAATGTGTAAAGAGAATGATAGAGGAACTTCATAAATAGGATCAAGTGCTTTAAAGTTAAGAGTATTACCTGATACCAGATGGAGGCGAAAATCAAGGGGATGAATATGACCAAAACTTCCCAAGCAACTGTAGACATCACAGCAATAGTTCCCATTAGTTGGATTGTGAAGGAAATAAGCATCTCAAGTAGGGTTGGAATCCGAGTTTCCAGTGCACTCTGATCAGTTGAACACTATATGGAAGGAGTGGATAGGACTAGTCAGTAAATAAAATTGAGACAAGTACACTACTCATTAATTAAAAATTAAAACAAGCATGGCAAAGCTACTTCTTAATCTTTGATAATTTTAATTACAACAGCTAAGAAGAAATTACATTCCTCCTGTACTATATACCAATACAGAGACCTCACAATCTTATCCAAATCTTTAACAAATTCTGGCCATATAAAAGCCTTCCTAGCCCTTCCTCAAAAAAGCTAGTGAGTGGAGAGAAAGCAATGTTGGCATGTAGTTGAATGAATTTTCTTGAGGCTAAAAGTAGAAATGGAAGTCGTTTATTGAGCTAAAAAAAGTTAGGTGTGTTTATTAAACCTATGCGGAAGTGCATTGTGTCCAATAAGCCAAAAATTCAGCTTACTTGTTGCAGTACTACTGCGATATACGTTACGGACAAACTCTTCGATTCACATCTTTTTGAACAAACATTGGAAAACTAATATAAAAGATTTACGCCTGAAACTTTGACCACATTCTCGTGTCTAACACGAGAACTCGGATCCTATACGTAGGTCGTAATTAATAAGAACACTTACTCGGTTGAGAATTCTACCAGCAGGTGTAGCATCAAAAAAGGACATTGGAGCACGGAAAATAGTCTCAAGCATTTTTTTAAAAAGTAAGGTTGCAGTTTTATAGCCTGTGGCTACAACAAGCGAGTTTACAACAAGGATGCAGACACATATGCCAAAAGCCAAGGATGCATAGATGGTCATTAGTGTAGATCCACTAACAACAGGCTTTACATCCTTTAATGATGGAGTTGCCCATGCCAGCCAGTAATTGCTTCCTATCTGAAGAATTTGTGAGATGATTGAGGCCAGAATCACAAGAATCACCAAAGCTCCTCCATATGTAGTTGTAATGTATTTCCAGTAGACTGGAAACCCGACTCTACCACTCTCTCTTTCTTCTTCTTTTACGAGCTGTTCTGCAGGTGCTGAACCAGCAGCTTCCCCCTCATCATCTACTTTTACGTTCACATTTTTATTACTGACGATACTCTTCATATCGTCTACAGAAGTAGGTGCCACCCTGTTGTTATCAAGTGTAGATGGAAGAGCTGCATTTTGTGCACCTACAAGTTGTTTAAAATCGGAATCTGGAACGAGAATGTCATCATACTTTCCAACTTGTACAGTTCTTCCATTTTTCATGACCTTACAACAGATTCAAGGTAGAAATAAGATATCACATAGTTGGGGGATTTTTTGATCTCAAACTTAGATTAAAAGATGAGCATATTACTTAACTCACCACAATTTGATCAGCGGTGTTTAAGAACTCAACTTGATGAGTAACATAAATAACAGTTTTCTCTTTCAAAAGACCAAGCAAAGCTTCCTGTTTTCCAAAATTAACAAAATCAGAGAGTAGTGCTTTGAAATTAATAATCTTTCTTATTGTATGCATGTATTTAAAGAAAATGATATAAAACCTTACCTTGAATATATAAGAACCGGTATGGGCATCCAGAGCACTAAAAGGATCATCAAATAGATAGATATCCACATCATGATAGAGAGCGCGAGCAATTTGTATTCTTTGCTTCTGTCCACCACTTAAATTGATACCTTTCTCGCCAATAATAGTTTCATCACCAAATGAAAGGATCTCCATGTCCTTCATAAGACAACATGCTTCAAGTACTTGATCATATCTTTGTCGATCCATATCCTTCCCAAACAGTATGTTTTCTTGAACCGTACCACTCTGTATCCATGGTGACTGAGCAACATAAGCCTTTGTCCCACAAAACTTAACTTTACCCGATATTCTAGGCATTTCACCCAGAATGCAAGATAGTAAGCTCGACTTACCCGAACCAACTGTACCACAGATGCCGACCTTCATACCAGGTGACACTCTGAGGTTTATGTCTTTTAATGTTGCTGTAGTGCCAGATAAACTATTATCCCAAGTAAACTCCCCATTAATTATCTCAACTGCTGCATCAGAACTACCCAGTGGCAGTTTCTCTAAACCATTACCTTGGAGCTCATCGAGGGAAAGAAAAGAGGCAATTCTCGCAAGGGAAACCTTGGCTTGGACTAGCAAGGATAAAGTATCTGGGAGGAGGAAGATTGGCTCTCGAAGAACCCCAAAGGTAGCAAGTGCAGACAAAATTTGCCCCGCTTCAAGTGGGATTCCCATATATATACAAGAACCGAAAGCGAACAAAGCCACTAAAGTCGGACCTATCCCATAGAGAAATTCTATCATTACTGAACTATAAAGATATTTCTTCAACCATTGCATCTCAACTTTTCTAAGTTGAAGAATCTTGGACATAAAACTCATTTCCCATCCTTGAAACCTAAGAACTCTCATATTCTTTAAAGTTTCGATAGTCAGCTTCATTCTATTATCCTTGGATACCATTAGTTTCTTTTGAAACTTCTCCTGCCATGTCATAAATAGAGAGTTCACTACCATAAAAAACAATGTTACAGCAAAAGCACCAACAGAAGCAAGGAGTCCTAACTTCTTGTACAAAATTAGCAAAGCTAAACCGATTTGGAAAAAGATTAGCCATGTATCATGCATGTACACTATGAAACCTTGAATTGTCTCAACGTCAACAGCCACAGCATTGATAAGTTCTCCTCCACTGCCACCACTACCCTGGTCATCTTGCAACTGCGATGACCAAGAGGGAAGAATCAAACTCTTGTTGTAGAGCATTACAGTTGTCACTCCTCGAAGCCTAATTCCAATTTGTTGCATCTTAAAGATCCAATGTCTCCGTATAAAAACCTCCAAAAAAGTCGCGGCACAAAAGGTCAAAGCAAGAATATAACCCTGATTTTTGAATGCTTCTACACCATTAAGGCATTGAACAAAGCTATCGATAAGATAAGGAGCAACATAACGAGCCAGTGTGTAAATTATCCCCAGGAGAGCTGTCCAAATAATTTCCTTCCAAGCCAACAAAAAATACGCCTTAGCAAGTACAAGCTGAGTGGTACTACTAATACTACCAACATTTCCATTATTATTATTATTATCTTCTGATGATGCCTCAAGAAGCCTAGTTTGGAACAACGGAAATGCCCCAAAAACACTATTAGAAGGGCCTAGTTGAGGAACATCATCAAGCTCTAAGGTTTCTTTCTCAACAGCTAATGCAAGTAAAGGATTCAACCAAGAGAAACAGAGAGTCGGAAAAAGCCCGGCATTTTCATAAGGAGTCACAGTATCACACCCCCTGGCCTTATCTTTACTATTACCATGATCCAAAAGTGGTTTTTCAAGATTTGGGACATCTTGATTCGCAATTTTCGAGGACCCTACACAACATAACAAAGAAACAAGCCCAAAAAAATTATACTAACAAATTGTTAAAAACTTATCAGCACAGACAAGCTTTGCTGACAAAATTTGGGACTAATTCATTAACTTTATATTAAATTTCTAAGTGTATGGTCACAGAATCGTATTCAAACAGCACGATGACAATAACCTCAAAATATGGGTATCCAAATTCGAAGTTAAATTGGATGCACAGTTCTTTGTAAAGTATCAGAAACTGTAGCTGCATATATAAGTATCACAAAAAATGAACAGAACATAAACATGTAGATACATAGACATGCATGCATGCATAGAAGACTGAAGATGATGGTACCTGATCGATTCTCCATGAAAGAAAACCGAAACTCGGAAACATGAATTGGAATGCAAATTTTATTATTTATATTTTAAAATTTGTTTTACTCTTCACCTGCTTTCCTTGGCTAGGAAGCAAGGAGTTACTTGAGTTGGTGAGTGATGAGCAGACAATTCAAAGACACTTTATTTGACAATTCAAAGATACTTTATTTGAACGACTTTTGATTGTTCTAACTCATTATTGTAAGTGGAGAGTCGTCCATAATTTTCCTACTTGTCGATTTAATAAACTTAAATATAACTAGCTTATAGCCGCACAGGTAGGGGTGAGCAGAACCGAACCGGAACCGAAGAACCGAACCGAATCACACAATTTCGGTTCGATTCGGTCCAATTTTTTTTTTTCGGTCGGTTCGGTTCTTTTGGTTAGAATCGAAATAAATTTCGGTTCGGTTCGGTTCTTCCGTAAGTAATTTCGGTTAGAACCGAACCACCCGAATTATATATATATATTTATATTTATATTAATAATAATATATACAATAAATAGTTAATACTTAATAGTTAATAATAATATATACAATAATATGTAAATATATATATATTATATTTATATTAATAATAATATATTTATAATAATAATATTATATATATATTAATAATTATATACAATAATAAATCAAAATTCAAAAAATTCGGTTCTTATGGATCGGACCGAACCGACCGAATTATTTCGGTTCGGGTCTGGTTCGGTCCAGAATTTTATTCGGTCCGGTTCGGTTCTAAAATAATTGAAAATTCGGTTCTCGGTTCTTTCGGTTCGGGTCGGTTCGGTCGGTTCTGGACCGAACCGACCGAATGCTCACCCCTACGCACAGGTTACTTTTAATTTTTTTTTAATTTACTTATAGTTTAGTATAAATAATATTATAAACCTTACTTTTAATATGTTGGGAGAATTTAAATTTTAGACCTTTGTATATAAATAATTTTTAGTATTTTTTTTTTTGAAATAAACGTACTTGCATTAATTAACTTCCTCAGAAGCAAGATTACACAAAATGAAATCCGGGGCAGTATCTAACCACTCCCGAAGACCTGACATAGAATATGCAGCTCTTGCTAAACAATGAGCTACACTATTCGCAGACCTATGCGTGAAAACCACTAACACTTCATAAAGTGTTTAATAATGTCCTTACAATCATCAATAATCATACCAAAATATGAATTACCACAATCTCCCTTCATGGCATCCACTACCAGCTTTGAATCACATTCAAAAATGCATTTACTCCTTCTCCAAGCTTTTATCCATGACAATGCTTCTCGTAATCCAACTGCCTCTGCCTCCCTTAGTTGCATCTGTCCTTGCATTGTAGCGTTTCTAGCTCGAAGAAAACGACCACAGTCATCCCGGGCAACACACCCCACCCCCACCTGAGACACACCTGATGTACATGCCGCATCCGTATTGACTTTAATCTATCCTACAGGAGGCTTCTGCCATATCCCATTTCTACTTTGGTGCTGCCCCATAGCTTTGATTTTTTCTTCCCCAGCTTTTTTTCACTCTGTAAGCATACTAACTGTTCTTGATCTAACACAAAAAACAGATAGATTTATTCGATCCCATACCCAGCAATTCCTCCTATTCCACAAATTCCAACATACCAACCCCACCATTGCTTGTTGATCAGAGTTTCCAATCTGAAAAACTCGTTGCAATATTTGCATTACCGAGTCCTTTGTACCTGTTGTAACCAGATTCCTAAGCCCCACAGCCTCCCATAATTCTTTTGCAAAAGTACATTAAAAAAGAACATGCTTATCATCTTCCACACAAGTTTGGCACCAAGAGCAAAACGCACTGATATTAACCTTTTTATTTACTAAAGTTGCAGCTGTAGGCAAACACTTACGACACGATCGCCATAAAAGATTTATAACCTTCCCTGGCAACTTTAAATTCCACATCTTACTCCAGAATTTCCTATCTGGGCACTCATTCTCCCCCCGTAATCTTCAATAACAACTCCGTACTGTGAAGTCACCATTTCCATCAAAAGTCCAACACCACGAGTCTGCTCTTTGTCTTTGTGGTATAGGCACCTGTCTTATAAGTTCTCTGTCCCTCTCATTACATATATCAAAAAGAACCTCCTCGTCCCATTCAGTTTGATTTTCAGCAAATAAACCATTTACATTCACATGTTGCAACTGTTCTGGCATCTCGGTTGTAAGATACCCATTCTCCACACAAGGTAACCATGGTACCTGCCACACTCTAGTACTCTGACCATCCCCAATACGTCGCCTACAACCCTGTCTAACCACATCTTGAGCTTTAAGAATACTTCTCCACACATAACTCGGATTTGTTCCAATCTGAGCATTTAGAAAATCTGATCTTGGGAAGTATCGTGCACGCATCAGTCTTGCAACTAAACAATTTGTGTTACTAACAAGCCTCCATGCTTGTTTTGCCAACATGGCTATATTAAATCTCCTCAGATTTTTAAACCCCAAGCCCCCATCCTCTTTCACATTACATAACCTATCCCAAGACATCCACTTGATTCCTGTGTTTGTCGAACCATTCCCCCACCAAAACGCGTTCATTTTCTTTTCAATCCTCTCACATATCTCCACCGGTATTAGAAACATAGTCATCCAAAAATTAGGAATGACCTGAGCTGTTGTCTTCAATAACGTTACTTTACCCGCTTTTAAAATCTTCTGATTTTGCCAACCTTGCAACTTTTGCTGAACTCGGTCAGAAAGAAAAGAGAAAGTTGAAACTTTCCTCCACCCTACACACATAGGCATGCCCAAATAATTACCAGGTTTTTGAACCCCACTGACCCCCAGTTGCTCACAAACCTCCTTTTTATCTTCCTCGCTTGTATTGGGAGAGAAAGTAACAGTTGACTTCGTATTATTAATCATCTGGCCTGAGACCTCTTCGTACCTACTCAAAATCCTTTTCATGACATTTGCTTCTGATTTTGTTGTTCTAAAGAAAAAATAGCAGTCATCAGCGAATAATAGGTGGGATATAGCAGGTGCACCCCTTGCTATAACACATCCATGTAGTAACCCAACATCCTCATTTCGCCGAATAATAGAGCTTAAACCTTCCGCACACAGAATGTAAACATATGGTGATATCGGATCCCCTTGACGTACTCCTCGTTGTGGCACCACATCTCCAAAAACACTACCATTATGAACAAAGCTGTACGATACTGACGTAATAAGACCCATAATTCTGTTACACCAAACCTCGTTAAAACCAAACTTATGCATCATATTTATTATAAACCCCCATTCCAACCTATCGTAAGATTTCGAGATATCAATTTTCAAACCTGCCACCCCATTCTTTCCTTGTGTAAGCCTCTTCATGTAGTGATTTACTTCAAAAGCAATTAACGCGTTATCCGTTAACAATCTTCCCTCTATAAACGCGCTTTGCTTATCAGATATCAATGTTTCCAAACAGGGCTTGAGTCTATTTGCCAAGACTTTTGAAACAATTCTTATCAGGACATTACATAAAGAAATAGGCTGAAGCTCTCCCATTGATGTAGGCATTTTCACCTTCGGTATCAAGCACACCACAGTTCGGTTTATCCCCACTGGTAACTCTCCTGTACTCATAAACTTTCTACACATCTCGACCACATCATTCCCTACTACACTCCAAAATGTCTGGAAAAATGTCGGATTTAAGCCATCCGGCCCCGATGATTTATCCGGGTGCATTGAGAATACAGCTTCTTTTACCTCTTCAGCCGTAACTTCTACTATTAACTCCTCATTCTCAGTCTTTGTAATCTGGTTCACCATTTCTCGACTCGACAAACAGCCATTCGCCGTTGAAGATTGAAATAGCTGGGAGAAATAATTAGTGACCACCTCTTGTATATCTTCTGGCGTTTCCTTCCATTCACCCATATCATTTTTAATACGTTGAAACGTATTATTCTTTTTCCGTGTGGATGCGTACCGATGAAAGAACCGTGTATTCTGATCTCCTTCTTGAAGCCAAAATTGTTTAGCCCTTTGTTTCCAGTATATCTCCTTCTTCTCTAGTAATTTGAGATACTCCTAGCGCACTGCATTATAACTCTGAATTCCATTAGTATCCCTTCGAGATCTCAGCCTTCGTAATTTTTCTCGACACTCCGCTAGCTTTCTATTGTACTCTTGATTGACCCCTCCTCCCCATTCCTCTAGTCGTAAACAACAATAACTGATTTTATCCATGATTTCTTTACTCTCCACAGAATCCCAACTATTCTTAACTACCCCAAAACATTCCTCTTCCTTAATCCAGACGTTCTCAAACTTAAATCTCTTACCCCTTTGCACATAAATTTGTTTCTTCAACTGCAAATGTAAAGGTAAATGGTCTGATGTTGCTACCTCTAAAACCCTTACCTCCACTGTCGGAAACAAATCACACCATGCCCGTTTTGCCAAACCACGATCCAGACGTTCCTGCGCGCACCCAATTTTCCTTCCCTCTAGACCTTTCCCAGGTATACTTTTCACCCACGAACCCCAAATCTAACAAACCACATTCATTCAGAGCTTCTGCAAAACCACTCATTAAACTACGAGGATGATCTCTCCCACCCTTCTTTTCACCAGCAAACATAAGATCGTTAAAATCACCAATAATGCACCATGGTAAATCGGATTTATTTGCCAAGGCACGAATTATCCCCCACGATTCATTACGTCTACTTCTTTCAGGACAGCCATAGAACCCGGTATATCTCCATCGCCCTACTTGACTATGTTCAACTTCAAAATCTATAAAATGAGAACTACTATCTTTTATTTCACAAGCCCCATCATTCTTCCATAATAGAGCCAAACCCCCACTATGCCCTTGAGCATCAACTACCCAGCATCCTGCATAGTTCAGAGCTCTACAAATCGTGTTTATTTTGTTTTTTGTGGATAACGTTTCTGATAAAAAAATAAAACTAGGTTTCAATTGTTGAGCAATCTCTTTTAGGAATTGAACTGTGCGTGGTTTGCCCAGCCCACGACAGTTCCTGGCTAGTACACTCATTGATCTAGGCGGGCCTGCACCCCAGGACCCGCCTCTTGCAAGTTTTTTGGCCCAGTTTTAAGCATAGGCCCATTCAGTACCTCCTCTTCACTAATATTGTTTACATCCACCCGCCTCCTTTTAGGATCCAGTACAACTAATTCATTTTCAAAATTATTTTCCCCCGTAATTCCTCTGATTGATCTGCAGATAAGTCCTCCCCCAGCATATCCCTTCCGTTACGCTGTACAACCCTAATCCCCCCATTATCTCCTGAAATTTCGGTTATCTTCCCGTCCACCTCCATGAAACGTGTATCATCCTTATCGCCACCATGTGCAGTGGTTGTCTGGGTTGATTTCGACGAACTCGTTTCCCATGACTTATTTTCATCTGTTCCATCTCTCAGCCATCTAGCCCCAATGTTCTGATTCGTCATATTTCTTGCTGGCGCTCTCAGCCACACACCATAAGCACGAGTAATCTCCTTCTCAGGATGCGCATAAACAATACCAAAATCTCTCTCTAGATGCCCCATCATGCCACAAACAAAACAGAACGTGCTCAATCGTTCATATTTAAAATTAACCCAACTCCACTCTCCCCCCGCCATCTTGATCTTCATCTTTCTTCGCAGTGGTTTGTTGATATCCATAGTTACTCGAACACATGCATACATCTTCCATCCGCCTTTCATGTTTGCAGTATCAGAGTTCACAAAGTTTCCCACAAAATTTCCTATATTCATAAATATAGTCTTTGAGAACAAACCCTTTGGAAGATCATAAACCTGGACCCATATATCCATTTTATTTAACTGAACAATATGTGGGTCTTCATTTGCATTGAGTTTATGATAAACCAGCAAGTTTTGCTCGAAAGTCCATGGTCCCCCTTCTATCACTTTCTTCATATCTAACACATGGTAAAATACAAACGAGTATCGTTGTCCACCAAGATCGTGTACTTCCATTCCCTCTCTTAGGCGCCACAATGAAGCCAGAACATTTTTCATTGCGTTAAAATTTATATTCTTCTCTGTAAGAAATCGACCTACCAAAACATATGTGCTCTGTGTTTGTTTTTCTGCCCCTTCTATAACTAAAATGCCTTCATCTCCCTCATCCTCCAGTGCAAGCCTTGAATACAATTCTTCCAAACTTTCATTTGACGTAGCCATTTAATCTAGTACAGACTGAGAAAATGCGTTTACCAGAAACGAAATGATAATAGATACCTTAACAACTTGTTACATAAACAAGACAAAACTTGCCATTTTGCTGTTTGTGGGAATCAAACCTTTAACCTTTGTATATAACATAATCTAGTATTAATTTTATATTAAAATGTTGTTGGCGGGATTCGAATCATAGACCTCCAACTTTTAGTATTGTTATATCTAACGGTCATGATCTATTTGAGTTGAAGATCTAACGGTTGTGAATGAGGGATAACAAAAAATAGGAAATAACCGAATTACAAATTATACCTATAACGCCTTAGAAATTTGAATTTAAAATTATTTATTTTTATAAATTATAAATTATATTATGTGAATATTGTTGTAAATGTGGAATGTATGTGGATTGATGCTTATGTGTTTATATGATGATTTGGGTAAGCTGTGAAGGTTTGTGTAATTTTATTTGTATTTTTGAGGATTTAAATATATTTAAATCATGTATTTTTAATCCTCTGTCAATTTTATAAAATTATCGGAGGGATTAAAAATCATGAAATCTTTTGAAATATTTCCTTTATATATTTATTGGGTTTTAAAAATTGTTGGGTGAATTAATTTGGGTGTTGTGGTATTTTAAAATGATTTAAAGAGTTTTATGGTATTTAAAGGATCAAAATTTGTAAAATTCATATTTAATTCATCTTTGATCCGAAAAATATTTTAAAAATATGTGTGTGCTCGTAATTTTATATTCTTTATTTTAAAAAATGAGAAGTTTAATTTTTCGAATATTTTATTTAATTATGATTTGTAGAAGTCGTTTTATTAGTGTGTAGTTGGGCCGAAATGAATGTAGTAGTAATAAAGAGTATAGGGCTAAGCCCAATAAGAGAACCAGTAGCTAGAAACTTCGAGAGAGCAGCGGGGGGGAAGAAAAAGAGATGGTGGGAGAGAAAATGAAGGGAAAGAAGAAGAAGAAGAGAGATTGGGGAATCAAAGTGAGAGAGGTGTGTGTATACATATATACATGTGTGTGTGTATATGTGGGTGTGGGTAAAAGAATAAGGGGAAGGAGATGGGATTGTGCAGCAGCAAGGGAACGCCGCGGTAGGCAGCAGGAGGCGGCGGCGCCGCGCGGGTGGCCGGAGGGAGGCTGTCGCGCGGTGGTGCAGTGGTGGCAGTCGTGGATAGGCAGCAGGAGAGAGAGAGAGAGAGAGAGAGAGAGAGAGAGAGAGAGAGAGAGAGAAATGGTTGTGGTGAAGATTTCCGGTGGGTCGGAGCAAACCGATTGGTATGATTTTGTTAACCATTCAATTTCGTATTAACTAGTATAAATTACGAAATGTTGTTTAATTGTTGTAATTTAATTGGTTTAAATTGCAAGATATATATGTTGATTTTCGTAATTAGATTAAAGTTGTAAATTATGGATATTGTATGTTTTCGTGAATTAATTCGGAGAGTGTAGTGGATTATTATTGTTAGTTGCTAGTTATAATTATTGAGTTAATTGTGAATTCGATATATGTTCGGTCTTAATGATTTTTAAATTGTCGGTTGTTAATTATAATTATTGGAATTATATAGTGGTCTTGTTAATATTTGGGGATTTTGATGATTGTGAATTGTAATTATGATTTTAGTAGTAATTGAGGCTTCAATATTATATTCGGACTTAAGGATTGTTAATTGTTGGATAATATGTGGAATTATATGGATGTACTAGTCGGTAAATGTCTATGTGCTAAATGTTGTAGTCGAGTCATATTATTCATTGAACGCTATATGTGTTAGATATTTGGAGTCGAGTATGTATTGAGAATTGCTTAAGTAGTATATTCCGGTTTAAATGTTATTTATCAAAGATTAATTGTTAGATTTATTTTATTATGTGTTTATCTGCGAGGAGTTGTAATGAGGTCACAAGTCTTAAATGTCAATATTTAAGGACTTGTGTAATTCTCTTCAACTAGTTCCTCGGTCTTACGAATATCCATGATTAGCTATCACGAGTATAATTAATATACTTGAGTGTTGTGATCATTGATATAGCGTAAGTAATAGTTAGTGCTAGGGGTTGTTCCCTAGGGCTTACGAATATCAATAATTGATTGTCACGTGTATCATTAAAATGCGTGAGTGATACGATTATTGATGTAGCGTAAGTAGTAGTTAATGCTAATATAAATTATTATGTGTTTACTGCATGTCGAGGCAGAATTTCTTATGTGCTAGGTGCCGCATGTCTGGGCGGGTACTTTCTTTATTTGTGCACTTTTATGTTGCTGCAAGTTGAGGCAGCTTGATTTTTGGTAAATATATAGTTAAAACTCCTTGAGTTGTTGAATTGAAAAACAGGTGGATAGTCCGATAAACGAATACAACATGCCGAAATTTTCTAGAAATTCCTTGCAAATCTATTTAAAACCTATTTAACTTATTTGATTTTAATGCTTGAAGGTGCGTTATGATTACTAAGGGTTTATGTTATAGGCCAAAAGGGGCCTTGGATCCAGTTGAGTATTTGGATATACCAAGAGAGTATATCCGGAGTTTTAGTGTGACTGATCATCCACTTTAACTCGTTGCGTCAAAATGAAAATCCAATTCTAATCTATAAATTGAGTATCCAGTTGGACATTGATTCTTATTGCTTGACCATGAATTTCCAAGTATTATTCTTGAATGGTAATCATTTGACCTTGAATTTTGAGTATCATTATTGAATTGTTAAAGCTTAATTCCCTTGAAGTCTATAATGCTTATTTTGGTTGAACAAAACTTTTATCTGTTCTAGTTCCTGTTGCACCTCATTAATGGTGAAGTATTAGCCCTCGTGGCAACTTAAAGGTTAATCTCACAGATTCTCTCATAGAATGAGTTGAAATTCCTCTGTTATCAGATTTGTTTCGATATTGAAATTGTTATCACTTTATGCACTTGTTGAGCATTGTTGGCTCACTCTTGCTTTTGTTGTTTTCTCCAGTTAATAGAGAAGTTTAGTAAACCTAGTAAGTGGACAGTTGGTATTAATCTCCGGGCAGCGAGAAGAGACGTTCGAGTTGTGGACTTCGTCAAATAGTGGTTGGGGAAATTTCCAAGGTTGGATACGTAGTTAGATAGTGGTTTTGTATATTCACAGAATTGTATAATATTTTTTATTCTGAGATTGTGTTGTAATAAAGTAATTCGATAGTTTGTTTCACACCATAACCTGTATGCGATCTTGGTTAAGGGGTTTAATTTTTTATCAGTTTATTTAATATTTATGTCCAAGTTAGTGATATGTTGATTTTGGTCGGTGGCACCCAAATCTGTACCCCGGATTTTGGGACCGTTACAAGTTGGTATCAGAGCTACATGTTATGGTCACTGAAACAAATAGGAAGGTTAGGGTACGTGTATAGGATAGATGTCGGGTAGAACGGTTTAGGATAAGAATCATGTTAGGATACTTCGGCAAGCGTTGCGACGTTAATTGGTCTTTCGGCATATCGCGCGAGTAGAAGTTTGAATCGTTTAAGGATCGAGCTATTAGTAAAACAGTGAACCTGAAGCGGCCTAAGCTAAGTGGGCAGCTGGAGTTATCAGTTCGAGAGATGTTATTTCGAGATTTTCGCGTAGAATTTAGGACATCCTACGAGATTAGTTTCGTGTAAACGTTTCGGAGATAGTACGAGAAGGTTAAGAATGCGAAGTGAGAAGCGAGTATTAGCAAGGATTGAAGGTTAAGCGTAATTGTACACCCCTAATTATTGATTTGTTCAAAGTTATTACCTGAAGAAATTTCCTATTCTTTCTTTGAATTGTCGTAAATTAATTCCCGGTTAGCATCGTTGCTGAGGCATTCGTTGCGCAGTGACGGTTCAAAAATTGAGAATGAATTGAGATCTTCTTATTTATTCAACTCATTATTGTCAGGCCGGTTTGGCAGGCAAGTATAGTAGTGCTTAGTCGACAAGAGTGAGACTGAATAATTAGGAATTTCTTAAATGTTTGCCTAATCAGTAGTTGATGCTACATTTGAAAAGTCCAATACCCATCAATTGATGATGAGTTTCGTACATTAAATTTATTCGAATTCAATTCCATTCTATTAGAAATATTTATATTTCCAGATGATACTTGATCCATCTTTATAGAAAGATTTTTGAAACTCTTGAATCCTTTCCATTATCATGAATACTTGATTTTCTCTGTTCCAGCTGAGATGAACAACCTATGCAGATAGGGGATTCAGGGACATCTTATCTTTGTGATAGAAGTCCAGTGGGACGCCACTGATTGTGTTTGTCATGAAAGTACTAAGGACTGGCCATCCTTCTGTACTATGGTGGTTAACCAAGTGACAAATGCAACCTGAAAATAGTTCAAAGATCATATTGATCTCTCAGATAAATTCCTTTATAAAAGTTTTGTCAAACAAACTCAGTCCATATTCATATTTAATGCCCCATTCAATTTGTTGACCTCCTTTGTCGGAGATTCGATGATTTCAGAATTACTAGCAATGAAAAGATGTGTAGATAGACGCGACGACGTCTTAAGTGATTGAAACTACAATTATGCTGACGAAGAATTGGTTGTGCAAGTTTAAGAATTTGGTGACTAAGACAAATATGTCATGTCAAATTTGATTGTTTACTGGACCAATAAGACATAGACAAGATTTGAGGCTAATGAGAATTGAATAAAGGAAAAGAGCAGTGAATAAGAGCACATTATCGAAGATAAAGGGTGAAAAGAGAATAATAATGAAGATATTGGTATAAGACATCCCATGTAAGGCGGAGGTAGTAGATGGAATACCATAAGATTTTGAATATTTTGAACCCGATGCGGGACATTAGATGGTAGAATCAAGGAGAGATGATTTGGGTAAAACAGAGCAAAGTAGAATGAGAAGGTTTGTAAGGATTAGTAAGAAAACAATCAAGACTGAATGAGGGGTAAGGTGAATACGTGGAGTAAATGACTTATGCAAGCCCGTGTAGAAAGTCACGATTATCAAGGATGGTGGAAAGTTAATCAAGATGAAATAAAATGTCAGTAAGGTGGAAGGAAGAGAAACCAGAGAGTTTCCAGAAGTGATTAAATAAGAAGACATGCAGGATTTAGTTAAGAAAAGAATGTGGAATCCCGAAGATGTGGAGTTAGAAGAGAAAAGGCACCGTAGTTGCCTATAGAAAGAGAATTTGCAGAAATTAACGAGATCACATGGTCAGAAGGTAAGATTTCGGGAGTAGAATCCCTAGAGATTTTATTAAGAGAAATGTGGGAAGTTGTGGTTGTAACCAGAAGGGCAGTATGATGATAAGTAGTAGAGTCAGAAGTTGAAGCTATGTGTTATGAGCTTGGAAAGATGGAAATTTTTGCCAGAATAGTATCATATTAATCTTAGTGGAATTATGAAGAGAGTAATAAGACTACTGTTATAATTATCAAGAATCGAGAAATTCAATGCGATTATAAAGTAAGTTATCAGGAAATGGATGGTGATGACTATAAAGAGAGTCAAATATGATTCAGGATTAGATTTATTTCCTATTAATGAAGGAGAGATTTTGATCTTAAGAAATGTGAAAATGATGTTTGAAGTCGAAAGCGGATATAGAAGTCTTACCAACCAAGCATATCCAGAAATGGTGATATTAAAGGAATGAAGTCGTTTTGTATAAGAAGAAGGTAGCAGAAAGGAGATGATTAAGTAAAGCATATTTCAATGAATAAGATTTCAAACAGTAATCGGACGAAGAATTTGATATGATCATAGATCACGAATCAAGATGTTCGAAGGTTAGTGAAGCGTATGCAATCCAATGGAGAATGACCTTGAAAGGTTCCAAGTATGCAGAATCCCAATGTGAGTGGTGTTAAATGCCGAAGTCATAACGGGTAGAGTTAAATCTGAGGACTCGTCAAGTATGCAGAGTGAAGGATTGAAGTTGACTCTAGAAGGAATGGATTAGCGTATTATGAATAAGATATATATTATTTAAGGAGAATGGTTATTAGTTCGAAATGGTTGCATGGTAAAACAATGAGATGAAGGATGGATATAAATTTTTCCGATTATTCCCTTCTCAAGTAACATTGCGCGTGAAAAGAAGCAAGAATGATTGAGGATTTCTTAATATTCTTTTCTCAAAAATTTTAGTTGAGGAAAGTTCGTTTTAGGAAATATAAATAAGTAGTGGTGCATGTAAAGTGGAAGATTCATGTGACAAAAGTGGGAGCTTGTTAGAAATTGTTAAAGAACTGTTTCATGATTAGTATCGAGTGAAGTTGTGACCTCAGGAGAATTGCTATTACAGATTGATCTTATTTCAATTTTGTTCTTGTACTGAGTGGAGTTACAGTCGAGGTGACGGGTGTATTAGTTTTCAAGAACTACAAATAATCGAGGCTATATTTTAAAAGATGTAGCAAACCAGAATATTCTGATAAGAGTGAGAATCGAGTTGTTAATTGAATTATGCTTGATGGGCATCTAAGAACGTATGTGTTTGGTTATAGTATTCGATTGCAAGGATGCGACTGAGAATGAACGAAATGATGTTAAGTTTTCAGAATGGGTATTCGGTAAGAATATGGGATTAAAGAAAAGAAGAAGCATTTAGTTATTCCCTTCTCGATCGACATAGTACTTGGAAACGGAGTGGAAGCGATCAGAGAATTTCTTGAGATTCTTTCTCGAAGTTCTAATTAAAATCGTGTAGTTATAAGTAAAGCATGGAAATGGTGCTAAGGGTACGTTGTCGTGAATCAAGGCAGATTACGCGTTTGCATTATTGCGAAGAATTGGCGTGGCGATATAGTTTTTGTAACACCCCCAGATCCGGGGTCAGGGATCTGGTCGTTACGGTCTCAATATCCATCCACAAAGCCAACATAATCTAAATTACAACCTTGTGACCCAAAACAACAACATAAAACACACCCGTTATAGTCCCAGAGATGAAATCAGAGTAACCAACAATATTATTAATCACAAGTTTGAGTTCTTACAACCCAAAGAATTACAATTAACCATTACAAACTCTTTGCCATACATTTGTATATGCCATATAATAATTACACTTGATACTCAAATGCTAACAACTAGCCTACCAGTAGCTGCCTCTTCAGCAATGGTAGCTATGACCTCAGCGATTATTCCTCTGACGGCTGTCACCTGCTTACGCTGAGTGCGCCTTGCGCGGCCATCTGATCTAGCTGTTGTTGTGATATAAATAAATAAAGCAAGGGTGAGCAATAGCCCACCTAAAAGAATATAACTGAACAGTAATAATATATAACAGTTCAAAATATCTTTGATACCATATGCCATGCATTAACGAACGTATTACCAATTTAAGGTATGAGATGTAGTTACAAAGTAACTTTAAATATAATTGATCCGAAGAAATATCTGCTATGGCAAAGATAAGCAAGATATTATCAAATTTTCATGATAGAGGGACTTGCTGGAAGAATATTGCAATTCCAGTTCAAGTACTTTTCAAACCTGCCAACACTGATAATGTTGCAGAAAATTTCCCAATTTGGAAGATGAACTAATACGGGAGCTTTGCCGCGCCAGGAGCCACAACATTTACGATGATCAGTCGCATGTCATGCTCCCCATCATTTGTTCTCTACATGTAGAAGGAAGCATCGACGGATCGCCCGCCCTCTGGAACCCCCCCGGCCAACGGTTGGGCCATTAATTGCTGGACCGGCGCCACTCGGCCACTTACGCGTCTCCTAGTTCGAATAACATCCATAACTCTGAAACATAAAGTTCGTCCCCCTTTCCCCAAGTATAGTACTTGTTGATAGGACTCCACAAAGTAGTCGTATCTAAATCTTCTTTAAGATAGATTTAAATAAAAATAGAGTTTTGGGAACCTCCCCTTGATAAAAATAGTTATAAAATACTCCAAAATATTTTACACCGTATCTGAAGGTGACAGATAATTTTTGAATAATATGAATCATTATAAAAGAACTTAAAAGGGCTTTAAATAAATATTCCAAGAATATTTATTAACTCAATATTAATTAAGGAATATGAATAAATCATAATATTACTCGTAAGTAATCCTCGAATGAATATTTAGAATTATTTACTAAATAACTCTCTTCTTTAAATGAATATTTAAAATAATATTCATTAATTAAATAAACTCAATTAAATGTTTAAAATAATGTTCACTAAATAAATCCAATCTTAATTGGATATTTGAAAATAATAATGTTTATTGATGAAATAAACATCCTTTGGATACTTGATATAATATTCATTGAATCAATAATGAATATTCAACTTAAGAATGATACTTATTGATGAAATAATTGTCGACTGAATATTTGAGACAATATTCATTAAATAAATAATGAATATCCAATCTTAATAATATTTATCAAAGGAATGATTATCGAATGAATATTTGAAATTTTGTTCAATAATTGAATCGACTTTAAATGAATGTCGAAGATAATATTTATCGTCTCAAGGGAATATTTAAAATAATATCTATCGATGAACTGGAGTTCGAATCAAAGTTCAACTAATATTTATAAAATAAATAGAGATTGAATGAATATTCGAAATAATATTCATTTAAATAAATAAGGCTCGAATGAATATTAAAATAATATTCATTAAATAAATAAACTCGAATGAATATTCAAAATAATATTTATCGAAGAAATAAGAGTGAATATTCTCTAAGTAAATAACTTAACTGAGGATTCGAAATAATATTCGAATATTAAATCGACTTTAGATGAATATTAAAGATAATGTTCATCGAATAATTAAATATCTGATGAATGACCCGAATAATATTTATCAAATAATCTTAAAGGAATATCTCAATAATATTCGCCAGATAATAAATGGGAAATATTTACTTAATTATTTTCCTCTGAAAATAATGTCAATATATCAAGAAATAACGACTCCCGGTCTATAATCAAGGAATGAGGTTCAGATGCCCTTCGTTTAAGGGTCTTAGAAATTTCCGGCTTATAACTGATATAATAACTATCTAGCTCATAAGCCAACAATAATTCCGGGAACAAGTATATCAATATGACTTTGAAAGTAGGCATGCATGCTATGGCATATGTATAACAGAAAGCATATATATATATATAATCACAACAACAGTCTTTTAAAAAGGATTTGAAACTTGCCTGGAAATCGAGTGTGGGTAGGGGTAGTGGTAGTGTGTCCCGGGTCAGCCTGGTGATCTATAAAGAGCCAAGGCATTCGGGATTAATCACTTAACACCTTAAAAGAAGATATATAGACTTCACTTAAGTCGAAACACGTTTTCGCATTATCTTGTTATACATCTCTAGTGTAACTCTTTTTATCACCGATGTGGTTCGACATACGTTCGCTATTATGACCCATCATTGTACCCACACTTAATACGTACTTAAGCCATGTAAGTTTTAATATCGATCATTTACGAATCCAGATTGTACTACGAGTTTTATCGTCCGTTTTCTAAGTTATTAACCAAAGTCATAATCAAGCATGCTTCTAGGGGTTCGTTCGCGTTTAACCTTGATTCGAACATTTTTATAAAATCGTAAAACGATCCTTTTAACGCAAGGTTTTCTCTCACACCTTCCTTATCATCTCTAGTATTTAATTACGACGGTTCGCTACTGCATTACCGAATATATACAGGTTCAATTCCGATTACGAACTGGTGCTCTCGTTTACGAACCACTTATCTTAATTCGACCATAACTCCTAAACCGTATATCCATTTCACTCGATCTTTATATCAAAACGAAGCTCATAACATGAACTAACTAAACATAGCAAAATCCGGGACTGGACAGTAAGGTAAGGCCACTGCTAATCACGGTTTCTTAAGGTTAACGACAATCGGGCATTACGACGGCTATGTTTACACGTTTTCCAAAATTCAAACCATCCAATAATCATAGTTTCCACTCCAAACAACATATACATGTTATTCAACCATGAACTAAGACCAAGCAATGTCTTTCCGTTCATCTAAACTAATTTAACAATTTTCAAAGCCCAAATATAAACTTAATGTCTTAAACATGCACATAACTATAAAACTCCATGAAAACTCATGTTTCATCCAAGGGTTTCAAGTGTTATACCTTTGATTGAAGCTTGATAGTGCTAATATACTCTTACAACTCCTAAACCTTGCTTAAACTATCCTTTGGAAGCCATAAACTAAAGATCAAAATCAAAACAAGAATGTTAGTTACTATTCATCATCACTTTCATAATTCTTTTGAAAATGAAAAACTCAAAGGATGATGCTAAGGTTTTGGGTTTACCTTCTACTAGTCTCAAGCTTGATTTTAAGCTATAGGTTAAAGTGAATGGATGGTGGCAAGTCTCCCCCCCCCTTTTTCTCTTTTCTTGGCCGAGAGCTTCCAAGGCTTGGTGGTGGTGGTTTTGTTTTTGTGTTTTGATTTGTTATGACTTAATACATGTATTATTATGTATATAACTTGGATGCATCTCCTTTAATGTGTTGTCAACCATCTATTGGTGCCACTTGTTGGCTTCTTATTGGACCATGTGTTGCTTCCACATTAAACAAGTCCATTTTTGCAAAAGTTCACTTATATCACCTGGCTTGTAGTTGACTTACAAACATGTCACTTAGGTTTCTCCTTTTTCCACCAATTGCACTTGTTTGTCTCTTGGTTATTTTGTTCGTTTCTTTGTCCAGTTATTACTCAATTCCCTTGCTTGTTCGGAAGAATAACTCATTCGTTTCTAATTAGGATTTTACCGGAAACCTTCTTAATAATTATAATATCATTCCCCATCTTTCTTAATACTTCTCGAATTTAAATTCCTTAAATCCCTTTAATAAATACTTAAGTCTAGCAGTGTCCAGGGAATCTCGGAGAAAAATAAAAGTGCTGCTTTTCAGAATCCGATGTCGTTTACATACACTTATTTCGCCCCTGGATCATGAATACGAACTCAGAATTCCGTTCTGAATACTTCTATATAGCGTCGTCTAATAATATTCTAATTACTACCAAAAACACTATTCATTCTTTATTCCATCCTTATTCCTTATATTTATAATAATGTCCTTGTTCTCTTTCGGGCATTCCTTAACCCTTTTACGGAATCACTGGACTAACAGCAGATATTTATTTGGATGACACAAGACTATCTCCTTCCTCTTTGGAGTGCCATAACTTATTTCTTAGGAGATAGATTATTCTAATCTAGGTTGTCAACCCATTGCATCCTTCATGACATATAATCATTTAAATCTATACCCATTCACATTTATTGTTAATACCTTGTAGTCGGAGTCACTGTTCATTCTTTCATCCATATATAAAAAGTTTTAATTCTACCGAAAATTCGGGGTTCTTACAATCTCCCCTCCTTAAAAGGATTCCGTCCCGGAATCAGGTAGAAGACAATTGGGTACTTATTGGTTATTTCACTTTCCAATTCTCTGGTCGATCCTTACACATTCCAATCTTTCTAAAGCGCATCGTACTGGTGTTACAATACACCCTTTATACGTTCTACCAATTCCTTGGTACTTTCGCACAACACATTATCCGGTATACGCTCTTGTCCGGTCTTATACTATCAACCTTATTGGTACGTGCAGTGACTTCGGTATCACTAACGCACTACGAATTCCGGAGATAACCTCACTCGTAATTTTGCAATTCCTGACTGCTTTAATCTTCGCAATCTCGCTCAATATATAGAATTAGAAGAATTTATTGAGAGATCACTATGATCAATGAACATTTGTTATATTGCATAGTTAGTACAGAAGGGGGCCAGCCTTTAGTACTTGACAAACAATCAAACAATTAATGGCATTCCACTTAGACTTCTATCACGCAGACAGATCGTCACGTAGCAGTACCTCCCCTCCTTAAAGGGTTGTTCTTCTCAATTTAAAAGAAAATAAATAAGGAAGAAGAAAAGAAAAGAATTTCAAAGAATTATATAAGAAAATTTTCATGATTGTCGAAATATCATACTTAGAATTCACCTCTGAACTATAGAGGTTTATTAGCGAAGAAAGATAATCGTATTCGTATCAAATACTACTTTATCATAATCTCACATATCACATGTCCTTACTGCTCTGTCCATCATTCTATGGACCTATACTCTTGTTCGATATTAGCATCATTTACTTTTGGAAAATCCTTCAACCTTTCAGGTTAAATCTTGGATTTCTCGCTTGACTTTATTATAACTGACATTTCATGCCACGAAACTGGATCTTTCATATTCATAATACTAACACTATCAGGTTGTCATTCCGAGAGTTCATTAGAAAAACTCATTCTTCAATCCATTCATAACATTTCTTGCTTTCCATTATTTCCCAATCTTTTCTTTATCAATCACATTCTTCGTATTATCTAATTCTTATTTACTTCTGTTGGTTAACTTCCACCGTCATCTCAGTATTGAGACACTCGTCACCTTTACTCAATACGTGTTACACGTTTGGGTCAAATTTTCCTTTGTTCAACCATCTAGATTTCACCTTCTCATTCCATGAGTCTCTTTATTACTCAATCAATCTATTCCATATTTCTTCGAATTTTCCAAACTTAAAAGGAGTCAATTTGTATGTCATTTTTGCTCCTAATTCCAACTTTCCGTTTTGGCCAATACCCTTGCCCTACCAATTCCATACTTTTCTTGCTTCATTACCGGAGCTTCTCATGAGCCCACCTATCTGACTCTCTTATTGATTCTCAACTCTATTTCCATCTCTATCCGTCACTTGTCTTTATTTCTACTATAATCATTTTATGATCCATCATAGCCTAATCATTTATTTCAAATATCCTGTTGTTTCAAAATTAAACCATCCAAAATAAACCTGGATGATTTCTCTAACTTAGATTCAATTCGACATCTCCACAGTCGTTATCACCTAATTTCTGAGGAGAATCACCATCGCTTATCGTTTACACAGTGCTTGAATCACTAAACATGCGGGTTTCATAATTGTCAATTCAAGATCCTCTAGGAAAACAAAATAATCAATATTCCCTATCCATAGGGAATGCTTCCTGAACTTGACGTAGATATTACATGAAGCAGATAAAATTACAAAAGAGCTTCCAGCATCATAGCTGGAACAAGCTGGTGAGATTATTAATCATATGTCTCCAGTATAAGACTGGAAGCTTAGCAGTTCACTTAATCACTTTTCCGAACCTCGTTAATCCTTCTCACAAGGATACTTTTCAGCATCACGATTCTCCAACCTCATAATCCTCTATCTTGTTTACACAGAAATACATCAACATAAACTTGCTTGTCATTCATCGTCATGCCAATAGCTTATCAATATCCGTACCAATCTAACTTCTGTATTTAATCATCCCTTATTAACTCATCTCTCCTCTTTCTTTCTAAAATACGGGAGAGTCGCTTGGGGAATTTTGCTCTAGCCTGTCGCAGAATCTTCTAGTGTCGGTAATGTGCTGTAGACAAAATCAGGAGTCGAATGTTTACTTAAACTATCCTTATAGTTGGTTCTCGCACCATCATCGGGGAACATAAATTCCTCCATCACAATCTGACCTTCAAGGTCATTCTCATTTTCATGCTATTTCTTTAGTATGAGCATATATACTTACTTCCTTATACTTAAAGTGTCGGCCACCTCATTGGCCTTTCCTGAATATAATAATTTCTTGAAGTCAATGTTTTCTGGATTTATTCCAACTCAGGGTGAAAGCATTCTCCCTTAAATTCTGCTGAATGGGAGAAAGCATATATCAGTCTTTTCCAAAAGTCATTGCTTTCACCTTTCTGGTGTGAACTTTACTACAGGTACTCCCAATCATACCTAGGATATTTCCTTACTTAACTCCCTTCTCGTTTTAGGATAATCTCAACCTTATTGGTTCAATCCATACTTCCTCATGGTTTCACACATGCTTCATCTGGCCTTATTATTACTATGCCATACATTCCTTACCAAACTTCCCCTTTGAAGTTCAGAACATTACCTCTTCCCTTATAGGGTTTCTTAGGTCATCCTCATCATTCCTCCTGTATCTTCTGGGTACAGGGTATATCGAACATCAATAATCAATTTTATAACAATTTTGTCTATGTACTTTTCGAGACTCCTTTCCACAAATTCTTACAGGTTCTTCATACTTTGGTCGATTCAACTTATATCATCTGAATTCAAAATGTCTTTATTAGGGGTGATGCTATCCTTTGTGCATCCCCAGGGTTCGTCTTAATTTATGGATGCTCTACCCCCCAATTCTATTTTCAAGGAATACTTACATTACCCTGAAATTGGCAATCAAATCAGGTACCCTTAATAAGGGTCCATTTTCAATCATTCTCATCTTAATAATCTATAAGTAGCTTAATGTTAACCTTTCTTTCAAACGAATGTCGGTCTACATGACCTTCCAAAAGACAACATATGTCTATCTACTCTTTCATACAGAACTTGGTAATGGTAGCAAGGATGTTCTGGAAGATATTGGTCGTGTTCAACGTGAATCTCTTAGTGCCTAATGCTCTTTTTGAGGACACTAAGCTTCAGATAACATTTATACATCATACTGCACTGACTTTGGCAATCTTCGTAACTTTTTAGTGGTCACTACCATCAATCCTAATACGTCCATGGTATATATATAAACTCCATCATCCTGTATCTCAATTCAATTTATATCAAAAGCCCTCGCGGTTGGCACTTGATTAGAAGCACCCCGCTTTGTCCTTACATTGCTGGTTCAGTCACTTGATAATCCTTAGTGACTTGTCCCCATCTGGCCATGCTAAATATCTGAGTTTAGGGGTCGGCTAATAGCATTACTTTTCTAGCAATTGCTGGCATAGTGCCTTCTACTTTGATACATTTTGATCCTTCCAAAACTTTACTCCATATAAGTCTCACTCGACTTCTCGGTACCGTCTCCGGTCACCTTTCCTTTACTTTTATTCTTTCAGTTATTCTTATCAATTCCACGTACCACAAAAGCTTAACACTTCTGGCATAACAACCTTTTCATTTAAGTCAATCCCATAATTTCTCAGTCCGGCTTGTTTCTTAATTACATTCAACTTCATAATTTTATCCCTACATACAACTGTAATAATCGGGGTATGTCTACCCACCTGTATAGCGGCTACTTTACCCAATCCGTAGGGTTCACTCCAGTTTCCACTCTCTTTAGTGACGTATTCCGATAATCAGAAAGACAAGGTTTACTAAAATTTGTCAAATTCCTTTCCAGGATTAGGGAAATTTCAGTCAATCTATCCACCCACTGGTGATACTAAGAAGATCCATTTCGATACCCAAAGAATATTTCTATGAACATCCGAGCTGGTCGAACCATAAACAGTTACAGTAGCGAAATGATTGACATAAAGCTGGGAGTTTAACCATTGGAAAGAAGCCAAATAAATACCTCCCCTAGAAGGGTAATCAAAAGTTTCAAACTAAAACATGCCACATCTTCCCGATACATATTCGTCATAATAATTGACACTACCGAATACCGGTCATTCTAACAACTAGTTTCAGAAGGCACACTACTATCGAAATTAGTCATTACATAAAACTGGCACTATCAAGGCTATCCGAATCTGGTGAACCGTGCTGTCCGTATACATCCGCAATTACCCTACCAGGTTGCACAAGCACAGCACCTGAACTTGCACGAGGTGCATCCTAATAAATTTCCAAAGATAACGCCAATGCTGGCTCGTCACCAAATTTTATCTTTAGCTCCATGGAGATTTCTCCCCATTTATCTTGTACATTCAGACTTCTAGTCTTACAATTAAGTCGGGTTATGGGACTACACTCTTTGTAAGGTCCTGAGCAAATCTTGGATGATACCTCATGAATCTTATTAAATTTCTCCCCTTTGCCAGTGTGGTTGGCCACTCTCCATTTGAAACTGTCTTTAACTTGGTGGGGTCGATCAATCACTACTTCCTATTGCTCATATGTCCTATTATCTGGGCTTCATTTTGCCAAACTCTTACTTCAAGAACTTGGTATACACCTGTTCCTTCAAGTTTTATCTAAAAGCATTCTCAATTACATCTCAACCACTACTTGCCTTACTCACTCCATTTATGATTCAGTGTCAAAATAAACTTAAGGTAACTACCATAATCCATTCAAGGAAAAGAAGGAATTTACTATTCCTTTGAATCACATGCATCTAATGTTTCTGGTTCATCATTCCACCGAATTGAACTAGACTTATACTTGGTTCCTGATGATAGACTTATTACTAGTTTATCACAGACTCACTGGTCTTCTCCTCTTGTAGGTTCTGAGATCATTGTCTCGCTTACTACTTCCTTATATACTTTATTCAATCATGCCATCACCTTTCAATGTCTTTATTTTCTAAGTTGATCCATTCATAAAATGGACATTTCCTTGAACCCAACCACCTTATCAATCTAAGTTTGACTTTACAAATTATCACTTATGAAATCTGCCTTCACATGGCGAATTATCATTACAATATTCACACTAATTCATTCATCACCTGATATGGCACTTGCTGCCTCTATCTTAACTGCTCCTGGAGACTCTTCTCCTTGTCCTCTATTGTTGACTTTGATAATCATGTACCACTCTATCTCTTTCCTCATTAATCTAAAGGTCTCTAATGATTTTAATCTATCCCTATATAGGATCTTAAGTAATTCCTCAAATCCATCCTGCCTGCTGGTACTTCATCTAGCAGTCTAGCTACGAATCCAATACGCATCATTAGTTCTCTTAATAATATCTCAGTTCTGTATGCTCAATTTTATGAGCACTATACCTTAACTCTTACGGTCTCTCTGGCTATAGCCCTCATTTTCTTAAGTGTAAACTCCTTATACTTATCAATATTCCCTTCCTCTGTTGGGACCTCAACCGGGTCCTCAGTAGGGTGTTAGGAATAATTCATAAGTTGTGATGTTAAGAATAGAATTTACACATTATACTTCTTGTAATCCTGATCTTATAAAGGATTTAGCACTGTATTTAGGATTTATGTGTAAGACAGTTATCTGTATAGTTTAGTCAGGAATGAACAGTGTATCGGAGACTACATGTCAGGAACAGAGAGCAAATCCTGATGATGGTCCAATACTGATGGTTGATCAGATACTGATGCAGTGTACAGATCCTGATATCAGTGGTGTTACTGATGATGTCATTATGGATGCTACAGAAACTGGCAAGTGCTATAAAACAGGATCATTGTTTGAAGAACAAGCAAGAAGATATTATGAAGGAAAGAGTTTTTCTATTAAAGGAAACTATCGACTAGAAGGCAGAACATTGTCATGTATAGATTATATCTTTCTATTATTAGTTGATAGGTAGCATTATAAATACTCTCTCAATATCATTGTAAAGAGTGTGAGTCGAACTAGTGAATGTGCGTAGCTCTGTATAAGGTTTGTATTCGAGAGTTCGAAACAAACAGAGAGAGAGAGATTTGTATTGTCAGCAGCTGCTAAAGGTATTGTACACCTTTGGTGGAGTTTGTATTTGATCTTATTAATACAAACAAGAGTTTGATTCATTCGTTTATTCTTGTTCATATAATCAAGCAAAAATCAGACACGATTATATAACTTGTATTCAACCCCCCCCCCTTCTACAAGTTATTCGAGTTAACAATTGGTATCAGAGCAGGTTGATTTCGAGTAATCATAAAGATCTGCAATCATGTCTGGTTACAAGGATGGGAATACTAAAATTCCTATGCTCAAGAGAAACGAATATACTCTATGGGAAGTAAAGATGTTGCATCATCTGGAAGCAACAGATCCTGATTATCTTGACAGAATCAGAGATGGACCTTTTGTTCCAACAAAGGTCGTTGGACAAGCAACTGTTGATGGTGTGGTAGTTCCAGAACATACAGCAGAGAAGCCAAAATCTGAATGGTCAGATAAGGACAAGGAGAATGTTCTCAAAGATGCTAAAGTGAGAAACATATTATTCAACAGTCTTGATTCTGTTCTCACTAACTATGTTCTCTCTTGTAAAACTGCTAAGGATATATGGGACAATCTTAAGGTTCACTGTGAAGGAACTAAGCCTGTCAGGAAGAATATGAGGACATTACTTATACAACAGTATGAGTACTTTGAATCCAAGTCTGGTGAGTCACTTACTGATACCTTTGATAGGTTTACAAAACTCATCAATGAGATGGCCATGCATGGTAAATATTATGACTTGGAGGATATGAATATAAAGTTCATGAAAGCTTTGCCTGATTTCTACAATGAGAAGATATCTGCGATCGAGGAAGCTAATGATCTGGATGAGATTTCATTAGAGGCAGTATATGGAAAATTGAGAGCTTATGAACTTGATAAGCAGCAGAAGAAGAGCAGGAGTGAAGGAAAGATGAAGACTATTGCACTTACTGCTCAATCTGAAGTTAAGAAGCTTCCTGAAGAACAGCATGAAGAGATTGCTGTAAAGAATTCAAGGAAGAAGAAAAGCAAAGAAAGTTCTGATTCAGAGACTACTGATATGGACTCTGACAACAATGATTCTGAATCTGATATGCAAGAACTCTTTGCTATGTTTGCTAAAGCTTTCAAGAAAGGAAGATTCAACAGGAGAAGATTTAGCAAAGGACCTTTTCAAAAGAAGGAGGAGAAGAAGAGTGACAAAAGAAAAAGTACAATTGTCAAGCTTGATAAGGCCAAGATCAAGTGCTTTAACTGCAGCGAGCTTGGACATTTTGCTAGTGAGTGTAAGAAGCCTAGGAATTCAGGAAAGGGTAATGCACTTATGGTCACACAGAAGGATTGGGCTGATTCCAGTGACTCTGAAGATGAATTGGATTATGACAACATTGCATTGATGGCCAATAGTTCAGACAAACCTGGATCTCCAAAGAAAACTTCTCCATCCTCTGTTAAGGTATCACTTCACTCTCTTGATTCATTTGATAGCTTAAATTCTGATGAAATTAGATCTATCCATGCTGAGTTTAAGAATCTTATGACTAATTTTAGAATTCTTACTTGTGAAAGAGATGAACTTAAGGTTAAGAATGATAAATTAGTTGATAGAAATAATTTTCTTGAATCTGAATTAATTCAAATGGAAGAATTCAAGTTAAGTTCTGATAAAGCTAAGCATGATTATAGTGTTATTCTTGAGGCTTATGACTATGTCAGAAAAGAACTAGAAGAAGAGAGAGATGTGATTAAGACCATTAACAATTCCAGTAAGAAGACAATAGAAATCTTTGAGAGTGGAATTCGTGGTAAGGTTAATGGTTTAGGTTTTAATAAGGCTAGACAAGAAGAAAAAGTAGCTATTGTCAATGATGATAGTAAGGTAGAAGCTAACACATCTAAATCTGAAGGTAAGAAAATTGTTTCTGAACCTAATCATGTTAAATTTGTTGATTCAAAAGGTACCCCTGTTGTACACAAAAGGATTAACAATAGTAATTCAGATGAGAAAGTGTTAGAGAAACCTAAGAATGTAAACATAGGGTTTCTGTCTAAGTCTCAGTTGAAACAGAGATTAGATGGTCTTTCAGAGTCTAGCAAGATCAAGAGAAATAGGAATGGAAAAGAAGGTATTAACAAAGAGAATAATTACAAGAATGTACCTGATGCACCTAGGAAAAAATGCTATAAGTGTGGAAATCATAATCATTTGGCCCTAGACTGCAATCAAAAACCTTCTTGGAAAACTGAGTCCAGATTCCCCAAGACTTAGAAAATTCAATACCAACCACAAAAAGCTTGTTATCATTGTGGTAGTTTACTTCATTCCATTTACATGTGTAGAGAATATCATGAACTGTATTATGACTATTATTCTTTGAAATCTGAAACTCCTAGTCACAAACAGTTTGTGAGATCAGAGTCTAAAGTTGACTCTGCAACAGGTAAAATAAAAGCAAAATCTTCAAAGTCTGTTGTCTCTAAATCTAGTAAGAAAGGATCCAATCAAAGTTGGGTCCTAAAAAATTCTAACTAGTTACTTTTTGTTTGCAGGGCACAGGAAAGAAGCATTCAATTATCTTGGACAGTGGATGCTCTGGACATATGACTGGAAAGAAGTCCCTGCTTACAAAGTTTGAGAGGAAAGCTGGCCCAGTAATATCTTTTGGAGATGGCAACAAAGGAGAAACTCTGGGATATGGCTCAATTGTTTTGGGGAATGTCATCATAGGAAATGTAGCACTGGTTGAAGGCTTGAAACATACTCTTTTAAGCATAAGTCAACTGGGTGATAAAGGTTACAAATCAATCTTTGACAGAGAAGGATGCAAAATCTTGAATATGCAGAATGGAGACATTGTTCTAACTGGTCAAAGACATGGTAACATATATGAAGCCAGCTTAAGTGATACATCTAAAGGAATTGTTAGATGTCTCTACAGCAAAGCAACAAGTGATGAAAGCTGGAATTGGCACAAGAAGCTCTCACATCTTAATTTCAAGAAGCTTAATCAACTTGTTAAACACAATTTGGTGAGAGGCCTACCACAGGCAAATTTTGTGCAAGATGGACTTTGTGATGCATGTCAGCTTGGAAAGAAAAGAAGAACCACTTTCAAGAGCAAGACTGAAAATTCAATTACTGAACCATTTCACATGCTACATCTTGATCTGTTTGGTCCAGTAAACATTATGTCTATCAGCAAGAAAAGATATGCTCTAGTTATGGTGGATGATTTCACAAGGTTCACATGGGTGTTCTTTCTACACAAGAAGGATGAAGCTCCTCAGCAAATCATTGAACTCATCAAGAATATTCATAACAACTCTGAGTACAAAGTCAAAGTACTTAGGAGTGACAATGGTACAGAATTCAAGAATTCTACAATGGAGGGGTTTTGTGCAGACAATGGAATCACTCAACAGTTTTCTGCACCTGGTACACCTCAACAAAATGGTGTAGTGGAAAGAAAGAACAGGACTCTCATAGAGGCAGCAAGAACCATGCTTGTAGATGCAAAACTTCCAACCTACTTTTGGGCAGAAGCTATTAACACTGCATGTTTCACTCAGAACTGTACCTTGGTAAATAGTCATGGAAAAACTCCCTATGAGATGATCAAAGGAAAGAAACCAAGTGTGAAATATTTTCACATCTTTGGATGCAAATGCTATGTCCTAAAAGTTCATCCAGAACAACTTGGAAAATTTGAAGCCAAATCGGATGAAGCAATTTTTCTAGGATATTCAGCATCTAAGGCCTTCAAAGTTTATAATCTCAGAACTCACGTTGTTATGGAATCAATTCATGTTGCATTTGATGATAAGAAATTTGGAATTTTGCAAACTGATGAAAGCCATGACGAATTGGAATTTGAAAATCTGAAGAATTCTGAGATACTCTCAAGTAATGATGAAGGTTCTCCAGAAGGAATTTCTATTGCTTCTCAAAGGAATGCTACTGTTGAGGGGGAGCAAATAAATCAAAGAGAACACAGTGATCATCAGGAGCAGACTAGTCTTTCAGAATCTATTCCATCAGGAATTGACGTTTCAGAGTCTACTCCATCAGGAACTGACCTTTCAGAGTCTACTGAGGAAAGATCAGTAACTAGCAGCAATATGGAATCTACTGATTCTATTGATCAAAGGAGAGTTTTTGAAGGTAGAGAGAATTCTTCTACAAGGGATACCACTAACTTAGGGGGAGAGACTAGCAGAGTTAATTTACCACCTATTAGAAAATGGACAAAGGATCATACTGAAGATTTGATAATTGGTGATCCAAATAGTGGTGTTCGAACTAGAAGATCAATTCAAAATGAATGCTTGTATAGTTGCTTTCTCTCAAAGAATGAACCTAAGAAGGTTGAAGAAGCCTTACAGGATCCTGATTGGGTAATTGCAATGCAGGAGGAGTTAAATGAGTTTGAGAGAAACAAAGTTTGGAAACTGGTACCAAGACCTAAAGATAGATCTATTGTTGGTGCAAGATGGGTTTTCAGAAACAAGCTAGATGAATCTGGTATGATTGTAAGAAACAAAGCAAGACTGGTGGCCAAGGGTTATTCTCAGGAAGAAGGCATTGATTATGATGAGACCTTTGCACCTGTAGCAAGATTGGAAGCAATCAGAATGTTTCTTGCATTTGCAGCTCATTCAAAATTCAAGGTATACCAGATGGATGTAAAGAGTGCTTTTCTAAATGGCAAACTTGATGAAGAAGTGTATGTAGAACAGCCACCTGGATTTGTTGATCCAAAGTTTCCAAATCATGTCTACAAACTTGACAAGGCACTCTATGGACTAAAGCAGGCACCAAGAGCATGGTATGAGACTTTGTCTAAATTTCTTCTTGAAAATGGCTTCACAAGAGGTACAATTGACAAAACTCTATTCTTTAGAAAGATAAAAGGTGAATTGCTTTTAGTTCAAGTTTATGTTGATGATATTATTTTTGGTTCTGCTAATGAAAAGTTGTATGCTAAGTTTAGCAAGCTTATGTAGTCTAAGTATTAGATGAGCATGATGGGTGAACTAAATTATTTCTTAGGCTTGCAGGTCAAACAGACTGAGACTGGTATTTTCATTAATCAGTCAAAGTATATCAAAGATCTTTTAAAAAGGTTTGACTTTCAAGACTGTGCAGTTGCAAAAACACCCATGGCAACAGCCACTAAACTAGACTCTGATCCTAAAGGAAAGAGTGTGGATAATACTAGTTATAGAGGCATGATAGGCTCATTGTTATATCTAACTGCAAGTAGGCCAGATATAATGTTTTCTACCTGTTTATGTGCTAGATTCCAAAGTGATCCTAAGGAATCTCATTTAATTGCTGTGAAGAGAATTTTTAGATATCTCAAAGGAACTCCAAATCTTGGTTTGTGGTATCCTAGAGAATCTGATTTCTTTCTAATTGGCTATTCAGACTCTGATTATGCAGGGTGTAAGATAGACAGGAAAAGCACTACAGGTACATGTCAATTCTTGGGAAATAGATTGATTTCTTGGGCAAGCAAGAAGCAACAATCTGTTTCAACCTCAACTGCAGAAGCTGAGTACATAGCAGCAGGCAGTTGTTGTGCACAGCTCCTTTGGATAAAAAATCAGTTGCTGGATTATGGTATAACACTTAGTAATATTCCTATGTTTTGTGATAATACTAGTGCTATTAAAATTGCAGAAAATCCAGTTCAATATTCAAGGACTAAGCACATTGATGTCAGGTATCATTTTATTAGAGAACATATTGAGAATGGTACTGTGGAACTTCATTTTGTTCCTACTGACAAACAGCTTGCAGATATTCTAACTAAACCACTTGATGAGACTACATTCAGTAGACTAGTAAGTGAGTTAGGAATGTTAAATTTTTAGATCTTTAACATCTGCAAAAGTAGCAAGGTATGTTGTTCTTAGCTTATAGACTTGATATTCCTGTCAGGATCTATATTTGATTGTTAAATGCTTTAGCTATAACACTTTGCCTTGATAAATTTCAGTATGATAGACTTGTTAATAATCATCAGGATTAGATTTGTTATCAGGATGCTGACGTCATCAGTATTGTGTCAGTATCAGGATTATGAAAATTGTTTCAAATCCTGACGTTTACTTTGTGTAGTAATCTAATTCTGTGATGTGTTAAGTCTATACTAGCAAGTTTTGATATTTGCATACTGATAATTTATACATCATTCAAAAATCAAAAGACAAGCAGATAACAAGAAACTGTATTTTCATTAATAGAAATCATTACATGGAAATGAAATACAACATCTTTCTGTCTAAATTTCTATTGATAATTCTATACTTGTCTATTGATATGAACTCTGAGGTACAGGACAAGGAGCATCTCAAGAAATCCATCAGGGGATGAAAGCATCGTTTGCTCTTGGATTCCTTGTCTGGGCGACTTGAATGAGAGCAGCTAACTTAAATGAATAGCATCTCCATCAAGATCAACCTCAGACTCTCGGCCAAATTCTTCATCCTCAAGTTTTGAGGAGGTTAGGGGAAGATTGTATCCAACAGATGGATGTTCTAGGAGAAACCTCTGGATATTTTCGAAAACCAATCCATTCATGATTAGTTCGATGAGAAGAGTCATTTGTTCAAAGAGATGATCAAGAATAGGATGTTCATCGATCAAGAAAAATCTGGAAAATGGGTTTGAAGGGATTTTTGGTTTGAGAAGCATTGTTGAGAAGAAAAGAAATTGAAAGGTTTTGGAGAATGGCATAAGGCGTCTGGTTCTTTTAAAGAAAGACGTGAGAAGCTGAACAGTCACTTGGAAGTTTTAATGAAGTCAAATGCTAATTATTGCATGTGACTGTATTTCTTGTTTTCAAGAAATATTGAAAATATCTAACCAATTGATTTTTGTTCAGATTAATTGTTTATTTCTTTTTCAGACAAAAGAAAAATGCCACGTGGAAAACTCCATATTAAGTCTCTGATGATATTGGTCAGGATTTCATGTGTGACCATCAGGATTTGAAAATTATATTTTTAAATCACATTGCATTTTGTGATTATTTTGATGAGAGGTCATCAGGAAAAGGAATCTGATCAGTATTGCTTATTTATACCCTGATTTATTTCATGAAAATCAATTTTGGATTTTATTTTCCAAAAATCGTGGGTAACCGCATTTTTCAGGGACTGACACCTGTCAATCTACGTGTCAACGTGGGATAGTGGTCTGAAAGATTTGTGAAATATATTTGTTTTGAAACTCTAATCGTGTAATTGCTTTCTCTAATTTTACATTCTCTAAAGCAAAAATCACTCTTGAGTTTTCAAAATCACTAATCCATTTCAAGAATTTTTCAAGTTTCTTTTCAGATCAAAAATGGTAGCTCAGAGAAGATTACCTAAATCAGTAGCCTTCAAGTTTGGTGACTTTGATTTTATGACAAACAATCATGTTGCAGCTATCACCAACAAGGAAGGAGTGTTATCTGATTTTCATCCAATCATGGACTTTCTGGCGAATGGACCATTAAGTTATGCATTGACAGCATCTCCACAGATTAATCAAGTAGCTGTTTCACAAGCTTGGAAGAATGCTGAGGTAATTGATTCTACTCAGAGTCAATCAGGTAAGATTGTTCTACATTTAGGACAAGATTCATTTGACATTACTGAATCTGTTATTAATTCAGTACTTTGCTTACCTGTTACTGATAGTTATGAGAATGTACCATCTGATGATAATATAAGAACTATGTTGTCTGAATTAGGTTATAGTGGACCTCTAGATAACATGAGCCAGTTGAATAGGTCTTTTCTTAGAAAGGAATGGTCTTTTTACTTTGACCAAATTGCTAAATGTTTTACTGGCAAATGTAGTTCTTTTCAGCAAATTACTTCTGTTACATCACATATTGCTTATAGTTTGCTTTATGACAGAGTAATCAACATTGGTCATATTATCTTAAGTCAGATGAGTATTAAACTTGGGTTAAGAGATCAAAACAGGAAAATGGTTTATTATCATAGATTTATGCAAATGTTTGTTAACCATTTTATTCCTGATGTTGAAACTAGATTTGGTAGAGAACATTGTGTTTCTTCTTATGAACAACAAAAGAGAATTTTCTCTGATATTACAAAGAAGGACAATGAAAAGAATCTAGATGGAATACCTGCAATTCATTATCCACATCATGTTCAGGTAATTCTTAAAACTCATCTTCCTACTTTCTACAATTCTTCTTTCTTTTGTGGTGAAATGGCTCAGGAATCTCAAATGGAGAAGAACCCACCTGTGTCTACCCAAGTAGCCCAAAACATTATAGTCTCTGAAACAATTCAAGAACCAAATTTTGATCCACAGCCTATTGTTTCAAAGAAACCAACCTCTGGTGTTTCTCAAAAGACATCAGTTGTAAGGAAGAGAAGATTTGTTGTGTCAAGTAGTAGTAGTAATTCTAGTGAAGATGATGATGATTTAACTCTTGCTGAGAGAGCAGAATTGAAGGCTGCAATTCAACTTTCTTTGTTAACACAAAGAGATGAAAAACCTAGTCACAGCCAGGCTGCAGTCTCTCAAAAGGCTGTAGTTCTTAAAAAGGGAAAACAGTTACTAGATACTGACTCTCAAAAGACTGTGTCTATTGAACAAAGATCTCATCCTAAGATCACTTCTGTGTCTACACCTCTTGAGTCTTCTCAGGATAAATCTTTTGCTCACTATATCAGGAGAACAAGGAGAAAGATTCAATTGTCACCTACACACACAGAGTCTAGTCCAACTAATATCATGCAGGTTTCTACAAATCAAGCTACATCTATGTCAGTATTTGACAAGAGAGATCTGGATATTGATTCTTCATGGGAAACTACATTATCATACAGACTGGCTATGGGACTAATTTCTCTCAAAGTGAAGTTGTCAAGGCCTGTTCTAGACTTTCTGGTTGAAAGAGTACCAAAACTTTTATTTCCAGATGAATATGGACTTCTACATCAAAGACTTGACTTAATGAAGATGTATTTCTATGTGTCTGTCAGAAGACAATTAGTCAAAAAATTTAGACTCTCGAAGCATGGTGCACTTCAATCACTTCATGCATATTTATTTGACAAGAATGTCATTATTGAAGATGCTTCAGCTCAAGGTGAACAACTGGAGGAAGTAGATAGAGGAATGCAGTCAACAGAAGATACTATTGCACTAGTGGTGAATAGTAGGAAAGATCATATCACAGTCACTGTAACACAAGAACCATCTAGTCAGAGGAAGGATGACTCAGGAGCTGTGATAGCTGATGTTGAAAGGACTTCTGTGATGACTGAAAATGCAAGTGAGATACCCTATGATATGGGAGGAATGACTTTGGTTGATTTTTCTGAAGATTAAACAAATTTTGTTCAGTCAGAGTCTATCCACCTTGAGGGTGTGTCTCAGCAAACAACACTTAAAGACGGTGATGTACTAACTATGGTGTCTAATGAAGTATTACTGAAGACATCAGAGTCTAGTAAAGAACCTGAAAGTGGTATACTGGAGCCTGTAGTTTCTGAAAGGAAAGAAGATGATTGTAAGGGTTCAGAGACTATAGCAGCTCACTCCTTGGAGAAAACCTCAAGCCACATGCCAAATGAGGAACCCTCTCTCCATGTGAGTTCAGGTATAAAAACTTCTTCTAAACTCTATTTTTCTGTAGGTCATGAGAGCACTTATCTAAATTTGAGTGATACACTTGAAAAGATGGACTTAGATCCACAATTTGAGCGGCTGGCTCCTGACCAGGCAAAAGGTGAGGTAGAAAGAGTGTTGACTTTAGTAAGTCAAAGTGAGAATGAGGGTATGGATGATCAACTCCATAGTAAGGGAGAGAAAATTAGGAAACCATCATTTGATTTCTGGGATCAGGTTTTTCCTGAATCTTGGTCTGAAAATTTGGGTATGGATGCTGGTACTTATTCATTCATCAAAATGTATCAGAAGAATGACCTAGCACATCACAATGCAAAGCCAGAAGTTAAAGCTCAGAAGCAAAAGGAGAGGCTTGCAGGAATCATTAACAGAAGAGGTGCCAGGATAAAGCAATCTCTTGATACATATGTACCAGATGAAGATCCTAATGATCCTAGTGTTCCTTTGTATGTACTTCCAATATCAGCTAGAATTGAGACATCAACAGTCTTTGATCACTCTAAGGAGGAGTCGGGATTTGAAGATGTTAGTACACAGAATACTGGTGAAGGAGATGATTATCATGTTTCAGTTTCAGAACAGAAAGATGAAGATGTTGATACTTCTAATCAGGTTTTATTACTTGAATATCATACAATTCAAGCAACTTCTTCTACAAGACTTGAAGATACAGTTCTTTTTGATTCTGATACTAGAGATACTAGAAGCACTTCCAACATTGAAGTTCATTCTGATGTTTTGAAAGATATTCAGAATTCTCAAATTGATATTCAAACAAGACTTCAATCACTTGAAGATAACCAAGTCACAATTATGGAAAATCAAGCAGTTCTTATGAATATCATTTGTTCTATTTCTGAATCTCTTGGAATTAATGTTGCTGATGTCAAAAAGGGGGAGATAAAGACAATTCAAAGACAACAACAACAACACCACCAGACTAAGGATGATAAAGCTGGGGGAGATAAAGATCAGACAAAGGGTAGTAAAAAGAAGAACCAGGAGTGACAGTGGTGAATCTCAGCTAGGAAGTGGTAAAGGAAGAGCAGCATTAATAGTTAAAATTCTTTCTTCTAAGTACTAGATAAACGTCTACATCTGAGAAGGAGGTACTTAACTTCATAATTCTACATTCATAAATTCTATTCTGGTTGTATTGTTATATGTTTTGACATCCACAACTTAGATTTATGCTTCAGATTTTAAAGCATAAATAGGGGAGATTGTTAAGAATAATTCATAAGTTGTGATGTTAAGAATAGAATTTACACATTATACTTCTTGTAATCCTGATCTTATAAAGGATTTAGCATTGTATTTAGGATTTATGTGTAAGACAGTTATCTGTATAGTTTAGTCAGGAATGAACAGTGTATCGGAGACTACATGTCAGGAACTGAGAGCAAATCCTGATGATGGTCCAATACTGATGGTTGATCAGATACTGATGCAGTGTACAGATCCTGATATCAGTGGTGTTACTGATGATGTCATTATGGATGCTACAGAAACTGGCAAGTGCTATAAAACAGGATCATTGTTTGAAGAACAAGCAAGAAGATATTATGAAGGAAAGAGTTTTTCTATTAAAGGAAACTATCGACTAGAAGGCAGAACATTGTCATGTATAGATTATATCTTTCTGTTATTAGTTGATAGGTAGCATTATAAATACTCTCTCAATATCATTGTAAAGAGTGTGAGTCGAACTAGTGAATGTGCGTAGCTCTGTATAAGGTTTGTATTCGAGAGTTCGAAACAAACAGAGAGAGAGAGATTTGTATTGTCAGCAGCTGCTAAAGGTATTGTACACCTTTGGTAGAGTTTGTATTTGATCTTATTAATACAAACAAGAGTTTGATTCATTCGTTTATTCTTGTTCATATAATCAAGCAAAAATCAGACACGATTATATAACTTGTATTCAACCCCCCCTTCTACAAGTTATTCGAGTTAACATAGGGTGCTCTATCGAATCCACCATCCGATCTTCAAAATTAAAACAAGCATCATTATGTTATTGCTCGTAATCCCCAAGGTCTGTCGCCTTACTAGTCGATACAAGAACGAGCTAAGTTACTATCATGATACTTTAGGGTTCCCATAAGGGTTTTATATGTCTGTACTACATTATGTAGTCCGACTATGAACTTGGCAAGAGTTCTTATTATCTTAATGAATTTATTGTTTTAACGTCACGTCATCTCTGGGATTTATAACGCTCTCTCTGATACCATTTCTGTAACACCCCCACATCCGGGGTCAGGGATCTGGTCGTTACGGTCTCAATATCCATCCACAAAACCAACATAATCTAAATTACAACCTTGTGACCCAAAACAACAACATAAAACACACCCGTTATAGTCCCAGAGATGAAATCAGAGTAACCAACAATATTATTAATCACAAGTTTGAGTTCTTACAACCCAAAGAATTACAATTAACCATTACAAACTCTTTGCCATCCATTTGTATATGCCATATAATAATTACACTTGATACTCAAATGCTAACAACTAGCCTACCAGTAGCTGCCTCTTCAGCAATGGTAGCTATGACCTCAGCGATTATTCCTCTGACGGCTGTCACCTGCTTACGCTGAGTGCGCCTTGCGCGGCCATCTGATCTAGCTGTTGTTGTGATATAAATAAATAAAGCAAGGGTGAGCAATAGCCCACCTAAAAGAATATAACTGAACAGTAATAATATATAACAGTTCAAAATATCTTTGATACCATATGCCATGCATTAACGAACGTATTACCAATTTAAGGTATGAGATGTAGTTACAAAGTAACTTTAAATATAATTGATCCGAAGAAATATCTGCTATGGCAAAGATAAGCAAGATATTATCAAATTTTCATGATAGAGGGACTTGCTGGAAGAATATTGCAATTCCAGTTCAAGTACTTTTCAAACCTGCCAACACTGATAATGTTTTAAGATAGATTTAAATAAAAATAGAGTTTTGGGAACCTCCCATTGATAAAAATAGTTATAAAATACTCCAAAATATTTTACACCGTATCTGAAGGTGACAGATAATTTTTGAATAATATGAATCATTATAAAAGAACTTAAAAGGGCTTTAAATAAATATTCCAAGAATATTTATTAACTCAATATTAATTAAGGAATATGAATAAATCATAATATTACTCGTAAGTAATCCTCGAATGAATATTTAGAATTATTTACTAAATAACTCTCTTCATTAAATGAATATTTAAAATAATATTCATTAATTAAATAAACTCAATTAAATGTTTAAAATAATGTTCACTAAATAAATCCAATCTTAATTGGATATTTGAAAATAATAATGTTTATTGATGAAATAAACATCCTTTGGATACTTGATATAATATTCATTGAATCAATAATGAATATTCAACTTAAGAATGATACTTATTGATGAAATAATTGTCGACTGAATATTTGAGACAATATTCATTAAATAAATAATGAATATCCAATCTTAATAATATTTATCAAAGGAATGATTATCGAATGAATATTTGAAATTTTGTTCAATAATTGAATCGACTTTAAATGAATGTCGAAGATAATATTTATCGTCTCAAGGGAATATTTAAAATAATATCTATCGATGAACTGGAGTTCGAATCAAAGTTCAACTAATATTTATAAAATAAATAGAGATTGAATGAATATTCGAAATAATATTCATTTAAATAAATAAGGCTCGAATGAATATTAAAATAATATTCATTAAATAAATAAACTCGAATGAATATTCAAAATAATATTTATCGAAGAAATAAGAGTGAATATTCTCTAAGTAAATAACTTAACTGAGGATTCGAAATAATATTCGAATATTAAATCGACTTTAGATGAATATTAAAGATAATGTTCATCGAATAATTAAATATCTGATGAATGACCCGAATAATATTTATCAAATAATCTTAAAGGAATATCTCAATAATATTCGCCAGATAATAAATGGGAAATATTTACTTAATTATTTTCCTCTGAAAATAATGTCAATATATCAAGAAATAACGACTCCCGGTCTATAATCAAGGAATGAGGTTCAGATGCCCTTCGTTTAAGGGTCTTAGAAATTTCCGGCTTATAACTGATATAATAACTATCTAGCTCATAAGCCAACAATAATTCCGGGAACAAGTATATCAATATGACTTTGAAAGTAGGCATGCATGCTATGGCATATGTATAACAGAAAGCATATATATATATATAATCACAACAACAGTCTTTTAAAAAGGATTTGAAACTTGCCTGGAAATCGAGTGTGGGTAGGGGTAGTGGTAGTGTGTCCCGGGTCAGCCTGGTGATCTATAAAGAGCCAAGGCATTCGGGATTAATCACTTAACACCTTAAAAGAAGATATATAGACTTCACTTAAGTCGAAACACGTTTTCGCATTATCTTGTTATACATCTCTAGTGTAACTCTTTTTATCACCGATGTGGTTCGACATACGTTCGCTATTATGACCCGTCATTGTACCCACACTTAATACGTACTTAAGCCATGTAAGTTTTAATATCGATCATTTACGAATCCAGATTGTACTACGAGTTTTATCGTCCGTTTTCTAAGTTATTAACCAAAGTCATAATCAAGCATGCTTCTAGGGGTTCGTTCGCGTTTAACCTTGATTCGAACATTTTTATAAAATCGTAAAACGATCCTTTTAATGCAAGGTTTTCTCTCACACCTTCCTTATCATCTCTAGTATTTAATTACGACGGTTCGCTACTGCATTACGGAATATATACAGGTTCAATTCCGATTACGAACTGGTGCTCTCGTTTACGAACCACTTATCTTAATTCGACCATAACTCCTAAACCGTATATCCATTTCACTCGATCTTTATATCAAAACGAAGATCATAACATGAACTAACTAAACATAGCAAAATCCGGGACTGGACAGTAAGGTAAGGCCACTGCTAATCACGGTTTCTTAAGGTTAACGACAATCGGGCATTACGACGGCTATGTTTACACGTTTTCCAAAATTCAAACCATCCAATAATCATAGTTTCCACTCCAAACAACATATACATGTTATTCAACCATGAACTAAGACCAAGCAATGTCTTTCCGTTCATCTAAACTAATTTAACAATTTTCAAAGCCCAAATATAAACTTAATGTCTTAAACATGCACATAACTATAAAACTCCATGAGAACTCATGTTTCATCCAAGGGTTTCAAGTGTTATACCTTTGATTGAAGCTTGATAGTGCTAATATACTCTTACAACTCCTAAACCTTGCTTAAACTATCCTTTGGAAGCCATAAACTAAAGATCAAAATCAAAACAAGAATGTTAGTTACTATTCATCATCACTTTCATAATTCTTTTGAAAATGAAAAACTCAAAGGATGATGCTAAGGTTTTGGGTTTACCTTCTACTAGTCTCAAGCTTGATTTTAAGCTATAGGTTAAAGTGAATGGATGGTGGCAAGTCTCCCCCCCTTTTTCTCTTTTCTTGGCCGAGAGCTTCCAAGGCTTGGTGGTGGTGGTTTTGTTTTTGTGTTTTGATTTGTTATGACTTAATACATGTATTATTATGTATATAACTTGGATGCATCTCCTTTAATGTGTTGTCAACCATCTATTGGTGCCACTTGTTGGCTTCTTATTGGACCATGTGTTGCTTCCACATTAAACAAGTCCATTTTTGCAAAAGTTCACTTATATCACCTAGCTTGTAGTTGACTTACAAACATGTCACTTAGGTTTCTCCTTTTTCCACCAATTGCACTTGTTTGTCTCTTGGTTATTTTGTTCGTTTCTTTGTCCGGTTATTACCCAATTCCCTTGCTTGTTCGGAAGAATAACTCGTTCGTTTCTAGTTAGGATTTTACCGGAAACCTTCTTAATAATTATAATACCATTCCCCATCTTTCTTAATACTTCTCGAATTTAAATTCCTTAAATCCCTTTAATAAATACTTAAGTCTAGCAGTGTCCAGGGAATCTCGGAGAAAAATAAAAGTGCTACTTTTCAGAATCCGATGTCGTTTACATACACTTATTTCGCCCCTGGATCATGAATACGAACTCAGAATTCCGTTCTAAATACTTCTATATAGCGTCGTCTAATAATATTCTAATTACTACCAAAAACACGATTCATTCTTTATTCCATCCTTATTCCTTATATTTATAATAATGTCCTTGTTCTCTTTCGGGCATTCCTTAACCCTTTTACGGAATCACTGGACTAACAGCAGATATTTATTTGGATGACACAAGACTATCTCCTTCCTCTTTGGAGTGCCATAACTTATTTCTTAGGAGATAGATTATTCTAATCTAGGTTGTCAACCCATTGCATCCTTCATGACATATAATCATTTAAATCTATACCCATTCACATTTATTGTTAATACCTTGTAGTCGGAGTCACTGTTCATTCTTTCATCCATATATAAAAAGTTTTAATTCTACCGAAAATTCGGGGTTCTTACAGTTTTAACACAAGGTATAGTTCGTTTTGCGAAAAAGATATATTGATTGTCGGGGAAAGATATTTGTTCCCGTGAGTTAAGCGTCTAGAGTTAAAGAGACTTGGAAGTCAAAGTTTAAGGTTATTTCGGAATTGGAGGGCTCGCAGAATGAGCTTATTAAAGTTTGAGTTGATATGATGGAATCCTAGAGGTTGAAAGATACAATCTGGGAGTGGTATGGTGTCCTTAGCGTTGATTCTGAGGACAAAATTCTATTAAGGGGGAAGGATATAACGCCTTAGAAATTCGAATTTAAAATTATTTATTTTTATAAATTATAAATTATATTATGTGAATATTGTTGTAAAGGTGGAATGTATGTGAATTGATGCTTATGTGTTTATATGATGATTTGGATAAGCTGTGAAGGTTTGTGTAATTTTATTTGTATTTTTGAGGATTTAAATATATTTAAATCATGTATTTTTAATCCTCTATCAATTTTATAAAATTATCGGAGGGATTAAAAATCATGAAATCTTTTGAAATATTTCCTTTATATATTTATTGGGTTTTGAAAATTGTTGGGTGAATTAATTTGGGTGTTGTGGTATTTTAAAATAATTTAAAGAGTTTTATGGTATTTAAAGGATCAAAATTTGTAAAATTCATATTTAATTCATCTTTGATCCGAAAAATATTTTAAAATATGTGTGTGCTCGTAATTTTATATTCTTTATTTTAAAAAATGAGAAGTTTAATTTTTTGAATATATTATTTAATTATGATTTGTAGAAGTCGTTTTATTAGTGTGTAGTTGGGCCGAAATGAATGTAGTAGTAATAAAGAGTATTGGGCTAGGCCCAATAAGAGAACCAGTAGCTAGAAACTTCGAGAGAGCAGCGGGGGGAAGAAAAAGAGATGGTGGGAGAGAAAATGAAGGGAAAGAAGAAGAAGAAGAGGGATTGGGGAATCAAAGTGAGAGAGGTGTGTGTATACATATATACATGTGTGTGTGTATATGTGGGTGTGGGTAAAAGAATAAGGGGAAGAAGATGGGACTGTGCAGCAGCAAGGGAACGCCGCGGTAGGCAGCAGGAGGCGGCGGCGCCGCGCGAGCGGCCGGAGGGAGGCTGTCGCGCGGTGGTGCAGTGGTGGCAGTCGCGGATAGGCAGCAGTAGAGAGAGAGAGAGAGAGAGAGAGAGAGAGAGAGAGAAATGGTTGTGGTGAAGATTTCCGGTGGGTCGGAGCAAACCGATTAGTATGATTTTGTTAACCATTCAATTTTCGTATTAACTAGTATAAATTACGAAATGTTGTTTAATTGTTGTAATTTAATTGGTTTAAATTGCAAGATATATATGTTGATTTTCGTAATTAGATTAAAGTTGTAAATTATGGATATTGTATGTTTTCGTGAATTAATTCGGAGAGTGTAGTGGATTATTATTGTTAGTTGCTAGTTATAATTATTGAGTTAATTGTGAATTCGATATATGTTCGGTCTTAATGATTTTTAAATTGTCGATTGTTAATTATAATTATTGGAATTATATAGTTGTCTTGTTAATATTTGGGGATTTTGATGATTGTGAATTGTAATTATGATTTTAGTAGTAATTGAGGCTTCAATATTATATTCGGACTTAAGGATTGTTAATTGTTGGATAATATGTGGAATTATATGGATGTACTAGTCGGTAAATGTCTATGTGCTAAATGTTGTAGTCGAGTCATATTATTCATTGAACGCTATATGTGTTAGATATTTGGAGTCGAGTTTGTATTGAGAATTGCTTAAGTAGTATATTCCGGTTTAAATGTTATTTATCAAAGATTAATTGTTAGATTTATTTTATTATGTGTTTATCTGCGAGGAGTTGTAATGAGGTCACAAGTCTTAAATGTCAATATTTAAGGACTTGTGTAATTCTCTTCAACTAGTTCCTCGGGCTTACGAATATCCATGATTAGCTATCACGAGTATAATTAATATACTTGAGTGATGTGATCATTGATATAGCGTAAGTAATAGTTAGTGCTAGGGGTTGTTCCCTAGGGCTTACGAATATCAATAATTGATTGTCACGTGTATCATTAAAATGCGTGAGTGATACGATTATTGATGTAGCGTAAGTAGTAGTTAATGCTAATATAAATTATTATGTGTTTACTGCATGTCGAGGCAGAATTTCTTATGTGCTAGGTGCCGCATGTCTGGGCGGGTACTTTCTTTATTTGTGCACTTTTATGTTGCTGCAAGTTGAGGCAGCTTGATTTTTGGTAAATATATAGTTAAAACTCCTTGAGTTGTTGAATTGAAAAACAGGTGGATAGTCCGATAAACGAATACTACATGCCGAAATTTTCTAGAAATCCCCTGCAAATCTATTTAAAACCTATTTAACTTATTTGATTTTAATGCTTGAAGGCGCGTTATGATTACTAAGGGTTTAAGTATATGTATCAGTGGATTATTTCGAGAATATATCATGGTTTTGAAATTAGATGGTGTGCTGTTTTGAAATGGTTGTGTGACGTGATTATGTGACCTAGTAACTGTACTAAGACTACTATATAGATATGGTTGGATATGTCTATTTGTAGTTGCATATGTTTGTATATGTTATATGTGTAAGCGATATAGGATGCGTATGGGTAGAGTAAAGCAAGATAATAAGATTTTGCTTGATTGAATACTAAATTAGCATTTGGCCTTGATAATGGTTCGAATAGGAAACCTGGCCAAGGATAGAGCGCTGGTAATCTGAAAGATAAGCAGGAGGACGAGTATCGAAGCCGATGAGTTTATGAAGTAAGGACTGATGTGAATTTGAGTCGAGGATCCATGGTAGGATCAGGAACTCCGTAAGTCGAGGCAAGTGTTATCGCTATTCACTTATTGTTCAAGTGATGCAATTTAGTTTATTTATCGTTTGAAATGATTTGGTGAAGTATAGTTGAAAGATGACATATAAACTTCTTCAAATTAGCGTGATGCTGTTTACTTTCCCTACCCATAATTCACCTATCGGTTTTACAAAGAATCTTGTAAATAACCCTTTTCACATTTTGGCAATGGAATGCCATTACTTCTATTTTCGTCAAATACTCTTAAGAAATTTTCTAAACAAGGACATCTAAGTTTCTCTTAACTTTTATGAAAACCTGCTGGCTCAATGCCTGATCTAGTATATTTTTATCAATGGACTTTCACTCGGACAATGTTCCCTGTGCTGATCTGAACCTTTCCCTATTGAAACTGTTTTTACAATTATTGTTCTAATCTGTTTTCTCCGCTTATGGAAGCTCAAATTCTTCAGTATGTATAAATTTTATTAAATGCCGGTACTTGACCATGTCGTTGCTTTAGTCTAGAATTTCATTGTTGGAATCTTATTGCAAATTATATCCCCATTCTTGCTCAAATGAAATTTCTCTTTGCATAATCTGCAGTGGTTATAATTCGAAGTATTCGTATCAATCTTGTTGATACCTTTTAAATTGACGTTCTTTATAATTTCCCCTATGTGGTATCGAACTTGTCGATACCAGACGATGATGTCGTTTCTTATTAATTCCTAATCATAAGTTGTTATTCTGGACGTGAGTTCCAGTTGTTGGAAATCAAGGGTGGTCGATTGTTCCGACACCTGACCTGAGTATTAAAGATAGAATTGGAAATGTTTTTATTAAATGAAAATGTTTTCAGGACTGTGGACGCCAGTCAGAGTATGAGTATTATGTTATAGGCCAAAAGGGGCCTTGGATCCAGTTGAGTATTTGGATATACCAAGAGAGTATATCCGAAGTTTTAGTGTGACTGATCATCCACTTTAACTCGTTACGTCAAAATGAAAATCCAATTCTAATCTATAAATTGAGTATCCAGTTGGACATTGATTCTTATTGCTTGACCATGAATTTCCAAGTATTATTCATGAATGGTTATCATTTGACCTTGAATTTTGAGTATCATTATTGAATTGTTAAAGCTTAATTCCCTTGAAGTCTATAATGCTTATTTTGGTTGAACAAAACTTTTATCTGTTCTAGTTCCTGTTGCACCTCATTAATGGTGAAGTATTAGCCCTCGTGGCAACTTAAAGGTTAATCTCACAGATTCTCTCATAGAATGAGTTGAAATTCCTTTGTTATCAGATTTGTTTCAATATTGAAATTGTTATCACTTTATGCACTTGCTGAGCATTGTTGGCTCACTCTTCCTTTTGTTGTTTTCTCTAGTTAATAGAGAAGTTTAGTAAACCTAGTAAGTGGACAGTTGTATTAATCTCCGGGCAGCGAGAAGAGACGTTCGAGTTGTGGACTTCGTCAAATAGTGGTTTGGGGAAATTGCCAAGGTTGGATATACGTAGTTAGATAGTGGTTTTGTATATTCACAGAATTGTATAATATTTTTTATTCTGAGATTGTGTTGTAATAAAGTAATTCGATAGTTTGTTTCATACCATAACCTGTATGCGATCTTGGTTAAGGGGTTTAATGTTTTATCAGTTTATTTAATGTTTATGTCCAAGTTAGTGATATGTTGATTTTGGTCGGTGGCGCCCGAATCTGTACCCCGGATTTTGGGACCGTTACAATACCCCATTTCGCTTATTATAGTATACTAGCCGATAACCCGTGCGAAGCACGGATCATGATAAATATCTTAAATTTCTAATTTTTAATTTTTTGAAATAAAATAAAATCTTGAAACACCAAGTATATATCTGGTAAATAACTGATTTGCTAGTTAATAGACTACTAGTATATAACTTCACTATTAAATTAATATTTAATGTTATTATTTTAATTAATTAAATTTACATAACTTCATTCTGGTAATATAAGATTAGTTATATTATTAATTGTATTAATTATTAATCTATTATAGATGCTTTTTAAATATTTATTAAATGAGTCCTAAGTTCTATATAATACTATATTTCTGATTTTTATTTCAATTTTTAGTTAATAGACTCATAGTATATAATTTCATTATTAAATTAAATTATTATATAATATTATAATTTTAATTTATTAAATTAGTTCAGAGATGACTTGTTTCATTGATAGTTCTTATTCCTATTGGCCTTCTATACACTTAAAAAATTTGAATAGTAAAAATAATTAAAATAGTAAAATAATTAATTAATTAATTAATTAATTTACATAACTTCATTCTGGTAATATAAGAGTAGTTATATTATTAATTGTATTTATTATTAATCTATTACATATGCTTTTTAAATATTAATTAAAGGAGTCCTAAGTTCTATATAATACTATATTCCTGACTTTTATTTCAATTTTTAGTTAATAGACTCATAGTATATAATTTCATTATTAAATTAAATTATTATATAATATTATAATTTTAATTTATTAAATTAGTCCAGAGATGACTTGTTTCATTGGTAGTTCTTATTCTTATTGGCCTTCTATACACTTAAAAAATTTGAATAGTAAAAATTATTAAAATAGTAAAATAAGTTATTAATTAATTAATTAATTAATTGGCATACCGTGCATATATACCGCGGTATACATAGCATAACATTTAAAGGGGGTTTCTGTTTTTAATAAGGAGTATAGATATATATAATATAGATAGTATAGAAGTATAGATAGTATAGATAGGTAAGATAGAAGTATAGATAATATAGATAGATTAGAAAAAGGGGCTTTAGATTTATATAATAAACTAGCTTATAACCCGTGCTATGCACGGGTTTCTTTTAATATATTATAAATTTTATTTTATGTTATAATTATGTTTTAATATAATCATTATTTTGTAAAAATTATTTTAATATAAATTTAGTTAATGATATGTATGATTTAAAATTTAAATTAGAATTTTAAGTTAAATATGTTGTTGACGGATTCGAAACTTGAATTTTTAGTAAAATATTTTAATCATAAAAAGAAAATTTTAAAAATAAGTATGGAACTATCCTTAAAATACACCTTAGAATGCGTGCTAGAAAATGTAAAAAAAAGGTAAATAATTGGTTGGGACGGACAGAGGGAGTTAATATATCTAAACATTATTCGTTGATACAGATTTCTATTATATTTTGTTAGTGATTAGATGATATAGTGTTATATTTAGAAAAGTTAACGTGTTTTATTTCGAAAGAAATATTATTGATTGGAAGAAACGATATTTTAGGTGTTTATAAAAGGTAATATCATCAATCAACTAAAATTAAATCTCTTTTAATTAAAAAAAGGCAATCAGCTAATTATCACTAATTTTAATTTAATATAATTTAATATACTCATATTTACGTATTATACTACGGAGTAATATTTTCTTCTTATTATAAACAACGTATAAGGATTTTTAATATATTTTATTAATAATTGAAAATATGATGTGATATTTGTTGGTATATATTAATCATTGTAAGATTAGTTTTAAATAAAAAATATAACATATTTTAGTAAGAAAAAAATATTAATAATTTGAATATATGGTACGATTAATGTTTTTATAAAAGGTAATATTTTCAATTAAAAGTAAATCTGAAAATGGCAATTACTAATTACTATTAATTATATTATGTCATTATTTATTTTAATAATTAAGATAACTAAATCGGAACACTACCTTAATTCCTGTGCGTGGCCAGGTTTTGACGCTTGACGCTCTGGTCAATCCAATCAAATTAGAGCAATAATTCTCCGAGCAATTCTTCGTGCGCAGGAGTTTGGGGGGCGGGGGGTGGGAATTGCGAGTGTAATAAAAATTCTAATTAGACTTACTGGTTAAGAGTTAGAGTTTGCATATCTTTGTGATACTATCACATGGTTATTTCTTAAAATAAATTATATATATTTTTAATTGAATTATATATTTTTTTGGAAGGTAGTTTTGTTTTATTTGGAACTAAGATTATTTTTTTATTTTATAATTAGGATAATCAAACCGAAAACCAAATCGACTCTTTCGGCTTTAATATATTAGTATAGATTATTATTTATTTTAATAAATAGGATAACCAAACCGAAAACCAAAACTTTCAATGTTTTGATTTTAATATTAATAAATAGGATAACCAAACCGAAAACCAAAACTTTCAATATTTCGGCTTTAATATAATAGTATATATGTGTAGATTAAATGTGTAAATTTAATTTAATTAAATTATACTTAAGATATTTAGAAACAAAATCCTCAGCTAATTAATCTCTGCATTTTTTTTTCTTACTTCCTGTCATCCTGGATTAAAATTACAGGATTTATAACGACAAGTCTAGTAGGATATAAGTTATTTGATCAAAATATCAAATTATTTTATTTTTTACCGCTCATTTCTTATGGATTACCGGTAATAATCTTCCATGACATGTGTAACCAATTAAAATCGCATAAAATCGAATACACATGCATTTGTTGGCATGTATGATCGAACACATAAAACTTGTTGAACTTTCGGCTCATTTCATTTATAGAATTATAGAAGATAAAAAGATCAATACTAAGATATAATTCATCATTTTGAAATATTTTTTAGAACAATTTTTGAACCAAATGTTACGTTATACTAGATCATCTAGAACTAGCTAGTAAGCCACTGGATCATATATATATATATATAGGGGGCTACTCCAATACAAACCTTCTTAAAATACAAACCTACAAATTAAGCATAATCTAATATTTCAAGCTAATCTAATGACCAAACTAGGGGTACCCCAATACAAAAAATGCTTAAAATAATTGGCTCTATCCAACAAAAAAAAATAAAAAAAATCACTGTTCACGTGATGACGTGGCAGTGGATTTCACTGATTAACGGTGCTTCGCACCTTCTTGTACGGCGCTTCGCGCCTTTATCATTCTAAAGTTGTAAGGAATGGCAATCAATGGTAAAGGCAATAGACGATTGACGGGTGTGTCGAGAGCCTTCGACTCTCATGACTACCTAACTCATCCGTTTACTGTCTTAAATGCTTCGCATTTCCACGGCAAGAATTTTTTTTTTTTTTGGAATTTTTTTTTTTTGGATAGAGCCAATTATTTTAAGCATTTTTTGTGAAGGTACCCTTGGCGGAAACCTTAGAATAGATGAAATATAATTAATTTAGTGTTGGTTTGTATTTTAAGAGTGGTTTGTATTTGAGCACTTGCCTATATATATATATATATATATATAGTAGGGATCTAGAGAGAACCCCTTTAAAAGGAGAACTTAGAAAACTAAATTAAAATATAGCACATATGGTATGCAAATTGATCGTTGTGAGATGAAGAAAAATATGGTGAAATTAGATTTTAAAAAAATATCACCGATTGACGAGAAATATATATATATATATATATATATATATATATATATATATATATATATATATATATATATATATATATATATATATATATATATATATATATATATATATATATATATATATATATATATATATATATAGGCAAGTGCTCAAAAGAGAACTTTTTTTTTGAAGAAAACTAAGGTACTAATCCTAGCCATTAGATGTATTAAGATCAATGGCCCCGCCAGGGGCACCCACACACTAATCAAATACACCCTCACACACAGAATCACACCTAATCCCCTCCATTTTTAATTTGATTTTTCCCGTCAATCAGTGATATTTTAAATAAAATATAAAATACAAACCACTTTTAAAATAAAATCCTAAAAATCAACACTAAATTAATTATATTTCATCTATTTTAAGGTTCACGCCAAGTGTACCTTCACAAAAAAATGCTTAAAATAGTTGGCTCTATCCAACAAAAAAAATAAAATAAAATCTTGCCGTGGAAATGCGAAGCATTTAAGACAGTAAACATATGAGTTAGGTAGTCATGATGGCCGAAGGCTCTCGACACACCCGTCAATCGTCTATTGCCTTTACAATTGATTGCCAATCCTTACAACTTTAGAATGATAAAGGCGCGAAGCGCCGTACAAGAAGGTGCGAAGCACCGTTAACCAGTGAAAAAAATTGACGCCACGTCATCATTTTTTAAATTTTTTTTAAAATATTATTTTTCAATTTTTTCCCGATAAATGGATAGAGGGTAGAATTATATGACTTTTTCGTATTGGGGTACCCCTAGTTTGGTCATTAGATTAGCTTAAATGTTGGATTGAAATTTGGTTTTTAGGTTTGTATTCTAAGGAGGTTCGTATTGGAGTAACCCTATATATATATATATATATATATATATATATATATATATATATATATATATATATATATATATATATATATATATATATAGGGTTGGACTCCATAGCAAACACCTTATATAACAAACAACAAAGAACACCTCATATCTAATAGATCCATTGCCCCTGGCGGGGCCACCCAATACAAAAAGTTCTTATTTTTTTAGGCTCTATCCATCCAGCAAAAAAAATTGAAAATTTTACTGTTAATCGATGACGTCATCAATGACGTCATCATGAACAGTAAAAATTTTAATTTTTTTTTTGATGGATGGATAGAGCCTAAAAAAATAAGAACTTTTTGTATTGGGTGCCCCTGGCGGGGCCAATGGATCTATTGGAATAAATGATTTTATAGTGTTCTTTATTGTTTGTTATATAAGAGTGTTCTTTATGGAGCAGAGGCCTATATATATATAGGGTAAAGAGTTTCTACCTGACACTGTAGGAAACTTTTCTACAGTATCACCTTAAAATCACGATTTTGTTGCATATATGATATGAAAACTGATCGTTGAGAGATGGAGAAAAATACAGTGAAGTCAGATTTCAAAAAAAAATTACAAATTGACGGGAAAAATCAAATTAAAAATGGAGGAAATTAGGTGGAATTGTGTGTGTGAGGGTGTATTCGATTTGCATGTGGTGCCCCTAGCGGGGCCATTGGATTAGATTAATCTATGGCCTAGATTTAATTTAAGGCGATACTGTAGAAAAGTTTCCTACAGTGTCAGGTAGAAACTCTTTTTCCATATATATATATATATAGGTCTTTGCTCCATACAGAACACTCTTATATAACAAACAATAAAGAACACTATAAATTCATTTATTCCAATAGATCCATTGGCCTCGCCAGGGGCACCCAATACAAAAAGTTCTAATTTTTTTAGGCTCTATCCATCCAGCAAAATTTTTTTTTTGAAAATTTACTGTTCATCGATGACGTCACTGATGACGTCATCATGACGTCATCGATGAACATTAAATTTTCAATTTTTTTTTTGCTGGATGGATAAAGCCTAAAAAAATAATAACTTTTTGTATTGGGTGCTATGACGGAACTCTTAAATTATATTAGATATGAAGTGTTCTTTATTGTTTGTTATATAAGGTGTTTGCTATGGAGTGCAACTCATATATTCTATAAAAAATACTTAAGCATTAAAAATACTTATTTTTATATTCTATAAAAACACTTAAGAGAATCCATGTGGAACAATCATTGTGCCAATAGATTGTTGGGCTGGCAAGAATACAAGATACAGTCCTTAATATACACTCAAACATTGAGAAAGATTGGGACAGACAGTATGTCATCTCTAAATAAACCAACAGCAAAGCTTAATTTAAAGTTGGAAACCAAACACCAGCAACAGTTTAATACAAAGTCAATAAGCATGATACCTCTAAATACTAAAGACTTCAGGACACAATAGACAAGATACTAACGCATCCAATAACGCTGTCAAAAGTTCAAACAATGAATGAAAATGAATGAAAGTCAGACAGTAGATCATCTCCGATGAAACCAACAGCAAGCTTTGTTCCCAAATTTCCAAAAGCTTTCTCAATCTCTGTCATCTTCTGCATATGAAAAGTTTTGGCTTCATCAACACGAGCCTGCAGGTCTTGTACTTTACTTTTAGCATCATTAATACAACAGTCAATTGCATGAAGCTCGGGAATCAGGGGATTTGAGAACCAGAGCTTACATTGAATCCCTGATTCTGCAAGTATGCATGTACATCTTTGTACGCAATAATCATTTCGGAATCAACCTCATTCATAAATACTTTAATAAAGTCGTTCAGTGAGGTGCACGACATATTCAGATTCATTGTACATAATTTCTTGCTTTTTGCGCCCAAGTGCTCAAAGGATTCCGGGTACTTAAGCATAATATTATCGAGTAGGCATACAAACTCGGAGTTAACCTCATGCCCCCGCCACATTCCAAAATCTTTATCCTTTCTACGCTGCTTGTCCATTCAACTAAGGAACCAAATTTGTCGAACCCTGTTAGCATCTACCAGAGAATTCTCCACCACATGATGTTCTTGCACCACCATGTGCACAGTATCAAAGCACACAGTTTTATTTGTATATTGACAATCAACCAGCTCCTTGGTTGCAGTTGCCAAAGGCTCTTCTACTATCTTAACTGTCATGTAAACTGCTGCCGTTTGAGGAATCATGTTATCCTGAGAAAAAAAAAGATAACTTCAGTGATATATCTCTGACATAAGAAAATGGTATCTTTATAAGATAGATGACGCTTTGGATTTTCATTATTCTCAATACAAGCGATGATTAAAATATCGATTATCGACTTAAATATGGAGCAAAAATAACGGGATTCAATTTATCAGCTAGGACATGATGCAGGAGATTGAGCATGATGTAGGCAATAGCCGGATTTGAAAACTGCAGTAACACTAAGACCACTGCTGCAACCCATTGTGGGTAATGCTACAATTACTTGGGTTAATACAACGAGGAGACAACATCAATGACACTGCCTAATGGCCAGGTTACTCAAGACCTGATGTGTTTCTCATGTTATTCTCTATCGATAATCTGAAACCCAGTTTTCCATGATGAATACAAGAAAAATATAACGATGACTAATCTGCAAACATGGAAAGTATAATTGATTATATAAAAGCAATCAATTATATATCAATTACATACCATAGCTGAAAAACACACATATGGCAAGTAGAGAGTTAATCGTGCACAATATTTCACAAGATCTTCACAAACATGGTAATAATATGTAGGAACCATAATAAAAATAATAATTAATAAATCAGTTACAAATCTGAATAATTAGTTTGTGCATCAATTAAGGATTTGAAAGGGAGGATTTGGTGGGATATGTAATATCTTAGCTTTCATTTAGGGATTAGGGATTGTGAGTTGATATGGGGTTATAAATATATAAGCCATTTGTATAATTGAGGTATCAAGAAATAAGTTTGAGTGAAAAGTGTGTGGAGAGTGGGTGGTCTCTCGAATACCACCCAAGTGTGTGGAGAGCAGGTGGTCTCTCGAATACCACCTAAATATTGTGTTTTCCGTGTGCGTGAGTTTATCAATAAAAGTGTTTATTTCAATTATATTAGAGCAGATCAGATCGGGTCCTAACAGTGGTATCAGAGCAATTCCGTTCTTGGGACAATAGCAGATGCAAAACAAATTGAAAATCGAATCGAGGACCTAGAGAAGAAAGTGGAAGCAATGCAATCAGGTTTAAACGACATCACTTTTCTCAAAGAAAGTATGGTTGCCATACTTAAAAAGTTAGACATCCTTCATTTTGAAAGTACTGGACCTTCCACGACTGTTTTTGGGATTTTGCAACAAGTGCCGGTAGAATCTGGATGTGGCAAAGACAAAGAACAAGGGAACAACCTTCATTTTGAAAGTACTGGACCGTCTACGACTGTTTTTGGGATTTTACAACAAGTGCCGGCAGAATCTGGGTATGGCGAAGACAAAGAACAAGGGACTCAAATGTCTGATGGATTGCCACCAACAACATCCATGAATTCAATGCCGCCACTAATTGAATTGCCTGTGCTTAATGATGAGAACCTCGAAGGTGGGCTGTTTCATGAGGAACACTATTTTGAACTCAAGAATCTCCCATCACCACAAGGCAAGGCCTGGTCTGTTGTACTATGCTCGAAAAACGATGCTTTGTTTTGGTACTGTTACAAGGAAAGTCGACAACCTTTTTGCAGCTGGGAAGAATTCAGAATATTATTGGTCATGCAGGGGTACTCAATCAAAAAGAAAAGGAAAAAAAATACTTAAACCTTGAGGACAAGGTTTGAGTTTGGGCGGCGAGTAATGTTAGGAACCATAATAAAAATAATAATTAATAAATCAGTTACAAATCTGAATAATTAGTTTGTGCATCAATTAAGGATTTGAAAGGGAGGATTTGGTGGGATATGTAATATCTTAGCTTTCATTTAGGGATTAGGGATTGTGAGTTGATATGGGGTTATAAATATATAAGCCATTTGTATAATTGAGGTATCAAGAAATAAGTTTGAGTGAAAAGTGTGTGGAGAGTGGGTGGTCTCTCGAATACCACCCAAGTGTGTGGAGAGCAGGTGGTCTCTCGAATACCACCTAAATATTGTGTTTTCCGTGTGCGTGAGTTTATCAATAAAAGTGTTTATTTCAATTATATTAGAGCAGATCAGATCGGGTCCTAACATAATATTGTGTAATACGTATGTTTAATGTATATATAAGTGTATTTTCAGCTTTCAAGATACTACTACCCTTTTAGTGATACATGAAAGAATGTTTTCCGTCCCCTATTTCATTCACTGCCATATCAATATATACAAGTTTACAATCCCATAATTAGGCTATAATTAAGGGAGAAGAATATATGCTTTAACTACAAGGATACAGACAACTAATGTATAGATATAGTTATATTCTAACACACCCCCGCAGTAGTAGCGGGAGGTTTACGTACGCTAAGACTGTCACGAAAATCTTTAAACAATACGAGTGGAAGACCCTTTGTAAAGATATCTGCAATCTGATGACGTGAAGGTACGTGTAAGACTCGCACTTGACCACGTGCCACCTTTTCTCGAACGAAATGAATATCCAGTTCAATGTGTTTGGTGCGCTGGTGTTGAACTGGATTCCCAGAAAGGTATATCGCACTCACATTGTCACAATAAACCAGTGTAGTTTTGGTCAACGGACAATGTAGCTCTAGAAGTAGGTTTCTAATCCAACAAGACTCAGAGACAACATTAGCTACTCCTCTGTATTCGGCTTCTGCACTAGATCGAGATAGAGTAGGTTGTCGCTTTGATGACCAAGATATTAGATTGTCTCCCAAAAAGACACAGTAACCAGATGTAGAGCGTCTAGTGTCAGGACACCCGCCCCAATCAGCATCAGTGTATGTCACAAGATTGATGGATGAAGATGAGTAGAGATGAAGGCCATGATCAAGTGTACCCTGAATATACCGTATAACTCGCTTCAAAGCATGCATATGTTCATCTTTTGGAGCATGCATATGTAAACAGATCTGTTGAACGGCATAAGATATATCTGGCCGCGTGAAAGTAAGATATTGTAGAGCACCCGCGAGGCTACGATAATATGTTGGATCCTCAAAAGATTTACCTGATTCAGCACTTGTCTTCGGTTTTGTATCAACTGGAGTTGCAGCTGACTTACAATTTGTCATGCCAGCACGCTCAATAATTTCAGTAGCATATTTTCTTTGTGAAAGAAATAATCCACCCTTGTGACGAGTAACAGCAATTCCAAGAAAATAATGCAAAGGACCCAAGTCCTTCATAGCAAACTCAGAGAAAAGAAGAGTTGTTATTGACTGTCGAAGAGCATCGGAGGAAGCAGTTAAAATAATGTCATCAACATAGATTAACATATAGGCCATCTCAGACCCCTTTCGATAAATGAACAATGAGTTATCACATTTGCTGTTCACAAACCCAATAGAATAGACAAATTCTGCAAACCTCTTGTTCCAAGTACGAGGAGACTGTCGAAGTCCATACAAAGACTTTTTAAGCAAACAAACATAATCTGGATGAACAGGATCTTTGAAACCCATAGGCTGATGCATATAAACTGTTTCTTTGAGCTCGCCATGTAAGAAAGCATTTTTTACATCCAATTGATGTATAGGCCAGTTCTTTGACAGAGAGAGACTAAGAACAGTTCGAATAGTTGCTGGTTTCACCACTGGACTAAACGTCTCACCACAATCAACTCCAACCTGTTGAGTTTTTCCATCACCTACAAGACGGGCTTTATGCCTCTCAAACACACCATCAGAATTTTCTTTATGAGTAAATATCCACATAGACCGTATAACATTAACATTAGGCGGACGGGGAACCAACTCCCACGTCTTATTTCTAATAAGAGCATTATATTCCTCATTCATAGCCATTTTCCAATTCGGGTCACGTAAGGCAGCTAAAGTGTTACGCGGAAGAGGAGATTTTGTAATTGTAGTATTTAAATTGTACCTGCTATTTGGCTTAAAAATACCATGTTGGCTGCGGGTGACCATCCTTGGATTATTATTTTGAGTGGGCTGAGGATGCAGATTAGTGGAATGTGGTATATGTGGATCTGGTGTTTGTATTATAGCCTAATTAAGGGAGAAGAATATATGCTTTAACTACAAGGATACAGACAACTAATGTATAGATATAGTTATATTCTAACAATACATAAGTAAAATATAATTTATTTTGTATAAAATCTAGGTCGTAAAATTAAAAGGAAATCAACGGTAATTATCAAGGTTCTCTGGTTCTCTCACTAAGGAGGGTTCTCTTTTGAACCTCCTTCTATATATATATATATATATATATATATATATATATATAGAAAGTGCTGAAGCAACAGTTTTGTACCACCAGATATAAGAATTAGTGTTGTTGAAAAGTTGTAGAATATTGGGATTGTTTGGAGAACTTTTTTTCAGAATAAGTCAATTTATTTTAAGACAAAGTTAGATATTACTAACATTTCAATTTATTTTCCAACTTATTTTTGCAACTTGTTGAATCTTAAAGATACATTAAACATTTGTATAAAAAAAATTATTAAAATATAAAATTTTTACCCGAAAATAAGTTATAAGCCGGCATAAAGCTATACGCCAATTATCTTGCCGTCTAGATCAAAAGGATAAGGAATAGAAAGATGTGAAAGTGGAAGGTACAATTACAAAGTTGAACTCTGCCTAATCCTAGTTAAAGCCTTGATAGCTCCGGATATGTTGTACACATCTCATAGGATGAACGCACACACAATCACCACACACTTTGGTCCTTGACATACTATTCGGCATCATATGTGTTGTTTTCCTATAAGGAGATTGATTCTTTTACGGCAATGCACCACCTCGTGCACCCCACTACATTAGTTTTCTGTCACCTCATTCTCCCTGCATATAATTGTGTTGTATGAACAATAATTTCGAAACAGTCGAGGCTAAAAATGACAGCACAGAGCTGAAAATATTATTTCGATTGAAAATGGTGGTTTGGAAATAAAAAATTACTAAATTATGAATTTCAACTCGGACTAGAGCTTAGCTTAGCCCTGTTTCCGTCCCTGATTGTAATTATAAGCACATATATGCACATTGTCACAAATAATGATCGAGCTGCACTTAGAGCCTTACTAATGGCATCACTTCAGTCCTCGAGTTACTTCAAGCACTACAAAAATGGGTCCAAGAAGTGCATGATGAGAAGCTATAAAATGGGTTGTAGAGTGAAGAGTGAATCGTGTTCTGATGAAGTTAAGAGTAGAAATCTTAGGATATTGATAGCTGGTGGGGGTATTGGAGGGCTTGTTTTAGCATTGGGAGCTAAGAAGAGAGGATTTGATGTCAAGGTGTTTGAGAAAGATCTTAGTTCGGTAAGAGGTGAAGGTTTGCATCGTGGTCCGATTCAACTTTTGAGCAGTGCACTGGCAGTGTTGGAAACCATTGATCAAGATGTTGCGAGAAGAATTATGGAGGAAGGTTGCATTACTGGGAATAGGACTAATGGTCTTGCAGATGGCCTTTCAGGCAAATGGCATGTTTCTTTACACACTACGTGCACTCGCTATATACAAGTTAACATATTTTACAGAAGTTGATATTCCAGAGGTTTTCTTGATTCTTACATTGGTATGGTTGCTTGTGTCTTGCAGGTTTGCAAAGTACGATCTTGAAAGGCCAGCTGTAGAAAGGGGGCTTCCAGTTACTCGAGTGATATGTAGAATGGCACTGCAACAAATTTTATTGAACGGAATTGGGAAAGACATAGTTTGTAACAACTCCAAAGCTGTCAACTTCATTGAAGATTCTTCCAGGGTAAGTACATCTAAAGGAACTTTCACATTACATTGAGGTACTGAAATAGTTGAGCTCATGACTGACTGCAATTCATTCTCACATCAAATTAAAATACAGAGTTGTGGTAATGATCGATCTCTCTGCAGATAATCAACTCAAGTATTAGCGAGTACTCTGTTTAATATGCTTTGATAGAACATCATATATATATTTATTGCGTATGAATCAGGTAACAGTAATACTTGATGATGGAAGAACATTTGAAGGTGATGTTTTGGTTGGGGCGGATGGAATTTGGTCAAAAGTAAGCCAGTTGGATATGTTGTTTGTTCAAATTACTTGTAATACCATACATTGTTGATTATTTGTTAATAATTTTTAGGTGCGTTCAAAACTTTTTGGAGCACAAGAAGCAGTATATTCAAATTATACTTGTTACAGCGGACTAACTGATTTTGTGCCCCCATATATTGATTCCATAGGGTATGCATTTGGTAAAGCATTTAACGCTCTCTTGTGACCTTTGTATTATATAATGGCCTCTGGATGAAACTTTCTGTAGTATCACTCATAGTTCTAATTTTAAGCTTCTATTTAACCTGAAAAACTAATGAGTTTCACTCAACTTCTTCGTTTTCATTCAGTTTCAAATCTAATTAGTTTCTTGATTTGTAGATATCGTGTATTTTTGGGATTGAACAAGTACTTTGTGGCATCAGATGTTGGCAATGGAAAAATGCAATGGTATGCATTTCATAAGGAACCTCCCAAAAGCTCTGACCCCCCCTCAGGCAAATTTCTCTTAACCTGACGGAACTAGTCTTTTGTGCTTTTTTCACTAGATGGAGAGAAAAGGAGGCGGGAATGGAATGAAATATATGAAATAATGTTATAAACTTGGCCGTATGAGAAAAAGATAAGACGTTGAAAAAAGATGCAACTATGCAAGTGAGAAAGAGTGTGGTTATATATGAAAATTTTTTAATGAAGCATATTGGTTGGAGATACAAATGAGCATTCCTTCTTCATTTGAAGGATTCAAGTTTTGGACTTGGATTAATAAACACATGAAACATATGCATGTTGGTTTTAATCAAAACGTGCTATTTTATTTATCGTTTATTTATTTGTTTCCAGAATTAGAATGTGACTTGGTCATATATCTAGTTCAGAGAGTTTAGGAGATTGATTGAATAAGTCTGGAAGGCGGTTGAATAAAAGATTTGATGTAGCTGATTTGTAGGTTAGGTTATTTCTTGTTTCTATCTTTAACACCCATACGCGGTGTATTTATTCTTTGTAATCGTTATCAATCAAAGTAGCACGTTCAAAGTATTCTCTCGTTTTCTATAGTTCCATATCAATACCTTGATTAGAGGTTTAGGGTAAATCAATACCTTACAATCTGGTATCAGAGCCAAACAAGGTTACAATGGAGACTAACAAAACGAAAGATGGATCGATCGGGCTGAGTTATCCTATGCTGAATAGAAGTAATTATACAGCATGGTCGATTAAGATGAGGGTGTATATGCAGGCACAAGGAGTGTGGTCTGCAGTTGAGAACACGGATCCAAAGATAGTAATCGAGGATAAGACTGATAAGGTAGCCCTGGCTGCGATTTATCAAAGAATTCCAGAGGATATTCTTCTATCCGTGGCAGAGAAGCAGACAGCGAAACAGGCATGGGAAGCTGTCAAAACCATGTGTTTGGGAGCAGACAAAGTTAAGAAAGCAAGGATACAAACTCTCAAGGCAGAGTTTGAATCATTGAGTATGAAGGAATCAGATACAATCGATGAGTTCTGTATGAAGCTTAATGGCTTGGTAACTACGATTCGAGCCCTAGGGGAAGAAATTAAAGAAGACTATGTAGTGAAGAAATTACTACGAGCAGTGCCAAGCAAGTTTCTTCAAATTGCATCCACCATTGAGCAATTTGGAAATTTGGAAACTATGACTGTGGAGGAAACAGTTGGGTCCCTAAAGGCACATGAGGAGAGACTCAGAGGTTCGAGTAATACCAGTGGTGGAGGCTCAAGTAGTACTAGTGGTGGAGCACAGTTATTGTTAACAGCTGAGGAATGGTTGAAAAAGGAGAAAGACGAGACAAAATTGCTTCTCACAAGAGAAGAATGGCAGAAACGCAGAGGAAAAGGTGTGTCAGAAAGGTATGCAAACCAAAGGGGTCGAGGAAGAAGAGATTTTGGGCGTGGAACACGTGACAAAAGCAAGGTACGATGTTTTAACTGTCTTGATTACGGCCATTATGCTACAGAATGCAAGAAATCAAAGCACGCCACAGAGCAAAGAGAAGAGGCAAACCTGTCACAAATGATGGATGAAGAACCTGCTTTGTTAATAACAGAGAAGGTGCTACTAATCGATGAGGGCAGAGTGACACCAAAGCTGAATAAAACTGGACGAGATCCATCAATTGGCTCAAATGTGTGGTACCTGGACAATGGAGCAAGTAACCATATGTCAGGTGAACTGTCGAAGTTCAAGGAATTGGACGAAAACGTCAAGGGGCAAGTCAGGTTTGGGGATGGATCTATGGTACAGATTGAAGGAAGAGGAACGATTTTGATGAAATGCAAGAATGGTGAAAATAGACTCTTAACAAAGGTATACTATATCCATGCGTTATGTAGTAATATAATATCTCTTGGACAGTTGGCGGAGGATGGCAATAAGGTCATACTGAATGGAGAATATCTGTGGGTTTATGAAGATGGAGGCAAGCTGATTATGAAGGTAAAACGCTCGACAAATCGTCTTTATAAGATTATCATTAATAGTGAAGATACAAGTGACAATGCAGGTTGTTTGTTGTCAAAAACTGATGAAAATGCTAGGCTTTGGCATGCCCGTCTTGGGCACGTAAATTTTAAGGCTTTGACTCTGATGTCGACTGAAGGAATGGTAACTGGTATGCCTAAAATAAAGTCACAGGGTGAGGTGTGTAAAGGTTGCCTTATGTCAAAACAGGCGAGAAACTCTTTCCCACGCCAGGCAATCTATAATGCCAAGAAAGCACTTGAAATTGTGCATGGAGATTTGTGTGGACCTATAACGCCTTCGACCAAGACTGGAATCAAGTATTTCTTTTTACTGGTAGATGATTACACTAGAGTCATGTGGGTTTATTTCTTGAAAAGCAAAGATGAGGCATTCGAGGCATTCAAGAAGTTCAGGACGAAGGTTGAAAATGGAACCGATAAGAAAATCAAAATTTTTCGGACAGACAGGGGTGGTGAGTTCACTTCACAAGCTTTTAACACATATTGTGATGATGCAGGAATATCCAGGCAACTCACGGCTCCATATTCGCCTCAGCAAAATGGCGTGGTCGAAAGACGAAATCGAACTGTTGTAGAAATGGCTCGAAGTTTTTTAAAAGATAAAAACTTACCAGTTATGTTCTGGGCAGAGGCAGTGCGACATTCGATATACATATTGAACCGTTTACCTACTAGAGCATTATCTGGAGTGACACCATTTGAAGCATGGTCTGAAAGAAAACCAGACATTGGACACGTCAGAGTGTTTGGATGTTTGGCACACATGAAACTTCCAATGAATCAAGTGACAAAGCTGAGTGACCGTAGCAAGATGGTAATCAATTTGGGAAAAGAACCAAACTCGAAGGCGTACAGAGTGTATGACCCTGAAAATGATAGTGTGCATGTGAGTCGTGATGTGGTATTTGAAGAAAATAAAGAGTGGAATTGGGAGGAAAAGGAGATAACTGGAGGAGAAACACAGAGCACTTTCACTGTGCACAGCTCACACATTGTGGGAGGAGATAGAAGTGTGACTGAGAGTGAGAATTTGCGAAACACACAATCTGTACAGTCAAGTTCACAGACTGAACAGTCGAGTACTGTTGAAAGGAGTACGGAGTCAAGCTACAGAGTTCATAATGAAGCAAATTCTCCACTGATACCTCGTGAACTAAGTTTTGACACTGAAGCTTCTGGTAGTGCTGAAACTAGTAGTGAACCTCCCAAAAAGTTTCGACGTTTGACAGAAATCTATGATGTTACTGAGGAAGTAGAATTGGATGATGATGTACTTATGTTGATGGGAACAATTGAACCTACAAGCTACAATAAAGCTGCTACAGAATATAGTTGGAGACAAGCAATGAAGAATGAGATTGATGCAGTTGAGAGAAATAACACTTGGAAGCTAACTGAACTTCCAGTTGGGAAGAAGGCAATCGGTTTGAAGTGGGTGTTCAAAGTAAAGAAGGATGCGGATGGAGAGGTGGTCAAACATAAAGCTCGTATTGTGGCTAAAGGTTACGTCCAACAACAGGGGAGAGATTTTAATGAGATTTTCGCACCAGTGACACGCCTAGAAACAGTGAGGCTACTTCTAGCTCTTGCTGCGAAAAATTCATGGGAAGTACACCATTTGGACGTTAAGTCCGCATTCTTGAACGGGGAACTTCAGGAAGAGGTTTATGTTACCCAACCTGAGGGTTTCGTGAAAGAGGGAAAAGAACACCTTGTCTACAGACTTGTGAAAGCATTGTACGGGTTGCGACAAGCACCGCGTGCCTGGTATGCGAAGTTGAGTAAATGTCTAGAAGAACTAAATTTTGTTCGATGCCCATATGAACATGCTGTCTACACGAAGAAAATTGGAGAGGAATTGCTGGTAATAGGTGTATATGTTGATGATCTGCTTGTAACGGGCACGAAGATGTCTATCATTGAGGAATTCAAGAATCAAATGAACAAACAGTTCGAGATGAGCAATCTAGGGAAGTTGTCGTATTATTTGGGGATAGAAGTACAACAAGGGAAAGGTTTCATAGAATTGAGACAAACAGCTTATGCGAAGAAGGTTCTTGAAAAGGCTGGTATGATGGGATGCAATCCTGTTAAGTATCCTATGGATCCTAAGGATTTTATCACCAAGGATGAAGGGGGTAAACTTGTGGATGCAACTGAATTTAAAAGCATTGTTGGAGGTTTACGTTATTTAGTCCATACAAGGCCTGATATAGCCTATTCAGTGGGAATAATAAGTAGGTATATGGAGAAGCCAACAGTACTGCATCAACACGCTGCAAAACGGATTCTTAGATACATTAGAGGCACACTGGAATATGGGTTAGTGTACACGAAGAACAGTAGCAACAATATGCTAAGTGGATACTCTGATAGTGACCTTGCTGGGCATGTGGATGATCGTAGAAGCACTGGGGGTATGGCATTTTACTTAAATGAAAGTCTTGTGACATGGGTTTCTCAGAAACAGCGGTGTGTGGCACTCTCCTCGTGTGAAGCAGAGTTCATGGCAGCAACGGCGGCTGCGTGTCAAGCGATTTGGCTAAAGAATTTACTGGGTCAAGTTACTGGGAGTTACGTTGGTCCTGTCGTAATCTACATTGACAATAAGTCAGCTATTGACTTAGCGAAAAATCCAGTTTTCCATGGGCGTAGCAAGCACATAGATATTCGGTACCATTTCATTCGTGAATGTATTGAACGAGGTGAGATTGTGATCAAGCACATAAGTACAGAATTTCAAAAAGCTGATGCATTGACAAAGGCGTTGGTTACTGTTAAGTTTGAACGTATGAGAGCTTTGCTGGGAGTTCAAGACCTGCACAAGCCCGCTTAGATTAAGGGGAGAATGTTGGTTTTAATCAAAGCGTGCTATTTTATTTATCGTTTATTTATTTGTTTCCAGAATTAGAATGTGACTTGGTCATATATCTAGTTCAGAGAGTTTAGGAGATTGATTGAATAAGTCTGGAAGGCGGTTGAATAAAAGATTTGATGTAGCTGATTTGTAGGTTAGGTTATTTCTTGTTTCTATCTTTAACACCCATACGCGGTGTATTTATTCTTTGTAATCGTTATCAATCAAAGTAGCACGTTCAAAGTATTCTCTCGTTTTCTATAGTTCCATATCAATACCTTGATTAGAGGTTTAGGGTAAATCAATACCTTACAATGCATAATGTTATAAAAATGAAGAAGCCTGAATTACATTCCATCCCCGCTCCAGGCCTTTCCAGCCGACCAAATGCAATGGCTTAGTAGTGTAATTTTAATCTAATATATTCCTTCCCTCATGCAACAGGTAAAAAGAAGCGGCTTCTTGAACTGTTTAGAAGCTGGTGTAGTGATGTAAGCACATTAATATCAGAAACACCAGAAAGTATGATTTTACGGAGAGATATATATGATAGGGACATGATCAACTCTTGGGGAAATGGACGTCGTGTGACTTTGTTAGGTGATGCAGCTCATCCAATGCAGCCAAATCTTGGCCAAGGTGGTTGTATGGCAATTGAGGTGAAAGAAACTACATTTGTGATTCTGTTGACTGCGGGTTGTCCAATCTTATAATCTTTTTACATATTCATAAATAGAGAAGCACAAGTGATTTTTCTTCTGTTCAAATGTTCTAAGGTCACTTGTTTGGCAACTCTATTGCAGGATTCTTATCAACTGATTCTTGAACTTAAGAAAGTTGATATGAGGAATTTTGATGAAGAGAGCCAGCTAAAACAGATTTCTGAGTCACTTAAGAGGTAGTAAGAGCGTAATAAATAACTTAGTTTCAATTTTAATTGATACCTTAAAACTTGATATCTAGTCGCTGTCAGAATTAGAGATGAAGATAGTCATAGCTGCAAATTTGATTTACAAAATTTTAATTCTGCTTGTTAATTTGCTGATCTACTATGAAAAGATACCAAAGAAAACGAATGTTTCGAGTGAAGACAGTTCATGAAGTTAGCAGACTGGCATCTGAGATGCTGTATACATACAAACCTTCTCTTGATTTTGGCTTATCAAAACTTTCTGTAAGTTCTATGTAACCTTCATTAATTTTCTCTCTCCTGATATACAGTACAAATGCTTACGTTTTAACTTTCTTTCATTTCAGAACGTATTTGGAGTGCAGATTACAAATTATGCAATTGATATGGCGCGTAAGTTTATGCAGTGGTGTTGCCAGCTGTTTATGATTTGGATGATAGCAGGCCATGGGTGAGCTACATTAACACTACTTCGTATATAGTTTGTAACTGTAGGCAATGGTTTGCATTTAGCGCAGAGCTAGGAAGAATGAGTGCGGGTAGGGGTGCGTAGTGCGAGTATACGGAAATTCGAAAAATCTGAAAATATGGGGATTCGAGTGCGGCAGGAATCGACAAATATTAACTCATTAAAAATACGTTTTATGTGTGTATTTTAAATTGAACTAAATAGTCAAGTAAATAAGTTTTTTTTTCCTTAATAATACATATCATAATTAGTTAATAGCACAACTAATGCATTTTAATGTAGTTAATCGATTAAGTACTAACGCGGGTAAGTGAAGAATCCCTACTTTCTAGGCGCAGAGAGTATGATTTTAAGTGGCTTTTTGGCTTTGCTATTAAAAAATGCATACAGAACCACTGAATTATAACATAAACACTGTCCCAAAATCTGGTGAAGCTAAAAGGACGTAGCATAAAGTTTTCATTTTTAGGGTTCTGAAAGAAACTATTGCCAACAAATACTTGATCGATCGAAATGAAGTTCAGTGAGGACAAAGAGAATCACAGACTATCATACTCATTTACTGTAATATAATTCTACATTGTAACTTCTACAAATTAAGTTTCAAAAGGGCATCAATTTTCGATAAGTTATTTGTGTAATTCATAGGAAATGATTTCACGTTCTCCGATTTCAGGTTGTGGTGGAAGAAGAAGAAGAAAAACACTTTTGTTGCTGCTGCCTAAGTAAAAAGCTAAGACGATCAGTGTGGGAAAACTCATTTGATTTATTATATTCAGAGTGTAATTCTGTTGCTAAACAGGCATTAACTGATAGTATATGATATTTTTGGTCAGTTAGTACTCGGTAGCAATGTTCTAAAAAACGACGATTTATCAAGATTAATTACGATTAATCGTTGGTGTCTCCGAGCAGATTTTAGCAAAATCGGGACAAAAATAGTTTTTCATAAGAAGCAGTCAATAAGCGGATAATTTGGTCAATAAACGGTAAATTCAGTCAAAAAATGGTCAAGTTCGACCAAAATTTTAAAAAATATATAATAAATTTAAATTATATGAAGTATTTCGGGATTCGAATCATAGACCTTCAACTTTTAGTATTGTTGTATCTAACGGTCATAATCTATTTGAGTTGAAGATCTAACGGTTGTGAATGAGGGATAACCAAAAATAGGGAATAACCAAATTACAAATTATACCCCATTTCGCTTATTATAGTATACTAGCCGATAACCCGTGCGAAGCACGGATTGTGATAAATCTATATCTATATCTATTATAATGCCTGGAGATCGGAAATGCACGAGAACAGTTTAAGGTATTTTTCTTGAATTTTTGTTTTTTGATTATTTTTATTAAAAAAATTTTCTTGCATTAAATATCTATTAATGACAATTTAATTAGTCATTAATTACACCTATTAAACATCTATTAAATTTACTCTATTTAATTTGTTTAAAAATTAGCAAACTTTATTTGAACATTATAGTTATTACTTCAATATTAAATATTAATTATATATAGTTAAGTTTATTTTTAGGTAAAATGACGACTATCAATTGTTTATATTGTGTTATTTTTTATTCCCTATTCAAGATTATTATATTTTCTTTTCGGATGATTATAGGGTAGACGAGCTTAACTTTTCAAGCAATTTTTATTATCAATGATTGTTAAAGTCGTAATAAATTATGGAAGTACAAGATATTTACTTAATATCTGGAACTGTATACAAACAATACAGACAGATTTTTAATTTTGCACATGAATAAATTATACATGAGTTATGATCAAATCGATTAAATTTAACAAACCCAGCCATTTATCGGAAGAAAAATTGGTAAAAAAACTATTCACCCATTGTTTCATTATATTGTGTATTTCATTATATTTTTACACTATTATTGAATAGGGTGAAAAACCAAAATACCCAAATTTTAATTACAGCTGCCCAAAATACCCACGCACGAAAACCTCCGCCCTTTTTACCCACCGACCACGCATTCTTCACATGCGTACACAGTACACGCATGTGAAACATGCGTGGTCTTCAATAATTCTTCACATCTCGGTAATGCATTACCCCAGATGCGCATTGTCAGACTATGTATCCCTGGCTGCGCAATTCGAACATGCGTACTCCGTGGGTATTTTAGGCGGCCACTCCCGCCTACGGGTATTTTGGGCAGGGAGACTACAAAAGTGGTGTATTTTGGGCATTTTCTCTATTGAATATGTATATTATGAGAGGGGTGTCGACTTTAAAAAACGGTAATAACCTAAACTTCTCAAGCAATCTTTATTATCAATGATTTTGGAGTCGTAATAAACCAGGAGATCGGAGAGGTTTTCACTCAGAAGCTTCAAAATATTTTTCTTGATTTTCACATTTCTAATTTTTTTTTATTAAAAATTTTCTTGCATTTAATAGCATTTTAATTAGTCATTAATTGTACCTATTAAACTTATATTAAATACACTTTATTTTATACTTAATATAAAATTTTAGCAATCTTTATTAGAACATTATAATTATTATATTAATATAAATACTAATTTTCTATCTAAAAGTACAATTATTTCAAGATAAAACGATAAAATAAACTTATTTATATTGTCCATTTCTAATCCTTATTCAAAATTGATGTAATTTTTTTCGGCAATAATAAATAGACGATTTTAATTTTTCGATTAATTCGTAATCAGTGACCGTGAGAATCATGACAAGATACAGAAGTATATAAATTTTCCAATTAACATCCACAATTTAAATACAAACAATATTATATAATTTACTTTTACACATGAACAATTTACACATGGGGTGTGATCAACTCAATTAAATTGAACCAGTCCAACCTTTTTCTTTACTGATTAAATCAATGAAAGAGTAATACATTCGTTGTTTCATTATATTGTGTTCGATTAAATTAATAATCTAACTACACAAATTCTTATACCATTACTAATCAATTAATCATGCATATATGTTATGAGACGGACGTAAATCAATCACACCACTTATCACATTTACATTTTGCTTCTTTTTTTCATCATACAAACATATTTATCAATAAACTAAGCAATCACATCTCTCATAATGTCATTAATAGCAAAAATGATACAAAAATGTTACTTTTACTTATCCATTGTTGAACTTTACAAATGTTTATCAATATTGGATTTCAAAAGCATTTTTTTATGTAACAAAATAGGTGTCGTCAATATCTTCGAAAATATTATTATTAATACTTAAAAGTTTAACTCAGTTACTCAAACATGTTTTCTTTCTGCTAATTTTTTTTCTATATTTCTTTAACATTCAAATTTAGTTACATTTTATACAAGTTTTAATTCATCATATCAACTTTCAAATAATAAAACTCAACGAACAATAATGTTATATATACGATTTTAAAAAATATTTTCGTGTCGCGCGTAGCACGGCTTTGTTTCCTAGTATATTATAATGCCAGGAGATCCGAAATGCACCGGAAGCATTTAAAATATTTTTCTTAAATTCTCACTTTTTTGATTTTTTTATTAAATTCTTTTTTTGCATTAAGTAGCATCTTAATGGCATATTAATGACATCTTAATAATCATTTGTTGGTCCCGGAATGTATTGCAGAAGGGGGGTTGAATGCAATACTAATAAATTTCAAAAACTATTTCAACAACTTAAATAGAGTTTGTAATTTACTAGTAGAAGAAATGCAATCACAAGTAATATTTAACAAGATGTTTCACAAAATAATTGTTTTATTTATTTTGCAAAGTTTTGCTACAACCTTGAGAACAAAATAATTCTCAAGCTTCAAATACTCAAGAGATTACAGTTGTAGAGTTGTCTTTGTTGTATAAATAGAGTGCTCTATTTATAGTGTGATAGTCTATTGTACTACCACTATCAGCATGGGTTGTTGAGTTGCTGTTATATTCCTTTTGCAGCTCATTCCATGATTTATTCCCATGTGATCATCACAAAGTAACTTTAAGATACTTTCCACATTTGAGCCACCCAGATCTAGCCGTATTCAATTTTATCTGCTCTAGACTTTACAGGTTGTTCCATGTGATCTCTCGAGCTTCAGTTATAGACTTTCCAAGCTTGCTGTAAAGGTTGAATATTACAACACGCCTGCTTCTTTTGAACATGTACTCTGTCGCTTAATTTGACTTAGAAAATTCCTAAATCAAGCTGATTCTATATGACAGTATGTTTGCCACAAAGTTTGCTGTCAATGAATTATGCTTTGGTTGACAGTATGAATTTCCCGCAGAGATTACTGTCAAGGATTATGCTTTGGTTGACAGTATGAATTTCCGCAGAGATTACTGTCAAGGATTGTGCTTTGGTTGACAGTATGAATTTCCGTAGAGATTGCTGTCAAGAATTGTGCTTTGATTGACAGCATGTATTTCCCGCAGAGATTACTGTCAAGAATTCCAAACTTATGGTCGCAAACTATATATCAAAGTTACTGTCATCGGAATCTCCGCCAATGTTGCTGTCGACTCAATTAAACTTGCTGTCGACTCAATTAAACTTGCTGTCGAGCTTTGCAACATGCTGTTTCCTTGTAATCTTACTGTCAATACTTGACAGTAACTTTTATTCCTGCTGTCGAACTTCTGTATTTCTTGAGGCTTGAACATTATTGAACTTCTTTCAAGAATTACAAATATTACATGATAGTACTTATTTGATTACAGAAATACATTTCAGGCTATGACAGTATGTTCTACTTAGTAACACTAAGTATACCAATAAAACTAGTTAAGTTGTCTAACCTATCACCCATAAATCCCAACAATCTCCCCCAATTTGTTTTTATGGACAATAAGGACAAATTCACAAATATTACATGCTGATAACTTAACTAACATAGATCAGAATGAATAAACCCTTCATTTCTGAAAAATGTATTAAATCCAGATTGTTTTTCAATACAATGACCATCACAGTTCATAAATAAAAAATCAAGTACTCCTCTAGACTGAGAAAAAAAATGTTTTACTTATCTTGATTTGAAATTTCATCTGGATTCTTTTCTTTCTTTTTCTTGCAAAGCCTTTCTGAGTTTCTCAATCAGCTCCTTTTCTTCAGGGGACTCTGCATCATCTTCATTTTCTAAGATGTATTTTCTGATCGTTGAGGAAGAAGTGTTTGATACATCTTCGAGCTTCATCCAATAGACATTTTGCTTGACAACTGATCTGAACTTTAGCACATCTCCCTCCTTCTTAAATCTTTTACCAGGGAGTTGATTTAAGGTTTCCCTTCTCAGTTTGTCCAGGCTGGGATCTTCTCCTTTCCTTTGATCAAGAATCATGTCTAGCTCCCAAGAACACAGTGTTTCAATTTTGTTTGATGATCCAACCACTTGCCAGTATAATTCTTTTAACACCCTGGTCTTCAACTTAGAGAAACTATCTGCATAAATTTCTTCTTTGCCATACTTGATTCTCAAAGGATTGTCCAGTACACATGGCTGATAGTTGGATTCTTCACTGTTGATCTTATTGAGTTTACTGCAGCTTTCCTTTATTTGAGCTTCAATCTCATCTTCTATCTGTTGACGAGATTTTTGTTTTGAGGCTAATTCTTCTCTAAATTTCTGCTCTGCCTCATACCTATCCATTTCTTGCTTTGAATAAGGTTTCTCCATTTCAGCCCAGTTATATGCAGGGATAGGATTATCTTCTTCATTTTCCAGACCTAGAGCTTCAAAAACATCTTCATCATTTTGAAGTGTCCAGTCACCATGCTTTTCAGTGAATTCAGCATTTCTGATTGCAAAGTACTTTCGAACAGGATCCATGATCTTTTCAGAGATATCACCATATCTTTCCAAGAGTTCAACCATTCTTTCCAAATTGAAATAATCAATTCTTCTTCTTACATGTGTTTGGGTTTGAACTAGACTTTTGGATATTACTTTTGATTTTGATATATGAGTGAAATCAGGTTCTACCATAATCAATCTTTCCTTGTTTTCCCATAGAATGTATCTTGTGACTTTTTCTTTTGACTCATCCAACTCTATGGATACAGAGGTGATTGATTCTTTGGCTTTCTCTTGCAGTTGTTCAAGACTGTTCATCCTTCTGCTCATGATTGGTTTCTTAAATCCTAGACCTGTAGCTTTTCTTTGTCCAGAATAGACAGTCTTTCCCTTTATTTTCTTGTTTGCTTTTCTTTTGATTCTTACTGTCTTGGATGTTTTGACGGTAGAATCATTGACAGCATCTTTGATAGGACTTCTGATTGTGTCTTCTTTGACAGCATCTTTCATGACAGTATCTTCATCTTCCCTGTTAGCATCTTTGACAGCAACTTCATTTTCCTTGACAGCATCTTTGTTGACAGTATCTTTTTCAGAATACATACTGTCAATTTCCATTTCTGCTTGATTAATTTCTGATGCTTCAAGTATCTCCTCTTCTTTCCCCTTTTCTTCATTTTCCTTGCTTGTTCCAGGAGATTCTGAAGTTTCATTTGGCTCAGCTTCTTTAGCTTGGGATTGCTCTTTTGAAGAGTTTCTCTTTTCTGATTCTTTAGCTCTTCCAGTTTTACCTCCATCTTCATTATCATCACCATCTTTATCCAAGGTGCCATCAAAGGAGCATTTTCCACCTTGAGCATTTCTACTTTCGTTTGCTTTGGCAATGAGCTTCTTAATTTTGACACTGTATTCCATATCTCTCTTTGCCATTATTTTATGGATATCTTTAACTGCCTGAATCCTTTCCTTGGTGATGGGTGCTTTCAGCAACAACTTAAGTACATCCATGATGACTTTACTTTGTAGAGATGTTTTGCCTTCAAGAGTTAAGAACCCAAGTCCTTTAGTTCCTTTGGCTGTTGTCTGTTTAAAGCTTACACCATATGGCTGAAGACATACTTCTGGAAGTTTGCTGTTAACCATTGTGCTCAGTTGCATATAGAGACTTTCATCAAAGATGGTAGAGTTTTTCTTAACAAGAATCCCAAGGATGTATTGCACTCTGGCAGAGAAAGTTTCTAGCAGTTGAGTTGTTATGAATATTGAATGTCCATTCTTCAGGTACACTTCAACTGCCCACCTCTTCTCTGAGCTAATCTTCACAGAAAGATTTACAATCTTTTCTTTCAAAGCTTCTGCCAATTTAGCAGGTTTTCCTTTAGATTCTGTGATTGCTCCATTCACCAGATTGTTGAATTCCTCATCCTTATTGTTCAAGGTGCTCTCCATATGACTTACTGTTATAGAATCAGCTTCTTCTTGAGAATATGTGCTTCCATCAGTCCAGGTAACCAACTCTGAAGAAGTGATATATTCAGGCAGCTTGCGCTTGCCTTTACCCATCTTGTTAGACTCCTCCTTTTCTCTCCAAAGCCTCTCCAAAGTTGATTCTTTCTTTTCAGGAACTGGTTCACTAATTTTGATGGAAGATGCTTTATTTCTTTATATCATTTTCAATACTTCCTCATATACTAGCATTTTCTCCCCATCTACTTCAGTTTCAAACAGTTGTTCACCAGTTCCAGTTCCAGAGGCTATGACAGTATCTTTTTGCTCCCCCTTACTCCTTTGCTCCCCTGACTTTTAGCTTCCCCTTGTAACCCCATTTTCCTTTCTGGTTGCTCAGCCTTTTTCTGATCTATTACTTTCTCCCCCTTAGTTAAGTTGGCAGCTTGAATGAAGGAAGAAAGTGACAGCAGGGTGGCTTGAATTTCAGCAAAACCAGTCTTTACAGTAGATGACAGAGTGTCCAGCTTGCTCTCCATTTTAGCACATCTATCTTCAATAGCTTGGAGTCTGTCATTTGTGGATGCAGAAGGACCACCAGACTTAAGCCTCTTTGGAGGTTGAGGATAAGTCTGGGGCATGGAAGTTGTTGGGGTTCTCACACTCTCATTATTTTTATAGATGATCTCATCATCTCTCACAGAAATTCCCTCAAGGCCTAATGCCTTTTGTTTACTGGCTCCCTCAAGATCACTCTGGACATGCTCAAGTCCCTCTCCTTTTGCCAGCACATTTGGCTGCCTCTCATTTTTATCCTCACTTCTCTGTTCTTTTATCTCTCTTTTATTTTTCACTCCCTCACTCATCCTAGATGCATTAGTATGAGCAGTACTAACATGCAAAAGAGTAGATATTACCTTGAAGGCTTTGGAAAGAGGCAAGTCATCATCAGAGATATCTTCAACTAATCCTTCTTGTAGTTGTGGTTGAACAGTGATGATAGCATCTTTAGAAAGACCTTTGACAGTATCTTTTGTCAGAATGGTACTGTCACTTGATTGATTGACAATACCTTCTGGTTTGTCATTGACAGCATCTTTGGCTATGACAGCAACTTCCCTAGGGTAAGATGCTTTGAGGGAATCGATCAAGATGCTGGCTGTTTCAATTTCTGGCAAATTTACATCTTGATCTAATCCAGTGTTTGATGGAGTGGTATCCATTTCACTTTGAGAAATGGGTTCTTGTGGACCACTAGATGGGGGCTCATCCATGATTTGAGATGGATGATCAAAACCTGAGGGGTTGGTACTGTCCCCCTCTCTAGGTTGTTCAGAAGAAACAACAGATGTAGGAATGAAGGAAGAAGATTGAACTTCAGATTGATTAATTGGCTGTTCCACAGAAGAGGATTGTGGAACATCAACAGTATGAATGAATTCCTCACCGTGCTCTATCTCTATGTGTGTATCTTCAAATACAGGTTCCTCAAGAGTGAGTTCTTGAGTTTGTGCAGACTCTTTACAAGGTGCCTTGAGAGACAGGCCAATTTCAATAGATGCCTCTTGTTGAGAAGAAGCACCTAGAGATGAGTTTATTTCTCTATCATCCTCTACAGTCTTTTGGGAAACTGTAGAGTGGCTGACAGTAACCTTGGCCCTTCTAGCTCTCTTCTTCTTAGGCTCAGAAGGTGCTACTGTGGGTTCTATTCCACTACCATCCTTATTTGCTGCACTAGGTGCAGTAACTCCCTCTTGACTCACCACATTGTCACTAGTTTCACTCTCTAGGGATCTTTTCTTGGATTCCTGTTTGGCAATTTTAAGGGCTTTTGGTAGTCTAGAGTCCCTAGGTGGAGTGTATGGTGTAGAATGTGGGTTAACTGAATTTGGGTCTAATTCAGCTTCATTCTCAATTGTGAAAACAGTGTAACCTGTTGGAAATGGAAAACCAAGGTTGGGCACTTGATTAACCATGTGTTGTGTGAAACATAGTGGAATATGTGCATTCAAATTTTGTGTGTTAAGAGATGTGTGTGTGTTTTTCTTTAAAACAGGACATTCTTCAAAATTAGAAGTATCTATAACATTTCCACAAATATTATTAATACACATAGTTAAAAAGCGAGGATATATTGATACCTTTTTGCCTATGGCGCTTTTCAACTGTGCCATAATTAGCTTTCCAACGTTCACCTTGTATCCATGGACTACAGAATGAGTGAGTTTCTTGATGTATGATGGTATTCCATTCCAGCCTGTAGACTTGGTAGAGAACACCTTCACCATAACATCAAAGATCATGCTCCACTCTTTTCTCAGATATTTCCTGTCCATTTCTCCCATTTGATACCATTTATCAGAGGTTTCTTCAAGTTTGGAGCCTGAATATCCAATCTTCAGAAAGAACCTCTTTAGAGTATCATCAGTTGCTAGTTCCTTAAAGCTTTCTTCACTTGCCAACACAATACCCAGAGCCTCATTGATATTCTTAACTGAAAGAGAATGGTTTGTATCATCTATATTGAACTTAATTGTTTCATTCTCTCCAGTTCCTTGAGCACTTGCAGATTTCCAGAATTTTTCAATTCTAACAACATCAATTTTGGGGGAAGAGGTTATTGCATGACCTAGGTAGGATTTATTTAAGAAGGAAATAAGTCCTTTGAAGTTTTCACCAGCATCACTAGGAGAGTAGATACCAGCAAAGTTGGTTTGAGCAACACTTTGTTTAGGTGCCATTGTTGAATGCTTTGAAAAATGAGAGAGAAAATGCGGTTTTTGGATGCAGAAGGTTGAAAGGTTTTTGCAAATGAAAGTGATAGTAGATTAAACGGTAGATTCAGTTTATAAGATGAATCGATTTAACCTGTCTTAATTGAACGTGTGATAATGATTTAACCCATTAACTTCACTTGCTATATTACGTGGCAGATGCTATTAGATCGTGGATTGGTGGATTAAAAATAGATATATATATATACACATTAATGTATATATATCTCTCCACTATCTTTGACAGCAACTTCCCGTGACAGCAACTTTCATTGACAGTAACCTGTGCGCTTTTCTTTCTTTCTTCTATTTTTGACAGCAATTTCTCGTGACAGCAACTTTTATTGACAGTAACCTGTGTGCTAACAACATTTCTGTCAATCAGTTAAATGAGTGACAGTAAGTTTATCTGACAGTAAACTAAGCGTAAAATCATGCTGTCACTGTTCACACATAACTTAAGTTAAGGACACATGATTTCTTAAAATCGTATTTAAGACAGACATGTAAAACTATTTTAGCATAGTCATAGCAAGCATGATATCTAAAAATCCTTTTAGCATAGTCATAGCAAACATGATATCTAAAAATCCTTTTAGCATAGTCATAGCAAACATGATATCTAAAAATCCTTTTAGCATAGTCATAGCAAACATGCTGTCTGAACAAGTAGCACATAGTACCTTAACTTCTCATGACAATACCTTCTAGTGACAGTACCTTGAAAGTTTCTGTCATGAGCTGCGACTTCTTAGAATTGATAAACCAGTTAGATTATCATACCTGATTTAGCATTCCTAATTCACTCACCAACCTGGTAAATGTTGCTTCATCCAGTGGCTTGGTGAATATATCTGCAAGTTGCTTATTTGTTGGAACATAAACCAATTTTACATCTCCCTTTTCAACATGCTCCCTGATGAAATGATGCCTTATATCAATGTGCTTTGTTCTGGAATGTTGAACTGGATTATCTGATATGGCTATGGCACTAGTGTTGTCACAGTAGATAGGAATATTTGACAACTCTAGTCCATAATCCATTAATTGATTCTTCATCCAAAGTATTTGTGCACAGCAACTTCCAGCTGCAATATATTCAGCTTCTGCAGTTGATGTAGAAACTGAGTGTTGCTTTTTACTGAACCATGACACCAATCTCCCCCCAAGAAATTGACAGCTTCCTGTAGTACTTTTTCTGTCAATCTTGCAGCCAGCATAGTCTGAATCAGAATATCCAATTAGATCAAATCCAGTTTCCTTAGGGTACCAAAGACCTAGATTTGGGGTGCCTTTGAGATATCTAAAGATTCTTTTAATTGCAACTAAGTGTGATTCTTTTGGATCAGCCTGAAACCTTGCACAGAGACATGTAGCAAACATTATGTCTGGCCTGCTTGCTGTTAAGTAAAGCAATGATCCAACCATGCCTCTGTAGGTACTAGAATCCACTTTCTTGCCTTTAGGATCTAACTCTAATTTGGTGGCTGTTGAGATAGGTGTCTTGGCAGTTGATGAATCTTCTAAGTTAAACTTCTTGAGAAGTTCTTTGACATACTTAGATTGACAGATGAAGATTCCTTCCTTCTTCTGATAGATTTGAAGACCAAGAAAGAATGCTAATTCTCCCATCATGCTCATTTCATACTTGTTTCTCATTAGAGATGAGAACTTTTCACACAATTTTTCGTTTGTTGAGCCAAAGATTATGTCATCAACATATATCTGCACAAGAATGATATCTTTGCCATGGTATTTATAGAATAAGGTTTTATCCACCATACCTCTTATAAATTGATTTTCCAGGAGAAAAGTGGATAGTGTGTCATACCAGGCTCTTGGTGCTTGCTTTAAGCCATATAGAGCCTTGAACAGCTTGTAGACAAAATTATGCAGTTTGTCATTTTCAAATCCAGGAGGTTGTTCAACATACACTTCTTCTTCTAATTCTCCATTTAGAAAGGCACTTTTGACATCCATTTGAAATACTTTGAATTTGCAGTGTGCAGCAAAGGCTAAGAAAATTCTTATGGCTTCAAGTCTGGCAACAGGTGCAAATGTTTCATCATAATCTATCCCTTCCTGTTGACAGTAACCTTTGGCCACTAGCCTAGCTTTATTTCTTGTCACATTTCCACTTTCATCTATCTTGTTTCTGAAGACCCATTTTGTCTCAATGACTGATTTTCCTCTTGGCCTTGGAACCAGCTTCCAAACATTGTTTCTTTCAAATTGATTGAGCTCTTCCTGCATAGCCATCACCCAATCAGAATCCAACAATGCTTCTTCAACTATTTTTGGTTCCATTTGAGATAAGAAACATGAAAACAAGCTTTCAGCAGAGATATTCCTCATTGTCCTTACACCAGTAGTGGGATCTCCAATAATTAGATTACTGGTATGATCTCTATTCCATTTTGTTGATTGAGGAAAGCTACTTGTTTGATGAGATTGTCTATCATCAGTATGAGGATTTGATTCTCCACCATTTTCATTGTTTTGCTCATTTAGCTCAAATTCTCCAGTCTCACAGTCTTGTTGATTGATGCCTGAAATTGTCTGTGATTGGGCTGAGGTTTGATTTAGATTATGAGTATTGACAGATTCTTTCTCATATCCCATTGATTGAGTGAGACTTGGTTCTTCATCAACATATTCTTCTTTTTCCAAGTATCCTTGATTCTCAAATCTGAAGGGTTGCATTTGACCATCCTCATGTAACCCTGGAAACTTGGTTTCATCAAACGTGACATTGACACTTTCTTCAATTGTCTTGTGCTCCATGATATAGACTCTGTAGGCAGTCCTTTCTATCCCATATCCCATGAAAATGCCTTCATATGCTTTAGTATCAAACTTGCCTTTTCTTTCATGGTTGTCTTTCATCAAAAAGCACTTGCTTCCAAAAATATGAAAGTACTTGACAGTAGGTTTCTTTCCTGTTAAAAGATAGTAAGGAGTATTGCCATGAGCCTTGTTGATTAGTGTCCTGTTCTGTGTGTAACAAGCAGTGTTGATGGCTTCTGCCCAGAATTATGTTGGTAATTTAGCATTGCTCAACATAGTCCTTGCAGCTTCAATAAGTGTCCTATTTTTCCTTTCTACAACTCCATTTTGCTGTGGAGTTCTTGCAGCAGAGAATTGTTGAACAATCCCTTGATCTTTGCAGAAGTTTCCAAGTGTAGCATTTCTGAATTCAGTTCCATTGTCACTTCTTAGAAATTGAACTTTTGCTTCAGGGGTCCTGTCAAGTACCCTTATGTGATCAATGATTTTTTGAGCAACTTCATCTTTTGATTCTAAAAATTTCACCCAAGTGTACCTAGAATAGTCATCTATCATGACCAGTGCATATCTTTTTCTGGATAGTGATTGAACATTCACTGGTCCAAAAAGATCCATGTGAATCAACTTGAGTGCTTCAGTGTTAGTGTTGACTTGCTTTGATTTATGCATTGATTTCCTCAGTTTTCCCATTTGACAATCTTCACACAGTCCTTCTTGACAGAATTCCTGTTGAGGTAGTCCTCTCACCAATTCCTTCTTCATTAGCATGTTCATTGTTTTGAAGTTGAGATGGGAAAGTTTCTTGTGCCAAAGCATGCTATCTCCAACACTTGCTTTGCTGTAGAAGCAAAATATTCTTTCCTCATTTGTTGAGTTTAAGTCTGCAACAAATAGGCTTCCTTTCCTTACTCCTTTCAGAGATAGGCTTCTATCCTTCTTGTGGTGGATTGTGCATTCCATCATGCCAAAGTTTACTTTGAATCCTTTGTCAGTGAATTGACTGACACTGAGCAGATTATGCTTCAAACCTTCCACTAGAGAGATTTCTTCAATGACAACATTTCCAGCTTTTAAACAGCCATATCCCACAGTGTAACCTTTGCTGTTGTCTCCAAAGGTTATTGTTGGGCCAGCCTTCTCAACATATTGTGATAGCAGGGATATATCACCAGTCATGTGTTTGGAACATCCACTGTCGATTATCCACATGACCTGTTTACCTTTCTTTCCCTGCAAGACAGAAAGAGTTTAATTTGCATTTGGTACCCAAGTCTTGTTGGGTCCTGCATACTCAGTATCATCAGAAACCTTATCAATATTTGAAACAATATTATCAGAAGATGGTTCCTTGACTTCTTTTATTACCCACTTAGTTTTTGACTTAGACTTTTTCTTAGTGAGAGCAGACTTCTCACTTTCTTTAGTAGATTCAGAAGTCTTTGCAGTTTGCATATAAGAACATAATTCATTAGATGAAATTTGCAAATTAAAACATGTACTCATGGCAGTAATTTTGCATGGCATACAGTCAATGTTATTACAAATTACCAATTCTCTTTGCATAATGGGGGTTCTGTGTAAGTTCCCTTTCAACTCTGTTGCATTAGATATGCTACTAGTTGATTTCTTACAAACATGAGTTAAATGATGTGAGGAGCCACAATTATTGCAAAGTTTCCTGGGTGCCTGCTTAACATACGCATAATTATTCTTTTTATCAATGCCTAGCTTCCCATTTCTGTTTTTGGACTTGGAGACAACTGTCTTGACAATCTGTTCAGAAGATGCTGTCGAGCTATTTTTGACAGCATCCTTTGTACTTGCTGTCTTGACAGTAGGTTTGAAAATTACTGTCTTGGTTGACTTCTTGACAGTATCTTTTGAACACTTGGTTGGACTGTTTAATACTGTTTCTGTCGTAGTCATTTTGACAGAATCTTTTTCTTTCTTAGATACACTGTCAACCCTCTCATCTTCATCACAGAGTTCTTGATTAATAATTAGGGAATTTTCATTAACCTCAAACTCTGTACTTTTGAAGATTGGATTACTCACATTTTTGAGGATGTGAGGTCTTACAGTATTGTTATCATCATTGTTCTGTATAACAGCCTCTTTACCAGGTCTCCTACTATAATCATAGCCTATGCCTATCTTCTTACTTTCAGTATGTTTCTCATGATACTCTTGAACTATTTTAGAGGAATTTCTAAATGCCTTTAGCTTAAATTCATTTTCAGAAATTTCTTTTCTTAGATATTCCTCTATCTCTTTAGCACAGATTAAATCATTTTTTAATCTTTCGTTTTCCTGAGCTAAAGAATCAATAGAACTGGTCTTAAGCAACAACACATCATTGTTGGATCTGAGTACTTCATTTTCTTTAGTTAATCTAGCAATTTCTTCATTTGCAGCAGATAAACTAGTATGAATATTAAACATTTCAGTACTCATTTCCTCAATGGTTTGCTTATAGTCATTTAAAGACATATCTAGTAATACTAGAGATGGTACCTGACTTGTCGAGGTTGATGCTTCTTCATCCTCTCTAGCCATCAAGGCTAAATTCACAAATTCCTCTTCTTCTTCATTATCAGATTCATCCCAGCATTTTCCTTCAGCCACATAGGCTTTTCCTTGTCCTTTCTTAAATTGACTTCCAGTTCCTCTCTCCATTCTTTGTATTTGTTTTGGTCTTTTGCATTCAGTAGCAAAGTGACCAAGTTCATTGCAATTGTAGCATCTAAACTTTGACCTATCTACCATTCCTGTTTTGTATCCTCCCTTGGTGCCAGTAGCAGGTTTTGATGAGCTTCCTTGGTTATATTTTGGAAATTGACCTTGAGGCTTATATGGCTTGTTCCTCCTGAACCTTATATTTTTGAATTTTCTTGCCATAAAAGCCATGGTTGGATTATCCATTTTCTCCATTTCTTCTAGAGTGAAGAATTCTTCATCTTCAACATCTTCTAGTTGAAGGACAACCTTTTCTTCATCTTCAACCACCTCTTCAATTTTCACAGATGAAAATTGAGGTTGTTGATCATTTTGAATTTGCTCACTTGCTTGAAAATATGATGGTCCTTGAGCAACTAGAGCACCAGCCATGTTTGCCATCAATCCTTTGGATCCACTTTGTATGGCTTTCTTTTGATAATATTCAAGTTCATAAGATTTTAGACCTCCATACAATGTTTCAAGAGAAACAGAGTTTAAATCTCTTCCTTCTCTTATGGCTGTTACTCTATGCTCAAGGTGTTCTGGAAGAGTTAGCAGAAACTTGATATTGACTTCCTTCTTTTCATAAAACTTTCCATGAATCTGGAGCTCAGCTATCAGTTTGCTAAATCTTTCAAACATGTGAGTTAACTCTTCTCCATGCTTGCCCATAAACGCTTCATATTGTGACACCAGTATTTGTTTTTGATTCTCTCTGACCTCTTCACTTCCTTCACATAACAGTTCTATCTTTTTCCACATATCCCTGGCAGAGTTGCACGCTATTATATTTCCACTCATAGCTTTGTCCAGGGTAAGTGCATCTAGTAGAATGAGTTGCAGATGATCATCCAGTGCTACCTTTTCTTTTTCTGAGTCATTATACTCAGAAGGCTTCTTAGCAACCCAATGAGCTGGGATTACTACATCATTAACTGTAGCAGATGGAATTTCCTTTTGAGGAACGAAGGGGCCATTTTCCAGAATACCTAGGAATAATGGATTCTGAGCTTTGATAAATAACATAATCTTCTTTTTCCATATGTTGTAGTTTTCTTTATCAAAAGCTGGAATCTTGATATTACTTGACCTTTGAATACTTGCCATTTGGATCTCAGATATGTGTATTAATCTGATAGCTCTGATACCAGTTGTTGGTCCCGGAATGTATTGCAGAAGGGGGGTTGAATGCAATACTAATAAATTTCAAAAACTATTTCAACAACTTAAATAGACTTTGTAATTTACTAGTAGAAGAAATGCAATCACAAGTAATATTTAACAAGATGTTTCACAAAATAATTGTTTTATTTATTTTGCAAAGTTTTGCTACAACCTTGAGAACAAAATAATTCTCAAGCTTCAAATACTCAAGAGATTACAGTTGTAGAGTTATCTTTGTTGTATAAATATAGTGCTCTATTTATAGTGTGATAGTCTACTGTACTACCACTATCAGCATGGGTTGTTGAGTTGCTGTTATATTCCTTTTGCAGCTCATTCCATGATTTATTCCCATGTGATCATCACAAAGTAACTTTAAGATACTTTCCACATTTGAGCCACCCAGATCTAGCCGTATTCAATTTTATCTGCTCTAGACTTTACAGGTTGTTCCATGTGATCTCTCGAGCTTCAGTTATAGACTTTCCAAGCTTGCTGTAAAGGTTGAATATTACAACACGCCTGCTTCTTTTGAACATGTACTCTGTCGCTTAATTTGACTTAGAAAATTCCTAAATCAAGCTGATTCTATATGACAGTATGTTTGCCACAAAGTTTGCTGTCAATGAATTATGCTTTGGTTGACAGTATGAATTTCCCGCAGAGATTACTGTCAAGGATTGTGCTTTGGTTGACAGTATGAATTTCCGCAGAGATTACTGTCAAGGATTGTGCTTTGGTTGACAGTATGAATTTCCGCAGAGATTGCTGTCAAGAATTGTGCTTTGATTGACAGCATGTATTTCCCGCAGAGATTACTGTCAAGAATTCCAAACTTACTGTCGCAAACTATATATCAAAGTTACTATCATCAGAATCTCTGCCAATGTTGCTGTCAAGTTAAACCTTGCTGTCGACTCAATTAAACTTGCTGTCGACTCAATTAAACTTGTTGTCGAGCTTTGCAACATGCTGTTTCCTTGTAATCTCTGTCAATACTTGACAGTAACTTTTATTCCTGCTGTCGAACTTCCGTATTTCTTGAGGCTTGAACATTATTGAACTTCTTTCAAGAATTACAAATATTACATGACAGTACTTATTTGATTACAGAAATACATTTCAGGCTATGACAGTATGTTCTACTTAGTAACACTAAGTATACCAATAAAACTAGTTAAGTTGTCTAACCTATCACCCATAAATCCCAACATCATTAACTACACTTATGAATATATATATATATAATAAATTTACTTCATATTATTTATAGAAATGATTGACAAACTTTATTTGAGCATTATCATTATTATTCAAATTTAGAATATTAATTATGTGTATAAAATTATGATTATTTTTCATGTAAATTAAAGACTTAAATTTGTTCGCATTGCGTCATTTTTTATTACATGTTGAAGATTTTTGAAAACTTTTTTCAAACGATTATAGGATAAACGATCTTAACTTTTCAAACAATTTTTAATCAATAATTGTGAAATTTTTTATAAATTATGGAAGTATAATATTTTAGTTAAAATCTAGAATTTGTATAAAATAATATTGACATATTTTTAATATTTTACATAATAAACTCAACCATTTTATTGACCGATTAAGTTGATAAAAATGTTATATACATGTTATTACATTATATTATATCATAATAAATTACTATTCTAATTAGACTTAATTGCAGGAGGATGGGCTCAACTATTTTTTTTTGCACAAAAATGGTCCAAATTTAAAAATAGACAATGTGATGAGCTAACTATTTTTAAAAACAGAAACGGGAGTCTCAAGGCGCGGCTTAAATGGTACAGAAAATCGCTCCTGGGGACGTGGCGATTTTTTTATATACTGCGCGATCGGGACAAGAAAAGAAAGTAGAACCCAATCGTTCAGTCGTTTACCTCATACCTATGGCCATTCCTTTAATACTTCTGGCTCTTGGGAGTCTCTTTGTAGGATACTTGGCCAAAGTGTGACCCGTTTATGATTTAATTACAACATGATAGTTGAAAAATGTATTTTTAACACTAAATGGCCCAAAAATAAATAGTAATATTTAGACTAATTTAGATGGAATGCAAGCATCTGCTTAAAAAAATATTTGGGTCATTTTTGTGCAAAAAAAAAAATAGTTGAGGCCATACTCCTATGATTAAATCTTCTAATTATATAAATTTTTATGCTACTATTGAGCATGTATGTTATGAGAGGGGTGTTGGCTTTCAAAACGTTATTTAGTTATATTTAATACAGCCATCAAAGTTTAAAAAGTTGGTCATCTAAGTGCAAAAAAATTAAACTACAGCCATCAAAGTGTTCACTTTTAAAAGTTGGTCATCTAAGTGCAAAAAAATTAAACTACAGCCATCAAAGTGTTCACTTTTAAAAGTTGGTCATCTAAGTGCAAAAAAATTAAACTACGAGCCATCAAAGTGCAATTTACTCTATTTAATATTGTAATTGCTACTTTTAATATTTATGATATTTAATTTTTAATATTATAATTCTTTTTAATATATAATGAGAGTACAATAAAAATTTATTAACCGCGCAAAGCGCGGCTAAATTACCTAGTCTAGAAATAATACGTAAGCTATTATTTGACTAATATATACATAAAAATTGTATTAGTTATAAGCTAGTTATCTTAAATTCCTAATTTTTAACTTTTTTAAATGAATAAAATCTTGAACCACCAAGTTGTATATAATACTATATTCTAGACTTTTATTTCGATTATTAGTTAATAGATTCCTAGTATATAACTTCAATAATAATTAAATTAATATTTAATTTTATTATTTTAATTAATTAAATTTATATAACTTATCTTTGGTAATATAAGAATAGTTATATTATTAATTATATTTATTATTAATCTATTAAAGATATATTTTAAATATTAATTAATGGAGCCCTAAGATATTCTCGATTTTTATTTCAATTTTTAGTTAATAGACTCCTAGTATATAACTTCATTATTAAATTAAATTAATATTTAATATTATGATTTTAATTAATTAAATTAATTAATATTTAGTGGCATACTGCTGTATACATGGCATACCGCGGTATACATTAATTAATTAATTGGCATACCGTATTTTAGTTCAGAGAGGACTTGTTTCATTAGTAGTTCTTATTCTTATTGACCTTCTATACACTTAAAAAAACAGTTTTTAAAATAAGATCAAATAGTAAAATAAGTTATTATTAATTAATTAATTAATTAATTAGTTAATTGGCATACCATTAATATCACATTAATATCAGAAACACCAGAAAGTAGGATTTTACGGAGAGATATATATGATAGGGACATGATCAACGGTAAGAACCCGAATTTTCGGTAGAATTAAAACTTTTTTTATATATCGATGAAAGAATGAACAGTGATTCTGACTACAAGTTATTAGCAGTTCTAATGAATGAATATGAAGGGGTAAAGATTTCAATGAATATTTGTCATGAAGAATGTAATGGGTTGACAACCTAGATAAGAATAATCTATCTCCTAAGAAATAAGACATGTCATTCCAAAGAGGAAGGAGATATTCTTGTGTCATCCAAATCAATATTTGTTTTTAGTCCAGTGGTTCCGTAAAAGGGGTAAGGAATGCCCGAAAGAGAACAAGGACATTTTTATGGATATAAGAAATAAAAGGAGAATAAAGTGTGAATAGTGTTTTTGGTGGGAAATGAGAATAGGAATTAGACGACGCTATATAGAAGTATTTAGAATGGATTTCTGAGTTCGTATTCATGATCCAGGGGCGAGATAAGTGTATGTAAACGATATCGGATTCAGAAAATTAGCACTTTTATTTTCTCCGAGATTTCCTTGGACACTGAAAGATTTAAGGATTTATTAAGAGGATTTAATGAATTTAAGTGCAAGAATTATAAAGGAGGAATAAGAATGGGAATATTAAAATTAAGAAGATTTCCGGTAAAACCCTAACTGCAAATCCTTGAGATATTCCTACGAACGATCAATCAAATTGAGCAATAACCGGACAAAAGAGCAAGCAGAGAAGCTAGATACATGCATGTACTAGTGGATAAGAGCAAGTAACTAGGTAGTAGACACCCCAAGGAAGGTATAACTCTCTTGAAACCCTAGATCCACTTTAAGTTTTATGGATGTTCTTGATGATTATTAGATTAGTGATAAATATGATGGTCTTATAAGCATGATTATGTAGTTTGTTAGTGGATCTGAGTATTATGATGTTATGATGGTGTAGTAAGATTTTCTTGACTGTTAAGAGGAGTATTACATGTGTATAAGATGAATGGATGCCCGGTGTGGCTTGGTTGTGTTGAAAACAATTTAGAAACGTTCGATTTATAGCCGTCGTAATGCCCGATTTTCGTTAAACCTTAAGAAACCATGCATCACAGTAGCTTTAACTCACTGTTTAGCTTTGTATTCTGCCATTACAAGCTATATTATGTTATAAGCTTCGTTTTGATATAAAGATCGTATGAAATGGACTTACGGTTTAGGAATTATGATTAAATTCGTAAACGTGGTTCGAAACCGTAAACAAAAGTTCGTAACTGAAATTTGATTCCTTTAATACTACGAAATCAGTGACGAATCTTGATAATCTAATATTAGAGGTAAAAAGGAAGGTGTAAGAGAAACCACATGTCGAACGGATCGTTTTCCGATTTTATAAAAATGTTCGAATCGAGGTTAAACGCGAACGAACCCCATGAAAGTATGACTTTGGTTATAACTTAGAAAACGGACGATAAAACTCGAGGTATAATCTTGATTTGTAAACGACCGACCTTAGAATTTATACGACTTAAGTATATACCAAGTGTAAGTATGACGACGTGTCTTAGTAGCGAACGAATGACGGGTCATAGCGATAATAAAGAGAGTTGCACTAAATGGTGTTTAACGAGATAACTCGAAAACGTGTTTCGACTTAAGTTAAGTTATACTTAGCCTTTTTAAAAAGTGTTAAGTGATTGACCTTGGTTATTGTGACTATTTATAGATCACCGGATTGACACGAGGCACACTACCCCTACAGGATTGCCAGGCAAGTTCAAATCCTTTTTAAAGGTTGTTGTTGTGAATATATATATATGTTTTCTGTTATACATATGTCATAGCATGCATGCCTACTTCAAAGTTATATTATGATACTTGTTCCCTGAATTATTATTGGCTTATAAGCTAGATAGTTAATATATCAATTAAAAGCCGGATATTACTAAGACCCTTGAGCGAAGGGCAGTTAAATCTCATTCTTTGATTATAGGCCGGGAGTCGGTATTCCTTGATATATTGATATTATTTTCAGAGGAAAATAGTTAAGTAAATATTTTCCATTTATTATCTGACGAATATTGTTGGAATATTCCTTGGAGATTATTTTATAAATATTATTTGGAGTATTCATTCGATATTTATTTATTCGAGGAATATTATCTTTAATATTCATCTAAAGTGGATTTAATATTCGAACCCTCATTAAGTTATTTACTCAATGAATATTATTTCGAATATTCATTCAGACTCTATTTATTCTATAAATATTATTTTGAACATTGATTCGAACTCAAGTATTCGATAAATATTATTTTAAATATTCCCTTGAGTCGATGTATATTATCTTTAAAATTCACTTAAGGCCGATTCAATTATTGAATATTATTTCAAATATTCATTCGACAATCATTTCTTCAAGAAATATTATTAAGTTGAATATTCATTATTTATTCAATGAATATTGTCTCAAATATTCATTCGATAATTATTTCATCAATAAGTATCATTCTTAAGTTGAATATTCATTATTTATTCGATGAATATTATCTCAAATATCCATTTGACGATTATTTCATCAATAAATATTATTATTAATTTGAATATTCATTATTCGTTCGATGAATATTATTCTGAATATTTATTCAAAGATTATTTCGAGCAATACTCTTCCAATATTTGTGACTTAATAAATATTCTTGGAATATTTATTTAATTCTTCTAACTCGTTTCAAAAACGACTTACTCCATTCAAATAGTATCTTCGACCTTCGAATATTATGTAAATTAATTCAGAGTCTTATTATTATTATTATTATTATTATTATTATTATTATTATTATTATTATTATTATTATATTATCAAGGAAGGTTCTTAGTAACTCCATTTTTCCTTCGATTCTATTATAAGTGAACCTTACTTGAGGAATGTTATTTACCTTGTGACTACCCGATCATAAATTTTTTGAAACTATTCTTTTCACTCGCAACTTGGTTGCTATGATTCATCAAATCTTGTGTACCCACTCATTATTCGAGGGGTAAGAATGTTGGAACAAGTTGGTATCCATTAACAAGCAGCAGCTTGGGAAATATTGGTGAATTTTCCTTTCTAACTAGATACGACTACTTTGTGAAGTATTATCAACAAGTATTACACTTGGGGAAAGGAGGACGAGCTTTACGTTCAGAGTCATGGATTTATTTGAACTAGGAGTCGTGTGTAAGAGGTCGAGTCGCGCGGTCCATCACAAGGCCCAACCGTTGGCCAGGGGTTTACTATCAAGGGCGGTAGACAAGTAAATCCGTTAGTTCTTCCTTCTACCGGTAGTAAACTATATTGGGCTGTACCATCTTCGACTGATCATCGGAGAGTGGGACAGCTGGCGCGTGATAACTCCAGTATTAGTTCATCTCCCAAATTGGGAATTCCCCGCAACACGTATCGAATAGACTTCTTTCAGGTTGACGGGTAGTTCCCGTAACACATATCGAAGAGACTTCTTTCAGGTTGCCAGGAGTTTGAAAAATGTTAAGAAACTAGAATTGAAGTGCCTTTTCTGAAAGTTCCTATTTCATGATAAATGATGTTATCTTGCTTATCTTGACATAGCAGACGGAATATATATGTTTTTAGTTACCTTGTAACTTCATCCTTTATATTGATCTTGCACACTTTTCATTAATGCATGGCATATGGTTTCAAAATATACTTTTGAACTGTCATATATATCACTATGCAGTTATATTATTGTTGGTGGGCTATTGCTCACCCTTGCTTTATTTATTTATATCACAACAACAGCTAGATCAGATGGCCTGCGCAAGGCGCATTCAGCACAAGCAGGTGACAGCCGTTAGAGGAATAGCAGTTAAGATCATAGCTACCATTGCTGAAGAGGCAGCCATGGGTATGCTAGAAGTTAGCATTTGAGTATCAAATGCATTTATTATATGACATATACAAATTGATGGCAAGAGTATGTAATAGTTAAATTGTAAATCATTTGGGTTGTAAGAACTCAATCTTGTGATTAATAAAATTTGGTAGTTACTCTAATTTCATCTCTGGGACTATAACGGGTGTGTTTTATGTTGTTGTTTTGGGTCACAAGGTTGTAATTTGATTTTTATGTTGGTATTATGGATGGAGATTGAGACCGTAATGACCAGATCCCTGACCCGGATCTGGGGTGTTACAGAAATGGTATCAGAGCGTTACGTTATAAACCCCAGAGATGATGCGACGTTAAAATAATAAATTCACTAATATAATAAGAACTCTTGCCAAGTTCATAGTCGGACTACTCAATGTAGTGCTGACATATAAAACCCTTATGGGAACTCTTAAGTATCATGGTAGTAACTTAGCTCGTTCTCGTGTCGACTTGTAAGGCGGCAGACCTTGAGGCGTAAGAGCAGCATCACAGTGATGCTTTATTATATGCTGGTGATCGGCTTGTTGATTCGATGGAATACTCTACTGAGAACCAGGAGGAGGTTTCAGCTAAAGAGGAGAAACCGGTTAGGGATAAGTAGTTATCCTTGAGGAAATGAGGGTTGTAGCTAGAGAGACTGTAAGAGTTAAGGTATAATGCTCAGAGAAGTGAACATAGAGAACTGAGATATTATTAAGAGAACTAAAGATGCATATTGGATTCATATAGCTGGACTGCCGGATGAAGTACCAGCCATTAAGACGAATTGGAAGGATTACTTGAGGTCTTATATGGGGATAGGTAAAGATCCTTAGAGACCTTCAGATTAATGAGAAAAGAGTTAGAGTGGTACATGATTATCAAAGACAACGATATAGGACAAGGAGCAGAGTCTCTAGGAGCAGAGTCTCCAGGAGCAGTTGAGATAGAGGCAGCAAGTGCCATATCATTTGATAAATGGATTAGTGTGAATATTGTAAATGATAATTCGCCATGAGAAGGTAGATTTCATAGGTTATAATTTATAAAGTCAAACTGAAATTGATGAGGTGGTTTGGTTCAGGGAAATGTCCATTTTATGAATGTATCAACTTAGAAAATAAAGACATTGGAAGGTGATGGTATGATTGGATAAAGTATATAAGGAAGTAGTAAGGGAGACAATGATCTCAGAACCTACAAGAGGAGAAGAACAGTGAGTCTATGATAAACTAGTAATGAGGCTATCGTCAGGAACCAAGTATAAGTTTAGTTCAATTCAGTGAAATGATGAACCAGAAACATTATATACATGTGATTCAGAGGAATATTAAATTCTTTCTTTTCCTTGAATGGATTATGGTAGTTACCTTAAGTTTATTCTGACACTGAATTGTAAATGGATTAGGTAAGGCGAGCACTGGTTAAGATGTAATTGAGAATGCTTTTAGATGAAACCTGAAAGAACAGGTGTAGGCCAAGTTCTCGAAGTAAGAATTTTGGCAAAATGAAGTCCAGTTACTAGGACATATGATCAATAGGAGTAGTGTTGGTCGAACCCTCCAAGTTAAAGACAGTTTCAAATGGAGAAAGGCCAACCACATCGGCAAAGGTGAGAAATTTCATAAAATTCACGAGGTAGTACCAAAGATTTGCTCAGGACTTTACAAAGAGTGCAGTCCCGTAACCCGACTTATTAGTAAGACTAAAAGTTTGAATGTACAAGATAAATGGGGGAAAATCTCCCTGGAGCTAAAGATAAAATTGGTGACGACCCAACATTGGCGTTACCTAATGGAGGAAGGAAAATTTTAGAATTTATTAGGATGCACCTCGTACAGGTTTAGGTGTTGTGCTTGTGCAACATGGCAGGGTAATTGCGGATGCATTCGGACAGCACGGTTCATCAGATTCGGAAGGCCCTGGTAGTGTCAGTTTTGTGGAACGACTAACTTCGACGGTAGTGTTCCTTCTGAGACTAGATGTTAGGTAGACTAGTATTCGGTAGTATCGACTATTAGGACGAATATGTACCGGGAAGATGTGGTATATTTCAGTTTGGAAACTTTGATTTTCCCTTCTAGGGGAGGTATATATATTTGGTTTCTTCCCAATGGTTAAACTACCAACTTGATGTCAATCATTTCGTTATTATAACTGTTTATGGTTCCACCCGCTTGGATGTTCCTAGAAATATTCTTCGGGTATCGAAATGGATCTTCTTAGTGTAACCAGTGGGTGGATAGATTGATTGAAATTTCCATGATTCTGGAAAGAACTTCAACAAATTTTAGCAAACCTTGTCTTTCTGATTATCGGAATACGTCACTGAAGACAGTGGAAACTGGAGCGAACCCTATGGATTGGGTAAGGTAGCCGCTATATGGGTTGGTAGACAGACCCCGATTATTACGATTGATTCTAGAGATAAACTGATGAAGTTGAGATTGGATGGTAAAAAGGGAAATGTAATTAAGAAACAAGCCGGACTGAGAAATTCCGGGATTGACTTAAATAAAAAGGTTGTTTTGCCAGAAGTGTTAAGCTTATATGGCACGTGGAATTGATAAGAGTAGTCGAAGGGATAAAAGTAAAGGAAAGGTGACCGGAGATGGTACCGAGAAGTCGATTGAGACTGATATGGGATAAAGTTTTGAAAAGATCAAAAGGTATCAAAGAAGAAGGCACTATGCCGGAAATTGCTAGAGAAGTAATGCTATTAGCAAACCCCTAAACTCAAATATTTTAGTGTGGCCAGGGGAGGCCAAGTCACAAAGGATTAGCAAGTGACTAAACCAGCAATGTAAGGACAAAGCGGGGTGCTTCTAATTAAGCGCCAACCGCGAGGACTTTTGACATAAAATAAATTGAGATACATGATGATGGATTTTATATATACCATGGACGTATTAGGATTGAGGGTAGTGACCAATGAAGAGTTACGAAGATTGTCAAAGATAGTGCAATATGATGCATAAATGTTATCTGAAGCTTAGTGTCCTCAAGAAGAGCAATAGGTACCAAGAGATTCATGTTGAACACGACCAATATCTTTCAGAACATCCTTGCTACCATTACCAAGTTCTGTAAGAAAGAATAGATAGACATGTGTTGTCTTTTGGAAGGTCATATAGACTGTCATTCGTTTGAAAAAAGAGGTTAGCATTAACCTACCTATAGATTATCAAGATGAGAATGATAGAAAAGAGACCCTTATTAAGGATATATGATTGGATTGCCAATTACAAAATTTAAGTATTCCTTGAAAATAAAATTGAGGATAGAATGTCCATATATTAAGACGAACTCTGGGGGATGCACAAAGGATAGCATCACCCCTAATAAAGACATTGTGAATTCAGACGATATAAATTGAATCGACCAAGGTATCAATAACCTGTAAGGATTTGTGGAAAGGAGTCTCGAAAATTACATAGACAAAATTGTTATAGAATTGATTAATGATGTTTGATATACCCTGTACCCAGAAGATACAGGAAGAATGATGAGGATGACCTAAGAAACCTTTTAAGGGAAGAGGTAATATTCCGAACTTCAAAAGGGAAGTTTGGTAAGGAATGTATGACATAGTAACAATAAGGCCAGATGAAGCATGTGTGAAACCATGAGAAAGTATGGATTGAACCAATAAGGTTGAGATTATCCTAAAATAAGAAAGGACTAAGATAAGAAATATCCTAGGTATGATTGGGAGTAACCGTGATAAAGTCCACACGGAAAGGTGGAAGTAATGACTTATGGAAAAAGAATGATATATATTTTCTCTCCTTCAGCAGAGTCTAAGGAAGAATACTTTCAACCGGCTGTGATGGGAACGTGGTAGAAAAATTTAAGTTGGAATAGGCCCAGAAAACATTGATTACAAGGAATTATTATTATCAGGAAAGGCCAATGAGGTGGCCGACACTTTAAGTATAAGGGAGTAAATATAATTGCTTATACCAAAGAAATAACGTGATAATGAGAAGGGCCTTGACGGTCAGAATGTGATGGAGGAACTTATGTTCCCCTGATGATTGTGCGAGGATCAACTATAAGGATAGTCTAAGTAAACATTCGATTCCTGATTTTGTCTACAGCACAATACCGACACTAGAAGGTTCTGCGACAGGCCAGACCAAATTCCCCAAGTGACTCCTTTATTTTTTTAAAGAGAGAGGAGAGATGAGGTAATAAGGGATGACTGAATACATAAGATAGATTGGTACTGATATTGATAAGCTAATTGGCATGATGATGAATGACAAGCAAGTTTATGTTGGTGTATTTCTGTGCAAACAAGATAGAGAATTATGAGGTTGGCAAGTGATTAAGCAAACCGCTAAGCTTCTAGTCTTCTACTGGAGATATATGATTAATAATCTCACCAACCTGTTCCAGCTGCGATGCTGGAAGCTCTCCTGTAATTTTATCTGCTTCATGTAATATCTACGTCAAGTTCAAGAAGCTTTCCTTATGGATAGGGAATAGTGATTATTTTGTTTTCCTAGAGGATTTTGATCTGACAATTAGGAAACCCGTATGTTTAGTTATTAAAGCACTGCGTAAACGATAAACGATGGTGATTCTTCTGAGAAATTAAGTGATGACGACTGTGGAAATGTCGAATTGAATCTAAGTTAAAGAAATCATCCAGGTTTATTTCGGATGGTTTAATTTTGGGAACGACGGGATATTTTCAATAAATGAGAGTGCTATGAGGGCTCGTAAGGAGATTATAGTCGAAATAGGAACAAGACGGTTGATATAAAGGAAATAGAGTTGAGGATCAATAAGCGAGTTGGATATGCGGACTCCCGAGAAACCCCAGCAATGAAGCTAGAAAAAAAAAATTGAAATCGAAAGCATAAATGACAAAAAGATTAACTCCTGTTAAGTTTGGAAAATTCAAGGAAATTTGGAATATATCGGTTGAGTAATAAGGAGACTCATGGATCGAGAAAGTAAAGATCTAGATGGTTGAACAAAGGAAAGTTTAACCCCACAAATGTGACGTTATTGAATAAAGGTGACGGGTGTCTCGATAATGAGATGACGGTGGAATTAAATAACAGAAGTGAATAGGAATCTGATAATGAGAAGGATGTGATTGATAAAGAAAATATTGGGAAGTAATTATGGAATGTGAAGCAAAGAATGTTATGAATGGATTGATGAATGGGTTTTCTAACGAACTCTCGAGATGACAACATGATAGTGTTAGTATTGCGAATATGAAAGAGTCAGTAAAGTGGCGTGGAATGTCATTAACTATGATGTCAAGCGAGAAATCTAAGATTTAACCTGGGAGGTTGAAAGATTTTCCAACGATGACTGTTGCAGCGAGGATATGTCGACACGTGAGATTACGATATAGTGGTATTTGATACGATTACGATATTTTTTCTTCTCTGATAAACCTCTATAGTTTAGAGGTAAATTTTAAGTATGATATTTGATAATCATGAAAAAAAAAATATATAACTCTCTGAAATTCTTTTCTTTTCTTTTCTCTATTTTATCTTCTTCTAAATTGAGAAGAACAACCCTTTAAGGAGGGGAGGTACTGCTACATGACTACCTGTCTATGTGATAGGAGTCTAAGTGGAATACCATAACTTGTCTAAATTGCTTGTCAAGTACTAAAGGCTGGTCACCTTCTGTACTAACTATGCAATAGGACGAATGTTCATTGATCATAGTGATCTTTCAATAAATTCCTCTAATTCTATATATTGATCGAGATTGCGAAGATTAAAGCGATTAGGAAATGCGTAATTATGAGTGAGGTTATCTCCGAATTCGTAGCACGATAGTGATACCAAAGTCACTACCGATACCAATAAGGAAAATAGAATATGACTGGGAAAGAGGATAAACCGGATAGTGTATTATACAAAAAGTAGCGAAGATTAATGAAAAAAGATAAAGGATGTATTGTAGCACTAGTAAGATGTGCTGAAAAAGGATTGGGATTGATTAAGGATTGACTAGGAAACTGGAAAGTGAAATAACCAACAAGTACCCCATTTGCCTTTTACCTGATTCCGGGACGGAATCCTTTTAAGGAGGGGAGACTGTAAGAATCCGAATTTTCGGTAGAATTAAAACTTTTTTTATATATCGATGAAAGAATGAATAGTGATTCTGACTACAAGGTATTAGCAGTTCTAATGAATGAATGTGAAGGGGTAAAGATTTCAATGATTATATGTCATGAAGAATGCAATGGGTTGACAACCTAGATAAGAATAATCTATCTCCTAAGAAATAAGATATGGCATTCCAAAGAGGAAGGAGATATTCTTGTGTCATCCAAATCAATATCTGTTGTTAGTCCAGTGGTTCCGTAAAAGGGGTAAGGAATGCCCGAAAGAGAACAAGGACATTTTTATGGATATAAGAAATAAAAGGAGAATAAAGTGTGAATAGTGTTTTTGGTGGGAAATGAGAATAGGAATTAGACGACGCTATATAGAAGTATTCAGAATGGATTTCTGAGTTCGTATTCATGATCCAAGGGCGAGATAAGTGTATGTAAACGATATCGGATTCAGAAAATTAGCACTTTTATTTTCTCCAAGATTTCCCTGGACACTGAAAGATTTAAGGATTTATTAAGAGGATTTAATGAATTTAAGTGCAATAATTATAAAGGAGGAATAAGAATGGGAATATTAATATTAAGAAGATTTTCGGTAAAACCCTAACTGGAAATCCTTGAGATATTCCTACGAACGATCAATCAAATTGAGCAATAACCAGACAAAAGAGCAAGCAGAGAAGCTAGATACATGCATGTGCTAGTGGATAAGAGCAAGTAACTAAGTAGTTATAAGAATAACTAGCACACTTAGCAAACAAACCAAGTACTTAGCTCATCTCACCATAAGATCACAACACTTGTCCCTTTAAACTACATCATCCATGACCTAGCACTTTATTAAAGTGACTTTATGCCAAGATATTATCTAAAGCACATCAATAATTCAAGATTAGATGAAGAGAACAAGAGCAAGCCAAGCAAAACATCACCATCTCTCTCTTTTCTCTAAACTGCCCAGCAGGAACAACAAGGGAAGAAAAATTCATAGCTCCATTTCTATCCATGATAAAATCACCGAATTTTAACCATAGCTTCTCCACTCCATGGGCAAGGTTCGTTCCAAATTTCATGGCAATATAATGAGTATAGCCTAGTCAAATCGCCTCCCCAAGTTGAAGAAACCAACCTGCCTGTTCTTTGCAGTTTCTGTCCAGCAGAAAAAGTGGGCTCAAAACCATAGCTAGGAAGCTTTGTTTTTGGTGATCTATAGCTCAAATCAAAGCTTACGCAAAGTTCAAGATGTGGTAAAAGGTTGAGAGCCAAACTCTTATTTTTCGATTTGTTATGATTTTTACAAAAGTGTTGATGAATAGTAACCCTTAGAAACTAACTTTGTATTCTTGGTTTCTTTTGATGCTCTAAGCTATATTAAGGTGTTCCAAGGACTAGATCAAGGCTTGATAGACTCATAGACACCCCAAGGAAGGTATAACTCTCTTGAAACCCTAGATCCACTTTAAGTTTTATGGATGTTCTTGATGATTATTAGATTAGTGATAAATATGATGATCTTATAAGCATGATTATGTAGTTTGTTAGTGGATCTGAGTATTATGATATTGTGATGGTGTAGTAAGATTTTCTTGACTGTTAAGAGGAGTATTACATGTGTATAAGATGTATGGATGCCCAGTGTGGCTTGGTTGTGTTGAAAACAATTTAGAAACGTTCGATTTATAGTCATCGTAATGCCCGATTTTCGTTAAACCTTAAGAAACCGTGCATCACAGTAGCTTTAACTCACTGTTTAGCTTTGTATTCTGCCATGAAAAGCTATATTATGTTATAAGCTTCGTTTTTATATAAAGATCGTATGAAATGGACTTACGGTTTATGAATTATGATTAAATTCGTAAACGTGGTTCGAAACCGTAAACAAAAGTTCGTAACTGAAATTGGATTCCTTTAATACTACGAAATCAGTGAAGAATCTTGATAATCAAATATTAGAGGTAAAAAGGAAGGTGTAAGAGAAAACCACATGTCGAACGGATCGTTTTCTGATTTTATAAATATATTCGAATCGAGGTTAAACGCGAACGAACCCCTTGAAAGTATGACTTTGGTTATAACTTAGAAAACGGGCGATAAAACTCGAGGCATAATCTTGATTTGTAAACGACCGATCTTAGAATTTATACGACTTAAGTATATACCAAGTGTAAGTATGACAACGTGTCTTAGTAGCGAACGAATGACGGGTCATAGCGATAATAAAGAGAGTTGCACTAAAGGGTGTTTAACGAGATAACTCGAAAACGTGTTTCGACTTAAGTTAAGTTATACTTAGCCTTTTTAAAAAGTGTTAAGTGATTGACCTCGGTTATTGTGACTATTTATAGATCACCGGATTGACACGAGGCACACTACCCTCTACAAGATTGCCAGGCAAGTTCAAATCCTTTTTAAAGGTTGTTGTTGTGAATATATATATATATATATATATATATATATATATATATATATATATATATATATATATATATATATATGTTTTCTGTTATACATATGTCATAGCATGCATGCCTACTTCAAAGTTATATTGTGATACTTGTTCCCTGAATTATTGTTGGCTTATAAGCTAGATAGTTAATATATCAGTTATAAGCCAGATATTACTAAGACCCTTAAGCGAAGGGCAGTTAAATCTCATTCTTTGATTATAGACCGGGAGTCGGTATTCCTTGATATATTGATATTATTTTCAGAGGAAAATAGTTAAGTAAATATTTTTCATTTATTATCTGACGAATATTGTTGGAATATTCCTTGGAGATTATTTGATAAATATTATTTGGAGTATTCATTCGATATTTATTTATTCGAGGAATATTATCTTTAATATTCATCTAAAGTGGATTTAATATTCGAACATTATTTCCAACCCTCATTAAGTTATTTACTCAATGAATATTATTTTGAATATTCATTCAGACTCTATTTATTCTATAAATATTATTTTGAACATTGATTCGAACTCAAGTATTCGATAAATATTATTTTAAATATTCCCTTGAGTCGATGTATATTATCTTTAAAATTCACTTAAGGCCGATTCAATTATTGAATATTATTTCAAATATTCATTCGACAATCATTTCTTCAAGAAATATTATTAAGTTGAATATTCATTATTTATTCAATGAATATTGTCTCAAATATTCATTCGATAATTATTTCATCAATAAGTATCATTCTTAAGTTGAATATTCATTATTTATTCGATGAATATTATCTCAAATATCCATTTGACGATTATTTCATCAATAATTATATTATTAATTTGAATATTCATTATTCGTTCGATGAATATTATTCTGAATATTTATTCAAAGATTATTTCGAGCAATACTCTTCCAATATTTGTGACTTAATAAATATTCTTGGAATATTTATTTAATTCTTCTAACTCGTTTCAAAAACGACTTACTCCATTCAAATAGTATCTTCGAATATTATGTAAATTAATTCAGAGTCTTATTATTATTATTATTATTATTATTATTATTATATTATCAAGGAAGGTTCTTAGTAACTCCATTCTTCCTTCGATTCTATTATAAGGGAACCTTACTTGAGGAATGTTATTTACCTTATGACTACCAGGTCATAAAATTTTTGAAACTATTCTTTTCACTCGCAACTTGGTTGCTATGATCATCAAATCTTGTGTACCCACTCATTATTCGAGGGGTAAGAATGTTGGAACAAGTTGGTATCCATTAACAAGCAGCAACTTGGGAAATATTGGTGAATTTTCCTTTCCAACTAGATACGACTACTTTATGAAGTCTTATCAACAAGTATTACACTTGGGGAAAGGAGGACGAGCTTTACGTTCAGAGTCATGGATTTATTTGAACTAGGAGTCGTGTGTAAGAGGCCGAGTCGCGCGGTCCATCACAAGGCCCAACCGTTGGCCAGGGAGTTAATATCAAGGGCGGTAGACAAGTAAATCCGTCAGTTCTTCCTTCTACTGGTAGTAAACTATATTGGGCTGTACCATCTTCGACTGATCATCGGAGAGTGGGACAGCTGGCGCGTGATAACTCCAGTATTAGTTCATCTCCCAAATTGGGAATTCCCCGCAACACGTATCGAAGAGACTTCTTTCAGGTTGACGAGTAGTTCCCGTAACACGTATCAAAGAGACTTCTTTCAGGTTGCCAGGAGTTTGAAAAATGTTCAGAAACTAGAATTGAAGTGCCTTTTCTGAAAGTCCCTATTTCATGATAAATGATGCTATCTTGCTTATCTTGACATAGCAGATATTGCCACGGAATATATATGTTTTGAGTTACCTTGTAACTTCATCCTTTATATTGATCTTGCACTCTTTTCGTTAATGCATGGCTTATGGTTTCAAAATATACTTTTGAACCGTCATATATATCACTATGCAGTTATATTATTGTTGGTGGGCTATTGCTCACCCTTGCTTTATTTATTTATATCACAACAACAGCTAGATCAGATGGCCTGCGCAAGGCGCATTCAGCACAAGCAGGTGACAGCCGTTAGAGGAATAGCAGTTAAGATCATAGCTACCATTGCTGAAGAGGCAGCCATGGGTATGCTAGATGTTAGCATTTGAGTATCAAATGTATTTATTATATGACATATACAAATTGATGGCAAAGAGTATGTAATAGTTAAATTGTAAATCTTTTGGGTTGTAAGAACTCAATCTTGTGATTAATAAAATTTGGTAGTTACTCTAATTTCATCTTTGGAACTATAACGGGTGTGTTTTATGTTGTTGTCTTGGGTCACAAGGTTGTAATTTGATTTTTATGCTGGTATTGTGGATGGTGATTGAGACCGTAATGACCAGATCCCTGACCCGGATCTAGGGATGGCAAAAATACCCGACCCGATGGATACCCGACCCGATCCGATCCATTTGGGTCTACCCAAACCCGATTTTTTAGATTTGGATTTGGATCTGGATCTTATTTTTGGACCCGAAAAAGTTTGGATTTGGATTTGGATCTTAGGTATCCCGATCCGAGACCCGACCCGAAACCCGAAATCCGATCCAAACCCGATTAAAAACCCGATATATATATATATATAATATAATATATAATGAATTATTAAATATATTAATATCTTACTTAATTCTATAACCATGATACATAATTTACATACATTTCACTAATTATTGTATCATTTCATTATTAATATTTACATGCACTTAATTTTAATTATTAATTATTATATCATTTTATTATTAATATTTACAATTAATAGTCAAATAATAAATTTTTATTTTAATTATAATTTTATTAGTAATTCGGGTCTCGGGTAAAATCCAAACATTCGGGTTTCGGGTAAAATCCAATCCGATCCGAAATCCGTTGGATCCGGGTCCGGGTCTTAATTTTCGGGTATTTTTCGGGTCCGGGTCGGGTCCGGGTCCAGTCAAAAAAATCGGGTCTGGATCTGGATATTGAAAAACCCGACCCGACCCGACCCGTTGCCATCCCTACCCGGATCTGGGGGTGTTAAATCAACTCTTGGGGAAATGGACGCCGTGTGACTTTGTTAGGTGATGCAGCTCATCCAATGCAGCCAAATCTTGGCCAAGGTGGTTGTATGGCAATTGAGGTGAAAGAAACTACATTTGTGATTCTGTTGACTACGGGTTGTCCAATCTTATAATCTTTTTACATATTCATAAATAGAGAAGCATAAGTGATTTTTCTTCTGTTCAAATGGTCTAAGGTCACTTGTTTGGCAACTCTATTACAGGATTCTTATCAAGTGATTCTTGAACTTAAGAAAGTTGATATGAGGAATTTTGATGAAGAGAGCCAGCTAAAACAGATTTCTGAGTCACTTAAGAGGTAGTAAGAGCGTAATAAATAACTTAGTTTCAATTTTAATTGATACCTTAAAACTTGATATCTAGTCGGTGTCAGAATTAGAGATGAAGATAGTCATTGCTGCAAATTTGATTTACAAAATTTTAATTATGCTTGTTAATTTGCTGATCTACTATGAAAAGATACCAAAGAAAACGAATGTTTCGAGTGAAGACAGTTCATAAAGTTAGCAGACTGGCATCTGAGATGCTGTATACATACAAACCTTCTCTTGATTTTGGCTTATCAAAACTATCTGTAAGTTCTATGTAACCTTCATTAGTTTTCTCTCTCCTGATATACAGTACAAATGCTTACGTTTTAACTTTCTTTCATTTCAGAACGTATTTGGAGTGTAGATTACAAATTATGCAATTGATTTGGATGATAGCAGGCCATGGGTGAGCTACATTAACACTACTCCGTATATAGTTTGTAACTGTAGGCAATGGTTTGCATTTAGCGCAGAGCTAGGAAGCATGAGTGCGGGTGCGGGTATGGGGTGCGTAGTGCGAGTATACGGAAATTCAAAAAATCTAAAAATATGGGGATTCGGGTGCGGCGGGAATCGACAAATATTAACTCATTAAAAATATGTTTTATCTGTGTATTTTAAATTGAACTAAATAGTCAAGTAAATAAGTTTTTTTATCCTTAATAATACATATCATAATTAGTTAATAGCACAACTAATGCATTTTAATGTAGTTAATCGATTAAGTACTAATGCGGGTAAGTGAAGAATCCCTGCTTTCTAGGCGCAGAGAGTATGATTTAAGTGGTTTTTTGGCTTTGCTATTAAAAAATGCATACAGAACCACTGAATTATAACATAAACACTATCCCAAAATCTAGTGAAGCTAAAAGGACGTAGCATAAAGTTTTTATTTTTAGGGTTCCAAAAGGATCTATTGCCAACAAATACTTGATCGATCGAAATGAAGTTCAGTGAGGACAAAGAGAATCACAGACTATCATACTCATTTACTGTAATATAATTCTACATTGTAACTTCTACAAATTAAGTTTCAAAAGGGCATCAATTTTCGATAAGTTATTTGTGTAATTCATAGGAAATGATTTCATGTTCTCCGATTTCAGGTTGTGGTGGAAGAAGAAGAAGAAAAACACTTTTGTTGTTGCTGCCTAAGTAAAAAGCTAAGACGATCAGTGTGGGAAAACTCATTTGATTTATTATATTCAGAGTGTAATTCTGTTGCTAAACAGGCATTAACTGATAGTATATGATATTTTTGGTCAGTTAGTACTCGGTAGCAATGTTCTAAAAAATGGCGATTTATCAAGATTAATTACGATTAATCGTTGGTGTCTCCGAGCAGATTTTAGCAAAATCGGGACAAAAATAGTTTTTCGTAAGAAGCAGTCAATAAGCGGATAATTTGGTCAATAAATGGTACATTCAGTCAAAAATGGTCAAGTTCGACCAAAATTTTAAAAAATATATAATAAATTTAAATTATATGAAGTATTTCGGGATTCGAATCATAGACCTTCAACTTTTAGTATTGTTGTATCTAACGGTCATAATCTATTTGAGTTGAAGATCTAACGGTTGTGAATGAGGGATAACCGAAAATAGGGAATAACCAAATTACAAATTATACCCCATTTCGCTTATTATAGTATACTAGCCGATAACCAGTGCGAAGCACGGATTGTGATAAATTATCTTAAATTCCTAATTTTTAACCTTTTTAAATGAATAAAATCTTGAACCACCAAGTTGTATATAATACTATATTCTCGACTTTTATTTCGATTATTAGTTAACCTAGTATATAACTTCAATAATAATTTAAATTAATATTTAATTTTATTATTTTAATTAATTAAATTTATATAACTTATCTCTGGTAATATAAGAATAGTTTTTTATTAATTATATTTATTATTAATCTATTATAGATATATTTTAAATATTAATTAATGGAGCCCTAAGTCCTATATTCTCGATTTTTATTTCAATTTTTAGTTAATAGACTCCTAGTATATAACTTCATTATTAAATTAAATTAATATTTAATATTATGATTTTAATTAATTAAATTAATTAATATTTAGTGGCATACCGCTGTATACATGGCATACCGCGGTATACATTAATTCATTAATTGGCATACCGTATTTTAGTTCAGAGAGGACTTGTTTCATTAGTAGTTCTTATTCTTATTGACCTTCTATACACTTAAAAAACAGTTTTTAAAGTAAGATCAAATAGTAAAATAAGTTATTATTAATTAATTAATTAATTAATTAGTTAATTGGCATACCGTGCATACCGCGGTATATATGGCATACCATTTAAAGGGGGTTTATGCTTTTAATAAAGAGTATAGATATTATAGATAGTATAGAAGTATAGATAGTATAGACTATAGATAAATAGGATAGAAGTATAGATAACACAGATGGTTTCTTGACTTGAATCTTCTTCTCTTCTTGAGGTGGCAAGATAGTTGCAGAAGCCATAGATGTAGATTTTGCTAGGTCACTACTAACAATATTCACCTTAGACTTAGAGTCTTGTGTTGTGTTAACTCGAATAACTTGTAGATGGGGGGGTTGAATACAAGTTATATAATCGTGTCTGATTTTTGCTTGATTATATGAACAAGAATAAACGAATGAATCAAACTCTGTTTGTATTAAATAAATCAAATACAAACTCTACCAAAGGTGCACAAATACCTTTAGCAGCTGCTGACAATATAAATCTCTCTATTTGTTTTGAACTTTCGAATACAAACCTTATACAGAGCTTCTAACGAACTTACAATTCGTTCAATCACAATCACAATTTGTTCTACCGCATTTGGTCGCTGATAAGGCTCCCTCGCTAAAATTCAACACAATTTTTTTGCACCAAAAATTCAGAGCAAAATTTTTTAACAGCTACGGATTAGCTACCGAATTCGGTCGCTAATGTTTGCTTACGTGTCACTATCTGCGACGGAATGCGGTCGCAAATAGTTTTTGGTAGCTAAAAAGTGAGCGCCAATTTTGGGCGGCATTTGTGTGGGCGGGAAAAACAATGTGGTGACTGATCGGCTACCGCGTTTGGTCGCAGAAAGTCTTTAGCGACCAAAATGCAATCGGTCGCTGATAGCGGTCGCTGTGAAATATTTTTAGCGACGGCAAGTGCGGTCGCTGATATGTTTGATCGTTGATAGGCGTTTTTCTTGTAGTGTACTAGAGATGGGGCTTGGCTGAAGAGCATGATGGGTACTTTTAGTATTATTTTACTTCTTCGCCTCATATTTTTTAATAGCTGACCCTCTTTTATTGCTTTTCCTTCAGTGTCTGCAGCGGCCGATATGAGGAGGAGAGCGGTCGAAAGGAGGGCCTTGTTAGCTGGTGGATCCGGGAGCACTCCTCAAGGGAATGTTGCTTCGATTCCACAAGATGTAGAGGCTTCCCTGGTGGTGCAAGAAATTACATCAATGCAGATCGAAGGAGTAGAGATCCCTACTAGTAACATTGTTGATGTGATCCCTTCGGAATCTCCTGTATTGGATGGAAACAAATCTGAGAAGAAGAGGAGAACCAATGATTCAGTTCCTGTCCTGAAGACTTATCGACCTTCCTGGGGTGTAGTGGATACTGATTCCTTTGGTGCTCCTGCCCCGAAGCCTGCCAAGACTTGTGCAGTTCTTTTATTCTTTCGGCCGATCACTTGGTTTATGATGTCAATCCGTGAATCGGCCCCACTGTAGAGGCTTGTGAGAACATGCTAGGGCACCTTAGTTTGGTAAGTTCCCTTCAGTATTCTTTATTTTACATATACATTCTTTCCTTTGTTTATCTCTCTCCATCTTGATACCTTTTATGGTGCATTTTCAGGCCGTTCATTGGGCCGCAGCTGTGATCGAAAAGGTCAAAGATCAGGCCGCCATCATTTGGGGATTTAATGCAGAGATTGGTTCTTTAAAGGATAAGGTTAGTCCTTTGGAAAATCAAGTAAAGAAGCTTGAGGATCTTCTAGCGGAATCTCAACGGAAAGAAGGCCTTCTCCAGCAAGAGAAGAATGATCTTATCCTTCGGAACGACACCTTGATTGGGGAGAAGCAGAAGCTGATCGAAGACAAGGAAGCCAATCGATTAGAGATGCGCCGTTTAAAGAAGGAACTAAAGAAGGCGAGGAAGACAATCTTCCGATCCGAAGATAGGGGTTTTGCTGTGGGATATGATGATGCTATCATTGCTGCCCACAAGGCAGGCTTTGACTATAAGCAAATCCTTTTCAACCCTGAAGATGATCCAGTTCTTCGCCCGGAGATTCCCGATGTGCCTTTGGTTGTTTCCTCCGATCCCGATTCAGAATGAGTTAATTTTTTGTAATGAACTTATGCCTTCGGGCTTGTGATGTAATTTTGCCTTCGGGCTTGCAGTGTATTCTCGCTTTCGGGCTTATTTTGCTGAATTTACCTTAGATTTTTTTGATCCTTTGTTCAATTTGTTCTTAAATAACTTTTTCCAAGTAATTTAATAAATCATACCTGAAATAACCTATACGCATTTCTCGATAATTCCGGTATTTCAAAATATACTCGAAAATAGTTTTCGGAAGTAATTTTCGGAATGCTATGCTTCGGCCTTGTTGATCATGACTTTCGGGCGATGCCAAGACCTTCGGGCTTTTTCATCCTTGTAACTTTTTCTTTATTTGAAGTATTAAGTCTCTTCGGACTCACCTCTTCGTGTTGCCCCCAAGTCGCAGTTCGGTCGAAGGTTTCTTCTTTCGGTTTTGGGCGAATCCTACCTCCCGAAGACCTTTCGGGTGAACTGGGACTTAATTACTTGTGCCATGACAAATATTTTTTCCCCATAGCTTTTTTTTTTGAATGTCGAGACTTTTATTATTTCCCCCATTTAATGGCAGTTTGACCGCTCCTTTCTTGGGGAGACACGTGCCGCCATCTTAGGCAGAGGTTGTTCAAGCGGCACTTCATCAGGACCGTCAATTTTCTTTATAAATATATTTGTGAGTTCAATCACAGATTACTCTATCTTCAATCTCGCTCAAGATTTCTCCATCCTTTCCATAATTTCTGTCGAACTCCAGTCTCTTTGAATTCATCTTGTGGATAATCAGTAAGTGTGTTCGTTTATTCTATCTTGATATGTGGTTAATCTGATATTTTGTAGTGATTAACACTTTTTCCTTTTGTTCCAGTGTCGAGTCGATCAGAAATGAGGAAGAGAGTAGCGGAGAGACGTGCTAAGAATATATCGGCTACTGGTTCTTCCGTTCCTCTTTCCTCCCCAAAGGATGATCTTCCGAGCATTTCGGAGAAGAAGGGTCGTGTTGAAGGTACAGAGTTTAGTGTAAACTCTTATCGACCTTCATGGGCCATGATGGAGTCAGATTCTTTTGGGGCTCATGCTTCGGCTGCTTCAAAGAAGATTACTGGGGATATGTGCCAGTCCTTCATTCTTCCGAAGGACCGCTCCCTTTATGATTCTGCTGATACGGCTGAGGCTACTACCAATCTTCTAGGGCATCTTACCTTGGTAAGGAGTGTTTTACACCGAAGTTGTTCTTTTTGCCTTATATATACATAGTTTTTATTCGCCTCTTTTCTTTCCAGGCTACCCCTTGGGCTGCTTCTGTATCCGATAAGGTGAAAAATCAGGATATTCTACTTTATCACCAAGGAAAGCGGATTAATCAGACGATTCCTTCATTGGAGAAGGAGATTGAGGAGTTAAAGTCCAAGCTTTCTTCTGCTCGAGCCGAAAATGCTGAGCTTCTTCATGAGAATGATGATTTGTGGCAGCAGAATGACAAGATGATGGCCGATATAGAGGATCTGCTCAACTGGATGGAAAGCCGAAAGGTCGAGCTAAGCCAACAGAGGGAGTCTGAACCGGAGAATGCAGTCCCTTCACTTATTGTATTTTTTTTCTTTTGCCTTTTTTAGGCTAATTTATAATTTTAATTAATTAAATCAAAGCCTTCGGGCACTTTTGTTTCATATTGTTTATTGGGCAAAATTTCGGATTTTTAAGTTACTTTTTTTCCTATGCATGCGCAATTTTTAGATTTTTAAGTCACTTGTATTTCCTTTTACTTAAACAATTTTTGAGATTTTTTGGCCATCCTCTTAGAGGTTTTCAGGCTGGTGTTTCCTATACTCAAAGTAATTTTCGGGAAGAAAAAACGTTTCCCTTAGTTTGAGTAATTTTCGACATTCTATGCTTCGGGCGAAGTCTCTTCGGACTCACCTCTTCGTATTGCCCCCAAGTCGTAGTTCGGTCGAAGGTTTCTTCTTTCGGTTTTGGGCGAATCCTACCTGCCGAAGACCTTTTGGGCAAACTGGACTTGTGTTTCGGGATTTTTTTTTATTCCCGGCCGAGTAATGTTTCGGCCATTCGGGTTGTATTATCGATAAAAGTATAAATGGACCAAACAAAATTAAGGCTTTTTTGATAATCGAAATTGAAATATTTCTTACAAAAAGGTTACTGATAAAACTTGCGTAAACGGGAAGCATGCCACGTGTTTTTGATCGGACTCTCATCTAGCTCAGTTAGTTTGTAAGTCCCTGGTCGTACGACTTGAATAACCACATAGGGTCCTTCCCAGTTTGGCTGGATTTTCCCTTGCTTGTTCGGCATAGAAGTTGCTAATTCCCGAAGAACTAGGTCACCAACTTTAAAAGACCTCTTCTTTACACCCGAGTCATAGTATTGAGCAGTTTGCTATTGATACTTGGTATTTCTTAGATATGCCACTTCCCTGGCTTCTTCTAATAAGTCCACATTATCTCGGAGGCCCAACTCGTTTGTATCGAGATTAAATACTTCGCTTCGGTATGATTCTAGGCCGACTTCTACTGGTACCATTGCATCGGTCCCATATGCCAGACTGAAAGGGGTTTCTCCGGTCGAAGATCTTGGTGTGGTGCAATAAGCCCATAGCACATATGGTAACTCTTCAGCCCATAACCCTTTGGCTTCTCCGAGCTTCTTCTTTATCCCGTCAAAGATGACTCTATTTGCGGCTTCTATTGCCCCATTTCCTTGTGGGTGACCAACTGAACTGAATTTCTGTTGAATTCCGAAGAAAGCTAGAAACTTCTTGAACTTCTTTTCGACGAACTGGGTCCCATTATCTGATACACATATATTGGTAATCCCGAATCTGAGGATTACTTGCTCCAACATAAATTTCTTGGCTGCTTCCTCGGTAATGGAGGACAAAGGGTGTGGTTCTACCCACTTGGTCATGTAATCGATTGCCACAATGCAATATTTGGCTTGTCTGGTGCTGGTAGGTAGAATTCCGATGATATCCACGGCCCACATGGCGAAGGGAATGGGGTTTAAGATAGAAGTCATCTCTTCGGGAGGTTGTTTCGGAACGTTGCTAAAAAGCTGACATTGTTTGCATTTCTTCGCATAACCCAGTGCATCGGCTCGTAGGGTCGGCCAAAAGAATCCCTTTCGGCCAAAAGAATCCCTGATCGGACTCCAATCTAGCTCAGTTAGTTTGTAAGTCCCTGGTCGTATGACCTGAATAATCACATAGGGTCCTTCCCAGTTTGGCTGGAGTTTCCCTTACTTGTTCGGCATAGAAGTTGCTAGTTCCCGAAGAACTAGGTCACCAACTTTAAAAGACCTCTTCTTTACACCCGAGTCATAGTATTGAGCAGTTTGTTGTTGATACTTGATATTTCTTAGATATGCCACTTCCCTGGCTTCTTCTAATAAGTCCACATTAGCTCGGAGGCCCAACTCATTTGTATCGAGATTAAATACTTCGCTTCGGTATGATTCTAGGCCGACTTCTACTGGTACCATTGCATCGGTCCCATACGCCAGACTGAAAGGGGTTTCTCCGGTCGAAGATCTTGGTGTGGTGCGATAAGCCCATAGCACATATGGTAACTCTTCAGCCCATAACCCTTTGGCTTCTCCGAGCCTCTTCTTTATCCCGTCAAAGATGACTCTGTTTGCGGCTTCTACTGCCCCATTTCCTTCTGGGTGACCAACTGAACTGAATTTCTGTTGAATTCCGAAGAAAGCTAGAAACTTCTTGAACTTCTTTCCGACGAACTGGGTCCCATTATCTGATACACATATATTGGGAATCCCGAATATGAGGATTACTTGCTCCAACATAAATTTCTTGGTTGCTTCCTCGGTAATGGAGGACAAAGGGCATGCTTCTACCCACTTGGTCATGTAATCGATTGCCATAATGCAATATTTGGCTTGTCTGGTGCTGGTAGGTAGAATTTCGATGATATCCACTGTAAGAACCCAGATTTTTTGGGTAGAATTAAAACTTTTTATTATGTATTGATGTAAGAATGAATATTGGTTACAACTAGAATGTAATACTGGTTTTAATGAGTGAATAATGAAAGGATATAGATTCCAAGGTTATATGTCCTGAAGGATGCTATTGGGTGATAACTTAGATTAGAATAATCTATCTCCTAGAAAGTTAAGATAAGATTCCCTAGAAAGAAATAGATACCCTCATGTCATCCAGATCGATATCGGTTACAGGCACGGAGGTTCCAAGAAAAAGTTAAGGAACGCTCGAGGAAGCACAAAGATATTTTCTAAAGTACAAGGACTAAAAAGAGGATAAGTGACGAATAGTGTTTTTGATGGAAATAAGAATATTATGAGACGACACTACATAGAAGTACCCGGAATGAATTTCTGAGTTCGTATTAGTGATCTGAGGGGAAAATAAGTGTATGTAAAAGCTGTCGGATTCAGAAACAGAGCACTTTCATTTTCTCCGAGAATTCCCTGGACACTGCCAGACTTAAGGATTTATTTAAGGGATTTAAGGAATTTAAATTCGAGAAGTATTAAGAAAGATGGAGAATGTTATTATAAATATTAAGAAGGTTTTCGGTAAAACCCTAATTAGAAACGAATGAGTTATTTCCACGAACGATCAATGAATTGAGCAATAATCGGACAAAGAAACAAGCAGAGAGTCAAGAGGTATGAATAGCTAGTGGAAGGTGACATAATCACTTTATGCAAGATAATATCAAGGCAACCAAGCTAGATAGAAAAGAGGTGCACCATAAGTCACCAACACTTGCTCCCATGGTAACAAACCCTTAACCAAGCCTTAACCGATCAACCAAACCATGGTTTAACCAACAAATATCTATCAATTATGGATCACTTTATGCATTATTTCCAAGAGCAAGCCAAGCTAAATCTCTCCCTCTTCCCCATTTAGCACCATTCGGCTAAATGCCTAAATTCAAGAACAAAAATCAACCTTACCACCATTGTTTGATCTCCAAAATTTTATCCTAGATCCTATATTTAATAAAAATGATACCCTAGAAATCTTAGCTCTAAAATCCTTTGTTTCCATTTTTAATAAAATCATCAAAGAGGAGGATGAATAGTAACCTCAAGAACAAAACTTTTGGATCTTGATTTTGGTGGATGATCCAACCTTCATGGAGGCTATACAAGGACTATACAAGGCTTACTAAGTGCATACACACCCCAAGGAAGGTATAACACACTTGAAACCCTAGATCTTACTTTGAGATTATGCATGTTCTTGGTGATTTAAGCTTAGTTATGTTATTAGTGAATATAAGCATGATTAAGATTGGGTTTTGATAAATGTTAAAAATAGCTTAGATGAACGGAAAGGCATTGCTTGGCCTCAGTTCATGGTTATAAATCATGTATATGTTGTTTGGAGTAGATATCATGAGTATTGGGAGTTTTGGAATTTGGTAAATATCCGATTTATGGCCGTCATAATGCCAAAATTTCGTTAACCTTAAGAACACGAGTTTGACAGTAGGTATAAGTCACTGATTAGCTTCGGTTTCTTCCATGATAAGCTAGATTATGTTATAAGCTTCGTTTTGATATAAAGATCGTATGAAATGGACTTACGGTTTAGGAGTTATGATTAAATTCGTAAAAGAGGTTCGAAACCGTAATCGAAAGTTCGTAACTGAAATTGGAATCCCTTAACATGACTAAGTCAGTGACGAATCATGGTAATTAAATATTAGAGATCATAAGGAAGGCGTGAGAGAAAACCACAGGTAAAATGGATCGTTTTCCGATTTTATAAAAATGTTCGAATCGAGGATAAGTGCGAAGAAACCACTTTTCGGAGGTAACATTATTCATTAAAACCACCTGCCCTGTTTTGGCAAAATTCCGAAAAATTAATCTTCTGATCTAAGTCCAATTTTGAGTTAGCTACCTTCTAGACATTCTCTAGATCATGTACGCGAAGACGGTGCGTCATTTGAGTTAACGGTTACCGAGTTATGAACGTTTTAGTGAAAGAGGTGTGAATAGTAAAGATCCGTAGTCGACCGAACTTCAAAAATACATTTCACCTATCTAGACCCGTGGCTTCGAATTGGAAATTTTATGATAAATATTACAAATACCAAATATGATTTTATAAGTGGTTTCGTAATTAAATACGTTTCCAGTGATTTATTAAAAGTGTTGAAGTACGAGTCCCGGAATAGTAATTCCCAGGGAAGTCAACTCTAGAGGTACTACTTGGACCACCCATTTTGGCTAGATTAAAAGAGGAATCTCGAGTCGACTAAAACATGAAACTTGTTAAGAATTATCAAGATCACATATTGGTGCAAAGAATGAGGTTATAATTGATTAAGTAAGATATACGAAAAAAATCTGACATTAAGTGTGGGTTCGAGGTGTGTTTTGGACTAAACTTACATGACTTAAGTTAAGTTATACTTAACCTTCGAAATGTTACGTGATTGACCTCGGTTGTTGTGACTATTTATAGATCACTGGATCGACACGAGACACACTACCCCTACAGGATTACCAGGCAAGTTTTCAACCTTCTTGAAGGCTGTTGTTGTGATAATATATATATGAATTGATTCTGTTATATATATGCCATATCATGCATGCCTACTTTCAAGTTATATTGCAAGACTTGTTCCCTGAATTGATATTGGCTTATAGACTAGATACGATATATCAGTATAAGCTGGGTTTTTGGTTAAGACCCTTAGTAAAGGGCATATGATATTCATTCTTTAAATATAGACCGGGAGTCGGTATTTTGAGATATAGATGTAGTCGTGGAAACCCGGAGGGATTCCAGCGACAGATTAGTATTCCTTTTGAGGAATGTTATTATTAAACATTAATTATATTTCCATAAAGTATTAATTACTTGGAAATCTTTCGAGAAATGTTATTTGAGTATTATCTCAGTCGAGAAATATTAAAGGAATATTATTTCGAATATTCATTTAGAGTTTGATTATTTCATGAATATTATTTCAAGATTCATTTAGAATATGGTTTATTAAATGAATATTACTTTCGAATATTCATTTAAGGTTTCATCTATTCAATGAATATTACTTTAAGATATTCCTTTGAAATTCTAATTACTTAAGGAACATTATTTCAAATATTCCTTGAGAGTATTGATTACTAAATGAATATTATTTGGATATTCATTTAGAATAGTATCTGTTAAATGAATATTATTCGGATATTCATTTAAGGTTTTATTTACTTAATGAATATTATTTTAAAATATTCAATTGAAGTTCTAATTACTTAAGGAATATTATTTTGAATATTTTCTTTAAAGTTTTGATTACTAAATGAATATTAATTGGATATTCATTTAGAATACTATTATCTAATGAATATTATCTTCAAATATTCATTTAAGGTTTGATTTACTTAGTGATCATTACTTTAAATATTTATTTGAGTTTATCTATTTAACGAATATCATCTTGAATATTCATTGGAAGTTTTATTTATTTAATGAATATTATTTTGAATATTCATTTAAGAAGAGATTTATTTAATAAATAATTTTATATATTCATTCGAGGATTACTTACGAGTAATATTATGATTTAAAAATATTCCTTAATTATTAATGATTTAATAAATATTCTTGGAATATTTATTTAAATTCTTTTAAGTTCTTTTTATAATGATTCATATTATTCAAAGATTATCTATCACCTTCAGATAAGGTGTAAAATATTTCGGAGTATTTTATGACTATTCTTATCAAGGGGAGGTTCCCAAACTTTATTTTCATTTAAATCTATCTTAAAGAAGATTTAAATACTCGCTCAACTTCCAAACATATATAAGGGGACCTCACTTGAGATATGTTATTTGTTGGACTGCCCGGTCCTATACTTGCTAAACTATCTTGTCACTCACATCTTGATTCTTTCAAGCATCGATATGAGTCTGTTTGGTTACCTCCTCAACGCTCGAGGGGTAAGAATTGATGGAACAAGTTTATATCCATTAACAAGCATCAGCTTGGGAAATATTGGTGATTTTTCCTTTCCAACTAGATACGACTACTTTGTGGAGTCCTATCAACAAGTAATATACTTGGGGAAAGGGGGAGGAACTTCACGTTTCAAAGTTATGGATGTGAAATGAACTAGGAGATGCGTAAGTGACCCAGTGGCGCCGGTCCAGCAAATGGCCCAACCGTTGGCCGGGGGGTTCCAGAGGGCGGTAGACAAGTAAATCCGTCGGTGCTTCCTTCTACATGTAGTAAACAAGAGGTGGGGAGCATAACATGCGACTGATCATCGTGTAAATGCTATGTCTCCTGGCGCGTCAAACTCCAGTATTAGTTCATCTCTCAATGTTGGAAATTTCCTGCAACCTTATCATTATTGGCAGGTTTGAAAAGTGTTTGAATTGGAATTGCAATATTCTTCCTGCAAGTTCCTCTATTATGAAAAGTTGATAATATCTGGCTCATCTTTGACATAGTAGATATTTATTCAAAACAAATAAATTTTGAGTTACCTTGTAACTTCATCTCATACCTTATATTGGTACTACATCGTTAATGCATGGCATATGGTTTCAAAGATATTTTGGAATGTTATATATTATCACTGTTCAATTATATTTTGGGTGGGCTATTGCTCACCCTTGCTTTATTTATTTATATCACAACAACAGCTAGATCAGATGGCCGCGCAAGGCGTGCTCAGCATAGGCAGGTGTCAGCCGTCAGAGGATTAACCGCTGAGGTCATAGCTACCATTGCTAAGGATGCAGCCTCTGGTAGGCTATTTGTTAGTATTTGTGCATCAAATGTATTTATATATATGGCATATACCAATGGATGGCAAAGAGCATGTAATTGTAAAATTGTAATTCTTTGGGTTGTAAGAACTCAAACTTGTGATTAATAATATTGACGATTACTCTGATTTCATCTCTGGAACAATACGGGTGTGTTTTATGTTGTTGTTTTGGGTCACAAGGTTGTAATTTAAATTATGTTGATTTTGTGGTTGGATATTGAGACCGTAACGACCAGATCCCTGACCCAGGATCTGGGGGTGTTACATCCACGACCCACATGGTGAAGGGAATGGGGTTTAAGACATAAGTCATCTATTCGGGAGGTTGTTTCGGAACGTTGCTAAAAAGCTGACATTGTTTGCATTTCTTCGCATAACCCAGTGCATCGGCTCGTAGGGTCGGCCAAAAGAATCCCTGTCTTAGAATTTTAAAAGCCAAAGAACGGCCTGCCAAGTGTTCTCCACAGATTCCTTCGTGAACTACTTCTAGAGCTATTTTTTGTTCTTCGGGAGCCAGGCATCTCAGCAGTGGTTCGGTAGCGGATCTTCGGTACATTTTTCCTGCTATAATTGTGTACCTGGTGGCCCAATTTCTGATTTTTTGAGCCTTAGTTTTTTATAATGGTAGTGTCCCCTTTTCTAGGAATAGTCGAATTGGAGTCATCCAATCTATCCCTTGGTGAATCTCGAAACATACCTTTTTATTGATGGAGGGCGCTTTAACTTCAGTGAGGTAAATTGAGCCTGTGAGATTCTGAGTGTGGGCCGAAGCTAGTCTAGATAATGCATTTGCTCGGCTGTTGTTTTCCCTGGCAACAGTGGTTAATTCAAAAGACTCAAACAACAGGGAATTTGCTTTTACCTTGGCTGCATAGGCTTTGGTTCGGGCGTCCCTTTGTTCATATTCTCCTGAGAAATGCTTTACAACTAGCATCGAATTGCTGAATGCCCGAAGATGTCTGACTTCTAGGTTTCTTGCCAAATTCATCCCAGTCAGAAGTGCTTCGTATTCAACCTCGTTGTTGGTTAAGGAAAAAGTGAATCGGATGGCTTGACATATCTCAAAACCTTCAGGGCTTGTAAGAATTAGACCGGCTCCGCACTTACTTCCAGCCACCGAACCATCCACAAACAACTTCCAATTGCCAGGAGCTTGTATCAATTTTTCTTCGACTTGCAACCCTTCGGAACCAGTGAACGAGCACTCTACTATGAAATCTGCTAGGGCTTGTGCTTTTATCGCAGTCCTCGGCACATACTCCAAATCAAATTCTCCCAACTCGATGGCCCAGGCAACAACTCTGCTCGAAGCCTCTGGTCTCTGTAATATCTTTTTCAGAGGTTGATCGGTCGTGACTTGTATCGTCCTACCCTGGAAATAATGTCTCAGTTTTCTTAAGGCCATGACCAACCCATAAGCGAATTTCTCGGCATTCGGGTATCTGGTTTCTGCTTCTTTTTAGCATGTGGCTGGAAAACTGGATATTGGTTTCCATTGTATTGCTTGACTAAGACAGCCCCCAATGTCCGATCATTTACAGCCAAGTATAGTTGTAAAGTCTCTTGTACATCCGACCTCATTAGCAACGGAGTTTTCGTTAAATAATCCTTGATATCTTCGAAGGCTTTCTCACATTCTTGACCCCACGAAAAAGTCTTCGTACCTTTCAATACCTCAAAGAAGGGTAAAGCTTTATCTACCGATTTGGAGATGAATCTTCTTAGGGCAGCCAATCTTCCTGTTAATTTCTGAATATCCCGAATTGTTTTCGGAGCTTCCATGTCGATTATTGCTCTTATCTTTTCTGGATTGGCTTCAATGCCTCGAGCACTCACCATATAACCAAGGAATTTACCGCTGAATACTCCGAACGTGCATTTGTTCGGGTTGATCCGCATGTTGTTTCTTCTTAGAGTCTCGAAGCACTCTCTCAAGTCATCGGCGTGATCCCGAAACAAAGATTTTACTATCATGTCGTCCACGTAACATTCCATATTTCTTCCGATCTAATTTTTAAAAACACTGTTGATCATCTTCTGAAAGGTGGCCCTCGCGTTCTTCAAGCCAAAAGGCATGACAATGAAAGCATAGTTCCTTTCGGAGTGATCAATGCTATTTTAGGGATGTCCTCAGATTTCATGGCGATTTAATGATAACCGGAGAAGGCATCTAGGAAGCTTAGGATTTCATATCCTGATGTAGCATCAATGAGCTAGTCGATGTTGGGAAGTGGATAATGGTCTTTCGGGCAGGCAAAATTAAGATCGGTGTAATCGACGCACATCCTCCATTTGCCATTTGCCTTTTTGACCACCACCACATTGGCTAACCATTCGGGGTATTTGATCTCTTCAATAAAGTCTGCTTCCAAGAGCTTTTCCACTTCTGTCTGAATTGCCTTTTGTCTTTCCATGGCGAAATTTCTCTTCTTCTATTTAACTGGCTTGGCCCCTTCTTTCACATTTAAACTGTGTTGGGCAATGCTCAGATCAAGTCCGGGCATGTCTTCAGGACCTCAGGCAAATACATCGTGGTATTCTCGGATCACGGCAATCACTTTCGCTTTCAAGTCATCGTTCATATTTCTCCCGATGCGGATCATTCGACCCGAAGTACCTGCATATAATTCGACCTCTTCGGTCTCCACCGCTGGTTCGGCTATAGGATTTGAGAGATTGTATCCAAAATTTTCTAGCTCAATGTTCATTGTGTGGCGAGTGCTTCCGTATTGATCGTTCATGCGCCTTTTCTTCTTCCCTTCATCTTCGGTTTCTTCTTCGGATCTGTCTAGATCTTCTAGCATAATGATCCTGGCTGCCTTTTGATCTCCTTTCATTTCGCCGATGCCATGATCGGTAGGGAACTTTAACTTCAAATGGGGGATTGAAGCTATAGCTTGGAAAGCTGTTAAAGTAGGGCGCCCGAGGATGCCATTATACGGGCTATCCACTCGGACGACATAAAATTTCACCTGCTTTTCCACTGTGCAGGGAGGTTTGCCCAATATCAGGGATAATACGATCATTCCCTCGATCGGAACCGGTGAGTTACCAAAGCCATAGAGTGGGGGTTCATTGCAAGATTCCAGCTGTTCTCCTCCTAGATTCATTTTTTCATAAGTCCGGTGATACAAGATGTTGACCGAACTACCACCATCTATCAGCACCTTCCATACCTTATTCTGCCCGATGATCGGATTCACCACCAAAGGGTCCTCATGCGGCCAAATGACATCTTCATAATCTTCTTCAGTAAACATTATGGCCTGCGGCTGTTTGCCCTGTGCAGTATGCTGATATAGATTGTAGACTTGACGAGCATACCTCTTTTTCACCGTTTTGCTACATCGATCTAGTATTGTACCCCCCCATGATTGTTCTTACTTCCCCTCTATATTGAGGGGCTTCGTCTCGTTCCCTTTGCCAAGGGTTGTCATCCTCTTCGTTCCGATCTCTGGTTTCTTTCGGACCTGAGTCATTCCTTTTTGGCTCCAAACGATCCCTTAAATCCTTAATAAACTGATTTAGGTCACCTGTTTTTACCATTCTTTCTATCAATCTCTTCAGATGAAAACATTCATCTGTGTTGTGGCCTTTGTCCTTATGGTAATCACAGTATTTATTCCCATTCTTCTTATGATCAGGTACCCTCAGCTTCGCCGACCTTCGGAAATCAGGCCTTCCTTTGATTTCATTCAGTATCTTAGAGATGGGAGTGTTTAGTGGAGTAAACACCATTGGCTCCTTTTCCCTCTTCGAATCGTTCCTTCTATCATCCCTTCGATCACCATCTCGCTTATCATCTTTCCTTCGGTCGTTCTTCCCCTGACTTCCCTTCCTTCGGCTATCTTTGGACGATTCTTTGTAACCGTCGAAGGCCAGCCGTTAAAAATCCTGCTGCCTTGACTTTATCCTGGTTGGTCATCATGCCAGCTTGTTCTTTAAAACGGGCTAGGTAATCACCCAATTCTTCATCAGATCTTTTGCGACAATGAATGAGCGATTCGGTATACTTCTCTCTTCGGCACAGATGGGAATAATGCCTCAAAAACTTGCTTTTCAGTCGATCGTAAGAAGGTATGGATCTAGGCCTCATCGATCGATACCACAAGGAGGCGGAACCCTTCAAATAGGTTTTAAACATTTTGCAAAGCATAATATCATCATGACCCATTCTTGTCATCAAACTTTCATATTTTTCACAGTGATCTTCTGGGTCTCCCTTGCCACGAAATTCGGTCATTTTTGGGAATTGACGACCTGGGGGTGGTCTATATTGTTCAATCTCTTCAGTCACAACGGGCTCCCGATGCATCCTCTTCTGATCTCCAAACATATATTTTTCCATTCTTCGAAGCCTGTCTTTCCATTGAGAGCCTGTTTTTTCTTCCTCTAAGTCCGAAGAATCTTGGGACGGGTGTGAGGAATGTGTTTCGGATTCTGAAGACTCCTCCTGATGAGGTCGGGACATTTTTTCTCTTCGGCCCCTAAAGGCTGTTCTCTGAGGTTCGCTCACGGGCTCCTCTTCTCCAGTTTGAAGGGCTTCTCGTGCTAACTTTTCTTCCAACTCAACCTCTTTGTGCCTGAGTTTTATGGCCTCTAACCTTAACTCATCTGCCTTCTTCTGCAAGGCTCGTCTTTTCGCTCCTTGGGATCCTTCCGCTTCAGTGGCTTTTCCTTTCTCCTTCTGTTGCCTTATTTCTTCGGAAGTGGGAGTTTCTATTTTCGGAATCCTCTGGTAACATGGTTCACAATAGAAGCTTCTATGTTTCCCACAGACGGTGCCAAATGTCAGGACTCAATTTATGCCTCGGACACACCTACCTTCGGTATGCCAAGAGCAGGTTTCAGTAGCTCCTGCAAAGAGAAGAATGCGAGGGAATTACCCCCCGATTCACCTCTGGTGTGAGAATCAGTAGAATGTAGTGGAAACGTAAACGTAAAGCTTATGTAAACCAGTGTATCTCCGTGTGTGTGATTGTTCTTATCACTTGATAATTGTGTCTATTTATATTGTGTATAGGAGTAGTACCATTGATGATCCTCTTGATTCTCAGTTATGGAGGGCGATAAATGATAAGGCGTTACATTGACAACGGTCGACTGTTTTTACTGACTTCGGCTGGGTTGTTCGAATGGGCCTAGTCCAATCGTATGGTTTTAACGGTCATGAGCCCAAAGGCTTATTAGATTGGGCCCTCTAACAACCTTCATGTTGGGACGAGAAATTCAAGAACCATATGCTTCACCAATGCATCTTTCGAAGTTCGAATTGTGCTGTTGGTAACCTGGTTGGTTCACAATTTTTTAAGTTTTTATGGATTTATTTTTGGGTAAAAATTTCATGTTTTTATTACTTTTTTTTTTGGGTTTTATATCAAACGGGCCACTGATCTCATTAAAAAGTATCAAGTAGCTCCCCAGTCTCCATGAGGACTCATTTAAACCACTAGACTAAGAAATATATCATTTCCCCCCTGCATTCACAAAAATAATACAATTTATGGTATACATTAATTAGACAATGTTCTCATTACACATAAAATATGATATATTTAAACATCAATACTCAGATCACACATAAATTGTATTCTTTTTGTGAATGCAGGGGGGGCAAATGATATATTTCTTAGTTTAGTGGTTTAAATGAGTCCCCGTGGAGACTGTGGAGCTACTTGATACTTTTTAATGAGATCAGTGGCCCGTTTGATATAAAACCCCTTTTTTATACAAGTATTTAATGTATGTTTGAGATTCTACAAGTTGCAAAAAAATTAACTTTTTTTCAGGAAAAAAGTTAGGAATCTCTAATTTTGTTTTAAAATAAATTGACTTGTACGGGAAAAAGTTCCCCAAAAACCCTCGTAACATTTTACTTCAATTTGTATTGACCAATGACCATTCACAATTTGTTCAACTAAATTGCCCTCCAAAACTACAAAAACATGAGACAATTCTCTGACTTATTATAAAAAAACATTGGGCCTGTTTGGCCAACATTGAACAAAAGTCAGGTAAAAATTTCATATTTTGATAATTTTTTTATATAAGTATTTAATTTATGTTTGAGAATCTATAAGTTACAAAAACAAAAGTTAACATTTTTCAGAAAAAATTTAGGAATTTCTAATTTTGTCTTAAAATAAGTTATCTTATTCTGAAAAAAAGTACACCAAAACACACCATAATGACTTACTTAAATTTTTTGAAAAGAACTGCAGTCACATGATTGTATCGAAAATCAAATTAGGCTTAATACTTGCAAGTTCATGTTAATACTTCTCACTTTTTTTCTTTTTGTCAAAATACTTGTCACTTTTTAAGCCTACCTTTCAATAAGATATAAGATTATTGTTCATAGAGAAAAAGGAATCTAAAGTTAACTTTAGGAGGATTTCCTAAAGTTAACCATCAAAACTACGTAGTTTTGATCCATTTCTACCTTGTATTTTAAAGGGCCCCGCAGGGGCATCAATAAGTATGCTTATGTGTCTTTTTTCTAATGGTTAACTTTAGAGAAATTATCTAAAGGTAACTTTAGATTCCCTTTACTCTTGTTCATATATGTTTATTGAAAAATATTCTATTTAATAGAAACAAGTTATTACAATCTACACTACATCGTTTTTTTTTGATAATATGGTGTCCGGGCCAGCTTGCGCGCACCTCGACTAATCCGGAGGGCATACTAGCACACTCATACCCCCGAGCATGGTAGCCCACTTAATCCCGGAGCGCCCCAGGGAATCGAACTCGTGACCTCAAGACAGCAAGCCTTAAGCGCCACTGCTCGACCATCTGAGACACCCCGTGGGGGTTACATCGTTTTTCTTCTGTACTATAGTATGGACATTGTCACATGGAGAAAAAATCAGAGTAATAAAAAAATATCGAATAAGTACAAATCGAATCGAAGGGAACACGAATTAAAATTTTAATTTATAATAAAAATGAAAGTCGATTAAAGTAACATTTAATAATACCTCTTCTAAAAAATTTGCATAGGAATTGCAGACTTATCCGCTAAAATGTGAAAATTATGGTATAATATAAAATTAATTTTAACCAGTTTTGTAAAAAGCGAGAATTGGATTTAATCGGTAAAATTACCAATCAAGAATTAATCAGATATTTGGGAATTAATCGTAATGATTAATTGAATGTTCGGATTATTAATCAGTACAGTAATCTATGAAACAGTAATTATTAATTGATGATTAATCTCGATTAATCACCAATTTTTAGAATAATGATATTAACTAACATTTTAAACACATTATTTATATATTTATATAATTACTTATATCAATAACATTAAATAAAATCAATTCTCAAAATTTAAATGGAGTCCTAACTATACAAATTCTTAACTTTATTTGTGTGACACTATTTTGTAGCCAAAGAATTACATTCTATATATCTATACTATACTATAATAAGTAAAAGGGGGTACAATTTGTAATTGGTTATCCCCTCTTTTTGGTTATCCTTTTTTTGGTTATCCCACTATCAAAAAAGAATTAAAAAATAAAAAATAAAAAAAATATCATACACGTACAAAAACAAACCCCAAAATCGCTCCATCACTCACTCTCCTCTCTGATAAGTGATATTACAATGTCCAACCTCTTCACAGTACTATCTCTTTCATATATATAGACTACTATTAGGCCTTGCCTGGGCTCCATAGCTACAAAGTTGAAAACTTAAATCAGAAGACTTGATGCGTGAGAGGGTGTTTCATAGTGCTTTTTGCTTTCAAATTTATGTTTTGGAAAAAATAAAAATTACATATAGTAACCGTTAAATATTAATAAATGTTTGACAACTGTTTTATGAAATTAATCTTTAGAAAACAAGACATGTCGAACATATAAAAATATAGAATTACATTTTATATATCTATACTATACTATAATAAGCAAAAGGGGGTATAATTTGTAGTTGGTTATCCCCTCTTTTTGATTATCCTTTTTTTGGTCATCCTACTATCAAAAAAGAATTAAAAAAAAAATATCATACACGTACAAAAACAAACCCCAAAATCACTCCATCACTCACTCTCCTCTCTGATAAGTGATATTACAATGTCCAACCTCTTTACAGTACTATCTCTTTCATATATATAGACTACTATTGGGCCTGGCCTGGGCTCCATAGCTACAAAGTTGAAAAATTAAATAAGAAGACTTGATGCGCGAGGGGGTGTTTCATAGTGCTTTTTGCTTTCAAATTGATGGTTTGGAAAAAATAAAAATTACATATAGTAACTGCTAAATATTAATAAATGTTTGACAATTGTTTTATGAAATTAATCTTTAGAAAACAAGACATGTCGAACATATAAAAATATTAGGTACAAAATATTCCATATCACCAAATAAATTAATCTTAATATTAGGTGTTAATTACTCTATAAAAAAAAATAAGGAACACCATTCTGATAACAAAAAAAATTAAATCCCTTCATCCACGTCGTCATCTCAAATAGATCATAACCGTTAGATATAACAATATTAAAAGTTGTTATATACAGAGGTCCAAGGTTCGATTCCCGCCAACAACATATTTATTTATATTTAATACTAAAAATTATTATATACAAAAATATAAAGTTCGAATTCTTCCCATGACATATAAAAATTAATATTTATAATAATATGTTACACTATAAACAAATTATAAAAAAAAAAATTAAAGTAACCCGTGCTTTGCACGGGCTATAAGCTAGTATTATATAATAAGAGTAAGAGAGATAATAAGCATGTACTCTCATAGGTCATGGGTTCGACTCCTACAAACTACATAATAAAAAAAAGAGGGTTAATAAAAAATAAGAGGGTTAATAAAAAAATAAGGTAAATAGATCTTTGTAGGTCAAGAGTTTTCTTCTGAAATATACAATTACAAGATAAATTTTTTACCTCCAAAGCATTATATTTTGTAGAGTTTTCGAATAAAAATAGACTAAATTTTAGTTTAACTTGCGTAGCGTAAATTCAGTTTTTGCGGGATGTATACGTAATAGGAAGGACCAAAGTTTTGCACATTAGGTCCTCCTTGACGGGAGTGTGAGAAGAGTTGTCTTACTCCCTCTTTTTACAGTCACTAAATAATTCTGGGAGGAATTTTCAGTTATGTTAATTTGTGCAAATTTCAATTTTGAATGAAAACAAGCAAGATTCTTATATTCGCAAATTATTGAATCTGTGCATATATTGATCTTCGAAATACACATTCGAACATGTAAATTTTGTTACAAAAATTTTAGTACAATATCACCAAATAATTTTTATCGTTAGATCTAATATATTTATAAATAGACGATCAAGATTATATCATAGTAAAAAGAAAATTATAATCTTAAAAGGATATAATTAGAAAATGTTGCATGAGAAGTGATTTTTAGAAAGAAAATTATAATCTAAAATGGATATAATTAAAAAGGTTTGTATTAGAACGGATTTTTAAAAAAAAATTATAATCTGAAAAAGATATAATTAAAAAAAGTTGTATTAGAATTGAATTTTAATTATTTTTTTATTAGTATTAAAAAAATTCATATTTACTATTTGGACTCTATCTTGAATTCTAGGAATCATATTTGGGTGATTTTACAATCCACGCGAAACTCATAAAATTATCATTAATTTATTGATGATCTAATAATTATTATTCAAATGAAAATACTCAGAATCTCAAGAGAAAATATAATTACCAATATTTATATTAATCCTATTCAATGTAAAAGTTCTACATTGATAATGATATTCAATGTAGAAAAACTAATTCTATTCAATGTACAAATCCTACCTTGATAATACTATTAAATGTAGAAAAACTAATTCTATTCAATGTAAAAATCCTACATTGATAATGCTATTCAATGTAGAATAACAAATTATATATAATTTAAATCATTGACATACACCTTTTCGTATTTAAATATAAATACACTTTTTAGTTTATAACATATTAAAATATCAAATATTTTTTTTATGCTAGATCCAACGGTTTTCATCTACAGATTTTAAGATCTAATGATTCTTATTTATTTTGTCGTACGGAGGACCAGACTACCGATTATCAAAGTTTTGGACAAAATCACTCTTACACTTATTATTAAAATTGTATTTATTTATTAGTAGAACTATCTTTAAATAATAACAAAGGTATTTCGATAATCAAAACGAATTATAAGTAACATTCATAAATCGAATAGAATTTTGGGAAATTACCCCATATAATATCTTTTTAAAACTATTTTCAAAAATACTACCACTTTAAAAGTTACTTACAAAAATACTATCTTTTAAGTTTTATTTTCAAAATTACTATCTTTTAAGTTTTATTTTCAAAAATACGATTTGCAACCTATGCAACATTTTGTATATATGGGTGGCACCAGCCGCAACTTTTAATTTTTGGTTGCAAATGTTGGAAATGTTGGAAAGGTTGCAAAGGTTGCAAATGAATTTCTGATTGCAAGTTCCAGTTTTGAAATCTTTTTTGAAATCTATTATATATATATATATATATGATATTATATATATATATATATAGGCATATATATATATATATATATATATATATATATATATATATATATATATATATAGTTGCACTCCATAACAATCGCCTTATATAACAAACAATAAAGAACACCTTAGATCTAATTGATCCAATGCCCCTGGCGGGGCCACCCAATACAAAACGTTGTTATTTTTTTCCCCTCTATCCATCCATCATCTCAAAAAAAAAAATTAAAAAAGTTACTGTTCATGATGATGACATCATCAGTGACGTCATCATGAACGGTAAATTTTAAATTTTTTTTGCTGGCTTGATAGAGTGTAAAAAAATAACAACTTTTTGTATTGGATGCCCCTGGCGGGGCCAAAGGATCTAATAGATCTAAGGTGTTCTTTATTGTTTGTTATATAAGAGTGTTCTATATGGAGCAAAGGCCTATATATATAATAGATTTCAAAAAAGAGGTCGAAAATGACAACTACTGGAACTTCCAGTTTTCAGTTTTCGGTTGCATATGAGGTTGCGTATGTTATATAGGGGAGCAGACGAATTTCCGATTGCAAGTTCCAGTTTTCAGTTTTCGGTTGCATATAAGGTGCTATATAGGGGAGTAGACGAATTTCCAACCTTTGCAACTTTTGCAACCTCCAGTTTTCAGTTGCAACTTTTGCAACCTTTGCAACATTTGCAACCTTTACAACTCGCACGGCTGCGCCGCCTGAAGTTATAAATGAGGTTGTACAGGTTGCAAACCGTATTTTTGAAAAAAGAATTTTAAAGAAATGTATTTTTATAAATAGTTTTAAAAGTAGTAGTATTTTTTAAAAAATAATTTGAAGGATGGGTATTTTTGAAAAACCCCCTAGAATTTTCAACGTAAAAATCATCAATTTCTTCTCTCTTTTGTTTCTGCATAGATTTAGTAAAATAATTGTTAAAGCATCACTAAATTAAAGATAATTTTATTAATTTCACGTGCGTTGTAAAATCGTTCAAATCAAAATTTTAGAATTCAAGATAGAGTACAAATATTAACTTGAACGTGTAAAATCATATATATATATATATATATATATATATATATCAATTTTTAAACAACAATTTGATGTGTAAATTCATAACATATACATTTAAAAAATTATATAATTGTAGATATTAAAAAAGGAACCGTGCGTTGCACGGGTTATAAGCTAGTAACTAATTATATCTATAATGATCTTTATTGATACGACATGATAACACGTGCGAATCATGTTTCCGAGAAAATTAATTTAAAATGATCACTCATTAATAATTTTGAATAATTATGTTATTTATACAAATAGTAGTTTATAATGAAAAAACAATTATATTTACAACAAAATTTCAAAAATTTCGGTGGATACCAATCTTGGGGTGAAATCAAATTTGGAGATTGAAATATCATTAAAAGGGATATTTTACTTTTTAATAAAAAATGTTTAATTCATTGTTAATTTAAGAAAATCAATAAAATACGATATATATATATATATATATATATATAATTGTTTAAAAATTGTTTATATATATATAAATATTTATATGCTTCTCATAGATAAATTATTTTGTAACTCAAAACGATAAATAATTGCAATTGTTCTAGGATAACAATCATTTTATTATTTTATTATTAAAGATAAATATAGTTCAGAAGAAATAGAAATAAATGGACGAAAAAAATTATAATTGTTTTAGAATTATAAAGCATAGAGTTATTATAAAAGAAATAGGAATAAATGGGTACAACCAAAAAAAAGGGTGGTAGTGTTGAGTATTGAATACAATAAAAGAATACAGAGGGGGGGTGAATGGATTCTTGAACTTTTCTTCGTTCTTGAATCTGTGTAGCAGATAAGTGTTTGTGTGTGCAAATATGTAGGTGCGGATAAAGAATGACATAAGACACAACATCACTTTAATCTAATATATTATTAGATAAAGGTTGCTACAATCTGTGGATACAAATGGTAGTATTCTCAGCTTCGTTTTTCTCAGAGAGATGTATCTTACAGTGTATGAAAAACTTCTCTTCTGCTCAAGAAGTGAGATTGTATTCTTATAGAATATGAATACAACTCAGTTACTACAAATAAGGTTACAGGATAAATTACTTTCTTGTATGTCCATCCTTTTTGAGAAAGCATCCAAACGGCTACAGATTTGACTTTGCAAAGTTCTGTTCAGATCCACTTCTTTAGCTCATTGTCTCTTCTATATCTCTCCAAGCTTCCTTGTAGGCTTTCCAGAGCACGTTACAGATTATGGTCCATAAAGTGCATTGGCTTGTTGCAGGTTTCAGACTTGTACAATTTCTTCAGTATTTTGTCTCCAAGAATGTATTCGAGAAGTGGCTAAGTGATTGATTCGAGAACTAGGATTAGATAACTCTGAGTTCTCGAATACTGTCTGATTGACATATCGAATCACTTCTCGAATAATGCTTTTCTCCAGGATTCCTTGAGTTATCGAATAGAACACTTGACTTGTCGAATCCTTGAGATGTCGAATCCTTGAGATATCGAATGGAAATTTGACTTGTTGACTCTTTGAGAACTCGAAGACCACTTTGACTTGTTGACTTCTTGAGTTCTCGAATAGAGTATTTAGACATGTCGAATCTCTGAGATATCGAATGAGATATCGAACAGTTCATTCAGAGATATCGAACAGTGTCTTCTTAGATATCGAATCTCTAACTTCTCGAATGCTAGACTTCTCGAATAGACAAAGATACTTCTCTAATTGGTACTTAGGCAAATTCTTCATTTCTTCAAACCCTAACTTTGATTATTTGACAATCTTTATCTTCTTGCTTGAGGCATGAACCTTGGAACTTTTTTCAAGCATTATTCTTGACTATATAAGTATAGTTACACAACTAGGATTTGATGTGACTAATAATCTCCCCCAAATTGTGAGTGAGACCCTTAGTCACAATTTCATGTCTGATAACAAGCCTAACATACATAAAGATAGAACTTGAAAAGTACAGGTATGTAGATTTATTGAAGAAAATACATAGAAGTATTCTTACAAGTTATGAGGAACTACTAGCCATATCCTTTTGGATTCATCTATTGAGATTTGGCTTGCAAATTCTCATTTTTCATCTTTTCTTCAGCTTCTTTAGCTTTCTTCTTTGCATTTTCTTCCATGGCAAGGATAATGTCTTCCATTGCAGTGAGTTCTTCAATTAGAGGGGAGCCTGACAAATCCTTGAGTACTTCATTCAGCTGTTTCTCAGAATAGGAACTGAAGTAGTCCATTCTAATCTTTACATTTCTACCATATTTCTTGTATTCAATGATGTAAGGATTAAACTTGACTCTACACAGACCCATAGCCCTCAATTCATCAGCCTTAGCTTCCATTGCAGCAAACTCCTCCTCCTTTTTCTTTAGTAGCTCTTCACTGTTCTTTTTCAGTTCTGCCTGGTGATCTCTCTTCATTTTGACAAAAAGTCAATTAACTCCAGCTTCCATACCCTTTCCACTCTGTCTTCAGAATCCATCATTGCAATTATCCTTTCTATATCATATAGCCTGCCCTAGTGCTGACATGTCCCTTGTCTGAATTTCTTCTATCTTCCATCAGTATATTTAATTTCAAAAAAATCATCAACAATGGCAACATGATAGATTCATTGAGCCCATAGGAACTGCAGTTGGTCTTCATCATAGTTTTCATCCAAAGGTGGTAGGTTTAATCCTGGAATTATTGTCAGTGCCTTTGACTTGGATAACTTCACCCTTCTTGCAGCATGCTTGAATTTAATCCTTTTTATATGGTTGCCTGGCAGTAGCATGTGACCTTTGCTTGTAGACCGTTGTAGTATTCCATTAGCAGTTTGCTTTTTGAAATACACAGATGGTCTCTTGACTGAATCTTCTTCTCTTCTTAAGGTGGCAAGACAGTTGCAGAATCCATAAATGTAGATTTTGCTAGGTCACTACTAACAATATTCACCCTAGACTTAGAGTCTTGTGTTGTGTTAACTCGAATAACTTGTAGAAGGGGGTGTTGAATACAAGTTATATAATCGTGTCTGATTTTTGCTTGATTATATGAACAAGAATAAACGAATGAATCAAACTCTGTTTGTATTAAATAAATCAAATACAAACTCTACCAAAGGTGCACAAATACCTTTAGCAGCTGCTGACAATGTAAATCTCTCTGTTTGTTTCGAACTTTTGAATACAAACCTTATACAGAGCTTCTAACGAACTTACAATTCGTTCAATCACAATCACAATTCGTTCTACCGTATTTGGTCACTGATAAGGCTCCCTCGCTAAAATTCAACACAATTTTTTTGCGCCAAAAATTCAGAGCAAAATTTTTTAACATCTATGGATTAGCTACCGAATTCGGTCGCTAATGTTTGCTTACGTGTCACTATCTGCGACGGAATGCGGTCGCAAATAGTTTTTGGTAGCTAAAAAGTGAGCGCCAATTTTGGGCAGCATTTGTGTGGGCGGGAAAAACAATGTGGCGACTGATCGGCTACCGCGTTTGGTCGCAAAAAGTCTTTAGCGACCAAAATGCAATCGGTCACTGATAGCGGTCGCTGCGAAATATTTTTAGCGACGGCAAGTGCGGTCGCTGATATGTTTGGTCGTTGATAGGCATTTTTCTTGTAGTGTACTAGAGATGGGGCTTGGCTGAAGAGCATGATGGGTACTTTTAGTATTATTTTACTTCTTCGCCTCATATTTTTTAATAGCTGACCCTCTTTTATTGCTTTTCCTTCAGTGTCTGCAGCGGCCGATATGAGGAGGAGAGCGGTCGAAAGGAGGGCCTTGTTAGCTGGTGGATCCGGGAGCACTCCTCAAGGGAATGTTGCTTCGACTCCACAAGATGTAGAGGCTTCCCTGGTGGTGCAAGAAATTACACCAATGCACACCGAAGGAGTAGAGATCCCAACAAGTAACATTGTTGATGTGATCCCTTCGGAATCTCCTGTATTGGATGGAAACAAATCTGAGAAGAAGAGGAGAACAAATGATTCAGTTCCTGTCCTGAAGACTTATCGACCTTCCTGGGGTGTAGTGGATACTGATTCCTTTGGTGCTCCTGCCCCGAAGCCTGCCAAGACTTGTGCAGTTCTTTTATTCTTCCGGCCGATCGCTTGGTTTATGATGTCAATCCGTGAATCAGCCCCACTGTGGAGGCTTGTGAGAACATGCTAGGGCACCTTAGTTTGGTAAGTTCCCTTCAGTATTCTTTATTTTACATATACATTCTTTCCTTTGTTTATCTCTCTCCATCTTGATACCTTTTATGGTGCATTTTCAGGCCGTTCCTTGGGCCGCAGCTGTGACCGAAAAGGTCAAAGATCAGGCCGCCATCATTTGGGGATTTAATGCAGAGATTGGTTCTTTAAAGGATAAGGTTAGTCCTTTGGAAAATCAAGTAAAGAATCTTGAGGATCTTCTGGCGGAATCTCAACGGAAAGAAGGCCTTCTCCAGCAAGAGAAGAATGATCTTATCTTTCGGAACGACACCTTGATTGGGGAGAAGCAGAAGCTAACCGAAGACAAGGAAGCCAATCGATTGGAGCTGCACCGTTTGAAGAAGGAACTAAAGAAGGCGAGGAAGACAATCTCCCGATCCGAAGATAGAGGTTTTGCTGTGGGATATGATGATGCTGTCATTGCTGCCCACAAGGCTGGCTTTGACTATAAGCAAATCCTTTTCAACCCTGAAGATGATCTAGTTCTTCGCCCGGAGATTCCCGATGTGCCTTTGGTTGTTTCCTCCGATCCCGATTCAGAATGAGTTAATTTTTTGTAATGAACTTATGCCTTCGGGCTTGTGATGTAATTTGATGTAATTTTGCCTTCAGGCTTGCAGTGTATTCTCGCTTTCGGGCTTATTTTGCTGAATTTACCTTAGCTTTTTTTGATCCTTTGTTCAATTTGTTCTTAAATAACTTTTTCCAAGTAATTTAATAAATCATACCTGAAATAACCTGTACGCATTTCTCGATAATTCCGGTATTTCAAAATATACTCGAAAATAGTTTTTGGAAGTAATTTTCGGAATGCTATGTTTCGGCCATGTCGATCATGACTTTTGGGCGATGCCAAGACCTTCGGGATTTTTCATCCTTGTAACTTTTTCTTTATTTGAAGTATTAAGTCTCTTCGGACTCACCTCTTCGTGTTGCCCCCAAGTCGTAGTTCGGTCGAAGGTTTCTTCTTTCGGTTTTGGGCGAATCCTACCTCCCGAAGACCTTTCGGGTGAACTGGGACTTAATTACTTGTGCCATGACAAATATTTTTTCCCCATAGGTTTTTTTTTGAATGTCGAGACTTTTAGTATTTCCCCCCATTTAATGGCAGTTTGACCGCTCCTTTCTTGGGGAGACACGTGCCTTCATCTTAGGCAGAGGTTGTTCAAGCAGCACTTCATCAGGACCGTAAATTTTCTTTATAAATATATTTGTGAGTTCAATCGCAGATTACTCTATCTTCAATCTCGCTCAAGATTTCTCCATCCTTTCCCTAATTTCTGTCGAACTCCAGTCTCTTTGAATTCATCTTGTGGATAATCAGTAAGTGTGTTCGTTTCTTCTATCTTGATATGTGGTTAATCTGATATTTTGTAGTGATTAACAATTTTTCCTTTTGTTCCAGTGTCGAGTCGATCAGAAATGAGGAAGAGAGTAGCGGAGAGACGTGCTAAGAATATATCGGCTACTGGTTCTTCCGTTCCTCTTTCCTCCCCAAAGGATGATCTTCCGAGTATTTCGGAGAAGAAGGGTCGTGTTGAAGGTACAGAGTTTAATGTAAACTCTTATCAACCTTCATGGGCCATGATGGAGTCATATTCTTTTGGGGCTCCTGCTTCGGCTGCTTCAAAGAAGATTGTTGGGGATATGTGTCAGTCCTTCATTCTTCCGAAGGACCGCTCCCTTTATGATTCTGCTGATACGACTGAGGCTACTACCAATCTTCTAGGGCATCTTACCTTGGTAAGGAGTGTTTTACACCGAAGTTGTTCTTTTTGCCTTATATATACATAGTTTTTATTCGCCTCTTTTCTTTCCAGGCTACCCCCTGGGCTGCTTCTGTATCCGATAAGGTGAAAAATTAGGATATTCTGCTTTATCACCAAGGAAAGCGGATTAATCAGATGATTCCTTCGTTGGAGATGGAGATTGAGGAGTTAAAGTCCAAGCTTTCTTCTGCTCGAGCTGAAAATGCTGAGCTTCTTCATGAGAATGATGATTTGTGGCAGCAGGATGACAAGATGATGGCCGATACAGAGGATCTGCTCAACTGGATGGAAAGCCGAAAGGTCGAGCTAAGCCAACTGAGGGAGTTTGAACCGGAGAATGCAGTCCTTTGACTTATTGTATTTTTTTTCTTTTCCCTTTTTTAGGCTAATTTGTAATTTTAATTAATTAAATCAAAGCCTTCGGGCACTTTTGTTTCATATTGTTTATTGGGCAAAATTTCGGATTTTTAAGTTACTTTTTTTCCTATGCATGCGCAATTTTTCAGATTTTTAAGTCACTTGTATATCCTTTTGCTTAAACAATTTTTGAGATTTTTTGGCCATCCTCTTAGAGGTTTTCAGGCTGGGTGTTTCCTATACTCGAAGTAATTTTCGGGAAGAAAAAACGTTTCCCTTAGTTTGAGTAATTTTCGGCATTCTATGCTTCGGGCGAAGTCTCTTCGGACTCACCTCCTCGTGTTGCCCCCAAGTCGTAGTTCGATCAAAGGTTTCTTCTTTCGGTTTTGGGCGAATCCTGCCTGTCGAAGACCTTTTGGGTGAACTGGACTTGTGTTTCGGGATTTTTTTTTATTCCCGGCCGAGTAATGTTTCGGCCATTCGGGTTATATTATCGATAAAAGTATAAATGAAACAAACAAAATTAAGCCTTTATTGATAATCGAAATTGAAATATTTCTTACAAAAAGGTTACTGATAAAACTTGCGTAAACGGGAAGCATGCCACGTGTTTTTGATCGGACTCTGTTAGAAATGATTGATGAAAACAGTGTTTGGAAGCTAAAGTCAGAAAACAGAGTTTAGCTGGAAGCAGTCAGAGTTTGATTAAACACTGACTGGAAGCGCAAACAGAGTTTGTTAAACTCTGTAGCGGTATTGTCTGAAGAGTCAACAGTGTTTGAAGATTGATAAATATGGAAGCAATATCTTTGAAGATTTGAAAGCTGTCAAAGAGATTGAGTTGACTTGGAAGACTGGAGCAATCGTGATTGATATCAATTGTATAGCTTGATTTTAGGAGTATCAATTACTGATTGTACGAAGCTGTATGTTCTATAAATACAGTTAGGTTAACCCTAGAAGGGTAGTCGAACATTGAGATATTCATCCATTGTAACCTAAGCAGCTCTCTGTGATATTTACATCACTGAGAGAGGAATTATTAATTCCAAACAGTTTTTAATTGTTAAACAGTGTGTTCTTGTTAAGTTACTCATACAGTATTTGATTACTTATTGTGTATTCGACCTAACAAGTGGTATCAGAGACTAATCTGTTACTTTATTACAGTTAAAGATCCAAACACAAAAGTAATCAATGGCAGAGATTCCTCCACCATCTGAGAAAGCCCCTACTACTGTTAGTAGGTATGAGACAATCAGGGTTCCTATACTTAGGCCATCAGAGTATGCAATTTGGAAGGTGAAAATGACCATGTTTCTGGAGGCTACAGATCCAGAATACCTTGATAGAATATATGAAGGTCCTCACAAACCAACAAAATTATCTGCTGCTGCTGGTGAGGAGGCAAAGGTCATTCCAAAGGAAAAGAAAGATCTAACTGCTGAGGATCTTTCATCTATTGCAAAGGATGCAAAAGTGAGACATTTACTTCACAGTGCATTAGACAATGTTATGTCTAATAAAGTGATTAACTGCACAACAGCAAAGGATATATGGGATGCACTTGAGGTTAGGTGTCAAGGAACTCCTGCAATCAAGAAAAACAGAAGAAACATACTCACTCAGGAGTATGAGCACTTTGAGGCAAAGTCTGATGAAACCATGACAGAAACATTTGACAGATTCTGTAAACTGCTCAATGATTTGTCATTGGTTAACAAAGAGTATGATTTAGAAGACTCAAATCTCAAGTTTCTTCTTTCTCTACCTGAAAAGTGGGATGTGAAAACAACCACTATTAGAGATAATTATGAACTTGGTGAAACAGAGATTGATGAAATTTATGGGCTGCTCAAAACTCATGAATTGGAACTGGAGCAGAGAAACAAAAGATCAAGTAGAAAGTCAAAGTCTGTTGCACTCAAGGTTGAGGAGAAACCATCAAAGAAGGAGGCATCAAGGAGAAAGGAAAAAGGGAAAGCCTTAGTCATCCATTCAGAGAATGAGTCATCAAACACTGATGTTGACTCAAACACAGATGGTTCATCTGATTCTGAAGATGATGAAGAGATGATGCAAATGGCTGCATTGATGGTAAAAACCTTCAAGAAGATGGGTTACAAGAACTTCAAGAAGGGAAAGAGATTCTCAAGGGACTACTCAAAGTCTGACAAGAAGAATTTCAAGAAAGCTGAGGGAAAGGACTTCAAATCTGGAAAGAAAGATAAGTCTGAGATTCAATGCTACAAGTGTAAGGAGATGGGACACTATGCTCCAGAGTGCAAGAAGGGTAAAACTGAAAAGGCACTCTACACCAAAGGCAGAGATTGGGCAGACACTTCAGATTCAGATGAGGAAGTCAACTATGCTCTCATGGCTACTACTCAGACTGAAAATGATGATCTCAAGGTACCTCCAACCACTTATGCTTATAACACTGATAATATAACTGAATTAAGAATTTATCTTAAAGCATTGCATATCAGTTATAGAGATCAGACCTTAGAAAATGAGAGGATAAAGTCTGAGTGTTCTCAACTCAAAGAAAGAAATAAACTTGTTGAGGAACAGTTAGAGAACATGAATAAAATTCAAAAAGAGAGAGATGATGCAGTGTTTATTGAACAGGAGTTGCTAGGTAAGTATAAGCAACTAGAAACAGAATTGGAGGATACTAAACACATCATTAAAACTTGGACACACTCTGGTAAAGACACTCAAGAAGTGTTTCAGTCAGACACAGTAGGTCTAGGTTACTCTGTAGGAGATGAACTTAGATTTGAAAATCAGGTAAAGAAAAGACCACATTATTCATCTGAAGGTAATGTCATGGGAACAGGTGGACATAAGACTGAAGCACAGAAAAAGGCTGTTAAGGAGTCATATGCTAAAACTTTTGTTAAAGAGACTAACATTGGTTTAATGACAGATAAACAACTCAAGCATAAGCTTAAGGAGATAAAATCTGTCAACAAACAGAGATTGCCTAAGAAAAACAAAAATGGAAAAGTAGGCATCACATCAGGAATAAAGCCAATGCTTGCTTCATTAGCTCCTAGAAAAACATGCTTTAATTGTGGTAGCACTAATCATCTTGCTAGTTTCTGCAATAAGAATAAGAACATTAATTCTTTGCCCTCTAGAACTGCAGTAAAGAGTGATTATGTGAGAACTAGACCACAGACTTTATGCAAACACTGTGGAAGTACTTGGCATTCTATTTACACTTGCAGAGATTATCATGCTATTTACTATAATTACTATGAACCCAAGCCAAATTTGAAATGGGTTAAAGTAAACTCTGCAAATGTAAACTCTGAAAAAGTTAGCTTAAACTCTGTTAATATGAATTCCGCTGCAAAAGCTAACAGAATTAAGAAAGCCAAAGGATCCAAGCAAGTCTGGATCCTTAAAACTAATAATCAGTGATTGTTTGTGATTGCAGGGCAACAGGGTTAGTACCCTAGTCGTGGACAGTGGATGTTCAGGACACATGACAGGAAATAAAGCCCTGCTATCAGAGTTTGAGGAGAAGGCTGGCCCAGAAGTTTCCTATGGAGATGGCAACATAGGACATACACTGGGATATGGCAACATTAATCTTGGAAATGTCATCATCACAAATGTAGCTCTTGTTCCAGGACTCAAGCATGATTTGCTATCTGTGAGTCAAATCTGTGACAGAGGATATCATGTAGATTTTCAGCCTGAATATTGTCAAGTGATCAGTAAATCTACAGGGAAAGTTGCTCTAGTTGGAAACAGACACAATAACATCTATGAAATCAAATTGTCAACAAACACTGATGGCAAAGCAGTGTGTCTGTCTACAAGGATGTCCAGTGAAGAGAGTTGGAAGTGGCATAAGAAACTCTCTCATTTGAATCTGAACAATATCAATGAGCTAATCAAGAATGATCTTGTAAGAGGTCTACCAAAGTCCTTGTTGAATGTAGAAGGACTGTGTGATTCTTGTCAAAAGGCCAAACAGAGAAAAACATCTTTCAAAAGCAAATCTGAGTCTTCAATTACTGATCCTTATCATCTACTACATGTTGATCTTTTTGGTCCAGTGAATGTGATGTCTCTTGGAAAGAAGAAATATGCATTAGTCATTGTTGATGAATATACCAGATTCACATGGGTATATTTTCTTGCAAAGAAGGATGAAACAGCATTAACACTGACAGAACATGTAATTCAACTGGAAAAAGGGTCAGAGAATCAAGTGAAGATAATCAGAAGTGACAATGGAACTGAGTTCAGGAATTCATCAATGGAAGAATTTTGCAAGAGTAAAGGGATAAAACAAGAGTTTTCTGCACCTGGCACTCCACAACAAAATGGTGTAGTGGAGAGAAAGAACAGAACCTTGATAGAAGCTGCCAGAACCATGCTAGATGAAGCAAAGTTGCCAACATATTTCTGGGCAGAAGCAGTTCAAACTGCTTGTTTTACTCAAAATGCAACACTGATCAACAAGCATGGTAAAACACCATATGAAATGGTGAAGAAGAAAAAGCCAAATCTAAAATATTTTCATATTTTTGGATGCAAGTGCTTTGTGTTGAAGACTCATCCTGAACAGTTGACCAAGTTTGACCTAAAGGCAGATGAAGGTATTTTTGTTGGCTATCCACTGTCAACTAAGGCATTCAGAGTTTATAATCTGAGAACCAGAGTGATCATGGAATCAATTCATGTGTCATTTGATGACAAGAAGATAACTGGACTTGAAGATGTAGATGAACATGATCAACTGCATTTTGAAAATGAAGATTTATTCTCTGAAAAAGTAAACTCTGATCAGACTGATGTGTCAAACTCTGTTGATCTAAACTCTGAACCTCTACTGGTAAATACTGAAGAAACTCTTCAATCAGAAACAAGGGGAGAACCAGTTGAGGGGGAGCATGAAGAATCACATCAAAGTGAAAATTCAAACACTGATAGTGACTCAAATGATAACTCTGAATCAAACACTGTTGATTCAAACTCTGATCATTCAAATTCTGAGCAGTCACATTCAGGGGGAGCATCTGAAAATGAGGAAAGACACCAGGAAAATCAGGAGAGCATGGATCAAGGGGGAGGATCACATGATGACAGAAGCAATCTGCCTTCTGCAAGAAAATGGACTAAATCTCACACACCTGATTTGATTATTGGTGATCCAGATGCAAAAGTAAGGACAAGAAGTGCAACAACAAATGAATGTTTATTTCATGCATTCTTGTCACAATCTGAGCCAAAGAAAGTGGAAGAAGCTCTTAAAGATGCTGACTGGATAACAGCAATGCAAGAAGAGCTAAATGAATTTGAAAGAAATGAAGTGTGGACACTTGTACCAAGGCCCAAGAATAGATCCATTGTTGGTACTAAATGGGTTTTCAGGAATAAAACTGACAGTGAGGGTGTTATCACAAGGAACAAGGCAAGACTGGTTGCAAAAGGCTACTCACAACAGGAAGGAATTGACTATGATGAAACATTTGCACCAGTGGCTAGATTGGAGGCAATCAGAATTTTTCTAGCATATTCCTCCCACATGAAATTCAAAGTGTTTCAGATGGATGTGAAAAGTGCATTTTTGAATGGAAAACTTGAAGAAGAAGTGTTTGTGGAACAACCACCAGGGTTTGTAGATCCAAAATATCCAGATCATGTCTACAGGTTAGACAAGGCTCTCTATGGACTTAAGCAGGCACCAAGGGCATGGTATGAAACCCTTGCCAAATTTCTACTAGAAAGTGGATTTCACAGAGGTACTATTGACAAAACTCTGTTTTATTTCCAAAATGGTAGTGACTTGCTTTTAGTTCAGATATATGTGGATGACATCATTTTTGGGTCTACTAATGATAAACTCTGTAAGAAGTTTGCCAAACTCATGCAGTCAAGATATCAAATGAGTATGATGGGAGAGCTTAGTTATTTTCTAGGCCTACAGGTGAAGCAAACAGATGATGGAATTTTTATAAATCAAGCAAAATATACCAGAAACCTTCTCAAGAAATTTGGTATGCTTGACTGTTCATCTGCAACAACTCCCATGGCAACTGCAACAAAATTGGACAAAGATGCAGGGTCATCAGTAGATATGACAGGTTACAGAGGAATGATTGGTTCTTTGCTCTATTTGACAGCTAGCAGACCTGATATCATGTATGCAACTTGCTTGTGTGCAAGGTTCCAGGCTGATCCAAGAGAACCACATTTAACAGCAGTAAAGAGAATATTCAAGTACCTGAAGGGCACTATAACTTTGGGGCTGTGGTATCCAAGGGAATCAGAGTTTAAACTTCTTGGTTACTCTGATGCAGAATTTGCTGGATGTAAGATAGACAGAAAAAGCACCAGTGGAAGTTGTCAATTTCTGGGTGACAGACTTGTTTCCTGGTATAGCAAGAAACAGAAGTCAATATCTACATCTACAGCTGAAGCAGAGTATATTGCTGCTGGTAGCTGTTGTGCACAGATTTTATGGATGAAGAATCAACTGCTGGATTATGGATTAAGGTATTCCAAGATACCTATTTACTGTGATAATCAAAGTGCTATTGCAATGACAGGTAATCCAGTGCAACATTCAATGACAAAGCACATCAGCATAAGGTATCACTTCATCAGAGAGCATGTAGAGGAAGGCAATATTGAGCTTCACTTTGTGTCTACAGAACAACAACTTGCAGATATCTTCACCAAGCCATTGAGTGAAGTTACATTTACAAGACTGGTCAATGAACTAGGAATGGTCTCTAGTTTTGACTAGAGATGTTGGTTAGACTCAAAAACTTATTGCTCATGTTTTCTGTAAATTGTTAAGTGCTATGTGAACCTTAGTATTAAACTCTGTTCTGCATGCTAATGTTTAAATCCTTTTAAACTCTGTCAGCATGTCTGTCTGTTAAATACTGTTAACATGTTAGATACACTCAGTGAATTCAGAATTGATTATTGTCTGAATGAAAACACCAATGAAGAAAATTGTATGGAGCATGATTCTCAGTAAATAAATCATGATTTTTTCTGAGTCACTGCTATCTAATCAGACTTTGTGCAGTAAATCAACACAGCATGATACTGTTTCATATTTATAGCATCTCTTAGTTTATTCAGTCCTAAACTCTGAGTCTATGAATATTGTGTGCATGGCCACTCATAAATAATTTTGGTTATTGATGAACTCTAAACTCTGATAAGTGACATTCTGTTTTCAAAGGTATGGTTCATGATGATTCCTTGTTTGTACTTGTGAAAATCATAAAACTTGAGATGTGTCAGTGATTAGTTTGGTGAGTTCAGACTCATGTTTACACCCTGTGAGAGTTTGAGCCAAATCAGTGATTGATACATTTTCTATCAATCAGTATTTATTGTTGTGTGATATTCATCAGGTAGTATGTTTCTCTAGAACTTGTATTAAACCATTTTGAGACTATATGATATGTGTGTGCATGAAAATGATAAAGGCAATAGGATTTACCATTCTTTCAAACACTGTTCAAAATTCTTTTGAACATTGTACAAACACTGTATAAACACTGTTCATAAATTCCATCCTTAGTAAACCACTTTGAGCCTTATTAACTGCTCATTTTTCTTATACTCTGAAGTATTAAGAGCAGTTAAATATTTTTTTTCTCAAACAGATGAGTGTTTCTCAAGAAAAGAAAAAGTTTACTCAGTATATATGCTAAATAAAAAAAAAAAAATATATGAAAAAAAAAAAAAGAAAAAAAAAAGAGCTTATATACTGATCTTGTACAAATATATACTGTGACTGAACACTTTGTTCTCTTAAGATGCTCAGCTTGAAGTCACTCTTGAATAAAACATCTCTTTTTATCTGTTTGATCTTACTCCATTTAAACCCTGAATAAAGTCCTTTTGATTTGTGAATACATGTACTCAAAGTAGTGTAGAATTGGTGGACATTCAAGCATATGGTAGACTCTGCTATTTCTGATTGAATGTGAGTGTAAACACATCACCTAAACACTTGTGTGCTTTGAGAGTTTGTGAGGTTATACAGTTCATGACTGTTATTCACTGAATGATGCTCTGATTTCTATCTCTTGATATTTTTGTCTTTAAAGACTGTGTGCTTACTTGGATAATCATGGACATCAAAGGGAGTAGAAGTTTTCAGATCTCTGTATTACAGTAACTACAGAGTTTAGCATTCATCAAACAATCAGTGTTTAATATGAGAGTTTGTGCATTCAGTGTTTATTAACTGTTTGTTATGGATTTTATGAAATATTAGATGCTCTAAAAATTGATTTCAGTAAACTCTGCTTCACACACACTCATATTCACAACTGTGCAATTTTTGAAAGGATTTTAGTGATAAAGTTGGAAAATTGATAAACACTGTTGAGTTGTGTTAAGTACTCTGAGGTAAAGTTTTATTGAGATGATTTGATTATTTTGAAGTAATTGGGGTGGTTGACAACTGTTAATTAGTGTTAATGTGTCTAAGTGTCGTGATTATAGGAATAACAGCGGTAATTATTAAGTGATCCATTGGCTGTTTGACACGTGTCCCATGATTGTGTCCCACTCACACACTACTCTCCAACAGTTGCGCGTTTTTACTAAATAAACAATTGAGTTTAATTTTACTCTAATCGTCTTTAGTCTCTCACTCCATATCGATTCACATTCACCCACTCACAGTTAATTGCATACTCATTCAATTTCACACTTCTCTTATTCTCTCCTTCACATTTTGCTAAACACTTACAGTGCATACAAATCTTTTCTCTGAATATCTTCGTATCTCGTTACTAATGGCAACTAAAGCGTTTGATGCAGCAGGGTTAGTTTTTCTCCCTAGTAACTATGCAGCACCATTGGATAACGAAAATGCTCCACAGGCGTTTCACTTGTTTCAAAACTTCTTGAACGATTCTGAGATAGGGACGGCTCTAACTGCACCACCAACGCTATCTGCTTCACAGATTGCTACTTTCTGGACAAACTCTGAATATGATGATGGAGGAGAGGCTGGCACTCCAACAATCATTTTCACTCATGAAGAATCAGAGTATATCATTACTCCAACCACTGTCAGGGATGCTTTGGACTTTGAGACACACACTTCTTACAGTGTTGTCGGTCATGATAGATTGAGGACAATGTTGGAACAAATTGGATGTGCAGGAAACTTGAACAAGATAGGGTCTTTGAGACGGCCAAGTTTGAGAAAGGAATGGAGTTTCTTCTTTGATTGTATAACAAGGGCTTTTGGAAAGAAGACAACAAACTGGGATGCACTACCTCTGGATACTCTCCAAATTGGTCATGCTCTACTATATGGAGGTAACTTCGATTTTGGTAGACTAGTACTAATGAACTTGGGAGAGCGATTGTCTGAGTCTACTACTGTTTATTTTGCTCGTTTTTGTCAATTGCTATTTACTGCATGTGTGCCTAACATTCCAATTGATGAAGCTGATGTAATTCAGCCTTTTCAAGTTGCTAAGAGAATGTTCACTGATTTGACAAACAAAGATGTCACTAAACAGCAAATACCTGAGTTGTTTATGCCTTTAGCCTTACAAAACTATGTGCACCAACCACAAGACCCTCAATCACCACAACAAATGCCTGAACAACCAGAAACCATAAACTCTGAACCAACACCTCCAACACCCACAACTACTGCACCTACTACATCTCAACAACCACAACCAGAAACTTTAAACTCTCCACCAATAAACTCTCCACCCTCAAACACTGAACCCTCAAACACTGAACCATTAAACACTGAAGCTTTAAACACTGATACCTTACACTCTGAGCCAGCACCTACTGAACCAGCCAAAACCAAGCCAAAGAGAAAGAAACACACTGCCCAAAACACTAAACATTCAAAGGCTAAACAGACATTACCTGGAGCTGTTTATACTAGAAGAATGAAGCAACATGCAAACAGACCTTTACTTTCACCACCAAAAGAAAGCTCAAGTGAAGATGAAGAGGAGATTGTTGTGCCAATCAAGAAAAGGAGATTAATTCTTTCTGATTCAGATGCAGAGAATGTTGTTGAAGCTCCAGAGGTGGTTACAAAGCAAACACCTACTGTTGAGGAAACAGTGACTATTGAAGTACCTGCAAAAGTTGACATGCCTGCAGAGAATATTGTGGATGACAAAGTAGAAATACCTGTAGAGGTTGAAATGCCTGCAGAGGATAATGTTACTGTTGAATTACCTACAGAGGATAAAATGCCTGTAGAAGAGGATCAAAGAGATGGTTTGTCACCAGTACATGATGTTCCTGAATCAATTCTTGATCCTGTCTCACCTGTTGTTCATGTTGAAGCTTCTGGTGTAGCTGATGAGCCTGCAGTACATGTTCCTAAAACTGTGTCATCACACACAGAGCTGGTATCTTCTCAAATTCAAGACAAAGGTGATGAAGCTACTAAGGCAAACTCTGTTGCAGAGCCTGTGCAACATGAGGTCATTATTGACAAGGTTGCAGAAGTTATTGCAGAAACTGTGGCTGACACTGCTCAGCACAGTGGTTCTTTAAAGGATGCTCATGCTAAAGATGCAAGTGCTGAAGATAAATCTGACAGTGATGCAAACTCTGATTCTTTTGTGAGTGCACCTGTACAGACAGATAGTAAACATACACCTTTTGCTCAGCCTTGTCCATCACATGCTGTTGAAGTAGAGCATCTTGCTAAATCTGCTGAAAATTGGTATAAACAAGATTGCATTTTTCCAAAAGGGAGAGCATCTGAGTTTGTTAAGCAAACTGCAAAGCAAATTTCAAATCCAGAAATCTTATCCTGTTTAAAGGCAACTGTGGTACAAATCAAGACTCTGGAAGGAAATTTTGCTGACACTAACCAAGAAATTGCTTCCTTGAAGACTGAGATTCAGTCAAGAGAGTTGCAGATGGAAAGAGAGTCCAAAATAAAAGCTGTTCAGCTGTCCAAAGTTCAAGACACTCTCTTTGCCAGGCTAGGAAAGGTTGAAGAAAATCAGACTGCTTTATCTGCTAAGGTGGACTCAATTGCAAACTCTTTAGAGCTCATTACATCAATACTAATTCCTGATGATGTCAAAAAGGGGGAGAGAGTGACTAAGTCTAAATGCAAAGTTTCTCAAATTCTGACTCAAAAGGATGATGCTGGAGATGGAGGGGCAAGTGATAAAAGCAAGGTTTTAAACTCTGAAAGGCAAACTCTGAGATCTGGCAAATCTTTTAAGTCACAGTCTGTTGGAACAAACACTGAAACTCAAGGTACCTCAAAGACCAAGAGTTTGGAATTAACATCAAACCCAAAGACTGATGAGGAGTTAGCTGTTAAGCTTTTCATGGAAGAGAATGCAGAAGGAGTGACCATAGAAGATGCTAAAGCTGAAGAGAAGAGTTTACAAGAAAAGCATCTGAAAGCTTTAAAGTCTGAAAAAGGAAAGAAGAATGTGAAAGTTGCTAAAGCTGCAAAGCCTGTTCTTAAAGGTATTCAAATCAAAGAACCAGTTGGTACAGATCAAAGAATGCAAGTATTCAGAAAACCAACAGATGCAGAAGCCAAGCAAAAGCTGAAAAGTATAGTTACAACCTCTGTTGATACACATGTTGTACAGAAAAATGAAGACACAACCTCTGTTGCTGCACAAGTTGTGACCACACCATTATTGTCTTATCAGTTGAAATCAACATTTAAAAGAGGTGCTCCTCATGATCCAAGACTAGAAGCTACAATTCCAATGGATTTTGCTGATGGTAGAGCATTTTATGGTAAAGTTGGATACGACAAAGGAGGCATAGGCTCACACAGAGATAAAAGACAATATGTTGGTCCTAGAGATCCTTCTTCACTGTCTGTTCCAGGAGGTGGTGTCACTCAAGAGAGTTTAGACAAACTGGAGTCAGTACAGCTTGTACATCAAAAGAGTCTAGAAAAGGATTTCTTGCTATATTTCATGGCTGATGGAACAGTATTTAAAGTCTCTGAAAAGGATATCGAATTAAAATATGCTGAAGAACTTGAATATGTCCTATATATTTTCAGAGTTAGAAATCAAAGAGCTCAATCAGTTGCAAATGTGCTCAGACAAAGAATGATTCAGAATCTTGCAAGAAGACAGATGAAAATCAACAGTAAGTATGTTCCTAAATACAGAAATTGGGATGGCAATTTGATAGAAATGGAGAAGGGGACTACAAAACTAAAGACTGATCTTGGAGTTACTGTTTTGGATTTCAATGTAAAGTCTGAAGAATTGAAATACATCAAGCTGGGAAATCAAATGAGAAGAAACAAAATCTACGATCTTAGAGCTGCTATCTATCAAACTGATGAGAATGATCCTCAGTTGAGAGAAATCAAAGAAGCTATGCAGATAGAGCTTGAAAATGCTGAAAGAAGGTTGTTTATAGACTATCTCAGAACAGTGCCTGATCTTCAAGAGATTAGAGATTAAAGTCTGTAAGAATTTTCTTATTTCATGTAGAATTTGTTAAGTAATAGCTTAAACTCTGTTTGTATGTTAAACACTGTAAACTTTGTATTTGTTTTGACATCATCATTTACTGTAAAACTTGTACATTCTTGCTAATGGACAAGTTGGGGGAGATTGTTAGAAATGATTGATGAAAACAGTGTTTGGAAGCTAAAGTCAGAAAACAGAGTTTAGCTGGAAGCAGTCAGAGTTTGATTAAACACTGACTGGAAGCGCAAACAGAGTTTGTTAAACTCTGTAGCGGTATTGTCTGAAGAGTCAACAGTGTTTGAAGATTGATAAATATGGAAGCAATATCTTTGAATATTTGAAAGCTGTCAAAGAGATTGAGTTGACTTGGAAGACTGGAGCAATCGTGATTGATATCAATTGTATAGCTTGATTTTAGGAGTATCAATTACTGATTGTACGAAGCTGTATGTTCTATAAATACAGTTAGGTTAACCCTAGAAGGGTAGTCGAACATTGAGATATTCATCCAATGTAACCTAAGCAGCTCTCTGTGATATTTACATCACTGAGAGAGGAATTATTAATTCCAAACAGTTTTTAATTGTTAAACAGTGTGTTCTTGGTAAGTTACTCATACAGTATTTGGTTACTTATTGTGTATTCGACCTAACAGACTCCCATCTAGCTCAGTTAGTTTGTAAGTCCCTGGTCGTACGACCTGAATAACCACATAGGGTCCTTCCCAGTTTGGATGGAGTTTCCCTTGCTTGTTCGGCATAGAAGTTGCTAATTCCCGAAGAACTAGGTCACCAACTTTAAAAGACCTCTTCTTTACACCCGAGTCATAGTATTGAGCAGTTTGCTATTGATATTTGGTATTTCTTAGATATGCCACTTCCCTGGCTTCTTCTAATAAGTCCACATTAGCTCGGAGGCCCAACTCGTTTGTATCGAGATTAAATACTTCGCTTCGGTATGATTCTAGGCCGACTTCTACTGGTACCATTGCATCGGTCCCATACGCCAGACTGAAAGGGGTTTCTCCGGTCGAAGATCTTGGTGTGGTGCAATAAGCCCATATCACATATGGTAACTCTTCAGCCCATAACCCTTTGGCTTCTCCGAGCCTCTTCTTTATCCCATCAAAGATGACTCTGTTTGCGGCTTCTATTGCCCCATTTCCTTGTGGGTGACCAACTGAACTGAATTTCTGTTGAATTCCGAAGAAAGCTAGAAACTTCTTGAACTTCTTTCCAATGAACTGGGTCCCATTATCTGATACACATATATTGGGAATCCCGAATCTGAGGATTACTTGCTCCAACATAAATTTCTTGGCTGCTTCCTCGGTAATGGAGGACAACGGGCGTGCTTCTACCCACTTGGTCATGTAATCGATTGCCACAATGCAATATTTGGCTTGTCTGGTGCTGATAGGTAGACTTTCGACGATATCCACGGCCCACATGGTGAAGGGAATGGGGTTTAAGATAGAAGTCATCTCTTCGGGAGGTTGTTTCGGAACGTTGCTAAAAAGCTGACATTGTTTGCATTTCTTCGCATAACCCAGTGCATCGGCTCGTAGGGTCGGCCAAAAGAATCCCTGTCGGCCAAAAGAATCCCTGATAGGACTCCCATCTAGCTCAGTTAGTTTGTAAGTCCCTGGTCGTATGACCTGAATAATCACATAGGGTCCTTCCCAGTTTGGCTGGAGTTTTCCTTGCTTGTTTGGCATAGAAGTTGCTAATTCCCGAAGAACTAGGTCACCGACTTTAAAAGACCTCTTCTTTACACCCGAGTCATAGTATTGAGCAGTTTTTTGTTGATACTTGATATTTCTTAGATATGCCACTTCCCAGGCTTCTTCTAATAAGTCCACATTAGCTCGGAGGCCCAACTCGTTTGTATCGAGATTAAATACTTCGCTTCGGTATGATTCTAGGCCGACTTCTACTGGTACCATTGCATCGGTCCCATACGCCAGACTGAAAGGGGTTTCTCCGGTCGAAGATCTTGGTGTGGTGCAATAAGCCCATAGCACATTTGGTAACTCTTCAGCCCATAACCCTTTGGCTTCTCCAAGCCTCTTCTTTATCCCGTCAAAGATGACACTTTTTGCGGCTTCTACTGCCCCATTTCCTTGTGGGTGACCAACTGAACTGAATTTCTGTTGAATTCCGAAGAAAGCTAGAAACTTCTTGAACTTCTTTCCGACGAACTGGGTCCCATTATCTGATACACATATATTGGGAATCCCGAATCTGAGGATTACTTGCTCCAACATAAATTTCTTAGCTGCTTCCTCGGTAATGGAGGACAAAGGGCGTGCTTCTACCCACTTGGTCATGTAATCGATTGCCACAATGCAATATTTGGCTTGTCTGGTGCTGGTAGGTAGCATTTCGATGATATCCACGGCCCACATGGTGAAGGGAATGGGGTTTAAGACAGAAGTCATCTCTTCGGGAGGTTGTTTCGGAACGTTGCTAAAAAGCTGACATTGTTTGCATTTCTTCGCATAACCCAGTGCATCGGCTCGTAGGGTCGGCCAAAAGAATCCCTCTCTTAGAATTTTAAAAGCCAAAGAACGGCCTGCCAAATGTTCTCCACAGATTCCTTCGTGAACTACTTCTAGAGCTGTTTTTTGTTCTTCGGGAGCCAGGCATCTCAGCAGTGGTCCGGTAGCCGATCTTTGGTACATTTTTCCTGCTATAATTGTGTACCTGGTGGCCTGATTTCTGATTTTTCTAGCCTTAGTTTTTTCCAATGGTAGTGTCCCCTTTTCTAGGAATAGTCGAATTGGGTTCATCCAATCTATCCCTTGGTGAATCTCGACACATACCTTTTTATTGATGGAGGGCGCTTTAACTTCAGTGAGGTAAATTGAGCCTTTGAGATTCTGAGTGTCGGCCGAAGCTAGTCTAGATAATGCATCTGCTCGGCTGTTGTTTTCCCTGGCAACAGTGGTTAATTCAATAGACTCGAACAACAGGGAATTTGTTTTTACCTTGGCTACATAGGCTTTGGTTCGGGCGTCCCTTTGTTCATATTCTCCTAAGAAATGCTTTACAACTAGCATCGAATCGTTGAATGCCCGAAGATGTCTGACTTCTAGGTTTCTTGCCAAATTCATCCCAATCAGAAGTGCTTCATATTCAACCTCATTGTTGGTTAAGGAAAAAGTGAATCGGATGTGTTGAGATATCTCAAAACCTTCAGGGCTTGTATGAATTAGACCGGCTCCGCACTTACTTCCAGCCACCGAACCATCCACAAACAACTTCCAATTGCCAGGAGCTTGTATCAATTTTTCTTCGACTTGGAACCCTTCGGAACCAGTGACGAGCACTCTACTATGAAATCTGCTAGGGCTTGTGCTTTTATCGCAGTCCTCGGCACATACTCCAAATCAAATTCTCCCAACTCGATGGCCCAGGCAACAACTCTGCTCGAAGCCTCTGGTCTCTGTAATATCTTTTTCAGAGGTTGATCGGTCGTGACTTGTATCATCCTCCCCTGGAAATAATGTCTCAGTATTCTTGAGGCCATGACCAACCCATAAGCGAATTTCTCGGCATTCAGGTATCTGGTTTCTTCTTCTTTTTAGCATGTGGCTGATGTAGAAAACTGGATATTGGTTTCCATTGTATTGCTTGACTAAGACGGCCCCCAATGTCCGATCATTTACAGCCAAGTATAGTTGTAAAGTCTCTTGTACATCCGACCTCATTAGCAATGGAGTTTTCGTTAAATAATCCTTGATATCTCCGAAGGCTTTCTCACATTCTTGACCCCACGAAAAAGTCTTTGTACCTTTCAATACCTAAAAGAAGGGTAAAGCTTTATCTGTCGATTTGGAGATGAATCTTCTTAGGGCAGCCAATCTTCCTGTTAATTTCTAAATATCCCGAATTGTTTTCGGAGCTTCCATGTCGATTATTGCTCTTATCTTTTCTGGATTGGCTTCAATGCCTCGAGCACTCACCATATAACCAAGGAATTTACCGCTGAATACTCCGAACGTGCATTTGTTCGGGTTAATCCGCATGTTGTTTCTTCTTAGAGTCTCGAAGCACTCTCTCAAGTCATCGGCGTGATCCCGAAACAAAGATTTTAATATCATGTCGTCCACGTAACATTCCATATTTCTTCCGATCTAATTTTTAAAAACACTGTTGATCATCTTCTGAAAGGTGGCCCCCACGTTCTTCAAGCCGAAAGGCATGACAATGAAAGCATAGTTCCTTTCGGAGTGATCAATGCTATTTTAGGGATGTCCTCAGATTTCATGGCGATTTAATGATAACCGGAGAAGGCATCTAGGAAGCTTAGGATTTCATATCCTGATGTAGCATCAATGAGCTAGTCGATGTTGGGAAGTGGATAATGGTCTTTCGGGCAGGCAAAATCAAGATCGGTGTAATCGACGCACATCCTCCATTTGCCATTTGCCTTTTTGACCACCACCACATTGGCTAACCATTCGGGGTATTTGATCTCTTCAATAAAGTCTGCTTCCAAGAGCTTTTCCACTTCTGTCTGAATTGCCTTTTGTCTTTCCATGGCGAAATTTCTCTTCTTCTATTTGACTGGCTTGGCCCCTTCTTTCACATTTAAACTGTGTTGGGCAATGCTCAGATCAAGTCCGGGCATGTCTTCAGGACCCCAGGCAAATACGTCATGGTATTCTCGGATCACGGCAATCACTTTCGCTTTCAAGTCATCATTCATATTTCTCCCGATGCGGATCATTCGACCCGAAGTACCTGCATATAATTCGACCTCTTCGGTCTCCACCGCTGGTTCGGCTATAGGATTTGAGAGATTGTCCCCAAAATTTTCTAGCTCAATGTTCATTGTGTGGCGAGTGCTTCCGTATATATTGATCGTTCATGCGCCTTTTCTTCTTCCCTTCATCTTCGGTTTCTTCTTCGGATCTGTCTAGATCTTCTAGCATAATGATCCTGGCTGCCTTTTGATCTCCTTTCATTTCGCCGATGCCATGATCGGTAGGGAACTTTAACTTCAAATGGGGGATTGAAGTTATAGCTTGGAAAGCTGTTAAAGTAGGGCGCCCGAGGATGCCATTATACGGGCTATCCACTCGGACGACATAAAATTTCACCTGCTTTTCCACAGTGCAGGGAGGTTTGCCCAATATCAGGGATAATACGATCATTCCCTCGATCGGAACCGGTGAGTTACCAAAGCCATAGAGTGGGGGTTCATTGCAAGATTCCAGCTGTTCTCCTCCTAGATTCATTTTTTCATAAGTCCGGTGATACAAGATGTTGACCGAACTACCACCATCTATCAGCACCTTCCATACCTTATTCTGCCCGATGATCGGATTCACCACCAAAGGGTCCTCATGCGGCCAAATGACATCTTCATAATCTTCTTCAGTAAACATTATGGCCTGCGGCTGTTTGCCCTGTGCAGTATGCTGATATAGATTGTAGACTTGACGAGCATACCTCTTTTTCGCCGTTTTGCTACATCGATCTAGTATTGTACCCCCCATGATTGTTCTTACTTCCCCTCTATATCGAGGGGCTTCGTCTCGTTCCCTTTGCCTCGGGTTGTCATCCTCTTCGTTCCGATCTCTGGTTTCTTTCGGACCTGAGTCATTCCTTTTTGGCTCCAAACGATCCCTTAAATCCTTAACAAACTGATTTAGGTCACCTATTTTTACCATTATTTCTATCAATCTCTTCAGATGAAAACATTCGTCTGTGTTGTGGCCTTTGTCCTGATGGTAATCAAAGTATTTATTCCCATTCTTCTTATGATCAGGTACCCTCAGCTTCGCCGACCTTCGGAAATCAGGCCTTCCTTTGATTTCATTCAGTATCTTAGAGATGGGAGTGTTTAGTGGAGTAAACACCATTGGCTCCCTTTCCCTCTTTGAATCGTTCCTTCTATCATCCCTTCGATCACCATCTCGCTTATCATCTTTCCTTCGGTCGTTCTTCCCTTGACTTCCCTTCCTTCGGCTATCTTTGGACGATTCTTTGTAATCGTCGATAGACTCCATTTTCCTCCTGATACTTTCTCCTCGGATATAAATGTCGTTTAGAGACTTCGGGGGGACATCATATAAGGACGACCGAACCTTTCTCCCTTTAACGGAGTCGAGGCCAGGCGTTAAAAATCCTGCTACCTTGACTTTATCCAGGTTGGTCATCATGCCAGCTTCTTCTATAAAACGGGCTAGGTAATCACCCAATTCTTCATCAGATCTTTGGCGACAATGAATGAGCGATTCGGTATCCTTCTCTCTTCGGCACAGATGGGAATAATGCCTCAAAAACTTGCTTTTCAGTCGATCGTAAGAAGGTATAGATCTAGGCCTCATCGATCGATACCACAAGGAGGCGGAACCCTTCAAATAGGTTTTAAACATTTTGCAAAGCATAATATCATCATGACCCATTCCTGTCATCAAACTTTTATATTTTTCACAGTGATCTTCTGGGTCTCCCTTGCCACTAAATTCGGTCATTTTTGGGAATTGACGACCTGGGGGTGGTCTATATTGTTCAATCTCTTCAGTCACAACGGGCTCCCGATGCATCCTCTTCTGATCTCCAAACATATATTTTTCCATTCTTCGAAGCCTGTCTTTCCATTGAGAGCCTGTTTCTTCTTCCTCTAAGTCCGAAGAATCTTGGGACGGGTGTGAGGAATGTGTTTCGGATTCTGAAGACTCCTCCTGATGAGGTCGGGACCTTTTTTCTCTTCGGCCCCTAAAGGCTGTTCTTTGAGGTTCGCTCACGGGCTCCTCTTCTCCAGTTTGAAGGGCTTCTCGTGCTAACTTTTCTTCCAACTCAACCTCTTTGTGCCTGAGTTTTATGGCCTCTAACCTTAGCTCATCTGCCTTCTTCTGCAAGGCTCTTCTTTTCGCTCCTTGGGATCCTTCCGCTTCAGTGGCTTTTCCTTTCTCCTTCTTTTGCCTTATTTCTTCGGAAGTGGGAGTTTCTATTTTCGGAATCCTTTGGTAACATGGTTCTTTGTGTATATATTTCTTTGTGTGAATGCAGGGGGGGCAAATGATATATTTCTTAGTTTAGTGGTTTAAATGAGTCCCCGTGGAGACTGTGGAGCTACTTGATACTTTTTAATGAGATCAGTGGCCCGTTTGATATAAAACCCATTTTTTATACAAGTATTTAATGTATGTTTGAGATTCTATAAGTTGCAAAAAAAATTAACTTTTTTCAGGAAAAAGTTAGGAATCTCTAATTTTGTTTTAAAATAAATTGACTTGTACGGGAAAAAGTTCCCCAAAAACCCTCGTAACATTTTACTTCAATTTGTATTGACCAATGACCATTCACAATTTGTTCAACTAAATTGCCCTCCAAAACTACAAAAACATGAGACAATTCTCTGACTTATTATAAAAAAATATTGGGCCTGTTTGGCCAACATTGAACAAAAGTTGGGTAAAAATTTCATATTTTGATAATTTTTTTATATAAGTATTTAATTTATGTTTGAGAATCTATAAGTTGCAAAAAAAAAAAAGTTAACATTTTTCAGAAAAAAGTTAGGAATTTCTAATTCTGTCTTAAAATAAGTTATCTTATTCTGAAAAAAAGTACACCAAAACACACCATAATGACTTACTTAAATTTTTCGAAAAGAACTGCAGTCACATGATTGTATCGAAAATCAAATTAGGCTTAATACTTTCAAGTTCATGTTAATACTTCTCACTTTTTTTCTTTTTGTCAAAATACTTGTCACTTTTTAAGCCTACCTTTCAATAAGATATAAGATTATTGTTCATAGAGAAAAAAGAATCTAAAGTTAACTTTAGGAGGATTTCTTAAAGTTAACCATCAAAACTACGTAGTTTTGATCCATTTTTATCTTTTATTTTAAAGGGCCCCGTAGGGGCATCAATAAGTATGCTTATGTGTCTTCCTTCTAATGGTTAACTTTAGAGAAATTATCTAAAAGTAACTTTAGATTCCCTTTACTCTTGTTCATATATGTTTATTGAAAAATATTCTATTTAATAGAAACAAGTTATTACAATCTACACTACATCGTTTTTTTTATAATATGGTGTCCGGGCCAGCTTGCGCGCACCTCGACTAATCCGGAGGGCATACTAGCACACTCATAACCCCGAGCATGGTAGCCCACTTAATCCCGGAGCGCCCCAGGGAATCGAACTCGTGACCTCAAGACAACAAGCCTTAAGCGCCACTGCTCGACCATCTGAGACACCCCGTGGGGGTTACATCGTTTTTCTTCTGTACTATAGTATGGACATTGTCACATGGAGAAAAAATCAGAGTAATAAAAAATATCGAATAAGTACAAATCGAATCAAAGGGAACACGAATTAAAATTTTAATTTATAATAAAAATGAAAGTCGATTAAAGTAACATTTAATAATACCTCTTCTAAAAAATTTGCATAGGAATTGCAGACTTATCCGCTAAAATGTGAAAATTATGGTATAATATAAAATTAATTTTAACCAGTTTTGTAAAAAGCGAGAATTGGATTTAATCGGTAAAATTACCAATCAAGAATTAATCAGATATTTGGGAATTAATCTTACTGATTAATTGAATATTCGGATTATTAATCAGTACAGTAATCTATGAAACATTAATTATTAATTGATGATTAATCTCGATTAATCACAAATTTTTAGAATAATGATATTAACTAACATTTTAAACACTTTATTTATATATTAATATAATTACTTATATCAATAACATTAAATAAAATCAATTCTCAAAATTTAAATGGAGTCCTAACTATACAAATTCCTAACTTTATTTGTGTGACACTATTTTGTAGCCAAAGAATTACATTCTATATATCTATACTATACTATAATAAGCAAAAAGGGGGTACAATTTGTAATTGGTTATCCCCTCTTTTTGGTTATCCTTTTTTTGGTTATCCCACTATCAAAAAAGAATTAAAAAATAAAAAAATATCATACACGTACAAAAACAAACCCCAAAATCACTCCATTACTAACTCTCCTCTCTGATAAGTGATATTACAATGTCCAACCTCTTTACAGTACTATCTCTTTCATATATATAGACTACTATTAGGCTTTGCCTGGGCTCCATAGCTACAAAGTTGAAAACTTAAATCAGAAGACTTGATGCGTGAGAGGGTGTTTCATAGTGCTTTTTGCTTTCAAATTTATGTTTTGGAAAAAATAAAAATTACATATAGTAACCGTTAAATATTAATAAATGTTTGACAACTGTTTTATGAAATTAATCTTTAGAAAACAAGACATGTCGAACATATAAAAATATAGAATTACATTTTATATATCTATACTATACTATAATAAGCAAAAGGGGGTATAATTTGTAGTTGGTTATCCCCTCTTTTTGATTATCCTTTTTTTGGTTATCCTACTATCAAAAAAGAATTAAAAAAAAAAATATCATACACGTACAAAAACAAACCCCAAAATCACTCCAACACTCACTCTCCTCTCTGATAAGTGATATTTCAATGTCGAACCTCTTTAAAGTACTATCTCTTTCATATATATAGACTACTATTGGGCCTGGCCTGGGCTCCATAGCTACAAAGTTGAAAACTTAAATCAGAAGACTTGATGCGTGAGGGGGTGTTTCATAGTGCTTTTTGCTTTCAAATTGATGGTTTGGAAAAAATAAAAATTACATATAGTAACTGCTAAATATTAATAAATGTTTGACAATTGTTTTATGAAATTAATCTTTAGAAAACAAGACATGTCGAACATATAAAAATATTAGGTACAAAATATTCCATATCGCCAAATAAATTAATCTTAATATTAGGTGTTAATTACTCTATAAAAAAAATAAGGAACACCATTCTGATAACAAAAAAATTAAATCCCTTCATACACGTCGTCATCTCAAATAGATCATAACCGTTAGATATAACAATATTAAAAGTTGTTATATACAGAGGTCCATGGTTCGATTCCTGCCAACAACATATTTATTTATATTTAATACTAAAAATTATTATATACAAAAATATAAGGTTCGAATTCTTCCCATGACATATAAAAATTAATATTTATAATAATATGTTACACTATAAACAAATTATAAAAAAAAATAAATAAAGTAACCCTTGCTTTGCACGGGCTATAAGCTAGTATTATATAATAAGAGTAAGAGAGATAATAAGCATGTACTGTCATAGGTCATGGGTTCGACTCCTACAAACTACATAATAAAAAAAATATTGAATTATATACAAATATATCCTATTATTATACATAATAAAAATAAGAGGGTTAATAAAAAAAATAAGGTAAATAGATCTTTGTAGGTCTAGAGTTTTCATCTGAAATATACTATTACAAGATAAATTTTTTACCTCCAAAGCATTATATTTTGTAGAGTTTTCGAATAAAAATAGACTAAATTTTAGTTTAACTTGCGTAGCGTAAATTCAGTTTTTGCGGGATGTATACGTACTAGGGAGGACCAAAGTTTTGCAAATTAGGTCCTCCTTGACGGGAGTGTGAGAAGAGTTGTCTTACTCTCTCTTTTTACAGTCACTAATCTGGGAGGAATTTTCAGTTATGTTAATTTGTGCAAATTTCAATTTTGAATGAAAACAAGCAAGATTCTTATATTCGCAAATTATTGAATCTGTGCATATATTGATCTTCGAAATACACATTCGAACATGTAAATTTTGTTACAAAAATTTTAGTACAATATCACCAAATAATTTTTATCGTTAGATCTAATATATTTATAAATAAATGATCAAGATTATATCATAGTAAAAAGAAAATTATAATCTTAAAAGGATATAATTAGAAAATGTTGCATGAGAAGTGATTTTTAGAAAGAAAATTATAATCTAAAATGGATATAATTAAAAAGGTTTGTATTAGAACGGATTTTTAAAAAAAAAAATTATAATCTGAAAAAGATATAATTAAAAAAAGTTGTATTAGAATTGAATTTTAATTATTTTTTTTATTAGTATTAAAAAAATTCATATTTACTATTTGGACTCTATCTTGAATTCTAGAAATCATATTTGGATGATTTTACAATCCACGCGAAACTCATAAAATTATCATTAATTTATTGATGATCTAATAATTATTATTCAAATGAAAATACTCAGAATCTCAAGAGAAAATATCATTACCAATATTTATATTAATCCTATTCAATGTAAAAGTTCTACATTGATAATGATATTCAATGTAGAAAAACTAATTTTATTCAATGTACAAATCCTACCTTGATAATGCTATTCAATGTAGAAAAACTAATTCTATTCAATGTAAAAATCCTACATTGATAATGATATTCAATGTAGAATAACAAATTATATATAATTTAAATCATTGACATACACCTTTTCGTTTTTAAATATAAATACACTTTTTAGTTTATAACATATTAAAATATCAAATATTTTTTTTATGCTAGATCCAACGGTTTTCATCTACAGATTTTAAGATCTAATGATTCTTATTTATTTTGTCGTACGGAGGACCAGACTATCGATTATCAAAGTTTTGGACAAAATCACTCTTACACTTATTATTAAAATTGTATTTATTTATTAGTAGAACTATCTTTAAATAATAACAAAGGTATTTCGATAATCAAAACGAATTATAAGTAGCATTCATAAATCGAATAGAATTTTGGGAAATTACCCCATATACTATCTTTTGAAAACTATTTTAAAAAATAATACCACTTTAAAAGTTATTTACAAAAATACTATCTTTTAAGTTTTATTTTCAAAATTACTATCTTTTAAGTTTTATTTTCAAAAATACGATTTGCAACCTATGCAACCTTTTGTATATATGGGTGGCACCAGCCGCAACTTTTAATTTTTGGTTGCAAATGTTGGAAATGTTGGAAAGATTGCAAAGGTTGCAAATGAATTTCTGATTGCAAGTTCCAGTTTTCGAATGTCATTTTCGACATCTTTTTTTAAATCTATTATATATATATATGATATTATATATATATATATATATATATATATATATATATATATATATATATATATATATATATATATATATATATATGGGTTGGACTCCATAGCAAACACCTTATATAACAAACAACAAAGAACACCTCATATCTAATAGATCCATTGCCCCTAGCGGGGCCACCCAATACAAAAAGTTCTTATTTTTCTAGGCTCTATCCATCCAGCAAAAAAAAATTGAAATTTTACTGTTCATCGATGACGTCATCAGTGACGTCATCATGAACAGTAAAATTTTCATTTTTTTTTTGCTGGATGGATAGAGCCTAAAAAAATAAGAACTTTTTGTATTGGGTGCCCCTGGCGGGGCCAATGGATCTATTGGAATAAATGATTTTATAGTGTTCTTTATTGTTTGTTATATAAGAGTGTTCTTTATGGAGCAAAGGCCTATATATATATATATATATATATATATATATATATATATATATATATATATATATATATATATATATATATATATATATATATAGTTGCACTCCATAACAAACACCTTATATAACAAACAATAAAGAACACCTTAGATCTAATAGATCCAATGCCCCTGGCGGGGCCACCCAATACAAAAAGTTGTTATTTTTTACCCTCTATCCATCCATCATCTAAAAAAAAAAAGTTACTGTTCATGATGATGACGTCATCAGTGACGTCATCATGAGCATTAAATTTTAATTTTTTTGCTGGCTTGATAGAGGGTAAAAAAATAACAACTTTTTGTATTGGATGCCCCTGGAGGGGCCAAAGGATCTAATAGATCTAAGGTGTTCTTTATTGTTTGTTATATAAAAGTGTTCTGTATGGAGCAAAGGCCTATATATATATAATAGATTTCAAAAAAGAGGTCGAAAATGACAACTGAAAACTGGAACTTGAACTTCCAGTTTTCAGTTTTCGGTTGCATATGAGGTTGACCTCATATGCAACCTTATATGCTATATAGGGGAGCAGACGAATTTCCGATGCAAGTTCCAGTTTTCAGTTTTCGGTTGCATATAAGGTGCTATATAGGGGAGCAGACGAATTTCCAACCTTTGCAACTTTTGCAACCTCCAGTTTTCAGTTGCAACTTTTGCAACCTTTGCAACATTTGCAACCTTTACAACTCGCACGGCTGCGCCGCCTGAAGTTATAAATGAGGTTGTACAGGTTGCAAACCGTATGTTTGAAAAAAGAATTTTAAAGAAATGTATTTTTATAAATAGTTTTAAAAGTAGTAGTATTTTTTTTTAAATAATTTGAAGGATGGGTATTTTTGAAAAACCCCCTAGAATTTTTAACGTAAAAAATCATCAATTTCTTCTCTCTTTTGTTTCTGCATAGATTTAGTAAAATAATTGTTAAAGCATCACTAAATTAAAGATAATTTTATTAATTTCACGTGCGTTGTAAAATCGTTCAAATCAAAATTTTAGAATTCAAGATAGAGTACAAATATTAATTTGAACGTGTAAAATCATATATATATATATATCAATTTTTGAGCCACACCCTATATATATATATATATATATATATATATATATATCAATTTTTTAACAACAACTTGATGTGTAAATTCATAACATATACATTTAAAAAATTATATAATTGTAGATATTAAAAAAGGAACCGTGCGTTGCACGGGTTATAAGCTAGTAACTAATTATATCTATAATGATCTTTATTGATACGACATGATAACACGTGCAAATCATGTTTCCGAGAAAATTAATTTAAAATGATCACTCATTAATAATTTTGAATAATTATGTTATTTATACAAACAGTAGTTTATAATGAAAAAACAATTATATTTACAACAAAATTTCAAAAATTTCGGTGGATACCAATCTTGGGGTGAAATCAAATTTGCAGATTGAAATATCATTAAAAGGGATATTTTACTTATTAATAAAAATTGTTTAATTCATTGTTAATTTAAGAAAATCAATAAAATACGATATATATATATATATATATATATATATATATATATATATATATGCTTCTCATAGATAAATTATTTTGTAACTCAATACGATAAATAATTGCAATTGTTCTAGGATAACAATCATTTTATTATTTTATTATTAAAGATAAATATAGTTCAGAAGAAATAGAAATAAATGGACGAAAAAAATTATAATTGTTTTAGAATTATAAAGCATAGAGTTATTATAAAAGAAATAGGAATAGAAATAATTGAATACAGTAAAAGAATACAGAGGGGGGGTGAATGGATTCTTGAACTTTTCTTCGTTCTTGAATCTGTGTAGCAGATAAGTGTCTGTGTGTGCAAATATGTAGGTGCGGATAAAGAATGACACAAGACACAATATTACTTTAATCTAATATATTATTAGATAAAGGTTGCTACAATCTGTGGATACATATGGTAGTATTCTCAGCTTCGTTTTTCTCAGAGAGATATATCTTACAGTGTATGAAAAACTTCATTTCTGCTCAAGAAGTGAGATTGTATTCTTATAGAACATGAATACAACTCAGTTACTACAAATAAGGTTACAGGATAAATTACTTTCTTGTATGTCTATCCTTTTTGAGTAAGCATCCAAACGGCTACAAATTTGACTTTGCAAAGTTCTGTTCAGATCCACTTCTTTAGCTCATTGTCTCTTCTATATCTCTCCAAGCTTCCTTGTAGGCTTTCCAGAGCACGTTACAGATTGTGGTCCATAAAGTGCATTGGCTTGTTGCAGGTTTCAGACTTGTACAATTTCTTCAGTATTTTGTCTCCAAGAATGTATTCGAGAAATGGCTAAGTGATTGATTCGAGAACTAGGATTAGATAACTCTGAGTTCTCGAATACTGTCTGATTGACATATCGAATCACTTCTCGAATAATGCTTTTCTCCAGGATTCCTTGAGTTATCGAATAGAATACTTGACTTGTCGAATCCTTGAGATATCGAATAGCTTTCTGAGTCCTTGAGATATCGAATGGAACTTTGACTTGTTGACTCTTTGAGAACTCGAATACCACTTTGACTTGTTGACTTCTTGAGTTCTCGAATAGAGTATTTAGACATGTCGAATCTCTGAGATATCGAATGAGATATCGAACAGTTCATTCAGAGATATCGAACAGTGTCTTCTTAGATATCTAATCTCTAACTTCTCGAATGCTAGACTTCTCGAATAGACAAAGATACTTCTCTAATTGGTACTTAGGCAAATTCTTCATTTCTTCAAACCCCAACTGTGATTATTTGACAATCTTTATCTTCTTGCTTGAGGCATGAACCTTGGAACTTTTTTCAAGCATTATTCTTGACTATATAAGTATAGTTACACAACTAGGATTTGATGCCTATTACAAGTACAAAACAAGTAGAGACTCTACAACTAGAGGTTCCCTCAGTTAAGAGGTCATGTAAGTAATGCAAAGCATTACAAATAATTAGGCTTGTTATTAGATGTAAACAGGCATGCCTCTGTGACTAACAATCTCCCCCAAATTGTGAGTGAGACCCTTAGTCACAATTTCATGTCTGATAACAAGCCTAACATACATAAAGATAGAACTTGAAAAGTACAGGTATGTAGATTGATTGAAGAAAATACATAGAAGTATTCTTACAAGTTATGAGGAACTACTAGCCATATCCTTTTGGATTCATCTTTTGAGCTTTGGCTTGCAAATTCTCATTTTTCATCTTTTCTTCAGCTTCTTTAGCTTTCTTCTTTGCATTTTCTTCCATGGCAAGGATAATGTCTTCCATTGCAGTGAGTTCTTCAATTAGAGGGGAGCCTGACAAATCCTTGAGTACTTCATTCAGCTGTTTCTCAGAATAGGAACTGATGTAGTCCATTCTAATCTTTACACTTCTACCATATTTCTTGTATTCAATGATGTAAGGATTAAACTTGACTCTACACAGACCCATAGCCCTCAATTCATCAGCCTTAGCTTCCATTGCAGCAAACTCATCCTCCCTTTTCTTTAGTAGCTCTTCACTGTTCTTTTTCAGTTCTGCCTGGTGATCTCTCTTCATTTTGACAAAAAGTCAATTAACTCCAGCTTCCATACCCTTTCCACTCTGTCTTCAGAATCCAACATTGCAATTATCCTTTCTATATCATATAGCCTGCCCTAGTTCTTCCATCAGTATATTTAATTTCAAGAAAATCATCAACAATGGCAACATGATAGATTCTTTGAGCCCATAGGAACTACAGTTGGTCTTCATCATAGTTTTCATCCAGAGGTGGTAGGTTTAATCCTGGAATTATTGTCAGTGCCTTTGACTTGTATAACTTCACCCTTCTTGCAGCATGCTTGAATTTAATCCTTTTTACATGGTTGCCTGGCAGTAGCATGTGACCTTTGCTTGTAGACCATTGTAGTATTCCATTAACAGTTTGCTTTTTGAAATACACAGATGGTTTCTTGACTTGAATCTTCTTCTCTTCTTGAGGTGGCAAGACAGTTGCAGAAGCCATAGATGTAGATTTTGCTAGGTCACTACTAACAATATTCACCCTAGACTTAGAGTCTTGTGTTGTGTTAACTCGAATAACTTGTAGAAGGGGGGGTTGAATACAAGTTATATAATCGTGTCTGATTTTTGCTTGATTATATGAACAAGAATAAACGAATGAATCAAACTCTGTTTGTATTAAATAAATCAAATACAAACTCTACCAAAGGTGCACAAATACCTTTAGCAGCTGCTGACAATATAAATCTCTCTGTTTGTTTCGAACTTTCGAATACAAACCTTATACAGAGCTTCTAACGAACTTACAATTCGTTCAATCACAATCGCTCTTTTACAATGATATTGAGAGAGTATTTATAATGCTTCCTATAAATTAATCACAGAAAGATAATCTATACATGACAATGTTCTACTGTCCAGTTGATAGTTTCCATCAATAGAAAATTCTTCCCTTCATAAAATCTTCTTGCTTATTCCTCAAACAAAGATCCTATTTTATAGCACTTGCCAGTTTCTGTAGCATCCATAATGACATCATCAGTAACACGACTGATATCAGGATTCCATCTTGCATCAGTATCTGACCATCTCATCAGTACTTGATCAGTAGTTAACTTGACATATCAGGATTCAATCTCAGTTCCTGACATGTAGTACTCGATGCACTGTTCATTCCTGACTACACTTTATAGATAACTGTCTAACACATATTTCCTATACAAAGTGCTAAATCCTTTATAAATCAGGATATACAAGAAGTATAAGTAAAATTCTATTCTTAACATCATAACTCATGAATTATTCCTAACAATCTCCCCCTATTTATACTTTAAAACCTGAAGCATAAATCTGAGTTGTTGATGACAAAACATATAACAATACAATCAGAATAGAATTTATGAATTCAAAAATCATGAAGTTAAGTACCTCATCTTTCAGATATAGACATAGTATCCAGTACTTAGAAGAAAAAATTCAACTATTTAATGCTTCTTTTCCTTTACCACTTCCATGAAGAGATTCACCTCTGTCACAATCTTTATCTCCCCCAGTTCTTTTTTTATCCCCAGTCTGTTGTTGTTGTTGTCTTTGAATTGTCTTTATCTCCCCCTTTTTGACATCAGCAACATTAATTCCAAGACATTCAGTAACAGAACAAATGAGATTCATCAGAATTGTTTGATTTTCCATAATAGTGACTTGGTTATCTTCAAGTGTTTGAAGTCTTGATTGAATTTCAACTTGAGATTTCTGAATGTCTTGTAGAACTTCAGAATTGACTTCAATGTTGGAAGTGTTTGGAATATCTTCAGATTCAAGTCTTGTAGAAGAAGTTGCCTGTGTAGAATGATATTCAAGTAATAAAACTCGATTAGAGTTACAAACATCTTCATCTTTCTTATCTGAAGCTGCAATATGATCATCTTGTCCTTCACCAGTATTCTGTGTACTAACATCTACAAATCCTGACTCTTCCTTAGATTGATCAGATACTGTTGATGTCTCAATTCTGGCTGATATTGGTAGTACAAACAAAAGAATACTTGGATCATTAGAAATATCTTCTGGTACTGATGGTGTAGAAGTTTGTCTTAGCCTTTCACCTCTTCTGTTTATAATTCCTGCAAGCCTTTCTTTTTGCTTCTGAGCTTTAACTTCTGGCTTTGAGTTGTGCTTTGCTAAGTCATTCTTCTCATACATCTTGATAAAAGAATAAGTACCAGCATCCATGTGACAGCCCCAAATCCGGGGTCATGAATCCGGGCCGTCACGGACCAACTTCCATTCAAAATCAATATCTCTTGGGTCTTTTTTTTTTAACAATCAATACTTATGCAATTGACCCCGCAATAATACACACACACACACACCAGTCATATGCTTAGAGAACAACATTCATCATACTAAAAGTTTAGAGTTAACAGTTATTACAACCCAGGCTCACACTTAAATACATTGCTGAATAATACTTCGACATGAAGCATTTCAACAATTAAAAGTTTATTACATGCTTGCACACTTAATTATACATAAGGCTACCAAGACCCGTTTGCCTCTACGCTACCTCAGGAATCGATGCCAGCGCTCTAATAAGGTCGCCTTCCCCCTACCTTCTTGCAGGGTGTTCTGCGTAGTATCGGCATACCTAGCTGTTATATAAATAAGTAGCAAGAGTGAGCTATAATAGCTCAGCAAGAAAACTTCTATCAACTAGCATCAAAGGAAAATAAATCATCATATATATAGACAATAGCAAACTTCAGTTATTATGGAAGAATTTTATTTCCATTCAATATGTATATACACTTTCCAATTATCCTTGTACGTGAGAAATATATAGTATCATTCCATCAATCTCGCTTCTAACATCATATAATATCAGTTCCTCTTCTTGAATGCCATAACCATCAATATACTATTTCAATGTAATCTTTCAAGATAATATAAAAACTTGAACAAATCTCTCACTATAATCTTCTCATTTCCTTCTTATGCAACAATCATATAAATTAATATAAAATTAGTTTCTCTTCGTTCGTAACAATAATTCCATCATTTCATATCACTTTTCTGTTTTCAGTTATAAAAATCTGAAAACCATTTTCAATTCTTTCTTTCAAGTTTTGGGAATCTCTGCTGGCGCCAGATACGTAGGACGATGATCAGTCGCCTGACCGTATCCGCTCTCTGTTTACTACTAGTAAAAGGGATGATCCCTACCTGGTAATCAACCCTGGAGGAAGGCTACCTGCTACATCCTCCCTTGGCATCTTCGTGCCGAAATAAAATATTGGATGCCGGACTGTGCCACTACCACACAGCCTCTTACGCTTACTGTTGCAATCCCACTTTTTCAAATCATCAAATACCATTTCACATTTTCCATTTCCATTCACATTTCCTTTCACATACATCATTTCCATTTCCATTTATCATCACCTTTAAATTTATATATGTCATAATACTTTGATTATGACTCAGACATCTCCTCTGTATTCAATGAAATCAATTTGCTTTTATATACGTAGAGTATTCCATTTATCTCAAAAATATTAAATACCATTTAATAATATTTATCAAATCACAATACTTAGAAAGAATATAATATTATAAATCGTATAATCCCTAGATAATAACTGATTCCATTCCTTTATATATCTTTAGATAACAACTGATACCATTCCTTTATATATAACTCTATATAACGACTGATACCATTCTTTCATCTTCCCTTAATCATAAGGCATGTTCACTTCATGCATAATCATCTCTATGTATATTCATATCCATCTCATACTCATATCCATATTCATATCATACTCATATACCTTCCCTTTTTACATTAATAATCAAAGAAAACCATTTCTTAACAATATAGTAACAATAGCATCACATATATATATTTCATGAAATCAAGTTTCCTTGAAGATAAATAATTTCCAAGTAGGGATAGAAAAGATCTTGCCTCGGTTCCGGTATCCTGACGGTATGGTTCGTCCCTCTTCCGGAGTTTCTATAAACACAAAAGGACCGTCGTTAGAATACCACATCTCTTACTCACTACACTCTTGTATAACATTACCCTTGACACTTTAATATATGTTTAACGTATCACTATTACCCCAAATGTTCAAGAACTTAACTATTTATAACCTTAATCGAAGTTTCAGGGGTTTTCACCATTTCCCCTAACGACCACACTTAACTGTAAAAATTCTCAGAAAATATGGATTTCGAATTTTACCACAAGGTCAACTGGTAACAACTCTTTGACTACCTTAATACAATATCCCAAAGTTTCATAATTTTTAAAAATATCTAAGTAGGGTAATTACAGCCTCAAAGTTAACACAATTACTGTTTCTCGGTTCTCGAACATCTTTCACTAAAACTGACTTTTCTCCTAAACCGTTCATCAGATTTTAACGCACCTTATATCAAAACGATCTATGAACCAAGCTCTATCTTATCATGGTCAGTTGGTGTTCTAAACAGGAACCTACCGTATGCACCTGTTGCTCCAAAACAGGGCAGTTTCTTAATTTAACGAAAATCGGACATTATAACGGCTATAATTCGGACATTCCAAAAACCATTCCATCACAACCAAGCCATATAATCATCCACCACTCCATACACATCAATATTACATCCTCATAATCCATATAATCAGTGGTGAGGCCTCAATACCATCACCCAACAATCAATCAAAATTTATGCTAGCTAACATCACAATAATCACTTTTAACCACACATCATCCATTAACATCACTAAAACTCACATAATAAAAAGGGGTTAGGGTTTATACCTTCCTTGAAGCTTTAACAACACTTAACAAAGGCTTGTAGTCCTTGAGAAGCCTTGATATAACCTTATAACACCTTAAACTAACAAGAAACATCAAGAACATACTTAGAGATTTTCGGAGTTCTAAAACCCAGCTGAAAGAACATGAAAAACGAGGCCCTTACCTTGCTTTTCTGGACAAACCGTGTGAAATAAGAGTTGTAGATTATCTCACGGGCTTTCCAAAAGGCTATAGAACACGAAATTTGGCTGAGAAACGAAGGAGTTATGCTCGTTTTACTGATATGCTGTTGTTTTAGCTAGGGGTGAGCAGAACCAAACCGGAACCGAAGAACCGAACCGAACCACACAATTTTGGTTCGGTTCGGTCCAATTTTTTTTCTTTTTTGGTCGGTTCGGTTCTTTTGGTTAGAACCGAAATAAATTTCGGTTCGGTTCGGTTCTTCCGTAAGTAATTTCGGTTAGAACCGAACCACCCGAATTACATATATATTATATATATATATATATATATATATTAATAATAATATATACAATAAATAGTTAATACTTAACAATAATATATTTATAATAATATTATTATATTTATATTAATAATAATATATTTATAATAATATTATTATATTTATATTAATAATAATATATTTATATTAATATTATTATATTAATATTAATAATATATATACAATAATAATTCAAAATTCAAAAATTCGGTTCTTATGGATCGGACCGAACCGACCGAATTATTTTGGTTCGGGTCTGGTTCGGTCCAGAATTTTATTCGTTCCGGTTCGGTTCAAAAATAATTGAAAATCCGGTTCTCGGTTCTTTCGGTTCGGTTCGGTTTTGGACCGAACCGACCAAATGCTCACCCCTAGTTTTAGCCGAATTTGCAAGAAATGGAGGGGGAGAAGATTTTTGTGTTTGGTTGATCTTATCTTGGCTTTCTCTTGATCCTTCTAACTTGTCTTGGAAGCTTGGTAAGATATTTTGTGGTTAAACCTTGCAAAGTTACTAATTTACCCTTAAAAACAAATTAATGAAATGTGATGTCATTTTGATGACCTAATAATCTCTTTTCTTGTTTTTCTAAATATTATGCTAATAATCTTGGATAATAATAATGTGGTATGTATCCTTGTTAGATTACTAATCTTGGTTGTTTGGTTTCCATACTCGTCTAGTTGTGGTTCGTTTCGAGTATACCTCATTATCTCAGTGGTTTTTGAAATCATTTACAAATCCAATTTCCTTTGGTATTCCATTAGCTTAATAATCCCTTGGTTTAACCTAAATCTTCTAATTCCTCAATATATAATTCCTCTAATATTTCCATGCTCCTTAATATCCAATATAAGCTTATTCGAACTCAAAATCCTCAAAATCCATGTTCAGGAATTTCTGGAATCTATCGTCATTTCGAGTCACTTATTTTCAATGTACAACACTAATATGGTTTCTGTTTATTCATTTTCCGTTTCCATTATGGAGTACTTATATACCATTTCCCTAAATCCTCGAAATTTACTATTCATGTGATTATTGTAGCTTTGCTAAAGTTAGGGTTATTACATCCTTCCCCCCTTAAAAGGATTCCGTCCCGGAATCACGTTGAAAATGTCCATAGATATCTCTTTCATCCACACTTCTGACTTTTACACCACTTTCTCTATCCTTTTTCCTTCATAATATCTCTATCTTGTTTGCGCAAAAATACACCAACATAATCTTACTTGTCATTCATCAACATGCCATTTAGCTTATCAATAGTAGTGCTTTTCATTATCTTCCCTTACTAATCTCTTCCTGTACTTAATCGTTCTACTTTATCTCCTCATTCTCCTCCCTTTTTACTAGTACCTCGGCCACCACATTGGCCTTTCCTTACATGGTAGTGTATCTCACTATGGTTTATCTGTATTTTGATCTCTATCATGACATAAAATATGAACACTTCAATCTTGTTATATCCTGTCTCTGTAAAATCCTCTGGAAATCTGACTAGAATAAGATTCCTTGAAACAATTGTAAGAAAATACTATCTATAATATATATTTCCTGTTCGTATCTAATAAAGTTTGTGCTTTTCTCAAAATACTTATTCTCCGTTGCATAGAATTTCCTGGCCCCTAACAGATACTGATTTTCCTTATCTAGATTGTCAACCTATCTACACCATTCATTGACCAAGTCGATCCCTAACCAAACATTTATACTTACATGTGTAAATAATTAAAGAAAATATTTCACCTGCATCTGTATCCGGCTTTTTCAACGCTTCTCCTAAGGTCATATTGTACACTCTGGCAGTAGGTCTATTTGAAGCAGTCATACTTTGTCCTGGCGCAGACGACCCACCAGAACGACAATCTCTAGCAAAATTTCCTAGTTTCCCACATTGATAACACTTGATATCAATCTTGTCAGTTGATGTGCACTGGTTATAATAGTGTCCTTTCTGTCCGCACTTAAAGCAAGTTATTTCCGACCTCCTACACACTCCCGTATGCTTTCTACCACACTTGCTACAATCTGGTAAGGGTGGTCGTGCTTGATTAGACTGAAAAGTTCCTGAGGATTTGCCACCTTGATTCAAAGTTTCACTGACAGCCTTGTTACTCCCCGACTTTCCTACAAACTGGGATTTTTGTCCCTTACTAACCTTGCTAAAGTAACTTCCTTCAATTGAACCTCCCTTCCGACCCTCAAATCTCCTTTTCTTACTTTCTCGACCTATCTGGTTTTGTTCACTCTCAGCTTCTATAATGGATGCCTTTTGAACCACCGCAGCATAATCAGTTAACTCAAACGGTGCCACTCTCGTCCGTAGCCATGGTTTCAATCCTTGTTGGAACCTTTTTGCTCGTTGTTCCTCAGTACGCACAAATTCTGGAACAAACCTAGACAATTCAGTAAATTTCGTTTCATACTCGGCCACTGATAGATTATCCTGCTTTAATTCCAGAAATTTCATCTCAATTTGGTTTTCCAAATACCTAGGGGAGTACTTTTCTAAAAATACCCTAGTGAAACGTTCCCAAGTTATCACTCCCGCTCCCTCTAGATTCTTCTTAGTTTCCCACCAATAATTTGCCTCTCCCTTTAAGAGATAGGCTGCAAAGGTTGTTTTCTGATCCTCTTCGATCATTAATATCTCAAAAGCTTTCTCTATTTCTTTCAGCCATGCTCTGGCTAATATTGGGTCAACAGTTCCCTCAAACTCTGGGGGTTTCAATGACTTAAATGCACGAAAGGAGTTAGCTGCCTGATAAGGAAGAACAGGTGGTGGTTGAGGGTTCTGTGGATTAGCCAAATTCTGCCTTAATAGTTCCATGAATTGGTTAAAGGGATCACCGCCCTGATTTCCTTGTTGTTCAGTTGATTCATCTTCCTCTTCTTCTTCATGATTTTGTTCATTCTGTCTATTGTGACTTCCTTCCTCTCTCTCATTTTCTCTTGCATTTGTTCTATTATTACGCTTAGGCGGCATGATTCTGTATATAGCAATATTCTCCATTAATCACCCAAATTTAGGGTACAACATATATCATTTCCAAATATGCACAACTATATCATTAGTTAACTCATTTATATACCATAATATTCTCAACTCAACTTTAGCAATTAAGCGTATCACCTTTTGTACAATAACCTTTTCATTTAAGTCAATTACCTTATACACGTCAATTTTCTTGAATCTCAACATTTAATATTAAAATGCGATAGAATTTAGACAGAACATACAAACTTCATTAATTATCCCCACTTCCTTTGTTTAACCTTATTCTGACTTTTTCCTCAAAATACACCTTACTCTCAATAGTAACTCTCAATTATACCTTAAAATTCCTCATATTATTTTATCTTACTAATCATCAAATATACCCATTTCTTTTCACGAACTTCCTTCCTCTTTTATATCGGAACGCTTCTAACTCTAATTATCTCTTATTGAAATTTCCCTTGAAATCTCGAGTTTCCTCGTATAATCACGTATACTATAAACTTTGCTTCCATTTTTCCATCCATTAAGGAAATCTTCTATATTCGAAACAATTGATAGAATTCAAGAAACTTTGAATTGAAACGGACCCAGAAACAAGCAGGTGTCCCAAAACAATTTATAAGATTAAGAGTTTTAAATAACTTTTATTTGAAACAAAAGGATATTTGGGAAATCAATCTGATGGAAGAACCCGTACGTCACACAAGTGAGGGCGTCCCCTCCGACTTTCTATCACACAGACAGATCGTCCTTGTGTATACATATAGGGCTGTTCCTTTTTGTTGGAGTAAGAAATATAAAGGAAAATTTAAATCATGATGATATATACCACCTTTCGAAAATAATCTTAGAGAAATATTTTGACTAAGATAGATTGAATAAAATTTTGAAATACATTCCAAAGGTACCAGAAAGTTTTGAAAAGATACCGGCCCTTTTTGAATAAGAGATGATAGGTCATCCTGGAATTACTCACGAGGTTATTTAACGTACACCTCCCGATACATCAAGTATTCCCTTTCTCATATCGATCTCGTGTGCTACATAAACTTAACACTTTTGGCATAATAACCTTTATTAGCAATAATCTATAAAATTATAATCACTACTTAGAATAAATGCTTCGTTCGATAAACCCCCCTTGAACTCGATGTGAGTTCATATTTTATATCCTTACCTATATATCTATATGCGTATATTACTATCACTCTTGTTCCTGAGCAATATGACTCTAAGCTCTGATACCAAACTGTGACAGCCCCAAATCCGGGGTCATGAATCTGGGCCGTCACGGACCAACTTCCATTCAAAATCAATATCTCTTGGGTCTTTTTTTTTTTTTTTAACAATCAATACTTATGCAATTGACCCCGCAATAATACACACACACACACACACCAGTCATATGCTCAGAGAACAACATTCATCATACTAAAAGTTTAGAGTTAACAGTTATTACAACCCAGGCTCACACTTAAATACATTGCTGAATAATACTTCGACATGAAGCATTTCAACAATTAAAAGTTTATTACATGCTTGCACACTTAATTATACATAAGGCTACCAAGACCCGTTTGCCTCTACGCTACCTCAGGAATCGATGTCAGCGCTCTCATAAGGTCGCCTTCCCCCTACCCTCTTGCGGGGTGTTCTGCGTAGTATCGGCATACCTAGTTGTTATATAAATAAGTAGCAAGAGTGAGCTATAATAGCTCAGCAAGATAACTTCTATCAACTAGCATCAAAGGAAAATAAATCATCATATATATAGACAATAGCAAACTTCAGTTATTATGGAAGAATTTTATTTCCATTCAATATGTATATACACTTTCCAATTATCCTTGTACGTGAGAAATATATAGTATCATTCCATCAATCTCGCTTCTAACATCATATAATATCAGTTCCTCTTCTTGAATGCCATAACCATCAATATACCATTTCAATGTAATCTTTCAAGATAATATAAAAACTTGAACAAATCTCTCACTATAATCTTCTCATTTCCTTCTTATGCAACAATCATATAAATTAATATAAAATTAGTTTCTCTTCGTTCGTAACAATAATTCCATCATTTCATATCACTTTTCTGTTTTCAGTTATAAAAATCTGAAAACCATTTTCAATTCTTTCTTTCAAGTTTTGGGAATCTCTGCTGGCGCCAGATACGTAGGACGATGATCAGTCGCCTGACCGTATCCGCTCTCTGTTTACTACTAGTAGAAGGGATGATCCCTACCTGGTAATCAACCCTGGAGGAAGGCTACCTGCTACATCCTCCCTTGGCATCTTCGTGCCGAAATAAAATATTGGATGCTGGACTGTGCCACTACCACACAGCCTTTTACGCTTACTGTTGCAATCCCCCTTTTTCAAATCATCAAATACCATTTCACATTTTCCATTTCCATTCACATTTCCTTTCACATACATCATTTCCATTTATCATCACCTTTAAATTTATATATGTCATAATACTTTGATTATGACTCAGACATCTCCTCTGTATTCAATGAAATCAATATGCTTTTATATACGTAGAGTATTCCATTTATCTCAAAAATATTAAATACCATTCAATAATATTTATCAAATCACAATACTTAGAAAGAATATAATATTATAAATCGTATAATCCCTAGATAATAACTGATTCCATTCCTTTATATATCTTTAGATAACAACTGATACCATTCCTTTATATATAACTCTATATAACGACTGATACCATTCCTTCATCTTCCCTTAATCATAAGGCATGTTCACTTCATGCATAATAATCTCTATGTGTATTCATATCCATCTCATACTCATATCCATATTCATATCATACTCATATACCTTCCCTTTTTACATTAATAATCAAAGAAAACCATTTCTTAACAATATAGTAACAATAGAATCACATATATATATTTCATGAAATCAAGTTTCCTTGAAGATAAATAATTTCCAAATAGGGATAGAAAAGATCTTGCCTCGGTTCCGATATCCTGACGGTATGGTTCGTCCCTCTTCCGGAGTTTCTATAAACACAAAAGGACCGTCGTTAGAATACCACATCTCTTACTCACTACACTCTTTTATAACATTACCCTTGACACTTTAATATATGTTTAACGTATCACTATTACCCCAAAGGTTCAAGAACTTAACTATTTATAACCTTAATCGAAGTTTCAGGGGTTTTCACCATTTCCCCTAACGACCACACTTAACTGTAAAAATTCTCAGAAAATATGGATTTCGAATTTTACCACAAGGTCAACTGGTAACAACTCTTTGACTACCTTACTACAATATCCCAAAGTTTCATAATTTTTAAAAATGTCTAAGTAGGGTAATTACAGCCTCAAAGTTAACACAATTACTGTTTCTCGGTTCTCGAACATCTTTCACTAAAACTGACTTTTCTCCTAAACCGTTCATCAGATTTTAACGCACCTTATATCAAAACGATCTATGAACCAAGCTCTATCTCATCATGGTCAGTTGGTGTTCTAAACAGGAACCTACCGTATGCACCTGTTGCTCCAAAACAGGGCAGTTTCTTAATTTAACGAAAATCGGACATTATAACGGCTATAATTCAGACATTCCAAAAACCATTCCATCACAACCAAGCCATATAATCATCCACCACTCCATAAACATCAATATTACATCCTCATAATCCATATAATCAGTGGTGAGGCATCAATACCATCACCCAACAATCAATCAAAATTTATGCTAGCTAACATCACAATAATCACTTTTAACCACACATCATCCATTAACATCACTAAAACTCACATAATAAAAAGGGGTTAGGGTTTATACCATCCTTGAAGCTTTAACAACACTTAACAAAGGCTTGTAGTCCTTGAGAAGCCTTGATATAACCTTATAACACCTTAAACTAACAAGAAACATCAAGAACATACTTAGAGATTTTCGGAGTTCTAAAACCCAGCTGAAAGAACATGAAAAACGAGGCCCTTACCTTACTTTTCTGGACAAACCGTGTGAATTAAGAGTTGTAGATTATCTCATGGGCTTTCCAAAAGGCTATAGAACGCGAAATTTGGCTGAGATAATATTTATCAAATCACAATACTTAGAAAGAATATAATATTATAAATCGTATAATCCCTAGATAATAACTGATTCCATTCCTTTATATATCTTTAGATAACAACTGATACCATTCCTTTATATATAACTCTATATAACGACTGATACCATTCCTTCATCTTCCCTTAATCATAAGGCATGTTCACTTCATGCATAATCATCTCTATGTATATTCATATCCATCTCATACTCATATCCATATTCATATCATACTCATATACCTTCCCTTTTTACATTAATAATCAAAGAAAACCATTTCTTAACAATATAGTAACAATAGCATCACATATATATATTTCATGAAATCAAGTTTCCTTGAAGATAAATAATTTCCAAGTAGGGATAGAAAAGATCTTGCCTCGGTTCCGGTATCCTGACGGTATGGTTCGTCCCTCTTCCGGAGTTTCTATGAACACAAAAGGACCGTCGTTAGAATACCACATCTCTTACTCACTACACTCTTGTATAACATTACCCTTGACACTTTAATATATGTTTAACGTATCACTATTACCCCAAAGGTTCAAGAACTTAACTATTTATAACCTTAATCGAAGTTTCAGGGGTTTTCACCATTTCCCCTAACGACCACACTTAACTGTAAAAATTATCAGAAAATATGTATTTCGAATTTTACCACAAGGTCAACTGGTAACAATTCTTTGACTACATTACTCCAATATCCCAAAGTTTCATAATTTTTAAAAATGTCTAAGTAGGGTAATTACAGCCTCAAAGTTAACACAATTACTGTTTCTCGGTTCTCGAACATCTTTCACTAAAACTGACTTTTCTCCTAAACCGTTCATCAGATTTTAACGCACCTTATATCAAAACGATCTATGAACCAAGCTCTATCTCATCATGGTCAGTTGGTGTTCTAAACAGGAACCTACCGTATGCACCTGTTGCTCCAAAACAGGGCAGTTTCTTAATTTAACGAAAATCGGACATTATAACGGCTATAATTCGGACATTCCAAAAACCATTCCATCACAACCAAGCCATATAATCATCCACCACTCCATACACATCAATATTACATCCTCATAATCCATATAATCAGTGGTGAGGCCTCAATACCATCACCCAACAATCAATCAAAATTTATGCTAGCTAACATCACAATAATCACTTTTAACCACACATCATCCATTAACATCACAAAAACTCACATAATAAAAAGGGGTTAGGGTTTATACCTTCTTTGAAGCTTTAACAACACTTAACAAAGGCTTGTAGTCCTTGAGAAGCCTTGATATAACCTTATAACACCTTAAACTAACAAGAAACATCAAGAACATACTTAGAGATTTTCGGAGTTCTAAAACCCAGCTGAAAGAACATGAAAAACGAGGCCCTTACCTTGCTTTTCTGGACAAACCGTGTGGAATAAGAGTTGTAGATTATCTCATGGGCTTTCTAAAAGGCTATAGAACGCGAAATTTGGCTGAGAAACGAAGGAGTTATGCTCGTTTTACTGATATGCTGTTGTTTTAGCCGAATTTGCAAGAAATGGAGGGGGAGAAGATTTTTGTGTTTGGTTGATCTTATCTTGGCTTTCTCTTGATCCTTCTAGCTTGTCTTGGAAGCTTGGTAAGATATTTTGTGGTTAAACCTTGAAAAGTTACTAATTTACCCTTAAAAACAAATTAATGAAATGTGATGTCATCTTGATGACCTAATAATCTCTTTTCTTGTTTTTCTAAATATTATGCTAATAATCTTGGATAATAATAATGTGGTATGTATCCTTGTTAGATTACTAATCTTGGTTGTTTGGTTTCCATACTCGTCTAGTTGTGGTTCGTTTCGAGTATACCTCATTATCTCAGTGGTTTTTGAAATCATTTACAAATCCAATTTCCTTTGGTATTCCATTAACTTAATAATCCCTTGGTTTAACCTAAATCTTCTAATTCCTCAATATATAATTCCTCTAATATTTCCATGCTCCTTAATATCCAATATAAGCTTATTCGAACTCAAAATCCTCAAAATCCATGTTCAGGAATTTCTGGAATCTATCGTCATTTCGAGTCACTTATTTTCAATGTACAACACTAATATGGTTTCTGTTTATTCATTTTTCGTTTCCATTATGGAGTACTTATATACCATTTCCCTAAATCCTCGAAATTTACTATTCATGTGATTACTGTAGCTTTGCTAAAGTTAGGGTTATTACAATCCATACCAAGATTATTAGACCAAGATTCAGGAAAAACCTGATCCTAGAAATCAAACGATGGTGGTTTCCTAATTTTCTCTCCCTCACTATGGATTTGATCATCCATACCTTCAATCTCACTTTGACTATCTAAAGTCAACACTCTTTCTACCTCTCCTTTTGCCTGGTCAGGAGCCAGCCGCTCTGATTGTGGATCAATATCCATCTTTTCAAGTGTATCACTCAAATTTGGATAAGTGCTCTCATGACCTACAGAAAAATAGAGTTTAGAAGAAGTTTTTATACCTGAACTCACATGGAGAGAGGGTTCCTCATTTGGCATAGGGCTTGAGGTTTTCACCAAGGAGTGAGCTGCTATAGTCTCTGAACCCTTACAAACATCTACTTTCTTTCCAGAGACTACAGGCTCCAGTATACCACTTTCAGGTTCTCTACTAGACTCTGATGTCTTCAGTAATACTTCATTAGACACCATAGTTAGTATGTCACCGTCTTTAAGTGTTGTTTGCTGAGACTCACCCTCAAGGTGGATAGACTCTGACTGAACAATGTCTGTTTGATCTTCAAGAAAATCAGTCAAAGTTATTCCTCCCATATCATAGGGTTTCTCACTTGCAATTTCAGTCATCACAGAAGACCTTTCAACATCAGCTATCACAGCTCCTGAGTCATCCAACCTCTGACTAGATGGTTCTTGTGTTGTAGTGACTGTGATCTGATCTTTCCTACTATCCACCACTAGTGCAATAGTATCTTCTATTGACTGCATTCCTCTATCTACTTCCTCCAGTTGTTCACCTTGAGCTGAAGCATCTTCAATAATGACATCCTTGTCAAATACATATGCATGAAGTGATTGAAGTGCAACATGCTTCGAGAGTCCAAATTTCTTGACTAATTGTCTACTGACAGACACATAGAAATACATCTTCATTAAGTCAAGTCTTTGATGTAGAAGTCCATATTCATCTGGAAATAAAAGTTTTGGTACTCTTTTAACCAGAAAATCTAGAACAGGCCTTGACAACTTCACTTTGAGAGAAATTAGTCCCATAGCCAGTCTGTATGATAATGTAGTTTCCCATGAAGAATCAATATCCAGATCTCTATGGTCATTTGCTGACTTGATTGTAGCTTCATTTGTAGAGACCTGCATGATATTAGTTGGACTAGACTCTGTGTGTAGGTGACAATTGAATCTTTCTCCTTGTTCTCCTGGTATAGTGAGCAAAAGATTTATCCTGAGAAGACTCAAGAGGTGTAGACACAGAATTGATCTTGGGATGAGATCCTTTTTCAATAGACACAGTCTTTTGAGAGACAGTATCCAGTAACTGTTTTCCCTTTTTAAGTACTACAACCTTTTGAGAGACTGCAGCCTGTCTGTGACTAGGTGCTTCATCTCTTTGTCCTAGCTTAGAAAGTCGAATTGCAACCTTCAATTCTTCTCTCTCAGCAAGAGATATATTATCATCATCTTCACTAGAACTACTACTACTTGACACAACAAATCTTCTCTTCCTTACAACTGATGTCTTTTAAGAAACACCAGAGGTTGGTTTCTTTGAAACAATAGGTTGTGGATTAAAACTTTGTTCTTGAATTGTTTCAGAGACTATAATGTTTTGGGCTACTTAGGTAGACACAGGTGGGTTCTCCTCCAAATGAGATTCCTGAGCCATTTCACCACAAAAGTAAGAAGAATTATAGAGAGTATGAAGATCAGTTTTAAGAATTACCTGAACATAATGTGGATAATGAATTGCAGGTATTTCATCTAGATTCTTTTCATTGTCCTTCTTTGTAATGTCAGAGAAAATTCTCTTTTGCTGTACATAAGAAAAAACACAATGTTCTCTACCAAATCTAGTTTCAACATCAGGAATAAAATGGTTAATAAACATTTGCATAAATCTATGATAATAAACCATGTTCCTGTTTTGATCTCTTAATCCAAGTTTAATACTCATCTGATTTAAGATAATGTGACCAATGTTAACTACTCTGTCATAAAGCAAACTGTAAGCAATATGTGAAGTAACAGAAGTAATTTGATCAAAAGAACTACATTTACCAGTAAAGCATTTAGCTAATTGATCAAAGAAGAAAGACCACTCTTTTCTAAGACAAGATCTTCTTAACTGGCTCATGTTATCTAAAGGTCCATTATAACCTAATGCAGATAACATAGTTCTTACATCATCATCAGATGGTACATTCTCATAATTCATACTAACAGGTAAGTGAAGTACTGAATTAACAACAGATTCAGTAATATCAAAAGAATATTGTCCTAAGTGTAGAACAATCTTACCTGATTGACTCTGAGTAGAATCAGTTACCTCAGCATTCTCCCAAGCTTGTGTAACAGCTACTTGATTAATCTGTGGAGATGCTGTCAATGCATAACTTAATGGTCCATATGCCAGAAAGTCCATGATTGGATGAAAATCAGTTAACACTCCTTCCTTGTTGGTGATAGCTGCTACATGATTGTTCGTCATAAAATCAAAGTCACCAAACTTGAAAGCTACTGATTTAGGTAATCTTCTTTGAGCTGCCATTTTTTATCTGAAAAGAACTTGAAAAATTATTGAAATGGATTAGTGATTTTGAAAACTCGAGAGTGTTTTTGCTTTAGAGATTGTGAAATTAGAGAAGCAATTACACGATTAGAGTTTCAAAACAAATATATTTCACAAATCTTTCAGACCACTATCCCACGTCGACATGTAGATTGACAGGTGTCAGTCCCTGAAAAGTGCGGTTACCCACGATTTTTGGAAAATAAAATCCAAAATTGATTTTCATGAAATAAATCAGGGTATTATCAAGATAAAAATCAATATTGATCAGCTTCCTTTTCCTGTTGACCTTCCATCAAAATAATCACAAAATGCAATGTGATTTAAAAATAATAATTTTCAAATCCTGATGGTCACACTTGAAATCCTGATCAATATCATCCTGATTCCAGAGACCTAAATGGATTTTCCACGTGGCATTTTCTTCTTTTATCTGAAAAGAAATAAACAATTAATCTGAACAAAATCAATTGGTTAGATATATTCGACATTTCTTGAAAATACAAGAAATAAAGTCATACGCGATAATTAGCATTTGACTTCATTGATTGTTAACTCGAATAACTTGTAGAAGGGGGGGGGTTGAATACAAGTTATATAATCGTGTCTGATTTTTGCTTGATTATATGAACAAGAATAAACGAATGAATCAAACTCTGTTTGTATTAATAAGATCAAATACAAACTCTACCAAAGGTGTACAAGTACCTTTAGCAGCTGCTGACAATACAAATCTCTCTCTGTTTGTTTCGAACTCTCGAATACAAACCTTATACAGAGCTACCCACTCGAACTTTTTCCTCACGAGCTACACTCTTTACAATGATATTGAGAGAGTATTTATAATGCTACCTATCAACTAATAACAGAAAGATATAATCTATACATGACAATGTTCTGCCTTCTAGTCGATAGTTTCCTTCAATAGAAAACTCTTTTCTTCATAATATCTTCTTGCTTGTTCTTCAAACAACGATCCTGTTTTATAGCACTTGCCAGTTTCTGTAGCATCCATAATAACATCATCAGTAACACGACTGATATCAGGATCTGTACACTGCATCAGTATCTGATCAACCATCAGTATTCGACCATCATCAGGATTTGCTCTCTGTTCCTGACATGTAGTCTCCGATACACTGTTCATTCCTGACTAAACTATACAGATAACTGTCTTACACATAAATCCTAAATACAGTGCTAAATCCTTTATAAGATCAGGATTACAAGAAGTATAATGTGTAAATTCTATTCTTAACATCACAACTTATGAATTATTCCTAACAATCTCCCCCTATTTATGCTTTAAAATCTGAAGCATAAATCTAAGTTGTGGATGTCAAAACATATAACAATACAACCAGAATAGAATTTATGAATGTAGAATTATGAAGTTAAGTACCTCCTTCTCAGATGTAGACGTTTATCTAGTACTTAGAAGAAAGAATTTTAACTATTAATGTTGCTCTTCCTTTACCACTTCCTAGCTGAGATTCACCACTGTCACTCCTGGTTCTTCTCTTTACTACCCTTTGTCTGCTCTTTATCTCCCCCAGCTTTATCATCCTCAGTCATCCTCAGTCTGGTGGTGTTGTTGTTGTTGTCTTTGAATTGTCTTTATCTCCCCCTTTTTGACATCAGCAACATTAATTCCAAGAGATTCAGAAACAGAACAAATGAGATTCATAAGAACTGCTTGATTTTCCATAATTGTGACTTGGTTATCTTCAAGTGATTGAAGTCTTGTTTGAATATCAATTTGAGAATTCTGAATATCTTTCAAAACATCAGAATGAACTTCAATATTGGAAGTGCTTCTAGTATCTCTAGTATCAGAATCAGAAAGAACTGTATCTTCAAGTCTTGTAGAAGAAGTTGCTTGATTTGTATGATATTCAAGTAATAACACCTGATTAGAAGTATCAACATCTTCATCTTTCTGTTCTGAAACTGAAACATGATAATCATCTTGTTCACCAGTATTCTGTGTACTAACATCTTCAAATCCTGACTCCTCCTTAGAGTGATCAGAGACTGTTGATGTCTCAATTCTAGCTGATATTGGAAGTACATACAAAGGAACACTAGGATCATTAGGATCTTCATCTGGTACGTATGTATCAAGAGATTGCTTTATCCTGGCACCTCTTCTGTTAATGATTCCTGCAAGCCTCTCCTTTTGCTTCTGAGCTTTAACTTCTGGCTTTGCATTGTGATGTGCTAGGTCATTCTTCTGATACATTTTGATGAATGAATAAGTACCAGCATCCATATCCAAATTTTCAGACCAAGATTCAGGAAAAACCTGATCCCAGAAATCAAATGATGGTTTCCTAATTTTCTCTCCCTCACTATGGAGTTGATCATCCATACCCTCATTCTCACTTTGACTTACTAAAGTCAACACTCTTTCTACCTCACCTTTTGCCTGGTCAGGAGCCAGCCGCTCAAATTGTGGATCTAAGTCCATCTTTTCGAGTGTATCACTCAAATTTAGATAAGTGCTCTCATGACCTACAGAAAAATAGAGTTTAGAAGGAGTTTTTATACCTGAACTCACATGGAGAGAGGGTTCCTCATTTGGCATGTGGCTTGAGGTTTTCTCCAAGGAGTGAGCTGCTATAGTCTCTGAACCCTTACAATCATCTTCTTTCCTTTCAGAAACTACAGGCTCCAGTATACCACTTTCAGGTTCTTTACTAGACTCTGATGTCTTCAGTAATACTTCATTAGACACCATAGTTAGTACATCACCGTCTTTAAGTGTTGTTTGCTGAGACACACCCTCAAGGTGGATAGACTCTGACTGAACAAAATTTGTTTGATCTTCAGAAAAATCAACCAAAGTCATTCCTCCCATATCATAGGGTATCTCACTTGCATTTTTAGTCATCACAGAAGTCCTTTCAACATCAGCTATCACAGCTCCTGAGTCATCCTTCCTCTGACTAGATGGTTCTTGTGTTACAGTGACTGTGATCTGATCTTTCCTACTATTCACCACTGGTGCAATAGTATCTTCTGTTGACTACTTTACTCTATCTACTTCCTCCAGTTGTTCACCTTGAGCTAAAGCATCTTCAATAATGACATCCTTGTCAAATAAATATGCATGAAGTGATTGAAGTGCAACATGCTTTGAGAGTCCAAATTTCTTGACTAATTGTCTTCTGACAGATACATAGAAATACATCTTCATTAAGTCAAGTCTTTGATGTAAAAGTCCATATTCATCTGGAAATAAAAGTTTTGGTACTCTTTCAACTAGAAAATCTAGAACAGGCCTTGACAACTTCACTTTGAGAGAAATTAGTCCCATAGCCAGTCTATATGATAATGTAGTTTTCCATGAAGAATCAATATCCAGATCTCTCTTGTCAAATACTGACATAGATGTAGCTTGATTTATAGAAACCTGCATGATATTAGTTGGACTAGACTCTGTGTGTGTAGGTGACAATTGAATCTTTCTCCTTGTTCTCCTGATATAGTGAGCAAAAGATTTATCCTGAGAAGACTCAAGAGGTGTAGACACAGAAGTGATCTTGGGATGAGATCTTTGTTCAATAGACACAGTCTTTTGAGAGTCAGTATCTAGTAACTGTTTTCCCTTTTTATGAACTACAGCCTTTTGAGAGACTGCAGCCTGGCTGTAACTAGGTTTTTCATCTCTTTGTGCTAACAAAGAAAGTTGAATTGCAGCCTTCAATTCTGCTCTCTCAGCAAGAGTTAAATCATCATCATCTTCACTAGAATTACTACTACTACTTGACACAACAAATCTTCTCTTCCTTACAACTGATGTCTTTTGAGAAACACCAGAGGTTGGTTTCTTTGAAACAATAGGCTGTGGATCAAAATTTGGTTCTTGAATTGTTTCAGAGACTATAATGTTTTGGGCTACTTGGGTAGACACAGGTGGGTTCTCCTCCAATTGAGATTCCTCAGCCATTTCACCACAAAAGAAAGAAGAATTGTAGAAAGTAGGAAGATGAGTTTTAAGAATTACCTGAACATGATGTGGATAATGAATTGCAGGTATTTCATCTAGATTCTTTGCATTGTCCTTCTTTGAAATATCAGAGAAAATTCTCTTTTGCTGTTCATAAGAAGAAACACAATGTTCCCTACCAAATCTAGCTTCAACATCAGGAATAAAATGGTTAACAAACATTTGCATAAATCTATGATAATAAACCATTTTCCTGTTTTGATCTCTTAACCCAAGTTTAATACTCATCTGACTTAAGATAATATGACCAATGTTGATTACTCTGTCATAAAGCAAACTATAAGCAATATGTGATGTAACAGAAGTAATTTGCTGAAAAGAACTACATTTGCCAGTAAAACATTTAGCAATTTGATCAAAGTAAAAAGACCATTCCTTTCTAAGAAAAGACCTATTCAACTGGCTCATGTTATCTAGAGGTCCACTATAACCTAATTCAGATAACATAGTTCTTATATTATCATCAGATGGTACATTCTCATAACTATCAGTAACAGGTAAGCAAAGTACTGAATTAACAACAGATTCAGTAATGTCAAATGAATCTTGTCCTAAATGTAGAACAATCTTACCTGATTGACTCTGAGTAGAATCAATTACCTCAGCATTCTTCCAAGCTTGTAAAACAGCTACTTGATTAATCTGTGGAGATGCTGTCAATGCATAACTTAATGGTCCATTCGCCAGAAAGTCCATGATTGGATGAAAATCAGATGACACTCCTTCCTTGTTGGTGATAGCTGCAACATGATTGTTTGTCATAAAATCAAAGTCACCAAACTTGAAGGATACTGATTTAGGTAATCTTCTCTGAGCTGCCATTTTTGATCTGAAAAGAAACTTGAAAAATTCTTGAAATGGATTAGTGATTTTGAAAACTCAAGAGTGATTTTTGCTTTAGAAAATGTAAAATTAGAGAAAGCAATTACACGATTAGAGTTTCAAAACAAATATATTTCACAAATCTTTCAGACCACTATCCCACGTTGACACGTAGATTGACAGGTGTCAGTCCCTGAAAAATGCGGTTACCCACGATTTTTGGAAAATAAAATCCAAAATTGATTTTCATAAAATAAATCAGGGTATAAATAAGCAATACTGATCAGCTTCCTTTTCCTGATGACCTCTCATCAAAATAATCACAAAATGCAATGTGATTTAAAAATATAATTTTCAAATCCTGATGGTCACACATGAAATCCTGACCAATATCATCAGAGACTCAATATGGAGTTTTCCACGTGGCATTTTTCTTTTATCTGAAAAAGAAAATAAACAATTAATCTGAACAGAAAATCAATTGGTTAAATATTTTCAATATTTCTTGAAAACAAGAAATACAGTCACATGCAATAATTAGCATTTGACTTCATTAAAACTTCCAAGTGACTGCTCAGCTTCTCACGTCTTTCTTTAAAAAAAAAAAAAAACCAGACGCCTTATGCCATTCTCCAAAACCTTTCAATTTCTTTTCTTCTCAACAATGCTTCTCAAACCAAAAATCCCTTCAAACCCATTTTCCAGATTTTTCTCAATCGACGAACATCCTGTTCTTGATCATCTCTTTGAACAAATGACTCTTCTCATCGAACTAATCATGAATGGATTGGTTTTCGAAAATATCCAGAGGTTTCTCCTAGAACATCCATCTGTTGGATACAATCTTCCCCTAACCTCCTCAAAACTTGAGGATGAAGAATTTGGCCGAGAGTCTGAGGTTGATCTTGATGGAGATGCTATTCATTTAAGTTAGCTGCTCTCATTCAAGTCGCCCAGACAAGGAATCCAAGAGCAAACGATGCTTTCATCCCCTGATGGATTTCTTGAGATGCTCCTTGTCCTGTACCTCAGATTTCATATCAATAGACAAGTATAGAATTATCAATAGAAATTTAGACAGAAAGATGTTGTATTTCATTTCCATGTAATGATTTCTATTAATGAAAATACAGTTTCTTGTTATCTGCTTGTCTTTTGATTTTTGAATGATGTATAAATTATCAGTATGCAAATATCAAAACTTGCTAGCATAGACTTAACACATCACAGAATTAGATTACTACACAAAGTAAACGTCAGGATTTGAAACAATTTTCATAATCCTGATACTGACACAATACTGATGACGTCAGCATCCTGATAACAAATCTAATCCTGATGATTATTAACAAGTCTATCATACTGAAATTTATCAAGGCAAAGTGTTATAGCTAAAGCATTTAACAATCAAATATAGATCCTGACAGGAATATCAAGTCTATAAGCTAAGAACAACATGCCTTGCTACTTTTGCAGATGTTACAGATCTAAAAATTTAACATTCCTAACTCACTTACTAGTCTACTGAATGTAGTCTCATCAAGTGGTTTAGTTAAAATATCTGCAAGCTGTTTGTCAGTAGGAACAAAATGAAGTTCCACAGTACCATTCTCAATATGTTCTCTAATAAAATGATACCTGACATCAATGTGCTTAGTCCTTGAATGTTGAACTGGATTTTCTGCAATTTTAATAGCACTAGTATTATCACAAAACATAGGAATATTACTAAGTGTTATACCATAATCCAGCAACTGATTTCTTATCCAAAGGAGCTATGCACAACAACTGCCTGCTGCTATGTACTCAGCTTCTGCAGTTGAGGTTGAAACAGATTGTTGCTTCTTGCTTGCCCAAGAAATCAATCTATTTCCCAAGAATTGACATGTACCTGTAGTGCTTTTCCTGTCTATCTTACACCCTGCATAATCAGAGTCTGAATAGCCAATTAGAAAGAAATCAGATTCTCTAGGATACCACAAACCAAGATTTGGAGTTCCTTTGAGATATCTAAAAATTCTCTTCACAGCAATTAAATGAGATTCCTTAGGATCACTTTGGAATCTAGCACATAAACAGGTAGAAAACATTATATCTGGCCTACTTGCAGTTAGATATAACAATGAGCCTATCATGCCTCTATAACTAGTATTATCCACACTCTTTCCTTTAGGATCAGAGTCTAGTTTAGTGGCTGTTGCCATGGGTGTTTTTGCAACTGCACAGTCTTGAAAGTCAAACCTTCTTAAAAGATCTTTGATATACTTTGACTGATTAATGAAAATACCAGTCTAAGTCTGTTTGACCTGCAAGCCTAAAAAATAATTTAGTTCACCCATCATGCTCATCTGATACTTAGACTGCATAAGCTTGCTAAACTTAGCACACAACTTTTCATTAGCAGAACCAAAAATAATATCATCAACATAAACTTGAACTAAAAGCAATTCACCTTTTATCTTTCTAAAGAATAGAGTTTTGTCAATTGTACCTCTTGTGAAGCCATTTTCAAGAAGAAATTTAGACAAAGTCTCATACCATGCTCTTGGTGCCTGATTTAGTCCATAGAGTGCCTTGTCAAGTTTGTAGACATGATTTGGAAACTTTGGATCAACAAATCCAGGTGGCTGTTCTACATACACTTCTTCATCAAGTTTGCCATTTAGAAAAGCACTCTTTACATCCATCTGGTATACCTTGAATTTTGAATGAGCTGCAAATGCAAGAAACATTCTGATTGCTTCCAATCTTGCTACAGGTGCAAAGGTCTCATCATAATCAATGCCTTCTTCCTGAGAATAACCCTTGGCCACCAGTCTTGCTTTGTTTCTTACAATCATACCAGATTCATCTAGCTTGTTTCTGAAAACCCATCTTGCACCAACAATAGATCTATCTTTAGGTCTTGGTACCAGTTTCCAAACTTTGTTTCTCTCAAATTCATTTAACTCCTCCTGCATTGCAATTACCCAATCAGGATCCTGTAAGGCTTCTTCAACCTTCTTAGGTTCATTCTTTGAGAGAAAGCAACTATACAAGCATTCATTTTGAATTGATCTTCTAGTTCGAACACCACTATTTGGATCACCAATTATCAAATCTTCAGTATGATCCTTTGTCCATTTTCTAATAGGTGGTAGATTAACTCTGCTAGTCTCTCCCCCTAAGTTAGTGGTATCCCTTGTAGAAGAATTCTCTCTACCTTCAAAAACTCTCCTTTGATCAATAGAATCAGTAGATTCCATATTGCTGCTAGTTACTGATCTTTCCTCAGTAGACTCTGAAAGGTCAGTTCCTGATGAAGTAGACTCTGAAACGTCAATTCCTGGTGGAATAGATTCTGAAAGACTAGTCTGCTCCTGATGATCACTGTGTTCTCTTTGATTTATTTGCTCCTCCTCAACAGTAGCATTCCTTTGAGAAGCAATAGAAATTCCTTCTGGAGAACCTTCATCATCACTTGAGAGTATCTCAGAATTCTTCAGATTTTCAAATTCCAATTCGTCATGGCTTTCATCAGTTTGCAAAATTCCAAATTTCTTATCATCAAATGCAACATGAATTGATTCCATAACAACGTGAGTTCTGAGATTATAAACTTTGAAGGCCTTAGATGCTGAATATCCTAGAAAAATTGCTTCATCCGATTTGGCTTCAAATTTTCCAAGTTGTTCTGGATGAACTTTTAGGACATAGCATTTGCATCCAAAGATGTGAAAATATTTCACACTTGGTTTCTTTCCTTTGATCATCTCATAGGGAGTTTTTCCATGACTATTTACCAAGGTACAATTTTGAGTGAAACATGCAGTGTTAATAGCTTCTGCCCAAAAGTAGGTTAGAAGTTTTGCATCTGCAAGCATGGTTCTTACTGCCTCTATGAGAGTCCTGTTCTTTCTTTCTACTACACCATTTTGTTGAGGTGTACCAGGTGCAGAAAACTGTTGAGTGATTCCATTGTCTGCACAAAACCCCTCCATTGTAGAATTCTTGAATTCTGTACCATTGTCACTCCTAAGTACTTTGACTTTGTACTCAGAGTTGTTATGAATATTCTTGATGAGTTCAATGATTTGCTGAGGAGCTTCATCCTTCTTATGTAAAAAGAACACCCATGTGAACCTTGTGAAATCATCCACCATAACTAGAGCATATCTTTTCTTGCTGATAGACATAATGTTTACTGGACCAAACAGATCAAGATGTAGCATGTGAAATGGTTCAGTAATTGAATTTTCAGTCTTGCTCTTGAAAGTGGTTCTTCTTTGCTTTCCAAGCTGACATGCATCACAAAGTCCATCTTGCACAAAATTTGCCTGTGGTAGGCCTCTCACTAAATTGTGTTTAACAAGTTGATTAAGCTTCTTGAAATTAAGATGTGAGAGCTTCTTGTGCCAATTCCAGCTTTCATCACTTGTTGCTTTGTTGTAGAGACCCATATATGTTACCATGTCTTTGACTAGTTAGAACAATGTCTCCATTTTGCATATTCAAGATTTTGCATCCTTCTCTGTCAAAGATTGATTTGTAACCTTTATCACCCAGTTGACTTATGCTTAAAAGAGTATGTTTCAAGCCTTCAACCAGTGCTACATTTCCTATGATGACATTCCCCAAAACAATTGAGCCATATCCCAGAGTTTCTCCTTTGTTGCCATCTCCAAAAGATATTACTGGGCCAGCTTTCCTCTCAAACTTTGTAAGCAGGGACTTCTTTCCAGTCATATGTCCAGAGCATCCACTGTCCAAGATAGTTGAATGCTTCTTTCCTGTGCCCTTAACAGAGGATGGAGAAGTTTTCTTTGGAGATCCAGGTTTGTCTGAACTATTGGCCATCAATGCAATGTTGTCATAATCCAATTCATCTTCAGAGTCACTGGAATCAGCCCAATCCTTCTGTGTGACCATAAGTGCATTACCCTTTCCTGAATTTCTAGGCTTCTTACACTCACTAGCAAAATGTCCAAGCTCGCTGCAGTTAAAGCACTTGATCTTGGCCTTATCAAGCTTCACAATTGTACTTTTGCTTTTGTCACTCTTCTTCTCCTCCTTCTTTTGAAAAGGTCCTTTGCTAAATCTTCTCCTGTTGAATCTTCCTTTCTTGAAAGCTTTAGCAAACATAGCAAAGAGTTCTTGCATATCAGATTCAGAATCATTGTTGTCAGAGTCCATATCAGTAGTCTCTGAATCAGAACTTTCTTTGCTTTTCTTCTTCCTTGAATTCTTTACAGCAATCTCTTCATGCTGTTCTTCAAGAAGCTTCTTAACTTCAGATTGAGCAGTAAGTGCAATAGTCTTCATCTTTCCTTCACTCCTACTCTTCTTCTGCTGCTTGTCAAGTTCATAAGCTCTCAATTTTCCATATACTGCCTCTAATGAAATCTCATCCAGATCATTAGCTTCCTCGATCGCAGATATCTTCTCATTGTAGAAATCAGGCAAAGCTTTCATGAACTTTGTATTCATATCCTCCAAGTCATAATATTTACCATGCATGGCCATCTCATTGATGAGTTTTGTAAACCTATCAAAGGTATCAGTAAGTGACTCACCAGACTTGGATTCAAAGTACTCATACTGTTGTATAAGTAATGTCCTCATATTCTTCCTGACAGGCTTAGTTCCTTCACAGTGAACCTTAAGATTGTCCCATATATCCTTAGCAGTTTTATAAGAGAGAACATAGTTAGTGAGAACAGAATCAAGACTGTTGAATAATATGTTTCTCACTTTAGCATCTTTGAGAACATTCTCCTTGTCCTTATCTGACCATTCAGATTTTGGCTTCTCTGCTGTATGTTCTGGAACAACCTCACCATCAACAGTTGCTTGTCCAACGACCTTTGTTGGAACAAAAGGTCCATCTCTGATTCTGTCAAGATAATCAGGATCTGTTGCTTCCAGATGATGCAACATCTTTACTTCCCATAGAGTATATTCGTTTCTCTTGAGCATAGGAATTTTAGTATTCCCATCCTTGTAACCAGACATGATTGCAGATCTTTATGATTACTCGAAATCAACCTGCTCTGATACCAATTGTTAACTCGAATAACTTGTAGAAGGGGGGGGTTGAATACAAGTTATATAATCGTGTCTGATTTTTGCTTGATTATATGAACAAGAATAAACGAATGAATCAAACTCTGTTTGTATTAATAAGATCAAATACAAACTCTACCAAAGGTGTACAAATACCTTTAGCAGCTGCTGACAATACAAATCTCTCTCTGTTTGTTTCGAATTCTCGAATACAAACCTTATACAGAGCTACGCACTCGAACTTTTTCCTCACGAGCTACACTCTTTACAATGATATTGAGAGAGTATTTATAATGCTACCTATCAACTAATAACAGAAAGATATAATCTATACATGACAATGTTCTGCCTTCTAGTCGATAGTTTCCTTCAATAGAAAACTTTTTTCTTCATAATATCTTCTTGCTTGTTCTTCAAACAACGATCCTGTTTTATAGCACTTGCCAGTTTCTGTAGCATCCATAATAACATCATCAGTAACACGACTGATATCAGGATCTGTACACTGCATCAGTATCTGATCAACCATCAGTATTGGACCATCATCAGGATTTGCTCTCTGTTCCTGACATGTAGTCTCCGATACACTGTTCATTCCTGACTAAACTATACAGATAACTGTCTTACACATAAATCCTAAATACAGTGCTAAATCCTTTATAAGATCAGGATTACAAGAAGTATAATGTGTAAATTCTATTCTTAACATCACAACTTATGAATTATTCCTAACATTGATGGTTCCAAGTGACTGTTCAGCTTCTCACGCCTTTCTATAAAAGAAACAGACGCCTTATGCCATTCTCCATAAACCTTTCAATTTCTTTTCTTCTCAACAATGATCCTCAAACCAAAACTCCATTCAAACCCATTCTTTAGGTTTTTCACAGTCGATGAACATCCTGTTCTTGATCATTTCTTTGAAGAGACGACTTTTCTCATCGAGCTAGTCATGGATGGAGTAGTTTTAGATAATATCCAGAGATTTCTCTCAGAACATCCATCTGTTGGATACAATCTTCCCCTAACCTCCTCAAAACTTGAGGATGAAGAATTTGGCCGAGAGTCTGAGGTTGATCTTGATGGAGATGCTATTCATTTAAGTTAGCTACTCTCATTCAAGTCGCCCAGACAAGGAATCCAAGAGCAGACGAGGCTGTTCAAATCCCCTGATGGATTTCTTGATGCCGCTCCTTGTCCTGTGTCTCAGAATCCATATCATTAGACAAGTACATGATTATCAGTAGAATTTAGACAAAAAGATATTGTATTTCATTTCCATGTATGTAATGCTTTCAAAAAATGAAAATACAATTTCTTATTATCTACTTGTCTTTTGATTATTGAATGATGTATAAATTATCAATATGCAAATAATAAACTTGCTGTCATAGACTTAACACATCACAGAATTAGATTACTACACAAAGTAAACGTCAGGATCTGAAACATTTTTCACAATCCTGATACTGACACAATACTGATGACGTCAGCATCCTGATAACAATTCTAATCCTGATGATTATTAACAAGTCTATCATACTGAAATTTATCAAGGCAAAGTGTTATAGCTAAAGCATTTAACAATCAAATATAGATCCTGACAAGAATATCAAGTCTATAAGCTAAAAACAACATACCTTGCTACTTTTGCAGATGTTAAAAATCTAGAAATTTAACATTCCTAACTCACTTACTAATCTACTGAATGTAGTCTCATCAAGTGGCTTAGTTAGAATATCTGCAAGCTGTTTGTCAGTAGGAACAAAATGAAGTTCCACAGTACCATTCTCAATATGTTCTCTAATAAAATGATACCTGACATCAATGTGCTTAGTCCTTGAATGTTGAACTGGATTTTCTGCAATTTTGATAGCACTAATATTATCACAAAATGTAGGAATATTACTAAGTGTCATACCATAATCCATCAACTGATTTCTTATCCAAAGGAGCTGTGCACAACAACTGCCTGCTGCTATGTACTTAGCTTCTGCAGTTGAGGTTGAGACAGATTGTTGCTTCTTGCTTGCCCAAGAAATCAATCTATTTCCCAAGAATTGACATGTACCTGTAGTGATTTTCCTGTCTATCTTACACCCTGCATAATCAGAGTCTGAATAGCCAATTAGAAAGAAATCAGATTCTCTAGGATACCACAAACCAAGATTTGGAGTTCCTTTGAGATATATAAAAGTTCTCTTCACAGCAATTAAATGAGATTCCTTAGGATCACTTTGGAATCTGGCACATAAACAGGTAGAAAACATTATATCTGGTCTACTTGCAGTTAGATATAACAATGAGCCTATTATGCCTCTATAACTAGTATTATCCACACTCTTTCCCTTAGGATCAGAGTCTAGTTTAATGGTTGTTGCCATGGGTGTTTTTGCAACTGCACAGTCTTGAAAGTCAAACCTTCTTAAAAGATCTTTAATATACTTTGACTGATTAATGAAAATACTAGTCTCAGTCTGTTTGACCTGCAAGCCTAAGAAATAATTTAATTCACCCATCATGCTCATCTGATACTTAGACTGCATAAGCTTGCTAAACTTAGCACACAACTTTTCATTAGTAGAGCCAAATATGATATCATCAACATAAACTTGAACTAAAAGCAATTCACCTTTTATCTTTCTAAAGAATAGAGTTTTGTCAATTGTACCTCTTGTGAAGCCATTTTCAAGAAGAAATTTAGACAAAGTCTCATACCATGCTCTTGGTGCCTGCTTTAGTCCATAGAGTGCCTTGTCAAGTTGTTAGGAATAATTCATAAGTTGTGATGTTAAGAATAGAATTTACACATTATACTTCTTGTAATCCTGATCTTATAAAGGATTTAGCACTTTATATAGGATTTATGTATAAGACAGTTATCTATATAGTTTAGTCTGGAATGAACAGTGTATCGAAGACTAAATGTCAGGAACAAAGTGTAAATCCTGATGATGGTCCAATACTGATGGTTGATCAGATACTGATGCAGTGTACAGATCCTGATATCAGTTTTGTTACTGATGATGTCATTATGGATGCTACAGAAACTGGCAAGTGCTATAAAACAGGATCGTTGTTTGAAGAACAAGCAAGAAGATATTATGAAGGAAAGAGTTTTCTATTGATGGAAACTATCGACTAGAAGGCAGAACATTGTCATGTATAGATTATATCTTTCTGTTATTAGTTGATAGGAAGCATTATAAATACTTTCTCAATATCATTGTAAAGAGCGACGAAGTTGTGAGTTCGTGTGCGTAGCCCTGTATAAGGTTTGTATTCGAGAGTTCGAAACAAACAGAGAGAGATTTGTATTGTCAGCAACTGCAAAAGGTATTGTACACCTTTGGTAGAGTTTGTATTTGATCTTATTAATACAAACAGAGTTTGATTCATTCGTTTATTCTTGTTCATATAATCAAGCAAAAATCAGACACGATTATATAACTTGTATTCAACCCCCCCTTCTACAAGTTATTCGAGTTAACAATTGGTATCAGAGCAGGTTGATTTCGAATAATCATAAAGATCTGCAATCATGTCTGGTTACAAGGATGGGAATACTAAAATTCCTATGCTCAAGAGAAACGAATATACTCTATGGGAAGTAAAGATGTTGCATCATCTGGAAGCAACAGATCCTGATTATCTTGACAGAATCAGAGATGGACCTTTTGTTCTAACAAAGGTCGTTGGACAAGCAACTGTTGATGGTGTGGTTGTTCCAGAACATACAGCAGAGAAGCCAAAATCTGAATGGTCAGATAAGGACAAGGAGAATGTTCTTAAAGATGCTAAAGTGAGAAACATATTATTCAATAGTCTTGATTCTGTTCTCACTAACTATGTTCTCTCTTGTAAAATTGCTAAGGATATATGGGACAATCTTAAGGTTCACTGTGAAGGAACTAAGCCTGTCAGGAAGAATATGAGGACATCACTTATACAACAGTATGAGTACTTTGAATCCAAGTCTAGTGAGTCACTTACTGATACCTTTGATAGGTTTACAAAACTCATCAATGAGATGGCCATGCATGGTAAATATTATGACTTGGAGGATATGAATACAAAGTTCATGAAAGCTTTGCCTGATTTCTACAATGAGAAGATATCTGCGATTGAGGAAGCTAATGATCTGGATGAAATTTCATTAGAGGCAGTATATGGAAAATTGAGAGCTTATGAACTTGACAAGCAGCAGAAGAAGAGCAGGGGTGAAGGAAAGATGAAGACTATTGCACTTACTGCTCAATCTGAAGTAAAGAAGCTTCCTGAAGAACAGCATGAAGAGATTGCTGTAAAGAATTCAAGGAAGAAGAAAAGCAAAGAAAGTTCTGAGTCAGAGACTACTGATATGGACTCTGACAACAATGATTCTGAATCTGAGATGCAGGAACTCTTTGCTATGTTTGCTAAAGCTTTCAAGAAAGGAAGATTCAACAGGAGAAGATTTAGCAAAGGACCTTTTCAAAAGAAGGAGGAGAAGAAGAGTGACAAAGGCAAAAGTACAATTGTCAAGCTTGATAAAGCCAAGATCAAGTGTTTTAACTACAGCGAGCTTGGACACTTTGCTAGTGAGTGCAAGAAGCCTAGAAATTCAGGAAAGGGTAATGCACTTATGGTCACACAGAAGGATTGGGCTGATTCCAGTGACTCTGGAGATGAATTGGATTATGACAACATTGCATTGATGGCCAATAGTTCAGACAAACCTGGATCTCCAAAGAAAACTTCTCCATCCTCTGTTAAGGTATCACTTCACTCTCTTGATTCATTTGATAGCTTAAATTCTGATGAAATTAGATCTATCCATGCTGAGTTTAAGAATCTTATGACTAATTTTAGAATTCTTACTTGTGAAAGAGATGAACTTAAGGTTAAGAATGATAAATTAGTTGATAGAAATAATTTTCTTGAATCTGAATTAATTCAAATGGAAGAATACAAGTTAAGTTCTGATAAAGCTAAGCATGATTATAGTGTTATTCTTGAGGCTTATGACTATGTCAGAAAAGAACTAGAAGAAGAGAGAGAGATGTGATTAAGACCATTAACAAGTCCAGTAAGAAGACTATAGAAATATTTGAAAGTGGAATTCGTGGTAAGGTTAATGGTTTAGGTTTTGATTAGGCTAGACAAGAAGAAAAGGTAGCTATTGTCAATGATAATAGTAAGATAGAAGCTAACACATCTAAATCTGAAGGTAAGAAAATTGTTTCTGAACCTAATCATGTTAAATTTGTTGATTCAAAAGGTACCCCTGTTGTACACAAAAGGATTAACAATAGTAATTCAGATGAGAAAGTGTTAGAGAAACCTAAGAATGTAAACATAGGGTTTCTGTCTAAGTCTTAGTTGAAACAGAGATTAGATAGTCTTTCAGAGTCTAGCAAGATCAAAAGAAATAGGAATGGAAAAGAAGGTATTAATAAAGAGAATAATTACAAGAATGTACCTGATGCACCTAGGAAAAAATGCTATAAGTGTGGAAATCATAATCATTTGGCCCTAGACTGCAATCAAAAACCTTCTTGGAAAACTGAGTCCAGATTCCCCAAGACTCAGAAAATTCAATACCAACCACAAAAAGCTTGTTATCATTGTGGTAGTTTACTTCATTCCATTTATATGTGTAGAGAATATCATGAACTGTATTATGACTTTTATTCTTTGAAATCTGAAACTCCTGGTCACAAACAGTTTGTGAAATCAGAGTCTAAAGTTGACTCTGCAATAGGTAAAATAAAAGTAAAATCTTCAAAGCCTGTTGTCTTTAAATCTAGTAAGAAAGGATCCAATCAAAGTTGGGTACTAAAAAATTCTAACTAGTTACTTTTTGTTTGCAGGGCACAGGAAAGAAGCATTCAATTATCTTGGACAGTGGATGCTCTGGACATATGACTGGAAAGAAGTCCCTGCTTACAAAGTTTGAGAGGAAAGCTGGCCCAGTAATATCTTTTGGAGATGGCAACAAAGGAGAAACTCTGGGATATGGCTCAATTGTTTTTGGGAATGTCATCATAGAAAATGTAGCACTGGTTGAAGGCTTGAAACATACTCTTTTAAGCATAAGTCAACTGGGTGATAAAGGTTACAAATCAATCTTTGACAGAGAAGGATGAAAAATCTTGAATATGCAGAATGGAGACATTGTTCTAACTGGTCAAAGACATGGTAACATATATGAAGCCAACTTAAGTGATACATCTAAAGGAATTGTTAGATGTCTCTATAGCAAAGCAACAAGTGATGAAAGCTGGAATTAGCACAAGAAGCTCTCACATCTTAATTTCAAGAAGCTTAATCAACTTGTTAAGCACAATTTGGTGAGAGGCCTACCACAGGCAAATTTTGTGCAAGATGGACTTTGTGATGCATGTCAGCTTGGAAAGCAAAGAAGAACCACTTTCAAGAGCAAGACTGAAAATTCAATTACTGAACCATTTCACATGCTACATCTTGATCTGTTTGGTCCAGTAAACATTATGTCTATCAGCAAGAAAAGATATGCTCTAGTTATGGTGGATGATTTCACAAGGTTCATATGGGTGTTCTTTCTACACAAGAAGGATGAAGCTCCTCAGCAAATCATTGAACTCATCAAGAATATTCATAATAACTCTGAGTACAAAGTCAAGGTACTTAGAAGTGATAATGGTACAGAATTCAAGAATTCTACAATGAAGGGGTTTTGTGCAGACAATGGAATCACTCAACAGTTTTCTGCACCTGGTACACCTCAGCAGAATGGTGTAGTGGAAAGAAAGAACAGGACTCTCATAGAGGCAGCAAGAACCATGCTTGCAGATGCAAAACTTCCAACCTACTTTTGGGCAGAAGCTATTAACACTGCATGTTTCACTCAAAATTGTACCTTGGTAAATAGTCATGGAAAAACTCCCTATGAGATGATCAAAGGAAAGAAACCAAGTGTGAAATACTTTCACATCTTTGGATGCAAATGCTATGTCCTAAAAGTTCATCCAGAACATCTTGGAAAATTTGAAACCAAATCGGATGAAGCAATTTTTCTAGGATATTCAGCATCTAAGGCCTTCAAAGTTTATAATCTCAGAACTCACATTGTTATGGAATCAATTAATGTTGCATTTGATGATAAGAAATTAGGAATTTTGCAAACTGATGAAAGCCATGACAAATTGAAATTTGAAAATCTGAAGAATTCTGAGATACTCTCAAGTGATGATGAAGGTTCTCCAGAAGGAATTTCTATTGCTTCTCAAAGGAATGCTACTGTTGATGGGGAGCAAATAAATCAAAGAGAACACAGTGATCATCAGGAGCAGACTAGCCTTTCAGAGTCTATTCCATCAGGAATTGACGTTTCAGAGTCTACTTCATCAGGAACTGACCTTTCAGAGTCTACTGAGGAAAGATCAGTAACTAGCAGCAATACGGAATCTACTGATTCTATTGATCAAAGGAGAGTTTTTGAAGGTAGATAGAATTCTTCTACAAGAGATACCACTAACATAGGGGGAGAGACTAGCAGAGTTAATCTACCACCTGTTAGAAAATGGACAAAGGATCATACTGAAGATTTGATAATTGGTGATCCAAATAGTGGTGTTCGAACTAGAAGATCAATTCAAAATGAATGCTTGTATAGTTGCTTTCTCTCAAAGAATGAACCTAAGAAGGTTGAAGAAGCCTTACAGGATCCTGATTGGGTAATTGCAATGCAGGAGGAGTTAAATGAGTTTGAGAGAAACAAAGTCTGGAAACTGGTACCAAGACCTAAAGATAGATCTATTGTTGGTGCAAGATGGGTTTTCAGAAACAAGCTAGATGAATCTGGTATGATTGTAAGAAACAAAGCAAGATTGGTGGCCAAGGGTTATTCTCAGGAAGAAGGCATTGATTATGATGAGACCTTTGCACCTGTAGCAAGATTGGAAGCAATCAGAATGTTTCTTGCATTTACAGCTCATTCAAAATTCAAAGTATACCAGATGGATGTAAAGAGTGCTTTTCTAAATGGCAAACTTGATGAGGAAGTGTATGTGGAACAGCCACCTGGATTTGTTGATCCAAAGTTTCCAAATCATGTCTACAAACTTGACAAGGCACTCTATGGACTAAAGCAGGCACCAAGAGCATGGTATGAGACTTTGTCTAAATTTCTTCTTGAAAATGGCTTCACAAGAGGTACAATTGACAAAACTCTATTCTTTAGAAAGATAAAAGGTGAATTGCTTTTAGTTCAAGTTTATGTTGATGATATTATTTTTGGTTCTACTAATGAAAAGTTGTGTGCTAAGTTTAGCAAGCTTATGCAGTCTAAGTATCAGATGAGCATGATGGGTGAATTAAATTATTTCTTAGGCTTGCAGGTCAAACAGACTGAGACTAGTATTTTCATTAATCAGTCAAAGTATATCAAAGATCTTTTAAGAAGGTTTGACTTTCAAGACTGTGCAGTTGCAAAAACACCCATGTCAACAGCCACTAAACTAGACTCTGATCCTAAAGGAAAGAGTGTGGATAATACTAGTTATAGATGCATGATAGGCTCATTGTTATATCTAACTGCAAGTAGGCCAGATATAATGTTTTCTACCTATTTATGTGCTAGATTCCAAAGTGATCCTAAGGAATCTCATTTAATTGCAGTGAAAAGAATTTTTAGATATCTCAAAGGAACTCCAAATCTTGGTTTGTGGTATCCTAGAGAATCTGATTTCTTTCTAATTGGCTATTCAGACTCTGATTATGCAGGGTGTAAGATAGAGAGGAAAAGCACTACAGGTACATGTCAATTCTTGGGAAATAGATTGATTTCTTGGGCAAGCAAGAAGCAACAATCTGTTTCAACCTCAACTGCAGAAGCTGAGTACATAGCAGCAGGCAGTTGTTGTGCACAGCTCCTTTGGATAAGAAATCAGTTGATGGATTATGGTATGACACTTAGTAATATTCCTATGTTTTGTGATAATACTAGTGCTATTAAAATTGCAGAAAATCCAGTTCAACATTCAAGGACTAAGCACATTGATGTCAGGTATCATTTTATTAGAGAACATATTGAGAATGGTACTGTGGAACTTCATTTTGTTCCTACTGACAAACAGCTTGCAGATATTCTAACTAAACCACTTGATGAGACTACGTTCAGTAGACTAGTAAGTGAGTTAGGAATGTTAAATTTTTAGATCTTTAACATCTGCAAGAGTAGCAAGGTATGTTGTTCTTAGCTTATAGACTTGATATTCCTGTCAGGATCTATATTTGATTGTTAAATGTTTTAGCTATAACACTTTGCCTTGATAAATTTCAGTATGATAGACTTGTTAATAATCATCAGGATTAGATTTATTATCAGGATGCTGACGTCATCAGTATTGTGTCAGTATCAGGATTATGAAAATTGTTTCAGATCCTGACGTTTACTTTGTGTAGTAATCTGATTCTGTGATGTGTTAAGTCTATGCCAGCAAGTTTTAATATTTGCATACTGATAATTTATACATCATTCAATAATCAAAAGACAAGCAGATAACAAGAAACTGTATTTTCATTAATAGAAATCATTACATGGAAATGAAATACAACATCTTTTTTGTCTAATTTCTACTGATAATTCTATACTTGTCTATTGATATGAATTCTGAGGTACAGGACAAGGAGCATCTCAAGAAATCCATCAGGGATGAACAGCCTCGTTTGCTCTTGGATTCCTTGTCTGGGCGACTTGAATGAGAGCAGCTAACTTAAATGTATAGCATCCCCATCAAGATCAACCTCAGACTCTCGGCCAAATTCTTCATCCTCGAGTTTTGAGGAGGTTAGGGGAAGATTGTATCCAACAGATGGATGTTCTAGGAGAAACCTCTGGATATTTTCAAAAACCAATTCATCCATGATTAGTTCGATGAGAAGAGTTGTCTGTTCAAAGAGATGATCAAGAACTGGATGTTCATCGACCGAGAAAGATCTAAAGAATGGGTTTGAATGGAATTTTGGTTTGAGAAGCATTGTTGAGAAGAAAAGAGATTGAAAGGTTTATGGAGAATGGCATAAGGCATCTGTTTCTTTTAAAGAAAGACGTGAGAAGCTGAGCAGTCACTTGGAAGTTTTAATGAAGTCAAATGCTAATTATTGCATGTGACTGTATTTCTTGTTTTCAAGAAATATTGAATATATCTAACCAATTGATTTTCTGTTCAGATTAATTGTTTATTTCTTTTTCAGATAAAAGAAAAATGCCACGTGGAAACTCCATATTAAGTCTCTGATGATATTGGTCAGGATTTCATGTGTGATCATCAGGATTTGATGAGAGGTCAACAGGAAAAGGAAGCTGATCAGTATTGATATCCTGATTTATTTCATGAAAATCAATTTTGGATTTTATTTTCCAAAAATCTTGGGTAACCGCACTTTTCAGGGACTGACACCTGTCAATCTACGTGTCAACGTGGGATAGTGGTCTGAAAGATTTGTGAAATATATTTGTTTTGAAACTCTAATCGTGTAATTGCTTTCTCTAATTTTACATTCTCTAAAGAAAAAATCACTCTTGAGTTTTCAAAATCACTAATCCATTTCAAGAATTTTTCAAGTTCTTTTCAGATCAAAAATGGCAGCTCAGAGAAGATTACCTAAATCAGTAGCCTTCAAGTTTGGTGACTTCGATTTTATGACAAACAATCATGTAGCAGCTATCACCAACAAGGAAGGAGTGTCATCTGATTTTCATCCAATCATGGACTTTCTGGTGTATGGACCATTAAGTTATGCATTGACAGCATCTCCACAAATTAATCAAGTAGCTGTTTCACAAGCTTGGGAGAATGCTGAGGTAATTGATTCTACTCAGAGTCAATCAGGTAAGATTGTTCTACATGTAGGACAAGATTCATTTGACATTACTGAATCTGTTGTTAATTCAGTACTTTGCTTACCTGTTACTGATAGTTATGCAAGTGAACCATGTGATGATAATATTGTTGAGTATACAACAACGAAAGCAAAACTCAAAGCGAATAAACAAGAACAAGAAAATAAACGACAATCACACAAGACAAAGATTTACGTGGTTCGGAAATTCCTACTCCACAAGCCGCACTAATTTTGTATTGATCTCTCACAATTTGTTATGTTGTTATGTTACAATTACATGAGTATTTATAAGAGAAGAAACTGGGTCTAAGAATCAGAGTCTAATTCTGAAATCCTAACTCTAATCCTAACTCTAATTAGAGTCCAATTCAGGATTCCTAACTCAAGTCAGAATCCAATTCCAATTCTGAAACCTGATAGACTCCACAAACCCAACAATCTCCCACTTGGAGTCAGACCACATCTTCGCTTCACTCTTGTAAATCTAGTAACAAATAATCCTTCGATCAATAACTCTAACTAGTGCAGCGCCTTCTCATCAATCAGTTCTGAAGGTTAGTTGAAGCTATGCAAAGCTTCAACTTTTCATTAGTAACCACCTTAGTCAACATATCTGCAGGATTCTTTGAACTAAGGATTTTCTTCAAGGACAAAGTACCATTGCTAATCAACTCTCTTGTAAAGTGATATCTCAGCTGAATATGCTTCGTCCTAGCATGAAACACAGGATTCTTCGCAAGATGAATAGCACTCTGACTGTCGCTATACAAAGCACTGTCCGCCTGTTTCTTGCCCAACTCCTCAAGAAAATTCTTCAACCAAATCATCTCCTTGCTAGCTTCAGAGATAGCCATATATTCTGCTTCTGTGGTTGAAAGAGCAACACTCTTTTGAAGTCGAGACATCCAACTAACTGTTGTGCCACCCAAAGTGAAAATATATCCCGTAGTACTTTTTCTTGTATCCAAACATCCACCTAAATCTGCATCAGAGAACCCTTCCAAGATAACATCTTTCTTGCTGAAACATAATGCAACCTTGGATGTGCCTTTCAAGTAGCGCAACAACCACTTGACTGCTTCCCAATGTTCTCTTCCTGGATTAGACATGAACCTGCTAACAACTCCCACTACATGAGCAATATCTGGCCTTGTACACACCATAGCATACATCAAACTGCCAACTGCAGATGCATACGGAACTTTAGCCATATCTTTCTTGCCTTCATCCGTTTTAGGTGACTGCTTCTTCGTGAGATTAAAGTGAGTCGCCAATGGTGTACTTCTGGTCTTCGCATCCTGGACACTGAATTTCTGCAACAATTTCTCAATATACTTCTCTTGAGATAATTTTAAAGTACCTTCAGATCTATCCCTTATGATGCTCATACCAAGTATCTGTTTTGCTGCACCCATATCCTTCATCTCAAACTCCTCAGACATCTGTCTCTTTAACCTGTTGATTTCCCTCATGTTTGATCCTGCTATCAACATGTCATCAACATACAACAACAATATGATATAAGATGAATCAAACTGTTTAAAATAGCAACAATGATCCATAGCACTTCTCGTGTACCCATTCTTCATCATAAAGCTGTCAAACTTCAAGTACCACTGTCTTGGTGCTTGCTTCAAACCATACAAGCTTTTTATAAGTTTGCAAACAAGGTTTTCTTTCCCAGCTACCTGAAATCCCTCTGGCTGTACCATGTAGATGTCTTCCTCAAGATCACCATGTAAGAACGCTGTCTTAACATCTAGTTGCTCTAGATGTAACTCCTCTGTAGCCACAATACTTAGCACAATTCTAACTGTAGTCATCTTAACAACCGGAGAAAATATATCAGTATAATCAATACCCTTTTTATGTTGATAACCCTTGACTACTAACCTCGCCTTGTATCTCTTGCTGCCATCAGGTTCTTCTTTGATCCGGAACACCCACTTATTCTGTAAAGCCTTCTTTCCTGCTGGTAATTCTGTTAAAGACCAAGTCTCATTCTTCTCAAGAGAACTCATCTCTTCTTCCATGGCTGATTTCCACTGAACTGAATCATCCACCTGAACTGCCTCTGAATAACACTGAGGCTCTCCATCCTCGGTCAATAACATATAATATGCTGAAGGAGAAAATCTTTGTGGTGGCCTCACAATTCTGCTAGATCTTCTTACCTCAGCTTGTGGAGTAACTGGAACCGTGTCATCACCATTCCCCGAACTCCCACTATTTCCTGCAAGATCTTCTTCTGTAATATCTTCAAGCACTACTTTCTCTTTCTCAGGTTGTTCCTTTGCCAACTCAGAATTGACTGCAAGCTTATCCTTGTACACTGCACTTTCGTTAAAAGTAACATCTCTACTTCTGACGACCTTCTTCGTTAATTCATCCTAGAAACGGTAACCCATATCATTTGAGCCATAACCAATGAAGATACACTTCTTTGCTTTCGGATCAAGCTTGTCTCTGTCAGAATCTTTAACACGTACATAAGAAACACAACCAAAAACTCGCAAGTGTGAAAGATTTACCTCCTTTTTCTGCCACTCTTCTTCAGGAATCTTGAACCCCAAAGGAACTGAAGGTCCTCTGTTTATGAGATACGCTGCTGTGCTAACTGCATCTGCCCAAAAAGTCTTTGGCAACCCTGCATGCAACCTCATACTCTTGGCCCTCTCATTCAAGGTTCTATTCATGCGCTCTGCAACACCATTCTGTTGCGGTGTCTCTGGAATTGTTTTGATCATTCTAATCCCATATTCTGCGCAATAGCTTTTAAACTCATCACTACTGTACTCACCACCATTATCTGACATCAAACTCTTAACCTTCAAACCAGTCTGATTTTCAACTTCGGTCTTCCACTTCTTGAAAGTAGCAAACACATCTGATTTATTCTTCAAGAAATAAACCCATACCTTTCTAGTGGAATCGTCAATTAAAGTGACATAGTAGCGAGATCCTCCCAACGACGCAACTGTTGTTGGACCATATACATCTGTATGAACCAGCTCTAACCTCTCAGCCTTGGGTGTCCTCCCTGATTTTGCAAAAGTAACTCGTTTCTGCTTTCCAAGAACACATGGCTCATAGAACCCAACTTCCACATTCTTCAGCTCTGGAATCTTCCCCTTCGAAGTTAACAGCTTCATACCCTTTTCACTCATATGACCAAGTCTTTGGTGCCACAAAGTTGAAGACCCAATCTCATCAGCAACTACATTTGCTTCATAGCTAGATTGTTCAACTATGTACAACGTCCCCTTTTTCTCTCCACGAGCAACAACTAGATTCCCCTTTATAACCTTCCACTGCCCGTCTCCGAAAGTAACTCGATACCCTTCCTTATCTAACTGACCCACAGATATCAGCATCTTCTTCAGTCCAGGAATGTATCTTACATCTTTCAACGTCCAGCTAGTCCCCAAAGAGGTCTTGAGATTAATATCTCCCATGCCCGCAATATCCAAAGTCTCATCATCAGCAAGACGGACTTTACCAAAATTTCCAAGTCTGAAATTTAACATCAAATCCTTGCAAGGGGTAGCATGGAATGATGCACCAGAATCCATAACCCATGATTCAACCAAACGTTCAACACAACAAATCAAAGCATCGTCACTCACCACCTCTTCAACTACATTAGCTGAATTATCCTCTTTCTTCTTTCCTTTAGGAGCTGCGGGAGCCATACACTGATTTCTGAAGTGACCTTTCTTCTGACAATTCCAACAAACAATCTCCTTACGATCTTTGGACTGTCCTCTCTTCTGTGACTTCGATCTGCTACGCCCCTGATTCTGCCCCCTATCGGACTTTCTGCCTCTACTCTCGGTACTCAACAAGGAACCTGATGACTCTCCTGAGTTTCTCCTACGAATATCTTCTCCAAGAATCGCATCTCGAACTCCATCAAAAGTCATCTTACTGCTCCCAGATGAATTACAAATAGCAGTGACAAATCCTGACCAACTGTCAGGTAACGAGGATACCAACAACAAGGCTTGTATTTCATCATCGAATTTAATATCCACTGAAGTCAATCTTGATAGGATAGAGTTAAATTCGTTCACATGATCAGCAACACAATCACCTTCATTCAATCTCGTGGCAAACAACGAACGACACAAATATACCTTATTTGAAGCAGACGGCTTCTCATACATATTTGATAACGCCTTGATCAATCCATAGGTTGTCGTTTCCTTGACGATATTGTAAGCAACGTTCTTCGCCAAAGTCAACCTGACAACACCCAGAGCCTGCCTATCCAATAAATTCCAATCTTTGTCATCCATCTTTTCTGGCTTCTTCTCCTCCAGCGGTTCGTGTAGTTTTTTCTGATACAAATAATCTTCAATTTACATCTTCCAATACCCAAAATCTCTGCCATCAAATTTTTCGATCTTTACTTTCCCTTCTTCTGCCATCGCTCCCACTCGCCTGAAAACCTAGGCTCTTGATACCAGTTGTTGAGTATACAACAACGAAAGCAAAACTCAAAGCGAATAAACAAGAACAAGAAAATAAACGACAATCACACAAGACAAAGATTTACGTGGTTCGGAAATTCCTACTCCACAAGCCGCACTAATTTTGTATTGATCTCTCACAATTTGTTATGTTGTTATGTTACAATTACATGAGTATTTATAAGAGAAGAAACTGGGTCTAAGAATCAGAGTCTAATTCTGAAATCCTAACTCTAATCCTAACTCTAATTAGAGTCCAATTCAGGATTCCTAACTCAAGTCAGAATCCAATTCCAATTCTGAAACCTGATAGACTCCACAAACCCAACAAATATAAGAACTATGTTGTCTGAATTAGGTTATAGTGGACCTCTAGATAACATGAGCCAGTTGAATAGATCTTTTCTTAGAAAGGAATGGTCTTTTTACTTTGATCAAATTGCTAAATGTTTTACTGGCAAATGTAGTTCTTTTCAGCAAATTACTTCTGTTACATCACATATTGCTTATAGTTTGCTTTATGACAGAGTAATTAACATTGGTCATATTATCTTAAGTCAGATGAGTATCAAACTTGGGTTAAGAGATCAAAATAGGAAAATGGTTTATTATCATAGATTTATGCAAATGTTTGTTAACCATTTCATTCCTGATGTTGAAGCTAGATTTGGTAGGGAACATTGTGTTTCTTCTTATGAACAGCAAAAGAGAATTTTCTCTGACATTATAAAGAAGGACAATGAAAAGAATCTAGATGAAATACCTGCAATTCATTATCCACATCATTTTCAGGTAATTCTTAAAACTCATCTTCCTACTCTCTACAATTCTTCTTTCTTTTGTGGTGAAATGGCTCAAGAATCTCAATTGGAGGAGAACCCACCTGTGTCTACCCAAGTAGCCCAAAACATTATAGTCTCTGAAACAATTCAAGAACCAAATTTTGATCCACAGCCTATTGTTTCAAAGAAACCAACCTCTGGTGTTTCTCAAAAGACATCAGTTGTAAGGAAGAGAAGATTTGTTGTGTCAAGTAGTAGTAGTAATTCTAGTGAAGATGATGATGATTTAACTCTTGCTGAGAGAGCAGAATTGAAGGCTGCAATTCAACTTTCTCTGTTAGCACAAAGAGATGAAAAACCTAGTCACAGCCAGGCTGTAGTCTCTCAAAAGGCTATAGTTCTTAAAAAGGGAAAACAGTTACTGGATACTGTCTCTCAAAAGACTGTGTCTATTGAACAGAGATCTCATCCCAAGATCACTTCTGTGTCTACACCTCTTGAGTCTTCTCAGGATAAATCTTTTGCTCACTATATCAGGAGAACAAGGAGAAAGATTCAATTGTCACCTACACACACAGAGTCTAGTCCAACTAATATCATGCAGGTTTCTACAAATCAAGCTACATCTATGTCAGTATTTGACAAGAGAGATCTGGATATTGATTCTTCATGGGAAACTACATTATCATACAGACTGGCTATGGGACTAATTTCTCTCAAAGTGAAGTTGTCAAGGCCTGTTCTAGATTTTTTGGTTGAAAGAGTACCAAAACTTTTATTTCCAGATGAATATGGACTTCTACATCAAAGACTTGACTTAATGAAGATGTATTTCTATGTATCTGTCAGAAGACAATTAGTCAAGAAATTTGGACTCTCGAAGCATGTTGCACTTCAATCACTTCATTCATATTTATTTGACAAGGATGTCATTATTGAAGATGCTTTAGCTCAAGGTGAACAACTGGAGGAAGTAGATAGAGGAAAGCAGTCAACAGAAGATACTATTGCACCAGTGGTGAATAGTAGGAAAGATCAGATCACAGTCACTGCAACACAAGAACCATCTAGTCAGAGGAAGGATGACTCAGGAGCTGTGATAGCTGATGTTGAAAGGTCTTCTGTGATGACTAAGAATGCAAGTGAGATACCCTATGATATGGGAGGAATGACTTTGGTTGATTTTTCTGAAGATCAAACAAATTTTGTTCAGTCAGAGTCTATCCACCTTGAGGGTGTGTCTCAGCAAACAACACTTAAAGACGGTGATATACTAACTATGGTGTCTAATGAAGTATTACTGAAGACATCAGAGTCTAGTAAAGAACCTGAAAGTGGTATACTGGAGCCTGTAGTTTCTGAAAAGAAAGAAGATGATTGTAAGGGTTCAGAGACTATAGCAGCTCACTCCTTGGAGAAAACCTCAAGCCACATGCCAAATGAGGAACCCTCTCTCCATGTGAGTTCAGGTATAAAAACTCCTTCTAAACTCTATTTTTCTGTAGGTCATGAGAGCACTTATCTAAATTTGAGTGATACACTTGAAAAGATGGACTTAGATCCACAATTTGAGCGGCTGGATCCTGACCAGGCAAAAGGTGAGGTAGAAAGAGTGTTGACTTTAGTAAGTCAAAGTGAGAATGAGGGTATGGATGATCAACTCCATAGTAAGGGAGAGAAAATTAGGAAACCATCATTTGATTTCTGGGATCAGGTTTTTCCTGAATCTTGGTCTGAAAATTTGGATATGGATGCTGGTACTTATTCATTCATCAAAATGTATCAGAAGAATGACCTAGCACATCACAATGCAAAGCCAGAAGTTAAAGCTCAGAAGCAAAAGGAGAGGCTTGCAGGAATCATTAACAGAAGAGGTGCCAGGATAAAGCAATCTCTTGATACATATGTACCAGATGAAGATCCTAATGATCCTAGTGTTTCTTTTTATGTACTTCCAATATCAGCTAGAATTGAGACATCAACAGTCTCTGATCACTCTAAGGAGGAGTCAGGATTTGAAGATGTTAGTACACAGAATACTGGTGAAAGAGATGATGATCATGTTTCAGTTCCAGATCAGAAAGATGAAGATGTTGATACTTCTAATCAGGTTTTATTACTTGAATATCATACAACTCAAGCAACTTCTTCTACAAGACTTGAAGATACAGTTCTTTCTGATTCTGATACTGAAGATACTAGAAGCACTTCCAACATTGAAGTTCATTCTGATGTTTTGAAAGATATTCAGAATTCTCAAATTGCTATGCAAACAAGACTTCAATCACTTGAAGATAACCAAGTCACAATTATGGAAAATCAAGCAGTTCTTATGAATCTCATTTGTTCTGTTTCTGAATCTCTTGGAATTAATGTTGCTGATGTCAAAAAGGGGGAGATAAAGACAATTCAAAGACAACAACAACATCACCAGACTAAAGGAGATAAAGATAAAGCTGGGGGAGATAAAGAGCTGAAAAAGGGAAGTAAAAAGAAGAACCAGGAGTGATAGTGGTGTATCTCAGCTAGGAAGTGGTAACGGAAGAGCAGCATTAATAGTTAAAAATCTTTCTTCTAAGTACTAGATAAATGTCTACATCTGAGAAGGAGGTACTTAACTTCATAATTCTACATTCATAAATTCTATTCTGGTTGTATTGTTATATGTTTTGACATCCACAACTTGGATTTATGCTTCAGATTTTAAAGCATAAATAGGGGGAGATTGTTAGGAATAATTCATAAGTTGTGATGTTAAGAATAGAATTTACACATTATACTTCTTGTAATCCTGATCTTATAAAGGATTTAGCACTTTATATAGGATTTATGTATAAGACAGTTATCTGTATAGTTTAGTCAGGAATGAACAGTGTATCGGAGACTAAATGTCAGGAACAAAGGGTAAATCCTGATGATGGTCCAATACTGATGGTTGATCAGATACTAATGCAGTGTACAGATCCTGATATCAGTTTTGTTACTGATGATGTCATTATGGATGCTACAGAAACTGGCAAGTGCTATAAAACAGGATCGTTGTTTGAAGAACAAGCAAGAAGATATTATGAAGGAAAGAGTTTTCTATTGATGGAAACTATCGACTAGAAGGCAGAACATTGTCATGTATAGATTATATCTTTCTGTTATTAGTTGATAGGAAGCATTATAAATACTTTCTCAATATCATTGTAAAGAGCGACGAAGTTGTGAGTTCGTGTGCGTAGCTCTGTATAAGGTTTGTATTCGAGAGTTCGAAACAAACAGAGAGAGATTTGTATTGTCAGCAGCTGCTAAAGGTATTGTACACCTTTGGTAGAGTTTGTATTTGATCTTATTAATACAAACAGAGTTTGATTCATTCGTTTATTCTTGTTCATATAATCAAGCAAAAATCAGACACGATTATATAACTTGTATTCAACCCCCCCCCTTCTACAAGTTATTCGAGTTAACACAAGTTTGTAGACATGATTTAGAAACTTTGGATCAACAAATCCAGGTGGCTGTTCCACATACACTTCCTCATCAAGTTTGCCATTTAGAAAAGCACTCTTTACATCCATCTGGTATTCCTTGAATTTCGAATGAGCTGCAAATGCAAGAAACATTCTGATTGCTTCCAATCTTGCTACAGGTGCAAAGGTCTCATCATAATCAATGCCTTCTTCCTGAGAGTAACCCTTGGCCACCAGTCTTGCTTTGTTTCTTCCAATCAGACCAGATTCATCTAGCTTGTTTCTGAAAACCCATCTTGCACCAACAATAGATCTATCTTTAGGTCTTGGTACTAGTTTCCAGACTTTGTTTCTCTCAAACTCATTTAACTCTTCCTACATTGCAATTACCCAATCAGGATCCTGTAAGGCTTCTTCAACCTTCTTAGGTTCATTCTTTGAGAGAAAGCAACTATACAAGCATTCATTTTGAATTGATCTTCTAGTTCGAACACCAGTATTTGGATCACCAATAATCAAATCTTCAGTATGATCCTTTGTCCATTTTCTAACAGGTGGTAGATTGACTCTGCTAGTCTCTCCCCCTAAGTTAGTGGTATCTCTTGTAGAAGAATTCTCCCTGCCTTCAATAACTCCCCTTTGATCAATAGAATCAGTAGATTCCATATTGCTGCTAGTTACTGATCTTTCCTCAATAGACTCTGAAAGATCAGTTCCTGATGGAGTAGACTCTGAATAGCTAGTCTGCTCCTGATGATCACTATGTCCTCCTTGATTTATTTGATCCCCCTCAACAGTAACATTCCTTTGAGAAGCAATAGAAATTCCTTCTGGAGAACCTTCATCATCACTGGAGAGTATCTCAGAATTCTTCAGATTTTCAAATTCCAATTTGTCATGACTCTCATCAGTTTGCAGAATTCCAAATTTCTTATCATCAAATGCAACATGAATTGATTCCATAACAATGTGAGTTCTGAGATTATAAACTTTGAAGGCCTTAGATGCTGAATATCCTAGAAAGATTGCTTCATCCGATTTGGCTTCAAATTTTCCAAGTTGTTCTGGATGAACTTTTAGGACATAGCATTTGCATCCAAAGATGTGAAAGTATTTCACACTTGGTTTCTTTCCTTTGATCATCTCATAGGAAGTTTTTCCATGACTATTTACCAAGGTACAGTTTTGAGTAAAACATGCAGTGTTAATAGTTTCTGCCCAAAAATAGATTGGAAGTTTTGCATCTGCAAGCATGGTTCTTGCTGCCTCTATGAGAGTCCTGTTCTTTCTTTCCACTACACCATTTTGCTGAGGTGTACCAGGTGCAGAAAATTGTTGAGTGATTCCATTGTCTGCACAATACTCCTCCATTGTAGAATTCTTTAATTCTGTACCATTGTCACTCCTAAGTACTTTGACTTTGTACTCGGAGCTATTCTGAATATTCTTGACAAGTTCAATGATTTGTTGAGGAGCTTCATCCTTCTTGTGTAAAGAACACCCATGTGAACCTTGTGAAATCATCCACTATCACTAGAGCATATCTTTTCTTGCTGATAGACATAATGTTTACTGGACCAAATAGATCAAGATGTAGCATGTGAAATGGTTCAGTAATTGAATTTTCAGTCTTGCTCTTGAAAGTGGTTCTTCTTTGCTTTCCAAGCTGACATGCATCACAAAGTTCATCTTGCACATAATTTGCCTGAGGTAGGCCTCTCATTAGATTGTACTTAACAAGTTGATTAAGCTTCTTGAAGTTGAGATGTGAGAGTTTCTTGTGCTAATTCCAGCTTTCATCACTTGTTGCTTTGCTGTAGAGACATCTAACAATTTCTTTAGATGTATCACTTAAGCTGGCTTCATATATGTTACCATGTCTTTGACCAGTTAGAACAATGTCTCCATTCTGCATATTCAAGATTTTGCATCCTTCTTTGTCAAAGATTGATTTGTAACCTTTATCACCCAGTTGACTTATGCTTAAAAGAGTATGTTTCAAGCCTTCAACCAGTGCTACATTTTCTATGATGACATTCCCCAAAACAATTGAGCCATATCCCAGAGTTTCTCCTTTGTTGCCATCTCCAAAAGATATTACTGGGCCAGCTTTCCTCTCAAACTTTGTAAGCAGGGACTTCTTTCCAGTCATATGTCCAGAGCATCCACTGTCCAAGATAATTGAATGCTTCTTTCCTGTGCCCTGCAAACAAAAAGTAACTAGTTAGAATTTTTTAGGACCCAACTTTGATTGGATCCTTTCTTACTAGATTTAAAGACAACAGGCTTTGAAGATTTTACTTTTATTTTACCTGTTGCAGAGTCAACTTTAGACTCTGATTTCACAAACTGTTTGTGACTAGGAGTTTCAGATTTCAAAGAATAATAGTCATAATACAGTTCATGATATTCTCTACACATGTAAATGGAATGAAGTAAACTACCACAATGATAACAAGCTTTTTGTGATTGGTATTGAATTTTCTGAGTCTTGGGGAATCTAGACTCAGTTTTCCAAGAAGGTTTTTGATTGCAGTATAGGGCCAAATGATTATGATTTCCACACTTATAGCATTTTTTCCTAGGTGCATCAGGTACATTCTTGTAATTATTCTCTTTGTTAATACCTTCTTTTCCATTCCTATTTCTTTTGATCTTTCTAGACTCTGAAAGACCATCTAATCTCTGTTTCAACTGAGACTTAGACAGAAACCCTATGTTTACATTCTTAGGTTTCTCTAACACTTTCTCATCTGAATTACTATTGTTAATCCTTTTGTGTACAACAGGGGTACCTTTTGAATCAACGAATTTAACATGATTAGGTTCAGAAACAATTTTCTTACCTTCAGATTTAGATGTGCTAGCTTCTACTTTACTATCATCATTGACAATAGCTACTTTTTCTTCTTGTCTAGCCTTATCAAAACCTAAACCATTAACCTTACCACGAATTCCATTTTCGATGATTTCTTGTGTCTTTTTACCAGAAATGTTAATGGTCTTAATCACATCTCTCTCTTCCTCTAATTCTTTTCTGACATAGTCATAATCCTCAAGAATAACACTATAATCATGCTTAGCTTTATCAGAACTTAACTTGTATTCTTTCATTTGAATTAACTCAGATTCAAGAAAATTATTTCTATCAACTAATTTATCATTCTTAATCTTAAGTTCATCTCTTTCACAAGTAAGAATTCTAAAATTAGTCATAAGATTCTTAAACTCAGCATGGATAGATCTAATTTCATCAGAATTTAAGTTATCAAATGAATCAAGAGAGTGAAGTGATACCTTAACAGAGGATGGAGAAATTTTCTTTGGAGATCCAGGTTTGTCTAAAACATTTGCCATCAGTGCAATGTTATCATAATCCAATTCATCTTCAGAATCACTGGAATCAGCCCAATCCTTCTGTGTGACCATAAGTGCATTACCCTTTCCTGAATTCCTAGGCTTCTTACACTCACTAGCAAAGTGTCAAAGCTCGCTGCAATTAAAGCACTTGATCTTGGCCTTATCAAGCTTGACAATTGTACTTTTGCCTTTGTCACTCTTCTTCTCCTCCTTCTTTTGAAAAGGTCCTTTGCTAAATCTTCTCCTGTTGAATCTTCCTTTCTTGAAAGCTTTAGCAAACATAGCAAAGAGTTCATGCATCTCAGATTCAGAATCATTGTTGTCAGAGTCCATATCAGTAGTCTCTGACTCAGAACTTTCTTTGCTTTTCTTCTTTCTTGAGTTCTTTACAGCAAGCTCATCATGGTGTTCCTCTGGAAGCTTCTTTAATTCAGATTGAGCAATAAGTGCAACAGTCTTCATCTTTCCTTCACTCCTGCTCTTCTTCTTCTGCTTGTCAAGTTCATAAGCTCTCAGCTTTCCATACACTGCCTCTAATGATATCTCATCCAGATCATTAGCTTCCTCAATCGCAGATATCTTCTCATTGTAGAAATCAGGCAAAGCTTTCATGAACTTTGTATCCATATCCTCCAAGTCATAATATTTACCATGCATGGCCATCTCATTGATGAGTTTTGTAAACCTATCAAAGGTATCAGTAAGTGACTCACCAGACTTAGATTCAAAGTACTCATACTGTTGTATAAGTAGTGTCCTCATATTCTTCCTGACAGGCTTAGTTCCTTCACAGTGAACCTTAAGATTGTCCCATATATCCTTAGCAGTTTTACAAGAGAGAACATAGTTAGTGAGAACAGAATCAAGACTGTTGAATAATATGTTTCTCACTTTAGCATCTTTAATAACATTCTCCTTGTCCTTATCTGACCACTCAGATTTTGGCTTCTCTGCTGTATGTTCTGGAACAACTTGACCATCAACAGTTGCTTGTCCAATAACCTTAGTTGGGATAAAAGGTCCATCTCTGATTCTGTCAAGATAATCAGGATCTGTTTCTTCCAGATGATGCAACATCTTTACTTCCCATAGAGTATATTCGTTTCTCTTGAGCATAGAAATCTTAGTATTCCCATCCTTGTAACCAGACATGATTGCAGATCTTTATGATTATTCGAAATCAACCTGCTCTGATACCAATTGTTAACTCGAATAACTTGTAGAAGGGGGGTTGAATACAAGTTATATAATCGTGTCTGATTTTTGCTTGATTATATGAACAAGAATAAACAAATGAATCAAACTCTGTTTGTATTAAATAAATCAAATACAAACTCTACCAAAGGTGCACAAATACCTTTAGCAGCTGCTGACAATATAAATCTCTCTGTTTGTTTTGAACTTTCGAGTACAAACCTTATACAGAGCTTCTAACGAACTTACAATTCGTTCAATCACAATCACTCTTTTACAATGATATTGAGAGAGTATTTATAATGCTTCCTATCAACTAATCACAGAAAGATAATCTATACATGACAATGTTCTTCCGTCCAGTTGATAGTTTCCATCAATAGAAAATTCTTCCCTTCATAAAATCTTCTTGCTTGTTCCTCAAACAAAGATCCTGTTTTATAGCACTTGCCAGTTTCTGTAGCATCCATAATGACATCATCAGTAACACGACTGATATCAGGATTCCATCTTGCATCAGTATCTGACCATCTCATCAGTACTTGATCAGTAGTTAACTTGACATATCAGGATTCAATCTCAGTTCCTGACATGTAGTACTCGATACACTGTTCATTCCTGACTAAACTTTACAGATAACTGTCTAACACATATTTCCTATACAAAGTGCTAAATCCTTTATAAATCAGGATATACAAAAAGTATAAGTAAAATTCTATTCTTAACATCACAACTCATGAATTATTTCTAACATGTTGTGGTGAGGTTACAGCTAGCAATGCCTAAGGCTTGCTGTTTTCCAATTTTCCTCTCATAGACTTTGCCTTGGTCATCATCATCTTTCTTGTCCTTGTTATCTTTCTTCCTCTTCTCATCTCTATCACCCTTATCACTCCTGTGATGACTTCTCCTCCCATCACTCTTTTCATCATCTTTATCATCCTTATTCCTCCTAGGCTGATCCATTTATGGAATTATACCAGTAGCAATGAATGTTCTTAGGATGTGTAGTGCTTCCAACTCTTCAGCAGTTCTGACTCCACCCTTCTTTTGTAGCTGATCAGTAACATCAATGATGAGTCTGTGGTTTCGAGGGGTGAGATCACTGGGGATAACCAACTGATTAACATCTTGAATTTTAATACCAGACTGATAGAAGATGGTTCTTGGTTTGATGCATACTTCAGAAAGCCTGGCTTGTTGACCATCTCTCAGTTCAGTGTACAAACTCTTATTGTTCTCCCCTTTCTGCTCAATTAGTTCCAAAATAGCATCAATCTCAGTGAATTTTAGGGCTTTCAAGGTCTCAATAGATAGGTGCCATATCTTGCCATTGGTCACCATCATGATTTCCTTGAGAAAGATTTGATTTATCTTTCTTGGAATAACTGTTAGATATTCAATTTGGTCTTTGAGGCTTCTTCTGTATAGCAAAGTATCTCCTCCAACCTTTGCCTTTGAGACTTGCAAAAACTTCAAGAATGCAGCATCATGATAAATCTCTGAATTTGCTGCTTCTATCAGCTTGGCCTTTGTAATCACACTAGCTTCCATTGGATCATCTTCATGTCTAGAGGCTTGGACTAGATCACTTGGCATGGAACCTACCACCACTGTAGTAGTGACAGTTTGCTTTTGGCCACTTAGTGTAGTGATGTGCACAGGTGGTAGAGTGACCACTGGCACAGAGGATGGAGGTTCATCAACCTTGGATTTGTCTTTGCCTGAGACATGAGGTATAGATTTTGCAGTTCTTTGATGACCACCCTCATTTAACTTGATGCCTTTAGCTTGAGGTTTCTCCCCTTTGGATTTGAGTTCCTTGATGTCCTTTTCTCCCCCTTAGGCTTGTTGTTAGGCACAGAGGCTGTAGGAGTGACCTTTGGGGTTGAAGATTCTTCAGGTAGAGGGAGGCCCATGTGCTTCATCATGGCAGACAACATTAACTGTTGATGCAGAAGAACATCAGCTGTGGTGGTGGCTTGAGTGTCCAACTGTGCAGTTAGAGTTGCAACTTTGTCTGTTAGCTGAGCATTGGACTTTGTGAGAGAGGCCACTTCCTGTTCAAGAGATTCCACCTTTGTGACCAACTTAGTGGCTTTAAAACCAGATAGAGATTGATTTTTCAGTCTTTCCACTTCAAATTTGGTCATCTCATGCACAGGGACCTCAGTCACTAGCTTATCTCCATATTGATTTTTGAACATAGTCCTCAGCATGGCATTGGCATATGTGGTCTGATCAGATAGAGCTTGAAATTTATGCCCCAGACTTGTGACAGTATCCTTGAGTAGAGCTAAGCCATTATCCACCTTGGTACAGGTAGACTTGCATGCTAGAATGTCCTTGATTACAGTCTCCAATTGAGGGAATTTGGCATCAAAAGTCCTCTTTATCTCATGCACCTCTTTGGTTGTGGCTTAACACACTTCATGAATTTCTGTTTTTAAACCCTTGCCAAGGTAGTGTGCAGCCTTAAGAATGCCCTTGTAGTTGTCATTTACTGCTTCATAAACATCACTAGGGGTGAGAGATTTGGCATTGGACCCTAGTGAAGTGATGTACTCTTCTCTGATGTACTGGAGACCTTCTGAGAGAGAAATATCAAACTTTCCTTGTAGCCAGGCATCTACATTTCCATCTCTCTCAGTATCATCTATTATCTTTGCCTTTTGCATCTCCACATCATCTCTGTGGCATAAAAGAATAACTTCATAGTCTGGATTTGGCATGTTTGCAATCTTTATGAACTCAGGGATCTGATCCACAATTAAGATTTGAAGTGCTTCAACCGTCAATTGAGGTGGAACAGACCCTGATCCTGAAGCATTGTCATGTTGCACAGGCTTCAGCAATTGAGACATGAAGTTAGAGCTAGAGCTAGGCAAGCTAGACTCCTCAGTTACAGATGCAACTTCTGTAACCGGATGGAAGGACTCTACTACTGTTGTCTCTACAGGAATGGGATGAGTTACAACAGTAGTTGACATAGGCACATAGTCTCTAGTAAAAACTAGTGAATCCTCTGTGTTTGTGATGATGTCATCAGGATATGCCCCAGCTAGCATTCCATCACCATCTAAATGTGGTTTCTTGGTGGTGAGCAAAGTATCATGCACTAAGTCACTTGAGACCATTGGCTCACCAAGAGGAAAGAATTCCTGGTGATCAATGCCTTGTTCTTCAATTTCTTGAAGTATAGGCTCCAAAGAAATTTGAGATGTAGATTCTGGAAGAGTAGTGTCTTGTAGAATGGATTTTGGCAACTCCCCCTGAGAAATAGAGGGAGTTTCAAATGTGATGTGCTCTCCACTCAGTGTTGTGCCAGCCTTATCACTCCCAGGTGCTGACTCTTTATAGATAGGTGCATTGGGGAGGATGCTTGATTCTATAGATGCACCCTGTTGAGAGGATACACCTAGTGAACTGTTTGCCCCTGATTTTACAACTTCAGCCATTTGTGTGACTGAAGAGGTGGTTTTAGATTTCTTCTTCTTTGTTCTGATTAAGGGTGACTCAGGTTCCTCACTTTCTAAACCTAATTCAACAGCCAGTGCTGCTTCTGATAATATGGTCAAAGGTGTAGAAGCAACCTGTTTTCTCTTCTTCTCCTTTTTACTAACATCACCCTTTTGAGAGGATGATGCAGTTGGCTCAGTGTTTGGTAGAGTGTTTGGTTGAGAGGATTGGTTAGCAGGCCCTGGGTTAGCATTGTGTTCTACTTGCTTGGGCTGTGCTAACTGTGACTTTGAGTCAAATGTTGGCATGTTGTGGGGGTAAGTCCTAAACAAACCCTCCATATGGGGAGTTATGTTAAGTCTTACATCCACATCATTCCTAGTCTCCAAATTACCAAAAATGTGTTTGGTCATGGATTTAGGATAGCCTATTCGATTTCTATCTATCCCAGGTCATTCAATCAATTTAGCATTTTTAAAATTAAGTATAGATTGAATAAAGCGAGGGAAGAAAATGTCAGTACCTCTCTTGGTTGTGTTCTTACCAAGTCTCTCATACAACTCCTTTAGAATGATCTGTCCAACATCAATCTTTCTCCCATAGGCCAAGGCATAGCCAATTTGCTGCGCAGGTGCACTGATTTGGTCAAAACTCGACTTCCTGGCAGTGAAGACTTGAAGGAGAGTTGCAAACACATAGCTCCACTCATTTCTCAGATTCTTCTTGTTCAACTTTCCAAGATTAATCACATCTGAGTAGTTGATAAATTCAAAGAATTCTTTTAACTCTGCATTTGTGGCCAGTATGTCATATGCCTCTTGTTGTAGACCCAGTGCTTGATTCATGTCTTCAGTAGTGATAGTGATTTCCTTGTCCTGAATCTTGCAGTAGATTATATATGACGTTATTGCACTTTCTAGGGCTACAACTTCCACAACAGCAGTTCCCCAAAACTGTTCCAGGATGTCTAGATACAAAGTTAGGTTGACAGAGAGTGCATCCTTGATGTATAACTCAGACATCCACTTTACAAAGCATTTGAAGTTCGCGCTGGGTGCCTCAACATCACTAGTTAGGGCGATAAAGTTGGTGTTGAATTTCATGGTTGCCATTGATACAGAGAGAAGAGAGAGAAGAATAAGGGTTGAAGAAGAAATTTAGCTTTTGGCAGTTAGGGTTTTCAGAGGTTTTGGAGTTTTAGATGCTTGAGAAATCGAATGAAATGAATTGAATAGATGTAGAATTGTATAAGTATGAAGTACTTGAATTGTCGATTAGATATTGATACTCCTATGGTTTTGATGATCACAATCAGCAAGCTATTTGCTTATAGTTTGATATAAAACATCGTGTTATGTTGTTCTAACTTGGTTTTGGAGGGTATATTAGCCTACTGGTTGTTTAAACAGGATATACAAACAGCAAGCCATTTGGTGTTACAACAAGAGACAGTCTGGCAAGCCAATTGCACACAGTCAGTTCACAAACAGCAAGCCATTTCCAACAGTCAGACACAAACAGCAAGCCATTTGCAAACTGCCAGAAATCCTGAAGATAAAGATCAAGATTGATTCTCATGGATTTATTTCAGGAAATATATTGTAAGGAATCTTTATTATATAATACATATACAATATATTCTAGAGCTCAAATCTTTTCAAATATCTTTCTTTAAATGATTTTATAAAACTTATGGGAGTTTCCTTATTTAAAAGATTTTCTTTCGTCAAAATCTCCTATACACGTTTTATATACATACGAATAGAAGGGATATGTTTTTCATCGATCTCTTTCTTTCAAACCTTCTGTCTAACGTTCACAAGAACGTTTGTAAAATCTTTAACCAATTGAACATTAGAAATTGATTTCAGAATCGTTCGAATAATTGGTGATTGATTTTCTGAACGTTGGTGTGAAGCTTTATAAACTTGTTTCTGGTGTTCATTCGTTTTAATCAATCAGAGAAGCACACAAAGAATACACAACTCAGTTTTTCATTGCTATATCCTTTCGATTCTCTTGAGCTCTTAATATATCATATACGTGCTATATCTTAGAGAGTTCATTAGGTTGAGTTGTATTGATTCAAACATTGTATTGTTCAATTTGTATTGAATATTTGCTGTACAAGTTTGGCTTAAAGTTTTGGGTGGGTCGAACTAGACTAGAGAAGGATACTTTGGAAGTATTGCTTAGAGAGTTAGTTCAGCACAGCAAACAGCAAGCCATTTATCAGCAGGATTGGTAAGGTTTAGTTGTTGGACAGATTGGCTAGGGAACAAGGGTTTGGTGAACGTTGCTAGAGAAGTATACTTGGAAAGTATAGCTTAGAGAGCAGGTTCAGAAACAGGTGTTCAGCAAGCCATTTGTCAGCAGCTGGGATTGAGGGAGATATATTATTGTATCTTGTAATTTGTTTATTTCGTTGATCAATAATATATTCTCTTACCGGGTTGGTAAGGGACCAGGACGTAGACCATAGGGGTTAGGGGTCGAACCTGGCTAAAAGTCTCTGTGTTCTTTATTTTCTGCTCTTTACTTACTATCTGTACATTTAGCTTACCATTTACATTCAGCTTACCATTTGTCTCTGCATAAAACAAAAACAGTAAGCTATTTCTGGTAATTTCTAAAATTGGAATTAGTTGAATATAGTTAGCCATTTACACCTATTCACCCCCCTCTAGGTGTGCATTATCATTTGGTATCAGAGCTTTGGTATACTAACAATTCTGTAACAGGAAAGTATTCGATCATAATGGCTGAAAACTATCCCGAAGGAAAATCTTATTTTAGGCCTCCACTTCTTCATGGCACACACAACTACCATTGGTGGAAAAGCAGCATGGAAACTCATTTATCCAGAGATCCATTAGTCCTAAGAGTTGTGCAAAAAGGTCCATATGTCTTTCTTGATAAAGATTGCAAGCCAAAGGATGTTGATGATCTTACTCCGGACGAATTAATCAAACTTAGCTACAATGGAAAGGCTAGGAGTTCTCTTATGAATGGCTTGAACCAGGCTGAATATGATAAAGTATCTTCACTCAAATCAGCAAAAGAAATGTGGGATGCTTTGGAGACTTATCATGAAGGTTCGAAATCTCTAAAGAAGGTGAAACTTAGCAAGCTAATGAATGATTTTCGGAATTTCAAGCTTAATGAAGGTGAAACTATCAAGGATAGTCAAGCACGGTTTCAAGTTACTATAAACTCACTGAAGAGGCTTGGGAAATCTATACCACAAGACGAAATCAATATGAAGGTATTGAGTGCAGTACCATTTATCTATGAAGCCAAAGTTACTGCCTTGGAATCCTCACCACTTATTGATACTATGGATCACTTGGCCGTATTTGCTGAGCTAGAGCAATTTGAAAGCAAGATAAATGGAAATCAGGTGGGAAGTTCAAGTGTTAAAGCTTCAATAGAAAAGATGAAAAATATGGCTCTCCATTCTAAAAACAGCAAGCCAATTGACTCTGATGGTGAATCTGATTCTGATGAGGAACTTGCACTTATTTCAAAGAAGATCAAGAGGCTGATAGAAAAGAAGAATATGATGAAAAAGGAAAGAGGTGGTTTCTACAACAACAAGAAAGGCTCAAAAGACTCTAAGGAGGAAACTTGTTTCGAATGTGGCAAGCCAGGCCATTATAAAAGGAACTACTACAAACTAAAGTCAAAACAACCTGCTGTTTTCAAAGACAAGAAGAAATCAAAGGCTCTACTGACTTGGAGTGATGATGATTCAGATTCCAGTGATGACTCAAGTGAAGAGATGGTGAACTTAGCACTTGTTGGAATTGAAGATGAATTTACTCAAGGAAAATCCTGAAGGAGTTTATGCCGAAACTGATTCTGAAGAAGATCAAAGTGAGGTAAATTCTTTTAATGATTATGTATCTTCAGATGATACTATGTTAGATACACTAACAATGCAGGAACATACAAATATAAGCACTGTGGAGTTCATGGAACTAAAGGCCGAAAAAGATGAGCTTGAAAAGACAAATACTCATTTAAAGAAAATCATTTCTGATCTCATGACCCAAAAGACTCCAGCTAGAAATGATGATAAAATGGTTATGGATCTAAAGGCAAAAGTCTCTCAACTTGAGGGAGTAAATCGTATAGTTCTAAAAAGAAATGATGTACTAATGGAGGAACTCAAAGAGAGGATGAATGAAATCAAAAGGCTTAGATCTGATGTTAAAATGAAAGACAAAGCATTGGAATCATACAAGATGGAGGAATCTAGTCAAGCCGAATCCTCAAAAACTGCTTAAAAGAGAGTTCAGCAAGCTGAACTCATCAAACAGCAAGCTGAAGTGATCACCCTCCTAGAAACAGAAGTTAAAGATCTCAAGAAGGGCATGGAAACTTTTGTTCAAGGTGAAGACACTTTAAAAACAATGATGAAGAAGGCAAATGTACCTTTGGTCAGAGAAGGTGTTGGTCTAAACTTCAACAAGAAAGATAAGGTGCTAAAATATGATGGAAGGAATGGCATACCCTATGACTATGCTATGCCCTGGAAGACATGCAACAAATGTGGTGAAAAGGTCACCTGGAAAAACATTGTGTGGTCCAAGTAAATCATAAAGTGAAAACAGCTTACCAGAAAGCAAATGACAGAAGACAAACAGCTTACCAGAATGGACCAGTCAGGCGACAATCAGCATACCAGAATGCTTCTGGCAGAAGACAAACAGCTTACCAACAGAATGATCAGTCCCCAAAAGTTGTCCAAATGTGGATCAAGAAATCTGATTTACATATTCTTTATGTTCTATCAACAAACCATGATGGATCCAATAAAATTTAGGTACTCAAGTAGTAAGTTTGTTATTTGTCCTCGTACATTTCTTTGAATATGAGTATATTATTATTGTGGTACTAACGAGATTCCTCTAGTATGTAGATGGGACAAATATATGTATATGTAGTGTATTGTGCAGGAAACATGAAAGAAGAAAACTATTATGATCATTCGGAATGTGTATCGTCTAATCAGCAAGCTATTTTGCTATCTAAAAGAACAATTGCTATTGTTGAATATCCTGGAAATGTGTTTTCAGCATGCTGAGGGAGCATTGGTTTAGGGGGAGCAACATAGTCTCTCTGATGTATTCTAGAAGTATTGATCATCGATTAAGGGGGAGCTTTTAGCTCAATCACATTTTGGAAACTTGGTTGATGATATGGAAATGCAAAAGTTAAAGCCATTGGTTGAGGAAACATTTTTAGCCATACGAATGGAGCTTGGCATGTGTACTGTGTAGTCAGCAAGCTGACAAGCACAGAATGGGTAACGTTGGCTTACCATTTGTATCTGAACTGTTTATATGCCATTATCATGATTTGATTTTTTTAAAAAAATTTATTTCTCTATGCTTATTCCAGACCTGGACTAATATTCTTTTTGTTGAACTTTTTGATGGATTAAGGGGGAGAAATTTATGAGAACTTATTTGCTTGTTTGGACAAGATATTCGATTTGGATATGATTAATTATACTTGTTTATCTTGAATCTGTTTTATATCAAAATGTACTAATATGCAGGGATTTAGGGGGAGCTTTCTTATTCTCCTAAATAGTGTGTAATCATCAAAAATGGGGAGATTGATACTCCTATAGTTTTGATGATCACAATCAGCAAGCTATTTGCTTATAGTTTGATATAATACATCGTGTTATGTTGTTCTGACATGGTTTTGCAGGGTATATTAGCCTACTGGTTGTTTAAACATGATATACAAACAGCAAGCCATTTGGTGTTACAACAAGTGACAGTCTGGCAAGCCAATTGCACACAGTCAGTTCACCAACAGCAAGCCATTTCCAACAGTCAGACACAAACAGCAAGCCATTTGCAAACTGCCAGAAATCCTGAAGATAAAGATCAAGATTGATTCTCATGGATTTATTTCAGGAAATATATTGTAAGGAATCTTTATTATATAATACGTATACAATATATTCTAGAGCTCAAATCTTTTCAAATATCTTTCTTTAAATGATTTTATAAAACTTATGGGAGTTTCCTTATTTAAAAGATTTTCTTTCGTCAAAATCTCCTATACACGTTTTATATATATACGAACAGAAGGGATATGTTTTTCATCGATCTCTTTCTTTCAAACCTTCTGTCTAACGTTCACAAGAACGTTTGTAAAATCTTTAACCAATTGAACGTTAGAAATTGATTTCAGAATCGTTCGAATAATTGGTGATTGATTTTCTGAACGTTGGTGTGAAGCTTTATAAACTTGTTTCTGGTGTTCATTCGTTTTAATCAATCAGAGAAGCACACAAAGAATACACAACTCAGTTTTTCATTGCTATATCATTTCAATTCTCTCGAGCTCTTAATATATCATATACGTGCTATATCTTAGAGAGTTCATTAGGTTGAGTTGTATTGATTCAAACATTGTATTGTTCAATTTGTATTGAATATTTGCTGTACAAGTTTGGCTTAAAGTTTTTGGTGGGTCGAACTAGACTAGAGAAGGATACTTTGGAAGTATTGCTTAGAGAGTTAGTTCAGCACAGCAAACAACAAGTGTGACACCCCCAAATCCGAGGTCAGAGATTCAGGTCGTCACATCACCATCCAACCATATCCTACCTGTATTAACTTTACAACTCAACAATACATCCATCCAGACCTCAATCTTACGCACATACAAGTTAGAGCCTCAGAAACGATAATAAAAAAAATAACACTAAATATTACAATTCCTCTTTACAATCCAGAATCTTACGCACTTCCACTTATACAACTACACTTGAAGACAAGTCTTACTATTACAGTTGAAAACCTATCAGGCTTACTCTGTAGTATTTATCAGGAACGAAATCATCTCAGGGGTAAATCTTCTACTCCTCTCTTGCTGGTGCGGAGTTAACCGACCAAATTCTTCTCCTTTTGAAAAGTTTTTATAAAGCAAGAATGAGCTATATAATGCTCAGCAAGTTCACCATTTTGAAAAATAATAATGTGGTTTATTTCGAAAACGTTCCCAACTGTATGGGTATATATCTCAGATTTCAAAACATAATTCGACAATATATATGTCCGAGTTTGAATAAAACATTTATACTCGCTAAGGAGCTTTAAGAATAACATATGAATCCTTTATAAGGTTCCCATTTCAATATATCTCAAGTTTGAAAAAATATATATATAAGCATATCATTTTCGGCAAAACACTCTACGGTTATCATACTGTACAGGAAATACGTTATTGCAAAACCTCTTTCCTTCCATTAGCTTAGGAGGTTTCTCATTCAAAAACATTTCATTCTAATAATTGCAAGAGTGCACTAACACGTGCCAATCTTTATAGAAAATCTTGCAGTTCTAGATACTGCACAATATCAATATTTTTCTTATAAAAAACCACACTATCGGCAACTTGGCACTTAGGCCCAAGAAGCAGTGTTTGAGTATTTTTCCAAAGTGGAGGATGGGACTGGAAGAAAACATAAAAACCTGACAGGGATTGACGATGATCAGTCGCCACATCCAAGTCCAATAATCTGCGGGTCTTCTCTACTAGTAGAAGGATAGAAACTACATCCGTAACTACCCTTAGGTGAAAACTACATCCGTAATCACCCTCGATGAAAACTACATCCGTAATCATCCTTCGGCAACACCTGGGTCGGAATAATAATTGATGGACCGCCTGGCTCACGGCCGCTTACACATCCCGGGAATCGTTCGTCAACGATTCCCACACCTGCCAGAGTCCCCTTTTTCTTTTCTTTTCAAAAATCATTTTGATATAAAATTCGAGTAGTTGAAGTTCGACCTCAGTCGACCGATAATTCTTGAAAAATGTACAAGAAGCAAAACCTGACCGGGGGTTTTCGAAAATGTTTTGGGTTCGAAAGTGTTCGAGTTTGAAAACGATGAAGGTATCTTGGATTAGTTTTGTCTTTAAAACAATGAACAATAATTAATAAATGATATTTTGAGATTTAATATAAATAATTAATAAAATAATTATTTAATTAAAATAATCTTTTAATCCAAGATAGATATTTTTAAGTATTTATAATAATGTAAAAATAATAAATACCTAAGTATACGATACTTCCCGAATGACTCTTCGGGTTATCGCAATTTAATCACGATACAATAATATACCGCTCCCCGGTCAATAGTATATTTGGACCGCTACGACCTCTATTGCTAGAGTCGTTGTCCGAAGAAAACACTTTCATTCTAAGTTCAAGGGTGTACAAATACATATGCATATATCTCAAACTTCAACATAATCTCGTAAAGCATAAGCATATAATACGTTTGGGAACTACAAACACAACAGGGAAAAATCCTTATATCTAAGTTTTGAAAAGTAAACTTGCATAGGTAAAATCAAGAATATAATCTTTTGAAAATAAATACTTAGGGTTGGAAAACTTGCCTTGGTGAGGTTGGGTTGGTCGGCTCGCGAAGTGGAATGGAAATCTATACATAATCAATATTTGTACGTTAGTACCTTAACAACGCTACTTAATCATAAGGTTTTAAAAATCGTAAGACCAACTTAACGACTCCACTTGTGACCACTAACCCTCTCATATGACCATGTCATCACATTATCACTTCCGTTACCCATTCGACTCAAATCTATTCCTCAAACTCGAAACTCAAGTGAACATTCTTAAAACTACTTTGAACTAATCCCCTAAGTGGTTTTTCACTTGTGCGCACTTTACTCTAACATTTTTATAAAATTGAAAAATACATATTTTAATCCAATTCTTTTTGGGTAACCTCTACCACTGCAAGATCTAGTTTTTCTCAATTTTTCATAATGTTTGCAGAACGTTTGAGGGTCCAAAGACAGTTTACAAACAGACCATACAGTGCAGTCCGGATTTCAGAACCACTCCTCACTCTTCTGGTAATAACTCAAAATCTACACATCACCTAGTCATGAACTTTATATTTCTGGAAACTACATTCAAATACCTTTCTAACCATGGGTATTAGACCCTCGGGAGACAAGTTTAAGGGGTTCAAAAACCTACTGCAAGATAGTACATACTCCCAGACTTTTTACTCAGCACACATCTTTACTTAATCCTTCAAGAACTCAACTTATACATCATATCTACCATCAAAACCATCAAGATCCTTACCATTAACACATATATGACTACATAACTCAAGAACATGGCTTACAACATGGATACAAGCATAATATCTCAAGATCTAACCATCAAAAGTCCAAAACCTCCAAGATTTACACTAATACTTTCAAACCTTAAAAGATCCATCAAATCTTGACACAAACTAAAAGTGAGAGGATGTTATACCTTTCTTGAGCCTAGGGAAGCCTTGTACGAGCTTGGGTAGCCTTAAGAACACCTTAGCTAGCTTAGATGAACCTTAAACTTCAAGATCTAAAACAAAAGTTATGGTTAGCCATTATACATCTCCAACTTCCACCATTTTTCTCACCATGCTACACTTTGAATAAAATTATGAAACTTAGTACATACCTTCACAACACCTAGGGGAAGCTTGGGTTTTAATCTTGTGAACTATAGAGGAGTAGAAGTGGAGAAAATGATTTTTCTTCCTCTCTTATTTTTCTGCTCAGATTAGAGCAGTTTGGTAAGGGGGAAAAAGAGCTTTTCTTTTGTTTTTGTGTGGTCAAATAATTGTGTGGTGTATGGATATATTGGTGGTGTATTAGATGTTAAGTAATCACATGTCTCCACCCTACTAGCTAGCCCTAGGTTAGGCCATGTCTCCCTTGTACTTAAAGCATGGCTAGATGTACTACTAACCCATTCTACTTAGTTTGCTTTTTGTACTTCTAGTTAGCATTTCTAACTTAATGGTTGCATGGTATCTTGCATGGAATATTATCTCGTCTTATTACCCAACCAATTTTCGTTATGTAATCCTTAATTCTTGACGTATCTATAATAAAACTCCTCGTAATAATATTTTGTCACGTAGGGATTTTCCTTGTAATTCCTTAAGTACTTAATTGCGTAAATTCCTTAAATATCCATAACTTCTTGTCATAGTCTCTTAAAATCTTTTAATACTCTAATAACTCTCAAATCCCAAGTTTTTATAAATCTTAATGGTAGTAGGCCTCTTGCCTTAACAATCTTCCCATTTTCTTACACAGTGAATGTAATAACATAAATTTCTCAGATAATCAATTCCATTAAACAACATAGGTGACTCAAAAGGTCCCAAATTCACAATGTCATATGATATTATATTCTTAAAAATATTACAAAAATCAGGGTTCTTACAGCCTCCCCTCCTTAAAAGGATTCCGTCCCGGAATCAGGTTGAAAACAGTTGAGGGTACTTTTCACGCATCGCTTCTTCTAGTTCCCAGGTTGATTCTTCGACATTCTGGTTCCTCCACAAAACTCTCACTAGCTTGACGACCTTGTTCCTCAGCACTTGTTCTTTTCTATCCATGATTTCCACTGGTTTCTCCACATAGGTCAAATCTGGTTGTAGGTCTACCTGGCCGTATTCTATTACATGCCGAAAGTCGGTGTGGTAGGGTCGTAACATAGACACATGAAACACGTTATGAATTTGCTGCAAGCTTGGGGGCAAGGCTAACTCGTAGGCTAACTTCCCAATACGCCTCAAAATCTCAAAAGGTCCAATAAACCTCGAACTTAGCTTTCCTTTCTTACCAAACCGTATCAATCCTTTCGATGGGGATACCTTTAGCATCCCGAAGTCTCCCACCTCATACTCCCTTGATATCTCATAAAATTTGACCATTCGAAATAATGGGTTTCGTAAAAAAAACTAATGACTTTTACATACACTCGTCTGCACCGTAAAGACGTAATATCAATTCGAAATCTTCATTTAATAATTCGTATATATCGTGATTGCAAAAATTTCTCATCCACCCATAAAATTACTATTCATCCAGGTTTCGAATATTCACGAAAATTAGGGTTATTGCAGTCTCCTCTCCTTAAAGGATTCTATCTTAAGAACCTAAGGAAAATAGTTGTGGATACAATTCCAACTTTACCCTTCCCAACTCTCAGGTTGACACTTCAACCCTTTTGTTCTCTCACCTTGGTCTCACCAACGCTTTAATGTTGTTTCGCAATGCATGCTCTCCTCGACCTGTATTCCTTATCAGTTGTTCTGTGAATGAAAATTTCTATCCCACTACTTATACGTTCCTCTTCTACCTTGTTCATAGTATCCGTGCTGAGTCCTTGTATCGTTGGCCCGTGAATACTTTGTGGTCGTGTTTTATAATCTAAGACAACGTCAATACGCATGGTATTCCTCATATTCCTTGGCTTGATTAGCACGCATGTGATGCCTCCCGTCAGCCGTTACCACTTGCTATGGATATTGTATAGTCTTTGGTATACGTCGAACCAGTTCAGCTACTATATCCCTCATTCATTGACTTCTTCGTAATGCAAGAAAAGCGAAACTTCTTTTTTCGCAGTACGCTTTACAAGAGACGTCCTTACATTCGCATGGTGACGATCGTGATAACATCATTCATTTCATGGATAAGTTTTTATTCTCGACTGGCCCGTGAAATCTAAGGCACGACACTAAATATAAATTCGATCATCTGGATAATTCTTCTTCCCTGCCCGTCAGCCACAGATCAAATCAGTACATACGCTCAATCTCTTTGTTAAATATACTTGAAAGCACCTTCAATATTCGAAGTTTAACCTTAAGTCTTTATCTGACGTAATCACTGCAGATGTTTTATATTGCACCACCATCTCTTCCGTATATAAATCAATAATCTTCTAAATGGAAGTCTCTCGTAGGTAAATCACTTGGTTCAACAATTATAAATCAACTAGGGCCATCTCTTGGCTCGGTCTTCGGCGACCTACTTATGAAATTCATTATAATTCTGTCCACATTCAAGATTTTCTACAGGCGGAATTAATCCACTAGATCTCTATCATTCTGCTTTTGACATGTCGCGTTTGTACTTAATAGTTTTCCAATACCATTCTTCATATCCGTTTGCCAAACATTCTCTTAATTCTCTATACATCTTTGTCCTTCCCCATAATTTAGTCAGTTTTCCTCTAACATTATTATTTATTGTATATACTCTATTTTCTTGGTCAATACTGACTGAATTCCAATTTCGAATAATCCCTTCTATAGGTATCAGCCACCACACTGGCCTTCCCTGGGTAATAACAAATTTCTCCATTATACTCCCTGTTCCATTTCGTCACCTTCTCTCTTATGTTTAATTCTAATATGAAGATATACTTATGGCACTTGTGGAAAAATTTCACACTTTTCTCATAAGGTTAACGTCTCAGTTTTATGCGTGAACGCTATCATGACTAATCCCCGACTCACGGTTAGTATATCCTATCCCGTAACCTTTATGTTGTTTAGAAGTATATGCTATCATCCCTTTTCTACTGCATCAGCACACCTCTTAACTCTTAAAAGACGCATCATCGTGACCCTCAAAGTCCTCTTCTCATCATAAGGTATAGCTAACAACAAGGTTGTCACTAATCGCTCATATCATTCTTAAAACTTTATTTATTAACCCACAAGGGCTTCTGACTCACTAGTCAATCCACATGATACTACCAAAATTTATAATGTTTATATTAGTATGAAATGCCGACTTTGGTGCAGTACAGAGATCGATCTTGAGTTGGTGAAACCTTCTCTTCAACCTTATCTTTGAAAAACAACTACACATTTTAACTAGTCAACAATTCCTCCATTTCCGATAAGGGTATCAGTTCTCGATGGTATATGTAAGATGTCATACGCTCGTCCTCTTTCACAACTGGTGCCAATCAGCCTGAGGCCTGCATGCTGCTGCGATTCCCAATAAACTTGATTAGGTGATAATCTCGAAGGATCATTGGGATATATCCATGCATCCATTTGCTATTAGGGCCTTTTAAACTTTATGTCTCTCTATGTGCATCAATCCCTTTAAGCTAAGTAAAGCTTCACATTCTTGCCACAATCTTTCTTCCTTTCTTGTCCATCTCACTTCCATGTTAGTTTCCTCTAAGGATATGTCTTACATCGCAATCGATTTGCATTTCTTGGATCAGGAAAAGGCTTGGTAACTCCAGAATTCATTAATATAACATCCTGACGATGGTTGGTAGGGGCGTGCTCCCAACCACCTCATCATTTCTTATAACCTTCCTCACACTAATATTAAAGGTCCTTGTGGTATGCCCCGACATGTTATTCCTACTTTAAATAATCACTCGGCATAATGCTCTGGCTGCACAATTACAACATTTGGTTTTTTGATCTCATATTGGTGCAACGGTTCACAATTGTACCTCCCGTTCACCTTAGAGTAATCACTTTTGAAAGGAATGGTTTCAAAATAACAAGGTCCAATAGATAATTTCAATAAGAATTCCACATTGGATGTTCCAAGAATGTTGATGGTTCCAAATACTAGGAGTCTCGATTTTCGGAGATGTAAGGATGGACAAAAAGAATACAACAAGGTTTATTCCTTCATGTCCTGATAATTTTGTAATGTGATGTCATAGAGAATGTTGCACGGGGGCAATGATTGTTAGATACAAAAGTCATAAAGACGGTCTTTATACAATTCTTACATCTGATGAATACTTTTCCTCTTGAAAAATAGAGGATCTAAAAAGTCCCATTGATAAAAGTCAACCGATCGAAAGAAATTCTACTCTATGATGATAAAAAATGAAGCAGTTTATCATTCAAGTAATCTATGGTTTCAAATGAATCTTCATTATATGAATGAAAGAACAGAATATTCAAGTGACATAAAGTCTGATACGAGTAGAATTCCAGTTGAGTGGACGACCGCACTAGGTCTCAATCAAGTCATTTGTCAAATCTTTCATCATCATACTTTACCACATGCAAAATGCATTGCGGAATTGCTGAATGAATTAAATTGGGAGTTGGACCAGTGAAACAATAACTAGTCATTTTCAAGAAACACTAGCAAATAGCTAGACAAAATTTGCTAGTTCGCCTGTTTGAGACATCACCACTAGCTAGGACAATTAGCTATGTGTTCTTCACAACATTACAATTTTGACTAGTTAGAACAATCAACTAGTCATTCATATTGACATATCGACTAGCCAGTTTCAATTGGCTAGAACGGAATTTCAACATCGTAGCCACTGAAGAAACTTTAGGCTACTCGGACAACGAATGGAAATAAGAAGTTATGAAGTTTGAAAAAAGAAAACTATAAAATCTGAAGAGAATGTTCTAGGTATCGGAACAATCGATAACCTCTCATCAAATATTACTTATCAGTGAAACGGTCCACTCAAGGGTGCCTCCGTACACATGCTTTATCAGATCTTACAGTAGAATGAAATTCAGAATACTAGTATCAAAATGATATCCTTACTATGATTTCAATGTACGACGTACAATCTCATTTTGAATAGAAGAAAGGATTCATGAGGAATATCTGGATGTTAGATCATCCCTGTTCTCAACAAGTTGATAAATATTTATGGGCTCGACTGAAGAGTGCAAGTATGAAAGAAGTAGTCAAACATCAATATTCGTTTAGGAATATTCATTGATTAATTAAGGAAACAATTGTTGAACATTCCTTGGATAATTGAAAGGAAGTGTAAATAGTCCTGAGTAGAACGAAATAATTATAAACTTCAAATAGAATACTCGAGGATCAAATAAGATACTTTGGATGAGTCCCGGTTTAGAGAAATATATCATTGGTGGTTATTCCACAAGTTTGAAGTAGAAGGCTAGAAGGGTTACCTGATATAAACTAATCGAGGTAACATGGTTAGTGAACAGTTTAAAATGAAGTAGTGCACCAGCTGGTAGTTGCCAAAATAAGTTAATAATCATTCGTGCGTCTCATTATCACCATTATGAGGGTAACTCCATCTCTTCGTCTTCGTAATACAAGACACCAACTAGTGCGTCTCTCAATCATCATCTTAAAGTCATTTATCGAGTTAGGGTTTCACAAATACATCTGTCATTTCCGTGCTTTATCTTGAAGACCAAGCTTCACATCATTTCGGGGACACCTGCCAAGTCCATAGGGTCCTACTTCATGCCTTCCGACATGAATCACAAGTGGCCAGTTCCCCCTGGGAACAGATCAAAGAGATCTCTCAGGGATCTCAGTGCAGTCCATAGGTTCAGTGGCGGGTGTGTGCATGTGAACATATACCAAAATATATTGAGGTTTACAATACATATATACGTAGTCCCTGATAACATCTCCATCAAAGGATCCCACTCTAGACCCACTAGTCTTTCCTTTTGGTAGACTCTGAGATCACTGTATCGTTCGTTGCAACCATATTCAACTTCACTTGAGTCCCTTTGTTAATTCTACTTGTTTGTTCTCTAAGTTGAACTACCATGCTCTAGCGTCCGAATCATGCATTGAATTATCTAGCACGATCGTCTTATGATAACATTCTCGTATAACACATGTAAAATTCACCATCAAGGGTAATGAAATCCATAACGGAATAGTAACCACCTTTCAGGTAAACCCGTTACTTATCGAAAATCGGATCTTATAGCCAAAGTAAAAGACTTTCATTATTCCAAGTACTAAGTACCCTTAATTATGTAGGGAAGTCTAAACGTCTTGATTCTTAAAATGCCGCCTCCTAAACTATGGAGGACTATGGGCCACAAAATTTATGCCAGCCTAGTCATCCGATCATATTGGCAATATCGCCTCTATCTCAGCTGCTCTTGAGATTTCGCTCTGCTTCCTGTATCATTACCTATGATAGGTCATGTACGACTCTCAAACCTCTATTCATCATTCTGAAGGCCTCTAAGGATTCTAGCGACCCTAGTATAATACCTCCAGTAAATACTCCAGTCCATTCTACTCACCGGTACCTCTTCCGGTAGTCCAATAATAAGTTTACTACGATCTCTTATGTCATTCTCATACTTAGACTTAACTCTCAACACTCTCGTTTTTGAGTATTGTAACTTATCTCTCTGATACCATTTCTGTGACGCCCCCAAATCCGAGGTCAGAGATTCAGGTCGTCACATCACCATCCAACCATATCCTACCTGTATTAACTTTACAACTCAACAATACATCCATCCAGACCTCAATCTTACGCACATACAAGTTAGAGCCTCAGAAACGATAATAAAAAAAATAACACTAAATATTACAATTCCTCTTTACAATCCAGAATCTTACGCACTTCCACTTATACAACTACACTTGAAGACAAGTCTTACTATTACAGTTGAAAACCTATCAGGCTTACTCTGTAGTATTTATCAGGAACGAAATCATCTCAGGGGTAAATCTTCTACTCCTCTTCTGCTGGTGCGGAGTTAACCGACCAAATTCTTCTCCTTTTGAAAAGTTTTTATAAAGCAAGAATGAGCTATATAATGCTCAGCAAGTTCACCATTTTGAAAAATAATAATGTGGTTTATTTCGAAAACGTTCCCAACTGTATGGGTATATATCTCAGATTTCAAAACATAATTCGACAATATATATGTCCGAGTTTGAATAAAACATTTATACTCGCTAAGGAGCTTTAAGAATAACATATGAATCCTTTATAAGGTTCCCATTTCAATATATCTCAAGTTTGAAAAAATATATATATAAGCATATCATTTTCGGCAAAACACTCTACGGTTATCATACTGTACAGGAAATACGTTATTGCAAAACCTCTTTCCTTCCATTAGCTTAGGAGGTTTCTCATTCAAAAACATTTCATTCTAATAATTGCAAGAGTGCACTAACACGTGCCAATCTTTATAGAAAATCTTGCAGTTCTAGATACTGCACAATATCAATATTTTTCTTATAAAAAACCACACTATCGGCAACTTGGCACTTAGGCCCAAGAAGCAGTGTTTGAGTATTTTTCCAAAGTGGAGGATGGGACTGGAAGAAAACATAAAAACCTGACAGGGATTGACGATGATCAGTCGCCACATCCAAGTCCAATAATCCGCGGGTCTTCTCTACTAGTAGAAGGATAGAAACTACATCCGTAACTACCCTTAGGTGAAAACTACATCCGTAATCACCCTCGATGAAAACTACATCCGTAATCATCCTTCGGCAACACCTGGGCCGGAATAATAATTGATGGACCGCCTGGCTCACGGCCGCTTACACATCCCGGGAATCGTTCGTCAACGATTCCCACACCTGCCAGAGTCCCCTTTTTCTTTTCTTTTCAAAAATCATTTTGATATAAAATTCGAGTAGTTGAAGTTCGACCTCAGTCGACCGATAATTCTTGAAAAATGTACAAGAAGCAAAACCTGACCGGGGGTTTTCGAAAATGTTTTGGGTTCGAAAGTGTTCGAGTTTGAAAACGATGAAGGTATCTTGGATTAGTTTTGTCTTTAAAACAATGAACAATAATTAATAAATGATATTTTGAGATTTAATATAAATAATTAATAAAATAATTATTTAATTAAAATAATCTTTTAATCCAAGATAGATATTTTTAAGTATTTATAATAATGTAAAAATAATAAATACCTAAGTATACGATACTTCCCGAATGACTCTTCTGGTTATCGCAATTTAATCACGATACAATAATATACCGCTCCCCGGTCAATAGTATATTTGGACCGCTACGACCTCTATTGCTAGAGTCGTTGTCCGAAGAAAACACTTTCATTCTAAGTTCAAGGGTGTACAAATACATATGCATATATCTCAAACTTCAACATAATCTCGTAAAGCATAAGCATATAATACGTTTGGGAACTACAAACACAACAGGGAAAAATCCTTATATCTAAGTTTTGAAAAGTAAACTTGCATAGGTAAAATCAAGAATATAATCTTTTGAAAATAAATACTTAGGGTTGGAAAACTTGCCTTGGTGAGGTTGGGTTGGTCGGCTCGCGAAGTGGAATGGAAATCTATACATAATCAATATTTGTACGTTAGTACCTTAACAACGCTACTTAATCATAAGGTTTTAAAAATCGTAAGACCAACTTAACGACTCCACTTGTGACCACTAACCCTCTCATATGACCATGTCATCACATTATCACTTCCGTTACCCATTCGACTCAAATCTATTCCTCAAACTCGAAACTCAAGTGAACATTCTTAAAACTACTTTGAACTAATCCCCTAAGTGGTTTTTCACTTGTGCGCACTTTACTCTAACATTTTTATAAAATTGAAAAATACATATTTTAATCCAATTCTTTTTGGGTAACCTCTACCACTGCAAGATCTAGTTTTTCGCAATTTTTCATAATGTTTGCAGAACGTTTGAGGGTCCAAAGACAGTTTACAAACAGACCATACAGTGCAGTCCGGATTTCAGAACCACTCCTCACTCTTCTGGTAATAACTCAAAATCTACACATCACCTAGTCATGAACTTTATATTTCTGGAAACTACATTCAAATACCTTTCTAACCATGGGTATTAGACCCTCGGGAGACAAGTTTAAGGGGTTCAAAAACCTACTGCAAGATAGTACATACTCCCAGACTTTTTACTCAGCACACATCTTTACTTAATCCTTCAAGAACTCAACTTATACATCATATCTACCATCAAAACCATCAAGATCCTTACCATTAACACATATATGACTACATAACTCAAGAACATGGCTTACAACATGGATACAAGCATAATATCTCAAGATCTAACCATCAAAAGTCCAAAACCTCCAAGATTTACACTAATACTTTCAAACCTTAAAAGATCCATCAAATCTTGACACAAACTAAAAGTGAGAGGATGTTATACCTTTCTTGAGCCTAGGGAAGCCTTGTACGAGCTTGGGTAGCCTTAAGAACACCTTAGCTAGCTTAGATGAACCTTAAACTTCAAGATCTAAAACAAAAGTTATGGTTAGCCATTATACATCTCCAACTTCCACCATTTTTCTCACCATGCTACACTTTGAATAAAATTATGAAACTTAGTACATACCTTCACAACACCTAGGGGAAGCTTGGGTTTTAATCTTGTGAACTATAGAGGAGTAGAAGTGGAGAAAATGATTTTTCTTCCTCTCTTATTTTTCTGCTCAGATTAGAGCAGTTTGGTAAGGGGGAAAAAGAGCTTTTCTTTTGTTTTTGTGTGGTCAAATAATTGTGTGGTGTATGGATATATTGGTGGTGTATTAGATGATAAGTAATCACATGTCTCCACCCTACTAGCTAGCCCTAGGTTAGGCCATGTCTCCCTTGTACTTAAAGCATGGCTAGATGTACTACTAACCCATTCTACTTAGTTTGCTTTTTGTACTTCTAGTTAGCATTTCTAACTTAATGGTTGCATGGTATCTTGCATGGAATATTATCTCGTCTTATTACCCAACCAATTTTCGTTACGTAATCCTTAATTCTTGACGTATCTATAATAAAACTCCTCGTAATAATATTTTGTCACGTAGGGATTTTCCTTGTAATTCCTTAAGTACTTAATTGCGTAAATTCCTTAAATATCCATAACTTCTTGTCATAGTCTCTTAAAATCTTTTAATACTCTAATAACTCTCAAATCCCAAGTTTTTATAAATCTTAATGGTAGTAGGCCTCTTGCCTTAACAATCTTCCCATTTTCTTACACAGTGAATGTAATAACATAAATTTCTCAGATAATCAATTCCATTAAACAACATAGGTGACTCAAAAGGTCCCAAATTCACAATGTCATATGATATTATATTCTTAAAAATATTACAAAAATCAGGGTTCTTACAACAAGCCATTTGTCAGCAGGATTGGTAAGGTTTAGTTGTCGGACATGTTAGAAATAATTCATAAGTTGTGATGTTAAGAATAGAATTTACACATTATACTTCTTGTAATCCTGATCTTATAAAGGATTTAGCACTTTATATAGGATTTATGTATAAGACAGTTATCTGTCTAGTTTATTCAGGAATGAACAGTGTATCGGAGACTACATGTCAGGAACAAAGGGTAAATCCTGATGATGGTCCAATACTGATGGTTGATCAGATACTGATGCAGTGTACAGATCCTGATATCAGTTTTGTTACTGATGATGTCATTATGGATGCTACAGAAACTGACAAGTGCTATAAAACAGGATCGTTGTTTGAAGAACAAGCAAGAAGATATTATGAAGGAAAGAGTTTTCTATTGATGGAAACTATCGACTAGAAGACAAAACATTGTCATGTATAGATTATATCTTTCTGTTATTAGTTGATAGGAAGCATTATAAATAATTTCTCAATATCATTGTAAAGAGCGACGAAGTTGTGAGTTCGTGTGCGTAGCTCTGTATAAGGTTTGTATTCGAGAGTTCGAAACAAACAGAGAGAGATTTGTATTGTCAGCAGCTGCTAAAGGTATTGTACACCTTTGGTAGAGTTTGTATTTGATCTTATTAATACAAACAGAGTTTAATTCATTCGTTTATTCTTGTTCACATAATCAAGCAAAAATCAGACACGATTATATAACTTGTATTCAACCCCCCCCCCCCTTCTACAAGTTATTCGAGTTAACAGGACAGATTGGCTAGGGAACAAGGGTTTGGTGAACGTTGCTAGAGAAGTATACTTGGGAAGTATAGCTTAGAGAGCATGTTTAGAAACAGGTGTTCAGCAAGCCATTTGTCAGCAGCTGGGATTGAGGGAGATATATTATTGTATCTTGTAATTGGTTTATTTCGTTGATCAATAATATATTCTCTTACCGGGTTGGTAAGGGACCAGGACGTAGACCATAGGGGTTAGGGGTCGAACCTGGCTAAAAGTCTCTGTGTTCTTTATTTTCTGCTCTTTACTTACTGTCTGTACATTTAGCTTACCATTTACATTCAGCTTACCATTTGTCTCTGCATAAAACGAAAACAGTAAGCTATTTCTGGTAATTTCTAAAATTGGAATTAGTTGAATATAGTTAGCCATTTACACCTATTCACCCCCCTCTAGGTGTACATTATCAGATATATGTTTTGTATCGACAAGTCAGGCATTCGAGAAGTAGAAAACAACTATTCGATAAGTCAGAAAAGGCTTATTCGATAACTCAAGCTGATGGTAACTCGCAGCTGGCAGTTATCTAACTTAGAAATAATTCTAAATTAAATAAAATGTGTTTTTATGAGTGAATTAAAATTTCAGACAAAAATCCATAATCGGTTGAGATTCAGCGAGAATTCAGCCTTTTCAAATGATTCGAGAACTCAAATACAGTATTCGAGAACTCAGTCATTAGAGAACTCAATTACCATATTCGAGAAGTCAAGAAAGCCTCTATTCGATATCTCTAAAAAACTCTATTCGAGAACTCGAGAGTGCTATAATGAGACTTGTTAGAGATGTCGAACAGTGAATCATTCGAGAAGTCTGACTTAACGAAATATACTCATCACTCATAAAAATCAATTTTCACTATCTTTTAAAATTTACCAGTCATATTCAATGAAGAATGTTCTAGCAAATTACACAGTGATTTTCTCAAAATTTCATAGAATTCCAAGTTGACAAAATATGATTTTCCAACATATGCAACAGATTTGAAATATTTATAAATCATATTTCATCCAACACTTACTCCAAAAATATTGAGAATTTAGATAAAGTAAGTGTTTACTGCTGCAACAATCTAGATGATATATTCACTTAGCCAGAATCTAAAGAATTCAACATTCCAATCTCACTAACCAACCTTGTAAAGGTGGCTTCATCTAATGGCTTAGTGAATATGTCAGCTAGTTGTTTATCTGTAGAGACATAATGCAACTCAATGGTTCCATTAGTTGCATGTTCTCTAATGAAATGATATCTGATGTCAATGTGCTTTGTTCTAGAATGATTGACAGGATTGGCAACTATAGAGATTGTACTTGTGTTGTCACACATGATTGGAATTCTTTCCAACAAAAGTCCATAATCTCTAAGTTGATTTCTAATCCAAAGCACTTGAGCACAACAACTTCCAGCAGCTATGTATTCAGCCTCAGCTGTAGAAGTTGACACAGATTGTTTTTTCTTGCTATACCAAGAGACTAACCTTTGTCAAAGAAACTGGCAGCTACCTGAGGTGCTTTTCATATCCACTCTGCATCCAGGATAATCAGCATCAGAATAACCAACCAGATTGAACCCTGTGTCCTTATGATACCATAAATCCAAGTTTGGAGTGCCCTTCAGATATCTAAAGATCCTTTTTATAGCAATCAAATGTGATTCTTTTGGATTTGATTGAAACCTTGCACACAAACATGTAGCAAACATGATGTCTGGCCTATTTGCAGTGAGGTAGAGTAGAGAACCAACCATGCCTCTGTAGACTGAGATATCTACTTTCTTGCCTTTAGCATCTTTATCCAATTTAGTGGCTGTGGCCATGGGTGTCTTTGCAGGTGAGCAGTCTTGTAAGTCAAACTTCTTCAATAAATCCTTGATGTACTTGGTTTGACTGATAAAGATACCATCCTTCCTTTGACCGACTTACAACCCAAGAAAGAATGTCAACTCTCCCATCATACTCATCTCATATCTGCTCTGCCTGAGTTTAGAGAATTTCTCACACAGCTTCTCATTGGTAGAGCCAAATATGATATCATCCACATAAATCTGAACTAGGATAATATCATCACCATGCTTCTTGTAAAACAGTGTTTTGTCCAATGTGTCTCTAGTGAATTGATTTTCAAGGAGAAATTGTGATAGAGTATCATACCATGCCCTTGGAGCCTGCTTAAGTCCAAACAATGCCTTAAGCAATCTGTAGACAAATTCTGGGAAATGTGGATCCTCAAAGCCAGGTGGTTGTTGCAAATAAACTTCTTCTTCCAACTCTCCATTCAGAAATGCACTCTTGACATCCATTTGATAAACTTTAAAGTTTGAATGAGCAGCAAACACCAAGAATATTCTGATGGCTTCCAATCTAGCAACATGGGCAAATGTCTCATCATAATCAATGCCTTCCTGTTGAGAGTATCCTTTTGCAACCAACCTTGCTTTGTTTCTTACTATTACACCATCTTCATCCATCTTATTCTTCAGAACCCATTTTGTTCCAACAATGGTTCTATTCTTTGGTGCAGGCACAAGTTCCCATACTTTGTTTCTTTCAAATTGATTCAGCTCCTCTTGCATGACAATAATCCAATCTGGGCCTAACAGTGCATCATCAAGTTTCTTAGCCTCAACCTGAGATAGAAAACAGCCATAGAGACACTCATTCTGAGTTGCTATCCTAGTCCTTACTCCTGCATTAGGATCTCCAATAATTTGCTCTGCAGTGTGTGATCTATCTCATTTCCTTGAATGCTCAGTCTGATTTCTCATTCTTGATGTTGCCTTGTCATCCAAGTCATGATCATTTTCATTTCCACCCCCTGTGATGTTGCCATTAATCACAGGTGTGTTTGGATGCTTGTTTCTCCACTATTGATTGGCACAAATTCTTCTCTTGTATCATCATTCACTTGAGTTTGTTGAACTTGAGTTTCAAATCCAGTTTCAATCTCTTCATCAGAATCATCTAGATTATCAAACTTTAATGGATCTTTATCTTCATCATTGGCTTCTTCTAATCCAAGTAGTTTGCTGTCATCAAATGTCACATTTGTGCTTTCCATAATTTTCTTTTGACTGATGACATAAACTTTGTATGCAATTCTTTCCATAGAGTAGCCAAGAAAAATTCCTTCAAATGCCTTTGCATCAAATTTTCCAACATATTCTGAATTATCCTTCAATACAAAGCATTTGCTTCCAAAAGTATGAACATACTTTAGAGTAGACTTCTTTCCAGTCATCAAATTGTAAGGTGTCTTTCCAGTGTTTTTGTTGATGAGGGTTCTGTTTTGGATATAGCATGCAGTGCTCACAACCTCAACCCAAAAACATGTTGGCATCTTTGCATCAAGTAACATTGTTCTAGCAGCCTCAATTAGAATTATATTCTTTCTCTCAACAACTCCATTTTGTTGTGGAGTCCTTAGAGCTGAGAATTGCTGAGAAATTTCATTCTCTTTGCAGAATGCTTCAAGTATGGCATTTCTTAACTCTGTTCCATTATCACTTCTCAATGCAATCACACTTGCATTGTTGGCCTTTGCTTCCTTGTCAACTCTCTTTATGTGCTCAATGATTACTTTTGGAGTCTCATCTTTTCATGCCAGAAATTCCACCCATGTATACCTTGTAAAGTCATCAACCATCACCAAGGCATACTTCTTTCTTCCTAGTGACATAATATTGACATGCCCAAACAAGTCCATATGAATGAGTTGCAGGGGCTTTGTTATTGATGTCACTGTCTTTGACTTGTGGCTTGATCTTTTCATTTTCCTCTTTGACAAGCCTCACACACTCATTCTTGACAGAATTCAAGTGTGGGCATGCCTTTCACTAACTCTCTTTTGACTAAAGAATTGATGGCTTTGAAGTTCAGGTGTGATAATTTCTTGTGCCACAGCCAACAATCTTCATTTGATGCTTTTGAGTAAAAGCAACAAATTTTGTCCTTGTTTGCAAAGTCCATATTGGCTACAAACGGGCTTCCTTTCCTTACTCCAAATAAAGTAAAATCACCAGTCTTCTTGTGGGTGATCAAACATTCATCTTTGTCAAAATCCACTTTAAATCCTCTATCAGTAAACTGACCAACACTTAGCAGATTATGCTTGAGTCCCTTGACTAGTGCTACATCTTCAATGATGACATTACCAACTTTCAACTTGCCATATCCCAATGTGTTACCCATGCTGTCATCTCCAAAAGCAACCATTGGGCCAGCCTTCTCCTCATACTGTGATAGCAGGGCCATATCACCAATCATATGATTTGAGCATCCACTGTCCAAAATCCACATGACGTTCTTTTCACTTTCTTTGCCCTACAAACACAAAGGTATTAATTCTCCTTTGGTACCCAAACAAGTTTGGGTCCATGTGACTTAGAAATAGTTTTATCATAAACAACATGCTTATCAACTTTCTTGGTGTTGGTCTTCTTGTCACTGTTAGAAGTCTTAGAACCTGAGGTTTCAGACTTAGGTGACAGAGGTACCTTCCTACCTTTAGGAGGACTTGAAGACTTTGACCTTGTGTAGTGTGTGTGAGAATTGTGACTGATACAACCATCAATGAATTGCCTTCTCAAATTGAAACAACTAGTCATAACATTCATATTGCATGGCATACAGTCAAATTTGTCACAAAATGGAGCATGTCTATGTCTTTAAGGCACAGAACAATCATAGAAAGGTTTGGGCACACTACCAACAGGTTTCTTGCACGCATGAGTTAAATGATTGGTACTAAAACAATTCTGACAAGTCTTTCTAGGGGCATTAGGCATATAAGCATAGTTGTTATCTTTGTTAATCCCTTACTTGCCATTTCTGTTCTGTTTCTTCTTAGTCACTTTCTTCTCAGATTCATTCTTCCCAGCTGAAACAAACTTAACCAACTTCTTAGGTCTTGACCTATCACCTACTAGCTCCTTGGCTTTTGACTTGACACTCTCACTCTTAGAGGATGCTTGTTGTTCACTGGATTGTGCCTCATCCTCATCATTCAACATTTGCTTGATGAGTAAGGCATCCTCATCAATTTCAAATGTTGATTTTTTAAAAATTGGAGTCTCAACCTTTTTCAAAATGTGAGGCACTTCTACCTGAACAACTATGTCATCTTCAATGACCGCATAGCCTTTCCTCTGTTTAAGAGTGTCATAGTCAAGTCCAATGGCAGCCTTGGGTTTAGCTTGAATTTTCTCACAGTAGGATTGCACTAGACCAGATGACTTCTTAAAAGCTTTCAGTTTGAATTCATTTTCAGCTAGTTCATCCCTAAGAGCCTTTTTCACTTGACTAGCACATAGAATCTTATTCTGCAGATATTCAACTTCTTTATTAAGGTTTTCTACTTGCATAGCAGTTAGCTCAAGTTCCTCATTCTTTTTTATTAACATTTCATTTCTAGTAGACAGTTTAGTAATCTCCTCATTAGCAGCAGTCATACTAGTATGAATATTAAACATTTTAACAGATAGTTGTTCAATCAAACATTTGTACTCAGAAACAGACATGTCTATGGTAGTGAGAGATGGTACCTGAGAGTCTGATGAAGATGTGTCATCCTTGGAATTGGCCATCAAGGCATAGTTGCAAAATTCTTGCTCTTCTCCATCACTATCAGAATCATCCCAACACTTCCCTTCAGCTATGTAGGCCTTACCTTGTGTCTGCTTTCTCAGAAGGGCCTCATACTTAGCTTCAAGCTCTAGAAACTCTTTATCCTTCTTTTTAGGCTTCGTGCATTCACTGGCAAAATGCCCTATGTCATTGCATCTATAACACCTTACAGATGACCTATCCACATGGCTGGTTTTAAATTTATTCTTGTTTGGTTTCACAAGTGCCTTGCTTTTGTTGAATGAATGGTTTTGGATTTTAGGTTTGAAGGGTTGGTTCCTCTTGAATCTGATGTTTGGAAATTTTCTGGCCATGAAAGCATATGAAGTATTTTCCATTCCATCTAGCTCTTCAAGAGTGTAGAACTCTTCTTCCTCCTTCTCCTCAACAGGTTCACTTACCTAAGCTTCAGTTTCTTCATCATCCACTATCTCCTCTATCCTTTGCTGACTTGTAGATGCTTCTAGATCTTGAATATATTTGTTGACAATCAAGGCACATGATGTGCTTATAATTCTGCCTTGGTTGGTTTGGATAGCCCTTTTCTGAAGCAACTCAAGCTCATGAGTTTTTAGAACCCCATAGAGCACATCATATGTGATTTTGTTACACACGCGTGCAAGAGGAAGTTAAATGAGAGTCGTTTTCTCTCTAGGTAAACCTAGGCGGCCGCCACCCATATCATCCATTCTACACCCAAAAATCATCAGATCTATATACTACCTTCATGAATCCACCCTCTTTTCTTCTCCTCTCACCAATACGCATATTTCTTATAAGATATATCTAGATTTGGCTCCTTCTTTGGCGCTTTTCCCTGGACATTCTTCGAAGTTTGTCGGGGGTTTGGGCCTGCCTCTTTTTGAGGTTTTTTCTCAGTTCTTGAGAAATGGGTTTTTCAAACAGGTGTTTACTCCGCTGGTACTTGTTATCGGGGAGTCTAATTTCATGGTGGCTACAAGCAATGGGATTTCTTTCATTTTGCTTGGGTGGCTAGAGACCTGCAAACTCGTAAGATGTTTGCAAGGGTATTTGATTCATGTGGGCCAAGAGGAGGTCAGTTCGGCCAAGATTTATGAGAATCGTTGGCAGTACAGTTATGGGTGTGAGGAAATGAACTCCACTTTTGAGATGCTCTACGACGAAGCTTTTATTCTCCGAAAGAAGAAAATTGCAAGTGCCCAGCAGGTGGGTGAGGTTGATGGCTCCTCAATGTATGGTGAATTGTCGTTGGGAACGATAGTTGCCCAGATCTATTCTGGGTCCACTATTGGAAGAGTTTCTTCTATCAATTCATTTGATGGGATGGTGGCAAGCATCTTCTCTATGTGTTTGATGTGTGCTGAGGTAGTTGGACCGATTCGAGACCTTGTAGATATGCAACTTATGACAGTTAAAGGCAATATTGTTGCCATATTGAGTATCAAAGGGGACATTGAGGGTATACAAGTAGAGGCTGATCTGTGCTTAAGTAATGGTTGTGTCCATCTTCTGCTTGATGGTTTGTCCCTGAGATTTGTTGAAGTAGGAAAATGGGTACCATTCTTCTATGGTGTATCTCTGATGGCAACTGGATTTTGGCGCTTTTCTGGTCGATTTCATAATGGTGGTGATGGACTACCCATTTGGCATGATGTACTCTCTTGTGACGAACAGAGAGGAATTAGATGTGTTCGTGTGTTGGGGGGTTTCATTGATGTGAAACACTCAAACATAGTAAATGATGATGTAAGGGATAGAGATCTTGAATGCTCCTCTTTGTGTGCTGATGATAGCAGGAGGTTTTCTCGAAACCTGGTTGATGAAAATTTCGAACTTGTTTACAATGTAATGATGGATGTGGATGGTTCCTTCAATATGTTTGGAAGCATCTATCGCTTTCTTATGATGGTTGAGAATTGTTGTCCCGAAGACACAAGTGACAATAATTTGGGGATTCATAATGGGATCACAGATTGGGTCATTGAAAATGGAACTGAGCTGTTCGGTTTTGCTCAGGGCATTGCGCAGTCTACTCTTATGTTGTTTAATAAGAACAATGCTATATTTGATGCTGGGGAGGGTTTATCCCTTGTTCCTGATTCATCTACATGGCCTGGAAGAGACTTAGGTATGTTGATGTTAGTGCTTGCTAGCAATGGCAGTGAGATGCGCCATTTGTTGCACAGATGTGATGTGTTTAAGTGGTTGAGTTTCCTTGACAAGGAACTTTCTATCAGAGAGGCGTTTGCAACCCATGGGGCTTTTAGGAAACGCGATATGGAAGAGTGCAGTTGGAGGTATTGGGTTGCTCGGAAGGGTAATCATATTCTGATGGAGCGAACTAGATTTCCAATACATGTTGATAGCAAGTCGGGGAAGCAAAACTTTCATCATAGGTGTTTGAAGAGGGTTGACCTCTTTGAAGGAAGGTTTGCTCGTGTTAAAGCTGGGATTTCTATTTTTGGCCATGGTGTTACTCTCGCAAGTCTGAGAGGATGTCTTGTGGAACTTGCGACGGCTGTTGATTACTCGATCGGTGATGGTCGGGATCATGACGAGATTGCGAAATCTGATGTTGGGAACTTCTTGATAGTGGCTTACCTCATGGATGGATATCTGTACACTGTGGTGGGCGTAAACCGGAGAGTGGTCATGGCTATGACAAACTGTGAGAGCAAGCGAATGGTGGCGTCTGGTCAGCTCATGCTCATGGATGTTCAAAGGAATAAGAAGTTTGGTTGGAGTTGTCCACATAGATGGAAACTGTTTATTTGCGGTCTATGGAATTTTTGGGTGATGCAAGTTTGGAAGCCAAGGATGGAGCTTCTGATTGGGAATATCGAGTGCGAACCTGGAGGTTCCACTTTTGTATTATGTTAGCAGGCGCGTTTAAGTTAATTTTGGTTTAAACTAGTTTAATCTAGTTTAGAGTTGCTATGTTGTTGTCCCTTTCTAAGGGTTATGTTCTGTTTGTAATGTTTAGTTGTTGTCTTTGCGGGTATGCCCCTTGATGTTTTCGCGGGGTATGCCCCTAGAATTGTATCATGTTGTTCCTTTTGGTATAAAATTTTAATTAGCAAAAAAAAAAAATATGTGATTTTTTTCAAATCTCTTTCCCTTAGAGAAATGACCCTCTACTCTAGATGGTTTGGTGAAGATAGTAGAAACTTCATGTTCAACTCCTTGGTGCTGTAAACCTTGCCATTCATCTGCAACTCAGTAACTAGCTTGTGAAATCTCTCAAACATCTCAGTGATGCTTTCCTTGGGCTGTGCCATGAAAGCTTCATACTGTGTGACCAGTATCTGTTTCTTGTTTTCCTTGACCTCATCAGTCCCTTCACATAACACCTCAATGTGATCCCACATTTCTTTGGCAGATGTACACGATGCAATGTTTGCAAACATTGACATATCCCACATTTCTGATTCTGTCCATTTGGATGGTTCCTTGGCCACATAAGAGCTTGGAACAGTTATGGTTCCAACAGTCTTCTCAGGTATTTCTTGTTGTGGAACAAAGGGACCATTCTTGAGAATTTCAGGATATAAAGGATGAGAGGCTTTGATGAACAACATCATTTTTATCTTCCAGATGTTGTAATTTTCTTTGTCAAACTTAGGGACTTTCACCGTTCCTGTGGTCTTTGGTGTATTCGAACTCATGATCATTTTTCTGTTTTTGAATAAACAGCCCGCTCTGATACCACTTGTTGAGTATTGAATACAGTAAAAGAATACAGGGGGGGTGAATGGATTCTTGAACTTTTCTTCGTTCTTGAATCTGTGTAGCAGATAAGTGTCCGTGTGTGCAAATATGTAGGTGCGGATAAAGAATGACACAAGACACAATATCACTTTAATCTAATATATTATTAGATAAAGGTTGCTACAATCTATGAATACAAATGGTAGTATTCTCAGCTTCATTTTTCTCAGAGAGATAAATCTTACAGTGTATGAAAAACTTCTCTTTTGCTCAAGAAGTGAGATTGTATTCTTATAGAACATGAATACAACTCAGTTATTACAAATAAGGTTACAGGATAAATTACTTTCTTGTATGTCTATCCTTTTTGAGTAAGCATCCAAACGGCTACAGATTTGACTTTGCAAAGTTCTGTTCAGATCCACTTTTTTAGCTCCATGTCTCTTCTATATCTCTCCAAGCTTCCTTGTAGGCTTTCCAGAGCACGTTACAGATTGTGATCCATAAATTGCATTAGCTTGTTGCAGGTTTCAGACTTGTACAATTTCTTCAGTATTTTGTCTCCAAGAATGTATTCGAGAAGTGGCTAAGTGCATGATTGGTTCGAGAACTAGGATTAGATAACTCTGAGTTCTCGAATACTGTCTGATTGACATATCGAATCACTTCTCGAATAATGCTTTTCTCTAGGATTCCTTGAGTTATCGAATAGAACACTTGACTTGTCGAATCCTTGAGATATCAAATAGCTTTCTGAGTCTTTGAGATATCGAATGGAACTTTGACTTGTTGACTCTTTGAGAACTTGAATACCACTTTGACTTGTTGACTTCTTGAGTTCTCGAATAGAGTATTTAGACATGTCGAATCTCTGAGATATCGAACAGTTCATTCAGAGATATCGAACAGTGTCTTCTTAGATATCGAATCTCTGACTTCTCGAACGCTAGACTTCTCGAATAGACAAAGATACTTCTCGAATTGGTACTTAGGCAAATTCTTCATTTCTTCAAATCCCAACTGTGATTATTTGACAGTCTTTATCTTCTTGCTTGAGGCATGAACCTTGGAACTTCTTTCAAGCATTATTCTTGACTATATAAGTACAGTTACACAACTAGGATTTGATACCTATTACAAGTACAAAACAAGTAGAGACTCTACAACTAGAGGTTCCCTCAGTTAAGAGGTCATGTAAGTAATGCAAAGCATTACAAACAATTAGGCTTGTTATTAGATGTAAACATGCATGCCTCTGTGACTAACAGGTAGCAAATTTGGTATCGTAGTACCATTTAAAAAAGGGTATCGTAGTTGTCATTAGATATAGAATCTTTATCTTTACACAAATTTTATTAGTATCGCTTTTTTGTAATTCGTTGATAGATGATGATATGTAACAATGGTTTGTTTGTTTGTTGGTGTAAATATATTTGTAAGTAGATTGTACTCTTTGGTTTTACCATGTTAGTGTAGTTTTACTCTGATGGTGTTTTATTTCGTGTTAACTAAAATAATTGCAAACAAAGAATTGTAGTTATAAGAGGTTTTTAATTTTTTTAATTAAAAAAATAACATAGAATTCTAGTAGAAATAGGAGTTTAGGGATGAAACCAAAATATGGTGCGAACCAAAAGTAATAACATTAAAAAGGGCATTAAAGTTATAGAAGCGAAACCTATTTTTAATCGTACTACTTTTTATCAAATTTGGTTCGCAACATATTTTGATTTCACCCTTAAAATTCTATGTCTTCTAAAATTTTATGTTTTTAAAAACAAATAAAAATAGAAATTCTATTATAGTTTTACCCTTGCAATCCTATTTTCCCCATAATTTTAGATTGTTTTTAAAAAAGAAAAATAGAAATAGAAATTTTATCATAATTATAATTGTTAAATATACAATTCTTTTTCTTTAGTATTGAATCCCGTTTCTCCACAATTCTATTTTGTTTTCTAAAAAATTAATAAAATTAAAATCCTATTGTAATATTAATTTGTTTATTTGTAAATTTTTTGTTATAAAAAATTTATTGTAATATTAAATTTTTTATTAATTTTTTAAGATTGTGATCTATTCTACAAATTATCAATGTGAACGTGTTTACATGCACTTCTATAACCAATATAAGGTTATATTTGTTGATTATATAATACTTTTATACGGTAACATATTTTTTCATAATTTATAATTATAATTTTGTAAAATATTTATTGTTTCTGAATTTTATTTTTATAGTATTACAAAATTATGTCGATGTAATTATTTCGTTACATTACAATAAATAATATATGATAATTATGAGATGATATATCACTTTTGAAAAGTTTCATCTCGATTAACTTCTCTCTCAAATATATGAGAGTCGACTTCCCTTAAACACCATTACCACCGCCCCTTTCTCCATCTTCATCTCTTTCCCCATCCATCCATTCTCCATTCCTTCCCCAATCATCTAATCCCTTTGCTTTTGTTCCTTTTCTTTCAATAAAAATCGAACCAAATCCAAAAATCTTAGAATTTATTTCTCAGATCTATCTTGGTTTTGAGACCGATTCCAAAAATAAAAAAATACCTTGAGATTCAAATTCTCCTCCTTTACATCATTCCAAAATTTGGTGTTATTCCGAGGTCGTTGAATTTCGATTTTCGTCTCGTCTTTTGACGTGTGTCTTCCCTTTTGGGTTGTTAATGTATGTTTTGTTGTTTGTATGGGTTTTGTTCCTGGCTCCTTTGAAAAGGATTTATGTGGTTTTGGGTGAGATCTATAATGCGTGCATTAGATTTGAGCTGGTGTCGGATATTGCAAGAGCTTACTTTTCACAACTAAAATTTGTTCATTTTATGAGATTTTTCACTTTCGGCATGTCTATAGCTGCTTTTCGGCATGTAGATAGCTGGGGTAATTTCGGCATGTCTATAGCTGGTTTTCGGCATGTAGATAGCTGGAGTGTTTCTGAACATTGGGCTACATGTGGTGCGTATGTGAATGTCATTTGCAATATTACTGGTTTCAAGACTGGTGCAGGTTGGATTGATCGAGAAGTCACTCTAATCTTTTTTATTTCGAAGAATTTTAAAATTCATGATGTAAAACAGTCTGCAAACATAAACGTCTATTTGGTTAGCTCGTTTATTTGTTTCTTTTCAGATTGTAGTATCAATTCAGGGACTTGTCCTGGCTGTAATTCGGTTGTTTGAAGTTAATACAATTGCTTTCATCAAAAAACAAAATAATATATGATAATTTCATGTTTATTAGATAACAATGATATTGTTTCCCTTAGTAATGTACTAGAAAAAAATCAGTTCAATACTATTATATAAAAGCTGAAACATTAAAAGTTTGTTTGGTCGGTATGGTACCTGTTAATTTTACTTATTTACCCTTACTTATCTGTTAGTCACAGAGGCATTCCTGTTTACATCTAATAACAAGCCTAATTGTTTGTAATGCTTTGCATTACTTACATGACCTCTTAACTGAGGGAACCTCTAGTTGTAGAGTCTCTACTTGTTTTGTACTTGTAATAGGCACCAAATCCTAGTTGTGTAACTGTACTTATAAAGTCAAGAATAATGCTTGAAAGAAGTTCCAAGGTTCATGCCTCAAGCAAGAAGATAAAGAATGTCAAATAATCACAGTTGGGATTTGAAGAATATGAAGAATTTGCCTAAGTACCAATTCGAGAAGTAGTTTTGTCTATTCGAGAAGTCCAGCATTCGAGAAGTCAGGGATTCGATATCTCAAGACACTATTCGATATCTCTGAATACACTGTTCGATATCTCATTCGATAGCTCAGAGATTCGATATGTCTATTACTCTGTTCGAGAACTCAAGAAGTCAACAAGTCAAAAGTAGTATTCGAGTTCTCAAGGAGTCAACAAGTCAAAGTTCCATTCGATATCTCAAGGACTCAGAAAGCTATTCGATATCTCGAGGATTCGATAAGTCAAATGTTCTATTCGACAACTCAAGGAATCCTGATGAAAAAGAGCTATTCGAGAAGTAATTCGATATGTCAATATAACAGTGTTCGAGAACTCAGAGTTATCGATCAAGTCAATTCTAGTTCTCGAATCACTTAGTCACTTCTCGAATACACTCTTGGAGACAAAACACTGGAGAAATTGTACAAGTCAGAAACCTGCAACAAGCCAGTGCACTTTATAGATCTCAATCTGTAACGTGCTCTGGAAAGCCTACAAAGAAGCTTGGAGAGATATAGAAGAGACAAAGGGCTAAAGAAGTGGATCTGAACAGGCTTTGCAAAGTCAAAACTGTAACCGTTTGGACTCTTACTCAAATAGGATAGACAGACTAGAAAGTAATTTGTTTAGCTACCTTATTTGTAGTAAGTAGGTTGTATCCATGCTCTATAAGGATACATCCTCACTTCCTTTGCAATTAACTTTTAGAGAGTCAAGTTTTTCATATTCATTGTAAGCAATATCTCTCTGAGAAAAACGAAGCTGAGAATACTATCATTTGTATTCACAGATTGTAGCAACCTTTATCTAATAATACATTAGATTAAAGTGATATTGTGACTTGTGTTGTTCTTTATCTGCACCTACATCTTTGCACACACAAACACTTATCTGCTACACAGACTCTCCAAGAAAAGTTCAAGAATCCATTCACCCCCCCTCTGTATTCTTTTACAGTATTCCATACTCAACAAGTGGTATCAGAGCGGGCTGTTTATTCAAAAATAGAAAAATGATCATGAGTTCGAATACACCAAAGACTACAGGACCGGTGAAAGTCCCTAAGTTTGACAAAGAGAATTATAACCTCTGGAAGATAAAGATGCAGTTGTTCATCAAAGAATCTCATCATTTGTATCCTGAGATTCTCAAGAATGGTCCATTTGTTCCGCAACAGGAGATTCCTGAAAAGACTGTTGGAACCACTACTATTCCAAGATCTTATGTGGCTAAGGATCCATCCAAATGGACAGAATCAGAAAAGGACATGGTTTCCCTTGACAATCACCTCATGTTGTTGATTATAGATTCAATGGACATGTCAATGTTTGCAAACATTGCTTCATGTACCACTGCCAAAGAAATGTGGGATCACATTGAGGTGTTATGTGAAGGAACTGATGAGGTCAGAGAGAACAAGAAACAGATACTGGTCACTCAGTATGAAGCTTTCACGGCACAGCCCAAGGAAAGCATCACTGAGATGCTTGAGAGATTTCACAAGCTAGTTACTGAGTTGCAGATGAATGACAAGGTTTACAGCACCAAGGAATTGAACATGAAGTTTCTGCTATCTTTACCAAATCATCTAGAGCAAAGGGTCATTTCTCTAAGGGAAAGAGATTTGAACAAAGTTACATATGATGTGCTCTATGGGGTTTTAAAAACTCATGAGCTTGAGTTGCTTCAGAAAAAGGGCTATCCAAGCCAACCAAGGCAGAATGATAAACACATCATGTGCCCTGATTGTCAACAAATCTATTCAAGACCTAGAAGCATCTACAAGTCAATTGAGGATAGAGGAGGTAGTAGAAGATGAAGAAACTGAAGCTGAAGTAAGTGAACCTGGTGAGGAGAAGGAGGAAGATGAGTTCTATACCCTTGAAGAACTAGATGGGATGGAAAACACTTCATATGCTTTCATGGCCAGAAAATTTCCAAACATCAGATTTAAGAGGAATCAACCCTTCAAACCCAAAACCATTCATTCAACAGGAGCAAGGCACCTGTGAAACCAAACAAGAATAAGTTCAAAACCAGCCATGTGGATAGGTCATCTGTAAGGTGTTATAGATGCAATGACCTAGGGCATTTTGCCAGTGAATGCAAGAAGCCTAAAAAGAAGGATAGAGATTATCTTGAGCTCGAAGCTAAATATGAGGCCCTTCTGAAAAAGCAGACACAAGGTAAGGCCTACATAGCTGAAGGGAAGTGTTGGGATGATTCTGACAGTGATGGAGAGGAACAAGAATTTTGCAATTATGCCTTGATGGCCAACTCCAAGGATGACACATCTCCATCAAGCTCTCAGGTACCATCTCTCACTACTATAGATATGTCTGTTTCTGAGTATAAATGCATGATTGAACAACTATCTGTTGAGATGTTTAACATTCATAGTAGTATGACTGCTGCTAATGAAGAGATTACTAAACTTTCTACTAGAAATGAAATGTTAATCAAAAAGAATGAGGAACTTGAGCTAACTGCTATGCAAGTAGAAAACCTTAAGAAAGAAGTTGAATATCTTCATAATAAAGTTTTGTGTGCTAGTCAGGTTGAAAAGGCTCTTAGGGATGAATTAGCTGAAAATGAATTCAAACTAAAAACTTTCAAGAAATCATCTGGTCTAGTGCAATCCTACTGTGAGAAAATTGAAGCTAATCCCAAGGCTGCTATTGGACTTGATTATGGCACTCTTAAACAGAGAAAAGGCTATGCTATCATTGAAGATGACACAGTTGTTCATGAGGAAGTGCCTCACATTTTGAAAAAGACTGAAAATCCAATTTTTAAGGAATCAACATTTGAAATTGATGAGGATGCCTTACTCATCAAACAAATGTTGAATGATGAGGATGAGGCACAATCCAATGAACAACAAGCATCTTCCAAGAGTGAGAGTGTCAAGTCAAAGACCAAGGAGCCAGTAGGTGATAGGATAAGACCCAAGAAGTTTGTTAAGTTTGTTTTAGCTGGGAAGAGTGAATCAGAGAAGAAAGTGACTAAGAAGAAACAGAACAGAAATGGCAAGTTAGGGATTAACAAAGATAACAACTATGCTTATATGCCTAATGCCCCTAGGAAAACATGTCAGAACTATTTCAGTACCAATCATTTAACTCATGCGTGTAAGAAACCTGCTGGTAGTGTGTCTAAACCTTTCTATGATTGTTCTGTGCCTCTAAGACATAGGGATGCACCATTTTGTGATAAATTTGAGTGTATGCCATGCAATATGAATGTTATGACTAGTTGTTTCAATTTGAGAAGGCAATTCATTGATGGTTGTATCAGTCACAATTCTCACACACACTACACCAGGTCAAAGTCTTCGAGTCCTCCTAAAGCTAGGAAGGTACCTCTGTCACCTAAGTCTGAAATCTCAGGTTCTAAGACTTCTAACAGTGACAAGAAGACTAACACCAAGAAAGTTGACAAGCATGTTGTTTATGATAAAACTGTTTCTAAGTCACATGGACCCAAACTTGTTTGGGTACCAAAGGAGAAGTAATACCTTTTTGTTTGCAGGGCAAAGAAAGTGAAAAGAAGGTCATGTGGATTTTGGACAGTGGATGCTCAAATCATATGACTGGTGATATGGCCCTACTATCACAGTATGAGGAAAAGGCTAGCCCAATGGTTGCTTTTGGAGATGACAGCATGGGTAACACATTGGGATATGGCAAGTTAAAAGTTGGAAATGTCATCATTGAAGATGTAGCACTGGTCAAGGGACTCAAGCATAATCTGCTAAGTGTTGGTCAGTTTACTGATAGAGGATTCAAGGTGGATTTTGACAAAGATGAATGTTTGATCACCCACAAGAAGACTGGTGACTTTGCTCTATCTCGAATAAGGAAAGGAAGCCTGTTTGTAGCCAATATGGACTCTGCAAACAAGGACAAAATTTGTTGCTTCTACTCAAAAACATCAAATGAAGATTGTTGGCTGTGGCATAAGAAACTATCACACCTGAACTTCAAAGCCATTAATTCTCTAGTCAAAAGAGAGTTAGTGAGAGGCATGCCCACACTTGAATTCTGTCAAGAAGAAGTGTGTGAGGCTTGCCAAAAAGGAAAGATGAAAAGAGCAAGCCACAAGTCAAAGATAGTGACATCAATAACCAAGCCCCTACAACTCATTCATATGGATTTGTTTGGGCCTGTCAATATTATGTCACTAGGAAGAAAGAATTATGCCTTGGTGATGGTTGATGACTTTACAAGGTATACATGGGTGGAATTTCTGGCATGAAAAGATGAGGCTCCACAAGTAATCATTGAGCACATAAAGAAAGTTGACAAGGAAGCAAAGGCCAACAATGCAAGTGTGATTGCACTGAGAAGTGATAATGGGACAGAGTTCAGAAATGCCATGCTTGAAGCATTCTGCAAAGAGAATGGGATTTCTCAGCAGTTCTCATCTCCAAGGACTCCACAACAAAATGGAGTTGTTGAGAGAAAGAATAGAACTCTAATTGAGGCTGCTAGAACAATGTTACTTGGTGCAAAGATGCCTACATGTTTTTGGGCTGAGGCTGTGAGCACTGCATGCTATATCCAGAACAGAACCCTCATCAACAAAAACACTGGAAAGACACCTTATAATTTGATGACTGGAAAGAAGCCTACTCTAAAGTATGTTCATACTTTTGGAAGCAAATGCTTTGTATTGAAGGATAATTCTGAATATGTTGGTAAGTTTGATGAAAAGGCATTTGAAGGTATTTTTCTTGGCTATTCCATGGAAAGAATTGCATACAAAGTTTATGTCATCAGTCAAAAGAAAATTATGGAAAGCACAGATGTGACATTTGATGACAGCAAACTACCTGGACTAGAAGAAGCCAATGATGAAAATAAAGATCCATTGAAGTTTGATAATCTAGATGATTCTGATGAAGAGACTGAAACTGAAGTTGAAACTCAAGTTCAACAGACTCAAGTGAATGATAATACAAGAGAAGAATTTGTGCCAATCAACAGTGGAGAAACTAGCATCCAAGACACACCTGTGAGTAGTGGCAACCTCATAGGGGAGGAAATCAGGATGATGATTTGGATGATGAAGCAACATCAAGAATGAGAAATCAGGCTGAGCACTCAAGGAAATGGGATAGATCACATACTGCAGAGCAAATCATTGGAGATCCTAATGCAGGAGTAAGGACTAGGAGTGCAACTCAGAATGAGTGTCTCTATGGTTGTTTCCTATCTCAGGTGGAGCCTAAGAAACTTGATGATGCACTGTTAGATCCAGATTGGATTATTGCCATGCAAGAGGAGCTGAATCAATTTGAAAGGAACAAAGTATGGGAACTTGTGCCTGCACCAAAGAATAGAACCATTGTTGGAACAAAATGGGTTCTAAAGAATAAGATGGTTGAAGATGGTGTAATAGTAAGAAACAAAGCAAGGTTGGTTGCAAAAGGATACTCTCAACAGGAAGGCATTGATTATGATGAGACATTTGCCCCTGTTGCTAGATTGAAAGCCATCAGAATATTCTTGGCATTTGCTGCTCATTCAAACTTTAAAGTTTATCAAATGGATGTCAATAGTGCATTTCTGAATGGAGAATTGGAAGAATAAGTCTATGTGCAACAACCACCTGGCATTGAGGATCCACACTTCCCAGAATTTGTCTACAAATTGCTTAAGGCATTGTATGGACTTAAGCAGGCTCCAAGGGCATGGTATGATACTCTATCAAAATTTCTTCTTGAAAATCAATTCACTAGAGGCACATTGGACAAAACACTGTTTTACAATAAACATGGTGATGATATTATCTTAGTTCAGATCTATGTGGATGATATCATATTTGGCTCTACTAATGAGAAGCTGTGTGAAAAGTTCTCTAAGCTAATGCAGAGCAGATATGAGATGAGTATGATGGGAGACTTGACATCCTTTCTTGGGTTGCAAGTTAATCAAATGAAGGATGGTATCTTTATCAGTCAAACCAAGTACATCAAGGATCTATTGAAGAAGTTTGATTTGGAAGATTACTCACCTGCAAAGACACCCATGGCCACTGCAACTAAATTGGATGAAGATGCTAAAGGCAAGAAAGTAGATATCTCAGTCTACAGAGGCATGGTTGCTTTCTCTACTCTATCTCACTGCAAGTAGGCCAGACATCATGTTTGCTACATGCTTGTGTGCAAGGTTTCAATCAAATCCAAAAGAATCACATTTGATTGCTATAAAAAGGATCTTTAGATATCTGAAGGGCACTCCAAACTTGGGTTTATGGTATCCTAAGGACACAGGGTTCAATCTGGTTGGTTATTCTGATGCTGATTATGCTGGATGTTGAGTGGATAGAAAAAGCACCTCAGGTAGCTGCCAGTTTCTTGGACAAAGGTTAGTCTCTTGGTATAGCAAGAAACAACAATCTGTGTCAACTTCTACAGCTGAGGCTGAATACATAGCTGCTGGAAGTTGTTGTGCTCAAGTGCTTTGGATTAGAAATCAACTTAGAGATTATGGACTTGTGTTGGAAAGAATTCCAATCATGTGTGATAACACAAGTGCAATCTCTATAGTTGCCAATCCTGTCAATCATTCTAGAACAAAGCACATTGACATCAAATATCATTTCATAAGAGAACATGCAACTAATGGAACCATTGAGTTGCATTATGTTTCTACAAATAAACAACTAGCTGATATATTCACTAAGCCATTAGATGAAGCCACCTTCACAAGGTTGGTTAGTGAGATTGGAATGTTGAATTCTTCAGATTCTGGCTAAGTGAATACAACATCTAGATTGTTGCAGCAGTAAACACTTACTTTATCTAAATTCTCAATATTTTTGGAGTAAGTGTTGGCTGAAATATGATTTATAAATATTTCAAATCTGTTGCATATTTGGAAAATCATATTTTCTTGTTAACTTGAAATTTCTATGAAATTTTGAGAAAATCACTGTTTAATTTGCTAGAATATTCTTAAATGAATATGGCTGGTAAATTTTAAAAGATAGTGAAAATTAATTTTTGTGAGTGATGAGTATATTTCGATAAGTCAGACTTCTCGAATGATTCACTATTCGACATCTCTAACAAGTCTCATTAGAGCACTCTTGAGTTCTCGAATAGAGTCTTTTAGAGTTATCGAATAGAGGTATTCTTGACTTCTCGAATATAGTGTTTTAGTTCTCTATTGACTGAGTTCTCGAATACTACATTTGAGTTCTCGAATCATTTGAAAAGGCTGAATTCTCGCTGAATTTTAACCGATTTTGGATTTTTATTCAGAATTCAGAATTACTCATAAAAACATATTTTACCTAATTTAGATTTATTTCTAAGTTAGATAACTGCCAGCTGTGAGTTTTCAACCTGCTTGAGTTATCGAATAAGCCTTTCTTGACTTATCGAATAGTTGTTTTCTACTTCTCGAATGCTTGACTTGTTGATACAAAACATACACATCTAATCGACAATTCGAGTACTTCATACTTATACAATTTCACATCTATTCGATTCATTTCATTCGAGTTCTCAAGCATCTAAACTCCCAAAACCTCTGAAAACCCTAACTGCCAAAAACTAAATTTCTTCTTCAACCTTTACTTTTTCTTCTTTTCTCTCTATATCAATGGCAACAGTGAAGTTCAACACCAATTTTATCGCCCTAACCAGTGATGTTGAAGCACCCAATGCGAACTTCAAGTTCTTTGTAAAGTGGATGGCTGAGTCATACATCAAGGATGCACTCTCTGCCAACCCAACACTGTATCTACATTCTGGAACAGTTTTGGGGAACTGCTATTGTGGAAGTTGTAGCCCTAGAAAGCGCAATAACTTCATACATAATCCACTGCAAGATTCAGGACCAGGAAATCACTATCACCACTGCAGACATGAATCAAGCACTGGGCCTACAACAAGAGTCATATGACATACTGGCCACGAATGCAGAGTTAGAAGAATTCTTTGAGTTCATCAACTACTCAGATGAGATCAATCTTGGAAAGTTAAACAGGAAGAATCTGAGAAAGGAGTGGAGCTATGTGTTTGTAACTCTTCTTCAAGTCTTTACGGCAAGGAAATCAAGCTTTGATCAAATCACTGCAGCTGCACAACAAATTGGCTATGCACTGGCCTATGGAAAGAAGATAGATGTTGGTCAAATCATCCTACAAGAGCTATATGGGAGACTTGGTAAGAACACAACCAAGAGAGGTACTGACATTTTCTTCTCTCGCTTTATTCAATCTGTTCTTAATTTTAAAAATGCTCAATTGATTGAACTGCCTGGGATAGATAAAAATAGAATAGGCTATCCTAAATCCATGACCAAACTCATTTTTGGTAATTTGGAGACTAGGAATAATGTGGATGTAAGACTTAACATAACTCCCCATATGGAGAGTTTGTTTAGGACTTACCCCCACAACATGCCAACATTTGACTCAAAGTCACAGTTAGCACAGCCCAAGAAAGTAGAACAAAATGCTAACCCAGGGCCTGCTAACCAACCCTCTCAACCAAACACTTTACCACACAGTGAGCCAACTGCATCATTCTCTCAAAAGGGTGATGTTAGTAAAAAGAAGAGAAAGGATGTAATGTCTGCACCTTTAACCATCTTATCTGAAGCAGCATTAGCTGTAGAATTAGAAAGTGAGGCACCTGAGTCACCCCTTATCAGGCCAAAGAAGAAGAAATCTAGGACCACCTCTTCAGTCACACAAATGGCTGAAGTTGTAAAATCAGGGGCAACCAGTTCACTAGATGTATCCTCTCAACAGGGTGCATCTATAGAATCAAGCATCCTCCCCAATGCATCTACCTGTATAGAGTCAGCACATGGGAGTGATAAGGATGGCACAACACTGAGTGGAGAGCACATCACAATTGAAACTCCCTCTATCTCTCTGGGGGAGTTGCCAAACTCTAATCTAAATGACACTTCTCTTCCAGAATCTACCACTCAAATTTCTTTGCAGCCTGCAACTCAAGCAATTGAGAAGCAAGGCATTGATCATCAAGAATTCTTTTCTTTTGATGAGCCAATGAATTCAAGTGACTTGGTGCATGACACATTGCTCACCACCCAGGACCCACATTTAGATGGTGAGGGAATGCATGCTGGGGCATCTCCTAATGACACCATCACAAACACAGAGGTTCCACTAGTTTTCACTAGAGACTCTGTGCCTGTGTCAACTGCTGGTGTAACTCATCCCACTTCTGTGGAGACACCAGTAGTAGAGTCAATCCATCCAGTTACAGAAGTTGCATCTGTAACTGAGGAGTCTAGCTTGCCTAGCTCTAGCTCTGACTTCCTATCACAATGGCTGAAGCCTGTGCAACATGACAGTGCTTCAGGATCAGGGTCTGTTCCACCACAATTGACGGTTGAAGCACTTCAAAGCTTAGTTGTGGATCAGATTCCTGAGTTTGTCAAGATTGCTCAACACTTGGTCACCTCCAACATCCCTAACCCGGACTATGAGGCCATTCTGCTATGCCATAGGGATGATGTGGAGATGCAAAAGACAAAGATAGTTGATGATGCTGAGAGAGATGGCAATGTAGATGCCTGGTTGCAAGGAAAATATGATATTACTCTTGATGAAGCACTTCAATATCTCAGGGAGGAATACATCACTTCACTAGGTTTCAATGCCAAATCTCTGACTCTTGGTAAAGTGTATGAGGCCATGAATGATTCTTACAAAGGCTTCCTCAAGGCTGCTCACTACCTTGGAAAGGGAGTTAAAACAGAAGTCAATAAAGTATGTGATACAATAGCCAAGGAAGTATGTGCAATTCATAGGGAATTTGCTGTCAAATTTCCATCTTTAGATCCTGTCCTCAAAACCATTCAGGAATGCAAATCTTCCTGCACCAAGATGGACAATGGTTTGGCTTTGCTTCATGGAACAGTCAGCCACCTAGCAACTCATGTTCAGAGCCTATCTAATCAGACAACTGAAGCTAATGCCATGACCAGGACTCTTTTTGCTAATCAATATGGGGATAAGCTGGTAACTGAGGTCCCTGTGCATGACATGACCAAATATGAAGTACAAAGACTCAAGGAACAATCTATCTCTGGTTTCAAGGCCACTGAGTTATTCACCAAGGTGGATACTCTGGAAAAGGAGGTGGTCAATCTCAAGACATCCAATGCTCAGTTAATAGACACTGTTGCTGCTCTCAATGAAAAGTTGGACATTCAAGCCACTGCCAATGCTGATGTTCTTCTCACCCAACAACAGATGCTTTCTGCCATAATGAAGCATATGGGACTCCCTCTACCTGAAGATTCTTCCAACCCAAAGGTCACTTCTACAGCCTCTGTGCCTGACAACAAGCCTAAGGGGGAGAAGAGGACATTAAGGAACTCAAAATCTAAGGGGGAGAAACCTAAGGAGAAAAGCATTACAATAAATGAGGGTGGTCAACCAAGAACTGCTAAGTCAAATCAGTCTGAGAAATTAAAGGCAGCATCCAAGGAGGAAAAACTGAAGAAAGTGGTTGTAGATGAAGAGGCCAAGATTCCATCTATCCCTCCATCTGAAACTGAAGAGTATGAATTCGACATTCCTGACATTGCTAAGCAATCTTTTCAAGCTGAACTTTCAGAATTCAGAAATGTTCTTACTCAAAGGGTATGTCAAGAAACTACAAATTCTAAACTATACCATGACATAGCTTTTCTGAAGCACCTACATGAGCTGAGAAGAAGGGCAAACTTCCACTACTTTGACTACATCAAGCTTCTTGTGCAAGATGTGTTTCTAGTCACTGTAGTGAGAAGAGAAATTGTTCAAACTAATCCTTATGCCATCATCACTACCAATGATAGAGAAGTCCTAGTCCATACTGCCAAGAACCTCTTTCACATCCACATTGAAGCTTTGCAAATTCTATCCAACTCTGAACTTGGAACAGTTATCAAGAAGATAGAAAGGAATAACTCATCAAACAACAATATGCTGAAAGAGATTCTCACCAAGTGCATGAAATCTCAATTGCCTCAAGTAGTTCCTCAGCCTCACTGTATTTTATATGAAAAGAATCAAGACATTGTTGCCTTCAGATTTGGCCAACACCTCAAATCAAACAACATGTCTACAATAAAATTTCTGGCTGGAGTTTCACATTCAAGGAGTGGAAAATCTAAATCTGAAATAGAGGCTCTTGACATTCTGGTGAAGTTTATCAACTCTCAGTCAGACATCAAGCCTATTGCTAAAGAGGGAAAGTCAGACAAAGATAAGGATGATCAAGACAAGAGTGGCAGCAAAGGTGGATCTCAAGGAAGGAATAAGGGTGGTGATGACAAGGAGAAAAGGGATGGTAAAAGCAAGAAGAAAGATGATGACAGAGATGGTGGAAAGGTGTATGAGAGAAAGAGTGCAAAACAGCAAGCCTTAGGCATTGCTAGCAGTAACCTCACCACAACACAAGACTCTAAGTCTAGGGTGAATACTGTTAGAAATGACCTACCAAAATCTGAATCAATGGCTTCTGCAACTGCTTTGCCAACTCAAGAAAAGAAGATTCAAGTCAAGAAACCATCTGTGTGTTTCAAAAAGCAAACTGCTAATGGAATACTACAATGGTCTACAAACAAAGGTCACATGCTACTGCCAGGCAACCATGTAAAAAGGATCAAATTCAAACAAGCTACAAGGAAACCAAAGTTATCCAAATCAAGGACTATGACAATCTATCCAGGCTTAAAACTCCAACCATTAGATGAAGATTTTGATGAAGACCAATTGCAATATCTAAGAGCTCAAAGAATCTACTATGCTGTCATTATGAATAACTGCCTTGAGATTAAATATACTGATGGAAGGGAGAAGAAATTCAAACAAGGACAGTGTCAAAATTGGGGCAAGCTATATGAAATAGAAAGAATCATTGCATTATTGGATTCTGAAGACAAAGTGGAGAAAGTATGGAAGCTGGAGTTGATTGATTTTGTAAAGATGAAGAGAGACTATGTTGATAAGATAAGAAAGGGATGCTTTGAGAAATGGCTAGAAAGGGAGGAGGAGATTGATAGGCTGGAAGTTGAAGCAGAAAAGCTAAGGGCAAAAGGATTGTGTAGAGTTCAATTCAATCCCTATGTGGTGAAGTATAGGAGGAGAAATGGAGATAATGTCAATATAAGAATGAGCCTACTCAGTCACTATCCTGCCAACATTCTAAAACCAGTACTTGAAGATTTCAAAGACTCTATCATGCTTGAAGAATTGGATGCTTTGGCAGAGATCATAAAGGCCATGGATGAGAATGCAAGAAAGGAGAAAGAAAGAAAACAGAAAGCATATTATGATCTACAAGCCAAAGCAATGGAGATGGAATCAAATGAGAATGGCTAGTATTTCATCATAATGTAAGATTATTCATTCATGTGCTCAATCAAATTACATACCTGTACTTTTCAAGTTTTACCTTTATGTATGTTAGGCTTGTTATCAGACATGAAATTGTGACTAAGGGTCTCACTCACAATTTGGGGGAGATTGTTAGTCACAGAGGCATGCCTGTTTACATCTAATAACAAGCCTAATTGTTTGTAATGCTTTGCATTACTTACATGACCTCTTAACTGAGGGAACCTCTAGTTGTAGAGTCTCTACTTGTTTTGTACTTGTAATAGGCACCAAATCCTAGTTGTGTAACTGTACTTATAAAGTCAAGAATAATGCTTGAAAGAAGTTCCAAGGTTCATACCTCAAGCAAGAAGATAAAGACGGTCAAATAATCACAGTTGGGATTTGAAGAAAGTGAAGAATTTGCCTAAGTACAAATTCGAGAAGTAGTTTTGCCTATTCGAGAAGTCCAACATTCGAGAAGTCAGGGATTCGATATCTCAAGACACTATTCGATATCTCTGAATACACTGTTCGATATCTCATTCGATATCTCAGAGATTCGATATGTCTATTACTCTGTTCGAGAACTCAAGAAGTCAACAAGTCAAAAGTAGTATTCGAGTTCTCAAGGAGTCAACAAGTCAAAGTTCCATTCGATATCTCAAGGACTCAGAAAGCTATTCGATATCTCAAGGATTCGATAAGTCAAATGTTCTATTCGACAACTCAAGGAATCCTAATGAAAAAGAGCTATTCGAGAAGTAATTCGATATGTCAATATAACAGTGTTCGAGAACTTAGAGTTATCGATCAAGTCAATTCTAGTTCTCGAATCACTTAGTCACTTCTCGAATACACTCTTGGAGACAAAACACTGGAGAAATTGTACAAGTCAGAAACCTGCAACAAGCCAGTGCACTTTATAGATCTCAATCTGTAACGTGCTCTGGAAATCCTACAAAGAAGCTTGGAGAGATATAGAAGAGACAAAGGGCTAAAGAAGTGGATCTGAACAGGCTTTGCAAAGTCAAATCTGTAACCGTTTGGACTCTTACTCAAAAAGGATAGACAGAATAGAAAGTAATTTGTTTAACTACCTTATTTGTAGTAGGTGGGTTGTATCCATGCTCTATAAGGATACAGCCTCACTTCCTTAGCAATTAACTTTTAGAGAGTCAAGTTTTTCATATTCATTGTAAGCAATATCTCTCTGAGAAAAACAAAGCTGAGAATACTATCATTTGTATTCACAGATTGTAGCAACCTTTATCTAATAATACATTAGATTAAAGTGATATTGTGACTTGTGTTGTTCTTTATCTGCACCTACATCTTTGCACACTGATAGAGTATATTTTTATATATATTTTAGATGATTTTATTCTCATATTTATTATGTTTTGCATTGATTTGGATTTTTATTTAATAGATTTTATTGTTTTATTGTAGGAAATAAAGATTTCATAACTTGGAAGGATTTGGAGCAAAAAGAGCTATTTTGGAGATAAAATAGGAGAAAATTCGTAATATTGGGCTACACGGGCTGTTCTACACTGTTTTGGCCATATCTTGAGTTCCAGAAGTCTGTTTGAGGCCCGTAAGCTGTCCACGCGAAGCTTGTGGAATTTTCTTTAATTCAGAGGTGGTCCAGTAAGCAAAATCCAACTGGAAGAGCCCAGAAACAGAGGAGTAAATAAAGTGACGAATTTTAATTAAGGAATCCTATTCAGTTATGGAATCCTACTTGTAATTGATTTAGAGTATTAAAATACTTTTATTGGGCAAGACTTTTAGAGCCTATATAAACACATCTAGGGTATTATTTTATAAGGGGATACATACGTGCTCCTACTCTTAGGAGCTAGGGTTTTGGAGAGGAGACCATGAATTTCATTCTTGTGACAGGATTGATGATTGCAGGTTTTCTTATCTGAATTTCTTCTCAATTCTTATTAGTTTAATTATGTTTTCTTGCTTTACTAGTTGTTTTACTTGTTTAATTATTAGCGAGTAGTTATTTCTAGGGCTTAAAGGAAAGCCATGTTTGCACTAATATTGGCATGATTTTCATAGTGGTTTGATTGGTTATGGTTAATTCTGATTGATATGTTTTAATCATTAATTTGTGTAATCGGCCAATATCATGGATTAATTATATGCAAATAGAGGTATGGATCGAGAGATTTACTTACTAGAGGCACACATACGATTAGCAGAATTGAATTTGAGTGCGAAAGCATCATTGGATTTCTGAGAGCGTTAATTCTTGAAAGAGATTAACTTGACTCTAATTACCTGATTGATTGAATTACTAAAAGTGGTTAATTGTGTTGAATGTTTCGAGAGTGTTAATGCTTGAAAGAGATTAACATACTCTAGTTATAGGATCACATTGATTGCTTTAGCTTAAGAGCCAATTGTGTAAGCATGGTGGACCTGATTGCCCTAGGTTTTAAATAATTTGTTAATCATCTATTTACTTAGTGTTAATTTAGTTTAATTTGCTAGTTAGTTAATATTCTCCAATAATCGTTTGTCCTTGAAACAATTAGCGATAACTGAAAAGGAATTAGTAGAACCTGTCTCCTTGTGGATTCGACCCGCTTGCCATCTGTACTAGCAATAGACACCGTGCGCTTGCGGTTAGGTAAAATTTAACACATCAAGTTTTTGGCGCCGCTGCCGGGGAGACGGCTAGTTTCTGTTGATTTCAGTTTAGTTGTTTAGATTGTTTCCATTGTCTCATTGGAACTTTTGTTCCAATTGAGGCATATTTTACTTCGTTTTCTTGGCTTTGTTGAGTGTTTACAGGTTTGCAATGGGTGAAGTTGATACTTTTGCACTACTCTCTTCCATGTTGGAGGCACGCACTCAAGAAATTGCCTCATTCAACCCTACAGAGCCCACTATGCGTCCAATGAGTATCAATGAGATGTCACAAGTGGCCCCTAAAACTTACAACTTCTGTCCAATTTGTGGTGTCCAGGGTCATTATGGTTTGGAATGCTCTTACAATGTCTATAATTCTCAGAGTGCTCAGTGCGGACAAATGAATTCTTTTGAAGAAGGATATGGGTACAATCAGTATTCAAACACTTTTGATCAAGAATGCGTGAATCAACCAGATTTCTACTACCAGGACAATGGTGCTCAAAATTTTTCATATCATAATCAGCAACAGTTTGAGCAACAATATTATCAGTCATATGAGCAGCCGCCACAGCAAGAATATCAATATCCTCCTCTACAAGAAGATCTACATGTTTCTCAACCCAGTGTAGATGTGCAAGCTGATCAGACAAATGAGATGTGGGATATCTTGAATACAATGCTAAAGAGTTTTGAAAGATTAGAAACTCAAAGTTTGGCGATTGAATCTCAAATTGCACAGTTGGCTAACTCTTCTACTACAGTGCAGCTCGACTATTTACCATCATCATCTATCCGATCCGAAGAGGACCTGATTGCTATCAATCTCACAAGCGATCAGGAATATGATAGTTTCTCCATGTATGTTGATGATGAGGCCATTGATAAAGAGAAGGAGCATGCCACCGATGACGAGATCAATGATGTTGCTGCTACCGAGAACAATGTGACTGATGATGAGGCTACAAAGGAAAGCAATACAGAGATGGCTGTTGTTCCTCTTCCACAACCTGTGACTAAGCTACCATGTATTGATAAGTTTGCTCTCGATCTAGCCTCTACTTACAAGGCTTCTTTGCTCAAGACTACTTATTACAAGGTTGACATGATGATAGTTGTCCAAGATGATATTTCTCAAATTTTGGTTGATGATCCATACAAAGTGGCTCCTACGTTTCAAGCTCGAGAAGAGGGAGAAGATGGAAGTGTCTTATTAGCCAATGATATGATAAGCCAATATGTCCGAATGACTCCAGTGAAAGTGAGGAGTGAAGAAAAGCCACCACCAGAACCTCCACCTTATGTCAAGGGAGTTCAATATTTTCGTGGTGTCGAGTTTTTTCGCTGTTTTATCACAAAGTTTTCCAAAACTACACAAGCACTCTCTCTATTGCTTATTAATGACATATTTTATTTTACTAATGCTTGTTTGGAGACTTTCTGCAGGATAAAGACAACCACTAACACTCTTGATACTTTTTGTGGTGGCGAGTTTATGATCGAGAAATTGGATATTCCGTCTCCATCGGAGTATTTCTGAGGACGTCAAGCTATTGACGTTAAAGAAGCGCTTCTTGGGAGGCAACCCAAGCCTTGTTGAAAAAAAAAACAATTGAGTGTTGTATGAAAGAAAAAAAAAAAAAGAAGAAGAATGAGTGTAGTGAAAAAAAAAAAAAATTGTTGTTTTTTACAAAAAAAAAAAAAAAATAAAAAAATAAAAAATAAAAAATGAACAGTGTTTTTTCGCAGGCAGCAACCCTGTAACGCAGGCTGCTCCTGCGTTACTGCTTCTTCCGCAGTCTGCCCCATGTGTAACGCAGGCTGCTCCTGCGTTACTGCATCTGGCGCAGCCTGCCCCTTGTTGCGCAGTCTGCTCCTGCGCATCTGCCCTTCCAGCTGCGTTCCGAACCTGCATGTGCTGTGTGTTTTACTTGTTACAACATAAAAAGAAAATGCTGCTACTGGGATTTGAACCCCTGACCATGGGGGAAGAGCAACACACTGATTCTATTTCCCACATCCAACCACTTGGGCTACTTCAACTGTTGTGTATATTTTGGAGCTTCTTTTACATAAGCCCATATGGTAACATGAATTCTAATTAAATGGGAGCTACACTTCTACATGTTTTTCAAGGGCCACTTCATGCTTATGCACTAGGGGAGTATTCTACACCTTTCTTTGTATATTTATTATATTTATTTTTTTTCTTTATTTTTATTTTTTTTTTCTTTTCTATATTTGTTCATTGGGGACAATGAACCGCTTAAGTGTGGGGAGGTGTTCTCAACGTAGTGTATTACTTGTTTAAAAAAAATTCAAAAAAAAAAAATTAAAAAATTAAAAATACCAAAAATAATTCTAGCCATGCAAGTTGATTAGTTGTTGTATTTTGCTTGATACACCCATGCATGCGTAGGAATCTTGTGTTTATTGACGCTTTTGTATGAAAAGTGACGTGCTTTGTTCTTGTGCACACACTTACACTAGCAAGTTGAAGCTGGTAGACTTAATTGGATGTTGTTAGTGATTAGAATGACATGAATATGTGCAAGATGACTTGGTTTTCATGCTTTGAGTACAAGTAGGTGCGTTAGAGAGTCTTGTTACCTGGGATTGATTATGTTTTGTCACACCAAGTGAGTTTTGAGCCTATATGCATATCTTTTGCATGATTTTTCGTTTGCTTGAGTGTCCACATGTTGTTTACATTGCTAGCACTTACTTGAGATCTTTCTTGAAATGCATGACATTACTTGATGATGAGATGATAAAGGCACTTAGGTTTAACCTCGTATTTCCCATATTTCCACACCTTTTATACATGATCAATTAGTTAACCCGTTGAGCCTAATCCTATTCTTTCGGTGACACACCACATTACTTGCCATTATCCTTTTTATTCTATTGGCCTTACATTGAATTTGAACCTAAATTGTCAAAGGCTAGTATCGTGCTTAAGGGAGTAATAAGGTGTTCATAAAAGGGGGTTATTGATGATCATACTTTTGGGGAATATTAATTTTGGGTTGATGCTTGCTAGTCGAAATTCATAAAATATCTATGGATCATTGTGTTTATTCCTTAGCTCTCAGAAAAAAAAAAAAGAAAAAAAAAAAAAAAAGAAAAAAAAAACAGAAAAAAAAGAAAAAAAATGAATAAATTTGAGAGCATTCTTATGTTTGTATGATCCTTCTTCATTCGACTAGTCAAGTTCTTATGTAAGGGTTATTGAAAAATCCAAGTGTGGGGAAGTATTTGTTTTAATAGAAAGGGAATTGGATAACGATTATTGTTGGGTACTAGCTTTTGACATTAACCTGTTTTAGCTTTACTTGACATACCTTGTCCCTAGCCCACGCTACAACCCGAATAAAGACCTTTTGATTGTCATCAGTGATGTATGTTGTGTTGAGAGTGAGATTGATTGCGAGTGTCAAGTTGTGTTTATGATTTTGTTGGAATTGAGTGATACACTTAACCTTGTTCTTGAGTGAATATTCGTTTTTGAGTGAAAGGTGAGTTATTACTTGTTTTGGCATAGGAGATCCCGGGTTTAGACTTAAAGATGTATTTCTTGTGGACTTAGCATGCTTACCAACGATTTTTACACTTGACATGAATTTTTATGACCTTCTGCATGTTGGTTGAGTAGACTACGTGAATACTTGCACTTTCGACACCAAGACATCGTATGTTTGCTTTGATTCTTAAGTTGATGTGGCATGAGAGGACTTGTGTGTGTGGTGTTGTGTTGGCATTGATCTTTTGCATGGTTAGATGAATTTTGTGGGTACATTCACTATAAACCCTCACGAGACAACACTCGTCCTACTAGGGCTGCCTAGGGGTTTAACGGCTTGTTGCATATGCTCAATGCAATCGTGTCATCTACGAAAGTGATGTTTGTTAGGACTTAGTTTTTATTTCACTTATTTGCCCGAGGACGTGCAAATGCTAAGTGTGGGGATGTTTGATAGAGTATATTTTTATATATATTTTAGATGATTTTATTCTCATATTTATTATGTTTTGCATTGATTTGGATTTTTATTTAATAGATTTTATTGTTTTATTGTAGGAAATAAAGATTTCATAACTTGGAAGGATTTGGAGCAAAAAGAGCTATTTTGGAGATAAAATAGGAGAAAATTCGTAATATTGGGCTACACGGGCTGTTCTACACTGTTTTGGCCATATCTTGAGTTCCAGAAGTCTGTTTGAGGCCCGTAAGCTGTCCACGCGAAGCTTGTGGAATTTTCTTTAATTCAGAGGTGGTCCAGTAAGCAAAATCCAACTGGAAGAGCCCAGAAACAGAGGAGTAAATAAAGTGACGAATTTTAATTAAGGAATCCTATTCAGTTATGGAATCCTACTTGTAATTGATTTAGAGTATTAAAATACTTTTATTGGGCAAGACTTTTAGAGCCTATATAAACACATCTAGGGTATTATTTTATAAGGGGATACATACGTGCTCCTACTCTTAGGAGCTAGGGTTTTGGAGAGGAGACCATGAATTTCATTCTTGTGACAGGATTGATGATTGCAGGTTTTCTTATCTGAATTTCTTCTCAATTCTTATTAGTTTAATTATGTTTTCTTGCTTTACTAGTTGTTTTACTTGTTTAATTATTAGCGAGTAGTTATTTCTAGGGCTTAAAGGAAAGCCATGTTTGCACTAATATTGGCATGATTTTCATAGTGGTTTGATTGGTTATGGTTAATTCTGATTGATATGTTTTAATCATTAATTTGTGTAATCGGCCAATATCATGGATTAATTATATGCAAATAGAGGTATGGATCGAGAGATTTACTTACTAGAGGCACACATACGATTAGTAGAATTGAATTTGAGTGCGAAAGCATCATTGGATTTCTGAGAGCGTTAATTCTTGAAAGAGATTAACTTGACTCTAATTACCTGATTGATTGAATTACTAAAAGTGGTTAATTGTGTTGAATGTTTCGAGAGTGTTAATGCTTGAAAGAGATTAACATACTCTAGTTATAGGATCACATTGATTGCTTTAGCTTAAGAGCCAATTGTGTAAGCATGGTGGACCTGATTGCCCTAGGTTTTAAATAATTTGTTAATCATCTATTTACTTAGTGTTAATTTAGTTTAATTTGCTAGTTAGTTAATATTCTCCAATAATCGTTTGTCCTTGAAACAATTAGCGATAACTGAAAAGGAATTAGTAGAACCTGTCTCCTTGTGGATTCGACCCGCTTGCCATCTGTACTAGCAATAGACACCGTGCGCTTGCGGTTAGGTAAAATTTAACACATCACACACACAAACACTTATCTGCTACACAGACTCTCCAAGAAAATTTCAAGAATCCATTCACCCCCCCTCTGTATTCTTTTACTGTATTCCATACTCAACATTATCAATTTATATCCATCCTACTATCACTAGTAGAAAAAGTGGATTAGACATCGGTTTCTGGCCTTTGTTAAAAAAAAAATCTGACCGATGTCTATGCGAGTGTAGAGAAAGGTCAAAAATTTTAGACATCGGTTTTTAGCCGTTGTCTATTATCGACTTAGACATTAGTTTCTTAAATATTTCTGATGTCTAAGCTTCATTATGTGCAGTATTTCTCTTTAAATAATCGTTTATTATGCGCATTAGATTAACATAAACATAGAACACACAAGGTATAGGAAGACATATACATCGATTTCTTGGTAAAAAACCGATGTTATATGTTCTAACAGACATCGGTTGTTTAGTGAAACCGATGTTATATAATATTACATTGTCTAATAGACATCGTTTTCTTGATAAAACTGATGTTATATATTCTAACAAACATCGGTTTCTATCCATTTTCATTGTAATGTTTAACATATTACATCAGTTTTTTAAAAATATTTGATGTATTAGCTTTACTTGGACATTGGTGTATTTGTTAAAAACCGATGTCTCTTGTTCAGGTTTTAGTATGTAGTATTCTTTTTATATGCACCAAAAACACTCAAATCAAACCAAAACACTAAAATAAGAAAACAGTTACAAGCACTTTCCATTTACCAAACACAAAACATCCAACATACAATTCATATCTTCTCTAAAGTATGCCACGGCCACAAAGGAAAGAAAATAAAATGAAAAATATTTATCAAGAGCAAAAGTATGATTAATACATTTGGAAGAGGAACAGGAGCAGATCTTGGAGGAGGTCAGTAGGAAGATTTAGCTGGTGCTTCTTTTCTAGGAATAGGTTTTGGCTTGTGTTCTGGCTCTGAGTTATTCCTTTCCAAACTAGAGCTTCCATCTACAACCAATAAATTTTAAAGATCAGAAATAAATGAGAAACAATCATATAATAAGAATGATTCTCTTGAATCGGATTCTATACTTATTGTTCTGGACTTCTAATCTATGCTATAAAATGTATTAAATAATATCAATAATGAGTGAAAAATTAAAAAATTGTACATGTATAAGAATCCAGAGTCTTGGTCGCCCACTGAAAATTATAACACGCAAAAAATAATTTGGATAACCACCAATATATGAGATGGTAGTAGGAACATTGAGATGGTGGGAAGATGTACCCTGGAGTGTCCCTTCAAATCATGTACGCAGGTGTTCTGTCTCATGCTCCAGATCTGCAACATGGTTATATGGGTACAAACATCATACTCTGTACCACTTGAGCAACCATTACAAGTAATATAATACAGAAATTACATAAATAGATAATACCTAATGAACAACTATTGTATCTGTAGCATGCAATAGGAATGAACAAGAAGCAATGAGCATGGAATGTATTAGAATATGTTGCCACGGCTCACAAATAATTATAGTGACATGGTGATACACTAAATAAAAACCTTTACAGTGCAACATCTGAGCATGAAGCCAGAAACTGACCAGTAGGATTCCATTTGACTGCATTCACATCACCTTAAGTAGAAAGAAAATAGAAAGGAATCCCATGACAATTATTAGATCATATAGAACCGAAAGAAGTGAGATCTCTTTATAGCTTTTGAGCGAAAGAAGTGAGATCTCTTTATAGCTTTTGAGCAAGTCAGTTTACATGAACGTAGCAACAAGTTTATGAGGTTCTATAAAACAACCCGGTAGCCAGTATTGTACCCTTACTCTATAGACTAAAGATGTGATAAGAACAAGACTAAGTTAAATTAAATTAGATGCTGCTGCAATTAAATTAGAGCATGTTGCAATTAAATTTGCTTTGTACCTTTAGGACATAATCTGTGACCACACTAGCCTCTTGGCCAATTGATGCTGCTGCCTGAAAGCAAATATTTTTAGGAAAGCAATTAAATTAGAGCATGTTGCAATTAAATTAGAGCATGTTGCAACTTCCCTTTTAGGAAAGCAAATATTTTTTATATGGTTTCTCTTCTCACGAAAGACATGACTGAAAATTATAAGCAGACTTGATAAATTGTTACAATGTAGAATGTAATAACCCGGATTTTTCAAGAAATGATTTTATTATTATTTCAATAATAATAATGTTTTCCTAAAATGAGGAGGAATTTTTTTTTTATTTTATTTTATTTAATTATTTAATTATTTTCGGTTAAGTGGAACCGGGACCCTTTTTAAAAATTTTATGGACCGAGTAGATATCTCGAGTCAATAAATTATTTGGATAAAGATTAATTTTGGAATGTTTATTCAGTAAAGATTTTATTTTAAATTATTGAATAATTTAGAGAATTTAAAATCCTTAGAAAATGTTTATTTTAATTATTTGAGGATTTGTAGAAATTACTTGATTAATATATAAAATAAGAATTTGAGATTTTACTAAAACAATAATGTTTGTAGTATTTTTATAAAGCCCTGTAAATTGTGAATTATGAATCACAATTATTATTTTTATGAATTGTTTTTATAAATTATTAATATTTGTAAAATGCATATCAATTTAGAAAATTGAGATTTAATTCCAATTCTTTCTCCAAAAGTCTTTAAAAATATTCTAGTATTTAATTATGCTAGAAATTTTATTTTTACAAATTAGAGTTATTAGTGTAAAATATTATTTTAAGGTGTGTAGTATTTAAATGTATTACTTTTTGAATAGTGTTGGGCTTGAGCCCATTAGGGTTAAAAACACACATCTGATACATACACATACATACAATACACGCACCAACACAGGGGAGCCGCACAAAAAAAAAATCAGATCGGGGGGGAGGGGGAAAGAAATCCGCGGGGAGGAAGAGAGAGATGGGGAGGGGGTTTGATTATATATGTATGTATATATATATATGTGTGTGTTTGTGTGTACATATTCGTGTGTGTGCAAGTGTGTGCGTGGTATGCTGTGGTCGGAGAACAGGAGGCAGGAGGGAGTGGTCGCGGGTAGGAGGCGGCGACGGTGGCTGGCTCCGGCGCAGGGGAGAAACTGGTGGTGGTTTGGGCAGTTGGGGGAGAGAGAGAGAGAGAGAGAGAGAGAGTAGAGATCAGTTGGGGGGAGAGAGAGGGGGGGGAGATGATTTTTTTTTTTTTTTCGACAAATCGGACCGGAATCGAAATGGTATAATTTCGCATTTTATTTATTTAATTTTCGTATTGCATTAGTTGTAAATTTTTATATAAATTAATGGTTGTAATTTAATTAGTTGTAAATTGTGGTAATTAAATTAGATTTAATTGTGAGATTAGTGTGGTAATTAGTTAGTTTAAATTGCGAGGTTAATTATGGTGGTTTAATTAGTTTAAATGGAAAGCTTAATGTGGTAATGGGTATAATTAGACTAAAATTGTGAAATTATGATTATTGGTTGAATTTCCGATATTTAATTCGGAAGGTATGTTTGTAATTATAATTGTTGAGTTTAATTATGAGTCCGATTAAAGGTTCGGGTTAGTGATTGTTAATTGTTAAATTGCTAATTGTTAATTGTTAGTGAGTAATTATTAATTGTCGGATAATATATTTGGGTTAGTTGTCAAGTAATTGTTAAGTGCTAATTGCTAATTGTTAGTTTCCAATTGAAATTGTTAAGTGCTAAGTGCTAAGTGCTAATTGTTATTGTCATATGAGGTATAGTTATAAGAGGTGGCTTATCGGTAAATGTTTATGTGCTAAATGGTATAAGTCGGGTCGTAGTAATTGTTAGAAGTCATAAGTGCCAACTACGTGGTGTTGGCTTAAATGTGGATAAACTTAGTTTACTTTTCCTTATGTGCTAGTTGCCGCATGTCTGGGCGGGTACTTTTCCTTATGTGCTAGTTGCCGCATGTCTGGGCGGGTACTTTTCCTTATGTGCTAGTTGCCGCATGTCTGGGCGGGTACTTTTCTTATATGTTTACTTTTATGTTGCTGCAAGTTGAGGCAGCTTTTATTTTATCAAAAGCAGGGTTATAAATTGTTTTGTTGGCATGGAGGGGCTGAGCCCATAGTCCGATAAACGAATACTACATGCCGAAATTTTCTAAAAATCCCCTGCATTTTAATTTATTTAATTTATTTGATTTCAAGGGTTTAAAGGTATGATTTGGGTGTTAACTGTTTATGTGTATATGTGTTAAGTGAATTAATTCGAGGATTATGTGCTAATTCGAGGATTAAATGTGTCTTGAAGATTAAATGGGTATTATGAGTCTTTATCGAGGGCTAAGTATGTTTTGAGGATTACTTGTTAATTAACTTGTGACAAGAGTATGTCAATAGTATTATGGTCAAAAGTGTTAAGTGGAGTTTTGACTAAGTGTTATAACTGTGTAGTGTTATGATGTGTTAGTACTAGGAAATGTTCACTTTATATAGGGGACTCTTCCCGTGTTGCTTGCTATTACTAAATGTCTTATGTGCATTAAGTGGTATTAGAGTAGTCAACTATAGGGAGGACACCTATAGTTTGACTTTATGATTATTTAGTGATGATCCCGAGTTGTGTCTACTCGATATACGTGGTATGACTGACACGTACCCGTAACCATTTCAGTACCATTAGGGCATAATCGAGTTGGAATGACGTGCATCCAAAAAGGAAGATCGAGACGTCAGGTAAGGTCCATGGAATTGCTTGGACGAAGTGCGAAAGGTTTATTCGCGGTTTCTGCTTTCTGCTAAGGACCAGAGGCAAGTTTATTTACACATACTCTATCGTTCAGAGTATACCTATTTTGAAGTATATAAAATGTGTGGAAAAGGGTTTTCAATCCCTAATTGCGAGTTTTTAATCTTGTGCTCTTCCTTCCAAATCATTTTATTCTTGACTTTGCTAGCGATATTAAATTCTTCTCGTGCAATAATCAAAACCCATGACTTATAATACTGTCGATGGGCGGTTACATTCTTTTGGTTCTACATCTCGATTTATACGTTGTATATTTATAAACCTTTGTAATGTGGTAGAGGACCATATGTTATGAGATATATATAGATACATATACGTATATATGGAACTACGTGGTAAAGGCTCCGAGGGTAGAGCGTGTATTGAGTTATTGAATTTAGCCCGCGTGTCGGGGCTATTTTGTATTGTATGTTTTCGAAAACCCGGGCAAAGCTTTTAAAAAGAATTTCGCAATAATTAACCTAAAGGCAACATCACCAATAAACCAGTGTTTATTTAATTAATAGATGCTCATGAAAGCATTTACTAATTAAATAAACCTCATTCGCCTAATTAAATTTATTTAATTAGATGAATATCATTTTCAAAACGCTTTCTTAAAATCACTTTGTCCCGGAGAAATAATAAAACAATTTAATGGAGTGATTCTATCTAGTATATTATTTATCGGAGATAGTTTATTTTCAATACGGATTAAAGATATTCCAATGGTTATAAATTGGTTACTTTCAGCTTAAACCAGATAGATTGATATCGATATATGTTACTTGAATGCTTATTAATTATTTCTTATTGACCGAGAGTCAGTAGTAGTTATTTGATAAAGTGGCTAAAGTTTGGAGACTGCTGGAGAGATTGTGTCTTGATTTTGATTAGAAATATTCCAAGAGTTGTATTTGGGTGTTTTGAGGTTATTAAATATTTCAGTATTAATAGTAAATATTATTTGAATATTACTTAATAAATGAATATTAATTTGAGTATTCTTTTAAAAAGGGATTATTGAATATTTATTATTTGTTACATAGTAGTCAAATATTTATCAAATACTCTAAGTATTTTGAAGGTTATAAAACACTATTTAAAGGTTGTCTAAGGACTTTCATAGTCATTTAAAATATTATATTTTGAATCTATCTAGGTAAGTTACCTTTCAAGAACTTATATATATATATGGAATTACCCTGTTGTGGTTACAAGCTTTATGCGTACCATTTCCCTTGTGTGATCACAAAACCCTGTGTCGAGATTGATATCGGTACAAGTGTATATCTATACTTGAACTCTTTTGAACTCAAAACATTTTCGAAAACCCCGGTTCAGATTTTACTCTCTTGCTCGTTTTTCAAGAAATTGTCGGTCGACTGAAGTCGAACTTCAACTACTCAAGTTTTTTTATCAAAATGATTTTGACAAGAAAAAAAAAAAGGGGACTCTGGCAGGTGTGGGAATCGTTGACGAACGATTCCCGGGATGTGTAAGCGGCCGTGAGCCAGGCGGTCCATCAATTATTATTCCGGCCCATGTGTTGCCGAAGGATGATTACGGATGTAGTTTTCATCGAGGGTGATTACGGATGTAGTTTTCACTCAGGGATAGTTACGGATGTAGTTTCTATCCTTCTACCGGTAGAGAAGACCCGCGGATTATTGGACTTGGATGTGGCGACTGATCATCGTCAATCCTTGTCAGGTTTTTATGTTTTCTTTAAGTCCCATCCTCCACTTTGGAAAAATACTCAAACACTGCTTCTTAGGCCTAAGTGCCAAGTAGCCGATAGTGTTGTTTTCAATTTTGAAAGATGACGAATTCATGCAGTACCTAGAACTGCAAGGCTATTCTAACAGTAATGGCACGTGCTTGTGCCCTTTTGCAATTATTCAAAAGATGAAAGATGGTTCATCGGTTATTGATGTTAAATCCCAAATGTTTTGCTTCAAGAGCTTTGACTCTCTTCCTATCAGTTATTTCTGAGTTTAGACTTATCAAGTGGTTAAAGAACTTATACCCGGTACATGATGTTGTTCTGTAAGGTGTTTGATGGAAATGACATACTTATATGTATATGCTTTCAGATTGAGAAATACTAAAAATGAAACCTTCTAAAGGTTGGTTTGTATATGATGATAAGCGACTATCTTAGCAGCATATTGAACTGCATATTTTGAAAAGCTCCCTAAGAGGTTATCAATACTATGAGGTATGGTATGTGGATAAGATATGAGGATTACTACGATTATTATAAACTTATCTGTTCATTGGATGTTGCGTTAAACGTCATATTTTCTTTATTGAAGTTTCAATGTTGTAAATATTTCGAATTGATATTAAGTATCGTTATATTTCGAAAACTCCATGTGTATATTGATATATATTGTTGTGCTCTATTAATACTTGCTGGGCAATTCTTTCGCTCATACTTGCTTGTTTTAAATATTAACCTTTCAGAGGAAGGTAGATGATTGAGGCTTATCTGCATGGCTCAGGAGAAGCAGGCAGTGTGCCCTTGTGAAGATGTTATGATCTAGAGCATAGATAGCTGGAGTAAGTTATATGTAAGTACATTGATGTATAATATATATTACTTTGTACAGAGTAGTACTAGTTGCTGGTGTACTTCCCAACGAAGCTATACTAGTAGTATAAGATTTTTAAGACATAGTGCGATGTAATAGAATGGATGTAATAAAGATGTAAAGAATGTAGTTCTTGTTTCTAGCCCTATGACCTAAAAGATGCTTGGTGGTTGGGGTCGCAGAGTTATATTTCAGTTTTAATGATTACAGATGGTTTAATGTTGTTAAACAGGTAACTTGATGTTAAGGATTTCCGCGTGACGACCAAATCCCTGACCCCGGATTTGGGGCGTTACAGAAATGGTATCAGAGATGAGGTTATAGTAAACTAGAAACGAGAGTGAGTAGGAGTGGGTATAGTTATGTGAGAACGTCAGAACTCATGTAGAGTTCATGTTGGACTATTGGATATAGTACCAATGATTAAGATAAGATTTTGAGGAATATGTGGATACAGACTTCACTTCTTGTGGTGATGAACGTCTGCTAAAGAACTCTTAGAGACAAGTGTTGGTTGGCAGGGGCATAAATCGCCCGAGACCTAAGATTAAGATAATTTTAGGGGTTCATGGATGAAGTTATGTATTCCCCGAATGATAGGAAATTTCAATATGATGATGAAGGATGGAAAGCTGGCATCCAGTATTATGACAATGATGAGTTGAGATAGTATCCGTACTGTTAAAATTCCAAAAAGGGAAGTAAAACAAGATCCCTATGAAAGAGTATTAGCCGAAGTTGCGGGTATTTAAATCTTCTCGAGTTTAAGAGAGCTTGAGGTAATATTATGAATGGATTGGTGGATAGACACCGATTGTCTCAAAATTATAGAAGTAAAAAGGGTGAAGATGAGATTGATCAATAAAGATGAAATGTTTTAAGAATCAAGAAGGACTGAGAAAGTCTGAGAGAGACTAGTACGAAGGTTGTTATGCCGAAAAGGGATAAGCTTAAGTTGCACACGGAATTGTCATGAGGACAGGAACATGTGGTATAAATATGGTTATAATGGTGATTGGATCTAAGTATGTATTTCCAGCGATGTTCCAGAATATCGCCCATTCGACACGTGGAATTCGTCGTTGCTAGGGGCGACACCAGTATCGAAGTCTTCTCAAAGAATAGAACGCTTGCGTGAGATGCTTGCGCCGAGTCGAATAGAACTCCTTAATATCGTAAAATGCCGATGGTTGAATCTCTAGCGACCATTACGAGTCGACGATGATGTCGGTTATCGAGCACCTTAGGGTGTGCGCGGAAAAGAAGAGCGCTACAATCGAACAATTATCCGTCAGAGGAGCCGACATGAAAGGCGTCCGTGGAGACCTTGGCATTACCTCCCCAATTATGAATCATTTTGATTACTTCTCCAGTCTGAATTATTTGATATCTTCCCATTTGCAAATTATGTTTATTACCTCCCTAATCTGTAAATCATTTGGCACCTCCTCGTGCATAAATTATTTTGATTACCTCTCCAGTCTATGATCTATTTTGACATCTCTCCAAGAGAGAATTTTAATAAAGAATATACTCCCTCTTCGAAGTTGTTCTTTAATACTTTTGTTAAACCATATTGGTTTCAATTTTGCTAGAAGCTGTCATTATACCTACTTTCAGATTTATAAGGCCCTATCGATTGATGATATTTAAATTCCAACTTTTCTTCAAATATTGGATAATCCTATGGTGCTATAGCACCACTTGCTTGTTGTATACCAGTATCTTTCTGGTTATCCTTTTCCTTTAAAATTGCACCTTGGAATCTGATCAATTTTAATCCAGAGTGTCCACTTGAGAATTATTTGTCGAAAGACGATAATTATTATCTTCACTTCGAATTGCTTTCATACTTCTCAGCTTCCACTGAGACGAACAACCCTATACTTATAGGGTACACAAGGGCTATCTGTCTGTGTGATAGAAGTCTGACGGGACGCCGTCACTTGTGAGTTGTGAAATACAAGAAGGCTAATTACCTTTAGTAATGTCTTAACTGAGACACGCAACGTAAGTTCTTATGATCATATTGATCTCTCAGTAAATTCTCTTATTTCAAGTAAGGTTTACTTTAATACTCATAACCTTATGATCACTAGTGTGTAACAATTGCCTTGATATGACAGCTGTCTTTTCAAAGGTCCCTGATTCTTATTACCTCTAATGAATTTCAAGGGGATGCCAACCAGGTCGGCCAAGTCATAAATTTGCTGATCAAAACTAGATTCACAGCGGAATCGCCAAGAGCAAGAGCGAATCCCAACACGAATAGAATATCAGTGATGTATAGATAGAATTGGTTCGTTCTCTCTCTCAAGAATGTTATGTGAATAGAGTCAGTGAACTCTCTCTCTTAAGGATAGTATAATAATAGAAAGTTGGGCAAGACGTATATGTGAAAGGAATAATGGTGGGTTATAAGACTCCAGCGATAATAGTGTCAGATAGAGAATCGAGGTTGAATTGAGATATTGGAGAAGTTGTTTACGAAGAGACATTATCTCCTGTTTTGCAGAATAAGTGTTGATGATAAAGAGTTAAGGAATCCCAGTAGTGGCCTTAGCTGATTCCGTGGACGGAATCCTTTTAAGGAGGGTAGACTGTAATAACCCGGATTTTTCAAGAAATGATTTTATTATTATTTCAATAATAATAATGTTTTCCTAAAATGAGGAGGAATTTTTTTTTTTTTTATTTTATTTAATTATTTAATTATTTTCGGTTAAGTGGAACCGGGACCCTTTTTAAAAATTTTATGGACCGAGTAGATATCTCGAGTCAATAAATTATTTGGATAAAGATTAATTTTGGAATGTTTATTCAGTAAAGATTTTATTTTAAATTATTGAATAATTTAGAGATTTTAAAATCCTTAGAAAATGTTTATTTTAATTATTTGAGGATTTGTAGAAATTACTTGATTAATATATAAAATCAAGAATTTGAGATTTTACTAAAACAATAATGTTTGTAGTATTTTTATAAAGCCCTGTAAATTGTGAATTATGAATCACAATTATTATTTTTATGAATTGTTTTTATAAATTATTAATATTTGTAAAATGCATATCAATTTAGAAAATTGAGATTTAATTCCAATTCTTTCTCCAAAAGTCTTTAAAAATATTCTAGTATTTAATTATGCTAGAAATTTTATTTTTACAAATTAGAGTTATTAGTGTAAAATATTATTTTAAGGTGTGTAGTATTTAAATGTATTACTTTTTGAATAGTGTTGGGCTTGAGCCCATTAGGGTTAAAAACACACATCTGATACATACACATACATACAATACACGCACCAACACAGGGGAGCCGCACAAAAAAAAAATCAGATCGGGGGGGAGGGGGAAAGAAATCCGCGGGGAGGAAGAGAGAGATGGGGAGGGGGTTTGATTATATATGTATGTATATATATATGTGTGTGTGTTTGTGTGTACATATTCGTGTGTGTGCAAGTGTGTGCGTGGTATGCTGTGGTCGGCGAACAGGAGGCAGGAGGGAGTGGTCGCGGGTAGGAGGCGGCGACGGTGGCTGGCTCCGGCGCAGGGGAGAAACTGGTGGTGGTTTGGGCAGTTGGGGGAGAGAGAGAGAGAGAGAGAGAGAGAGAGTAGAGATCAGTTGGGGGGAGAGAGAGAGGGGGGAGATGATTTTTTTTTTTTTTTCGACAAATCGGACCGGAATCGAAATGGTATAATTTCGCATTTTATTTATTTAATTTTCGTATTGCATTAGTTGTAAATTTTTATATAAATTAATGGTTGTAATTTAATTAGTTGTAAATTGTGGTAATTAAATTAGATTTAATTGTGAGATTAGTGTGGTAATTAGTTAGTTTAAATTGCGAGGTTAATTATGGTGGTTTAATTAGTTTAAATGGAAAGCTTAATGTGGTAATGGGTATAATTAGACTAAAATTGTGAAATTATGATTATTGGTTGAATTTCCGATATTTAATTCGGAAGGTATGTTTGTAATTATAATTGTTGAGTTTAATTATGAGTCCGATTAAAGGTTCGGGTTAGTGATTGTTAATTGTTAAATTGCTAATTGTTAATTGTTAGTGAGTAATTATTAATTGTCGGATAATATATTTGGGTTAGTTGTCAAGTAATTGTTAAGTGCTAATTGCTAATTGTTAGTTTCCAATTGAAATTGTTAAGTGCTAAGTGCTAAGTGCTAATTGTTATTGTCATATGAGGTATAGTTATAAGAGTTGGCTTATCGGTAAATGTTTATGTGCTAAATGGTATAAGTCGGGTCGTAGTAATTGTTAGAAGTCATAAGTGCCAACTACGTGGTGTTGGCTTAAATGTGGATAAACTTAGTTTACTTTTCCTTATGTGCTAGTTGCCGCATGTCTGGGCGGGTACTTTTCCTTATGTGCTAGTTGCCGCATGTCTGGGCGGGTACTTTTCCTTATGTGCTAGTTGCCGCATGTCTGGGCGGGTACTTTTCTTATATGTTTACTTTTATGTTGCTGCAAGTTGAGGCAGCTTTTATTTTATCAAAAGCAGGGTTATAAATTGTTTTGTTGGCATGGAGGGGCTGAGCCCATAGTCCGATAAACGAATACTACATGCCGAAATTTTCTAAAAATCCCCTGCATTTTAATTTATTTAATTTATTTGATTTCAAGGGTTTAAAGGTATGATTTGGGTGTTAACTGTTTATGTGTATATGTGTTAAGTGAATTAATTCGAGGATTATGTGCTAATTCGAGGATTAAATGTGTCTTGAAGATTAAATGGGTATTATGAGTCTTTATCGAGGGCTAAGTATGTTTTGAGGATTACTTGTTAATTAACTTGTGACAAGAGTATGTCAATAGTATTATGGTCAAAAGTGTTAAGTGGAGTTTTGACTAAGTGTTATAACTGTGTAGTGTTATGATGTGTTAGTACTAGGAAATGTTCACTTTATATAGGGGACTCTTCCCGTGTTGCTTGCTATTACTAAATGTCTTATGTGCATTAAGTGGTATTAGAGTAGTCAACTATAGGGAGGACACCTATAGTTTGACTTTATGATTATTTAGTGATGATCCCGAGTTGTGTCTACTCGATATACGTGGTATGACTGACACGTACCCGTAACCATTTCAGTACCATTAGGGCATAATCGAGTTGGAATGACGTGCATCCAAAAAGGAAGATCGAGACGTCAGGTAAGGTCCATGGAATTGCTTGGACGAAGTGCGAAAGGTTTATTCGCGGTTTCTGCTTTCTGCTAAGGACCAGAGGCAAGTTTATTTACACATACTCTATCGTTCAGAGTATATACCTATTTTGAAGTATATAAAATGTGTGGAAAAGGGTTTTCAATCCCTAATTGCGAGTTTTTAATCTTGTGCTCTTCCTTCCAAATCATTTTATTCTTGACTTTGCTAGCGATATTAAATTCTTCTCGTGCAATAATCAAAACCCATGACTTATAATACTGTCGATGGGCGGTGACATTCTTTTGGTTCTACATCTCGATTTATACGTTGTATATTTATAAACCTTTGTAATGTGGTAGAGGACCATATGTTATGAGATATATATAGATACATATACGTATATATGGAACTACGTGGTAAAGGCTCCGAGGGTAGAGCGTGTATTGAGTTATTGAATTTAGCCCGCGTGTCGGGGCTATTTTGTATTGTATGTTTTCGAAAACCCGGGCAAAGCTTTTAAAAAGAATTTCGCAATAATTAACCTAAAGGCAACATCACCAATAAACCAGTGTTTATTTAATTAATAGATGCTCATGAAAGCATTTACTAATTAAATAAACCTCATTCGCCTAATTAAATTTATTTAATTAGATGAATATCATTTTCAAAACGCTTTCTTAAAATCACTTTGTCCCGGAGAAATAATAAAACAATTTAATGGAGTGATTCTATCTAGTATATTATTTATCGGAGATAGTTTATTTTCAATACGGATTAAAGATATTCCAATGGTTATAAATTGGTTACTTTCAGCTTAAACCAGATAGATTGATATCGATATATGTTACTTGAATGCTTATTAATTATTTCTTATTGACCGAGAGTCAGTAGTAGTTATTTGATAAAGTGGCTAAAGTTTGGAGACTGCTGGAGAGATTGTGTCTTGATTTTGATTAGAAATATTCCAAGAGTTGTATTTGGGTGTTTTGAGGTTATTAAATATTTCAGTATTAATAGTAAATATTATTTGAATATTACTTAATAAATGAATATTAATTTGAGTATTCTTTTAAAAAGGGATTATTGAATATTTATTATTTGTTACATAGTAGTCAAATATTTATCAAATACTCTAAGTATTTTGAAGGTTATAAAATACTATTTAAAGGTTGTCTAAGGACTTTCATAGTCATTTAAAATATTATATTTTGAATCTATCTAGGTAAGTTACCTTTCAAGAACTTATATATATATATGGAATTACCCTGTTGTGGTTACAAGCTTTATGCGTACCATTTCCCTTGTGTGATCACAAAACCCTGTGTCGAGATTGATATCGGTACAAGTGTATATCTATACTTGAACTCTTTTGAACTCAAAACATTTTCGAAAACCCCGGTTCAGATTTTACTCTCTTGCTCGTTTTTCAAGAAATTGTCGGTCGACTGAAGTCGAACTTCAACTACTCAAGTTTTTTTATCAAAATGATTTTGACAAGAAAAAAAAAAAGGGACTCTGGCAGGTGTGGGAATCGTTGACGAACGATTCCCGGGATGTGTAAGCGGCCGTGAGCCAGGCGGTCCATCAATTATTATTCCGGCCCATGTGTTGCCGAAGGATGATTACGGATGTAGTTTTCATCGAGGGTGATTACGGATGTAGTTTTCACTCAGGGATAGTTACGGATGTAGTTTCTATCCTTCTACCGGTAGAGAAGACCCGCGGATTATTGGACTTGGATGTGGCGACTGATCATCGTCAATCCTTGTCAGGTTTTTATGTTTTCTTTAAGTCCCATCCTCCACTTTGGAAAAATACTCAAACACTGCTTCTTAGGCCTAAGTGCCAAGTAGCCGATAGTGTTGTTTTCAATTTTGAAAGATGACGAATTCATGCAGTACCTAGAACTGCAAGGCTATTCTAACAGTAATGGCACGTGCTTGTGCCCTTTTGCAATTATTCAAAAGATGAAAGATGGTTCCTCGGTTATTGATGTTAAATCCCAAATGTTTTGCTTCAAGAGCTTTGACTCTCTTCCTATCAGTTATTTCTGAGTTTAGACTTATCAAGTGGTTAAAGAACTTATACCCGGTACATGATGTTGTTCTGTAAGGTGTTTGATGGAAATGACATACTTATATGTATATGCTTTCAGATTGAGAAATACTAAAAATGAAACCTTCTAAAGGTTGGTTTGTATATGATGATAAGCGACTATCTTAGCAGCATATTGAACTGCATATTTTGAAAAGCTCCCTAAGAGGTTATCAATACTATGAGGTATGGTATGTGGATAAGATATGAGGATTACTACGATTATTATAAACTTATCTGTTCATTGGATGTTGCGTTAAACGTCATATTTTCTTTATTGAAGTTTCAATGTTGTAAATATTTCGAATTGATATTAAGTATCGTTATATTTCGAAAACTCCATGTGTATATTGATATATATTGTTGTGCTCTATTAATACTTGCTGGGCAATTCTTTCGCTCATACTTGCTTGTTTTAAATATTAACCTTTCAGAGGAAGGTAGATGATTGAGGCTTATCTGCATGGCTCAGGAGAAGCAGGCAGTGTGCCCTTGTGAAGATGTTATGATCTAGAGCATAGATAGCTGGAGTAAGTTATATGTAAGTACATTGATGTATAATATATATTACTTTGTACAGACTAGTACTAGTTGCTGGTGTACTTCCCAACGAAGCTATACTAGTAGTATAAGATTTTTAAGACATAGTGCGATGTAATAGAATGGATGTAATAAAGATGTAAAGAATGTAGTTCTTGTTTCTAGCCCTATGACCTAAAAGATGCTTGGTGGTTGGGGTCGCAGAGTTATATTTCAGTTTTAATGATTACAGATGGTTTAATGTTGTTAAACAGGTAACTTGATGTTAAGGATTTCCGCGTGACGACCAAATCCCTGACCCCGGATTTGGGGCGTTACATAGAATATCCGGAGTTTGAATTAAACATGTCAATTGTTACAATGTAGAATATCTGGAGTTTTAATTCATATCCTTCCTGGTTTGTGAATGTACCCAGGCATAATCCCGATCTTGCACTCTCCAGGCTTTATGATACCAGGGCAGTTCGGACCAATCAACCGAGTTTTTGATTGCTGTAAGAGGGCAGCCTTCACTCGAACCTGCAGATTAGAATTATCTATTATATGTAAGATGGTACCAAGTGAAACAATATACCTCTTAAGAAAAATGGCACAAGTCAAACAGACCTACTAAGAAAAGTACTAAGCTATTAAAATAAAAAAAACTTCCATGTACTTGATTACATTTTTCACATCACAGTGGCACTGTTGCTTACGAACTGGCCTGAACCAAATATCATCGGAATCATCGTCTGCATATAAAACATAATAAATTACTATTGCTTTCTTCGAAAGTAAGAAGATGCATGAACCTTATAGCAAAGCTTGACAGGTAAGAACATTACCGTATTCTTGTTCCTCCATTTCAATGTCTGAAGGCACCGGCTCAGGCTTGAGTGAATTGTCAAGATAATCTAATTGGCTCAAGGTGAAGCCAACATTTTCAAGCAACTTTGCTACTGAAGTAAAATAAAACCTACAATATGTAATATGTATAAAGATAAAATTGTTTATGGGGTTCCGGAGAGAGGATTGAACAAGCTCTATTTTTTAGTGCTTTTTCTTGGTAGGAATACACCTCTATATGTAGGCAAAACATCCAATTCCTCCACCCCATAACAAAGTAACTGCCCAATAAATACACAATCAATATAGTAATTACGTAAGTATGTAACTCCCATATTTATTACTTTTGTAACTCCCACATTTTTAATCTTAATTTGTATTTCTTTTATTTGATAAAGTTAGTCAAATATAACATCTCCCACTTGACTTCTTTGTCAAATCTTTTTCAAACTCTCACTTTCCGTAGGATCTATAACTATTAAATCTATCTCAAATACGCACTCTTATTATTGATCATAGTGCACTTATAATTGCCACAACTTACATCCAATCAAACCAACATCTTCCATTTGACATCTTTGCCAAATATTTTTAGTGAGCATCACTTTCAAACAATCTATGTTGCCACTTTTACCTTTTCCAACACATTTAATTATGTTTTTTTTTTAACTTTAACTCCACCAAAATTAAATAAACATCCCGAAGTTGAATTCTTTTTACCAATATCACCATCGATACTCATATCGCAATAAACAATAACTCCAAGCACGTCTGCTTGATTCACCAATTTGTTACACAACATACTCTTCATGTACATGATCATGATCCTCCTTACAGCCTCTCACTAGGCTCAAGCAAAATTGCTTCACAATCCACTTACAAAATTAACTAAAAATGTCAAGTCAATCGATTACACAACATAAAATACATCGAACTTCTGACTACTTGCACATAATACATTCAGTGGTTCCTTTTCCGAATTATCATTTTCCCATTACCAATAGGGTTATCGCCGGACTGCAATTCTGCATCCAAAACAATTAAACATTTTACTCAAATTCCTTCTTTTGGCTCATATTCAATATTCAAATTATTTTCCTTAAATTTGAATTCTTTGAACTTCTCAATTTTCACACACATTTCTCGAATTTATAAATATTCACAGTTGCAACCCCAACTTTTCAATTCAAACTCAGTGTTCGTTTTTATCCCTTACAAACCGGATTCTTGGAACATATGAAATTTCTCCAATATCTTTCATCCTAGATTTCTAAATGAGATCCCACAATTTAACTTTTCCTTCTCATTTTTCTCTAACAACTTACCATCAAAATATACGTTATAATCGTAAATGAACTCCCACTTCCAAAAAATACAGACACAACTGTCTAATTCTTTTATCGACATAAAATTCCCAATTTTTTTATTTTTTTTATATATTACAGTGGATCACACAACTGCCACTTTTATTTCAATTCCATGAAATGAAATTATTTCGATTTCTCGGTTCCCTCGCTACAAAAAATTTCACATAATAGTTTTTCATCCACTCAATTGGATTTTAAAACATTTCATATTCAATAAAATAATTCATTACCAATATTCAGATGCGACTCATTATTCTTGATCGATCTTATTAAACAAATCATAAAATATTCGTTTCAAAAAAATAGTTAATTTTCGTGCTCTCCATTACGAGCGACAAAAACAACTATTTTCTCTATATTCAATAAAATAATTCATTACCAATATTCAGATCCGACTCATTATTCTTGATCGATCTTGTTAAACAAATCATAAAGCACTCATTTAAAAAAATAGTTAATTTTCGTGCTCTCCATTACGAGCGACAAAAACAACTATTTTCTCTATATTCTAAGCATTTCTTGTTCAAATAAAAATTCAATATATTTTCTAATAATAATATCAAAATTATATTGATACATTTTCTCGTTCTTATAGAAAACAACAAATTCTTATTTATTTGATTCCGGACACTTGTCCCAATTTTATTATCTTTTCCGCTCTTTATTCTGAGAGCCATTAAATTTTCTCAAACGCTATATCGTTTATTTCAACAATAAATTTCAAATTGTACTTAAACAATTTATTTCTTATTTTCTTGCTCCATTCAATATAATTGGAGTCATTCAATTTCTCAAAAATAATTTAATTCCCATTTTTGACACGCAATTAATAGCGACCGAAACTTTATTTCCTTTTTATGTACTCAAATTCCGAGTATTACTAGAACTTTCTCTAGTATAATATAATTTATATATTTTTAATAATAACTTTCAAATTATTTAAAATAATTTATTTCTCATTATTCGACTACACCAATAAATTTATGTTTCACTTTGCTCTATATTCCGAACAATATTTAAATTTTCTTTTAAAACAATATCGTCTGTTTCAACGACAAATTCCAGTTCTCGCACAATCCAATAACAAGCCATTTAATAAAATAGAATAACAAAACCAAAATAAAAAACAATACATGACTTATTAATTAAACACGGAAGATATAAAAAAAACTACCAGAGAGATGACAAAAGATACTTAACCAACAAATTTTTATTAGCACTATAAAAACAAGCAGGACAACAAAAAGAATATAAAGACATGACATGAAAAGAAAAAAAAATAAATTAAACGCAACACTACCAGATAAGCAAGTTGGAAAAAAAACAACACCACAAATAAAAATTAGAATGGTCGAAAAAGACTAACACAAGAAACCCACTCATCAGCAATATTAATAAAAAACAGTTAACAATACTCCGATAAAGAAAAACAAAATCGCCAGAAAAGGATATAGTTTACAGAGTAACCACGCATGAGGATGACGCGGCCAACGAAAACAATCCAAATAACCTGTGATCTCTTGGCCAACACAAAAACAAAGGTTAGTAAACAAAGGAAATTAAAAACAAGATAATCAATTATGAGAGAGGAATAAACAATAAATAAATGAGTTCAAAATCGGATGGATTCAAAATTCAATCCTCTTGTAGGCTATAGACTGGAGCACTAGGGATGCAGAGTCAGAGACGTCTTGTCAATACGTGAGAAAAATAAAAACAGAGCCCAATACGGAAAGGACAAGTTGGGCAGAAAAAACCCAAAAATGGTGTTATCTTTAAATCGGATTTGAACCAAAAGATCACCACGAAAAAAAAAACTCCGCGACGCATAAAAACAAACCGAGCAAGACAGATCCACAAGTGTAGCATCAACAAATTGAATCGAAAAATTATCATCCAAAATTCAAATTAGCTCTGATACCAATGAAGTAAAATAAAACCTACAATATGTAATATGTATATGTATAAAGATAAAATTGTTTATGGGGTTCCGGAGAGAGGATTGAACAAGCTCTATTTTTTAGTGCTTTTTCTTGGTAGGAATACACCTCTATATGTAGGCAAAACATCCAATTCCTCCACCCCATAACAAAGTAACTGCCCAATAAATACACAATCAATATAGTAATTACGTAAGTATGTAACTCCCATATTTATTACTTTTGTAACTCCCACATTTTTAATCTTAATTTGTATTTCTTTTATTTGATAAAGTTAGTCAAATATAACAGCTACATCACACGAGACCTCTTCGTTAGGCACCTGCAAATACAAACCGTATTCTAGGATTAGAATGTTGAGTACACTAAATTGAATAGGTCTGTTATCAACGAATAAACTTTTTTGAACTAACTAAAAAATGGTTCACGACGGGGAAATAGCAATACATACAGGTTTCATCTTGTCCGCATTAGATTTCAAATACAAGTCCAACTCGAGTCCAACTTTTTCAAAAATTGTGAGCATTTGTAGTAAATATAGCATCAATTCCTTTTTCAAAGATTTCAAGCATTTGTAGTAAATATAGCATCAATTCCTTTGTTTCCGACCCAGCAACCAAGGCAATAGTCTCATATGCCTCTTTCTGCAACAGGTGGAAGATTTACAGAACTATACAACTCCAACTTAAAAAATTCTGACAAGATTCTGAGGATCCAGAAACAGACCATTTGATAGAGGCACAGTGTAATGATCAACTTGAAAACAGATTTCTTAGGAACACGGATGTATGCCATGTTCTATAAAGCAACACGGATGTCAACAAACACATTTTATATACAAATGACAACCGTAATTTAAGTAGACAGGATAGCTTTCAAATGAGTGTAGCTACTCTGAACCTTTAAAACTTAAAAATTAGTGCATAGGTAATACACTTGAGAACCTACATCAGATTGTTTATGTTCACTTCTATTGTTGTAGTTCTTTTATTAAACCTCTATTTGTGGTATAAAATTGATAAAAGAGTTCAGACTACCATGTCCTGCTCAGGTATTCCTTCTGTGATGCACACAATCAAATCTAATTCAGCCTCCAGTGCTTTCATAATAGCTTTAGCAGCGAAAGATGGAGGTACATATATAACGGATGCATTAGCCTTGGCCTCAGCTTTGGCATCTGCAACTGAATTGAAAACAGGAAGCCCCAAGTGCTTAGTCCCACCCTTTTTAGGAGTAACGCCACCGTATTTATGCACAAACAATGGAAATAAAGAATTTCTCATGTGATGTGATTCATTCCTCAATTGTAGAGAAACAGATCGAATATTAATTTACGAATCTACGAATCAGGCTGTGAAAGTATGAGGTAATACAAAATTACAAATGATACAGATTAGACACAAACATAAACCATGACTTAGGACGACTGTCGAGTATTAAAGTACAGATTTAGACAAGTGCCAAACTGGTGCCGCCTATCTACATTCTTTGCTTAGATAAAGACCCTGCAACAACCTCCGTAAGCCTTAATAACCGAAAATATTTTCTGGTCAGGCCAAACAAGCACACACCATAGAATGCTCATATTTAACATTGTTGAACGCCTGAAAACCTACAATAATAGGAAGTCAGGATTATACTTACAATAATAGGAAGTCAGGAATCATGGAATCTAGCATCTCTGTCTCTGTAGATTTTGAAGTTGGACAAAGAGTACCCTGATTCGGAAATCTATCAAATCCAATTGTAGATTGTTAACTTGAAAGACAAACACAAAATGTAAAGAAAAATCATTAAAAAGTAACAAACAAACAAACTAACAAATCTACCCAAGCTAAAAGAGCAACCAATATGCAAAAAAAATGTTCAATTAAAACAAAATCGAGCTTAAATCGAACTATTAATCGGAAAATTACTTACGATTTGAGCTTCCTTTTCTCTTAATTCGAGCTTCCCTCTTCTCTATTTCAATTTATAGAAATCGTAATAACTAAGATGTGGGTTTAATTAGGGTTAATTAGAAAAAAGTGAGGGATGCGGGTGAGAGAGACAGAGAGAAAGAGGGTCGTGTAGTACGATGAGAGTGAGAGAGATGAGTGAGAGAGAGAGAGAGAGAGAGAGATGAAAGAGAGAGATAAGTGTGAGAGTGAGAGAGATGAGGGTCGATTGAGATGAGGCTAGGGTTGAGAAAGGAAATTTGAGAGCGCACAAATAATTTAGGGGAATTCAGAGGCGGGGGAATGAAATGTTTTAAGGGGGGAAATGCTTTATTAGAAATGGCGGGAAATAATCTAAGGGGGAAATGTTTTACTAGAAATAGGGGGAAATGTATCATTCGCGTGTTTTTTATTTTTTAAAAAATCATAAAAGACATCGGTTATTTTACGTACCGATGTCTGGAAAACAGTTTAACATCGCTTTTTAAAAAACCGATGTTAAAAACCTTTTTAACATCGGTGACTTTTCAAAACGATGTCAAAGGTGCGATGTCTAATCTATATTTTCTAGTAGTGTATCTAATTAATTTATATCTTTTATATTTTATATAACTAAAATTTCTCCTTTACTAATCAATTTCCTTTTTCAGGTTAAACATATTATCTTTTCTATTTTTCAATACTAAGTAATTTCGTTTTTAGGTAAAATATAACTTCGTCAGCCAAAACACGTCCCCTTTTCTTATTTTTCTAACTAAAATATTTCTTTTTCCCACGTATTACCTTTTTCGACCAAAACATTGTTTTCTCTAACTAAAACCTCTCTTTTTCCAATTATATCACGGACGATTCTATTTAATAAATATAAAATAATAAATTATAATGCTAACAATTAACCGATTAGCTTTTCAGCTAAAATGTATCATCTTTTTATTTTTTCTAATTAAATTTCTTTTTTTCTAAAAAAATCTCGGGTAACATTAATTTCTCAATTTCTAAAAACACTACCAGCAATTTTATTAACAATTAAATTATAATTACTATAAACTAAACAATTACTCCCTCCGTCCCACCGGGTTCTTAACATTTCAAAATGGGGATATTTGGCACGCATTTTAAGGTGAATTTTAAGGATAGTTTCATAACTTATTTTTGAAATTTTCTTTTTTTATATAAAAATAGAACAATTCTATTTTTATACAAAAAAAGAAAATTTCAAAAATAAGTTATGAAACTATCCTTAAAATTTACCTTAAAATGCGTGCCAGAAAGTGACAAAAAAAGTGTTAAGAATTGGATGGGACGGAGGGAGTACCATTTTCACAAGCAAGTCACCTTTTTAATTTTCACGTTACCATTTCTATTTTTTCAAATTAAAGTATCTCTGTTCCCAATTATATCACAGACGGTACAATTTGATAGAATAAAATAATAATATTATAATACTAATAATTAACCGATTACCTTTTTCAGTTAAAACGTATCATCTTTTCTATATTTTCTAACTAAAATCCCTTTTTTTTCAGAAATATCACGGGCAACCTTAATTTTTCCTTTTCTAAAAATATTACGTGCAATTTTATTTAGTAAAATAACATAATTAAATTATAATTACTATAAATAATCAATTACCTTTTTCACCTAAAACATGTTACCTTTTGAATTTTATCTAAATAAGTCCTCTCTTTTTTCCAATTATATCACGGACATTGTATTTAATAAAAATAAATAATAATTTATAATTACTAATAATTAACAGAACTAAAATCTATCACCTTTTCTATATTTTCTAACTAAAGTCCTACATTTTATAAAAATATCACGGATAACATTTAAATAATTATGATCATCATCTCATTTACAAATTTAAGCTTACAAAATTCATGTTTTAAAAATATTAATTCAAATTAATGAAAAAATTCATATAATATTAAAAAAAAATCGTGCATCACACGGGTTTTAAACTAATATTAACTAAATACAAAAACGTAATATAACGGAAAAAGTATCAATCAATATATTATTATATAAATATAATATGATATAAAATTTTAAAATTAACTAAAATAATAAATTAATAATTAATTTAAATAAATTACCTTCAGACTTGTGTTTGACACGAGTTATCATCTAGTTATATATAGAAAGCATAAAAAAAAATTAATCCATAATTTTGGTTAGAATCACTAAATCTGAACATAGATAGAGATTAGAAAATGGTTGGATATGATTTTAAAATCATTCAAATTTGATTTTTAAAAATTAAAATAAACACCAAAAGGTAAAGTGTATGTAATTAGGACGTATAAACGGTGTTATAAAAAGCGAAATTCGGAACAAAGTGATGAAGGTACGAAACAGAGATTGATCGGAATGATTAATCGGATCATTAATACATATAATATAAACTTTTAAATAAATATTTCAAAAATATTTACAAATATTTCATAAAATTTAAATTTTATAAATATAATTTTAAAATTTTAATTGAATTTGACTGTTTTTTGATCGAATTTATCGTTTATTAACCAAATTATCGATTTATTGACCGCTTTTTACAAAAAAACAATTTTAATCCCAATTTTACTAGAATCCGCTAAAAAATTATATCCATATATATAATAAACATAAGAGGGATCTTATCCAAATTTCTGGTCCGATCGCTGTACTATCAAAATCATATGATCCGTTGGATTAAAAATAGACGATATTAAAGATAAAATTATAATCTAAAAAGGATATAATTAGAAAAGATCGTATTAGAAGAGAATTTTAAAAGGGAAAAGTTCAAAACTACCCATGTCAACTATTTGGCTTTTAAAAATATATAGCCCAACTTTCTAAAATTCTAAAATTACCATCCATACTTTTCTTAATTTTAAAAATACGTTTTTGCAACCTCATTTGCAACTTCAGGGCGGCGCCAGCCGTGTGAGTTGCAAATGAGGTTGCAAAAGTTGCAAATGAAGTTGCAAAAGTTGCAAAGGTTGTAAAGGTTGCAACTGAAAACTGGAAGTTGCAAATGAGGTTGCAACTGAAAACTGGAAGTTGTAAATGATGTTACAAAAGTTACAAATGAGGTTGCAAATGTTGCAAAGGTTGCAAAAGTTGCAACTGAAAACTGGAGGTTGCAAAAGTTGCAAAGGTTGGAAATTCGTATGCTCCCCTATATAGCATATGAGGTTGCATATGAGGTTGCGTAGCTTATATGAGGTTGCATATAGCGACCTCATATGCAACCGAAAACTATAAGTTCAAGTTCCAGTTTTCAGTTGTCATTTTCGATCTCTTTTTTGAAATCTATTATATATATATTTATATATATAAATATATATATATATATGTCTAACCCTTTCTGCAAAAAGATGGGGTAAACCGTCTATAAATTTAGACTTCCAGTGAACCGAATTTGGTTCTCCTAATTGATAAACTCTAGATAAAAATGTATCTTTATACCATCTAAAATGGGTCAAAGAAGGACATCTAAGATTTTGAAGAAGCGTACATAGCTTCTCTGCAACAGGAATATTACTTCCTACAAAATGTTGTAGAATAGCTAAACATAAAGTGTAGACAGCATCTTCCTCTCCAGTAGTAACGACACCATTTTCCACACTGAGAATTTTCTTATGATTAATTATTTCTAATCTCTGTTCTTGGGAAAAATAGTGATCCCACCATGTAGAGATCTAGAGAAAACTTTTTAGATAGAAAACTTAAGGTACTCATCTACACCGTTGATCATCTCTATAATTAATAATTGGAAATATAGAATACTTAATGGCAAAGTAGTAATATTTTACAAATATAAGAACAGTTGTTAAAGATAGAATAACACAAACAAGGAAATTATCTTTTAGAATTTTAACATCTTTAATTACATAGATGGTGCGAAACCATTATTTCCATAAGGAATCAATGATTTTTTTATCACTCGTAGTTAGGTTCGTGTTTATCACATTCTCACTCTGTCTAAGCATAAATTTGGAAACAAAATATTACAATTAACATAATTAACAACAAATTATGAATCATAACAAAATCGCATTTATGATTTGGCACATAAGGTGATTTAGTGCTAAAATTTTAAATAACTATAGAAAATAAAATGTCTAATATTAAATAGAACACTCAAATTAATATTCTAAAAGAACAATACTATTTTAATATTCAGAACACTTAAAGGAACACTTATTAATATTCAGAACACTTAAAAGAACACTTTAATTGTGTTACTAGTTTATTACCTTTTTAAAGAACATTTATTGAAAAATTATGTTATTTTTCGTTAATTAAGTCATTTATATTTATTTTATTGGTACACTTAAAAAATACTTATTAATATTTCAATTAAATTTGAATTATCTTTCTAATTTTTAATAGAACATTTAGAAGAACAAGTTATTAGTATTTTCATTATTTTTTTTAGTAAGAATTCGAAATCATCAAAATCATCAAAAAACACGTTCCTTTATTTTATGGAACACTTAAAAGAATATTTAAAATTAGATTATTTCAGAAAGAATACTTAAAAGAATGTTACAATTTTTTTTAATTAAAGAACACGTTACTAATTTTTATATTAGAATAAAAAGTTATGTTATTTTTATCTTATTTATATTTGCTTTATTGGGAACACTTAAAAGAACACTTAAGAATATTTAGTTAAATTTGAATTATTATTTTTAATAGAACACTTAGAAAACATGTTATTAGTATTTTAATCATTTTTTTAATGAGAATTCGAAATCATCAAAATCATCAAAAAAACCACATTTTTTTTTGACAGAAAGGAAATTGTATTAATTCCTCAAATCATCCAACAAAATAGTTTGCAAATTAACATTTTTTTATTTCATGGAACACTTAAAAGAACGTTACATTATTTTTTAATTAAAGTACACGTTATTAATTTTTTATTAGAATACAAAATTATAAAAAAAAAATTATTTTATATATTTCGAAAACACTTTAATTGTCTTATTAATTCATTACCTTTTTAAAGAACACGTATTGAAAAATTATGTTATTTAAAATTTATTATGTTATTTATATCTATTTTATTGGAACACTTAAAAGAACACTTATTATTATTTCAATTAAATTTATATTGTTTTCTAGTTTTTAATATAACACTTTGAAGAACACTTACAAGAATACTTACAAGAACACTTACAAGAATACTTACAAGAACACTTACAAGAACATTTAATAGATTAAAGTGTTTTTTTAATGTTTTCTTAAGTGTTCTATTAAGTGTTCTTTAAATTATAATAATGAAATTTATAGCGTAGTTTATGACATTTTTAAAGAACACTTATTAAAAAATTATTTAAAAGAACATTTAAATAAAGTAAATAATAGTGTTCTTTAATTATTTAATTGTTCTATTAAGTGGTCTTTATAAAATATTTTAAAAGAAAATGACCTAAATTTGCAAAAGTAAATTCTGGTATGTGTTCTAATTTTTGTATTCGTTAAAGAATTCTTGTATGTGTTCTAATTCGTTAAAAAATTATAATTTTCTTTAGTATTTTATTTGTCTAATTAGTTTATGTCGTTTTTAAAGAACACTTATTAAAAATTTATTTAAAGAACACTTAAATAAAAGTATTCTTTAATTTTTTAGGTGTTCTGTTAAGTGGTCGTTCTAAAATACTTTAAAAGAAAACAACCTAATTTTCAAAAGTATTAGTTAAAGAATTTTTGTAAGTGTTCTTGTATGGTATTTTTTATGAATCATTAACACAACAATTAGAAGAACACTTAAAAAAGGAATTAATTTTCAAAAAACAGAAGAAGACACAAAATTATTAAAATACTAATAACGTGTACTTTGAAGTAAATGTGATTTTTAATGTGTTCTCTTAAATGTTCTATAAAATGTTATTTTGTGAATACTTATTAAAAATGACCTGAAATAAATAAATGTGTTTTTTTTAATATTTTGCATTTTTAATAAGTGTATATTAAAATATTTCATGGAACACTTAAAAAACACGAACTCATCTTATTTAATAAATAGCTTCAAATGATCATAAACTAAAGAAAACTTAAAAGAACATTATAATTTTTTAAATTATAATAAAAAAATTATAGTGTGTTCTTTAATTTAAAAAATAATAATGTTTGTTTTAAGTGTTTTTTAGTTTCAGGTCATTTAAGTGATTTATGAAAAGAACGCGCTATAAATTTTTTTTGTCTCATTAGTAATGATCTTTTTAAAAAAAACTTATTAATTTTTTTTAAAAGAACACTTAAATAAAAGTGTTCTTTAATTATTTAAGTATTCTATTAAGTGGTCTTTCAAAAATACTATAAAAGAAAATGATCTGAATAAAAGAAAATGATCTGAATTTTCAAAAATATTCTTTAAAGAATTCTTGTAAGTGTTCTTGTATGATTTTATTAAAGTAAACGTTATTAGTATTAATTAAGGCAATTTAATATTATACTTCAAACGAGTAGTATGTATGTACTTCGTGCAGATCAAACAACAAAGAAAGAAAAAGAGAAATATTAAATATTATTTAAAAGAACACTTAAATTAAAGTGTTCTTTAATTTTTTGTGTATTATATTAAGTGATCTTTCTAAAATACTTTTAAAAAAAAAGACCTAAATTTTTAAAAGTATTCGTTAAAGAATTCTTGTATGTGTTTTAATTCGTTAAAAATTATAAATGTTCTTTAGTTTTCATATGAAATTGGATGAGTTCATGTTTTCTTTGTGTTCCATGAATTATTTTAATATAAATTTATTAAGCACTCAAATATTCAAAAAACAAATCTATTTATTTGAGCTCTTTTTTAAAATCTAATAAAAATTTTACTAATTATCTTATTAAGTGGTTCAATATAAATTTAAAAATTATTAGTTATTTTTTATTTAAAATATTATTTTTTTTGTTTAAAAGAACACTTACAAGAACGATATTATTTTCAAAAAATAAAAGAACACACCTAATTTTTATTAACTATTAACTTGTTTTTTGAAGTGTTGTTTATTTTTAGAGAATACACAATATTATTTGTTATTTTTCATTTAAAATATTATTTTTCATTTAAAAGAACACTTAAAGAACGATATTATTTTCAAAAATATTAAAGAACACACAATATTTTTAAAGTGTTCTTTAGTTTTCATGTCATTTCAAGTGATTTATGAAATTAGGTGAGTTAGTGTTTTCTAAGTGTTTCATGAAATATTTTAATATAAACTTATTAAAAAATCAAAATATTCAGAAAACACATCTATTAATTTGAGGTCATTTTTAAAATCTAATAAAAACTTTACTAATTATCTTATTAAGTGGTTCAATATAAATTTAAAAATTATTTGTTATTTTTTATTTAAAAGAACACTAAAAAGAACGATATTGTTTTCAAAAAGTTAAAGAACACACAATATTTTTAAAGTGTTCTTTAGTTTTCATGTAATTTCAAGTGATTTATGTGTTAGTTACAGAGGCATGCCTGTACACATCTAATAACAAGCCTAATTGTTTGTAATGCTTTGCATTACTTACATGACCTCTTAACTGAGGGAACCTCTAGTTGTAGAGTTTCTGTTTGTATTGTACTTGTAGTAGGCATCAAATCCTAGTTGTGTAATTGTACAAATAGAGTCTAGAATAATGCTTCAAAGAAGTTCCAAGGTTCATGCCTCAAGCAAGGAGTTAAAGACTGTCAAATAATCACAGTTGGCATTTGAAGAAATGAAGAATTTGCCTAAGTACCAATTCGAGAAGTATATTTGTCCATTCGAGAAGTCCAGCATTCGAGAAGTCAGGGATTCGATATCTCAAGACACTATTCGATATCTCTGAATACACTGTTCGATATCTCATTCGACATCTCAGAGATTCGATATGTCTACTACTCTATTCGAGAACTCAAGAAGTCAACAAGTCAAGATGGTATTCGAGTTCTCAAAGAGTCAACAAGTCAAAGTTCCATTCGATATCTCAAGGACTCAGAAAGCTATTCGATATCTCGAGGATTCGATAAGTCAAATGTTCTATTCGACAACTCAAGGAATCCTGATGGAAAAGAGCTATTCGAGAAGTGGTTCGATATGTCAATATAATAGTATTCGAGAACTCAGAGTTATCGATCAAGTCAATTCTAGTTCTCGAATCACTTACTTAGCCACTTCTCGAATACATTCTTGGAGACAAAATACTGAAGAAATTGTACAAGTCAGAAACCTGCAACAAGCCAATGCACTTTATGGACCACAATCTGTAACGTGCTCTGAAAAGCCTACAAGGAAGCTTGGAGAGATATAGAAGAGACAAGGAGCTAAAGAAGTGGATCTAAACAGGCTTTGCAAAGTCAAATCTGTAACCGTTTGGACACTTACTCAAAAGGATAGACAGACTAGAAAGTAATTTGTTTAGCTACCTTATTTGCAGTAAGTAGGCTGTATCCATATTCTATAAGGACACAGCCTCACTTCATAACTTAGTAACTTGTGTGAGTCGAGTTTTTCATACACTGTAAGCTATATCTCTCTGAGAAAAACGAAGCTGAGAATACTATCATTTGTATTCACAGATTGTAGCAACCTTTATCTAATAATACATTAGATTAAAGTGATATTGTGTTGTGTATTGTTCTTTATCCGCATCTACATCACTGCACATACAATACTTGTTTGCTACACAGACTCAAGGCACGAAAAGTTCAAGAATCCATTCACCCCCCCTCTGTATTCTTTCTTTGTGTTCAATACTCAACAAGTGGTATCAGAGCGGGCTGTTTATTCAAAAACAGAAAAACGATCATGAGTTCGAATACACCAAAGACTACAGGAACGGTGAAGGTCCCTAAGTTTGACAAAGAAAACTTCAACCTCTGGAAGATAAAGATGATGTTGTTCATTAAAGCCTCTCATCCCTTGTATCCTGAGATTCTCAAGAATGGTCCTTTTGTTCCACAACAAGAGATACCAGAGAAGACTGTTGGAACCACAACTATCCCAAGATCTTATGAGGCCAAGGATCCATCAAAATGGACAGAATCAGAAAGGGAGAAGGTTGCTCTTGACAGCCACCTCATGCTGCTTATCATTGATTCCATGGACATGTCAATGTTTGCAAACATTGCATCATGTACGTCTGCTAAAGAGATGTGGGATCATATTGAGGTGTTGTGTGAAGGGACTGATGAGGTTAAGGAAAACAAGAAACAGATACTGGTCACACAGTATGAAGCTTTCATGGCACAGCCCAAGGAAAGCATCACTGAAATGTTTGAAAGGTTTCACAAGCTAGTTACTGAGTTGCAGATGAATGGCAAGGTTTACAGCACCAAGGAGTTAAATATGAAATTTCTGTTGTCTTCTCCAAATCATCTAGAGCAAAGAGTCATTTCTCTAAGGGAGAGAGATTTGAACAAAGTCACCTATGATGTGCTCTATGGAGTCCTAAAGACTCATGAACTTGAGTTGCTTCAGAAAAGGGCTATCCAAGCCAACCAAGGTAGAATGATAAACACATCATGTGCCTTGATTGTCAACAAATCTATTCTGGACCTAGAAGCATCTACAAGCCAGCTAAGGATAGAGGAGGTAGCAGATGATGAAGAAACTGAAGTTGGGGTGAGTGAACCTGTTGAGGAAAAGGAGGAAGAAGAAGAAGAGTTTTACACTCTGGAAGAACTTGATGGGATGGAAAATACTTCATATGCTTTCATGGCCAGAAAATTTCCATACATCAGATTTAAAAGAAATCAACCCTTCAAACCCAAACCTCAAAACCATTCAGCCAACAAGAACAAGGCACCTGTGAAACCAAACAGGAATAAATTCAAAACCAGTTATGTGGATAGGTCATCTGTAAGGTGCTATAGATGCAATGACCTAGGGCATTTTGCCAGTGAATGCAAGAAGCCTAAAAAGAAGGATAGAGATTATCTTGAGCTCGAAGCTAAGTATGAGGCCCTTCTGAAAAAGCAGACACAAGGTAAGGCCTACATAGCTGAAGGAAAGTGCTGGGATGATTCTGAGAGTGATGGAGAGGAACAAAAATTCTGCAATTATGCCTTGATGGCCAACTCCAAGGATTACTCATCTCCATCTGATTCTCAGGTACCATCTCTCACTACTATAGACATGTCTGTTTCTGAGTATAAATGCATGATTGAACAACTATCTGTTGAAATATTTAATATTCATACTAGTATGACTGCTGCTAATGAGGAGATTGCTAAACTGTCTACTAGAAATGAAATATTAACCAAAAAGAATGAGGAACTTGAGCTAACTGCTATGCAAGTAGAAAACCTTAAGAAAGAAGTTGAATATTTGCAGAACAAGGTTTTATGTGCTAGCCAAGTAGAGAAGGCTCTTAGGGATGAATTAGCTGAAAATGAATTCAAACTGAAAACTTTCAAGAAATCATCTGGTCTAGTGCAATCCTACCGTGAGAAAATTGAAGCTAAACCCAAAGCAGCTATTGGACTTGACTATGACTCTCTCAAACAGAGGAAAGGCTATGCTGTCATTGAAGAGGACACAGCTGTTCATGAGAAAGTGCCTCACATTTTGAGAAAGACTGAAAATCCAATTTTTAAGGAATCAACATTTGAAATTGATGAGGATGCCTTACTCATCAAACAAATGTTGAATGATGAGGATGAGGCACAATCTAGTGAACAACAAGCATCCTCTAAGAGTGAGAGTGTCAAGTCAAAGACCAAGGAACCAGTAGTTAATAGGCCAAGACCTAAGAAGTTTGTTAAGTTTGTCTCAGCTGGGAAGAGTGAATCAGAAAAGAAAGTGACTAAGAAGAAACAGAACAGAAATGGCAAGTTAGGGATTAACAAGGATAACAACTATGCTTATATGCCTAATGCCCCTAGGAAAACTTGTCAGAACTATTTCAGTACCAATCATTTAACTCATGCATGCAAGAAACCTGTTGGTAGTGTGTCTAAACCTTTCTATGATTGTTCTGTGCCTCTAAGTCATAGAGATGCACCTTTTTGTGATAAATTTGACTGTATGCCATGCAATATGAATGTTATGACTAGTTGTTTTAATTTAAGAAGACAATTCATTGGTGGTTGTATCAGTCACAATTCTCACACACACTACACAAGGTCAAAGTCTTCAAGTCCTCCTAAAGCTAGGAAGGTACCTCTGTCACCTAAGTCTGAAACTTCAGGTTCTAAGACTTCCAACAGTGACAAGAAGACTAGCACTAAGAAAGTTGACAAGCATGTTGTTTATGATAAAACTGTTTCTAAGTCACATGGACCCAAAATTGTTTGGGTACCAAAGGAAAAGTAATACCTTTGTGTTTGCAGGGCAAAGAAAGTGAAAAGAAGGTCATGTGGATTTTGGACAGTGGATGCTCAAATCATATGACTGGTGATATGGCCCTGCTATCACAGTATGAGGAAAAGGCTGGCCCAATGGTTGCTTTTGGAGATGACAGCATGGGTAACACATTGGGATATGGCAAGCTGAAAGTTGGTAATGTCATCATTGAAGATGTAGCACTAGTCAAGGGGCTCAAGCATAATCTGCTAAGTGTTGGTCAGTTTACTGATAGAGGATTCAAAGTGAATTTTGACAAAGATGAATGTTTGATCACCCACAAGAAGACTGGTGATTTTGCTCTATCTGGAGTGAGGAAGGGAAGCCTGTTTGTAGCCAATATGGATTCTGCAAACAAGGACAAAATTTGTTGCTTTTACTCAAAAGCATCAAATGAAGATTGTTGGTTGTGGCACAAGAAACTATCACACCTGAACTTCAAGGCCATTAATTCTCTAGTCAAAAGAGAGTTAGTGAGAGGCATGCCTACACTTGAATTCTGCCAAGAAGGAGTGTGTGAGGCCTGTCAAAAAGGAAAAATGAAAAGATCAAGCCACAAGTCAAAGACAGTGACATCAATAACCAAGCCATTACAACTCATTCATATGGATTTGTTTGGGCCTGTCAATATTATGTCACTTGGAAGAAAGAAGTATGCCCTGGTAATGGTTGATGATTTTTCAAGGTATACATGGGTGGAATTTCTGGCATCAAAAGATGAGGCTCCAAAAGTAATTATTGAGCATATAAAGAAAGTTGACAAGGAAGCAAAGGCAAACAATGCAAGTGTGATTGCACTGAGAAGTGATAATGGAACAGAGTTCAGAAATGCCATACTCGAAGCATTCTGTAAAGAGAATGGTATTTCTCAGCAATTCTCAGCTCCAAGGACTCCACAACAAAATGGAGTTGTTGAGAGAAAGAATAGAACTCTAATTGAGGCTGCTAGAACAATGTTACTTGATGCAAAAATGCCTACATGTTTTTGGGCTGAGGCTGTGAGTACTGCATGCTACATTCAGAACAGAACCCTCATCAACAAAAACACTGGAAAGACACCTTACAACTTGATGACTGGAAAGAAGCCTACTCTAAAGTATGTTCATACTTTTGGAAGCAAATGCTTTGTACTAAAGGATAACTCGGAATATGTTGGAAAATTTGATGCAAAAGCATTTGAAGGAATTTTTCTTGGCTATTCTATGGAAAGAATTGCATACAAGGTTTATGTCATCAGTCAAAAGAAAGTTATGGAAAGCACAGATGTAACATTTGATGACAGCAAACTACCTGGACTAGAAGAAGCCAATGATGAAGACAAAGATCCATTGAGGTTTGATAATCTAGATGATTCTGATGAAGAGATTGAAACTGGAGTTGAAACTCAAGTTCAACAAACTCAAGTGAATAATGATACAAGAGAAGAATTTGTGCCAATCGAGAGTGGAGAAACAAGCATCCAAGACACACCTGTGAGTAATGGCAACTTCACAGGGGGAGGAAATGAGGATGACCATGATGTGGATGATGAAGCAACATCAAGAATGAGAAATCAGGTTGAACACTCGAGGAAATGGGATAGATCACACACTGCAGAGCAAATCATTGGAGATCCTAATGCAGGAGTAAGGACTAGGAGAGCAACTCAAAATGAGTGCCTCTTTGGATGTTTTCTATCACAAGTTGAGCCTAAGAAACTTGATGATGCACTGTTGGATCCAGATTGGATTATTGCTATGCAAGAAGAGTTGAATCAATTTGAAAGGAACAAAGTATGGGAACTTGTGCCTGCACCAAAGAATAGAACCATTGTTGGAACAAAATGGGTTCTGAAGAATAAGATGGATGAAGATGGTGTAATAATAAGAAACAAAGCAAGGCTGGTTGCAAAAGGATACTCTCAACAGGAAGGCATTGATTATGATGAGACATTTGCCCCTGTTGCTAGATTGGAAGCCATCAGAATATTCTTGGCATTTGCTGCTCATTCAAACTTTAAAGTTTATCAAATGGATGTCAAGAGTGCATTTCTAAATGGAGAGTTGGAAGAAGAGGTTTATGTGCAACAACCACCTGGCTTTGAGGATCCACATTTCCCAGAATTTGTCTACAGATTGCTTAAGGCACTGTATGGACTTAAGCAAGCTCCAAGAGCATGGTATGATACTTTATCACAATTTCTTCTTGAAAATCAATTCACTAGAGGAACATTAGACAAGACACTGTTTTACAAGAAGCATGGTGATGATATTATCCTAGTCCAAATTTATGTGGATGATATCATTTTTGGGTCTACAAATGAGAAGCTATGTGAGAAATTTTCCAAACTCATGCAGAGCAGATATGAGATGAGTATGATGGGAGAGTTGACATTCTTTCTTGGGTTGCAAGTCAGTCAAAGGAAGGATGGTATCTTTATCAGTCAGACCAAATACATCAAGGATCTATTGAAGAAGTTTGACTTGGAAGACTGCTCACCTGCAAAGACACCCATGGCCACTGCAACTAAGTTGGATGAAGATGCTAAAGGCAAAAAAGTAGATATCTTAGTCTACAGAGGCATGGTTGGTTCTCTACTCTACCTCACTGTAAGTAGGCCAGGCATCATGTTTGCTACATGTCTATGTGCTAGATTTCAATCAAATCCAAAGGAATCACATTTGATTGCAATAAAAAGGATCTTTAGATATCTGAAGGGCACTCCAAACTTGGGGTTATGGTATCCTAAGGACACAGGGTTCAATCTGGTTGGTTATTCTGATGCTGATTATGCTGGATACAGAGTGGATATGAAAAGCACCTCAGGTAGCTGCCAGTTTCTTTGACAAAGGTTAGTCTCTTGGTATAGCAAGAAAAAACAATCTGTGTCAACTTCTACAGCTGAGGCTGAATACATAGCTGCTGGAAGTTGCTGTGCTCAAGTGCTTTGGATTAGAAATCAACTTAGAGATTATGGACTTGTGTTGGAAAGAATTCCAATCATGTGTGACAACACAAGTGCAATCTCTATAGTTGCCAATCCTGTCAATCATTCTAGAACAAAGCACATTGACATCAGATATCATTTCATAAGAGAACATGCAACTAATGGAACCATTGAGTTGCATTATGTCTCTACAGATAAACAACTAGCTGATATATTCACTAAGCCATTAGATGAAGCCACCTTCACAAGGTTGGTTAGTGAGATTGGAATGCTGAATTCTTCAGATTCTGGCTAAGTGAATACAGCATCTAGATTGTTGCAGCAGTAAACACTTACTTTATCTAAATTCTCAATATTTTTGGAGTAAGTGTTGGCTGAAATATGATTTATAAATATTTCAAATCTGTTGCATATGTTGAAAATCATATTTTTATTAACTTAAAATTTCTATGAAATTTTGAGAAAATCACTATTTGATTTGCTAGAATATTCTTCAATGAATATGTTTGGTAAATTTTAAAAGATAGTGAAAATCAAATTTTTATGAGTGATGGGTATAGTTCGATAAGTCAGACTTCTCGAATGATTCACTATTCGACATCTCTAACAAGTCTTAGTAGAGTACTCTTGAGTTCTCGAATAGAGTCTTTCTGAGATATCGAATAGAGGTATTCTTGACTTCTCGAATATAGTAACTGAGTTCTCGAATGATTGAGTTCTCGAACACTATATTTGAGTTCTCGAATCATTTGAAAAGGCTGAATTCTCGCTGAATTTTAACCGATTTTAGACTTTTGTCTAAAAGTTTAATTCACTCATAAAAACACATTTTATTTAACTTAGAATTATTTCTGAGTTAGATAACCGCCAGCTGTGAGTTTCTATCTGCTTGAGTTATCGATAAAGCCTTTCTTGACTTCTCGAATAGTTGTTTTCTACTTCTCGAATGCCTGACTTGTCGATACAAAACTTTCATCTAATCGACAATTCAAGTACTTCATACTTATACAATTCCACATCTATTCGATTCATTTCATTCGATTTCTCAAGCATCTACACTCTCTAAACCCCTGAAACCCTAGCTACGAAAAGCCAAATTTCTTCTTCAACCTTCAATTTCTTTCCTCTCTTCTACACAAATGGCAACAGTAAAGTTCAACACCAACTTCATCGCTCTCACTAGTGATGTTGAAGCACCCAATGCCAATTTCAAGTGCTTCGTGAAGTGGATGGCTGAGTCATACATCAAGGATGCACTCTCTGCCAACCCAACTCTGTATCTAGATATCCTGGAACAGTTTTGGGGTACTGCTATTGTGGAGGTTGTAGCCCTGGAAAACGTAATCACTTCAAATATCATCTACTGCAAGATTCAAGATCAGGAAATCACTATCACTACTGCAGACATGAATCAAGCACTGGGCCTACAACAAGTGTCATTTGACAGACTGGCCACAAATGCAGAGTTAGAGGAATTCTTTGAGTTCATTAACTACTCAGATGGGATCAATCTTGGAAAGCTAAATAGAAAGAATCTGATAAAGGAGTGGAGCTATGTGTTTGCAACTCTTCTTCAAGTCTTCACTGCCAGGAAATCAAGCTTTGATCAAATCAGTGCACCTGTGCAGCAAATTAGCTATGCATTGACCTATGGAAAGAAGATAGATGTTGGCCAAATCATCCTCCAAGAACTATATGGAAGACTTGGTAAGAACACAACCAAGAGAGGTACTGATATTTTCTTCCCTCGCTTTATTCAATCTGTACTTAATTTTAAGAATGCTTCATTGATTGAATTGCCTGGGATTGATAAAAACAGAATAGGCTATCCTAAGTCCATGACCAAACTCATTTTCGGTAATTTGGAGACTAGGAATGATGTGGATGTAAGACTAAACATAACTCCCCATATGGAGAGTTTGTTTAGAACTTATCCCCACAACATGCCAACATTTGATGCAAAATCTAAGTTAGCACAGCCCAAGCAAGTAGAACAAAATGCTAACCCAGGGCCTGCTAACCAACCCTCTCAACCAAATACTCTACCACACACTGAGCCAACTGCATCATCCTCTCAAAAGGGTGATGTTAGTAAAAAGAAGAGAAAGGAAGTAATGTCTCCACCACTGAATATATTATCTGAAGCAGCATTGGCTGTTGAATTAGGGCTAGAAAGTGAGGAACCTGAGTCACCCTTACAAAAGCCAAAGAAGAAGAAAACTAAGACCACCTCTTCAGTCACACAAATGGCTGAAGTTGTAAAATCAGGGGCACACAACTCACTAGGTGTATCCTCTCAACAGGGTGCACCTATAGAATCAAGCATTCTCCCCAATGCACCTTCTTGTATTGAGTCAGCACATGGGAGTGATAAGGCTGGCACTACACTGAGTGGAGAGCACATCATACTTGAAACTCCCTCTATCTCTCAGGGGGAGTTGCCAAAATCTACTCTACAACACACTTCTCTTCCAGAATCTAACACATAAATTTCTTTGGAACCTGCAACTCAGGCAACTGAGATGCAAGGCATTGATCATCAAGAATTCTTTTCTCTTGATGAGCCAATAATTTCAAGTGACTTAGTGCATGACACTTTGCTCACCACCCAGGACCCACATTTAGATGGTGAGGGAATGCATGCTGGGGCATCTCCTGATGACACCATCACAAACACAGAGGTTCCACTAGTTTTTACTAGAGACTCTGTGCCTGTGTCAACTGCTGGTGTAACTCATCCCACTCCTGTGGAAACACCAGTAGTAGAGTCAATCCATCCGGTTATAGAAGTTGCATCTGTAACGGAGGAGTCTAGCTTGCCTAGCTCTAGCTCTGACTTTATGTCACAATGGCTGAAGCCTGTGCAACATGACAGTGCTTCAGGATCAGGGTCTGTTCCACAAACATTGACGGTTGAAGCACTCCAAAGCTTAATTATGGATCAGATTCCTGAGTTTGTAAAGATAGCTCAGAACCTTGTCACCTCCAATATCCCTAATCCAGACTATGAGGCCATCTTACTATGCCATAGGGATGATGTGGAGATGCAGAAGGCCAAGATTATTGATGATGCTGAGAGAGATGGCAATGTAGATGCCTGGCTGCAAGGAAAGAATGATGTAACTCTCAGTGAAGCACTTCAATATCTTAGAGAGGAATACATCACTTCACTGGGCTCCAATGCAAAATCCCTGTCTCCTGGTGAAGTGTATGAAGCTGTCAATGATTCCTACAAGGGCTTCCTCAAGGCTACACACTATCTTGGCAAGGGAGTCAAAACTGAAGTCAACAGGGTGTGTGACAAGACAGCCACTTCAGTAGCAGAAGTCAAGAGGGCCTTTGATGCTAAATTTCCTCAACTGGATGGTGTGGTCAAAGATCTCAAACACTGCAACACCACCTGCACAAAGATGGACAATGGCCTAGCCCTTCTCAAAGATATAGTCACAGGCCTAGGAAGCAGATTTCAAAATCTATCTGACCAGACTACAGAGGCCAATGCCATGCTGAGGACAATGTTCAAGAATCTTTATGGAGATAGGCTAGTGACTGAAGTCCCTGTGCATGAGCTGTCTAAGTATGAAGTGAAGAGGCCGCAGGATCAATCTTTATCTGGTTTCAAGGCCAATGAGCTCTTTACTAAGGTGAACACTCTTGAAAAGGAGGTTGCTACTCTCACTACATCAAATGCTCACCTTACAGACAAGGTTGCACTTCTCCATGATCAGTTGGACACTCAAGCAACCACCATAGCTAATGTCCTTCTGCATCAGCAATCCATGTTGGCTGCAATGATGAAGCACATGGGTCTCCCTCTACCTGAAGAATCTTTCAACCCACAGGTGGTTTCTACAGCCTCTGTGCCTGACAACAAGCCTAAGGGGGAGAAAAGGTCCAGGAACTCAAATCCAAAGGGGGAGAAACCTAAGGAGAAAGGCATAGAGATAAATGAGGGAGGTCATCACAGAGCACAATCTACAACCAATGTGCCAGGCAAAGGCAAATCCAAAGTTGATGATCCTCCTACCCTACTGCCAGTCGTTACTCTACCAACTGTGCACATTACTACTCCTGGTGGTCAAAAGCAATCCATAACTACCACAGTGGTTGCAGGGAGTATGCCTTCTGACAAACTTCCATCCTCCATACCTGAGAGTGCCAAGCCTGTAGAAGTTAAAGTTGTTACTGAGGCCAAGCTACAAGAAGTTGCTAACTCAAATGTTTATCATGATAAAGCCTTCTTGGAGTTTCTGAAAGCCACAAGGGAACAGGTTGGTGACACTCAGTTCTATCTGAGGGAGTTGAAGAAGCAGATTGATTACATCACTGTCATCCCCAAGAAAGTCAATAACCTATGGATCAAGGAGATAGTGTTGATATCCAAATTAAAGATATGGCATCTAACATACAAGACTCTACAAGACCTAAAACACTCAGAGATAGATGCCATACTTGAGCTTATTGAGAAGAAGAATTAGAACAATAAAAGTCTGTTTGATGATTTGAGGAATGGCCAACCTTCAAGGCTACCAGAAGTGATCAAGAAGCCATGGACAATCATCTATCAGTCTGGCACCAGAATTGAAGACATCAAGCAATTGGTCATTCCCCATGATCTCACTTCTCGAAATCACAGACTGATCATTGCTATCATTGATCAACTACAGAAGAAGGTTGGAGCCAGAAATGCTGAAGAAATTGAAGCTCTGCACATTCTCAGATCCTTTATAGCAACTGGTGAACCTCCAGAAAGTGCTCAACCTAGGAGAAATAAGGATGATGATTCTGAAGACAAAAGTGATGGGAGGAGAAGACATCACAGGAGAGATAAGGGTGATGAAGACAAGAAGAAGAAGAAGAGTGACAAGGATAAGAAGAATGATGATGACCAAGGCAAAATCTATGAGAGGAAGATTGGAAAAAAGCAAGCCATGAACATTACTAATGACACTCCTACCACAACACAAGGCTCAATGTCTAGGGTGGATGTCACTGGTAATGATTCATCAAAATCTACATCTCTGGCCTCTGCAAATGTTTTACTACCTCAAGAAGAGAAGGAGATTCAAATCAAGAAACCAGGTGTATGTATCCATAAGCAAACTGCTAGTGGAGTACTACAATGGTCTTCTAGCAAGGGTCACAAGTTACTGCCTGGCAATCATGTAAAGAAGATTAAAGTCAAACATGCTGCAAGAAGAGTGAAGCTATCCAAATCAAGAGCCCTAACAATCATTCCAGGATTGAAACTCCAGCCACTTGATGAAGACTTTGATGAAGAGCAACTGTAATTTCTAAGAGCTCAAAAGATATGCTATGCTGCAATTGTGGATGACCACCTTGAGATCAAGTACACTGATGGGAGAGAAATGAAATTCAAACAAGGGGGTTGTCAACATTGGAGTAAATTGTATGAGATAGAAAGAATCATTGCATTGCTGGACTCTAAAGACAAGGTGGAGAAAGTATGGAAGCTGGAATTGATTGACTTTGTGAAAATGAAGAGAGATTATGCTGAAAAGATGAGAAAGGGCTGCTATGAGAAGTGGTTAGAAAGGGAGAAAGAAATTGACAGACTGGAGATTGAAGCAGAAAAGCTAAGGGCAAAGGGATTGTGTAGAGTTCAGTTCGATCCCTATGTGGTGAAGTATAGGAGAAAAAATGGAGACAATGTCAATATTAGAATGAACCTACTCAGTCACTATCCTGCCAACATTCTGAAGCCAGTGCTTGAAGATTTCAAAAACTCTATCATGATTGAAGAATTGGATGCTATGGCAGAAATCATAAGAGCAATAGATGAGAATGCAAGAAAGGAGAAAGAAAGGAAACAGAAAGCATATGATGATCTACAAGCCAAAGCAATGGAGATGCAATCAAATGAAAATGGCTAGTACCTCATCATACTGTAAGAGCATTTATCTTGTAATTCCATTTATGTGTTCAATCAGTATACATACCTGTACTCTTAAAGTCTTATTCTTATGTATGTTAGGCTTGTTATCAGACATGAAATTGTGACTAAGGGTCTCACTCACAATTTGGGGGAGATTGTTAGTTACAGAGGCATGCCTGTACACATCTAATAACAAGCCTAATTGTTTGTAATGCTTTGCATTACTTACATGACCTCTTAACTGAGGGAACCTCTAGTTGTAGAGTTTCTGTTTGTATTGTACTTGTAGTAGGCATCAAATCCTAGTTGTGTAATTGTACAAATAGAGTCTAGAATAATGCTTGAAAGAAGTTCCAAGGTTCATGCCTCAAGCAAGGAGTTAAAGATTGTCAAATAATCACAGTTGGGATTTGAAGAAATGAAGAATTTGCCTAAGTACCAATTCAAGAAGTATATTTGTCCATTCGAGAAGTCCAGCATTCGAGAAGTCAGGGATTTGATATCTCAAGACACTATTCGATATCTCTGAATACACTGTTCGATATCTCATTCGACATCTCAGAGATTCGATATGTCTACTACTCTATTCGAGAACTCAAGAAGTCAACAAGTCAAGATGGTATTCGAGTTCTCAAAGAGTCAACAAGTCAAAGTTCCATTCGATATCTCAAGGACTCAGAAAGCTATTCGATATCTCGAGGATTCGATAAGTCAAATGTTCTATTCGACAACTCAAGGAATCCTGATGGAAAAGAGCTATTCGAGAAGTGGTTCGATATGTCAATATAATAGTATTCGAGAACTCAGAGTTATCGATCAAGTCAATTCTAGTTCTCGAATCACTTACTTAGCCACTTCTCGAATACATTCTTGGAGACAAAATACTGAAGAAATTGTACAAGTCAGAAACCTGCAACAAGCCAATGCACTTTATGGACCACAATCTGTAACGTGCTCTGGAAAGCCTACAAGGAAGCTTGGAGAGATATAGAAGAGACAAGGAGCTAAAGAAGTGGATCTAAACAGGCTTTGCAAAGTCAAATCTGTAACCGTTTGGACACTTACTCAAAAAGGATAGACAGACTAGAAAGTAATTTGTTTAGCTACCTTATTTGCAGTAAGTAAGCTGTATCCATATTCTATAAGGACACAGCCTCACTTCATAACTTAGTAACTTGTGTGAGTCGAGTTTTTCATACACTGTAAGCTATATCTCTCTGAGAAAAACGAAGCTGAGAATACTATCATTTGTATTCACAGATTGTAGCAACCTTTATCTAATAATACATTAGATTAAAGTGATATTGTGTTGTGTATTGTTCTTTATCCGCATTTACATCACTGCACACACAATACTTGTTTGCTACACAGACTCAAGGCACGAAAAGTTCAAGAATCCATTCACCCCCCTCTGTATTCTTTCTTTGTGTTCAATACTCAACATTATGAAACTAGGCGAGTTCGTGTTTTTTAAGTGTTCCATTAAATATTTTAATATACACTTATTAAAAAATCAAAATATTTATAAAACACATCTATTTATTTGAGGTCATTTTTAAAATCTAATAAAAAATGTACTAATTATCTTATTAAGTGGTTCAATATAAAATTTAAAAATTATTTGTTACTTTTTATTTAAAATGTTTAATTGCTCTATATTGATGAGTATATTTTTAGAATTCTCTTCAGTATTTTTAATGGAATAATATTGACGAGTATTTTTTTAAGATTTTCTTAAGTATTTTTACTAGGTGTTTCATATTTTATTTGGATAGATGATGTTCCATGTAATATAGAACATCAACATATAAGGTTATTCTCTATCACAAATGATGTACAGTGTCATTTGATTTGGTGAGGACCAGCTATAATTAATTACTCCCTCTGTCCCATTCATTTCTACCCATTTACTATTTTGGGATGTCCCATCATTTCTACCCATTCCAAAAATAGTAAAGTTTTAATAATTAAAAACACTATTACACCCACTAACTTTCTTCCACTATCTCAAATCTATAATATAAAACACTATTACACCCACTACTTTCCTCCACTATCTCAAATCTATTATTAAAAATTGATAGGTCCCACCACTATACTCACTTTTCATCTAACTTTATTCATTTTTTACACATTTTCTTGGTCTCCATGCCCAAATCAAATGGGTACTACTCACTGGGACGGAGGGAGTATTGATTAGCCAAATAAATAGCTTGAACTTTCAATCATGGTATTCTATTACCGAAAATAAATGATAATCGCAAATGTGGAAACGAACGGTGATAGTGTAGAAAATATATATTGTTATGGTAATAAATTTGAAAAAAAACGTATATTTGATGTACATGCATTCTTGTATTTTTGGTTCACAATATTACCCTTCCAATATATGAACTGTATAAATTATAATTGATTTGTATGATCTTGACCGTGGGATTAGAAATGGATCTATGGTAATCTAAGAGGTCTCTTGGTTATCTCTGTTAAGCTAGTTCTCTTTTGATCTCATCCCTATATATAAATATATATATATATATATATATATATATATATATATATATATATATAAATGAACTCGAACTTGCAATTAGAAATTCGTCTACTCGCCTGTATAGCATATAAGGTTGCATATGAGGTTGTACGCAACCTCATATGCAACCTTTTATGCAACCGAAAACTGAAAACTAGAAGTTCAAGTTCTAGTTTTCAGTTGTCATTTTCGACCTCTTTTTTGAAATCTATTTTATAGAAAAACAAATTCGTATAAGACAATTGGTAGAAACAAGTCTATTTTTAGAAAAACAAAAAGTTAAAAACAAATTAGTTGGTAGTATTTTTGTAAAAGTAAAAGTATAGAATTGAAAGAGGAAGTTAATGATAGTAAAAACGTAAAAGAAAGTTAAAAACATATATATTTTTGTAAATATCCCATTTTAAAAAGACAATTGTAATCTAAAAAGGATATAATTAAAAAATGTTGTATTAGAATTGAAATTTAAAAAGAAAATTATAATCTGAAAAGGATACAATTTAAAAAGGTTGTATTAGAATTGAATTTTATTCATTTTTTTATTAGTATTAAAAATATTCATATTTACTATTTGGCCTTTATCTTGAGATCTAAAAATCAGATTTGGATGATTTTACAATCCACGCAAATCTCATAAAATTATCTTTAATTTAGTGATAATTTAATAATTATTATTCAAATGTAAATACTCAAAATCTCAAGAGAAAATATAAGTACAAAATTTTACATTAGTCATATTCAATGTAAAAGTCCTACAATGATATTGTTATTCAATGTAAAAAAACCCTAATTATATATTATTTAAATCATTGACATATTTTTAAAAAGAAAATTAAAATTTGAAGAGGGTATAATTAAAAAAGGTAATATTAGAATTGATTTTTTTTATTAGTATTAAAAAGTTCATATTTACTATTTGAGCCTTATCTTGAGTTCTAAAAGTCAGATTTGGATGATTCCATAATCCACGTAAACCTCATAAAATTATCTGTAATTTAGTGATGATTTTATAATTATTATTCAAATGGATCAAGAGAAAATATAATTACGAATTTGTATATTAATCCTTTCAATGTAGAAGTCCTACATAGATATTGCTATTAAATGTAAAAAATCCTAATTATATATAGGGATAGTTTCAAAATTACCCATGTGAACTATTAGATTTTTAAATATATACTACCAACCTTTCTAAAATTCTAAAAATACCGACCTTGTTTTCAAAATTCCAAAAATACTACCTTCCTCAATTGCAACTTTTGCAACCTCATTTCCAACTTCCAGTTTTCAAATTTTTGATTTCAAGTTCTGGGATTCAGATGTCATTTTCGACCACTTTCTTGGAATATATATATATATATATATATATATATATATATATATATATACTCGGGATAGAAGATGATATTTTAAGAAGACACTAAAATATTTCGATTTTTTGCCTTTTTTTTTTTTTTTTTTTTACATACTTAAGTAACTTTAAATATCCAACCTTCCACAACAGGGATTTAGCTACTGAAACGCATTTAATGAAATAAAGAGAGTGTAATGAGCTAAATTATTATAAATCTATAGTAGACATGAATGGATTAAATGTCTTAACGGCTGATCAAGATAGAGCCTTAAAAATTATAGATTCAATTACCGATTTTGAGCTTAAGAAGCAAATGCTAGAAGCCCTTATTAAGAATAATAAGGAAAAAGAAGCTCCCAAAATGGGTTAAAGAAGGACATCTAAGATTTTGAAGAAGTGTACATAACTTCTCTGACACAGGGGTATTAGTTCCTACAAAATGTTGTAGAATAGCAATACACAGTGTATAAACTGCATCCTCTTCTCCTGTTGTAACAACTCCATTTTCTATTTTAAGTATCTTCTTATGATTAAGAATTTCTGCTCTTTGCTCTAAGGTAAGATAATGTTCCCACCATCCCCTGATTTGTCCTACAAATCCTGTGGCTATAAAAGATGCTATCGCACTATCAGTGCTACCATTTTGTTTACAAACAGTAGAATACATCATTATTCGGTGTATGACATCGAATATTTGTTTTTCATTTAAGCCATCAATATTCCATTCATAGATAGCTTTTCCTGGAATCTGTTCAAGAAGAACCATCCCTAGAAGATTTCTGGGATGCTCTAGTTCAATTTGCAGTTCCTCAGGATCAACAGCCAAATAATTCTGGCAGAGGGAAAAAGCCTCAAAATTAATTATGTTTATGTTGGGACCAGCTTTTAAAAAATTGAAGAAACAGGAGAGAAAAATCCAGCTCATTAAGGATCAAATAGATGCCTATTTTTTGCAGCAAGAAAATCTTTCTTGGAAAGAAAGAAGAAATAGGACTTCTGAGCAAATTCAAGAAGACTTCGAGATGGTTCGTCTTCTTCATAATTATCTGCAGCACAAAATTCAAAAGCAGAAATTATTAAAGCAAAGATTACTTTGGTGTCAGAATTTCACAGCTTGACAAGCAATAATGGTTGCTTTTGAAGATTCCCGGCAATAATGGTTGCTTTATAAGACAAATGGAATCCGCTTTATTCGGTGGAGATTGTAATAATGTTTGCTTTTTTAAAGTTTCTTTGTATTTTAGTTTAAAGGTGTTTGTCTGTAAGAATTATTAAAGTGACGATGGGGCCCAAAGAGAGTACCCGGCTTCAATAATTCACCTTTATTAAAAGTTGTTTGTCTGTTTGTTATTATTATGCGTGTCTAGTCAGAACTTTAATCATAAAGTTCTCCCTAGTCTCTCTATATAAGAGACCTTTGTATTTTGAATTGAGTACGCTTGAATTCAGAGCCATTTCTTTTAGCTTGCTGATTAAGGTACATATCTATTATCTCTTTATTTCATTAAATGCGTTTCAGTAGCTAAATCCCTGTTGTGGAAGGTTGGATATTTAAAGTTACTTAAGTATGTAAAAAAAAAAAAAAAAAGGCAAAAAATCGAAATATTTTAGTGTCTTCTTAAAATATCATCTTCTATCCCGAGAGAAATAATGGGAGGTTTTCTGGTGATTTTATAAAAGAATGTTTTTGCTAAAATATTTCATATCTTTGTTTTTGTGGATTTTATCCGTCTATCCCTCTGGTTGATAGTTAAACGAGAAAGTCGTTTGCAAAGATAACAAAAATATTGTACTTTTATGTCAAATTTACTTTTTTGTAGAAATAAACATACTTAAAACTCCTTTGAAGATCCAACCAACCACAACAGTTTTAGCTCAATTACTCAATGAGTATGCATGAGATTGATGATAATGATAATCAAAATGATTTGATTAAAAATGCTGAATTAGTAGAATATCCAAAAAATTTGGATAAGCTCAATAAGTGGGTTATACCCTCTGTTCCCTTTAGTCAAATTTATACTATTGGTATGTTTGATTTTAAATCTCGTCAGGTCATCAAAACGATGGAACAAACAATTAGAATTTCTGACACTAATCAAACAATTAGATTATTGAGTAAAAAAGATTTACTCTCTCATAAAGGTTATAATTTTATCCATATTGGATTAATTCAAATAGCCTTCAAACCCTTAACTTTGATGGGTTTAAATTCCAGTATTATGGCCCATGTTAGGGATGGTAGATGTAGAGATTTTAAACAATCTCTAGCTGCTTTAATAGAAACCAGTCTATGTCATGGACCAGTCTACTTTGATGTAGCCCCCAATTTGACACTATCTTTATCTGATAGTAATTTGTTAGATGCTATGCAACTGACAATACACACTAGTGGTTATAATTTTAAACCAGGAAGTGAGGTGATAGCTATATGCTATAGAATTTATTATAAGGTTTTAAATACCTTAAATCCTAAGGCTAGGCAATTTACCTTTCAAGGAACTACAACCCTAGTTCAAACCAATCTGTTAACTTCGAATGTAGCAACTAATAGGTTGATAAAATGGAAAGAGATTAATTTCCCAGAAACTTGGTCTCTTCCTCAAGAATTAGAACCAGAACCACAGGTCAATAAAGACATTGATCAGATAATTCAGACAACTGAAGGGGATGTAGAAATTAGATTTACTCCTCAAAGATCTATTAGATTACCTAGGACTATATCTGCTAGGTATTCCCATGCTAGTGATTATATCACGACCCCTAGTGTTTTAGATCCATCTAGAGCATCTACTTCTCAAATAAGAGAAGAGATAGAATCTGTAAACTCAATAAGAATTAGTCAAAATCAAATTCCAGAAGGAATTTACGAAAAGAGTAGAGAATCTCCTACTCAATCAGAAATGAGCTTCCATTTAAATGATTGATTTATCCCCAGGAAGTAGAATGAGAGAAATCCTTAATAAGGAATTTCAACAAGAAAAGCATGCCCAATTTAGGCAATGGTATTTTAAGAAATACTCTTCGAAAGATTTAGATAAATTCAAAGATGAATTTTATGAGTATATAGCTAAAACAGAAGATTATATACCTTTTGTAAATTGGTTTATAAAAACCTATCTTGATAACACTAAAAAAGAGATTTTAGTGTTACAAAGACCTTGGAAAACTCCAAAGGGAGAAACTGTTAATTCTCCATTTCCTCCAGAGCAAACTATTTGCTTAAACAATAATACAGAAGCTACAGCTTATACAAGTATTCAAAAACTTGAAAATACTCAAGCTACTGTAAAAGATTTAAATACGATTATTAAATCACAAAACTATACCAACACCTTTCTTGTTTGTTTAGGTGATCAATGTATAACATTAGAAAAAGAGATAATATCTCTTAAACAATTTATAGAAAACGAATTAAGTTCTATTAAAAAATTAATAGAAAAACAAAATCCAGAAACATCAGCCAATAGAGATAATATCCCTATGATTCAACCTCCTATTCCAATAAAAGGTTTTAAAATAGAACCTACTAGTGAAGAATTTTTGAGAATTCTTCAGCAAAAGATGAATAATCTTAATATATCAGTCTTGTCTAAAGACGATTCTTCTCAGCAATCTGATAGTTCAGAACCTGGTGAAGAAATAGAAGAGATTAATGAATTAGCAACTATGTTTGCTAAACAAAAGATTAATAATGCGGAGATAAATCCTATTTATGCTCAAAAACCTTTGGAAAAATTCTATTACCAAAGACCTTCTCCTCAGGATCTTCTATTTGAAGAACCAGAATATATTCAAACTTCATATTCAGGAAAAGCTATCTATGAATGGAATATTGATGGCTTAAATGAAAAACAAATATTCGATGTCATACACCGAATAATGATGTATTCTACTGTTTGTAAACAAAATGGTAGCACTGATAGTGCGATAGCATCTTTTATAGCCATAGGATTTGTAGGACAAATCAGGGGATGGTGGGAACATTATCTTACCTTAGAGCAAAGAGCAGAAATTCTTAATCATAAGAAGATACTTAAAATAGAAAATGGAGTTGTTACAACAGGAGAAGAGGATGCAGTTTATACACTGTGTATTGCTATTCTACAACATTTTGTAGGAACTAATACCCCTGTGTCAGAGAAGTTATGTACACTTCTTCAAAATCTTAGATGTCCTTCTTTAACCCATTTTAGATGGTATAAAGATACATTTTTATCTAGAGTTTATCAATTAAGTGACTCTAATTCCATACATTGGAAGTCTAAATTTGTAGACGGATTACCCCATCTTTTCGCTGAAAGAGTTAGGCAATCCTTAAGAAATAAGAATGATGGAATAAATCTTAATTATAATTCTCTAACATATGGAGAAATTGTTAGTCATTGTATTAACGAAGGATTAGCTTTATGTAATGACATAAAGTTAAGAAACCAGTTAAAAAAGCAAAAGCTTTCAGAGAAGCACCAGTTAGGTGAATTTTGTGATCAATTTGCTTTTGATATAGGAAAAATTCCTAGATATCCAGAAAAGAAAAAGCAAAAAATAGCTTATAAAAAGAATAAACCTTATAAGAATAATTCTTATAAATCAAAATATCCTTTTAATAAGAATTCTTATAAAAAGAATTATAATAAGAGAGTATTTTCATCACAAATACCCCACAGAATCGGAACAGCAAATTATGGCTCGGGTTTTAGCATTCATGAAAGAACAATTTTTTAGTTCTTTCCCTTCTCAACCTTCTAGAGAAGACGATCAGTCTATGAAGACTTCTTCATCATAGGGATCTCTAGATTCTAATACTTATAATTGTCTAGCAGGTGAATCTCAAGCTGAAGAACCTGTTCAAGAAAAAGAATCTGTTCAAGAAGAACCATCCCTAGAAGATTTCTGGGATGCTCTAGTTCAATTTGCAGTTCCTCAGGATCAACAGCCAAATAATTCTGGCAGAGGGAAAAAGCCTCAAAATTAATTATGTTTATGTTGGGACCAGCTTTTAAAAAATTGAAGAAACAGGAGAGAAAAATCCAGCTCATTAAGGATCAAATAGATGCCTATTTTTTGCAGCAAGAAAATCTTTCTTGGAAAGAAAGAAGAAATAGGACTTCTGAGCAAATTCAAGAAGACTTCGAGATGGTTCGTCTTCTTCATAATTATCTGCAGCACAAAATTCAAAAGCAGAAATTATTAAAGCAAAGATTACTTTGGTGTCAGAATTTCACAGCTTGACAAGCAATAATGGTTGCTTTTGAAGATTCCCGGCAATAATGGTTGCTTTATAAGACAAATGGAATCCGCTTTATTCGGTGGAGATTGTAATAATGTTTGCTTTTTTAAAGTTTCTTTGTATTTTAGTTTAAAGGTGTTTGTCTGTAAGAATTATTAAAGTGACGATGGGGCCCAAAGAGAGTACCCGGCTTCAATAATTCACCTTTATTAAAAGTTGTTTGTCTGTTTGTTATTATTATGCGTGTCTAGTCAGAACTTTAATCATAAAGTTCTCCCTAGTCTCTCTATATAAGAGACCTTTGTATTTTGAATTGAGTACGCTTGAATAACATTACTCTTTCTTCTTTTCTCTCTAGCTCATGTGTTGAGCCCCCTTCTTACTAAAATTAAACTGCTTTCCTGCTTCCGCCTATATATATATATATATATATATATATATATATATATATATATATATATATATATATATATATATATATTCCAAGAAAGTGGTCGAAAATGACATCTGAACCCCAAAACTTGAAATCAGAAAATCGTAGCATCTCAGTTCCAAATGAGGTTGCAAGGCCCCACCAGGGGCACTCATAATTGGTGAATTTGGGTTGCAAGGCCCCGCCAGGGACACTCATAATTGGTGAATTTGGGTTGCAAGGCCCCGCCAGGGGCACTCATAATTGGTGGATTTCTGATTTGCAACTTTCAGTATTCAGTTGCAAAACAACTTTTGCAACCTCAGTTGCAACTTTTGCAACTGAGGTTGCAACTGAGGTTTGCAACCTCAAACCTCAGTCGCAACTTTTGCAACCTCAGTTGCAACTGCGGTTTGCAACCTCAGTTGCAACTTTTAAAACTAAAAACTGAAAGTTGCAAATCAGAAATCCACCAATTATGAGTGCCCCTGGCGGGGCCTTGCAACCCAAATTCACCAATTATGAGTGCCCCTGGCGGGGCCTTGCAACCTCATTTGCAACTGAGATGCTACGAATTTCTGATTTCAAGTTCTGGGGTTCAGATGTCATTAAACTGGAAGTTGCAAATGAGGTTGCAAAAGTTGCAATTGAGGAAGGTAGAATTTTTGGAATATTGAAAACATAATATTATAATGAGGTTGTATTTTTGAAAAAATGATTTTATAGAAGTGAAAAGATAGTTGGATGGTAGTAAAATTGGAAATAATTGTTAAAAAATTATGTATTTATGTAAACATCCCTTATATATATGATTTAAATCATTGACATATACTTTTTCGCATATGAATATAAATACATTTTTTTAGTTTATGATATATTAAAATATAAAATATTTTTTATGCTAGATCCAACAGTTTTCATCTATTTATTTTAAGATCTTTATCCTATGGGAGACCAGACTACTGATTACCAAAGTTTTGGATGAAATCTCTCTTACGCTTAATAATAATGGTTGTATTACAATTGAATTTAAAAAAATAAAATTATAATATGAAAAGGATATAATTAAAAAAGGTTGTATTATAATTAATTATTTTTGTTAGTATTAAAAAAAATCATATTTCCTATTTGGGTTTTATCTTGAGATCTAGAATTAAATTCTTTTGTTAGTATTTGGATGATTTTACAATTCAGGCGAACCTCATAAAATTATCTTTAATTTTGTGACGATTTAATAATTATTTTTCAATGAAAATAACCCTTTGTATAAAATCTATTACCCCTTTCCCGAAATAGAGGGTATTTATGGCCACCATCCGTGATTTATATTATTATGATCCGTTTTATTAAAAAATGGGGTATTTATGTCATTCAATCACTACAATACAAACGAGAATTTAAATATACGCTTTAGTCGAGAAAATATAAATACAAACGAGGTTTTATTAGTTATTACGGTGGTATTATTTGAATTGCCGGTTCTAATCTCTTGTATAGTTGTATTCATCCCTTGTTCTTGGATTTTATCTCACCGTTCAAAGTCTCACAGGATACCTGTAAGTTAATTTTTTCGAATCTATACATACACACAATTGCATACATACATATCTAATTCACTTATAACTACGCATTCTATTCTTCTAATTGATTGTTTAAAATGTGTCACTGTATAGTAGTAATAGTGTTTTGTTGTGTTGCACACCAAGTGTTTGTTGAATTGCACCAAACAAAGGTACATTGGATTTTAGGATTTTAGGTTTTCGAGTTAATTTCACTTGATTAGCTTCTGTAAGATGGATTGTACGTGTATCTAATTATTTCCGTTAACTAAATTTTGACGTAATTTGCGTAACTATGCTAGTGATATGGGATATTTGTGTTTTGTTGATATGTCGGCCAGTGTGTGAAACGTGTACCTCGTAATATTGTTGAGTCCTTAGGAGCCGTCTGAGACTGAAAGTTTCTGGCACGGATTTCAAAGTTTATTTTTAAATTATTTGGTATTATGAAGCAATGCTTGCTATATGCTTCATTAATTGTGTGAGAGAAGTTCTAGTGGGAAAAGGATGTAGCGTTTTCATGTTTGAGCTTGTATATTGGAATTATGATAATATTCAAAATCATAGATGTTGAAAGTTTGAGCAACTATGGTCTTCGGATCTTAGCCTACATTAGTTTACTATACATTGCATGGTAAGTTAGATATTTTTTATCGTTGGTACTTGCAAATAGTAAGGAAAAGAAAAAATATATGTAAAATCTAGAGTGTGTGATGTAACATTTGTCCGGACATGTTTAAATGCTTTATTTTTGCCTAATTGATATATTATTACATTGGTTATTACTTGAATAGATTAAATAATCCCATGGATCAGCGGTTAGAGTTTGTTTTTAGCTAATTTAATGTGTTGCCGGAGATTTGTTTTTTTCCTCCAGTAAGGAAAGCAGTATTTATTGTCCCCCCTATGTGTTTGTCTCCATGTGTGTTTATCATGTACCTCTGTTTATCACACTTGGAGAAAATTAAGAAGTGTGTGCATTTTGGTGTGCATGTGCTAGTGTTCTGTACAATAATTTATCACGAGAATCTGCAAAAAAATAATTAAGAAGGGGCCTATAGTTTATCTGGTAAGTTAATTGTTCAAATTCTATGATATGTAGTCTTTTACCAAATTGTTTAAATTTGTGACTTGTATCCTGGTACTCCAATCATGTGATAGTGTTACTGGTTGATTTTCATCCTATTAGTGTCAAGGTTAGAAAAAAATGTGACCCTTTTAGATCATGCCTATTGATAGATGACATTAATAAAAGTAAGAAACATTGTTAATTATATTTGTTATTTGGAATTTATTGTATTTAAAGTGAAAGATTTAAGTAAGGTACTTGTAGGTCTTTATAAAAGTATCATTAAGTAGGATCTTTATGATTTGGAATATATACAGTTTGTGCCCGTTTGGATTATCTTAAAGTTAAATTAACCTGTTACATAAAGTTATTTATAAGTTGCAGGTAGAAGTAATTTTCCTTCTTATTAATTATTATCAGTTTATGTAATTTGATGAATAATATCTTTACTTATTAGATTTTAAAAAAATGAAAAATAGTAGAAGTTACATTCGAACAGGGTAATGCAGATTTTGTGGAGTCAAAGTGCAAATTTCAAATAAGCAAAATGATCACCCTACTACTGAATTCAACTTAAAAGTCATTTTGAGGTTTTTTGGTTTTTACACAAATGGCCAAGTAGTTACTCTCTAACTTGTATCAAGTACGAAGTTAATTTTACGGTAAAACAAACAGGCCCGATTAGATGTTAAACTAGGTGGTTATGTTTTTTCCCTACATATATTAAAGCAAATGATAAAAAATGATTTTACATTTTGAGATTTTTTTCTTTTACCAGTTGCAATCCATACAAATTCCTATGGAGAAGTTCTTAGGGGTAATTGATCTTATAAAGTTAATTCAACCAATCTTATGATCTTACCTTTTTTTTTTTGTATTATTTCATTAATCATTGTTTTTAATGCTTGTCCTGCATCCCAACTTATAATTTATAATGCTGGAAAGACTAATTTTGTTATGTGGTCGAAGTTAGCATAAAAATTGTTGTAGACTTGTAGGAGCACTCAGACATTTTCTTATTGCATTGGGATTCTAAAAAAATTGAACTGGGAAGTAGAGTTAGGATTAAATTAAATGCAATATTGCAATTCATGATCAGCTATTTACCAGGTGTTGTTCCACTTCTGAAACAGAGTTTAATCAAGAACAAAAAATGGCATCTTCACTTAAGGAGTACCTTAAAAAATATCAGAGTAATGATGATGTTGAGAAGAAGAAGAAGAAGAAGAAGAAGAAGAAGAAGAAAAATCAGAAGAAACCTGATGTGACTGGGGTCCTTGTTGTAGACGAAGATCCTGTATGGCAAAAACCTGTAGTACCTGAAGAAGAAAATGATGATGATTCGGCCGGTAGTTTACCAACTGATGCCCTTTGTTAGGTACTTTTTGCTGACATTAGGTGATTAATAACGAAACAACAAACTATTTTACAGATGAAGAGAAGCCCCAGGTAGACGAAGATATTGAAGTGAAGCGTATGAAGAGACTTGAGCAACTAAAGGCTAGACGTCCTTATGGTCTCATTTCTGATGATGGAAGTGGTTGGGTTTCAGTCAATAATGCTCCTCAGAAGTTAATTGACTCTAATTCTGATATGTCCCCGCCACGAAAACGAAGGTCTAGGAACGACACGCCTTCACCAGAACCTGAATTAAAGCCTTCTGATGCAGAAATAGCTGATCTGTCACCGCCACAACAGAGACAGAGGCGTTACCACAGTTCTTCAGAATCAATGGACCAGAAGATGGATTTTTCTCCTCGACAAAAGCGTAGGGCTACTGTAAACACTCCGTCACCAGAACGCATCGGAATCACTTCAAAGTCAGGACACGTAGATTTGGATATGTCACCAACACGACGTCGAAGTCATGTTCCAGATCCCGCTCTTTCTCCTCCTCGACAAGGTCGTCGTGACTCCCCAGGTGGAGTTGATTCACATTCGTCTTCCTGGGAAGATCTTTCACCAGCAAGGAAAAGTAGATCAGGTAATCCACAGTCCCAAGTGTCAGACCTCTCTCCCCCAAGGAAAAGTAGAAGGGACCTTTCTCCGCCAAGAAAACACTCAAAGGAATCCACATCCAAGGCTGAACAAAGAAAAACTGGGTTGGTTAGTGGAAAAGACGTGACAGAAGAGGTACTGAAAGCAAAAAAAGAAGAATTTCTTAGGTAATAAAACACTTCTATTAGTTGCCTTTGCAGCATATTCAATATCTGTTTAGTTGTTTCTGTACAGTTTTTTACTTTATGGTCACTTCTTGACACTGTCCTACATGCTGTGTTTTCAGCTCTAAAAATCATAATGTTAATTAATACCCTCTGACTATTATTGGATGTTAAACACATGTAAAATAAATTAAAATTAATGTCACACTAGAATGTCATTATAATGTTTCTTTATGAACTTTATTTGGTATATGTCCTTGCTTCTTTCTGTTTCAAGGACAAGTTTTAATCAATCACTCATGCATTATGTAGGTCTTTAGAGACCACGAGAGAGATGAAAGAGCAAAGACCTCAACACTATATATTTCTTCCTGGTTCCCATGCATATGAACATTAATTAAAGTATAATAAATATAAACGAGTTTTGAATTTCTCAAGTATAAAGTATTCTTAAGCGAAGGGTATGCAAGAGAATAAGTTATAGAACAACAAGGCCAATTCTGGGTACTAAACTGTAATAGAAATATACTCTTTGCGGTATGGAGGGACTAGGATTTATTTCCACTATATCTGTACAAACATAATAATAAAATCTAGATAGCTAGACCCTAAGTCGTTGTCCTTGTCTATTTTCTAAGTTTTTATAATAATAACAATAACAATAATTGTAAATGTGGAACATTCTATTCAACTTCACTCGTGTTTCCCATCATGTATCCTTGATGTTTATTACAAGGAAGAAAATTAACTTGCAAATAGAACAAAGTCCTATATCATATATATTTAAATTTGCACTTATGTACATGGATCACATGCATAACTTTGAAAACAAGCTAGCTGCATGATAAGAACTAAGATGTAGCTTCGTCTTATATGTAATATATATAAAAAGAAATTTGCGAAGAGCATGTAGGTGATCCATTTTTTTTCCTTAGAAGTATGTTGAATGCAGAAAGTATCTTGTGTGTAGGTCATCTTTTTTACTTAGTATTTATCTTCATATACAAACTTAATTTGATTTTCAATCCTTTACGGTGCGTCATTTTACTTCTATCTGCTCTCACTTGGTTAAATAATTTTGGAATCTGTTTGGAGAAAAGGTAATGTGTGGTTATTTGGTCCAAGATCACCTCTCACTTATGTTTCTGTGTATGCTGCTTTCTTAAGGAAGTCTCTTGGTTACTTTATGTGAATTTGTCTGCATTATACTTACCATAGTCCTTCAGCTATTGTTTTTTTATTTTAATGATATTGTGTATCATTGGATTCATTGTTTTATTGCCTTTAACTGTAGAAGATGCATTTTTTGAACAAATAGTTGTATACATAATATGTAACTTGGAAAATGCATCTCATACAAACATATGTACCTAATATGAAGGCTGTGAAAGAGCATCACTCATTCTTTTGCAAAGATATTGTAAGCAAGTCTATTAAGTTGATTTTATCTATGACTGAAGGTTTAAAGCGAAGGACCCTTCAATTACTGGACAAGGTGCTGAACCGGTTTACCGTGATAAGAAAACAGGTCAGTCAGGGTCAATCATTTTTTTTGCCAAGTACAATCTTCAGTTTGAAATCTGTTTATATTGATATATTGGATTTATAATTCAACGTAAAATTAACTAGATTGATGTTTTACTGAACCTCTTCGTGGGGGGGTTTGTGACGCAGGACAGCGCCTCACAAAGGATGAGTTTCTGAAGTCACAAAAGAAGGACGAAAAGCCAAAGGTACCGAATCTTTTTGGTCTAAGCTCAATTTATTATATATGTTGTCTTTCAAACATGTAATTAATCTTTTTATTTTAAAAATCTTGAAACGATAAACTCGGAAGGTATATAGCTGTGAAGATGAGCAATCAGTCTAGTGATTTACTAATCCTTACAGTAAACAATACCGGTGTTTAATCAAGTAAGGAAGAAGTAGATAATAAATTTAGTCTCAAAATTCGCTTCTAAGATTCATGTTTTAGCATATAGATTGTGCTCCTTGAGTTGGCAAGGAAGCAATAATTTGCCTAAACCATGTCTAAATATTGAAACCTACATATGCTGTTGGTTGTATGGAAAAGTTGTGGTTTTCTTTGGTGATATCTCATACTAAGCACCACATTTAAGGAAGAGTTACAACTTCTTTTCGTAGTATGAGGTGCTTACAGTGAAATAATAGCATCAATGAAAAAGATTTTTTTTTCCCACAAATGAAAATGGGGCAAGAAGAGGAAACTGCATGGGTCTGGCTACCTTAAGCAGCAGTCTGTTTTATATAAATAGTCAGCTATATATAGCCATTTAGGAGACATCTATATGGGGTAAAACATTGCATCTCTCTTGTGAAGACTTCAATTAAAATCTGCCTGAAAAAATTGAAACTACTATATTGTTATAATGATTATGCGCAAAAATAGTTAGCCTATGGTCAATTTTTTTGATGTCATTAACTGATAGTCTCCTAATAATGGGTGTTGGTCCTTTTGGAACAATTTGAAACTAAAATGTATATAACATGCCTTGGGAAGTTGACCTATTTTCACACCCGTATAACACATTAAGAAATGCTATACACATGTAACTCAATCTAGCTTTTTTAAATAGAAAGTTGCTTGGAATCAGCTGCTATGGAGGAAGGATTACATGCAAAGTACAACCAAGTATTTTCCTAAAATGAAACAGGAAAAGCACAAGAAAATTAATTACATGTAACACATATTATGATGTATTATGTTGGTGCTAAATAGTCCAAAGTTTATAGGAGTGCCATTTGGACACTTCTCTTCCTCGTGCCTTTTTTGTCCCTCCCGAAATTCTTTGATAAAATTGATCAATATTGCTATAAATTCTTAAATTTTTCAATCCAGGAGGTTAAGTTGGAGTGGGGAAAGGGTTTGGCTCAAAAGAGGGAAGCTGAAGCAAGGCAGGAGGAGCTTGAACTAGAAAAGGCAAAACCATTTGCACGGACCAGGTAAGAAACAATGAGCAACGACATTAATAATATTTCAATGTATATTGTAGCTTCGGAGGCACCTCCATATCTCACATTACACAGTAAATTTGGTAAATAACACTTCCCTAAATATATCAAGAAAATGCTTTTTCTAATCGTTTTTTGCTTTATCTGGCCTTTTTTTTTTTGTTACATAATTCTTATTTCATGCATCATCTGTGTTTCAGAGATGATCCAGATCTTGATAGAATGATGAAGGATAGACCAAGATGGGGTGATCCAATGGCTCATCTAGTCAAGGTAGTGAGTAGTGACTTATTTAGTCTATATGACCAATTTACTTTAGTTCAAAAAATGTTCTGTTTTATGTTGCTAAAAGTTGATTCTTGGTTACATATAAATGTTCTGTTTTATGTTGCTAAAATTTGATTCTTGGTTACATATTTTCCGTGATTTAGAAAAATCATGATGAACTAGTATTGCCGGACATGGGAGATGATGAGAAAATGAAAGCATCAGGTTTTATTGTTCCTCAAGAAATCCCAAAGCATAGCTGGCTAAAAAGAGGATTAGAGGCTGCACCAAATCGCTATGGCATAAAACCTGGGAGACATTGGGATGGTGTCGATCGCAGCACAGGTTAGTGTATTTTATACACTGTCAAAAGAATTTGTTTGTGCCTTGTGATGTACTATATTGGCCTACAAACTCATGCATTGTGATAAAGCTAAAATGGAAATGATGCAGGTTTTCCTAAAAGTTCACAGGGATGTTATATGTGAAAAGTTTCAACTAATAAAATTGTAGAACAGTTGCTAATAGTTTTTTTATTTGCACCTTGTAGGATTTGAGAAGGCAATGTTTACGAGAATGAATGAGAAACAAGCAACGGAAAAAGAAGCTTATTTATGGTCTGTAGCTGATATGTGACAAGTGATTGTCTTTTATACTGCAAACTGCCCCCAGGTATTGCAACTGCTGTTTGAAAAAGGATTGTATTTGGGATGTTTCAAGTTCTGATGTGATTGAGTTCTGAACTTGTAAATAGTATAAAGGTCCATGTAAGTCAATATATTCTGAAATTGTATTGCTTAACGAATAGATTAATTAATTATGACTTTAGGAAATCACCAGTTGGGTTGGTCCGACCAAGAAAGGCATGGGAGTTGTTGGGTGTAAGATTCTTTTTATTCTCTTACGCAATTATACAAAGAGCTCTCATAGTTAAAAAAGACGTGAGCAAGAACTCAATTCCTAGGATATCGTGGTTGGATTGCATATCAAAACTCTTACTGAGCCATCTAGGTATTTCGTAAGAGAAGCCAAAACACTGTTTTTATAGGAAATTCCTGCTTTTGCCTTATATATAAGAGAGATTTCCCTTGCTGCTTGGGCGATAAATTACATGATAAATTACATCGGCTCTAATCCCAGCATTTGCCCATCCCTCTCTAGCTGCTTTCCAGATTAAGGAATGTATTGGCAGTTGGCAATGCTAACATTCCACGTGCATCTAGAAATTGAAGAAGTTTATATACGCAAAAAAATTATATATAAACTTTTAGTTATATTATACTATAGAGATATTCCATTTGGTACCATTATACAATTGACTTTTCAATTTGGTACTACTCGAAGTTTTTGACTTCCAAGTGGTACCATTATGCTTTTGGCTTCATGATGCGGAGTACAACATTAAAATCTTCATATGCGTTTATTGTTCAATTGAGGACAATTGTTTTCGAAGAGAGGAGAATGATGTAGGAGCATGATTTACTTGTTCTCATGGAGACAAGCATGGATTTCAATTTATCTATATTCAATGCTATCCGTGAGAATTAATTGGCTAATTACTATATATTACGGAGTATTAAGTAGATTTTTGGCTTGCAAGTTTTTACCTTTCACTTGAAAGGGTTTTTCTTGTTTTAAGCACATAGAATTTTATTTTCTAGTTGGATTTGGTTTTTATGTAATTTCCTATTCAAAGTAGGTTTTTATGTAATTCCTATATGGATTGGGTTTTTGATTGGTTTTCAAGTTTGGACTCAAATATTAGCTAACTAGCTGATTTTGAATCTGATTGGGATTCCTAATGGGTTTAGGTTATTTGCCTAGTCTATATATTAGGGGTGTGCACGGGTCGGTTCGGCTTGGTTTTTACCGAAAACCGTTACCAAACCGTACATGTCGGTTTGGTTCGGTTTTTACCTATTAACCGTAACCGAACCGCTCGGAACGGTTTTTTTCGGTTCGGTTAATCGTTTGTCGGTTTCGGTTTTTTATTTTTAATACTTAATATCATGCTAGTAAAAAGTATAAGTTTCTAATTTTCTTAAACTCACTATTCCTACGAAGGTGGCGCATGTTTTAGCTTAAAGGTGGTCATAAGATCAATCAATTCATTTTTAAAATGTAAAATTGTAAAATCAAATTTTTTGACATTTTTAAATCTTTTTAAGTACATAATTATTTTTTGATAGATTATTAATAATTAATGTAAAAAATAAGATGGGAAACTTTTGCAATTCAAGTTATACTAGCTTTTGTCTTACTTCTTATATAAAATTCTATATTTATATAAGTATATAATATAAAAATATAAATTATTAAAATAATATATTTTCGGTTCGGTTTTTCGGTTCGGTTATTGGCATAAAACCGTAATCGTTACCAAACCGTTCCGTCGGTTCGGTTCGGTTACGGTTTTTTTCGGTTTTTGTCGGTTACGGTTTTTTTCGGTGCGGTTTTTCGGTTTTTCGGCTCGGTTTCGGTTTTTCGGTTTTATTTTGCTCACCCCTACTATATATACCCCTATATTGTAATCTTCTTTTGGGACAAGAATTGGATGATAATAAATCGTGAGGTTTTATACTTTCAAAACCTTTGAAATTTGGAATATACATCACTTCATCAACATAATACCATTCCGTTGCCAACCGTTATATAATTATGGAATTTTCCGTATGGTGCCATTCTGAAATTTTTGACTTCTAAATGACACCATTCTATTTTTGGCTTCACTCCAAAATACCATTTTTTACTAATTGTGATGAGTTTATTAGAACTCTTTGATTTTATACCCCTCAAAATATTGTTGGGCATCACTTTGTCCACCAAAAGCCAAGGAGTTTAATCAAAATGATCAGAATCATCCGATTCATTAATATGGATGGTATTATGGAGCTAAAGCCCAAAGTAGAGTGGTGCCACTTAGAAGTTAAAAATTTTGAGTGGTACCAAATAGAAAATCTCATAATTTTATAATGGTCGACTGACATTTAGTTAATGGAATGGTATTATGTGAATGATGCCAAAAGTATAATGGTGTCCTGAAAGCAGTGTTGTAAAAAGCGAGTTTCGGACTTAATCGGTGGAGGCACCGTCCAGGGATTAATCGGATCATTAATCGGAACTAATTTAATATTATTTTTAAATATAATTATTATTAATATATGTAATTATTTTATTATTTTGATTATACATGAATAATTATCATATATTTATACAAATATATTTAAAATATATAGCATTATTAAAGTAAACTAGTCGATAAAGTCGCGCTTCGCGGCGGCGTTATAAATTTTTTTAAAAAAAATTAATACATTTACGTTATATTATAATATTAATATTAAATTTTAATAATTAAATATCATTTTCTAATGAATCGATTTCTTGTTAAACACTATTCTTTCGATTGGTCCGCTCTCTCGTTAAAATCGATATCTCAACTTTAACATATATTATAAAGACTTATATAATATTTTTTATCCATAAAATCGAACAATAAAAATAAAAAAAAATTATGACATCAATATCAAATTCTAATAGCTAATACAATCTTTTTTAGTGAGCCGTCTTCCTGTTAAATACGTTTCGAGTCGCTCTTATTTGGAACCAAAATTCTAACTAATTATATAAAGAAAGTAAATTTCAATTTTATATTCTTTAAACTTTCTAATATTTATAGAGTTTTAAAAATGAAAATACATCTTATATTTTTTGTATATTATAGATATTCATGTACTTATTTACAACTTTCGTATGGGAATGTCTTTCTGTTATGTTGACATATAAAAAAAAATTAAATTTGAAGACTTTTCGTTACAGAAATGATATTAAATTTATGGATATATTTTTCTAATGCAAGTATAATTAACTTGTATAAAAAAGATAAAATAAAGGATTTCTAGGAAAAAATATATATATAGTTTTAAAAATCGTGTAAGACGTCTCCACCGTCCTCGTATTCTACTTCTAATAGAACATTTTATTTTATGTATTTCTTATATATTCAAACATCTTTATACGGTCTTCTCTAATGAATCGCTTTCTCGTTAAACACGGTTATTATTATTTATCCGCTCCCTCGTTAAGACCAAAAACCTAACTTTTACATATATCACTTGTATGATAATGTTTATCCATAAAAATCAAATCCTAAAAATAAAATAAAATTTATAACATCAAAATGATATTTTAATAGCTAATATAATCTTTTATAGTGAGCCGTCTTCCCGTTAAAGACGTTTTGAGTCGCTCTCGTTTAGGTCGAAATTCCAAATTCATTACATATTATTAATGATACTTATCTTACACAACAACTGTTTTCCTTAAAATTAAAACCTAAAAAAATAGAGTGAATTCCAATTTATACTTTATCTAGACTTTCTAAAATTTATGGAGTTTTAGAAAATGAAAACACATCTTATTTTCTCTTTAATATTTATATTATAGATACTTCTATTTTTATTTAGGATTCCTGCATGAGAATGTTCTTTTATAATGTTAACACATCAATTCTTTTCTTTTTAAATACGATGACTTTTTTTATGATAATAGTATTGGATTTATGAATAAATTTTCCTAATAGAAGTATAATTAACTTATATAAAAAATATATAATTTAAAAAGATCGTACTTTCTATAAAATATTTAGTTATATGGATGTTCTGTATATTCAAACATTTCTAATAGGACTTTTATTTATATGTTTTTCTCTAAATTCAAACTCTTATTCTCTATAAATTCGAACTCCTATTCGATTTCCAATAAAACTTTTAATCATATGCTTTATAAATATTTATTCTACTTCCAATAGAAACTTTTATTTATATGTTTTTTCTATAAATTTGAACTCTTATTCTCTATAAATTCGAACTCCTATTCTACTTTCAATATAACTTTTAATCATATGCTTTATAAATACTTATTTTACTTCCAATAGAACTTCTAATCATATGTCTTCCTATAAATTCGAACTCTTCTCCTCTATAAATTTGAACACCTATTCAACTTCTAATATGTTAAATGATATTTTTATATTTATAAATGTTTAAAATTCTAAAATTCTAGAAAATTAGAAAAATAGATTGAGACGATATTAGAATGCCACCTAAACTCCTGGGTATCCTCATATATATATATATATATATATATATATATATATATATATATATATATATATATATATATATATATATATATATATATATATATATTGATATAAATTTTAAGATCTAATTTTTGAATTGAGGTCAATATGACAGAAAAAATTGATAAAATTCATGATTTAACCATTTAAATATTAATTTCGTATATGAGAATAACATTTTTCTTAAAATTTATTCAATTTTATACTTTTTGAATTTTTAATTTCTTAAAAATTTTCTACTTATTTTTTAATTTTTTACCAATGAGGCCGATTTTTGACCGATTAATATGATTTTTGACCGATTATTCCCGATTTTGATCGACTTTTGAGTGCTTTTTCGAAAAATGATTAATTAGCCGATTTTTATAAAATCAGTACGGTGGCCTACCGAACATCGATTAATTGCCGACTTTTAGAACAGAGTCTGGAAGTCAGAAAAAATTCGAGTGGTACCAAATAAAAAAAGGCAATTATACAATGATATCAAATGGAATATCCCTATATTATATCATACAGAATGATGATTTGAACCTTTTTTTAAACAGAATTATATACCTGGTTGATGAATGGAATTGGTGAAAAGTGTAGATAAGAGAATGCAAGAAGTCATGCAAATTTTGGGCTTTTTTAAAATACTGAGGTGAACATGAAAGTTTTGGATTCAGTGTTAAGATGTTCAATTCAAGATTGTCCAATGGAAATTAGTTTCCTTCTCGGTCTTGAATCAAACCTTTGATATTCGGAAGCAGGGAAATATCGCCAAAATAAGAGGACATTGGTGAACTATTAGTACTTGTCTACATAACAGATATTAGATACAATTCAGATCATGGTGTTAAAATTCTAACTTATCCAATGTGATATCGTGTAAAACACTTTGTAAAATGAAATCTCGTGGACAACCCCATGCATCTCACTGCAACAATTATCATTCAATACCTGAACTAGAATAATTCCAACTTGCCAAAATTGTAAATAATTATTGCATTTTGCATTTAGAAATTTGGCTGATATTCCTCCATGTTGCTTTTTAACAACTGGTGTTTGCTCCCAAAACTTCGGAATCATTTTGCAACTCTTTTTTGACAAATCCTACGAAGTGTATATTGTATGAAATTTATTACAATTGGAAACTTTGAAGTTAAACATGTAAAATACATAATTTGATACTGAAATCTTTTGACTTATGTTTATGTACTAACAATCTTTTTTCATAATATCGATTTTGAGTTTCTAAATAGTGTTTTATTTGAGTTATTAAAAATTAGATTTAGTTGCTATTGGTTAATATATTTCAGCTTAGTTTCCAACTCAACTAAGTCATCACAGTTGGTTGCCACGTAGGATTACACAGAGAGCATAGTTAGTCGTATTCTGTTTTGTATAAATAGAGAGTAGAGAAGTTAGTTAGATACAAAATGTACCACCTGTATGTAATGTGAGTTTGTTACTTTGCTCTGTATCTTCTTCTTCATCAATGAAAACATGAGAGTTTTCTTGAATCATTTCCATGGCGTTCCTGTGTGTTTGTGTTTCTAAAATGACTAAACTTACATGGTATCATACCAGAGCAGTGAGATCCGTGTTTATCTTCATCGTCGTCTTCATTGAGTTCTGAGTTTGTGATTTCATCTGTTGTTTATTGTTGTTGTTCGTCATTCGATCTTTGATAGCTCCCGCCATTAAAGCTTCGTTTTGAGAGCTTTGTTTGACTCATTTCTTCAGTTAATCTCTAAAGATTCTCGAGACTTCAGGTGTTTTCGATCTTTATTCTTTCACGAGTTTGTTAATTGATTACACATTCGTGACTTCTTGATTTTGATCTGATTGTCTTACTTCTTATAAGATCTTTGATCATGATGATGAATATTTTCTGTAACGATTCTTGAAAATTACTCCGATTCTTTCTTTTTCTCGTATTATTGATCATTTTATCTGAATCGTTGGAACGAATCGCGTATTGTTGTGTTCGTTTGATCGAAAATCAATCTTTCTTTCTTCATTCTGTTGTGATTGAAACTATTCATGGCGAATTGAAATAATCAGACTCAAACTCAGAATAATCAGGATACAAATAGTGTTTACTACATTCATCCTTCAGATTCATTTACGAATCAGCTTGTTTCAGTGAAATTCAATGGAGAAGGTTTCAATAACTGGAAAAGGAGTATGACTCTGGTTTTTTCTGCTAAAAACAAATTAGGTTTTGTGAATGGCACGATTAGTGCACCTAACTCTTCTTCTGCTGATTATAAAGCATGGGAACGCTGTAATGATTTGGTCATATCATGGATTCTGTTTAATCTTGATGAGAATATTGCTAGAAGTGTACTTTTTCTTAAGACAGCAAGAGCTATATGGAAAGATTTAGAGGATCGTTTTGGTTATGCTTCCATGCCTCAAATTTCTTCACTAGAACATAAGCTAGCTGAATTGCAACAAGGTTAGCAAACTGTGTCTGAGTTTTACACCAAACTCAAGACAATTTGGGATAATCTAGATGATGTGAATCCATTGCCATCTTGTACTTGTGCAAAGTGCACCTGTGATTTAACTGAAAGGATTCAGAAAATGCAACAAGAACAGAGGGTACTTCAATTCTTAATGAAGTTTAATGATAACTTTTCTGCAGTAAGGGCTCACATATTGATGATGACACCATTGCTCAATGTTACACAAGCTTATAGAATTGTTGCTCAAGAGGAGAATCATAAAGATATATCTCAACAGGTTTCACAGAATGATGCTTTAGCTTTTGTTGAAGATAAGAGAAGATTTACTGATAATACTCAGAATTCTCAAGGCACAAGATTTCAGTCCTATAACAATTCTCAAAAAATGCAGAATAATACTTTCACCAAAAGGCCTGCTAAACCTGGAAATACCTACTATTGTACTCATTGCAAGATCAATGGTCATAGTATTGAGAGATGTTTCAAGATACATGGCTTTCCCCCTGGTTTCAAAAGTAATAGAGATAGAAGAATTGCAGCTTTGTCTCAACATACTAATGATATAGTTGCAGACCAATCTCAGACTGTACCTGCTATTTCTAATGATTAGTATAATCATCTTATTGATTTGTTGACCAAGCAGCAGTTAAATGATACAAATCAAGATGGTTCAACTAGTCATGCTTTACTTGCAGGTAAAATGTGTCTAATGACCTCCACAACTCAGCAGTGATTTTTGGATAGTGGGGCAACTGATCATATCAGTCCTCACTTATCAGATTTTGTCTCTTTCATATCAATTGCAGAAGCTAATAATTCTATAACAATTCCAGATGGTAGTCAGATTTCAGTCACACATGTTGGAACAGTGGTTTTAAATGATAATATCATTTTAACTAATGTTCTTCATGTTCCTGCATTTCAATACAGATTGTTATCAGTTCGAAAACTTTGTCAAGATCTAAATTCTAATGTCATTTTTTCTGCTACTCAATGTTATCTCCAGGACCACTTGCAGAAACAGTCTCCACTTCTTCATGGTGAAATTCACACTGGACTTTATGTTGTTCCTCATCAAATGTCAACTTCTGCAAATGCATTTTTCAAGTCTCCAGCTGTTAATCTCAGTGTTTCTATGGATTCCAAACTTTGGCATCTTCGAATGGGTCATCTACCATTTTCTCAGCTCAATTTGTTGAAGCCTTCATGCATTGTTAAAGATACCGAGATAGATTCTATCTGTCAAATTTGTCCTATGGCAAAACAAGCTCGTAATTCTTTTTCTAGTAGTAGTAGAAAGACTACTTTTGCTTTTGAGCTGTTACATGTTGATGTATGGGGACCGTATAAGGTCAAGAATCACAATTCTTGTAATCAGTTTGTTACCATTGTTGATGATTATAGTCGACATACTTGGGTACATTTGCTTCGTTATAATTCTGATGTTTCTTCAGTTTTATCTTCTTTTATTCTTTTTGCTGAGAAACAATTTTCTATCAAAGTGTTAACTATTCGATCTGATAATGCAAAAGAGTTTACAGAAGGTTCTTTCAAATTGTTTCTTCAATCTAAAGGTATTCTACATCAGACTACTTGCAGTTATACTCCCCAGCAAAACGGAGTCGTTGAACGAAAGCATCGACATCTTTTGGAAACTGCCCGAGCACTTCATTTTCAATCTAAGATTCCTGATCATTTCTGGGGTGAGTCCATTCTTTGTGCAACCTATCTGATTAATCGTATGCCTTTAAAAAGCATAGAAAATCACACACCATACTACAAATTATATGGTACTCAATCTCCTATTGATCATCTGCGTGTTTATCGTTGCTTATGTTATGTCTCTACTTTAAAAGTTCATAGAGATAAGTTTTCTCCTCGAGCTAGACCATGTGTATTTGTTGGTTATCCAGCCAAGCAAAAGGCCTATAAAGTATTGGATTTGTCCAATTCTCAAATCTACATTTCTCGAGATGTTATTTTTCATGAACATCACTTCCCATATCAAATGATTTCTCAACAAAAACTTTCAAAATCTGAGTATATTTCATCTGTTTTTCTTCGTACTATTACATCAACTTCATCACAGTTTGATGACTTACCTAATTCAAATTCAGTTTCTCCATCTGTTTCACCAATTCCATCTATTGTTTCTACATCTACTTCAACACCAGATTCACATTCTATATCTAATTCTGATAACTCTACTAGCTCTATTTCTCCATCCGCTATAAATTCTGCTCCTAGACAATCTACACGACACAAACAACCTCCTTCTTATCTTAATCAGTATCACTGTAACCTGGCTTCTTTAACTCACACTCCACATTGGTGTAATATAGTCAAATATGACCATATGTCAGCCTATCATAAAGCTTTCATAACTCATAATCAAACTCTTGTTGAACCATCCACTTATACAGAAGCTGGAAAACATCCTTTATGGATCGAGGCTATGAATAAAGAGCTTAAAGCTCTGAATGATAATTCCACTTGGGACATTGTTGATTTGCCTCCTGGAAAAAAGGTCATTGGCTGTCGATGGGTTTATAAAACTAAACTCCACGCTGATGGTACTCTTGAATGCTGCAAAGCTCATCTCGTTGCAAAGGGTTACACTCAGCAATTTGGCATAGATTACGAAGAAACCTTTTCACCTGTGATTAAAATGAGCTCAGTTAGTTGTTTAATTGCCCTGGCTGCTAGTCGAAAATGGCCCTTATTTCAACTGGACGTGAACAACGCCTTTTTACTTGGCGATCTTAGTGAGGAAGTTTACATGAAAATTCCTCCTGGCATTCCTCATAAGCCAAACCAGGTTTATCGTTTACGCAAATCTTTATATGGGTTAAAGTAGGCGTCTCGTAAATGGTTTGAGAAGTTAGTTAGTGAGTTAATTTCACTTGGTTACACATAATCTAAAAATGATTACAGTTTATTCATCAAACGTTCTGATATGTTTATTACAACTGTTGTTGTTTACGTTGATGACATAATTGTCACTGGTGATAATTCTTTAGAGATTGACGAGTTGAAATCTCACCTGGATCGTGTTTTCAGTATTAAAGATTTGGGTATTCTTCATTATTTCTTGGGTATTGAGGTTGGCTATGTGACTGATGGCATCATTTTAAGCCAAAAGAAATTTACTAATGACATTCTTAATACGTGTGATTTCGATCTTTCTAAACCTGCTGTTACTCCATTACCCTTACAACTCAAATTGTCAGCTCATACTGGTGACATATATCCTCATCCAGATCATTATCGTTCTCTTGTTGAAAAACTCAATTACCTCACAAACACTAGGCCTGATCTTTCATATGCAGTCCAAACATTGAGTCAATATATGCAACAGCCTCGCATTCCTCATTATGATGCTTTATGTCATACATTGCGTTATGTAGCTCATACAATTGGTCAAGGCATTATACTTAGAGCTTCTGACTCACTCACTCTCCAGGAATTTTCAGACTCCGACTGGGCCTCTTGTGTGGATTCTAGAAAATCCATAACTGGTTATATTATGCTCTTTGGTAATTCCCCTATCTCTTGGAAATCCAAGAAATAGTCGACCATTTCTCGTTTATCTGCTGAAGCCGAATACCGTGCTATGGCATTAGCAGCCTCAGGGGTAACTTGGTTAGTTCGGTTGGTTGAGGAACTTGGTGTCACAGATCTTAAATCGATTACTCTCCATTGTGATAATCAGTCTGCTATACATATAGCTAAGAATCCTGTTTTTCACGAACGTACTAAACATATTGAACTCGATTACCACTTTATAAGAGACAAGGTTCTTGAGGGGCTTCTGCAATTATCTTATCTCCCTACTCAACACCAACTTGCTGATATTCTTACCAAACTCATGCCTTCTCCACATTTTCGTGAGTTACTTTCCAAGCTAGGAATGTCTCAGCCCTCACCTCCTTTAACTTCACCATCTCCTAGCTTGAGGGGGAGTATTGGTTAATATATTTCAGCTTAGTTTCCAGCTCAGCTAAGTCATCACAGTTGGTTGCCACGTAGGATTACAAAGAGAGCATAGTTAGTCGTATTCTGTTTTGTATAAATAGAGAGTAGAGAAGTTAGTTAGATTAAGTTTGTTAGATACAAAATGCACCACCTGTATGTAATGTGAATTTGTTACTTTGCTCTGTATCTTCTTCTTCATCAATGAAAACATGAGAGTTTTCTTGAATCATTTCCATGGCGTTCCTGTGTGTTTGTGTTTCTAAAACGACTAAACTTACAGTCCTCGCAGGAACAAGCCATTAAATTCAGGGGATGATTTTTACATGTCTAGAAGGCAGAGGGATTGGATTGCAATTGATGAAAAGATGAGGAACTGGAGTGCATTTCTCTGAAAAATTAAGGGCTTGAATTGATTGTGTAATGTCCGGAACCGAAAACAGAAGAACTGTCGATTAAGTTCCGAATAATATTGTAAAAACCATGAGGTCCATCACAACAGTTTTGTAAAACAAACTGCTAAACCAATCAAGTATTAGAATTGGGGCTGCTGAACTAATAAAAGAATTAGAGCTGGGGCTCAAAATTTGAAAATTATCAACCATAATTGATTTCCCATGTACTAAAAAATGGCCGAGAATACAAGTTTATATCTATCTATAATATTATAAGCGAAATAGGGTAAAATTGGTTTGTTGGTTTTGGTTCACACCTTCCTAAAACAAAATTTAAGCTTTTCAAAAAACACATTTAATTTATTTATAAAAAATGAAGCAAAAAAACCGTATAGTTCTACTCTTCCACTTTTAATTATTCGGATTAAAATTCCCCACCTTCAAGGACTCTTTCTTAAAACTCCACCCGGGAGCTTCTTCTTGCCCTATCACCAACAATCAATTAATTGTTACTATCTACCACTAGTTGTTGACAAACTAATTACTAAAAGGTAATTGATTAAACTAAAATATATTTAATTATATAGTTTAAATATAAAATTATGATATAATTTAATTATATTATAATATTAAATAATTTTAAATATTGTTGACTCGTAAACATGCAAGTATACGCGATCACAAATAGCAAGTGATAAGTAAGATTCGTTCCGCAGAGACTAGGTGTAAATGCCAATTTAATACCTATGCAACAGTGTATGGTTACTTCTTAATGCTTGAACAATTATCAAATTGGGTTTTAGATTAAACTATTTTAATTAACTAAGCAAGACTAAATTAACAATTAAGAGTTCTTATAATAAACAAACATGGGATTTCAATTTCATTAACCACTTCATCTAGAATCTTATGCCCTTTAACCTAGTATGTGACAGAGTTGATTACTGATTAGATGTACTAAACTGATACACACCAACTTTCGTTGTGCATATACCATCCTACTGATCATCCACAATTGATAGAAGTCAAGTAGTCACCAAATATGTGTAGTTCCTATATGTCTATAGCAATTGAACACATACCGGTTAAAAATCAAGCATCCATTAAACCACATAGTCAATGCAAGACGGTTAGAATTACACCACAAATTAATACATGTTCTTCACATGCAAAAACCTATGCTAGCATAAATTGTTCTAAACCCTAGATCCACTTTCGCATTCACCAGGATCAAACACAAAATTACAGGTGTTCGCGACTCACCCATAACGAATAAGCATAATCATACTAGGAAATCAATTCAATCCACCACACACCAAGGCATAAATAACACTCAATTACTAGAATCCATAGAAAAATCCATTAAAATCCCATGATAACGATTTAGCCCATAATCGACCTCATCGCCATCATGGGTTCAATTGATAACATAATTCTAGAAAACAAATAATAATAAAAGAGAAATAAGGTTAGAAATAAATCCCCAATAGTGAGAAAGAGTACAAACGATCCAAAGATTAAGCCTCATTGCTTGTCACTAGCTTAGAGAACTCCTCTTGAAAATTGTTCTAAGAAAATAATGATAGATGATAATGATATGAAGAACAAAACCTAACCAAAAATGATCGATCATAGATCCCCCTTTTTAGTTCTCTCAAAATACATATATAGATGCCCTAAAAATAGGCCCAAACATTTGACCCGACTGAAATAGGATTTTGAAAACCCACTCGGGCGCTCTTGCGCCATGCAGAGCGCTTCCGCGCTTGCTTTTCCCTGGAAAACGCCCTCTGGAGCGCTGTTGCCCTTGCTGAAGCGCTGTAGCCCCTGTTGGAGCGCTGTAGCGCTTGTTTCTAGCGCAAGAGCGCCTGAAAACAGCGCTGTTGCGCCTGAAAACACGCTGTTGCGCCTCCAACTCCCTGTCCAGAATTGTAGAGCTTCCTCTCCTCTTCGCGTGGACAGCTTACGGGCCTCAAACAGACTTCTAGAACTCAAGATATGGCCAAAATAGTGATGAATGCGCATTGAGCTCAAATTCCCGAGTTCTCTTGCCCTGGACTTCCTGTAATTTCTACTTTAAGCTCACAGAATACCACCAATACTTCACCAACACCACCAGTGCCGCCCGACTATGCAACCTACACAAATTAGATGAAAACACATCAAAGTAACATGAAACTTGAGAACTTGCAATCGCTTTAAGTACGAATGGAATGCCAAATAATGGATATAAAATCCACTTATCAAACCCCCAAACTTAAACCGTTGCTTGTCCTCAAGCAATGCAAACTCAACCCTAAAATGATGAATGAATGCAACTAAAAATTAAATGTCATGATAATGCAAAAATGTCCTAATGCGATGATCCCACAAAAGCTACCAAAACCTACTCAACAAGCAAACGCCTCAAAGAATGCAACAACTCCAAAAAGAGCTCGACTAAAGCCCCGTATACTAACAATACATGCTCGGAAATGTGGTGTGTGCTTTTCTCACTAGATATACTCTTGAAACTAGATAAAAGTCATAACTCATCCTTCGCCAAAACAATCACATGTTTATAAACAGAATGAACTTTAGACACTCCATGACTCAAAGACACTGCCATCATCATTTAAGGTAGACAAGAATTCATGCTTTACTATACAAAAATAATGCAAAACACCAAATACGCATGCTTATTGACCGTGCAATGGGTGAGACCCCTAAAGGCTTATACAATAATACCCATGTAGCGAGCTTTAGGTTAGCGGATCCCAAACCTCAAGGGCCTTAGGTCACTAGGCGCATTGCCCCCATTGAACTTACTTGCTCGAGTATTAAAGAGCTCACCCTGATCATTTTGCATATAACAATTAAACTATTTACATGACTCTTTTTTTTTTCCTTTTTGATTTTAACTTTTTTTTTTCAATCTGGAATGAGCCTTTCTCATTTCCAACCCTAGACTACTCATATAACAAATGAGCCGGCTACTAGCCAATTGACACCTAGCAATTATTATTTCGACACAACACGACACTTAGCATGAAATCCCTGTTTTCCCCCAAACTTATACTTAAGTGCTCCTACGCCATCAAGGGAATAACGAAAATTCTAGATATAAATAAGTGATTAACTCCCAACAACCAAACCAGGTATGACTCGATCTAGCTCAAAAGCAAACAGTGAGACCGTGAAAAGATTGTGTTCCCGACACATGCAAGTCAATTTCATAAGTACTTAAATCAACCCTCTATTCATTGTCATTACACTCAAATTAACGTCGACCTATCAAGCCAGAAACAGACACCCAAGTGGAATCATGTGATATGCATGGACAAAATGATATTACACTCCTAAATAAATCTATATGACATGGCATCCTAAATGCACTCTAAATGGCATGGCAAAACTAAATTCACAATTACTAACATGAACTAGCATGAATATGCAACTATATGTAATGCAAAGACTCTTGATACCCTAAAATCACCCCCAAACTTAAAAATTGCAATGTCCTCATTGAAGGCAAAATTAAAGGGTACAAGAGATACTCCCCTACTCGTCGGCATCTCCACCCTCCTCGGGTGGTGTGTTAGGTGGTGGATAGACGTGGAGGCTCCAACACAACTGTTGTTTTATTCGAAAGCAATAAATCATGGGTTGCCTCCCACGAAGCGCCTTTCTTTAACGTCTTTAGCTAGACTTGGCCACAATTTTCCTCTTGAAAATTTTCTGCACCGCATCTCTATAAGGCCATTTAATGATCTTTTCTGGAGCGACATCTTCAACGAAAAGCTTTACCCGTATTCGCTCCTCACAAGATCTCTTAACAACATTCTCCCGCCTACCTGAAAAGTTAGCAGCAATAACAATAGCAAGCAAAGGATTTGAATTACAAGAAACATACCCCAGGTGAACTAGCAATGTTTTGAGCTCAAGTTCGGGAGCTCCTTCAAATGATGGCTTAAGGCGCACCTGAGAATTCCAGAGATCTTCCACTCCAAGCAACTTATGTGGAATACGAAGCCCAATTAACCAAGGCACTGTAATCCTCAGTTGGCCATGCTTTGCCTTCTCCTTCTCCGTGTCATACTTTTTACTCTGCCATGCATCAACCAATTTCAAGCTAAAACACTCCTCATCCTCCGCCGACAAATTCATGGCTAGAGTTTGCTTCTGAAGCCTCTGTGGATATGGAGGATGAAAATTGATTTGGATGATCTCTGTAGTCTTCTCCGGAGTAGATTTGTCAACATGAGTGATGCTCTTTTCCTCTTCAGCCTCCAGCTGGTCGAAGTCAGATTGCAACGGAGCGGCATTCAACAACTGAACATGCTCTTCTAATTCATCATCTTCCACACTGAGACCCTCTTCATCCTTCGAAGGAATTAGCATAGCCACTTGAGCCTTGGAATTTTCTTGATCTTGGGCTGATTCTTCAAAATTTTCAGATTGCAAAGGAAGTGGTTGCGGTTGATTATTTGGAATCGAATTTTCTGGACATTCTGAATTTTCTGATTGGTTTGCCTCCGGCTCTGCTTCCTTATCAGCTTCATGCTCTGCTTCTTCCTCATCTTTGCCCTCAGACTCTCCTTCCTGAACTTTGATCATGGTCTCACCCGTGGCTAAGAAAGGCCAGTCAAGACTGAGAGGAAGGTTCTTGTCCTCCTCCTCTACAGCTAGGCCTTCTGTGTCACTTGCAATTTGATTCAATGTTTTTAATGCATTTGCAATTTGACCAATCTGATCTCCTATTGTCTGGAGAGACAATGCATTGCTTTTAACCATCAACCTCAATTCTTCTAGTTCAGCTTCTTCGGTCGACTGTTGGTTAGACCAAGTCTGAAATTGCTGCTGCTGAAATTTAGGAAGTTGAAAGTGTTGATGCACTGGGGCATACTGATGCTGAAATTGTTGCCCTTGTTGTTGCTGAATTCCCCCTGGACAGTATGGCTCATCTCCAAACTGCTGATTTTGGAGCGGGTAGGATGGATATTGGGATTGCTCCATACCACTCTGATTGAAGTCCCAGCTGAAATTTGGCCGGTTTCTGTTATACTCACATTGATGAGTGTAATGTCCACATGTACACAGCTCACATACAATTACGAAGTCCTGCTCCCAATAATCCATAAAATAATAAAAAAAACAGTTCAAATCAGTAATCTATAATGACCACTTATGACAAGCACTTAAACTAAAAATAACACCGAAGTCCCCGGCAGCGGCGCCAAAAACTTGTTGACTCGTAAACACGCAAGTATACGCGATCACAAATAGCAAGTGATAAGTAAGATTCGTTCCGCAGAGACTAGGTGTAAATGCCAATTTAATACCTATGCAACAGTGTATGGTTACTTCTTAATGCTTGAACAATTATCAAATTGGGTTTTAGATTAAACTATTTTAATTAACTAAGCAAGACTAAATTAACAATTAAGAGTTCTTATAATAAACAAACATGGGATTTCAATTTCATTAACCACTTCATCTAGAATCTTATGCCCTTTAACCTAGTATGTGACAGAGTTGATTACTAATTAGATGCACTAAACTGATACACACCAACTTTCGTTGTGCATATACCATCCTACTGATCATCCACAATTGATAGAAGTCAAGTAGTCACCGAATATGTGTAGTTCCTATATGTCTATAGCAATTGAACACATACCGGTTAAAAATCAAGCATCCATTAAACCACATAGTCAATGCAAGACAGTTAGAATTACACCACAAATTAATACATGTTCTTCACATGCAAGAACCTATGCTAGCATGAATTGTTCTAAACCCTAGATCCACTTTCGCATTCACCAGGATCAAACACACAATTACAGGTGTTCGCGACTCACCCATAACGAATAAGCATAATCATACTAGGAAATCAATTCAATCCACCACACACCAAGGCATAAATAACACTCAATTACTAGAATCCATAGAAAAATCCATTAAAATCCCATGATAACTATTTAGCCCATAATCGACCTCATCGCCATCATGGGTTCAATTGATAACATAATCCTAAAAAACAAATAATAATAAAAGAGAAATAAGGTTAGAAATAAATCCCCAATAGTGAGAAAGAGTACAAACGATCCAAAGATTAAGCCTCCTTGCTCGTCACTAGCTTGGAGAACTCCTCTTGAAAATTGTTCTAAGAAAATAATGATAGATGATAATGATATGAAGAACAAAACCTAACCAAAAATGATCGATCATAGATCCCCCTTTTTAGTTCTCTCAAAATACATTTATAGATGCCCTAAAAATAGGCCCAAACATTTGACCCGGCTGAAATAGGATTTTGAAAACCCACTCGGGCGCTCTTGCGCCATGCAGAGCGCTGCTGCGCTTGCTTTTCCCTGGAAAACGCCCTCTGGAGCGCTGTTGCCCTTGCTGAAGCGCTGTAGCCCCTGTTGGAGCGTTGTAGCGCTTGTTTCCAGCGCAAGAGCGCCTGAAGACAGCGCTATTGCGCCTAAAACCACGCTGTTGCGCCTCCAACTCCCTGTCCAGAATTGTAGAGCTTCCTCTCCTCTTCGCGTGGACAGCTTACGGGCCTCAAACGGACTTCTAGAACTCAAGATATGGCCAAAATAGTGATGAATGCGCATTGAGCTCAAATTCCCGAGTTCTCTTGCCGTGGACTTCCTGTAATTTCTACTTTAAGCTCACAGAATACCACCAATACTTCACCAACACCACCAATGCCGCCCGACTATGCAACCTACACAAATTAGATGAAAACACATCAAAGTAACACGAAACTTGAGAACTTGCAATCGCTTTAAGTACGAATGGAATGCCAAATAGTGGATATAAAATCCACTTATCAAATATATTCTATTATATAATCAAATTTATAATATATTATTAATATTTCAATAAAATATTACTTATATTAGAATATAATATATAGATATTATTAAATTTAACCAACAAATTACATAAAAATTTAATATTGGCATAATATATTCAAATATTAATATTGGCATTAAATTATAATATTAATATATTATAATATATTCAAATATTAATATTACGATATTTCAATTAATATAAATAGTAATATTCTAAATATAATATTAAATTTGGTTGGTTAAATTTGGTTTATTTAAAATAAATATATACTTTGATAATAAAATTTGTATTATTTATATATTTTAAAATATATAATTAAAATATTTATAATAAAATATTATTCGGATACATATAATATCCTATTTATTTTGGATACGGATAATATCATATTTTTTTCGAATTCGAATTACAGATATTTCAGACGGATATCGAATTTTTCGAATTTTTTTAATATCCAAATTGATAATATTTTAAATAAAGACTTATATTATGATATATTTTAAATATAATATATTAATATATTATATTTCTATCATATATATGTTTAAAAAATGTCTACACTTAAATATATTTGTGAAATATATATTAAATAATGAACAAATATAAATATCATTAATTATAAATATATATATATAATTTTCCATTTTCGGATTCGGATATGCCGGATTCGGATGCGGATAATATCCTATTTATTTCGGATGCGTATTATATCGTAATTTTTCGAATACGAATATAGATATTTCGGACGGATATCGGATTTTTTGAATGTTTTTGACAACCGTAATTAAAAGAGTAAGTGATTGAATTTCAGTTGAAGTATAACGGATAGAGTATGTATTTATGTAAAATACGTATTTTATTTTTTTAAATAAATTACAGTAAATATTTTAATTTGTTTTTTTAAAAGGTCCGAATAAGTTTTTTAGAAAGGCTTTAACTAACCAGCGAATTATATCCTATTTTACTTATAAATGTATATTTTTTCTTATAAAAGTATAGTAAAGATAAATAGTATACTTATTTTTATTTTCCTTTTTTTTAATTTGTTTACTTATTAATAACTTTTTATATTAAAATTGTTTAAATTAATTTTAGAAGATATTGGTTTCTCCGAAGAGAAGTTAGGTGTTGGTGGAGAGCGATTAAGTTTTGTTTACAAAGGCTTTAACTAAACAACCAATTATATCCTATTTTTCTTATAAAAGTATAGTACATATAGTCATATAGATAGTACACTTATTTTCTTTTTATTTTTATTTTTTAATTTGTTTACTTATTAATAATTTTTATATTAAAATTGTTTAAATTAATTTTAAAAGAGTTGGGTGTTGGTATAGAATTCTAATTGAAATAGTATGTAAAATATGTGGTTTATTTTATTAATTAAAATTAAATACATTTTGATTTATTTTTAGTTTTTTGGAAGGTGTTAACAAACTTTTTAGAAGGCTTTAACCAACTAACTGTTGTGGAATAAAAACTAGGTTACGAATTGTATTTAATGCTAGGGTTGGTGAGCTTCGAGCTTTAATGGCTGTTTTCGTGTTCGGGACTAATCGGTCCTCACAGAGTGCCTACGTATCTCGTTATTGAGAATCAAGCCAAGACGTAGTTCTAGGTGATGGTGCCCTCGGGGTTATGGCGGCGAGGGCTCACCTAGGACGCAGTGGCTTGTATGTCCTTATTCGAGGATTAAGCCAAAACGTGGTGGGTGACGTATGGAGCTCTGCCCAACGTAGTCCTGAGAATGAGGGGTCAGACCCTTTATATAGGCTGAGAAGCCTTAGAATCGTAGTAGGGTTAGGTGACTTGGTGGGCAAGTCACCGCCTAGAAGAAGGTTCCAGATCCTAGTATGTAGGAACCAGTTTCCATGTTGGAATATGTATCTTGGAGACTAAGTCAGGCAAGAGTAATATCCTTGTTTGACTCTTATGGCTGAGCTGGTAATTACCCCTAATATTAATTACGAAATTAATATTATAATTGGGGTTTGAGCCCATCTGGTGGGCCCCACGTTTGGACCATTTTAGGTCTAATTAATGCCACATTAAATGTGTCTTTAAGGCTTACTTTTAGCCCATATCATTTGCCCCCCAACTTCTAGGAAAACTGATCAGGTTTTCCTCGAAGTTATAATGGCCTTATTCGAGACTTGGGTCAGGGTTTATTACTCTTACGTGAGTATTTTCAACAATATCATCTTAACGTAATGCGTGGAGCGACAAACGCATTTACGACGATGTTGAACGACACTAATCAGTGTTAAACGGCATTACACAGCGCTAATCAGTCTTAAACAACGTTTAAACAGTGTTAAACGATGTTAAATGGCACAAAACGGCACTAACGGCACTGACCGGTGCTAAAAGGTGCTAATCGGCACTAATCTGTGTTAACAAGCACTAAACAGTGCTTAAACAGCACTAAACGGTGCTAATCGGCACTAAACTGTGCTAATAGGCACTAATTGGTGATTAAACAGCACTACACGGTGCTAATCGGCACTAAACTGTGCTAACAGGCACTAATCGGTGCTTAAACAGCACTACACGGTGCTAATCGGCACTAAACTGTGCTAACAAGCACTTATCAGTGCTTAAACAGCACTACACGGTGCTAATCGGCACTAAACTGTGCTAACAGGCACTAATCGGTGCTTAAACAGCACTACACGGTGCTAATCGGCACTAATCTGTGCTAACAGGCACTAAACAGTGCTTAAACAGCACTACATGGTGCTAATTGGCACTAAACTATGCTAACAGGCACTAATCGGTGCTTAAACAGCACTACATGGTGCTAATCGGCACTAAACTGTGCTAACAGGCACTAATCGGTGCTTAAACAGCACTAATCTGTGCTAATCGGCACTAATCTCTGCTAATCGGCACTAATCTGTGCTAATCTCGACTTCTTTTTAGCACTGAAAATCATACGAGATTCGCTGAAAAAGTCGAGATCTAGGTCTGAAAACTATCCGAGGTCCGCTGAAAAAAGTTGGGATCCAGGACCTGGTCGGCCGGGACCTGGTCGGCTGGTCCTCCTCCTCGGGAGCTGGTCGGCCGGGACCTGGTCGGCTGGGAGGTGGTCGACTGTGGCCCCTCGCGCGCCGTGGTCGATTGCCTCTCGGCTAGCTAGGCGATCCGGACGTAAAAATCATTCGTGATCTTGAGGATCAAGAACCTTGATCTTGATCTCCAGTCACCATTTTGGTCATTCATGACTTTGTTATCTTAAGGATCAAGAATCTTGATCTTGATCTTAAGTCGTCAGGGATCTAGGATTCAAAACCATCCGTGATCCTAAGGATCAAGAACCTTGATCTTGATCTTTAGTCGTCAGTTTGGTCCTTCGGGACTTCTGACGATATTACTCCTTAACTTATGATTAGCACTGCTAATCTTGTGATTATGGTTGATCTCCTTAATTAACTCCTTAAGCGTACTTAGCTTTTCAGAAGTCACTTGTTTTGCAGCTCCAACGATTATATCTGCTATTTCTCTTTTGGCATATATGAACTATAACGGTTCCTTCCGTCTGTACTAGATAGTTTTAGATCGAAGATCCAATATTTCATATTGGTCTTCGAGTTTTGACTTGAAGTTTCAATCTTTGGATCTTGATTGGAGATTCATGACGACCTCCTCAAGTTTGGCCTTCACAGCTAATCTTGGCCTTCATGGTTAACTTTGGCCTTCATGGCTAATCTTGGCCTTCATGGCTAATCTTGGCCCTCATGGCTAATCTTTGCCCTCATGGATAATCTTGGCCCTCATGGCTAATCTTGGCCTTCATGGCTAATCTTGGCCCTCATGGCTAATCTTGGCCCTTATGGCTAATCTTGGCCCTCATGGCTAATCTTGGCCCTCATGGCTAATCTTGGCCTTCATGGCTAATCTTGGCCCTCATGGCTAATCTTGGCCTTCATGGCTAATCTTTCGTGTTTCTCATCCTAGGATTCGAGGTTGATATTCTTAGGTTCAACGTCGGTGTTCTGGATCAAAGACCCAGGATCCCAAGTTGATTTTTCAATTTCCAAATCGAGGTATCAACCTTTCTTATTAGCTTTTCTAATAAGTATTCTTAATCAACTACCAACACATTTATCAAGTTGGGGGTGTTCTGGACCACCAATCGCGAGGTTTCAGGTCAATAGGAGGTGTTTGTCATGCCTTGAAAGGTTTCATGAACCTTGAATTCAAATGACTTGTTTCTTAGTCCTCGTGACCTTCCGGGCCTTAACTTGTTTGCTGAATCCTTGGTTTTAAAGTTATCACCAACCCATGATTCTCATTCTAAGATGTTGACCTTGAGATGAGGTTCTTTAGTTCTTGCCCCCCTTGTTTCATATGTGGGAGGTCTTACTTCTCGGTCGATCGTTCAAGAAGTCCACTTTCTCCTTAGCGCCTCAGGAATGGTATGTCTTGGTTGGTTTTCAATCCTTTATCTTGATTCTAGGTTTCCAACATTTCTCTGATACTCATAGAACTTTGCTTATGTTTCAACTTGACCGACGTCTCTTAGTTCCATGCTTTGAATCCACACGACAAGCTTGATTGGAGGCGGACAACCTTGTTGGCCATCAGGGCTCAATTAATGTTGTGTTGAGATTTGAAGTTCAAGGCTTCAATCCTTAGTCTTGGAATATGTTCATCATCCCAGATTTCCGACTTGTAGGATCCTCGTCCTGGTGTCTTCCTGACTCGATACGACCCTTCCCAATTGGGGGATAGTCTTCCCTTCTGGCCAACTCTGGAGGCCTCTATCTTCCTCAGAGTCCAGTTGTCTTGTCGAAAGAACCTTTCCTTAACCCCGTGGTTGTAATAAAATGATGCTTTCTTTTGATGCTCCGAATTTCTGGCGTTTGCCTCGTCCCTGACTTCATCAATCAGATCTAGGGAGAGCCTCATGCCTTCTTCATTAGTCTCAGGTTCAAATGCCTCAACTCGAGGTGATGTATGCATGATCTCCAGGGGCACAACTGCCTCGGCTCCATAAGCTAGCAGGAACGGGGTTGCTCCGGTGGTTACCTTACAAGTAGTGCGATAAGCCCAGAGTATGGGCAGCAACTCATCTACCCAAGTGTTCCTTGAGAGTTCGACCCTTTTCTTTAGTCCATCAAGGATGATCCGATTAGCCACCTCGGCCTGTCCATTTACCTACGGGTGTGCTACTGAGGTAAAACGAAGCTCAATAGTATTTTCCTCACAGTACTTCTTGAACTCCTCATTGTTAAACTGCGTCCCATTATCCGTCACAAGGATTCGCGGGATTCCATACCTACAAATTATGTTCTCCCAAAAGAACTGGGCAACTTGTTTGTTGGTTATCTTGGCTAGAGGCTTAGCCTCGATCCACTTGGTGAAGTAGTCAATGGCGACTATCAGAAACTTCCTTTGTGCTGAAGCCATAGGGAAAGGACCAAGAATGTCCATCCCCCTCATTGCAACGGGATGGGAGAGCTGACTGACGTTAACATCTCAGGCGGCTGCCTTACAATCGGAGCGTGTTTCTGACATCTGTTACACTTCTTGACGTAATTCTGTGCATCAGCCAACATCACCGGCCAATAGAATCCTAGTCGAGTGATCTTGTGAGCTAGGGCTCTTCCCCCCAAGTGTTGCCCACATATCCCTTCATGAACTTCCTCCAAGGCTTCTCTTGCCTCTTGGGGCCTCAAGCACTTCAAGCAGGGGACGACAAACGATCTCTTGTATAGGATGCCTTCAATCAAGGCATATCTCAATGCTCTTACTGACAGCTTTCATGCCTCCAAGGCATTGTTAGGGAGCCAACCTGTTTGAAGGTGAGCTTTGATAGGACCTATCCAACAGCTTTCTACATCAATTGGTGCTACCAACTTAGAGTTGACAGTCGGGGCCTTCAAGACCTGAAAGTAAACACTCCCTGCATAATTTTCTATCTCAGAAGAAGCAAACTGAGAGAGGGCATCGGCCTTAACGTTCTCTTCTCTTGGAATGTGCTCCACATAGCATTCTTCAAATTGAGTCATGACAGCTTTCAAAACTCGTAGATACTTTGCCATAGTTTCATCCTTGGCCTCAAATTCACCATTTACTTGCGAGACCACCAATCTTGAATCTCCATAAACTTTGAGATTCTTGACCCTCATGATTCTGGCCAAACCTAAACCGGCTATTAAGGCTTCATACTCAGCTTCATTGTTGGTTGTCGGAAAGTCCAACTTCAAAGCATATTCAACTGTGAACCCATCGGGGCTTTGCAAAACTAAACCTGCATCACTGGATTTTGTTTTTGATGCTCCATCAAAATAGAGCACCCAATATTCCTTCAGACCAGGTACAAGTTCTTCATCTTTGTCTCCACTTTCAGGGGTGGTTAACATCTCCTGCCCCCCGACTTCTTGGTTTCCAATGGTACATTCAACCACGAAGTCAGCTAATGCCTGAGCCTTGATGGCCGTTCGCGCCTTATACGTTATGTCAAATTCTCCAAGCTCAATTGCCCACTTAATCAATCTTCCACTAGCCTTTGGGCTGTGCAATATATTCCTCAACTGCTGGTCCGTCAGGACTACGATTTTGTGTGACTGAAAGTATGGTCGTAGCTTCCTTGAAGCTGTTACCAATGCCAAAGCAAATTTCTCAATGGATGAGTAATTTAATTTGGCTCCATGGAGCACCTTGCTTACATAGTAGATAGGTCTCTGAACCTTGTTCTCTTCTTTAATGAGGACGGCACTCAATGCTTGTTCAGACACTACTAGATACAGATAAAGAGTCTCTCCGGGACTTGGCTTGGCCAACAGCGGGGCTTCGGCCATATACTTCTTCAACTGTTCAAAAATATATAATTCAAATAAAAACTACTCCCTTCGTCCCTCGTAGATGTTTACATTGGGTTTTTTCACGGATACCAATGATTATGATTAAAATAGGTGAAGTAGTGGGTGTAATAGTGATTTTATTGTTAAATTAAGTGAATTAGTGGGTGTAATAATGATTTTATTGTTAAAATAAGTGAAGTAGTGGGTGTAATAGTGTAAAGTGTTGAAAAAGTGGAGTGAAGTGGATGTAATAATGTACTCCCTCCGTCCCACCCATTTCTTTACAGTTACTATTTTGGACTGTCTCATTCATTTTTTTACATTCCAAAAATAGTAAACATTTAATAATATAAAATACTATTACACCCACTAACTTCCTCCACTTTCTCAAATCTATTATTAAATATTGATAGGTCCTACCACTTTACACACTTTTCAACACTTTTCATTACTTTACCTACTTATATATATATATTGAGTTGGACTCCATAACAAACACCTTATATAACAAACAATAAAGAACACCTTAGATCTAATAGATCCAATGCCCCTGAAGGGGCCACCCAATACAAAAAGTTCTTATTTTTTTACCCTCTATCCATCCATCATCTAAAAAAAAAGTTGCTGTTCATGATGATGACGTCATCAGTGACGTCATCATCATGAACAGTAAAATTTTTAATTTTTTTTTGCTGGCTTGATAGAGGGTAAAAAAATAACAACTTTTTGTATTGGGTGCCCCTGGCGGGGCCAAATGATATAATAGATCTGAGATGTTCTTTATTGTTTGTTATATAAGAGTGTTCTGTTTGGAGCAAAGGCCTATATATATATATATATATATTGTTCTCCATGCCCACCAAGGATGTAAACATCCTGGTGGACGGAGGGAATATTTTATTGTTAAAAGTTACTATTTATGGTATGTAAAGAAATGAGAGGGACGTCCCGAATAGAAATTGTAAAAAAATGAGAGGTACGGAGGGAGTATATTTTAAGTTATAATGACTTATTGGATCACTTTCGACGTTACCTCAACTTTAACTTTAAATATTATATTTAAATTTATAAATCAATTTATGGTAATAAAATTAAATTATTGTGAACATAGTTCACTTTTAAGAAATGAAAGATTAAAATACCAACTCACATCACATATAACATATGTTTCAATTTTGTAACTTTTACTAGTGTTAATTTTTGTTAATGGTCTTCTGAAATTAAAAATTGTGGTTCAGAATTTAACTCTTCATGTTTAGAGGTTTTAATATGATCTCTATTTAGCATGATGTATTAATTCTTCATTTTTACGAACAATGATCTACACTATTTTATTTAGTAGAATGGGACATATGCCCGTTGTGGTTGTTATTTTCTCCACAAAATGCTTCTAAAAAATATAAGTTAAATTTCTTTTATTATTCATAAAACTGAAACTTTATATATTTATTATAGATAATTTTATTTAAATTTGTAATTTAAAGACAACTTTAGTTACTTGTTCTTTCATAAAACAGAAATTCCTATTACTTATCTAAATAAATTAGATCTCAAAATAATAAGATTTCACTATAAATATTTTAAGTAAAAAAACACATTACCATAAATGTGAGAGTCTAAATACATTAATTTATTTGATTTGAATTTTAAGATACATTTCATCACAAATTCTATTTTACAATATAATTTTTATATTTGGAAGTTTTAACAATTTACAATTTTTGTTTTGATATATATAATTTCATTATAGGTAAAAATGAGTAAGTGTAAATTCATAAATATATAAATGGTAGAAATAAAATGGTAAGTGGTATAATTTTGATCATAAAGAATGAACGAAAAACGCGAACAATCATAAATGACATAATTTACAAATACAAAGTTCAATTTTTAAATTGGGTATGTATATTTCTTTTTTTTATACATTAAAATTAGTTCTTTTAAAAAATTTAGTTTAAATGGGTTTTATGTTTAAAACTACCTTGAAGATAAATGAGTATGAAAGATTAACTTCTCTTAATGACAACCAAATGTTGAAATCAATTTGGATCTTAAACATTGAAACAATTGTATCATACTCATAACTATGAATATACAAAAAAAAACTCATGAAATAAATATCAAAATAAACCATAAAAAACAACACAAAAATAAAATTTACGAATCTTAGTAATCTCCAACGAATATGAAGTTAATTAAAGCGGTTATAGAGCATATAAATCTTGAAATAGCACAAATGCAACTTAACCTATTACAAAGTCTAAATTGCAGGTTTCAAAATTCTTTAAAGCTTTCAAATTATATAAAGGGGAATCTCAAAGAAAATGAATGAAAAGAAAAGAAACTTGATTAAGATACCAATTATAGTCTTGCTTGATTCAACAAAGAAATTCGATCATAATAATATAAAATTGTAACAATTAAAAAACACTTATTAATGGCCAAATTTCAATTAAAAATTTTGATAAAGGAAGCTTCAAAAATTTTGGCAGACAAAGCCAGGAGCGTAAGTAACTATAAGTCCCCAAAATTTGATAAATTATGTAATCAACCAATACTGATCGAATAATAATAAATTAACATTGATAAAAAGCAAATTCTAAATATAAACATTGTACGTTGGACAAATCACAATCAGCAAAAATCAAAGCCACTCGTTAGACATAGCATTTGTTATCTTGGAACATTAAAATATATGAAAACTTATTTTAAGACTTCAAACAAACAGTTGGTTGCATAAATAGAAATCAAAACAATATTCAAAACTATATCCATTTAAATGATCAATAACATATCATAAGAAAAAGAAGAAATAAACACCTAAACATGCATCCATTTTCCTACACAAAACTGTAGTCATTGATTAATACTAAGGTTGCAAAACAAAAACATGTAGTATCAACAAAATCATCCCAAATAGTTTTCACAAATATAATAGGTATACGAAAAACAACTCTAAACATTATTGTTGTACCTAGTTCGATTCCAACAAATCTTTTACCCAAATCGATTGAAACACCAAAATAACTTTATATATGTGACAACACAAACATCAAAAATTTACAAATCGAGTTTGACTAAATAAAAGAAAAAGAGAGAAGGAGTTGAAGATTACCGGTGGTTGAAAATTTGTACTGAGGTGCAACAAAAATGAAGAAATCAACTTCTCAAAACATACCTAAATTATACCAACATCAATAAAAAAAAATCAAAAAACAAGAACAAAAATTGAATCTGCAAAACTAAGCCTGCAAAAAATTAAAAAGAAGAATACATGAGAGTAAGAAACATAGAGAAGACGAAACTGTTGAGAATTTGAAATACAATCTGATACATAAGAAGAGAGAGAGATGCAAGCATGTTGGTAGTCACAGAGGCATGCCAAAGTACCAATTCGAGAAGTACATTTGTCTATTCGAGAAGTCTAGCGTTTGAGAAGTCAGAGATTCGATATCTGAGAAGACACTGTTCGATATCTCTGAATGAACTATTCGATATCTCAGAGATTTGACATGTCTAAATACTCTATTCGAGAACTCAAGAAGTCAACAAGTCAAAGTGGTATTCTAGTTCTCAAAGAGTCAACAAGTCAAAGTTTCATTCGATATCTCAAGGACTCAGAAAAGCTATTCGATATCTCAGGGATTCGACAAGTCAAGTGTTCTATTCGACAACTCAAGGAACCCTGGAGAAAAGTGTTATTCGAGAAGTGATTCGATATGTCAATCACACAGTATTCGAGAACTCAGAGTTATCTAATCTTAGTTCTCGAATCAATCACTTAGCCACTTCTCGAATACATTCTTGGAGACAAAATACTAAAGAAATTGTACAAGTCAGAAACCTGCAACAAGCCAATGCACTTTATGGACCACAATCTGTAACGTGCTCTGGAAAGCCTACAAGGAAGCTTGGAGAGATATAGAAGAGACAAAGAGCTAAAGAAGTGGATCTGAACAGAACTTTGCAAAGTCAAATCTGTAGCCGTTTGGATGCTTACTCAAAAAGGATAGAAATACAAGAAAGTAATTTATCCTATAACCTTATTTGTAGTAACTGAGTTGTATTCGTGTTCTATAAGAATACAATCTCACTTCTTTAGTTGATCAAGTTTTTCATACACATTGTAAGATATATCTCTCTGAGAAAAACGAAGCTGGGAATACTACCATTTGTATTCACAGATTGTAATATATTAGATTAAAGTGATATTGTGTCTTGTGTTGTTCTTTATCCGCACCTACACATTTTCACACACAAACACTTATCTTGCTACACAGATTCAAGAACAAGAAAAGTTCAAGAATCCATTCAACCCCCCCCCCCTCTGTATTCTTTTGCTGTATTCAATACTCAACAAGTGGTATCAGAGCAGGCTATTTATTCAAAAACAGAAAAACGATCATGAGTTCGAATACACCAAAGACCACATGAATGGTGAAAGTCCCTAAGTTGACAAAGAAAATTACAACCTCTGGAAGATAAAAATGATGTTGTTCATCAAAGCTTCTCATCCATTGTATCCTAAGATTCTCAAGAATGGTCCCTTTGTTCCACAACAAGAAATACCTGAAAAGATTGTTGGAACCACAACCATTCCAAGATCTTATGTGGCCAAGGAACCATCCAAATGGACAAAATCAGAAAAGGAGATGGTTGCTCTTGACAGTCACCTCATGTTGCTAATTATTGATTCCATGGATATGTCAATGTTTGCAAACATTGCATCGTGTACATCTGCCCAAGAAATGTGGGATCACATTGAGGTGTTATGTGAAGGGACTGATGAGGTCAAGGAAAACAAGAAACAGGTACTGGTCACACAGTATGAAGCTTTCATGGCACAGCCCAAGGAAAGCATCACTGAGATGTTTGAGAGATTTCACAAGCTAGTTACTGAGTTGCAGATGAATGGCAAGGTTTACAGCACCAAGGAGTTGAACATGAAGTTTCTAATGTCTTCACCAAACCACCTAGAGCAGAGGGTCATTTCTCTAAGGGAAAGAGATTTGAACAGAATCACATATGATGTGCTCTATGGGGTTTTAAAAACTCATGAGCTTGAGTTGCTTCAGAAAAGGGTTATCCAAGCCAACCAAGGCAGAATGATAAACACATCATGTGCCTTGATTGTCAACAAATCTATTCAAGACCTAGAAGCATCTACAAGTCAACTACAAGTCAACTAAGGATAGAGGAGATAGTAGATGATGAAGAAACTGAAGCTGAGGTAAGTGAACCTGTTGAGGAGAAGGAGGAAGAAGAGTTCTATACTCTTGAAGAACTAGATGGAATGGAAAACACTTCATATGCTTTCATGGCCAGAAAATTTCCAAACATCAGATTCAAGAGGAACCAACCCTTCAAACCTAAAACCCAAAATCATTCATTCAACAAGAGCAAGGCACCTGTGAAAGCAAACAAGAATAAATTTAAAACCAGCCATGTGGATAGGTCATCTGTAAAGTGTTATAGATGCAATTACCTAGGACATTTTGCCAGTGAATGCAAGAAGCCTAAAAAGAAGGATAAGGAGTTTCTAGAGCTTGAAGCTAAGTATGAGGCCCTTCTGAAAAAGCAGACACAAGGTAAGGCCTACATAGCTGAAGGGAAGTGTTGGGATGATTCTGATAGTGATGGAGAAGAACAAGAATTTTGTAACTATGCCTTGATGGCCAATTCCAAGGATGACACATCTTCATCAGACTCTCAGGTACCATCTCTCACTACCATAGACATGTCTATTTCTAAGTACAAATGCATGATTGAACAACTATCTGTTGAAATGTTTAATATTCATACTAGTATGATTGCTGCTAATGAGGAAATTGCTAAACTGTCTACTAGAAATGAAATGTTAATCAAAAAGAATGAGGAACTTGAGCTAACTGCTATACAAGTAGAAAACCTTAAGAAAGAAGTTGAATATCTGCATAATAAGGTTCTATGTGCTAGTCAAATGGAAAAGGCTCTTAGGGATGAACTAGCTGAAAATGAATTCAAACTGAAAACCTTTAAGAACTCATCTGGTATACTGCAATCCTATCAAGAGAAAATTCAAGCTAAACCCAAGGCTGCAATTAGACTTGACTATGGCGCTCTTAAACAGAGGAAAGGCTATGTTGTCATTGAAGATGACATAGTTGTTTAGGAGGAAGTGCCCCACATTTTGAAAAAGGCTGAGACTCCAATCTTTGAAGAATCAATATTTGAAATTGATGAGGATGCCTTACTCATCAAGCAAATGTTGAATGATGAGGATGAGGCACAATCCAGTGAACAACAAGCATCCTCTAAGAGTGGGAGTGTCAAGCCAAAAGCCAAGGAGCCAGTAGGTGATAGGTCTAGACCTAAGAAGTTTGTTAAGTTTGTATCAGCTGGGAAGAATGAATCTGAGAAGAAAGTGGCTAATAAGAAACAGAACAGAAATGGCAAGCTAGTGATTAACAAAGATAACAACAATGCTTATATGCCTAATGCCCCTAGGAAAACTTGTCAAAATTGTTTCAGTACCAATCATTTAACTCATGCATGCAAGAAACCTGTTGGTAGTGTGCCCAAACCTTTATATGATTGTTCTGTGCCTTTAAGACTTAGAGATGCTCCATTTTGTGATAAATTTGACAGTATGCCATGCAATATAAATGTTATGACTAGTTGTTTCAATTTGAGAAGGCAATTCATTGATGGTTGGATCAGTCACAATTCTCACACACACTACACAAGGTCAAAGTCTTCAAGTCCTCCTAGAGTTAGGAAGGTACCTCTGTCACCTAAGTCTGAAACCTCAGGTTCTAAGACTTCTAACAGTGACAAGAAGACTAACACCAAGAAAGTTGATAAGCATGTTGTTTATGATAAAACTGTTTCTAAGTCACATGGACCCAAACTTGTTTTGGTACCAAAGGAGAAGTAATACCTTTCTGTTTGCAGGGCAAAGAAAGTGAAAAGAAGGTCATGTGGATTTTGGACAGTGGTTGCTCAAATCACATGACTGGTGATATGGCCCTGCTATCACAGTATGAGGAGAAGGCTGGCCCAATGGTTGCTTGTGGAGATGACAGCATGGGTAACACATTGGGATATGGCAAGTTGAAAGTTGGTAATGTCATCATTGAAGATGTAGCACTAGTCAAGGGACTCAAGCATAATTTGCTAAGTGTTGGTCAGTTTACTGCTAGAGGATTCAAAGTGGATTTTGACAAAGATGAATGTTTGATCACCCACAAGAAGACTGGTAATTTTGCTCTATCTGGTGTAAGGAAAGGAAGCCTGTTTGTAGCCAATATGGACTCTGCAAACAAGGACAAAATTTTTTGCTTCTACTCTAAAGCATCAAATGAAGATTGTTGGCTGTGGCACAAGAGGTTATCACACTTGAACTTCAAAGCCATTAATTCTCTAGTCAAAAGAGAGTTAGTGAGAGGCATTCCCACACTTGAATTCTGTCAAGAAGGAGTGTGTGAGGCTTGTCAAAGAGGAAAGATGAAAAGATCAAGCCACAAGTCAAAGACAGTGACATCAATAACCAAGCCCCTACAACTCATTCATATGGATTTGTTTGGGCCTGTCAATATTATGTCACTAGGAAGAAAGAAGTATGCCTTGGTGATGGTTGATGACTTTACAAGGTATACATGGGTGGAATTTCTGGCATCAAAAGATGAGGCTCCACAAGTAATCATTGAGCACATAAAGAAAGTTGACAAGGAAGCAAAGACCAACAATGCAAGTGTGATTACATTGAGAAGTGATAATGGAACAGAGTTCAGAAATGCCATACTTGAAGCATTCTGCAAAGAGAATGGAATCTCTCAACAATTCTCAGCTCCAAGGACTCCACAAGAAAATGGAGTTGTTGAGAGAAAGAATAGAACTCTAATTGAGGCTGCTAGAACAATGTTGCTTGATGCAAAGATGCCTACATGTTTTTGGGTTGAGGCTGTGAGCACTGCATGTTATATCCAGAACAGAACCCTCATCAACAAAAACACTGGAAAGACACCTTACAATTTGATGACTGGAAAGAAGCCTACTCTAAAGTATATTCATAATTTTGGAAGCAAATGCTTTGTATTGAAGGATAATTCAGAATATGTTGGAAAGTTTGATGCAAAGGCATTTGAAGGAATTTTTCTTGGCTATTCTATGGAAAGAATTGCATACAAAGTTTATGTCATCAGTATGGAAAGCACAGATGTGACATTTGATGACAGCAAACTACCTGGATTAGAAGAAGCCACTAATGAAGATAAAGATCCATTAAATTTTGATAATCTAGATGATTCTGATGAAGAGATTGAAACTGGAGTTGAAACTCAAGTTCAACAAACTCAAGTGAATGATGATACAAGAGAAGAATTTGTGCCAATCAATAGTGGAGAAACAAGCATCCAAGACACACCTGTGAATAGTGTCAACTTCATAGGGGGAGGAAATGATAATGATCATGACTTGGATGATGAAGCAATATCAAGAATTAGAAATCAGACTGAGCACTCAAGGAAATGGGATAGATCACACACTGTAGAGCAAATTATTGGAGATCCAAATGCAGGAGTAAGGACTAGGAGAGCAACTCAAAATGAGTGCCTCTATGGCTGTTTTCTATCTCAAATTGAGCCTAAGAAAATTGATGATGCACTGTTGGATCCAGATTGGATTATTTCCATGCAAGAGGAGCTGAATCAATTTGAAAGAAACAAAGTATGGGAACTTGTGCCTGCACCAAAGAATAGAACCATTGTTGGAACAAAATGGGTTCTGAAGAATAAGATGGATGAAGATGGTGTAATAGTAAGAAACAAAGCAAGGTTGGTTGCAAAAGGATACTCTCAACAGGAAGGCATTGATTATGATGAGACATTTTCCCCTGTTGCTAGATTGGAAGCCATCAGAATATTCTTGGCATTTGTTGCTCATTCAAACTTTAAAGTTTATCAAATGGATGTCAAGAGTGCATTTCTGAATGGAGAGTTGGAAGAAGAAGTTTATGTGCAACAACCACCTGGCTTTGAGGATCCACATTTTCCAGAATTTGTCTACAGATTGCTTAAGGCATTGTATGGACTTAAGCAGGCTCCAAGGGCATGGTATGATACTTTATCACAATTTCTCCTTGAAAATGAATTCACTAGAGGCACATTGGACAAAACACTATTTTACAAGAAGCATGGTGATGATATTATCCTAGTTCAGATTTATGTGGATGATATCATATTTGGCTCTACAAATGAGAAGCTGTGTGAGAAATTCTCTAAACTCATGCAGAGCAGATATGAGATGAGTATGATGGGAGAGTTGACATTTTTTTTTGGGTTGCAAGTCAGTCAAAGGAAGGATGGTATCTTTATCAGTCAAACCAAGTACATCAAGGATTTATTGAAGAAGTTTGACTTAGAAGACTGCTCACATGTAAAGACACCCATGACCACTGCCACTAAATTGGATGAAGATGCTAAAGGCAAGAAAGTAGATATCTCAGTCTACAGAGGCATGGTTGGTTCTCTACTCTACCTCACAGCAAGTAGGCCAGACATCATGTTTGCTACATGCCTATGTGCAAGGTTTCAATCAAATCCAAAAGAGTCACATCTGATTGCTATAAAAAGCATCTTTAGATCTGAAGGGCACTCCAAACTTGGGTTTATGGTATCCTAAGGACACAGGGTTCAATCTGTTTGGTTATTCTGATGCCGATTATGCTGGATGCAGAGTGGATAGGAAAAGCACCTCAGGTAGCTGCCAGTTTCTTGGACAAAGGTTAGTCTCTTGGTATAGCAAGAAACAACAATCTGTGTCAACTTCTACAGTTGAGGCTGAATACATAGCTGCTGGAAGTTACTGTGCTCAAGTGCTTTGGATTAGAAATCAACTTAGAGATTATGGACTTGTGTTGGAAAGAATTCCAATCATGTGTGACAACACAAGTGCAATCTCTATAGTTGCCAATCCTGTCAATCATTCTAGAACAAAGCACATTGACATCAGATATCATTTCATTAGAGAACATGCAACTAATGGAACCATTGAGTTGCATTATGTCTCTACAGATAAACAACTAGCTGACATATTCACTAAGCTATTAGATGAAGCCACCTTCACAAGGTTGGTTAGTGAGATTGGAATGCTGAATTTTTCAGATTCTGGCTAAGTGAATGTATCACCTAGATTGTTGCAGCAGTAAACACTTACTTTCTCTAAATTCTCAATATTTTTGGAGTAAGTGTTGGCTGAAATATGATTTATAAATATTTCAAATCTGTTGCATATGTTGGAAAATCATATCCTATCAACTTGAAATTTCTATGAAATTTTGAGAATATCACTATTTAATTTGTTAGAATATTCTTTATAGAATATGTCTGGCGAATTTTAAAAGATAGTGAAAATTGAATTTTTATGAGTGAAAAGAACATTTCGATAAGCCAGACTTCTCGAATGATTCATTTATTTTAATGCTCGACTTCTCTAACAAGTCTATTCATGACACTCTTGAGTTCTCGAATAGAGTCTTTAGAGAAATCGAACAGAGAAATGCTTGAGTTCTCGAATAGAGTATTTTAGTTCTCTAATGACTGAGTTCTCGAATACTATGTTTGAGTTCTCGAATCATTTGAAAAGGCTGAATTCTCGCTGAATCTTAACTGTTTTTGGATTTTTATTCAGAATTTTTAAATCACTCATAAAAACATATTTTACCTAATTTAGAATTTATTCTAAGTTAGATAACTGCCAGCTGTGAGTTTTCAACCTGCTTGAGATATCGATTAAGCCTTTCTTGACATCTCGAATAGTTGTTTTCTACTTCTCGAATGCTTGACTTGTCGATACAAAACATATATCTAATCGACAATTCAAGTACTTCATACTTATACAGTTCTACATCTGTTCGATTCATTTCATTCGATTTCTAAAGCATCTAAACTCCCAAAACCTCTGAAAACCCTAACTACAAAAACTTAATTTCTTCTTCAATCTTCATTCTCCTTCTCTCTCTATACAAATGGCAAACACTCAACTCACCATACCCACTCAAACCAATTTCATTGCTATAACAAACGATGTGGAAGCACCAAATGCGAACTTTAAGTGCTTTGTTCGATGGATGTCCGAATCATATATCAAGGATGCACTCTCAGCCAACCCAACTCTGTATCTGGACCTACTAGAACAGTTTTGGAGGACTGCCACCGTGGAAGTCATTGCTCTTGAGAATGCTATAAACTCATATGTAGTCTATTGCAAAATTCAAGGAAAGGATATCACTATCTCTACATCTGACATGAATAAAGCACTGGATTTACAACAAGAGGCGTATGACATGCTGGCCACAAATGCAGAGTTAGAAGAATTCTTTGAATTTATCAACTACTCAGATGTGATCAATCTTGGAAAGTTGAACAGAAAGAATCCGAGAAAAGAGTGGAGCTATGTGTTTGCAACTCTCCTTCAAGTCTTCACTGCCAGGAAGTCTAGTTTTGACCAAATTAGTGCACCTGCGCAGCAAATTGGCTATGCCTTGGCCTATGGGAGAAAGATAGATGTTGGATAGATCATTCTACAAGAATTATATGGGAGACTTGGTAAGAACACAGCCAAAAGAGGTACTGAAATTTTCTTTCCTCGTTTTATTCAATCTGCACTCAATTTTGTAGATAATAAATTGATTGAATTGCCTGGAATAGATAAGACTAGAATAGGCTACCCTAGATCCGTGACCAAACTCATTTTTGGTAACTTGGAGACTAGGAATGATGTGGATGTAAGACTCAAAATAACTCCCCATATGGAGAGTCTATTTAGGACTTACCCCCACAATATGCCAATATTTGATTCAAAATCACAGTTAGCACATCCCAAGCAAGTAGAACACAATGCTAACCAAGGGCTTGCTAACCAACCCTCTCAGCCAAACACTCTACCAAACACTGAGCCAACTGCATCATCCTCTCAAAAGGGTGATGTTAGTAAAAAGAAGAGAAAGGAGATAGCTTCTGCACCTTTAACCATCTTATCTGAAGCAGCATTGGCTGTGGAATTAGGTTTAGAAAGTGAGGAACCTGAGTCACCTTTGACAAGGCCAAAGAAGAAGAAATCTAAAACCACCTCTTCAGTCACACAAATGGCTGAAGTTGTAAAATCAGGGGCACACAGTTCACTAGATGTATCCTCTCAACAGGGTGCATCTATAGAATCAAGCATCCTCCCCAATGCACCTATCTGTAAAGAGTCAGCACATGATAGTGATAAGGCTGGCCCAACACTAAGTGGAGAGCACATCACACTTGAAACTCCCTCTTTTTCTCAGGGGGAGTTGCCAAAATCCATTCTAAAAGACACTTCTCTTCCAGAATCTACATCTCAAATTTCATTGGAGCCTGTAATTCAAGAAATTGAAGAGCAAGGCATTGATCACCAAGAATTCTTTTCTCTTGGTGAGCCAATGGACTCAAGTGACTTAGTGCATGACACGTTGCTCACCTCCCAGAAACCACATTCAGATGGTGAGGGAATGCTAGCTGGGGCATATCCTGATGACACCATCACAAACACAGAGGATTCACTAGTTTTTACTAGAGACTCTGTGCCTGTGTCAACTACTGTTGTAACTCATCCCACTCTTGTGGAGACAACAGTAGTAGAGTCAATCCATCTGGTTGTAGAAGTTGCATCTGTAACTGAGTAGTCTTGCTTGCCTAGCTCTAGCACTAACTTGGCTCAGGCCACCTTGTCATAATGGCTGAGGCCTGTGCAACATGATAGTGTCTCAGGATCATCAACTGTTCCACCACTATTGACGGATGAGGCACTTCATTGCTTAAATGTGGAACAGCTTGATGAGATCTCCAAAATAGCCCAACATCTCCTCACAGCAAATCTGCCAAATGCCAACTATGAAGCTATTTTGCTCTGTCACAAAGAAGATGTTGAAAATCAACAAGAGAAAATAGCAGATAAGGCTGAGAGAGATGGAAATATAGATGCATGGATGAGCACCACCAAATAATGCACCCTGGCTGAGGCTCTGCAGTCACTACACCATATATTGCCTATAGCAACACCTTAAAATTGTTGCTAAAGGGCATAATACCGTTGCCATTGATGCTATGGCAATGCTTTTGCAAAAATTGGGCGTGAACTTTGCTTGGGTTGCAATAGGTCCCTATAGCAACGAATATAGTACCATATAGCAATGCTTTAATGTCATTGCAAAAGCTTGTTATAGCAACGTTTTCCAGTCTATAGCAACAATTTAAATTCATTGCAATAAGCTATAGCAACCCTGTTTTGGATATTTATTGCAACGTTTAAGGTGGCAGTGGCAACACATTTCTGTTTAATAGCAATGCTTTTAGTAAGGAATTAACAATAAATGGCAACACATTATGAAGCAATAGCAATGCTTTTAGTAAGGAATTAACAATAAATGGCAACACATTATGGGGCAATAGCAATGCTTTTCTTTAAAAAAAAATGGATATGACCCATTTATTCATATAGAAATCCACCATTAACATGGTATTTCATACACACCAAATATCGATTCAACGTCTAACGACTAAATGGAATCTAACGACTAAATGGAATCAAACGACGACATAGACGTGGTACAATTAAAGTTTACAATATTCACCAAAAGCTTAGAAATAAATTAAATGAAAATGAAATGAAAATGCTCCAAGTCAAGCATCTGCATCTGCATCTTCATCTGCATCTGCATCTTCATCTGCATCTTCACCATTTACTTGCAGGTTGCATGAATGATACTATGCGCAAAAGAGTCACTTTCAAGTGCTCTTTCTTAGTTCCTGGTTAAACAAAATTATATATCCATGTCAGATACAACATTGAAAATGATAAAACTATAAACTAATGAAGCAGACAAATATTTATAAAGCCATTAGGCTCATCTTCTCAGCAATTGACTTGGAACAAATGAAAAATGCAGATGATATATTAGAGATCATGCAAATGATGTTTATTCACAAAAAGTAAGAAACATATGTATGCATGAGAGGATAAATGAAAAACATATATAATACCCCAAGATTCCTGGCTGTCGACTGCATGAAGTTGCAGATGGCATGTAGTCATTTATGCTTGTTACACTGGCCCACATGGAACAACTCTAGTGACAAATGTACAAGTTTTTGGATAAACTTATGCAACAGATAACAGGATTCTAACATGAAGAAGTTTCAAATATACACAGGTAAAACTAACTGAATAATGATATTGCAATGAATGACTACATTGTTACTGGGAGTAAATGAATAGAAATCCTCCCAAATGAATAAGAGAATGCAAGATGTGGGCAGATTCCTGCAAACAAGATCTAGTAAAATAACACATCTACATAGTTTCAGAATTTGTTCTCTCTTTCTCGGAAAAGCCTAGTACACTTTTCCCTTACACACAAAGAGATAAGTAATTAGCATAAAACAGTCATATAATTAGCTATTGAACAAAGTTTTTTCTTGATAATTCTACCTGTACATAGTGCACGGAAATTTTCTACAGTCTTCGGGACCAGGTCAGAGAAAAGCTGCAGGAAAAAAACAAATAAGGATATGAGACAATAACACGCCAATCTAACTCAAATATAATATTAAAAATAATTCACTTGACATACTAGTATACTATTAAAATCACAAGTATACCTCGAAAACCATTCTCTCGTTAGGATCTCCATCAATTGATACGTCTAAAAAAATAAACGGATTTCTCTTCCTCATTTTGTTCGGTATCCAGCTAAATTCAAACCTATAAACACCAACATAATCTAATGTAGACATTTCAATCAAATACATCAAACACAAGAACCAACAAGTTGAAATGAAATGGTAAAAATTGCATCCTAAAATCATGATCAAGATGCAGAGCACTTTTTAAAAGTTCTAAGAACTACTCTTAGTATAGCAAATAAAAAACTCTATAGATGTTAAACGTAGTTTAAATTTATGTTCAACTAAGGAATATTTATTATAGTACATAGTATCTCCTATCCAGGATGTCAGACATAGTAAAACTGAGAGTACCTTTTATGCTTGATTATTATCAAACTTTAAAAGATATTGGGGCACCTATAAGAAATAGTTTTTTTTTGTCAATCATAGGTAACATCTTCCCGAAAATGGAGCATCATCTGCAGATAATTGTCATCAAACAACCGGTTTCCATCTCAGATATTCATAATCAAAAACTCCTAAGAGATCCTTGAGAAAAGATCATTTGTTTTAGAAATAAAACCATTGCAATTATCTGCTAATTCTCAGATGTAGCTCAAACATTCACTCGTCGATTTTTCAGTATTACGAAACTTAAGAAGGAGAAATGAGGGAGCAGATTAAACTTAAGAAGAAGAACTGAGGAAGCAGATGATTAAGTTCTTTCGATAGGCCCACCCGACTGAATCTCCTATCAAATTCAAAATGGATTCGACCGCGGAAACGCTATTATAGGGATAAGAAGATAAAGATTGCCTCTATGGATTGGGGAGGAAATTGTAACCTTTATATTAATACAGGATCTCTGTCTATCTAAACATGCATCAGATAAAATTGTAAAAAACATGGCCATGGAGGGGATTTAGATCCATAGTGTTTTACTTCAATTTATACTCCTATTATATATGAAGGGAGACAAGCCTTTAATAGATTGTCAATTTGGGTGTATTTTTATATTTCCCGTAGATACAAGAACAAGGTAAGACATTAAAATATAAATCATATATTTGGACCAAATTTTCCAGCATATCTTCTATTCAGTGTAAAAATCAATACTTTATGCACATACCAGTTTAATGACTGCAGACTGCTTGAATCCTGTACCAACATAACATACTTATTAATCACAGATTATGAACTTCAAGAAAAAACTACAATTACTTGAGCTCAATTAAGACATAGGTCAAGTACGTGCTAATCTAAGAGCGAGAGAAGCAACACCGTGATGTTTATTATTTTAACAGATAACATAACTTTCTAGGTAAATATCAGAATATACCTTCAAGTTCCAATTATCTGTCTGTTTGGTTGCAAGTTCCAATTATCTGTCTGTTTGGTTTGCAAGATCTTGGATGGTTCCACAAGTGAACTGCTACGTTTTGTCATGATATCATTTTTATGTAGTGAATCAGAACTTGAAAGATCTTCCCTATGAGCTCTCAAAGGTTTCATAGCTACTGATGCACAAGAAGATGAAAGCTGCTCATTCCGGATGATAGGATCGGAGCTTCTGGTCTCACCTTCGTCAAGATCATCATCAAGAGAGAACTCATTGTGCAGACCAGAATATTCAAGAACGCGAGGAGAGGGAGCCGGGAGTTGTGTTCCAACAGTCTCTACTTTCTTCTTAAGAGTTTCATTCTGCCTCTTTCCATGTTCATTTCGAATCTTATCTTGACAGCTAACCATATATGTTGTCAAATCAACTTTGTTGCATATATCCATGTTTGATAAACTGCCCTTTATGACATCTGATTCCGAAGAATTCTCTTGACTCCTGCTATCGTTGCCAATAGTCCTAACAGGCTTTTGGATGAAAAACAACTTCATTAGCAGTTGATAAGACTGCAAAGAAACACGATCGAGTAAACAGAATTTCAGTTATATGAGATGATCTTTAAAAACATACACATGAGAACTCTCTGAACTCATTAAGCACTTTTGTAGAAATATTCCTATCGCTAGCATTGGAAAGAGCCTGCAAAATACATATAGCAGAATGATACTTCTTCTATAAAATACATCAGACAATGTAATGGATACGAAAATCAAACAGAAACACACGCACGTGTCACCAAGGTATCATCTCAATCTACAAAATCCAGTTACAAACAGAGATATATATATACGAAACTTATAGTTCCAAACAGATACACTATCAAAAATTGATGAGTATCGAGCTAGTGTAGCAGAATTTAGTGCAAATAGCGAAATTACGAAACGATAAAATAAACTAAACACATCCTGAGAACAAATTACTTGCAAACAATACAAAATTCATATATACACGCACAAACACACACATATGTGTGTTCGAACAGATAGAATATCAAAAATAGATTATTGTTATAATTGAGCTTATCATAAGAACCTTGACCGCCTCAAAAGGATAAAGAGCAATATCAGCAATAAATTCAGCAGATGCATACTCAATTAAACATACATACTCGATTCAAATTACTCAATTGAACATTCATACTCAATTTGGGGAAGAAGATTTACCTTCTTTGAGCGTCAGTGTCCTTCGAGAGCCTCAATCTTACCCTCTTCTTAATTTCTTTGATTTATTTTTTTAGATATGGCCGGATATGTGTGTGTTTGTTGTTTTCGTGTATGTTTTGTTTCTATGTGTGTGGTTCTGTCCATGTTTTTTAATTTCTTTTTTTTATTATATTTGTTAAGCCCAGCAAACTAAAATTTAGAAGCCCGCTCATTTTTTTATCAAATTTTCAAAAGGCCGCCAATTTTTCGGGCCATCTACAGCAACGCCTTAAAAAACCATTGCAATAGATAAAAAATTTTACAATATGTAACGGTTTTTCACTTCAATTGTAACGGTTTTGAAAAGCATTACAATATGTCTAATTTTGTAAAAACTTGTCAAGCAATAGCAACGCTTTTTAACAACTCTGGTTGCCATAGCCAATCTATGGTGTAGTGAGTACTTGAGAGAAGAATATATAACTACTCTTGGCTCAAATGCTCGAACTCTCTCACCTACTGATGTCTATGAACCTATGAATGAAACATACAAGGGAAGTCTAAAAGCTATTCACTATCTTGGAAAAGGAATGAAAACTGAACTTGCCAATATCTGCAGAGATACAACCAAGGAAGTGAGTGAGCTCAAAAGTAAATTCACAATTGAATTCCCTCCCCTGGCATCCACACTCAGAGAGATAAGGGAATGTAAAAAGACTTGCACCTCTGTGGACCATGAGCTACCTTCCTTGAAAGACAGCCTCACAAAGCTCACAAGTGAAATGGCCACTCTATCATCTCAAACTCAGGATGCCAATGCCCTACTCAAGGTTATGTAGCAGAATCAATATGGTGACAAAGTCATCTCTGAGGTACCTATGCACAACATGAGCAAGTATGAAGTGGAAAGGCTCCAAAAACAATCACTCTCCTTTTTCAGAGCTGAACATCTCAAGGAATCAGTGAAGAAATTGGAAAAAGAAGTGTTTGACCTAAAAGTTTTCAATTCTGAGCTGAAAGAATCTATCAATCTTCTGAATGAGAAGTTCAAAACTCAAGCTACTGCTCATGCTGAGGTTCTTCTCAATCAACAATAGATGCTTTCTGCAATGATGAAGCACATGGGTCTCCCTCTACCTGAAGAATCTTCAACCCCAAAGGTCACTATTACAGCCTCTGTGCCTGACAACAAGCCTAAGGGGGAGAAGAGGACCTTAAGAAACTCAAATACAAAGGGGGATAAACCTAAGGAGAAAGGCATCAAAATAACTGAGGGTGGTCAACCAACAAGAACTTCCAAATCTACATCCCATATTCCAGGCAAAGGGAAAGCCAAGGTTGATGAACCTCCATCCTCTCTACCAGTGGTCACTCTACCACCTGTGCACATCACTACTCCAAGTGGCTAAAAGCAAACTGTCACTACTATAGTGGTGGCAGGTTCCATGCCAAGTGATCTAGTCCAAGTCACCAGATATGAAGATGATCCAGTGGAAGTTAATGTGATTATAGAGGCCAAGCTGATAGGAGTAGCAAATTCAGAGATTTATCATGATGCTGCATTCTTGAAGTTTCTGCAAAGGCAAAGGTTGGAGGAGATACTTTGCTATACAAAAGAAGCCTTAAAGATCAAATCAAATATCTAACAGTTATTCAAAGAAAGCTAAATCAAATCTTTCTCAAGGAAATTATGATGGTGACCAATGGCAAGATATGGCACCTATCTATTGACACCTTGAAAGCTCTAAAATTCACTGAGATTGATGCTATCTTTGAACTATTTGAGCAAAAAGGGGAGAACAACAAGAGTCTGTATACTGAACTGAGAAATGGTCAACAAGCTAGACTTCTTGAAGTACGCATCAAACCAAGAACCATCTTCTATCAGTCCGGTACCAAAATTCAAGATGTTAATCAGTTGGTTATCCCTAGTGATCTCACCCCTCAAAATCACAGACTCATCATTGCTGTCATTGATCAGCTACAAAAGAAGGATGGAGTCAGAACTGCTGACAAGGCTGTCGCGTGCCTATCAAATAATAATATCTAACAAATCCTTCTAACTATGTAGTAGGGTAAGTCAGAGTCGATCCCACAGAGACAAACGTGTCAATCACCAGTTGTTCTCGATTCAATTCAGCCAAACAAGTAACACAATAAAATATCAAAGATTATTATACTAATTTTATACTAATGCAATTAATCAATTAACTAAAACATCCAGAATTAAGTGTCCCCACTAGCATGAATTAATGCAATCGCGAATTCCCTCCCCAATCAATCGTATAATACTCAACAGGAAAGGTACGCCCTATAAATTACCAATAACCTCTCTCGAGTATTAATGGCTTCTCTAAAATACAATCAAGCCTATTCTCATGGTATCATGCAATTTAGAGACATTAATCACAGCACCCTAACTTCCTAACAATCCGTTCTACCTATTCTCATGGAGAAGTTCATGTCCTCATTGGATAAATCACAACCATCTAAATCCAACTCTCGTTGATAAATAGACAATGGTTCAAACAATAAACATAATCACGTCTGATTTGTAATTGCTAATTAAAACAACTCAATAAGCAAGAGCAATTAAACAATCAAATTGGGGGAATTGGGAAATTCACACATCAATCATAACTAGGGTTCTACTTAACCCTAGATTAATTATCTACTCATACATAATTAAACTAATAAAGCAAGAGATATAATATGAACACATAATATTATAAAGAATAGAGAAAAACCTTCAATCTCCAAAGAAAAGTGAATAGCTATCTCCAATCTCTCTATACTAGAATATACAAGTTATGTACAATAATTTTTCGATCCTCCAAAAACTATATCTAGATGTGTTTATATAGGCTCTAAAAGTCTTGCCCAGCAAGAAAATACCAAAACAGAATTATAATAGAATTTCTGCAAAAATACGTTTCCTAAATTGAATATGTTTTATTAAGGAAAATTCGTATCTTCTTTTCTTCTGTTTTTCCGAACCTTTCCAGTTGTGCTTGGACGTCTGGGCCTCTTTAGAATGATAGAGACTCTCGTTATCTTCGCGTGGACTGCTTATGGGCCTCAAACGGAGTTGTAGAACTCAAGATATGGCCAAAATAGTGAATCAGAAATCTGGCAGAATTTTTCAGGGGCAACCTGCGCCCAACAGTCTGTTCTTCGCGCAAATTGCTCCTACCTGGCGCAATTTGCTCCTGGGAATCCTATCCCAAGTTGTAGAAAATCTCCCAGGCTTCGCGTGGGCAGTAAGATCGCTAAAAACGGACTTCTAGAACTCCAGATATGTCCAAAACAGTGTAGACTGCGCAACCGTCTCAGAAATCCGAATTTTAATTAATTTATTCTCCAAAAACGATAGAAGCATCAACCATAATCAACATTCTTGTAAATCTGCACAACTAAGCAAAACACATCAAAACTACCAGAAACTTGAGTCCAAGACAATCAATTTAAGCCGATTTAGAATGCTCCAAGTAGATATAAAATCCACTTATCAAACACCCCCAAACTTAAACCGATGCTTGTCCTCAAGCATAAACAATTAAAAACTAACTAACTAACTAACTAGTACCACTTCCGTAGGTGATCACGGTTGCATTTGGCATATGCAACAAGCCCTTTAAACCCCTAGGCAGCCCTAGTGGACGAGTAAGGTCTCGTGAGGGCCTATAGCGAATGTACCCACAAAATCCAATGCAATGCAATACATGAATGCAACTAATATGAAAATGCAACTAATCTAGTACTAATATCCTACCATACCTTCGAATCCTCTCATGCCATATCAACTTAAGAATCAAAGTAAATACGCAATGTCTTGGTGTCGAAAGTGCAAATATTCACATAGTCTACTCAATGAACATGCATAAGTTCTCACAAGTCCATGTCAAGTGTAAGAATAAGTTAGTAAACATGCTAAGCCTACAAGAGTACATCTTTGAGACAAAACTCGGGATCTCATACGCAAAAACAAGCAAACACTCACAATCCACTCACAAAAGAATATTCACTCAAGAACAAGGGTAAGTGTATCACTCAATTCCAACAAAATCATAAACATGCTTGACATTTGGTATCAATCTAACTCTTAACACAACATACATCAATGACGATAATCAAAAGGTCTTTATTTGGGTTGTAACGGGGCTAGGGACAAGGTATGTCAAGTAAGCCAAATCAGGTGAAGTGTCAAAAGCTAGCAAGTACCTTAATAAACCATTCACAACACCCTACTTTTCCCCCCACACATGATTTTACTATTTTTTTTTTCCACAAAAATGCTCGACTAGTCGACTAAAGTAGGATCGCAATAAACACAATATGACAAATATGCTCTCATAATATTTTTTTTTCTTTTTTTTTCTTTTTTTCTTCTTTTTTTTTTCTTTTCTTTTTTTTTCTTTTTTTTTTCCGAGAGCTAAATAAAACAATAATATGAACAATAACAATGATCCCACGATTTTATTACACATGTCGACTATCAAGTAACAACAAACCCAATATTCAATATTTCCCCCAAAATTATGACCAAGAATAAATCCCTCCTTGCACACCTTATTACTCCCTTAAGCACTTTACTAGCCTTTGACAATGTGGGTTCAAATTAATGTAAGGCTAATACAAGAAAAAGGTCTAGGCAAGTAATGTGGTATGTCACCGAAAAATAGGATTAAGCTCAACGGGTTAACTAATTGATCATGTAAACATGGTGTGGTAATATGGGAAAATACGTGGTAATTCCTAATTGCCTTTATCATTTTAATCGTCAAATAATGTCATGCGTTTTAAGAAAGACCTCAAACAACTGCTAGCAATGCAAACAATCCGTGGACACTCAAGTAAAAGAATAAATTGCAAAAAATATGCAATATGGCTCAAAAACTCACTTGGTGGAAAAACATACTCAATCCCAAGAAAAAAAATCTCTCTAACGCACCGACTTGTATTCAAAGCATGCGAACTAAATCATCTTGCACATATTCATGTCCTTCTAATCACTTACAACATTCAATAAGTCTACTAGCTTCAACTTACTAGTGTATGTGTGTGCACAAGAACAAAGCATATCACTTCTCAATCAAAAGTGTCAACAACACAAAATTCCTATCAAGCATGGGTGCAAATGCAAACTATTATGACTCACATGGTATACAAAAATAAAAAATAGAATGTCCTATATGAAACAAACGTAGATAACACGAACATAAATGCATAATTTACTACTACTAATATGCAAAGCATGAAATCCTACATGAACACATAATACAACAACAACTACTAATCCCTCAAACCACCCCCAAACTTAAAATATTCAATGTCCTCATTGAAAGGAAGTAAATATAAGGGATAGTAGAAAACATACCTGAATACCGAAACATACCCAACAATTTTTTTCGCAAAAATCCTCTTTCCTTAGCAGTTGGCCTCAAAACAACCGATTAAATTTAACCTCCGCCATCGAAAACGAAAATTTCCCAACAATAGCACTATCTCTCCCATGCTTACGAGCCAAAAGAATCAATACCCAACTCACAAGAAGCTCCACCAAAAATTACCAAGCAATAACACACCAAAAATACCCCAATATATCAAGAATAATATAAATCTCAATTTACAAGAACACAAATTCGTAATCAAAATAAAATTTGAGAGAAGAAATAAACCCACTACGAATTGGAGAGGTGAACTTGCAATTAATTCCTCTTTAGAATTGAATTTTTAGAGATTTAAATAAAATAGAAGAGGAATTGGATTTGTATGTAGAGGTGTGTATATATATAAGATGATGGATAGATGTGAATTAAAAATTTAGAGTGTAGGAGAGATTTGGAGAGGTTAAGATTTGATGTAGGATAGATATAGGAATTTAGAATTGAAGAAATTTGAGTTAGGATTGAATTTAGGGGAATTTTTATGGTTAAAAACAATGAATTTCGGAGAAAAAACTGGGCAGAAGGGGGTATAACGCATGTACAGTACGCGTTACAGGCTTCCGGCGCGGTACAAGGGTAACACGCAGGTTGAACCTGCGTGACTGGGGCTTCCTGCACGGCCTTGGCGCCTGATGCGCAGGCTCTTTCTGCGTGACAGGGCGCTTCTGCGCCATTCTGGCGCCTGATGCACTGGATGCTTCTGCTGTACTCGTTTTTTTTTTTTTTTTTTTCAGAATTTTTTTTTTTTCACAACATTTTTTTCTCTAATGCATGGGTTGCCTCCCACGAAGCGCATTTGTTTAATGTCGTTAGCCCGACTCCTGTTGACAATTATCCTGGTGAAAAAGCATATAGATGTACATATCTCCTAATTTGAATTAATCTAATGATGTGAGCACCAATTCGATAACCAAAAAGATATATAAATTGACATGTGAGGCTCATGTAATGCTCAAGAAATTTCGGCATGTGAAAGTATTTCGAGAAATCATCTCCAATATAGCTATAGTTACTTTTCACAAATTCCTCCCAAATTGGGTCAACAAAAGGCATACACATATTTTCAATTTTAACATCATTCAAGTCAAGTTTATCCAAATTCGGTTCTATCTCATCTACCACAATTGGAATCACAATATCCTTATTCAAATTAACATCTGCCACAACCATATTATCACCCTCGTCAAATAGCATGCAAATAGAGTCATCTAAGAAATCAACATCATTATTATCAAAAGAGTTTTCACACGAGTTAATTTCTTGAGAAGCATATGGGTCAATAAGAGCGAGACTTTCAAAATCATCATCAAAATCATCATAATCATCAAAAATTAGCTCATTATTACTAACCTCGTTTGGTGACTCTTTGAACTCCTTACCACTCCACAAAGTTGCATCATCAAATTGACTCATTGGTATTTTCTCCAATTGAGAGCGCCTCTCAACGAATTCAGTTACCTCTTGAGCTAGTTGAGCAATTGAGTTTTCAATCAACTTACCTTGAACTTTCAACTCATTAAGACTTGTCTCAAGCTCTTCATTCTTGCTCAGCTGTGCAACCACAACTCCTTCCAACAGACTTTCCAAGTTGGATTTTTGTGGTGGCTGAGGTGGATTGTCTTGGTAGGAAAAATTAGTGTAATCTTCCCAACCAGAAGTGTAAGTATCAGCATAAGGATTATATTGTGGTGGCTGGTGAGGGTGGTCATGGGTATTGTAATAAAAATTACCATCCCAAAATTGTGCTTGATTTGGGTAGTAAGGGATATTAAATTGGCAATTATTTTGAGTATGTCCCTGTATACCGCAAACATCACAAGTGGCAAACAAAGAAGAATTTCTTGACTCAATATCATCGATCTTTTGAGATAATGCCTGCATAGTCTTAACCAATGCCTCCATGCTTTCTTCTTGCTCCTCTCTTTACTCGCTTAATTTCTTGTTATAGGAATCTGAAAATCAATTTTACAAGAAACAAGAAAAACCACAAGCAAAGATCAAACAGAACAAGAATAATAGCCGAAGCAACACAACTAAACAACTTGGCAAAACTAACTCAAAAATTAACTAATCTAACACTGCTTTGTTCCCCGGCAGCGGCGCCAAAAATTTGACAAGGCTGTCGCGTGCCTATCAAATAATAATATCTAACAAATCCTTCTAACTATGTAGTAGGGTAAGTCAGAGTCGATCCCACAGAGACAAACGTGTCAATCACCAGTTGTTCTCGATTCAATTCAGCCAAACAAGTAACACAATAAAATATCAAAGATTATTATACTAATTTTATACTAATGCAATTAATCAATTAACTAAAACATCCAGAATTAAGTGTCCCCACTAGCATGAATTAATGCAATCGCGAATTCCCTCCCCAATCAATCGTATAATACTCAACAGGAAAGGTACGCCCTATAAATTACCAATAACCTCTCTCGAGTATTAATGGCTTCTCTAAAATACAATCAAGCCTATTCTCATGGTATCATGCAATTTAGAGACATTAATCACAGCACCCTAACTTCCTAACAATCCGTTCTACCTATTCTCATGGAGAAGTTCATGTCCTCATTGGATAAATCACAACCATCTAAATCCAACTCTCGTTGATAAATAGACAATGGTTCAAACAATAAACATAATCACGTCTGATTTGTAATTGCTAATTAAAACAACTCAATAAGCAAGAGCAATTAAACAATCAAATTGGGGGAATTGGGAAATTCACACATCAATCATAACTAGGGTTCTACTTAACCCTAGATTAATTATCTACTCATACATAATTAAACTAATAAAGCAAGAGATATAATATGAACACATAATATTATAAAGAATAGAGAAAAACCTTCAATCTCCAAAGAAAAGTGAATAGCTATCTCCAATCTCTCTATACTAGAATATACAAGTTATGTACAATAATTTTTCGATCCTCCAAAAACTATATCTAGATGTGTTTATATAGGCTCTAAAAGTCTTGCCCAGCAAGAAAATACCAAAACAGAATTATAATAGAATTTCTGCAAAAATACGTTTCCTAAATTGAATATGTTTTATTAAGGAAAATTCGTATCTTCTTTTCTTCTGTTTTTCTGAACCTTTCCAGTTGTGCTTGGACGTCTGGGCCTCTTTAGAATGATAGAGACTCTCGTTATCTTCGCGTGGACTGCTTACGGGCCTCAAACGGAGTTGTAGAACTCAAGATATGGCCAAAATAGTGAATCAGAAATCTGGCAGAATTTTTCAGGGGCAACCTGCGCCCAACAGTCTGTTCTTCGCGCAAATTGCTCCTACCTGGCGCAATTTGCTCCTGGGAATCCTATCCCAAGTTGTAGAAAATCTCGCAGGCTTCGCGTGGGCAGTAAGATCGCTGAAAACGGACTTCTAGAACTCCAGATATGTCCAAAACAGTGTAGACTGCGCAACCGTCTCAGAAATCCGAATTTTAATTAATTTATTCTCCAAAAATGATAGAAGCATCAACCATAATCAACATTCTTGTAAATCTGCACAACTAAGCAAAACACATCAAAACTACCAGAAACTTGAGTCCAAGACAATCAATTTAAGCCGATTTAGAATGCTCCAAATAGATATAAAATCCACTTATCAACTGCTGAAGAGTTGGAAGCACTACACATCCTCAGAACATTCATTGCAACTGGTGCAGTTCCAGAAATGGCCAGAATTAGGAGGGATAAGGATGATAAAGATGAAGACAAGAGTGATGGGAGGAGAAGTCATCACAAGAGTAATAAGGGTGATGAAGATAAGAAGAAGAAGAAGGATAACAAGGATAAGAAAGATGGTGATGACCAAGGTAAAGTCTATGAGAGGAAAATTGGAAAACAGCAAGCCTTACGCATTGCTAGCAGTAAACTCACCACAACACAAGACTCTAAGTCTAGGGTGAATACTGTTAGTAATGACCTACCAAAATCTGATTCAATGGCTTCTGCAACTGTTTTGCCACCTCAAGAAGAGAAGAGGATTCAAATCAAGAAACCAGGTGTATGTTTCCAGAAGCAAACTGCTAATGGAGTACTACAATGGTCTACAAGCAAATGTCACAAGTTTCTGCCAAGCCACCAAGTGAAAAGAGTCAAATTCAAACAAGCTGCAAGAAGGGTGAAACTATCCAAGTCTAAGGCACTGACAATTATCCCAGGCTTAAACCTACCACCACTAGATGAAGACTTTGATGAAGACAAACTACAATTTCTATGGGCTCAAAGAATCTACCATGTTGCCATTGTTGATTATTGTCTTGAATTTAAATACACTGATGGGAGATAGAAGAAATTCAGGCAAGGGACATGTCAGCATTGGGGCAAGCTATATGATATAGAAAGGATTATTGCAATGTTGGATTCTGAAGATAGAGTGGAAAGGGTATGGAAGCTGGAGTTAATTGACTTTGTCAAAATGAAGAGAGATCACCAGGCAGAACAGAAAAAGAACAGTGAAGAGCTACTAAAGAAAAGGGAGGAGAAGTTTGCTGCAATGGAAGCTAATGCTGATGAATTGAGGGCCAAGGGTCTGTGTAGAGTTAAGTTTAATCCTTACATCATTTAATACAAGAAATATGGTAGAAATGTAAAGATTAGAATGGACTACATCAGTTTCTACTCTGAGAAACAGCTGAATGAAGTATTCAAGGATTTGTCAGGCTCCCCTCTAATTGAAGAACTCACTGCAATGGAAGACATTATTCTTGTTATGGAAGAAAATGCAAAGAAGAAAGCTAAAGAAGCTGAGGAAAAGATGAAAAATGAGAATCTGCAAGCCAAAGGTCAAGAAATGAATCCAAAAGGATATGGCTAGTAGTTCCTCATAACTTGTAAGAATACTTTTATGTATTTTCTTCAATCAATCTACATACCTGTACTTTTCAAGTCCTATCTTTATGTATGTTAGGCTTGTTATCAGACATAAAATTGTGACTAAGGGTCTTACTCACAATTTGGGGGAGATTGTTAGTCATAGAGGCATGCCCATATACATCTAATAACAAGCCTAATTGGTTGTAATGCTTTGCATTACTTACATGACCTCTTAACTGAGGGAACCTCTAGTTGTAGAGTTTCTATTTGTTTTGTACTTGGAATAGGCATCAAATCCTAGTTGTGTAACTGTACTTATATAGTCAAGAATAATGCTTAAAAAAAGTTCCAAGGTTTATGCCTCAAGCAAGAAGATAAAGACTGTCAAATAATCACAGTTGGGATTTGAAGAAATGAAGAATTTGCCAAAGTACCAATTCGAGAAGTACATTTGTCTATTCGAGAAGTCTAGCGTTCGAGAAGTCAGAGATTCGATATCTTAGAAGACACTGTTCGATATCTCTGAATGAACTATTCGATATCTCATTCGATATCTCAGAGATTCGACATGTCTAAATACTCTATTTGAGAACTCAAGAAGTCAACAAATCAAAGTGGTATTCGAGTTCTCAAAGAGTCAACAAGTCAAAGTTCCATTCGATATCTCAAGGACTTAGAAAAGATATTCGATATCTCAGGGATTCGACAAGTCAAGTGTTCTATTCGACAACTCAAGGAACCCTGGAGAAAAGTGTTATTCGAGAAGTGATTCGATATGTCAATCATACAGTATTCGAGAACTTAGAGTTATCTAATCCTAGTTCTCAAATCAATCACTTAGCCACTTCTCGAATACCTTCTTGGAGACAAAATACTGAAGAAATTGTACAAGTCAGAAACCTGCAACAAGCCAATACACTTTATGGACTACAATCTGTAACGTGCTCTGGAAAGCCTACAAGGAAGCTTGGGGAGATATAGAAGAGACAAAGAGCTAAAGAAGTGGATCTGAACAGAACTTTGCAAAGTCAAATTTGTAGCCATTTGGATGCTTACTCAAAAAGGATAGACATACAAGAAATTAATTTATCCTGTAACCTTATTTGTAGTAACTGAGTTGTATTCATGTTCTATAAGAATACAATCTCACTTCTTTAGTTGATCAAGTTTTTCATACACATTGTAAGATATATCTCTCTGAGAAAAACGAAGCTGAGAATACTACCATTTGTATTCACAGATTGTAGCAACCTTTATCTGATAATATATTAGATTAAAGTGATATTAGTCAAGTTCAGATACCAAAGTAAGGGTTTTTTACTAGGATGTAAATGAACCGAGATATTCGTTAAGTTCGATTGGATAAACTCGCTTTGATAGGAAATTGAACTCGAATTTGAATAAAAAATTAATAAGTTCTATAAATTTATTGAATCGATCTGAATTTTATGAGTATTTAACTCGAACTCGACTCGACTCAAACTCGAGTCGATAAACTATATACATAAAAAAATATTATTTTGTTTATATAAATAATAAATTACATACATTAATACAAATATATAATAATATGTAGATAATAGATCAACTACTAATAATTAATCTCTCGTCATCTACAAAATTAAACACAAAAATGCATTATGTTAAATAAGGAATTTTGTGATAACAAATTTCAGAGGTTGCTGGAATAACGAATTATGAAAATAGGGGGATTTGAGATTTTGATGTTTGGCGATGGACTTGAGAGGTGTCTCGACTTGTAAGATGTGTCGGATCCTTTTTCAAGATGCATGCGTATTCTTTATTTATAGAGATCGAGCCAACGCAGTTCTATCCATGATTGATTTTTAATCCCTATGATTGTTAAGGGATGTATTGGAAATTAGTAGATTTTATCTTTTTAAATTATATTCGCGTTGGGATACCTTCCTGATTTGAAGGATATCGATTGGAGATATTTTCTATCATTAATTGGAGATTATTCCTCATTTCAGAGAGAGAAAATAATTAACTTGGAAATTAAGTTAATTATTAATCAATTCATATTGGGAAATTTGGGAGATAATTAAGGCAACCGAAAATATGGCATACCAACTACCCCTTAGTTCTTCAGTGCAGCTTGGTGGATTGGAGAAATAAGCATGCTTCGATCTTCCGAATTTCCTGAGTCACTGAAACAACTAGGAGAGGAAGATTAGTAAAAAAGGTGCCCATAATATGCATGTAGATGTAGACGAGATAATATGTGAGACATAAAAAAGAATAGATGCACAAATAGTTCTGTAGGTGTGAGAGAATGTATCCTGGGAGCCAAACAAGCATTATTCGGAGAGTCTTCCAAAGCATTCCGAGCAATATTCTGAAAAAAAAACATAGCAAGAAATACTCTTCTTCAAGGAGGTCATATCCCTCAAAATTATTCCCAGAAATACCCTCATACGAGGAGGTCATATTCCTAAGTGTTGTTCCAAAAAATAACCTCCTTTCGAGGAGGTCATATCCTTGAAAAATATTCCTAGAAATATCCTCCTTGCGAGAAGGTCATATCCCTAAAAATTGTTCCCAAAAATACCCTCCTACGAGGAGGTCATATTCCTAAGTGTTGTTCTAAAAAATACCCTCCTTTCGAGGAGGTTATATCCTTGAAAAGTATTCCTAGAAATATCCTCCTTGCAAGAAGACATATCCCTAAGAATTTTAAAGTATCCTTAGAAATACCCTCCTTTCGAGGAGGACATATTCCTTAAAAATTGAAGTATCCCCAAAAATACCCTCCTTTCAAGGTGGACATATTCCTGAGAATTTTCTTGATGGGGCTCTGATAATACGGATTGTCCTCCCCCTGGAAGTATGGTTTTTTGAGGGTTTTTTTAGTAAGATTCTCATCCAAGGAGATCATCTTTACAAAAATCAATGAAGATCCTCCTTAGAAGAGGTCATCAACCATATAGAAATAAGGAAGACCCTCCTTTCGAGGAGGACATCAACCATAAGGAAATAAGGAAGACCTTCCTTTCGAGGAGGACATCAACCATAAGTAAATAAGGAAGACCTTCATTTCGAGGAAGACATCAACCAAAGAGAAATAAAGAAGACCCTTCTTTCGAGGAGGTCATCTACCAAAGAAAAACAAGGAATGCCTCCTCCTTTCGAGGAGGTCATCTTCCAAAGGCATATCAATACCCCAAGAATCTTCCAAAAAATATATGCAACACTCAAAGAATCTTCCGAAAAATATTACCCTAAAAAAAAAATCTTCCAAAATATTACCTCACAAAAGAGGGTCTTCACAAATAATACTCTTCTCAAAGAAAGCCTTCCATAATTTTACACCCAAAAAGGTGGGTCTTCCAAAATAATACTCTTCCCAAAAAAGAGACTTTCAAAATATTACCCCCCCCCCACAAAAGAGGGCCTTCAAAATAATATACTTATCAAATAAGAGCCTTCCAAAATTTTATCCCCACAAAAGAGGGCCTTCCAAAATATTACCCTCGTCAAAAGAGGGTCTTCCCAAATAATATTTTTCTCAAAGAAGAGCCTTCCATATTACCTTCACAAAAAAGGGTCTTCCCAAATAATTTTTGTCTCAAAAAATAGCTTTCCAAAATTTACCCTCACAAAGGAGTAGGGCTGCACATGGGTTCTGAAAACCGATCCAAACCGACCCTTTTTTTAACCGATCAAACCGAACCGTTCAAATTGTAGGTTAAACGGGTTAATTTTTAAAAAAATCCGAACTAATTGGATTGGGTAAGGGTTTAACAAATTTTAACCCATACCCAATCCGTTTACATAAAATGCAGAATTTCTTGCATATTTTCTGCATATTATGTATATTTTCTGCATATTTTCTACAAATTTCTACATTCTATAAATTTTCTGCACTATAAAAATTTTCTGCAATACTTTCTAGCTTCTGTAACACTTTCTGCAACATTCTGCAACACAACCCTACCCATGTGCAGCCCTACAAAGGAGGACCTTCCAAAATATTGTACTCATCAAAAGAAGGTATTCCCAAAGGAGGGCCTTCCAAAATAATACCCAAAAGGTCTTCTTGTGTAGCTTCATTTGTTCTTCATTTACCACGAATATTGCATCTTAAATCTTGAACATCTCTACGATTCAAACTTTTGCTAGATCTGTTTTAAACGCTTTTTACCTTCTAAACGATATTTTCTTAGAAAACACAAAACACGAAAGTTATAGACAATGAAAAAATCTTTCCAACAAGACATGGTTCATAAAAAAGGGACTTATAACGAATTGGAAATCAAATAAAATGTCTACTGATTAACTTCTCGATACTGAAAAATGAGATCTGATTATGTTTTGTGATTTCTAGAATAAATCTAGATATAATATGAAAAAACTCCAAGAGCTAAAGTTGTAGGAAATTGAAAAAACTTTCCGAATCATTAAAAATCATCAAAATCTGACATGTATTGAATTTACTACGAATTTTCGAAGATATTTGATTTGTATGGACAGAATCATAAGAAAACTTATCTTAATTCAGAATAGAGTCACTGTCTTTACCGTTTAGTTCCTCCATTAAAATAGCTCTAGATCCATAATAACCCCCATGCGTATGTATTGATTGTCTTCCACAATCAAAAAATAGTCCCCTCCGACTAGCGCCAATTGTTAACGGAGGAATTTGGTGATAAAAAATTTCGGAGGTTGCTGGAATAAAGAATTATGAAAATAGAGAATTTGGGATTTTGGATGTTTTGGGATGAACTTGAGAGGTGTCTCGACTTATTAGATATGTCAGATCATTTTTCAAGATGTCTGCGTACTCTATATTTATAGAGATCAAGCCAACGCAGTTCTATTCAAGATTGGTTTTTAATCCATATGATTGTTAAGGGATGTATTGAGAATTAGTAGATTTTATCTTTTTAAATTATATTTGCGTTAAGATACCTTCCTGATTTGAAGGATATCGTTTGGAGATATTTTCTATCATTGATTGGAGATTATTCCTCGTTTCAGAGAGAGGAAATAATTAACTTGGGGATTAAGTTAGTTATTAATCGATTCATAATGGAAAATTTGGGAGATAATTGAGACAACAAAAAATATGGCGTAACACATTAAATAGTGAAAAAAAGTGTTAAATGAAAAAATAAATTTTATTGAGAAATTCAAACTCGGCTCGGTTCATTTTGGATTTGACTTAACTCGAAATATTCGTGAATAACTCGAACTCGGCTCGTTTGTTAACCTACTCGTGTTCGAATTTCAAACAATAAAAATTGATCACTAAGGTAATTGAGTTTAGCTGAAGTTGCTAAGAAAATATTCGAACTCGATAAAAACAATATTGACTCGAATCGATTCGTTTATAACCCTAATTTTTATTGATCGATACTCCCGTATTCAAAAGAAAAAAATGTTATCAAATATAAATTCAACATACTCCAAGATAAAATAAACACAGTGTAAGTATTAACCGTCAGCCACACAACTACTAACGATTAGACCTGGCAAATTGGGTAAACGGATCGGTTTCGGATCAGATCTGCTTCGGATCGGATCCACTTTCGGTTAAGATACTATTTAGAGCCTGTTCGGTTTGGATCGGATCTGATTCGGTTCGAATCCACTTTCGGTTAAGGTACTATTTACAGCCTGTTCGGTTCGGATCGGATCTGATTCGGATTAAAATCAGATAAATTTTGGATTAAGATCGGATCAAATTGGGTTCGGTTCTCTTTCAAATTTTTACTGTTCGGATCGGATTTTGTTTGGATGTAGGAATATTCGATTCGGATCGGATTGTCGAGATATATCTAATTTTTTGATGTACCCAAATTTTCCAAAAACCAAAAAATTATTTTGGCTTCAGATCTTAGCAATGAACAACTAAATTGACTAGTACTAGTAATTAGTGCTTTGTTACGGCTTTTTGTTTCATTTTTAAAAAAAAAAAATTCTCGACGATCCAACTGTCGGATGTCAAAATATATATAATTTAGTGATATTTTCAAATTTTCAAAAATAAATAAATTAATTTGGTTGGAAATCTTAGTAGTCAACTACCGAATTGACTAGTACTCGTAACTAGTGTTTTGCCACGGATTGTTTTTCTATTTTTTAAAAATAATTTCTCGACGATCCAACCGTACGGATCTCAAGATATATCTAATCTAGTAATATTCCCAAATTTTCATAAAATAAAAAATTAATTTGGTTGGAGATCTTAGTAGTCAACTACCGAATTGACTAGTACTCGTAACTAGTGCTTTGTCACGGATTGTTGAATCTATTTTTTAAAAATTATTTCTCGACGATCCAACCGTACGGATCTCAAGATATATCTAATCTACTGATATTCCCAAATTTTTAAAAATAAAAAAATAATTTGCTTGGAGATTTTATTAGTCAACATTGAATTGACTAGTACTCGTAACTAGTGCTTTGTCACGGATTGTTGTTTATATTTTTTAAAAATAATTTCTCGACGATCCAACCATACGGATCTCAAGATATATCTAATCTAGTGATTTTACCAAATTTTAAAAAAATAAAAAATAATTTGGTTGGAGATATTAGTAGTCAACTACCGAATTGACAAGTACTCGTAACTAGTGTTTTGTCACGAATTGTTGATTCTATTTTTTAAAAATTATTTATCGAAGATCCAACCGTACGGATCTCAAGATATATCTAATTTAGTGATATTCCCAAATTTTCGAAAAATAAAAAATTAGTTTGGTTGTAGACCTTAGTAGTCAACTATCGAATTGACTAGTACTCGTAACTAGTTATTTGTAACGGATTGTTGATTCTATTTTTTAAAAAATACATCTCGACGATCCAACCGTACGGATCTCAAGATATATCCAATTTAGTGATATTCCCAAATTTTCAAAAAATAAAAAATTAATTTGTTTGGAGATCTTAATAATCAACTACCGAATTGACTAGTACTCGTAAGTAGTGCTTTGTCACGGATTTTTGACTCTGTTTTTTAAAATTTATTTCTCGACGATCCAACCGTACAGATCTCAAGATATATCTAATATAGTGATATTCCCAAATTTTTAAAAAATAAAAAATTAATTTGGTTTGAGATTTTAGTAGCCAACTATCTAATTGACTAGTACTCGTAACTAGTGCTTTGTCACGGTTTGTTATTCTATTTTTTAAAAATAATTTCTCGACGATCCAACCGTACGGATCTCAAGATATATCTAATCTAGTAATATTTCCAAATTTTTATAAAATAAAAAATTAATTTGGTTGGAGATCTTAGTAGTCAACTACCGAATTGACTAGTACTCGTAACTAGTGCTTTGTCACGGATTGTTGATTCTATTTTTTAAAATTTATTTCTCAACGATCCAACCGTACGGATCTCAAGATACATCTAATCTAGCGATATTCCCAAATTTTTAAAAATAAAAAAATAATTTGCTTGGAGATTTTAGTAGTCAACATTGAATTGACTAGTACTCGTAACTAGTGCTTTGTCACGGATTGTTGTTTCTATTTTATAAAAATAATTTCTCGACGATCCAACCGTACGGATCTCAAGATATATCTTATCTAGTGATATTCCCAAATTTTTAAAAAATAAAAAATTAATTTGGTTGCAGATTTTATAGTCAACTATCGAATTGACTAGTACTCGTAACTAGTGCTTTGTCACGGATTGTTGATTCTATATTTTAAATATTATTTATCGAAGATCCAACCGTACGGATCTCAAGATATATCTAATTTAGTGATATTCTCAAATTTTCAAAAAATAAAAAATTAATTTGGTTGGAGACCTTAGTAGTCAACTACCGAATTGACTAATACTCGTAACTAGTTCTTTGTCACGGATTGTTGATTGTATTTTTAAAACAATATATCTCGACGATCCAACCGTACGGGTCTCAAAATATATCTAATTTAGTGATATTACCAAATTTTCAAAAAATAAAAAATTTATTTGTTTGGAGATCATAATAATCAACTACCGAATTGACTAGTACTCGTAACTAGTGCTTTGTCACGAATTGTTGATTCTATTTTTAAAACATTATTTATCGAAGATCCAACCGTACGGATCTGAAGATATATCTAATTTAGTGATATTCCCAAATTTTAAAAAAATAAAAAATTAGTTTGATTGGAGACCTTATTAGTCAATTACCGAATTGACCAGTACTCGTAACTAGTTATTTGTCACGGATTGTTGATTCTATTTTTTAAAAAATATATCTCGACGATCCAATCGTACGGATCTCAAGATATATTTAATTTAGTGATATTCCCAAATTTTCAAAAAATAAAATATTAATTTGTCTGGAGATCTTAATAATCAACTACCGAATTCACTAGCACTCGTAACTAGTGCTTTGTCACGGATTGTTGATTCTATTTTTTAAAAATTATTTCTCGACGATCCAATCGTACGGATATCAAGATACAGATAATATAGTGATATTCCCAAATTTTTAAAAAATAAAAAATTAATTTGGTTGGAGATTTTAGTAATCAACTATCGAATTGACTAGTACTCGTAACCAGTGCTTTGTCACGGATTGTTGATTCTATTTTTTTAAAATTTATTTCTCGACGATCCAACCGTACGGATCTCAAGATATATCTAATCTAGTGATATTCCCAAATTTTCAAAAAATAAAAAATTAATTTGGTTGGAGATTAGTAGTCAACTACCGAATTGACTAGTACTTGTAACTAGTGTTTTGTCACGGATTGTTGATTCTATTTTTAAAATATTATTTCTCTACGATCCAACCGTACGAATCTCAAGATAAATCTAATTTAGTGACATTCCCAAATTTTCAAAAAATAAAAAATTAATTTGGTTGGAGATCTTAGTAGTCAACTACCGAATTGACTAGTACTCGTAGCTAGTGCTTTGTTACGGATTGTTGATTCTATTTTTTAAACATTATTTATCGAAGATCCAACCGTACGGATCTCAAGATATATCTAATTTAGTGATATTCTCAAATTTTCAAAAAATAAAAAATTAATTTGGTTGGAGACCTTAGTAGTCAACTACCGAATTGACTAATACTCGTAACTAGTTCTTTGTCACGGATTGTTGATTGTATTTTTAAAACAATATATCTCGACGATCCAACCGTACGGGTCTCAAAATATATCTAATTTAGTGATATTACCAAATTTTCAAAAAATAAAAAATTTATTTGTTTGGAGATCATAATAATCAACTACCGAATTGACTAGTACTCGTAACTAGTGCTTTGTCACGAATTGTTGATTCTATTTTTAAAACATTATTTATCGAAGATCCAACCGTACGGATCTGAAGATATATCTAATTTAGTGATATTCCCAAATTTTAAAAAAATAAAAAATTAGTTTGATTGGAGACCTTATTAGTCAATTACCGAATTGACCAGTACTCGTAACTAGTTATTTGTCACGGATTGTTGATTCTATTTTTTAAAAAATATATCTCGACGATCCAATCGTACGGATCTCAAGATATATTTAATTTAGTGATATTCCCAAATTTTCAAAAAATAAAATATTAATTTGTCTGGAGATCTTAATAATCAACTACCGAATTCACTAGCACTCGTAACTAGTGCTTTGTCACGGATTGTTGATTCTATTTTTTAAAAATTATTTCTCGACGATCCAATCGTACGGATATCAAGATACAGATAATATAGTGATATTCCCAAATTTTTAAAAAATAAAAAATTAATTTGGTTGGAGATTTTAGTAATCAACTATCGAATTGACTAGTACTCGTAACCAGTGCTTTGTCACGGATTGTTGATTCTATTTTTTTAAAATTTATTTCTCGACGATCCAACCGTACGGATCTCAAGATATATCTAATCTAGTGATATTCCCAAATTTTCAAAAAATAAAAAATTAATTTGGTTGGAGATTAGTAGTCAACTACCGAATTGACTAGTACTTGTAACTAGTGTTTTGTCACGGATTGTTGATTCTATTTTTAAAATATTATTTCTCTACGATCCAACCGTACGAATCTCAAGATAAATCTAATTTAGTGACATTCCCAAATTTTCAAAAAATAAAAAATTAATTTGGTTGGAGATCTTAGTAGTCAACTACCGAATTGACTAGTACTCGTAGCTAGTGCTTTGTTACGGATTGTTGATTCTATTTTTTAAACATTATTTATCGAAGATCCAACCGTACGGATCTCAAGATATATCTAATTTAGTGATATTCTCAAATTTTCAAAAAATAAAAAATTAATTTGGTTGGAGACCTTAGTAGTCAACTACCGAATTGACTAATACTCGTAACTAGTTCTTTGTCACGGATTGTTGATTGTATTTTTAAAACAATATATCTCGACGATCCAACCGTACGGGTCTCAAAATATATCTAATTTAGTGATATTACCAAATTTTCAAAAAATAAAAAATTTATTTGTTTGGAGATCATAATAATCAACTACCGAATTGACTAGTACTCGTAACTAGTGCTTTGTCACGAATTGTTGATTCTATTTTTAAAACATTATTTATCGAAGATCCAACCGTACGGATCTGAAGATATATCTAATTTAGTGATATTCCCAAATTTTAAAAAAATAAAAAATTAGTTTGATTGGAGACCTTATTAGTCAATTACCGAATTGACCAGTACTCGTAACTAGTTATTTGTCACGGATTGTTGATTCTATTTTTTAAAAAATATATCTCGACGATCCAATCGTACGGATCTCAAGATATATTTAATTTAGTGATATTCCCAAATTTTCAAAAAATAAAATATTAATTTGTCTGGAGATCTTAATAATCAACTACCGAATTCACTAGCACTCGTAACTAGTGCTTTGTCACGGATTGTTGATTCTATTTTTTAAAAATTATTTCTCGACGATCCAATCGTACGGATATCAAGATACAGATAATATAGTGATATTCCCAAATTTTTAAAAAATAAAAAATTAATTTGGTTGGAGATTTTAGTAATCAACTATCGAATTGACTAGTACTCGTAACCAGTGCTTTGTCACGGATTGTTGATTCTATTTTTTTAAAATTTATTTCTCGACGATCCAACCGTACGGATCTCAAGATATATCTAATCTAGTGATATTCCCAAATTTTCAAAAAATAAAAAATTAATTTGGTTGGAGATTAGTAGTCAACTACCGAATTGACTAGTACTTGTAACTAGTGTTTTGTCACGGATTGTTGATTCTATTTTTAAAATATTATTTCTCTACGATCCAACCGTACGAATCTCAAGATAAATCTAATTTAGTGACATTCCCAAATTTTCAAAAAATAAAAAATTAATTTGGTTGGAGATCTTAGTAGTCAACTACCGAATTGACTAGTACTCGTAGCTAGTGCTTTGTTACGGATTGTTGATTCTATTTTTTAAACATTATTTCTTTACGATCCAACCGTACGGATCTCAAGATATATCTAATCTAGTGATATTCCCAAATTTTCAAAAAAGAAAAATTAATTTGGTTGGAGATCTTAGTAGTCAACTACTGAATTGTCTAGTTCTCGTAACTAGTGTTTTATCACGGATTATTAATTTTATTTTTTAAAAAATATATATCGACGATCCAACCGTACGGATTTTAAGATATATCTAATTTAGTGATATTCTCAAATTTGTAAAAAATAAAAAATTAATTTGGTTTAAAATCTAAGTAGTCAACCATCGAATTGACTAGTACTCGTAACTAGTGTTTTGTCACGGATTGTTGATTCTATTTTTTAAAATTTATTTCTCGACGATCCAACCGTACGGATCTCAAGATATATGGGAATCCCTTTGAGTTCTTACGCTTTCATGGCTATAATTTACAACTCAATTCATCTGATTACTACAAATCTAGTGATATTCACAAATTTTCAAAAAATAAAAAATTAATTTGGCTGGAGATCTTAGTAGTCAACTACTGAATTGACTAGTACTCGTAACTAGTACTTTTTCACGGATTGTTGATTCTATTTTTTAAACATTATTTCTCGACAATCCAACCGTACGGATCTCAAGATATATCTAATCTAGTGACATTCCCAAATTTTCAAAAAATAATAAATTAATTTGGTTGGAGAACATAGTAGTCTACTACCGAATTGACTAGTACTCGTAACTAGTGCTTTGTCACGGATTGTTGATTCTATTTTTTAAAAATTATTTCTCGACGATCCAACCGTAAGGATCTCAAGATATATCTAATATAGTGTTATTCCCAAATTTTCAAAAAATAAAATATTAATTTGGTTGGAGATCTTAGTAGTCAACTACCGAATTGACTAATACTCGTAAATATTGTTTTGTCACGGATTGTTGATTTTTTTTAAAATTATTTCTCGACGATCCAACCGTATGGATGTCAAGATATATCTAATTTAGTGATATTTACAAATTTTCAAAAAATAAAAAATATTTTTAAAAAAATAAATGTGTCAAAACTTATTAAATAATACCGAATATGTCAAAATTAGATACATCACTTTTATAACGCTTCCATAAGCACTATGGAAGTGAATGCACTCAGTTAGATAGCGCTTCAATAAGCGCTATATAAGTGAATGCACTTTAATTTCTGCCCAGAATATGCAGAATTTATTTATTTATTTATTAATTTTTTTTGCTAATTATGTGTAGAATTTATTAATTTATATTTGCAAATTGAAAAAAAAATATTATTATATACAAAATATTGTAAGCAATATTCAATGACAATAATAAATATATAGCCAATCAGAAAATATAAAAATTAACAAAACTAAATAAATAAAGGTCAAGAAAATATTAGTCTATATAAAATTATTTTATCGGATATTTTTCGATTCAATTATTTTTAGTTTCGGATTAAATCGGATTCAAGTCATATTCGGTTCGGGTAAATTTTTATTTCGGATAATTTTTGGTTAAATTTCAGGTTCGGTTAATTTTCGGATCGGGTCAAATCGGTTTTCGGATCGGTATTGGATTTGATTAAATTGAACTGGTTTCGGTTCGGATTCGTATTGTTTCGGTTTCGGATACAATTTCGAATAATCTATTTTGGATCCAATTTCGGATTCGATTCCACATATTTCGGTTCGATTTTTCGGATCCAGACCCATTTTACCAGTTCTACTAACGATTGTAATAAATTCTGCTGTTCCCATTTCTGTCGATCGGAAATCAAAAACTAAATTTCATATTAATGCGTAAATGGAACATGTCTTCAGAATAAAAAGAAATTTATGGCACTAAACGGTTATTTTAAAATCATTAGAATTACAATACAAAACTACAAAAGCAAGTACATAAATATATTTTTACATGACACTTAAACTTACATAATTACATAATTTTTTCCAAATCAAATCAGACAAAAATTTGTATGTGGACTCGAAAACTAACAAAGCCCATTCCCATCACTCTCCCTATGAAACATTGCATTGTTGTCTCAGGCTCTCATCTAACACAAAACACATGTACACATACATTTACAAAAAGTGTATGTACATCTAAAAAATATCCATGTATTTATTGTACACAAAAAGTCTCTGGATCTTACCCGTCTATATAAACACCTCTCTCCTCTCCTCTCTCCTCTCTCTCTCGCCCGCTAGCTACTTCTATTTTCTTGAAGAAGCTAAAAACTCTTGAAATGAGGATCAGAAAGAACTCTCTCCGAGCTCACTCTGGGTCATCTTCTGGACTCAAATCTCCCCTGCAAGCTCACTTCTGTCAGCTGAACCAATCTCCCTGGGATCTCTCTACTAATCTCTCTCCTTCATCTCCCTCCTCTCCATCTCTCCAGGTCACTTCTCTCCCTTCATCTATATTACCTCTTTATATCTCTTACACAGATCTGATAAACCCCATCATGTTAGTATCTCATATATCTCCTCTCCTCCCCTTCATTTTACTTCATTGTTCTTTAGGGTTTTACTTATTAGTCTATACCCATATTTTTTAAACATCAAATCTTGCATTATATGTATGTTTTATGAAATGGGTTGTTTGTGTGTTGCTTTATTGCTGATTGTATATGTGTTTTTCCTTTTTCTGTGGTTTTGTAAATGTTTGTGTAGGTTGAAGAAGACAAAAGCTTGTTTATGAATAAGGGGTTTGGAGATTTGATTGGGGCTTTAGAGAGGTAATCTTTAGTACCCTTTTGTTTGATTTTGTTGTTTTTATTTTTGTTCATGTGGGTTTATTTTGTTATGTACTATTAGGGTTTATGCTATTGATGTTTTTTTTTTGTCTCACATTTTTACCAAATTTGGACTTGAATGTACGAATATATGTGTTACTAGCTACTTTTTTTATGTTTTTTTTGTTGTGTGTGTGTGTGTATGTGTGTGTTTGGGCAGTTTTGCTTCACTGAGAAAATCCTTGGAGGGTGAAGAGAATGGTTGTGTGTATGATGAGGAGGAAGAGCAGAAAGACGGTGATGATACGAAGTATTGTTTGAAAACCGATGAAAATGGGAATTGGATCTGTGGTTTAGAAGTTAAAGAAGGCGAAACTTTCTGTGAATTTCATCTTAGAAGCTACATTGTTCCTGATGTTGTTGTTCCATCGGTTGTTATGAAAAGTACCAAGAATCGAGCCAAAAAGCCTAAACCTGATTCGAATCCCTACGAATCTGTGTACTATTCGGAGTTTGAACCGACCTGGGGAAAGAGGAAAATTGCTCGAGAATTAAGCAAGATAGGTGAAGTGGTAATGCCTGTGGAGGAGCCCGAAAAATCCGAGGATTTGGAGGAAGGAGAACAGGGTGATAACGACGAGATTGAAGTTGAGAATTCTAGCGAGAATGAAAAGAAGAGAGTCCGAAAACACATGAAAGCAAGGTCACTAAAATCACTAATGTGAAGGCTATAAAAGGAGTGGATGGGAGGGTGACTATGTTAATTTTCTAGTTGTGTTTTAAGAGTGTCAGTGTAGGCAGGGTCCGTAAAATCACTAATCTGAGGGAAGAAAAGGAGAGGATATGATGGACTATGGAGCTGAATGTTTTTGTTTTTGTGCTCTTTAGTATTAAGGGCAGGATTGTAATTCACTCTTATGTGTCATATTTGACCTCATTTTCATTATTTCTTAATCAGTATAATTTGCAATGTCATTGTCAAGTGCGCTCAACTGCTTATCCTGGTTTCTATTAAACTACTTCCTCCATCCCAATGTCTCAAAATACATGTCTCTTTTGTAATTAGTTGTTACATATATATGGGTTAAATATCTTAATGATTACTGAAGTCAGCCTGCCTAATGTATCAAGATGGTCACTGAACTGAAATTCGACTCAAGTAGGTCACTAACTTGTATTAAGTGTACAGTCCGTTAAGTTTTCTCAATTTTTTATTTAAGTTTTATAGATTTTAAAAGAGGATTTAGTTAAATTTAGAATTAAGTAACGATAGTTACGCAAACAGACGTTAGCCACGTAAATAAAATGTGTACCAGGTCAGCAAATTCGTCTAAAAAATTGAGATAAATTAACGGAATGTACAATTGATACAAATTAGTGACCTACTTGAGTCGAATTTCAGTTCGGTGATCATCTTGATATATTAGGCATTAGGCTGATTTCAGTGACCATCAAGATAATTAACCCCATATATATTCCGTTAAGTTTTGTTCTTAAGTTCATATTTTTCTTTAAACAAATCTTACATTTTTTTGAAAAATACTCGTTACTACTTAAAAAATATTTTAACAATTCGAGTTTAAGATCCAATGAAGTACTATGAATTGTTTTTTAATGATTTAATTTATTTCAATTAAGACTAATATATGAAATATTACTATAATATTGAAATATATCCAATTATAATTTGGATTAATCCTAATGATGAAATCATTTATCGGTTAATCGATACCTTCTTAACCCCTACTTTCAGGATGGCAGGATAGCCAAGGCAAAATTACAATATGTGAGTATGTATGTTACTGTATGCTTTTTCAATTTCCTAAAAGATACATTACAATCAAATAATCAATCTGTTTTTTCCATTCGGTTCTTATAGAGAAAATGATCAAATTACATCATTTTTTTAAGAAAGCTCCCCAAAATACTCATTTGCGGAAAAAGTCGCCCTTTTCACCCACGGAGTGCGCATGCTGGTCATGCGTGGCTTGGGATACGCATTTCCAAGATGCGTATCTCAAGTCACGCATTCTCAGCATGCGTATTGACGTTAGCTGATGTCATTTCTTCACAAACATAAACGAAGCTCAAACGATAAAAAACGGAGCTGAAAATCGCCTCCGCCCGTCCATCTAATTCAGGCCACCTCCACAAAAAATAAGCACATCAAAATGATGCCAGTCATGTCTCTACATATTGACATATTCAGTTGAAGAGTTATGGCCCGACAGGGGCGTGTACGAACGAGCTGAAAATCAAATCGGAAAAAATAACTCGATTTGGGGATTTCGAATCCGGCGAATAAAATGAAAAATGGTTGGTATAGGCTTGTAGAGTAAGAAAAAGCGATCATTTTGGTATATGCCATGGTATCCAAACATGTCTGCAAAGCACTGAACGAATCACTACAAATTTTAACCGGAAAACGCCTCTAGCGTCGTCCCACATAGACGATGAACAATAGCTAATACGCATGTATAAAATGCGTATCAGGTTTCACGCATGATGAACATGTGTATTCGTAACACTGTTCACGGGTGTACAGAAGCTGGATTTGTAAAGTTCACGCATGCCTGCTATGCGTATTCGCCCTATACGCAATTCAGAAATGCGTATAACTCTACGTAAGTTCAGAATGCGCGGCCCGTGTGTAAAAAGAACGGACGAATCTAAATGTAGATATTTTGAGCAGATTATTTGAAATGGTGGATATTCTGGTATCTCAACCGTTCTTGTATTCATTCTTGTATGTAGTTTAGTTAAACATCAAAAAAGTTTGAAAGAGTTGATTTTTTGACATGTTTTTTCTTTTTTGAAAAATTTAAAGAAAAGAACCTTAAATTGACTTCTTAGTCGATCACAGATAAATCTATCTACACTATATTATTAATTTATTATAATCAAAATATTAAAAATTTGATCAATCGATATGGTACCTATTTTTTTTAATTATCTTTACTTAATTATAGATAAAATTCATCGTAATAACTAATCAGATTAATTTTTCAGGTTAAACAAATTATCTTTTCTATTTTGTACTAATTAATCAATTTACTTTTAAAGAAAAACACATTATATTTATATTTATTAAAATAAAATTTTCTTTTTTCTAAAACCACCACAGAAATTCTATTTAATAAAATAAGATAATTATATTATATTATTATTAACTAACCAATTACATTTTTCAGCTAAAACATGTTATCTTTTCTGTTTTTTCGAACTAATTTTTTTTTTCAATTATATCACGGACAGTTTTATTTAATAAAATAAAATAATTATATTATATTTAGAAACAATTAGCCGATCATCTTTTATATATTTTCTAACTAAAATTTCTTATTTTCTAGAAATATCACGGACATTAGTCATATAATTATTATTAAATTATATTATTTAAAAAATTTTAACCTACAAAATTCAAATATTTAAAAATTCAATTGAAGTTAAATAAAAAAATATATAATATTAAAAAAATGTATATCACATTAATTTTAAGCTAGTTAGTAATTAATTTCCAATCGATAATAAGTGAAATCTATCTACTGAAATGTAGCACATGATCAACTGATTACATGCACAATATTCACTAGATATGGTGCTATATTGTTGTTCCTTCATCCGCGGGGATTTGTTTGGTAACAAGATGAAAAACATTCCGAGTAATGTTAGGGATCCCAAATTGGATCCCAAAATAAATTTTCAAATGATGTTGGTGTGATTGATGTGAATACAGGAGAGCTCATCTTCCTAAAAATATTGTGTGCGCTTCTAATATTTTCTTATGTACGTAGCTCAGTATCTAACTTGAGCTTCATGTTTCATTGCTAATCGTATTTATATTGCAAATTACATTAATTATGATTTTTTTGAAGTACTAACTTAAATTCTGTGCGATGCACGGTTTTTTTTTAATATTATATAAAATTTTCATTAATTTAAATTAATTTTTTAAAAATATGATTTTTGGAGGTTTAAATTTTTAAATGAGATTATTTGATGATAATTATATAAATGTAATCCATGATATTTTTAGAAAATGAGATATTTTAGTTAGAAATTTAGAAAAGATGATGGATTTTGGTTGAAAAAGGTAATCGATTAATTATTAGTAATTATAAAATTATTTTTTTATTTTATTAAATAGAATGCCCATGATATAATTGGAAAAATAGAGGATTTGGTTAGAGAAAATTAAGAAGGCGGCATGTTCTAGCTGAAAAGGTAATTGGTTAATTTATAGTAATTATAATTAATTATGTTATTTTACTAAATAAAATTGCTCGTAATGTTTTTTTAGAAAAAGAGAAATTAATGTTGCCCGTGATATTTCTAGAAAAAGAGGGATTTTAATTGGAAAATATAGAAAAAATGATACGTTTTAGCTGAAAAAGTAAATTTATTAATTATTAGTATTATCATATTATTATTTTATTTTATTAAATAGAATTACTCTTAATATAATTATAAAATGAGAGATTTTAATTAGAGAAAATAGAAAAGATAACGTGAAAATTAAAAAGGTGACATGCTTTAGGTGAAAAAGGTAATTGATTAGTTTATACTAATTATAATTTAATTATGTTATTTTATTAATTAAAATTACTCCTAGTGTTTTTTTTAAAAATGGAAAATTTATGATGTCCGTGATATTTCTAGAAAAGAGGGAATTTAATTAGAAAAAAATAGAAAGATGATATGTTTTAGTTGAAAAGTAAAGCGGTTAATTATTAGTATTACAATGCACGGGTTCTTGTATTATGTTATAAATTTTATTTAATATCATAATTATGTGTTGTGGAATAAAAACTAGGTTACGAATTGTATTTAATGCTAGGGTTAGGGAGCTTCGTGCTTTAATGGCTGTTTCCGTGTTCGGGACTAATCGGTCCTCACAGAGTGCCTACGTATCTCGTATTGAGAATCAAGCCAAGACGTAGTTCTAGAATGAGGGGTCAGGCCCTTTATATAGGCTGAGAAGCCTTAGAATTATGGTAGGAGTCAGAGACTTGGTGGGCAAGCCACCGCCTTGAGGAAGGTTCTAGACCCCTTCCTTGTAGGAATCAGTTTCCATGTTGAAGTATGTATCTTGGAGGCTAAGTCAGACAAGAGTAATATCCTTGTTTGACTCTTATTTGCTGAGCTATTTATTACCCCTAATATTAATTACGAAATTAATATTATAAATAGGGTTTGGGCCAATCTGGTGGGCCCCACGTTTGGACCATTCTAGGTTTAATTAATGCCACATTAAATGTGTCTTTAGGGCTTACTTTTAGCCCATATCATTATGTTTTTATATAATAATTATTTTTAATAATTTTTTATATTTTAATTTGATATAATTTAATAAACTCATGTTTAGGGATTATACTAATCTTTCCTTATTATAAACAACGTATACGATTTTTAATATATTTTATTAATAATTGAAAATTATGGTGTGATATTTTTGGGTATATATTATTGAAAGATTTTACTTGAAGATTATGGTGTGATATTTTCGGGTATACATTAATGATTGTAAGATTTGTTTTAAATTAAGAAGGTAACATATTTTAATTCGAAAGAAAATATTAATGATTGAAAGATATGATACGATTAATGTGTTTAGGTATTTATAAGAGGTAGTATCTTCAACTAAAATTAAATATGGAAAAGGCAATCGACTAATTACCATAAATTTTATTATATTAATGTAAAAAAGTTAATTGACTAATTAACATTAATTTTATTATGTTAATTGACTAATTACCATTAATTATATTATGTTATTATTTATTTTGGGTGTTATATTTTTCTTGAAAATTATGGTATGATATTTTCGGGTATATATTAATGATTGTAAGATTTGTTTAAAATTAAAAAGGTAACATGTTTTAATTCGAATGGAAATATTAATTATGAAAAGATATGATACAATTGATGTTTTTATTTGTTTATAAAAGGTAATATCTCGATTAATTACCATTAACTATATTATGTTATTATTTATTTTAGGTGGGTAACGTGTTTTAATTCAATAGGAAATATTAATGATGGAAATATATGATGCGATTGATGTTTTTAGGTGTTTATAAAAGGTAATATCTCGACTAATTATCATTAATTATATTATGTTATTATTTATGTTAGGTATATTTATTTTTCTTTATAATGAAGGGTAAATAAGTAAATTCATGAAGTACAAAAAAATAGGTACCAAAATTTTTTATGTTTCGACTTTTATATATTAGTATAGATTTTATTTAATATAATAATTATGTTTTTATATAATCATTATTTTTAATAAATTTTTTTAATTTTAATTTGATATAACTTAATATACTCAAGTTTACGGATTATACTAATATTTCCTTATTATAAACAACGTATACGATTTTTAATATATTTTATTAATAATTGAGAAATATGTTGTGATATTTTCGAGTATATTTTAATGATTTTAAGATTTGTTGTTAATTAAAAAGGTAACATGTAACACCCCCAGATCCGGGGTCAGGGATCTGGTCGTTACGGTCTCAATATCCAACCACAAAACCAACATAATCTAAATTACAACCTTGTGACCCAAAACAACAACATAAAACACACCCGTTATAGTCCCAGAGATGAAATCAGAGTAACCAACAATATTATAAATCACAAGTTTGAGTCTTACAACCCAAAGAATTTCATTTGTACAATTACATATTCTTTGCAATCCATTGATATATGCCATATAATAAATACATTAGAGGATCAAATGCTAACAACTAGCCTACCAGAAGCTGCATCCTCAGCAATGGTAGCTATGACCTCATCGGTTAATCCTCTGACGGTTGACACCTGCCTATGTTGGGTACGCCTTGCGCGGCCATCTGATCTAGCTGTTGTTGTGATATAAATAAATGAAGCAAGGGTGAGCAATAGCCCACCAAAAATATAATTGAACGGCAATAATATATGACAGTTCAAAATATCTTTGAAACCATATGCCATGCATTAACGATGTAGTACCAATATAAGGTATGAGATGAAGTTACAAGGTAACTCAAAATATATTTGTTTTGAATAAATATCTGCTATGTCAAAGATGAGCCAGATATTATCAACTTTTCATAATAGAGGAACTTGCAGGATAAATATTGCAATTCCAATTCAAACACTTTTCAAACCTGCCAAATAAATACCTCCCCTGGAAGGGTAATCAAAAGTTTCAAATTAAAACATGCCACATCTTCCCGTTACATATTCGTCATAATAATTGACACTATCGAATACCGGTCGTTCTAACAACTAGTTTCAGAAGGAACACTACCGTCGAAGTTAGTCATTTCACAAAATTGGCACTACCAAGGCCATCCGAATCTAGTGAATCGTGTTGTCCAAATATATTCGAAGTTACACTGCCATGCTGCATAAGCACAGTGCCTACCCTGCTTGAGATGCACCATAAAATATTGCAAAATTCTCCTTTTTCCATTTAGGCGACGTCAGCGCTGGGTCGTCACCAATTTCATCTTTAGCTCCAGGAAGATTTTCTCATATTTTGTATGTTCAAACTTTTAGTCTTACCAATAAGTCGGGTTGCGGGACTGCACTCTTTGTAAAGTCCTGAGCAAATCTTTGGTAATACCTCGTGAATCTTATGAAATTTCTCACCTTTGCCGATGTGATTGGCCTTTCTCCATTTGAAACTGTCTTTAACTTGGTGGGGTCGATCAACACTACTCCTATTGATCATGTGTCCTATTAACTGGACTTCATTTTGCCAATACTCTTACTTCGAGAACTGGGCCTACCCTGTTCCTTCAGGTTTCATCTAAAAGCATTCTCAATTACATCTCACCCACTGCTCGCCTTACCTAATCCATTTAAGGAAAAGAAAGAATTTAATATTCCTTTGAATAACATGCATCTAATGTTTCTGGTTCATCATTCTAATGAATTGAACCAAACTTATACTTGGTTCCTGACGATGGCCTCATTACTAGTTTATCACAGAGTCACTGGTCTTCTCCTCTTATAGGTTCTGAGATCATTGTCTCGCTTACTACTTCCTTATATACTTTATCCAATCATACCATCGCCTTCCAATGTCTTTATTTTCTAAGTTGATCTATTCATAAAATGGGCATTTCCTGCACCAAACCACCTTACCAATCTCAGTTTGACTTTATAAATTACGACCTATGAAATCTGCCCTCTCATGGCGAATTATCATTAACAATATTCACACTAATCCATTTATCATCTGATATGGCACTTGCTGCCTCTATCTTAACTGCTCCTGGAGACTCTGCTTCCTATCCTCTGTTGTTGTCTTTGATAATCATGTATCACTCTAACTCTTTTCTCCTTAATCTGAAGGTCTCTAAGGATCTTTACCTATCCTCGTATAAGACCTCAAGTAATCCTTCCAATTTGACTTAATTGCTGGTACTTCATCCGGCAGTCCAGCTATGAATCCATTATGCATCTTTAGTTCTCTTAATAATATCTCAGTTCTTTACGCTCCCTTCTCTGGGTACTGTACCTTAACTCTTACAGTCACTCTGGCTGTAGCCCTCATTTCCTTAAGGGTAAACTCCTTATACTTATCAATATTCCCTTCCTCTGCTGGAACTTCTTCCGGGTCCTCAGTAGGGTACTCTATCGCATCCACCATCTGATCGTCAGCCTATAATCAGGCATCATCGTGCTGCTGCTCGTATGCCTCAAGGTCTGTCGCCTTACTAGTCGGTACAAGAACGAGCTAAGTTACTATCATGATACTTAATAGTTCCCATAAGGGTTTTATATGTCAATACTACATTAAGTAGTCCGACTATGAACTTGGCAAGAGTTCTTATTATCTTAATAAATTTATTGTTTTAACGTCGCGTCATCTCTGGGATTTATAACGCTCTCTCTGATACCATTTCTGTAACACCCCCAGATCCGGGGTCAGGGATCTGGTCGTTACGGTCTCAATATCCAACCACAAAACCAACATAATCTAAATTACAACCTTGTGACCCAAAACAACAACATAAAACACACCCGTTATAGTCCCAGAGATGAAATCAGAGTAACCAACAATATTATAAATCACAAGTTTGAGTCTTACAACCCAAAGAATTTCATTTGTACAATTACATATTCTTTGCCATCCATTGATATATGCCATATAATAAATACATTAGAGGATCAAATGCTAACAACTAGCCTACCAGAAGCTGCATCCTCAGCAATGGTAGCTATGACCTCATCGGTTAATCCTCTGACGGCTGACACCTGCCTATGTTGGGTACGCCTTACGCGGCCATCTGATCTAGCTGTTGTTGTGATATAAATAAATGCAGCAAGGGTGAGCAATAGCCCACCAAAAATATAATTGAACGGCAATAATATATGACAGTTCAAAATATTTTTGAAACTATATGCCATGCATTAACGATGTAGTACCAATATAAGGTATGAGATGAAGTTACAAGGTAACTCAAAATATATTTGTTTTGAATAAATATCTGCTATGTCAAAGATGAGCCAGATATTATCAACTTTTCATAATAGAGGAACTTGCAGGATAAATATTGCAATTCCAATTCAAACACTTTTCAAACCTGCCAATAATGATAAGGTTGCAGGAAATTTCCAACATTGAGAGATGAACTAATACTGGAGTTTGACGCGCCAGGAGACATAGCATTTACACGATGATCAGTCGCATGTTATGCTCCCCACCTCTTGTTTACTACATGTAGAAGGAAGCACCGACGGATTTACTTGTCTACCGCCCTCTGGAACCCCCCGGCCAACGGTTGGGCCATTTGCTGGACCGACGCCACTGGATCACTTACGCATCTCCTAGTTCATTTCACATCCATAACTTTGAAACGTGAAGTTCCTCCCCCTTTCCCCAAGTATATTACTTGTTGATAGGACTCCACAAAGTAGTCGTATCTAGTTGGAAAGGAAAAATCACCAATATTTCCCAAGCTGATGCTTGTTAATGGATATAAACTTGTTCCATCAATTCTTACCCCTCGAGCGTTGAGGAGGTAACCAAACAGACTCATATCGATGCTTGAAAGAATCAAGATGTGAGTGACAAGATAGTTTTAGCAAGTATAGGACCGGGCAGTCCAATAAATAACATCTCCAAGTGAGGTCCCCTTATATATTTTTGGAAGTTGAGCGAGTATTTAAATCTTCTTATAAGACAGATTTAAATGGAAATAAAGTTTTGGGAACCTCCCCTTGATAAAAATAGTCATAAAATACTCCAAAATATTTTACACCATATCTGAAGGTGACAGATAATCCTTGAATAATATGAATCATTATAAAAGAACTTAAAAGGATTTAAATAAATATTCCAAGAATATTTATTACTCAATATTAATTAAGAAATCTGAATAAATCATAATATTACTCGTAAGTAATCCTCGAATGAATAGTTAGAATTATTTACTAAACAACTCTCTCTTCTCTTATATGAATATTCAAAATAATATTCATTAATTAAATAAACTCAAATAAATGTTTAAAATAATGTTCACTAAACAAATCCAATCCTAAATGGATATTTGAAACTCATAATGTTTATTGGTGAAATAAACATCCCTTGAATATGTGATATAATGTTCATTGAATTAATAATGAATATTCAACTTAAGAATGATACTTATTGAAGAAATAATTGTCGACTGAATATTTGAGACAATATTCATTAAATAAATAATGAATATTCAATCTTAATAATATTTATCGAAGAAATGATTATCGAATGAATATTCGAAATTATGCTCAATAATTGAATTGACTTTAAATGAATGTCGAAGGTAATATTTATCGACTCAAGGGAATATTCAAAATAATATTTATCGATGAACTGGAGCTCGAATCAATGTTTAACTAATATTTATAAAATAAATAGGGACTGAATGAATATTCGAAATAATATTCATTTAAATAAATAGGGCTCGAATGAATATTAAAATAATATTCATTAAATAAATAAACTCGAATGAATATTCAAAATAATATTTATCGAAGAAGTAAGAATGAATCTTCTCTAAGTAAAGAACTTAATTGAGGGTTCGAAATAATATTCGAATATTAAATCGACTTTAGATGAATATTAAAGATAAGGTTCATCGAATAATTAAATATCTGATGAATAACCCGAATAATATTTATCAAATAATCTCAAAAGAATATCTCAATAATATTCGCCAGATAATAAATGGGAAATATTTACTTAATTATTTTCCTCTGAAAATAATGTCCATATATTAAGAAATAACGACTCCTGGTCTATAATCAAAGAATGAGGTTCAGATGCCCTTCTTTTAAGGGTCTTAGAAATTTCCGGCTTACAACTGATATAAGAACTATCTAGCTCATAAGCCAACAATAATTCAGGGAACAAGTATATCAATATGACTTTGAAAGTAGACATGCATGCTATGGCATATGTATAACAGAAAGCATACATATATATATATATATTCACAACAACAGTCTTTTTAAAAAGGACTTGAAACTTGCCTGGGAATCGGGTGCGGGTAGGGGTAGCGTGTCCCGGGTCAGCCTGATGATCTATAAATAGCCAAGGCATCCGGGATTAATCACTTAACACCTTTCAAAAGGTTAAGTATAAACTTAACTTAAATCGAAACACATTTTCAAGTCGTTTCGTTATACCCCTCTAATCCACTCTTATTATTGCTTTTATTACCCGACACTTGTTCGTTACTAAAGCATGACATTACACTTACATATGGTAAGTATTTAAATCGTATAAGTTTTAAAGTCGAAACATTAGACCTCGATATTTATCGATCGTTTTCTAAGTGGTTTACCGAAGTTATAACCAAGTATACCTCTTAGGGGTACTTTCGTACTTAACCATGATTCGAACATTTTTATAAAATCGGAAAACGATCCATTCGACATGTGGTCTTCTCCCACACCTTCATTTTTACCTCTAATATTTAATTAGTAAGATTCGCCACTGATTTCGTAATATTAAAGGGATCCAATTTCGGTTACGAACTTTTGATTACGGTTCCGAACCACTTTTACGAATTTAATCATAACTCCTAAACCGTAAGTCCGTTTCATGCGATCTTTATATCAAAACGAAGCTTGTAACATGATCTAGCTAATCATGGCATAAGTTGAAGCTATGCAGTGAGTTTCATCTACTGTTAAGTTCGGATTTCAAGATTAAACGAAAATCGGGCATTACGACGGCTATAAATCGAACGTTCTACTAATCGTAACACTAAAACCAAGCCACACCGGGCACCAATACAACTTATACATATGATTCTCATCTCAACAATCTCAAGAACACAATATTGTACCAACATAATCATCATCTCTTAAATCCATTAGATCTACCACATAATCATGATTATAACATCACTAACATGCTCCTAACACTTAAATCTATCAAGAACATTCATAAACTCAAAGTAGGCCTAGGGTTTCAAGATCATTATACCTTCTTGAGAGTGTGATATAGCCTTACAAAGCTTGGTATGGTCCTTGTCTAGCCTTAACAAACCTAAGATCAACCAAAGAAACATGAAAATCAAAGTTAGTTCTTGAAGAACACTATTCATCCTCCTCTTTAATGATTTTTTTGAAAATGGAAAAAGAAGAGATTGAAGCTAGGATTTTGAGGAGATCATTTTTATGAATTATAGGACTCACATAAAAAGTTTCAAGATCAAATGATGGTTGGAAGTAGGATTTTGATCCTTGAATTAAGGAATAGCCGAATGTAATGAAAAATGGAGGGGGAGAGAGTTGTTTGCTTTTCTCTTGCTTTTGCTCTCATCAAATCTTGAATTATTGATGAGATGATAAGATAATATCTTGATAAAGTTGATTTATTAAAGTGATGATGTATAGCATGATGAAATGGCAAGACAAGTGTTGGATTTGTGGTTGTTTTAAGGCTAACTAAGTAGTTGTCTTGCTAAACACTTAGTTTCATCTCTAAGGTGCTAGTTCCTTGGTTTCTAGTTTAGTTACTAGATATTTTCTAGTGGCTTGCACAAGACTCTTGCTCTCTCTGCTTGTTTCTTTGTCCGTTTATTGCTTAATTCGTTGATCGTTCGAGGGAATAACTCATTCGTTTCTAGTTAGGGTTTTACCGAAAACCTTCTTAATAATTATAATACCATCCTCCATCTTACTTAATACTTCTCGAATTTAAATTCCTTAATTCCCTTTTATAAATCCTTAAGTCTTGTAGTGTCCAGGGAAATCTCGGAGAAAATAAAAGTGCTCTTTTTCTGAATCCGACAGCTTTTACATACACTTATTTTCCTCCTGGATCACTAATACGAACTCAGAAATCCGTTCCGAATACCGGGTATAACATTATTATAATAATATTCCAAATTCCACCAAAATCACTATTCATCACTTATTTTTATTTAATTCCTATAATTAGGAAAATGAACCTGGTTCACCCTCGAGTGTTCCTTAACCTTTTTACGGAACCGCTGGACTTATAATAGATATTGATTTGGATGACACAAGAATAATCTTACTTGAAGTAATATACTTATATCCTTAGGAGATAGATCATTCTTATCTATGCTGTCAACCAAAAGTATTCTGCATGACATATAAATAATTGAATTCAAATCCATTCCATTCATTTAATAGACATTCGTTACATCGCAGTCATAACCACTATTCATTCCCCTATTAATACATAATAAAAAGTTTTAATTCTACCCAAAAATCTGGGTTCTTACAGTCTCCCCTCCTTAAAAGGATTCCGTCCCGGAATCAGGTAGAAGACAATTGGGTATTTGTTGGTTATTTCACTTTCCAATTCTCTGGTCGATCCTTACACATTCCAATCTTTCTAAAGCGCCTCGTACTGGTGTTACAATACACCCCTTATACGTCCTACCAATTCCTTGGTACTTTCACACAACACATTATCCGGTATACGCTCCTGTCCGGTCTTATACCATTAACCTTATTGGTACGTGCAGTGACTTCGGTATCACTAACGCGCTACGAATTCCGGAGATAACCTCACTCGTAATTTTGCAATTCCTGATCGCTTTAATCTTCGCAATCTCGACGTATATAAATTTAGGTGGAAAAATTTATCGAGAGATCACTGTGATCAATGAACATTTGTTATATTGCATAGCTAGTACAGAAGGGGGCCAGCCTTTAGTACTTGACAAGCAATTAAACAATTAATTGCATTCCACTTAGACTTCTATCACACAGACAGAGAGTCACGTAGTAGTACCCCCCTCCTTAAAGGGTTGTTCTTCTCAATTTAGAAGAAGATAAATAAGAGTGGAGAAAAGAAAAGAATTTCAGAGAATTATAGAAATTTTTCATGATCGTTAAATATCATACTTAAAATTTTCCTCTGAACTCTAGAGGTTTATCAGAGAAGAAAAATAATCGTAATCGTATCAAATACCACTATATCGTAATCTCACAAGTCAACATATCCTCGCTGCTCGACCCATCATTCTATGGACCTATGTTCTTGTTCAATCTTAGCAACGCTCATCATCAGAAATCTTTCAACCTCTCAGGTTAAATCTTAAATTTCTCGCTTGACATTATTATTACTGACATTTCACGCCATGACACTGGCCATTTCATATTCATAATTCTAACACCATCAGGTTGTCATTCCAAGAGCTCGTTAGGAAAACCCATTCATCAATCCATTCATAACATTCCTTGCTTCACATTCCATAATTAATTCCCAATATTTTCTTTATCAATCACATCCTTCGTATTATCTAATTCTTATTTACTTTTGTTGTTTATCTCCACCATCATCTCAGGGTTGAGACACTCGTCACCCTTACTCAATACGTGTTACACGTTTGGGGTCAAGTTTTCCTTTGTTCAACCATCAAATTTTCACTTTCTCATTTCATGAGTCTCTTTATTACTCAATCAATCTATTTCATATTTCCTCGAATTTTCCAAACTTACTAAGGAGTCAATTTGTATGCCACTTATGCTCCTAATCCCAACTTTCTGTTTTGGCCAATACCCTTGCCCTGCCAATTCCATACTTTTCTCGCTTCATTACTGCAGCTTCTCATGAGTCTGCCTATCAATCACTTGTTTTTATTTCTACTATGACTATTCTATAAACCATCACATCCGGATCATTTATTACAAATATCCCGTCGTCTCCAAAATTAAACCACCCGAAACTGACCTGGATGATTTCTCTAACTTAGATTCAATTCGACATTTCCGTAGTCGTAAACACTTAATTTCTCAGAAGGGTCATCATTGCTTATCATTTACGTCGTGTTTGAATCACTAAACATGTGGGTTTCATAATTGTCAATTCAAGATCCTCTAGGAAAACAAAATAATCAATATTCCCTATCCATAGGGAATGCTTCCTGAACTTGACGTAGACATTACATGAAGCAGATAAAATTGCAGAAGAGCTTCAAGCATTGTAGCTATGCCAAGTTTACGGAATTATCAATCATATTTCTTTAGTAGAAGACTGGAAGCTAACGGTTTACTTAGTTAATTTCGCACCAGGTCCTGGTTTACCTTGACATAGGACCTCCTAACGCAGGTAATATGCTTAAGACGATATCAGGAATCGAATCTTTACTTAAACTACTCTTATGGTTGATTCTTGCACAATCATTAGAGGAAATGTAAATTCCTCCACCAATTTCTGACCTTCAAAGTCCTTCTCAATACCATTCTGTTTCTTTGGTATGAGCATTTATACCTACTTCCTTATACTTAAAGTGTCGGCCACCTCATTGGCCTTTCCTGAATATAATATTTTCTTGAAGTCAACATTTTCTGGATTTATTCCAACTCAGGGTGAAAGCATTCTCCCTTAAATTCTGCTGAATGGGAGAAAGCGTATATCAGTCTTTTCCAAAAGTCATTGCTCCACCTTTTTGGTGTGAACTTTACTACAGGTACTCCCCATCATACCTAGGATATTTCCTTACTTAACTCCCTTCTCGTTTTAGGATAATCTCAACCTTATTGGTTCAATCCATACTTCCTCATGGTTTCACACATGCTTCGTCTGGCCTTATTATGACTATGTCATACATTCCTTACCAAACTTCCCCTTTGAAGTTCAGAACATTACCTCTTCCCTTATAGGGTTTCTTAGGTCTTCGTCATCATCCCTCCTGTATCTTCTGGGTACAGGGTATATCGAACATCAATAATCAATCTTATAACAATTCTGTCTATGTATTTTTCGAGATTCCTTTCCACAAATCCTTACAGGTTCTTTATACTTTGGTCGATTCAACTTATATTGTCTGAATTCAAAATGTGTTTATTAGGGGTGATGCTATCCTTTGTGCATCCCCAGGGTTCGTCTTAATTTATGGATGCTCTACCCTCAATTCTATTTTCAAGGAATACTTACATTACCCAGAAATTGGCAATCAATTCATGTACCCTTAATAAGGGTCTGTTTTCAATCATTCACATCTTAATAATCTATAGGTAGCTCATGTTAACCTTTCTTTCAAACGAATGTCGGTCTACATGACCTTCCAAAAGACAACATATGTCTATCTACTCTTTCATACAGAACTTGGTAATGGTAGAAAGGATGTTCTGGAAGATATTGGTCGTGTTCAACGTGAATCTCTTAGTGCCTAATGCTCTTTTTGAGGACACTAAGCTTCAGATAACATTTATGCATCATACTGCACTGACTTTGGCAACCTTCGTAACTTTTCAGTGGTCACTACCCTCAATCCTAATACGTCCATGGTATATATAAAATCCATCATCCTGTATCTCAATTCAATTTATATCAAAAGCCCTCGCGGTTGGCACTTGATTAGAAGCACCCCGCTTTATCCTTACGTTGCTGGTTCAGTCACTTGATAATCCTTAGTGACTTGGCCCCCATCTGGCCATGCTAAATATGTGAGCTTAGGGGTCGGCTAATAGCATTACTTTTCTAGCAATTGCTGGCATATTGCCTTCTACTTTGATACATTTTGATCTTTCCAAAACTTTACTCCATATAAGTCTCACTCGACTTCTCGGTACCATCTCCGGTCACCTTTCCTTCACTTTTATTCTTTCAGTTAATCTCATCAATTCCACGTACCACAAAAGCTTAACACTTCTGGCATAACAACCTTTTTATTTAAGTCAATCCCAGGATTTCTCCGTCCGGCTTGTTTCTTAATTACATTCAACTTCATAATTTTATCCCTACATTCAACTGTAATAATCGGGGTATGTCTACCCACCTGTATAGCGGCTACTTTACCCAATCCGTAGGGTTCACTCCAGTTTCCACTCTCTTTAGTGACGTATTCCGATAATCAAAAAGACAAGGTTTACTAAATTTTGTCAAATTCCTTTCCAGGATTAGGGAAATTTCAGTCAATCTATCCACCCACTGGTGATACTAAGAAGATCCATTTCGATACCCGAAGAGTATTTCTAGGAATACCCAAGCGGGTGAAACCAGAAACAGTTATAATAACGAAATGATTGACATATAGTTGGGAGTTTAACCATTGGAAAGAAGCCAAATAAATACCTCCCCTAGAAGGGTAATCAAAAGTTTCAAATTAAAACATGCCACATCTTCCCGTTACATATTCGTCATAATAATTGACACTATCGAATACCGGTCGTTCTAACAACTAGTTTCAGAAGGAACACTACCGTCGAAGTTAGTCATTTCACAAAATTGGCACTACCAAGGCCATCCGAATCTAGTGAATCGTGTTGTCCAAATATATTCGAAGTTACACTGCCATGCTGCATAAGCACAGTGCCTACCCTGCTTGAGATGCACCATAAAATATTGCAAAATTCTCCTTTTTCCATTTAGGCGACGTCAGCGCTGGGTCGTCACCAATTTCATCTTTAGCTCCAGGAAGATTTTCTCATATTTTGTATGTTCAAACTTTTAGTCTTACCAATAAGTCGGGTTGCGGGACTGCACTCTTTGTAAAGTCCTGAGCAAATCTTTGGTAATACCTCGTGAATCTTATGAAATTTCTCACCTTTGCCGATGTGATTGGCCTTTCTCCATTTGAAACTGTCTTTAACTTGGTGGGGTCGATCAACACTACTCCTATTGATCATGTGTCCTATTAACTGGACTTCATTTTGCCAATACTCTTACTTCGAGAACTGGGCCTACCCTGTTCCTTCAGGTTTCATCTAAAAGCATTCTCAATTACATCTCACCCACTGCTCGCCTTACCTAATCCATTTAAGGAAAAGAAAGAATTTAATATTCCTTTGAATAACATGCATCTAATGTTTCTGGTTCATCATTCTAATGAATTGAACCAAACTTATACTTGGTTCCTGACGATGGCCTCATTATTAGTTTATCACAGAGTCACTGGTCTTCTCCTCTTATAGGTTCTGAGATCATTGTCTCGCTTACTACTTCCTTATATACTTTATCCAATCATACCATCGCCTTCCAATGTCTTTATTTTCTAAGTTGATCTATTCATAAAATGGGCATTTCCTGCACCAAACCACCTTACCAATCTCAGTTTGACTTTATAAATTACGACCTATGAAATCTGCCCTCTCATGGCGAATTATCATTAACAATATTCACACTAATCCATTTATCATCTGATATGGCACTTGCTGCCTCTATCTTAACTGCTCCTGGAGACTCTGCTTCCTATCCTCTGTTGTTGTCTTTGATAATCATGTATCACTCTAACTCTTTTCTCCTTAATCTGAAGGTCTCTAAGGATCTTTACCTATCCTCATATAAGACCTCAAGTAATCCTTCCAATTTGACTTAATTGCTGGTACTTCATCCGGCAGTCCAGCTATGAATCCATTATGCATCTTTAGTTCTCTTAATAATATCTCAGTTCTTTACGCTCCCTTCTCTGGGTACTGTACCTTAACTCTTACAGTCACTCTGGCTGTAGCCCTCATTTCCTTAAGGGTAAACTCCTTATACTTATCAATATTCCCTTCCTCTGCTGGAACCTCTTCCGGGTCCTCAGTAGGGTACTCTATCGCATCCACCATCCGATCGTCAGCCTATAATCAGGCATCATCGTGCTGCTGCTCGTATGCCTCAAGGTCTGTCGCCTTACTAGTCGGTACAAGAACGAGCTAAGTTACTATCATGATACTTAATAGTTCCCATAAGGGTTTTATATGTCAATACTACATTAAGTAGTCCGACTATGAACTTGGCAAGAGTTCTTATTATCTTAATAAATTTATTGTTTTAACGTCGCGTCATCTCTGGGATTTATAACGCTCTCTCTGATACCATTTCTGTAACACCCCCAGATCCGGGGTCAGGGATCTGGTCGTTACGGTCTCAATATCCAACCACAAAACCAACATAATCTAAATTACAACCTTGTGACCCAAAACAACAACATAAAACACACCCGTTATAGTCCCAGAGATGAAATCAGAGTAACCAACAATATTATAAATCACAAGTTTGAGTCTTACAACCCAAAGAATTTCATTTGTACAATTACATATTCTTTGCCATCCATTGATATATGCCATATAATAAATACATTAGAGGATCAAATGCTAACAACTAGCCTACCAGAAGCTGCATCCTCAGCAATGGTAGCTATGACCTCATCGGTTAATCCTCTGACGGCTGACACCTGCCTATGTTGGGTACGCCTTGCGTGGCCATCTGATCTAGCTGTTGTTGTGATATAAATAAATGAAGCAAGGGTGAGCAATAGCCCACCAAAAATATAATTGAACGGCAATAATATATGACAGTTCAAAATATCTTTGAAACTATATGCCATGCATTAACGATGTAGTACCAATATAAGGTATGAGATGAAGTTACAAGGTAACTCAAAATATATTTGTTTTGAATAAATATCTGCTATGTCAAAGATGAGCCAGATATTATCAACTTTTCATAATAGAGGAACTTGCAGGATAAATATTGCAATTCCAATTCAAACACTTTTCAAACCTGCCAATAATGATAAGGTTGCAGGAAATTTCCAACATTGAGAGATGAACTAATACTGGAGTTTGACGCGCCAGGAGACATAGCATTTACACGATGATCAGTCGCATGTTATGCTCCCCACCTCTTGTTTACTACATGTAGAAGGAAGCACCGATGGATTTACTTGTCTACCGCCCTCTGGAACCCCCCGGCCAACGGTTGGGCCATTTGCTGGACCGGCGCCACTGGGTCACTTACGCATCTCCTAGTTCATTTCACATCCATAACTTTGAAACGTGAAGTTCCTCCCCCTTTCCCCAAGTATATTACTTGTTGATAGGACTCCACAAAGTAGTCGTATCTAGTTGGAAAGGAAAAATCACCAATATTTCCCAAGCTGATGCTTGTTAATGGATATAAACTTGTTCCATCAATTCTTACCCCTCGAGCGTTGAGGAGGTAACCAAACAGACTCATATCGATGCTTGAAAGAATCAAGATGTGAGTGACAAGATAGTTTTAGCAAGTATAGGACCGGGCAGTCCAATAAATAACATCTCCAAGTGAGGCCCCCTTATATATTTTTGGAAGTTGAGCGAGTATTTAAATCTTCTTATAAGACAGATTTAAATGGAAATAAAGTTTTGGGAACCTCCCCTTGATAAAAATAGTCATAAAATACTCCAAAATATTTTACACCATATCTGAAGGTGACAGATAATCCTTGAATAATATGAATCATTATAAAAGAACTTAAAAGGATTTAAATAAATATTCCAAGAATATTTATTACTCAATATTAATTAAGAAATCTGAATAAATCATAATATTACTCGTAAGTAATCCTCGAATGAATAGTTAGAATTATTTACTAAACAACTCTCTCTTCTCTTATATGAATATTCAAAATAATATTCATTAATTAAATAAACTCAAATAAATGTTTAAAATAATGTTCACTAAACAAATCCAATCCTAAATGGATATTTGAAACTCATAATGTTTATTGGTGAAATAAACATCCCTTGAATATGTGATATAATGTTCATTGAATTAATAATGAATATTCAACTTAAGAATGATACTTATTGAAGAAATAATTGTCGACTGAATATTTGAGACAATATTCATTAAATAAATAATGAATATTCAATCTTAATAATATTTATCGAAGAAATGATTATCGAATGAATATTCGAAATTATGCTCAATAATTGAATTGACTTTAAATGAATGTCGAAGGTAATATTTATCGACTCAAGGGAATATTCAAAATAATATTTATCGATGAACTGGAGCTCGAATCAATGTTTAACTAATATTTATAAAATAAATAGGGACTGAATGAATATTCGAAATAATATTCATTTAAATAAATAGGGCTCGAATGAATATTAAAATAATATTCATTAAATAAATAAACTCGAATGAATATTCAAAATAATATTTATCGAAGAAGTAAGAATGAATCTTCTCTAAGTAAAGAACTTAACTGAGGGTTCGAAATAATATTCGAATATTAAATCGACTTTAGATGAATATTAAAGATAAGGTTCATCGAATAATTAAATATCTGATGAATAACCCGAATAATATTTATCAAATAATCTCAAAAGAATATCTCAATAATATTCGCCAGATAATAAATTGGAAATATTTACTTAATTATTTTCCTCTGAAAATAATGTCCATATATTAAGAAATAACGACTCCCGGTCTATAATCAAGGAATGAGGTTCAGATGCCCTTCTTTTAAGGGTCTTAGCCAACAATAATTCAGGGAACAAGTATATCAATATGACTTTGAAAGTAGACATGCATGCTATGGCATATGTATAACAGAAAGCATACATATATATATATATATATATATTCACAACAACAGTCTTTTTAAAAAGGACTTGAAACTTGCCTGGGAATCGGGTGCGGGTAGGGGTAGCGTGTCCCGGGTCAGCCTGATGATCTATAAATAGCCAAGGCATCCGGGATTAATCACTTAACACCTTTCAAAAGGTTAAGTATAAACTTAACTTAAATCGAAACACATTTTCAAGTCGTTTCGTTATACCCCTCTAATCCACTCTTATTATTGCTTTTATTACCCGACACTTGTTCGTTACTAAAGCATGACATTACACTTACATATGGTAAGTATTTAAATCGTATAAGTTTTAAAGTCGAAACATTAGACCTCGATATTTATCGATCGTTTTCTAAGTGGTTTACCGAAGTTATAACCAAGTATACCTCTTAGGGGTACTTTCGTACTTAACCATGATTCGAACATTTTTAAAAAATCGGAAAACGATCCATTCGACATGTGGTCTTCTCCCACACCTTCATTTTTACCTCTAATATTTAATTAGTAAGATTCGCCACTGATTTCGTAATATTAAAGGGATCCAATTTCGGTTACGAACTTTTGATTACGGTTCCGAACCACTTTTACGAATTTAATCATAACTCCTAAACCGTAAGTCCGTTTCATGCGATCTTTATATCAAAACGAAGCTTGTAACATGATCTAGCTAATCATGGCATAAGTTGAAGCTATTCAGTGAGTTTCATCTACTGTTAAGTTCGGATTTCAAGAATAAACGAAAATCGGGCATTACGACGGCTATAAATCGAACGTTCTACTAATCGTAACACTAAAACCAAGCCACACCGGGCACCAATACAACTTATACATATGATTCTCATCTCAACAATCTCAAGAACACAATATTGTACCAACATAATCATCATCTCTTAAATCCATTAGATCTACCACATAATCATGATTATAACATCACTAACATGCTCCTAACACTTAAATCTATCAAGAACATTCATAAACTCAAAGTAGGCCTAGGGTTTCAAGATCATTATACCTTCTTGAGAGTGTGATATAGCCTTACAAAGCTTGGTATGGTCCTTGTCTAGCCTTAACAAACCTAAGATCAACCAAAGAAACATGAAAATCAAAGTTAGTTCTTGAAGAACACTATTCATCCTCCTCTTTAATGATTTTTTTGAAAATGGAAAAAGAAGAGATTGAAGCTAGGATTTTGAGGAGATCATTTTTATGAATTATAGGACTCACATAAAATGTTTCAAGATCAAATGATGGTTGGAAGTAGGATTTTGATCCTTGAATTAAGGAATAGCCGAATGTAATGAAAAATGGAGGGGGAGAGAGTTGTTTGCTTTTCTCTTGCTTTTGCTCTCATCCAATCTTGAATTATTGATGAGATGATAAGATAATATCTTGATAAAGTTGCTTTATTAAAGTGATGATGTATAGCATGATGAAATGGCAAGACAAGTGTTGGATTTGTGGTGGTTTTAAGGCTAACTAAGTAGTTGTCTTGCTAAACACTTAGTTTCATCTCTAAGGTGCTAGTTCCTTGGTTTCTAGTTTAGTTACTAGATATTTTCTAGTGGCTTGCACAAGACTCTTGCTCTCTCTGCTTGTTTCTTTGTCCGTTTATTGCTTAATTCGTTGATCGTTCGAGGGAATAACTCATTCGTTTCTAGTTAGGGTTTTACCGAAAACCTTCTTAATAATTATAATACCATCCTCCATCTTACTTAATACTTCTCGAATTTAAATTCCTTAATTCCCTTTTATAAATCCTTAAGTCTTGTAGTGTCCAGGGAAATCTCGGAGAAAATAAAAGTGCTCTTTTTCTGAATCCGACAGCTTTTACATACACTTATTTTCCTCCTGGATCACTAATACGAACTCAGAAATCCGTTCCGAATACCGGGTATAACATTATTATAATAATATTCCAAATTCCACCAAAATCACTATTCATCACTTATTTTTATTTAATTCCTATAATTAGGAAAATGAACCTGGTTCACCCTCGAGTGTTCCTTAACCTTTTTACGGAACCGCTGGACTTATAATAGATATTGATTTGGATGACACAAGAATAATCTTACTTGAAGTAATATACTTATATCCTTAGGAGATAGATCATTCTTATCTATGCTGTCAACCAAAAGTATTCTGCATGACATATAAATAATTGAATTCAAATCCATTCCATTCATTTAATAGACATTCATTACATCGCAGTCATGACCACTATTCATTCCCCTATTAATACATAATAAAAAGTTTTAATTCTACCCAAAAATCTGGGTTCTTACATAACATGTTTTAATTATAAAGGAAATATTAATTATTGAAAGATATGATACTGTTGTGGGAGGAATTTGTCACAACAAAATAGGAGGCCTCGTGCTGGAATAGCGCCAATAAACACGGAATCGTCCAACCACCCAGAAAGGCTCGTAGTTGGAGATCAATAGCTTGCCGCCCGGAAAGGCTCATGACTAGGGGTTCCCGAAGAACACGGGATATGGTTCCTAGGAAGGATCAGACTGAATCTACAGGATTAGAGCTCAAGGACCGTGCAGTGATGATGCGTTGGTCAGCCAAGAACCCTAATAATGATGTGTCACACAAGAGTATACGTGCTCTATATTTACTCAAGGTGTCAAAGTGTCTAAGAGATCCCGTAAACTGCCTACATACCACTATTTATAGTGGATCAAGCCCGTATGTAGTTCTTGAGATGATATGTTCGGTTGTTTATGATGAGTTATCCTCTCTCCAGTGGGATAATGACTGTTATTTCTGATAATGATCGTGTATGATGTATATTTTCAGGTTACCAAGCTGCTTTGGTAATTATAGGATGATTATCCTTTGTATTTATCATGATTTTGTATCATTTATCAAGTATATATGACATATATCCTCACATAACTGAATGTATATCTGTTTATGAGTGTTTTTAAGTGATATAGACGTGTTCCTAAAAAGTAGGAGGCGTGCCTTATCTTAATTGGCAGCCTAATTAGGCTTCCGGCGAAAGCTGGGGGTACCGCCCGGTAGCCTGGCTCTGGTACCCCCTCCAGTAACCCCATCACGGAAGCTACTCTGGAAGCCCTACTGGATGACTGGTAATGGTCATAGGTTACCTATAAGGGGATACCTTTGGAACCCTAAGCCACACATTTCCTCACTTTCACGTACATGGTAACCCCTAGGGCTGCCATGGGTCCTTGGAAACCTGACAGATCACTTATTTTCTTCACGGGTCTGGACCCTAATCCTCTAGTGGGCCCAAATCTAACCCATGCAAGATTTTGGTCACAACAACTACCCCCCGGTTCCCTGAAGTACTGAGTGCGAGGGGAACCTATTATTCCCGGGGTGCAGGTATCTGTATTTCTTCATAATAATTCATATCCATGCTTCCTTTCCAGATTAACTTAGGAAGATACAAACATTACAAATTTAAGAATCAGAATTAACGTTAGTATTTCTACTCAATAATTCCTACATTTGGTGTTACCAAAACTCGAATTAAAACTAATGTAAGTGGAGAGAACCACAATTTATTCGTTTTAAGATTCGATTATGTGATTTACCTACACCAGTTAATAGGATAAACATTATTGAAAAATAAAGAAGACTAGGACTCTTCAAAAACCCTTTTTGGATATATCAAAACTGGGTTTATTCCCCATGCCGTCACGCTTCCCTCCTTGTCTCTTTTTCTTTGCTGTATTCATTTCCTAGAGGGACACGTCTCAACTACCCCCTCTATATACATTATCATATGTTCTGTCTTTCTATTTTTCTTTTTATCTCTTTACCACAGGTTCCGACGAGATCTCTCCGACGAAAGCTTAGTCATTTGCACACCCGTCGCTTATTCTCTTCCAGTTATTCAAGTAAGCGTTCAATCTCCGCAATTTGTTTTCTTTATTTGATAGAAATCTTATGCGAATATCTAATTATGCCTTTCACATGCTTGCTTTTGTTCGTATCTTTGACTAGTGGCCGATTTATGACTTCGGTAGTCATTGCATGTCGTATGTTTTAATTTTCTTGCATCTTATATGCCTGGCATCTGATTCTTATTGCGTCCCTTTACCTTCAAAACTTGTTCAGACTAGATCCATAAATTTAGATCTTAAACAGGGGAATGTATGTATGAATCGTAGCATGTGATGTATGTACTTCGAGTTGGGGAGCGGTTTGTAATCCGGCTACCCTTTTGGAAGTTCCTTTGCCATGCTTATAATGTATTTGATGCTTGTTTCCTTCGAATCATAGTAGTTTTAGGGTCATCTGTGATCATTCCTCTATGGTTCGCCCATTTGGATATACTCACGGTACTCTATATCTGTGTACCTTTCTCCATTTTGGCTGGGTGTCTTGAGTACCATCACATTAGGTAACTATGTTGATAGCCACCCCCCGAGCCTTAACTTACTTTTAATGTGAACCGGTAGCCCCTCCGTCCACAGGGTACTTCTAGGATAATTGTTTGAGACCTTTACTTTCTTCAACTTTTATCTTCCTGGTTCCAAATCCTTCACCTAATCTGCCATCCTGTGGTTGCAGATGTCGTCTTCATCTATCTCTGGGGGTTCCCTATTGCGACCTGGAAACTTGTCTCCCATCTCCGGGGACCCCTCTGACACCTGGTCCACCCATATAAATGACTTGCTTATCTCCCAACCCATTTTACAGTCTAGACCGTCTGTCAGTTCTAGGACTCGCTCTCGGGTGGAAGTCATTGACCCTCTCGAGGCTGAGATCGTTAGCTGGTACCCCAACCCTTCTGTGCAGGCTGGTTCGTCAATTCATGCTGAGGGGCATCCCGAGAGAGTTAATCTAAGCTCTAATACTGATGAGGAAGAGGGATCAACTGATATGTTTTCTACCGATAAGGATTCGATAGATGATAAGGAACAAGTTGCAATGGGGATGATAGTACAGGTTGAACGGAAGCTTCACGTTCCGGTAAGCTTCATTCCCTCCTGTGAAGATATGGACTCTTCCATGAAAATAGATAGACTTAAGAGGTTACGGGAGCTATGCAACCCGGGATGTAATCTGGTGATACCTGGTGAGGGTGAGAGGTGTCATAGATTCAACAACTTTGAGCCTGATCAGTCCATACCAAATGCAGTGTTATCGGCCTCTTTTTTCAAGTTAGGGTTTTCTCTGCCAATGCACCCATTTTTCATCGATGTACTAAATTTCTATGACATTGATCCAATGCAGTTGTCTCCTAACTCCTTTAGGGTGGCAGCCTGCATGTATATTCTTTATGACCAAACCTTCTCTGTTCCCCTTACTGCTAGAGAACTGGGATATTTTTATCAACTGAAGGATGTATGAAGGAAGGTGGGTATTTTTTATCTTACTTCCTGGAACAATAGACAAGGTAGGTGTATAAAGGGGAACAAACGGGGGATGTATGACTGGCTGGAAATGTTTTTATATTGCTACGATTGTGAGGAGGTGAGAAAAGAATGGAACCTGACTCCGAGTAAGCGTTCGGTATCCCTTCATATTACTGGTAGCACGAGTCAAATCACCTTCTTCTTTTTGACTCGACCTCCATTTTTCTTGTTGTATTGTTTAGGGATCCCAACACAAACATCCCTGCAGGGGATTGAAGAGAAAAGGGCTAGGAAAATCATGAAGTTGGCAGGCTCGCTGAGAGACGGGAAAAGTTTGTTGATCCCGGAGACTTTAATGAGATTAGGGTTCTCGAGACCTGTGGCTCCCCTCTCTCCTGCTCATGAGATGGAGGTTGAGGATGAGTTGGAAAGAGAGCCTAAGCCTCTGGGTACCAAGAAGTGTGAGAGGAAAGATGGGGCTTCCACCAGCTCCCCTTCCAGTATCCCGGGCTGCCACTTCCTATGTCTCTTATTTGCACACACGTTGCCACCCAATATGTCATATTTCTTTGTTTATATATATGTAACATCCTGATTCCGAAAATATTAATTCTGATTATTTTATTAGGAGTAAGATTTATTGCTATTAAATTTTGAACCATTTTGGAAGCAATGAAGAATTTGGAGATCGAATTGATAAATTATGGATTTTGAGGAATATTATATTTTGTTGGTTAAAGATTAAATTATGATGTCAAATATTAATTATTTGACGGTGGGTGATTTTTTTAGGATTTATTTCCAAGAATTTGCAAGTGGACTCATAATTATTTTAAATACGAAATTTTTGGATATTTGACGACTTTATTTTTTTTAAGTTAAGTTGTATAATTATTTTGGAAATTTTAGAGAATAATTGTTTTAATAAAACAATTACAAGTGGAGTAAAAAGAGAGATAAATGAATATATAGTGTTTTAATTGGGCCAGAATAAATTATTATTAGTTAGTTTATAAGTAATTGGGCTAAGCCCAATAAGAGGAAAAGAGCACAGCTCGGTTAAAAACAAAACAGCAGAAGGAAAAAAAAACACAAACAGACACACGACTGAAATATATCGGGGAGAGAGAAGAGATTTTGGGGATTTAATTAGGGTTCTTATAAAATTAGGGGCTTTTTAATTTTGACTTGTTTAATGAAATTGTTGATGTCAAATTTCTTGTGGGTGTTTGTTGAATGAAATTAGAGTAGTTTTGTTGTTGTTGGAGGCCGGAGTTGGAGGGAACCACCGCGGCAGTTGTCGTCGACGACGGTGGTGGAGACTCGGTGGTAGTAGTAAGGAAGATAGAGAAGCGAAGGTGAGGAAGAAGGGGAGGTCGGTGTAGTGTGTGGTTTATGTGTGTGCGTGTACTGTGGGTTGTGTATGTGCTATGTGTGTGAAAGGCAGAGTGTATTAACTTGTAACACTATAACTAATGTAACTCAATTAAAAGAAAAGATACTTAACCAGAAGACAATCAAGAACAAGAAGTCACAAGAAATCAACACCAAATGAAGACAAGGTAATTGATACAATTGAACATGTTAACTATGATCAAGCCAAGAAGAAATCATTGAGAGAAGTTCAAGTCAAAGTTGTTCAGGCCTCAGTGATTTGAGAATTCGAGATTCAAGATCATAACTATCAGTATCAACAAGACCAATTGATTTCAAGTGAACAAGAAGGAAAGCAAATATTGGAAAGCCAAGTTACTAAGTGAATATGGTAATTTATTCAAGAAGCAGAAACACTATCAAGACTAGTCACTTATGAACCAGACCAGTGCATCAAGTGTCAGGACATTGATAGCAAGTTTATGTCAGTAATAAAGATCCATGTTCAAGAGCTTGTAGAAGAACAAAGAAGATATGAAGATATCACAAGCTCAAGATGTGCATTGAAGTTTCAAGTTGAAGACCAGAATATTTTCTAAGTACTAAATGTTCTAGATGGCTAAGTCGAAATTCTCAAGTAGAAGTTCTACTTAGAATTTCGAGATGGCTAAGTAGAAATTCTCAAGTAGAAGTTCTACTTAGAGTGCAGCTTCAACATGACACATGGCATCTTCTGATTGGCAGATTTCCAAGCTTTCAAGATAAGGCAAGATTTATGTGGACATCATTGGGCCACGTACATCTTAGTCTTTGAAGACTACAGGTCATAGATTACATGTAGTATAAATAGAAGCACTTGTGTAATGTTTTAGTTAGTGAGCAATATTGAGAAAAACACAAGAAAAAGAGAGAGAGTATTCACAGAGCTTAGAATCATTCACCTCTCTCTCAACTTCTGTTATACTTTGTAATGAATGTTGTAGCAACCTTTTCAAGTTATATATAAAGAAATATATTCCTTGAATCTGTGTGTTCATTTATTGCATCGTATTTATTGCTTCTCATAATCGAAAAGTTGTATTCACCCCCCCTCTACAACACATTTGGACCTAACAATTGGTATCAGAGCGGATGTTTAACATACAAAACATAGATCCTTGTGTTTAGTAGAAGAATCGTGAGTTTTCATTTTCTAGATCTACTTTTCATTTTTTCGAAAAGTGAGCTTTAATTCGTTTCCAGTGAAAACTCATCCGGGAAAAATTATTTAAATACTCCAGGTGTGATTATTTGGCTTGGGTGTATTTTAATTAATTTTTGTGAATTAATCTGGGTTCATTAATATTTGGTGTTCTTGAGTGTTCATCATCTGTTCTTATCAAAGAATATAACCCAACAACTTTTCAATTTCCTTTTCAAAGAAATTATAGTCAAAAAGGTGTTTTTGGTACTTTTGATTTGATTAGTATTCCTTAGCCGAAAGCAAAAGAAAGTGTACTCAGTGCTTAGCAGGTGGGTTAGTCACTTTCGGCGTGTAAAGTAATCAAAAGTCAAAAAGGGTGTTTAAGTGGTGATATTGTTTATTCAATATTAAATTAATCTGCAGAAAATTATTCTAAGGACAAAAGTTCTACATAGAATTTCTACTTGAGATTTTCTACATAGAATTTCGACTTGGACAATTTCCACTTGGTGAATTTCGACTTGGACAATTTCTACTTAGAGAAATTTCGACTTGAGCAAAATTTCTACTTAGAAAAATTTCGACTTGGCAGAAGTTCTACATAGATATTCTACATAGCCTAGTCTTGGGTACTTAGAATTTTTTAGTGACAAGATTTGAAATGGCTCCTAAAAATTCTTTCAAGATCCCAATGTTCAACCGAGATCACTATGAAGAATGGGTTTTCAGAATGAGACTCTACTTAGAGACTATTAACCCTGAGTATCTGGAAGTCCTTGAGAAGGGTAAATTTGTTCCAATGAAAGCTATTCCTGAGCGTACGGAAGGAGAGGAGGTTATACCTGCTCGGTCTGAGCCTAAAAAGGCAGCGGACTTTACGGATGCTGTCAAGGAGCAAATAGCTTATGATACTTCTGTAAGACAAACCTTGATGGAATCTCTCGATCATGAAATGTTCAACATAGTCAAAGGTTTGAATACAACAAAGAAGATTTGGGACAAGATAGAAGTTGTCATGGAAGGATCTGCAGAGTTTAGAAGCTACAAGACACTTATACTCAAGATGGAGTATGACACCTTCAGAATAAGAAAAGGAGAAGACATAACAGACGTCTATCTAAGATTCAGTCAAGAAGAGACTGAATTAATAGCTAGATATGAGATTGAGATGGAAGATCGCCAGGAAGTACAATCTATAACTCCTATCAAACAAGTTAAAATCAATTTCCCTAGAGATAAATCTAGAGCAGGAATAGGAGTTAAGGTTGTTAAACAACAAGGTAGGAAAGATAAAGGCATAAAAGAGGTTAAGGCTGAACGAATAAAGAAAGCATGTTATCACTGTAAATCTACTGAACATCTTTCTTATGCATGCACTGCTACACATGCCATGCCTACCACACACACTATGAATAATCTGCATCAGAATCATGCACAGTGTGGTCAACCTAATTGTATGCCATGCACTTTTAACGTCATGCAAACTTTTGTGAATTTAATGAATGCATCTAGCCAGTCATGCTCAAATACTGCTGCTAGTTCAAACAACAAAAAGAAGTTTGGGAGAGCCAAGACTGTCAGTCCTCCTAAAGTTAGGAGTGACAAACCTTCTCCTAGGACTGATAAATATGTCAAGTCTGAGAAAGGAAAGGAGGAAGTCGAAAGCTCTAGTTATGTTAAGAAAAGTGCATCTCCTGTTGTTAAATCTGTTGATTCTAAATCTTATCGAAAAGCCGGGCCCAATCAAAGTTGGGTTCCGAAGAAAGTCTAATCAATCTGTTATTGCAGGGCATTAAGCAAAAGAGAAATAAAGTTATATGGGTGCTAGATAGTGGAGCATCGAGGCATATGACTGGAAACAAGTCCCTGCTTACAGAGTTGGTTATGAAAGCTGGCCCTTATGTTACCTTTGGAGATGACAGCATAGGTGTGACAAAGGGATATGGCAAACTGAAAACTGGCAATGTCATCATTGAAGATATTTCCTATGTTGAGGGATTAAAGCATAATTTGTTGAGTATCCGTCAATTCTGTGACAAAGGTTACGAAATTGTCTTCAACAAGAAAGGTGTATCAATCACTCACATCAAGGAAGGTTCACTGGCTTTGAGAGGAGTTCGAAAGGCAGATCTTTTTGTTGCAGACATGGATTCAGCAAATCAGAATGAAGTCACCTGTTTCTACAGCAAAGCTTCGGATGATGAGAGCTGGTTATGGCACAAAAAGTTATCTCACTTAAACTTCAAAACGATGAATGCTCTCGCGAGGCGAGAATTGGTGAGAGATCTACCTCAAATGGAGTTCGCTCCGAAAGGACTCTGTGAAGCCTGTGAAATGGGAAAGTCGAAGCGAGCCTCGCATAAAAGCAAAGAAATTTCAAGTATCACTGAGCCTCTGCAACTTCTTCATATGGATTTGTTTGGCCCAGTGAATGTCCTATCTTTGTCTAGGAAAAGATATGCATTGGTAATCGTGGATGACTTCTCCAAGTATACATGGGTATTGTTCGCAATGACGAAAGACGAAGTACCTTTCTTAATCATTGATCACATCACTCAAATTGAGAATGTTTCAACACTTACTGTGAAGACGATTAGATCAGACAATGGCACTGAATTCAAAAACGCAGTGCTAAATGACTTCTGTGTATCTAAAGGAATACGTCGTCAGTACTCAGCCCCGAGAACTCCACAACAAAATGGAGTGGTTGAAAGGAAGAATAGAACATTGGTTGAAGCAGCAAGAACTTTGTTGTGTGATTCGAAACTTCCTCTGTATTTCTGGGCAGAAGCAGTGAGTACCGTGTGTTACACTCAAAATCGATCCTTGATCATAAAAGATAAAGAAAAGACACCATGTGAGCTAATGAACGGCAGAAGACCAACAATCAAATATTTTCATGTATTCGGAGCAAAATGCTATGTACTTATAGATGATGAAAATCTAGGCAAGTTTGCAGCAAAAGCTCGTGAAGGAATCTTTGTTGGTTACTCCACAGATGTGGTAGCAGCTTATAGGGTGTTCTTAGTGAATGATCGAAAAGTGACTGAAAGCTACAACGTCAGATTCGACGATACCAAACTCTCATCAATTTCAAGAGATTCTAGTGAACCTGAGTCCCTAAAATTTCAGAATCTGGACTTAGAAGAACTTGAAGATGAACCTGAGTTGGTTGTCCCATTAAATGTTCCAAGTGTACGTGAAGAACCTGAGTCTAGTGAACAAGCTAATTCTACAAGATCAGGAGAGACTTCTTCAGTACGAACCGGCAACAACTCAGGGGGAGTAAATAGCAGCTCAAGGACTACTGTTCAAGGCTCGAGTCGAGTTGACTCTAGTTCTGTAGGAGCTGGCACTAACTCAGGGGGAGTTAGTGAAAGTGATCAAAGTAGTCAACACCACAATTCAGAAAGTCATGCTGAATCATCAAGACAATTTCCAAGAGAACGGGTATGGAATAGAGACCATCCGTTTGAATTAATTATTGGTGATCCAGATGCTGGTGTGTCTACTAGAAGAAATGCAAGAGCTGACCTGGCTAATATTTGCTTATTTTCTGGGTTCTTATCCAAGCTTGAACCTAAAGAAATAGAAGAAGCTCTTGGTGATGCTGATTGGGTGATTGCAATGCAAGAGGAACTCAATCAGTTTGAAAGGCAGAAAGTTTGGAAGCTGGTACCCCGACCAAAGAACAAATCAGTAATTGGAGCAAGGTGGGTATTCAGAAATAAAATGGATGAAAACGGACTTGTAACACGAAACAAGGCTCGTTTGGTTGCAAAAGGTTATTCTCAGCGAGAAGGAATTGATTATGATGAGACCTATGCACCAGTTGCAAGACTTGAGGCAGTCAGGATGTTTTTGGCATTTGCAGCACATAAGAACTTCAAGGTTTTCCAGATGGATGTGAAAAGTGCCTTCCTGAATGGAGAGTTAGAAGAAGAAGTGTATCTGGAACAGCCGCCTGGCTTCATTGATCCAGAACTTGTAGATTTTGTGTATCTTCTCTTCAAATCTGTCTATGGCCTCAGGCAATCCCCAAGATGTTGGTATGAAACCCTATCCGTATTCTTAATTGAAAGTGGTTTTACTAGGGGAGTAATTGACAAAACATTGTTCTATAAGAATGTGAAGAATGATCTAATACTTGTTCAAATCTATGTGGACGATATTATCTTCGGGTCATCGAATGAGCGCTTGTGCGAGAAATTTGCTAAGCTAATGCAAGACAAATACGAGATGAGCATGATGGGAGAGCTGTCCTTCTTCCTTGGGTTACAGATCAGTCAGAGAAAAGATGGTATCTTTATCTGTCAATCCAAGTACGTCAGAGATTTACTCAAGAAGTATAATCTAGAAGATGCATCAGCAGCCAAGACTCCCATGGCAACAGCCACGAAGCTTGATGAAGACAAAACAGGTAAACCAGTTGACATCACAAGCTATCGAGGTATGATTGGCTCACTTCTCTATTTAACTGCAAGTAGACCCGATATAATGTTCGCGACTTGTTTATGTGCAAGGTTCCAAGCGGATCCTAGAGAATCACATCTCATAGCCGTCAAAAGAATTTTTAGGTATCTCAAGGGCACACCAAATCTAGGAATTTGGTACCCAAGAGATACAGGTTTTAATCTAATTGGCTATACGGATTCAGACTATGCAGGTTGCAGGATTGATAGGAAAAGCACATCTGGTGCTTGTCAATTTCTTGGCAGAAGATTGGTGTCCTGGCAAAGTAAAAAGCAACATACAGTATCTACTTCTACTGCTGAAGCTGAGTACATTGCTGCTGGAAGCTGTGTATCTCAAATACTGTGGATGAGGAACCAATTGAAGGATTATGGCATGGAGCACAAGAAAATTCCAATTATGTGTGACAACACAAGTGCCATTGCCATAACCAACAATCCTGTAGATCACTCAAGAACAAAGCACATCGACATCAGGTATCACTTCATAAGAGAACATGTCGAGGAGGGGACTGTGGAGCTACATTTCGTGCCCACAATGCAACAAATTGCAGATATATTCACCAAACCTCTTGATGAAGCAACATTCAATAGGTTGGTTGGTGAATTGGGAATGCTTAACTCAAGTTAGTAAAGCTTTCTATCTGTAAAATCCATGGTTATGTTTGTATATGCAAGCTATTTAATCATTATGTGTTTAGACTTTAAAATGCCTAATTAATGATTATTATAGGGTGCATATAGTGTGATTTTGCATGAATTCAGTGTGTTTTAAGTGTCTTTTATAGCACAAATCTTTGAATTTATGCTTGTTAGATTGCATGAACATAGGGGGAGTTAAATTCATAATATTCTAAATATTGCATGATTTTTTGATGAATTTACCTGTGTTTTTCATGTAATTAGAGGCCTTAGAATTATCAAGGAATGTTTTAATTATGTCATATATTAAAATCCTTGAATTGATATTTATATTAATTTGACAAAATTAATTGTTGAGTTTTTCAAAGAAAAATTGTCAAATTATTCTAAGTATCTTCAAAATTTCGAGTTAATCATTATCTCGAAACTCATCTTGAAATTCTAGTTGAATTTCGAGTTGAGCTTCCAGAGTGAAGTTTTGAAAATTCTAAGTCTGGGAAGAATTTCGAGTTAGTGTCTATCTCGAAATTCAACTCGAAATTCGACTTAGAGTTCGACTTAGAGTTACCAGTGTGCCTATATTTATTTATTCTTCAAAAATATTCGAGATAATTTCTATCTCGAACTTTATCTCGAAGGTTGAGATAAGGTTTCATTTTTGGAAATATTTTTGAAAAGAACTGAGAATACTTCGAGTTAGTTTACAACTTCGAGTTATACTCTATCTCGAAACTCAACTCGAATTTCGACTTGATGTTCGAGATAGAGCTCTCAGTTTGGTTAAGGGGATTTTTTCGAGTTAACTCCTAACTCGAAGTCTATCTCGAATTTCTACTTGAACTTCGAGATAGGTTTCCCTAGTAAGGTTGTTGGTGTGTGCTGTTTACATGGTCATTTACAAGTTAAGTGGTAAAGGTTTTCGAGTTAGAAGCTATCTCGAACTCTATCTCGAAGTTCGACTTAAAAAGTTCGAGATAGACTTCGAGATAGACTTCGAGATAGAATTTCGACTTGAGTTCTCCCTGTATGTACTTAGATTTTTCATGATTTTTAACAGGGACACTTTAGTCATTTCACAGTAATGTCTATATATACATCTTTAACTCGATATTTTCTTTCACTTTTACCTAATAGAGTTTTACAGCCGCACATATACATACAGGCGATTTCATATTCTCAACCATTGCTTCGTGATTTCTGTGACAAATCTCATACGTACAACGAATTAATGCCCGATTTTTGACTCCTCTTACCTGTGTGTCATCATTTATCTGTGATTGTGTCTTGTATAACTGTTCATTTTCATCGATATATACATACACGCATATAAACACACAAAACTTCACAGATCTGTTCATACACGATTTCACACACGCATTTCACTGTTAGTGGAGAGTTAATCATTGGTTCGAAATTTGCCTTCCATTAACTGTTTGTTGGAGCCCGTAGTTTGATTTTTCAAAAAGGAACTTTTGTGTTCTTAAAAAAAATTAAAAGGGACATTAAGGTTAATTCAACAATTAATTGTTTTTTTTTCGAAAAAAAATTAAAATTAAGATTCATATCTTTTAAAAGAAAAAACTTTTAATTAAAATGGCTCACCAATTTTCACTTGCCAAAAACAATTTTTATAATATTTCTACGGAAATTGGTGATCAACTCCCGCGCTTTAAGTCTTGGATACGATTTCTCAATTTGTATTCCAAAGCTAGCGATGCTTTTACTGCTAAACCTACACTAGTGCATGATGCTTTACAGCAATTATGGACTAGTGCGGTTTCTTTTGGGAGCAAATCAACCCCCTTTGGTTTCAGGTTTACCTTAGCGGGTCAGGAATATGTGGTGACTGAACAAATTGTCAACAAGGTTCTTGGATTCCCTGTTAAAGATGCTTATGATCCAGAACCTACAGCTGCAGATCGCCTCAGATTCTTTGAAGAAATAGGGTGTTATCCTCCGACTGGCCGGATCACTGGAAACATCCAAAAACAATTTCTTCATGTGGAATGGAATTAATTTTTCGAGGCCATCACAAGATGTTTTCGGGCACGAGAAAGCGATTACCATCAAATTTCCATTCCCATGCAAAACCTTGGAATTGCCCTAGCAAGAGAGCTGGATATAAATTATGGACGAATAGTTCTCTCTGAGATAGTGGCCGTGATGGGATCTCCTGCAAGTAGAGACCTCAACAACACAGATGTTGTCTGCTGGTTTCCTCGGTTCCTACAGATGCTGATCAATGGTTTAGTACCGAAGGATGCTCTTGCAGTTAGACGGAGTTTTGCCAGAGGTCCATCATCTGCACCGCTAGGGATGGGCACTAAGTCACTTTCAACAGTTGAAAATCAGGATAAACATCATGGAAAACCGATGTCTATTCCTGAAACCTTACAAAAGTGGCTTACATATGATGAGGGAGTTACCACTTTGATGGAATTCTCGCAAGCTTCATCACATGCTCAGAATCGGTCTGCTCATGCTGAGGCATTTGAAGAGATTCCCGATGAGCAAAGCGGTGATGAACAAGGTAATGAATCAGGTAATCTCTCTCAACATTCTACTCATTCCTCTTCCTATGTTTCTGATTCCCGGACCCAAGAGACTGCTAGCCCGCAGAATCTATCCCAGGGTGAGAGCTATATTTCTAATTCCTTGTCATCCAAGTCACCGGAATCCAAACAGCCAGCACATATAGATGTAGGAAATGATGAGGAGAGTGACCCCGAAGAGCAGCCTCTTACTCGAAAGAAAGCCAAAATTTCTCATGCTGCTACTTCTAAACCTCAGTCAAACCCTAGAGTGTCACACGCAACCACTCCACCTCACGAGAGTGGTTCACCCCTTGAACAATCTGCACATAGGGATTTTGATTTTGGTGATGAGTTTGTACCTCTTGAAGATGCTGTTACTTCAAAAGGACATGAAGCTTTAAAAACTTCAGCCGTACCTTCACCGGTACGTACTGATGCTACAAAGAGGATCGGTTCTGATGTTGTACAAGAACACTTTGTAGCCTCTCAGCCTGAGATTCCAACTCAGGAACAAACAGCAATTGATCCCATAACTGCAAATTATATTCCTTATTCAGTTTCTGCAGGTACTGCTTCATATTTTGGATCATTTATTGAAGATATACACGAGCGTGAGACAGGGAGTGTGTGTGAGAGGTTAGGGAGAGAGGGACCTTCATTTTTAAGGCCCGAATCCGAGCGCCAAATACCAACAGAACGAGTATTAGAGCGAGGTCACCTAAACCAAACACCGTCCCTTAATTCTGAAAATCTTGAATCTCGTATGTCTTCTATGGAAAGTCAAATGAAGCAGTTTGGGCAGTCAATGGAGCAGTTAGGGATGAATGTTGGAAATAATCAAAGGGCACTTGACGACTACGCAGCACGAATGGCAATTCAAGCTTCAGCTTTTACTGATTTGACAAATCAGGTAAATGACATGGGCCATGCTGCTGGTGTCTTGGGAAACACCCTGAATGACAGGATGGGAGCAATGGAGCTTACAATGGATACTCTGGCTGTGGAGATAAGCAGAGTTATGTTCGCAATCAGAAGTTTTGTGCCCCAGGAATGTTTCGCGCCGCAACAACCTCCCCCCGATGCTGGTACAGGTGGTGCTACTGGAGCAGGAGCCTATGGTTCCGGGTTTGAAGATTTTGATACAGCTGGTGGATCTGGAGACCAGGGTGGAGTTCAGGATAACTCACCTAAGGGGGAGAGTATAAAGGAGACGAGACAGCAGGGAGTTCAAATCGAAGAAATTCAAGAACATGCTGATCTTGTCAGAGAAATTGAAGTTGAGCCGTCTGTTGAAGAAGAGGCTCTGAGGAGGAAAAAGGGTAAGGCAATAATGGTTGAGCAAGATGAACCATTCATTGACCTAAGTCATCAAGAAAAAGTACAGGAGGTAATTGATTCAGATTCTGATATGGAAGACGCACCTTTGAAACATGCTATAAAGAGATCATTGAAAGATCAAGGTGGCGGTGCTGGGATGTCTGTCGGAAAGCCTGAAGAAATTACGGTTGATGAAGAAACCCTTGAAGCTCAACAGTTAGCCTTAGATCAAGCTGAGTACTTTAAAATGAAGGCAATGCAAGATCGTGCTGCGTTTCAGGAAAAGAAAGCGGAGCTACAAGGAAAGCAGTACGATTATGAGCTTGCAAGGCTAGCTGATCCTCAAATTAATCTGGATAATAGAAGGATAGGACAGAAATGGGATGACGCAAGGAAGATATTGATGGGACCATGTACAAAAGGAGATCATAACAAGGAAGCAGATGATCTGTTCTACAACCTAAATTTGCAGAATCCAATGGCTGCTGACTACATAAATGCTTTAAAGAGATTAATTTCTAAAGTCAGGGTTGGATACAATTCAACGCAAAAGGAGTGGCAGGTTATTTTGTCTTTCACAGAAGGAGTCCCAATGTCTTTCATGTATGTGGATGATCAATTCATGACGAGAAGATCTGCATCAGAGTTGTTCTTGCTAGCAACAAAAATTCAATACTCTCATTCTGAGAATCTAAGCATTCTGTATAGGGATCAGTTAATGCGGCTAGCAGAGGACAAGGGTCCAGAATTCTCAGCATATCCAAATGTTGTCCGGATGGTGGTTGACAGTAAATTGAAGAGGGTGAGCTTGGAGGAAAAGGACTTAATGGAACTTTCAGTGGAATCTCTTAAGGCCGTCTGTAGACAAATGATGAGTAAGGGATTCGCGTCTGAGCTTAAAGATAAATCAGTGAAGACCATTGAAAGTGTCATACTAAAGAAGAGCAATGAGGTGTGGAAGTGTGATGTCATTGCTCCAAACCCTCTTGATAATGTGAAGATTGAACCAGAGCTGATAAAGAGGAATTGGAATATTCTTCAAGCAATGAAGAATGTTGATGAAGCTCTGAATCTTCCTACTGGAGAACTGGAACAAGGAGAGATAAGGGAGGCAGTTGGTGTTCCAGGAAGAGACAGTGTATACTGGATACACTCTTTTGTAGATAATACGGCTGATGCCTTAGTATTCATAGATGCAGACCAGAATCAAACATTCTTGCATATGAGTAAACAATGGCTGCTGCAGACTCAAGATGCTGCATTTCTGGAGAAAGTGTTATATCTGTTCAAATGGGAAGATGTGGAAGTTAAGTATGTGACAGAAAAGCAGAGACTCGTGAGTTACCTGTCTGATGTAGTAGTGGAAAAGAAGCGATTGGAGCGAGAGGCGGCTAGTGTCCACAATACTAACCGTGTCATAGGCTATCCCAAAATGATCTACTGTCAGTTTAAAGCTGATAAAACTCATAGGAAACCTCGGCTTATAATGAAGAAATTTGAGGACATTCCAGAGATCAGAACTACTCAGGAGGTGGACAAACTCAGAAGGCTTTTCAAACATCCTTACCCAGAACCCAGGAACCCTCTAGAGATGGAAGCAGTAAGTTTGTTGAATACTAGGTGGACGCAACTTCATAATCCAGTATATAAGAAACAAAAGCAGCAGGAGGAGAAGCGCAGAAGGCAAAAAGAAGAAAAGGACCAAGCTGGTGAAGCTAGGAAGAGGAAACGGAATTAGGGTTAAAGGTCAGAGTGGTGTGAACTTGAAGTTGGAAAAACTTCATGTCTTTCGGTTGCTTTAACTCACTTGAGGAAAATTCATCTTAGAATGAATCCAATAAGGTGATATAAGTTTGACTAAAAGATATGAAATAATCCAGGTGATAGGAATCATTCAAATGATCTTTAATTCGAGGTTCGAATTCTGTTTCTAGTTTAAGTTCTTTGTATTGTTTTCATGTACTTGTAAATTGTATATTTTTCAAGACTGTAATGTTAATTATCTTTTCTCGTCTCTTGTTTAGTTGAGTTATCCTTCATTAATTTGAATGTCATTGTTAGACAATCAAATTGGGGGAGATTGAAAGGCAGAGTGTATTAACTTGTAACAATATAACTAATGTAACTCAATTAAAAGAAAAGATACTTAACCAGAAGACAATCAAGAACAAGAAGTCACAAGAAATCAACACCAAATGAAGACAAGGTAATTGATACAATTGAACATGTTAACTATGATCAAGCCAAGAAGAAATCATTGAGAGAAGTTCAAGTCAAAGTTGTTCAGGCCTCAGTGATTTGAGAATTCGAGATTCAAGATCATAACTATCAGTATCAACAAGACCAATTGATTTCAAGTGAACAAGAAGGAAAGCAAATATTGGAAAGCCAAGTTACTAAGTGAATATGGTAATTTATTCAAGAAGCAGAAACACTATCAAGACTAGTCACTTATGAACCAGACCAGTGCATCAAGTGTCAGGACATTGATAGCAAGTTTATGTCAGTAATAAAGATCCATGTTCAAGAGCTTGTAGAAGAACAAAGAAGATATGAAGATATCACAAGCTCAAGATGTGCATTGAAGTTTCAAGTTGAAGACCAGAATATTTTCTAAGTACTAAATGTTCTAGATGGCTAAGTCGAAATTCTCAAGTAGAAGTTCTACTTAGAATTTCGAGATGGCTAAGTAGAAATTCTCAAGTAGAAGTTCTACTTAGAGTGCAGCTTCAACATGACACATGGCATCTTCTGATTGGCAGATTTCCAAGCTTTCAAGATAAGGCAAGATTTATGTGGACATCATTGGGCCACGTACATCTTAGTCTTTGAAGACTACAGGTCATAGATTACATGTAGTATAAATAGAAGCACTTGTGTAATGTTTTAGTTAGTGAGCAATATTGAGAAAAACACAAGAAAAAGAGAGAGAGTATTCACAGAGCTTAGAATCATTCACCTCTCTCTCAACTTCTGTTATACTTTGTAATGAATGTTGTAGCAACCTTTTCAAGTTATATATAAAGAAATATATTCCTTGAATCTGTGTGTTCATTTATTGCATCGTATTTATTGCTTCTCATAATCGAAAAGTTGTATTCACCCCCCCTCTACAACACATTTGGACCTAACAGTGTGTCCTGCGATGGGTGTAAGGAAGGAGACCACCGTGATGGGGGTGGTGGTTGCCAGTGGCAGGAGAGATGAATGGGTGGTCTGTGCAGTGAGTATGTATATATATCTGTATGTGCGGGCTAGAGAGATAGTGTGACGGCCCCAAATCCCTTAATCAAAATTAACTAGATAATGGTAAAGCATGCATATTAATTATTTAGACATTACCAATCCCACGCCTAGATCGCCAACAGGTAAGTGTTTGAAACAATATAAACTACCAATTCAAAACCAATTATTATTACAGACCACAAATTATTCTAAGTCAAAAGATTATAGACTAAGTCAAAAGTCTAGCAAAACAAGATCCATCAGATCGTCACTCCCTTCTACCTGGAACTGCCTCCTATAGGCTACACCTGAACCACCACAATTCTTACGCGCAGTCTCAAGAGTCCTTACCATCTTCGAGTTTCACTGAAAGGTTAAGGAAAAATAATATCATTGAGCCAATTGCTCAGCAAGTGCATAAACAACAATATAAGACTGGCAAAATAATTCAACTGTAAAGCAAGATATGAAATCTGCAAATGAACTGTATCAACTGAATCAATATCAAAATAAAATGAGAAGGAATTGGAATATCTGATAAGACGCTACGAGCAACGCTGGGTGATCAGCCCACGACAGAGCTCCGAACCCGCATATCCAATACGGTGTTCATCAAATATAAGGGGATCCCAGGCACACATTGGCCTATAATAGTAACATGATTTGGACCGGCGCCTCGGTCAAAGTAACATTCCATCCAATTCCATTTAGGTCAAACAATGTTTATCAATTTCAATTCATCTCAAAGAAACAAGATTCTCAATGTTATATCAAGTTGCTAATAAGCATGAATAGGATTCTCGGATTTCAAATGAATGATTTTCAGATTTTCGAATAAATGACAAGGCAAAGTGAAGAAAGTCAATCATGCTGGGTTCTTAGGAGTTAGGATTCTGTTTAGTATAACTTGGTTAAGTCAAGAAAGATTAATTCAAGAAAAGTTAATCACGAAAGGTTAATCAAGAATCAACAATTGTTTTTAGTTAGAAACGAGTTCAAGTACAAGAAGATATTTAAGTAATTGGTTCGAGGATTCAAGAATTCGATAAGGTTATGAAAGGGTTTTCCAAGAAATATGATTATCGATTAGCAAGTCAAGTCGAGTTCAAGGGGTATGAAATCAATCACAAGGTATATGACAAGAATAAGGTCGGAAAGAACTAGTTTGTGACAAACTAACAATTCAATATCTCATGGCATTCATCATATGGTAACAACAAGGTAGGATAGTACACTTGCCTTAAATCACGAGATCAAACTAGATAGCGTCCTCCTCAATCGGCTCCTTGCCAGGCCTCCTACTCGGACCTATAATAATAATAATAAACAATATCTTATTTTCCCCTCTTTTGTTTACATATCACAAAGCAATCCTAATAATGCTAACGCCCCATCGATATAATCATGTTATACACATACTTATATACATGTAAACACATAAGTCATGTAAGTCACTTAGCACACAATTCACTTAACATACAATGTAGTATGGTATAGTACTATAATGATTCTACGACTTAACATTGGAGATGTGCCTTTAGGGTTTTGGAAATCACTTATTATATTTTTAGAAATTTCGGCGGCATCTCCTTTGTATAGTCGTCAAACCATACCGAATATAATCGGTCTCAATCAATCACAAAACAACACAATGCACCTCCAATGGCTACAACTCCATCATCAATCGACTACTTCAATCACCAAGCAATCCTAGGCTATCCTACTCTCTCCACGACGACTCATTAAGCAATTCATAACTCAAATTCACATAGCAATTCAATCATGCAATCAATTAATTCATGTAACAATTTAATCAATTAGCACTTAAACAATTCAAGCAAGTAACTCACAATAATTCACACAATTCCCACAATCTCTCTTCTCTTCCTCCCTCTCTCGGCCTCTCGGCCTCTCTCTCTCCCTCTCCTCTCTCCCTCTCGGCTTCTCCCTCTCTCCCTCTCTCTTCCTCCCTCTCGGTCTCTCTCCCTCCTCCATCAATCTCTCTCGGCCTCTCCCTCTTCATCACCAACAATCACACACAAAACCCTCACAATGACATACACCATTACTTACATGCATATCAATTCACAAAACCATAATTTCACATACCCACCAATGTTACTTATAAATTTTACAATCAAAATCAATTTATAAACTTAACCCATCAAAGTTCATAACATATAATCATCAAAATCACTAACCCTTTTGATTTACACCTACTAACAAACATCAATCATCAAAACACACATACCCACAACTTGAAATCATATAAAAACTCAAACCCATCATCAAACTTAACTTAATAACTTGTAAAAACTCACATGCATCCATATTACACTTAGCAATTATATGAAATCAAGAAATTGGGTCATGCATGTAACCCTTTGGCTCACTTTCGATCATAGCCGAGGGTTTGGGGTTCTCCGGAGAGCCCAAAATTCGTGGGTCTCTACCAAGGATTAACACCCAATCATACACACCCACAAAACTCACCTTGATTCCTTAATTTTCGAAAACCCTAATTTGCAAAGTGAAGAAAATTGAAATCCACAAACATGAGGGTGTAGAGGATGAAGAGAGGAGTATTTTTATGTATAGGACTTTGAGTTTTAATGGAGAAATCACCTTGAAAAGTGAGCTTGAGCTCTAATGGAGGTTTAGAGAACTTGAGAGAATTTTGAGAGAGATGAGTGGGGGGGGGGGGGTGTTCGGCCGTGTGAAAAAAAATAAGGGGGAGGGGAGGGTTTTGTCCAAGCCTACACACACACATCTAATTAAATTACATTCTAATGATACATCTTTGAATTAAATAAAAGACTTGTAAAATAATTCTATTTACAAGATATTTTGGATCCAAAAATAATTTATTGACACATAAAATTAAAATATGGAATTCTCTTCCTCAATATATTTTTAAAACATTTTTAAAATCATTTTATGAAAAGATTTGAATTTTACAAGTTTTAATATTTTAAAAAGGAAAATAATTGGAAAAATCCTTGTAAAATATTTAAATGCGAAAATAAATTAAACTTTTATTTTTAAAAAGTCTTTAAATGCATAAGGATAATAAAACAAGAAATTTCATGATTTTTACTAACTCCAAGAATTTTATAAAAATGTTTAAGCGCAAATAAAATCATGTTTTAACATTTAAAAGCTATACAGAATTTTAATAAAATTTCACGTCAACACATCTAGCAGTTAGACACGTAACACATATTCACAATCACACAAACATGTAATGACTCATCAATTAAGGCACACATTAATATTTTAAATGCCAAATAATATTATTTATAGAGTACGAAATTCCCAGATATTACATCCTTCCCCCCTTAAAAGGATTCTGTCCCCAGAATCAGCTATGTAAACAAATGAGGGTACTGTTCTAACATATCACTTTCTAACTCCCAGGTTGACTCTTCAACCTTAGGATTCCTCCACAAGACTTTAACTAACGCAACTGATTTATTTCTAAGCACTTTCTCTCGGCGATCTTCTATTCTGATCGGCCGCTCTACATAATACAAATCTGGCTGAATTTCTACTGGCTCATACTCTATTACACACTTAGTGTCAGGATGAAACTTCTTAAGCATCGATACATGAAAAACATTATGAATATGCTGCATCTGAGGCGGTAAAGCTAATTCATAAGCTACTCTGCCTACACGTCGCAGAATCTCAAAAGGTCCTACAAATCTCGGACTCAACTTTCCTTTCTTCCCAAATCTGGTTAATCCTTTCCATGGCGAAACTTTTAACAACACTGGATCACCTATTTCAAAATCTACTTTCTTTCTTGCTGGATCCGCATACTTTCTCTGTCTGTCTTGAGCAGCTCGCAATCTTTTCTGAATTAGTTGCACTGTCTCTTTCGTCTGCTGAATCAATTCTGGTCCTACTATCTTTCGCTCACCAACTTCTTCCCAACACACAGGAGATCTACACTTCCTTCCATAGAGAGCTTCATATGGAGGCATCCCAATACTAGCATGATAGCTGTTGTTGTAAGAAAATTCCACCAAAGGTAGATGCTCGTCCCAATTGCCTTTAAAATCTATTGCACAAACTCTAAGCATGTCTTCAATTGTCTGAATCGTTCTTTCGCTCTGACCATCTGTCTGAGGATGATAAGCAGTACTCATTCTGAGTTGCGTTCCGAGATGTTCTTGAAACTGTCTCCAAAATCTTGAATTGAAACGGGGATCTCTGTCAGATACTATAGATACTGGAACTCCATGACGAGTCACAATCTCCTTCAAGTACAAATGCACCAACTTGTCGAGCGAAAATCTCTCGTTAATCGGCAAGAAATGAGCTGATTTCGTCAATCGATCAACTATAACCCAAATCGCATCATGATTAGCCTTCGATCTTGGTAGACCTACTACAAAATCCATTGCAATGTGCTCCCACTTCCACTCAGGTATCTCCAATGGTTGAATTAATCCACTTGGTCTTTGATGTTCTGCTTTCACTCTTTGGCATGTATAACAACGACTTACCCACTCTGCAATTTCTCTTTTCATGTCTGGCCACCAAAAGTTCTTCTTCAAATCTTGATACATTTTCGTGCTTCCAGGATGTAATGAAAACTTAGAACTATGGGCATCACACAATAACTCTTCTTTCAACTCTTTCACATCAGGAATCCATATCCTTGAAGAAAATCTTAAAATACCTTGGTTATCTTTCTGCGTACAAATTTCTTCTCCGGTCAATTCATTCAATCTCTGATTCATCACTTCCTCTTGGAATTTCCGAATTTTGTCCAATAGTACTGGTTGAAATGTCATGGTATAAACTTGCTCTGCTGGAATCTCTGTTGCACAAACTTCAATCTCTAACTTCTCGAATTCTCTAAACAATTCTTGAGTCATTGTCAACGTATTCAATCTTTCCTTCCTGCTTAGCGCATCAGCTACGACGTTCGCCTTTCCCGGGTGATAACTAATGGTACAATCATAATCCTTTATCAGCTCTAACCATCTTCTCTGTCTCATGTTGAGTTCCTTCTGAGTAAAAATGTACTTAAGACTCTTATGATCCGTGAATATCTCACACTTCTCACCATAAAGATAATGTCTCCACAATTTCAATGCAAATACGATCGCTGCTAGCTCGAGGTCATGGGTAGGGTATCTCTGTTCATGAGGTTTCAGTTGCCTTGAAGCATACGCAATCACCTTTCCATGCTGCATCAACACACACCCTAAACCCTTATACGAAGCATCGCTGTAGATTACAAACTCTCCTTTATCATCCGGTAATGCTAACACTGGAGCAGTTACCAATCTTTGCTTAAGCTCTTGAAAATTCTTTTCACACTTATCAGTCCATTCAAACTTTTCATTCTTCCGTGTCAACTTGGTCAATGGTACCGCAATCTTAGAAAAATCCTTAACAGATCTGCGATAATATCCTGCTAGTCCCATAAAACTTCTTACTTCTGTTGGTGTCCTTGGTCTTTCCCAATTCACAACTGCCTCAATCTTTGCTGGGTCAACTCGAATTCCTTCCTTACTCACAATATGTCCCAAAAATTGGACTTCCTTCAACCAAAACTCACACTTGGAAAACTTGGCATACAACTTCTCCTTTCTCAATATCTCCAATGCTATCCTCAAATGCTCTGCATGATCCACTTCTGATTTAGAGTATATCAAAATATCGTCGATGAAGACTATCACAAACTTATCCAAAAATCTCTTAAATACTCGGTTCATCAAATCCATAAATGCTGCTGGTGCGTTCGTCAATCCAAAAGCCATAACCAAAAATTCATAGTGACCATACCTTGTTCGAAAAGCAGTCTTCGGTATATCCTCTGGTTTGATTTTCAGCTGGTGATATCCTGATCTTAGATCTATCTTCGAAAAACATGTCGCTCCTTTCAACTGGTCAAACAAATCATCGATCCTCGGTAATGGGTATCTATTCTTGATTGTCAACTTATTCAACTCTCGATAGTCGATACAAAGTCTCATACTTCCATCTTTCTTCTTCACGAACAATACTGGCGCTCCCCAGGGTGATACACTTGGTCTTATAATTCCTTTGTTCAATAAATCCTGAAGCTGATTGGCGAGTTCCTTCATTTCAGTCGGTGCCATTCTATATGGAGCCTTGGAAATAGGTTCTGTTCCTGGTGCTAAGTCAATCGCGAACTCAATCTGACGATCTAGAGGTAAACCTGGTAGTTCTTCGGGAAAAACATCGGGAAACTCATTGACTACGGGAATATCCTCTAATTTCACTCCTTCTCGACTCTTATCTAACACATAAGCAAGATAAGCCTCACATCCTTTCCTTAACAATCTCTTGGTTTGCATCATGGTAAGAAACGTACTAGTCTGCCTACGCCCCTTAAAGATAACTCTATCGCCTTCTGGAGATCTCAATGACACTCTCTTACTCTTACAATCGATATGCGCATCATACTCGGCAAGCCAATCCATTCCTAAAATAATGTCAAAATCTCCTAGTTGAAAAGGTATCAAGGTGACGGGAAAAAGATAACCTGAAATCTCTACTGCACAAGGTGAACATACCCTATCTACTGGTATCTGATCCTGATTAGCTAACACAATATTCAAAGTTTCTCTTAACATATGAGTATCACACTTCAACTTATTCACAAAATCTTTAGCAACAAACGATCTAGTAGCACCCGAATCAATTAACACTTTAGCACTAATGGCGTTCACAAAAAGCGTACCTGCCACTACATCCGAACTTCTCACTGCATCGTTCATGTTCATGTTGAAGGTCCTGGCACGAATTGGATAGGCTGAAGCTTGATAACTTGGAGCTTGAAGAGCTGGAACTTGCTGAAGTACAGGTGGACTTAGAATCTGAGTTGGAATCTGAGATGTTGCCATTTGGTTCACTGGGGTAGAGGTAGTCAATCTCATCAAGTTTTTGTTTGGAACAGGCGATCTGCACTCCCTAGCCATGTGTCCTACCTTCCCACACTTGTAACAAGTCACACTCGATTTCGAATTCCTGCACTCATTAGCATAATGACCTTTCTGGTTACACTTGAAACAAACAATATCTGCCTTCACACACGCTCCGGTATGCCTCTTAGAACATGCCTTGCACTCTGGAATAGAGGGTCGGGGAAATCTTGGTTGATTGGGGTTCTGAGGAAGGGTTTCTGAGTTCTTGTTTCTGGGCACATTCCTTTTAAAATTTCTTCCCTGGTTCTGAAATCCGGGCTTTCTATCCATCTGATTAGTTGACTTTCCTTGATCCTGATTCCCTTCTATTGATTCCACTTTCCTCTTTAAATTGCCCCTTTCCTTCTGATTCTGATCACTCTCACCTTCTATTATCATAGCCTTCTGAACCACTTCTGCATAAGAGTTGATCTCGAAAGCTGCAACTCTGCTCCTTAACCATGGCTTCAATCCCTGTTGAAACCTCTTCGCTCTCTTCTCATCTGTATCCACATAATCTCCTACAAACCTTGCTAATTCTGTAAACTTCTTCTCATACTCATCAACACTCATATTTTCCTGCTTAAGATTAAAGAACTTTAACTCCATCTGATTCTGCATATACCTAGGAAAATACTTCTCCAGAAAAATCCTTTTAAACCTATCCCACTGAATCACTTCTGCTGCTTCCAATGCCTTAGCCGACTCCCACCAATAATTAGATTCACCCTTAAGAAAATAACTAGCAAATTCTACCTTCTGCTCATCACTAACCTTCACCAATGCAAAGGCCTTCTCCATTTCCTTAAGCCATATCTGGGCTTCAACTGGATCTTTTGTTCCTTGAAAATCTGGGGGTTTCACAGCCTGAAAAGATTTAAAAGTTACCACAAGTTGGGCTGGTTGTTGCTGTCCTTGTTGCTGTTGCAATTGTTGATGTTGTTGCTGAAGTAGCTGCTGCTGCTGAGCCAAAGTAGTCGTCTGCTGTTGCAAAAGTCCCAAAAGCTGGGCCATATCCATATTATCTCGATTATCTTCTCTATTCTGATCGTCTTGATCCCTATTCTGATTAGCTCTAGTATTGCTCCTTCTTGGAGGCATCTTTCTGAATATTAAACAAGCATCTATTTATCCACAAACATACATCTAACCGCAACATGGCACAATATGGTCTAACAGTCCTAATATGACATGGTACAACCTAAAACTTAAACAATCTCACGCGCCCAAATAATACGAAAAAGGGAAACGATAATAATAAACGATAACGGTACCGATGACATCCATCGATAACCCAAATCCAACAGTTCAAAGTACCAACCAACATAAAGTACGAAAACCGAAACTGAAAGTACGATAAAGTCTAACATAAGTCTGATAATCATATGGCTATATATAAGCCATCGCATAAAACTCAAAGCATAAAACTAGTTATCCATCAAATGGCTGATCACACGCTGAAGCTCGTCCACCATCATCTGCACCATCGCATAACTCTCCCAATCTCGATGAGGTACCATAGCGCGAAGCCTCTCGTTAGCCGTCTCGGTGAGTGACTGAAGCCTGGATGCAAGAGTCGGGACGTGATCCTCGGGTATATCCCCATCATCACTATACAATGCATCAACTCTCCTCTGAAGCTGAGCGTTCTCACCATAAAGATGATCACACTCCCTAAGCAACTCCTGATAGACGGGCAAAGGGACAGTATCTGCTATCTCGGCCGGAGGTGGAGCTGAAGTCCTGGTGCCCTCTGTCGCTGCCAATAATAATATAATATATATATATATATATATATATATATATATATATATATAAGCGTCAGATAAAACTTAGAAGCATACTACTTAAACACTCTCGATAATAGGAGTCAATCAATCCTATTCTTTTAGAAATATCATACTATTTATATTCTAAGTGAGTTTCTATTTTAATCCTAAGTGATTATTGAAAATGTGATCTATCTTGTTACCTAAACCTATATTGTTCAGTGACTCAAACCTGTGGCTCTGATACCAAACCTGTGACGGCCCCAAATCCCTTAATCAAAATTAACTAGATAATGGTAAAGCATGCATATTAATTATTTAGACATTACCAATCCCACGCCTAGATCGCCAACAGGTAAGAGTTTGAAACAATATAAACTACCAATTCAAAACCAATTATTATTACAGACCACAAATTATTCTAAGTCAAAAGATTATAGACTAAGTCAAAAGTCTAGCAAAACAAGATCCATCAGATCGTCACTCCCTTCTACCTGGAACTGCCTCCTATAGGCTACACCTGAACCACCACAATTCTTACGCGCAGTCTCAAGAGTCCTTACCATCTTCGAGTTTCACTGAAAGGTTAAGGAAAAATAATATCATTGAGCCAATTGCTCAGCAAGTGCATAAACAACAATATAAGACTGGCAAAATAATTCAACTGTAAAGCAAGATATGAAATCTGCAAATGAACTGTATCAACTGAATCAATATCAAAATAAAATGAGAAGGAATTGGAATATCTGATAAGACGCTACGAGCAACGCTGGGTGATCAGCCCACGACAGAGCTCCGAACCCGCATATCCAATACGGTGTTCATCAAATATAAGGGGATCCCAGGCACACATTGGCCTATAATAGTAACATAATTTGGACCGGCGCCTCGGTCAAAGTAACATTCCATCCAATTCCATTTAGGTCAAACAATGTTTATCAATTTCAATTCATCTCAAAGAAACAAGATTCTCAATGTTATATCAAGTTGCTAATAAGCATGAATAGGATTCTCGGATTTCAAATGAATGATTTTCAGATTTTCGAATAAATGACAAGGCAAAGTGAAGAAAGTCAATCATGCTGGGTTCTTAGGAGTTAGGATTCTGTTTAGTATAACTTGGTTAAGTCAAGAAAGATTAATTCAAGAAAAGTTAATCACGAAAGGTTAATCAAGAATCAACAATTGTTTTTAGTTAGAAACGAGTTCAAGTACAAGAAGATATTTAAGTAATTGGTTCGAGGATTCAAGAATTCGATAAGGTTATGAAAGGGTTTTCCAAGAAATATGATTATCGATTAGCAAGTCAAGTCGAGTTCAAGGGGTATGAAATCAATCACAAGGTATATGACAAGAATAAGGTCGGAAAGAACTAGTTTGTGACAAACTAACAATTCAATATCTCATGGCATTCATCATATGGTAACAACAAGGTAGGATAGTACACTTGCCTTAAATCACGAGATCAAACTAGATAGCGTCCTCCTCAATCGGCTCCTTGCCAGGCCTCCTACTCGGACCTATAATAATAATAATAAACAATATCTTATTTTCCCCTCTTTTGTTTACATATCACAAAGCAATCCTAATAATGCTAACGCCCCATCGATATAATCATGTTATACACATACTTATATACATGTAAACACATAAGTCATGTAAGTCACTTAGCACACAATTCACTTAACATACAATGTAGTATGGTATAGTACTATAATGATTCTACGACTTAACATTGGAGATGTGCCTTTATGGTTTTGGAAATCACTTATTATATTTTTAGAAATTTCGGCGGCATCTCCTTTGTATAGTCGTCAAACCATACCGAATATAATCGGTCTCAATCAATCACAAAACAACACAATGCACCTCCAATGGCTACAACTCCATCATCAATCGACTACTTCAATCACCAAGCAATCCTAGGCTATCCTACTCTCTCCACGACGACTCATTAAGCAATTCATAACTCAAATTCACATAGCAATTCAATCATGCAATCAATTAATTCATGTAACAATTTAATCAATTAGCACTTAAACAATTCAAGCAAGTAACTCACAATAATTCACACAATTCCCACAATCTCTCTTCTCTTCCTCCCTCTCTCGGCCTCTCGGCCTCTCTCTCTCCCTCTCCTCTCTCCCTCTCGGCTTCTCCCTCTCTCCCTCTCTCTTCCTCCCTCTCGGTCTCTCTCCCTCCTCCATCAATCTCTCTCGGCCTCTCCCTCTTCATCACCAACAATCACACACAAAACCCTCACAATGACATACACCATTACTTACATGCATATCAATTCACAAAACCATAATTTCACATACCCACCAATGTTACTTATAAATTTTACAATCAAAATCAATTTATAAACTTAACCCATCAAAGTTCATAACATATAATCATCAAAATCACTAACCCTTTTGATTTACACCTACTAACAAACATCAATCATCAAAACACACATACCCACAACTTGAAATCATATAAAAACTCAAACCCATCATCAAACTTAACTTAATAACTTGTAAAAACTCACATGCATCCATATTACACTTAGCAATTATATGAAATCAAGAAATTGGGTCATGCATGTAACCCTTTGGCTAACTTTCGATCATAGCCGAGGGTTTGGGGTTCTCCGGAGAGCCCAAAATTCGTGGGTCTCTACCAAGGATTAACACCCAATCATACACACCCACAAAACTCACCTTGATTCCTTAATTTTCGAAAACCCTAATTTGCAAAGTGAAGAAAATTGAAATCCACAAACATGAGGGTGTAGAGGATGAAGAGAGGAGTATTTTTATGTATAGGACTTTGAGTTTTAATGGAGAAATCACCTTGAAAAGTGAGCTTGAGCTCTAATGGAGGTTTAGAGAACTTGAGAGAATTTTGAGAGAGATGAGTGGGGGGGGGGGGGGGGTGTTCGGCCGTGTGAAAAAAAATAAGGGGGAGGGGAGGGTTTTGTCCAAGCCTACACACACACATCTAATTAAATTACATTCTAATGATACATCTTTGAATTAAATAAAAGACTTGTAAAATAATTCTATTTACAAGATATTTTGGATCCAAAAATAATTTATTGACACATAAAATTAAAATATGGAATTCTCTTCCTCAATATATTTTTAAAACATTTTTAAAATCATTTTATGAAAAGATTTGAATTTTACAAGTTTTAATATTTTAAAAAGGAAAATAATTGGAAAAATCCTTGTAAAATATTTAAATGCGAAAATAAATTAAACTTTTATTTTTAAAAAGTCTTTAAATGCATAAGGATAATAAAACAAGAAATTTCATGATTTTTACTAACTCCAAGAATTTTATAAAAATGTTTAAGCGCAAATAAAATCATGTTTTAACATTTAAAAGCTATACAGAATTTTAATAAAATTTCACGTCAACACATCTAGCAGTTAGACACGTAACACATATTCACAATCACACAAACATGTAATGACTCATCAATTAAGGCACACAATAATATTTTAAATGCCAAATAATATTATTTATAGAGTACGAAATTCCCAGATATTACAGATAGAGGCAGAGAAGATGTGTAGTGCGTGTATGTGATGTATGTTGCAGGTGTGTGTGTTGCGTGTGTGTATCGATCATGGGTGTGGGGGTGTTTCGGTAGGTGTGGGTATGTGTTGTATGATGGCAGCGGTGAAGGAGAGACCTGGTGGCTAGTGGTGTTGTGCATGAGAGAGGAGAGGGAGAGAGATAGAGAGAGAAAGAAAGAGAGGGAGGGATAGAAAATGCAGGAGAGAAAAGGCTCGAGAGATTGTTGAATATTGGGAGAGATGCAAAGATATTTTTGAGGGAGCATTAAGGATGATAGAAGAGGAGATTTACATGGAGAGATGTTAGAGAGACGTAGGCATATAGGAGAAACAGATCGGTGAAGATGGAGAAAGAAAGAAAGATAGAGGGAAAAGGAGAGGGAGAGAAAAAGGCTGGAGAGATTACTTGATATTGGGCGAGATGCAGAGATATTTTAGACGGAGCATTACCGAAGATAGATGAAGAGATTTACACAGAGAGATGTCGGAGAGATGCAATGAGGTAGGACAGAAAAATCAGAGAAGAGGGAGGTAACGCGTGGTCGTGGAAATGGCGAAGGTTCGCGGAAAAAAAAAAAGAAGAAAAAAAAGGGCAGCGGTGGTAGTCATCGGAGAAGCTCCATGGATCCGGTTATGGTGTGCATAGTTTACACCGTAAGTGGGTGTTTCAATTTCGTATTTTTGAAGTTGCATTTTCGAGGAGTTTTTATTAATTCCGTAGTTTATTTTGTGGACTCGTTAAATATTATGGTTATAAATTATGGAGTTAAATTTGAGGTTTTGTCGAATATTTAGAATTATATTCCCGGAATTAATTCATGAATTTGTTGAATATTGGAGTTATTATTTTTGGGAATAAATTTAGAGACTCGTTGAATAGTAGAATTATATTTTGGGTTTTAGTTTTGAAACTGATCGGATTTATTGGAGTTGTAATGTTTTAAAATTATCGATATTTATTGATAAATTGTGCTTGGGTTGTAAAAGTGGATTTATAAGATTTGTGGAAGTTGAGCTTTGGAAATTATTAGTGATTTGTTTGGGATTGTTGTTGAGGTGCTGAGGCACCGAAAAATTCTATTTACGAAAAGGTCAAGCCCGAATTTTCTGGGAAAAAAAAAGGACTGTGACTTAAGCCTAATAAATGTGTAAAATTTACGAGATTGTATGCGTAAATTTTAAGTGTGAAACTTTACAAATTCGGATTTCGAGGAATAAGCTGTATAGTAGTTGGATTATCGATTAATAAGAAATATGAGTTTTTCGGGGAATTGAGACTTAAGAAGACGTCGTAGATTTTAGTAGCTACCGGTAGAAACAAATTGAGTTGTAGAAATTGATCGTTTAATCGGTTTGCTTTGAAAAGTGTGAGTTGAATGATTTGGGAATATACGATTGAAGAGTTTGTTGATGCTTGACCAGGTTATTGGAAAAGTGGGTTGAGGAACGGATGGATTGCTTGGATAGCGGTGGTAGTAAGTATATCTTGCTGTGATAAATTGAAGATAATGCGTTATATTTTTGTTAACGTATTTACTGTGTTTTAAATTCTATGCGTATTTTGTTTATGCGTATAAAATGTGAATTTTATTTCCAGTAAAATATTTATTTTGAACTGGAAAAGTGGAAAAGTAGAAAAGTGTATTTGTGAATTTTAGAAGGAATATATTTTTCAAGTAGAAAAGTAGAAATGTGGATTTATGAATTTGAAAGGGATATATTTTTTAAATCGAGGTGTTTAAAGTGTGATTTTTGTAATATTATGAATACTCGTTAAATCGTTTTAACTAGTATATGTTGAAATACGATTTTGAGGAAAACTGAGCAGACTGGCATTGCTAGTGAATCACTCCAGAAATGGAGACAGTATGAACCTCCAGAATGGAGACCAGTAGAACTTCCAAAAATGGAAACTTTGTGAACTTCCCGAAATAGGAAGTAAAGGCCGGGGACCCCCACTAGTAGAACTTGATGAACTTGTCGTGTGTAGAATGCCCAGTTTTTCCTCACGTAAATTGTGAAGTTTATATTTTTATTATAAACTTTGAATTGTGAAATGATGATGATTGCTTATATGCAATATTGTGAAAATGCTTTAAGATTCAGATTATTGTGAAATTGTGTTGAGGTTCAAATTATTGTGAAATCAAACTATTTACGAAATGATTACTCAGTTTTAAAAGATGAATACTTTGGCAGAATTCTGGTTTCAGTGTGAGTTTATATTTTATTATAAACTTTGTTGTGATGATATATATTGGCAGAACTCTAGTTGGGTGTGAGTTATATTTTATTATAATCTGTGTAGTGATAATGGTTTCAAAACTAAATTATTTTATAAAACTTCAGTGGATCATTACAAAATATACTTGCTGAGCTTTATAGATCATTTCTTTATTTTATAAATTATCATAGGAAGATATTGAAGATTTCAGAAGAATACTAGGAAAGGTAGAAAGAAGTGATGGACCAATAGAGCTGGTGGTTGATTTAGTGGTTGTGCTTTACGTACTGAAGTTTGTAGATCGATTTGGTGGAAGCACTTGTTGTGGACTTTGGTTGTATGTTGATTCGAGGTAAGTCAGGACAGCGTTGGCTTGTCGTTGTACAAATTACAGTATATGGTAGATAATAGTTGAGATGCGTTGTGTGGGGCACAATTTTTGGTGAGATAGACTTTTGTTATAGAGTTGAATTTTTGAATTGAAAAACAGGTGGATAGTCCTATTTACGAACATTTCATGCCGAAATTTACAAAAAAATAAAAATATATCAGTAGGTTAAGCAGGTTGTGTTGTAGTTTTGGCGGACCCTTGGGCCGGTTTCTTTCCAGAGGAAATCAAACCGGGGTCGTGGCGTCACAGGTGGTATCAGAGCTATGGAGTAGAAGAGTGAGATATGTATAAAGATAAACTGTTGTATGACTGAAATTGTCAAGGAACTAAGGACTTGAAGAAGGGATGTGTAGAATTTGAAGTTTTCGAGGAATAAGATTGTCAAATCAAAGGTTTCTCGCATGGGAAGAGAGATTAAGTTTTAGGGTCTTGAGTTAGTAAGATCCTTAGTGAATGTTGAAAAGCATGAGGGCTTGTGTGGAGTTATAGTGGATTATTAGATACAGTACCAAGGAGTAAGACAGTAAGTATACTTATCAAGGATATTGGTTAAGAAATTGAGGATTTTAGAGCATGAATCAATTTTGAGGATATGGGTTTCTGAAATACTTTTGAGGAGTAAGGGAGATCGTTTAGCGATATATGTGATTTTTGGGATGTGCGAAATTGTTCGAGGATATATAATTCTATGATAGTGCTTCTTCCTTGCTTGAGGATTTAGTTATTTTGATGAGATAAACTTGTAGAATTGAGCATACGATTTGACAACTGGACTTTTATTGAGAGATGTAATTTTTGACATGTGACCTTGTTATCAGAAAATATATTATTCAAGGATTAGAAGTGAAGAAAATCATGAGTTTTGGAATTTTATGCTAATAAGATTTTAGATAGAATATTATTGGATATATATGATGAATTCACGAATGCGTAGAAATTTGAAGAGTTTTAATGTAAAGTGCATGATAACAGTTTGATGTGATTGCTTTGGGGAACAATAATTATTTTATGAATTTTTGGACATGACTCTGAGGATGTCTTTTGGGATTTAATTTTTGTTCGGGGATAAGACGTGTAACCCTGAATGTAAGGATTTTGGGAACTAGAATATTGTTGATGACATGATTTTAGCAACTACGAATGGATATTTGTATTTGAGAACGAGCTTTGTTATTGTGGACATAGACTAATATTTATTTTAATATTTGAGGTTTATGAGGTTATTAATTTTTTAAGAACCTTCTTTTGAGATTTTAGACGATATTGGGATTTAAGATTTTCAGAATATGAGGTTTTAATTGTTATTAGTAATAAGAATTTGATCGATTACATTGATACAAGGAACTTTTGGGAAAAATCATTGAGACGTGTATGATGGATTCAAGATTAAGTATTTCGAGTGATGATGTATAGATTTCTTTAAGATTGATATTGTGACATGGATTGAGATTGATATAAGCATTTTAGGATGAATAGAAATTGAGAATATATTATTGAATTAAGTTCAATTATTGTCAGCGTATATGAAGGAGAAAGGTTATTAAGTTTAGACCGGAGGCGTCACAAGTGTGACATAGTTTGGAAAGAAGAAAAAGAGAAGGAAAGAGGAAGTGATGGGATGTTATATGATGATCTTGGAATATGATGACATCAGAATTTGTGGATTAATTTAGGATCTCGTAATTTGGTTCTAAAGATACTTATTGAAAATAGCAGTGGTTGGAAATTTTTGGGAATATTCACATTATGGAATTTGGGATATATGATAGATAGTATCATGAGTATGCTTCTTTATGTCGGACGAGATGACTCAGCTTAGAGAATTAGGAACGATGGAAATTGATGGCGGGATTCCTGAAATGGGTAGGACTGATGTAGAAAAAAAAAATCTTGATGATGTGCTTGTGATGATGATTTTAAGAGCTATAAGAGGAGGATTCTAAGGACCGTGATGATAATTTTCTTTTGTTACAGCTTTTGTTGGACACTACGTGTATGCTAGATTATAGATCTTTACCTTTTGGTAACGTACAGATAGATCATGTAGAACGCAACATGTGGATGACGATAGATTTACGTATTGATGACTGGTGAAAGACCATATTACAAGTACTTGAGATGATTTTGAATTGTAAAGGAAATATGATGACTATGATGATAAAGTGGGCGTGTATTCTCAAATGGGAGATACACATAAATGATGATTCGTAAGTATATGTGTGTACTGAATTACTGTTGATTTCCAATCGTGAGGGATATTTTGATTTTTGATTGATGATTTTTGAATGAGAAGTGAGTATTCTTACATTGATATTGTGAATTGTTGATGCTTCATTGTTGGAAGTAAAGCTAACAAGTTGGTTAGCTGGTTGGGAACCCCAATAGTAGAACTTGTGAACCTATCATGTCTGAATACTCATTTTCTTAATCCTTGTGTGATGATTGTGATGAATTATTGATGATATTCTTTTGAAGATTATTATAATTATTTTAAAAGAAGATTAAGGCCTATAGCTGAAATCAGGTGAAGAGATTGTATTCGTGAGAAATGCTATAGAGCAACTTTCAGGTTGGAGAGTCAACCAGGAATTGGAATATGAATCGAAAGATGTTTGAGAAAGTTTAAAAAAAAAATTTGAGAAAACCCCGTAGAGACTATGATCGACAAGAGCAGATGCTAAGAATGAAAGTAATACCTTTGATGAATTTTATGTTACAGAGTCATGATGTTAAAGAAGAACTTGGGGACCAGAAGACAGTGTGAGGGGGAAGTATCCCACTTTGTTTTTATGAGATCAGGTGCGCTCAATTTCGAGAACGAAATTTTTCTAATGGGGGAAGGATGTAACATCCTGATTCCGAAAATATTAATTCTGATTATTTTATTAGGAGTAAGATTTATTGCTATTAAATTTTGAACCATTTTGGAAGCAATGAAGAATTTGGAGATCGAATTGATAAATTATGGATTTTGAGGAATATTATATTTTGTTGGTTAAAGATTAAATTATGATGTCAAATATTAATTATTTGACGGTGGGTGATTTTTTTAGGATTTATTTCCAAGAATTTGCAAGTGGACTCATAATTATTTTAAATACGAAATTTTTGGAGATTTGACGACTTTATTTTTCTTAAGTTAAGTTGTATAATTATTTTGGAAATTTTAGGGAATAATTGTTTTAATAAAACAATTACAAGTGGAGTAAAAAGAGAGATAAATGAATATATAGTGTTTTAATTGGGCCAGAATAAATTATTATTAGTTAGTTTATAAGTAATTGGGCTAAGCCCAATAAGAGGAAAAGAGCACAGCTCGGTTAAAAACAAAACAGCAGAAGGAAAAAAAACATCAAATTTCTTGTGGGTGTTTGTTGAATGAAATTAGAGTAGTGTTGTTGTTGTTGGAGGCCGGAGTTGGAGGGAACCACCGCGGCAGTTGTCGTCGACGACGGTGGTGGAGACTCGGTGGTAGTAGTAAGGAAGATAGAGAAGCGAAGGTGAGGAAGAAGGGGAGGTCGGTGTAGTGTGTGGTTTATGTGTGTGCGTGTACTGTGGGTTGTGTATGTGCTATGTGTGTCCTGCGATGGGTGTAAGGAAGGAGACCACCGTGATGGGGGTGGTGGTTGGCAGTGGCAGGAGAGATGAATGGGTGGTCTGTGCAGTAAGTATGTATATATATCTGTATGTGCGGGCTAGAGAGATAGAGGCAGAGAAGAGGTGTAGTGCGTGTATGTGATGTATGTTGCAGGTGTGTGTGTTGCGTGTGTGTATCGATCGTGGGTGTGGGGGTGTTTCGGTAGGTGTGGGTATGTGTTGTATGATGGCAGCAGTGAAGGAGAGACCTGGTGGCTAGTGGTGTTGTGCATGAGAGAGGAGAGGGAGAGAGATAGAGAGAGAAAGAAAGAGAGGGAGAGATGGAGGGATAGAAAATGCAGGAGAGAAAAGGCTGGAGAGATTGTTGAATATTGGGAGATATGAAGAGATATTTTAGAGGGAGCATTAAGGATGATATAAGAGGAGATTTACATGGAGAGATATTAGAGAGATGTAGGCATATAGGAGAAACAGATCGGTGAAGATGGAGAAAGAAAGAAAGATAGAGGGAAAGAGAGAGGGAGAGAAAAAGGCTGGAGAGATTTCTTGATATTGGGAGAGATGCAGAGATATTTTAGACGGAGCATTACCGAAGATAGAAGAAGGGATTTACACAGAGAGATGTCGGAGAGATGCAATGAGGTAGGACAGAAAAATCAGAGAAGAGGGAGGTAACGCGTGGTCGTGGAAATGGCGAAGGTTCGCGGAAAAAAAAAAAGAAGAAAAAAAAGGGCAGCGGTGGTAGTCACCGGAGAAGCTCCATGGATCCGGTTATGGTGTGCATATAGTTTACACCGTAAGTGGGTGTTTCAATTTCGTATTTTTGAAGTTGCATTTTCGAGGAGTTTTTATTAATTCCGTAGTTTATTTTGTGGACTCGTTAAATATTATGGTTATAAATTATGGAGATAAATTTGAGGTTTTGTCGAATATTTAGAATTATATTCCCGGAATTAATTCGTGAATTTGTTGAATATTGGAGTTATTATTTTTGGGATTAAATTTAGAGACTCGTTGAATGGTAGAATTATATTTTGGGTTTTAGTTTTGAAACTCGGATTTATTGGAGTTGTAATGTTTTAAAATTATCGATATTTATTTATAAATTGTGCTTGGGTTGTAAAAGTGGATTTATAAGATTTGTGGAAGTTGAGCTTTGGAAATTATTAGTGATTTGTTTGGGATTGTTGTTGAGGTGCTGAGGCACCGAGAAATTCTATTTACGAAAAGGTCATGCCCGAATTTTCTGGGAAAAAAAAGGACTGTGACTTAAGCCTAATAAATGTGTAAAATTTACGAGATTGTATGCGTAAATTTTAAGTGTGAAACTTTACAAATTCGGATTTCGAGGAATAAGCTGTATAGTAGTTGGATTATCGATTAATAAGAAATATGAGTTTTTCGGGGAATTGAGACTTAAGAAGACGTCGTAGATTTTAGTAGCTACTGGTAGAAACAAATTGAGTTGTAGAAATTGATCGTTAAATCGGTTTGCTTTGAAAAGTGTGAGTTGAATGATTTGGGAATATATGATTGAAGAGTTTGTTGATGCTTGACCAGGTTATTGGAAAAGTGGGTTGAGGAACGGATGGATTGCTTGGATAGCGGTGGTAGTAAGTATATCTTGCTGTGATAAATTGAAGATAATGCGTTATATTTTTGTTAACGTATTTACTGTGTTTTAAATTCTATGCGTATTTTGTTTATGCGTATAAAAATGTGAATTTTATTTCCAGTAAAATATTTATTTTGAACTGGAAAAGTGGAAAAGTAGAAAAGCGTATTTGTGAATTTTAGAAGGAATATATTTTTCAAGTAGAAAAGTAGAAATGTGGATTTATGAATTTGAAAGGGATATATCTTTTAAATCGAGGTGTTTAAAGTGTGATTTTTGTAATATTATGAATACTCGTTAAATCGTTTTAACTAGTATATGTTGAAATGCGATTTTGAGGAAAACTGAGCAGACTGGCATTGCTAGTGAATCACTCCAGAAATGGAGACAGTATGAACCTCCAGAATGGAGACCAGTAGAACTTCCAGAAATGGAAACTTTGTGAACTTCCCGAAATAGGAAGTAAAGGCCGGGGACCCCCACTAGTAGAACTTGATGAACTTGTCGTGTGTAGAATGCCCAGTTTTTCCTCACGTAAATTGTGAAGTTTATATTTTTATTATAAACTTTGAATTGTGAAATGATGATGATTGCTTATATGCAATATTGTGAAAATGCTTTAAGATTCAGATTATTGTGAAATTGTGTTGAGGTTCAAATTATTGTGAAATCAAACTATTTACGAAATGATTACTCAGTTTTAAAAGATGAATACTTTGGCAGAATTCTGGTTTCAGTGTGAGTTTATATTTTATTATAAACTTTGTTGTGATGATATATATTGGCAGAACTCTAGTTGGGTGTGAGTTATATTTTATTATAATCTGTGTAGTGATAATGGTTTCAAAACTAAATTATTTTATAAAACTTCAGTGGATCATTACAAAATATACTTGCTGAGCTTTAAAGCTCATTTCTTTATTTTATAAATTATCATAGGAAGATATTGAAGATTTCAGAAGAATACTAGGAAAGGTAGAAAGAAGTGATGGACCAATAGAGCTGGTGGTTGATTTAGTGGTTGTGCTTTACGTACTGAAGTTTGTAGATCGATTTGGTGGAAGCACTTGTTGTGGACTTTGGTTGTATGTTGATTCGAGGTAAGTCAGGACAGCGTTGGCTTGTCGTTGTACAAATTACAGTATATGGTAGTTAATAGTTGAGATGCGTTGTGTGTGGCACAATTTTTGGTGAGATAGACTTTTGTTATAGAGTTGAATTTTTGAATTGAAAAACAGGTGGATAGTCCTATTTACGAACACTTCATGCCGAAATTTACAAAAAAATAAAAATATATTAGTAGGTTAAGCAGGTTGTGTTGTAGTTTTGGCGGACCCTTGGGCCGGTTTCTTTCCAGAGGAAATCAAACCGGGGTCGGGGCGTCACAATATATCTACTAATAGCAGCATTTTTATAGGCTTTCTTACGTATATGCTTCCAAACTGTGTAGTATTTATTGTCTTTCTCATACTCATATATTCATCTATGCCCGGAAGCCTGGATCGGGTAGCCCTATCGGTAGCCTGAGATTTCTTCATATAAATATGTGCTATGGTTATTGATATCTCCCATGTTTCATCATTTCAGGTATGTCAGGATCCGTGCCGTCCTTTATTAAACCCTCTGACAAGTATTAGGATCTATTTCCCGAAGATGAGTTGACTATGTTGGAGACCCCTATTGTCGCCACTCCAGTTTCTCAGTTCCCTGCCTCTCTGTCCGTCAAGGCTGAGCTTTCCGCTACTGAAAATTGAAGACTCTCTCGGGTTGCCGGGGCCTCAAAATCCACTTCTGAAACCAGATCCTCGAAGAAAGCTAAGGTGTCTCAGCAGGGCACCCCCATGGGTGATGTGGAGCAGTTTTATCAGATGTGTGGTGGGCAGATACCCATGGAAACTATAGTAGGATGGGTTAAACAAAAGACTTCCGATGCTGCAAGGTCTATGCTGTTCTCCGCGGGTGAGAGTTTCTTCCATCAGCTTAGGCTTTCCAATCAGCTTGCCTTGGCCACCCGAGGTGACATGCGGCTCCATGAAGAGATGAAACAATTGAAGATTGATATGCAGGCTATGGAGGAGGAGAAGAAGCTTTTGGATGCCGCTAAGAAGATGAAGGGTGATGTTTCTACATTGTCTAAGGAGAAAGACAGGCTGAATAAAGTGGTTTCCTCCTAGGAGAGGGAAAAGAAAGAGCTGAAAACAGCCCATGATGCTGTAAATAACGAGTTAAAGCTACAGGTTGATACACTTCAAGCTTCAGTGAAAAAGCTCAAAGAGGCCCTCCCGGACAGGTATAAAACTGGTTTCTCTAAAGAAGTCAATGACTACATGAAGGCTACTTGGAAGGTAATGCCGAATCTGGACTGGTCCCTTCTCGGGGAGGATGCCGTGAAGCAAGTGGAAGGTTTCAAGGCTGAGGCTACCAAATCCCAGGTCCCCGCCACCAAAGTCATCAGCTATCCAACAAGATGATTCCGAAGATGCTCAGGCTACCAGGGTTGAGGCTCCCACGAACGTGGTTGAGGTTACTCCCGACGATCCCACCAAAAAGGCTGACCCTGTCGAGGATTCCCCTGGCTCTGAGGCTACCAAAGACCCTTCCGTTTCTCAGTAACTTCTTCTTTGGTTATGAAAATTTTTATCCAGTTGGTTTTATGAACTTATGGTTTTAATTAAGGGGTGGGCTCTTATAACGCTCCACACATGTACTTTTGGATTCGTAACTTAACTATTTTATGGCCATGGGGCCCTGGTACTTTTGATTTGGTTTTATCAGCTTAATGCATGTTTGCTTTATTATCTGGTTTTTCCGTGGTAGGTATAATTGTCGTATCATTATTGTCCATGCCCTATATATCTCTTGTAGAAGGGGTTGGTAACGGGTGCTTACAGGTTACCACAACTAATACACCATGCTCCTCTAACTTAGTAGTACCTGAACCACTTACTGACTGTTCAACGATAACTAATTTGCAATTAATAATCCTTACTCATCAAACCCCAATCTCACTCATTCTCTAGGGTACCAATATGCTAAGTAAGGAAGGTATCACTGTAACTTAAAACAATTTATAACTAAGTGAAACTATCTAATTCTAGTACGCAATATGATTCTCTTGATTGATCCTGAGGCAAGTTTATAATAATACTTAGAGGATATATGTCATATTTACGTTGATTAAATGAATTGAATGATAAATCATGAATCAAAAATCGAGTAGTCGGATGGTAATGCAGTATAGAAGTGTACTCGAGTAGTTATATCAGCACGTACCTGGATGGGCAGCAAAAAATGATAAACTATTGGTACCTTAATCCGCGTGGTTACCACCCTGGGTGTAGGGGTACCGTCCGGTAACCCAATAGCATCTGGAAGTCCCAAAGATGGGAACCTGACTCCGGGAGCCCCTTTGCCGGTAACCCGTACCCGGTAGCCTGGGTGCCGGAGGCTTAACTTGGAAGCCCTTATTCCGGGAGCCCTAGTCATTTAATGAATCGTATGTGGTGATGCCATGTAGGCCATTCCTGCAAAGCCTAGTAACCAAGTAAGCCATGAAAACCACTCAAGGTTCCATACATGTCTGGTACTCAAGGGATCCAAGTGTGCCAATCAGGATTCCACACAAGCCCAAAGGATGCAGGGAGTCATGCATGCCGATCAGGGTTCCATACATGCCCTAGTGACCAAGTAAGCCATGTGAGCCAATCAAGGCTATGCACATGTCTGGTAGTGGAGGGATCCATATGTGTCAATCAGGGTTCCACACAAGCCCAAGTAATGAAGGGAGTCATGTATGCCGATCAGGGTTCCATACATGCCCTTATGACCAAGTAAGCCATGTGAGCCAGTCAAGGCTATGCACATGTCTGGTAGTGGAGGGATCCATGTGTGCCAATCAGGGTTCCACACAAGGCCAAGTAATGAAGGGAGTCATGTATGCCGATCAGGGTTCCATACATGCCCTTATGACCAAGTAAGCCATGTGAGCCAGTCAAGGCTATGCACATGTCTGGTAGTGACCATGAAAAGTTTAATATTTTGATAATTTCAACCTATTAAGCTAAGAGGTGTATTCCCTACTACCCCCTAGTTCTGGATGGTAGCCTGGCTACCATGTAGAACTATGCTTGTAGGTATTGCATATCTTTCTTTTATCAGATATTTATAAGTGGTAAATGTAAAAGGAAACAATCAACTTCTACTTTTACTGAAAATGAAAGAGTACGATTACATCAAATTTCATCCAGACATGGGTGTGCATCCACTACCCCCGGGCATCTGCTGAAAATCATGAAATCCTAAGAACTGAAAGGGAAATGACATAACCACAACTAGTAGGTTGCCTTTATTCGTCCTAAGCCTGAATGAGGCCTACGTTCGCTTTGAAAAGAGTCTTACTGATAATACTTCTTAAGGTGCTCAGCATTCCAAGCACGCGGAATAGTGTTCCCATCCATGTCTTCAAGGTGATAGGTGCCTTCCCAAAAAATAGACTTTATTTTGTAAGGCCCTTCCCAATTTGCTCCAAAGGTTCCGTGTCCGGGAACACGCATATTGGGCATCATTCTTCTCAGCACTAGGTCGCCAACCTTGAGAGGTCGAGGGCGTACCTTATTGTTGTAGTATTTGCGAGTCCTCTGTTGGTAAGCCGCAAGTTTCAGCTGGGCGGTAGCCCGAGTTTCTTGCACCATATCCAGGGCCAACCTCTGGTTTATTTCATTTGATTCTTGACTGAAATTATCCCTTCAGTAGGACCCTACTCCTACTTCCACGGGACCATTGCCTCATAGCCATAGGCTAGCACAAAAGGGGACTCTCCGGTTGTGGACCTGGGAGTAGTGTTATAAGACCACAAGACCATTGGAAGCTCCTCTGGCCAATTTCCTTTTTTGTCTTCCAACTTGGCTTTTAGAGTGTGCTTGATGATTTTGTTCACAGCTTCCGTTTGCCCATTGCTTTGGGGATGGCAAACGGCTGAAAAATCCTTCTTTATTTCCAAATCCTCACATAGACTTCTCATTTCTTTATTATCAAATTGCTTGCCATTGTCTGAAATTAACTTGTACGGTACCCCGTATCTATATATAATGGCTCGCTTGACAAATTCCTTCAGCTTGCCGGCGGTGATGGTAGCTAGGGGTTCCGCTTCTGCCCACTTGGTAAAGTAGTCAATGGCTACCACAACATATTTCACACCACCTCTGCCTTTCGGAAGCTCCCCAATCAGGTCAATCCCCCATATTGCAAAGGGCCGGGGGCTTCCAATGGGCCTTAGTTCCACAACTGGGTTGCTATTGAAATTAGCAAACCTTTGGCATTGATCACAAGCTTTGGCAAAGTCATAAGCATCAGCTTTCATGGTTGGCCAGTAGTAGCCTTACCGAAGCACCTTGTGGGCAAGGGAGGTACCCCCGAGTGATTGCCACATATGCCTTCATGAATTTCCCTTAGGATATACTCACATTCATTTCCAGATATGCACTTAAGTAGGGGTTGGTTAAAACCCCTATTATATAGGATACCATCATAGATCACATAACGGGCAGCCTTGTATTTAAGCTTTCGGGCTTCATCTTTGTCTTCCGGGAGCACCCCCTTGGTGATGTATTCACGTATTGGGGTTGTCCATTGGCTTTCCACAGTACATTCCATCTCCATAACCTCCTCTCGATGGATAATTGGATGGAGTTGAACTTCAAGGGGAATCACTCCTAACAAAACAGTTTCTTTTTGGGATCCCAATTTGGTTAGGGCATCGGCATTTTCCACCCTTGGGATCTGATTCAGATTCAATAATTTGAACTTGCTAATAAGTTCTTGGGCATCACTTGCCTTAGAGGGAAGGATGTTCTGACTTCAATTTTATAGGCCTGAAAGTAGGGCCTTAGCTTCCTGGAAGCCAATATTAGAGCATATGCTAGCTTTTCCATGCTGGGATACCATGTTTCCGCATCCAATAGCCTTTTGCTCACATAGTATACTGGGTATTGAACTTGCTCTTCCTCCCGGATCAACACAGCACTTATGGAATATTCAGAAACAGCTAGATATAGAATGAGTACCTCACCTTCCAAGGGTTTGGAGAGCAATGGTGGGCTTCCCAACTGTTCTTTAGGTTTTTGAAGGCTTCCTCACATTCCGGGGTCCATTTGAAGTTTTGACCCTTCTTGATAGCCTTAAATAATTCTTTGCATTTGTCGGAAGACCGAGATACAAATCTGTTTAGGGCTGCCACCCTTCCGGTAAGCCCTTGGACTTCCCTTACATTCCTTGGGGATCTTAATTCCAGCAATGCCTTTATTTTGGCAGTGTTTGTCTCGATCCCTCTGTGATTCACAATGAATCCAAGGAACTTTCCAGATTCCACACCAAAAACACATTTTTGGGGGTTCAGTTTCATCCGGTATTTCCTTAGGATATCAAACATCTCAGACAGGTGTAACACATGGTCGGCTGCCACCTTTGATTTGACCAACATATCGTCAACGTAGACTTCCATAGTCTTACCAATCTGTTCCTTAAACATCATGTTTACCAGCCTTTGATAGGTAGCCCCAGCAGTCAGCAGCCCAAATGGCATCCCCACATAACAGTACAGTCCTCTATCAGTTATGAAGCTGGTATGCTCTTGGTCTGGCTCATACATTGGTATCTGGTTATACCCAGAGTAGGCATCCATAAAGCTCAGCAAGGCATGGCCTACCGTGGAGTCCACCAACTAATCAATTCTGGGTAGCGGGAAGCTATCCTTAGGGCATGCCTTATTCAAATCAGTAAAGTCAACACATGTCCTCCATTTCCCTTTGGGCTTCCGGACCAGTACCGGGTTTGCCAGCCATGTTGGGTAGAAGGATTTTTTAATCAAGCCAGCCTTTAGTAACCGGTCTACCTCTTCCTGAAGGGCGGTAGCCCTTTCACCACTGACAGGCCTTCTTTTCTATCGGATACCCCTTCTCTCAGGGTCAATATTCAGGTGGTGGCACATGACTTTTGGGTCAATCCCCACCATGTCAGAGTGACACCATGCAAACACCTCTAGGTTTCTTTTAAGAAAAGTGATCAACCGTTCTCTTGTCTTTTCATCCATCTATTGTCCAATTTTTAGAACTTTGCTAGGATCTTCAGCATCCACCGGTATGGGGATAATATCCTCGGCAGCCCCTGCCTTTTCCAGGGTGCCGGGCATCCTAGGATCAATATCAATTTCAACCGGAAGCCCTTCTACCACCTCCTGGTTTTCATTCTCTAGCACTGTTTCATCTAGATCATCATCTGAGGCATCTTTCACTGTGCCTTTGTTATTCCCAGATTACACACTTGTATAATTGTAGAAGGGGGGGTTGAATACAATTCTTGATAATTATAAATTTCTGATAAAAACCACAGAAATCTATAAGGAGATAATTGATGAATAAGAAATGGTTCACAAACACATAAAAAATCAGGTGGTTAAATGTACCACCTGAGACTTTTATTCGAAGAAAACTCTGTGATACAAATGTACACAGCTTCTGTTTTTACAACTCTTTGCTTCTAAGGATATTCAAGAAACCCTAAGCAAATATGTCTGTTTTCTTTTGTTTGTAAAGAGTTGCTACACTTGGTTATATATCCCAAGTTTACAAGTTCTACAGGAATAAGATAATATTAATCTAATTCAAGTTGACTTGCTACTCCACTCCAAATCCACATGTAGCCGAAAGGTTGTCCTTGTGAACAGATATGTCCCCTGCACCTTTCTTGTATGTGCTGTGTAAATGGAATGCTTCTTACTTCTGTGTTTCCAAAGTATGGCTGCCATACTGCTTTTTATACCTACTATCAACCCATGTGATCTGTCAGTCAAACCTGTCCTTATCAACTGCTAATCCTCAGCTAGCATAGGATAAAGTGTTAATGATTATCCGTTGATATTGTGCACAGTTATCCGTTGATGGTAGTTTAAGCTGTATCCGTTGATAGAGTAGATTTTAGTTGTATCCGTTGATAGAGTCATGTTCTCATCCGTTGATACACTTTCACTTAGACAGAATTACATAGCATAGCTTATTTACAATTGGCTACCCTATTCTGCCTATCCATTGATGGTCAACATGACTCTGAATAAAAACACTATCAACTGATAAATAGAGATATTGCAGTATGCTACAAAACCTCATCCGTTGATGAGCTACCTATCAACGAATAGAGTTATAATGTCTTATCCGTTGACAATTACAAAACTTGACTTATACAATTTTGCTTGAGTGTTAAGTTATCATCAACTACAACATATTCCTAACAATCTCCCCCAATTTATACTTGATGGCAGTAAAGCATAAATTCAGAACCTTGATGATAACAAAACATTCCTAAAGATATATACACTACAGTATGCAAAAATTGTATTAAGCTACAAAAATTAAAAACAGAAAGCTTTAAGAAACTTATCAGAGATGTGCTCCTTTAGATTGAGCAAATTAATGATGTTTCCTCTCTCTGGTTGGCTGCACCCTTGACTTTCCTTCCTTGGCAGAGTTGGACTCAATTTGCACTTGAAGTTGCCTATAGAAGATATCTTCTTCAACAACTTTTGGATTTAGCTTTAGTTGTAACCATCTTAGGTATTCAGAACTAGCCTTTGACAGTTGGTCTTTTAACCTGAAGAATCTCCTAGTGCCCTCTTCATCCCTGAACTCCATCATCCAAAAGGGTTGAATGTGGATTTTCTGTCCATTATATGGGATCTTCATTTTCTTTGGTAAACTTGAGGATGAGTTCCATTCTCTCCTTATTTCTTCTATTCTGCTAATTATCTCCCTTCTAGTTGTCTCAGAGAACCCTGTGTGTCTCTTGAAAGTTGAGAACACTTTGGTCAATGTATGATAATTCTCTCCAAGAACCTTCTGTAATGGCCATGTCCTCTGATTTCCTCCCTTGTAGACAAACACTAATCTCTCAGGCAGATTCTTGTACTTGTCAATTCCTCTCACTTCTGACAATTCATCCAAATATAGATTCATGCCAGAGTATTCTTCAATTTCTGCCTGATAGATAAAGTCTTCTTTGTTTTCCAAGATTGGCTGTTTGACAATAGCAGGTACCCTAGCAACTTGAACTGGTCCCTTTGAAAGTTGCTTCCTTGGAGCTCTTTTCTTCTGTTTTGAATTCAGCAAGATTGAAGGAACTTCAATTGAATCAAAATTCATTGGTTCTTCTTTAGGCATTATGGGGTCACCATGAAAGTTCACAGTTGCGTTGATTACTGTTGCAGATATAGATACTGATGAGCCAGTAGTTTGTTTTTCTGGAGAGGGTTCTAGAGAAAGAACCCTTTTGGTTTTAGCTTTCATTCTTTTAGATTTAGATTTGGGGACTTCCTCAGGTTCCCTCATTTCTTCCTCTATCTCATCCATTAACTCTTCAGCCAGCCTGGCCCTCTTTTCATTTGAGTTTTCATGTTGATTTTCTGTACTTGGATGAGCTTCCCTTTGGATTCTGGAGACTTCTTCTCTTTTAGCTTCCACAAATTTAGGATGGCTGTTGGATATATTTAATACTTTTCCATTCCTTATAATTACAGCCATCCAATCTCTTACACTCTTATTTGTCTGCTCTTTGAACTCTATGATTGTTTTTCCCATTAGCTTTTCTTCATCATTCTTGGGAAATGGGTAGTCCAATTGAAGCTTGTTTTTCCCATTTTCCTTTGGAGGTGAGTAGGCTCTGGTTTTGATGACTGGTTCAAATTCTTTGACATATGATGGCTCTGCATCATAGAATGTAGGAGCCACAATCTCTGGAGTGAGCACCTTCATGATTGTGGTTGATATTGTTGGAGCAGAAGATTGAGCATTAAGAAACAGAGATGATGCAATTGATTCATTGATCATCCTCTCTGTCTTTAGAATTCTTTCACTAGTCTCCTTGTTGATCTTTTCCAAAGCTTCTATTCTGGCTTGCCTTTCACCATTTGAGATTTCTTCTAAACTTTGAATCTCAGGCAAAGCCACTTGTTTCTTCACAGGAGAAGCCTTTATTTCAAAATCTGTTGGATTGACCACTACAATTGGCTGTTGCTCCCCCTCAATCTGTGCTATCTTACTACTGGTAGCTTGAATTTGACCAGAAGATGTTGCAGCCTCTTCTTTGCTTGTTCCCATTTTCTTCCCCTTTTTGTTAGCATCAAGGGGTGGGAGTGAAGCTTCAAGTAGCATTTCCAGTAGTTGAGTTTGTTTTGATTGATTGGCAATGATAGTTTGCATTTGAGATTCCATACTATCCACTCTGGAGGAAAGAAGCTGAACAGACTTAGCCAGGCTATCTTCTTTGAGAAGTTTGCTAGTAAGCACCTTCTGAGTGGTAGTAGGAGCTAGTGCCTCAATCCTGGCATCTATATCTATCTTCATATCTCTAATTGCAGTTTTGACCTCCTCTTGTTGTGTTCTTTGAATAACTGTTTGCATCTTTTGCAATTTCAGTGAGGCCATAACCTGCTCAAGAACAGTCTTTCTCTGTGGTTCTGCAGTTTGGTGCTCAGCCTTAGCAGATTGATATTGCTTCATGATTTCCACATTGAGATCCCTAAGTTCAGTGGCATTGGTAAACATCCATTCTAGAGTCTCTTCCTCGTTGATTTCTTCACCATCTGAACTTTAACTGTCATCACTGCCAAATTCTTCACTTCCAGTACTTGGAGACAGGGTTTGTAAAGCTTCTTTTGCTCTTTGAAGAGATTCTGAGGTGTGTACTAGGTGCATTGCCTCCTCTGCCTCCACATTTCCCTGTTGTGCCATGACTTGATAGGCAGAAACAGGATGAGTAAAGGTTTCAAGATCCAAAGAGATGGAGTCAATAATTGACTGACATTCTTGTCGAAATTCCATCTCTTTGGAAGCTTCATTAACCTCCATTAACTCACTTGCAATGGCTGAATCATCCTGCCTTATTTCTCCTGTAGTCCCTTCTCTCCTCTCATATCTCTTTTCTTGCATCAGGGGCTCCCCCTGGCTCACACCTCTCACACCCTCACCTTCACCTACTAAGGTGGGACTCTCTTGCTCTCCTTTTGCCTGACCGGAAGAAATGGTCAGCCTCTCATTATTTTTCTCTCCTTTTGCCTGCTCACAAGGCAGCCTCTCACTCCCTTCCCTCATTCCTAAAAGTGTTTCAACTACTACAAACTCCTCTATAGTTGACATGGGAATGTCACATTTTGCAGTGGTAGAGAGAATTGTCAACGGATAAAATGTATCCGTTTATGTAGTAAATATTGCTATCAACGGATGATTAGTTGTAGACACATCCGTTGATGGAGAAACACTTGTCAACGGATGAAGGATATCCGTTGATAAAGGAAAAAGAGTATCCGTTGAAGTGAAAACCAACACTGAATCTGTGGTGATTGATTTTAAGGAAGAGGCCACAGATAGTGTTGTAAATTCAGGAATGGAAGATTGATGGCCCAACAAATCATCTAAAAGATGATGACCACCAATAGTTGAGTGGGGCTTCTCCAAGAATTTTAAAGATGGAGAATCAGGAATTGATGTAGATATCATATCCACATCCAGAGATGGAGTTGGTGATGGTGGATTAAAATGTGTATCGATTTGAAGGTTAAGATCAAGGGGCTGTGACTCCACATTTATTGAAGTCACATCAAACTGAATTTGAGAAGGTACAGTTTGCTGTACTGTGTGTGCACCCTGTGATTCCCCAATGGTTTTGGATTTTACTCTTCTACCATAGGTTTTTGAGTGAGAGCTATCTGTGTCTCTTGCCCTTTTGTGCAGTGTTCCTGGAGTGGAACTTAAATCAGTAGTCACACCCTGTTGAGAGGATGTAACTAGAATTTGACTTGAAGGTTAATTAACAGTCTTTTGAGAGACTGAAATGTTGGTTGCACCTGCCTCACCTTCCTTATCCTTAGGGCTTCTTTGATGTTCACCCTGTCCCTCACCACTCACTACCACCTTCACACTCCCCTCAAGAGTTTTGGTAGCTTTTGCAACAGGTGCCTTTTGAGAGACACCTGAGGTTTGTCTTTTAGATTGTGGTTTTGAGACTTTGGATTTAGTCACTTTGGTAGGAGCCTGTTTGGTCACAACTACAGACTCCGTTGTGACAATGGAATGCAAATAAATTTGGGTAGAGATAGGAGTAATAAGATTAGAAGCTACCTGAACAATTGGTGGATAAACCAATTGTACTCCTGCATTCAGATTCATTCGAATCAAGTCACTGAGGACTCTCTTCTCCTGTACAAAACAACTGAAATTACTATCCGGGTTAGAGAGGGATAGCTCATTCTCTGACATATGCAGGCCTAAGAGCATCAAAAATCTAGCAAAGTAGATATTTTTGCCCCTAGTTCCTTTGTTGCCTAATTTAGTTTCTATTTCATACATTACTAGTATGCCAAAGTTGTAGTATTTATCAGTTAAAAGCATACAAAGCATCACTACCATGGATTTAGTAACAGCATCAAAATTACTAATTTTACCAGAAAAAGTTTTAATGAAAGCATCACACAGATAACTCCATTCTTTAACCATACCCTTCCTAACAATTTTGCCTAAATTGTCAGTACTAAATGCATATCCACTTGAGTTTAGCATGGTAACTATTTCAGCATCGGTTGGTGATGATGTACAATTATTTTCAGGTAATTTTAAACATGCAGTAAAGACATCAGAATTAGCCACATAATTTTTACCCTTAAGAGAAAAAGAGATAGTTTCATCAGTACCATTAAATTCAGCCGATGTCCACATTTCCTCAATTACTTCATGGATGAGGGGTGTGGTGGTAGTCATAGCATATGACAGTTTGCATTTCTTCACGAAATTCATCATGGTGTGATATACTTCTGGAGCGTTCGCTGTATCAACAAAGGCTGCGAAATTGTTCTTCTCATAGGTAAACCCAGTGGGAGACATCATCTTAACAATAGGCGCCATTGAAGTGTTTGAACTTTTGTTGCAGAGAGAGTTTTAGTGAAGAAGATGTAGTTAACTTATGAGATTCTTGAAAATGAATAAAGGTGAGATGTGATAGCACAAGACATCCTTTTATTTTCAAGAATTAAAAATGAAATAATTAAAAGTAATTACCCCATTGGACAAAAGTAACTGTCAGATAATAAATGAAAAGAAAAGAAGTACAACCGTGACTAATTATACACGTTTACCAATGGCTATAAAAAAATATGTATATCAACGGATAAGGAATGGACGGTTGAGAAAATAGTTTATCCATCGATGACGTGGACAACCTGTTATCCGTTGACATACGAAAATCTAGTAATGTGTTTATACTACCAACGGATAAAAGGATATCTGTTGATAAGCAAATTTTGCCTTAAACAAAATTTCTGCTAAAAAATTTTCTGAGAGTTTTTAATTCTCAAGTAAATCAAAACACATTTCTAGCTGCAATACAGTATGATTAGATATCACTAGGAATTACGAAAAATTAAGCATACCTAGCTCACCTACCAACCTTGTGAATGAAGATTCATCAAGAGGCTTGGTGAAGATATCTGCAAGCTGCATTTCACTTGGCACAAAGTGCGTTTCTACTGTATTATTCATCACATGCTCTCTAATGAAGTGGTATTTGATGTCAATATGCTTGGTTCTCGAATGTTGCACTGGATTCTCTGTGATTGCAATAGCACTAGTGTTGTCACAGAAAATTGGAATCTTCTCAACTTTTAGACCATAGTCAATAAGTTTATTTTTCATCCAAAGAATCTGTGCACAACAACTTCCAGCAGCAACGTACTCAGCTTCAGCTGTAGAAGTGGAGACTGAGTTCTGTTTCTTACTGAACCATGACACAAGCCTGTTCCCTAGAAATTGACAGGAGCCTGTAGTACTTTTCCTATCAATTCTGCAACATGCATAGTCTGCATCTGAATAGCCAATTAGATCAAAGCCAGAATCTCTTGGGTACCAAATGCCAAGGTTTGGTGTTCCCTTGAGATACCTGAAAATTCTCTTAATAGCAATCAAGTGAGACTCTCTAGGGTCAGCTTGAAATCTAGCACAAAGACAAGTGGAAAATATTATATCAGGTCTACTAGCTGTTAGATATAGAAGTGAGCCTAGCATGCCTCTATAGCTTGAGATGTCCACAGATTTTTCCTTAGTATTCAACTCAAGCTTAGTTGCAGTGGCCATAGGTGTTTTTGCAGAGGCACAATCCATTAAGTCAAATTTCTTTAAAAGATCATAAATATATTTTGTTTGACTTATGAAAATTCCCTCATTAACTTGCTTTACTTGTAAACCGAGAAAGTAAGTTAATTCACCCATCATGCTCATTTCATACCTGCTTTGCATAAGTTTGGCAAACCTTTTGCAAAGCTTCTCATCTGTAGACCCAAAAATAATATCATCTACATAGATTTGAACAAGTATTGAAGAACCATTGACATTTCTGTGAAATAAGGTTTTATCTACTGTACCTCTAGTGAAGTAATTCTCCAAAAGAAATTGAGATAAAGTGTCATACCAGGCTCTTGGTGCTTGCTTCAAACCATAAAGTGCTTTCAAGAGAAGATATACATATTCTGGAAATTCTGGATCTTCAAAGCCAGGAGGTTGATGTACATATACCTCTTCTTCCAGTTCCCCATTTAGAAAGGCACTTTTGACATCCATCTGATAGACTTTGAAATTGGCATGTGCTGCATAGGCTAGGAAAATTCTAATTGCCTCAAGTCTTGCCACTGGAGCAAAAGTTTCATCAAAATCTATCCCTTCTTCTTGAGAATAGCCCTTTGCCACTAATCTAGCTTTATTCCTCACAATTATGCCATTTTCATCAGTCTTATTCTTGAGAACCCATTTGGTACCTATGATACCTCTATCATCAGGTTTGGGCACAAGCTTCCATACTTTATTTCTCTCAAATTGGTTTAGCTCTTCTTGCATTGCTAAGACCCAATCTGGATCTAGAAGGGCATCTTCCACTTTCTTAGGTTCCTCTTTAGACAGGAAACTACTATATAGGCATTCTTCTTGTGTGGCCCTCCTAGTTTGGACTCTTGAGTTTGAGTCACCAATGATTAATTCAAAAGGATGATCTCTGGTCCATTTTCTTGAAGGTGGAAGGTTTGATCTAGACGAGGTTGCTTCATCTAAGTGAGCATGATCTTGTTGATTGGTCATTGAGTTTTGACTTTGAGAAACTCCCCCTGAGTTTGTTGTCCTTGTGGAATTATGAAGTTGACTGTCAACGGATGCATCATTTTGTCTATCAACGGATGCTCCATTTTGCCTGTCGACGGATACATGAGAATGCCTGTCAACGGATACATCTGATGCTCTAGTATGACTGTCAACGGATGCTTCATTTCCAGTGTTAGCATCACTTCTAGTTGGACCAACAACTCTAGGTGAATTTCCAAGGCCATGATCTTCATTTTCCTCATCATCATCAATGTGCATTCTTCCTTCTACCTCATTTTCAAATCTCAACTTTTCATGGAAGCCTTCATCATTTAGACCTAGAATCTTTTGATCATCAAACACAACATGTACAGATTCCATAACAATGTTGGTTCTTAGATTGTAGACTCTATAGGCTTTCCCTGCTGCATATCCAACAAAGATAGCTTCATCTGCCTTTGCTTCAAATTTGCCCAAGTTATCTCCATGATTTCTTAGCACAAAACACTTACATCCAAAGACATGAAGAAAAGCTAACGTTGGTTTTTTGTTGGTGAATAACTGATAAGGAGTCATTCCTCTAGCTTGATTGATCAAGGAAATATTCTGAGTGAAGCAGGCAGTGTTGACAGCTTCAGCCCAGAAATATGTTGGCAATCTTGATTCACTTAGCATTGTTCTGGCTGCTTCAATGAGAGTTATGTTTTTCCTTTCAACAACCCCATTTTGTTGAGGTGTTCTAGCAGCAGAAAACTCATGGACAATTCCATTCTCTTCACAGAAAATATTCATTGTGGAATTTTTGAATTCAGTGCCATTGTCACTCCTGATTCTTTGCACTTTTACTTCAGAACCATTGTTTACTAGTCTGAGATGATTGATGATGATTTCACTTGCACAATCTTTGGAGTGCAGAAAGAAGGTCCATGTAAACTTAGAAAAATCATCTACAATCACCAGACAATATTTCTTCTTTGAAATGGACATGACATTTACTGGACCAAATAAGTCCATATGCAGCAATTGAAGGGGCTTAACAATGGATGACTCTGTCTTGCTCTTGAAGGATGATTTCTTTTGCTTCCCTAATTGGCAGGCATCACACAATCCATCCTTGATGAACTCCAATTGAGGGATTCCTCTAGCAAGATCCTTTCTTACCAAATCATTCATAACTTTAAAATTCAAATGTGACAGCTTTTTATGCCATAGCCAACTCTCATCCTTGCTTGCTTTTCTGAAGAGACAAGTAATGGATTCTGAGCATACTGAGTTGAAGTCAGCTATGTAAACATTTCCTTTTCTAAAGCCTGTCAGAACCACATTGTTGTTTTCCTTGGTAGAAACAACACAGGCTTCTTTAGTGAACTTTACTTCATAGTCTTTGTCACAAATCTGACTGACACTCAGCAAATTGTGCTTCAAACCTTCAACTAAAGCCACTTCTTCAATGATGACATTGTCCTTTGTAATCAAGCCATATCCCTTAGTATATCCTTTGCTGTCATCTCCAAAGGTAATTCTAGGGCCAGCTGCCTCCTTAAACTCTGTGAGCAGGGTTGAATCTCCTGTCATATGCCTAGAACATCCACTGTCTAGGTACCATAGATTCCTTTTATTTCCCTGCACACATTCCAAATACAAATCAAGTTGATTTTGGTACCCAAGTTTCCTTGGGTCCTTTCTTGTTAGCCTTTGGTTTTACACTCTTAGCAATCTTCATTTTGGGTGTAGATGCTTGAGTGATAGGTTTTGACAGATGCTCATTTGCATAAATATTTGATGTATGCATTTGTGGAAAGTTGGCATACATATTATCCATGCTAGGAATGCTCCATGACATTTGTAGCATATTCACAGATTGAAAATAAGGATTAGACACATATGGCATGTTTACATATGGATTTGAAAACTAGCATTCTGATACAAACCAGGCATAACAGGCATTGCAGGCATACTTGGCATAGATTGAGGTACATGAATAGGAGTCCTTTTAACAGACTTGCAATTAGAAGATAGGTGATTGACACTATTGCAATTACCACAAGTTTTCCTAGGAGCAAACTTGTCAGGAGAATAATTGTTTTTCTTGTTAATGCCTATCTTACCATTTCTGTTCTTTTTCTTTTTACCCTCAGTCTCTACCTTTTCATTAACTGATTTACCAACAGCCTTTTTGTTAAGTAAATCACCTGCCTTAGCCTTCTCACTAGATTTTGCTTGGCTACCTTCACCAGAAACAAAGTTCTTGGCTATTGGACCATACTGATTATTCAGTTTCTTGAGTTCTTTCTTACTAACAGACTTTTTGTTAGTCGACGGATACCTCTCATCCGTTGATGGTTCATCTGTCAACGGATGATCACTATCCGTTGATTCACAAATAGTCTCTAGATCCTCAAGGCAAGGTTCTAGCTCCTTTTTCTTTTCAGTCCAGGTATCCCTCACAAATGATTCTATTCCCTGGACTTCTATTATGTTTTGAGAAATATTTCTACAACTTTGAAATTTAGCAATTATCCCTTGTTCTTTTTCAAGCTGGTCTCTTAAAATCAGTTCTCTTTTTAACACAGCTTCAAGTTCACTTTTAGCATTATTGCAATCAACTCTCATTTTCTCAAATTCTAGAAATTGAATTTCTAGAGCAGCATTTCTATCACTTAAAAATAGATTAGTTTCTTTAATCCTATTGTTCTCTTTAGTAAGTGATTTAAGAGTAACACTCAAGTGATATAGTTCAGTAGACATTTCATCTATAACACTATTGCATTCCTCTTTGGTGAGCTCAGAGAGATTAGTAGAAAATACCTGATTGCTAGCTGAACTTGCTTCCTGCTCAGAATCAGCCATTAATGCAAGGTTGACAAACTCAGCATCATCATCAGAATGATTTTCATCAGCAGCCCAGTCATACTCTTGGGTCATGAATGCCATTCCTTTCTGTCTGAGAAGATCAAAATATTTCTTCTTGTAGTCATCAGTTTCAGTTGGCTTTACCTTGTTCTCTGATCTAGGCTTCCTACATTCACTTATCATGTGACCAGCAATTCCACAATTGTAGCATTTAATTTTGGATTTATCCACATAGTTGCTTGTAGAAAAATCCTTGTTTAATGGCTTGGCCACCCCAGAGTTTCTTCTGAATTTCAGCTTAGAGAATCTCCTAGATAGAAAGGCTAAATGCTCATCTATCTCATCCAATTCATCCTGCTGAAGGACACTCATTTCTTCAGACACTTTTTCCTTGCTTTTGCTTAATTCTGCTCTACTTTCACAAACCTCCCTGTTTGGTGTAGATTTAGCAGCTTCAGTCCTCTTCTCCTCCTTCTGCTCCAAGTTGGCAACAAGTGCAACTGACCCACTTTTCTTTTGGGCCTTCTCAATTTCTTCATCCTGCTCCATTTCTAGTTCATATGTCTTTAAAGTTCCATAGAGCCTTTCAAGAGTAAATGACTTGTACTCTTGAGTGTTTCTTAGAGAAACAGTCATAGGCTTCCACTCTTTGGGCAGTGATCTCAAAAATTTGAGATTAGAATCTTTCACTTGGTAGATTCTTCCATACAGTTTCAATCCATTCAGTAGCTTTTGAAATCTACTAAATGTGTCATTCAATGTCTCTCCATTCTTGAAATGGAAGTGCTCATACTGTTGGATCAGTAGCTGCATCTTGTTTTCCTTTACCTGTTCTGTACCTTCACAAAGGGTTTGAACAATGTCCCATACTTCCTTGGAGCTAGTACAGTTGATAACATTGTCAACCATGTCTGTTTCTAAGCCATTAAACAGAATTATTCATGGTCTTTTTATCTTTGTGGACTTCTGCAACATCCTCAGTACTCCACTCAGAAACAGGTTTTGGAATGTAAGTGTCTGGTGCATCTGCAGCAAGGCCAACTCTTGAAGCAGCCTTCATTGGAACATGAGGACCCTTCTCAATGTAGTCTACAAAGCCTTCATCAATAGACATGAGATGTAGACGCATTTTTACTTTCCAGTGAAAGTAATTTTCTCTATCAAGAACCGGTATCTTCACTCCATGATCCTTCTTAGACATGTTGGAAGTGTGTTGATCTTTAAACTTCAAATATGTTAGAAGCTTGCTCTGATACCAATTGCTATTCCCAGATTACACACTTGTATAATTGTAGAAGGGGGGGGGGGGTTGAATACAATTCTTGATTGTTAGGTCGAATACACAATATATATATATATAATCAAGTACTGTATCAGTAAATAACAAGAACACGCGTTTTAGTACTTAAAACTGTTTGGAATTAATAATTCCTCTCTCAGTGATGTAAAATATCACAGAGAGCTGCTTAGGTTACAATGAATGATATTCGTTCACGATGGATACCCCTCTAGGGTTAACCTAACTGTATTTATAAGATATACAGCTACATACAATCGTTAATTGATTCTCCTAAATTTAAGCTATACAATTTATATCAATTACGATTGCTACACGTCTTCTAAGTCAACTCAATCTCTTTGACAGCTATCAAATCTTCAAAGATATTGCTTCCATATTAATCTTGAATTAATCTTCAAACTCTGTTGACTTGTAGACGCTTCCAGTAGACAGACTTTAGCAAACTCTGTTGCTCTTATAGCCAGCAGTGTTTGCGTTTCCTTGTGTTCAGCTAGCAGTGTTTACGCTTTCTTCTGTCAGCGTTTGCGCTTCCAGCTATCAGCGTATGTTTAAACTCTGCTACGACTGCTTTTAATAACAAGTTAAACTCTTTTTACCTGTAACACTTAAACACTGACATTAAATCACATCAATTATATCTAACAATCTCCCCCAACTTGTTCATTAGAAAAATGTACAAGTTCACAGTAATTGATGATGTCAAAACAATCAAATAAAAACACAGTGTTTAACATATAATCAGAGTTTAATCTTGACTTAACAAAATCTACAGAAAATTCAAATTACTTACAAATTATGTCTACCTAACTTCCTCAAGATCTGGAGTTGTTCTGAGATAGTCAATCAACAATCTTCTCTCAGCATTTTCAAGTTCAATCTGCATAGCTTCCTTGATCTCTCTTAAATCTGGATCATTCTCATCAGTTTGAAAGATAGCAGCTCTTAGATCATAGATTGTATTTCTCCTCATCTGATTACCCAGTCTGATGAATTTGACTTCCTCTGATTGAGAATTAAAATCAAGAACTGTAATCCCCATATCAGTCTTTAATTTAGCAGTTCCTTTCTTCATCTCTACAAGATTTCCATTCCAATCTCTGTATTTAGGAACATACTTTTCAGTAGACTTTGATCCTGTAACGACTTTAGCTTTCTGCAAATATCCCCTTATAGAATTAGCAATAAGCTGTGTTTGACGATTTCTGACTCTGAATATATGCAGAACATACTGAAGTTCTTCAAATAACTTTAACTTGATTGCTTCTTCATTCACTCTATACACTGATCCATCTGTCATAAAGTATAACAGAAAGTGAATATCTAATCTCCTTTGATGAACTAGTTGAACTGATTCCAACTTGTCTAGATTTTCTTGAGTAATACCAGAACCAAGAGAAACAAGTGCAGAGGGATCTCTTGGACTGTTACTAACTCTCAAATCTCTTCTTGAACCTAACCCAGAAGTATTCCTGCCTGGTGGCTTTCCTGAACAAGCAACATTGTGTTGATAACCACCAATCACTCCTGTTTGTTCTTGAACTGGAATCTTTGACCTAGAAAACCCAGGTAAAGGTTTACTTTGAGTCTGTACAACTTGTGTAGAAACAGAGGTTGTAACTATCATTTTGCCTTTGCTCTCTTCACCCATTACCCCTTTTAGCTTTAACTTAGCATCAAGAGAAGACTTTCTTATCAACTTTCCTTTATCTTCTTCTTCTTCTTCTTCTTCTTGAATACCAGATAATTTCTCTTTGATTTCAATCCCTTTCATTGCAGGCTTTGAAGCTCTGACAGTCTTCTTCCCTTTCTTGGACTTTAGTGCTTTTAAATGCTCTTTTTGCAACAGCTTCTCTTCAGCTTGTATGTCCTCAAGTGTAGCCTCAGCATTTTCTTCACGAAAGAGTTTAGCAGCCAATTCTTCATCTGTTTGTGGATTGTCAGTGAATGACAAATCCTTTTGCTTTAAAGTAGAAGTACTCTGAAGATTTGTGTCTGCCACCACATTTTGCTTTGACCTTGTAGATCTTCCATGTCCTTGTCTTGGATTTGCACTTCTTAATCCCTTATCAGCATTTGCACCTTCATCATCTAGATGATCCTTCTTTAACAGAGTTTGAGTTTGCTTACACTTAGCTTTAGCAATTCTCTCCCCCTTTTTGACATCATCACCATTTGGAATCAGAATTGAGGTGATTAACTCAAGAGAGTTTGCAATAGAATCAACCTTCTCAGTCAGTAAAAGCTGATTCTTTTCAACTTTGCTCAATCTGTCATTAAGATTTTCTTGAGCTTTGGAGAATTATTGAAAAAGCTTAGAATTAGCTCGTTGAGATTTCTCCTCATGAGTAGCAACCTCTGTGCGAAGATCAACAATGGCCTTCTGATTATCATCAAATCTGTGATTCAAGGACTTGATCTGAATCACTGTTCCTTGCAAACAAGTGAAAATATCTGGATTTGTAATCTTTGAAGAATTTGCCTTGAGAAAGGTAGCTGCTCTACCAGGAGGAAAAATACAATCTGACTTGTACCAATCTGCAGTTTGTTGTGTCAAGTAATTATCATCAATTTCATTAGTAGAAGGACCTGCAAAATCTGGTTTTTCTCCTGTTTTCTGACCATTAGATTGAAATTGATTTTTATGAGCTTCTGTACTCCTTTCTTCAGAAGAATCACTGACAGAAACATCAGTAGGTGCAACTGAAGCAATGTCCTCATCTTGAGCAGCAACTGGTTCTTGAACAACCTGTTTTCCTTTATCCTCTTGAATATGCTCAGAAGAAATAACTTTCTCTGGTTGATCAATCTCCACACCATGATCAGAAACATGATGTGCATCAGAGTTTAATTCTGTATGGGATGCAACCTCAGTGTCTTCCAGGACAACAGTAGGCCCATCTGCAACACCAGTATCAACAGAGTTTGTAACCACCATGGGTGTTGGAGTAGATGCTTCATTATCAAAAGAAAATGGAGTTTCATCAAACTCTTCCATTGTAGGCAATGCATCTCTAACATCTTCATTATCTTGAACCTTAGCAAGTTCTGATTCAGCAATCTTGGCTCCTGATTCTGCTATAGTAGGTTCTATGATAACCTCTTTTTCACCAGTAGGAATATCATTAGAAATTTTCTCTTGAGCCTCAACAACATGCTCATCATCAGAATCAGTAAGAATCAGCCTTCTCCTCTTTGCTTGAGGCACTTCAATCAGTTCTTCTTCTTCACTAGAACTTTCCTCAACTGGTGGTGTTGAATGCCTATTTGCCCTTTTAATGAATCTTCTGGAATAAACAGCTCTAGGAGATGTCTGTTTAGCCTTGGAATGTTTTGTATTGAGGGCAGTATGCTTCTTCCTTTTTGGTTTAGATGTTGGTTGAGGGTGAGTAATAGTGACAGGGTTTGTTGGCTCAGGGTTTATTGGTTCAGGTTGTGTTTGTGGTGATGTAGTAGGTACATTAATTGTTTGTTGGTGTTGGCTCAGGTGATTGTACAGGATGAGAGGGTATGGTTTCAGTATAGTCAGTGGCTAAAGGTTCAGGCATATTTTGTGTTTCTGGTTGTTGTGTTTGGTGTGGTTTATGTTGTGGTGATTGGGGTTCTTGTGGTTGGTTGAGAAAGTTCTGCAAGGCAAGTGGCAATACAAAAGCAGGTAAATCTTTACCAACATCTTTATTAGTCATATCAGAGAATATTCTCTTATTGACTCTAAAAGGTTGAATCACATCAGCTGCATCAACTTCTAACCCAGGTACATAGGCATTGAACAAAAGTTGACAAAATCTAGCAAAATAAACTGTAGTAGACTCTGACAACTTATCACCTAAGTTCATTAACACATATCGACCAAAATCAAAATTACTACCATAGAGTAGAGAATACCCAATTTGCAGACTATCCATTGGAATGGCATCCCAGTTGGTGACTTTCTTCTGGAATGTCCTGGTGATACAGTAAAAGAAAAAGTTCCATTCTTTTCTAAGATTCGGCCTCCTCACACTGCCCAGCTTTGTAAGAGATTCCATATACCCAATCTCTGTTAACATTTCTCTCAGATTTGCTCAGAGACAACAGCATACGAAGTATGTGTGTCGAAATCCATGGTCTCGCAAACAGTTTGTGGAGTAATCACAAACTCTTGTTCATCATGAGTGAAGATGATAGTTGGAGTCCCATTCTCTCCTCCATCTATATACCTTGAGTTTTGCCAAAAATTGACAATCTGAGATGCAGATAGAGTAGCAGGTTCAATCAACGCATGCCCAATCTCAGAGTCGCGAAGAAAATTTTGCATTAGGTGAAACGCTTCAGGAGCACGATCGTTCTCAAGTAGAGCTGCAAAATTGTTAGGCACAAAACGAAGACCAAACGAAGTAAAAGGTTTTGTTGCCATTAGATCAAGAAATAAGCAAGAATCGACTGTGAAAGTGATATGTAAGAAAGGTGTTTGTGAAAATGTCAAAGTGAAAGTGATATGAGGGCTGTGTTTTTGGTAAAGTGAATATGAGTGGATATGGAGTGATAGGAACAAAAAAAATTATTTGAGTAATAATAAAAAAACTCAATCGTTTTTACATTGAAAACACGTAACTGTTCCTAGAATAGTGTGAAAGTGGTACATAATGATGAGTGAGTGGGTGAAAGTGGGACACGTGTCAAACATGCAGCGAATCACTTAATCACGCGTAGTAAAAGCCATTATTACTGTTGTCTTTCCTATTATCAAGACACTTTACCACAAAATACACTCATTAACAGTTGTTGTTGGTCCAGGAAAGTATTGCAGAAGGGGGGTTGAATGCAATACTAATAAATTTCAAAAACTATTTCAACAACTTAAATAGAATTTGTGATTTACTAGCAGAAGAAATGCAAACACAAGTAAAATCAAATACGAGGATTTCACAAAATAAATGTTTTATTTATTTTGCAAAGTTTTGCTACAACCTTAAGAACAAAATAGTTCTCAAGCTACAAAGACTCAAGAGATTACAGTTGTTGAGCTATTTAATGTATAAGTAGAATGCTCTATTTATAGAGTGATAATCTACTGTACTATCACCATCAACATGGGTTGTCGAGTTGCTGTTATATTCCTTTTGCAGCTCATTCCATGATTTATTCCCATGTGATGCTTTCCACATTTGAGCCACCCAGATCTAGCCGTATTCAATTTTATCTGTTCTAGACTTTACAGGTTGTTCCATGTGATCTCTCGAGCTTCAGTTATAGACTTTCCAAGCTTGCTGTAAAGGTTGAATATTACAACACGCCTGCTTCTTTTGAACATATACTCTGTCGTTTAATTTGACTTAGAAAATTCCTAAATCAAGCTGATTCTATATGACAGTATGTTTGCCACAAAGTTTGCTGTCAATGGATTACGCTTTGTTTTGACAGTATGAATTTCCCGCAGATATTACTGTCAAGAATTTTTGCTTTGGTTGACAGTATGAATTCCCGCAGAGATTGCTGTCAAGAATTCCAAACTTACTGTCGCAAACTGTATATCAAAGTTGCTGTCATTAGAATCTCCGCCAATGTTGCTGTCAAGTTGAAACTTGCTGTCGACTTCGTGAAACTTGCTGTCGACCTAGGCAACATTATGTTTCCTTGTAACCTTACTGTCAGGACTTGACAGTAACTTTTATTCCTTCTGTCGAACTTATGTATTTCTTGAGGCTTGAACATAATCGAACTTCTTCCAAGAATTACACTTATTACATGACAGTATTTATTTAAATTACAAGAATACATTTCAGGCTATGACAGTATGTTCTACTTAGTAAAAACTAAGTATACCAATAAAACTAGTTAAGTTGTCTATTCCATCACCCATAAATCCCAACAATCTCCCCCAATTTGTTTTTATGGACAATAAGGACAAATTTACAAATATCATGCTGACAACTTAACTAACATAGATCAGAAAGAATAAACTCTTCATTTCTGACCAATGATTAAACTGAATTGTTTTCAAACAATATATCACAAAAGTTCACAAATAAAAAAAAACTTTACTTATCTTGATTTGAACTTTTCACTTTGCTCCTTTTCCCTTAGAGCTCTTCTGAGATTTTCAATTAACTCTTTTTCTTCAGGGGACTGTGCATCATCTTCATTTTCCACAATGTATTTTCTGATCATTGAGGAAGCAGTGTTCAATGTATCTCTGAGTTCCATCCAGTAAACATTTTGCTTTACAATTGATCTGAATTTTAGCACATTTCCCTCCATTTTGAATCTCCTGCCAGGAAACTGATTTAGAGTTTCCCTTCTTTGTTTGTCCAGGCTGGGATCCTCTCCTCTCCTCTGATCAAGAATCATATCAAGCTCCCAAGAACACAGTGTTTCAAGACTGTTAGTTGATCCAACCACTTGCCAGAATAATTCTTTTAACACACTGGTCTTCAATTTAGAGAAACTATCTACATAAATTTCTTCTTTGCCATACTTGATTCTCAAAGGATTGTCCAGTACGCATGGCTGATAGTTGGATTCTTCACTGTTGATCTTATTGATTTTACTGTAATTTTTCTTCATTTCAGCTTCAATCTCATCTTCTATCTGTTGACGAGATTTTTTCCTTGATGCTAATTCTTCTTTGAACCTTTGCTCTGCTTCATACATCTTCATTTCATGTTCTGAATAAGGTTTTCGCATTTCAATCCAGTCATAATCAGGAATAGGATTGTCTTCTTCATACTCCAAACCAAGGATTTGATAGACATCATCATCATTGTGAAGTGTCCAATCTCCAAACTTCTCAATAAATTCAACATGCCTGGCTTCATAGTACTTGAGAACTTGATCCATGATCTTCTTTGAAACATTATCATAGGTTTGCAGTAGCTCAACCATCCTTTCCAGATTGAAGAAATCAATTCTTCGTTTTACAGTTTCAGAAGTTTGAATGAGTTTCTTGGATATCACCTTTGATTTTGATATCTGAGTGAAGTCAGATTCCACTGTAATCAACTTTTCATTGTTTTGCCATAGAATGTATCTTGCAACTTCTTCTTTTGGTCCATCAAATTCTATGGATACAGAGGTGATTGTTTCTTTGGCATTCAGCTGCATCATTTCAAAGCTATTCATTCTTCTCCTCATGATGGGTTTCTTGAGTCCCAATCCTGTAGCTTTTCCTTCTCCTTTGTAGACAGTCTTTCCCTTTGTTGGTCTTTTTGATTTTCTCTTGATTCTTACTGTCTTGAATGATTTGACAGTAGGATCGTTGACAGTTTCTTTTATAGGGCTTCTGACAATGTCTTCTTTGACAGTATCTTCAATGACTGTTACTTCATCCTGACTGACAGCATCTTTGTTGACATCCTTGACAGCATCTTTGTTGACAGTATCTTTTTCAAGATGTATACTGTCAATTTCCATTTCTTCTTGAATTCCTTTCAATGCTTCAAGTACTTCTTCCTCTTTCTTTTCATCAACTTTCTTGCTTGAGCTAGAATTTTCAGAAATTTCCTTTGATTCTGCTTCTTTGACTTGAGTTTGCTCTTTTGAGGAGTCTCTCAGTTCTATTCTTTTAGGTCCTCCAGCTTCACCTCCATCCTGACTGTCATCATCATCTTTTTCCAAGGTGTCATCAAAAATGCAGTTTCCACCTTGAGCATTTCTTCTTGAATTTGCTTTGGCAATGAGCTTTTTGATTTTGGCACTGTACTCCATGTTTCTCTTTGCCAAAATCTTGTGAATATCTTTAACTGCCTTAATCCTTTCCTTGGTGATGGATGCATTCAGTAATACCTTAAGTACATCCATGATGACTTTGCTTTGTAAAGATGTTTTGCCTTCAAGAGTTAAGAATCCAAGACCTTTAGCTCCTTTGGCTGTTGTCTGTTTAAAGCTTACACCATATGGCTGGAGACTTACTTCTGGAAGTTTGTTGTTGACCATTGTGCCCAGTTGCATAAAGAGACTTTCATCAAAGATGGTAGAGTTTTTCTTCACTAGAATCCCAAGGATATATTGCACTCTGGCAGAGAAAGTTTCCAACAGTTGAGTTGTTATGAATATTGAATGCCCACTTTTCAGGTACACATCAACTGCCCACCTCTTCTCTGAGCTAATCTTTACTGACAGATTTACAATCTTTTCTCTCAAAGCTTCTGCCAACTTAGCAGGTTTTCCTTTAGACACTGTGATTGCTTCATTCACCAGATTTTTGAATTCCTCATCCTTATTATTCAAGGTGCTCTCCATGTGGCTTACTGTTATTAAGTCAGCTTCTTCTTGGGAATATGTACTTCCATCAGTCCAAAAGATAGGCTCTGAAGAAAACACATATTCAGGCAACTTGTCTTTGCCTTTACCCATCCTATTTGATTCCTCTTTTTCTCTCCATAGCCTCTCCAATGTGGATTCTTTCTTCTCAGGAACTGGTTCATTGATTTTGATTGAGGATGCTCTATTTCCTTGTATTTGACTTAATACCTCCTTGGATACTAGCATTTGTTCCCCATCTACTTCAGCTTCAAAAAGCTCCTCAGTTCCAGAGGCTATTCCTACTCTCTCTTGCTCCCCCTTACTCCTTTGCTCCCCCTGTCTTCTAGCTTCCCCTTGTAACTCCTCCTTTCTTTCTGGTTGCTCAGCCTCTTTCTGATCTTTTCCTTTCTCCCCCTTAGTTAAGTTTGCAGCATGAAGTAATGAAGAGAGTGACAGTAGTGTGGCTTGAATTTCAGCAAAACCAGTCTTCACAGTAGATGACAGGTTGTCCAGTTTGCTTTCCATTGTAGCACATCGATTCTCCAGTGCTTGGAGCCTGTCATTTGAGGATGCAGAAGGACCACCAGACCTAAGCCTTTTAGGAGGTAAGGGATAAGTCTGGGGCATGGAGGCTGTTGGGGTTCTCACACTCTCAGTGTTTTTATAGATGATCTCATTATCTCTCACAAAAATTCCCTCAAGGCCTAATGCCTTTTTTGTATTGGCTCCCTCAAATTCACTCTGGACATGCTCAAGTCCCTCTCCTTTTGCCAGCACATTTGGCTGCCTCTCGTTTTTAGTCTCACCTCTCTGTTCTTTTATCTCTCTTTGATGTTTCACTCCCTCACTCATCCTAGATGCAGTAGTATGAGCAGTACTAACATGCAAAAGAGTAGATTTTACCTTGAAGGCCTTTGAAAGGGGCAAGTCATCATCAGAGATATCTTCCACTAATCCTTCTTGTAGTTGTGGTTGAACAGGGATGACAGCATCTTTTGAAGGACTTTTGACAGTAACTTTTGTTGGAATGATACTGTCACTTGAATGTTTGACAGCACCTTCTGATTTGTCATTGACAGCATCTTTGGCTGTGACAGCAACTTCCCTAGGGTAAGATGCTTTGAGGGAATCGATCAAGATGCTGGCTGTTTCAATTTCTGACAAGTTTGCATCTTGATCTAATCCAGTGTTTGATGGAGTGGTATCCATTTCACTTTGAGAAATGGGTTCTTGTGGACCACTAGATGGGGGCTCATCCATGATTTGAGATGGATGATCAAAACCTGAGGGGTTGGTACTGTCCCCCTCTCTAGGTTGATTAGAAGAAACAACAGATGTGGGAATGAAAGAAGAAGATTGAATTTCAGATTGATTAATTGGCTGTTCCACAGAAAACGATTGTGGAACATCAATAGTATGAGTGAATTCCTCACTGTGCTCTATATCAATGTGTGTATCTTCAAATATAGGTTCCTCAAGAGTGAATTCTTGAGTTTGTGCAGACTCTTTACAAGGTGCCTTGGGAGACAGGCCAATTTCAATAGATGTCCCTTGTTGAGAAGAAACACCTAGAGGTGAGTTCATTTCCCTATCATCCTCTACAGTCTTTTGGGAAACTGTAGGGTGGCTGACAGTAACCTTGGCCCTTCTAGCTCTCTTCTTCTTAGGCTCAGAAGGGGCTACTGTGGGTTCTTTTTCACTACCAACCTTATTTGCTGCACTAGGTGCAGTGACTCCCTCTTGACTCTCAGCTTGTTCACCAGTTGCACTCTCTAGGGTCCTTTTCTTGGATTCCTGTTTGGCCATTTTAAGGGCTTTTGGTAGTCTAGAGTCCCTAGGTGGAATGTATGGTGTAGAATGTGGGTTAACTGAATTTGGGTCTAATTCAGCTTCATTCTCTATTGTGAAAACAGTGTAACCTGTTGGAAATGGAAAATCAAGGTTGGGCACTTGATTTACCATGTGTTGTGTGAAACATAGTGGAATATGTGCATTTAAATTTTGTGTGTTAAGAGATGTGTGTGTATTTTTCTTTAAAACAGGACATTCTTCAAAATCAGAATTGTCCTCAACATTTCCACAAATATTATTAATACACATAGTTAAAAAGCGAGGATAGATGGATACCTTCTTGCCTATTGCGCTTTTCAACTGTGCCATGATCAGTTTTCCAATGTTCACCTTGTATCCATGGACTAATGAATGAGTGAGCTTCTTGATATATGATGGTATTCCATTCCATCCTGTAGTCTTGGTAGAGAATACTTTCACCATTACATCAAAAATCATACTCCACTCTTTTCTCAGAAATTTCCTGTCCATTTCACCTGTTTGATACCACTTATCAGAAGTTTCTTCAAGTTTAGAACCAGAATACCCAATCTTCAGAAAGAACTTCTTCAGAGTATCATCAGTTGCTAGTTCCTTAAAGCTTTCTTCACTGGTCAACACAATACCCAAAGCCTCATTTATATTCTTTACTGAAAGAGAATGACTTGCATCATCTATATTGAACTTAATGGTTTCATTCTCTCCAGTTCCTTGAGCACTTGCTGATTTCCAGAATTTTTCAATTCTAACAGCATCAATTTTGGGGGAAGAAGTTATTGCATGACCTAGGTAGGATTTATTCAAGAACGAAATAATTCCTTTGAAGTTTTCACCAGCATCACTAGGAGAAAAGATACCAGCAAAATTGGTTTGAGCAATGCTTTGTTTAGGTGCCATTGTTGAATGCTTTGAAAAATGAGAGAGAGAAATGCGGTTTTTGGATGCAGAAGGTTGAGAGGTTTTTGCAAATGAAAGTGATAGTAGATTAAACGGTAGATTCAGTTTCTAATATGAATCGATTTAACCTCTCTTAATTGAACGTGTGATAATGATATTACCCATTAACTCCACTTGCTATATTACGTGGCAGTTGCTATTAGATCGTGGATTGGTGAAAAGAAATATACGTATGTATATATATATAAAAATTAATATATCTTTCCACTATCTTTGACAGCAACTTCTCGTGACAGCAACTTTCATTGACAGTAACCTGTGCGCTTTTTCTTTCTCTACCAATTCTGACAGCAATTTCTTGTGACAGCAACTTTCATTGACAGCAACTTGTGCGCTAACAATATTTCTGTCAATCAGCTTCATGAGTGACAGTAAGTTTTATCTGACAGTAAACTTATCATAAGATTATGCTGTCAGTCACTGTTCACACATAACTTAAGTTAAGGACACATGATTTCTTAAAATCATTTTAAGACAGACATGTAAAACTATTTTAGCATAGTCATAGCAAGCATGATATCTAAAAATCCTTTTAGCATAGTCATAGCAAACATGATATCTAAAAATCCTTTTAGCATAGTCATAGCAAACATGATATCTAAAAATCCTTTTAGCATAGTCATAGCAAACATGTTGTCTGAACAAGTATCACAATGTACCTTAACTTCTCATGACAGTACCTTCTCGTAACAGTACCTTTAAAAGTTTCTGTCATGAGCTTCAACTACTTAGAATTGATAAACCAGTTAGATGATCATACCTGATTTAGCATTCCTAATTCACTCACCAACCTGGTAAATGTTGCTTCATCCAGTGGCTTGGTGAATATATCTGCAAGTTGCTTATCTGTTGGAACATAAACCAATTTTACATCTCCTTTTTCAACATGCTCCCTGATGAAATGATGCCTGATATCAATGTGCTTTGTTCTGGAGTGTTGAACTGGATTGTCTGATATGGCTATGGCACTAGTGTTGTCACAGTAGATAGGAATATTTGACAACTTTAGTCCATAATCCAATAATTGATTCTTCATCCAAAGTATTTGTGCACAGCAACTTCCAGCTGCAATATATTCAGCTTCTGCAGTTGATGTAGAAACTGAATGTTGCTTCTTACTGAACCATGACACCAATCTCCCCCCAAGAAATTGACAGCTTCCTGTAGTACTTTTTCTGTCAATTTTGCAGCCAGCATAGTCTGAATCAGAATATCCAATTAGATCAAATCCAGTTTCCTTAGGGTACCAAAGACCTAGATTTGGGGTGCCTTTGAGATATCTAAAGATTCTTTTAATTGCAACTAAGTGTGATTCTTTTGGATCAGCTTGAAATCTTGCACAGAGACATGTAGCAAACATTATATCTGGCCTGCTTGCTGTTAAGTACAGCAATGATCCTACCATGCCTCTGTAGGTACTAGAATCCACTTTCTTGCCTTTAGGATCTAACTCTAATTTGGTGGCTGTTGAGATAGGTGTCTTGGCAGGTGATGAATCTTCTAAGTTAAACTTCTTGAGAAGTTCTTTGACATACTTAGATTGACAGATGAAGATTCCTTCCTTCTTCTGATAGATTTGAAGACCAAGAAAGAATGCTAATTCTCCCATCATGCTCATTTCATACTTGTTTCTCATTAGAGATGAGAACTTTTCACACAATTGTTCATTTGTTGAGCCAAAGATTATGTCATCAACATATATCTGCACAAGAATGATGTCTTTGCCATGGTATTTATAGAATAAAGTTTTATCCACCATACCTCTTATAAATTGATTTTCCAGGAGAAAAGTGGATAAAGTGTCATACCAGGCTCTTGGTGCTTGCTTTAAGCCATATAGAGCCTTGAACAGCTTGTAGACAAAATTATGCAGTTTGTCATTTTCAAATCCAGGAGGCTGCTCAACATACACTTCTTCTTCTAATTCTCCATTTAGAAAGGCACTTTTAACATCCATTTGAAATACCTTGAATTTGCAGTGTGCAGCAAAAGCTAAGAAAATTCTTATGGCTTCAAGTCTGGCAACAGGAGCAAATGTTTCATCATAATCTATCCCTTCCTGTTGACAGTAACCTTTGGCCACTAGCCTTGCCTTATTTCTTGTCACATTTCCACTTTCATCTATCTTGTTTCTGAACACCCATTTTGTCTCAATGACTGATTTTCCTTTTGGCCTTGGAACTAGTTTCCAAACATTGTTTCTCTCAAATTGATTGAGCTCCTCCTGCATGGCCATCACCCAATCAGAATCCAACAATGCTTCTTCAACTATTTTTGGTTCCATTTGAGATAAGAAACATGAAAACATGCTTTCAGCAGAGATATTCCTCCTTGTCCTTACACCAGTAGTGGGATCTCCAATAATTAGATTACTGGTATGATCTCTGTTCCACTTTGTTGATTGAGGCAAGCTACTTGTTTGATGAGAATGTCTTTCATCAATATGAGGATTTGATTCTCCACCATTTTCATTATTCTGCTCATTTTGCTCAAATTCTCCAGTCTCACATTCTTGTTGATTGATGCCTGAAATTGTCTGTGATTGAGCTGAGGTCTGATTTAGATTATGAGAATTGACAGATTCTTTCTCATATCCCATTGATTGAATGAGACTTGGTTCTTCATCAACAAATTCTTCTTTTTCCAAGTATCCTTGATTCTCAAATCTGAAGGGTTGCATTTGACCATCCTCATGTAGCCCTGGAAACTTTGTTTCATCAAACGTGACATTGACACTTTCTTCAATTGTTTTGTGCTCCATGATATAGACTCTGTAGGCAGTCCTTTCTATCCCATATCCCATGAAAATGCCTTCATATGCTTTAGTATCAAACTTGCCTTTTCTTTCATGGTTGTCTTTCATCAAAAAGCACTTGCTTCCAAAAATATGAAAGTACTTGACAGTTGGCTTCTTTCCTGTCAAAAGATAGTAAGGAGTATTGCCATGAGCTTTGTTGATTAGTGTTCTGTTCTGTGTGTAACAAGCAGTGTTGATGGCTTCTGCCCAGAAATATGTTGGTAATTTAGCATTACTCAACATAGTCCTTGCAGCTTCAATAAGAGTCCTATTTTTCCTTTCTACAACTCCATTTTGCTGTGGAGTTCTTGCAGCAGAGAATTGTTGAACAATTCCTTGATCTTTGCAGAAGTTTCCAAGTGTAGCATTTCTGAATTCAGTTCCATTGTCACTTCTTAGAAATTGAACTTTTGCTTCAGGGGTCCTATCAAGTACCCTTATGTGATCAATGATTTCTTGAGCAGCTTCATCCTTTGATTCTAAAAATTTCACCCAAGTGTACCTAGAATAGTCATCTATCATGACCAGTGCATATCTTTTTCTAGATAGTGATTGAACATTCACTGGTCCAAAAAGATCCATGTGAATCAACTTGAGTGCTTCAGTGTTAGTGTTGACTTGCTTTGATTTATGCATTGCTTTCCTCAATTTTCCCATTTGACAGTCTTCACACAATCCTTCTTGACAGAATTCCTGTTGAGGTAGTCCTCTCACTAATTCCTTCTTCATCAGCATGTTCATTGTTTTGAAATTGAGATGAGAAAATTTCTTGTGCCAAAGCATACTATCTCCAACACTTGCTTTGCTGTAGAAGCAAAATATTCTTTCCTCATTTGTTGAGTTTAAGTCTGCAACAAATAGGCTTCCTTTCCTTACTCCTTTCAGAGATAGGCTTCTATCCTTCTTGTGGTGAATTGAACATTCCATCATGCCAAAGTTTACTTTGAATCCTTTGTCAGTGAATTGACTGACACTGAGCAGATTATGCTTCAAACCTTCCACAAGAGAGATTTCTTCAATGACAACATTTCCAGCTTTTAAACAGCCATATCCCACAGTGTAACCTTTGCTGTTGTCTCCAAAGGTTATTGTTGGGCCAGCCTTCTCAACATATTGTGATAGCAGGGATATATCACCAGTCATGTGTTTGGAGCATCCACTGTCGATTATCCACATGACCTGTTTACCTTTCTTTCCCTGCAAGTCAGAAAGATTTTAATTTGCATTTGGTACCCAAGTCTTGTTGGGTCCTGCATACTCAGTATCATCAGAAACTTTATCAATATTTGACACAATATTATCAGAAGATAATTCCTTGACTTCTTTTATTACCCACTTAGTTTTTGTCTTTGACTTTTTCTTAGTGAGAGCAGACTTCTCACTTTCTTTAGTGGATTCAAAAGTCTTTGCAGTTTGCATATAAGAACATGATTCATTAGATGAAATTTGCAAATTAAAACATGTACTCATAGCAGTAATTTTGCATGGCATACAGTCAATGTTATTACAAACTACCAATTCTCTTTGCATAATGGGGGTTCTGTGTAAGTTCCCTTTCAACTCTGTTGCATTAGATATGCTACTAGTTGATTTCTTACAAACATGAGTTAAATGATGTGAGGAGCCACAATTATTGCAAAGTTTCCTTGGTGCCTGCTTAACATATGCATAATTATTCTTTTTATCAATGCCTAGCTTCCCATTTCTGTTTTTGGACTTGGAGACTACTGTCTTGACAGTCTGTTCAGAAGATGCTGTCGAACTATTTTTGACAGTATCTTTTGTAATTGCTGTCTTGACAGTAGGTTTGAAAGTTACTGTCTTGAATGATTTCTTGACAGTATCTTTTGAACACTTGGTTGGGCTGTTTAAGACTGTTTCTGTCATAGACATTATGATAGAATCTTTTTCTTTACTATCAATCCTCTCATCTTCATCACAGAGTTCTTGATTAATAATTAGGGAGTTTTCATTAACCTCAAACTCTGTACTTTTGAAAATTGGGTTACTCACATTTTTGAGGATGTGAGGTTTTACAGTATTATTATCATCAATTTTCTGTATAACAGTCTCTTTACCAGGTCTCCTGCTATAATCATAGCCTATGCCTATCTTCTTACCTTCAGTATGTTTCTCATGATACTCTTGAACTAATTTAGAGGAATTTCTAAATGCCTTTAGCTTAAATTCATTCTCAGAAATTTCTTTTCTTAGATAATCCTCTATCTCCTTAGCACAGGTTAAATCATTTTTTAATCTTTCGTTTTCCTGAGCTAAAGAATCAATAGAACTGGTCTTAAGCAACAACACATCATTATTAGATCTGAGTACTTCATTTTCTTTAGTTAATCTAGCAATTTCTTCATTTGCAGCAGATAAACTAGTATGAATATTAAACATTTCAGTACTCATTTCCTCAATGGTTTGCTTATAGTCATTTAAAGACATATCTAGTAATACTAGAGATGGTACCTGATTTGACGAGGTTGATGCTTCTTCATCCTCTCTAGCCATCAAGGCTAAATTCACAAATTCCTCTTCTTCTTCATTATCAGATTCATCCCAGCATTTTCCTTCAGCCACATAGGCTTTTCCTTGTCCTTTCTTAAATTGACTCCCAGTTCCTCTCTCCATTCTTTGTATTTGTTTTGGTCTTTTGCATTCAGTAGCAAAGTGACCAAGTTCATTGCAATTGTAGCATCTAAACTTTGACCTATCTACCATTCCTGTTTTGTATCCTCCCTTGGTGCCAGTAGCAGATTTTGATGAGCTTCCTTGGTTATACTTTGGAAATTGACCTTGAGGCTTATATGGCTTGTTCCTCCTGAACCTTATATTTTTGAATTTTCTTGCCATAAAAGCCATGGTTGGATTATCCATTTTCTCCATTTCTTCTAGAGTGAAGAATTCTTCATCTTCAACATCTTCTAGTTGAAGGACAACTTTTTCTTCATCTTCAACCACCTCTTCAATTTTCACAGATGAAAATTGAGATTGTTGATCATTTTGAATTTGCTCACTTGCTTGAAAATATGAGGGTCCTTGAGCAACTAGAGCACCAGCCATGTTCGCCATCAATCCTTTGGATCCACTTTGTATAGCTTTCTTTTGATAATATTCAAGTTCATAAGATTTTAGAACTCCATACAATGTTTCAAGAGAAACAGAATTTAAGTCTCTCCCTTCTCTTATGGCTGTTACTCTGTGCTCAAGATGTTCTGGAAGAGTTAGCAGAAACTTGATATTGACTTCCTTCTTTTCATAAAACTTTCCATGAATTTGAAGTTCAGCTATCAGTTTGCTAAATCTTTCAAACATGTGAGTTAGATCTTCTCCATGCTTGCCCATAAACGCTTCATATTGTGACACCAATATTTGTTTTTGATTTTCTCTGACCTCTTCACTTCCTTCACATAACAGTTCTATCTTTTTCCACATATCCCTGGCAGAGTTGCATGCTATTATATTTCCACTCATAGCTTTATCCAGGGTAAGTGCATCTAGTAGAATGAGTTGCAGATGATCATCCAGTGCTACCTTTTCTTTTTCTGAGTCATTATACTCAGATGGCTTCTTAGCAACCCAATGAGCTGGGATTACTACATCATTCACTGTAGCAGCTGGAATTTCCTTTTGAGGAATGAAAGGGCCATTTTCCAGAATACCTAGGAATAGTGGGTTCTGACCTTTGATAAATAACATAATCTTCTTTTTCCATATGTTGTAGTTTTCCTTATCAAAAGCTGGAATCTTGATATTACTTGACCTTTGAATACTTGCCATTTGGATCTCAGATATGTGTATTAATCTGTTCGTTCTGATACCAGTTGTTGGTCCAGGAAAGTATTGCAGAAGGGGGGTTGAATGCAATACTAATAAATTTCAAAAACTATTTCAACAACTTAAATAGAATTTGTGATTTACTAGTAGAAGAAATGCAAACACAAGTAAAATCAAATACGAGGATTTCACAAAATAAATGTTTTATTTATTTTGCAAAGTTTTGCTACAACCTTAAGAACAAAATAGTTCTCAAGCTACAAAGACTCAAGAGATTACAGTTGTTGAGCTATTTAATGTATAAGTAGAATGCTCTATTTATAGAGTGATAATCTACTGTACTATCACCATCAACATGGGTTGTCGAGTTGCTGTTATATTCCTTTTGCAGCTCATTCCATGATTTATTCCCATGTGATGCTTTCCACATTTGAGCCACCCAGATCTAGCCGTATTCAATTTTATCTGTTCTAGACTTTACAGGTTGTTCCATGTGATCTCTCGAGCTTCAGTTATAGACTTTCCAAGCTTGCTGTAAAGGTTGAATATTACAACACGCCTGCTTCTTTTGAACATATACTCTGTCGTTTAATTTGACTTAGAAAATTCCTAAATCAAGCTGATTCTATATGACAGTATGTTTGCCACAAAGTTTGCTGTCAATGGATTACGCTTTGTTTTGACAGTATGAATTTCCCGCAGATATTACTGTCAAGAATTTTTGCTTTGGTTGACAGTATGAATTCCCGCAGAGATTGCTGTCAAGAATTCCAAACTTACTGTCGCAAACTGTATATCAAAGTTGCTGTCATTAGAATCTCCGCCAATGTTGCTGTCAAGTTGAAACTTGCTGTCGACTTCGTGAAACTTGCTGTCGACCTAGGCAACATTATGTTTCCTTGTAACCTTACTGTCAGGACTTGACAGTAACTTTTATTCCTTCTGTCGAACTTATGTATTTCTTGAGGCTTGAACATAATCGAACTTCTTCCAAGAATTACACTTATTACATGACAGTATTTATTTAAATTACAAGAATACATTTCAGGCTATGACAGTATGTTCTACTTAGTAAAAACTAAGTATACCAATAAAACTAGTTAAGTTGTCTATTCCATCACCCATAAATCCCAACAGTTGTCAACCACTCTATTTACTCCAAAATTTTCAAATTATCTTAATGAAAATTTACCTTAGAGTACGGAACACAATCCATCAGTGTTTGTCAAAGTTTCAAACTTTATCACTAAAACCCTTTCAAAAATGCACAGTCGTGATTATTTTGTGTGTGAGTAGCAGAGGTTACCAAATCAATTTTTATAGCATCTAATATTTCATAAAATCCATAAATCAAATCAATAAACACTGATTGCACAAACTCTCATATTAAACACGGAGTATGTGATGAATGCTAAACTTTGTAGTTCCTTAAATACAGAAATCTGAATAACCCTGTTCCCATTGATGTTCATGATTATCCAAGTAAGCACACAGTCATTATAGACAAAAAGATCAGGAGATAGACATCAAAGCATCATTCAGTGAGTTACATGTCAAGGATTTCCTCACAAACTCTCAAAGCACACAAGTGTTTAGGTGAAGTGTTTTCTCTCAAATTCAATCAGTAAAAGCAGATACTTCCATAGGCTTGAATTTCCACCAGATCTACACTACTTCGATTACATATATGCACAAATCAAAAGGACTTTATTCAGGGTTGTAATGTAGTAAGATCAAACAGGTGAGAAGAGATGTTTTTAACATGAGTGAATTTCGAACTGAACAATTTAACAGACAAAAGTGTTCAGTCACACTGTTAGTACATATTTGTACAAGATGATCAGTATATATACCCTTTTTTTTCTTTTTTTCTTTTTTTTAATATATATACTGAGTAAACTTTTCTTTTCTTGAGAAACACTCACCTGCTTGCATTTGATTTTTCAAAAGAATATAACTGCTCTTAATACTTCAGAGGTTAAGAAAAATGAGCAGTTAATTAGGCTCAAAGGGGTTTACTAAGGGTGGAATTTATGAACAGTGTTCAAAGAAGTTTTGAACAGTGTTTGAAGAAAGATGGTAAATCCTAGTGCCTTTATCATTTTCATGCACACACATATCATGTAGTTTCAAAATGGTTTAATACAAGTTCTAGAGCAACATACTCACTGATGAACATCACACATCAATAAAATTTGATTGATATAAAATGTATCAATCACTTATTTGGCTCAAAATCTCACAGGGTACTGACATGAATTTTTCCTCACCAAACTAAACGATGACACATCTCAAGTTTTACAATTTTCACAAGTACAAACAAGGAATCATCAAGAACTATGTATGTCTTGGAAATAGAGTGTTACTGATCAGAGTTTAGAGTTCATCAATATCAGTAGTTATTCATGAGAGGCAATGCACACAGTGTTCATAGACTCAGAGTTTAGGACCAAATAAACTAAGAGATGCTCTAAATATGAAACAGTATCATGCTGTGTTAACTTATTGCACAAATTCTGATTAGATCACAGTGACTCAGAAAGAATCTTGATTTATTCACTGAGAATCATGCTTCATACATATTTCTTCATTGGTGTTTTCATTCAGACAAAAATCAACTCAGAATTCACAGAGTTTATCAAACATATTAACAGTGTATGACCAACAAACATGCTGACAGAGTTTATCAGTGTGAGAATAAAAACATGTGAACAGAGTTTGCATAACAGAGTTTAATTAACAAGGTTCACATAACACTTAGCAATTCACAGAAATATGAGCAACACATTTTATAAGAAAAAATTTGAGTCTAACCAACATGTTTAGTCAAAACCAGAGACCATTCCTAGTTCATTGACCAGCCTTGTAAATGCTGCTTCACTCAAAGGCTTGGTGAAGACATCTGCAAGTTGTTGATCTGTAGGTACAAAGTGAAGCTCAATATTGCCTTCTTCTACATGCTCTCTGATAAAGTGATACCTTATGCTGATGTGCTTGGTCATTGAGTGTTGTACTGGATTACCTGTCATTGCAATAGCACTCTGGTTATCACAGAAAATAGGTATTTTGCTATACCTCAATCCATAATCCAGCAATTGATTTTTCATCTATAGAATCTGTGCACAGCAGCTACCAGCAGCAATATACTCTGCTTCAGCTGTAGATGTTGATATAGATTTCTGTTTCTTGCTGTACCAAGACACAAGTCTGTCACCAAGAAATTGACAACTTCCACTTGTGCTTTTTCTATCAATCTTACAACCTGCAAAGTCTGCATCAGAGTAACCAAGTAGCTTAAAATCTGATTCTCTTGGGTACCACAGCCTTAAAGTTACAGTGCCCTTGAGATACTTGAAAATCCTCTTCACAGCTGTTAAATGTGGTTCCCTTGGATCTGCCTGAAACCTTGCACACAGACATGTTGCATACATGATATCAGGTCTACTTGCTGTTAGATAGAGAAGAGAGCCAATCATTCCTCTGTAACTTGTCATATCTACTGATGACCCTGTATCTTTGTCCAATTTTGTTGCAGTTGCCATGGGAGTTATTGCAGATGAACAGTCAAGCATGCCAAATTTCTTGAGAAGATTTCTGGTATATTTTGCTTGATTGATAAAGATTCCATCATCTGTTTGCTTTACCTGTAAGCCTAGAAAGTAACTTAGCTCTCCCATCATACTCATTTGATATCTGGACTGCATGAGCTTGGCAAACTTCTTACAGAGTTTATCATTAGTAGATCAAAAATGATATCATCAACATATATCTGAACTAAAAGCAAGTCACTTCCAGATTTGAAATAAAACAGAGTTTTATCAATTGTACCTCTGTTGAATCCACTTTCTAAAAGAAACTAAGCCAGGGTTTCATACCATGCTCTTGGTGCCTGCTTAAGTCCATAAAGTGCCTTGTCTAGCCTGTAGACATGGTCAGGATATTTTTGATCTACAAAACCAGGTGGTTGTTCAACAAACACTTCTTCTTCAAGTTTTCCATTTAGAAAAGCACTTTTCACATCCATTTGAAAAACCTTGAATTTCTTGTGAGAAACATAAGCAAGAAACATCCTAATTGCCTCCAATCTTGCAACTGGTGCAAAAGTCTCATCATAATCTATCCCCTCTTGCTGTGAATAGCCTTTTGCCACAAGTCTTGCTTTGTTTCTTGTAACGACCCCTTCACTATCAGTTTTGTTTCTAAAAACCCACTTAGTACCAACAATAGATCTGTTCTTTGGTCTTGGTACTAGTGTCCATACTTCATTTCTTTCAAATTCATTTAACTCTTCTTGCATTGCTGTTATCCAGTCAGCATCTTTAAGAGCTTCTTCAACTTTCTTTGGTTCATTTTGTGACAAGAATGCATGAAACAGACATTCATTTGTTGTTGCACTTCTTGTCCTTACTCTTGCATCTGGATCACCAATGATTAAATCAGGTGTGTGAGATTTGGTCCATTTCCTAGCTGAAGGCAATTGACTTCTTTCAAAGTTGGATCCTCCCCCTTGATCCATGTTCTCCTGATTTTCTTGATATCTTTCTTCATTCTCTGAGGCTCCCCCTGAATGTGACGGCTCAGTGTGTGAACTGTCAGATTTTGGACTTTCAGAGTTTAAGTCACCAGAGTTTGATTCAGAATTTTCAGCTGAGTCACTATCAGAATTTGAGTTATCACTTTGATGAGTTTCTTCATGCTCCCCCTCAACTGGTTCTTCTCTTGTTTCTGGTTGAAAGGTCTCTTCAGTATTTACCAGTAGAGGTTCAGAGTTTTTCAGATCAGACTCATCAGAGTTTAGTTCATCAGAGATTAAATCTTCATTTTCAAAGTGCAGTTGATCATGTTCATTTACATCTTCAAGTCCAGTTATTTTCTTGTCATCAAAAGACACATGAATAGACTCCATGATCACTCTAGTTCTCAGATTATAAACTCTGAATGCTTTAGTTGACATTGGATAGCCAACAAAAATTCCTTCATATGCCTTTAAATCAAATTTGGTCAACTGTTCAGGATGAGTTTTCAGTACAAAGCATTTGCACCCAAAAATATGAAAATATTTCAGGTTTGGCTTCTTTTCTCTCACCATCTCATATGGTGTTTTTCCATGCTTATTTATCAGAGTGGCATTCTGAGTAAAACAAGCTGTTTGAACTACTTCTGCCCAGAAATAGGTTGGTAATTTTGCTTCATCAAGCATAGTTCTGGCAGCTTCTATCAAAGTTCTGTTCTTCCTTTCAACTACACCATTTTGTTGTGGAGTGCCAGGTGCAGAAAACTCTTGTTTAATTCCTTTGTTCTTGCAAAATTCTTCCATTGTTGAATTCCTGAATTCAGTTCCATTGTCACTTCTGATGATCTTCACTTGATTCTTTGACCCTTTGTCCAGTTGCAATATATGTTCTGCCAGTGTTAATGCAATTTCACCCTTCTTTGCTAGAAAATACACCCATGTGTATCTGGTGTATTCATCAACAATGACTAGAGCATATTTCTTCTTTCCAAGAGACATAACATTCACTGGTCCAAAAAGATCAACATGTAGAAGATGATAAGGATCAACAATTGAAGACTCAAATTTGTTTTTGAAAGAGGCTTTTCTCTGTTTGGCCTTTTGACAAGAATCACACAGGCCTTCTACATTCAACAAAGAATTTGGTAGTCCTCTTACAAGATCATTCTTTATTAGCTCATTAATGTTGTTCAGGTTCAAATGAGAGAGTTTCTTGTGCCACTTCCAACTCTCTTCACTGGACATTCTTGTTGACAGACACACTGCTTTGCCATCTGAGTTTGTTGACAATTTTATTTCATAGATGTTATTGTGTCTGTTTCCAACAAGAGCAACTTTCCCTGTAGATTTACTGATGACTTGACAATATTCAGGCTGAAAATCTACATGATATCCTCTGTCACAGATTTGACTCACAGAAAGCAGATCATGCTTGAGTCGTGGAACCAGAGCTACATTTGTGATGATGACACTTCCAAGATTGATATTGCCATATCCCAGAGTATGTCCTATGTTGCCATCTCCATAGGAAACTTTTGGGCCAGCCTTCTCCTCATACTCTGATAGCAGGGCTTTATTTCCAGTCATGTGTCCTGAACATCCACTGTCCACGACTAGGGTACTTACCCTGGTGCCCTCCAATCACAAACAATCACTGATTGTTAGTTTTAAGGATCCAGACTTGCTTGGATCCTTTTTCTTTATTGAATCTGTTAGTTTTTGCAGCGGATTTGTCATTATCAGAGTTTAAACTAACATTCTCATTCTTAGTACTTGCAGAATCAACTTTAACCCATTTCAAATTAGGTTTTAGTTCATAATAATTATGATAAATAGCATGATAATTCTTGCAAGTATAAATTGAGTGCCAACTACTTCCACAATGTTTGCACAGAGTTTGTGGTCTTGGTTTAACATTATCCTTTTTCACTCCAGATTTGGAGGGTAAAGAATTAATGTCTTTGTTCTTCCTGCAAAAACTAGCAAGATGATTAGTGCTACCACAATTATGACAAGTTTTTCTAGGTGCAAATGTAGCAAGCATTGGCTTAATTCCTGATGTTATGCCTACCTTTCCATTTCTGTTTTTCCTAGGCATTCTCTGTTTGTTGACAGATTTTATTTCTTTAAGCTTATGCTTAAGTTGTTTATCGGTCATTGAACCAATATTAACCTGTTCTACACAGGTTTTTACTGGCTCATGGTCAACAGCTCCATGTTCAGTTTTAACAGTACCATGAACAAATGTTCCAAATTTCTTAGAAGAAAGAGGTGGTCTAATCTTGACTGTATTCTGAAACCTAAGCACATCATCCTCAGAATAACCTAGACCTACTGTGTCTGATTGAAAGACCTCTTGAGTGTCTTTTCCAGAATGTGTCCAAGTTTTAATAATGTGCTTTGCATCCCCCAATTCAGATTCTAGTTGCTTATACTTACCTAGCAACTCCTGTTCTATAAACACAGCATCATCTCTTTCTTTCTGAATTTTATTCATGTTTTCAAGTTGTTCCCCAACAAGTTTATTTCTTTCTTTGAGTTGAGAACACTCACTTTTGATTCTCTCATTTTTTAAAGTCTGATCCCTATAACTGATATGTAATGCCTTAAGATAAATTCTCAATTCGGTTATATTATCTGTATTATAAGCATAGGTAGTTGGAGGTACCTTTAGTTCAGAATTTTCATTCTGAGTAGAGGCCATGAGTGCATAGTTCACCTCCTCATCTGAATCTGAGGTGTCTGCCCAATCTTTGCCTTTGGTGTAGAGTGCCTTTTCAGTTTTACCCTTTTTGCACTCAGGAGCATAGTGACCCATCTCCTTACACTTGTAGCATTGAATCTCAGACTTATCTTTCTTACCAGATTTGAAGTCCTTTCCCTCAGATTTTCTGAAATTTTTCTTGTCAGACTTTGAGTAATCCTTGGAAAATCTCTTTCCCTTCTTGAAGTTCTTGAATCCCATCTTCTTGAAGGTCTTTACCATCAGTGCAGCCATTTGCATCATCTCCTCATCATCTTCAGAATCAGATGATCCATCTGTGTTTGAGTCAACATCAGTGTTTGATGACTCACTTTCTGAATGAATGATCAAGGCTTTTCCTTTTGCCTTCTTCCTTGATGCTTCTTTCTTTGAAGATTTTTCTTCAACTTTCAGAGCAACAGACTTTGACTTCCTGCTTGATCTTCTATTTCTTTGCTCCATTTCCAATTCATGAGTCTTGAGCAATCCATAGATTTCATCAATCTCAGTATCAGCAAGATCATAGTTGTCTCTTATAGTGGTTGCTTTCACATCCCACTTTTCAGGAAGAGAGAGAAGAAACTTGAGATTCGAGTCTTCTAGATCATATTCTTTGTTAACCAATGATAGATCATTGAGCAGTTTACAGAATCTGTCAAATGTTTCTATCATGGTTTCTTCAGACTTTGCCTCAAAATGCTCATACTCCTGTGTGAGTATGTTCCTTCTATTCTTCTTAATTGCAGTAGTTCCTTGACATCTAACCTCAAGTGCATCCCAAATTTCCTTTGCAGTTGTGCAGTTAATGACTTTGTTAGACATAACATTGTCAAGAGCACTGTGAAGTAAGTGCCTTACTTTGGCATCCTTAGCAATAGATGAAAGATCCTCAGCAGTTAGATCTTTCTTTTCCTTAGGAACCACCTTTGATTCCTCACCAGCAGCAGTTAACTTTGTAGGTTTATGAGGACCTTCATAAATTTTATCGAAATATTCTAGATCTGTGGCTTCCAGAAACATGGTCATCTTTACCTTCCAGATTGCATATTCTGATGGCTTGAGTATTGGAACCCTAAATGTTTCATACCTACTAACAGTAGTAGGTGCTTTCTCAGAACCTGATGGAGGAGGAATCTCTGCCATTGATTACTATTGTGTTTTGGATCTTTAACTGTAATAAAGTAACAGATTGGCTCTGATACCACTTGTTAGGTCGAATACACAATATATATATATATAATCAAGTACTGTATGAGTAAATAACAAGAACACACGTTTTAGTACTTAAAACTGTTTGGAATAAATAATTCCTCTCTCAGTGATGTAAAATATCACAGAGAGCTGCTTAGGTTACAATGAATGATATTCGTTCACGATGGATACCCCTCTAGGGTTAACCTAACTGTATTTATAAGATATACAGCTACATACAATCGTTAATTGATTCTCCTAAAATTAAGCTATACAATTGATATCAATTACGATTGCTACACATCTTCTAAGTCAACTCAATCTCTTTGACAGCTATCCAATCTTCAAAGATATTGCTTCCATATTAATCTTGAATTAATCTTCAAACTCTGTTGACTTGTAGACGCTTCCAGTAGACAGACTTTAGCAAACTCTGTTGCTCTCCTAGCCAGCAGTGTTTGCGTTTCCTTGTGTTCAGCTAGCAGTGTTTACGCTTTCTTCTGTCAGCGTTTGTGCTTCCAGCTATCAGCGTATGTTTAAACTCTACTACGACTGCTTTCAATAACAAGTTAAACTCTTTTTACCTGTAACACTTAAACACTGACATTAAATCACATCAATTATATCTAACATTGATAATTATAAATTTTTGATAAAAACCACAGAAATCTATAAGGAGATAATTGATGAATAAGAAATGGTTCACAAACACATAAAAAATCAGGTGGTTAAATGTACCACCTGAGACTTTTATTCGAAGAAAACTCTGTGATACAAATGTACACAGCTTCTGTTTTTACAATTCTTTGCTTCTAAGGATATTCAAGAAACCCTAAGCAAATATGTTTGTTTTCTTTTGTTTGTAAAGAGTTGCTACACTTGGTTATATATCCCAAGTTTACAAGTTCTACAGGAATAAGATAATATTAATCTAATTCAAGTTGACTTGCTACTCCACTCCAAATCTACATGTAGCCGAAAGGTTGTCCTTGTAAACAGATATGTCCCCTGCACCTTTCTTGTATGTACTGTGTAAATGGAATGCTTCTTTCTTCTATGTTTCCAAAGTATGGCTGCCATACTGCTTTTTATACCTACTATCAACCCATGTGATCTGTCAGTCAAACCTGTCCTTATCAACTGCTAATCCTCATCTAGCATAGGATAAAGTGTTAATGATTATCCGTTGATGTTGTGCACAGTTATCCGTTGATGGTAGTTTGAGCTGTATCCGTTGATAGAGTAGATTTGAGTTGTATCCGTTGATAGAGTCCTGTTCTCATCCGTTGATACACTTTCACTTAGACAGAATTACATAGCATAGCTTATTTACAATTGGCTACCCTATTCTGCCTATCCATTGATGGTCAACATGACTCTGAATAAAAACACTATCAACTGATAAATAGAGATATTGCAGTATGCTACAAAACCTCATCCGTTGATGAGCTACCTGTCAACGAATAGAGTTATAATGTCTTATCTGTTGACAGTTACAAAACTTGACTTATACAATTTTGCTTGAGTGTTAAGTTATCATCAACTACAACATATTCCTAACAGCCTTCCACTAGAATGTTTTGAATTTCATCATTTTTTCCGGCAGCTTCCAACAGCAAACTTTGTGGTGGTACTACCCCCCAAAAAACAGGAACCTCTTCACTAGGTTCCTCCACTAACTCTACTATCATGATGGCATTACATGATGCCTTTTTGAATTTCTGTGGCTCAAGCCCATGGCTTCTCATTAGGGCTTCCCCTTCAGCTTTATCTTCAGCTAGAGTAGATTTCTCTGCTTTCTCGGCAGCCTGCATGGCTTTGTTATAGCATTCCCTTGATTCAAAATAATATTTATCGATGAACTGGAGCTCGAATCAATGTTTAACTAATATTTATAAAATAAATAGGGACTGAATGAATATTCGAAATAATATTCATTTAAATAAATAGGGCTCGAATGAATATTAAAATAATATTCATTAAATAAATAAACTCGAATGAATATTCAAAATAATATTTATCGAAGAAGTAAGAATGAATCTTCTCTAAGTAAAGAACTTAACTGAGGGTTCGAAATAATATTCGAATATTAAATCGACTTTAGATGAATATTAAAGATAAGGTTCATCGAATAATTAAATATCTGATGATAACCCGAATAATATTTATCAAATAATCTCAAAAGAATATCTCAATAATATTCGCCAGATAATAAATGGGAAATATTTACTTAATTATTTTCCTCTGAAAATAATGTCCATATATTAAGAAATAACGACTCCTGGTCTATAATCAAAGAATGAGGTTCAGATGCCCTTCTTTTAAGGGTCTTAGAAATTTCCGGCTTACAACTGATATAAGAACTATCTAGCTCATAAGCCAACAATAATTCAGGGAACAAGTATATCAATATGACTTTGAAAGTAGACATGCATGCTATGGCATATGTATAACAGAAAGCATACATATATATATATATATATTCACAACAACAGTCTTTTTAAAAAGGACTTGAAACTTGCCTGGGAATCGGGTGCGGGTAGGGGTAGCGTGTCCCGGGTCAGCCTGATGATCTATAAATAGCCAAGGCATCCGGGATTAATCACTTAACACCTTTCAAAAGGTTAAGTATAAACTTAACTTAAATCGAAACACATTTTCAAGTCGTTTCGTTATACCCCTCTAATCCACTCTTATTATTGCTTTTATTACCCGACACTTGTTCGTTACTAAAGCATGACATTACACTTACATATGGTAAGTATTTAAATCGTATAAGTTTTAAAGTCGAAACATTAGACCTCGATATTTATCGATCGTTTTCTAAGTGGTTTACCGAAGTTATAACCAAGTATACCTCTTAGGGGTACTTTCGTACTTAACCATGATTCGAACATTTTTATAAAATCGGAAAACGATCCATTCGACATGTGGTCTTCTCCCAAACCTTCATTTTTACCTCTAATATTTAATTAGTAAGATTCGCCACTGATTTCGTAATATTAAAGGGATCCAATTTCGGTTACGAACTTTTGATTACGGTTCCGAACCACTTTTACGAATTTAATCATAACTCCTAAACCGTAAGTCCGTTTCATGCGATCTTTATATCAAAACGAAGCTTGTAACATGATCTAGCTAATCATGGCATAAGTTGAAGCTATGCAGTGAGTTTCATCTACTGTTAAGTTCGGATTTCAAGATTAAACGAAAATCGGGCATTACGACGGCTATAAATCGAACGTTCTACTAATCGTAACACTAAAACCAAGCCACACCGGGCACCAGTACAACTTATACAGATGATTCTCATCTCAACAATCTCAAGAACACAATATTGTACCAACATAATCATCATCTCTTAAATCCATTAGATCTACCACATAATCATGATTATAACATCACTAACATGCTCCTAACACTTAAATCTATCAAGAACATTCATAAACTCAAAGTAGGCCTAGGGTTTCAAGATCATTATACCTTCTTGAGAGTGTGATATAGCCTTACAAAGCTTGGTATGGTCCTTGTCTAGCCTTAACAAACCTAAGATCAACCAAAGAAACATGAAAATCAAAGTTAGTTCTTGAAGAACACTATTCATCCTCCTCTTTAATGATTTTTTTGAAAATGGAAAAAGAAGAGATTGAAGCTAGGATTTTGAGGAGATCATTTTTATGAATTATAGGACTCACATAAAAAGTTTCAAGATCAAATGATGGTTGGAAGTAGGATTTTGATCCTTGAATTAAGGAATAGCCGAATGTAATGAAAAATGGAGGGGGAGAGAGTTGTTTGCTTTTCTCTTGCTTTTGCTCTCATCAAATCTTGAATTATTGATGAGATGATAAGATAATATCTTGATAAAGTTGATTTATTAAAGTGATGATGTATAGCATGATGAAATGGCAAGACAAGTGTTGGATTTGTGGTTGTTTTAAGGCTAACTAAGTAGTTGTCTTGCTAAACACTTAGTTTCATCTCTAAGGTGCTAGTTCCTTGGTTTCTAGTTTAGTTACTAGATATTTTCTAGTGGCTTGCACAAGACTCTTGCTCTCTCTGCTTGTTTCTTTGTCCGTTTATTGCTTAATTCGTTGATCGTTCGAGGGAATAACTCATTCGTTTCTAGTTAGGGTTTTACCGAAAACCTTCTTAATAATTATAATACCATCCTCCATCTTACTTAATACTTCTCGAATTTAAATTCCTTAATTCCCTTTTATAAATCCTTAAGTCTTGTAGTGTCCAGGGAAATCTCGGAGAAAATAAAAGTGCTCTTTTTCTGAATCCGACAGCTTTTACATACACTTATTTTCCTCCTGGATCACTAATACGAACTCAGAAATCCGTTCCGAATACCGGGTATAACATTATTATAATAATATTCCAAATTCCACCAAAATCACTATTCATCACTTATTTTTATTTAATTCCTATAATTAGGAAAATGAACCTGGTTCACCCTCGAGTGTTCCTTAACCTTTTTACGGAACCGCTGGACTTATAATAGATATTGATTTGGATGACACAAGAATAATCTTACTTGAAGTAATATACTTATATCCTTAGGAGATAGATCATTCTTATCTATGCTGTCAACCAAAAGTATTCTGCATGACATATAAATAATTGAATTCAAATCCATTCCATTCATTTAATAGACATTCGTTACATCGCAGTCATAACCACTATTCATTCCCCTATTAATACATAATAAAAAGTTTTAATTCTACCCAAAAATCTGGGTTCTTACAGTCTCCCCTCCTTAAAAGGATTCCGTCCCGGAATCAGGTAGAAGACAATTGGGTATTTGTTGGTTATTTCACTTTCCAATTCTCTGGTCGATCCTTACACATTCCAATCTTTCTAAAGCGCCTCGTACTGGTGTTACAATACACCCCTTATACGTCCTACCAATTCCTTGGTACTTTCACACAACACATTATCCGGTATACGCTCCTGTCCGGTCTTATACCATTAACCTTATTGGTACGTGCAGTGACTTCGGTATCACTAACGCGCTACGAATTCCGGAGATAACCTCACTCGTAATTTTGCAATTCCTGATCGCTTTAATCTTCGCAATCTCGACGTATATAAATTTAGGTGGAAAAATTTATCGAGAGATCACTGTGATCAATGAACATTTGTTATATTGCATAGCTAGTACAGAAGGGGGCCAGCCTTTAGTACTTGACAAGCAATTAAACAATTAATTGCATTCCACTTAGACTTCTATCACACAGACAGAGAGTCACGTAGTAGTACCCCCCTCCTTAAAGGGTTGTTCTTCTCAATTTAGAAGAAGATAAATAAGAGTGGAGAAAAGAAAAGAATTTCAGAGAATTATAGAAATTTTTCATGATCGTTAAATATCATACTTAAAATTTTCCTCTGAACTCTAGAGGTTTATCAGAGAAGAAAAATAATCGTAATCGTATCAAATACCACTATATCGTAATCTCACAAGTCAACATATCCTCGCTGCTCGACCCATCATTCTATGGACCTATGTTCTTGTTCAATCTTAGCAACGCTCATCATCAGAAATCTTTCAACCTCTCAGGTTAAATCTTAAATTTCTCGCTTGACATTATTATTACTGACATTTCACGCCATGACACTGGCCATTTCATATTCATAATTCTAACACCATCAGGTTGTCATTCCAAGAGCTCGTTAGGAAAACCCATTCATCAATCCATTCATAACATTCCTTGCTTCACATTCCATAATTAATTCCCAATCTTTTCTTTATCAATCACATCCTTCGTATTATCTAATTCTTATTTACTTTTGTTGTTTATCTCCACCATCATCTCAGGGTTGAGACACTCGTCACCCTTACTCAATACGTGTTACACGTTTGGGGTCAAGTTTTCCTTTGTTCAACCATCAAATTTTCACTTTCTCATTTCATGAGTCTCTTTATTACTCAATCAATCTATTTCATATTTCCTCGAATTTTCCAAACTTACTAAGGAGTCAATTTGTATGCCACTTATGCTCCTAATCCCAACTTTCTGTTTTGGCCAATACCCTTGCCCTGCCAATTCCATACTTTTCTCGCTTCATTACTGCAGCTTCTCATGAGTCTGCCTATCAATCACTTGTTTTTATTTCTACTATGACTATTCTATAAACCATCACATCCGGATCATTTATTACAAATATCCCGTCGTCTCCAAAATTAAACCACCCGAAACTGACCTGGATGATTTCTCTAACTTAGATTCAATTCGACATTTCCGTAGTCGTAAACACTTAATTTCTCAGAAGGGTCATCATTGCTTATCATTTACGTCGTGTTTGAATCACTAAACATGTGGGTTTCATAATTGTCAATTCAAGATCCTCTAGGAAAACAAAATAATCAATATTCCCTATCCGTAGGGAATGCTTCCTGAACTTGACGTAGACATTACATGAAGCAGATAAAATTGCAGAAGAGCTTCAAGCATTGTAGCTATGCCAAGTTTACGGAATTATCAATCATATTTCTTTAGTAGAAGACTGGAAGCTAACGGTTTACTTAGTTAATTTCGCACCAGGTCCTGGTTTACCTTGACATAGGACCTCCTAACGCAGGTAATATGCTTAAGACGATATCAGGAATCGAATCTTTACTTAAACTACTCTTATGGTTGATTCTTGCACAATCATTAGAGGAAATGTAAATTCCTCCACCAATTTCTGACCTTCAAAGTCCTTCTCAATACCATTCTGTTTCTTTGGTATGAGCATTTATACCTACTTCCTTATACTTAAAGTGTCGGCCACCTCATTGGCCTTTCCTGAATATAATATTTTCTTGAAGTCAACATTTTCTGGATTTATTCCAACTCAGGGTGAAAGCATTCTCCCTTAAATTCTGCTGAATGGGAGAAAGCGTATATCAGTCTTTTCCAAAAGTCATTGCTCCACCTTTTTGGTGTGAACTTTACTACAGGTACTCCCCATCATACCTAGGATATTTCCTTACTTAACTCCCTTCTCGTTTTAGGATAATCTCAACCTTATTGGTTCAATCCATACTTCCTCATGGTTTCACACATGCTTCGTCTGGCCTTATTATGACTATGTCATACATTCCTTACCAAACTTCCCCTTTGAAGTTCAGAACATTACCTCTTCCCTTATAGGGTTTCTTAGGTCTTCGTCATCATCCCTCCTGTATCTTCTGGGTACAGGGTATATCGAACATCAATAATCAATCTTATAACAATTCTGTCTATGTATTTTTCGAGATTCCTTTCCACAAATCCTTACAGGTTCTTTATACTTTGGTCGATTCAACTTATATTGTCTGAATTCAAAATGTGTTTATTAGGGGTGATGCTATCCTTTGTGCATCCCCAGGGTTCGTCTTAATTTATGGATGCTCTACCCTCAATTCTATTTTCAAGGAATACTTACATTACCCAGAAATTGGCAATCAATTCATGTACCCTTAATAAGGGTCTGTTTTCAATCATTCACATCTTAATAATCTATAGGTAGCTCATGTTAACCTTTCTTTCAAACGAATGTCGGTCTACATGACCTTCCAAAAGACAACATATGTCTATCTACTCTTTCATACAGAACTTGGTAATGGTAGAAAGGATGTTCTGGAAGATATTGGTCGTGTTCAACGTGAATCTCTTAGTGCCTAATGCTCTTTTTGAGGACACTAAGCTTCAGATAACATTTATGCATCATACTGCACTGACTTTGGCAACCTTCGTAACTTTTCAGTGGTCACTACCCTCAATCCTAATATGTCCATGGTATATATAAAATCCATCATCCTGTATCTCAATTCAATTTATATCAAAAGCCCTCGCGGTTGGCACTTGATTAGAAGCACCCCGCTTTATCCTAACGTTGCTGGTTCAGTCACTTGATAATCCTTAGTGACTTGGCCCCCATCTGGCCATGCTAAATATGTGAGCTTAGGGGTCGGCTAATAGCATTACTTTTCTAGCAATTGCTGGCATATTGCCTTCTACTTTGATACATTTTGATCTTTCCAAAACTTTACTCCATATAAGTCTCACTCGACTTCTCGGTACCATCTCCGGTCACCTTTCCTTCACTTTTATTCTTTCAGTTAATCTCATCAATTCCACGTACCACAAAAGCTTAACACTTCTGGCATAACAACCTTTTTATTTAAGTCAATCCCAGGATTTCTCCGTCCGGCTTGTTTCTTAATTACATTCAACTTCATAATTTTATCCCTACATTCAACTGTAATAATCGGGGTATGTCTACCCACCTGTATAGCGGCTACTTTACCCAATCCGTAGGGTTCACTCCAGTTTCCACTCTCTTTAGTGACGTATTCCGATAATCAAAAAGACAAGGTTTACTAAATTTTGTCAAATTCCTTTCCAGGATTAGGGAAATTTCAGTCAATCTATCCACCCACTGGTGATACTAAGAAGATCCATTTCGATACCCGAAGAGTATTTCTAGGAATACCCAAGCGGGTGAAACCAGAAACAGTTATAATAACGAAATGATTGACATATAGTTGGGAGTTTAACCATTGGAAAGAAGCCAAATAAATACCTCCCCTAGAAGGGTAATCAAAAGTTTCAAATTAAAACATGCCACATCTTCCCGTTACATATTCGTCATAATAATTGACACTATCGAATACCGGTCGTTCTAACAACTAGTTTCAGAAGGAACACTACCGTCGAAGTTAGTCATTTCACAAAATTGGCACTACCAAGGCCATCCGAATCTAGTGAATCGTGTTGTCCAAATATATTCGAAGTTACACTGCCATGCTGCATAAGCACAGTGCCTACCCTGCTTGAGATGCACCATAAAATATTGCAAAATTCTCCTTTTTCCATTTAGGCGACGTCAGCGCTGGGTCGTCACCAATTTCATCTTTAGCTCCAGGAAGATTTTCTCATATTTTGTATGTTCAAACTTTTAGTCTTACCAATAAGTCGGGTTGCGGGACTGCACTCTTTGTAAAGTCCTGAGCAAATCTTTGGTAATACCTCGTGAATCTTATGAAATTTCTCACCTTTGCCGATGTGATTGGCCTTTCTCCATTTGAAACTGTCTTTAACTTGGTGGGGTCGATCAACACTACTCCTATTGATCATGTGTCCTATTAACTGGACTTCATTTTGCCAATACTCTTACTTCGAGAACTGGGCATACCCTGTTCCTTCAGGTTTCATCTAAAAGCATTCTCAATTACATCTCACCCACTGCTCGCCTTACCTAATCCATTTAAGGAAAAGAAAGAATTTAATATTCCTTTGAATAACATGCATCTAATGTTTCTGGTTCATCATTCTAATGAATTGAACCAAACTTATACTTGGTTCCTGACGATGGCCTCATTATTAGTTTATCACAGAGTCACTGGTCTTCTCCTCTTATAGGTTCTGAGATCATTGTCTCGCTTACTACTTCCTTATATACTTTATCCAATCATACCATCGCCTTCCAATGTCTTTATTTTCTAAGTTGATCTATTCATAAAATGGGCATTTCCTGCACCAAACCACCTTACCAATCTCAGTTTGACTTTATAAATTACGACCTATGAAATCTGCCCTCTCATGGCGAATTATCATTAACAATATTCACACTAATCCATTTATCATCTGATATGGCACTTGCTGCCTCTATCTTAACTGCTCCTGGAGACTCTGCTTCCTATCCTCTGTTGTTGTCTTTGATAATCATGTATCACTCTAACTCTTTTCTCCTTAATCTGAAGGTCTCTAAGGATCTTTACCTATCCTCATATAAGACCTCAAGTAATCCTTCCAATTTGACTTAATTGCTGGTACTTCATCCGGCAGTCCAGCTATGAATCCATTATGCATCTTTAGTTCTCTTAATAATATCTCAGTTCTTTACGCTCCCTTCTCTGGGTACTGTACCTTAACTCTTACAGTCACTCTGGCTGTAGCCCTCATTTCCTTAAGGGTAAACTCCTTATACTTATCAATATTCCCTTCCTCTGCTGGAACATCTTCCGGGTCCTCAGTAGGGTACTCTATCGCATCCACCATCCGATCGTCAGCCTATAATCAGGCATCATCGTGCTGCTGCTCGTATGCCTCAAGGTCTGTCGCCTTACTAGTCGGTACAAGAACGAGCTAAGTTACTATCATGATACTTAATAGTTCCCATAAGGGTTTTATATGTCAATACTACATTAAGTAGTCCGACTATGAACTTGGCAAGAGTTCTTATTATCTTAATAAATTTATTGTTTTAACGTCGCGTCATCTCTGGGATTTATAACGCTCTCTCTGATACCATTTCTGTAACACCCCCAGATCCGGGGTCAGGGATCTGGTCGTTACGGTCTCAATATCCAACCACAAAACCAACATAATCTAAATTACAACCTTGTGACCCAAAACAACAACATAAAACACACCCGTTATAGTCCCAGAGATGAAATCAGAGTAACCAACAATATTATAAATCACAAGTTTGAGTCTTACAACCCAAAGAATTTCATTTGTACAATTACATATTCTTTGCCATCCATTGATATATGCCATATAATAAATACATTAGAGGATCAAATGCTAACAACTAGCCTACCAGAAGCTGCATCCTCAGCAATGGTAGCTATGACCTCATCGGTTAATCCTCTGACGGCTGACACCTGCCTATGTTGGGTACGCCTTGCGTGGCCATCTGATCTAGCTGTTGTTGTGATATAAATAAATGAAGCAAGGGTGAGCAATAGCCCACCAAAAATATAATTGAACGGCAATAATATATGACAGTTCAAAATATCTTTGAAACTATATGCCATGCATTAACGATGTAGTACCAATATAAGGTATGAGATGAAGTTACAAGGTAACTCAAAATATATTTGTTTTGAATAAATATCTGCTATGTCAAAGATGAGCCAGATATTATCAACTTTTCATAATAGAGGAACTTGCAGGATAAATATTGCAATTCCAATTCAAACACTTTTCAAACCTGCCAATAATGATAAGGTTGCAGGAAATTTCCAACATTGAGAGATGAACTAATACTGGAGTTTGACGCGCCAGGAGACATAGCATTTACACGATGATCAGTCGCATGTTATGCTCCCCACCTCTTGTTTACTACATGTAGAAGGAAGCACCGATGGATTTACTTGTCTACCGCCCTCTGGAACCCCCCGGCCAACGGTTGGGCCATTTGCTGGACCGGCGCCACTGGGTCACTTACGCATCTCCTAGTTCATTTCACATCCATAACTTTGAAACGTGAAGTTCCTCCCCCTTTCCCCAAGTATATTACTTGTTGATAGGACTCCACAAAGTAGTCGTATCTAGTTGGAAAGGAAAAATCACCAATATTTCCCAAGCTGATGCTTGTTAATGGATATAAACTTGTTCCATCAATTCTTACCCCTCGAGCGTTGAGGAGGTAACCAAACAGACTCATATCGATGCTTGAAAGAATCAAGATGTGAGTGACAAGATAGTTTTAGCAAGTATAGGACCGGGCAGTCCAATAAATAACATCTCCAAGTGAGGTCCCCTTATATATTTTTGGAAGTTGAGCGAGTATTTAAATCTTCTTATAAGACAGATTTAAATGGAAATAAAGTTTTGGGAACCTCCCCTTGATAAAAATAGTCATAAAATACTCCAAAATATTTTACACCATATCTGAAGGTGACAGATAATCCTTGAATAATATGAATCATTATAAAAGAACTTAAAAGGATTTAAATAAATATTCCAAGAATATTTATTACTCAATATTAATTAAGAAATCTGAATAAATCATAATATTACTCGTAAGTAATCCTCGAATGAATAGTTAGAATTATTTACTAAACAACTCTCTCTTCTCTTATATGAATATTCAAAATAATATTCATTAATTAAATAAACTCAAATAAATGTTTAAAATAATGTTCACTAAACAAATCCAATCCTAAATGGATATTTGAAACTCATAATGTTTATTGGTGAAATAAACATCCCTTGAATATGTGATATAATGTTCATTGAATTAATAATGAATATTCAACTTAAGAATGATACTTATTGAAGAAATAATTGTCGACTGAATATTTGAGACAATATTCATTAAATAAATAATGAATATTCAATCTTAATAATATTTATCGAAGAAATGATTATCGAATGAATATTCGAAATTATGCTCAATAATTGAATTGACTTTAAATGAATGTCGAAGGTAATATTTATCGACTCAAGGGAATATTCAAAATAATATTTATCGATGAACTGGAGCTCGAATCAATGTTTAACTAATATTTATAAAATAAATAGGGACTGAATGAATATTCGAAATAATATTCATTTAAATAAATAGGGCTCGAATGAATATTAAAATAATATTCATTAAATAAATAAACTCGAATGAATATTCAAAATAATATTTATCGAAGAAGTAAGAATGAATCTTCTCTAAGTAAAGAACTTAACTGAGGGTTCGAAATAATATTCGAATATTAAATCGACTTTAGATGAATATTAAAGATAAGGTTCATCGAATAATTAAATATCTGATGAATAACCAGAATAATATTTATCAAATAATCTCAAAAGAATATCTCAATAATATTCGCCAGATAATAAATTGGAAATATTTACTTAATTATTTTCCTCTGAAAATAATGTCCATATATTAAGAAATAACGACTCCCGGTCTATAATCAAGGAATGAGGTTCAGATGCCCTTCTTTTAAGGGTCTTAGAAATTTCCGGCTTACAACTGATATAAGAACTATCTAGCTCATAAGCCAACAATAATTCAGGGAACAAGTATATCAATATGACTTTGAAAGTAGACATGCATGCTATGGCATATGTATAACAGAAAGCATACATATATATATATATATATATTCACAACAACAGTCTTTTTAAAAAGGACTTGAAACTTGCCTGGGAATCGGGTGCGGGTAGGGGTAGCGTGTCCCGGGTCAGCCTGATGATCTATAAATAGCCAAGGCATCCGGGATTAATCACTTAACACCTTTCAAAAGGTTAAGTATAAACTTAACTTAAATCGAAACACATTTTCAAGTCGTTTCGTTATACCCCTCTAATCCACTCTTATTATTGCTTTTATTACCCGACACTTGTTCGTTACTAAAGCATGACATTACACTTACATATGGTAAGTATTTAAATCGTATAAGTTTTAAAGTCGAAACATTAGACCTCGATATTTATCGATCGTTTTCTAAGTGGTTTACCGAAGTTATAACCAAGTATACCTCTTAGGGGTACTTTCGTACTTAACCATGATTCGAACATTTTTAAAAAATCGGAAAACGATCCATTCGACATGTGGTCTTCTCCCACACCTTCATTTTTACCTCTAATATTTAATTAGTAAGATTCGCCACTGATTTCGTAATATTAAAGGGATCCAATTTCGGTTACGAACTTTTGATTACGGTTCCGAACCACTTTTACGAATTTAATCATAACTCCTAAACCGTAAGTCCGTTTCATGCGATCTTTATATCAAAACGAAGCTTGTAACATGATCTAGCTAATCATGGCATAAGTTGAAGCTATTCAGTGAGTTTCATCTACTGTTAAGTTCGGATTTCAAGATTAAACGAAAATCGGGCATTACGACGGCTATAAATCGAACGTTCTACTAATCGTAACACTAAAACCAAGCCACACCGGGCACCAATACAACTTATACATATGATTCTCATCTCAACAATCTCAAGAACACAATATTGTACCAACATAATCATCATCTCTTAAATCCATTAGATCTACCACATAATCATGATTATAACATCACTAACATGCTCCTAACACTTAAATCTATCAAGAACATTCATAAACTCAAAGTAGGCCTAGGGTTTCAAGATCATTATACCTTCTTGAGAGTGTGATATAGCCTTACAAAGCTTGGTATGGTCCTTGTCTAGCCTTAACAAACCTAAGATCAACCAAAGAAACATGAAAATCAAAGTTAGTTCTTGAAGAACACTATTCATCCTCCTCTTTAATGATTTTTTTGAAAATGGAAAAAGAAGAGATTGAAGCTAGGATTTTGAGGAGATCATTTTTATGAATTATAGGACTCACATAAAACGTTTCAAGATCAAATGATGGTTGGAAGTAGGATTTTGATCCTTGAATTAAGGAATAGCCGAATGTAATGAAAAATGGAGGGGGAGAGAGTTGTTTGCTTTTCTCTTGCTTTTGCTCTCATCCAATCTTGAATTATTGATGAGATGATAAGATAATATCTTGATAAAGTTGCTTTATTAAAGTGATGATGTATAGCATGATGAAATGGCAAGACAAGTGTTGGATTTGTGGTGGTTTTAAGGCTAACTAAGTAGTTGTCTTGCTAAACACTTAGTTTCATCTCTAAGGTGCTAGTTCCTTGGTTTCTAGTTTAGTTACTAGATATTTTCTAGTGGCTTGCACAAGACTCTTGCTCTCTCTGCTTGTTTCTTTGTCCGTTTATTGCTTAATTCGTTGATCGTTCGAGGGAATAACTCATTCGTTTCTAGTTAGGGTTTTACCGAAAACCTTCTTAATAATTATAATACCATCCTCCATCTTACTTAATACTTCTCGAATTTAAATTCCTTAATTCCCTTTTATAAATCCTTAAGTCTTGTAGTGTCCAGGGAAATCTCGGAGAAAATAAAAGTGCTCTTTTTCTGAATCCGACAGCTTTTACATACACTTATTTTCCTCCTGGATCACTAATACGAACTCAGAAATCCGTTCCGAATACCGGGTATAACATTATTATAATAATATTCCAAATTCCACCAAAATCACTATTCATCACTTATTTTTATTTAATTCCTATAATTAGGAAAATGAACCTGGTTCACCCTCGAGTGTTCCTTAACCTTTTTACGGAACCGCTGGACTTATAATAGATATTGATTTGGATGACACAAGAATAATCTTACTTGAAGTAATATACTTATATCCTTAGGAGATAGATCATTCTTATCTATGCTGTCAACCAAAAGTATTCTGCATGACATATAAATAATTGAATTCAAATCCATTCCATTCATTTAATAGACATTCATTACATCGCAGTCATGACCACTATTCATTCCCCTATTAATACATAATAAAAAGTTTTAATTCTACCCAAAAATCTGGGTTCTTACATAACATGTTTTAATTATAAAGGAAATATTAATTATTGAAAGATATGATACTGTTGTGGGAGGAATTTGTCACAACAAAATAGGAGGCCTCGTGCTGGAATAGCGCCAATAAACACGGAATCGTCCAACCACCCAGAAAGGCTCGTAGTTGGAGATCAATAGCTTGCCGCCCGGAAAGGCTCATGACTAGGGGTTCCCGAAGAACACGGGATATGGTTCCTAGGAAGGATCAGACTGAATCTACAGGATTAGAGCTCAAGGACCGTGCAGTGATGATGCGTTGGTCAGCCAAGAACCCTAATAATGATGTGTCACACAAGAGTATACGTGCTCTATATTTACTCAAGGTGTCAAAGTGTCTAAGAGATCCCGTAAACTGCCTACATACCACTATTTATAGTGGATCAAGCCCGTATGTAGTTCTTGAGATGATATGTTCGGTTGTTTATGATGAGTTATCCTCTCTCCAGTGGGATAATGACTGTTATTTCTGATAATGATCGTGTATGATGTATATTTTCAGGTTACCAAGCTGCTTTGGTAATTATAGGATGATTATCCTTTGTATTTATCATGATTTTGTATCATTTATCAAGTATATATGACATATATCCTCACATAACTGAATGTATATCTGTTTATGAGTGTTTTTAAGTGATATAGACGTGTTCCTAAAAAGTAGGAGGCGTGCCTTATCTTAATTGGCAGCCTAATTAGGCTTCCGGCGAAAGCTGGGGGTACCGCCCGGTAGCCTGGCTCTGGTACCCCCTCCAGTAACCCCATCACGGAAGCTACTCTGGAAGCCCTACTGGATGACTGGTAATGGTCATAGGTTACCTATAAGGGGATACCTTTGGAACCCTAAGCCACACATTTCCTCACTTTCACGTACATGGTAACCCCTAGGGCTGCCATGGGTCCTTGGAAACCTGACAGATCACTTATTTTCTTCACGGGTCTGGACCCTAATCCTCTAGTGGGCCCAAATCTAACCCATGCAAGATTTTGGTCACAACAACTACCCCCCGGTTCCCTGAAGTACTGAGTGCGAGGGGAACCTATTATTCCCGGGGTGCAGGTATCTGTATTTCTTCATAATAATTCATATCCATGCTTCCTTTCCAGATTAACTTAGGAAGATACAAACATTACAAATTTAAGAATCAGAATTAACGTTAGTATTTCCACTCAATAATTCCTACATTTGGTGTTACCAAAACTCGAATTAAAACTAATGTAAGTGGAGAGAACCACAATTTATTCGTTTTAAGATTCGATTATGTGATTTACCTACACCAGTTAATAGGATAAACATTATTGAAAAATAAAGAAGACTAGGACTTTTCAAAAACCCTTTTTGGATATATCAAAACTGGGTTTATTCCCCATGCCGTCACGCTTCCCTCCTTGTCTCTTTTTCTTTGCTGTATTCATTTCCTAGAGGGACACGTCTCAACTACCCCCTCTATATACATTATCATATGTTCTGTCTTTCTATTTTTCTTTTTATCTCTTTACCACAGGTTCCGACGAGATCTCTCCGGCGAAAGCTTAGTCATTTGCACACCCGTCGCTTATTCTCTTCCAGTTATTCAAGTAAGCGTTCAATCTCCGCAATTTGTTTTCTTTATTTGATAGAAATCTTATGCGAATATCTAATTATGCCTTTCACATGCTTGCTTTTGTTCGTATCTTTGACTAGTGGCCGATTTATGACTTCGGTAGTCATTGCATGTCGTATGTTTTAATTTTCTTGCATCTTATATGCCTGGCATCTGATTCTTATTGCGTCCCTTTACCTTCAAAACTTGTTCAGACTAGATCCATAAATTTAGATCTTAAACAGGGGAATGTATGTATGAATCGTAGCATGTGATGTATGTACTTCGAGTTGGGGAGCGGTTTGTAATCCGGCTACCCTTTTGGAAGTTCCTTTGCCATGCTTATAATGTATTTGATGCTTGTTTCCTTCGAATCATAGTAGTTTTAGGGTCATCTGTGATCATTCCTCTATGGTTCGCCCATTTGGATATACTCACGGTACTCTATATCTGTGTACCTTTCTCCATTTTGGCTGGGTGTCTTGAGTACCATCACATTAGGTAACTATGTTGATAGCCACCCCCCGAGCCTTAACTTACTTTTAATGTGAACCGGTAGCCCCTCCGTCCACAGGGTACTTCTAGGATAATTGTTTGAGACCTTTACTTTCTTCAACTTTTATCTTCCTGGTTCCAAATCCTTCACCTAATCTGCCATCCTGTGGTTGCAGATGTCGTCTTCATCTATCTCTGGGGGTTCCCTATTGCGACCTGGAAACTTGTCTCCCATCTCCGGGGACCCCTCTGACACCTGGTCCACCCATATAAATGACTTGCTTATCTCCCAACCCATTTTACAGTCTAGACCGTCTGTCAGTTCTAGGACTCGCTCTCGGGTGGAAGTCATTGACCCTCTCGAGGCTGAGATCGTTAGCTGGTACCCCAACCCTTCTGTGCAGGCTGGTTCGTCAATTCATGCTGAGGGGCATCCCGAGAGAGTTAATCTAAGCTCTAATACTGATGAGGAAGAGGGATCAACTGATATGTTTTCTACCGATAAGGATTCGATAGATGATAAGGAACAAGTTGCAATGGGGATGATAGTACAGGTTGAACGGAAGCTTCACGTTCCGGTAAGCTTCATTCCCTCCTGTGAAGATATGGACTCTTCCATGAAAATAGATAGACTTAAGAGGTTACGGGAGCTATGCAACCCGGGATGTAATCTGGTGATACCTGGTGAGGGTGAGAGGTGTCATAGATTCAACAACTTTGAGCCTGATCAGTCCATACCAAATGCAGTGTTATCGGCCTCTTTTTTCAAGTTAGGGTTTTCTCTGCCAATGCACCCATTTTTCATCGATGTACTAAATTTCTATGACATTGATCCAATGCAGTTGTCTCCTAACTCCTTTAGGGTGGCAGCCTGCATGTATATTCTTTATGACCAAACCTTCTCTGTTCCCCTTACTGCTAGAGAACTGGGATATTTTTATCAACTGAAGGATGTATGAAGGAAGGTGGGTATTTTTTATCTTACTTCCTGGAACAATAGACAAGGTAGGTGTATAAAGGGGAACAAACGGGGGATGTATGACTGGCTGGAAATGTTTTTATATTGCTACGATTGTGAGGAGGTGAGAAAAGAATGGAACCTGACTCCGAGTAAGCGTTCGGTATCCCTTCATATTACTGGTAGCACGAGTCAAATCACCTTCTTCTTTTTGACTCGACCTCCATTTTTCTTGTTGTATTGTTTAGGGATCCCAACACAAACATCCCTGCAGGGGATTGAAGAGAAAAGGGCTAGGAAAATCATGAAGTTGGCAGGCTCGCTGAGAGACGGGAAAAGTTTGTTGATCCCGGAGACTTTAATGAGATTAGGGTTCTCGAGACCTGTGGCTCCCCTCTCTCCTGCTCATGAGATGGAGGTTGAGGATGAGTTGGAAAGAGAGCCTAAGCCTCTGGGTACCAAGAAGTGTGAGAGGAAAGATGGGGCTTCCACCAGCTCCCCTTCCAGTATCCCGGGCTGCCACTTCCTATGTCTCTTATTTGCACACACGTTGCCACCCAATATGTCATATTTCTTTGTTTATATATATGTAACATCCTGATTCCGAAAATATTAATTCTGATTATTTTATTAGGAGTAAGATTTATTGCTATTAAATTTTGAACCATTTTGGAAGCAATGAAGAATTTGGAGATCGAATTGATAAATTATGGATTTTGAGGAATATTATATTTTGTTGGTTAAAGATTAAATTATGATGTCAAATATTAATTATTTGACGGTGGGTGATTTTTTTAGGATTTATTTCCAAGAATTTGCAAGTGGACTCATAATTATTTTAAATACGAAATTTTTGGATATTTGACGACTTTATTTTTTTTAAGTTAAGTTGTATAATTATTTTGGAAATTTTAGAGAATAATTGTTTTAATAAAACAATTACAAGTGGAGTAAAAAGAGAGATAAATGAATATATAGTGTTTTAATTGGGCCAGAATAAATTATTATTAGTTAGTTTATAAGTAATTGGGCTAAGCCCAATAAGAGGAAAAGAGCACAGCTCGGTTAAAAACAAAACAGCAGAAGGAAAAAAAAACACAAACAGACACACGACTGAAATATATCGGGGAGAGAGAAGAGATTTTGGGGATTTAATTAGGGTTCTTATAAAATTAGGGGCTTTTTAATTTTGACTTGTTTAATGAAATTGTTGATGTCAAATTTCTTGTGGGTGTTTGTTGAATGAAATTAGAGTAGTTTTGTTGTTGTTGGAGGCCGGAGTTGGAGGGAACCACCGCGGCAGTTGTCGTCGACGACGGTGGTGGAGACTCGGTGGTAGTAGTAAGGAAGATAGAGAAGCGAAGGTGAGGAAGAAGGGGAGGTCGGTGTAGTGTGTGGTTTATGTGTGTGCGTGTACTGTGGGTTGTGTATGTGCTATGTGTGTCCTGCGATGGGTGTAAGGAAGGAGACCACCGTGATGGGGGTGGTGGTTGCCAGTGGCAGGAGAGATGAATGGGTGGTCTGTGCAGTGAGTATGTATATATATCTGTATGTGCGGGCTAGAGAGATAGTGTGACGGCCCCAAATCCCTTAATCAAAATTAACTAGATAATGGTAAAGCATGCATATTAATTATTTAGACATTACCAATCCCACGCCTAGATCGCCAACAGGTAAGAGTTTGAAACAATATAAACTACCAATTCAAAACCAATTATTATTACAGACCACAAATTATTCTAAGTCAAAAGATTATAGACTAAGTCAAAAGTCTAGCAAAACAAGATCCATCAGATCGTCACTCCCTTCTACCTGGAACTGCCTCCTATAGGCTACACCTGAACCACCACAATTCTTACGCGCAGTCTCAAGAGTCCTTACCATCTTCGAGTTTCACTGAAAGGTTAAGGAAAAATAATATCATTGAGCCAATTGCTCAGCAAGTGCATAAACAACAATATAAGACTGGCAAAATAATTCAACTGTAAAGCAAGATATGAAATCTGCAAATGAACTGTATCAACTGAATCAATATCAAAATAAAATGAGAAGGAATTGGAATATCTGATAAGACGCTACGAGCAACGCTGGGTGATCAGCCCACGACAGAGCTCCGAACCCGCATATCCAATACGGTGTTCATCAAATATAAGGGGATCCCAGGCACACATTGGCCTATAATAGTAACATGATTTGGACCGGCGCCTCGGTCAAAGTAACATTCCATCCAATTCCATTTAGGTCAAACAATGTTTATCAATTTCAATTCATCTCAAAGAAACAAGATTCTCAATGTTATATCAAGTTGCTAATAAGCATGAATAGGATTCTCGGATTTCAAATGAATGATTTTCAGATTTTCGAATAAATGACAAGGCAAAGTGAAGAAAGTCAATCATGCTGGGTTCTTAGGAGTTAGGATTCTGTTTAGTATAACTTGGTTAAGTCAAGAAAAGTTAATCACGAAAGGTTAATCAAGAATCAACAATTGTTTTTAGTTAGAAACGAGTTCAAGTACAAGAAGATATTTAAGTAATTGGTTCGAGGATTCAAGAATTCGATAAGGTTATGAAAGGGTTTTCCAAGAAATATGATTATCGATTAGCAAGTCAAGTCGAGTTCAAGGGGTATGAAATCAATCACAAGGTATATGACAAGAATAAGGTCGGAAAGAACTAGTTTGTGACAAACTAACAATTCAATATCTCATGGCATTCATCATATGGTAACAACAAGGTAGGATAGTACACTTGCCTTAAATCACGAGATCAAACTAGATAGCGTCCTCCTCAATCGGCTCCTTGCCAGGCCTCCTACTCGGACCTATAATAATAATAATAAACAATATCTTATTTTCCCCTCTTTTGTTTACATATCACAAAGCAATCCTAATAATGCTAACGCCCCATCGATATAATCATGTTATACACATACTTATATACATGTAAACACATAAGTCATGTAAGTCACTTAGCACACAATTCACTTAACATACAATGTAGTATGGTATAGTACTATAATGATTCTACGACTTAACATTGGAGATGTGCCTTTAGGGTTTTGGAAATCACTTATTATATTTTTAGAAATTTCGGCGGCATCTCCTTTGTATAGTCGTCAAACCATACCGAATATAATCGGTCTCAATCAATCACAAAACAACACAATGCACCTCCAATGGCTACAACTCCATCATCAATCGACTACTTCAATCACCAAGCAATCCTAGGCTATCCTACTATCTCCACTACGACTCATTAAGCAATTCATAACTCAAATTCACATAGCAATTCAATCATGCAATCAATTAATTCATGTAACAATTTAATCAATTAGCACTTAAACAATTCAAGCAAGTAACTCACAATAATTCACACAATTCCCACAATCTCTCTTCTCTTCCTCCCTCTCTCGGCCTCTCGGCCTCTCTCTCTCCCTCTCCTCTCTCCCTCTCGGCTTCTCCCTCTCTCCCTCTCTCTTCCTCCCTCTCGGTCTCTCTCCCTCCTCCATCAATCTCTCTCGGCCTCTCCCTCTTCATCACCAACAATCACACACAAAACCCTCACAATGACATACACCATTACTTACATGCATATCAATTCACAAAACCATAATTTCACATACCCACCAATGTTACTTATAAATTTTACAATCAAAATCAATTTATAAACTTAACCCATCAAAGTTCATAACATATAATCATCAAAATCACTAACCCTTTTGATTTACACCTACTAACAAACATCAATCATCAAAACACACATACCCACAACTTGAAATCATATAAAAACTCAAACCCATCATCAAACTTAACTTAATAACTTGTAAAAACTCACATGCATCCATATTACACTTAGCAATTATATGAAATCAAGAAATTGGGTCATGCATGTAACCCTTTGGCTCACTTTCGATCATAGCCGAGGGTTTGGGGTTCTCCGGAGAGCCCAAAATTCGTGGGTCTCTACCAAGGATTAACACCCAATCATACACACCCACAAAACTCACCTTGATTCCTTAATTTTCGAAAACCCTAATTTGCAAAGTGAAGAAAATTGAAATCCACAAACATGAGGGTGTAGAGGATGAAGAGAGGAGTATTTTTATGTATAGGACTTTGAGTTTTAATGGAGAAATCACCTTGAAAAGTGAGCTTGAGCTCTAATGGAGGTTTAGAGAACTTGAGAGAATTTTGAGAGAGATGAGTGGGGGGGGGGGTGTTCGGCCGTGTGAAAAAAAATAAGGGGGAGGGGAGGGTTTTGTCCAAGCCTACACACACACATCTAATTAAATTACATTCTAATGATACATCTTTGAATTAAATAAAAGACTTGTAAAATAATTCTATTTACAAGATATTTTGGATCCAAAAATAATTTATTGACACATAAAATTAAAATATGGAATTCTCTTCCTCAATGTATTTTTAAAACATTTTTAAAATCATTTTATGAAAAGATTTGAATTTTACAAGTTTTAATATTTTAAAAAGGAAAATAATTGGAAAAATCCTTGTAAAATATTTAAATGCGAAAATAAATTAAACTTTTATTTTTAAAAAGTCTTTAAATGCATAAGGATAATAAAACAAGAAATTTCATGATTTTTACTAACTCCAAGAATTTTATAAAAATGTTTAAGCGCAAATAAAATCATGTTTTAACATTTAAAAGCTATACAGAATTTTAATAAAATTTCACGTCAACACATCTAGCAGTTAGACACGTAACACATATTCACAATCACACAAACATGTAATGACTCATCAATTAAGGCACACATTAATATTTTAAATGCCAAACAATATTATTTATAGAGTACGAAATTCCCAGATATTACATCCTTCCCCCCTTAAAAGGATTCTGTCCCCAGAATCAGCTATGTAAACAAATGAGGGTACTGTTCTAACATATCACTTTCTAACTCCCAGGTTGACTCTTCAACCTTAGGATTCCTCCACAAGACTTTAACTAACGTAACTGATTTATTTCTAAGCACTTTCTCTCGGCGATCTTCTATTCTGATCGGCCGCTCTACATAATACAAATCTGGCTGAATTTCTACTGGCTCATACTCTATTACACACTTAGTGTCAGGATGAAACTTCTTAAGCATCGATACATGAAAAACATTATGAATATGCTGCATCTGAGGCGGTAAAGCTAATTCATAAGCTACTCTGCCTACACGTCGCAGAATCTCAAAAGGTCCTACAAATCTCGGACTCAACTTTCCTTTCTTCCCAAATCTGGTTAATCCTTTCCATGGCGAAACTTTTAACAACACTGGATCACCTATTTCAAAATCTACTTTCTTTCTTGCTGGATCCGCATACTTTCTCTGTCTGTCTTGAGCAGCTCGCAATCTTTTCTGAATTAGTTGCACTGTCTCTTTCGTCTGCTGAATCAATTCTGGTCCTACTATCTTTCGCTCACCAACTTCTTCCCAACACACAGGAGATCTACACTTCCTTCCATAGAGAGCTTCATATGGAGGCATCCCAATACTAGCATGATAGCTGTTGTTGTAAGAAAATTCCACCAAAGGTAGATGCTCGTCCCAATTGCCTTTAAAATCTATTGCACAAACTCTAAGCATGTCTTCAATTGTCTGAATCGTTCTTTCGCTCTGACCATCTGTCTGAGGATGATAAGCAGTACTCATTCTGAGTTGCGTTCCGAGATGTTCTTGAAACTGTCTCCAAAATCTTGAATTGAAACGGGGATCTCTGTCAGATACTATAGATACTGGAACTCCATGACGAGTCACAATCTCCTTCAAGTACAAATGCACCAACTTGTCGAGCGAAAATCTCTCGTTAATCGGCAAGAAATGAGCTGATTTCGTCAATCGATCAACTATAACCCAAATCGCATCATGATTAGCCTTCGATCTTGGTAGACCTACTACAAAATCCATTGCAATGTGCTCCCACTTCCACTCAGGTATCTCCAATGGTTGAATTAATCCACTTGGTCTTTGATGTTCTGCTTTCACTCTTTGGCATGTATAACAACGACTTACCCACTCTGCAATTTCTCTTTTCATGTCTGGCCACCAAAAGTTCTTCTTCAAATCTTGATACATTTTCGTGCTTCCAGGATGTAATGAAAACTTAGAACTATGGGCATCACACAATAACTCTTCTTTCAACTCTTTCACATCAGGAATCCATATCCTTGAAGAAAATCTTAAAATACCTTGGTTATCTTTCTGCGTACAAATTTCTTCTCCGGTCAATTCATTCAATCTCTGATTCATCACTTCCTCTTGGAATTTCCGAATTTTGTCCAATAGTACTGGTTGAAATGTCATGGTATAAACTTGCTCTACTGGAATCTCTGTTGCACAAACTTCAATCTCTAACTTCTCGAATTCTCTAAACAATTCTTGAGTCATTGTCAACGTATTCAATCTTTCCTTCCTGCTTAGCGCATCAGCTACGACGTTCGCCTTTCCCGGGTGATAACTAATGGTACAATCATAATCCTTTATCAGCTCTAACCATCTTCTCTGTCTCATGTTGAGTTCCTTCTGAGTAAAAATGTACTTAAGACTCTTATGATCCGTGAATATCTCACACTTCTCACCATAAAGATAATGTCTCCACAATTTCAATGCAAATACGATCGCTGCTAGCTCGAGGTCATGGGTAGGGTATCTCTGTTCATGAGGTTTCAGTTGCCTTGAAGCATACGCAATCACCTTTCCATGCTGCATCAACACACACCCTAAACCCTTATGCGAAGCATCGCTGTAGATTACAAACTCTCCTTTATCATCCGGTAATGCTAACACTGGAGCAGTTACCAATCTTTGCTTAAGCTCTTGAAAATTCTTTTCACACTTATCAGTCCATTCAAACTTTTCATTCTTCCGTGTCAACTTGGTCAATGGTACCGCAATCTTAGAAAAATCCTTAACAGATCTGCGATAATATCCTGCTAGTCCCATAAAACTTCTTACTTCTGTTGGTGTCCTTGGTCTTTCCCAATTCACAACTGCCTCAATCTTTGCTGGGTCAACTCGAATTCCTTCCTTACTCACAATATGTCCCAAAAATTGGACTTCCTTCAACCAAAACTCACACTTGGAAAACTTGGCATACAACTTCTCCTTTCTCAATATCTCCAATGCTATCCTCAAATGCTCTGCATGATCCACTTCTGATTTAGAGTATATCAAAATATCGTCGATGAAGACTATCACAAACTTATCCAAAAATCTCTTAAATACTCGGTTCATCAAATCCATAAATGCTGCTGGTGCGTTCGTCAATCCAAAAGCCATAACCAAAAATTCATAGTGACCATACCTTGTTCGAAAAGCAGTCTTCGGTATATCCTCTGGTTTGATTTTCAGCTGGTGATATCCTGATCTTAGATCTAACTTCGAAAAACATGTCGCTGCTTTCAACTGGTCAAACAAATCATCGATCCTCGGTAATGGGTATCTATTCTTGATTGTCAACTTATTCAACTCTCGATAGTCGATACAAAGTCTCATACTTCCATCTTTCTTCTTCACGAACAATACTGGCGCTCCCCAGGGTGATACACTTGGTCTTATAATTCCTTTGTTCAATAAATCCTGAAGCTGATTGGCGAGTTCCTTCATTTCAGTCGGTGCCATTCTATATGGAGCCTTGGAAATAGGTTCTGTTCCTGGTGCTAAGTCAATCGCGAACTCAATCTGACGATCTAGAGGTAAACCTGGTAGTTCTTCGGGAAAAACATCGGGAAACTCATTGACTACGGGAATATCCTCTAATTTCACTCCTTCTCGACTCTTATCTAACACATAAGCAAGATAAGCCTCACATCCTTTCCTTAACAATCTCTTGGTTTGCATCATGGTAAGAAACGTACTAGTCTGCCTACGCCCCTTAAAGATAACTCTATCGCCTTCTGGAGATCTCAATGACACTCTCTTACTCTTACAATCGATATGCACATCATACTCGGCAAGCCAATCCATTCCTAAAATAATGTCAAAATCTCCTAGTTGAAAAGGTATCAAGGTGACGGGAAAAAGATAACCTGAAATCTCTACTGCACAAGGTGAACATACCCTATCTACTGGTATCTGATCCTGATTAGCTAACACAATATTCAAAGTTTCTCTTAACATATGAGTATCACACTTCAACTTATTCACAAAATCTTTAGCAACAAACGATCTAGTAGCACCCGAATCAATTAACACTTTAGCACTAATGGCGTTCACAAAAAGCGTACCTGCCACTACATCCGAACTTCTCACTGCATCGTTCATGTTCATGTTGAAGGTCCTGGCACGAATTGGATAGGCTGAAGCTTGATAACTTGGAGCTTGAAGAGCTGGAACTTGCTGAAGTACAGGTGGACTTAGAATCTGAGTTGGAATCTGAGATGTTGCCATTTGGTTCACTGGGGTAGAGGTAGTCAATCTCATCAAGTTGTTGTTTGGAACAGGCGATCTGCACTCCCTAGCCATGTGTCCTACCTTCCCACACTTGTAACAAGTCACACTCGATTTCGAATTCCTGCACTCATTAGCATAATGACCTTTCTGGTTACACTTGAAACAAACAATATCTGCCTTCACACACGCTCCGGTATGCCTCTTAGAACATGCCTTGCACTCTGGAATAGAGGGTCGGGGAAATCTTGGTTGATTGGGGTTCTGAGGAAGGGTTTCTGAGTTCTTGTTTCTGGGCACATTCCTTTTAAAATTTCTTCCCTGGTTCTGAAATCCGGGCTTTCTATCCATCTGATTAGTTGACTTTCCTTGATCCTGATTCCCTTCTATTGATTCCACTTTCCTCTTTAAATTGCCCCTTTCCTTCTGATTCTGATCACTCTCACCTTCTATTATCATAGCCTTCTGAACCACTTCTGCATAAGAGTTGATCTCGAAAGCTGCAACTCTGCTCCTTAACCATGGCTTCAATCCCTGTTGAAACCTCTTCGCTCTCTTCTCATCTGTATCCACATAATCTCCTACAAACCTTGCTAATTCTGTAAACTTCTTCTCATACTCATCAACACTCATATTTTCCTGCTTAAGATTAAAGAACTTTAACTCCATCTGATTCTGCATATACCTAGGAAAATACTTCTCCAGAAAAATCCTTTTAAACCTATCCCACTGAATCACTTCTGCTGCTTCCAATGCCTTAGCCGACTCCCACCAATAATTAGATTCACCCTTAAGAAAATAACTAGCAAATTCTACCTTCTGCTCATCACTAACCTTCACCAATGCAAAGGCCTTCTCCATTTCCTTAAGCCATATCTGGGCTTCAACTGGATCTTTTGTTCCTTGAAAATCTGGGGGTTTCACAGCCTGAAAAGATTTAAAAGTTACCACAAGTTGGGCTGGTTGTTGCTGTCCTTGTTGCTGTTGCAATTGTTGATGTTGTTGCTGAAGTAGCTGCTGCTGCTGAGCCAAAGTAGTCGTCTGCTGTTGCAAAAGTCCCAAAAGCTGGGCCATATCCATATTATCTCGATTATCTTCTCTATTCTGATCGTCTTGATCCCTATTCTGATTAGCTCTAGTATTGCTCCTTCTTGGAGGCATCTTTCTGAATATTAAACAAGCATCTATTTATCCACAAACATACATCTAACCGCAACATGGCACAATATGGTCTAACAGTCCTAATATGACATGGTACAACCTAAAACTTAAACAATCTCACGCGCCCAAATAATACGAAAAAGGGAAACGATAATAATAAACGATAACGGTACCGATGACATCCATCGATAACCCAAATCCAACAGTTCAAAGTACCAACCAACATAAAGTACGAAAACCGAAACTGAAAGTACGATAAAGTCTAACATAAGTCTGATAATCATATGGCTATATATAAGCCATCGCATAAAACTCAAAGCATAAAACTAGTTATCCATCAAATGGCTGATCACACGCTGAAGCTCGTCCACCATCATCTGCACCATCGCATAACTCTCCCAATCTCGATGAGGTACCATAGCGCGAAGCCACTCGTTAGCCGTCTCGGTGAGTGACTGAAGCCTGGATGCAAGAGTCGGGACGTGATCCTCGGGTATATCCCCATCATCACTATACAATGCATCAACTCTCCTCTGAAGCTGAGCGTTCTCACCATAAAGATGATCACACTCCCTAAGCAACTCCTGATAGACGGGCAAAGGGACAGTATCTGCTATCTCGGCCGGAGGTGGAGCTGAAGTCCTGGTGCCCTCTGTCGCTGCCAATAATAATATAATATATATATATATATATATATATATATATATATATATATATATATATATAAGCGTCAGATAAAACTTAGAAGCATACTACTTAAACACTCTCGATAATAGGAGTCAATCAATCCTATTCTTTTAGAAATATCATACTATTTATATTCTAAGTGAGTTTCTATTTTAATCCTAAGTGATTATTGAAAATGTGATCTATCTTGTTACCTAAACCTATATTGTTCAGTGACTCAAACCTGTGGCTCTGATACCAAACCTGTGACGGCCCCAAATCCCTTAATCAAAATTAACTAGATAATGGTAAAGCATGCATATTAATTATTTAGACATTACCAATCCCACGCCTAGATCGCCAACAGGTAAGAGTTTGAAACAATATAAACTACCAATTCAAAACCAATTATTATTACAGACCACAAATTATTCTAAGTCAAAAGATTATAGACTAAGTCAAAAGTCTAGCAAAACAAGATCCATCAGATCGTCACTCCCTTCTACCTGGAACTGCCTCCTATAGGCTACACCTGAACCACCACAATTCTTACGCGCAGTCTCAAGAGTCCTTACCATCTTCGAGTTTCACTGAAAGGTTAAGGAAAAATAATATCATTGAGCCAATTGCTCAGCAAGTGCATAAACAACAATATAAGACTGGCAAAATAATTCAACTGTAAAGCAAGATATGAAATCTGCAAATGAACTGTATCAACTGAATCAATATCAAAATAAAATGAGAAGGAATTGGAATATCTGATAAGACGCTACGAGCAACGCTGGGTGATCAGCCCACGACAGAGCTCCGAACCCGCATATCCAATACGGTGTTCATCAAATATAAGGGGATCCCAGGCACACATTGGCCTATAATAGTAACATGATTTGGACCGGCGCCTCGGTCAAAGTAACATTCCATCCAATTCCATTTAGGTCAAACAATGTTTATCAATTTCAATTCATCTCAAAGAAACAAGATTCTCAATGTTATATCAAGTTGCTAATAAGCATGAATAGGATTCTCGGATTTCAAATGAATGATTTTCAGATTTTCGAATAAATGACAAGGCAAAGTGAAGAAAGTCAATCATGCTGGGTTCTTAGGAGTTAGGATTCTGTTTAGTATAACTTGGTTAAGTCAAGAAAGATTAATTCAAGAAAAGTTAATCACGAAAGGTTAATCAAGAATCAACAATTGTTTTTAGTTAGAAACGAGTTCAAGTACAAGAAGATATTTAAGTAATTGGTTCGAGGATTCAAGAATTCGATAAGGTTATGAAAGGGTTTTCCAAGAAATATGATTATCGATTAGCAAGTCAAGTCGAGTTCAAGGGGTATGAAATCAATCACAAGGTATATGACAAGAATAAGGTCGGAAAGAACTAGTTTGTGACAAACTAACAATTCAATATCTCATGGCATTCATCATATGGTAACAACAAGGTAGGATAGTACACTTGCCTTAAATCACGAGATCAAACTAGATAGCGTCCTCCTCAATCGGCTCCTTGCCAGGCCTCCTACTCGGACCTATAATAATAATAATAAACAATATCTTATTTTCCCCTCTTTTGTTTACATATCACAAAGCAATCCTAATAATGCTAACGCCCCATCGATATAATCATGTTATACACATACTTATATACATGTAAACACATAAGTCATGTAAGTCACTTAGCACACAATTCACTTAACATACAATGTAGTATGGTATAGTACTATAATGATTCTACGACTTAACATTGGAGATGTGCCTTTAGGGTTTTGGAAATCACTTATTATATTTTTAGAAATTTCGGCGGCATCTCCTTTGTATAGTCGTCAAACCATACCGAATATAATCGGTCTCAATCAATCACAAAACAACACAATGCACCTCCAATGGCTACAACTCCATCATCAATCGACTACTTCAATCACCAAGCAATCCTAGGCTATCCTACTCTCTCCACGACGACTCATTAAGCAATTCATAACTCAAATTCACATAGCAATTCAATCATGCAATCAATTAATTCATGTAACAATTTAATCAATTAGCACTTAAACAATTCAAGCAAGTAACTCACAATAATTCACACAATTCCCACAATCTCTCTTCTCTTCCTCCCTCTCTCGGCCTCTCGGCCTCTCTCTCTCCCTCTCCTCTCTCCCTCTCGGCTTCTCCCTCTCTCCCTCTCTCTTCCTCCCTCTCGGTCTCTCTCCCTCCTCCATCAATCTCTCTCGGCCTCTCCCTCTTCATCACCAACAATCACACACAAAACCCTCACAATGACATACACCATTACTTACATGCATATCAATTCACAAAACCATAATTTCACATACCCACCAATGTTACTTATAAATTTTACAATCAAAATCAATTTATAAACTTAACCCATCAAAGTTCATAACATATAATCATCAAAATCACTAACCCTTTTGATTTACACCTACTAACAAACATCAATCATCAAAACACACATACCCACAACTTGAAATCATATAAAAACTCAAACCCATCATCAAACTTAACTTAATAACTTGTAAAAACTCACATGCATCCATATTACACTTAGCAATTATATGAAATCAAGAAATTGGGTCATGCATGTAACCCTTTGGCTCACTTTCGATCATAGCCGAGGGTTTGGGGTTCTCCGGAGAGCCCAAAATTCGTGGGTCTCTACCAAGGATTAACACCCAATCATACACACCCACAAAACTCACCTTGATTCCTTAATTTTCGAAAACCCTAATTTGCAAAGTGAAGAAAATTGAAATCCACAAACATGAGGGTGTAGAGGATGAAGAGAGGAGTATTTTTATGTATAGGACTTTGAGTTTTAATGGAGAAATCACCTTGAAAAGTGAGCTTGAGCTCTAATGGAGGTTTAGAGAACTTGAGAGAATTTTGAGAGAGATGAGTGGGGGGGGGGGGGGTGTTCGGCCGTGTGAAAAAAAATAAGGGGGAGGGGAGGGTTTTGTCCAAGCCTACACACACACATCTAATTAAATTACATTCTAATGATACATCTTTGAATTAAATAAAAGACTTGTAAAATAATTCTATTTACAAGATATTTTGGATCCAAAAATAATTTATTGACACATAAAATTAAAATATGGAATTCTCTTCCTCAATATATTTTTAAAACATTTTTAAAATCATTTTATGAAAAGATTTGAATTTTACAAGTTTTAATATTTTAAAAAGGAAAATAATTGGAAAAATCCTTGTAAAATATTTAAATGCGAAAATAAATTAAACTTTTATTTTTAAAAAGTCTTTAAATGCATAAGGATAATAAAACAAGAAATTTCATGATTTTTACTAACTCCAAGAATTTTATAAAAATGTTTAAGCGCAAATAAAATCATGTTTTAACATTTAAAATCTATACAGAATTTTAATAAAATTTCACGTCAACACATCTAGCAGTTAGACACGTAACACATATTCACAATCACACAAACATGTAATGACTCATCAATTAAGGCACACAATAATATTTTAAATGCCAAATAATATTATTTATAGAGTACGAAATTCCCAGATATTACAGATAGAGGCAGAGAAGATGTGTAGTGCGTGTATGTGATGTATGTTGCAGGTGTGTGTGTTGCGTGTGTGTATCGATCATGGGTGTGGGGGTGTTTCGGTAGGTGTGGGTATGTGTTGTATGATGGCAGCGGTGAAGGAGAGACCTGGTGGCTAGTGGTGTTGTGCATGAGAGAGGAGAGGGAGAGAGATAGAGAGAGAAAGAAAGAGAGGGAGGGATAGAAAATGCAGGAGAGAAAAGGCTCGAGAGATTGTTGAATATTGGGAGAGATGCAAAGATATTTTAGAGGGAGCATTAAGGATGATAGAAGAGGAGATTTACATGGAGAGATGTTAGAGAGATGTAGGCATATAGGAGAAACAGATCGGTGAAGATGGAGAAAGAAAGAAAGATAGAGGGAAAAGGAGAGGGAGAGAAAAAGGCTGGAGAGATTACTTGATATTGGGCGAGATGCAGAGATATTTTAGACGGAGCATTACCGAAGATAGAAGAAGAGATTTACACAGAGAGATGTCGGAGAGATGCAATGAGGTAGGACAGAAAAATCAGAGAAGAGGGAGGTAACGCGTGGTCGTGGAAATGGCGAAGGTTCGCGGAAAAAAAAAAGAAGAAAAAAAAGGGCAGCGGTGGTAGTCATCGGAGAAGCTCCATGGATCCGGTTATGGTGTGCATAGTTTACACCGTAAGTGGGTGTTTCAATTTCGTATTTTTGAAGTTGCATTTTCGAGGAGTTTTTATTAATTCCGTAGTTTATTTTGTGGACTCGTTAAATATTATGGTTATAAATTATGGAGTTAAATTTGAGGTTTTGTCGAATATTTAGAATTATATTCCCGGAATTAATTCATGAATTTGTTGAATATTGGAGTTATTATTTTTGGGAATAAATTGAGAGACTCGTTGAATAGTAGAATTATATTTTGGGTTTTAGTTTTGAAACTGATCGGATTTATTGGAGTTGTAATGTTTTAAAATTATCGATATTTATTGATAAATTGTGCTTGGGTTGTAAAAGTGGATTTATAAGATTTGTGGAAGTTGAGCTTTGGAAATTATTAGTGATTTGTTTGGGATTGTTGTTGAGGTGCTGAGGCACCGAAAAATTCTATTTACGAAAAGGTCAAGCCCGAATTTTCTGGGAAAAAAAAAGGACTGTGACTTAAGCCTAATAAATGTGTAAAATTTACGAGATTGTATGCGTAAATTTTAAGTGTGAAACTTTACAAATTCGGATTTCGAGGAATAAGCTGTATAGTAGTTGGATTATCGATTAATAAGAAATATGAGTTTTTCGGGGAATTGAGACTTAAGAAGACGTCGTAGATTTTAGTAGCTACCGGTAGAAACAAATTGAGTTGTAGAAATTGATCGTTTAATCGGTTTGCTTTGAAAAGTGTGAGTTGAATGATTTGGGAATATACGATTGAAGAGTTTGTTGATGCTTGACCAGGTTATTGGAAAAGTGGGTTGAGGAACGGATGGATTGCTTGGATAGCGGTGGTAGTAAGTATATCTTGCTGTGATAAATTGAAGATAATGCGTTATATTTTTGTTAACGTATTTACTGTGTTTTAAATTCTATGCGTATTTTGTTTATGCGTATAAAATGTGAATTTTATTTCCAGTAAAATATTTATTTTGAACTGGAAAAGTGGAAAAGTAGAAAAGCGTATTTGTGAATTTTAGAAGGAATATATTTTTCAAGTAGAAAAGTAGAAATGTGGATTTATGAATTTGAAAGGGATATATCTTTTAAATCGAGGTGTTTAAAGTGTGATTTTTGTAATATTATGAATACTCGTTAAATCGTTTTAACTAGTATATGTTGAAATGCGATTTTGAGGAAAACTGAGCAGACTGGCATTGCTAGTGAATCACTCCAGAAATGGAGACAGTATGAACCTCCAGAATGGAGACCAGTAGAACTTCCAAAAATGGAAACTTTGTGAACTTCCCGAAATAGGAAGTAAAGGCCGGGGACCCCCACTAGTAGAACTTGATGAACTTGTCGTGTGTAGAATGCCCAGTTTTTCCTCACGTAAATTGTGAAGTTTATATTTTTATTATAAACTTTGAATTGTGAAATGATGATGATTGCTTATATGCAATATTGTGAAAATGCTTTAAGATTCAGATTATTGTGAAATTGTGTTGAGGTTCAAATTATTGTGAAATCAAACTATTTACGAAATGATTACTCAGTTTTAAAAGATGAATACTTTGGCAGAATTCTGGTTTCAGTGTGAGTTTATATTTTATTATAAACTTTGTTGTGATGATATATATTGGCAGAACTCTAGTTGGGTGTGAGTTATATTTTATTATAATCTGTGTAGTGATAATGGTTTCAAAACTAAATTATTTTATAAAACTTCAGTGGATCATTACAAAATATACTTGCTGAGCTTTATAGATCATTTCTTTATTTTATAAATTATCATAGGAAGATATTGAAGATTTCAGAAGAATACTAGGAAAGGTAGAAAGAAGTGATGGACCAATAGAGCTGGTGGTTGATTTAGTGGTTGTGCTTTACGTACTGAAGTTTGTAGATCGATTTGGTGGAAGCACTTGTTGTGGACTTTGGTTGTATGTTGATTCGAGGTAAGTCAGGACAGCGTTGGCTTGTCGTTGTACAAATTACAGTATATGGTAGATAATAGTTGAGATGCGTTGTGTGGGGCACAATTTTTGGTGAGATAGACTTTTGTTATAGAGTTGAATTTTTGAATTGAAAAACAGGTGGATAGTCCTATTTACGAACATTTCATGCCGAAATTTACAAAAAAATAAAAATATATCAGTAGGTTAAGCAGGTTGTGTTGTAGTTTTGGCGGACCCTTGGGCCGGTTTCTTTCCAGAGGAAATCAAACCGGGGTCGTGGCGTCACAGGTGGTATCAGAGCTATGGAGTAGAAGAGTGAGATATGTATAAAGATAAACTGTTGTATGACTGAAATTGTCAAGGAACTAAGGACTTGAAGAAGGGATGTGTAGAATTTGAAGTTTTCGAGGAATAAGATTGTCAAATCAAAGGTTTCTCGCATGGGAAGAGAGATTAAGTTTTAGGGTCTTGAGTTAGTAAGATCCTTAGTGAATGTTGAAAAGCATGAGGGCTTGTGTGGAGTTATAGTGGATTATTAGATACAGTACCAAGGAGTAAGACAGTAAGTATACTTATCAAGGATATTGGTTAAGAAATTGAGGATTTTAGAGCATGAATCAATTTTGAGGATATGGGTTTCTGAAATACTTTTGAGGAGTAAGGGAGATCGTTTAGCGATATATGTGATTTTTGGGATGTGCGAAATTGTTCGAGGATATATAATTCTATGATAGTGCTTCTTCCTTGCTTGAGGATTTAGTTATTTTGATGAGATAAACTTGTAGAATTGAGCATACGATTTGACAACTGGACTTTTATTGAGAGATGTAATTTTTGACATGTGACCTTGTTATCAGAAAATATATTATTCAAGGATTAGAAGTGAAGAAAATCATGAGTTTTGGAATTTTATGCTAATAAGATTTTAGATAGAATATTATTGGATATATATGATGAATTCACGAATGCGTAGAAATTTGAAGAGTTTTAATGTAAAGTGCATGATAACAGTTTGATGTGATTGCTTTGGGGAACAATAATTATTTTATGAATTTTTGGACATGACTCTGAGGATGTCTTTTGGGATTTAATTTTTGTTCGGGGATAAGACGTGTAACCCTGAATGTAAGGATTTTGGGAACTAGAATATTGTTGATGACATGATTTTAGCAACTACGAATGGATATTTGTATTTGAGAACGAGCTTTGTTATTGTGGACATAGACTAATATTTATTTTAATATTTGAGGTTTATGAGGTTATTAATTTTTTAAGAACCTTCTTTTGAGATTTTAGACGATATTGGGATTTAAGATTTTCAGAATATGAGGTTTTAATTGTTATTAGTAATAAGAATTTGATCGATTACATTGATACAAGGAACTTTTGGGAAAAATCATTGAGACGTGTATGATGGATTCAAGATTAAGTATTTCGAGTGATGATGTATAGATTTCTTTAAGATTGATATTGTGACATGGATTGAGATTGATATAAGCATTTTAGGATGAATAGAAATTGAGAATATATTATTGAATTAAGTTCAATTATTGTCAGCGTATATGAAGGAGAAAGGTTATTAAGTTTAGACCGGAGGCGTCACAAGTGTGACATAGTTTGGAAAGAAGAAAAAGAGAAGGAAAGAGGAAGTGATGGGATGTTATATGATGATCTTGGAATATGATGACATCAGAATTTGTGGATTAATTTAGGATCTCGTAATTTGGTTCTAAAGATACTTATTGAAAATAGCAGTGGTTGGAAATTTTTGGGAATATTCACATTATGGAATTTGGGATATATGATAGATAGTATCATGAGTATGCTTCTTTATGTCGGACGAGATGACTCAGCTTAGAGAATTAGGAACGATGGAAATTGATGGCGGGATTCCTGAAATGGGTAGGACTGATGTAGAAAAAAAAATCTTGATGATGTGCTTGTGATGATGATTTTAAGAGCTATAAGAGGAGGATTCTAAGGACCGTGATGATAATTTTCTTTTGTTACAGCTTTTGTTGGACACTACGTGTATGCTAGATTATAGATCTTTACCTTTTGGTAACGTACAGATAGATCATGTAGAACGCAACATGTGGATGACGATAGATTTACGTATTGATGACTGGTGAAAGACCATATTACAAGTACTTGAGATGATTTTGAATTGTAAAGGAAATATGATGACTATGATGATAAAGTGGGCGTGTATTCTCAAATGGGAGATACACATAAATGATGATTCGTAAGTATATGTGTGTACTGAATTACTGTTGATTTCCAATCGTGAGGGATATTTTGATTTTTGATTGATGATTTTTGAATGAGAAGTGAGTATTCTTACATTGATATTGTGAATTGTTGATGCTTCATTGTTGGAAGTAAAGCTAACAAGTTGGTTAGCTGGTTGGGAACCCCAATAGTAGAACTTGTGAACCTATCATGTCTGAATACTCATTTTCTTAATCCTTGTGTGATGATTGTGATGAATTATTGATGATATTCTTTTGAAGATTATTATAATTATTTTAAAAGAAGATTAAGGCCTATAGCTGAAATCAGGTGAAGAGATTGTATTCGTGAGAAATGCTATAGAGCAACTTTCAGGTTGGAGAGTCAACCAGGAATTGGAATATGAATCGAAAGATGTTTGAGAAAGTTTAAAAAAAAAATTTGAGAAAACCCCGTAGAGACTATGATCGACAAGAGCAGATGCTAAGAATGAAAGTAATACCTTTGATGAATTTTATGTTACAGAGTCATGATGTTAAAGAAGAACTTGGGGACCAGAAGACAGTGTGAGGGGGAAGTATCCCACTTTGTTTTTATGAGATCAGGTGCGCTCAATTTCGAGAACGAAATTTTTCTAATGGGGGAAGGATGTAACATCCTGATTCCGAAAATATTAATTCTGATTATTTTATTAGGAGTAAGATTTATTGCTATTAAATTTTGAACCATTTTGGAAGCAATGAAGAATTTGGAGATCGAATTGATAAATTATGGATTTTGAGGAATATTATATTTTGTTGGTTAAAGATTAAATTATGATGTCAAATATTAATTATTTGACGGTGGGTGATTTTTTTAGGATTTATTTCCAAGAATTTGCAAGTGGACTCATAATTATTTTAAATACGAAATTTTTGGAGATTTGACGACTTTATTTTTCTTAAGTTAAGTTGTATAATTATTTTGGAAATTTTAGGGAATAATTGTTTTAATAAAACAATTACAAGTGGAGTAAAAAGAGAGATAAATGAATATATAGTGTTTTAATTGGGCCAGAATAAATTATTATTAGTTAGTTTATAAGTAATTGGGCTAAGCCCAATAAGAGGAAAAGAGCACAGCTCGGTTAAAAACAAAACAGCAGAAGGAAAAAAAACATCAAATTTCTTGTGGGTGTTTGTTGAATGAAATTAGAGTAGTGTTGTTGTTGTTGGAGGCCGGAGTTGGAGGGAACCACCGCGGCAGTTGTCGTCGACGACGGTGGTGGAGACTCGGTGGTAGTAGTAAGGAAGATAGAGAAGCGAAGGTGAGGAAGAAGGGGAGGTCGGTGTAGTGTGTGGTTTATGTGTGTGCGTGTACTGTGGGTTGTGTATGTGCTATGTGTGTCCTGCGATGGGTGTAAGGAAGGAGACCACCGTGATGGGGGTGGTGGTTGGCAGTGGCAGGAGAGATGAATGGGTGGTCTGTGCAGTAAGTATGTATATATATCTGTATGTGCGGGCTAGAGAGATAGAGGCAGAGAAGAGGTGTAGTGCGTGTATGTGATGTATGTTGCAGGTGTGTGTGTTGCGTGTGTGTATCGATCGTGGGTGTGGGGGTGTTTCGGTAGGTGTGGGTATGTGTTGTATGATGGCAGCAGTGAAGGAGAGACCTGGTGGCTAGTGGTGTTGTGCATGAGAGAGGAGAGGGAGAGAGATAGAGAGAGAAAGAAAGAGAGGGAGAGATGGAGGGATAGAAAATGCAGGAGAGAAAAGGCTGGAGAGATTGTTGAATATTGGGAGATATGAAGAGATATTTTAGAGGGAGCATTAAGGATGATATAAGAGGAGATTTACATGGAGAGATATTAGAGAGATGTAGGCATATAGGAGAAACAGATCGGTGAAGATGGAGAAAGAAAGAAAGATAGAGGGAAAGAGAGAGGGAGAGAAAAAGGCTGGAGAGATTTCTTGATATTGGGAGAGATGCAGAGATATTTTAGACGGAGCATTACCGAAGATAGAAGAAGGGATTTACACAGAGAGATGTCGGAGAGATGCAATGAGGTAGGACAGAAAAATCAGAGAAGAGGGAGGTAACGCGTGGTCGTGGAAATGGCGAAGGTTCGCGGAAAAAAAAAAAGAAGAAAAAAAAGGGCAGCGGTGGTAGTCACCGGAGAAGCTCCATGGATCCGGTTATGGTGTGCATAGTTTACACCGTAAGTGGGTGTTTCAATTTCGTATTTTTGAAGTTGCATTTTCGAGGAGTTTTTATTAATTCCGTAGTTTATTTTGTGGACTCGTTAAATATTATGGTTATAAATTATGGAGATAAATTTGAGGTTTTGTCGAATATTTAGAATTATATTCCCGGAATTAATTCGTGAATTTGTTGAATATTGGAGTTATTATTTTTGGGATTAAATTTAGAGACTCGTTGAATAGTAGAATTATATTTTGGGTTTTAGTTTTGAAACTCGGATTTATTGGAGTTGTAATGTTTTAAAATTATCGATATTTATTTATAAATTGTGCTTGGGTTGTAAAAGTGGATTTATAAGATTTGTGGAAGTTGAGCTTTGGAAATTATTAGTGATTTGTTTGGGATTGTTGTTGAGGTGCTGAGGCACCGAGAAATTCTATTTACGAAAAGGTCATGCCCGAATTTTCTGGGAAAAAAAAGGACTGTGACTTAAGCCTAATAAATGTGTAAAATTTACGAGATTGTATGCGTAAATTTTAAGTGTGAAACTTTACAAATTCGGATTTCGAGGAATAAGCTGTATAGTAGTTGGATTATCGATTAATAAGAAATATGAGTTTTTCGGGGAATTGAGACTTAAGAAGACGTCGTAGATTTTAGTAGCTACTGGTAGAAACAAATTGAGTTGTAGAAATTGATCGTTAAATCGGTTTGCTTTGAAAAGTGTGAGTTGAATGATTTGGGAATATATGATTGAAGAGTTTGTTGATGCTTGACCAGGTTATTGGAAAAGTGGGTTGAGGAACGGATGGATTGCTTGGATAGCGGTGGTAGTAAGTATATCTTGCTGTGATAAATTGAAGATAATGCGTTATATTTTTGTTAACGTATTTACTGTGTTTTAAATTCTATGCGTATTTTGTTTATGCGTATAAAAATGTGAATTTTATTTCCAGTAAAATATTTATTTTGAACTGGAAAAGTGGAAAAGTAGAAAAGCGTATTTGTGAATTTTAGAAGGAATATATTTTTCAAGTAGAAAAGTAGAAATGTGGATTTATGAATTTGAAAGGGATATATCTTTTAAATCGAGGTGTTTAAAGTGTGATTTTTGTAATATTATGAATACTCGTTAAATCGTTTTAACTAGTATATGTTGAAATGCGATTTTGAGGAAAACTGAGCAGACTGGCATTGCTAGTGAATCACTCCAGAAATGGAGACAGTATGAACCTCCAGAATGGAGACCAGTAGAACTTCCAGAAATGGAAACTTTGTGAACTTCCCGAAATAGGAAGTAAAGGTCGGGGACCCCCACTAGTAGAACTTGATGAACTTGTCGTGTGTAGAATGCCCAGTTTTTCCTCACGTAAATTGTGAAGTTTATATTTTTATTATAAACTTTGAATTGTGAAATGATGATGATTGCTTATATGCAATATTGTGAAAATGCTTTAAGATTCAGATTATTGTGAAATTGTGTTGAGGTTCAAATTATTGTGAAATCAAACTATTTACGAAATGATTACTCAGTTTTAAAAGATGAATACTTTGGCAGAATTCTGGTTTCAGTGTGAGTTTATATTTTATTATAAACTTTGTTGTGATGATATATATTGGCAGAACTCTAGTTGGGTGTGAGTTATATTTTATTATAATCTGTGTAGTGATAATGGTTTCAAAACTAAATTATTTTATAAAACTTCAGTGGATCATTACAAAATATACTTGCTGAGCTTTAAAGCTCATTTCTTTATTTTATAAATTATCATAGGAAGATATTGAAGATTTCAGAAGAATACTAGGAAAGGTAGAAAGAAGTGATGGACCAATAGAGCTGGTGGTTGATTTAGTGGTTGTGCTTTACGTACTGAAGTTTGTAGATCGATTTGGTGGAAGCACTTGTTGTGGACTTTGGTTGTATGTTGATTCGAGGTAAGTCAGGACAGCGTTGGCTTGTCGTTGTACAAATTACAGTATATGGTAGTTAATAGTTGAGATGCGTTGTGTGTGGCACAATTTTTGGTGAGATAGACTTTTGTTATAGAGTTGAATTTTTGAATTGAAAAACAGGTGGATAGTCCTATTTACGAACACTTCATGCCGAAATTTACAAAAAAATAAAAATATATTAGTAGGTTAAGCAGGTTGTGTTGTAGTTTTGGCGGACCCTTGGGCCGGTTTCTTTCCAGAGGAAATCAAACCGGGGTCGGGGCGTCACAATATATCTACTAATAGCAGCATTTTTATAGGCTTTCTTACGTATATGCTTCCAAACTGTGTAGTATTTATTGTCTTTCTCATACTCATATATTCATCTATGCCCGGAAGCCTGGATCCGGTAGCCCTATCGGTAGCCTGAGATTTCTTCATATAAATATGTGCTATGGTTATTGATATCTCCCATGTTTCATCATTTCAGGTATGTCAGGATCCGTGCCGTCCTTTATTAAACCCTCTGACAAGTATTAGGATCTATTTCCCGAAGATGAGTTGACTATGTTGGAGACCCCTATTGTCGCCACTCCAGTTTCTCGGTTCCCTGCCTCTCTGTCCGTCAAGGCTGAGCTTTCCGCTACTGAAAATTGAAGACTCTCTCGGGTTGCCGGGGCCTCAAAATCCACTTCTGAAACCAGATCCTCGAAGAAAGCTAAGGTGTCTCAGCAGGGCACCCCCATGGCTGATGTGGAGCAGTTTTATCAGATGTGTGGTGGGCAGATACCCATGGAAACTATAGTAGGATGGGTTAAACAAAAGACTTCCGATGCTGCAAGGTCTATGCTGTTCTCCGCGGGTGAGAGTTTCTTCCATCAGCTTAGGCTTTCCAATCAGCTTGCCTTGGCCACCCGAGGTGACATGCGGCTCCATGAAGAGATGAAACAATTGAAGATTGATATGCAGGCTATGGAGGAGGAGAAGAAGCTTTTGGATGCCGCTAAGAAGATGAAGGGTGATGTTTCTACATTGTCTAAGGAGAAAGACAGGCTGAATAAAGTGGTTTCCTCCTAGGAGAGGGAAAAGAAAGAGCTGAAAACAGCCCATGATGCTGTAAATAACGAGTTAAAGCTACAGGTTGATACACTTCAAGCTTCAGTGAAAAAGCTCAAAGAGGCCCTCCCGGACAGGTATAAAACTGGTTTCTCTAAAGAAGTCAATGACTACATGAAGGCTACTTGGAAGGTAATGCCGAATCTGGACTGGTCCCTTCTCGGGGAGGATGCCGTGAAGCAAGTGGAAGGTTTCAAGGCTGAGGCTACCAAATCCCAGGTCCCCGCCACCAAAGTCATCAGCTATCCAACAAGATGATTCCGAAGATGCTCAGGCTACCAGGGTTGAGGCTCCCACGAACGTGGTTGAGGTTACTCCCGACGATCCCACCAAAAAGGCTGACCCTGTCGAGGATTCCCCTGGCTCTGAGGCTACCAAAGACCCTTCCGTTTCTCAGTAACTTCTTCTTTGGTTATGAAAATTTTTATCCAGTTGGTTTTATGAACTTATGGTTTTAATTAAGGGGTGGGCTCTTATAACGCTCCACACATGTACTTTTGGATTCGTAACTTAACTATTTTATGGCCATGGGGCCCTGGTACTTTTGATTTGGTTTTATCAGCTTAATGCATGTTTGCTTTATTATCTGGTTTTTCCGTGGTAGGTATAATTGTCGTATCATTATTGTCCATGCCCTATATATCTCTTGTAGAAGGGGTTGGTAACGGGTGCTTACAGGTTACCACAACTAATACACCATGCTCCTCTAACTTAGTAGTACCTGAACCACTTACTGACTGTTCAACGATAACTAATTTGCAATTAATAATCCTTACTCATCAAACCCCAATCTCACTCATTCTCTAGGGTACCAATATGCTAAGTAAGGAAGGTATCACTGTAACTTAAAACAATTTATAACTAAGTGAAACTATCTAATTCTAGTACGCAATATGATTCTCTTGATTGATCCTGAGGCAAGTTTATAATAATACTTAGAGGATATATGTCATATTTACGTTGATTAAATGAATTGAATGATAAATCATGAATCAAAAATCGAGTAGTCGGATGGTAATGCAGTATAGAAGTGTACTCGAGTAGTTATATCAGCACGTACCTGGATGGGCAGCAAAAAATGATAAACTATTGGTACCTTAATCCGCGTGGTTACCACCCTGGGTGTAGGGGTACCGTCCGGTAACCCAATAGCATCTGGAAGTCCCAAAGATGGGAACCTGACTCCGGGAGCCCCTTTGCCGGTAACCCGTACCCGGTAGCCTGGGTGCCGGAGGCTTAACTTGGAAGCCCTTATTCCGGGAGCCCTAGTCATTTAATGAATCGTATGTGGTGATGCCATGTAGGCCATTCCTGCAAAGCCTAGTAACCAAGTAAGCCATGAAAACCACTCAAGGTTCCATACATGTCTGGTACTCAAGGGATCCAAGTGTGCCAATCAGGATTCCACACAAGCCCAAAGGATGCAGGGAGTCATGCATGCCGATCAGGGTTCCATACATGCCCTAGTGACCAAGTAAGCCATGTGAGCCAATCAAGGCTATGCACATGTCTGGTAGTGGAGGGATCCATATGTGTCAATCAGGGTTCCACACAAGCCCAAGTAATGAAGGGAGTCATGTATGCCGATCAGGGTTCCATACATGCCCTTATGACCAAGTAAGCCATGTGAGCCAGTCAAGGCTATGCACATGTCTGGTAGTGGAGGGATCCATGTGTGCCAATCAGGGTTCCACACAAGGCCAAGTAATGAAGGGAGTCATGTATGCCGATCAGGGTTCCATACATGCCCTTATGACCAAGTAAGCCATGTGAGCCAGTCAAGGCTATGCACATGTCTGGTAGTGACCATGAAAAGTTTAATATTTTGATAATTTCAACCTATTAAGCTAAGAGGTGTATTCCCTACTACCCCCTAGTTCTGGATGGTAGCCTGGCTACCATGTAGAACTATGCTTGTAGGTATTGCATATCTTTCTTTTATCAGATATTTATAAGTGGTAAATGTAAAAGGAAACAATCAACTTCAACTTTTACTGAAAATGAAAGAGTACGATTACATCAAATTTCATCCAGACATGGGTGTGCATCCACTACCCCCGGGCATCTGCTGAAAATCATGAAATCCTAAGAACTGAAAGGGGAATGACATAACCACAACTAGTAGGTTGCCTTTATTCGTCCTAAGCCTGAATGAGGCCTACGTTCGCTTTGAAAAGAGTCTTACTGATAATACTTCTTAAGGTGCTCAGCATTCCAAGCACGCGGAATAGTGTTCCCATCCATGTCTTCAAGGTGATAGGTGCCTTCCCAAAAAATAGACTTTATTTTGTAAGGCCCTTCCCAATTTGCTCCAAAGGTTCCGTGTCCGGGAACCCGCATATTGGGCATCATTCTTCTCAGCACTAGGTCGCCAACCTTGAGAGGTCGAGGGCGTACCTTATTGTTGTAGTATTTGCGAGTCCTCTGTTGGTAAGCCGCAAGTTTCAGCTGGGCGGTAGCCCGAGTTTCTTGCACCATATCCAGGGCCAACCTCTGGTTTATTTCATTTGATTCTTGACTGAAATTATCCCTTCAGTAGGACCCTACTCCTACTTCCACGGGACCATTGCCTCATAGCCATAGGCTAGCACAAAAGGGGACTCTCCGGTTGTGGACCTGGGAGTAGTGTTATAAGACCACAAGACCATTGGAAGCTCCTCTGGCCAATTTCCTTTTTTGTCTTCCAACTTGGCTTTTAGAGTGTGCTTGATGATTTTGTTCACAGCTTCCGTTTGCCCATTGCTTTGGGGATGGCAAACGGCTGAAAAATCCTTCTTTATTTCCAAATCCTCACATAGACTTCTCATTTCTTTATTATCAAATTGCTTGCCATTGTCTGAAATTAACTTGTACGGTACCCCGTATCTATATATAATGGCTCGCTTGACAAATTCCTTCAGCTTGCCGGCGGTGATGGTAGCTAGGGGTTCCGCTTCTGCCCACTTGGTAAAGTAGTCAATGGCTACCACAGCATATTTCACACCACCTCTGCCTTTCGGAAGCTCCCCAATCAGGTCAATCCCCCATATTGCAAAGGGCCGGGGGCTTCCAATGGGCCTTAGTTCCACAGCTGGGTTGCTATTGAAATTAGCAAACCTTTGGCATTGATCACAAGCTTTGGCAAAGTCATAAGCATCAGCTTTCATGGTTGGCCAGTAGTAGCCTTACCGAAGCACCTTGTGGGCAAGGGAGGTACCCCCGAGTGATTGCCACATATGCCTTCATGAATTTCCCTTAGGATATACTCACATTCATTTCCAGATATGCACTTAAGTAGGGGTTGGTTAAAACCCCTATTATATAGGATACCATCATAGATCACATAACGGGCAGCCTTGTATTTAAGCTTTCGGGCTTCATCTTTGTCTTCCGGGAGCACCCCCTTGGTGATGTATTCACGTATTGGGGTTGTCCATTGGCTTTCCACAGTACATTCCATCTCCATAACCTCCTCTCGATGGATAATTGGATGGAGTTGAACTTCAAGGGGAATCACTCCTAACAAAACAGTTTCTTTTTGGGATCCCAATTTGGTTAGGGCATCGGCATTTTCCACCCTTGGGATCTGATTCAGATTCAATAATTTGAACTTGCTAATAAGTTCTTGGGCATCACTTGCCTTAGAGGGAAGGATGTTCTGACTTCAATTTTATAGGCCTGAAAGTAGGGCCTTAGCTTCCTGGAAGCCAATATTAGAGCATATGCTAGCTTTTCCATGCTGGGATACCATGTTTCCGCATCCAATAGCCTTTTGCTCACATAGTATACTGGGTATTGAACTTGCTCTTCCTCCCGGATCAACACAGCACTTATGGAATATTCAGAAACAGCTAGATATAGAATGAGTACCTCACCTTCCAAGGGTTTGGAGAGCAATGGTGGGCTTCCCAACTGTTCTTTAGGTTTTTGAAGGCTTCCTCACATTCCGGGGTCCATTCGAAGTTTTGACCCTTCTTGATAGCCTTAAATAATTCTTTGCATTTGTCGGAAGACCGAGATACAAATCTGTTTAGGGCTGCCACCCTTCCGGTAAGCCCTTGGACTTCCCTTACATTCCTTGGGGATCTTAATTCCAGCAATGCCTTTATTTTGGCAGTGTTTGTCTCGATCCCTCTGTGATTCACAATGAATCCAAGGAACTTTCCAGATTCCACACCAAAAACACATTTTTGGGGGTTCAGTTTCATCCGGTATTTCCTTAGGATATCAAACATCTCAGACAGGTGTAACACATGGTCGGCTGCCACCTTTGATTTGACCAACATATCGTCAACGTAGACTTCCATAGTCTTACCAATCTGTTCCTTAAACATCATGTTTACCAGCCTTTGATAGGTAGCCCCAGCAGTCAGCAGCCCAAATGGCATCCCCACATAACAGTACAGTCCTCTATCAGTTATGAAGCTGGTATGCTCTTGGTCTGGCTCATACATTGGTATCTGGTTATACCCAGAGTAGGCATCCATAAAGCTCAGCAAGGCATGGCCTACCGTGGAGTCCACCAACTAATCAATTCTGGGTAGCGGGAAGCTATCCTTAGGGCATGCCTTATTCAAATCAGTAAAGTCAACACATGTCCTCCATTTCCCTTTGGGCTTCCGGACCAGTACCGGGTTTGCCAGCCATGTTGGGTAGAAGGATTTTTTAATCAAGCCAGCCTTTAGTAACCGGTCTACCTCTTCCTGAAGGGCGGTAGCCCTTTCACCACTGACAGGCCTTCTTTTCTATCGGATACCCCTTCTCTCAGGGTCAATATTCAGGTGGTGGCACATGACTTTTGGGTCAATCCCCACCATGTCAGAGTGACACCATGCAAACACCTTTAGGTTTCTTTTAAGAAAAGTGATCAACCGTTCTCTTGTCTTTTCATCCAGCTATTGTCCAATTTTCAGAACTTTGCTAGGATCTTCAGCATCCACCGGTATGGGGATAATATCCTCGGCAGCCCCTGCCTTTTCCAGGGTGCCGGGCATCCTAGGATCAATATCAATTTCAACCGGAAGCCCTTCTACCACCTCCTGGTTTTCATTCTCTAGCACTGTTTCATCTAGATCATCATCTGAGGCATCTTTCACTGTGCCTTTGTTATTCCCAGATTACACACTTGTATAATTGTAGAAGGGGGGGTTGAATACAATTCTTGATAATTATAAATTTCTGATAAAAACCACAGAAATCTATAAGGAGATAATTGATGAATAAGAAATGGTTCACAAACACATAAAAAATCAGGTGGTTAAATGTACCACCTGAGACTTTTATTCGAAGAAAACTCTGTGATACAAATGTACACAGCTTCTGTTTTTACAACTCTTTGCTTCTAAGGATATTCAAGAAACCCTAAGCAAATATGTCTGTTTTCTTTTGTTTGTAAAGAGTTGCTACACTTGGTTATATATCCCAAGTTTACAAGTTCTACAGGAATAAGATAATATTAATCTAATTCAAGTTGACTTGCTACTCCACTCCAAATCCACATGTAGCCGAAAGGTTGTCCTTGTGAACAGATATGTCCCCTGCACCTTTCTTGTATGTGCTGTGTAAATGGAATGCTTCTTACTTCTGTGTTTCCAAAGTATGGCTGCCATACTGCTTTTTATACCTACTATCAACCCATGTGATCTGTCAGTCAAACCTGTCCTTATCAACTGCTAATCCTCAGCTAGCATAGGATAAAGTGTTAATGATTATCCGTTGATATTGTGCACAGTTATCCGTTGATGGTAGTTTAAGCTGTATCCGTTGATAGAGTAGATTTTAGTTGTATCCGTTGATAGAGTCATGTTCTCATCCGTTGATACACTTTCACTTAGACAGAATTACATAGCATAGCTTATTTACAATTGGCTACCCTATTCTGCCTATCCATTGATGGTCAACATGACTCTGAATAAAAACACTATCAACTGATAAATAGAGATATTGCAGTATGCTACAAAACCTCATCCGTTGATGAGCTACCTATCAACGAATAGAGTTATAATGTCTTATCCGTTGACAATTACAAAACTTGACTTATACAATTTTGCTTGAGTGTTAAGTTATCATCAACTACAACATATTCCTAACAATCTCCCCCAATTTATACTTGATGGCAGTAAAGCATAAATTCAGAACCTTGATGATAACAAAACATTCCTAAAGATATATACACTACAGTATGCAAAAATTGTATTAAGCTACAAAAATTAAAAACAGAAAGCTTTAAGAAACTTATCAGAGATGTGCTCCTTTAGATTGAGCAAATTAATGATGTTTTCTCTCTCTGGTTGGCTGCACCCTTGACTTTCCTTCCTTGGCAGAGTTGGACTCAATTTGCACTTGAAGTTGCCTATAGAAGATATCTTCTTCAACAACTTTTGGATTTAGCTTTAGTTGTAACCATCTTAGGTATTCAGAACTAGCCTTTGACAGTTGGTCTTTTAACCTGAAGAATCTCCTAGTGCCCTCTTCATCCCTGAACTCCATCATCCAAAAGGGTTGAATGTGGATTTTCTGTCCATTATATGGGATCTTCATTTTCTTTGGTAAACTTGAGGATGAGTTCCATTCTCTCCTTATTTCTTCTATTCTGCTAATTATCTCCCTTCTAGTTGTCTCAGAGAACCCTGTGTGTCTCTTGAAAGTTGAGAACACTTTGGTCAATGTATGATAATTCTCTCCAAGAACCTTCTGTAATGGCCATGTCCTCTGATTTCCTCCCTTGTAGACAAACACTAATCTCTCAGGCAGATTCTTGTACTTGTCAATTCCTCTCACTTCTGACAATTCATCCAAATATAGATTCATGCCAGAGTATTCTTCAATTTCTGCCTGATAGATAAAGTCTTCTTTGTTTTCCAAGATTGGCTGTTTGACAATAGCAGGTACCCTAGCAACTTGAACTGGTCCCTTTGAAAGTTGCTTCCTTGGAGCTCTTTTCTTCTGTTTTGAATTCAGCAAGATTGAAGGAACTTCAATTGAATCAAAATTCATTGGTTCTTCTTTAGGCATTATGGGGTCACCATGAAAGTTCACAGTTGCGTTGATTACTGTTGCAGATATAGATACTGATGAGCCAGTAGTTTGTTTTTCTGGAGAGGGTTCTAGAGAAAGAACCCTTTTGGTTTTAGCTTTCATTCTTTTAGATTTAGATTTGGGGACTTCCTCAGGTTCCCTCATTTCTTCCTCTATCTCATCCATTAACTCTTCAGCCAGCCTGGCCCTCTTTTCATTTGAGTTTTCATGTTGATTTTCTGTACTTGGATGAGCTTCCCTTTGGATTCTGGAGACTTCTTCTCTTTTAGCTTCCACAAATTTAGGATGGCTGTTGGATATATTTAATACTTTTCCATTCCTTATAATTACAGCCATCCAATCTCTTACACTCTTATTTGTCTGCTCTTTGAACTCTATGATTGTTTTTCCCATTAGCTTTTCTTCATCATTCTTGGGAAATGGGTAGTCCAATTGAAGCTTGTTTTTCCCATTTTCCTTTGGAGGTGAGTAGGCTCTGGTTTTGATGACTGGTTCAAATTCTTTGACATATGATGGCTCTGCATCATAGAATGTAGGAGCCACAATCTCTGGAGTGAGCACCTTCATGATTGTGGTTGATATTGTTGGAGCAGAAGATTGAGCATTAAGAAACAGAGATGATGCAATTGATTCATTGATCATCCTCTCTGTCTTTAGAATTCTTTCACTAGTCTCCTTGTTGATCTTTTCCAAAGCTTCTATTCTGGCTTGCCTTTCACCATTTGAGATTTCTTCTAAACTTTGAATCTCAGGCAAAGCCACTTGTTTCTTCACAGGAGAAGCCTTTATTTCAAAATCTGTTGGATTGACCACTACAATTGGCTGTTGCTCCCCCTCAATCTGTGCTATCTTACTACTGGTAGCTTGAATTTGACCAGAAGATGTTGCAGCCTCTTCTTTGCTTGTTCCCATTTTCTTCCCCTTTTTGTTAGCATCAAGGGGTGGGAGTGAAGCTTCAAGTAGCATTTCCAGTAGTTGAGTTTGTTTTGATTGATTGGCAATGATAGTTTGCATTTGAGATTCCATACTATCCACTCTGGAGGAAAGAAGCTGAACAGACTTAGCCAGGCTATCTTCTTTGAGAAGTTTGCTAGTAAGCACCTTCTGAGTGGTAGTAGGAGCTAGTGCCTCAATCCTGGCATCTATATCTATCTTCATATCTCTAATTGCAGTTTTGACCTCCTCTTGTTGTGTTCTTTGAATAACTGTTTGCATCTTTTGCAATTTCAGTGAGGCCATAACCTGCTCAAGAACAGTCTTTCTCTGTGGTTCTGCAGTTTGGTGCTCAGCCTTAGCAGATTGATATTGCTTCATGATTTCCACATTGAGATCCCTAAGTTCAGTGGCATTGGTAAACATCCATTCTAGAGTCTCTTCCTCGTTGATTTCTTCACCATCTGAACTTTAACTGTCATCACTGCCAAATTCTTCACTTCCAGCACTTGGAGACAGGGTTTGTAAAGCTTCTTTTGCTCTTTGAAGAGATTCTGAGGTGTGTACTAGGTGCATTGCCTCCTCTGCCTCCACATTGCCCTGTTGTGCCATGACTTGATAGGCAGAAACAGGATGAGTAAAGGTTTCAAGATCCAAAGAGATGGAGTCAATAATTGACTGACATTCTTGTCGAAATTCCATCTCTTTGGAAGCTTCATTAACCTCCATTAACTCACTTGCAATGGCTGAATCATCCTGCCTTATTTCTCCTGTAGTCCCTTCTCTCCTCTCATATCTCTTTTCTTGCATCAGGGGCTCCCCCTGGCTCACACCTCTCACACCCTCACCTTCACCTACTAAGGTGGGACTCTCTTGCTCTCCTTTTGCCTGACCGGAAGAAATGGTCAGCCTCTCATTATTTTTCTCTCCTTTTGCCTGCTCACAAGGCAGCCTCTCACTCCCTTCCCTCATTCCTAAAAGTGTTTCAACTACTACAAACTCCTCTATAGTTGACATGGGAATGTCACATTTTGCAGTGGTAGAGAGAATTGTCAACGGATAAAATGTATCCGTTTATGTAGTAAATATTGCTATCAACGGATGATTAGTTGTAGACACATCCGTTGATGGAGAAACACTTGTCAACGGATGAAGGATATCCGTTGATAAAGGAAAAAGAGTATCCGTTGAAGTGAAAACCAACACTGAATCTGTGGTGATTGATTTTAAGGAAGAGGCCACAGATAGTGTTGTAAATTCAGGAATGGAAGATTGATGGCCCAACAAATCATCTAAAAGATGATGACCACCAATAGTTGAGTGGGGCTTCTCCAAGAATTTTAAAGATGGAGAATCAGGAATTGATGTAGATATCATATCCACATCCAGAGATGGAGTTGGTGATGGTGGATTAAAATGTGTATCGATTTGAAGGTTAAGATCAAGGGGCTGTGACTCCACATTTATTGAAGTCACATCAAACTGAATTTGAGAAGGTACAGTTTGCTGTACTGTGTGTGCACCCTGTGATTCCCCAATGGTTTTGGATTTTACTCTTCTACCATAGGTTTTTGAGTGAGAGTTATCCGTGTCTCTTGCCCTTTTGTGCAGTGTTCCTGGAGTGGAACTTAAATCAGTAGTCACACCCTGTTGAGAGGATGTAACTAGAATTTGACTTGAAGGTTAATTAACAGTCTTTTGAGAGACTGAAATGTTGGTTGCACCTGCCTCACCTTCCTTATCCTTAGGGCTTCTTTGATGTTCACCCTGTCCCTCACCACTCACTACCACCTTCACACTCCCCTCAAGAGTTTTGGTAGCTTTTGCAACAGGTGCCTTTTGAGAGACACCTGAGGTTTGTCTTTTAGATTGTGGTTTTGAGACTTTGGATTTAGTCACTTTGGTAGGAGCCTGTTTGGTCACAACTACAGACTCCATTGTGACAATGGAATGCAAATAAATTTGGGTAGAGATAGGAGTAATAAGATTAGAAGCTACCTGAACAATTGGTGGATAAACCAATTGTACTCCTGCATTCAGATTCATTCGAATCAAGTCACTGAGGACTCTCTTCTCCTGTACAAAACAACTGAAATTACTATCCGGGTTAGAGAGGGATAGCTCATTCTCTGACATATGCAGGCCTAAGAGCATCAAAAATCTAGCAAAGTAGATATTTTTGCCCCTAGTTCCTTTGTTGCCTAATTTAGTTTCTATTTCATACATTACTAGTGTGCCAAAGTTGTAGTATTTATCAGTTAAAAGCATACAAAGCATCACTACCATGGATTTAGTAACAGCATCAAAATTACTAATTTTACCAGAAAAAGTTTTAATGAAAGCATCACACAGATAACTCCATTCTTTAACCATACCCTTCCTAACAATTTTGCCTAAATTGTCAGTACTAAATGCATATCCACTTGAGTTTAGCATGGTAACTATTTCAGCATCGGTTGGTGATGATGTACAATTATTTTCAGGTAATTTTAAACATGCAGTAAAGACATCAGAATTAGCCACATAATTTTTACCCTTAAGAGAAAAGGAGATAGTTTCATCAGTACCATTAAATTCAGCCGATGTCCACATTTCCTCAATTACTTCATGGATGAGGGGTGTGGTGGTAGTCATAGCATATGACAGTTTGCATTTCTTCACGAAATTCATCATGGTGTGATATACTTCTGGAGCGTTCGCTGTATCAACAAAGGCTGCGAAATTGTTCTTCTCATAGGTAAACCCAGTGGGAGACATCATCTTAACAATAGGCGCCATTGAAGTGTTTGAACTTTTGTTGCAGAGAGAGTTTTAGTGAAGAAGATGTAGTTAACTTATGAGATTCTTGAAAATGAATAAAGGTGAGATGTGATAGCACAAGACATCCTTTTATTTTCAAGAATTAAAAATGAAATAATTAAAAGTAATTACCCCATTGGACAAAAGTAACTGTCAGATAATAAATGAAAAGAAAAGAAGTACAACCGTGACTAATTATACACGTTTACCAATGGCTATAAAAAAATATGTATATCAACGGATAAGGAATGGACGGTTGAGAAAATAGTTTATCCATCGATGACGTGGACAACCTGTTATCCGTTGACATACGAAAATCTAGTAATGTGTTTATACTACCAACGGATAAAAGGATATCTGTTGATAAGCAAATTTTGCCTTAAACAAAATTTCTGCTAAAAAATTTTCTGAGAGTTTTTAATTCTCAAGTAAATCAAAACACATTTCTAGCTGCAATACAGTATGATTAGATATCACTAGGAATTACGAAAAATTAAGCATACCTAGCTCACCTACCAACCTTGTGAATGAAGATTCATCAAGAGGCTTGGTGAAGATATCTGCAAGCTGCATTTCACTTGGCACAAAGTGCGTTTCTACTGTATTATTCATCACATGCTCTCTAATGAAGTGGTATTTGATGTCAATATGCTTGGTTCTCGAATGTTGCACTGGATTCTCTGTGATTGCAATAGCACTAGTGTTGTCACAGAAAATTGGAATCTTCTCAACTTTTAGACCATAGTCAATAAGTTTATTTTTCATCCAAAGAATCTGTGCACAACAACTTCCAGCAGCAACGTACTCAGCTTCAGCTGTAGAAGTGGAGACTGAGTTCTGTTTCTTACTGAACCATGACACAAGCCTGTTCCCTAGAAATTGACAGGAGCCTGTAGTACTTTTCCTATCAATTCTGCAACATGCATAGTCTGCATCTGAATAGCCAATTAGATCAAAGCCAGAATCTCTTGGGTACCAAATGCCAAGGTTTGGTGTTCCCTTGAGATACCTGAAAATTCTCTTAATAGCAATCAAGTGAGACTCTCTAGGGTCAGCTTGAAATCTAGCACAAAGACAAGTGGAAAATATTATATCAGGTCTACTAGCTGTTAGATATAGAAGTGAGCCTAGCATGCCTCTATAGCTTGAGATGTCCACAGATTTTTCCTTAGTATTCAACTCAAGCTTAGTTGCAGTGGCCATAGGTGTTTTTGCAGAGGCACAATCCATTAAGTCAAATTTCTTTAAAAGATCATAAATATATTTTGTTTGACTTATGAAAATTCCCTCATTAACTTGCTTTACTTGTAAACCGAGAAAGTAAGTTAATTCACCCATCATGCTCATTTCATACCTGCTTTGCATAAGTTTGGCAAACCTTTTGCAAAGCTTCTCATCTGTAGACCCAAAAATAATATCATCTACATAGATTTGAACAAGTATTGAAGAACCATTGACATTTCTGTGAAATAAGGTTTTATCTACTGTACCTCTAGTGAAGTAATTCTCCAAAAGAAATTGAGATAAAGTGTCATACCAGGCTCTTGGTGCTTGCTTCAAACCATAAAGTGCTTTCAAGAGAAGATATACATATTCTGGAAATTCTGGATCTTCAAAGCCAGGAGGTTGATGGACATATACCTCTTCTTCCAGTTCCCCATTTAGAAAGGCACTTTTGACATCCATCTGATAGACTTTGAAATTGGCATGTGCTGCATAGGCTAGGAAAATTCTAATTGCCTCAAGTCTTGCCACTGGAGCAAAAGTTTCATCAAAATCTATCCCTTCTTCTTGAGAATAGCCCTTTGCCACTAATCTAGCTTTATTCCTCACAATTATGCCATTTTCATCAGTCTTATTCTTGAGAACCCATTTGGTACCTATGATACCTCTATCATCAGGTTTGGGCACAAGCTTCCATACTTTATTTCTATCAAATTGGTTTAGCTCTTCTTGCATTGCTAAGACCCAATCTGGATCTAGAAGGGCATCTTCCACTTTCTTAGGTTCCTCTTTAGACAGGAAACTACTATATAGGCATTCTTCTTGTGTGGCCCTCCTAGTTTGGACTCTTGAGTTTGAGTCACCAATGATTAATTCAAAAGGATGATCTCTGGTCCATTTTCTTGAAGGTGGAAGGTTTGATCTAGACGAGGTTGCTTCATCTAAGTGAGCATGATCTTGTTGATTGGTCATTGAGTTTTGACTTTGAGAAACTCCCCCTGAGTTTGTTGTCCTTGTGGAATTATGAAGTTGACTGTCAACGGATGCATCATTTTGTCTATCAACGGATGCTCCATTTTGCCTGTCGACGGATACATGAGAATGCCTGTCAACGGATACATCTGATGCTCTAGTATGACTGTCAACGGATGCTTCATTTCCAGTGTTAGCATCACTTCTAGTTGGACCAACAACTCTAGGTGAATTTCCAAGGCCATGATCTTCATTTTCCTCATCATCATCAATGTGCATTCTTCCTTCTACCTCATTTTCAAATCTCAACTTTTCATGGAAGCCTTCATCATTTAGACCTAGAATCTTTTGATCATCAAACACAACATGTACAGATTCCATAACAATGTTGGTTCTTAGATTGTAGACTCTATAGGCTTTCCCTGCTGCATATCCAACAAAGATAGCTTCATCTGCCTTTGCTTCAAATTTGCCCAAGTTATCTCCATGATTTCTTAGCACAAAACACTTACATCCAAAGACATGAAGAAAAGCTAACGTTGGTTTTTTGTTGGTGAATAACTGATAAGGAGTCATTCCTCTAGCTTGATTGATCAAGGAAATATTCTGAGTGAAGCAGGCAGTGTTGACAGCTTCAGCCCAGAAATATGTTGGCAATCTTGATTCACTTAGCATTGTTCTGGCTGCTTCAATGAGAGTTATGTTTTTCCTTTCAACAACCCCATTTTGTTGAGGTGTTCTAGCAACAGAAAACTCATGGACAATTCCATTCTCTTCACAGAAAATATTCATTGTGGAATTTTTGAATTCAGTGCCATTGTCACTCCTGATTCTTTGCACTTTTACTTCAGAACCATTGTTTACTAGTCTGAGATGATTGATGATGATTTCACTTGCACAATCTTTGGAGTGCAGAAAGAAGGTCCATGTAAACTTAGAAAAATCATCTACAATCACCAGACAATATTTCTTCTTTGAAATGGACATGACATTTACTGGACCAAATAAGTCCATATGCAGCAATTGAAGGGGCTTAACAATGGATGACTCTGTCTTGCTCTTGAAGGATGATTTCTTTTGCTTCCCTAATTGGCAGGCATCACACAATCCATCCTTGATGAACTCCAATTGAGGGATTCCTCTAGCAAGATCCTTTCTTACCAAATCATTCATAACTTTAAAATTCAAATGTGACAGCTTTTTATGCCATAGCCAACTCTCATCCTTGCTTGCTTTTCTGAAGAGACAAGTAATGGATTCTGAGCATACTGAGTTGAAGTCAGCTATGTAAACATTTCCTTTTCTAAAGCCTGTCAGAACCACATTGTTGTTTTCCTTGGTAGAAACAACACAGGCTTCTTTAGTGAACTTTACTTCATAGTCTTTGTCACAAATCTGACTGACACTCAGCAAATTGTGCTTCAAACCTTCAACTAAAGCCACTTCTTCAATGATGACATTGTCCTTTGTAATCAAGCCATATCCCTTAGTATATCCTTTGCTGTCATCTCCAAAGGTAATTCTAGGGCCAGCTGCCTCCTTAAACTCTGTGAGCAGGGTTGAATCTCCTGTCATATGCCTAGAACATCCACTGTCTAGGTACCATAGATTCCTTTTATTTCCCTGCACACATTCCAAATACAAATCAAGTTGATTTTGGTACCCAAGTTTCCTTGGGTCCTTTCTTGTTAGCCTTTGGTTTTACACTCTTAGCAATCTTCATTTTGGGTGTAGATGCTTGAGTGATAGGTTTTGACAGATGCTCATTTGCATAAATATTTGATGTATGCATTTGTGGAAAGTTGGCATACATATTATCCATGCTAGGAATGCTCCATGACATTTGTAGCATATTCACAGATTGAAAATAAGGATTAGACACATATGGCATGTTTACATATGGATTTGAAAACTAGCATTCTGATACAAACCAGGCATTGCAGGCATACTTGGCATAGATTGAGGTACATGAATAGGAGTCCTTTTAACAGACTTGCAATTAGAAGATAGGTGATTGACACTATTGCAATTACCACAAGTTTTCCTAGGAGCAAACTTGTCAGGAGAATAATTGTTTTTCTTGTTAATGCCTATCTTACCATTTCTGTTCTTTTTCTTTTTACCCTCAGTCTCTACCTTTTCATTAACTGATTTACCAACAGCCTTTTTGTTAAGTAAATCACCTGCCTTAGCCTTCTCACTAGATTTTGCTTGGCTACCTTCACCAGAAACAAAGTTCTTGGCTATTGGACCATACTGATTATTCAGTTTCTTGAGTTCTTTCTTACTAACAGACTTTTTGTTAGTCGACGGATACCTCTCATCCGTTGATGGTTCATCTGTCAACGGATGATCACTATCCGTTGATTCACAAATAGTCTCTAGATCCTCAAGGCAAGGTTCTAGCTCCTTTTTCTTTTCAGTCCAGGTATCCCTCACAAATGATTCTATTCCCTGGACTTCTATTTTGTTTTGAGAAATATTTCTACAACTTTGAAATTTAGCAATTATCCCTTGTTCTTTTTCAAGCCGGTCTCTTAAAATCAGTTCTCTTTTTAACACAGCTTCAAGTTCACTTTTAGCATTATTGCAATCAACTCTCATTTTCTCAAATTCTAGAAATTGAATTTCTAGAGCAGCATTTCTATCACTTAAAAATAGATTAGTTTCTTTAATCCTATTGTTCTCTTTAGTAAGTGATTTAAGAGTAACACTCAAGTGATATAGTTCAGTAGACATTTCATCTATAACACTATTGCATTCCTCTTTGGTGAGCTCAGAGAGATTAGTAGAAAATACCTGATTGCTAGCTGAACTTGCTTCCTGCTCAGAATCAGCCATTAATGCAAGGTTGACAAACTCAGCATCATCATCAGAATGATTTTCATCAGCAGCCCAGTCATACTCTTGGGTCATGAATGCCATTCCTTTCTGTCTGAGAAGATCAAAATATTTCTTCTTGTAGTCATCAGTTTCAGTTGGCTTTACCTTGTTCTCTGATCTAGGCTTCCTACATTCACTTATCATGTGACCAGCAATTCCACAATTGTAGCATTTAATTTTGGATTTATCCACATAGTTGCTTGTAGAAAAATCCTTGTTAAATGGCTTGGCCACCCCAGAGTTTCTTCTGAATTTCAGCTTAGAGAATCTCCTAGATAGAAAGGCTAAATGCTCATCTATCTCATCCAATTCATCCTGCTGAAGGACACTCATTTCTTCAGACACTTTTTCCTTGCTTTTGCTTAATTCTGCTCTACTTTCACAAACCTCCCTGTTTGGTGTAGATTTAGCAGCTTCAGTCCTCTTCTCCTCCTTCTGCTCCAAGTTGGCAACAAGTGCAACTGACCCACTTTTCTTTTGGGCCTTCTCAATTTCTTCATCCTGCTCCATTTCTAGTTCATATGTCTTTAAAGTTCCATAGAGCCTTTCAAGAGTAAATGACTTGTACTCTTGAGTGTTTCTTAGAGAAACAGTCATAGGCTTCCACTCTTTGGGCAGTGATCTCAAAAATTTGAGATTAGAATCTTTCACTTGGTAGATTCTTCCATACAGTTTCAATCCATTCAGTAGCTTTTGAAATCTACTAAATGTGTCATTCAATGTCTCTCCATTCTTGAAATGGAAGTGCTCATACTGTTGGATCAGTAGCTGCATCTTGTTTTCCTTTACCTGTTCTGTACCTTCACAAAGGGTTTGAACAATGTCCCATACTTCCTTGGAGCTAGTACAGTTGATAACATTGTCAACCATGTCTGTTTCTAAGCCATTAAACAGAATTATTCATGGTCTTTTTATCTTTGTGGACTTCTGCAACATCCTCAGTACTCCACTCAGAAACAGGTTTTGGAATGTAAGTGTCTGGTGCATCTGCAGCAAGGCCAACTCTTGAAGCAGCCTTCATTGGAACATGAGGACCCTTCTCAATGTAGTCTACAAAGCCTTCATCAATAGACATGAGATGTAGACGCATTTTTACTTTCCAGTGAAAGTAATTTTCTCTATCAAGAACCGGTATCTTCACTCCATGATCCTTCTTAGACATGTTGGAAGTGTGTTGATCTTTAAACTTCAAATATGTTAGAAGCTTGCTCTGATACCAATTGTTATTCCCAGATTACACACTTGTATAATTGTAGAAGGGGGGGGTTGAATACAATTCTTGATTGTTAGGTCGAATACACAATATATATATATATAATCAAGTACTGTATCAGTAAATAACAAGAACACGCGTTTTAGTACTTAAAACTGTTTGGAATTAATAATTCCTCTCTCAGTGATGTAAAATATCACAGAGAGCTGCTTAGGTTACAATGAATGATATTCGTTCACGATGGATACCCCTCTAGGGTTAACCTAACTGTATTTATAAGATATACAGCTACATACAATCGTTAATTGATTCTCCTAAATTTAAGCTATACAATTTATATCAATTACGATTGCTACACGTCTTCTAAGTCAACTCAATCTCTTTGACAGCTATCAAATCTTCAAAGATATTGCTTCCATATTAATCTTGAATTAATCTTCAAACTCTGTTGACTTGTAGACGCTTCCAGTAGACAGACTTTAGCAAACTCTGTTGCTCTCTTAGCCAGCAGTGTTTGCGTTTCCTTGTGTTCAGCTAGCAGTGTTTACGCTTTCTTCTGTCAGCGTTTGCGCTTCCAGCTATCAGCGTATGTTTAAACTCTGCTACGACTGCTTTCAATAACAAGTTAAACTCTTTTTACCTGTAACACTTAAACACTGACATTAAATCACATCAATTATATCTAACAATCTCCCCCAACTTGTTCATTAGAAAAATGTACAAGTTCACAGTAATTGATGATGTCAAAACAATCAAATAAAAACACAGTGTTTAACATATAATCAGAGTTTAATCTTGACTTAACAAAATCTACAGAAAATTCAAATTACTTACAAATTATGTCTACCTAACTTCCTCAAGATCTGGAGTTGTTCTGAGATAGTCAATCAACAATCTTCTCTCAGCATTTTCAAGTTCAATCTGCATAGCTTCCTTGATCTCTCTTAAATCTGGATCATTCTCATCAGTTTGAAAGATAGCAGCTCTTAGATCATAGATTGTATTTCTCCTCATCTGATTACCCAGTCTGATGAATTTGACTTCCTCTGATTGAGAATTAAAATCAAGAACTGTAATCCCCATATCAGTCTTTAATTTAGCAGTTCCTTTCTTCATCTCTACAAGATTTCCATTCCAATCTCTGTATTTAGGAACATACTTTTCAGTAGACTTTGATCCTGTAACGACTTTAGCTTTCTGCAAATATCCCCTTATAGAATTAGCAATAAGCTATGTTTGACGATTTCTGACTCTGAATATATGCAGAACATACTGAAGTTCTTCAAATAACTTTAACTTGATTGCTTCTTCATTCACTCTATACACTGATCCATCTGTCATAAAGTATAACAGAAAGTGAATATCTAATCTCCTTTGATGAACTAGTTGAACTGATTCCAACTTGTCTAGATTTTCTTGAGTAATACCAGAACCAAGAGAAACAAGTGCAGAGGGATCTCTTGGACTGTTACTAACTCTCAAATCTCTTCTTGAACCTAACCCAGAAGTATTCCTGCCTGGTGGCTTTCCTGAACAAGCAACATTGTGTTGATAACCACCAATCACTCCTGTTTGTTCTTGAACTGGAATCTTTGACCTAGAAAACCCAGGTAAAGGTTTACTTTGAGTCTGTACAACTTGTGTAGAAACAGAGGTTGTAACTATCATTTTGCCTTTGCTCTCTTCACCCATTACCCCTTTTAGCTTTAACTTAGCATCAAGAGAAGACTTTCTTATCAACTTTCCTTTATCTTCTTCTTCTTCTTCTTCTTCTTGAATACCAGATAATTTCTCTTTGATTTCAATCCCTTTCATTGTAGGCTTTGAAGCTCTTACAGTCTTCTTCCCTTTCTTGGACTTTAGTGCTTTTAAATGCTCTTTTTGCAACAGCTTCTCTTCAGCTTGTATGTCCTCAAGTGTAGCCTCAGCATTTTCTTCACGAAAGAGTTTAGCAGCCAATTCTTCATCTGTTTGTGGATTGTCAGTGAATGACAAATCCTTTTGCTTTAAAGTAGAAGTACTCTGAAGATTTGTGTCTGCCACCACATTTTGCTTTGACCTTGTAGATCTTCCATGTCCTTGTCTTGGATTTGCACTTCTTAATCCCTTATCAGCATTTGCACCTTCATCATCTAGATGATCCTTCTTTAACAGAGTTTGAGTTTGCTTACACTTAGCTTTAGCAATTCTCTCCCCCTTTTTGACATCATCACCATTTGGAATCAGAATTGAGGTGATTAACTCAAGAGAGTTTGCAATAGAATCAACCTTCTCAGTCAGTAAAAGCTGATTCTTTTCAACTTTGCTCAATCTGTCATTAAGATTTTCTTGAGCTTTGGAGAATTATTGAAAAAGCTTAGAATTAGCTCGTTGAGATTTCTCCTCATGAGTAGCAACCTCTGTGCGAAGATCAACAATGGCCTTCTGATTATCATCAAATCTGTGATTCAAGGACTTGATCTGAATCACTGTTCCTTGCAAACAAGTGAAAATATCTGGATTTGTAATCTTTGAAGAATTTGCCTTGAGAAAGGTAGCTGCTCTACCAGGAGGAAAAATACAATCTGACTTGTACCAATCTGCAGTTTGTTGTGTCAAGTAATTATCATCAATTTCATTAGTAGAAGGACCTGCAAAATCTGGTTTTTCTCCTGTTTTCTGACCATTAGATTGAAATTGATTTTTATGAGCTTCTGTACTCCTTTCTTCAGAAGAATCACTGACAGAAACATCAGTAGGTGCAACTGAAGCAATGTCCTCATCTTGAGCAGCAACTGGTTCTTGAACAACCTGTTTTCCTTTATCCTCTTGAATATGCTCAGAAGAAATAACTTTCTCTGGTTGATCAATCTCCACACCATGATCAGAAACATGATGTGCATCAGAGTTTAATTCTGTATGGGATGCAACCTCAGTGTCTTCCAGGACAACAGTAGGCCCATCTGCAACACCAGTATCAACAGAGTTTGTAACCACCATGGGTGTTGGAGTAGATGCTTCATTATCAAAAGAAAATGGAGTTTCATCAAACTCTTCCATTGTAGGCAATGCATCTCTAACATCTTCATTATCTTGAACCTTAGCAAGTTCTGATTCAGCAATCTTGGCTCCTGATTCTGCTATAGTAGGTTCTATGATAACCTCTTTTTCACCAGTAGGAATATCATTAGAAATTTTCTCTTGAGCCTCAACAACATGCTCATCATCAGAATCAGTAAGAATCAGCCTTCTCCTCTTTGCTTGAGGCACTTCAATCAGTTCTTCTTCTTCACTAGAACTTTCCTCAACTGGTGGTGTTGAATGCCTATTTGCCCTTTTAATGAATCTTCTGGAATAAACAGCTCTAGGAGATGTCTGTTTAGCCTTGGAATGTTTTGTATTGAGGGCAGTATGCTTCTTCCTTTTTGGTTTAGATGTTGGTTGAGGGTGAGTAATAGTGACAGGGTTTGTTGGCTCAGGGTTTATTGGTTCAGGTTGTGTTTGTGGTGATGTAGTAGGTACATTAATTGTTTGTTGGTGTTGGCTCAGGTGATTGTACAGGATGAGAGGGTATGGTTTCAGTATAGTCAGTGGCTAAAGGTTCAGGCATATTTTGTGTTTCTGGTTGTTGTGTTTGGTGTGGTTTATGTTGTGGTGATTGGGGTTCTTGTGGTTGGTTGAGAAAGTTCTGCAAGGCAAGTGGCAATACAAAAGCAGGTAAATCTTTACCAACATCTTTATTAGTCATATCAGAGAATATTCTCTTATTGACTCTAAAAGGTTGAATCACATCAGCTGCATCAACTTCTAACCCAGGTACATAGGCATTGAACAAAAGTTGACAAAATCTAGCAAAATAAACTGTAGTAGACTCTGACAACTTATCACCTAAGTTCATTAACACATATCGACCAAAATCAAAATTACTACCATAGAGTAGAGAATACCCAATTTGCAGACTATCCATTGGAATGGCATCCCAGTTGGTGACTTTCTTCTGGAATGTCCTGGTGATACAGTAAAAGAAAAAGTTCCATTCTTTTCTAAGATTCGGCCTCCTCACACTGCCCAGCTTTGTAAGAGATTCCATATACCCAATCTCTGTTAACATTTCTCTCAGATTTGCTCAGAGACAACAGCATACGAAGTATGTGTGTCGAAATCCATGGTCTCGCAAACAGTTTGTGGAGTAATCACAAACTCTTGTTCATCATGAGTGAAGATGATAGTTGGAGTCCCATTCTCTCCTCCATCTATATACCTTGAGTTTTGCCAAAAATTGACAATCTGAGATGCAGATAGAGTAGCAGGTTCAATCAACGCATGCCCAATCTCAGAGTCGCGAAGAAAATTTTGCATTAGGTGAAACGCTTCAGGAGCACGATCGTTCTCAAGTAGAGCTGCAAAATTGTTAGGCACAAAACGAAGACCAAACGAAGTAAAAGGTTTTGTTGCCATTAGATCAAGAAATAAGCAAGAATCGACTGTGAAAGTGATATGTAAGAAAGGTGTTTGTGAAAATGTCAAAGTGAAAGTGATATGAGGGCTGTGTTTTTGGTAAAGTGAATATGAGTGGATATGGAGTGATAGGAACAAAAAAAATTATTTGAGTAATAATAAAAAAACTCAATCGTTTTTACATTGAAAACACGCAACTGTTCCTAGAATAGTGTGAAAGTGGTACATAATGATGAGTGAGTGGGTGAAAGTGGGACACGTGTCAAACATGCAGCGAATCACTTAATCACGCGTAGTAAAAGCCATTATTACTGTTGTCTTTCCTATTATCAAGACACTTTACCACAAAATACACTCATTAACAGTTGTCAACCACTCTATTTACTCCAAAATTTTCAAATTATCTTAATGAAAATTTACCTTAGAGTACGGAACACAATCCATCAGTGTTTGTCAAATTTTCAAACTTTATCACTAAAACCCTTTCAAAAATGCACAGTCGTGATTATTTTGTGTGTGAGTAGCAGAGGTTACCAAATCAATTTTTATAGCATCTAATATTTCATAAAATCCATAAATCAAATCAATAAACACTGATTGCACAAACTCTCATATTAAACACGGAGTATGTGATGAATGCTAAACTTTGTAGTTCCTTAAATACAGAAATCTGAATAACCCTGTTCCCATTGATGTTCATGATTATCCAAGTAAGCACACAGTCATTATAGACAAAAAGATCAGGAGATAGACATCAAAGCATCATTCAGTGAGTTACATGTCAAGGATTTCCTCACAAACTCTCAAAGCACACAAGTGTTTAGGTGAAGTGTTTTCTCTCAAATTCAATCAGTAAAAGCAGATACTTCCATAGGCTTGAATTTCCACCAGATCTACACTACTTCGATTACATATATGCACAAATCAAAAGGACTTTATTCAGGGTTGTAATGTAGTAAGATCAAACAGGTGAGAAGAGATGTTTTTAACATGAGTGAATTTCGAACTGAACAATTTAACAGACAAAAGTGTTCAGTCACACTGTTAGTACATATTTGTACAAGATGATCAGTATATATACCCTTTTTTTTCTTTTTTTCTTTTTTTTAATATATATACTGAGTAAACTTTTCTTTTCTTGAGAAACACTCACCTGCTTGCATTTGATTTTTCAAAAGAATATAACTGCTCTTAATACTTCAGAGGTTAAGAAAAATGAGCAGTTAATTAGGCTCAAAGGGGTTTACTAAGGGTGGAATTTATGAACAGTGTTCAAAGAAGTTTTGAACAGTGTTTGAAGAAAGATGGTAAATCCTAGTGCCTTTATCATTTTCATGCACACACATATCATGTAGTTTCAAAATGGTTTAATACAAGTTCTAGAGCAACATACTCACTGATGAACATCACACATCAATAAAATTTGATTGATATAAAATGTATCAATCACTTATTTGGCTCAAAATCTCACAGGGTACTGACATGAATTTTTCCTCACCAAACTAAACGATGACACATCTCAAGTTTTACAATTTTCACAAGTACAAACAAGGAATCATCAAGAACTATGTATGTCTTGGAAATAGAGTGTTACTGATCAGAGTTTAGAGTTCATCAATATCAGTAGTTATTCATGAGAGGCAATGCACACAGTGTTCATAGACTCAGAGTTTAGGACCAAATAAACTAAGAGATGCTCTAAATATGAAACAGTATCATGCTGTGTTAACTTATTGCACAAATTCTGATTAGATCACAGTGACTCAGAAAGAATCTTGATTTATTCACTGAGAATCATGCTTCATACATATTTCTTCATTGGTGTTTTCATTCAGACAAAAATCAACTCAGAATTCACAGAGTTTATTAAACATATTAACAGTGTATGACCAACAAACATGCTGACAGAGTTTATCAGTGTGAGAATAAAAACATGTGAACAGAGTTTGCATAACAGAGTTTAATTAACAAGGTTCACATAGCACTTAGCAATTCACAGAAATATGAGCAACACATTTTATAAGAAAAAATTTGAGTCTAACCAACATGTTTAGTCAAAACCAGAGACCATTCCTAGTTCATTGACCAGCCTTGTAAATGCTGCTTCACTCAAAGGCTTGGTGAAGACATCTGCAAGTTGTTGATCTGTAGGTACAAAGTGAAGCTCAATATTGCCTTCTTCTACATGCTCTCTGATAAAGTGATACCTTATGCTGATGTGCTTGGTCATTGAGTGTTGTACTGGATTACCTGTCATTGCAATAGCACTCTGGTTATCACAGAAAATAGGTATTTTGCTATACCTCAATCCATAATCCAGCAATTGATTTTTCATCTATAGAATCTGTGCACAGCAGCTACCAGCAGCAATATACTCTGCTTCAGCTGTAGATGTTGATATAGATTTCTGTTTCTTGCTGTACCAAGACACAAGTCTGTCACCAAGAAATTGACAACTTCCACTTGTGCTTTTTCTATCAATCTTACAACCTGCAAAGTCTGCATCAGAGTAACCAAGTAGCTTAAAATCTGATTCTCTTGGGTACCACAGCCTTAAAGTTACAGTGCCCTTGAGATACTTGAAAATCCTCTTCACAGCTGTTAAATGTGGTTCCCTTGGATCTGCCTGAAACCTTGCACACAGACATGTTGCATACATGATATCAGGTCTACTTGCTGTTAGATAGAGAAGAGAGCCAATCATTCCTCTGTAACTTGTCATATCTACTGATGACCCTGTATCTTTGTCCAATTTTGTTGCAGTTGCCATGGGAGTTATTGCAGATGAACAGTCAAGCATGCCAAATTTCTTGAGAAGATTTCTGGTATATTTTGCTTGATTGATAAAGATTCCATCATCTGTTTGCTTTACCTGTAAGCCTAGAAAGTAACTTAGCTCTCCCATCATACTCATTTGATATCTGGACTGCATGAGCTTGGCAAACTTCTTACAGAGTTTATCATTAGTAGATCAAAAATGATATCATCAACATATATCTGAACTAAAAGCAAGTCACTTCCAGATTTGAAATAAAACAGAGTTTTATCAATTGTACCTCTGTTGAATCCACTTTCTAAAAGAAACTAAGCCAGGGTTTCATACCATGCTCTTGGTGCCTGCTTAAGTCCATAAAGTGCCTTGTCTAGCCTGTAGACATGGTCAGGATATTTTTGATCTACAAAACCAGGTGGTTGTTCAACAAACACTTCTTCTTCAAGTTTTCCATTTAGAAAAGCACTTTTCACATCCATTTGAAAAACCTTGAATTTCTTGTGAGAAACATAAGCAAGAAACATCCTAATTGCCTCCAATCTTGCAACTGGTGCAAAAGTCTCATCATAATCTATCCCCTCTTGCTGTGAATAGCCTTTTGCCACAAGTCTTGCTTTGTTTCTTGTAACGACCCCTTCACTATCAGTTTTGTTTCTAAAAACCCACTTAGTACCAACAATAGATCTGTTCTTTGGTCTTGGTACTAGTGTCCATACTTCATTTCTTTCAAATTCATTTAACTCTTCTTGCATTGCTGTTATCCAGTCAGCATCTTTAAGAGCTTCTTCAACTTTCTTTGGTTCATTTTGTGACAAGAATGCATGAAACAGACATTCATTTGTTGTTGCACTTCTTGTCCTTACTCTTGCATCTGGATCACCAATGATTAAATCAGGTGTGTGAGATTTGGTCCATTTCCTAGCTGAAGGCAATTGACTTCTTTCAAAGTTGGATCCTCCCCCTTGATCCATGTTCTCCTGATTTTCTTGATATCTTTCTTCATTCTCTGAGGCTCCCCCTGAATGTGACGGCTCAGTGTGTGAACTGTCAGATTTTGGACTTTCAGAGTTTAAGTCACCAGAGTTTGATTCAGAATTTTCAGCTGAGTCACTATCAGAATTTGAGTTATCACTTTGATGAGTTTCTTCATGCTCCCCCTCAACTGGTTCTTCTCTTGTTTCTGGTTGAAAGGTCTCTTCAGTATTTACCAGTAGAGGTTCAGAGTTTTTCAGATCAGACTCATCAGAGTTTAGTTCATCAGAGATTAAATCTTCATTTTCAAAGTGCAGTTGATCATGTTCATTTACATCTTCAAGTCCAGTTATTTTCTTGTCATCAAAAGACACATGAATAGACTCCATGATCACTCTAGTTCTCAGATTATAAACTCTGAATGCTTTAGTTGACATTGGATAGCCAACAAAAATTCCTTCATATGCCTTTAAATCAAATTTGGTCAACTGTTCAGGATGAGTTTTCAGTACAAAGCATTTGCACCCAAAAATATGAAAATATTTCAGGTTTGGCTTCTTTTCTCTCACCATCTCATATGGTGTTTTTCCATGCTCATTTATCAGAGTGGCATTCTGAGTAAAACAAGCTGTTTGAACTACTTCTGCCCAGAAATAGGTTGGTAATTTTGCTTCATCAAGCATAGTTCTGGCAGCTTCTATCAAAGTTCTGTTCTTCCTTTCAACTACACCATTTTGTTGTGGAGTGCCAGGTGCAGAAAACTCTTGTTTAATTCCTTTGTTCTTGCAAAATTCTTCCATTGTTGAATTCCTGAATTCAGTTCCATTGTCACTTCTGATGATCTTCACTTGATTCTTTGACCCTTTGTCCAGTTGCAATATATGTTCTGCCAGTGTTAATGCAATTTCACCCTTCTTTGCTAGAAAATACACCCATGTGTATCTGGTGTATTCATCAACAATGACTAGAGCATATTTCTTCTTTCCAAGAGACATAACATTCACTGGTCCAAAAAGATCAACATGTAGAAGATGATAAGGATCAACAATTGAAGACTCAAATTTGTTTTTGAAAGAGGCTTTTCTCTGTTTGGCCTTTTGACAAGAATCACACAGGCCTTCTACATTCAACAAAGAATTTGGTAGTCCTCTTACAAGATCATTCTTTATTAGCTCATTAATGTTGTTCAGGTTCAAATGAGAGAGTTTCTTGTGCCACTTCCAACTCTCTTCACTGGACATTCTTGTTGACAGACACACTGCTTTGCCATCTGAGTTTGTTGACAATTTTATTTCATAGATGTTATTGTGTCTGTTTCCAACAAGAGCAACTTTCCCTGTAGATTTACTGATGACTTGACAATATTCAGGCTGAAAATCTACATGATATCCTCTGTCACAGATTTGACTCACAGAAAGCAGATCATGCTTGAGTCGTGGAACCAGAGCTACATTTGTGATGATGACACTTCCAAGATTGATATTGCCATATCCCAGAGTATGTCCTATGTTGCCATCTCCATAGGAAACTTTTGGGCCAGCCTTCTCCTCATACTCTGATAGCAGGGCTTTATTTCCAGTCATGTGTCCTGAACATCCACTGTCCACGACTAGGGTACTTACCCTGGTGCCCTCCAATCACAAACAATCACTGATTGTTAGTTTTAAGGATCCAGACTTGCTTGGATCCTTTTTCTTTATTGAATCTGTTAGTTTTTGCAGCGGATTTGTCATTATCAGAGTTTAAACTAACATTCTCATTCTTAGTACTTGCAGAATCAACTTTAACCCATTTCAAATTAGGTTTTAGTTCATAATAATTATGATAAATAGCATGATAATTCTTGCAAGTATAAATTGAGTGCCAACTACTTCCACAATGTTTGCACAGAGTTTGTGGTCTTGGTTTAACATTATCCTTTTTCACTCCAGATTTGGAGGGTAAAGAATTAATGTCTTTGTTCTTCCTGCAAAAACTAGCAAGATGATTAGTGCTACCACAATTATGACAAGTTTTTCTAGGTGCAAATGTAGCAAGCATTGGCTTAATTCCTGATGTTATGCCTACCTTTCCATTTCTGTTTTTCCTAGGCATTCTCTGTTTGTTGACAGATTTTATTTCTTTAAGCTTATGCTTAAGTTGTTTATCGGTCATTGAACCAATATTAACCTGTTTTACACAGGTTTTTACTGGCTCATGGTCAACAGCTCCATGTTCAGTTTTAACAGTACCATGAACAAATGTTCCAAATTTCTTAGAAGAAAGAGGTGGTCTAATCTTGACTGTATTCTGAAACCTAAGCACATCATCCTCAGAATAACCTAGACCTACTGTGTCTGATTGAAAGACCTCTTGAGTGTCTTTTCCAGAATGTGTCCAAGTTTTAATAATGTGCTTTGCATCCCCCAATTCAGATTCTAGTTGCTTATACTTACCTAGCAACTCCTGTTCTATAAACACAGCATCATCTCTTTCTTTCTGAATTTTATTCATGTTTTCAAGTTGTTCCCCAACAAGTTTATTTCTTTCTTTGAGTTGAGAACACTCACTTTTGATTCTCTCATTTTTTAAAGTCTGATCCCTATAACTGATATGTAATGCCTTAAGATAAATTCTCAATTCGGTTATATTATCTGTATTATAAGCATAGGTAGTTGGAGGTACCTTTAGTTCAGAATTTTCATTCTGAGTAGAGGCCATGAGTGCATAGTTCACCTCCTCATCTGAATCTGAGGTGTCTGCCCAATCTTTGCCTTTGGTGTAGAGTGCCTTTTCAGTTTTACCCTTTTTGCACTCAGGAGCATAGTGACCCATCTCCTTACACTTGTAGCATTGAATCTCAGACTTATCTTTCTTACCAGATTTGAAGTCCTTTCCCTCAGATTTTCTGAAATTTTTCTTGTCAGACTTTGAGTAATCCTTGGAGAATCTCTTTCCCTTCTTGAAGTTCTTGAATCCCATCTTCTTGAAGGTCATTACCATCAGTGCAGCCATTTGCATCATCTCCTCATCATCTTCAGAATCAGATGATCCATCTGTGTTTGAGTCAACATCAGTGTTTGATGACTCACTTTCTGAATGAATGATCAAGGCTTTTCCTTTTGCCTTCTTCCTTGATGCTTCTTTCTTTGAAGATTTTTCTTCAACTTTCAGAGCAACAGACTTTGACTTCCTGCTTGATCTTCTATTTCTTTGCTCCATTTCCAATTCATGAGTCTTGAGCAATCCATAGATTTCATCAATCTCAGTATCAGCAAGATCATAGTTGTCTCTTATAGTGGTTGCTTTCACATCCCACTTTTCAGGAAGAGAGAGAAGAAACTTGAGATTCGAGTCTTCTAGATCATATTCTTTGTTAACCAATGATAGATCATTGAGCAGTTTACAGAATCTGTCAAATGTTTCTATCATGGTTTCTTCAGACTTTGCCTCAAAATGCTCATACTCCTGTGTGAGTATGTTCCTTCTATTCTTCTTAATTGCAGTAGTTCCTTGACATCTAACCTCAAGTGCATCCCAAATTTCCTTTGCAGTTGTGCAGTTAATGACTTTGTTAGACATAACATTGTCAAGAGCACTGTGAAGTAAGTGCCTTACTTTGGCATCCTTAGCAATAGATGAAAGATCCTCAGCAGTTAGATCTTTCTTTTCCTTAGGAACCACCTTTGATTCCTCACCAGCAGCAGTTAACTTTGTAGGTTTATGAGGACCTTCATAAATTTTATCAAGATATTCTGGATCTGTGGCTTCCAGAAACATGGTCATCTTTACCTTCCAGATTGCATATTCTGATGGCTTGAGTATTGGAACCCTAAATGTTTCATACCTACTAACAGTAGTAGGTGCTTTCTCAGAACCTGATGGAGGAGGAATCTCTGCCATTGATTACTATTGTGTTTTGGATCTTTAACTGTAATAAAGTAACAGATTGGCTCTGATACCACTTGTTAGGTCGAATACACAATATATATATATATAATCAAGTACTGTATGAGTAAATAACAAGAACACACGTTTTAGTACTTAAAACTGTTTGGAATAAATAATTCCTCTCTCAGTGATGTAAAATATCACAGAGAGCTGCTTAGGTTACAATGAATGATATTCGTTCACGATGGATACCCCTCTAGGGTTAACCTAACTGTATTTATAAGATATACAGCTACATACAATCGTTAATTGATTCTCCTAAAATTAAGCTATACAATTGATATCAATTACGATTGCTACACATCTTCTAAGTCAACTCAATCTCTTTGACAGCTATCCAATCTTCAAAGATATTGCTTCCATATTAATCTTGAATTAATCTTCAAACTCTGTTGACTTGTAGACGCTTCCAGTAGACAGACTTTAGCAAACTCTGTTGCTCTCCTAGCCAGCAGTGTTTGCGTTTCCTTGTGTTCAGCTAGCAGTGTTTACGCTTTCTTCTGTCAGCGTTTGTGCTTCCAGCTATCAGCGTATGTTTAAACTCTACTACGACTGCTTTCAATAACAAGTTAAACTCTTTTTACCTGTAACACTTAAACACTGACATTAAATCACATCAATTATATCTAACATTGATAATTATAAATTTTTGATAAAAACCACAGAAATCTATAAGGAGATAATTGATGAATAAGAAATGGTTCACAAACACATAAAAAATCAGGTGGTTAAATGTACCACCTGAGACTTTTATTCGAAGAAAACTCTGTGATACAAATGTACACAGCTTCTGTTTTTACAATTCTTTGCTTCTAAGGATATTCAAGAAACCCTAAGCAAATATGTTTGTTTTCTTTTGTTTGTAAAGAGTTGCTACACTTGGTTATATATCCCAAGTTTACAAGTTCTACAGGAATAAGATAATATTAATCTAATTCAAGTTGACTTGCTACTCCACTCCAAATCTACATGTAGCCGAAAGGTTGTCCTTGTAAACAGATATGTCCCCTGCACCTTTCTTGTATGTACTGTGTAAATGGAATGCTTCTTTCTTCTATGTTTCCAAAGTATGGCTGCCATACTGCTTTTTATACCTACTATCAACCCATGTGATCTGTCAGTCAAACCTGTCCTTATCAACTGCTAATCCTCATCTAGCATAGGATAAAGTGTTAATGATTATCCGTTGATGTTGTGCACAGTTATCCGTTGATGGTAGTTTGAGCTGTATCCGTTGATAGAGTAGATTTGAGTTGTATCCGTTGATAGAGTCCTGTTCTCATCCGTTGATACACTTTCACTTAGACAGAATTACATAGCATAGCTTATTTACAATTGGCTACCCTATTCTGCCTATCCATTGATGGTCAACATGACTCTGAATAAAAACACTATCAACTGATAAATAGAGATATTGCAGTATGCTACAAAACCTCATCCGTTGATGAGCTACCTGTCAACGAATAGAGTTATAATGTCTTATCTGTTGACAGTTACAAAACTTGACTTATACAATTTTGCTTGAGTGTTAAGTTATCATCAACTACAACATATTCCTAACAGCCTTCCACTAGAATGTTTTGAATTTCATCATTTTTTCCGGCAGCTTCCAACAGCAAACTTTGTGGTGGTACTACCCCCCAAAAAACAGGAACCTCTTCACTAGGTTCCTCCACTAACTCTACTATCATGATGGCATTACATGATGCCTTTTTGAATTTCTGTGGCTCAAGCCCATGGCTTCTCATTAGGGCTTCCCCTTCAGCTTTATCTTCAGCTAGAGTAGATTTCTCTGCTTTCTCGGCAGCCTGCATGGCTTTGTTATAGCATTCCCTTGATTCATGTTGACATCCCTTCACACACCCAATGCCATTTGGTGTAGGGAACCTCATTGAAAAGTGGTAGATTGAGGTTACCACCCTCATATCTTTCGGTACCGGTCTCCCAAGAATCGCATTATGAGAGATGTCTTCATCTACTACCATGAATTCCGCCATTTGAGTGGCCTTGCAGGGATCCACACCCAATGTCAGTGGTAGCTTGATATTTCCCATGATTTGAACAGGGTTACCGATAAACCCATATAGCTCATTATTGGTAGGCAACAATTCTTTATCCAGGAGTCCCAATTTCTGAAATGTAGTGTATGCCAAGATATTCACTGAGCTTCCATTGTCCACTAGTACTCTATGCACATTCATTCCACCAATACTTACGGTTACCACCAAAGCATCATTATGAGGGTGGTGAACCCACTTGGCATCCTCCTCGGTAAAAGAAATATCAGCGATTTCCCCTTTAAACAGCTTAGGGGGCCTTTCTGCAAGGTGGAAAACATTTGTTAGGGGTTTCCCCCTGGCTTCCCGGGCATACCTATCTCTGGCATTCCGACTGGCACCCCCCAAGTAAGGGCCACCAAAGATGGTGTGGATGCTAGGAGCTCGGGTAGTCCTATCCTGGCTTCCCGGAGTTTTATCTTTGTCATCTCTTCCTTCCTTATACTTCTTAGCTTCTTGAGCTACAAATTCAGTCAGGTATCCATTTCTGATCAATTCTTCAATCTGGTCTTTTAAGTGCCTGCAGTCGGCAGTCTCATGAGCATTTGTTTCATGGAAAGCACAATACTTCCCCTGGTCCTTCTTTCCCGGAGGGCCTGCCCGGTAGGGCCTGTGGAATAGCCCACTTTTCTCGTTTACTTCAAGAATGTGGCCAATAGGCACAGTCAAAGGAGTGTATTCAGAATATTTCTGAAAATTAGTCCTTGGAGTGAGTCTGTCCTTGATAGAAACTCTATTTTTAGTTGTTTTAACAGCAATAAGGGCAATCTTGTCATCATACCGAGGGACTCCCACACCAGCGGTTCCACTCCCGGAAGCCCGCTTATTGGAATCCCTTTTTGGGCTGTAGGAACGATTTCTTTTGTTTCTGTTCCAACCCCTAGAATTGGAATCTTTGGATAACTTTATCATTGACTCCTCAATCACTTTGTGGCGTTCTGCCTGTTGGTAGAACTCTACCAGGGTTCTGGGCTCCTCAGTTTGCATTTCCTTCCAAAATTCAGTTCCTAGACTAACCCCGACTATCAGGAAATTCTTCAGGGTTTCATCAGAAGCCTTCTTCACTTTCAGCACTTGTTCATTAAATCTTTTAAAGTATTGCCTTAGAGTCTCACGTTCCTCTTGCTTGATATTAGCTAGAGTGTTAACCGGTGGGGCATAGGCTACGGTAGCCCTAAATTGAGAGATAAAGTGGTCTCCCATCTTTCTCCAGGACTTAATGGACCCTTCAGCTAACCTTTTAAACCATTGATGGTCATTCCCACTCAGAGTGGAAGCCAACAATCTGCATCTAGCCAAGTCTTCCACTTGGCACACATCCATCTCCGTGTTAAAACGGCTCAAGTACTCAACAGGATCTGAGTTACCATTAAACTTCAAATCAGTATTCATTATAAAGAACCTTAGCAAGGGTGCTTTCTTTACTTTCTCGGAGAATGGGGATCCGGAAATGACTCCAGATTTTAACTTTTTTCTCATCCTTAATTTTCTCCAATGCCTTCTTCCAATCAGACATTTTAAACTGTCCATTCTCATCATCTGAATTCATGTCACTTCCAGAATCATCATCTTCATAAGCTGTCTTACTTCTCCAGGGAACCGAACTCTGGTGCGAGTTGGAATCCTGACCTGTACCCTCATCGGTAGGGACCCTGGTGGAGCGTGATTTCCTGCTCCTATGTCCAGAGGAGTGGCCACTTTGTTTGTAACTCCTCCTGCCATCAGATCTGGACCTTCTGGAATTGCTCCTTGGGGGTACCGAGTGGTATTTTTCTCTGTACTCCCGGGAACCCCTAATGTGGTCCCCATTGCCATCTCTACGGTCTTTGTTTCCAGTATTCACCAGTCTATGGCGAAGGTCCTTATTAGTTAGCCTTCTGCCAATTCTATCAAAAACACTTAGGCTTCTAGTGGGTGAGCCCTCGGTACCCTGGGTTTCCATGCCATCACCGGTGTCACCCTCATCCCTTCCTGCCTCTTCTTCATCAGACGGGACATGATCAGTATCGCCCTCAGCATCTTTGTCAGATTCAAAATCTAGCCTCGTAGGAGTCACATTCTTTTTGGCCTTCAACTTTTGCTTCTTACGCCACCTTTTCATTTTCTCGGAATTCTTCTCCAAATGGTCAATTCTTTCAGACATAGCGACCACATGGTCGAAGATTTCTTTGTTGGAAACATCACCATTGTCTCCTTTGTTTCGTCCTTTACCATCCTGATATGGTGTCTTATCAGTGTCAGAATCATTACTCGCCATATCTCCTCCAAACAACGAATTTTTGAAGCCCCTCCTTCGGGCGCCAATTGTTGTGGGAGGAATTTGTCCCAACAAAATAGGAGGCCTCGTGCTGGAATAGCGCCAATAAACACGGAATCGTCCAACCACCCAGAAAGGCTCGTAGTTGGAGATCAATAGCTAGCCGCCCGGAACGCTGACGACTAGGGGTTCCCGAAGAACACGGGATATGGTTCCTCGGAAGGATCAGACTGAATCTACGGGATTAGAGCTCAAGGATCGTGCAATGATGATGCGTTGGTCAGCCAAGAACCCTAATAATGATGTGTCACACAAGAGTATACGTGCTCTATATTTACTCAAGGTGTCAAAGTGTCTAAGAGATCCCGTAAACTGCCTACATACCACTATTTATAGTGGATCAAGCCCGTATGTAGTTCTTGAGATGATATGTTCGGTTGTTTATGATGAGTTATCCTCTCTCCAGTGGGATAATGACTGTTATTTCTGATAATGATCGTGTATGATGTATATTTTCAGGTTACCAAGCTGCTTTGGTAATTATAGGATGATTATCCTTTGTATTTATCATGATTTTGTATCATTTATCAAGTATATATGACATATATCCTCACATAACTGAATGTATATCTGTTTATGAGTGTTTTTAGGTGATATAGACGTGTTCTTAAAAAGTAGGAGGTGTGCCTTATCTGAACTGGCAGCCTAATTAGGCTTCCGGCGGAAGCTGGGGGTACCGCCCGGTAGCCTGGCTCCGGTACCCCCTCCGGGAACCCCATCACGGAACCCTACTGGATGACTGGTAATGGTCATAGGTTACCTATAAGGGGATACCTTTGAAACCTTAAGCCACACATTTCCTCACTGTCACGTACATGGTAACCTGACAGATCACTTATTTTCTTCACGGGTCTGGACCCTAATCCTCTAGTGGGCCCAAATCTAACCCATGCAAGATTTTGGTCACAACAGATATGATTGATCTTTTTAGATGTTTATTAAAGGTAATATCTTCAACTAAAAGTAAATGTAAGAAAGGCGATCGACTAATTACCATTAATTAGATTATGTTATTATTTATTTTAGGTGTTATATTTTTTTTGAAAATTATGTTGTGATATTTTCGGGTATACATTAATGATTGTCAGATTTGTTTTAAATTAAAAAGGTAACATGTTTTAATTCGAACGAAAATATTAATGATCGAAAGATATGATACGTGAGGTGTTTATAAAAGGTAATATGTTCAACTAAAAGTAAATGTGAGAAAGGCAATCGACTAATTATCTTTAATTTTATTATGTTAATTGACTAATTACCATTAATTATAACATGTTTTAATTAGAAAGGAAATATTAATTGTGGAAAGATAAGATGCAATTGATGTTTTTAAGTATAAAAGGTAATATCTCGACTAATTACCATTAATTATATTATGTTCTTATTTATTTTAGGTGTATTTATTTTTCTTTATAATGAAGGGTAAATAAGTAAATTCACGGAGTACCAAAAAATAGGTACCAAAAAACAGGTACCAAAAAATATGTAAAAAAAACAGTTACCAAAACTTTAAATGTTTCATCTTTTAGGTACCAAAACTTTCAATGTTTCGGTTTTTATATAATAGTATAGATATATTGTTGAATGATCTCAATCGATGAAGTTGATTTCTTTTTTCACAAAGGAAAAAAATAAATAATGTTGTTGTGTTCACTTAGAATGTCTTTGGTATTATTGTTGCAGATTGGAAATATTAGTTTTTTTTAAAAAAACAATTGAAAAAATGTTTAGTAAAATTTAAAATTTGCTTTTTTGAAAAATGATTTTGGGGTCGTATAGTTTTAACATCTAATCTTATCAAAAACATTATTTTTATTATATTTTTACATCAAAACATACACATATAAAAAATATTACCAAACAATTTTCAAATTTTTATAACAGCACTTTTTTCACCAACATTTTTTCTTTTTCTAACCATACAATAATTTTTAACATTAATTCCAAATAGAATCTTAGTTGAAAAACTAGGAAATAAAAAATGAAATATATACTCTTGTTAAGATGAATGAATTTTTTAAATTTTTATTACTTCCTTCATTCCCTTTTTCAGTAATTTAAACTAAAATTTTAATTTTACAATTTTGAAATGAATGCTATATCCTTGTTCATACTCATTCTTAATAACATTTTCATTACTATAAATACTAATTTCTTCATATTAATTTACTTTCTTTTATGTTTCTCTTTTCATAAATTTTATTTCCAATTTTTCATTCTGTTCTTTGCAATGTTTGTTCCTACTAATGTGAAAATTTAATATTGTTACAAACAAAAATTTCATAGACATACAAAATGGTCGATTGTTGTCAAAATTTTGACATTTCAATTTATATCCAATCCATTATGAATTTATATTAAATTTTTTCATTTAGTTATTTATTTTTCGTATTCCGTATGAACCATGATAAAATCATACACTGAAAATTGAGTAAAAAATAAACAAAAAATTACGGAAATTATGCTGTTTATACACAAATACTTGCCAAAATATATAAATCACTTTTAAAACCTAGTAGATATGATTGGAACTTGGAAGTATGGATACTCATCAAGTATATATCAGTTTCAAGTTTTAACATCCGAAACTTCCAAACTGTGCATCTATTTATTTTTGGGCCAAACTATGGTTTGTCTAAATATTAGATATTTCCAAATAATTTTGATTTTAACCGGTGCAATAGCAATATCTGGGTTGGGTCAGGTATCAAAGCCCAAATCCATATTCTCACTACAAAATTGTTTAATAGTTAAACAAGGTCCCCAAGCCATGACGTATGACAATTTATCCAAGTTTTACCATTTTTATCCAATTCATTTCTATACGTTTTTCTTATAGTGTCTAACACGCATTTTAAGGTGCATAATTAGTATAGTTCCATAACTTATTTTTACAATTTTATTTTTTTGTATAAAAATAGGATTGTTCTGTTTTCATACAAAAAAAGAAAATCGTAAAAATATATTATCTAACTATAGTAGTTTGGAGCCTTAAAATGCGTGCCACGCTCCCGTCCCCCAATGCATAAAATTTATTGGGACGGTGGGAATATCTATTATGGGGTTTGCTCAAGTGAGAACCACTAATATGGTGAGATATGATATCTAATCCTAACCACACATTTTTTATATTTAAATTAAATTCTAGCCCCATAATTAATATTTTAAATTTATTTTTTTATTATTCATCTAATCTACCATCATCTTCTATCATCATCTTCTTCCCCACTCCAGTCACCATCTCCGGCGACCAATTCCGACCAACCCAGAAAAGCACCACCGTATAGCAGGAAATCACCGCACTGCCGCCGCCTCCGACCACCACGTTGCCACCACCACCAACAAAAATCACTGACAGTAAACAGAAAATCACCGCCTCCAGCCACCATGCCACCGCCACCACCAACAAAAATCACCACCGATAAACAAAAATCACCACGAACAAAACCACCACAAACCACCCCATCGCCACCACAACCTCCGACCACCACCAACAAATCACCACCGGAACCCGAAAAGGCGAAAATCACCATAAATTACATGACTAATCAACCACAATTAAAACACTCGAACAAACCAAGCACATTACAAGCACCAATACAATCACCACCGGTTTCATCTTTTCTGGTGAGTTCACCGGAAAAATTAATCACCTCCACCTGGAGAATGAAGGATGTATCGCCACCGCATCTTCCATGACATGTCTCTGTCCACAAACAGATGTTAATCCAAACTTCGGACTCTCTGATCTGAACTGAGGACCCAAAAATCACCGCAAAATCAATAATCAACAATATTGTAATCACCCCAAAAAACTTGATTATCATCCAAATAGAGTATTATATCATTCAATTCAGTTCCAGAGAATAAATTAGTGAAAGCAGAGTCCTCAATCGACGACAACAAGTTCACCGTCATCGTAGAATTTGACGGTGGAGATGGCTAGTAGATGGGGGATGGTGGTGGTGATGGGTGGTGATCGGAAAATTGAGAGGGAGAGAGGGGGAGAGGGGGAGAGGGGAAGAGTTCGAATTGGAGGGTTGAAGGGGACGTCATGGCCGGAATCGATGGTGAGGTGGCCGGAATTGGTGGTGAGGTGGTCTAGTCGGAATCGGGAGTGAGGTGTGTTGCGTGTGGTGACAGTGAAGTTTAGGTGGGGACACGGCCGTGATTAAAAGAATAATAAAAAAATAGAGGGCTGAGATTAGATCTCAGTTCTCATTTTAATTGGGGTTCTCACCTGAGCAAAACCATATCTATTATCTATTATCTATTACTAAATTATCCCTGCTATATTAAATTAATGATAAAAAATATGTTCCTAGTGATGATTGAACCCTTGACCTCTAGCATAGAAGTGAAAGTCCTTACCACTATGCTAGACATGATTTTTGTATATATTATAAAATTTATTATTAATATATCGCGAGACAGCCTCCATATATTATATTAATAATAAAAAATTATTCGTAATAAGAATTGAACCACTGACCTCTAACTTAGAAGGGAAATTCCTTAATACTATGCTAGAGATCAATTTTGAATATATTATAAAATTCATTATTAATATATCACGAAACAACCCCATATATTAAAATTGTTCCTAATTTTATCCTTATATATAATAATATCCTTATATATAATAACCGTAAGAGGGATCTTATCCATAATTTTGGTTTGGTCACTGTACCGCCAAAATAATCTCAACCGTCGAATAAAATATTTTTAAAAATAGACGATCAAGATTATATCATATTAAAAAGAAAATTATAATTTAAAAAGGATATAATTAAAAGTTTGTATTAGAATTGAATTTTAAAAAGAAGTTATAATCTGAAAAGGATATAATTGTATTAGAGCTGAATTTTATTTATTTATTTATTAATTTTAAAAAAGGTTCTATTTACTATTTATACTCTATCTCGAGATATAGAAATCAGATTTGGATGATTTTACAGTCCACACGAAACTCATAAAATTATCATTAATTTAGTGATGATTTAACAATTATTATCCAAATGAAAATACTCAGAATCTCAAGAGAAAATATAATTACGAATTTTTACATTAATCCTATTTAGTGTAGAATACCTACATTAATAATCAAATTCAATATAGAAAACCTAATTATATATGATTTAAATAATTGACAAGCACTTTTTCGTATTTCAATATAAATACACTTTTTAGTTTACATGTTAAAATATTAAATATTTTTTATGCTAGATCCAACAGTTCTTATTTATTTAATCGTACTAAGGACCAGACTACCAACTACTAAATTTTTGGATAAAATCCTACACTTATTATTAAAACTGTATTTGGTTGTTAGTACAACTATCTTCAAATAATAAGAAGGTTATTTTGATAATCAAAACAAAATATAAGTAGATTTTCCTAAATAGAATAGAATTTTCAACATAAAAATAGTCAATTTCTTCTCTTTTTGTTTTTGGTAGTTTTAATTGGAGAAAATTGTTAAATCATCACTAAATTAAAGATAATTTTGTTAATTTCACGTAGGCTGTAAAATCATCCAAATCAAATTTTAAGAATTCAAGATAAAATACATAATAAATTGAACGTGTAAAATCTTATATATATATCAATTTCATAACAACAATTTGATATGTAAAATAATTAAAAAAAATTGATATTATCCAAATTTTTGGTCTGGTCTGGTCACTGTACTACCAAAATCATATGATCCGTTGGATTAAAAATAGACGATGAAGATTAGATCATATAAAAAAGAATGAAAATTATAATTTAAAAAGGATATAATTAGAAAATGTTGTATTAGAAGTGAATTTTAAAAAGAAAATTATAATCTAAAGGATATAATTTAAAAAGGTTGTATTAAAATTGAATTTTAAAAAGAAAACTATAATCTGAAAAGGATATAATTAAAAAAGGTTGTATTAGAATTGAATTTTATTTATTTATTAGTATTAAAAAAATCATATTAGTATAATTGAATTTTGGGCTCTATCTTGAGATCTATAAATCAGATTTGGATGATTTTACAATCTACGCGAACCTCATAAAATTATCTTTAAGTTGGTGATGCTTTAATAATTATTATGTAACAAAGCGGCGCTACGCGCGACACGAAAATATCTTTAAAAATCGTATATATAACATCATTGTTTGTTGAGTTTTATTATTTGAAAGTTGATACGGTGAATTGAAACTTGATGAATTGAAACTTGTGTGAAATGTAACTAAATTTGAATGTTAAAGAATTAAAGAGAAAAGAATTAGCAGAAAGAAAACATGTTTCAGTTAAACTCTTAAGTATTAATGATAATATTTTCGAAGCTATTGACGACACCTATTTTGTTACATAAAAAAATGCTTTCGAAATCTAATATTGATAAACATTTGTAAAGTTCAACAATGGATAAGTAAAAGTAACATTTTTGTATCATTTTTGCTGTCAAAGACATTATGAGAGATGTGATTGATTCGTTTGTTGATAAATTTGCTTTTATGATTAAAAAAAGAAGCAAAATGTAAAAGTGATAAGATGTGGGCTTGTCGATAAATTTGGTTGCATGACAAAAAAAAACAGAATGCAAATATATTTTGTAAGTCATGCTTCATATTTATTGGAGTGCGACACCTGTATTTATTCATTTGATTAATTTTTTGAGCATTTATAAGAACTTTTTTGTATGTAATATTAAATTTAAATTCATGTACACATGTTCAAAATGGTACTCACATATTATAATAATTTAATATTAAATCTTATAATAAATATGTATATGTAATTATTTTCTATCTCTAATAAAAATGAATTTAAAAATCATTGGAATCTCAATAACCGCTAAGTCGTTTAAAATTAATTATACAAACAAAATGAAGATCCTCTAACATTTATTTAACTCCATAAAGGTCTCTTACTTTCTTCATACCAAATTACAATGTCAACATAATTTTAATGATAAAAATTTATAAAATATTAAATATACTTAATTAACGTTCTTAAACGCCGATGCCCGTCTCATAACATACATGCATGATTAATTGATTAGTAATGTATAAGAATTTGTGTAGTTAGAATATTATTTTAATCCAACACAATATAATGAAACAACGAATGTCTAACTTTTTCATTGATTTAATCAGTAAAGAAAAAGGTTTGATTGGTTCAATTTAATCGAGTTGGTCACACCCCACGTATAAATTGTTCAAGTGTAGAAGTAAATTATACAATATTGCTTGTATTTAAATTGTGGTTGTTAATTGAAAATTTTATATACTTCCGCGTATCTTGTCATGATTCTCACGGTCGCTGATTACGAATTAATCGAAAAGTTAAAATCGTCTATTTATTATTGCCCAAAAAAAATTGCATCAATTTTGAATAAGGATTAGAAATGGACGATATAAATAATTTTATCTCATCATTTTACCTTGAAATAATTATACTTTCAGATAGATAATTAATATTTTATATTAATATAATAATTATAATGTTCTAATAAAGATTGCTCTAATTTTATATTAAGTATAAAATAAAGTGTATTTAATATAAGTTTAATAGGTACACTTAATGACTAATTAAAATGCTATTAAATGCAAGAAAATTATTTTAATAAAAAAATCAAAAATGTGAAAAAAACAAAATGAAGACCCTCTAACATATTTTCAACTCCATAAAGGTCTCTTACTGTCTTCGTACCAAATTACAGTGTCAACATAATTTTTATAATAAAAATTTATAAAATATTAAATATAAATAATTAACGTTTTTAAACGCCGATGCCCGTCTCATGACATACATGCATGATTAATTAATTAGTAATAGTATAAGAATTTGTGTAGTTAGATTATTAATTTAATCCAATACAATATAAAAAAACAACGAATGTATAACTTTTTCATTGATTTAATCAGTAAAGAAAATGGTTTGATTGGTTAAATTTAATCGAGTTGGTTACACCCCACGTATAAATAGTTCAAGTGTAGAAGCAAATTATACAATATTGTTTGTATTTAAATTGTGGATGTTAATTGAAAATTTTTTATACTTCCGCGTTTCTTGTCATGATTCTCATGGTCGCTGATTACGAATTAATCAAAAAGTTAAAATCGTCTGTTTATTATTGTCGAAAAAAATTGCATCAATTTTGAATAAGGATTAGAAATTGACGATATACATAATTTTACTTTATCATTTTACCTTGAAATAATTATACTTTTAAATAGAGAATTAATATTTTATATTAATATAATAATTATAATGTTCTAATAAAGATTGTTATAATTTTATATTAAGTTTAAAATAAAGTGTATTTAATATAAGTTTAATAGGTACACTTAATGACTAATTAAAATGCTATTATATGCAAGAAAATTATTTTAATAAAAAAATCGAAAATGTGAAAAATCAAGAAAAATATTTTGAAGCTTCTGTTAACACAAAATCACGTAAGTGCACGTGATCACAAGTAATATAGATATAATTCAAGTTCGTTCCACAGAGATCTGGTTTAGGTTTCAATTCAGTAGATGTACCTATGCAACAATGTATGGTTTTAATTCACTGCTAAGACAAATAACAAATTGGGGTTTTTAATTATCTAAATTAAACTAAGATGCAAATTATTAAACTAAGAATTAATTAACTAAAGAGAATTAAACTGATTTACTTATATGAGCATAAACATGGGATCCTAACTTCATTAACTACTTCACTTAGAGTCAATGCCTTTAATCAATGCATGTGATGGTTTTATATACTACTTCTCAGTATACGAATACCAAACTAAACATACATCCACAAAAGAGATGGAAGATGAATAGACACCAATTATGCTTAGACCCTATATCTTTATAAGATTTGAAAACATAACGGTTGAAGAATAAGTTGTCTATTAATATCACATAGGGCAGCATAATATCTCTATTTACGCTACAAATCATGATTTTAAAACATCAACATATCCTATGCTAGCATGGAAAGTTCTAAATCTCAAGATCCACTCTCGTTTCGCAAGAGATTAACAAATTAGATGTTCGCGACGCATCTATCAATTAAGCATAACCATACGAGGATATCAAGAATTCACCACACATAAATCTTTAAAGCAATCAAACTACTGAGCTACATAGATAAATCCGTTAGAATCCCATGACAACGATTAGTTCATAATTGAACCGTTCGTCACCATGGGATTTGATGAAAACATGATATGAAACAAGATATGAATGAAAGTAATAATATTAATAGGATAAAGAGTTAAGAAAACAAATCTAGAATCCAAACTAGCGCCTAAGAAAAGAACACAAAAGATGTAGTATTTCTAGATCCGTTGATTGTCACGAGCGTTGAATCCTTCTCCTCTTTTCTCCCTTGAAATTCTAAGTTATGATATGTAATAATACAATTTTACAATGCTAAGATGTGTTTAAATAGCCCTAGAAACCTTGTTCAACAAGAAAAAGACCTAAAATACAATTAAAATTCGAATAGGGGCAAAATAGGAATTTTCAGCAACTTTCTGGCCACTCGGGCGCTCTCAGCGTAGTGTAGGGCGCTCACAGCGCGCTCCCCTTCTGTTCTGGGCGCTCTCAGCGCAGGTATGGGCGCTGTCAGCACCCTCAAATTCTGTCCAGGTTGCATTTCTTCTTATTTTCTTCGTTTTAGCTCCTAATCTTCCTGTTTCTTGTGCCTTTGCTTCCGTCTTCAATTCTATAGTCTCCAAATCGTTATGGTAGCTCCAAGCAAGTCTCCTTTCTTCATTGCCATGCTCAATTCAATTCTAAAAATGACGAAAATATAACCCCTAATCGGCATTCTTGCAAACCTGCACATCTAAACAAAAACATATCAAAACTACAACAAACTTGAGGCCAAGTGACTCAATTTAAGCCATTATAGAACGTTCCAAGTGGATATAAAATCCACTTATCAGCTTCTGAGTGAAAGCCTCTCTGATCTCCTAGTATTATAATATATATAGATTATTCAAATGGAAACACTCAGAATCTGAAGAAAAAAATATAATTACAAATTTTGACATTAATCCTATTCAATGTAGAAGTCCTACATTGATAATGCTATTCAATGTAGAAAACCTAATTATTTATAATTTAAATAATTGACATTTACATTTTCGTATTTTAATATAAATATACTTTTTAGTTTATAACATTTTAAAATATAAAACATTTTTTATGCTAGATCCAACGGTTTTCATCTATTCATTTTAAGATCTTTGTTGTACGGAGGACCAGACTACAAATTATCAAAATTTTGGACAAAATCTCTCTTACACTTATTACTAAAATTGTATTTGGTTGTTAGTAGAACTATTTTCAAATAATTTTAAGGGTATATTGATAATCAAAACGAATTATAAGTAGAATTCATAAACCAAATTTATTTTTCAACGTAAAAATTCGTCAATTTTTGCGTAGGTTTAATTGGAAAATAATTGTTAAGCCATCGCTAAATTAAAGATTATTCTGTTAATTTCACATGGGCTGTAAAATCGTCCAAATCAAATTTTAAGAATTCAAGATAGAGTACAAATATTAAATCGAATGTGTAAAATCTTATAAATATCAATTTTTTAACAATAATTTAAGATTGTAAATTAATAACATATAAAATTAAAAAATTAATATAATTATAAATATTAAAAAAGGAGTCGTGCAACGCACGAGTTATAAGCTGGTAAGAATTGGATCCTTAACCTCTTACTTAGATGGGAGATTACTTACCACTATGCTAGATATCAATTTTGAAAATACTATAAAACTCATTATTGATATATCATGAGACAATTTAATTATAATGAAATTACTAAATTATATTAATGATAAAAAAATTGTTCCTAATGAAAATTAAACCCCTACCTCTAACTTAGAAGTGAGATTCTTTACCACTATGCTAGATATCGGTTTTGAATATATTTCAAACAGTAGATAGTTATGAAGCATTTTTTAATTCTAGAGTAGAAAAAAATATTTGGATTCAGAAGATATATACTGTGATTTATGTATTAATTATATCTTACGCATATCTCTTAATCCAGGTCCAAATACACAAGTCGGTTATGGATGGTCAAACAGTCACTAATATTGTAAATTCTTATATGCTCATAACTCAATCAGGCCTATCAATGAATCAGATATCCAACCCGATCCGATCCGTAGCTTAATCAGTAGGTATGATCCTTCCAAAAAAAAATCGATCCGTTAATGATTAGATCCAACAAGGGTCCGATCTAATAACGAACGGATATAGATTTTGTACGATCTGATTCGAAAATGTTATATTTATTATATATTTCATATACTTATGTAATATATATATATATATATATATATATATATATATATATATATATATATATACTATTATATTAAAGCCGAAACATTGAAAGTTTTCAAAGTTTTGTTTTCGGTTTGGTTATCCTATTTATTAAAACTAGCATAAAAACCCGTGCGAGGCACGGGTCGCTATTTTAAATTGTATTTTTAAATTAAATTATGCATGATCAATGTCTTTCAAAGTACTCCATGTGATTAATTTTAATGGAATTTTGCTTGTTAATGGCACATATGCTATTATTGTGTACTTATTTAAGTATGTTCAAGTTTGTAATCTGAAAATTAATATGAGTAATATTGATAATAGTCATGTTAGTTTTTCTTTTTATGAGTCATATAATAGAATTCGGGTGTTTTATAGGCATCGTCTAATTAAGAGGATTTTTCAGAACACTTACAATACTAAACTGTTCTTCCACTTCTTTGAAAATGATACATCCATTTAGTTCGATCTCCAATAATATTCAAGATACAAACTAAATAGGCTTCAAGATATTGCATTTTGCGAATGTAGGTTTTACTCTTGATATTAATCAAAAACTTCGTAAATCTTCAAATATTCTACTCAGGCCTTGCGCTTTCACTTCTTAAAACTATCTTTCCAACTCTTTCATCTATTTTCTTCTAATTTATTCATTTTAAACTTCCTTTGTCCTTTACTATTCCTTTGTCCACTAGACTTGTAAAACACCAGATAATTCTAATTGACTGAGTAAATATATCTTGTGTAACTACAAGTTTATTATTGGATTCTAATTGATAGACCAAAGACTTGAATGAGTTTGTTGAATTACGAGTCTCTAGCTAGCTTTACTTATTTTCTAAAATTTATTATAATTTTTTAATTGACATTTTAATTATTTAAAAAAATTCAAAATTTTTACCTTTAATTAATTGTGTCTTGGTAAATAAATATTTGATAAATCAATAAATTCGTCAAATAAATAATTTGTATAGTTCTAAATATTGACATCGATAGAGAATAATATTAATAAATGATATAACATAATATACTATAATCCGAATCAATAAATGTAAAAATAAAATATAGCCAAAAATTGTTAATATGTTACAATAATAAAAATATCAAAATTTGTTTCACACAAGTAATGCATGCACACACATCTATAATGTGTATGATTTAAAAAACATGAGACTAAGAGCCCGTTTGGCAACGGCTTTAAGTTGGAGGTTAAAGTCATTTTTTACTTTAAATCAAAAAATGTCTATTTGTGTAATAAGTCAGAAATTGACTTAAAGTTAAAAAAATAGTTTAAAGTCAAAAGTTGGTAGGAGGTACTTTTTTGAATGACTTATTTTGTTTTGAGAATTTTATTTGATTAAAATTAATATCATCATTCAAATAGATAATTTATCAAATTTATTTTTATGTTTACATTTTTAACTATTCATTAGTCACTCATAATATAATATTAGTCAAACAAATATTGACTTAAATTTTTTACTTCACTATGATTTAGTGATAGAAAGATGTGTGAATTAAATCGGTGACCCTATGAATATTATGTTGATTATTATTATATTATTATTATTTTAAAGTTTAATTTAGCTCCAAATTTATTTACAAATGTATTACTGTTAAGACATTCACATATTACGTGTATAATTTATAAACACATGTGACATTGTGGCGTAGTGGCAAGAGCATGCATAAGTTACTTGATAGATTCCCATGAACAACACTTTTTTTAATAAAAATGTGTTGGTATTTTACCTAAGTTTAATTTAGCTCCACAGTTATTTACAAATGTATTACTCTTAAACGACATTCACTTATTATGTGTATGGTTTGAAAACACATGTGACATTGTATCGTAGTGGTAAGAGCATGCCTAAGTTATTTGGTAGACTCAAGTTCGATTCTCATGAACAACACATTTTTTAATAAATATTAAACATGGGGCAAATTGGTCTTTTCATGTGCATTAAAAAATCTCACATTTTCTTCTTGTGCTGGCATAATATATATATATAATATATAATAGATATATAATAACATAATATAATTAATGGTAAAAGATATTACCTTTTATAAACATCTAAAAATATCAAATGTACTATATCTTCTAATTATTAACATTTTCTTTCTAATTAAGGCGAGTAATCTTTTAATTTAAAACATAATCTTGCAATTATTAATGCATACCCAAAAAAATTACATTACATATTCTAATCATTAATGTATACCCAAAAAAATCACATCATATTTTCTAATCATTAATAAAATATATTAAAAACTATATATTCCAATCATACAAAGAATAATGACCATAATAAATAAGAACAATTAGATAAGGTATATTTATATTATATAATTATATAATCGTATTAAAAACATAATTACGTAATTATGATTATAATTATCTTAGATAAATATAGTATATAAGGTATACAATTGTTTGTTATATTAAATCAAGATTATATAAAACTAATTAGAACATAATAAAATTTATAATATATCAAAAGAAATCCGTGCATCACACGGGTTATAAGCTAGTATAATATATAACATTATATATATATAGGGTAAGAGGAATCTAAAGGCACCTTTAGGAAAATAATCTAAAGTTAACCTATGAAATAAAGACACATAAGCAAAATTATTAATGTCCTTGCGGGACCCTTTTAAATAACATGTATAAATTAATCAAAATTACTTGATTTTAGTTTAGTAACTTTAGGAAATTATCTAAAGTTAACTTTAGATTCTTTTTTCCCATATATATATATATATATATATATATATAGGGTTGGACTCCATAGCAAACACCTTATATAACAAACAACAAAGAACACCTCATATCTAATTGATCCATTGCCCCTGGCGAGGCCACCCAATATAAAAAGTTCTTATTTTTTTAGGCTCTATCCATCCAGCAAAAAAAAATTGAAAATTTACTGTTCATCGATGACGTCATGATGACGTCATCAGTGACGTCATCGATGAACAGTAAATTTTCAAATTTTTTTTTTGCTGGATGGATAGAGCCTAAAAAAATAAGAACTTTTTGTATTGGGTGCCCCTGGCGGGGCCAATGGATCTATTGGAATAAATGATTTTATAGTGTTCTTTATTGTTTGTTATATAAGAGTGTTCTGTATGGAGCAAAGGCCTATATATATATATATATATATATATATATATATATATATATATATATATATATATATAAATTTGGATTTCGCAATAATGCATATGTCATAATTTAATTGTTACTTCGTCAAAAAATTTTCAAAAAATATTTTTTTAAAATTTGTTGAACGGATCTGATCGGATCCGATAACCCGAAATTCGAATGGACTGAATATGGATCGACCAAAAAAAATATCCGACTCTTGATCCGATCTGATACGTGTTCGAAATATCTTAACGAATTCTTATATGGATTTAGGTTGATCCAACCTGAATCCGACCCGTAGATGGACTTAAACTCTATCAATTGAACATTCGTTCAAATAGATTATCACATTGAAATTTACTTATTTTTAGTCGTATATATATCATAAACAGATAATTTTTCAGATATATATATTTTGCATACTAGGCATTAACATGTTGTAAGTACCAAATATATATTAACATGATTTTACTGGGCACGGGCTAGTAAAACAAATTTTGTTGAAACAATTAGATAGGTGAATATTATTATAAAATAAAAGTACTAAGTTGATAGCTAAGTGACAAATTATTTTTGGCTATTTCTCTATCTTTGTCCACATACTTAAACATCACATTCATTATGAAATATATTATATTTAACAAAATTATATTAAGTACAACATATATAGGCAACAAAATTTACGTCCATGCCTTTGCGACAACATTGATTTCTAATAAAATTCAAATTGATTTTCATAACTTTAAAATAGTTTAAAACAACACACATGGCTAACATACAAGTACACAGTACACTACACTTTCCTAAACCAAATTAAACAATCACAACATTAAACTACCACAAAAACGAACTAGGAAACGTACACACACACACACAAGCTTATCATTCACATTAGTGATTTTAGTGACCTTGCTTTGATTCGTTTCCTCACTCTCTTCGTTCCATTAACTTCAGACTTCTCATCATCATCCTCTTCCTCGTACTCGAAAACGCTTAAATCTTCAGTACCGTTGGATGAAGAAGGCGTCGGGACAACTTCATTACCTTTGCTCAATTCTCGAGCAGCTCTCTTTTTTCCCCAGTTGGGTCCAAACCCGGAATAGTAGTTAAAAGATTGATACGGATTCTCTTCGGTTTTCGCCTTTTTGGCCCCATTATTCTTTCCCGACTTAGTAGTACTCTTTTTGTTAACTGGATGAACAACATGAGGAGCAAGCGCAATATAGCTCCTGAGATGAAATTCACAGAATGTTTCTCCTTCTTTAGCTTCTAACCCACAAATCCAATTCCCATTTTCATCCGTTTTCGAACAATAATTAACAATTTCCTCCAATTTCACTTCTTCTTCGTGCTCCTCGATGACACTACGATTTTCAAGAATCATTTTCGCAACACTGCAACATACATACATACATATATGCAACAATACTTTCAAATAATGCTTATTAGGGAAGAACTAATCCATATATAAATACTTTCCAAGTTCAAATTTACTAAATTTTATTCACACAAAGAGTACCATACCATAAACCCTAATAACAGATTACAAGATAAACCCAGCTCAAAACATCCATTAACAATGAAATTAAACACAATGATTCATAGGTTACCTCTCTGAAGGCCCATTTACATCTTCACACGGCCCATTTCCCAAGAAGCTATCGTGTTCTTGGAGCTGCATACATAAACATCTACCACACTTACAAAACCGAAAAAACAAACACATAATAAAGCAAAACAGAAATGACCCATCATGTATATGACTACACAAACACCATAAAATGCAAGATTTGTGGTTTGTATGTAATAACAGTACATGGGATAACCTTAAAACCCTAAAGAATAACGAGGAGAAGTGTAGGAAAAGTAAGAGTTATTAGGATTACAAAACGGGGCTTATCAGATCTATGCATATAAGATATATACAGAGGTGATTTATGCAAGAAAAAGAGTGAATGAAGGAATGAACTGACCTGAAATAATGGAGATGAAGGAGATACATCCCAGGGCGATTGGTTGAGCTGACAGATGATATGAGCTTGAAGGGGAGCTGTCCCTGAGAAAGATGACTCCGAGGATACTTGGTGTCTGAACCTTAAGTTTTTTCTGATCCTCATGGTGTGATTTTTTGGTTGAAAGAAGATGAGAGGAGCGGGGACGAGAAGAGAGGAAGAGAAGACGGGTAAGATCTAAAGCCTTTTCTTTCTCTCTCCACCTGCACTATATATAATTCAAAAAAAAGATATATCTGATTTTTATATCATCAACAAAGGCTGAAAAGATATTAAGAAAGTCTTGAAAACAAATGTCGATTTTTAATTAATTAATTAAATTTCAAGGCACTATTCAAGATTTTATAAAATATTTCATGGCAACAACAAATTTAATAATATCTTTTTTCGTCAATATAAACAATCAAAAGCAAAAATTATGTCACAATTTTATCTGCGGATCTACTGGTCAATTAAGAAAATATTAAGTTTACCGGAAAAGGTTATCACGTAGGTCATACAAAATTATTTTCTTCAATTCTATAAAATATATAAAAAAATCAATTTCGAAAAGATCGAAAAATTCATTTATTTTTACCAACAACTTATATAAAAGTTTTGACTTGACAAATATTCAAACACAATATTTCAAGTAAAATAATGATCCAAGTAATATTTAAGTTTGAATTTAAAAAGATTTTATCCGGATAAATTAAAAATTCAGATATTTAAGAATAAAATCTTTTTTTTGGTCTTTTGCATGACTTTTGGCAAGGCAATTTGATTATAAATATTTAAGAAATATATATCAAGAATATTTGAAAGTAAAAAATTTAAGAAAAACAATGTTTTAAATAAATTTGACATTTATAGCTCGTAAAAAAAGTGTTTGAAATTTCTTGATATTTGTGTCTTTAGTCGATGTCTATCTTCTTTGGATATAAATAACCTACAATATAAAATATCAATTAACATGATATTCTTATCCTAAGTCGACATCGAAAATATGTCAAAAAATATTTTGGATTCGATTTGACCATTTTGACTTGATTTTCGGAAAATGTCACAAAGTATCCATAGGGGAGGATTCTAAGCGAAATCCTAAATCTAATTTAATTTTACTTTTATTTTGACAAATTTCAAAGCCTAAAGAGCGAAAGCACTGATTCTATCAATCTTCCATTATTTGTATTTGTCAAAATTAATTGTGAAAATTGAATAAGTGTGTGCGAACTATTTACCCTAAATGTATGCATGATACAAAATAAAAATTATCCTAAACGTATGCATGATACAAAATAAAAATTGGGGTACTTCACCTAAATATATGCACACCGTCACATACACAAGCATACAATCACATAAACAACACTACGCCATAAACGCACATACGCAATCCCCATTTTCAGTTGCAAAAGACCTTAAAAGCGTTTCGTTAAGTCTTACGCAACGCTAGAGGGGCGTTGCCAATACTGGCGTTGCGTAAGACCCCTAATGCAACGCTTTGCCAAGCTATTGCAACACCACGAAAGTGTTGCATAAGAGGCCTTATGCAACGCCAAAAGCATGCAAACGCAACACTACAGGGCGTTACCGGTTTGATCGTTATAAAACCAGACCAAATAAATCTAGGAAATTTTTTGAAAAATTACCACATCACTAAAATCGTTATATCTTGACACCCGTACGATTGGAACGTTGAAAAAATAATTTTAAAAAATAGATTCATCAATCGGGACAAGACTAGTTAAAAGGAAGGTCCACTTTGACCGGTTTGACCGTTATAAAACCAAACCAAATAAATCTAGGAAATTTTTTGAAAAAATACCACATCACTAAAATCGTTATATCTTGACACTCGTGCGATTGGAACGTCGAAAAAATAATTTAAAAAATAGATTCATCATTCGGGACAAGACTAGTTAAAAGGAAGGTCCACTTTGACCGGTTTGACCGTTATAAAACCAAACCAAATACATGTAGGAAATTTTTTGAAAAATTACCACATCACTAAAATCGTTATATCTTGACACCCGTGCCATTGGAACGTCGAAAAAATAATTTTAAAAAATAGATTCATCATTCGGGACAAGACTAGTTAAAAGGAAGGTCCACTTTGACCGGTTTGACCGTTATAAAACCAAACCAAATACATGTAGGAAATTTTTTGAAAAATTACCACATCATTAAAATCGTTATATCTTGACACCCGTGCGATTGGAATGTCGAAAAAATAATTTTAAAAAATAGATTCATCATTCGGGACAAGACTAGTTAATAAAATAAAATAAATATCTAATGCAACACCTTAAACATCAAATGCAACACTACCGGTATCTAATGCAATGCTTCTGCCACGTCAACAAATGCCACGTCCGCATAGGTGACTCCCACTTCTGCCACGTCAGCAATTTTGGGTACCACAATTGCCACGTCAACATGATGGACCTCCTGCCACGTCACCCTTGTGGGTCCCACACTGCCAACGTGGTGGGTCCCACATCTGCCACGTCACATTTTTTAAAAAAATATAACACTACAAGAAAAGGGTCAATAGACATCAGTTTCTGGCCGATGTCTATGTTATTTTGGATGTGATGTCTAGGTGGAGATGTCTATTCTAGACATCAGTCAGAAACCGATGTCTATGCTAACATAGACATCAGTTTTTCATTCAATACACATCAGTTGTTCTACAAAATAGGTTAGATATAATTAATTTTATAAACAACTTGCATGCCTTATATTCTAGAAAACATATAATAAACTAAGTTATTTTTCACATACACATCACTTTCTTTCTTTGAAAAAGATGTCTTTTCCGATATTAGACATCATAATTTTAGCAGATAAAGTGATGTCTATAGTTAGCTTAGACATCACTCTAGACTGATGTCTAATGCTCTTATAGACATCAGTTTCTTTTTTAAAAAACCGAAGTGTATAGTGACCTTAGACATCATCCTAGACCGATGTCTAATGTAGGTATAAACATCAGGTCTTTCTGAAAAAACTCATTTATATGTATCCCTTAGACATCAGATTTTACTTATAAAAGTGATTTCTAATTGTTTTTTAGACATCAGACACCGTAGAAACAAGTGATGTATATAATTGTTTTAGAAATCATTATTTTGTAAAACTTTTAATGTCTTTGTTACAATTAGACATTAGTTTCTGAGTGCAACTAAATAAACCGTTGTCTTTCAATGCATACCAAAAAATAAAAAACTAGACCATTCACAATATATCCAACCATGCATTTAGATTAAACCAGTCATAAAATACACCAACAATGTATCTGTTCCATTAACAAGATACCAAACATCACTGGGCACTAGAATTAACTAAGTGCGCAACCAAAAGTAAACATAAAAAGCATAACAGCTTGAATTACTACATCACAAACTGCATATATGTCTCCAAGACAGATTACCAAAAGCGCAGAACTAGCAATTCAAGCGGTTAACCAAATGTTTACGTCAATTTAAAGAGACCTACTAGAAACTATCAGATCTTGTCTTGGATGAACTTGAGAGCCTGGATACGTACTTCATCAAGCTCGGCCTCGGTGTACGTCGTTCGAGTCTTCGGCAGCCACTAAAGGCAACAAACAAACATAATTAAAATGCATCAGAAACAAACACAATTAAAATGCATCAGAAACACAATTAAACACAAAGACGCACACCTTTGTAGCAAAAGTCAATTTTGTATCACTGATAATTTCTTTCATGTAGCGCATTACTACATAAGCACATTCAGTACCACCGGGTTGCTTGGGGGATCCCTGTTAATTCCAAAAAATAAAATGCATCAGAAAAATAAATTTACTAGAACTGAGTTGAAGTGTTGAAGTGTAAAAGTACTTACACTCAGAAACTTTGCCTTGGCCGGCTTCCGATTGCCCCTACCAGTTTCACAATTGTAAGTTTTCACTGCCTTGCATAAAAAATAAAAACTGATCCAATGTACACAGAAAATCATGAAAACTGTGTCCAAAATTTCACTGCCCTTACCTTGATAATGCTAGTTCTAGTAATGTAAACTGTGTTGGGTGAGGGAGTGGATTGAGAAAATAAATTTCACCTTCCCATATAATAGCCAAAATCCAATGCATACTGTTTTCATTAAAAAAACATACCAAAGACAGATTTTTAGTACTCTATCCAGTTTTTTAGTATCGTAACTTAATATAAGCTAGAACTTACTCCTGATTATACGGCAAAAAGAACAACCGATCCGGGTTGCCCTCTTTCAAGCGCTCAACAATTCCAGCTTCAAAATCAGCATTCAAATTATATAAGGATCCAGGGTGAATAAAAGCAAATGTTTCTGCCAGTTCTGGTCTTCCACTTATCTCATCATGCAAATGCCTACCAAAAAAAGATACCAACATTAGAAGTAGAGACATGCAATTGGAAAAATACTAACATTAGAATGCATATCAGAAAAAGAAAAATTGTAACTTACGCCATGTAAGCTGAAATTACAGCTTGCCCTAGCATATCAAACTCCAACAACGCCAAAACATTCTCATGTAACAAATAAATTGTCTTTTCTTGCCCAAACACTTCTGACTTGCAGTCAACCTGTATCGAAAGCCCAGCAGTTTCCATCCAGCTGGTTACATGTTTATACAGTAAGTTAAAGCCCTTCGGCACTTTTGCACTTGGTTTTGCATGTAAGAACTGTGCCCTCAATTTCTGCAACTCATCATTCTTGTTTTTGTTTTCTCCACTTGGTCGCACCCTTTCTTTTTTCTTAATCTGTAGATCATCAAACCATAAAAAATTTTAAAACAATTTCATTTGTAATATCCTCACAAGCACCATTTTTATTTCAATTTCAGACCACATATAGTAAATTATACCTCAGTAGTTGTGTAGCTTATTAAATCCTCAGGCCATGCTAAAAAAGAGCCAAGTGCATCGCGGACTGTCTCCAATTCACCACGGATCGGCACTGGAAGCAAGGCATCTGGTTTGATGATGCCATCGATAGAGACACACTGATGTCCAAGTGGTATATCAATTCCATGGACTTTTCCTCCAGCCTCGCGAGGATACCCCATGCCAAATGCAACCTTGTTCTCTATCCTCTCGACAAATAGGTCACACATTCTGTTTCCCTACAATATTTAAATGAACAAATAAAAATACTTAGGAAAAAAGAAATCATCAATTCATAGAGCTTAAGCAATAAAATAAAATACTAAATTATAGAATTAAATTATCCTTCTATCGATTAATTTACCAAATTTCCAGGAGGTGAAGGCCTAGGGGGAGCATCTGTAGGAACACAGTCCTTATCAAACTCTAGCACAACTGCAGCAGGCTGATTGTTTTTCGGCTGGAAACTTGCCTTTTCAGACTGCATTGGGGAGTGATGATTCTGGCCGGAAGTAATCAATGCCTTCAGCTCAGCAATCTCTGCCTCAAGAGCTTTCGTCTTTTCATCCCTTTGACGATCACGGGCCATCAACTCTTCCTTCGTTATTTGAACTTTCTTCTCTCGTGGCAAATTAAAAAACTGTTTTGGAGTGATGTATCCTCCAACAGCACGGACCCTACCAGAATGCTCAAGACTCCCCAAAGCCGTAGTCAAAACATCTTCAGCTCCAGAAAATTGTATTTCACCCTTCTCTTTCTTTTCCAACAAAGTATCCTATTAATATGAAAATAATTAGCCCAAATTACAAAGAGCCTAAAAGCATATTAATTATAAATGATGCCCTACTAGTATGCCAATATAATAGGAGACTTACAATTGTATCGCATACACCTTGTAACTCTTCATCTACATCTTCAACCTCTTGGCCATTTTTTCGCTTACGAGCCTTTTTCCAAAAAATTGCTCTATCAGGTTCAACTCCCGGCTCCAACTTTCCACTTTTTATCTGTTGAAAATGAAGCAAAATATAAAAATTCATTCTAAATTTTTATTCAACAAGACAATATTGACTTAGTTCTTACTTCATCTTCTTTTAAATCAATATAACCCTTTCTTGACAAGCGGTGATGATATTTTCGATGAGAAACTCTTTCACTATGCTCTTCATGTATTTCCTAAAAACAAAATTATAGAATTACATATCATATATACAGGTGCAGAATATAAAATGAATAGAGTTATCGAATACAAAATAAAACTATAAAATAAATTCATACCTCCCATTTTGGATCAGTCCTCTGTCTCACAAATCTTTTCCAGGTTGACTTACTAACAAAAGCATATTGCTGTGGGGGCCTACTCAATATCGCCTTCTGTCCAACATATGGCCGCACAAACTTCCTCATCAAATCAGTCTTAAATTGTCGCCATTTACAACCAGCAGACTTTAGGACAAAGTGCTCACAATGTGGTTTCAATTTGAATGTAGACTGGATAAAACACAAGTAAAATGAGAAATTTAAATACGAGAAATTAACAACACATGTAAAAATAGATAACACAAGTAAAATGTAAAATTTACAAATGCTAGAGCACCTGAAGATCTAGCCAAAGCTTTGATTTTAATTCAGGATCCACATTTGGCCAACTAGTAATATCGATTGGAATCGTAGTCCTGGCCAACATTCCAATATATGACTGCAATCGCGCCCTAGTTTCACCATCAGCAATTCCCCAATCATTGAATGTGACTTTAGTCTTTTTCCCGCGAGCTTTCTTCACAACCACTTTGTACATTGCGCATACACCACGCTTACCTTTAGACTTTGATCTAACAGTGTCGGTTGTAGTAACCGTGGGTTGTTCTGAGTTGGCCTGTTGATGTTCTGATGCTTCAGCTGTCTGTGAGTCATGAATTTTCGCTTCTTTGACCTCGATCTCCAGCTGTTTAGTGGTAACCTTATCCGAGCCTGCCTTTTTTGTTTTCTTTTTCTTTTTATTCGGTGCCATTTCTCTTGCTTTCCTTCAATCTGTAAAAACTTATCAGTTAATTATCACTGAAAATATGCAAAAATCAGAGAAGCAAAAATCAGAGAAGCAAAATGAAACAATTTTAATATGCAATCAGTTAATATCATGGAAAATATGCAAAATTATCAGTTAATTATCACTGAAAATATGCAAAAATCAGAGATAAGCAAAATGATAGACAATTGTAATTAAAAATATCATGAACAACTACAAAGTGGAAGCAAATTAAAACTAAATTGCTAGGCACTAAACATATGACTAGGCACCTATGACCTATGATTTTTTCACCCAAATCCCTTCAACATTTTGTCTTTTATTGCTGACACTTGCATCATCATAATCAGTTGGGTCGCATATAGGGATATTAGAACAGAATGGAGGAGGGTTCCAGGAGGTCTCTTCCGGGGCATCTTCATCATACGCATCATGATAGTCTCGATTTGTCGACGATAGCACAATAGACCAATTAGCATCAGCTGGATCCTCAACATAAAAGACTTGGTTGACTTGGTCAACAAAGACATATTTGTGCTTTTTGTGACCTGGTCGATTGAAGTTCACAAGCGTGAAACCAAGATCATCGGACTTGATACCTCTATCACTTGCTGCCCATGTACACAAAAACAAAGGGGCCTTGAATGCGTGGTAATCTAACTCCCATATTTCTTCGATAACCCCATAAAATGTTAAATCAGTCTCTATAGGATTTATATCCTTAGCACTAGAGACTTGGACTGTCCTAGCAACTAGTGACACACCACTATTTTGAACTACCCTTGCATTATCTCGCTGTTTTGTGTGGTATCGGACCCCGTCAACAACATAACCTTCGTAAGTCAACACTGAAAATGAAGGTTTTCCTGCCAACCATCTTATTGTTTCAGAAACGGCTTCGGAATTCTCCCTCATTTCTGTACTTACCTGCACGTAAAAGTCACAATGCATATAAGTTGACTTCAATTAAAAACATGACTGCTTACAGAAAAAATTAATAAAAAAGGAAAGAATGTAAACTAACTTTTTGTTCAAACCAATCAACAAATTGTCGATTGTGCTCTCCCAATAGCCACTGTGCACTCTTTTTTTTCCCTTGGTAAATACCTTCCAAATATTTCTTATGCAACCTGACAATTTAATCAGATAAGATTAGACCGCATGAAAAAGAACTTTGAAACTTAAAAATATACTTTTAAAAATGTTACTTACATAACATATGGTTCCACTTCAGTGTTGTTGAGGAGGACTGTAAGATGCGCTTCATCTCGTTCTTTTTCTGGTACCGACTTCATTGTCACACCACCTATTGGACCAGAATTGTTGTCTTCATCTTTCCGAAGACCAGCAGTTCTACTACTCTTACTATAGAACTCAGTGCAAAATTCTATTGATTCTTCTTTGAGATAACCTTCAGCTATACAACCTTCCGGATGAAATCGGTTTCTTACATAACTCTTCAATATTTTATTGAATCGTTCAAATGGAAACATCTATCTATAAAAAACTGGTCCACATAAATGCAATTCCCTTACTAAATGGACAGTGAGATGTACCATAACATCGAAAAATGATGAAGGGAATATTTTTTCCAACTCACACAGGGTCAAAATCAGATTTGCTTGTAGTTTACTCAATTTCGACACATCCACAACTTTGTTGCACAAAGAGTTGAAAAAAAAAACACAATCTTATGATACTAACCCTAACATTTTTTGGAAGCACAGAACGAATAGAAACTGGTAGTAACTGTTGGAGGAGGATATGACAATCATGGGACTTCAGCCCATTCAAATTTAGATCAGTCATTGATACACAATTTCTAATATTTGATGCATGTCCATATGGGAGTTTTATAGTGGACAATGATGACAACATAATTTTTTTTCTTTCTTGGATAAATTAAAAGGGGCAGGAGGCAAGTATGTTCTTTTCTCACCTACTTGAGGAGCTAAATCGGCCCTTAATCCCATCTCAACCATATCAAGACGAGAGGCAGTGCTGTCTTTAGTCTTGTATTTCATATTAAGAAGTGTCCCAATTAAATTATCACACACGTTCTTCTCGATGTGCATAACATCTAAACAATGACGAACGTGGTGAAACTTCCAATATTCTAACTCAAAAAAAAATTGATTTCTTTTTCCATGCAGATTCCACCTTTTTTGACTTCCCCCCTTCCCAAAACTGAATTTGAGTTGTTGTTGTTGCGCCAACACTTCTTCTCCACTAAGCGGTTCAGGTGCATGACCAAATTCTTGTTCTCCATCAAAAGATGCCCTCTGCCTCCTAAAAGGATGATCATTATCTAAATACCGACGATGACCTTGGTAGCACATTTTCTTACTATGACTTAAATATTTAGCCACAATTTTATCGCCGCATATTGGACAAGCCTTATAACCCTTATTGATGCAGCCCGACAGATTTGCGTATCCTGGGAAGTCATTTACTGTCCACATCAGAACTGCCCTTAAGGTGAAAAAAGATTTTGTATGCGCATCGTACACGTTCGGTTCCCCTTCCTCCCATAATTTTTTTAAATCATCAATCAGTGGCTGTAGATATATGTCAATATTATTACCAGGCTCATGCGGGCCAGAAATTAATGTTGATAACATGATAAACTTCCTCTTCATTCATAACCATGGAGGAAGATTATATATTACTAACATAACTGGCCAACAACTGTACCGGTTTTTTAATCCATTACTGTGTGGATTTATACCATAAGCCGCTAATCCTAAGCGTATATTTCTAGCCTCCCTACCAAACTCAGGCCACCTGTAATCTACATTTCTCCAAGAAGGAGAATCATATGGATGACGCATCTTCCCATCTTCAGATCGATTATCTGCATGCCAGCTCATTAATTTAGCAGTAGAAGCAGATTTAAACAATCGTTTAAATCTAGGGATTATCGGAAAATACCACATAACCTTGGCTGGCACATTAACCCTAATTTTTCCATCTTTCCCAACTTTCCAGCGAGAGAGACCACATTTGGGACACTCAGAAGAAAACTCAAGAATTGGACCCCTGTATAATACGCAGTCATTTGGACAAGCGTGGAATTTAACATACTCGAGTCCTAAATCAGTTAAGGTTTTCTTTGCTTCATACATATTAGCAGGAAGAACATTATCTTTTGGAAGAAAAGAGCCAATAGATCCAAGCAGATCAGTGAAGGCCTTATCACTAACTCCAAACCTAGCCTTCCAATTATGTAGTGTTAACACTGACTCAAGTTTAGTGCACTCACTTCCCTCGAACAGAGGTTGTTCCGCATCGGCAACAAATCTCTTAAACTCATCTGATTCATTATCGAAATCTTCCTTATTATAGGCTGCTTCACATACGTTAAATGTTTCTGAATTTAGTGTGGGCTTCGAGGGAGGACAAGTACTACCAACTGATGACTTAGTACTTTTAACAACCTCTTCTCCATGCCAAATCCATTCATAATACCCTAAACTAAAACCCGCTTCATATAGATGACCTCTGATTATTTTGATAGAATATTTCTTGAAGTTAACGCAGCGTGCACATGGGCAAGGGATTTTCTTTGGGTTTTTAGCATTATCCTCAGCAAATATCAAAAAGTTTTCGACTCCAATTTCATATTGCAATGAATCCCTATCCGTTTTTATCCAAGACTTATCCATTTAATTTCCAACGACCTGGTATGTCAGTCAAGTTTTTAGTATAATTATAGCTAGTGATTACTTATTATGTATTCTGATCTATAATAGTTTTATTGTAGCCTTATCCATATAATAAAAATCCAATAGTTTATATTAATCAAAATGGACGTATGACATATAATATCTAACAATAATCACAAATAGGACATGATAGACATAAGAAAAAGAAAAGGAACACAAATCTTTAATCTAAATTAATAATAACAGGCAACATGTAATTAACGTTTAACTAAAGGCATGCAATTTCTATAATTCAAATTTGTACATGGCAAATAGAGAAAGTACAGCTACCATATACTATTTGAGTTCTAATAAAGAACGGAGCACTGGAATAAGCAATCATGACAATCAAATACACAAAGCAGAAAAAGTCGCTATATAAACAAGAAAGGGAGCGGGAGTACCTCTTAATTAGTAGAAGCACTAGGTCAACACCGTGAACAACAGCTAGGAACTATCCTTTCTTCTTCGCAAACCAAAAAATATCCCTAAATATCAGCCAAACAATAAAAACTCAAACGACAATATTTAAAGTTTTCGTAAAATTCGAAAACTAAAACATAAACCTCCAGCCAGCAATAAAATAATTAACAAGGTATGAAACTAAAATACATCCAACTCATATAATTTGAAATTGACCAATAGAAAATCACAACAATTTTCACTTTCTCTTGGTCGATTATGTCGGAAAAACAGTAGTACTCAAACAATAGCACTGTTAGATGACATGCCAAAAATCCAACAATATAATAAACAAATAATAACAAGCATCCAATTAAATAACATAAAATTATCATATGATATAACACATATCAGAAATTCAAATAAGAAATTCAAAAATTAAAATTACCTAACGAACAGCCACAACCAAGTGAATGAGGTCCTGTAAAAAGAATGCATTCAAAACAATTAGGGTAGTACATCCAAGTAAATAAAAACACACAATTAAGAAATTAGGGTTTTGATTTAAAAAGCCCCAAATTAAGAAATTAGGGTTTTGACTTGAAAAACCCTCAAATTGAAGCTCTCAATAGATCGAGAAGACCCTAGAAATACCAGAGGAGACCTTATTCAAGTAGAGTATTACCGATTCTTACCAATTTCAACACGAGCAGTGGTACCGAAGGTGAGTGGCCTGTGAATAGAGTAGAGAGCAGTGGTGAGTAGAGTAGTGAGTGGTACCGGAGGTGAGTTTATGGTGGTGAGTGGTACCGAGGTGAGTTTGTGGTGGTGAGTTTCAGTCGAGAGAGTGAGTCGAGAGAGTGAGAGAGAGTCGAGAGAGAGAGAGTGTGTTTGTCTGAATATTTTTGTTAAATTAGATTTTGTTTTGTTAATTTGTCTGAGAGGCTCAATAATTGTATTGTATGGGCTTGGGCGGGGATAATATTTGGTTAAGGGGGGGGGGGGAATTTTGATTTTGGGGGTGAAAATTTCACTAAGGGGGAAAACATAATGGGCCGCGCGTTTTTTAATTTTTTAAAGAGTGACTTTAGACATCAGTTTTAAAAAGAGTGATGTCTACGAATAACAAAGACATCAGTTTAATTCGGGATGATGTTATTACATCTTTTAACATCAGCGGCATTTACGACCGATGTCTAAAGTGTGATGTCTATTTACTGTTTTCTTGTAGTGTAAATATATCTAATGCAACACTTCAAACAGCAAATGCAACACTACTGGTATCTAATGCAACGCTTCTGCCACGTCAGCAAATGCCACGTCAGCATAGGTGGGTCCCACTTCTGTCATGTCAGCAATTGTGAGTCCCACAATTGCCACGTCAGCAAATGCCACGTCAGCACATGTGGGTCCCACTTCTGCCACGCCACTATTTATTAAAATAAAAAAATATCTAACGCAACGCCAGCAGCTAGTGTTGCGTAATGTGAAACACTGTAGCTAATACGCAACACTAAAATATATCTTACGCAACACCAGTTCAACTTAGTTGCAAAAGATCCAAAATTGCTATCTAACGAAACGCTTTCTGTGCAACGCTTTGTAAAAAGGGTTGCGTATGCTCAAGCACACAAAGAGGTTTATGTTCGAATTTTACCCCATGTGATAAGTGCCGGTACTTATCACCTATCATATAAAATTCCAACGTTGTCTTTACTTTTCTACAAAAGTATCGTTAGTAAAAGCACACAGTAATTTTCATTTTAATATTCCCTTACAATATTCTTTTCCCCTTTTGACAAAATGCTAAAAAAGTAAAATTAATATTGAGGGAGGGAACAAGGGAAGGGGGATTATAGGTGATAAAATCCTACTTATTACAACTTTCCACCACCAATATCACTCCGAACTAGTCAAAACGCCCAAAACTTCACACATGGGGTTGGTTTTAATTGATTACATATTCATTAAAACCTAATCTACAAGTACATAATACAACTTGTTAAGTCTGTCTTGTAACTGATAGGTCCCGGCTTGTAAATATGTGTTTGTGTATGTGTGGTCCTTGTGAAATATTATCCATTTGATCTGAAAAAATCAACCTTTCCGCAAGTGTTACTTAAATTCTTAGAATTTTTTTTTTGTAAGTGTATTCATAACAATTCAAATGGAATAAGTTTTAAAGGAAATGAATCTTGAATTTTTGAAAGAATGTATTCGATTTTTTGGGCAAAATTTGAGCTTCCATATGCCTTAATCCATAAATTTTTGCAAAATTTTAATAAAAGAAGTTAGTGCAAAAAATGTAATTGTGATTTTCAAAAGTGATTAAATCTGCTTTATTTGCTTGAACGACGATTTTGAAAACAATTTCTTTTTGAGATATAATATCACAAATAAACTTCTAGTTTTTAATATTTTAGCAATTCATCACATAGAAAAATTCAAGCACATGCATAAATATGGACTAAAAATAAACCGAGTGTATAGTTTTACAAACTATACAAGAACCTCTAGCAAATGTTAACAACCTTTTACAACTAAAATGAATAAAGTCAGAGTTAACTATATAAATCTAGGATAACTAGCTATGTAAAGTATTACAAGTTGAGAGGCAGCTGAGCTAGTTATTAGATGGAGAGCGCTTTTCATATCTTGCAAAGGAAAATTCTAGTTAGAAAGTGATGATCAAGTTTTTGTAGAGATGATAATAACGAGATCAATGTGAAATTGACTATGCACTGTGTGGGTGTGGGAAGGGACTGAGATAAAAAAGGCTCATCATTGCTCAACTAGACAAGGAAATTTTTAGAACTTTAAATGTGAATAATAACATAAAATGAGAGTGCAAAGTGTTAGAAGATGCAAACAATGCTTGTTAGAGACATATAGAGCTGAGGTCCAGAAGCCAAGATCAATAATCTCCAAAGATGCAAACCAATGCCAATCCATCCAAGTGCAAGAAATCAAAGTATAATCCATATATGATCACAAAATCAAGCAATATAAAGCAGGAAAGCACATAAAAGCATTAGGCATCATGATTCATGAGTTAATAGATTCTCTATAAGTCAACAGGATCACATTTGCCAAATCTCAATTATAGATATTGTGAGTGTGACAAAACTCTAGATTCAAGTGAAACAAGTAAAGTGCTAAACATATGTAGAGTAGTCACATTGGTTAAGAACTTCAATAAGAAGTTTTAGCAATGATTATTGCTATCAGTTGAGTGACATTATATCATAGCTAGATCATGACTACAGTGCAATATTTTTCAACATCATTTAGCCATCTCTTATACAAAGAGAGGACCTTCAAAACAGATGAACAAAACACACAATTATCAAGTAATGATCACAAAAACTAGTGGCTATCAGTCTAGTTAAACTAATCAGAGCTATGTCATAGGAAAGGTGAACAATGACATCACTTAGCCTTCCTAGGAGGGAGAGTACCTGCAAATCAAACAAAAAGAACTAGTTAGTAGGTGATTTTGTGCAAGTACTATAAGCCATCAGCAGTCTCTTCTAGCTCAATTAATTGAGACATGGAGACTAGCATCATCTGGCACAAGATGTCACCCAAAGCCTTAAGATAGCATATTGAGATGTAAGAAATACAAACAGTGCTATCAAGATTTAAGAAGCCAACAGTCATCCAATGTCTCAAGAACCTGCAAGGTTAGCAAAACCAAGTACAAGAATGCAATAATGCATGATTTCTAAAGGTGGTTGGTTCATCCTGGATTCAAATCAAGGATTTTTTAAGGGGAATCCCGGCAGTCCATGGAATCACCAGTATGTGAGGTCATGGTGTCCTAGTTTGTACAATGTTTACATCTAAAATGAAATGAATAGTACTAAATTGTAAAGACATTCAATCTTTTAAAGGAAATGTAGGGTACATGATTCATTCATAAAACAAGAACAAGGAACTACATCAACAGACCATTTTGCTAATGGCACCCATAGCAATACACATAAAAGGAAACACTTAGATAAAAGCTGATTAGATAGGCACTTAACATGTAGTGCATACATATGCAAAAGTTATCAAGCAAAAAATACACACATAAACCACATAAACTTAGACAACTTGATTGTAAGAATCAGAGTTGATTATAGCATCTATCATGGCATCACCAATCTCAGCATCAAGTCTTGGGTCATTCCCGTTCTCTTCTTCATTTTCTTTTGCAGCAACATCCTCACTGTTAGTGTCAATAGACTCAATAACAACAGTATTAGTCTATTAAGGAGGAGAGTTCATTTGGATCTGAAACTGAACAAATTGTGAGAGGTTACTCTCAAGAACTATAACTCTCCCCATCACAGAACCCAACACTATCATCAAAATGTCCATCTTTTTCAACAATTGAGTATACTTCTCACTAAAACTATCAAACTGAGCTTTCAATTTCTTAAACTCAGAGTCAAGTTCATCAACTTGAGATGATTGTTTAACCAAGACATTAAATAAAGCAAGCAACTGAGCATGATGAGTAGAAGAAGAATTTGCAGGAGGCATAGAAGCATTCACAGCAGGCACATCAATAGGAGCAGATATAGCTAGCATAGCAGGAGCAATAATAGGCATAACAGGAGCATTCACATGCATAACAGGAGCATTCACAAGCATACCAAGGACCACAATATCATTAGGTTCTGTAAAAGGTACAACTACCCTAACATACTTATCCTAGATAGTATTAGAGACATGGAAGAAAGGAGGAAAGCTAGTGTCAAAGTGAAAGTGTTCAAAAACCTGAGTTAGCAATAAACCATAAGGCAATACCCTTATTTTGTTGTAGAAATCATCTTGGCAATGATTATATAGGCTAAGTTGAAATCAATTCTTTGGCTAACAAGCTTATACATAAGTTTCATTTCAGCACAAGACACAATTTTTCCAGTTTGAGCGGGAAAATAGTTTGCCCTAATGATCAAGACCAAGGTTTGGTAAAGAGGGGTAAAATGTTCATAGTTTAAGCCATTTGGATATTCAAAAACATTTCCAGGCACATCAACACCACAGAATACAGATAAAAACAATCTTTTCTCTTCAGAGTTAAAAACAAAAGTTTTAGTGATGTCAATGGGACTATGACACATATCAGAAGGGTGAATGTTGAGTACTTTATTTAAAATCATATGATCAAGTAGTATTGGAGTACCATTGATCACATAAGTTAAGTATTGCACCCCATTAACCCCATTCATATCCCCCACGTTACAATAAAACTCAGAAACAAGGTTGGTACAGACCGTCCTAGAAGGGTAAGACAACAAGACATCCCATTTAGCATGTTTAAACTTAGCAAGCAACTTAGAATCCCTAGACAGCTGAATAAGACAACCAGGTCTCATTTTAGGTTTTGTAGATCTGTTTAAGGTAGCTAAGGAGATGAACTTAAGATTAAAGAATTTGGTTCTCCTCTTCCGAATCTTAGGGGGATAAGTAGAAGGAGGAGAGCTAAAGAGATTAAGTGTGGTATCTACTTGACTATCACCCATAGTATTTATAGCAAGAAATTAAATGCAAGAAGACAAGTAGAGACAAAACACAGAGAATGCAAGTAAATGCAATGCACTAAATGTCCTTAAATAGCAACAAAATATCTAAGATACAAGTACATGAAAAGTAAGCAACAGTACTAAACAGAACAAAAGGTACAATAATGTGCAGACATAGTACAGTGAACAGTGCTGAAAAAGTGCAGGAATAGTGTAGAAAATTTGGAAGGTACAATTGTCAAATCAATCCATCAAAGAAGTAAGGCTGCTTATCACAATATGTACCAGTTATATAACTACTTAAACCCTAGCAGAAAATAAAAACCATATCCTAATACAGTGAATGCATTTAAAGCAATGTTGAGGGAAGGTAATTAAACATTGCAAAACAACTAAGTAAATACCAAAATATTCAAAAAAGGTCATTTCATAGCAGCTGAGTGCACATATTGAGGCAAAGCAAACCTTAAACAATTTATGCATATACAACAGTACATATACATATATGATCTATGCACACAATTCAAATTTTAAGTCCATTACATAAATTCATATAGGACAGATATGTATAGAAAATATCTAAGTGTATTAGACTTAACAAAATTGGATTTGTAATATAACAGCTCTACACTGCAAGGCATGCACACAAAAATATCTCAACACTCAAGAGACAAAGACTCATTATGCACCTTATCTTGCACAAAGAAATTAAATCTCAATTAGCATCTATATCATATCAACCATCCAAAATATCTCTAGCACATAGATACAGGGCACAGAGCTAAAAAAAATCAAGAGACAAAACTTCAATCTTGACAAGATAGCTTCTAGATGTATCACAAATAGAATTAGATTAGAGAAACTAAGTTACTCCAATCCTAACCAACAATGTAGAATTGAACAAAGTGAGCACAAACATAACACATACAAGTATCACATTCAACATGGCAATGCAATTAAGTTCAATTAGAGAATCCACTAAGTATAGCGTCAAGAAAAGTTCTTACCAAGAATAGAGTCACAAAACTCTACCAGAAATAAGAACATAATGAAGGATACCAAGTAAATTCAAAAAACTCAGTTTGGCATGGAAAATACATGAGAGATACATATTAACAAGATATGGACTCATAATCCTCTGTTGATCAAAAACAAGTATTCTCAAGCAAACCAGTTAACATTTCTAACAATGAGACAACAATCTTCTCAACACAGTGTCAACAACAAACTTACTCAATTCAACTCAATATCTCAAGCATACAGTTCATAAAACTCAATAGCCAAGTTTAATATCTCAAAGCATAAACCAAGACTGTTAAACAATTTAACTAAAATGTCATCACTTAACCAGTCTTACTATTCATTAGTATGAACTAACAATCTCAATCAATGAGACTTAATACATCATAACAGAGAAAAAATTCACATTAATTAAGCAATAATTCAATCAAATAGTGACTACAAGTGAAAAGAATTAGTACACCTTGACCATGGTGGTAATTCACATGGCTTTTAACATCCAAAAACACAAACAAATACGTAACAATAAGCAAAAGCACAAGAACTTGAGAATCATCCGAGTTGAGTCATTTGTGTAAGAACCCAGATTTTTGGAAGAATTAAAACTTTTATTATGTATTGGAGTAAGAATGAATAGTGGTTACGACTACAATGTATCATTGGTTCTAATGAATGAATATTTAATGGCTTTGGATTCAAATGTTTATATGCTATGAATGCTGCAACTGGTTGACAACTTAGATAAGAATAATCTATCGTCAAGAAAGTAAGCTATGGTATTCCAAGAAAGGAAATATTCTCATGTCTTCCAAATCGATATCTGGTAGCTCATGTCATCCAAATCGATATCTGGTATAAGTTAAGTAACTCCGTAAAAGAGATAGGGAACGCTCGAGAAAGCGCGAGAGCATTTTTTTTCTAGGTACAAGTAATAAAAAGAGAATAAGCAATGAATAGTGTTTTTGGTGGAAATTGGAATATTATCAGACGACGCTATATAGAAGTATTCAGAGTGGATTATAAGTTCGCATTGATGATCTATGGACAATATAAGTGTATGTAAATGATATCAGATTCTGAAAAATGGCACTTTTATTTTTCCAAGATTTCCATAGACAAGGATTTAAGGATGTAATTAAAAGAATTAATGGATTTAAATTCAAGGATTATAAAAGAGGATTAAAGATGGTAGTGAAAATATCAAGAAGGTTTCCGGTAAAACCCTAACAATAAATACTTGGGATATTCCACCGAACGACCAATGAAATTGAGCAATAACCAGGCAAAGAAACAAGTAGAGAACCAAGAGACGAGCATGTGCAAGTGGATGGGATCAAGTAACTAAGTAGTTACAAAAGAAACTAGCAACATTACAAACCAACTAAGCTAGTTAACTAGATTACATTACCATCACCATAAACCACCAACACTTGGCACATGATGTATTAGAGTGAGGTAATCACTTTATTAAAGATACTTTATGAGATTTTATCATCAATAATTCATTTTAGACTAGATGAGATCAAAGACAAGCCAAGCAAACTCCATCCTCTCCCATTTTCTACAACACTCGGCCAAGCTCAAAAGTGGGAATCAAAATCTAACCTCCAACCATTCATAAATCTCAAGATTAATTAGGCGAGTACTACATTTCATAACTTAGTTATCCTATGAATTTGAACCATAGATTCCAAGTTTTTCATGCTTAATAAAATCATCAAAGATGATGATGAATAGTAACTTTCAAGAACTAACTTTAATTTCTTGCTTTCTTTGGATGATCCAAGCTTTGTTAAGGTATCCTAATGATTAATCAAGGCTTAGTAAGGTCTTTACACACTCTAAGGAAGGTATATCTCTCAAGAACCCTAGATCTTACTTTGAGTTTTATGAGTGTTCTTGGTGGTTTTAGATGAGTTATGATTATAATGTTATTATAAGCATGTAACCATGATTATGTAGTTGGTTTAGTTGATCTAAGTGATATGATCCAAATTATGGTGAAGTGACATGTTCTTGGACTTGTTAAGATGTTGATGATGTTTATAAGTTGTTGGTTTGATCATGGAATGATCTTGGTAAATTGAAAAATTTGGAAAAGCGTGTAAGCATAGCCGTCGTAATGCCAAAATTTCCTTAACCCTTACAAATTCGTGCATAACAGTAGCCTTAAATTTCTGATCTTTATGAATATATGACCTATCCTTGTAGATCTCAAGTCATAGATCGTTTCGGCATGAGAATTGAAGCATTTAGACTTACAGTTTAGGAGATATGGCCGATTTAGTGAAAGTTGTTCGAAACCGTAATTGCGAGTTCGTAACTGAAATTGAAACCCATTAACATGAATAATTCAGTGGCAAATCTTGATAATTAAATATTAGAGATCATAAGGAAGGTGTGAGAGAAGACCTCATGTCAAAGGGATCGTTTTTCGATTTTATAAAAATGTTCGAATTGAGGTTAAGTGCGAATGAACCCCTTTGAGGTACACTTGGTTATAACTTTGGAAAACCACTTAGAAAACGATCAATAAATCTCGAGGTATAATCTTTTCTAGTAAGCGACCAACCTAAGAACTTATATGACTTAAGAACCTACCAAGTGTAAGTGTAAGGACATGCCTTGATAACGAACAAGTGCCGGATCATAACGGTGTTAATAAGAGTTACACTAGAGTGTGCATAACGAGATAACTTGAAAACGTGTTTTAACCTAAGTAAAGTATGTACTTAGCTTTTCAAAGCGTTAAGTGATTAACCTCGGATATTTTGATTATTTATAGATCACCGGACTGACCCAGGACACACTATCCCTACCAGATTACCAGGCAAGTTTTCAAACCTTTTGAAACTGTTGTTGTGATAATATATATGATTTCTGTTATGCATATGCCATTGCATGCATGCCTATTTTCAAATTATATTGTGATATTGGTTTTATGATTTGATATTGGCTTATAAGCTAGATAAGATATATTAGTTATAAGCCGGATTTTGCTAAGACCCTTAGTGAAGGGCGTATGAGTTCCATCCTTCAATAGAGATCGAGAGTCGGTATTTCTGTATATATTGTGATTATTTTCTGAGGAAAATATTAGATTAATATTTTTCCATTATTTTTTTAATGAATATTATTTTGAATATTCATTTGAGTTTTATTTATTAAATGAATATTATTTTGAATATTCATTTAAAGACTTGATTTATTTAGTGAATATTATTGTGAATAATCATTTGAGTTTTATTTATTAAATAAATATTATTTTGAATATTCATTTAAGGATTTGAATTATTTTATTTTGAATATTCATTCAAGGATTTATTTATTTAGTGAATATTTTTATATATATTAATTCGAGGACTAATTATGAGCAATATTTTTTTGATTTAAAAATATTCTTTAATTATTTATGATTTAATAAATATTTAATTCTTTTAAACTAGTTTTAAAATGATTTATCTTATTCAAAAAATATCTTTGACCTTCAAATATTATGTAAAATATTTCTGAGCTTCACTATGATTATTTTATCAAGGGGAGTGTTAGGTCGAATACACAATATATATAATCAAGTACTGTATGAGTAAATAACAAGAACACACGTTTTAGTACTTAAAACTGTTTGGAATTAATAATTCCTCTCTCAGTGATGTAAAATATCACAGAGAGCTGCTTAGGTTACAATGAATGATATTCGTTCACGAAAGATACCCTTCTAGGGTTAACCTAACTGTATTTATAAGATATACAGCTACGTACAATCGTTAATTGATTCTCCTAAAATTAAGCTATACAATTGATATCAATTACGATTGCTACACGTCTTCTAAGTCAACTCAATCTCTTTGACAGCTATCCAATCTTCAAAGATATCGCTTCCATATTAATATTAAATTAATCTTCAAACTCTGTTGACTTGTAGACGCTTCCAGTAGACAGACTTTAGCAAACTCTGTTACTCTCCTAGCTAACAGTGTTTGCGCTTCCATGTGTTCAGCTAGCAGTGTTTACGCTTTCTCCTGTTAGCGTTTGCGCTTCCAGCTATCAGCGTATACTCAAACTCTGTTACAACTGCTTTCAATCAACAAGTTAAACTCTTTTTACCTGTAACACTTAAACACTGACATTAAATCACATCAATTATATCTAACAATCTCCCCCAACTTGTTCATTAGAAAAATGTACAAGTTCATAGTAATTGATGATGTGAAAACGAATAAATAAAAACACAGTGTTTAACATATAATCAGAGTTTAAACTTGACTTAGCAAAATCTACAGAAAATTCAAATTACTTACAAATTCTGTCTACCTAACCTCCTCAAGATCTGGAGTTGTTCTGAGATAATCAATCAACAATCTCATCTCAGCATTTTCAAGTTCAATCTGCATAGCTTCCTTGATCTCTCTTAAATCTGGATCATTCTCATCAGTTTGAAAGATAGCAGCTCTGAGATCGTAGATCTTGTTTCTTCTCATTTCATTTCCCAACCTGATATATTTCACCTCTTCAGACTTCACATTAAAATCCAGAACAGTAATTCCAAGATCAGTCTTCAGCTTTGTAGTCCCCTTCTCCATTTCTATCAGATTTCCATTCCAATCTCTGTACTTCGGAACATACTTGCTGTTGTATTTCATATTTCTTCTTGCAAGATTCTGAATCATCTTTTGTCTAAGCACATTTGCAACTGACTGAGCTCTTTGATTTCTTACTCTAAAAAGATACAGAACATATTCTAGTTCTTCCCAGTATTTTAAGTCAATATCATTCTCAGCAATTTTAAACACTGTTCCATCAGCCATGAAATATAGCAGAAAATCCTTCCCTAAACTCTTCTGATAGACAAGCTGTACTGACTCCAGTCTGTCTAAACTCTCTTGAGTGATACCACGACCTGGAACAGACAGTGAAGAAGGATCTCTGGGAACAACATGTTGTCTTTTATCCCTATGTGAGCCTATACCTCCTTTGTTGTATCCAATTTTACCAGATAAGGCTCTACCATCAATGAAATCCATTGGAGCTGTAGATGCTAGACTTGGATCACGAAGAACTCCTTTTCCAAACTTTGATTTCAACTGAGAAGACAATAGTGGTGTGGTCACAACTTGTGTAGCAACAGAGGTTGTGTCTTCATTCTTCTGTACAACATGTGTATCAACAGAGGTTGTAACTATCATCTTACTCTTGCTCTCTTCACCCATCACCCCTTTTAACTTCAGCTTGGCATCAAGAGAAGACTTTATAATCAACTTTCCTTTATCTTCTTCTTCTTCTTCTTCCTGAATACCAGATAATTTTTCTTTGATCTCAATTCCTTTCATTACAGGCTTTGAAGACTTTGAAGCTCTGACAGTTTTCTTCCCTTTCTTGGACTTCTGTGCTTTTAAATGCTCTTTCTGCAATAGCTTTTCTTCAGCTTGTATGTCCTCAAGTGTAGCTTCAGCATTTTCTTCACGAAATAGTTTTGCAGCCAATTCTTCATCTGTTTGTGGATTATCAGTAAATGACAAATCCTTTGGCTTTGAAGCAGAGGTACTCTGAATATTTATATCTATCACGAAATTTGGCTTTGACCTCGTAGACCTTCCATGTCCTTGTCTGGGATTTGCATTTCTTAAACCCTTATCAGCATTGGCACCTTCATCATCCAGATGATCTTTCTTTAACAGAGTTTGAGTTTGCTTACACTTGGTTTTAGCAATTCTCTCCCCCTTTTTGACATCATCACCGTCTTGAATCAGAATTGAGGTGATTAACTCAAGAGAGTTTGCAATGGAATCAACCTTCTCAGTCAGTAAAAGCTGATTCTTTTCAACTTTGCTCAATCTGTCATTAAGATTTTCTTGAGCTTTGGAGAATTGTTGAAAAAGCTTAGAATTAGCTAATTGAGATTTCTCCTCATGAGTAGCAACCTCTGTTCGAAGATCAACAATAGCTTTCTTATTATCATCAAATCTATGATGCAAGGTCTTGATCTGAATCACTGTTCCTTGCAAACAAGTGAAAATATCTGGATTTGTAATCTTCGAAGAATTTGCCTGGAGAAACATAGCTGCCCTTCCAGGAGGAAAAATACACTCTGACTTGTACCAATCAGCAGTTTGTTGGGTCAAATAATTATCATCAATCTCATTAACAGAAGGCCCAGCAAAATCTGGTTTTTCTCCAGTTTTCTGACCATCAGCTTGAGCTTGTGCTGTTTCAGCTCCTGTACTCTTGTCTTCAATTGAATCACTCATTGACTCATTAGTAGGTGCAACTGAAGCAATGTCTTCATCTTGAGCAGCAACAGGTTCTTGAGCAACCTGTTTTCCTTTATCAACTTGAATATGCTCTGAAGAAATAACCTTCTCTGGTTTATCAATCTCCTCACCATGATCAGAAACATGATGGGCATCAGAGTTTAATTCAGTGTGTGATGCAACCTCAGTGTCTTCAAGAACAACAGTAGGCCCATCAGCAACACCAGTATCAACAGAGTGTGTAACCTCCATGAGTGTTGGAGTAGATGCTTCATTATTAAAAGAAACTGGAGTTTCATCAAACTCTTCCATTGTAGGCAAAGTATCTCTAACATCTTCATTTTCTTGAACCTTAGCAGATTTTGGTTCAGCAATCTTGGCTCCTGATTCTATTATAGAAGGTTCTATGATAGCCTCTGTCTCACCAGTAGGAATATCAGTAGAAATTTTCTCTTGAGCCTCATCAACGTGCTCATCATCAGAATCAGTAAGAATGAGCCTTCTCCTCTTAGCTTGAGGCACTGCAATCAGTTCTTCATCTTCACTAGAACTTTCCTCAGTCGGTGGTGTTGAAGGTCTATTTGCCCTTTTTATGAATCTTCTGGAATAAACAGCCTTTGGAGATGTCTGTTTAGCCTTAGAATGTTTTGTGTTGATTGCAGTATGCTTCTTCCTTTTTGACTTAGATGTTGGTTGTGGGTGAGTAGTAGTGACAGGGTTTGTTGGTGTTGGATTCATTGGTTCAGGTTGTGTTTGTGGTGATGTAGGATTAACAGTGGTTGTTGGTGTTGGCTCAGGTGATTGTATCGGTTGAGATGGTATGGTTTCAGTACGATCAGTGTGTAAAGGTTCAGGCATTTGTTGTGTTTCTGGTTGTTGTGTTTGGTGTGAGTCATGTTGCGGTGATTGGGGATCTTGTGGTTGGTTGAGGAAGTTTTGCAAGGCAAGTGGCAAGACAAAAGCAGGTATGTCTTTACCAACATCTTTGTTAGTCATATCAGAGAATATTCTCTTATTGACTCTAAAAGGTTGAATCTCATCAGCTTCATCAACTTCTAACCCAGGTACACATGCATTAAACAAAATTTGACAAAATCTAGCAAAATAAACTGTAGTAGACTCTGACAACTTATCACCCAAATTCATTAACACATAACGACCAAAATCAAAATTACTGCCATAGAGTAGAGAATACCCAATTTGCAGACTGTCCATTGGAATAGCATCCCAGTTGGTGACCTTCTTCTGGAATGTCCTGGTGATACAGTCGAAGAAAAAGTTCCACTCTTTTCTCAGATTCGGCCTCCTCACACTGCCCAGCTTTGCAAGAGATTCCATATACCCAATCTCTGTTAACATCTCTCTCAGATTTTGCTCAGAGACAACAGCATACGAAGTATGTGTGTCGAAATCCATGGTCTCGCGAACAGTTTGTGGAGTAATCACAAACTCTTGTTCTTCATGAGAGAAGATGATAGATGGAGTTCCATTTTCCCCTCCTTCTATATACCTTGAGTTTTGCCAGAAGGTGACAACCTGAGAAGCAGATAGAGTAGCCGGTTCAACCAACGCTTGCCCAATCTCAGAGTCGCGAAGAAAGTTTTGCATTAGGTGAAACGCCTCAGGAGCACGGTCGTTCTCAAGTAGAGCTGCATAATTGTTAGGCACAAAATGAAGACCAAACGAAGTGAAAGGTTTTGTTGCCATTAGATCAAGAAATAAGCAAAAATCGACTGTGAAAATGATATGCAAGAAAGGTGTTTGTGAAAATGCCAAAGTGAATATGAGTGGGTGAGTAGTGATTGTAACAAAAAGTAATTTGAGTAGTAATTAAAAATTAAACTCAAACGTTTTTACTTGAAAACACGCAACTGTTCCCTTGAGAAGTGTGAAAGTGGTACATAATGATGAGTGAGTGGGTGAAAGTGGGACACGTGTCAAACATGCATCGATTCACTTAATCACGCGCAGTAAAAGCCATTATTACTGCTGTCTTTCCGATTATCAAGACACTTTACCACTAAATACACTAATTAACAGTTGTCAACCACTCCATTTACTCCAAAATTTTCAAATTATCTTAATGAAAATTTACCTTAGAGTACGTAACACAATCCATCAGTGTTTGTCAAATTTTCAAACTTTATCACTAAAACCCTTTCAAAAATGCACAGTCGTGATTATTTTTGTGTGTGAGTAGCATAGTTTACCAAATCAATTTTTATAGCATCTAATATTTCATAAAATCCATAAATCAAATCAATAAACACTGAATGCACAAACTCTCATATTAAACATGGAGTATATGATGAATGCTAAACTCTGTAGTTCCTTAAATACAGAAATCTGAATATCCCTGTTCCCATTGATGTTCATGATTATCCAAGTAAGCACACAGTCATTATAGACAAAAAGATCAGGAGATAGACATCAAAGCATCATTCAGTGAGTTACATGTCAAAGATTTCCTCACAAACTCTCAAAGCACACAAGTGTTTAGGTGAAGTGTTTTCGCTCAAATTCAATCAGTAAAAGCAGATACTACCATAGGCTTGAATTTCCACCACATCTACACTACTTCGATTACATATATGCACAAATCAAAAGGACTTTGTTCAGGGTTGAAATGTAGTAAGATCAAACAGGTGAGAAGAGATGTTTTTAACATGAGTGAATTTCGAACTGAACAAGTTAACAGACCATTGTTCAGTCACACTGTTAGTACATATTTGTACAAGATGATCAGTATATATACCCCCCCATTTTTTTTTATTATATATACCGAGTAAACTTTTCTTTTCTTGAGAAACACTCACCTGCTTGCATTTGATTTATCAAAAGAATATAACTGCTCTTAATACTTCAGAGATTAAGAAAAATGAGCAGTTAATTAGGCTCAAAGGGGTTTACTAAGGGTAGTGTTTATGAACAGTGTTTATGAACAGTATTCAAAGAAGTTTTGAACAGTGTTTGAAGAAAGATGGTAAATCCTAGTGCCTTTATCATTTTCATGCACACACATATCATGTAGTCTCAAAATGGTTTAATGCAAGTTCTAGAGCAACATACTTACTGATGAACATCACACAGCAATAAAATCTGATTGATATAAAATGTATCAATCACTTATTTGGCTCAAAATCTCACAGGGTGCAGACATGAACTGTTTCTCACCAAACTAAACAATGACACATCTCAAGTTTTAAAATTTTCACAAGTACAAACAAGGAATCATCAAGAACTATGTATGTCTTGGAAACAGAGTGTTACTAATCAGAGTTTAGAGTTCATCAATATCAGAAATTATTCATGAGAGGCAATGCACACAGTATTCATAGATTCAGAGTTTAGGATCAAATAAACTAAGAGATTATCTAAATATGAAACAGTATCATGCTGTGTTAACTTACTGCACAATTTCTGATTAGATCACAGTAACTCAGAAAGAATCTTGATTTATTCACTGAGAATCATGCTTCATACATTTTTCTTCATTGGTATTTTCATTCAGACAAAAATCAACTCAGAATTCAAAGAGTTTATCAAACATATTAACAGTGTATGACCAACAATCATGCTGACAGAGTTTAATTAACAAGGTTCACATAGCACTTTAGCAATTCACAGAAATATGAGCAGCACATTTTTTAAGAAAATTTTGAGTCTAACCAACATGTTTAGTCCAAACCAGTTACCATCCCTAGTTCATTGACCAGTCTTGTAAATGCTGCTTCACTTAGAGGCTTGGTGAAGACATCTGCAAGTTGTTGATCTGTAGGCACAAAGTGAAGCTCAATATTGTCTTCCTCTACATGCTCTCTGATAAAGTGATACCTTATGCTGATGTGCTTGGTCATTGAGTGTTGTACTGGATTACCTGTCATTGCAATAGCACTTTGATTATCACAGAAAATAGGTATTTTGCTATACCTCAACCCATAATCCAGCAATTGATTCTTCATCCATAGAATCTGTGCACAGCAACTACCAGCAGTAATATACTCTGCTTCAGCTGTAGATGTTGATATTGATTTTTGTTTCTTGCTGTACCAAGACACAAGTCTGTCACCAAGAAATTGACAACTTCCACTTGTGCTCTTTCTGTCAATCTTACAGCCTGCAAAATCTGCATCAGAGTAACCAAGTAGCTTAAAATCTGATTCTCTTGGGTACCACAGCCCTAAAGTTACAGTGCCCTTGAGATACTTGAAAATCCTCTTCACAGCGGTTAAATGTGGTTCCCTTGGATCTGCCTGAAACCTTGCACACAGACAGGTGGCGTACATGATATCAGGTCTACTAGCTGTTAAATAGAGTAGAGAACCAATCATTCCTCTGTAACTTGTCATATCTACTGATGACCCTGTATTTTTATCCAATTTTGTTGCAGTTGCCATGGGAGTTGTTGCAGATGAACAGTCAAGCATGCCAAATTTCTTGAGAAGATTTCTGGTATATTTTGCTTGATTGATAAAAATTCCATCATCTGTTTGCTTCACCTGTAAGCCTAGAAAATAGCTTAGCTCTCCCATCATACTCATTTGATATCTTGACTGCATGAGCTTGGCAAACTTCTTACAGAGTTTATCATTAGTAGATCCAAAAATGATGTCATCAACATATATTTGAACTAAGAGCAGGTCACTACCAGATTGAAAGTAAAACAGAGTTTTGTCAATAGTACCTCTGTGAAACCCACTTTCTAGTAGAAATTTAGCAAGAGTTTCATACCATGCCCTTGGTGCCTGCTTAAGTCCATAGAGTGCCTTGTCTAACCTATAGACATGGTCTGGATATTTTGGATCTACAAAACCAGGTGGTTGTTCAACAAATACTTCTTCTTCAAGTTTTCATTCAGAAAAGCACTTTTCACATCCATTTGAAAAACCTTGAATTTCTTGTGAGAAGCATAGGCAAGAAACATCCTTATTGCCTCCAATCTGGCAACTGGTGCAAAAGTTTCATCATAATCTATTCCTTCCTGCTGTGAATAGCCTTTAGCTACCAGTCTTGCTTTGTTCCTTGTGATAACACCATCACTGTCAGTTTTATTTCTGAAAACCCATTTAGTACCAACAATGGATCTGTTCTTGGGCCTTGGTACAAGGGTCCATACTTCATTTCTCTCAAATTCATTTAGCTCTTCTTGCATTGCTGTTATCCAGTCAGCATCCTTAAGAGCTTCTTCTACTTTCTTTGGCTCAGTTTGTGACAAGAATGCATGAAACAGACATTCATTTGTTGTTGCACTTCTTGTCCTTACTCTTGCATCTGGATCACCAATAATCAAATCAGGTGTGTGTGACTTAGTCCATTTTCTTGCAGAAGGCAGATTGCTTCTGTCATCATGTGATCCTCCCCCTTGATCCATGATCTCCTGATTTTCTTGGTGTCTTTCTTCATTTTTTGATGCTCCCCCTGAACGTGACTGCTCAGAATTTGAGCTTTCAGATTTTGAATCAACAGAGTTTGATTCCGAGTTATCAACTGAGTCAGTATCAGAATTTGAGTTATCACTTTGATGTGATTCTTCATGCTCCCCCTCAACTGGTTCTTCCCTTGTTTCTGATTGAAGAGTCTCTTCAGTATTTACCAGTAGAGGTTCAGAGTTTAGCTCAACAGAATTTGTCAGATCAGTCTCATCATAGTTTACTTTTTCAGAGAATAAATCTTCATTTTCAAAGTGCAGTTGATCATGTTCATTAACATCTTCAAGTCCAGTTACTTTCTTGTCATCAAATGACACATGAATTGATTCCATGATCACTTTGGTTCTCAGATTATAAACTCTGAATGCCTTAGTTGACAGTGGATAGCCAACAAAAATTCCTTCATCTGCCTTTAGGTCAAATTTGGTCAACTGTTCAGGATGAGTCTTCAACACAAAGCACTTGCATCCAAAAATATGAAAATATTTTAGATTTGGCTTCTTCTTTTTCACCATTTCATATGGTGTTTTACCATGCTTGTTGATCAGTGTTGCATTTTGAGTAAAACAAGCAGTTTGAACTGCTTCTGCCCAGAAATATGTTGGCAATTTTGCTTCATCTAGCATGGTTCTGGCAGCTTCTATCAAGGTTCTGTTCTTCCTCTCCACTACACCATTTTGTTGTGGAGTGCCAGGTGCAGAAAACTCTTGTTTGATTCCTTTACTCTTGCAAAATTCTTCCATTGTTGAATTCCTGAACTCAGTTCCATTGTCACTTCTGATAATCTTCACTTGATTCTCTGACCCTTTGTCCAGTTGTATTATATGTTCTGCCAGTGTAAATGCAGCTTCATCCTTCTTTGCTAGAAAATACACCCATGTGTATCTGGTGTATTCATCAACAATGACTAGAGCATATTTCTTCTTTCCAAGTGACATGACATTCACTGGTCCAAAAAGATCAACATGTAGAAGATGATAAGGATCAACAATTGAAGACTCAGATTTGCTTTTGAAAGAGACTTTTCTCTGTTTGGCCTTTTGACAAGAATCACACAGGCCTTCTACATTCAACAAAGACTTTGGTAGTCCTCTTACAAGATCATTCTTTATTAGCTCATTGATGTTGTTCAGATTCAAATGAGAGAGTTTCTTGTGCCATTTCCAACTCTCTTCACTGGACATTCTTGTTGACAGACACACTGCTTTGCCATCAGAGTTTGTTGACAATTTTATTTCATAGATGTTATTGTGTCTGTTTCCAACTAGAGCAACTTTCCCTGTAGATTTACTGATGACTTGACAATATTCAGGCTGAAAATCTACATGATATCCTCTGTCACAGATTTGACTCACAGAAAGCAGATCATGCTTGAGTCCTGGAACCAGAGCTACATTTGTGATGATGACACTTCCAAGATTAATATTGCCATATCCCAGAGTATGTCCTATGTTGCCATCTCCATAGGAAACTTTTGGGCCAGCCTTCTCCTCATACTCTGATAGCAGGGCTTTATTTCCAGTCATGTGTCCTGAACATCCACTATCCACGACTAGGGTACTTACCCTGGTGCCCTGCAATCACAAACAATCACCGATTGTTAGTTTTAAGGATCCAGACTTGCTTGGATCCTTTTACTTTATTGAATCTGTTAGTTTTTGCAGCGGATTTAGCATTATCAGAGTTTAAACTAACATTTTCATTCTTAGTACTTGCAGAATCAACTTTAACCCATTTCAAATTAGGTTTCAGTTCATACTAATTATGATAAATAGCATGATAATTCTTGCAAGTATAAATTGAGTGCCAACTACTTCCACAATGTTTGCACAGAGTTTGTGGTCTTGGTTTGACATTTTCCTTTTTCACTCCAGATTTGGAGGGTAAAGAATTAATGTCTTTGTTCTTCCTGCAAAAGCTAGCAAGATGATTAGTGCTACCACAATTATAACAAGTTTTTCTAGGTGCAAATGTAGCAAGCATTGGCTTAATTCCTGATGTTATGCCTACCTTACCATTTCTGTTTTTCCTAGGCATTCTCTGTTTGTTGACAGATTTTATTTCTTTAAGCTTATGCTTAAGTTGTTTATCTGTCATTGAACCAATATTAACCTGTTTTACACAGGTTTTTACTGGCTCATGGTGAACAGCTCCATGTTCAGTTTTAACAACACCATGAACAAATGTTCCAAATTTCTTAGTAGAAAGAGGTGGTCTAATTTTGACTGTATTCTGAAACCTAAGCACATCATCCTCAGAATAACCTAGACCTACTGTGTCTGATTGAAAGACCTCTTGAGTGTCTTTTCCAGAATGTGTCCAAGTTTTAATAATGTGCTTTGCATCTCCTAATTCAGATTCTAGTTGCTTATACTTACCTAGCAACTCCTGTTCTATAAACACAGCATCATCTCTTTCTTTCTGAATTTTATTCATGTTTTCAAGTTGTTCCTCAACAAGTTTATTTCTTTCTTTGAGTTGAGAACACTCACTTTTGATTCTCTCATTTTCTAAAGTCTGATCTCTATAACTGATGTGTTATGCCTTAAGATAAATTCTCAATTCAGTTATATTATCTGTATTATAAGCATAGGTAGTTGGAGGTACCTTTAGTTCAGAATCTTCATTCTGAGTAGAGGCCATGAGAGCATAGTTCACCTCCTCATCTGAATCTGAGGTGTCTGCCCAATCTCTGCCTTTGGTGTAGAGTGCCTTTTCAGTTTTACCCTTTGTGCACTCAGGAGCATAGTGACCCATCTCCTTACACTTGTAGCATTGAATCTCAGACTTGTCTTTCTTACCAGATTTAAAGTCCTTTCCCTCAGATTTCTTGAAATTTTTCTTGTCAGACTTTGAGTAATCCTTGGAGAATCTCTTTCCCTTCTTGAAGTTCTTGAATCCCATCTTCTTGAAGGTCTTTACCATCAATGCAGCCATTTTCATCATCTCCTCATCATCTTCAGAATCAGATGTTCCATCTGTGTTTGAGTCAACATCAGTGTTTGATGACTCACTTTCTGAATGAATGACCAAAGCCTTTCCTTTTGCCTTCTTCCTTGATGCTTCTTTCTTTGAAGATTTTTCTTCAACTTTCAGTGCAACAGTCTTTGACTTCCTACTTGATCTTCTGTTTCTCTGCTCCATTTCCAATTCATGAGTCTTGAGCAGTCCATAGATTTCATCAATCTCAGTATCAGCAAGATCATAGTTGTCTCTTATGGTGGTTGTTTTCACATCCCACTTTTCAGGAAGAGAGAGAAGAAAATTGAGATTTGAATCTTCCAGATCATATTCTTTGTTAACCAATGATAGATCATTGAGTAGTTTGCAGAATCTATCAAACGTTTCTGTCATGGTTTCTTCAGACTTTGCCTCAAAATGCTCATACTCCTGTGTGAGTATGTTCCTTCTGTTCTTCTTAATTGCAGCAGTTCCTTGACATCTAACCTGAAGTGCATCCCATATATCCTTTGCAGTCGTGCAGTTAATCACTTTGTTAGACATAACATTGTCAAGAGCACTGTGAAGTAAGTGCCTTACTTTGGCATCCTTAGCAATAGATGAAAGATCCTCAGCAGTTAGATCTTTCTTTTCCTTAGGAACTACCTTTGATTCCTCACCAGCAGCAGCAGCAGTTAACTTAGTAGGTTTATGAGGACCTTCATAAATTCTATCAAGATATTCTGGATCTGTGGCTTCCAGAAACATGGTCATCTTTACCTTCCAGATTGCATATTCTGATGGCTTGAGTATTGGAACCCTAATTGTCTCATACCTACTAACAGTAGTAGATGCTTTCTCAGAACCTGATGGAGGAGGAATCTCTGCCATTGATTACTATTGTGTTTGGATCTTAAACTGTAATAAAGTAACAGATTGGCTCTGATACCACTTGTTAGGTCGAATACACAATATATATAATCAAGTACTGTATGAGTAAATAACAAGAACACACGTTTTAGTACTTAAAACTGTTTGGAATTAATAATTCCTCTCTCAGTGATGTAAAATATCACAGAGAGCTGCTTAGGTTACAATGAATGATATTCATTCATGAAAGATACCCTTCTAGGGTTAACCTAACTGTATTTATAAGATATACAGCTACGTACAATCGTTAATTGATTCTCCTAAAATTAAGCTATACAATTGATATCAATTACGATTGCTACACGTCTTCTAAGTCAACTCAATCTCTTTGACAACTATCCAATCTTCAAAGATATCGCTTCCATATTAATATTAAATTAATCTTCAAACTCTGTTGACTTGTAGACGCTTCCAGTAGACAGACTTTAGCAAACTCTGTTACTCTCCTAGCTAACAGTGTTTGCGCTTCCATGTGTTCAGCTAGCAGTGTTTACGCTTTCTCCTGTCAGCGTTTGCGCTTCCAGCTATCAGCGTATACTCAAACTCTGTTACAACTGCTTTCAATCAACAAGTTAAACTCTTTTTACCTGTAACACTTAAACACTGACATTAAATCACATCAATTATATCTAACAGGGAGGTTCCCAAAACTTTATTTTTCCATTTAAATCTATCTTATAAGAAGATTTAAATGCTCGCTCAACACTTCCAAAATATAAGGGAACCTTACTTGAGAGCTGTTATTTATTTTGTTTGACTGCCCGATCATAAATCTTTTGAAACTATTCTTTTCACTCGCAACTTGGTTGCTGTTCATCAAAATGTGTCTTTTGTTACCTCCTCATCATTTAAGGGGTAAGATTGTTGGAACAAGTCGATATCCATTAACAAGCAACTGCTTGGGAAATATTGGTGAATTTTCCTTTCCAACTAGATACGACTACTTTGTGGAGTCATATCAACAAGTATTATACTTGGGGAAAGGGGGACGAACTTTACGTTTCAGAGTCATGGATTTACTCGAACTAGGAGTATTTGTGTAAGAGGTTGTGGGACAGTCCATCGTTAAAATCGGTGTAAGAGGCTGTGGGATAGTCCATCTTGGAAATAGGGTCCGAGTGGTATCGGTCCCGTCTAAGCCCAAAGATGGCCAGGGAGATCCGGCGTATGGTGGTGTCCATATGTTCTTCCACTACGTCAAATTTTGGCTTTTTCCACATAAAATGTGTGTGGATGTTCACTTTATGTCACGTTTTTTTTCCGGCCCAAGTGTGACCAAAGGTGAGAGCATCGTAGGTATCATACAGACACTCTTTAAATTAGTGGTTGTAACTAAAATATGAGTGACTAGCATGCCACCATTTTTGTCTGAAAGCCCCCCTTGAAGCTCTAAAGTGTGACTAAATACCAACATTCAACAACAAAAACCATAGTGGCTAAAAAGTATTAATAACGTCATATATACATCAAAGGCTTAGTTTTGGTGGCACTATTTCTTAGAAATCGTGGCTAAAAAGTTTGTTATGGCTACATGAAAATACTTTTGTGTGGTCATTTATATTATATTTTTGTGACTATAAGAACATTGATTTTAGTCACAAAACTGTTAAGAAACTATAGTGTGGCTAAAGGATAGTAATAGCCACACACTCTTAACCAAATTACATGGTACCATTTAAATGATCATCCACGATACCATAAAGGCCAAAATCCAAACACAATTAATACCAAAAATCAAAACACATTCCAAAATGGGAACAAGGAATCCATAATCCATACCAAATTCCAACATGGAATCCATAATCCATACAAACATACTGAATCCACACAATCCATAAAAACATAATTAACAATTCAGAAAAACCTAATTACTTAATCCAGACTAACCACAAACTTCACAAGTTATGAGATTACATTTCGCCGTTTACAATTCAAGTTATCAAAAAAACCAACATCAACAATTCAAGTTCAGTTTATAACTGAACCACTATAGCTTTTGCTTCTTGTTGGCCTCAGCCTTTGAACGTGTAACTGGGGAATGAGTCATGGGATTACATCTCTTCTCCTTCTTACGAGCTTGATCGGCACTTCTGTGTTCCTCATTGGCCGTTGGATTTGGTACCTAGAGTAAAAAATGAGAACAAATATTAGATCATTCCAACAGCCCTCAAGTTGAGACCATTCTAACACAAACTAATGTAATTCTATATATTACCATAAACCATAAGAATAAATGCACACAATAAAAATGGAATGCAAAGTAAGAAACGTACTTGACCAGTATTCTTGATAAGGTTTTTTGGCCAAGCCACAAAAGAATCCAAAGCATCCTCACTGTCCTCATATCACCGGCTTCATACAGTAAGAATGCTGCCCCCTTTACAACTTGTTCAACAGAAACTCTACAACAATCATCTTGTAGGGGGACTCCATGAATGGTTTGTCCTTCCTGGTTTGAGGGGAAAACCGTACCATATGCAACCGGGTTGTTCAAGTTCAACGTATACATAGTACACTTCATTGGCTACACAAGTTAGTAGCATAATTAACAACTTCATAAAGGTAAAGTGAATTAATATACATGTGCATTTAGAAGACCTGATGCATACCGGTTGGATAACTAATGGGGCTTGATCAGTTGACTTAGATGGCATTGGCGGAGATAAATGAATCTTCTTCCTGGCTCGGGATCCGATCTCCTTTTTCTATAAAATTAGTAGCATAATTACCAACATATTAAAGTTAAAGTTTACAATATACATGTGCATTTAGCAATGTATTACCTATTGCACACTTGTTGTATCTCCTTGTGAGTTGAGAATAGGCGGCATTTGATCACATTTAGTGCTAGGCGGCGATAGATAAACTTTTTTCCTGGTTGTGATCACCTTTTGCACCATTGGCTGTGTGTCAGCGGTAGGAGTCACTTTCTTTTCCACAGATTTATCCTACAATTCAAGCAATTTGGTTACAAAAAATCAGTAATATCATGCAAAAAATTAAAAAGAAATTAAATTAATATACATGTGCATTTAGAAATATAATGCATACCGGTTGGACAACTATTGGGGCTTGAGTTGACTGAGATGGCATAGGCGGAGATAAATTAATCTTCTTCCTGGTTCGGGATCCGATCACCTTTTTCTATAAAATTAGTAGCATAATAACCAACATATTAAAGTTAAAGTTTAAATCAATATAGATGTGCATTTAGCAATGTAATACCTGTTGCACACTTGTTGTATCTCCATGTGAGTTGAGAATAGGCGGCATTTGATCACATTTAGTGCTAGGCGGAGAAAGATAAACTTTGTTCCTGGTTGTGATCACCTTTTGCACCATTGGCTTTGTGTTAGTGGTAGGAGTCACTTGCTTTTCCACAGATTTATCCTACAATTCAAGTAATTTGGTTACAAAAAATCAACAATATCACGGAAAAAATTAAAAAGAAATAAAATTATCCATTACTTACAGGTGTTACAAAATCTTTCGACGCTGAGATGGTAGCATTGTTGCTGTCCCTCGAAGCATTACCACTTATCGATGTTCCCTGAAAAATGTAACGTCAAAGGGGATATTCAAGTGATAAAACAAGTTTTGTAAACTAAGTACATGGACACATGGAACAGTATGGCAGTTATAATTTTTATGTTCTATTTGATGTGGACCCTGTTAAAGAAATCACAAATTAACAACTTGGGTTGCTTATATATACACTTAGATTTGGCACTAACTGGCAACTTAGTTAATATGGACATTGGAAAAAATCACTAGTTAGCAACTTCAGCAGAAAATATTTCCAAAATTGGGGTATAGGCGAACAAAACTTACATTTTGTCTTCGCGCATCCATTTGAGCTAAGAGTTTATTGAGTTTGTCGTTCGTTGCAGCCATCTGCAAGGACAGGTGCTTGACTTCTTCATCTTTTTTCTCCCACCGAAGTTTCTCGTTCTCCAGTTAAAGCTCCGGAATCTTGAGTTTGTCTTTTGATGTGGTCCTCTGCCGACCACTATGCCAGTACTGATTGTCAGTGACTCCACAACCAACACCTCTCAGATATGCACCCTGCTCACTGCCAAAAACCACTGTGAGGGCATCCTCGTCCGGCCCAATTTTGATTGCTCCATCCTTGATTTGTGCTTCAATATCAATCTGTATAGAAAATGTCAAGAAAATGTAGTGAAATGATAAAATATCTTATGCATCCTTGATTCTCATATTTCGAACTCTCCGTCTTTGTTTTCCCTCCCTTTCCTCCACATGAAAGCACGGGAGGGGACCGCATCAGCTGTAATTTCCTTTTTCAAAACCTTATAATATGCAACAAGGAGTATCATATATTTCATGTCCAAAATCGTCACTAGTAACACAAAAAACAAACTTGAATTACCAATTTCTTCTAGTGATAAGGATATCCTCCTCTTCCTAAGTGGATGATCATAAACGGACCTTGATCGCGCTGTTTTTCGTGTTGTAGAGGCATCCTTCCAACATAAATTAAAATTATTTCAGCAGAGTTATAAGGAAAAATAATTAAAATGAAATGAGGATGATTATAATAAATCATTGCAACCTTGAATTTGCATGTTTGTGTATGGGCTACAAACCTATCCCAGTCAACTTGCTCCACCAGTGTACGATACTGCCTAGGAACTTTTGCAAGTTTGCCTTGTTTTTAAGGTTAGGTTTTACAAATCCTGCATACATCTTTCTTCTAAAGTTGCGAAGTAGCCCACCAAGCCGGGTCATTACAAATTTCCGACGACAATAATCCACATCAAAATAATGCTGCAATATATAATACATGGTGTTAATACACATAAAAAGCAAGCAAATAAGTTGAACAATGATGTTTCATATCGAACATTGAAAATAGCTGATTTACCATTATTTGTTCCCACAACTTATTCTTTACTTCGACCGGGACCTCCTTCCATTTTACAAATCTTAATCCGACGTGCTCCCTGACCACATCTCCCAAAAAACTCGTAAATTCTGATCTATATTCCCCCGATAACCTACCAAGTGAGTCAAATTCAACTTCAAGTTTTTCCCACCAGAGTTTGTAAACCTGGTACGCAGCTTTGGCAACCTTGTTAGCCTCCTCTTCGTTTTGACAACATTCATTTGTTGGTCCTCTTCGTTTCCTCCTTCTGTGGTATGTCCTTCTTTTTCGCTACACTCCTCGGTTGAATATTGCTCTTCATATTCCTCATTGCCCATACCTACAACCAGTATAAGAACATTTAGCAAATATAGGATTGTTCTATTTAATATACATAGACATGAATAAATAACAACTTAGAAATTTGTTAAGTTAAAAATGAGTCACAAGCAGCTGGTGGACTAGCTGTGGACCAAGAATGGAAGACATGAATCTTGCACACTCTAGTAAGGATTGAAGCATTAGCCAACTCTTTAAGTTGACTGTCATGAAGCAATAAACCATATCCTTGATCCGGGGTCACCCCATCTTTCATGAAATACAACTTGTCGTCGTCCGCAATAACATCCTCTACCAATTCCCTAACTTCTTCAAGAGTCATGTTGTATACTTCCATTCCTTTAAACACCTTTGCTTTAGGACTAGTGTATTGCCACTTAACACATGTCATAAACTCACCCCCATAGTAAACAACTAACCGGTATTTCCTTGCCATGGCCTTCAAATTAGATGTACATAACCAGCACACTGTCAGACAAAAAACATGTATAAATATGCATGCATCTTAAAAAAATTTCTTTCATTACTTTATTATATATATATATATATAGGCCTTTGCTCCATACAGAACACTCTTATATAACAAACAATAAAGAACACCTTGGCCCCGCCAGGGGCACCAAATACAAAAAGTTGTTATTTTTTTACCCTCTATCAAGCCAGCATTTTTTTTTAAAGTTTACTGTTCATGATGACGTCACTGATGACGTCATCATCATGAACAGTAACTTTTTTTATTTATTTATTTATTTTTTTTGAGATGATGGATGGATAGAAGGTAAAAAAATAAGAACTGTTTGTATTGGGTGGCCCCGCCAGGGGCATTGGATCTATTAGATCTAAGGTGTTCTTTATTGTTTGTTAAATAAGGTGTTTGTTATGGAGTCCAACCCTATATATATATATATACGCTCACAAACAAGTCACTGAAGAAGAAGAAAAAAGGGAAATAAAATACGAAGTTACCTTGAGCAAATTCACCAAGCTAATTGAAGATGCCAAATTGAAACCCTAATTTGACCAACGTGATTGAAGATGCCAAATTGAAACCCTAATTTCACCAAAGAAGATGTATCCTTGATGTGTACCCGATCCTAACGACGGTGGAGAGAATATGGTCGGTGGTCGAGAGAGATGTTAATTGATTATGGGGGCGAAGTGAATTGAATTTGGGGGAAAGGTAAGGCTGAAAGTGATGTTAATTATTGGGGGGAACTTTGAAAGCCTTTTTTTTGGGGGGGGGGGGAATTTCTCCCGCTTGGTTTTGGGGGTGGGGGGAGATTTTTTTGTTAAAAAGCGTATATGTGTTTGTAAAAAAAATTCTTATTGTAACTTAAAATTTCTAAAAATTAATTAATATATAATTCATCATTTATCAAATCTTTGTAATTTTTATAATTAAAATTTTTAGGGTTTAGGACTGTTATTGGGCCTACGTGATTCCTACTAGGCCTTAGTCAATAATATTAACCGGGATGAACTGTTATCGGGCCTTAATCGATTTCAAACCTGTCACATGACTTCATTAGTGGACAAACTGACTATTAGTGGATCAACCGATTGTTATCGGACATACCAACTCCTATTGGGCCTATGTGATTCCTACTGGGCCTTAGTCAATAGTATTAATCGGGATGAACTGTTATCGGGCCTTAATCGGTTTCAAACCTGTCACATGACTTCATTAGTGGACGAACTGACTATTAGTGGATCAACCAATTGTTATCAGACATACCAACTCCTATTGGGCCAACGTGATTCCTACTGGGCCTTAGTCAATAGTATTAACCGGGATGAACTGTTATCGGGTCTTAATCGATTTCAAACCTGTCACATGACTTCATTAGTGGACGAACTTACTGTTAGTGGATCAACCGATTGTTATCGGACATACCAACTCCTATTGGGTCTACCTGATTCCTACTGGGCCTTAGTCAATAGTATTAACCGGGATGAACTGTTATCGGGCCTTAATCAATTTGAAACCTGTCACATGACTTCATTAGTAGACGAACTGACTATTAGTGGATCAACCGATTGTTATCGGACATACCAACTCCTATTGGACCTACATGATTCCTACTAGGCCTTAGTCAATAGTATGAACCGGGATGAACTGTTATCGGGCCTTAATCGATTTGAAACCTATCACATGACTTCATTAGTGGATGAACTGACTCTTAGTCGATCAACCGATTGTTATCGGACATACCAACTCCTATTGGGCCAACGTGATTCCTACTGGGCCTTAGTCAATAGTCTTAACCGGGATGAACTATTATCGGGCCTTAATCGATTTGAAACCTGTCACATGACTTCATTAATGGACGAACTGACTATTAATGGATCAACCGATTGTTATCGGACATACCAACTCCTATTGCGCCAACGTGATTCCTACTGGGCCTTAGTCAATAGTATTAACCGGGATGAACTGTTATCGGGTCTTAATCGATTTCAAACCTGTCACATGACTTCATTAGTAGACGAACTGACTGTTAATGGATCAACCGATTGTTATCGGACATACCAACTCCTATTGGGCCTATGTGATTCCTACTAGGCCTTAGTCAATAGTATTAACTGGGATGAACTGTTATCGGGCCTTAATCGATTTGAAACCTGTCACATGACTTCATTAGTGGACGAACTGACTATTAGTGGATCAACCGATTGTTATCGGACATACCAACTCCTATTGGGCCAGCGTGATTCCCACTAGGCCTTAGTCAATAGTATTAACCGGGATGAACTGTTATCGGGCCTTAATCAATTTCAATTATGTCACATGACTTCATTAGTGGACGAACTGACTATTAGTGCATCAACCGATTGTTATCGGACATACCAACTCCTATTGGGCCTACGTGATTCCTACTGGGCCTTAGTCAATAATATTAACTGGGATGAACTGTTATCGGGCCTTAATCGATTTGAAACCTGTCACATGAATTCATTAGTGGACGAACTGACTGTTAGTGGATCAACCGATTTTTATCGGACATACCAACTCCTATTGGGCTTACGTGATTCCTACTGGGCCTTAGTCAATAGTATTAACCGTGATGAATTGTTATCGGGCCTTAATCGATTTAAAACCTGTCACATGACTTCATTAGTGGACGAACTGACTATTAGTGGATCAACCGATTGTTATCGGACACACCAACTCCTATTGGGCCAACGTGATTCCCACCGGGCCTTAGTCAATAGTATTAACCGGGATCAACTGTTATCGGGCCTTAATCGATTTCAAACCTGTCACATGACTTCATTAGTGGACGAACTGACTATTAGTGGATCAACCGATTGTTATCGGACACACCAACTCCTATTGGGCCTACGTGATTCCTACTGGGCCTGAGTCAATAGTATTAACCGGGATGAACTGTTATCAGGCCTTAATCGATTTCAAACCTATCACATGACTTCATTAGTGGACGAACTGACTGTTAGTGGATCATCCGATTGTTATCGGACATACCAACTCCTACTGGGCCTACATGATTCCTACTGGGCCTTAGTCAATAGTATGAACCGGGATGAACTATTATCGGGCCTTAATCGATTTGAAACCTGTCACATGACTTCATTAGTGGATGAACTGAATATTAGTAGATCAACCGATTGTTATCGGACATACCAACTCCTATTGGGCTAACGTGATTTCTACTGGGCCTGAGTCAATAGTATTAACCGGGATGAACTGTTATCGGGCCTTAATCGATTTCAAACCTATCACATGACTTCATTAGTGGACGAACTGACTGTTAGTGGATCAACCGATTGTTATCGGACATACCAACTCGTATTGGGCTTACGTGATTCCTATTGGGCCTTAGTCAATAGTATTAACCGGGATGAACTGTTATCGGGCCTTAATCGATTTGAAACCTGTCACATGACTTCATTAGTGGACGAACTGACTATTAGTGGATCAACCGATTGGTATCGGAGATACCAACTCCTATTGGGCCAACGTGATTCCTACTGGGCCTTAGTCAATAGTCTTAACCGAGATGAACTGTTATCGGGCCTTAATCGATTTCAAACCTGTCACATGACTTCATTAGTGGACGAACTGACTATTAGTGGATCAACCGATTGGTATCGGACATACCAACTCCTATTTGAAACAATCGGTGTCTATCCACCAATCCATTCATAATATTACCTCAAACTCTTGTTAAGCTCGAGAGGGTTTAAATACCCGCAACTTCGACTAATAATCTTTCATAGTGATCTTGTTTTATTTCCCTTTCAGAATTTTAACAGTATGAGTACTTTCTCAACACATCCTCGCCACAATACTAGATGCCAACTTTCTATCCTTCATCATCATATTGAAATTTCTTATAGTTCGGAGGATACATAACTGTTTCCATGAATCCCATAAAATCATCTTAAATTCGTGTCTCGGCGATCTATGCCCTTGCCAACCAATACTTGTCTCTGAGGATCCTTTAGCTGACATCCACAACCACCCAAGGTGAGGTCCATCTCAACATATTCCTCATTATAACATTCCAATCTTAACTTAATCATTGGCACTATATCCAATAGTCCAACATGAACTCTACATGAGTTCCGACGTTCTCACATAACTATACACACTCCTACTCACTCTCATTTCTAGTTTACTATAACCTAAGCTCTGATACCATTTCTGTAACACCCCCAAATCCGGGGTCAAGGATTTGGTAGCTACGCGGAAATCCTTTATGTCAAATTACCTATTTAACAACATTAAACCATCTGTAATCATTAAAACTGAAATATAACTCTGCGACCCCAACCACCAAGCATCTTTTAGGTCAGAGGGCTAGAAACAAGAACTAAAATCTTTACATCTTCATTACATCCATTCTATTACATCGCACTGTCTTACAAATCTTATACTACTAGTATAGCTTCGTTGGGAAGTACACCAGCAACTAGTACTACTCAGTACAAAGTAATATATATTACACATCAATGTACCTACATATAACTTACTCCACTTATAGCTTTTTTGGATCATATCATCTTCATAAGGGCGTACTGCCTGCTTCTTCTGAGCCATGTAGATAAGCCTCAACCGTCTACTTTCCTCTGAAAGGTTAATATTTGAAACAAGCAAGAATGAGCGAAAGAAATGCTCAGCAAGTACTACTAGAACAAAATATCCTTTCATATGCATTGGGTTTTTCAATATTCAACTTACACTTAATATCATTCTTAAGACATTTAACCATAAAACTTCAATAGAGGAAGTATAACTCTTAAAATAACATCAATGACCGGATTAAGTTCATAATAACAGGAATAATCTTCATACCTGGCGAAATAGTATATACTATAGCTTTGATAATCTTTTAGAAAGCTTTTCAATATGCTGCTACCTAGTTTCCTTTCATTATGCGTAAACTTAACCATTTATAAGGTACCAAAACAATACTCCTCAAGCTTGAAAATATATGTGTATATGTATATCAATACCACCAAAACACTTGATAGATCAAGATACTATACCTCAGCAATATAATAACAGTTCTAAAATATCTTTGAAACTGTATGCCATGCATTGATGAACATAGTGCTAGTACATTGTAAAAGATGAAGTTATAATATAGTTCGATATAACCTTTCCGGTAAAATATCTGCTATATAGAATATAAGCAGAATATCAACATATAACTTAAAGGATGAAGTTATAAGGTGATCCAATATCAAAAACCTCCTTATCGTAACTCATGTTATGTAAGGTATCAACAGAGTCATTAATTATAAGATAAAGGATGAAGTTACAAGGTAACTCAAATTATATTTTCCGTGGGAATATCTGTTATGCCAAAGATAAGCAAGATATTATCATTTATCATAAAAGAGAAACTTGCAGGAAAGATATCGCAATTCCATTTTCAAACACTTTTTAACCCTGCCAACACAGATGGTGTTGCAGAAGATTTCCAATTTTGAAAGATGAACTAATACGGGAGCATTGCCGCGCCCGATGCCCTGACGTTTACGATGATCAGTCGTATGTCATGCATCTCATCAGTCGTTCTCTACATGTAGAAGGTAGCTCCGGCGGATTTACTTGTCTACCGCCCTCTGGAACTCCTAAGCCAACGGTTGGGCTATTGCTGGGTCGGCGCCACTCGACCACTTACGCGTCTCCTAGTTCAATTGACATCCATAACTCTGAAACATAAAGTTTGTCCCCCTTTCCCCAAGTTATACTTGTTGATAAGACTCCACAAAGTAGTCGTATCTAGTTGGAAAAGAAAATTCACCAATATTTCCCAAGCTGATGCTTGTTAATGGACATAAACTTGTTCCAACAATCTTACCCCTCGAATGATGAGTGGGTACACAAGATTCAATGACTCATAGCAACCCAGTTGCGAATGAAAAGAATAGTTTCAAAGAAATAATGACCAAGAAGTCATCAAGATAGATAACATTTCTCAAGTAAGGTTTCCTTACAATTTAACGGATAGAATTGAATGAAGAATGGAATCTTGAGAACCTTTCTTGATAATAGTATCAATAATAAGACTCCAAAATAATTTACATAATATTTGGAGGTCGGAAATAGCATTTGAATGAAGTAAATCATTTTTAAAACTAGTTAAAAGAATTAACTAAATATTCAAGGAATATTTCTTAAGCCATAAATATTTAAGGAGTATTTATTAACTCAAAATTAATTAAAGAATATTTTTAATCAAAAATAGATTTCTCGTAATAATCCTCGAATGAATATATAAACATATTCATTAAGTATATAAATAAATTCTTAAATGAATATTCGAAATAATATTCATTTAATAAAATAACTGAAATGAATATTCAAAATAATATTCATTAAAGAAATAATGGGGAAACCTTTATCCAATATTTTCCTCGGAAAATAATCACAAGATATACGAAAATACCGACTCCCGGTCTATATTAAAGGAATGTAAGTCATACGCCCTTCACTATGGGCCTTTGCAAACCCGGCTTGTAACTAATATCTCATATCTAGCTTATAAGCCAATTACCAAATCGAATTCAAGTATCATAACATACTTTCGAAAACAGTTATGCCTTCCAATAGCATAATTAATAGAAATAATATTCATATGGTATTCCTCGACCGAGATAGTACTCAAATAACACACCTCGAAAGACATAGTAAGTAAATACAATTCCTCGAATGATACCATATTCAAATAACAATCCTCAAATGGTTTCCAAGTAATTAATGTTTATAAATAACATTCCTCAAATCAATCATAATCTGCCGCTGGAATCCCTCCGGGTTTCCACGACTATTTCTAAAACGGAAAATATTGACTCCCGGTTTAGAGTCGAAACAATGGATATGCTCTTCTATCTAGAGCTACAAGGTATACTGGTTTGTATACCATTTTATAAATTACTTAACTCAAAAGATCGCATATACTCCGAAGGTCAACTCTATTTTAACCGAAAATAAGATTATCGCAAAACTGTGTAACAATATACCTGGCACTGTAATATCATACAATAATATTTCAAAGTATAGGTTTTGATACTTGCATAGATAAAATCAAACTATAATATTTTAACAACTACGAAAGTCCTTAAATAACCTCCAATTAACATTCTATTACCTTTTAAAACACTTAGGATATTTAATAAATAAATACATAATATTTATTGAATAAAATATCCAGTAGCCCCTTTTTAAACGAATATTCAAAGAGTAATCATTTAATAAAGTGAATATTCCAATAATTTTTACTACTAATATCGAAATATGTAATAACCTCAAAAGACCCAAGTGTAACTCTTGGAATATTTTTAATCAAAACCAAGACATTATCTCTCCGGCAATTCCCGGACTTTAACCACTTTATCAAATAACTCACACTGATTCTCAGTCAATAGATAATAGTCCATTCATAAATCGTTGCCAAATGAATATTATAATTAATATTCATTGAATTAAATAAACTCTCAAATATCATTTATCATTAATATTCCAGGTATTCTAACCGAAAATATTCAATTTATAATTAGGGGAATATCTTTGTTATTATTCCGGAACAAAGCGATTTTAAGAAAACGTTTTGAAAATGATATTCATCCAATTAAATAAACTTAATTAGACGAATAAGGTTTATTTAATCCGTAAATGCTTTAGAAGTATTTACTAATTAAATAAACATTGGTTTATTGGTGGTTGCCTTTAGGTTAGTTATTGCGAAATTCTTTAAAAACTTTGTCAGAGTTTCTAAAATATACATTACAAAATAACCCCGACACGCGGGCTAAGTTATAAAATTTATTACATGCTCTACCCTCTGAGCCTTTCTTATTCCGATACATAATTACATACCTTATAACATATAGTCCACTTCCATAATAAGAAAAGTTTATAAATATAAACCATATAACCCAAGACGTAGGATCAGGAAAATATCCCCGCCTATCGACAGTATTATAAGTTCTGGGGTTTTGATTATTGCACGAGCAAGATTTACTAATCATGAGCAAGGTCAAAATATACTGATTTTGATGAGGAAGCACAAGATTGGAAAGCTCGCAATTATGGATTTAAATCTAGTACACACATTTCATATATTTCAAAATACAGATACTCTGAACGATAGAGTATACATAAATAAACTTGCCTCTGGTCCTTAGCAGAAGACAGAAATCGCGAATAATTCATTCGCGCCTCGTCCAAGCATTTCCATCGAGGTAGTTTACCTTTCTTTATACGACACCTCGATCTTCCCTTTTTGATGCACATCGCTCCAACTTGATTATACCCTAATGGTACTGAAATAGTTACGATTACGTGTCAGTCCAACCTCGTATCTCGAGTAGACACAACTCAGAATTACCACTAAGTCACGTAAAGTCAAACTATAGGTGTCCTCCCTATAGTTGACTATTCTAATACCACTTAATACACACAACACATTTAGTAAAGAAAATGACATGGAAGAGTCCCCTTTTTAAAATGGACATTTCCTGGTGCTAACCACCCCAAACCATACCACTTAATCAATTTCACTTAACATACACAATTATAATACCATTGACATTCTATGACAACTTAATTAATATGTAATCCTCAAAACATACTTAATCCTGGATAAAGGCTCATAATCCTCGGAGCAACAATTAACCTCCAAAATAGTTCACTTAGCACACATTCACGTAAACAATTAACATCCACTTCATGCCTCTAGACCATTTATATTAAATGAGTTAAATAAATTTAAATGCAGGGGATATTTAGAAAATTTCGGCATGAAGTATTCGTTTATCGGACTATGGGCACAGCCCCTCAAATACAATTCCTCCCTGTTTTTGCAAAAAATAAAGCTGCCTCAACTTGCAGCAAAGTAAACAAGTAAGAAAAGTACCCGCCCAGACATGCGGCACCTAGCACATAAGAAATTCTGCCTCGACATGCAGTAAACACATAATAACTTATATTGGCATTAACTACTGCTTACGCTACATCAATAATCGTATCACTCACGCATTTTAATGATACACGTGACAATCAATTATTGATATTCGTAAGCCCTAGGGAACAACCCCTAGCATTAACTATTACTTACGCTATATCAATGATCATATCACTTGAGCATATTAACTATACTTGTGACAATCAATCATTGATATTCGCAAGCCCGAGGAACTAGCCGAAGAGAATTACATAAGTCCTTAAATACTGACATTTAGAACTTATGATCTCTTTACGACTCCTCGCAGTTAAACTAAATAACATATAACATTCATAATTAGTAAAGCCATCAAATCCTACGACTCACTTTATACCATTTAGCACATAAGCATTTACCATTTAGTCAACTCGTATAAATTCCACAATTACAACTAGCACTTAACAATTAACAATTAATCATTACTAAACACGAACATTTAATCGGACTCGCACATAGGCCTTAACAATTATACTTAAATAAACTCTCCGAATTAAATTCAGAAATTCAACAATATTCATAATTTACAACATTAATCTAATTACATAAATTAACACATTTAACTCGCAATTTAAAACTAATTAAATTACAACTATTAAATAATTAAATAAAATGAATACAATACATAAATGTATGTGTATACCGAATTAATCCTCCGGTGAGCCGGCACGGAATCACCACCGCTCCATCTCTTTCGGACAATCTCTCTCACCGCTGGTCTCTCCCTTCCCCCCCCCCCCTCTCTCTCTCTCTCTCTCTCTTCGCTGCACAGCAGCCTCCTCCTCCTTCACGCGCGTGCTGCTGGAGCCGCCACCACCGCTGGCCACCTGCCACCCGTTGTGGTCTCCCCCCCTCCCCTCGCTACCTGCTGTAACTCCACCCTCACCCCACAATCTCGCCCCCCTTGCTGCACACACATATACACACACTCATATAACACATATACATACATATAACACTAATTAATCCAATCCTCAAAACCCCCAATTCCAATTCTTCTTTAAATCCCTAATTTTTCTTTTCCCCCAATCTCACTTTCTCTCTCCCGTTATCTTGCTTTGTGCGGCTGTGTGTGTTAGTACGTGTATTGTGTGTATGTATGCTGTGTTTAACCTAATGGGCCTAAGCCCAATAACCTTTAAAAGCCACACAACTAATTACTACATACTTGAAATAATATTTTAAACTAATAACTCCAATTTGTAAAAATAAAATTTCTAGCATAATTAAATACTAGAATATTTTTAAAGACCTTTGAAGAAAGAATTAGAATTAAATCTAAATTTTCTAAATTGATATGCATTTTACAAATATTAATAATTTATAAAAATAATTCATAAAAATAATAATTGTGATTCATAATTCACAATTTACAGGGCTTTATAATAATACTACAAACATTATTGTTTTAGTAAAACCTTGAATTCTCGATTTTATATATTAATCGAGTAATTTCTGCAAATCCTCCAATAATTAAAATAATCATTTTCTAAGGATTTTAAAATCCCCAAATTATTCAATAATTTAAAATAAAATCCTTTACTGAATAATTCCACACTCCAAAATTAAATCTTTGCCCAAATAAACTATTGACTCGAGGTATCTACTCGGTCAATATAATTTTAAAAAGGAGGACCAAGTTCCACTTAACCGAAAATAATAAAATACTTAAATAAATAAATAAAAATTCCTCCTCATTTTAGGAAAACATTATTATTATTGAAATAATAATAAAATCATTTCTTGGAAAAATCCAGGCTATTACAGTCTACCCTCCTTAAAAGGATTCCGTCCACGGAATCAGCTAAGGCCACTATTAGGATTCCTTAACTCTTTCATCATCAGCATTTATTCTGCCAAACCGGAGAGTGTCCATTCATCAACAACTTCTCCGAAACCTCAATCCAACCATAGGATCTCTATTTGACACAGCTATCACTTGAGTCTTACCAGATTATTCCTTTCACATATATGTCTCGACCAACTTTCGGTTATCATACTATCCTTGAGAGAGAGAGTTCACTGATCCATTTACATAACATTCTTGAGAGAGAGATTGCACTCATTCCATTATTCATAACATTCATGAGAGAGCGAACTTATTCTTTCGATACGCCATTGATATTCTATTCGTTTTGGGATTCGCTCTTGCTCTTGGCGATCCCACTCGAATCTAATTTCTATCAGCGAATTTCGACTTGACCGACCTGGTTGGCATCCCCTTGAAATTCATTAGAGATAACAGAATCATGAAGCTTTGAAAAGATAGCTGTCATATCAAGGTAGAAGTCACGCACTGGTGATCATAAGGTTGAAAATTTTGAAGCAAACCTTATCGGAGATAAGAGAATTTACTGAGAGATCAATATGATCACAAGAACTCATGTTGTGTGTCTCAGTTAAGACATTACTAAAGGTAATTAGCCTCCTTGTATTTCACAACTCACAAGTGACGGCGTCCCGTCAGACTTCTATCACACAGACCGAAAGTCCTTGTGGCCCCTATAATGATAGGGTTGTTCGTCTCAGTGGAAGTTGTGAAGTATGAAAGCAATTCAAAGTCAAGTTAATAATTATCGTATTTTGACAATTAATTCTCAAGGGGCACCTTGGAGTTGAATTGAAAGGATTCCAAAGGTATGATTACCAAAGAAAAGGATAACCAGAAAGATACTGGTATTCAACAATCAAGTGGTGCTATATCACCATAGAATCATCCACTATTGAAGGAAAGTGGAAGCTTGAGATAACATCATTCGACAGGGCTTCAGAAATCTGAAGGTAGGGATAATGAAAGCTTCTGGCACAATCGAAATTAAATATGGTTTAATACGAGTATTAAAGAACAACTTCGAAGAGGGAGTATATTCTTTATCAAAATTCTCTCTTGGAGAGATGTCAAGATAGATCATAGACTGGGGAGGTAATCAAAATAATTTGCAACTGGGGAGATATCAAATAATTCACAGATTGGGGAAGTAATCAAAATGATTCACAAATGGGGAGGGTAATGCCAAGGTCTCCACGGATGCCTTTTAAGTCGGCTCCTCTGATGGATAATCATTCGATTCAAACGCTCTTCTTTTCCACGCACACCTTAAGGTGCCCGATAACGACGTCATCGTCGACTCGTAATAGTCGCTAAAGATTCAACCTTCGACATTTATAATCGTAAGGAGTTCTATTCGACTCGGCGCAAGCATCTCACGCAAGCGTTCTATTCTTCGAGAAGACTTCGATACCGGTGTCGTCCCTAGCAACGACGAATTCCGCATGTCGATTGGACGATAATCCGGAACATTGCTAGAAAATACAAACTTAGATCCAGTCACCATCATAACCATATTTATACCACATGTTCCTGTCCTCATGACAATTCTGTGTGCTGCTTAAACTTATCCCTTTTTGGCATAACAGCCTTCGTACTAGTCTTTCTCAAACTTTCTCAGTCCGTCTTGATTCTTAAAACATTTCATCTTTATTGACCAATCTCATCTTCACCCTTTTTATTTCTATAATCATTTGAAATAATCAGTGTCTATCCACCAATCCATTCATAATATTACCTCAAACTCTTATTAAGCTTGAGAGGGTTTAAATACCCGCAACTTCGACTAATAATCTTTCATAGTGATCTTGTTTTATTTCCCTTTTAGAATTTTAACAGTATGAGTACTTTCTCAACACATCCTCGCCACAATACTAGATGCCAACTTTCTATCCTTCATCATCATATTGAAATTTCTTATAGTTCGGAGGATACATAACTGTTTCCATGAATCCCCTAAAATCATCTTAAATTCGTGTCTCGGCGATCTATGCCCTTGCCAACCAATACTTGTCTCTGAGGATCCTTTAGCTGACATCCACAACCACCCAAGGTGAGGTCCATCTCAACATATTCCTCATTATAACATTCCAATCTTAACTTAATCATTGGCACTATATCCAATAGTCCAACATGAACTCTACATGAGTTCCGACGTTCTCACATAACTATACACACTCCTACTCACTCTCATTTCTAGTTTACTATAACCTAAGCTCTGATACCATTTCTGTAACACCCCCAAATCCGGGGTCAAGGATTTGGTAGCTACGCGGAAATCCTCAATGTCAAATTACCTGTTTAACAACATTAAACCATCTGTAATCATTAAAACTGAAATATAACTCTGCGACCCCAACTACCAAGCATCTTTTAGGTCATAGGGCTAGAAACAAGAACTAAAATCTTTACATCTTCATTACATCCATTCTATTACATCGCATTATCTTACAAATCTTATACTACTAGTATAGCTTCGTTGGGAAGTACACCAGCAACTAGTACTACTCAGTACAAAGTAATATATATTACACATCAATGTACCTACATATAACTTACTCCACTTATAGCTTTTCTGGATCATATCATCTTCATAAGGGCGTACTGCCTGCTTCTTCTGAGCCATGTAGATAAGCCTCAACCGTCTACTTTCCTCTGAAAGGTTAATATTTGAAACAAGCAAGAATGAGCGAAAGAAATGCTCAGCAAGTACTACTAGAACAAAATATCCCAACATATAAAATATCCTTTCATATGCATTGGGTTTTTCAATATTCAACTTACACTTAATATCATTCTTAAGACATTTAACCATAAAACTTCAATAGAGGAAGTATAACTCTTAAAATAACATCAATGACCGGATTAAGTTCATAATAACATGAATAATCTTCATACCTGGCGAAATAGTATATACTACAGCTTTGATAATCTTTTAGAAAGCTTTTCAATATGCTGCTACCTAGTTGCCTTTCATCATGCGTAAACTTAACCATTTATAAGGTACCAAAACAATACTCCTCAAGCTTGAAAATATATGTGTATATGTATATCAATACCACCAAAACACTTGATAGATCAAGATACTATACCTCAGCAATATAATAACAGTTCTAAAATATCTTTGAAACTGTATGCCATGCATTGATGAACATAGTGCTAGTACATTGTAAAAGATGAAGTTATAAGATAGTTCGATATAACCTTTCCGGTAAAATATCTGCTATATAGAATGTAAGCAGAATATCAACATATAACTTAAAGGATGAAGTTATAAGGTGATCCAATATCAAAAACCTCCTTATCACAACTCATGTTATGTAAGGTATCAACAGAGTCATTAATTATAAGATAAAGGATGAAGTTACAAGGTAACTCAAATTATATTTTCCGTGGGAATATCTGCTATGCCAAAGATAAGCAAGATATTATCATTTATCATAAAAGAGGAACTTGCAGGAAAGATATCGCAATTCCATTTTCAAACACTTTTTAACCCTGCCAACACAGATGGTGTTGCAGAAGATTTCCAATTTTGAAAGATGAACTAATACGGGAGCATTGCCGCGCCAGATGCCCTGACGTTTACGATGATCAGTCGTATGTCATGCATCTCATCAGTCGTTCTCTACATGTAGAAGGTAGCTCCGGCGGATTTACTTGTCTACCGCCCTCTGGAACTCCTAAGCCAACGGTTGGGCTATTGCTGGGTCGGCGCCACTCGACCACTTACGCATCTCCTAGTTCAATTGACATCCATAACTCTGAAACATAAAGTTTGTCCCCCTTTCCCCAAGTTATACTTGTTGATAAGACTCCACAAAGTAGTCGTATCTAGTTGGAAAGGAAAATTCACCAATATTTCCCAAGTTGATGCTTGTTAATGGACATAAACTTGTTCCAGCAATCTTACCCCTCGAATGATGAGTGGGTACACAAGATTCAATGACTCATAGCAACCCAGTTGCGAATGAAAATAATAGTTTCAAAAAATTATGACCAAGAAGTCATCAAGATAGATAACATTTCTCAAGTAAGGTTCCCTTACAATTTAACGGATAGAATTGAATGAAGAATGGAATCTTGAGAACCTTTCTTGATAATAGTATCAATAATAAGACACCGAAATAATTTACATAATATTTGGAGGTCGGAAATAGCATTTGAATGAAGTAAATCATTTTTAAAACTAGTTAAAAGAATTAACTAAATATTCAAGGAATATTTCTTAAGCCATAAATATTTAAGGAGTATTTATTAACTCAAAATTAATTAAAGAATATTTTTAATTAAAAATATATTTCTCATAATAATCCTCGAATGAATATATAAACATATTCATTAAGTATATAAATAAATTCTTAAATGAATATTCGAAATAATATTCATTTAATAAAATAACTGAAATGAATATTCAAAATAATATTCATTAAAGAAATAATGGGGAAACCTTTATCCAATATTTTCCTCGGAAAATAATCACAAGATATACGGAAATACCGACTCCCGGTCTATATTAAAGGAATGTAAGTCATACGCCCTTCACTATGGGCCTTTGCAAACCCGGCTTATAACTAATATCTCATATCTAGCTTATAAGCCAATTACCAAATCTAATTCAAGTATCATAATATACTTTCGAAAACAGTTATGCCTTCCAATAGCATAATTAATAGAAATAATATTCATATGGTATTCCTCGACCGAGATAGTACTCAAATAACACACCTCGAAAGACATAGTAAGTAAATACAATTCCTCGAATGATACCATATTCAAATAACAATCCTCAAATGGTTTCCAAGTAATTAATGTTTATAAATAACATTCCTCAAATCAATCATAATCTGCCGCTGGAATCCCTCCGGGTTTCCACGACTATTTCTAAAACGGAAAATACTGACTCCCGGTTTAGAGTCGAAACAATGGCTATGCTCTTCTATCTAGAGCTACAAGGTATACTGGTTTATAAATTACTTAACTCAAAAGATCGCATATACTCCGAAGGTCAACTCTATTTTAACCGAAAAATAAGATTATCGCAAAACTGTGTAACAATATACCTGGCACTGCAGTATCATACAATAATATTTCAAAGTATAGGTTTTGATACTTGCATAGATAAAATCAAACTATAATATTTTAACAACTATGAAAGTCCTTAAATAACCTCTAATTAACATTTTATTACCTTTTAAAACACTTAGGATATTTAATAAATAAATACATAATATTTATTGAATAAAATATTCAGTAGCCCCTTTTTAAACGAATATTCAAAGAGTAATCATTTAATAAAGTGAATATTCCAATAATTTTTACTACTAATATCGAAATATGTAATAACCTCAAAAGACCCAAGTGTAACTCTTGGAATATTTTTAATCAAAACCAAGACATTATCTCTCCGGCAATTCCCGGACTTTAACCACTTTATCAAATAACTCACACTGATTCTCAGTCAATAGATAATAGTCCATTCATAAATCGTTGCCAAATGAATATTATAATTAATATTCATTGAATTAAATAAACTCTCAAATAACATTTATCATTAATATTCCAGGCTTTCTAACCGAAAATATTCAATTTATAATTAGGGGAATATCTTTGTTATTATTCCGGAACAAAGCGATTTTAAGAAAACGTTTTGAAAATGATATTCATCCAATTAAATAAACTTAATTAGACGAATAAGGTTTATTTAATCCGTAAATGCTTTAGAAGTATTTACTAATTAAATAAACATTGGTTTATTGGTGATGTTGCCTTTAGGTTAGTTATTGCGAAATTCTTTAAAAACTTTGTCCGAGTTTCGAAAATATACATTACAAAATAACCCTGACACGCGGGCTAATTTATAAAATTCAATACCTGCTCCACCCTCTGAGCCTTTCTTATTCCGGTACATAATTACATACCTTATAACATATAGTCCACTTCCATAATAAGAAAAGTTTATAAATATAAACCATATAACCAAAGATGTAGGATCATGAAAATATCCCCGCCTATCGACAGTATTATAAGTCCTGGGGTTTTGATTATTGCACGAGCAAGATTTACTAATCATGAGCAAGGTCAAAATATACTGATTTTGATGAGGAAGCACAAGATTGGAAAGCTTGCAATTATGGATTTAAATCTAGTACACACATTTCATATATTTCAAAATACAGATACTCTGAACGATAGAGTATGCATAAATAAACTTGCCTCTGGTCCTTAGCAGAAGACAGAAATCACGAATAATTCCTTCGCGCCTCGTCCAAGCATTTCCATGGAGGTAGTTTACCTTTCTTTATACGACACCTCGATCTTCCCTTTTTGATGCACATCGCTCCAACTTGATTATACCCTAATGGTACTGAAATAGTTATGATTACGTGTCAGTCCAACCTCGTATCTCGAGTAGACACAACTCAGAATTACCACTAAGTCACGTAAATTCAAACTATAGGTGTCCTCCCTATAGTTGACTATTCTAATACCACTTAATACACATAACACATTTAGTAAAGAAAATGACATGGAAGAGTCCCCTTTTTAAAGTGGACATTTCCTGGTGCTAACCACCCCAAACCATACCACTTAATCAATTTCACTTAACATACACAATTATAATACCATTGACATTCTATGACAACTTAATTAATATGTAATCCTTAAAACATACTTAATCCTCGATAAAGGCTCATAATCCTCGGAGCAACAATTAACCTCCAAAATAATTCACTTAGCACACATTCACGTAAACAATTAACATCCACTTCATGCCTCTAGACCATTTATATTAAATGAGTTAAATAAATTTAAATGCAGGGGATTTTTAGAAAATTTCGGCATGAAGTATTCGTTTATCGGACTATGGGCACAGCCCCTCAAATACAATTCAACCCTGTTTTTGCAAAAAATAAAGCTGCCTCAACTTGCAGCAAAGTAAACAAGTAAGAAAAGTACCCACCCAGACATGCGGCACCTAGCACATAAGAAATTCTGCCTCGACATGTAGTAAACACATAATAACTTATATTAGCATTAACTACTGCTTACACTACATCAATAATCGTATCACTCACGCATTTTAATGATACACGTGACAATCAATTATTGATATTCGTAAGCCCTAGGGAACAACCCCTAGCATTTACTATTACTTACGCTATATCAATGATCATATCACTTGAGCATATTAACTATACTTGTGACAATCAATCATTGATATTCGTAAGCCCGAGGAACTAGCCGAAGAGAATTACACAAGTCCTTAAATACTGACATTTAGAACTTATGATCTCTTTACGACTCCTCGCAGTTAAACTAAATAACATATAACATTCATAATTAGTAAAGCCATCAAATCTTACGACTCGCTTTATACCATTTAGCACTTAAGCATTTACCATTTAGTCAACTCGTATAAATTCCACAATTAAAACTAGCACTTAACAATTAACAATTAATCATTACTAAACACGAACATTTAATCGGACTCGCACTTAGTCCTTAACAATTATACTTAACTAAACTCTCCGAATTAAATTCAGAAATTCAACAATATTCATAATTTACAACATTAATCTAATTACATAAATTAACACATTTAACTCGCAATTTAAAACTAATTAAATTACAACTATTAAATAATTAAATAAAATGAATATAATACATAAATGTATGTGTATACCGAATTAATCCTCCGGTGAGCCGCCACGGAATCACCAGCGCTCCATCTCTTTCGGACAATCTCTCTCACCGCTGGTCTCTCCCTTCCCACCCCCCCCCTCTCTCTCTCTCTCTCTCTCTCTCTCTCTCTCTCTCTCTCTTCGCTGCACAGCAGCCTCCTCCTCCTTCACGCGCGTGCTGCTGGAGCCGCCACCACCGCTGGCCACCTGCCACCCGCGGTGGTCTCCCCCCCTCCCCTCGCTACCTGCTGTAACTCCACCCTCACCCCCACAATCTCGACCCCCTTGCTGCACACACATATACACACACTCATATAACACATATACATACATATAACACTAATTAATCCAATCCCCAAAACCCCCAATTCCAATTCTTCTTTAAATCCCTAATTTTTCTTTTCCCCCAATCTCACTTTCTCTCTCCCGTTATCTTGCTTTGTGCGGCTGTGTGTGTTAGTACGTGTATTATGTGTATGTATGCTGTGTTTAACCTAATGGGCCTAAGCCCAATAACCTTTAAAAGCCACACATCTAATTACTACAAACTTGAAATAATATTTTAAACTAATAACTCCAATTTGTAAAAATAAAATTTCTAGCATAATTAAATACTATAATATTTTTAAAGACCTTTGAAGAAAGAATTAGAATTAAATCTAAATTTTCTAAATTGATATGCATTTTACAAATATTAATAATTTATAAAAACAATTCATAAAAATGATGATTGTGATTCATAATTCAAAATTTACAGGGCTTTATAATAATACTACAAACATTATTGTTTTAGTAAAACCTCGAATTCTCGATTTTATATATTAATCGAGTAATTTCTGCAAATCCTCCAATAATTAAAATAATCATTTTCTAAGGATTTTAAAATCCCCAAATTATTCAATAATTTAAAATAAAATCCTTTATTGAATAATTCCACACTCCAAAATTAAATCTTTGCCCAAATAAACTATTGACTCGAGGTATCTACTCGGTCAATATTATTTTAAAAAGGAGGACCAGGTTCCACTTAACCGAAAATAATTAAATACTTAAATAAATAAATAAAAAATTCCTCCTCATTTTAGGAAAACATTATTATTATTGAAATAATAATAAAATCATTTCTTGGAAAAATCCGGGTTATTACATACGTGATTCCTATTGGGCCTTAGTCAATAGTATTAACCGGGATGAACTGTTATCGGGCCTAATCGATTTGAAACCTGTCACATGACTTAATTAGTGGACGAACTGACTATTAGTGGATCAACCGATTGTTATCGGACATACCAACTCCTATTGGGCCAACGTGATTCCTATTGTGCCTTAGTCAATAGTATTAACCGGGATGAACTGTTATCGGGCCTGAATCGATTTCAAACCTATCACATGACTTCATTAGTGGACGAACTGACTGTTAGTGGATCAACCGATTGTTATCGGACATACCAACTCCTATTGGGCCTACGTGATTCCTACTGGGCCTTAGTCAATAGTATTAACCGGGATGAACTGTTATCGGGCTTTAATCGATTTGAAACTTGTCACATGAATTCATTAGTGGACGAACTGACTATTAGTGGATCAACCGGTTGTTATCGGACATACCAACTCCTATTGGGCCTACGTGATTCCTACTGGGCCTTAGTCAATAGTTACTGGGCCTTAAATATTCTTACTGGGCCTTAAATATTCTTACTGGGCCTTATATATTTACATTGGGCCTTCAATATTCTAATTGGACCTTATAACACTTCACGCTGTCTCACGATAGAAACGGTAAGTTCACTACACAGTCCATCACGATTTCATTCTATAAACCCTAATTTCATCCACATTCAACTCGCTTCACAAAGTAAAGAAAACCAAGTGCGAACAAAGTACCAAAACCGTGAACAAGGTACATTAGCTCCTGCTCCTCTCTCTAGCTTGTAAATCGCTCCTGCTCCTCTCTCCAGGTGGTAATTAAATCGCTCCTGCTCCTCTCTCCTGGCCAATCAAATTTTAGTTTTGAATGTTAAGCTTTAGTTATGCTCTTAATTAGAGAATAACTTCAGAAATTGAAGATGTAGTTCTTTATATGTGCTATTATTTTCAATTGCAGTTGGTAATTTGAAGATGTAGTTTCTTTATATGTGCTATTATTTTGAAGTATTTGAATATTATGCTTTAAAAATTGCTCGTGTGATATATATGTGTTATTGTCTTTATGTACCGCATCATCACTAAAAGATGGATAAGTCTTGGATGTTAACCTATAGAACCAGTAAACCATATATGGATGGAGTTCTAGCATTTCTTCAATTTGCAGTTGGTAATTTGAAGATGTCAACGAACACTATTCCATGTCAACCACTGCTCTCTTGCTGTGGATGAGGTGCATTATCACTTGTTCATCTGGGGAATCGATGTAAACAATACAAGGTGGATTAAACATGGAGAAAAAGACGAGCCAACAACTTCCAACAGAAATTCCATTGAAGCCAACCAATTTGATGTAGTAGAAATTCCAGCAGATGTCGCAGAAACAATAGAAATGGTCAAAGCTACAGAAGACAATTTCGTAGATGACCTTGAGAAGTTTCAAGAACTACTTGCAGATGCGGAGAAGCCCTTGTATAAAGGTTGTCCTAACTTCACAAAGTTGTCAGCAATAGTTCAACTCCTAAACTTGAAAAGTAAGCATGGAGTGATAAATAAGTGTTTTACTGAATTGCTAATTCTGTTGAAAAGGATGTTACCTGCAGAAGGTAACGAGATGGTGAGCAACACATATGAGGCCAAAAAGATAATGACAACAATGGGTTCAGGATACGAAAAGATACATGCTTGCATTAACAACTGCATTCCTTACAGGAAGGAGTACAAGGACTTGGTGGTATGTCCAACTTGTGGCATGTCAAGGTGGAAGGTGGATGAGAAGACTAAAGTCATATACGAAAATGTTCCTACAAAGGTATTATGGTACTTCCCCCTGATAGAGTGTATTTTATATATACTTTATAGGATTTTATTCCCGCATTTACGGTGCTTTTGTGAATAATCATGTGGATTTAATTAGTTTTTGATGAGTTTGTCGCAGGAAATAAAGAATTACCAAGTTGGAAGGAGTTTAACAATTTTTAGTTGAAGAATTGAGATTAAGGGTGTAGTTCCGTCATTTTTGGAGTTGATTTATGATATGGAATGAAGAATGGGAAGTGGCAAAAGATTCGGAAGATAAAACGGAGGAGAAAGGAGCAAATTGTGTAAAATTCGGATGGCTGCGCAGTCTACACTGTTTTGGCCATATTTGGAGTTCTACAAGTCCGTTTGAGGCCCGTAAGCTGTCCACGCGAAGCCTGGGGAATTTTCTTGAAGTTTGAAGCAAAATAATAATTCCATCAGAATGTTGCCGTGCAGACTGCTCCATTTTCGTGCAGGGTGCGCCAGGTGCGGCCAGAATTACAGAAAATTACCCTTTTGCCCGTGTTCGAGTTCTGATTGAATTTTGAGTAGTTTCTTCTAATTCTAATTGCAATTTAGGTTATTTTCTTGTTGGGCAAGACTTGGAGTGCCTATATAAACACATCTAGGGTATTATTTTAGAGGGGATTCATAACCTATTTTCAGTACTATTCATACTTTAGATCCAGAACTATTTTGAGATTGGAGAGAAGAGAAAGGAGCAAGGATTGAAGGTGTTCTATCCAATCTTTATTCAATTTTCGAAACGTGTAATCTCTAAACTCCATATTTTTAATATCATGTTTTCATTCAATATTATTGTTTTGTTTTCTTCAGTGATTATGTGTAACTAATTCTCTAATCTAGGGATTGGGTAGTATTCCTTGGTATTCATGTGTGTTTAATTATCTGTGATTTTCTTGCTTTGCTAATCTGTTATTGAGGGCTAAACACAATTAGGGGTGTCATGAACCTTTGATTGGATTTTAGGGATTGTAATTACTTGGAAGAGGAGTTGCAATTTTAGTACATGATTTAACAGACATAATTCAAGTATTTGATTGGAAGATTAATATGCGAATTGTGAGACTTATAATTCTTGGTGCTTATTAGTTTATGGTTGTACTTTGATTGTATCACGGAACTGACAATTAAGGTGTAGTTGTAGACACTATATTATATCTTGGAAGAGAACATTATAACCTTAGAAAAATTGTTTTCAGCAGAGTAAGAACGTAGATGTCACATAGATATTGAATGTGCATTGAAACCAAGTGAAGAACCTTCCTCATATATTTTATTCTCGATTGATAATTAGTTTAATTTAGTTTATAAACAAACCAAACATTCTTATACACTTCTAAATTGTGAGAGATAAGATACTTGAACTTGATATTACATTCAGTCCTTCCCTGCGAATGAACAACAAAAATACTATTAACACCCCCTTATTCCATGATTGAAACGACTGTATAAAGTGAAAATCATATCAAAAGATTTGATATGGCACTCCACCAGTTCCAAAAAGCCCGGTGTTTTACGCCACCCATCTGATTCACCCGCATGGAAAGCAATAGATGACAGATTTCCCAAAATTGCCTCTGATCCAAAAAATCTTCGACTTGGCAATTCCACAGATGGGGTCGACGTAAACAGAGGGAATAGGAATCACAGTGTGTGGCCGGTTTTAACTGTCATTTACAACCTTCCACCTTTGTTGTGTATGAAAAGAAAGTTCATCATGCTTTCGCTATTAATATCGGGAACGCCAGGAAATGATATCGATGTGTTTTTGGATCCTTTGATTGATGATCTGGAACTCTTGTTTGAAGAAGGAGTTGAAACATTTGATGCCTATGCACAGGAAAAGTTCACTTTACCTGCTGTTGTCTTATGCACGATTAATGATTACCTTGCTCTTGGTGCACTATGTGGCTGCCCTTGTAGTGGATTCAATGGTTGTATGGTGTGTAGGAAAGAAACTGTTGTGGAATAAAAACTTGGTTACGAATTATATTTAATGCTAGGGTTAGGGAGCTTCGTGCTTTAATGGTTGTTTCCGTGTTCGAGACTAATCGGTCCTCACAGAGTGCCTACGTATCTCGTATTGAGAATCAAGCCAAGACGTAGTTCTGAGAATGAGGGGTTAGACCCTTTATATAGGCTGAGGAGCCTAAGAATTATGATGGGAATAGGAGACTTGGTGGGCAAGCCACCGACTAGAAGAAGGTTCTAGTCTCCTTCCATGTATGAATCAGTTTCCATGTTGGAGTATGTGCCTTGGGGGCTAAGTCAGGCAAGAGTAATATCCTTGTTTGACTCTTATTGCTGAGCTGATAATTACCACTAATATTAATTACGAAATTAATATTATAAATTAGGTTTGGGCCCATTTGGTGGGCCTCACGTTTGGACCATTCTAGGTCTAGTTAATATCACATTGAATGTGTCTTTAGGGCTTTCTTTTAACCCATATCATTTGCCCCCCAACTTCTAGGAAAACTGATCAGGTTTTCCTTAAAGTTATAACGGCCTTTCTGAGACTTGGGTCAGGGTTTATTGCTCTTACGCAAGTACTTTCAACAATATCATCTTACTGTAAAGCGTGAAGCGACCGACGCATTTACGACGATGTTGAACGACACTAAACAGTGTTAAACGACACTACACAGCGCTAATCAGCCTTAAACAACGTGTAAACAGTGTTAAACGATGTTAAACGGCATAAAATGGCACTAACAGCACTAATCGGTGCTAATCTGTGCTAATCAGCACTAATCTGTGCTTAAACGGCACTAATCTTTGTTAATCGGCACTAATCTGTGCTAATCAGCACTAATATATGCTAATCAGCACTAATATGTGCTAATCAGCACTAATATGTGCTAATCGGCACTAATCTGTGCTTAAACGGCACTAATCTGTGCTAATCGGCACTAATCTGTGCTTAAACGACACTAATCTATGCTAATCGACACTAATCTGTGCTTAAACGGCACTAATCTGTGCTAATCGGCACTAATCTGTGCTTAAACAGCACTAATCTGTGCTAATCAGCACTAATCTGTGCTAATCGGCACTAATTTGTGCTAAAATGGCACTAATCTGTGCTAATCGGCACTAATCTGTGCTTAACAGAAATCTTCATGTTCCTGATGAACCCGGGTTGATTAAAAATATTCGTACCCCTGATCACTCCGGGTTGGACAAAAAATACTCGTACCCCTGATCACTCCGCACTACGCCACAGATTGCTTATAGTAACCCCCAAACTGTGTTACCATAGACCCGTGTTTGAAGTTACCATAGGCCAAAATAGGGCTATGGTAACACTTCAACTGTGTTAGGTTCTCAGCAGTAACTATAGATATCTAAGGTAACATCAAAACATAGCCTAAGGTAACATAGCAAATGTGGTTACGAAAGACCTCTATAGCAACATCTTAAACATTCTACAGCAACATAGTTTGTGTGTTACTATAGAGGATATAATTTTGCACATAGACAACTGTGGGGCCCACATCTAGATGGGGTCCACAATCTATTGTAACACCCTCTTTTACCAATTGTAACACATTGAGTGTTACATAATTAAAATCATTAATAACTAATTTTAATAACAAAAAAAATTATGACATTTAAATATTCAAGAACCAAATTAATTACATTTCAATAACATCATCCAACATCATTTCAATAACATCATCTAGTACAAAACCAACCAAATCATCCAAAAATATATACCAACACTAGCTAATGAACAAAACTTAAAATGTACAAGTACTAGAGCTAATAACATGGTAATTTACAAAAGACAACCGGTGTCCATCAAAGACTCAAAGACTTAACGCATCTAATCTTTCTTCCTCTTTGGCGTCTTCACGAGGCGTCGTTAAAACTTTAAAACTAGCAGGCATCAAACCCTGTCCTGGACAGAAGCAGTCCACTATTTTCTCCCAGCTCTATCATTCGAACATGGAAAACAATTAAATAGAGCTCCTCAAAGTCTCAAACTCTACACAGTATGCATACCAAATACAGTGCTAATCTTTTAAAAAGCAACACTTACAGAGTGTATAATCTTGACGTTCAAAGATAATACAAAGTATCTTTATTCCACTATTACAGCCAAACCAAATCAATTCTGTAAAATTGCATTTAGTAATACCTAATCTCAGATTACAAAACAATCAAATATTTAAACCAGCATACCAAAAGAGCAATTGCTAGCATCTGTAATAACCACCTGAAGCATATGTATGAATGCAACTGCCAGTTGGGCCTTCTCAGTACCTACAGATATCATATATCAGCATAATTACACAAACCTGGTCAAGCATATATCAGAAAGTGCAGACTAGAAATACGGAGCTTATAAAAAAAGAAACTCGCAGTGTTAACACCTTACCACTTACTTCTCCTTCCGATTGCTTACTCATATCCGGCATCTTCTCTAAACCCGACATGTCAACAGCTTCACCACTTACTTCTCCTTTAAACTATATCATCATCATATCCCAAAATTAAATTCCACCACAAGTAATTAAATACATAATTGCAGCTCATATAACATTCACAAACATGAAACACAATTTACTTTCATAACTAAGCAGTCAGATTTTAACTACAAACTTGCAAAATTCAATACACTAATGTTAAAAGTTAATAGGTACACAAATAAAATAAATTATATGATATAGTTTGTATCAGAACTAACGCTGTATGTGAACAGAGCAGAATAACAGATGATATCGAAAGAAAAGATCCAAACCTGATAGATAGCCAAAATTGCAGAACAAAATTAAGAACTGTTACAAGCTCTAAAACTTATATGGGATGGAATGAGGTGTGTTCTAAAAATTAACCTGTCGGTGTTTGCTTTAGGTCTTCTAACAGAACCATTCCCGCCTTCTTCCTGTAAGCTGTGCTTAAAGTTGCAATCTGGACCTCTTTCACATTTTCCTTTGTTCATGAAATCAAAGCATACTTCTCTTAAAGATTGTTCCCTGGCCTCAACATCATGTCGAAAGTGGCATTGCTCCCCATGTGGACAAGAACCCGAAGATACAAATTTGAAACAGAGCCTATCACCTGGTGTGTATGTGTGCGATTGCTTTAGTTTTGTGTTTCTTTTCTTTGAATGTATCTGTATTTCTTAGATGATTGTGGTGAGAGAAACATAAAAGTAATATGGTTGTTCATTATTAAGTTTTATTCATTGTTTAGCTGGAGTTTCAATACCACAACTAAATTTTTGCATTTACTACATTGTTTTTGTTGCCCTTTGTTTATTTTTAGGCTTTCACGAATTGAGAAAATATGTGTTCAATTGATTTGGCAGATAGAAACTACATTACCCACACACTGCAGAAACGAGTTCTCAAGGTCATTCAAGTATGGGCTGACTGGTTTCTCTTTTCGGACGCATATGTGAATGGATTACGTGCTACTTTTCTTAGATCTGGAAGTGGCGGGGTAATTCCTTTTCATTCCATTTATGGTGATCCACCAGAATTAGAGAAGAAAATTAACCCTGGTGATACAAGCGATGCAATAAAGACAAACCAAGATGCAGCACTGGCAATGGGGAAAGGAGCAGCCACACAGGAGCTGTTAAATCTTCCAATTGGCGAGCTTGAAAGACGCTGCAGGCATAATGGATTATCTCTTATAGGTCGTAGAGAAACAATGGTTGCACGATTGCTTTATTTGGAAGAGGCAGAAAAACAGAGGGATACGAACTAAATGATGATTAAGGAAGCACATGTTTTGATTCTTAGTTTAGTTACCCAGATATATGAAAAACACCATAGCACTTACCTTTATTTTTTGTTTCATTCTTTGTTGTAGTCTAGCAAAATTATACAACTGAGACTATGTGTGTGTGTGTTTGGGTCGAGTTCTATAAGCCCTCTATAATCAGTTCTTGTGTGCGTGAATGTGTAGATGGGTATGTGGTTGAAAATCGAAAGGGGTTTACAAATTTCCTCATAACCTGAGTTTATTTGAGTGTTCTTGATGATGGTTAGCTGCTGGGTGTTGTTTGTAGCATGTAATGGTGAGATTTGTGGAAGAAGACTATTATACCCTTCTATTTAATTAATAGTCAGTAATGGTGCTTTTATTTTTAATGGAAGGATGACAGAAGTCATTTAAATGTCAAGAAAAAGAATTTCGAGCCATCATAGTGCAAGATTTGCAACTTTAGCCATCAAAGTGCAAAAAATTAATTTACCTGGCCACTACAGTGCAATTTACTCTTAATTAAATGAGACAGGTTACTATTTTATCAGTATCAATTTATCAAAACAGGTTATTAAGTTATCAAGTATTAGATTATCGAGACAGATTAGTAAGTCTTCGACTATTTAATTATCAAAAAGGTTATTAAGTTATCAAGTACTTACATGCTATTACGTAGTATATATTAATCAAAACAGGTTACTAAAGTCATCGAGTATCACTTTATCAAGTCAGGCTATTAAATTACGATTATTAATTTAAGAAAAATGCCGAGCATTAAATCATCGAGACAGGTTAAAAATTTATCTACTATTAATTCATCAAGTCAGGTTATTAAATTATTGAATTATCGATAATTAACTTAACAAGACATGCTATTGAGTTATCAAGACATCTTACTAACTTATCGAGTATTAATTTATCGAGGTTCAAATGTACACGAAAACAAATTACTACATTACAAACCAATCGAACGAGCATCGAATCGAAACGAGAACTCACCAGAACTTTCTTCTGAGTAACAACACAAACAGAGTCTTTACCTCGAACACCAATAGATGTTACACCAGCTGCCTTAACAGCTTTAAAAGCATATTCTGTTCAATTCAATTCAATTCAATTAGCTCAAACTTCAATTATTCGATAATTTAATCAAATTCGATTCGAATTAGGAAAGATATACACGTACCGACTTGAAAGAGACGACCTTCAGGCTAGAAGATCGTGATTTGACGATCGTAACCACCTCCGCTACCACGACTCATTGCAGCTAATTAATTAAGAAAAATCTATATTGAAGAAATTTAGGGCTTTTTAGTTTGTTTCACTTCATTGAACAATAATAAGAACAGAGGACCTGACTTTGGACAAAAGAATAGATATAATAGAAGCTCAGAACTGAAGCCCCAATTTATGAGCCACCTAAACCCCAATTTGTAATCGGAAGTTTATACTTGTAGTCGAGAGGTTGTAATCGGAAAATTAGGTGTTTGTATGGAGAGAATTTAGATGAGTATGTTTGTGAAATGGGGGAAATAAGGCGGAGTGAGTTTTGTGGGAAGAGGGAAAAAATGCTGAGTTAATTTTTGGTTTGGGGGGAAATTGTCCCGCTCCTAACATTTTCACCACGTAAAATGTGCCTTTTAATTTCTCTTAAACCTTAATATTACAATTCTTTTTAATTTATTGGTGTTAAGTTATAACAAAAGATTAATTAATTTAGTTAAATTGTAATAATTTATAATTATTGCAAGCCGTTATTTTCTATAATAAATTTTTTTAATGATTTTAATCAAAATTTATTAGTTTTTTTATGTTACTTTATTTTAAAACCTATTAATTTTGAATTTGTTGAAAATATTTTAATTTTAAAAAAAATAATAATAATCGATTTATTTGATAGACTATTACGTTTTAAAATGATTACTTCAACGATTTTGTTAAAATTAATTATTTTTAAAGTCAAATAATTATTAAATCATTAATTTTAAATAAAATAAAATTTTTGTTCATGAATACTCTATGGTAACACATCTCATGGTGTTGCCCAGTGCAACACCTTTTATAACTATAGTAACATACTTTTATGGATTTGGTAACACCAAAATCATAAGGTTGCAATAGCTCAAAAATTTCATACCTATGGTAACATCCAAGATGGTAACACCTATGCCAAAAGGTTGCAATAGGTCATCTATGGCGTAGTGCCGGGTTGGACAAAAAATACTCGTACCCCTGATCACTCCGGGTTGGACAAAAAAAACTCGTACCCCTGATCACTTCGGGTTGAACAAAAAATACTCGTACCCCTGATCAATCCGGGTTGGACAAAAAAAATACTCGTACCCCTGAAGAACCCCGGTCGGCCGAAGCCTCCCCGGTGTGCCGGTCGGCCAGCCACCGGTCGGCTGGTTTCGAATTTTTTTTTTCATAACATGATGTTTTCATAAACATGTATGTTCGTGGTCTTGACGAACATGTATGTTCGTGGTCTTGATGAACATGTATGTTCGTGGTCTTGATGAACATGTATGTTCGTGGTCTTGATGAACATGACAAAAATAGTCGTGGTCTTGACGAAAATGACAAAAATAGTCGTGGTCTTGACGAACATGACAAAAATAGTCGTGGTCTTGACGAACATGAAAAAAATAGTTGTGGTCTTGACGAACATGACAAAAATAGTCGTGGTTTTGACGAACATGACAAAAATAGTCGTGGTCTTGACGAACATGACAAAAATAGTCGTGGTCTTGACGAAAACTCCAGTGGTGTTGACAAACCCCGGTCGGCCGAAGCCTCCCGGGTAGGCCGGTCGGCCAGCCACCGATCGGCCAGCCACCGGTCGGCTGGAACCCTTTGATTCGTCCCGGTCGGCTGGCTCCCGGTCGGCTGAAGCCCTCCTGTTTGCCCCGGTCGGCCGGCTTCCGGTCGGACCATGTCAAAATATTTTTTTTTTGCATTCTTGGTTTCAATACTTCAACTTCCCTCTTGAATACGATGTTTTCATAAACATGTATATTCGTGGTCTTGATGACCATGAGTTTTCGTGGTCTTGATGACCATGTATATTCGTGGTCTTGATGATCATGAGTTGTCGTGGTCTTGATGACCATGAGTTTTCGTGGTCTTGATGACCATGAGTTTAGAGAATCAGCAATATGGTCATTCATGACTTTTTCTTAAGGCTTCCCATAATTTCCGATTAGCGTTGCTAATCCCAAGACTTTGCACTAACCTCTTGATTAGGCTTCCTTAATCACAATTAGCTTCCATCCTGAATACCAACCTTTCATATTGATAATCGAACATCAATGTCAACATTTGAACATCACTTCAACCTTTGGATCTTGATTGGAGGTCCATGACCCCCTCGAGTTTGGCCTTCATAGCTAATCTTGACCTTCATGGCTAATATCTCAATGCTCTCACTGACAGCTTTCGTGCCTCCGAGGCATTGTCAGGGAGCCATCCGATTTCAAGGTGAGCTTTAATAGGATCTAACCAACAGCTTACAACATCGATCGATGCTACCAACTTAGAGTTGATGGTCGGGACCTTCAAGACCTGGAAGTAGACACTCCTTGCGTAATTCTCTATCTCAGAAGAAGCGAACTTAGACAGGGCATCAGCCTTAACGTTCTCTTCTCTCGGAATGTGCTCTAAGTAGCACTTATCAAACTGAGCCATGACAGCTTTCACAACTCTCAAATACTTTGCCATAGTTTCATCCTTGGCCTCAAATTCACCATTCACTTGCGATATTATTAATCGTGAATCTCCACAAATTTTGAGATTCTTGACCCTCATAATTCTGGCCAAGCCCAACCCAGCTACCAAGGCTTCATACTCGGCTTTGTTATTGGTTGTCGGAAAATCCAACTTCAAAGCATACTCAACTGTGAACCCATCGGGACTTTGCAAGACTAGACCTGCACCACTAGATTTTGTTTTTGATGCTCCATCAAAATAGAGCACCCAATATTCCTTCAGATCAGGTACAAGTTCTTCACTTCCAGGGGTGGTTACCATATCCTGCACCCCGACTTCTTGGTTGCTGATGGTACATTCAACCACAAAGTCGGCCAATGCCTGAGCCTTAATAGCTGTTCGAGGTTTATATGTGATGTCAAACTCTCTAAGTTCAATTGCCCACTTAATCAACCTACCACTAGCTTTTGGGCTATGCAATATGCTTCTCAACTGCTGGTCCATCAGGACTTCGATCTTGTGTTCTTGAAAGTACGGTTGTAACTTTCTCGAGGCTGTGATCAATGCCAAAGCAAACTTCTCGATTGGAGAGTAATTCAACTCCGCCCCATGTAACACCTTGCTTACATAGTAGATGGGTTTCTAAACCTTTTTCTCTTCTCGAATGAGGACAACACTCAATGCTTGCTCAGATACCGCCAAGTATAGATAGAGAGTCTCTCCGGGACTAGGCTTGGTCAACAACGGGGCTTCAGCTATGTACTTCTTCAGCTGTTCGAAGGCCTCTTGGCTCTCAGAAGTCCACCTGAAATTTTTCACCTTTTTCAATGCTTGAAAAAAAGGCAAACACTTGTCACCAGACTTGGAGATGAATCTCCCTAGGGCTGCAACTCGGCCAGTTAGCTTCTGTACATCTCGTATAGAGAGGGTGGTTCCATGTCTAAAATTGCTTTTATCTTATCAGGGTTGGCCTCTATGCCTCTCTTTGAAACCATCAATCCTAAAAATTTTCCTGATCCAACTCTAAAAGCACACTTGGCTGGATTCAACGTCATCTTGTGGTGCCTTAGCACTTCGAATGCCTCCCTGAGGTGCTTAATATGATCTACCTTGCACAGGCTCTTGAATAACATGTCATCAACATAGACCTCCATGGTTTTCCCAATCAGATGGGCGAATATCTTATTCACCAGTCGTTGGTCTTCATCCTTAAGACATATTGAAGAGTAGCTAGTCCTTAACATCCTCGGCCTTGCATGGCTTTGATTGTTGCGTGTGGCTTGTATCTGCTCGTCTTTTAACCTGGGTCCTTCACGGACTTAAATTCTTATTTGGTCATGCTATAACCTAACTTTTGACCCTTCGGGGTCTTTATTTATGCATTTGCTTGTTCTCCATTCGTGTATTCTTTTATTTTCGGTACTTGGTCATCCTTAACTTGCACTCATCAGGTGCTTGGCACATAAAATCACACAATAAATGAATGGAAAACAAACTTGCATTAATAACTTGAAATGGGTTCAACCCTTACATAAAGTACTACCATCCTACTCGGAGCAACATGCTCTTCAATGGTTTCAATGAACCTTATTTCTACTTCTACTAGATAAATATGAAGCTAAGTTCTACTAGGATAACTTGAGCCCATCGGGGCTTTGCAAGACTAGGCCTGCACCAGATTTTATTTTTGATGCTCCATCAAAATAGAGCACCCACCACTCCTTCTGGTCTCCTCCATTTATTCTGAGGTTCACTTCCTGCTTGGGGTATTACCTCCTGCCCCCCGACTTCTTGGTTGCCAATGGTACATTCAACCACGAAGTCAGTTAACGCCTTAGCCTCAATGGCTGTTCGAGGCTTCTCTTTGATGTCCTCTGATGGCCTTTCTTGACGTTTCTTACTACTGCGGACATCCATGTCCTTAATCGGAAGGACCTGCCCCCCGACTCCATCAGGCCTTAACGAGGTTACATAACAGCTTCGTGCCATCTTCTGATCACCTTTATGTTCTCCAACACCATTCCTGGTCGGGAACTTGATCTTCATATGATAAGTTGAGGCGACAGCCTTGAATGCATGAAGTCCAGTCCTTCCGAGGATAGCGTTGTACGTTGAAACCGCCTTGATTACCAGGAAGTTCAACATCTGAGTGGCCTCCTTGGGCTCCTGTCCAATAGTTACAGGCAACTGAATAGTCCCTTCAACTTTGGATTCTACTCCGTTAAATCCATATGTAGGCATGTTATTGGGGGTCAACTGAGAATCACTGTACCCCATCTTCACAAATGCATCATGAAATAGAATGTCAGCGGAAGCTCCATTGTCTATCAAGACTCGCTTCACCTTTGAGTTTCCAATCACAGAAGTTATGACCAACTGGTCGTCATGGGGGAACTTCACCCCTTCCAAGTTCGAGTCATCAAAACCAACCACTACTTCAATTTTTGCACGCTTCGGGGCCTTTTCCATGATGTGCATCAATTCTCTACCATAAGCCTTCCGAGAATTCCTTGTTATGCTGGTCGCAGTCGGGCCTCCTGAGATCATATTGATTATTGGCCCTCGGGGCTGTGGGTTGCGATCTTGATCGTCATCCCTCCTATCACACTCTCTTCTCTGATTACCACAGTCGTCACCCTTAGTGAAGTGGCTCAGTTTCCCTCTACGAATCAAAAACTCGATCTCATCTTTGAGTTGCTTGCAATCATCAGTGTCATGTCCCACATCTCTATGGAATCTGCAATACTGATTCTTGTTTCTCTTTGCGGGATCGCCCCTGAGTGGCTTCGGCCATCGGAAATCCTTATCCTTCTCAATGTCCAACAAGATTCGACTCCTAGGAGTATTCAACCTTGCATACTCAGTGAACCTCGGTCCTTGGTTCTTCTTAGGGGCATAGTCGGGGTCCTCGCTAGTTCGGAGATACTTGTCCCTAGCATCATACTCCTGGTCATCATACTCATGGTCTTGCTTTCGCTTATTGGAGTCGTTGTTACCTCCTCCTCCACTTATTGTGGCTTCTTTCTTCATGCTATCTTCAGCTTTAATGTACTTGTCAGCCCTTCGTTGGAGCTCGGCCATGTTTTCAGGAGGATGTTTTGCCAATGACCTTTTAAAGAATAGATCAGTGGTTCCGTGTTCCAGGGCTACCATGGCCACCTTATTCTCCAAATCAATGATATTCAACGTCTCTTTAGTGAACCTCTTGAGATAATCTCTCAGATTTTCATTCTTCCCTTGCACCACGTACATGAGGGATGCGGAGCTTTTCTCATGAACTCTTCCACTGATAAACTGGCTAACAAAAGCAACACTTAACTCCTTAAAAGAGCCAATTGAGTTTGCAGGCAACCGGCTATACCATCTTTGAGCCATGCCCGACAGGGTTTGAGGGAACGCCCTACACTTTAAGGCATCACTTGCAGGTTGCAACAGCAGTGCGTTTGAAAATGTCCTGACATGATTTGCGGGATCACCCGTTCCATCATAAGCTTTGATTGTCGGCATCTTAAACTTCCTAGAGATGTGAGCATTCATTACCTCTTCGGTAAACGGGGGTGTGGGATCATCAGGATCCCCAAGTGGCATCAGATCTTTGGGGTTGCTCCTGGGGGTTTCCAACCTTGTTGTTCTTCCAGTAGGGGCGTCAGCCCTTCTCTGCCTTCTTGAAGACCTCTCTAAGTCTATAATGGGAATCGGTCCTCAGGTTGGAGGGGGTTGAGTTTGATTCAATTAACCTAGCTTGTTCTCTCGTAATATCTTCCTTTATCTTTAAAATCTCGGCCTCATGAGCCTTGATTCTCTCAGCAGCTGTCAAAGGGGGTCCATCATGGATAGTTTGTATTCTCCTTCTTGGTTCTCTGCTAGCATGTCGCCTTCTCGGGGCTTCATCACGATCATCATCCTCAGACGATGAATCATCAGTATAGGGACCAGAGTAGTCATAATACTCTCGATCTCAGATCTGCAAAGCATGGCCACTGGGTCCAGGACCTTGAGTAATTGGAGGGTAATTAGGCAGACCATACATCGGGTTGGTATTCATGGGGAGATCTTTAGTATGGATCTGTACCCCTGGTGGTAACGGGCGATTGGGATCAACTAAAGGAGAAACCAGCGTTTGAAGAGAGCTGGTTTTTTGACCTGGGTGGATGACCATTGGTAACGTTCTCTCAGGATGGGGATTCGTCCCTGGGGGTTAAAAAACCTGAGTTTGAGAAGCTTGAGTTTGAATGATCGCCCCTGTTATTGGGGGCATCGGATCCGTAGTGGGCGGAGCAGAGCTGAGAGGCAGGGGCTTGGTACTTGCTGGTGTCCTTCGTGTTTGAACCATGGTTGATGTCTTTTTCCCACGGACGGCGCCAAATGTTGTGGAATAAAAACTAGGTTACGAATTGTATTTAATGCTAGGGTTAGGGAGCTTCGTGCTTTAATGGCTGTTTCCGTGTTCGAGACTAATCGGTCCTCACAGAGTGCCTACGTATCTCATATTGAGAATCAAGCCAAGACGTAGTTCTGAGAATGAGGGGTCAGACCCTTTATATAGGCTGAGGAGCCTAAGAATTATGATAGGAATAGGAGACTTGGTGGGCAAGCCACCGACTAGAAGAAGGTTCTAGTCTCCTTCCATGTATGAATCAGTTTCCATGTTGGAGTATGTGCCTTGGGGGCTAATTCAGGCAAGAGTAATATCCTTGTTTGACTCTTATTGCTGAGCTGATAATTATCACTAATATTAATTACGAAATTAATATTATAAATTGGGTTTGGGCCCATTTGGTGGGCCTCACGTTTGGACCATTCTAGGTCTAATTAATATCACATTGAATGTGTCCTTAGGGCTTTCTTTTAGCCCATATCAGAAACTCATTATGTAAGACTTCCTTTCTCTGCCAAGCAGAGTTATGGTGGTCACCGAAGATATCTACCATATAGTCATCCCTTCAGAAAGCAAACTAAGGCGTTCAATGGAAGAGAAGATTGGGGAACTGCTGCAAATCCAATGACCGGGGAAGAAATATTCAACGAATTTTGATGTATAGCAACCAAGTTGCGAGTGATAAGAATAGTTTCAAAAGATTTATGACCTGGCAGTCAAACAAAATAAATAACAGCTCTCAAGTAAGGTTCCCTTATATTTTGGAAGTTTTGAGCGAGCATTTAAATCTTCAATAAGATAAATTTAAATGGAAAATAGAGTTTTGGGAACCTCTCCTTGATAAAAATAATCATAATAAGACTCAGAAATATTTTACATAATTTTTGAAGGTCAAAGATAATTTTTGAATAAGATGAGTCATTTTTAAAACTGATTTAAAAGTATTAGATAAATATTCAAATAATATTTATTGAATCATAAATATTTAAAGAATATTTTTAATCAAAATAATTGCTCGTAAATAACCCTCGAATGAATATATAAAATAATATTCACTAAATAATTAAATCCTTAAACGAATGTTCAAAATAATATTCATTAAATAAATCAAACGGTAAATGAATATTCAAGATAATATTCATAAAATAAATAAAACTCTAAATGAATTTTCAAAATAATATCCATTAAGAAATAATGGAAAAATATTTATCTAATATTTTCCTCAGAAAATAATATCAAGATATACTGAAATACCGACTCCCGGTCTATTTTTAAGAATGAAACTCATACGCCCCTCACTAAGGGTTTTAGCAAAATCCGGCTTATAACTAATATATCATATCTAGCTTATAAGCCAATATCAAATCATAAAACAAGTATCACAATATACTTTCGAAAACAGGCATGCATGCTATGGCATATGTATAACAGAAATCATATATATAATCATAACAACAGTTTTAAAAAGGTTTGAAAACTTGCCTGGAAGTCCTGTAGGGGTAGTGTCTCAGATCGGTTCGGCGATCTATAAATAGTCAAAAATATCCGAGATTAATCACTTAACACTTTGAAAGGCTAAGTATGTACTTTACTTAGGTTAAAACACGTTTTCAAGTTATCTCGTTATGCACCCTCTAGTGTAACTCTTATTAACACCGTTATGATCCTAGAGGTTGGTTGTTAAGTTGTGAACCTGGAGGTTTTTTCTGTTTTAATTCTATACTAGTTCAAGTTCTCTTGTCCCCTATGCAGACTTGATTAGTCGTGTTGTTGGTTGTTGATTGTTGTTTGTTCCTTTTGGACAAATGCTTGGTTGATGTCTTTCTGTTGAGTTTCTTTCTTGTTGTAAACTAGTTAACTAGTTTGCTTGTTGTTCCGTTTGGTGGACGCTTTACTAATCGCGGGGTATGCCTCTAGAACTGTAACCATTTACTATTGGAATAAATTTTTTTAATTATAAAAAAAACACCGTTATGATCTAACACTTGCTTGTTATCAAGGCCTGCCATTATACTCACACTTGGTAGGTACTTAAGTCGTACAAGTTCTAGAGTCGATCGTTTACTCTAAAAGATTATACCTCAAGATTCATTGTCCGTTTTCTAAGTGGTTTTACAAAGTTATAACCAAGTGTTCCTCAAAGGGTTTCCTTCGCACTTAGCCTCGATTCGAACATTTTTATAAGATCGAAATGATCCATTTGACATGAGGTCTTCTCTCACACCTTCCTTATGACCTCTAACATTTAATTACCAAAATTCGCAACTGAATTACTCATGTTAAGGGGGTTAAATTGAAGTTACGATCTCACACTTACGGTTTCGAAAAACTTTTACCAAATCGACCATATCTCCTAAACCGTAAGTCTGAATGCTTCGATTCACACGCCAAAAAGATCTATGGCTCGAGATGTACAAGGGGAGGTCACATACTCATCAAGATCAGATAATTAACCCTACTGTTATACATGGTTTTTAGGGGTTAACGAAATTTCGGCATTACGACGGCTTAAAAACGAATAATCCAATTTTCAAAGAACCCAAATAAACATTCAATCACTACCCAACACTCATGGGAACTATTCATCATCTCCCTCACTGTCTCAACAGGTCTTGGAGCCACAAAACTTATTTTAACATTTTTATAACACCCACACAACATACATGCTCTAAATCATGCATACAAGTCATAAACACCATCAAATCTCATATAAAGCTCAAAGGTGGGTTAAGGGTTTACCTTCTTGGAAGCTCTAGAAACACTATCAGGTGTTTAAAAATACTTAACAAGCCTTAGATAGTCCTTATATGACTTAAAGCTTAAGAACAAAACAAGAAATCAACATAGTAATTTCGGAGTTACTATTCACCTGTTCAAAGAACTGCAAAAAAGAGGGTCTTAACATGCTTTTCTGGATGAGGCTCCTAAAGAACAATTGTAGAGAATCTCAATACCTTTTCAAAAAGCTATAGAACACAAAATTGCATTGAGAAAAGAAGGCGATATGCCCGTTTTACTAAGCTGTTGCCTGTTTGGCCGAATGGAGCAATAAAGAGGAGAATGGAGTTTGTTGCTTGGCTTCTTGCTCTCATCTTGCATAATGTGAATTATTTAGATAATATCTAGCATAAAGTAGCTTTATTAAAGTGCTTTGGTCATGCATGATGCCCATCAAGTGACAAGTGTTGGTGTTTTGTGGTGAGGATGATGCAATTTGCTAAGTACTTGGTTTGGTTTCTAATTATCCTAGTTCCTTTGGTAACCAATTTAGTTACTTGATCCTATCCACTTGCACATGCTTGTCTCTTGGTTCTCTGTTTATTTCTTTGTCCGGTTTTTGCTCAATTTCATTGATCGTTCGGTGGAATATCTCAAGTATTTATTGTTAGGGTTTTACTAGAAACCTTCTTGGTATTTTTATTATCATTCTCAATCCTCCTTTATAATCCTTGAATTTAAATTCCTCAAATCATTTCATTAAATCCTTAAATCCTTAAGTATCTAGGAAAATCTCGGGAAAAATAAAAGTACTTTTTTTTCAGAATCTGATATCATTTACATACATTTATTTTGTCCATAGATCACCAATATGAACTTTGAAATCCATTCTGAATACTTCTATATAGGGTCGTCTGATAATATTCCAAATTCTACCAAAAACACTATTCATTGCTTATTCTCTTTTTATTCCTTGTACTTAAAAAATGTTCTCGCGCTTTCTCGAGCATTCCCTGTTAGGAATAATTCATGAGTTGTGATGTTAAGAATAGAATTTTACTTATACTTCTTGTATATCCTGATTTATAAAGGATTTAGCACTTTGTATAGGATGTATATAATAGATAGTGATCTGTAGAGTTTAAGTCAGGAATGAACAATGCATCGAGGACTACATGTCAGGAACTGAGATCGAATCCTGATAGAGCAAGTCAAGTACTGATGGGATGGTCAGATCCTGATGCAAGATGAAATCCTGATATCGGTCGTGTTACTGATGATGTCATTATGGATGCTACAAAAACTGGCAAGTGCTATAAAACAGGATCGTTGTTTGAAGAACAAGCAAGAAGATATTATGAAGGAAAGAATTTTCTATTGATGGAAAATATCAACTGGACGGCAGAACATTGTCATGTATAGATTATCTTTCTGTTATTAGTTGATAGGAAGCATTATAAATACTCTCTCTGTAAAAAGGATCGTGTGAATCAATTGTGAGTTTAGCAATTGAGTTTGTATGCGTAGCTCTGTTTAAGGTTTGTATTTGAAAGTTCGAAACAAACACAGAGAGAGATTTGTATTGTCAGCAGCTGCTAAAGGTATTTGTACACCTTTGGTAGAGTTTGTATTTGATTTATTTAATACAAATAGAGTTTGATTTATTCGTTTATTCTTGTTTATCTAATCAAGCAAAAATCAGACACGATTATATAACTTGTATTCAACCCCCCTCCTCTACAAGTTATTCGAGTTAACAATTGGTATCAGAGCAGGTTGATTTCGAATAATCATAAAGATCTGCAATCATGTCTGGTTACAAGGATGGGAATACTAAGATTCCTATGCTCAAGAGAAACGAATATACTCTATGGGAAGTAAAGATGTTGCATCATCTGGAAGCAATAGATCCTGATTATCTTGACAGAATCAGAGATGGACCTTTTATTCCAACGAAGGTTATTGGACAAGCAACTGTTGATGGTGAGGTTGTTCTAGAACATACAGCAGAGAAGCCTAAATCTGAATGGTCAGATAAGGATAAGGAGAATGTTCTTAAAGATGCTAAAGTGAGAAACATATTATTCAACAGTCTTGATTCTGTTCTCACTAACTATGTTCTCTCTTGTAAGACTGCTAAGGATATATGGGACAATCTTAAGGTTCACTGTGAAGGAACTAAGCATGTCAGGAAGAACATGGGGACACTACTTATACAACAGTATGAGTACTTTGAATCCAAGTCTGGTGAGTCACTTACTAACACATTTGATAGGTTTATAAAACTCATCAATGAGATGGCCATGCATGGTAAATATTATGACTTGAAGGATATGAATACTAAATTCATGAAAGCCTTTCCTGATTTCTACAATGAGAAGATATCTGCAATTGAGGAAGGTAATGATCTTGATGAGATATCATTAGAGGCAGTGTATGGAAAACTGAGGGCTTATGAACTTGACAAGCAGCAGAAGAAGAGCAAGAGTGAAGGAAAGATGAAGACTGTTGCACTTACTGCTCAATCTGAATCAAAGAAGCTTCCAGAGAAATAGCATGATGAGCCTGCTGTAAAGAACTCAAGGAAGAAGAAAAGAAAAGAAAGTTCCGAGTTAGAGACTACTGATATAGACTCTGACAACAGTGATTCTGAATTAGAGATGCAGGAACTCTTTGCTATGTTTGCTGAAGCTTTCAAGAAAGGAAGATTCAACAGGAGAAGATTTAGCAAAGGACCTTTTCAAAAGAATGAGGAGAAGAAGAATGACAAAGGCAAAAGTACAATTGCCAAGCTTGATAAGGCCAAGATCAAGTGCTTTAACTGCAGCGAGCTTGGACACTTTGCTAGTGAGTGTAAGAAGCCTAGGAATTCAGGAAAGGGTAATGCACTTATGGTCACACAGAAGGATTGGGCTGATTCCAGTGATTCTGAAGATGAATTGGATTATGACAACATTGCACTAATGTCACATGTTTCAGACAAACCTGGATCTCCAAAGAAAACTTCTTCATCTTCTGTTAAGGTATTACTTCATTCTCTTGATTCATTTGATAGCTTAAATTCTGATTAAATTATATCTGTCCATGCTGAGTTTAAGAATCTTATGACTAATTTTAGAATTCTTACTAGTGAAAGAGATGAACTTAAGGTTAAGAATGATAAGTTAGTTGATAGAAATAATTTTCTTGAATCTGAGCTAGTTCAAATGGAAGAATACAAGTTAAGTTCTGATAAAGCTAAGCATGATTATAATGTTATTCTTGAAGCTTATGACTATGTCAAAAAAGAACTAGAGGAAGAGAGAGATGTGATTAAAACCATTAACATTTCTGGTAAAAAGACTCAAGAAATCATTGAAAGTGGAATTCGTGGTAAAGTTAATGGGTTTAGGTTTTGATAAGACTAGACAAGAAGAAAAAGTAGCTATTGTCAATGATGATAGTAAAATAGAAGCTAGCACATCTAAATCTGAAGGTAAGAAAATTGTTTCTGAACCTAAACATGTTAAATTTATTGATTCAAAAGGTACCCCTGTTGTACAAAAAAGAATTAACAATAGTAATTCAGATGAGAAAGTGTTAGAGAAACCTAAGAATGTAAACATAGGGTTTCTGTCTAAGTCTCAGTTGAAACAGAGACTAGATGGTCTTTCAGAGTCTAGCAAGATCAAAAGAAATAGGAATGGAAAAGAAGGTATTAACAAAGAGAATAATTACAAGAATGTACCTGATGCACCTAGGAAAAAATGCTATAAGTGTGGAAATCATAATCATTTGGCTCTAGACTGTAATCAAAAACCTTCTTGGAAAATTGAGTCCAGATTCCCCAAGACTCAGAAAATTCAATACCAACCACAAAAAGCTTGTTATCATTGTGGTAGTTTACTTCATTCCATTTACATGTGTAGAGAATATCATGAACTTTATTATGACTATTATTCTCTGAAATCTGAAACTCCTAGTCACAAACAGTTTGTGAAATCAGAGCCTAAGGTTGACTCTGCAACAGGTAAAGTAAAGGCAAAATCTTCAAAGCCTATTGTTTATAAATCTAGTAAGAAAGGATCCAATCAAAGTTGGGTCATAAAAAATTCTAACTAGTTACTTTTTGTTTGCAGGGCACAGGAAAGAAGCATTCAATTATCTTGGACAGTGGATGCTCTGGACATATGACTAGAAAGATGTAAGAACCCAAAATTTCGGTAGAATTAAAACTTTTCCTATTATGATGAAGTGCATCAATGAATAGTGATTTTGAGGATTAAGAAAATTTTTCATGCCACCTATGTACGAGACGTAGTGTGGATATTCCGAAGTTATACTAGTAATCTACGGAGTAAATACGTGTATGTAAATGCGATCGGAATTCAGAAATTCCAAATTCTATTTTCGTGTAATATTTGACCGAGCAGTGAATTATATATCAGTAATATCAAGAAATGAGATATTTAATTTGAGGAATTGAGGAGTTAATATTTTGGAATTTTATTATAAGTGATTTGAGAATTTGGAACGAAAACCACTGAGGAAGTGAAACAAACGTTCTAGAAACCGCTGAAACTTTACAACGAGATTAAATGATCAAGCGAGCGAATCATGAATTGAGAATAGTAAATATTAGAAGTCCAAGGAAGGATATATTATGAGAGGAAAATGGAATTGAGAATAAAATCCTAGAGTTAAAGGAAATGAGAACAATTGAGAAACCGCGAGAATTTTTTCTGAGATAAAGAAAAAATACAAAGAAAATTACGATTGTTTGAGGTATTGGGCCACACTATTACAATGAAGTGCAACATACAAGTTGTAACATATTGATTTAGTAAATATACAAGAAGGGAAGCCCCTTGGTGCAAATAAGAAAAGGAAAGAATGACTTGGAAACAATATGTATAAAGCAAGGGACTTGCTTGAAATTATGGATGGATAAAGGTAATCCAAATGAACCAATGAGGAGATGACACCACATGGCAAGAAGATAAGATGCATCCAAGTGAAAATATCAAGCATTATTGATCACTTTATCACTTTAAACAAAACAAAACAAACACCAAATACTCCATTCTGCCCAGCAGGAAAGGAGCTCCCTAAAACGGGCCTAGAGACTTCATTACTCAATGAAAGTTTTTGTTCTTTATATGGTTAGAAAGCTGTGAAGACGCTCTACAACTTTCATTCAGGAGCCTCGACCAGGAAACGAGTGCAAGGGCTTCGTTTTGGCTGATCTTTGGGGCATGTTTTTCCAGTCAGGAAACTCACTTCCATGTTCTTGATTTCTTTGGTGAGATTGAAGATGGTGAGCATAGAGTAAGGCTTCCCCAAGGTTAACCAATCTTGTTTGAGATTTTAAGAACATCAAGAAGGTATAAAAACCCTAACCCCTCTTGGCCATGTAGTAATTGTGATGTTTAATGTTAGATCCATGGTTATTAGTGTGAATCTTGGACATATAAGTTATGGATGATGTAGACCTTGAGTTTAAGTGTTGTGGTTGTGATTTTAGGCTTGTGGTTAGTGTATGTATCTCCATGTATGTTATAAAGTATGATCTTGGTGATTTAGATGTTGGTTGTGATGTGGATGTAAGATTCTTGGTTGGTTTAGTGATATAAGCATGCTGAGTTTTTCCCAGGAACTTGTACTGTCTTGTAGGAGAGTTTTGAACCCCCATATCTTGTTCCCTGAAGTCCTAATGTATATTGTTGGAAAGGTATTTTAATGTAGTTTCCATAAATATAAGGTTCATGACTAGGTGATGTATAGATTTTGAGTTATGGCATGAGAAGTGAAATGTGTTTCTGGATTCCGGACTGCACTAAGTGGTCCCCTTGTGAACCTTGTTTGAACCCCTAACAATTTATGTAGGATCATGGAAAAATTAGAGAAGCTAGTAAATGCAGTGGTGAAGGCTACCCAAAAAGAATTGGATTAAAATATGTGTTTTTCAATTTTATAAAAATGTTGAAGTAAAATCCGCGCAAGTGAAAAACCACTTAGGAGATTAGTTTAAAGTAGTTTTAAGAGTATTCACTTGAGTTTCGAGTTTGAGGAATAGATTTGAGTCGAATGGGTAACGGAAGTGATAATGTGACGACATGGTCATATGAGAGGGTTAGTGGTCACAAGTGGAGTCGTTAAGTTGGTCTTACAATTTTTAAAACCTTATGATTAAGTAGCGTTGTTAAGGTACTAACGTACAAATATTGATTATGTATAGATTTCCATTCCACTTCGCGAGCCGACCACCCCAACCTCACAAAGGCAAGTTTTCCAACCCTAAGTATTTAATTTTAAAAGATTATATTCTTGATTTTACCTATGCAAGTTTACTTTTCAAAACTTATATATAAGGATTTTCACTATTGTGTTTATAGTTTCCAAACGTATTATATGCTTATGCTTTACGAGATTATGTTGAAGTTTGAGATATATGCATATGTGTTTGTACACCCTTGAACTTAGAATGAAAGTGTTTTCTTCGGACAACGACCCTACCAATAGAGGTTGTAGCGGTCCAAATATACTATTGACCGGGGAGCGGTATATTGTTGCATCGTGATTAAATTGCGAAAACCCGAAGAGTCATTCGGGAAGTATCGTATACCTAAGTAATTATTATTTTTACGTTGTTAAAAATACTCAAAAATATATATCTTGGATTAAGAGCTTATTTTAATTAAATAATTATCTTAGTAATTGTTTATATTAAATCTCAAAATATTATTTATTAATTATCGTTCATTATTTTAAAGACAAAACTAATCCAAGATACCTTTAGCGTTTTCAAACTCGAACTCTTTCGAACCCAAAACATTTTCGAAAACCCCCGGTCAGGTTTTGCTTCTTGTACGTTTTTCAAGAATTATCGGTCGACTGAGGTCGAACTTCAACTACTCGAATTTTCAATCAAAATGATTTTTGAAAAGAAAAGAAAAAGGGGACTCTGGCAGGTGTGGGAATCGTTGACGAACGATTCCCGGGATGTGTAAGCGGCCGTGAGCCAGGCGGTCCATCAACTATTATTCCGGCCCAGGTGTTGCCGAAGGATGATTACGGATGTAGTTTTCATCGAGGGTGATTACGGATGTAGTTTTCACCCAAGGGTAGTTACGGATGTAGTTTCTATCCTTCTACTAGTAGAGAAGACCCGCGGATTGTTGGACTTGGTTGTGGCGACTGATCATCGTCAATCCTTGTCAGGTTTTTATGTTTTCTTCCAGTCCCATCCTCCACTTTGGAAAAATACTCAAACACTGCTTCTTGGGCCTAAGTGCCAAGTTGCCGATAGTGTAGTTTTTGATAAGAAAAATATTGACATCGTGCAGTATCTAGAACTGCAGATTTTCTATAAAGATTGGCACGTGTTAGTGCACTCTTGCAATTATTTCAAAGAATGAAATGTTTTCGAATGAGAAACCTTCTAAGCTAATGGAAGGAAAGAGGTTTTGCAATAATGTATTCCCTGTATAGTATGTTAACCGTAGAGTGTTTTGCCGAAAAATGATATACTTATATGTATATATTTTCAAACTTGAGATAGATTGAAACGGGAACCTTATAAAGGATTCATATGTTATTCTTAAAGCTCCTTAGCGAGTATAAATGTTTTATTCAAACTCGGACATATATATTGTCGAATTATGTTTTGAAATCTGAGATATATACCCATATAGTTGGGAATGTTTTCAAAATAAACCACATTATTATTTTACAAAATGGTGAACTTTCTGAGCATTAGGTAGCTCATTCTTGCTTTATAAAAACTTTTCAGAAAGAGAAGAATTTGATCAGTTAACTCCGTACCAGCAGAAGAGGAGTAGAAGATTTACCACTGAGATGATTTAGTTCCTGATAAATACTACAGAGTAAGTCTGATAGGTTTTCAACTGTAATAGTAAGACTTGTCTTCAAGTGTAGTTGTATAAATGGAAGTGCGTAAGATTCTAGAATGTGCAGATGAATTGTAATATTTAGCGTTACTTTTGATTATCGTTTCTGAGGCTCTAACTTGAGGTCTGGATGGGTATATTGTTGAGTTGTAAAGTTAATACAGGTATGATATGGTTGGATGGTGATGTGACGACCTGGATCTTTGACCTCGGATTTGGGGGCGTCACAAAAGAAGTCCCTGCTTACAAAGTTTGAGAGGAAAGTTGGCCCAGTAATATCTTTTGGAGATGGCAACAAAGGAGAAACTCTGGGATATGGCTCATTTGTTTTGGGGAATGTCATCGTAGAAAATGTGGCACTGGTTGAAGGCTTGAAACATACACTCTTAAGTATAAGTCAACTGGGTGATAAAGGTTATCAATAAATCTTTGACAGAGAAGGATGCAAAATCTTGAATATGCAGAATGAAGACATTGTTCTAACTGGTCAAAGACATGGTAACATATATGAAGCCAGCTTAAGTGATACATCTAAAGGAATTGTTAGATGTCTCTACAGCAAAGCAACAAATGATGAAATTTGGAATTGGCACAAGAAGTTCTCACATCTCAACTTCAAGAAGCTTAATCAACTTGTTAAGCACAATCTTGTGAGAGGTCTACCTAAGGCAAATTTTGTGCAAGATGGACTTTGTGATGCCTATCAGCTTGGAAAACAGAGAAGAACCACTTTCAAGAGCAAGACTGCAAATTCAATTACTGAACCATTTCATATGCTACATCTTGATCTGTTTGGCCAGTAAACATTATGTCTATCAACAAGAAAAGATATGCTCTAGTTATAGTGGATTATTTCACAAGGTTCACATGGGTGTTCTTTCTACACAAGAAGGATGAAGCTCCTCAGCAAATCATTGAACTTGTCAAGAATATTCAGAATAACTCTGAGTACAAAGTCAAAGTACTTAGGAGTGACAATGGTACAGAATTTAAGAATTCTACAATAGAGGAGTTTTGTGCAGACAAAGGAATCACTCAACAGTTTTCTACACCTGGTACACCTCAGCAGAATGGTGTAGTGGAAAGAAAGAACATGACTCTCATAGAGGCGGCAAGAACCATGCTTGCAGATGCAAAACCTCCAACCTATTTTTGGGCAGAAGCTATTAACACTGCATGTTTCACTCAAAACTGTACCTTGGTAAATAGTCATGGAAAAACTCCCTATGAGATGATCAAAGGAAAGAAACCAAATGTGAAATACTTTCACATCTTTGGATGCAAATGCTATGTTCTAAAAGTTCATCCAGAACAACTTAGAAAATTTGAAGCCAAATCGGATGAAGCAATCTTTCTAGGATATTCAGCATCAAAGGCCTTCAAGGTTTATAATCTCAGAACTCACATTGTTATGGAATCAATTCATGTTGCATTTGATGACAAGAAATTTGGAATTCGGAAAACTGATGAAAGCCATGACAATTTGGAATTTGAAAATCTGAAGAATTCTGAGATACTTTCCAGTGATGATGAAGGTTCTCCAGAAGGAATTACTATTGCTTCTCAAAGTTATGCTACTGTTGAGGGGGAGCAAATAAATCAAGGAGGACACAGTGATCATCAGGAGCAGACTAGCTATTCAGAGTCTACTCTATCAGGAACTGATTCTTCAGAGTCTACTGAGGAAAGATCAGCAACTAGCAGCAATATGGAATCTATTGATTCTATTGATCAAAGGGGAGTTTTTGAAGGAAGAGAGAGTTCTTCTATAAGAGATACCACTAACTTAGGGGGAGAGACTAGCAGAGTCAATCAACCACCTGTTAGAAAATGGACAAAGGATCATACTGAAGATATGATTTTTGGTGATCCAAATAGTGGTGTTCGAACTAGAAGATCAATTCAAAATGAATGCTTGTATAGTTGTTTCCTCTCAAAAAATGAACCTAAGAAGGTTGAAGAAGCCTTACAGGATCTTGATTGGGTAATTGCAATGTAGGATGAATTAAATGAGTTTGAGAGAAACAAAGTATGGAAACTGGTACCAAGACCTAAAGATAGATCTATTGTTGGTGCAAAATGGGTTTTCAGAAAAAAGCTAGATGAATCTGGTATGATTGTAAGAAACAAAGCAAGACTGGTGGCCAAGGGTTACACTCAGGAAGAAGGCATTGATTATGATGAAACCTTTGCACCTGTAGCAAGATTGGAAGCAATCAGGATGTTTCTTGCATTTGCAGCTCATTCAAAATTCAAGGTATACCAGATGGATGTAAAGAGTGCTTTTCTAAATGGCAAGCTTGATGAGGAAGTATATGTGGAGCAACCACCAGGATTTGTTGATCCAAAGTTTCCAAATCATGTCTACAAACTTGACAAGGCACTTTATGGACTAAAGCAGGCACCAAGAGCATGGTATGAGACTTTGTCTAAATTTCTTCTTGAAAATGGCTTCACAAGAGGTACAATTGACAAAACTCTATTCTTTAGAAAGATAAAAGGTGAATTGCTTTTAGTTCAAGTTTATGTTGATGATATTATATTTGGTTCTACTAATGAAAAGTTGTGTGCTAAGTTTAGTAAGCTTATGCAGTCTAAGTATCAGATGAGCATGATGGGTGAACTAAATTATTTCTTAGGCTTGCAGGTCAAACAGACTGAGACTGGTATTTTCATTAATCAGTCAAAGTATATCAAAGATCTTTTAAGAAGGTTTGACTTTCAAGACTGTGTAGTTGCAAAAACACCCATGGCAACAGCCACTAAACTAGACTCTGATCCTAAGGGAAAGAGTGTGGATAACACTAGTTATAGAGGCATGATAGGCTCATTGTTATATTTAACTGCATGTAGACAAGATATAATGTTTTCTACCTGTTTATGTGCTAGATTCCAAAGTGATCCTAAGGAATCTCATTTAATTGCTGTGAAGAGAATTTTTAGATATCTCAAAGGAACTCCAAATCTTGGTTTGTGGTATCCTAGAGAATCTGATTTCTCCCTAATTGGCTATTCAGACTCTGATTATGCAGGGTGTAAAATAGACAGGAAAAGCACTACAGGTACATGTCAATTCTTGGGAAACAGATTGATTTCTTGGGCAAGCAAGAAGCAACAATCTGTCTCAACCTCAACTGCAGAAGCTGAGTATATAGCAGCAGGCAGTTGTTGTGCACAGCTCCTTTGGATAAGAAATCAGTTGATGGATTATGGTATGACACTTACTAATATTCCTATGTTTTGTGATAATACTAGTGCTATCAAAATTGCAGAAAATCCAGTTCAACATTCAAGGACTAAGCACATTGATGTCAGGTATCATTTTATTAGAGAACATATTGAAAATGGTACTGTGGAACTTCACTTTCTTTCTACTGACAAACAGCTTGCAGATATTCTAACTAAACCACTTGATGAGGCTACATTCAGTAGGTTAGTAAGTGAGTTAGGAATGTTAAATTTCTAGATCTTTAACATCTGCAAAAGTAGCAAGATATGTTGTTTTTAGCTTATAGACTTGATATTCTTGTCAGGATCTATATTTGATTGTTAAATGCTTTAGCTGTAACACTTTGCCTTGATAAATTTCAGTATGATAGACTTGTTAATAATCATCAGGATTAGAATTGTTATCAGGATGCTGATGTCATCAGTATTGTGTCAGTATCAGGATTGTGAAAATTGTTTCAGATCTTGACGTTTACTTTGTGTAGTAATCTAATTCTGAGTTTTGTTAAGACTATGCCAGCAAGTTTTAATATGTGCATACTGATAATTTATACCATTATTCAGATCATTCGATAAACAGGGAACAACAGACAAGTAGATAATAAGAAATTGTATTTTCATTAATTGAAAGCATTGCATACATGGAAATGAAATACAAATATCTTTTTGTCTAACTTCTACTGATAACCCTATTCTTGTCTAAAGTTGTTGCTGTTCTTAGTCTTCAAATATCTACTTCAGGACAAGGAGCATCTCAAGAGTCACCTTGATGATTACCCCTGGATTCCTTGTCTGGGCTACTTGAATGAGAGCAGCTGACTAGAATGTATAGCATCTCCATCAAGATCAACCTCGGACTCTCGACCGAATTCTTCATCCTCAAGTTTTGAGGAGGTTAGAGGGTGATTGTATCCAACAGATGGATGTTTTAAGAGAATGTTCTGGACATTATTTGGATCTACTCCAACCATGTCTAAAGCGATGAGAAAAGTCATCTCTTCAAAGAGACGAACAATGAACCTTTGGTCATGAACAATGTGTTCATCATCTGTGAGGAATCGAAAGATTGGGTTAAAGGTCATTGTATTTTGTGGAAGCTCTGTGTTTACAGAGAGGTTTTGTGGATTTAAGAAAGGCAAAAGACATCAAGGGTTTATAAAGGAAAGAGTGAGAAGCTGAAAAGTCATTTTAAATGTTCAATGTATCTGCGTATATATCTATGCGTATGACTGATTCTTTCATATTTCCAAGATATTTTGACTATCTAACAAAATATTTTTGTTTGGAATATTGATGTTTTTTTAGGTTAAAATTCTGAGATTGCCACGTGGAACTCCATTTATTTTCTGGAATCAGGATGATATTGATCAGGATTTCAAGTGTGACCATCAGGATTTGAGAATTATTATTTTTCAAAATCACATGCATTTTGTGATTATTTTGATGGAATATCACAACAAGAAAAGGAAGCTGATCAGTATTGATTTAATTTTGATTTTACCCTGATTTATTTCATGAAAATCAATTTTGGATTTTATTTTCCAAAAATCGTGGGTAAACTGCATTTTTCAGGGGCTGACACCTGTCAACCTACGTGTCAACGTGGGTTAGTGGCTCTGAAGAATTTTTGAAAATATCTTTATTTTGAGACTCTGATTGTTTATTGCTAACTTCTAAATTGTATTTCTTAAGGCAAAAACATCCATTTAAGTTCTCAAAATCTCTAATCAATTTCAAGATTTCTCAAGTTCTTTTCAGTTAAAAAATGGCAGCTCAAAGAAGACTACCAAAATCAGTAGCTTTCAAGTTTGGTGACTTTGATTTTATGATGAATAATCATGTAGCAGCTATCACCAACAAGGAAGGGGTGTCATCTGATTTTCACCAGATTATGGACTTTTTGGTGAATGGACCATTAAGTTATGCATTGACAGCATCTCCAAAAATAAATCAAGATGCAGTTTCACAAGCTTGGGAGAATGCTGAAGTAATTGATTCTACTCAAAGTCAATCAGGTAAGATTGTTCTACACTTAGGACAAGACTCATTTGATATTACTGAATCTGTTGTTAATTCAGTACTTCACTTACCTGTTAGTATGAACTTTGAGAATGTACCATCTGATGATAATGTTAGAACTATGTTATCTGAGTTAGGTTATTCTGGACCTTTAGATAACATGAGCCAGTTAAATAGTTTTTTTTTAGGAAAGAATGGTCTTTCTTCTTTGATCAAATTGCTAAAAGTTTTACTGGCAAATGTAGTTCTTTTCAGCAAATTACTTCTGTTACATCACATATTGCTTATAGTTTGCTTTATGACAGAGTAATTAATATTGGTCACATTATCTTAAGTCAGATAAGTATTAAACTTGGGTCAAGAGATCAATACAGGAAAATGGTTTATTATCATAGATTTATGCAAATGTTTATTAACCATTTTATTCCTGATGTTGAAGCTAGATTTGGTAGAGAACATTGTGTTTCTTCTTATGTACAGCAAAAGAGAATTTTCTCTGACATTACAAAGAAGGACAATGAAAAGAATCTAGATGAAATACCTGCAATTCATTATCCATATCATGTTCAGGTAATTCTAAAAACTCATCTTCCTATACTCTACAATTCTTCTTTCTTTTGTGGTGAAATGGCTCAGGAATCTCATTTGGAGGAGAACCCACCTGTGTCTATCCAATTAGCTCAAAACATTATAGTCTCTGAAACAATTCGAGAACCAAGTTTTAATCCACAACCTATTATTTCAAAGAAACCAACCTCTGGTGTTTCTCAAAAGACATCAGTTGTAAGGAAGAGAAGATTTGTTGTGTGAAGTAGTAGTAGTAGTTCTAGTGAAGATGATGATAATATATCTCTTGTTGAGAGAGAAGAATATTGAAGGCTGCAATTCAACTTTCTAAGCTAGGACAAAGAGATGAAGCACCTAGTCACAGCCAGGCTGTAGTCTCTCAAAAGACTGTAGTACTTAAAAAGGGAAAACAGTTACTAGATACTGTCTCTCAAAAGACTGTGTCTATTGAAAAAGGATCTCATCCCAAGATCACTTCTGTGTCTACACCTCTTGAGTCTTCTCATGATAAATATTTTGCCACTATACCAGAAGAACAAGGAGAAAGATTCAATTGTCACCTACACACAGAGTCTAGTCTAACTAACATTATGCAGGTCTCTACAAATGAAGCTACAATCAAGTCAACAATTGACAATAGAGATCTTGATATTGATTCTTTATGGGAAACTACATTGTCATACAGACTGGCTATTGGAGTTATTTCTATCAAAGTGAAGCTATCCAGGCATGTTCTAGATTTTCTAGTTGAAAGAGTACCAAAACTTTCATTTCCTGAAGAATATGGACTTCTACATCAAAGACTTGACTTAATGAAGATGTATTTCTATGTCTCAGTCAGAAGACAATTAGTCAAGAAATTTGGACTCTCAAAGCATGTTGCACTTCAATCACTTCATACATATTTATTTGACAAGGATGTCATTATTGAAGATGCTTCAGCTCAAGGTGAACAACAGGAGGATGTAGATAGAGGAATGCAGTCAACAGGAGATACTATTGCACCAGTGGTGGATAGTAGGACAGATCAGATCACAGTCACTGCAACACAAGAACCATCTAGTCAGAGGTTGGATGACTTAGGATCTGTGATAGCTGATGTTGAAAGGTCTTCTGTGATGACTGAAATTTCAAGTGAGAAACCCTATAATATGGGAGGAATGGCTTTGATTGATTTTACTGAAGATCAAACAAACATTGTTTAGTCAGAGTCTATCCACCTTGAGGGTGAGTCTCAGCAAACAACAATTAAAGATGGTGACATACTAACTATGGTGTCTAATGAAGTATTACTGAAGACATCAGAGTCTAGTAGAGAACCTGAAAGTGGTATACTGGAGCCTGTAATCTCTGGAAGGAAAGAAGATTCTTGTGAGGGTTAAGAGACTATAGCAGCTCACTCCTTGGAGAAAACCTCAAGCCCCTTGCCAAATGAGGAACCCTCTCTCCATGTGAGTTCAGGTATAAAAACTTCTTCTAAACTCTATTTTTCTGTAGGTCATGAGAGCACTTATCCAAATTTGAGTGATACACTTAAAAAGATGGATATTGATCCACAATCTGAGAGGCTGGCTCCTGACCAGGCAAAAGGAGAGGTAGAAAGAGTGTTGACTTTAGATAGTCAAAGTGAGAATGAGGGTATGAATGATCAACTCCATAGTGAGGGAGAGAAAATTAGGAAACCACCATCATTTAATTTCTGGGATCAGGTTTTTCCTGAATCTTGGTCTGATGATCTTGGTATGGATGCTGGTACTTATTCGTTTATCAAGATGTATCAGAAGAATGACCTAGCACATCACAATGCAAAGCCAGAAGTTAAAGCTCAGAAGCAAAAGGAGAGGCTTGCAGGAATTATCAGCAGAAGAGGTGAAAGGCTAAGAAAAACTTCTACACCACTTGTACCAGAAAAAATTCCTAATGATCTTAGTATTCCTTTGTATGTACTTCCAATATCAGCTAGAATTGAGACATCAACAGTATCTGATCAATCTAAGGAGGAGTCAGGATTTGTAGATGTTAGTACACAGAATACTGGTGAAGGACAGAATGATCATATTGCAGCTTCAGAACAGAAAGATGAAGATGTTTGTAACTCTACTCGAGTATTATTTCTTGAATATCATTCTACATAGGCAACTTCTTCTACACGGCTTGAATCAGAAGATATTCCAAACACTTCCAATATTGAAGTCAATTCTGGAGTTTTACAAGACATTCAGAAATCTCAAGTTGAAATTCAATCAAGACTTCAAATACTTGAAGATAACCAAGTCACTATTATGGAAAATCAAGCAGTTCTGATGAATCTCATTTGTTCTGTTACTAAATCTCTTGGAATTAATGTTGCTGATGTCAAAAAGGGGGAGATAAAAACAATTCAAAGGCAACATACTGGGGGACATAAACAGACTGAGAAAGATAAAAGAAGAACTAAGGATGACAAAGGTGAATCTTATCGTGGAAGTGGTAAAGGAAAAGAAGCATCAAATAGTTGAATTCTTTCTTCTAAGTACTAGATACTATGTCTACATCTGAAGAAGGAGGTACTTAACTTCATGATTATTAAATTCATAAATTCTATTCTGATTGTATTGTTATATGTTTTGACATCAACAACTCAGATTTATGCTTCAGATCTTAAAGCATAAATAGGGGGAGATTGTTAGGAATAATTCATGAGTTGTGATGTTAAGAATAGAATTTTACTTATACTTCTTGTATATCCTGATTTATAAAGGATTTAGCACTTTGTATAGGATGTATATAATAGACAGTGATCTGTAGAGTTTAAGTCAGGAATGAACAGTGCATCGAGGACTACATGTCAGGAACTGAGATCGAATCCTGATAGAGCAAGTCAAGTACTGATGGGATGGTCAGATCCTGATGCAAGATGAAATCCTGATATCGGTCGTGTTACTGATGATGTCATTATGGATGCTACAGAAACTGGCAAGTGTTATAAAACAGGATCGTTGTTTGAAGAACAAGCAAGAAGATATTATGAAGGAAAGAATTTTCTATTGATGGAAACTATCAACTGGACGACAGAACATTGTCTTGTATAGATTATCTTTCTGTTATTAGTTGATAGGAAGCATTATAAATACTCTCTCTATATCATTGTAAAAAGGATCGTGCGAAGCAATTGTGAGTTTAGCAATTGAGTTTGTGTGCGTAGCTCTGTATAAGGTTTGTATTCGAAAGTTCGAATCAAACAGAGAGAGAGAGATTTGTATTGTCAGCAGCTGCTAAAGGTATTTGTACACCTTTGGTAGAGTTTATATTTGATTTATTTAATACAAACAGAGTTTGATTTATTCGTTTATTCTTGTTTATCTAATCAAGCAAAAATCAGACACGATTATATAACTTGTATTCAACCCCCCCCCCCCTATGACAAGTTATTCGAGTTAACATTCCCTATCACTTTTTCGGAGTTACTTAACTTATACCAGATATCGATTTGGATGACATGAGAATAACTTCCTCTATTGGAATACCATGGCTTACTCTCTCGACGACAGATTATTCTTATCTAAGTTGTCAACCAGTTGCAACATTCATAGCATATAAACACTTGAATCCAAATCCATCAAATATTTATTCATTAAAACCACTGATACATTGTAGTCGTAACCACTATTCAATCTTACACCAGTACATAATAAAAGTTTTAATTCCTACCAAAAATCTGGGTTCTTACAGCTTTAAAAATGATGCATCCATTTTCTAGCCAAACTAATATATACTTTTTCATTTCAAATTTAGGCATAATCCTTACTATATATACTTTTTCATTTTCTCAACATCTGTGTTTCAAAATAGTCAAGCATAAATTTTGGGAAAAATTTGTACAATTCAATAAAAATCTCACTTTTCCACGTCAGTTAATGAATCATTACAAATTATAAGCAACAATTTTTTGCAAGAATTTAGAAATACAATTTTACATCCAAAATTTTTTCTTGATTACATTGTTGATTTTAATAAATTGTCGTACAATACTGTTTAAAAAATATTATTGATGTAGGAAAATATAATAATTTCAATTGATGAACATTGTAGTGGACGAAGAAAACAAGTTTAATTGAAAAATAGTTTTGAAATATTGTGCAAGTTTAGTTACACTAGTGAATGACGAAATGGATAACTGAAACATCACAGTCTCACATCGAGGCATGTGTAGACATTAGTTCAATACATATTGTGGAATAATACTACTAATAAATGAACCAAAAATTCATGATATTTTGGGGACATATGAAAGGTTTTTGGATTATCCAAATTTTTGCATTTGGATCAATATAATTTGGCTTATTTCGGAATCGGAACTTGACCCGATTTCCGAATAAAAGTCGAGATTTGATTTAGGTTGTCACATACGATATTAGAACCAAGTTTCGGTCCTAGTATTGTGGGTTATGAGACCAACGATTCCCACATTTTCCCAAAAGATTACGATTTGTTTGTGCAATTGGTAGAAGTACTCTTGCTTATTTTCGAAAGTGGGATTTGATCCCATTAATTTTAAAAAAAAAATAATCAGAATTTGACTTGTCATAGTCTCCAACCGAAATATATAGTCGTTATTTTTGGGGTGTATTATTGAAAGTGTGTAACACCCCCAGATCCGGGGTCAAGGATCTGGTCGTTACGGTTTCAATTTCCATCCACAAAACCAACATAAATTAAATTACAACCTTGTGACCCAAAACAACAACATAACACACCTGTTATAGTCCCAGAGATGAAATCAGAGTAATTACTAAATATTATTAATCGCAAGATTTAGTTCTTACAACCCAAAAGGTTTACAATTAACCATTATATACTCTTTGCCATCCATTTGCATATGCCATATAATAAATACATTTGATACTCAGATGCTAACAACTAGCCTACCAGTAGCTTCCTCTTCAGCAATGGTAGCTATGACCTCAGCGGTTATTCCTCTGACGGCTGTACCTGCTTACGCTGAGTGCGCCTTGCGCGGCCATCTGATCTAGATGTTATTGTGATATAGATAAATAAAGCAAGGGTGAGCAATAGCCCACCAAAAAGAATATAACTAAACAGTAATAATATATAACAGTTCAAAATATTTTTGATACCATATGCCATGCATTAACGAATGTAGTACCAATATAAGGTCTCAGATGAAGTTACAAGGTAACTCAAAATATAATTATTCCGTGGAAATATCTGCTATGTCAAAGATAAGCAAGATATTATCAATTTTCATAATAGAGGAACTTGCAGGAAGAATATTGCAATTCCAGTTCAAACACTTTTCAACTCTGCCAACAATGATAATGTTGCAGAAAATTTCCCAATTTGGAAGATGAACTAATACGGGAGCTTGCCGCTCCAGGAGCCACAACATTTACGATGATCAGTCGCATGTCATGCTCCCCATCATTTGTTCTCTACATGTAGAATGAAGCACCGACGGATCGCCCGCCCTCTGGAACCCCCTAGCCAACGGTTGGGCCATTGCTGGACCGGTGCCACTCGACCACTTACGCGTCTCCTAGTTTGAATAACATCCATAACTCTGAAACATAAAGTTCATCCCCCTTTCCCCAAGTATAGTACTTGTTGATAGGACTCCGCAAAGTAGTCATATCTAATTGGAAAGGAAAATTTCACCAATATTTCCCAAGCTGATGCTTGTTAATGGATATAAACTTGTTCCATCAATCTTACCCCTCGAGCGTTGAGGAGGTAACCAAAAAGATTCATATCGATGTTTGAAAGAATCAAGATGTGAGTGACAAGATAGTTTAGCAAGAATATGATCGGGTAGTCAAATAAATAACAGCTTTCAAGTGAGGTCCCCTTATATGTTTTTGGAAGTTGAGCGAGTATTTAAATATTTTTATAAGATAGATTTAAATGTAAATAGAGTTTTGGGAATCTCCCCTTGATAAAAATAGTCATAAAATACTCTGAAATATTTTACATCATATCTGAAGGTGAAAGATAATCTTTGAATAATATAAATCCTTATAAAAAGAATTTAAATCAATATTTCAAGAATATTTATTAAATCAATAATAATTAAGGAATATTATCAAATCATAATATTGCTCGTAAGTAATCCTCGAATGAATATATAGAATTATTTACTAAATAAATCTTTTCTTAAATGAATTTTCAAAATAATATTTATTAAATAAATAAACTCAAATAAATATTTAGAATAATATTCACTAAATAAATCAAACCTTAAATGAATATTTGAAAAAAAAATATTCTTTTAATAAATAATATTCTAAATGAATATTCGAATAATATTCTTTTAGTAATCAAAACTTTAAAGGAATATTCAAAATAATATTCCCTAAGTAAATAGAACTTCAAATGAATATTTTAAAATAATATTCATCAAGTACATAAAATCTTAAATGAATATTTGGAAGTAATATTCATTTAATAAATAAAAATTCCAATGAATATCAAAGTAATTATTCATTAAATAATCAACTCTAAATGAATATTCGAAACTAATATTCATTTAAATAATTAAAGTCGCACTATACGTCAACCCAGGATGCATCTTCCTCTCCAGGACTTCGAAAAGGCACTTTTGGAACACCAATAGGCATGAAATGAAAGAAAAAAGAACTAAGTACTATATTTCACTTTGATGTGGAAACGTAATAATAGAATGAATCGGTTTTCTTTTTAGAATATTGTCCTTTATCGAAGCTCAAATGAATATTAGAATAATATTCAGTAAATAAATAACTCGAATGAATATTCAAAATAATATTCATACAGTACTTCTCGATTGAGATAATATTCAAATAACATTTCTCGAATAATTTCCAAGTAATTAATACTTTATGGAAATATAAAGAATGTTCATAAATAACATTCCTCAAATAATCTGTCACTGTAATCCCTCCGGGTTTGCACGACTATCTCTATATTACAAAATACCGACTCCCGATCTATATTTAATGAAGGAATATCATACGCACTTCACTAAGGGTCTTGACAAAACAATCCGGCTTATAACTGATAATTCATATCTAGTCTATAGGCCAATATCAATTCAGGGGAACAAGTATTTCAGTATTAACTTGAAAGTAGGCATGCATGCTATGGCATATGTATAACAACAATCATATATATTATCACAACAACAGTTTCAAGGTATTGGAAACTTGCATGGTACTCTGGATGTAATAGGGGCCCATGAGGGTGTCCGACAATCTAAACAAGTCAAAGAAAACACTCCATTAATCCCCTATACGATCCACTTAATGCTTAAACACTTAAGCAATCCCCTAAGTGGTTCATTCGCATTTAACCCTGATTCGAACATTTTTATAAAATCGGAAAACGATCCGTTTGACATGTGGTTTTCTCTCACACCTTCCTTTTTATCTCTAGTATTTAATTACCATGATTCGTCACTGCATAACTCATTTTAAGAAGGTTCAATTTCAGTTACGAACTTGCTTTTACGGTTTTGAACGTTACGATTTTGACCATAACTCCTAAACCGTAAGTCCGTTTGTTTCGATTCTCGTGCCAAAACGATCTATGACTCGAGATCTACAAGGGTATGTGTTTGCACTAAATCACGCAAGCGTACGTGGTCACAAGTAATATAGATATAAGTCAAGTTCGTTCCCACAGAGATCTGGTTTAGGTTTTAATTCAGTTAATGCATCTATGCAACAATGTATGGATTTTACTCACTACTAAGACAATTAACAAGATTGGGTTTTTATTAACTAAAATTAACTAGAAGAAAATTAACAAACTAAAAATTAATTAACTAATGAGAATTAAAATCGAATTACTTATGCTAGAGAAAACTTGGGATCCTAACTTCATTAAATACTTCGCTTAGAGTTGATGCCTTTAATCAAAGTATGTGATGGTTATGATATCTGATCAGACAACACGAAACAAGTATAGGCTACCTCTCAATATACGAATACCAAACTACTCATACATCCACAAAAGAGATAGAAGATGGGTAGACACCAATTATGTTTAGACCCTATATCTCTATAAGATTTGAAAACATAACGATTGAAGCACAAGTTATCCATATTGATCACATAGGGCAGCATAATATATTTCTATTTACGCTACAAATCATGATGTCAAACATACATCAACTTATCCTATGCTAGCATGGTAAGTTCTAAATCTCAAGATCCACTCTCGCTTCACAAAAGATTAACAAACAACTTAGATGTTAGCTACGCATCCAAGAAGAATAAGCACAACCATACAAGGATATCAAGTATTCATCACACACAAATCTTTAAAGCAAACAAACTACTAAACTACATAGATAAATCCGTTAGAATCCCATGACAACGATTAGTTCATAATCGAACCGTTCGTCATCATGGGATATGATGAAACCATGATAGCAAATAAAATCTGAATAAAAATAATAGTGCTAGAGTAATGAGTTAAGAAAACAAATCCAAAATCTGAAGATCCAAAGTATCCTAATTGAAGGAAACAAAAGATGAAGTAGATCTAGATCTCCGTTGCTTGTCACGAGCGTTGGTGATTCCTTCTCCACTTTCATCCCTTGCTTCTCTGATAAAACGTGATTTTCTTGATGCCTAGATGTGTTTATATAGCCCTCTTGTCTTGTTTAGCAATAAATTCCTCAGAACAGAGTTAAAATAGAATTTCTGCAGTTCGGCACAAAATACGTTTCCTAAACTGATTCTGTTTTGAAGGAAAATTCGTAACTGACTTTTCTTCAGTATTTTTGGCCCATTTCAATTGTAATTTGACATCTGAACCACTTTAGAATGAAAGAGAATTCCGTTATCTTCGCGTGGAGTGTAAGATCGTCCAAAACGGACTTGTAGAACTCAAGATATGGCCCAAACCGTAAATCAGAAATTTTTCCAACGGAGCACCGCGCCGCAGCGCGCCAAACCCGCAATGTAACGCGTCATGGATTTTGGAACACTTTGCTGGAATAAATCCGTCTTCTTCCGAGCTTTCCAACAACTGGTTACGGGCCTCAAACGGAGTTGTAGAACTCCAGATATGGCCAAAACAGTGAAGACTGCGCAGCCTACCAGGAAAATCCGAATTTTAATCAAATTAACCTTCAACTCTCTTCAGCGAGTTGCCGTTCTTCATATATTGAGCTCAAAACCACCAAAGCATCATAGAAACACATCATACCTCCCTCAAGCTAGTAGTTCTACACAACTCACAAAAACACGTTAAAAACACAACATACTTGAGGTCAAGTAAATCAATTTAAGCCCATATGGAACGCTCCAAGTGGATATAAAATCCACTTATTACACCCCCAAACTTAAACCGATGTTTGTCCTCAAGCATAAACAAATATAACTATATACAACTAATTAGTATCACTTCCGTAGGTGATCACGGTTGCATTTGGCATATGCAACAAGCCCTTTAAACCCCTAGGCAACCCTAGTGGGCGAGTGAGGTCTCGTGAGGGCCTATAGTGAATATACCCACAAAATCCATCTAACTAAACAATGCAAAAATAACGCAATGCATGAATCAACTAATATGAAAATGCAATGACCCCCTCAAACTAACCAAAACCAACTAGCAAGCAAATATCTCAAAGAATACAACTAAATCCAAATAGAGCTCGACTAATTCCATGTATACTGACAATACATGAACAGAAATGTGCGTGTGTGCGGTGCTCATCAGATATACTCCTAAAACTAGATCAAAATCATACCATTCTTTGACAAGATAATCACAAGTTTATAAATAGAATAGATTGCAAACACTTCATAACTATAGAACACCTCCATCATCATTCAAGTTAGACAGGAATTCATGCTTTATTACGACAACTAAGACACATAATACTATATACGATAACGCAAGCTTATTTAACCGTGCAATGGATGAGACCCCTAAAGGCTTATACAATAATACCCATGTAGCGAGCGTTAGGTTAGTGGATCCCAGACTATAAAAGCCTTAGGTCACTAGGCACAAAGTCCCCGCGAACTTAATTGCTCGAGTATTAAAGAGCTCACCCTGGTTAATTCTGCATATAAACATTCACATAACTTTTTTTTTCATTTTTTTCTTATATATTTCATTTTTTTAATACATGCAATCTGGAATGAGACTTCTCAATTCCAACCCTAGACTACTCATATAAATATGAGCCGGCTACTAGCCATTTGACGCCTAGCCAACTATTAACAATTAACATGAAATCCCTGGTTTCCCCCAAACTTATATTTTAGTGCTTCTACGCTATCAAGGGAATAACGAAAATTCTAAATATAAACAAGTGATTAAATCTCAAACAACCAAACAAGCATGACCTCAACCTAGCCCAAAAGCAACCGACGAGACTGTGTAAAAGTTTATTTCTGAAGCATGCACGTCAAGTTCATAAGAACTGTAAATCAACCCTCTACTCATCATTACCACACTCCTCATCCTAAGGGATCATGAATATGCATGCTATGCAAATGCAACTATCATGGTATAAAAACAAAATAACAGAATGCCCTAAATGAAACAAACATAAATAACACGAACAAAACATGAATGAATTACTACTAAGATGCAAAATATGATATCTATAATGACACGAACAACTACCACACAATACTTATCCCCAAACCACCCCCAAACTTAAAATATTCAATGTCCCCATTGAATGGAAGGTAATACAAGGGATAGTAAGAATGTACCCAACTATCGGCAGGATCACCCTCCTCAGGTGGTGAATCTGGTGGCGGGTAATCAGCATGAGCTCCAAAAACTGACCAAGTGACCTATACACCCTCCGCATGAAAATAGGAATCCAGAATTATGAATAATTGGGGAAATGCTCTTTTATTGAAAGAAGGATATCCATGGGTTGCCTCCCAGGAAGTGCCTTTGTTTAAAGTCTTTAGCTAGACATGGCAATGGCTTTTTCTCTTGAAAACTTCTACATCGTATCTCTATATGGCCATTTAATTATCTTTTCCGGGGCTACATCCTTGATGACAAGTTTCAGCCTTCTTTGTTCCTCAAAAGTGTCAGTAACATTGCTCTCTTCACTACCTGACAAGTTAGAAACAATAATAATAGGCAAAGTAGATGATTGACCCAAATATACATACCTCAGGTGATCTGGTGGTTTAAGCTCGAGTTTGGAAGCTTCTTCAACATGATGATTTTCATTATTATACCAAAGACTGATCAAGAGTGGAAATAGATGGATTAGGAACGAAAGTGGGTGGTTCACCAACAAAAGTCTTAACAACAGACTTAGGATCAAAAGAACTATCCTCAAGTTGAATTTCATGCTTAGCACAAATAGCATTCAATTCCTCTAACATCTCATCAGAAGTAAAATTCCTATACAACTCATAAAGATCTTTCTTACCCTCATACTTTAACAAAACATCTTTCTCAAGAGAAGACTCAATCGCATTATCCTCAAGATTTGACCATGTAACAACCTCATCAATCAGCACCTTAGAATCCCAGAGATCAGTCAAGCCATGTGACTCACACTCTTCCTCCTCATCACTATCCACCACAGGTTTTGACAAAATAGAATGTTCTTCTTTTTCTGTAGGGTCCTGATCATGAATTTCTTCTTCATCCTCAATTGCTGAATTCTGATCATTCGTGACTTTTCCAGATCTGAGTGTTATGGCATTAACCTGCTCCAAGCCATCCTGTTTCCCTGGATTTACCTCTGTGTCACTAGGAAGAGATCCCTGTGGTCTGTTAAGTAAGGCACTTGCAATTTGCCCTATCTGATTCTCCAACGTCTTGAAAGATACCGCCTGACTTTTAACCATCAACCTCAATTCATCCAATTCAGATTTTTCATTCGAAGATTGACCAGCATTCCCATGTGACTGTTGCTGCTGAAATCCAGGAGGTTGGAATTGTTACCTTGGAGCATACTGCTGTTGAAAACCTGAAGGATTGAATGGCCTTGCTCCATATTGCTGACCCTGAAACTGCTGATAAGGCTGCTGCATACCACCTTGATTGTTACTCCAGCTAAAATTAGGATGATAGATATTGGGAGCTGGTTGCTGCGATCTCTGAAAATTGCTCACAAACTGCGTCGATTCAATAGATATGGCACATTGAGTCGTCTCATGTGTGCCCGCACATAGCTCACAAACACTAGCAACTTGAGGCACTCCATGCTTTGACATAGAATTCAATTTCTTATTAAGTGCCTCTAGCTGAGCTGCTAGAGCTGTGACTGTATTAACTTCCAGAATTCCTGCTATTTTGCCTTGTGATAATCTCTGAGTTGGATTCTGGTATTCATTCGCAGCCATCATCTCAATCAACTCATAAGCTTCCTCCTAGCTCTTAGCCCATAGAGCTTCACCTGATGCTACATCTAGCATGGGTCTTGACTGTGCACCCAAGCCATTATAAAAGCAGTTAATCACAATCCAATCAGGCATCCCATGATGTGGACACTTCCTTAGCATCTCCTTATATCGCTCTCAAGCCTCGCACAAAGATTCTCTAGACTGCTGTGCAAATTGAGTAAGAGCGTTCCTGATTGCTGCTATATTTGCCATGAGGAAGAATTTGGTGAGAAATTTCTGAGCAAGATCCTCCCATGTCAAAATAGAACCTGCTGGTAGAGAGTGCAACCAGCCCTTAGCTTTTTCCCGCAGAGAAAATGGGAAAAGTCTCAATTTGATAGCATCTTCCGACACCCCGTTGATCTTGAAGGTGTCGCAGATCTCGATGAAATCCCGGATGTGCGTATTAGGATCCTCCATAGGAGTACCCCCAAACTGAATTGAATTCTGCACCATCTGAATAGTGTTATGCTTGATTTCGAAGGTATTTGTGACAATAGCTGGCCTGACAATGCTAGATTGGATGTCATTGATTTTCGGTTGAGAATAGTCCTTCAAAGCCTTAGCTGCTGCTCTTCCTACTGGTTCTCCCATATCCTTAACTGCTGCAACACGTTCAAGTACCTGAAACACCAAGAAACAAACTACGTAAGAAAAATCCGAGTCAATGAACTCTAACGACCACTGATGACAAGCACATAAATTAAAAATAAAACACCGATGATCCCCGGCAGCGGCGCCAAAAACTTGTTTGCACTAAATCATGCAAGCGTACGTGGTCACAAGTAATATAGATATAAGTCAAGTTCGTTGCCACAGAGATCTGGTTTAGGTTTTAATTCAGTTAATGCACCTATGTAACAATGTATGATTTTTACTCACTACTAAGACAATTAACAAGATTGGGTTTTTATTAACTAAAATTAACTAGAAGAAATTAACAAACTAAAAATTAATTAATTAATGAGAATTAAAATCGAATTACTTATGCTAGAGAAAACATGGGATCCTAACTTCATTAAATATTTTGCTTAGAGTTGATACCTTTAATCAAAGTATGTGATGGTTATGATATCTGATCAGACAACACGAAACAAGTATAGGTTACCTCTCAGTATACGAATACCAAACTACTCATACATCCACAAAAGAGATAGAAGATGGGTAGACACCAATTATGTTTAGACCCTATATCTCTTTAAGATTTGAAAACATAACGATTGAAGCACAAGTTATCCATATTGATCACATAGGGAAGCATAATATATCTCTATTTATGCTACAAATCATGATGTCAAATATACATCAACTTATCCTATGCTAGCATGGCAAGTTCTAAATCTCAAGATCCACTCTCGCTTCACAAGAGATTAACAAACAACTTAGATGTTAGCTACGCATCCAAGAAGAATAAGCACAACCATACAAGGATATCAAGTATTCATCACACACAAATCTTTAAAGCAAACAAACTACTAAACTACATAGATAAATCCGTTAGAATCCCATGACAACGATTAGTTCATAATCGAACCGTTCGTCATCATGGGATATGATGAAACCATGATAGTAAATAAAATTTGAATAAAAATAATAGTGCTAGAGCAATGAGTTAAGAAAACATGTTAGGTCGAATACACAATATATAATCAATTACTGTATGAATAAGTAACAAGAACACACGTTTTAACTCTTAAAACTGTTTGGAATTAATAATTCCTCTCTCGGTGATGTAAAGTATCACAGAGAGCTGCTTAGGTTACAAGAATGATATTCGTTCACGATAGATACCCTTCTAGGGTTAACCTAACTGTATTTATAAGATATACAGCTACGTACAATCGTAAATTGATTCTCCTAAAATTAAGCTATACAATTGATATCAATTACGATTGCTACACGTCTTCTAAGTCAACTCAATCTCTTTGACAGCTATCCAATCTTCAAAGATATCGCTTCCATATTAATATTAAATTAATCTTCAAACTCTGTTGACTTGTAGACGCTCCCAGTAAACAGACTTTAGCAAACTCTGTTCTCTCCACGCTAACAGCGTTTGCGCTTCCATGTTATTCAGCTATCAGTGTTTACGCTTTCCTCTGTCAGCGTTTGCGCTTCCAGCAATCAGCGTATACTCAAACTCTGTTACAACTGCTTTCAATAACAAGTTAAACTCTCTTTACCTGTAACACTTAAACACTGACATTAAATCACATCAATTATATCTAACAATCTCCCCCAACTTGTTCATTAGAAAAATGTACAAGTTCACAATAATTGATGATGTCAAAACTAACAAATAAAAACACAGTGTTTAACATATAATCAGAGTTTAAACTTGGCTTAGCAAAATTTACAGAAAATTCGAATTACTTACAAATTCTGTCTACCTAACCTCCTCAAGATCTGGAGTTGTTCTGAGATAATCAATCAACAATCTCCTTTCAGCATTTTCAAGTTCAATCTCCATAGCTTGCTTGATCTCTCTTAAATTTGGATCATTCTCATCAGTTTGAAAAATAGCAGCTCTGAGATCATAGATCTTGTTTCTTCTCATATCATTTCCCAACCTGATGTACATTAATTCTTCAGACTTTACATTGAAATCCAGAACTGTAATTCCAAGATCAGTCTTCAGCTTTGTAGTTCCCTTCTGCATTTCAATCAGATTCCCATTCCAGTCTCTGTACTTAGGAACATACTTTTCAGCAGACTTTGTTCCTGTAGCAACTTTAGCTTTCTGCATATACTCCCTTATGGAATTAGCAATAAGCTGTGTTCTTTGATTTCTAACTCTGAAGATATGCAAGACATACTGAAGTTCCTCTAATAATTTTAGCTTGATTGCTTCTTCATTCACTCTATACACTGACCCATCTGTCATAAAGTATAGTAGAAAGTGAATATCTAAGCTCCTTTGACGAACTACCTGAACTGACTCCAACTTGTCTAGATTTTCTTGAGTTATACCAGAACCAAGAGATACAAGTGCAGAGGGATCTCTTGGACTGTTACTAACCCTCAAATCTCTTCTTGAACCTAAGCCAGAAGTATTCCTGCCTGGTGGCTTTCCTGAACATGCAACATTATGTTGATATCCACCAGTCACTCCTGCTTCTTCTTGCACTGGAATCTTCGGCCTTGAAAAACCAGGTAAGAGTTTACTTTGAGTCTGTACAACTTGTGTAGCAACAGAGGTTGTAACTATCATTTTGCCCTTGCTCTCTTCACCAATTTTCCCTTTTAATTTCAACTTTGCATCAAGAGAAGACTTTCTAACCAGCTTTCCAGTATCTTCTTCTTCTTCTTCTTGAATACCAGATAGTTTTTCTTTGATTTCAATTCCTTTCATTACAGGCCTTGCAGACTTTGAAGCTTTAACAACTTTCTTCACTTTCTTGGACTTTTGAGCTTTTAAATGCTCTTTCTGCAACAGCTTTTCTTCAGCTTGAATATCCTCAAGTGTAGCTTCAGCATTCTCTTCACGAAATAATTTTGCAGCCAATTCTTCATCTGTTTGTGGATTGTCAGAGAATGACAAATCCTTTGGCTTTGAACCAGAAGTACTCTGAGTATTTGAATCTATCACCAAATTTGGCTTTGACCTTGAAGACCTTCCATGTCCTTGTCTGAGATTTTCATTTCTTAAGCCCTTATCAGCATTGGTGCCTTCATCATCAAGATGATCTTTCTTTGACAGAGTTTGATCTTTCTTACACTTGGTTTTAGAAATTCTCTCCCCCTTTTTGACATCATCACCATCTTGAATCAGAATCGAGGTGATTAACTCAAGAGAATTTGCAATGGAATCAACTTTCTCAGTCAGTAAAATCTGATTTTTCTCAACTGTGCTCAGTCTGTCATTAATATTTGCCTGAGCTTTGGCAAATTGTTGAAAGAGCTTAGCATTAGCTAGTTGAGCTTTCTCCTCATGAGTAGCAACTTCTGTTCGAAGATCAACAATAGATTTCTGAGTATCATCAAATCTATTATTCAAAGTTTTGATTTGAATCACTGTGCCTTGCAAACAAGTGAAAATTTCTGGATTTTTAATCTTCTTAGAATTGGCTTCAAGAAACATTGCTGCCCTTCCAGGAGGAAAAATACACTCTGACTTGTACCAATCAGCAGTTTGCTTGGCCAAATAACTATCATCAACTTCATGTACAGAAGGCCCAGCAAAATCTGGTTTTTCACTTGTTTTCTGACCATCAGTCTGATTTTGTGGTTGTTCAACTCCTGTACTCTTAGCTTCAACTGAATCACTCATCGACTCACTAGTAGAGGCAACAGAAGCAATAGGTTCTTGAGCAGAAATAGGTTCTTGAGCAACCTGTTTTCCTTTATCAACTGGAGTTTGCTCTGAAGAAAGAACCTTTTCTGGTTTATCAACCTCCTCACCATGAGCAGAAACATGATTGGCATCAGAGTTCAACTCAGTGTGTGATGCAACCACAGTGTCTTCAAGAACAACAGTAGGCCCATCAGCAACACCAGTATCGATAGAAAGTGTAACCTCCATGAGTGGTGGAGTAGATGCTTCATGATTAAAAGAAATTGGAGTTTCAGCAAACTCTTCCATTGGAGACAAAACATCTCTAACAGCTTCATGTTCTTGAACCTTAACAACTTCTGGTTCAGAAAGCTTGACTTCAGATTCTGGTATTATAGATTCTATGATAACCTCTGGCTCACCAGTAGGAATATCAAAAGAGATTTTCTCTTGAGCCTCTTCAACATGCTCATCATTATAATCTATTCCTTCCTGCTGTGAATAGCCTTTAGCTACCAGTCTTGCTTTGTTCCTTGTGATCACACCATCACTGTCAGTTTTATTTCTGAAAACCCATTTAGTACCAACAATAGATCTGTTCTTTGGCCTTGGTACAAGGGTCCACACCTCATTTCTCTCAAATTCATTTAGCTCTTCTTGCATTGCTGTTATCCAGTCAGCATCTTTCAGAGCTTCTTCTACTTTCTTTGGCTCAGTTTGTGACAAGAATGCATGAAACAGACATTCATTTGTTGTTGCACTTCTTGTCCTTACTCTTGCATCTGGATCACCAATAATTAAATCAGGTGTATGTGACTTAGTCCATTTTCTTGCAGAAGGCAGATTGCTTCTGTCATCATGTGATCCTCCCCCTTGATCCATGCCCTCCTGATTTTCTTGGTGTCTCTCTTCATTTTCAGATGCTCCCCCTGAATGTGACTGCTCAGAATTTGAATGATCAGAGTTTGAATCAACAGTGTTTGATTCAGAGTTATCAATTGAGTCACTATCAGTGTTTGAATTATCACTTTGATGTGATTCTTCATGCTCCCCCTCAAATGGTTCTTCCCTTGTTTCTGATTGAAAAGTTTCTTCAGTGTTTACCAGTAGAGGTTCAGAATTGACCTCAACAGTGTTTGTCAGATCTGTATCATCCGAGTTTAATAAATCTTCATTTTCAAAGTGCAGTTGATCATGCTCATTAACATCTTCAAGTCCAGTTATTTTCTTGTCATCAAATGACACATGAATAGACTCCATGATCACTCTGGTTCTCAGATTATAAACTCTGAATGCCTTTGTTGACAGTGGATAGCCAACAAAAATTCCTTCATCTGCCTTTAGATCAAATTTGGTCAACTGTTCAGGATGAGTCTTCAACTCAAAGCACTTGCATCCAAAAATATGAAAATATTTTAGATTTGGCTTCTTCTTCTTCACCATTTCATATGGTGTTTTACCATGCTTGTTGATCAGTGTTGCATTTTGAGTAAAACAAGCAGTTTGAACTGCTTCTGCCCAGAAATATGTTGGCAACTTTGCTTCATCTAGCATGGTTCTAGCAGCTTCTATCAAAGTTCTGTTCTTTCTCTCCACTACACCATTTTGTTGTGGAGTGCCAGGTGCAGAAAACTCTTGTTTGATCCCTTTACTCTTGCAAAATTCTTCCATAGATGAATTTCTGAACTCAGTTCCATTGTCACTTCTGATTATCTTCACTTGATGCTCTGACCCTTTGTCCAGTTGGATTATATGATCTGTCAGTGTTAAAGCTGTTTCATCCTTCTTTGCAAGAAAATATACCCATGTGAATCTGGTATATTCATCAACAATGACTAATGCATATTTCTTCTTTCCAAGAGACATCACATTTACTGGACCAAAAAGATCAACATGTAGTAGATGATAAGGATCAGCAATTGAAGACTCAGATTTGCTTTTGAAAGAGGTTTTTCTCTGTTTGGCCTTTTGACAAGAATCACACAGGCCTTCTACATTCAACAATGACTTTGGTAGTCCTCTTGCAAGATCATTCTTTATGAGCTCATTGATGTTGTTCAGATTCAAATGAGAGAGTTTCTTGTGCCACTTCCAACTCTCTTCACTGGATATTCTTGTTGACAGACATACTGCTTTGCCATCAGTGTTTGTTGACAATTTTATTTCATAGATGTTGTTGTGTCTGTTTCCAACTAGAGCAACTTTCCCTGTTGATTTACTGATCACTTGGCAATATTCAGGCTGAAAATCTACATGATATCCTCTGTCACAGATTTGACTCACAGATAGCAAATCATGCTTGAGTCCTGGAACCAGAGCTACATTTGTGATGATGACATTTCCAAGATTAATATTGCCATATCCCAGTGTATGTCCTATGTTGCCATCTCCATAGGAAACTTCTGGGCCAGCCTTCTCCTCATACTCTGATAGCAGGGCTTTATTTCCAGTCATGTGTCCTGAACATCCACTGTCCATGACTAGGGTACTGACCCTGGTGCCCTGCAATCACAAACAATCACTGATTATTAGTTTTAAGGATCCAGACTTGCTTGGATCCTTTGACTTTCTTAATTCTGTTAGCTCTTGCAGCGGAATTCACATTAACAGAGTTTAAGCTAACTTTTTCAGTGTTTACATTTGCAGAGTTTACTTTAACCCATTTCAAATTTGGCTTGGGTTCATAGTAATTATAGTAAATAGCATGATAATCTCTGCAAGTGTAAATAGAATGCCATGTACTTCCACAGTGTTTACATAAAGTCTGTGGTCTAGTTCTCACATAATCATTTTTAACTGCAGTTTTAGAGGGCAAAGAATTAATGTTCTTATTCTTACTGCAGAAACTAGCAAGATGATTAGTACTACCACAATTAAAGCATGTTTTCCTGGGAGCTAATGAAGCAAGCATTGGCTTAATTCCTGAGGTTATGCCTACTTTTCCATTTCTGTTTTTCTTAGGCATTCTCTGTTTGTTGACAGACTTTATCTCCTTAAGCTTATGCTTGAGTTGTTTATCTGTCATTAAGCCAATGTTAGCCTCTTTAACAAAAGTTTTAGCATATGACTCTTTAACAGCCTTTTTCTGTGCTTCAGTCTTAGGTCCACCTGTTCCCATGACATTACCCTCAGATGAACAATGTGGTCTAACTTTTACCTGATTTTCAAATCTAAGCTCATCTCCTACAGAGTAACCTAGACCTACTGTGTCTGACTGAAACACTTCTTGAGTGTCTTTACCAGAGTGTGTCCAAGTTTTGATGATGTGTTTAGTATCCTCCAATTCAGATTCTAGTTGCTTATACTTACCTAGCAACTCCTGTTCAATAAACACTGCATCATCTCTCTCTTTTTGAATTTTATTCATGTTCTCTAACTGTTCCTCAACAAGTTTATTTCTTTCTTTGAGTTGAGAACACTCAGACTTTATCCTCTCATTTTCTAAAGTCTGATCCCTATAACTGATATGCAATGCTTTAAGATAAATTCTCAATTCAGTTATATTATCAGTGTTATAAGCATAGGTAGTTGGAGGTACCTTGAGATCATCATTTTCAGTCTGAGTAGTAGCCATGAGAGCATAGTTGACTTCCTCATCTGAATCTGAAGTGTCTGCCCAATCTCTGCCTTTGGTGTAGAGTGCCTTTTCAGTTTTACCCTTCTTGCACTCAGGAGCATAGTGACCCATCTCCTTACACTTGTAGCATTGAATTTCAGACTTATCTTTCTTACCAGATTTGAAGTCCTTTCCTTCAGATTTCTTGAAATTCTTCTTATCAAACTTTGAGTAGTCCTTGGAGAATCTCTTTCCCTTCTTGAAGTTCTTGTATCCCATCTTCTTGAAGGTCTTTACCATCAATGCAGCCATTTGCATCATCTCCTCATCATCTTCAGAATCAGATGATTCATCTGTGTTTGAGTCAACATCAGTGTCTGATGACTCATTCTCTGAATGTATGACTAAAGCTTTTCCTTTTGCCTTTCTCCTTGATGCTTCCTTCTTTGATGGTTTCTCCTCAACCTTAAGAGCAACAGACTTTGACTTTCTACTTGATCTTTTGTTTCTCTGCTCCAATTCCAATTCATGGGTTTTGAGCAGTCCATAAATTTCATCAATCTCTGTTTCACCAAGTTCATAATTATCTCTTATAGTGGTTGTCTTCACATCCCACTTTTCAGGTAGAGAGAGAAGAAACTTGAGATTTGAATCTTCTAAATCATACTCTTTGTTCACCAATGACAAATCATTGAGCAGTTTACAGAATCTGTCAAAAGTTTCTGTCATGGTTTCATCAGATTTTGCCTCAAAATGCTCATACTCCTGAGTGAGTATGTTCCTTCTGTTCTTCTTAATTGCAGGTGTTCCTTGACATCTAACCTCAAGTGCATCCCATATCTCCTTTGCAGTTGTGCAGTTTATCACTTTATTAGACATAACATTGTCTAACGCACTGTGAAGTAAATGCCTTACCTTCGCATCCTTTGCAATAGATGAAAGATCTTCAGCAGTTAGATCTTTCTTCTCTTTTGGAATGACTTTTGATTCCTCACCAGCAGCAGCAGCAGATAACTTTGTAAGGTTGTGAGGACCTTCATAAATTCTGTCCAGATATTCTGGATCTGTAGCCTCCAGAAACATGGTCATCTTCACCTTCCAAATTGCATACTCTAATGGCTTCAGTATAGGAACCCTAATTGTTTCATATCTACTAACAGTAGTAGGGGCTTTCTCAGATGGTGGAGGTATCTCTGCCATTGATTACTATTGTGTTTGGATCTTTAACTGTAATAAAGTAACAGATTTGGCTCTGATACCACTTGTTAGGTCGAATACACAATATATAATCAATTACTGTATGAATAAGTAACAAGAACACACGTTTTAACTCTTAAAACTGTTTGGAATTAATAATTCCTCTCTCGGTGATGTAAAGTATCACAGAGAGCTGCTTAGGTTACAAGAATGATATTCGTTCACGATAGATACCCTTCTAGGGTTAACCTAACTGTATTTATAAGATATACAGCTACGTACAATCGTAAATTGATTCTCCTAAAATTAAGCTATACAATTGATATCAATTACGATTGCTACACGTCTTCTAAGTCAACTCAATCTCTTTGACAGCTATCCAATCTTCAAAGATATCGCTTCCATATTAATATTAAATTAATCTTCAAACTCTGTTGACTTGTAGACGCTCCAAGTAAACAGACTTTAGCAAACTCTGTTCTCTCCACGCTAACAGCGTTTGCGCTTCCATGTTATTCAGCTATCAGTGTTTACGCTTTCCTCTGTCAGCGTTTGCGCTTCCAGCAATCAGCGTATACTCAAACTCTGTTACAACTGCTTTCAATAACAAGTTAAACTCTCTTTACCTGTAACACTTAAACACTGACATTAAATCACATCAATTATATCTAACAAAACAAATCCAAAATCTGAAGATCCAAAGTATCCTAATTGAAGGAAATAAAAGATGAAGTAGATCTAGATCTCTGTTGCTTATCACGAGCGTTGGTGATTCCTTCTCCACTTTTCTCCCCTGCTTCTCTGATAAAACGTGATTTTCTTGATGCCTAGATGTGTTTATATAGCCCCCATGTCTTGTTTAGCAAGAAATTCCTCAAAATAGAGTTAAAATAGAATTTCTACAGTTCGACACAAAATACGTTTCCTAAACGGATTCTGTTTTGAAAGAAAATTCGTAACTGACTATTCTTCAGTATTTCTGGCCCGTTCCAGTTGTAATTGGACATCTGAAACACTTTAGAATGAAAGAGAATTCCGTTATATTCGTGTGGGCTGTAAGATCGTCCAAAACGGACTTGTAGAACTCAAGATATGGCCCAAACCGTAAATCAAAAATTTTTCCAGCGGAGCACAGCGCCGCAGCGCGCCAAACCCGCACTGCAGCGCGCCATGGATTCAGGAACACTTTGCTCAAATAGATCCGTCTTCTTCCGAGCTTTCCAACGACTGCTTACGGGCCTCAAACGGAGTTGTAGAACTCCATATATGGCCAAAATAGTGAAGACTGCGCAGCCTACCCGGAAAATCCGAATTTTAATCAAATTAACCTTCAACTCTCTTCAGCGAGTTTCCGTTCTTCATATATTGAGCTCAAAACCACCAAAGCATCATAGAAACACATCATACCTGCCTCAAGCTAGTATTTCAACATACTTGAGGTCAAGTAAATCCATTTAAGCCCATATGGAACGCTATAAGTGGATTTAAAATCCACTTATCAGTATGTCATATACTCAATAAGACCAGTGACTTATGGCTACTGCTATGCACGAATTTCAAGGGTTAATGAAATTTGAGCATTACGACGGCTATAAATCGAACGTTCCAATATTGTTACCACACAACCAAGCCACACCGGGCATACCATACAACTTATACACATGTTATACATCTTATAAGTCCAAGAATATATCACTTTATCAACAAGATCATCATATCTCTTAAATCAACCAATCGACTACATAATCATGCTTATAACATCACCATGAACATACTAATCTAAAATCAACCAATAATCATCAAAACTTAAACTAAGAGCTAGGGTTTCTTGAGATGATTACCTTCCTTGGAGTATTCTAAGACCTTACTAAGCCTTGATTTGTCCTTAGAACACTTTAACGAAGCTTAGATCATCAAAAGAAATCAAGAAAACAAAGTTAGTTTCTTGAAAGTTACTATTCATCATCACTTTCACTAATTATTTCAAAATGGAAAAATCCTTGGATGGTTCTCAAATTTTTACCATACCTTGTCCTATTAAAGAGCTTCGTTCTAAGCTATAGATCACCATTGTTGGATGCTTGGAAGTGACACTTTGAATTTGCTAAAAAGGAGCAGATTTTTTTTAAGGAAAATGGGTTCTTGGTTTGCTTTATTATGACAAATATCTACTAATTCTCATGTATTATTGCTAAGTCACTTGGATGAATCCTTACTTTTGTGTTGTTAACAATCCATTGGTCCACATGTTGGTTTATTATTGGTCCACTTGTTGGCACCACATTAAGCATTCTTTTTTTGGTTAAATGCAACTACATCACTTTGCTCCTAGTTGACTTACATGGGAGTCACTTTGCTTTCCATTACTCCATACACTTGCACATGCTTACATATTGGCTCTCTGCTTGTTTATTTGCCCGGTTATTACTCAATTCCCATTGATCTTTCGAAAGAATATCTCAAGGATTTCTAGTTAGGGTTTTACCGAAAACCTTCTTAATATTTATACTACCATTCTCAATCCTCCTTTATAATTCTTGAATTTAAATTCCTTAAATCCTCTTAATAAATCCTTACATCTTTCAGTGTCCAGGGAAATCTTGGAGAAAATAAAAGTGCTATTTTTCTGAATCCGATATCGTTTACATACACTTATCTCACCCCTGGATCATGAATACGAACTCAGAAATCCATTCTGAATACTTCTATATAGCGTCGTCTAATAATATTCCAATTTCCACCAAAAACACTATTCATTGCTTATTCTCTCTTTATTCCTTATATTTATAAAAATGTCCTGATCCTCTTTCGAGCGTTCCTTTACCCTTTTTCGGAACCACTGGACTAATAACATATATCGATTTTGATGACATAAGAATAACCTTCCTCTTTGGAATTACTATATCTCACTTTCCTAGGAAATAGATTATTCTAATCTAATTTGTCAACCAATAGCATTTTTCATGTCATATAAATATTCGAATCCGAATCCATTAAATATTCGTTCATTAAAACAACTGATACATCGCAGTCGCAACCACTATTCAATTCTACATTAATACATAATAAAAATATTTAATTCTATCAAAAAATCTGGGTTCTTACAGTCTCCCCTCCTTAAAAGAATTCCGTCCCGGAATCAGTCTGAGAACGAATGGGGGTACTTTCCCAACATCGCGCTTTCCAATTCCCAAGTTGATTCTTCCACATTGTGGTTCTGCCACAAAACTCTGACTAACTTTATGACCTTGATTCGGAGCACTTATTCTTGCCGGTCTATGATTTCCACAGGTTGCTCCACATAGGTTAGTTCTTGTTGCATGTCCACGTGCTCATATTCTACTATATACTTGGCGTCCGGATTATATTTTCCCAGCATCGAAACATGGAACACGTTTGCGCACTTGTTGCAGATTTGGGAGTAATGCTAGTTCGTAAGCTAGTTCCCGATCCATCCGTAATCATTCCAATCCTTTTACAGCACCTCTCACCAGTGCTACAATACTCCTTTTTATCCTTTTTAATCAACTTTGCTACTTTTCGTACAACACACTATCCGGGTTATGCCCTTACCGAATCATATATTATTACTCTTATTGGTATCTGCAGTGACTTTGGTATCACTATCGCGCTACGAATTCGGAGATAACCTCACTCGTACTATGCATTTCCTGACTGCTTTTATCTTCGCAATCTCGATCAAAATAGAAGAATTTATTGAGAGATCGCTATGATCAATGAACATTTGTCATATTGCATAGTTAGTACAGAAGGTGGCCAGCCTTTTGTACTTGACCAGCAATTTAGACAAGTTATGGTATTCCACTTAGACTTCTATCACATAGACAGGTAGTCACGTAGCAGTACCTCCCCTCCTTAAAAGGTTGTTCTTCTCAATTCAGAAGAAGATAAATAAGAAAGAAATAAAAGAAAAGAATTTCAAAGAATTATAGAAGATTTTCATGATTGTCAATTATCATACTTAGAATTTACCTCTGAACTATAGAGGTTTATCGGAGAAGAAAGTAATCGTATTCGCATCAAATACTATTTTATCGTAATCTCACGTGTCAACATATCCTCGCTGCTCTGTCTATCATTCTATGGACTATGTTCTTGTTCAATCTCAGCAACACTTGCTCTTGAAACACCTTCCAACCTTTCCGGTTAAATCTTATATTTCTCGCTTGACATCATTGTCACTAATATTCCACGCCACGCTACTAGCGCTTTCATATCCATAATACTAACACTATCAAGTTGTCATCCCGAGAGCTCGTTAGAAAACCCATTCATCAATCCATTCATAACATTCCTTGCTTCACATTCCATAATTATTTCCCCATCTTTTCTTTATCAATCACATCCTTTTGGTGATCTGATTCTTATTCACTTCTGTTATTTATCTTCACCCTCAACGCATTATTGGGATACCCTTTATATCCGGTACCTCCCTAGTGGTATACTGTCACATGTGCTCAATAAGAATCACATTTTTTGGGACAAACTTTCCTTTGTTCAACCATCTAAATTCTCACTTTCTCGATCCATGAGTCTCCTAATTACTCAATCAATCTATTCCAAATTTCCTCGAATTCTCCCAACTTTAAGGGAGTTAATCCATATGTCATTTATGCCTTCAGTTCCAACTTTTCGAGCTTCATTGATGGGGTTTCTCAGGAGTCTGCATATCAAATTCCCTTATTGATCCTCAATTCTATTTCTATTTCTATCAACCACTTGGCTTCCATTTCTACTATACGCATTATAATTTATTTCGAGCATCACGTCATTCCAAAACTAAACCATCCGAAATAAGCCTTGACGATTTCTTTAACTTAGATCCAATATAATCTATTCCTGCTTGTCATTCCGACATCTCCATAGTCGTTATCACCTTATTTCTCAAAAAAATCACCACTACATTAATGTAGTCCATTGCTGAATCACCATCGTTTATTTTTACGTAGCGCTTTAATAGCTAATCCTACGGGTTCCCTAATTGTCAGATCAAATCTTCTAGGAAGACAAAATAATCACTATTTCTTGTTCATAAGGAATACTTTCTGAACTTGACGTAGATAATACATGAAGCAAATAAAATTGCAGGAGAGCTTCGAGCATCGCAGCTATGACAGGTTGGTGAGATTATTAATCATATGTCTCCAATAGAAGGCTAGGAGCTTAGTAGTTTACTTAATCACTTTCCGAACCTCGTTAATTTTTTTACAAGGATACTTTTCAGCATCACGAATCTTTAACCTCATATTCTCTATCTTGTTTGTACAGAAATACACCAACATAAACTTGCTTGTCATTCATCATTATGCCAATTGGCTTATCAATATCAGTACCATATCTGTTTCCTTGGTATGAGCAATTATAATTCCTCCTCCCTTCTTAAAGTGTCGGCCACCTCACTGGCCTTTCCTGATAACAATAATTTCTTGTAGTCGGTGTTTTCTGGACCAATTCCAATTCAGGGTGACAGCATCTCCCTTAAACTCTGCTGAATGAGAGAAAACATATACCAGTCTTTCCCGTAAGTCATTGCTTCCACCTTTTGTGCAAGCTCTATCACGGTTACTCCCAGTCATACCTAGGATATTTCTTATCTTAATCCTTTCTTGTTTTAGGATAATCTCAACCTTCATTGGTTCAATCCGTACCTCCTCATGGTTTCGCACACGCATAGTCTAGCATTATTATTAATATACATTCCTTCCCAAACTTCCATTTCGAAGTTTAGAATATTACCTTTTTCCTTATATGGTTTCTTAGGTCATCCTCATCATTCCTCCTGTATTTTCTGGGTACAGGTACGTCAAAATATCATTAATCATTCCTACAACAATTCAGTCGATGTATTTTCCGACACTCTTTTCAATAAATCCTTAAAGGTTATTATTACCTCGGTCAATCCAACTTGTATCATCTGAATTCACAATGTCTTTATTAGGGTTAATGCTATCTTTGTGCATCCCTAGGGTTCATCTTAATTTATGGATATTCTATCCTCAATTTTATTTTCAAGGAATACTTACATCCTGTAAATGGGCAATCAAATCATATATCCTTAATAAGGGTCTCTTTCAATTGTTCTCATCTTGATAATCTTTAGGTAGCTTACGCTAACCTTTTCTTTCTAACGGATGTCAGTCCACATGACCTTCCAAAAGACACATATGTCTAACTCTCTTTCAAGGGTTAATGAAATTTCGGCATTACGACGGCTATAAATCGAACGTTCCAAAATTGTTACCACACAACCAAGCCACACCGGGCATACCATACAACTTATACACATGTTATACATCTTATAAGTCCAAGAATATATCACTTTATCAACAAGATCATCATATCTCTTAAATCAACCAATCGACTACATAATCATGCTTATAACATCACCATGAACATACTAATCTAAAATCAACCAATAATCATCAAAACTTAAACTAAGAGCTAGGGTTTATTAAGATGATTACCTTCCTTGGAGTATTCTAAGAGCTTACTAAGCCTTGATTTGTCCTTAGAACACTTTAACCAAGCTTAGATCATCAAAAGAAATCAAGAAAACAAAGTCAGTTTCTTGAAATTTACTATTCATCATCACTTTCACTAATTATTTGAAAATGGAAAATCCTTGGATGGTTCTCAAATTTTTACCATACCTTGTCCTATTAAAGAGCTTCGTTTTAAGCTATAGATCACCATTGTTGGATGGTTGGAAGTGACACTTTGAATTTGCTAAAAAGGAGCAGATTTTTTTCTTAAGGAAAATGGGTTCTTGGTTTGCTTTATTATGACAAATATCTACTAATTCTCATGTATTAATGCTAAGTCACTTGGATTCATCCTTACTTTTGTGTTGTTAACAATCCATTGGTCCACATGTTGGCTTATTATTGGTCCACTTGTTGGCACCACATTAAGCATTCTCTTTTTGGTTAAATGCAACTACATCACTTTGCTCCTAGTTGACTTACATGGGAGTCACTTTGCTTTCCCTTACTCCATACACTTGCACATGCTTACATATTGGCTCTCTGCTTGTTTCTTTGCCCGGTTATTACTCAATTCCATTGATCGTTTGAAAGAATATCTCAAGGATTTCTAGTTAGGGTTGTTGGAAATATTAACTAATACAACAACATAGAGGCAATTATATATCGTATTTAACAAGCCAAGGCCAAGCAAACAATTAACGAAACAAAACACGAAGGTATATAACATGCATATCAGTAACTGTAATAACAAAGGAAGAACAGAAGACATACCAGTAGCCATAGCTATAGCAGTATATCAAACAAATAAACAGCTGAGTCGTCAGGACTTGCATGAAGTACTGACTGTTCTTTCAGAGATAATTGCCCCCACTTACTGTGTCAGGAAGCTTGCAACACCTCTCCTAGGATAAAACAGCTCCGAGTAATGTAATCACAGCAATTAGACTACTCGACTTCGACTGGCACCTCAGTCGCCGGAAAAACCCACAAGTAAAACAACTTCAACAAGAAGGGAAAAGAGAGTGTAGAGAGGAGAAGAGAATGTAGGGTGTGGTCCATGAAAATCATCAGCCTATCTCTCTATTTATAGGAGAGGCTAAGCATAACTGATGCCACCCTATTAATTTTGTAAATGCCGATTTACATTTAATAAAATGAAACGGCTGATTTAATAAAATCAAAACGGCTGATTTGATAAATTGTAACTGTTACGTTATATTTTATCCGCACAAATCAGTTTTATTTTAATTATACGAATATATATACATTATCAAATTCTGTTCAGGACTCAACATCAGGAACTGATGTCCATCTATCAGTATTTGATCATCAGGATATGGTACCGTCAGAACTTGAGGTCCATCAGTATTTGATCAAGCATCAGGATCTGGTAGTACCTTTAGGATTTCATTAGGACTTGCCCATCAGTATTAGATGTCTGACAAGTTCCTGATTTATTCCAAGTACTGATCCCAATCGATATATATATATATATATATATTTATTTATTTATTCTAATTAAAATATATTAAAATCCCTCGCCCAGGTCGCCTCGCGTACGTGAGACGCCGAGACATTCGCCCAAATCGCCCTTCGACCGAGCTGACCCGAGTCGAGACGTGACGTGTCATGGCGTGGTGGCGGCGGCGCGCGAGTGTGTGTTTGTGTGCGCGTGGAGCACACAGTAACACCATACACCATCATACACCTTAGTAGTTGTACACTACCCATGTGTGTGATTCTATATAAAGCCAACAACCCCCTTTATTTATTTCAATGTGGGAGAAATAAACATTCTCATTTTCAAGCTCTTTCAAGCTACCCACTTCAACTCTATTTCTCTATGGGTTTCACTAAGAAAATTACTTAGACCCATATATGAAAATTTAAGTCCTCATAGCAAGGAACAATTTTCAATCGTTAAAATCCGGAATTAACATCAAGAACATAAAATACTTATGCTCCAAAAACTCCATTTTCTAACATTCCCCCACAAATCCATACAGAAATGCTTCAGGTTTTTCATCATGACTTATTTTTCAGAGTCGGTACCCTTCCGGGTTTGAACCCTCCTGAGTCCCCTACTTCGATGACTACCGGATTCAGATGGAATGTTTCACCTTGAATCTTAATCCGTTTGATGTAATCACGTTCCATAGACGACGACAAGTCAAAGGCTATGGTGCCAATCTACGGCTTTGAGACATTAATGGTCTTGTCTCGATCCTGTTCGTCGAATGCTTCAAGGAATAACTCTTTCCTCTAATTGCGACCACACAATTACATTCGCTTAGCTGGGCATTGTTTGCACTAAATCACGCAAGTGTACGTGGTCACAAGTAATACAGATATAAGTTGAGTTCGTTCCCACAGAGATCTGGTTATGGTTTCAATTCAGTTCATGCACCTATGCAACAATGTATGATTATTATCCACTGCTAAGACAAATAACAAGATTAAGTTTTTACTAACTATAATTAACTAAGACACAAATTAACAAACTAAGAATTAATTAACAAATGAGAATGAAAATCTAATTACTTATGCAAGAGAAAACATGGTATCCTAACTTCATTAAATACTTCCTTTAGAGATCATGCCTTAATCAATATATGTGATGGTTTTGATATCTGATCGAATAACACGAAATAAGTAAAAGTTACCTCTCGGTATACTAGTACCAAACTAAACATACATCCACAAAAGAGATAGAAGATGAATAGACACCAATTATGCTTAGACCCTATATCTCTATAGAATTTGAAAACATAACGGTTGAAGAACAAGTTATCCACATTGATCACATAGGGCAGCATAATATCTCTATTTACGCCACAAATCATGATGTTAAAACATCAACCTATCCTATGCTAGCATGACAAGTTCTAAATCTCAAGATCCACTCTCGTTTCGCAAGAGATTAACAAATTAGATGTTCATGACTCATCTAAACACATGAAATACAACCATACAAGGATATCAATAATTCATCACACACATATCAAATAAGCAATCAACTACTAAATTCCATAAATAAATTCGTTAGGACCCCATGACAACGATCAGCTCATGATCGAACTTCTCATCGTCACGGGGTCTAATGAAAACACGATGTAAAACAAATACAATAATATAAATCTCTGGTGTGTGTTGTGTTCGTCGTGGTCTCTTTTTGTGTCCCCAAGAGGTGTATTTATAGCCACAAGTGTCTCCTCCACCAAGTAATTACCGTCTTTGATTTAGGATAGAATTCCGATAATTTTCCTTTCTTGAATGAAATAGAATTGCAATTTACATGTATAAGTCTGATTCTAGAAGCTTCTGGTCATCCAAGGTAATTCCACAATGATTAGAATTAGAAAACAATGCAATTTCCTTCTCAGAATGGGTTTCCAAAAGTTCTGGAATTTTCTGGCAGTGTCAGGTGCTCAAGACCACTTTAGAATGAAAGAGAATTCCGTTATCTTCGCGTGGGCAGTTGAATCGTCCAAAACGGACTTGTAGAACTCAAGATATGGCCAAAACAAAAATCAGAAATTTTGGCTGATTTTCCCGCGCCCACGCGCCCGCCCCGCCCGCCGCGCGCTACTGTTCATTCCCGCGCGCCCGCGCCCGAAATCAGCACACATTAGGTGCGGCCGCGCCCGACCTACTGTTCATTTGCTGATTTTGCTCTATTTTCTTCGTTTTAACTCCGATTTTCATTCCGTTTCTTCCGGCACTCTCGCAATTTGATGTACTTTCATTCTTTAAGCTCAAAACCCACCAATTAAACATGGAAAACATCATCCCGCATCCGACTCTTATTCCTGCACAAATTCACTACAAACACATCAAAAACACCACATACTTGAGTCCAAGTCATCAATTCAAGCCGATACGAAGCATTCCAAGTGGATATAACATCCACTTATCACACCCCCAAACTTAAACCGATGCTTGTCCTCAAGCATAACAATTACAACTAACTAACTAACTAGTACCACTTCCGTAGGTGATCACGGTTGCATTTGGCATATGCAACAAGCCCTTTAAACCCCTAGGCAGCCCTAGTGGACGAGTAAGTTCTCGTGAGGGCCTATAGCGAATGTACCCACAAAATCCAATGTAATGCAATGCATGAATGCAACTAAATGAAAATGCAAATAATCTAGTACTAATATCCTACCATACCTTCAAATCCTCTCATGTCATATCAACTTAAGAATCAAAGTAAATACACAATGTCTTGGTGTCGAAAGTGCAAGTATTCACATAGTCTACTCAATGAACATGCATAAGTTCTCATAAGTCCATGTCAAATGTAAGAATAAGTTAGTAACCATGCTAAGCCTACAATAGTACATCTTTGAGTCAAAACTCGGGATCTCATACACAAAAACAAGCAAACACTCACAATCCACTCAGAAAAGAATATTCACTCAAGAACAAGGGTTAGTGTATCACTCAATTCCAACAAAATCATAAGCATGCTTGACATTTGGTATCAATCTAACTCTTAACACAACATACATCAATGACGATAATCAAAAGGTCTTTATTTGGGTTGTAATGGGGCTAGGGACAAGGTATGCCAAATAAGCCAAAATAGGTGAAGTGTCAAAAGCTAGTAAGTACCATAATAAATCCTACACAACACCCTATTTTCCCCCCCACACATAATTTTTACTAAAACACACACTCGACTAGTCGACTGAATTAGGATCACAACAAACACAAACATGCTCTCATAATATATTTTTTTTCTTTTTTTTTTTCTCTTTCTTTCTTTTTTTTTCTTTTTTTTCTTTTTTTCTTTTTCTTTTTTTTTCTTTTTTTCGAGAGCTAAATATAACACAAACAATAATATAAACAATAACAATGATCCCATGAATTTATTACATATGCCGGCTATCAAGTAAACAACCCAATTTTCAATATTTCCCCCAAAAGTAAGACCAACAATAAACCCCTCCTTGCACACCTTATTACTCCCTTAAGCACTCTACTAGCCTTTGACAATGTGGGTTCAAATTAATGTAAGCCAATACAAGAAAAAGGTCTGGGCAAGTAATGTGGTATGTCACCGAAAAAATAGGATTAAGCTCAACGGGTTAACTAATTGATCATATAAACATGGTATGGTAATATGGGAAAATATGCGGTAATTCCTAATTGCCTTTATCATTTTAATCGTCAAATAATGTCATGCGTTTCAAGAAAGATCTCAAACAACTGCTAGCAATGCAAACAATCCGTGGACACTCAAGCAAACGAATAAATTGCAAATATGCAATAGGCTCAAACGCTCACTTGGTGGAAAAACATACTCAATCCCAAGCAAAAATCTCTCTAACGCACCTACTTGTATTCAAAGCATGCAAACTAAATCATCTTGCACATATTCATGTCCTTCTAATCACTTACAACATTCAATAAGTCTACTAGCTTCAACTTACTAGTGTATGTGTGTGCACAAGAACAAAGCATATCACTTCTCAATCAAAAGCGTCAACAACACAAAATTCCTATCAAGCATGGGTGCAAATGCAATCTATTATGAACTCACATGATATATGAACAAAAAAAAACAGAATGTCCTATATGAAACAAACGTAGATAACACGAACATAAATGCATAATTTAATACTACTAATATGCAAGCATAAAATCCTACATGAACACGATGACTAACAATCACATATATATACACTACTTATCCCTCAAACCACCCCCAAACTTAAAATATTCAATGTCCTCATTGAATGGAAGTAAATACAAGGGATAGTAGAAAACATACCTAAATAAAATTGCCGAAAAGCGTGGGTTGCCTCCCATGAAGCGCTTCTTTAACGTCAATAGCTTGACGTTACTTCCAAGCCTCCATTATGGATGATAGTAGTTGGCCTGGTCATCTCGTCGCGAGACTTCATCATCATCACGGTGACACATTTTATGCCATTTCTCCTCGCTTGGCCTATTCGTATAACAACCATATCCTATTCCAATGCCTTCATCTGTTGACCCAAAATCTGTCAATTTGTAGAACAACACACACTCGTGGGCTTCGCTTGAAAATAATGGAGGAGGGTAAATGTAAGTTGCTGAAGCCTTTGGTTTCTCAAAGAGAACTTCCTCCATTGGCTCTAATGCGCTACCTCCATCTTTAAACTCTGCGATAAGTAGAAGACCTGCATCTTTCCCATGTTCATCAGCCTCTTGGTTCGCACATACCAATTCTTGAAATTTCTGCAGCTCATCAGTGTCTGTCCCAAATAGTGCCCTTTCCAAATCATCCACCATTCTAACATGATCAAATTCCTCACATGGCTTGTGAACAATCACCTCACCTTGGAATTTGTCTTCCTCAAGAAAAAACGCAATTGCATTATCCTCAAGATTTGACCATGAAACAACCTCATCAATAAGCACCTTAGAATCCCAGAGATCAGCCAAGCCGAGCGACTTACACTCTTCCTCCTCATCACTATCCACCACAGGTTCTGACAAAACAGCATGTTCTTCTTTTTCTATAGGATCCTGATCATGAATTCCTTCTTCATCCTCAATTGTTGAATTCTGATCGTTCGTGACTTTTCCAGATCTGAGTGTTATGGCATTAACTTGCTCCATGCCATCTTCTTTTCCTGGATTCACCTCTATTTCACTAGGAAGAACTCCATGCGGTCCATTGAGAAAGGCACTTGCAATTTGCCCAAACTGATTCTCCAATGTCTTGAGAGATGCCGCCTGACTTTTAATCATCAACCTCAATTCATCCAATTCAGATTTTTCATTCGAAGATTGACAATCTTCCCCATGAAACTGTTGTTGCTGAAAATCTTGATTGTTGCTCCATCCGAAATTGGGATGATAGGTGGCTGGAGCTGGTTGCGAAGGTTGCTGGAAGTTGCTCACAAACTGTGTCGCTTTAGAAGATATGGCACATTGACTCGTCTCATGTGCACCCTCACATAGCTCACAAACAGTAACAACTTGAGGCACCCCATGCTTTGACATAAAATCCAATTTCTTATTAAGTGCCTCTAGCTGAGCTGCTAGAGCTGTGACTGTATTAACTTCCAGAATTCCTGCTAATTTGCCTTGTGAAAATCTCTGAGTTGGATTCTGGTATTCATTCGCAGTCATCATCTCAATTAGCTCATAAGCTTCCGCATACCTCTTAGCCATAGAGCTCCACCTGATGCTGCATCTAGCATGGGTCTTGACTGTGCACCCAAACCATTATAAAAGTAGTTAATCAACATCCACTCAGGCATCCCATGATGTGGACACTCCCTTAGCATCTCCTTATATCGATCCCAAGCCTCGCACAAAGATTCTTCAGACTGTTGTGAAAATTGAGTAATAGCGTTCCTGATTGCTACAGTTTTCGCCATAGGGAAGAATTTAGTGAGAAATTTCTGAGCAAGATCCTCCCATGTCAAAATAGAACTTGCTGGTAGAGAGTACAACCAGCCCTTAGCTTTATCCCTCAAAGAGAATGGGAAAAGTCTCAATTTGATAGCATCTTCCAACACCCCGTTGATCTTGAAAGTGTCGCAGATCTCAATAAAGTCCCGGATGTGCATGTTAGGATCCTCCGTAGGAGCACCCCCAAACTGAAACGAATTCTGCACCATCTGAATTATGCTAGGCTTGATTTCGAAAGTATTAGCTGCAATAGCTAGCCTGACAATGCTAAATTGGATGTCCTTGATCTTTGGTTGAGAATAATACATCAATGCTTTCGCTGCTACTGCTGGTTCTTCCATTGCTACCTGCAACACATAAAACTAAACAACTATATATAAGAAACAATCCGAGTCAGTGAACTCTAACGACCACTATTGACAAGCACATAAACCAAAAATAAAACACCGATGATCCCCGGCAGCGGCGCCAAAAACTTGTTTGCACTAAATCACGCAAGTGTACGTGGTCACAAGTAATACAGATATAAGTTGAGTTCGTTCCCACAGAGATCTGGTTATGGTTTCAATTCAGTTCATGCACCTATGCAACAATGTATGATTATTATCCACTGCTAAGACAAATAACAAGATTAAGTTTTTACTAACTATAATTAACTAAGACACAAATTAACAAACTAAGAATTAATTAACAAATGAGAATGAAAATCTAATTACTTATGCAAGAGAAATGGTATCCTAACTTCATTAAATACTTCCTTTAGAGATCATGCCTTAATCAATATATGTGATGGTTTTGATATCTGATCGAATAACACGAAATAAGTAAAAGTTACCTCTCGGTATACTAGTACCAAACTAAACATACATCCACAAAAGAGATAGAAGATGAATAGACACCAATTATGCTTAGACCCTATATCTCCATAGAATTTGAAAACATAACGGTTGAAGAACAAGTTATCCACATTGATCACATAGGGCAGCATAATATCTCTATTTACGCCACAAATCATGATGTTAAAACATCAACCTATCCTATGCTAGCATGACAAGTTCTAAATCTCAAGATCCACTCTCGTTTCGCAAGAGATTAACAAATTAGATGTTCATGACTCATCTAAACACATGAAACACAACCATACAAGGATATCAATAATTCATCACACACATATCAAATAAGCAATCAACTACTAAATTCCATAAATAAATCCGTTAGGACCCCATGACAACGATTAGCTCATGATCGAACTTCTCATCGTCACGGGGTCTAATGAAAACATGATGTAAACAAATACAATAATATAAATCTCTGGTGTGTGTTGTGTTCGTCGTGGTCTCTTTTTGTGTCCCCAAGAGGTGTATTTATAGCCACAAGTGCCTCCTCCACCAAGTAATTACCGTCTTTGATTTAGGATAGAATTCCGGTAATTTTCCTTTCTTGAATGAAATAGAATTGCAATTTCCATGTATAAGTTTGATTCTAGAAGCTTCTGGTCATCCAAGGTAATTCCACAATGATTAGAATTAGAAAACAATGCAATTTCCTTCTCAGAATGGGTTTCCAAAAGTTCTGGAATTTTTTGGCAGTGTCAGGTGCTCAAGACCACTTTAGAATGAAAGAGAATTCCGTTATCTTCGTGTGGGAAGTTGAATCGTCCAAAACGGACTTGTAGAACTCAAGATATGGCCAAAACAAAAATCAGAAATTTTGGCTGATTTTCTCGCGCCCGCGCGCCAGCCCCTCCCGCCGCGCGCTACTGTTCATTCCCGCGCGCCCGCGCCCGAAATCAGCACACATTAGGCGCGGCCGCGCCCGACCTACTGTTCATTTGCTGATTTTGCTCTATTTTCTTCGTTTTAACTCCGATTTTCATTCCGTTTCTTCCGGCACTCTCGCAATTTGATGTACTTTCATTCTTTAAGCTCAAAACCCACCAATTAAACATGGAAAACATCATCCCACATCCGACTCTTATTCCTGCACAAATTCACTACAAACACATAAAAAACACCACATACTTGAGTCCAAGTCATCAATTCAAGCCGATACGAAGCATTCCAAGTGGATATAACATCCACTTATCAGGCATCTCCAGAGATGTACTGCTACCATCTCGTCGAATGACTTGACCCCATTCAGAGTTATATTAACTCTTGCTTACTAGCAGTGTCAGTACCTTCTAAGTTTACAGGGGATAGACTCAGATACAAACAGTATCATCTATGTAGCAAAAGTACTACCAATTCATCCTTACAGCTTGTTATTACCACATTGAATACACTTCAAGGGATCTCCTCTCATGTGTATTGGGTTCCCACTGATGATGAACTATGATGGGTTGATAGCCCCATCCCCAACCTCGACTTAAGGACCACTTCAGGTTCCAGTCCTTTAGTTAAAGGATCAGCTATATTATTCTGAGTTCCTACGAACTCTATAGCTATAATCCTATCAGACACTAAACCCCTGATAGACTTTAGTCTAACTTGGATGTGCCTATTTGTTTTAGCATTATACTTTTTACTGCTAATCTTGTCGATAGTTGTTTTACTATCACAATGAATAGCAAGCGTAGGAAGCGGTCTGCTTACTACAGGTATCGCGGACATAAGTCCGTGTAGCCATTCAGCCTCCGTCCCCGTGGCATCAAGTGCACACAACTCAGCCTCAAATGTAGACCAAGTTACTAAAGTTTGTTTGGTCGACTTCCAGGATATTGCTCCCCCTGCTAAGGTGAACACATATCCAGTCACTCCGTTGGAACCAGACTTCTTAGCTATCCAACTTGCATCACTGTACCCTTCAAGCACACCAGGAAATCTCCTATAGTGTAAACTATGGTACATTGTGCCTTTTAGATATCTAAGTACTATATCAAGAGCATCCCAATGAGTTCTGTTTGGACAGCTTGTATATCTAGCCAACTTAGACACAGAGTATGAAATATCTGGTCTAGTATAGTTAGCAAGATACTGCAAACTCCCTATAATCTGAGAATACCTTAACTGAGACACAGGTACTCCTGAAGTATTCTTAACAAGGGCAACTTTAGGATCATAGGGTGTACTAGCGATTCTACACTGTGAATAATCATATTTCTCAAGTATAGATTTCTCTATATAATGAGACTGCGATAAAGTTATTCCCTCAGTTGACTGCGTCAGCTTGAGACCAAGAATCACACTAGCCTCACCCATATCCTTCATTTCAAAATGCCTTTTCAAGAAAGCTTTTGTCTCGTTAATAATTTCTATATTGGTTCCAAACAGTAATATGTCATCTACATATAGGCACAAGATGACACACTCACTACCTTTAACTTTGGTGTAGACACACTTATCACTATCATTAATATCATAACTGAACGGCACTATAGTTTCATCAAACTTTTTATGCCAATCCCTAGGAGCTTGTTTCAAGCCATAGATGGATTTGATCAACTTACATACTTTCCTTTCATTACCAGAAGCAACAAATCCTTCAGGCTGATCCATATAAATCTCTTCTTCAAGTTCACCATGAAGAAAAGCTATCTTTACATCCATTTGATGGATGATAAGACCATGTACGGAAGCCAATGCTACAAGCATTCGGATTGTTGTCATTCTAGCTACTAGAGAGTATGTGTCAAAGTAATCAATGCCCTCTTTTTGCTTAAAACCCTTAGCTACCAGTCTAGCTTTGTACCTATCTATTGAGCCGTCAGGGTTCAACTTCCTTTTAAAGATCCATCTGCACCCGATAGTAGAACACCCAGGAGGGAGATCAACTAACTCCCATGTTCCATTAGAAACAATAGAGTCAATTTCACTCTTTACATCGCCCTTCCAGTGCCTAGACTCTGAAGAATCCATAGCTTGTCGGAAAGTTAAAGGTTCGTCCTCGACATTGTAAGTGATATAATCACTTCCAAAATCCTTGACTACCTTTGCACGCTTACTCCTTCGTGGTTCCTCTACCTCCTTAGGAGTAGAGCTACTACTAGGTTCCACCCCTACATTTGTCATCTTTTCCACATGATCAGGAATAGAACTTGATGTGTGAGTAGGATCTTCAGTAGAAGTATCTTGAGGCATAACAGTTTTCATAGGGTAAACATCCTCAAAGAATGTAGCATCACGAAACTCAACTATCATGTTTGCCACTATACCATCTATGTCAGATTTTAACACTAAAAATCTCATAGTTGTAGTGGTTTCAAGATAGCCTAGAAAGATACAATCAACAGTCTTCGGACCTAGTTTCTTTCTCTTGTGTTCAGGGACAAGTACCTTAGCAAGGCACCCCCACACACGAAGATACTTAAGACTAGTCTTCTTGCTCTTCCATAACTCAAAGGGTGTCTTATCCATGTGTTTTAGATGGACTCTATTCAGAATATGGCAAGCCGTATTCAGAGCTTCTCCCCACATGTATTTAGGCAACCCAAAATTAATAAGAATACTATTAATCATATCTTTAAATGTTCTGTTCTTTCGCTCAGCAACCCCATTAAACTCAGGTGTGTATGGTGGGGTAACTTCATGAACTATACCATTGCTTACACAAAATTCATTAAAAGCGTTACTCGTATACTCACCACCTCTATCAGATATCAACCTCTTAAGTTTTGTTTTTCTACTTCAGTTTTATATATAATGAATTTACTAAGTGCTTCATCCTTATGTCTAAGTAAATAAACATAACAGTATCTACTACTATCATCTATAAAGGTAATGAAGTATCTAAATTGGTCCTTAGTCAACACACCACCAAATTCACAAATATCAGTGTATACTAAATCTAACAAGTCTGAATCCCTAACAATATTATGAAAAGGTTTCCTTATTTGTTTAGCAGACACACATACTTGACATTTAGAATTCTTTTCTATAGTGTGTTTTGGAATCAACTCTAAATTCATCATATTTTTAAGAGCACCAAAATTTAAGTGACCAAGTCTAGCATGCCATAAAGTTGAAGATTCAACACAGTTAACAGAAGGAGTAATATTATTCAAAGCAGCCAAAACGGGCTCAACATTTATTATAAATAAACCATTTGACAAGTAACCTTGCCAAAGAAAGTATCAGTACGAATAAGAACTACTTTATTACATTTGAGAGAGACTTCAAAACCATTAGCTACTAAACAGCTTCCACTTATTATATTTCTACGCATGTTGGGAACATGATGCACTCTCGTCAGGGATAGAATACGACCCGAAGGAAACTTCAAGTCCACGTTTCCTATTCCATGTACTTGAGCGGCACTTGCATTCCCCATCGTCACTGTCAAGCTATGACTCTGTTGATAAGATACAAATAAACTAATGTCAGCACAAATATGCACATTAGCTCCAGTATCAATCAACTATTCATTTGACAGATAAGTGGAAAATAGTACAGGGTTGTAGGTAACATACCGGTCTACGTTGGTTTTAGAAGCTAAAGCCTCACCAACAACCATGTTCGCTACAGGCCCAATCGAGGTTCCAAGCACAGTATTCGCTTGAGCTACCGCCTCAGTTTTCTTTGCTTTCTTTGTAGGGCAGTCCTTACTCCAGTGCCCAACCTGCCCACAAGACCAACATGGTTTGTTTGCCTTTGGTTTCTTGGCCTTATCCTTGTCATTCTTAGGTTTATTACTATTACCCTTCTTAGAGACAGCCTTCCTTTTCTGTCCTACAGTTGCAACATTTACCTTCGAACTTCCATGCTCAGTTGGCATCACATGTCCCTGTTTGGACTTGTGTTGTTCTTTCACCGAGATGTCCAGCATAAGGTTGGTCCAGGTGATCTCTCCTTTCTGTCTTTTCAGGGAGAGAGAGAACTCTTCCCAAGACTTTGAAAGCTTTTCAATCACACTCATCACCTTAAACTTTTCGGGGAGGTCCATTCCAGACTCCTTCAAAGCATGCACTATCATCTCGAATTCATGCACTTGCTCAGTCATGGACTTATTGTCCACCAGCTTGAAATCAAGGAACCTAGCCACATAATACTTTTCCAGACCTTGTGAGTCAGTATTATGTGTCTGGTCCAGCTTCTCCCATAAGAGTTTTGCGGTGTAGGCATCAGAGGAGTACACATCAAACAATGTGTTCGTGAGAGCACCCAAAATGGCCGCCCTAGCCACCCCATCCTTCTCAGCCCATTTCGCAAAACCCTTAACTGATTCAGCCTTCTCTTGATCCACAACCGGCTTCTCATATTCCACAACAGGCCATAGACCCTTTACAGTCAACCACAACTTCATCCTTTTTTGCCAACGACAAAAGCCAACGCCCCCGTTGAATTTCTCTGGCAAGCCAGTTAATTCAACGGGTTGTGGAAAACTGTAAGTGGTCCAATCTATGACCCCAGCAGATGCACCTGAACTACCACTAGCAGGAATTTCACTCTCGTTAACCATTATGCTAAATACTATATAACAAATTATCTCTTCAAGAATGTTGGAAATATTAACTAATACAGCAACATAGAGGCAATTATATATCGTATTTAACAAGCCAAGGCCAAGCAAATAATTAACGAAACAAAACACGAAGGTATATAACATGCATATCAGTAACTGTAATAACAAAGGAAGAACCGAAGACATACCAGTAGCCATAGCTATAGCAGTATATCAAACAAATAAACAGCTGAGTCGTCAGGACTTGCACGAAGTACTGACTATTCTTGAAGAGATAATTGCCCCCACTTACTATGTCAGGAAGCTTGCAACACCTCTGCCAGGATAAAACAACTCCGAGTAATGTAATCACAGCAATTAGACTACTCGACTTCGACTGGCACCTCAGTCACCGGAAAAACCCACAAGTAAAACAACTTCAACAGGAAGGGAAAAGAGAGTGTAGAGAGGAGAAGAGAATGTAGGGTGTGGTCCATGAAAATCATCAACCTAGCTCTCTATTTATAGGAGAGGCTAAGCATAACTGATGCCACCCTATTAATTTTGTAACTGTCGATTTACATTTAATAAAATGAAACGGCTGATTTAATAAAATCAAAACGGCTGATTTGATAAATCGTAACTGTTACGTTATATTTTATCTGCACATATCAGTTTTATTTTAATTATACGAATATATATACATTATCAAATTCTGTTCAGGACTCAACATCAGGAACTGATGTCCATCCATCAATATTTGATCATCAGGATCTGGTACCGTCAGGACTTGAGGTCCATCAGTATTTGATCAAGCATCAGGATCTGGTAGTACCTTCAGGATTTCATCAGGACTTGCCCATCAGTATTAGATGTCTGACCAGTTCCTGATTTATTCCAAGTACTGATCCCAATCGATATATATATATATTTATTCTAATTAAAATATATTTAAACACATAAATAAAATCCCTCGCCCAGGTCGCCTCGCGTACGCGAGATGCCGAGACATTCGCCCAAATCGCCCTAGCCGACCCGAGTCGAGTCGAGACGTGACGTGACGTGGCGAGGCGAGGCGGGCGGCGGCGGCGCGCGCGCGTGCTTGTGCGCGTGGAGCACACAGTAACACCATGCACCATCATACACCTTAGTGATTGTACACTACCCATGTGTGTGATTCTATATAAAGCCAACAACCCCCTTTATTTATTTCAATGTGGGACAAATACACATTCTCATTTTCAAGCTCTTTCAAGCTACCCACTTCAACTCTATTTCTCTATGGGTTTCACTAAGAAAATTACTTAGACCCATATATGAAAATTTAAGTCCTCATAGCAAGGAACAATTTTCAATCATTAAAATCCGGAATTAAAATCAAGAACATAAAATACTTATGCTCCAAAAACTCCATTTTCTAACAAGGGTTTTACCGAAAACCTTCTTAATATTTATACTACCATTCTCAATCCTCCTTTATAATTCTTGAATTTAAATTCCTTAAATCCTCTTAATAAATCCTTACATCTTTCAGTGTCCAGGGAAATCTCGGAGAAAATAAAAGTGCTATTTTTCTGAATCCGATATCGTTTACATACACTTATCTCACCCCTGGATCATGAATATGAACTCAGAAATCCATTCTGAATACTTCTATATAGCGTCGTCTAATAATATTCCAATTTCCACCAAAAACACTATTCATTGCTTATTCTCTCTTTATTCCTTATATTTATAAAAATGTCCTGATCCTCTTTCGAGCGTTCCTTAACCCTTTTTCGAAACCACTGGACTAATAACATATATCGATTTTGATGACATAAGAATAACCTTCCTCTTTGGAATTACTATATCTAACTTTCCTAGGAGATAGATTATTCTAATCTAATTTGTCAACCAATAGCATTTTTCATGTCATATAAATATTCGAATCCGAATCCATTAAATATTCGTTCATTAAAACAACTGATACATCGCAGTCGCAACCACTATTCATTTCTACATTAGTACATAATAAAAAAAATTTAATTCCTTCAAAAATCTGGGTTCTTACAAAGTGTGTCATTTGTGACCATATTTTTACCAACCAAAGCTTTCAATCGGCCAACAATCAAAAATGATTTTCAAATCCAACTAAATATGCTATCTGACATGAGTCGTTTATCAATGTTTTTCTTGTAGTGTGTAATCTACCTCTATAAAAGACCACAAGGATATTTGAAGATCAAACTTATAGAATGATCAATAGAATTCATTTCGATAATTTAATTACATTTTTTCGATTAAAATGCAGTGTCGAAGGTATGTTGAGCAAACATCAAGTTCTTAGTTATCAGCCTACTAATGGGATAGTCCTCATAGGTACGAAGGTGAAATGGAATTAAAGAAAGAATTAATATAGAAGTTTTTGGGATCGATTCTCGCTCATTTGAAAATTTATTAAACGGATACAATTACATAAATAAGTTTATAAGCTTACTCATAAAATAAGAATCTAGTTGATTTAATATTCTAAATCAATTCATATATTATTTTGAAGCAATTTTTTCATAATCCAAGAAATGTGAAAAATGACTGAATTAGCAAAACAAATTCCTACGAGGACTTGAACGATTACTGTGATGTGAATGATGGAGTCATATATGACTAATTAAAGACGAAAGACAAATTAAGAATACATGTGAATAGTGCATAGTTCTATATAAACCAATCTGGAGCTCAATTGCTCCTATTTTCACCTTCATGAGTTGAAATTTAGATAACTGCTTTTCATTCATATCTTGATCATTTTAAGTTTTGAATCAAAGACATGAGTTAAGTAGGAGGGGAACAATATAAACTAAACTGATATATTAAAGCAGATTATCAAGAAAATAGTGTGTATATTATTAAAGTTCATCAAAAAAATATATCATAATCCATCATTAGTTGAGTTCTTTGTTGAGATAAAAATTAAATTTTCTTTTTAATCGATCAAAATAGTAAAAATATGAACTTTTAATAATTTGTTGGTTCTAAATATTTATTTAGTAATTTATCTAATTATAATATTTTAAGTTTCTAAAAAACTAATCAACAATAAATTTAAAATATGGACTTATAATTTTTTAAGAATTCGTGATACTTTTATGTATTTTATAAAATGTTGTTAATAAACATAATCGGTGAATCGAAATTTTACTTATAATGTGCTAAAAAAGTACCAATATATTACTATTATTATGTAATTAAAAATAAGAAAATTAATCAAAACTATTATATATATGTATACAGATAACATTTTATATACATAAATATTATGAATGAAAGTAATTCTTCGATTCCAATGAACCAATTTTGTAAGGGCCAAAAAAATGTAAGTGAATCAATGTGTAAATAGAAGTGAAGAAATATTTAAATATATACTAAATATGTGCCAATATTATGACAACCGTAGGGGGTCATGACCACCTTTGACCGCTATGGAGCCTCCTTGTTTTGAATATGTGTTAGAAAAGCCTCTTCAAGAAAACACTTCAACTAATATTCATTAGAACCATGTAACATATCCCAATATGAATTCTGAGTCACGGAATGATCATGTGGATCTCAGAATCAAACATTTTCCCCACACTAGGACCATGTAACACTTCAACTACTATTCATTAGAACCATTTAACATATACAGTCCGTTTGGTAAACTTTGGGTTAATATATATTTATTTCTTTACCCAAGGATCAGCACCAGGAATCATATTAGCCTTAGGGCATTTGACTTGGTTTAATTTCTTTTCTTGATTTACAATTGTCCGAAAACAAAGATGCACTACGCCATAGATGGGCGTCCACAATGCTTTTCTATTGTAACGCCCACTTTGTGTTACATTAGAGGTACCTTTTTTGACCTACTGCAACACTGTTGAGATTATGTTACATTACTTGTGAAGGTACTGTTGCAGTAGAACATGTACTGTTGCAATAGATTCGTTGTGTTACAGTAGCGATTGAGCGTTGCATTTGCTATTTTTTTAACATTTATAAATATAAAAATGAATTAATATGTGGGTCCCACAGAAGTGTAGCTGTTAGGAATAATTCATGAGTTGTGATGTTAAGAATAGAATTTTACTTATAATTCTTGTATATCCTGATCTTATAAAGGATTTAGCACTTTGTATAGGATATGTGTGTTAGACAGTAATCTGTAGAGTTAAGTCAGGAACAGGGCATCAAGGATTACATGTCAGGAACTGAGATCGAATCCTGATATAGCAAATCAAGTACTGATGGGATGGTCAGATCCTAATGCAAGATGAAATTCTGATATCAGTCGTGTTACTGATGATGTCATTATGGATGCTACAGAAACTGTCAAGTGCTATAAAACAGGATTTTTGTTTGAAGAACAAGCAAGAAGATATCATGAAGGAAAGAATTTTCTATTGATGGAAACTATCAACTGGACGGCAGAACATTGTCATGTATAGATTAACTTTCTGTTATTAGTTGATAGGTAGCATTATAAATACTCTCTCTATATCATTGTAAAAAGTGTGAGTTAGTAAGGTTTGTAATCGTAAGTATACAAGAGTGCAAACAGAGAGAGATTTGTATTGTCAGTAGCTGCTAAAGGTATTTGTACACCTTTGGTAGAGTTTGTATTTGATCTTATTAATACAAACAGTTTGGTTTTATTCATTTGTTCTTGTTTATTTATTCGAGCAAAAAGCAGACACGATTATATAACTTGTATTCAACCCCCCTTCTACAAGTTATTCGAGTTAACAATTGGTATCTGAGCATGTTGATTTCGAATAATCATAAAGATCTGCAATCGTGTCTGGTTACAAGGATGGTAATACTAAGATCCCTATGCTAAAGAGAAACGAATATACTCTATGGGAATTAAAGATGTTGCATCATCTGGAAGCAACAGATCCTGATTATCTTGATATAATTAGAGATGGACCTTTTGTTCCAACAATGGTTGTTGGTCAAACAACTGTTGATGGTAAAATTCAACCAGAACACACAGAACAGAAGCCAAAATCTGAATGGTCAGATAAGGACAAGGAGAACGTTCTTAAAGATGCTAAAGTAAGAAACATATTGTTCAACAGTCTTGATTCTATTCTCACTAACTATGTTCTCTCTTGTAAGACTGCTAAGGAGATATGGGACAATCTTAAGGTTCACTGTGAAGGAACTAAGCCTGTTAGGAAGAATATAAGGACCCTACTTATACAATAGTATGAGTACTTTGAATCTAAGTCTGGTGAGTCACTTACTGATACCTTTGATAGGTTTACAAAACTCATCAATGAGATGGCCATACATGGTAAATATTATGACTTGGAGGATATGAATACTAAGTTCATGAAAGCCCTGCCTGACTTTTACAATGAGAAGATATCTGCAATTGAGGAAGCTAATGATCTGGATGAGATATCATTAGAGGCAGTATATGGGAAACTTAGGGCTTATGAACTTGACAAGCAACAGAAGAAGAGCAGAAGTGAAGGAAAGATGAAAACTGTTTCACTCACTGCTCAATCTGACTCAAAGAAGTTTCCAGAAGAACAGCATGATGAGACTGTTGTAAAGAACTCTAGGAAGAAGAAAAGCAAAGAAAGTCCTGAGTTAGAGACTACTGATATAGACTCTGACATTAGTGATTCTGAATTAGAGATACAGGAACTCTTTGCTATGTTTGCTAAAGCTTTCAAGAAAGGAAGATTCAACAGGAGAAGATTTAGCAAAGGACCTTTTCAAAAGAAAGATGAGAAGAAGAGTGAAAAAGGCAAAAGTACAATTGTCAAGCTTGATAAGGCCAAGATCAAGTGCTTTAACTGTAGCGAGCTTAGACACTTTGCTAGTGAGTGTAGGAAGCCTAGGAATTCAGGAAAGGGTAATGCACTTATGGTCACACGGAAAGATTGGGCTGATTCCAGTGATTCTGAAGATGGATTGGATTATGACAACATTGCATTGATGGTAAATGTTTCAGACAAACCTGGATCTCCAAAGAAAACTTCTCCATCTTCTGTTAAGGTATCACTTCACTCTCTTGATTCATTTGATAGCTTAGATTCTGATGATATTAGATCTATCCATGCTGAGTTTAAGAATCTTATGACTAATTTTAGAATTCTTACTAGTGAAAGAGATGATCTTAAGGTTAAGAATGATAAGTTAGTTGATAGAAATAATTTTATTGAATTTGAGTTAATTCAAATGGAAGAATATAAGTTAAGTTCTGATAAAACTAAGCATGATTATAGTGTTATTCTTGAGGCATATGACCATGTCAGAAAAGAACTAGAGGAAGAGAGAGATGTGATTAAGACCATTAACAATTCTGGTAAAAAGACTCAAGAAATCTTTGAGAGTGGACTTCATGGTAAAGTTAATGGTTTAGGCTTTGATAAGGCTAGACAAGAAGAAAAAGTAGCTATTGTCAATGACGATAGTAAATTAGAAGCTAGCACATCTAAATCTGAAGGTAAGAAAATTGTTTCTGAACCTAAACATGTTAAATTTATTGATTTAAAAGGTAACCCTGTTGTACACAAAAGAATTAACAAAAGTAATTCAGATGAGAAAGTGTTAGAGAAACCTAAGAATGTCAATATAGGTTTTCTGTCTAAGTCTCAGTTAAAACAGAGACTAGATGGTCTTTCAGAGTCTAGCAAGATCAAAAGAAATAGGAATGAAAAGAAGGTATTAACAAAGATAATAATTACAAGAATGTACCTGATGCACCTAGGAAAAAATGCTACAAGTGTGGAAATCATAATCATTTGGCCCTAGACTGCAATCAAAAACCTTCTTGGAAAACTGAGTCCAGATTCCCCAAGACTCAGAAAATTCAATACCAACCATAAAAAGCTTGTTATCATTGTGGTAGTTCACTTCATTCCATTTACATGTGTAGAGAATATCATGAACTATATTATGACTATTATTCTCTGAAATCTGAAACTCCTAGTCACAAACAATTTGTGAAATCAGAGTCTAAGGTTGACTCTGCAACAGGTAAAGTAAAAGCAAAATCTTCAAAGCCTGTTGTTTCTAAATCTAGTAAGAAAGGATCCAATCAAAGTTGGGTCCTAAAAAATTCTAACTAGTTACTTTTTGTTCGTGGGGCACAGGAAAGAAGCATTCAATCATCTTGGACATTGGATGCTCTGGACATATGACTGGAAAAAAGTCCCTGCTTACAAAGTTTGAGAGGAAAGCTGGCCCAGTAATAACTTTTGGAGATGGCAACAAAGGAGAAACTCTGGGATATGGCTCAATTGTTTTAGGGAATGTCATCATAGAAAACATAGCACTGGTTGAAGGCTTGAAACATACACTTTTAAGCATAAGTCAACTGGGTTATAAAGGTTACCAATCAATCGTTGACAGAGAAGGATGAAAAATCTTGAATATGCAGAATGGAGACATTGTTCTAACTGGTCAAAGACATGGTAACATATATGAAGCCAGCTTGAGTGATACATCTAAAGGAATTGTTAGATGTCTCTACAGCAAAGCAGCAAATAATGAAAGCTGGATTTGGCACAAGAAGCTCTCACATCTCAACTTCAAGAAGCTTAATCAACTTGTTCAGCATAATCTGGTGAGAGGCCTACCTCAGGCAAATTATGTGCAAGATGGACTTTGTGATGCCTGTCAGCTTGGAAAACAAAGAAGAACCACTTTCAAGAGCAAGACTGAAAATTCAATTACTGAACCATTTCACATGTTACATCTTGACCTATTTGGTCCGTTAAACATCATGTCTATCAGCAAGAAAAGATATGCTCTGGTGATAGTGGATGATTTCATAAGGTTCACATGGGTGTTCTTTCTACACAAAAAGGATGAAGCTCCTTAGCAAATCATTGAACTTGTCAAAAAATATTCAGAATAGCTCTAAGTACAAAGTCAAAGTACTTAGGAGTGACAATGGTACAAAATTCAAGAATTCTACAATGGAGGAGTTTCGTGCATACAATGGAATCACTCAACAATTTTCTGTACCTAGAACACCTCAGCAGAATGGTGTAGTGGAAAGAAAGAACAGGACGCTCATAGAGGCAGCAAGAACCATGCTTGCAGATGCAAAACTTCCAACCTATTTCTGGGCAGAAGCTATTAACACTGCATGTTTCACTCAAAATTGTACTTTGGTAAATAGTCATGGAAAGACTCCCTATGAGATGATCAAAGGAAAGAAACCAAGTGTGAAATACTTTCACATCTTTGGATGCAAATGCTATGTCCTAAAAGTTCATCCAGAACAACTTGGACATTTTGAAGCCAAATCGGATGAAGCAATCTTTCTAGGATATTCAGCATCAAAGGCCTTCAAAGTTTATAATCTCAGAACTCACATTGTTATGGAATCAATTCATGTGGCATTTGACAACAAGAAATTTGGAATTCTGCAAACTTATGAAAGCCATGACAAATTGGAATTTGAAAATCTGAAGGATTCTGAGATACTCTCCAGTGATGATGAAGGTTCTCCAGAAGGAATTTCTATTGCTTCTCAAAGGAGTGCTACTGTTGAGGAGGAGCAAATAAATCAAGGAGGACACAGTGATCATTAGGAGCAGACTAGCTATTCAGAGTCTACTCCATCAGGAATTGATCTTTCAGAGTCTACTGAGGAAAAATCAGTAACTAGCAGTTGTATGGAATCTACTGATTCTACTGATCAAGGGGAGTTTTTGAAGGTAGAGAGGATTTTCTATAAGAGATACCACTAACTTAGGAGGATAGTCTAGCAGAGGTAATCTACCACCTGTTAGAAAATGGACAAAGGACCATACTGAAGATTTGATAATTGGTGATCCAAATAGTGGTGTTCGAACTAGAAGATCAATTCAAAATGAATGCTTGTATAGTTGCTTTCTCTCAAAGAATGAGCCTAAGAAGGTTGAAGAAGCCTTACAGGATCCTGATTGGGTAATTATAATGCAGGAAGAGTTAAATAAGTTTGAGAGAAACAAAGTCTGGAAACTGGTACCAAGACCTAAAGATAGATCAATTGTTGGTGCAAAATGGGTTTTCAGAAATAAGCTAGATGAATCTGGTATGATTGTAAGAAACAAAGCAAGACTGGTGGCCAAGGGTTACTCTCAGGAAGAAGGAATTGACTATGATGAAACCTTTGCCCCTGTAGCAAGATTGGAAGCAATTAGGATGTTTCTTGCATTTGCAGCTTATTCAAAGTTCAAAGTATACCAGATGGATGTAAAGAGTTCTTTTCTAAATGGCAAGCTTGATGAGGAAGTGTTTGTGGAGCAACCACCTGGATTTGTTGATCCAAAGTTTCCAAATCATGTCTACAAACTTGACAAGGCACTCTATGGACTAAAGCGGGCACCAAGAGCATGGTATGAGACTTTGTCTAAATTTCTTCTTGAAAATGGCTTCACAAGAGGTACAATTGACAAAACTCTGTTCTTTAGAAAGATAAAAGGTGAATTGCTTTTAGTTCAAGTTTATGTTGATGATATCATATTTGGTTCTACTAATGAAAAGTTGTGTGCTAAGTTTAGCAAGCTTATGCAGTCTAAGTATTAGATGAGCAGATGGGTGAAATAAATTATTTCTTAGGCTTGCAGGTCAAACAGATTGAGACTGGTATTTTCATTAATCAGTCAAAATATATCAAAGATCTTTTAAGTAGGTTTGACTTTCAAGACTGTGTAGTTGCAAAAACACCCATGGCAACAGCCACTAAGCTAGACTCTGATCCTAAGGGAAAGAGTGTTGATAATACTAGTTATAGAGGCATGATAGGCTCATTGTTATATTTAACTGCAAGTACACCAGATATAATGTTTTCTACCTGTTTATGTGCTAGATTCCAAAGTGATCCTAAGGAATCTCATTTAATTGCTGTAAAGAGAATTTTTAGATATCTCAAAGGAACTCCAAATCTTGGTTTGTGGTATCCTAGAGAATCCGACTTCTCCCTAATTGGCTATTCAGACTCTGATTATATAGGGTGTAAAATAGAGAGGAAAAGCACTACAGGTACATGTCAATTCTTGGGAAACAGATTGATTTCTTGGGCAAGCAAGAAGCAACGATCTGTCTCAACCTCAACTGCAGAAGCTGAGTACATAGCAGCAGGTAGTTGTTGTGCACAGCTCCTTTGGATAAGAAATCAGTTGATGGATTATGGTATGACACTTAGTAATATTCCTATGTTTTGTGATAATACTAGTGCTATCAAAATGGCAGAAAATCCAGTTCAACATTCAAGGACTAAGCACATTGATGTCAGGTATCATTTTATTAGAGAACATATTGAGAATGGTACTGTGGAACTTCATTTTGTTCCTACTGACAAATAGCTTGCAGATATTCTAACTAAACCACTTAATGAGGCTACATTCATTAGGTTGGTAAGTGAGTTAGGAATGTTAAATTTCTAGATCTTTAAACATCTGCAAAAGTAGCAAGGTGTGTTGTTTTCAGCTTATAGACTTGATATTCTTGTCAGGATCTATATTTAATTGATAATTGCTTAAGCTGTAACATTTTACATTGATAAATTTTAGTATGATAGACTTATTGTTAATTATCAGGATCAGGATTGCTATCAGTATGCTGACGTCATCAGGATTTTATAGTCAGTATCAGGATTGTGAAATTTGTGTGTCTTATTCAAATCCTGAAGTTTATTCTATGTTGTGATCTAATTCTGAGTTATGTTAAGTTTATGCTAGCAAGCTTTAATTCATTCATACTGATAGTTTATATTGTCTTTCAAATCAGTCAATAAACAACAATAGGCAAGTAGATAATAAGAAAGCTTGTATTTTCATTAATTGAAAGCATTGAATACATAGAAATGAAATACAAACATCTTTTTGTCTAACTTCTACTGATAACCCTATTCTTGTCTAAATTTGTTGTTGTTTTTAATCTTCAAAGATCGACTTCAGGACACGGAGCATCTCAAGAGTCACTCTACTCCTGGATTCCTTGTCTGGGCGACTTGAATGAGAGCAGCAGACTCAACTCCATGTTTATTGAGGAGAATGAATAACATCTCCATCAAGATCAACCTCAGACTCTCGGCCAAATTCTTCATCCTCAAGTTTTCAGGAGGTTAGAGGGAGATGGTATCCAACAGATGGATGTTCTAAGAGAAGGTTCTGGACATTATTTGGATCTACTCCAATCATGTCTAATTCGATGAGAAAAGTCATCTCTTCAAAGAGATAAACTATGAATCTTTGGTAATGAACAATCTGTTCATCATCTGTGAGGAATCGGAAGATTGGGTTAAAGGTCATTGTGTTTTGTGGAAGCTCTATGTTTACAGAGAGTTTTTGTGTGTTTGTGGAGTAAAGAAAAGGAAAAGACATCAGGTGTTTATAAAGGAAAAAAGTGAGAAGCTGAACAGTCATTATAAGTGTTCAATGTATCGGCGTATATATCTATGCGTATGACTGGCCCTCTCATATTTCCAAGATATTTTGACAATCTAACAAAATATTTTTGCTTGGATTATTGATGTTCTTTTCAGGATAATTTTTTAAATTGCCATGTGGAACTCCATTTAATCTCTGGAATCAGGATGATAGTGATCATGAAGATAATAAAAATTTCATCAGGATTGGTGATTATTTTTATTTTTATCACATTAAGAGTTGTGATTATCTTGGTGAAAAAGGTCACGTTAGGAAATGAAGCTGATCAGTATTGATTTTATCTTGATTATACCCTGATTTATTTTATTGAAATCAATTTTTGGATTTTATATTCCAAAAATCGTGGGTAAACTGCATTTTTCAGGGATTTACACCTGTCAACCTACGTGTCAACGTGGGTTAGTGGGTCTGAAGGATTTTTGAATATATCTTTATTTTGAGACTCTGATTGTTTATTGCTAACTTCTAATTCGAATTTCCAAAGGCAAAAACATTCATTTAAGTTCTTAAAATCTCTAATCAAATTCAAGATTTCTCAAGTTCTTTTCAGATAAAAAATGGAAGCTCAAAGAAGACTACCCAAATCAGTAGCTTTCAAGTTTGGTGACTTTGATTTTATGACTAACAATCATGTTGCAGCTATCACCAGCAAGAAAGGTGTATCAGCTGATTTTCATCCTGTGATGGATTTTATGGCTATTGGACCTTTGCGTTATGCATTGGCAGCATCTCCAGAGATAAATCAAGCTACTGTTTCACAAGTTTGGGAGAATGCTGATGTAATTGATTCTACTCAGAGTCAATCAGGTAAGATTGTTCTACATTTAGGACAAGATACTTATGACATTACTGAATTTGTTGTTAATTCAGTACTTCACTTACCTGTTAATGTGAATTATGCAAGTCAACCATCTGATGATGATGTAAGAACTATGTTGTCTGCATTAGGTTATAGTGGACCTCTAGACAACATGAGCCAGTTAAATAGATCTTTTCTTAGGAAAGAATGGTCTTTTTCTTTGATCAAATTGCTAAATGTTTTAGTGGTAAATGTAGTTCTTTTCAGCAAATTACTTCTATTACATCACATATTGCTTATAGTTTGCTTTATGACAGAGTAATTAACATTGGTCACGTTATCTTAAATTAGATGTGTATTAAACTTGGGTCAAGAGATCAAGACAGGAAAATGGTTTATTATCATAGATTTATGCAAATGTTTATTAACCATTTTATTCCTGATGTTGAAGCTAGATTTGGTAGAGAATATTGTATTTCTTCTTATGTACAGCAAAAGAGAATTTTCTCTGACATTACAAAGAAGGACAATGAAAAGAATCTAGACGAAATACCTGCAATTCATTATCCACATCCTGTTCAGGTAGTTCTTAAAACTTATCTTCCTACTCTATACAATTCTTCTTTCTTTTGTGGTGAAATGACTCAGGAATCTCATTTGGAGGAGAACCCCCCTGTGTCTACCCAAGTAGCCCAAAACATTATAGTCTCTGAAACAGTTCAAGAACCAAGTTTTGATCCACAACATATTGTTTCAAAGAAACCAACCTCTGGTGTTTCTCAAAAGGCATCAGTTGTAAGGAAGAGAAGATTTGTTGTGTAAAGTAGTAGTAGTTCTAGTGAAGATGATGATAATATATCTCTTGTTGAGAGAGAAGAATTGAAGGCTGCAATTCAACTTTCTAAGCTAGGACAAAGAGATGAAGCACCTTGTTAGGAATAATTCATAAGTTGTGATGTTAAGAATAGAATTTACGCATTATACTTCTTGTAATCCTGATCTTATAAAGGATTTAGCACTATATATAGGATTTATGTGTAATACAGTTATCTATACAGTTTAGTCAGGAATGAACAGTGTATCGGAGACTACATGTCAGGAACAAAGAGCAAATCTTGATGACGGTCTAATACTGATGATGATCAGATACTGATGCAAGATGAAATCCTGATATCAGTCGTGTTACTGATGATGTCATTATGGATGCTACAGAAACTGGTAAGTGCTATAAAACAGGATCGTTGTTTGAAGAACAAGCAAGAAGATATTATGAAGGAAAGAGTTTTCTATTGATGGAAACTATCGACTAGAAGGCAGAACATTGTCATGTATAGGTTATATCTTTCTGTTATTAGTTGATAGGTAGCATTATAAATACTCTCTCTATATCATTGTAAAAAGTGTCGTGTCGTAGTCGAACAAGTGTGTTGTGAGTTCGTGTGCGTAGCTCTGTATAAGGTTTGTATTCGAGAATTCGAAACAAACAGAGAGAGAGATTTGTATTGTCAGCAGCTGCTAAAGGTATTGTACACCTTTGGTAGAGTTTGTATTTGATCTTATTAATATAAACAGAGTTTGATTCATTCGTTTATTCTTGTTCATATAATCACGCAAAAATCAGACATGATTATATAACTTGTATTCAACCCCCCCCCCTCTACAAGTTATGCGAGTTAACAATTGGTATCAGAGCTGGTTGATTTCGAATAATCATAAAGATCTGCAATCATGTCTGGTTACAAGGATGGGAATACTAAGATTCCTATGCTCAAGAGAAACGAATATACTCTATGGGAAGTAAAGATGTTGCATCATCTGGAAGCAACAGATCCTGATTATCTTGACAGAATCAGAGATGGACCTTTTGTTCCAACAAAGGTCGTTGGACAAGCAACTGTTGATGGTGTGGTTGTTCCAGAACATACAGCAGAGAAGCCAAAATCTGAATGGTCAGATAAGGATAAGGAGAATGTTCTTAAAGATGCTAAAGTGAGAAACATATTATTCAACAGTCTTGATTCTGTTCTCACTAACTATGTTCTCTCTTGTAAAACTGCTAAGGATATATGGGACAATCTTAAGGTTCACTGTGAAGGAACTAAGCCTGTCAGGAAGAATATGAGGACATTACTTATACAACAGTATGAGTACTTTGAATCCAAGTGTGGTGAGTCACTTACTGATACCTTTGATAGGTTTACAAAACTCATCAATGAGATGGCCATGCATGGTAAATATTATGACTTGGAGGATATGAATACAAAGTTCATGAAAGCTTTGCCTGATTTCTACAATGAGAAGATTTCTGCGATTGAGGAAGCTAATGATCTGGATTAGATTTCATTAGAGGCAGTATATGGAAAATTGAGAGCTTATGAACTTGACAAGCAGCAGAAGAAGAGCAGGAGTGAAGGAAAGATGAAGACTATTGCACTTACTGCTCAATCTGAAGTAAAGAAGCTTCCTGAAGAACAGCATGAAGAGATTGCTGTAAAGAATTCAAGGAAGAAGAAAAGCAAAGAAAGTTCTGAGTCAGAGACTACTGATATGGACTCTGACAACAATGATTCTGAATCTGAGATGCAGGAACTCTTTGCTATGTTTGCTAAAGCCTTCAAGAAAGGTAGATTTAACAGGAGAAGATTTAGCAAAGGACCTTTTCAAAAGAAGGAGGAGAAGAAGAGTGACAAATGCAAAAGTACAATTGTCAAGCTTGATAAGGCCAAGATCATGTGCTTTAACTGCAGCGAGCTTGGACACTTTGCTAGTGAGTGTAAGAAGCCTAGGAATTCAGGAAAGGGTAATGCACTTATGGTCACACAGAAGGATTGGGCTGATTCCAGTGAATCCTGAAGATGAATTGGATTATGACAACATTGCATTGATGGCAAATAGTTCAGACAAACCTGGATCTCCAAAGAAAACTTCTCCATCCTCTGTTAAGGTATCACTTCACTCTCTTGATTCATTTGATAGCTTAAATTCTGATGAAATTAGATCTATCCATGCTGAGTTTAAGAATCTTATTACTAATTTTAGAATTCTTACTTGTGAAAAAGATGAACTTAAAGTTAAGAATGATAAATTAGTTGATAGAAATAATTTTCTTGAATCTGAGTTAATTCAAATGGAAGAATACAAGTTAAGTTCTGATAAAGCTAAGCATGATTATAGTGTTATTCTTGAGGCTTATGACTATGTCAGAAAAGAACTAGAGGAAGAGAGAGATGTGATTAAGACCATTAACAATTCCAGTAAAAAGACTATAGAAATCTTTGAAAGTGGAATTCGTGGTAAGGTTAATGGTTTAGGTTTTGATGGGCTAGACAAGAAGAAAAAGTAGCTATTGTCAATTATGATAGTAAAATAGAAGCTAACACATCTAAATCTGAAGGTAAGAAAATTGTTTCTGAACCTAATCATGTTAAATTTGTTGATTCAAAAGGTACCCCTGTTGTACACAAAAGGATTAACAATAGTAATTCAGATGAGAAAGTGTTAGAGAAACCTAAGAATGTAAACATAGGGTTTCTATCTAAGTCTCAGTTGAAACAGAAATTAGATGGTCTTTCAGAGTCTAGCAAGATCAAAAGAAATAGGAATGGAAAAGAAGGTATTAACAAAGAGAATAATTACAAGAATGTACCTGATGCACCTAGGAAAAAATGCTATAAATGTGGAAATCATAATCATTTGGCCCTAGACTGCAATCAAAAACCTTCTTGAAAAACTGAGACCAGATTCCCCAAGACTCAGAAAATTCAATACCAACCACAAAAAACTTGTTATCATTGTGGTAGTTTACTTCATTCCATTTACATGTGTAGAGAATATCATGAACTGTATTATGACTATTATTCATTGAAATCTGAAACTCCTAGTCACAAACAGTTTGTGAAATTAGAGTCTAAAGTTGACTCTACAACAGGTAAAGTAAAGACAAAATTCTCAAAGCCTGTTGTTTCTAAATCTAGTAAGAAAGGATCCAATCAAAGTTGGGTCCTAAAAAATTCTAACTAGTTACTTTTTGTTTGCAGGGCACATGAAAGAAGCACTCAATTATCTTGGACAGTGGATGCTCTGGACATATGACTGGAAAGAAGTCCCTGCTTACAAAGTTTGAGAGGAAAGCTGGCCCAGTAATATCTTTTGGAGATGGCAACAAAGGAGAAACTCTGGGATATGGCTCAATTGTTTTGGGGAATGTCATCATAGAAAATGTAGCACTGGTTGAAGGCTTGAAACATACTCTTTTAAGCATAAGTCAACTGGGTGATAAAGGTTACAAATCAATCTTTGACAAAGAAGGATGCAAAATCTTGAATATGCAGAATGGAGACATTGTTCTAACTGGTCAAAGACATGGTAACATATATGAAGCCAGCTTAAGTGATACATCTAAAGGAATTGTTAGATGTCTCTATAGCAAAGCAACAAGTGATGAAAGATGGAATTGGCACAAGAAGCTCTCACATCTCAACTTCAAGGAACTTAATCAACTTGTTAAGCACAATTTGGTGAGAGGCCTACCTCAGGCAAATTTTGTGCAAGATGGACTTTGTGATGCATGTCAGCTTGGAAAGCAAAGAAGAACCACTTTCAAGAGCAAGACTGAAAATTCAATTACTGAACCATTTCACATGCTACATCTTGATCTGTTTGGTCCAGTAAACATTATGTCTATCAGCAAGAAAAGATATGCTCTAGTTATAGTGGATGATTCCACAAGATTCACATAGGTGTTCTTTCTACACAAGAAGGATGAAGCTCCTCAGCAAATCATTGAACTTATCAAGAATATTCATAATAACTCTGAGTACAAAGTCAAAGTACTTAGAAGTGACAATGGTACAGAATTCAAGAATTCTACAATAGAGGGGTTTTGTGCAGACAAAGGAATCACTCAACAGTTTTCTGCACCTGGTACACCTCAACAGAATGGTGTGGTGGAAAGAAAGAACAGGACTCTCATAGAGGATGCAAGAACCATGCTTGCAGATGCAAAACTTCCAACCTACTTTTGGGCAGAAGCTATTAACACTACATGTTTCACTCAAAATTGTACCTTGGTAAATAGTCATGGAAAAACTCCCTATGAGATGATCAAAGGAAAGAAACCAAGTGTGAAATACTTTCACATCTTTGGATGCAAATGCTATGTCCTAAAAGTTCATCTAGAACAACTTGGAAAATTTGAAGCCAAATCGGATGAAGCAATTTTTCTAGGATATTCAGCATTTAAGGCCTTCAAAGTTTATAATCTCAGAACTCACATTGTTATGGAATCAATTCATGTAGCATTTGATGATAAGAAATTTGGAATTCTGCAAACTGATGAAAGCCATGACAAATTGGAATTTGAAAATCTGAAGGATTCTGAGATACTCTCCAGTGATGATGAAGGTTCTCCAGAAGGAATTTCTATTGCTTCTCAAAGGAATGCTACTGTTGAGGGGGAGCAAATAAATCAAAGAGAACACAGTGATCATTAGGAGCAGACTAGCCTTTCAGAGTCTACTCCATCAGGAATTGACGTTTCAGAGTCTACTCCATCAGGAACTGATCTTTCAGAGTCTACTGAGGAAAGATCAGTAACTAGCAGCAATATGGAATCTACTGATTCTATTGATCAAAGGAGAGTTTTTGAAGGTAGAGAGAATTCTTCTACAAGAGATACCACTAACTTAGGGGGAGAAACTAGCAGAGTTAATCTACCACCTGTTAGAAAATGGACAAAGGATCATACTGAAGATTTGATTATTGGTGATCCAAATAGTGGTGTTCGAACTAGAAGATCAATTCAAAATGAATGCTTGTATAGTTGCTTTCTCTCAAAGAATGAACCTAAGAAGGTTGAAGAAGCCTTACAGGATCCTGATTGGGTAATTGCAATGCAGGAGGAGTTAAATGAGTTTGAGAGAAACAAAGTCTGGAAACTGGTACCAAGACCTAAAGATAGATCTATTGTTGGTGCAAGATGGGTTTTCAGAAACAAGCTAGATGAATCTGGTATGATTATAAGAAAAAAAGCAAGACTGGTGGCCAAGGGCTATTCTCAGGAAGAAGGCATTGATTATGATGAGACCTTTGCACCTGTAGCAAGATTGGAAGCAATCAGAATGTTTCTTGCATTTGCAGCTCATTCAAAATTCAAGGTATACCAGATGGATGTAAAGAGTGCTTTTCTAAATGGCAAACTTGATGAGGAAGTGTATGTGGAACAGCCACCTGGATTTGTTGATCCAAAGTTTCCAAATCATGTCTACAAACTTGACAAGGCACTCTATGGGCTAAAGCAGGCACCAAGAGCATGGTATGAGACTTTGTCTAAATTTCTTCTTGAAAATGGCTTCACAAGAGGTACAATTGACAAAACTCTATTCTTTAGAAAGATAAAAGGTGAATTGCTTTTAGTTCAAGTTTATGTTGATGATATTATTTTTGGTTCTACTAATGAAAAGTTGTGTGCTAAGTTTAGCAAGCTTATGCAGTCTAAGTATCAGATGAGCATGATGGGTGAATTAAATTATTTCTTAGGCTTGCAGGTCAAACAGACTGAGACTGGTATTTTCATTAATCAGTCAAAGTATATCAAAGATCTTTTAAGAAGGTTTGACTTTCAAGACTGTGCAGTTGCAAAAACACCCATGGCAACAGCCACTAAACTAGACTCTGATCCTAAAGGAAAGAGTGTGGATAATACTAGTTATAGAGGCATGATAGGCTCATTGTTATATCTAACTGCAAGTAGGCCAGATATAATGTTTTCTACCTGTTTATGTGCTAGATTCCAAAGTGATCCTAAGGAATCTCATTTAATTGTTGTGAAGAGAATTTTTAGATATCTCAAAGGAACTCCAAATCTTGGTTTGTGGTATCCTAGAGAATCTGATTTCTTTCTAATTGGCTATTCAGACTCTGATTATGCAGGGTGTAAAATAGACAGGAAAAGCACTACAGGTACATGTCAATTCTTGGGAAATAGATTGATTTCTTGGGCAAGCAAGAAACAACAATCTGTCTCAACCTCAACTGCAGAAGCTGAGTACATAGCAGCAGGCAGTTGTTGTGCACAGCTCCTTTGGATAAGAAATCAGTTGATGGATTATGGTATGACACTTAGTAATATTCCTATGTTTTGTGATAATACTAGTGCTATTAAAATTGCAGAAAATCCAGTTCAACATTCAAGGACTAAGCACATTGATGTCAGGTATCATTTTATTAGAGAACATATTGAGAATGGTATTGTGGAACTTCATTTTGTTCCTACTGACAAACAGCTTGCAGATATTCTAACTAAACCACTTGATGAGACTACATTCAGTAGATTAGTAAGTGAGTTAGGAATGTTAAATTTTTAGACCTTTAACATCTGCAATAGTAGCAAGGTATGTTGTTTTTAGCTTATAGACTTGATATTCTTGTCAGGATCTATATTTGATTGTTAAAAGCTGTAGCTATAACACATTGCCTTGATAAATTTCAGTATGATAGACTTGTTAATAATCATCAGGATTAGATTTGTTATCAGGATGTTGACGTCATCAGTATTGTGTCAGTATCAGGATTGTGAAAATTGTTTCAGATCCTGACGATTACTTAATATAGTAATCTAATTCTGTGATGTGTTAAGTCTATGCCAGCAAGTTTTAATATTTGCATACTGCTAATTTATACATCATTCAATAATCAAAAGACAAGTAGATAACAAGAAATTGTATTTTCATTAATTGAAATCATTACATATATGGAAAATGAAATACAACATCTTTTTGTCTGATAATCCTATACTTGTCTAAATGAAATGAATTCTGAGGTACAGGACAAGGAGCATCTCAAGAAATCCATCAGGGGATTGAATAGCATCGTCTACTCTTGGATTCCTTGTCTGGGCGACTTGAATGAGAGCAGCTAACTTAAATGAATAGCATCTCCATCAAGATCAACCTCAGACTCTCGGCCAAATTCTTCATCCTCAAGTTTTGAGGAGGTTAGGGGAAGATTGTATCCAACAGATGGATGTTCTAGGAGAAACCTCTGGATATTATCGAAAACCAATCCATCCATGATTAGTTCGATGAGAAGAATCATCTTTTCAAAGAGATGATCAAGAACAGGATGTTCATCGACCGTGAAAGATCTAAAGAATGGGTTTTAATGGAATTTTGGTTTGAGGAGCATTGTTGAGAAGAAAAGAAATTGAAAGGTTTATGGAGAATGGCATAAGGCGTCTGTTTCTTTTAAAGAAAGACGTGAGAAGCTGAACAGTCACTTGGAAGTTTTAATGAAGTCAGATGCTAATTATTGCATATGACTGTATTTCTTGTTTTCAAGAAATGTTGAATATATCTAACCAATTGATTTTTGTTCAGATTAATTGTTTATTTCTTTTTCAGATAAAAGAAAAATGCCACGTGGAAACTCCATATTAAGTCTCTGGAATCAGGATGATATTGATCAGGATTTCATGTGTGACCATCAGGATTTGAGAGGTCAACAGGAAAAGGAAGCTGATCAGTATTGATTATTTATACCCTGATTTATTTCATGAAAATCAATTTTGGATTTTATTTTCCAAAAATTGTGGGTAACTGCACTTTTCAGGGACTGACACCTGTCAATCTACGTGTCAACGTGGGATAGTGGTCTGAAAGATTTGTGAAATATATTTGTTTTGAAACTCTAATCGTGTAATTGCTTTCTCTAATTTTACATTCTCTAAAGCAAAAACCACTCTTGAGTTTTCAAAATCACTAATCCATTTCAAGAATTTTTCAAAGTTCTTTTCAGATAAAAAATGGCAGCTCAAAGAAGATTACCTAAATCAGTAGCCTTCAAGTTTGGTGACTTCGATTTTATGACAAACAATCATGTAGCAGCTATCACCAACAAGGAAGGAGTGTCATCTGATTTTCATCCAATCATGGACTTTCTGGCATATGGACCATTAAGTTATGCATTGACAGCATCTCCACAGATTAATCAAGCAGCTGTTACACAAGCTTGGGAGAATGCTGAGATAATTGATTCTACTCAGAGTCAATCAGGTAAGATTGTTCTACATTTAGGACAAGATTCATTTGACATTACTGAATCTGTTGTTAATTCAGTACTTCACTTACCTGTTAGGTTGAATTATGAGAATGTACCATCGGATGATAATGTTAGAACTATGTTGTCTGCATTAGGTTATAGTGGACCTCTAGACAACATGAGCCAGTTGAATAGGTCTTTTCTTAGAAAGGAATGGTCTTTCTTCTTTGATCAAATTGCTAAATGTTTTACTGGTAAATGTAGTTCTTTTCAGCAAATTACTTCTATTACATCACATATTGCTTATAGTTTGCTTTATGACAGAGTAATTAACATTGGTCATATTATCTTAAGTCAGATGAGTATTAAACTTGGGTTAAGAGATCAAAATAGGAAAATGGTTTATTATCATAGATTTATGCAAATGTTTATTAACCATTTTATTCCTGATGTTGAAGCTAGATTTGGTAGGGAATATTGTGTTTCTTCTTATGAAAAGCAGAAGAGAATTTTCTCTGATATTATAAAGAAGGACAATGCAAAGAATCTAGATGAAATACCTGCAATTCATTATCCACATCATGTTCAGGTAATTCTTAAAACTCATCTTCCTACTCTCTACAATTCTTCTTTCTTTTGTGGTGAAATGGCTCAGGAATCTCAATTGAAGGAGAACCCACCTGTGTCTATCCAAGTAGCCCAAAACATTATAGTCTCTGAAACAATTCAAGAACCAAATTTTGATCCACAGCCTATTGTTTCAAAGAAACCAACCTCTGGTGTTTCTCAAAAGACATCAGTTGTAAGAAAGAGAAGATTTGTTGTGTCAAGTAGTAGTAATTCTAGTGAAGATGATGATGATTTAACTCTTGCTGAGAGAGCAGAATTGAAGGCTGCAATTCAACTTTCTCTGTTAGCACAAAGAGATGAAAAACCTAGCCACAGCCAGGCTGCAGTCTCCCAAAAGGCTGTAGTTCTTAAAAAGGGAAAACAGTTACTGGATACTGTCTCTCAAAAGACTGTGTCTATTGAACAAAGATCTCATCCCAAGATCACTTTTGTGTCTACACCTCTTGAGTCTTCTCAGGATAAATCTTTTGCTCACTATACCAGGAGAACAAGGAGAAAGATTCAATTGTCACCTACACACACAAAGTCTAGTCCAACTAACATTATGCAGGTTTCTACACATCAAGCTACAATCATGTCAGCAAATGACCATAGAGATCTGGATATTGATTCTTCATGGGAAACTACATTATCATACAGACTGGCTATGGGACTAATTTCTCTCAAAGTGAAGTTGTCAAGGCCTGTTCTAGATTTTTTGGTTGAAAGAGTACCAAAACTTTTATTTCCAGATGAATATGGACTTCTACATCAAAGACTTGACTTAATGAAGATGTATTTCTATGTATCTGTCAGAAGACAATTAGTCAAGAAATTTGGACTCTCGAAGCATGTTGCACTTCAATCACTTCATGCATATTTATTTGACAAGGATGTCATTATTGAAGATGCTTTAGCTCAAGGTGAACAACTGGAGGAAGTAGATAGAGAAATGCAGTCAACAGAAGATACTATTGCACCAGTGGTGAATAGTAGGAAAGATCAGATCACAGTCACTGCAACTCAAGAACCATCTAGTCAGAGGTTGGATGACTCAGGAGCTGTGATAGCTGATGCTGAAAGGACTTCTGTGATGACTGAGAATGCAAGTGAGAAACCCTATGATATGGGAGGAATGACTTTGGTTGATTTTTCTGAAGATCAAACAAATTTTGTTCATTCAGAGTCTATCCACCTTGAGGGTGAGTCTCAGCAAACAACACTTAAAGACGGTGATGTACTAACTATGGTGTCTAATGAAGTATTACTGAAGACATCAGAGTTTAGTAAAGAACCTGAAAGTGGTATACTGGAGCCTGTAGTCTCTGGAAAGAAAGAAGATGATTGTAAGGGTTCATAGATTATAGCAGCTCACTCCTTGGAGAAAACCTCAAGCCCCATGCCATATGAGGAACCCTCTCTCCATGTGAGTTCAGGTATAAAAACTCCTTCTAGCTCCTATTTTTCTGTAGGTCATGAGAGCACTTATCCAAATTTGAGTGATACACTTGAAAAGATGGACTTAAATCCACAAACTGAGAGGCTGGCTCCTGACCAGGCAAAAGGTGAGGTAGAAAGAGTGTTGACTTTAGTAAGTCAAAGTGAGAATGAGGGTATGGATGATCAACTCCATAGTGAGGGAGAGAAAATTAGGAAACCATCGTTTGATTTCTGGGATCAGGTTTTTCCTGAATCTTGGTTTGAAAATTTGGGTATGGATGCTGGTACTTATTCATTCATCAAAATGTATTAGAAGAATGACCTAGCACATCACAATGCAAAGCCAGAAGTTAGAGCTCAGAAGAAAAAGGAGAGGCTTGCAGGAATCATTAACAGAAGAGGTGCCAGGATAAAGCAATCTCTTGATACATATGTACCAGATGAAGTTCCTAATGATCCTAGTGTTCCTTTGTATGTACTTCCAATATCAACTAGAATTGAGACATCTACAGTCTCTGATCACTCTAAGGAGGAGTCAGGATTTGAAGATGTTAGTACACAGAATACTGGTGAAGGAGATGATGATCATGTTTCAGTTCCAGATCAGAAAGATGAAGATGTTGATACTTCTAATCAAGTTTTATTACTTGAATATCATACAAAACAAGCAACTTCTTCTACAAGACTTGAAGATACAGTTCTTTCTGATTCTGATACTGAAGATACTAGAAGCACTTCCAATATTGAAGTTCATTATGATGTTTTGAAAGATATTCAGAATTCTCAAATTGCTATGAAAACAAGACTTCAATCACTTGAAGATAACCAAGTCACAATTATGGAAAATCAAGCAGTTCTGATGAATATCATTTGTTCTGTTTCTGAATCTCTTGGAATTAATGTTGTTGATGTCAAAAAGGGGGAGATAAAGATAATTCAAAGACAACAACAACAACACCAGACTGGGGGAGATAAAGAGCAGACGAAGGGAAGTAAAAAGAAGAACTAGGAGTGACAGTGGTGAATCTCAGCCAGGAAGTAATAAAGGAAGAGCAGCATTAATAGTTAAAATTCTTTCTTCTAAGTACTAGATAATCGTCTACATTTGGGAAGGAGGTACTTTACTTCATAATTCTACATTCCTAAATTCTATTCTGGTTGTACTGTTATATGTTTTGACATCCACAACTTAGATTTATGCTTCAGATTTTAAAGCATAAATAGGGGGAGATTGTTAGGAATAATTCATAAGTTGTGATGTTAAGAATAGAATTTACGCATTATACTTCTTGTAATCCTGATCTTATAAAGGATTTAGCACTATATATAGGATTTATGTGTAAGACAGTTATCTGTACAGTTTAGTCAGGAATGAACAGTGTATCGGAGACTACATGTCAGGAACAAAGAGCAAATCCTGATGACGGTCTAATACTGATGATGATCAGATACTGATGCAAGATGAAATCCTGATATCAGTCGTGTTACTGATGATGTCATTACGGATGCTACAGAAACTGGCAAGTGCTATAAAACAGGATCGTTGTTTGAAGAACAAGCAAGAAGATATTATGAAGGAAAGAGTTTTCTATTGATGGAAACTATCGACTAGAAGGCAGAACATTGTCATGTATAGGTTATATCTTTCTGTTATTAGTTGATAGGTAGCATTATAAATACTCTCTCTCTATATCATTGTAAAAAGTTTCGTGTCGTAGTCGAACAAGTGTGTTGTGAGTTCGTGTGCGTAGCTCTGTATAAGGTTTGTATTCGAGAATTCGAAACAAACAGAGAGAGAGATTTGTATTGTCAGCAGCTGCTAAAGGTATTGTACACCTTTGGTAGAGTTTGTATTTGATCTTATTAATACAAACAGAGTTTGATTCATTCGTTTATTCTTGTTCATATAATCAAGCAAAAATCAGACACGATTATATAACTTGTATTCAACCCCCCCCCCCTTCTACAAGTTATTCGAGTTAACACACCTAGTCACAGCCAGGCTGCAGTCTCTCAAAAGACTATAGTGCTTAAAAAGGGAAAACAGTTACTGGATACTATCTCTCAACATACTATGTCTATTGAAAAACGATCTCATCCCAAGATCACTTCTGTGTCTACACCTCTTGAGTCTTTTCAAGATAAATCTTTTGCTCACTATACTAGGAGAACAAGGAGAAAGATTCAATTGTCACCTACACACACAGAGTCTAGTCCTGCTAACATCATGCATGTCTCTACAAATGAAGCTACAATCAAGTCAGCAATTGACAATAGAGATCTTGATATTGATTCTTCATGGGAAACTACATTGTTATAGAGACTAGCTATGGGAGTTATTTCTATCAAAGTGAAACTATCCAGGCATGTTCTTGATTTTCTAGTTGAAAGACTACCAAAACTTTCATTTCCAGAAGAGTATGGACTTCTACATCAAAGACTTGACTTAATGAAGATGTATTTCTATGTATCTGTCAGAAGACAACTAGTCAAGAAATTTGGACTCTCAAAACATGTTGCATTTCAATCACTTCATGCATATTTATTTGAGAAGAATGTCATTATAGAAGATGCTTCAGCTCAAGGTGAACAACAGGAGGAAGTAGATAGAGGAATGCAGTCAACAGGAGATACTATTGCACCAGTGGTGGATAGTAGGACAGATCATATCACAGTCACTGCAACACAAGAACCATCTAGTCAGAGGTTGGATGACTCAGGAGCTGTGATAGCTAATACTGAAAGGTCTTCTGTGATGACTGAAATTGCAAGTGAGAAACCCTATGATATGGGAGGAATGACTTTGATTGATTTTACTGAAGATCAAACAAATATTGTTCATTTAGAGTCTATCCACCTTAAGGGTGAGTCTCAGCAACCAACACTTAAAGATGGTGACATACTAACTATGGGGTCTAATGAAGTATTACTGATGACATCAGAGTCTAGTAGAGAACCTGAAAGTGGTATACTGGAGCCTGTAGTCTCTGGAAGGAAAGAAGATGCTTGTGAGGGTTCAGAGACTATAGCAGCTCACTCCTTGGAGAAAACCTCAAGCCCCTTGCCAGATGAGGAACCCTCTCTCCATGTGAGTTCAGGTATAAAAACTTCTTCTAAACCCTATTTTTCTGTAGGTCATGAGAGCACTTATCCAAATTTGAGTGATACACTTAAAAAGATGGACATAGATTCACAACCAGAGAGGCTGGCTCCTGACCAGGCAAAAGGAGAGGTAGAAAGAGTGTTGACTTTAGATAGTCAAAGTGAGAATGAGGGTATGGATGATCAACTCCATAGTGAGGGAGAGAAAATTAGGAAACCACCATCGTTTGATTTCTGGGATCAGGTTTTTCCTGAATCTTGGTCTGACAATCTTGGTATGGATGATGGTACTTACTCTTTTATCAAGATGTATAAGAAGAATGAATTAGCAAAGCACAATGCAAAGCCAGAAGTTAAATCTCAGAAGCAAAAAGAAAGGCTTGCAGGAATTATCAACAGAAGAGGTGAAAGGCTAAGACAAACTTCTACACCACTTGTACCAGAAGAAATTCCTAATGATCCTAGTATTCCTTTGTATGTACTTCCAATATCAGCTCGAATTGAGACATCAACAGTATCTGATCACTCTAAGGAAGAGTCAGGATTTGTAGATGTTAGTACACAGAATACTGGTGAAGGACAGAATGATCATATTTTAGCTTCAGATCAGAAAGATGAAGATTTTTGTCACTCTAGTCGGGTATTATTACTTGAATATCATTCTACACATGCAACTTCTTCTACAAGACTTGAATCTAAAGATATTCCAAACTCTTCCAACATTGAAGTTAATTCTGAAGTTTTACAAGACATTTAGAAATCTCAAGTTGAAATTCAATCAAGACTTCAAACACTTGAAGATAACCAAGTCACTATTATGGAAAATCAAGCAGTTCTGATGAATCTCACTTGTTCTGTTACTGAATCTCTTGGAATCAATGTTGCTGATGTCAAAAAGGGGGAGATAAAAACAATTCAAAGGCAACAGACTGGGGGAGATAAACAGACTGGGAGAGATAAAAGAAGAACTAAGAATGACAAAGGTGAATCTTATCAGGGAAGTGGTAAAGGAAAAGAAGCATCAAATAGTTGAATTCTTTCTTCAAAGTACTAGATACTTTGTCTACATCTGAGGAGGGAGGTACTTAACTTCATGAATTTGAAATTCATAAATTCTATTCTGATTGTATTGTTATATGTTTTGACATCAACAACTCAGATTTATGCTTCAGATCTTAAAGCATAAACAGGGGAGATTGTTAGGAATAATTCATGAGTTGTGATGTTAATAATAGAATTTTACTTATACTTCTTGTATATCCTGATCTTATAAAGGATTTAGCACTTTGTATAGGATATGTGTGTTAGACAGTAATCTGTAGAGTTAAGTCAGGAACAGGGCATCAAGGACTACATGTCAGGAACTGAGATCGAATCCTGATATAGCAAATCAAGTACTTATGGGATGGTCAGATCCTGATGCAATATGAAATTCTGATATCAGTCGTGTTACTGATGATGTCATTATGGATGCTACAGAAACTGGCAAGTGCTATAAAACAGGATCTTTGTTTGAAGAACAAGCAAGAAGATATCATGAAGGAAAGAATTTTCTATTGATGGAAACTATCAACTGGACGGCAGAACATTGTCATGTATAGATTAACTTTCTGTTATTAGTTAATAGGTAGCATTATAAATACTCTCTCTATATCATTGTAAAAAGTGTGAGTTAGTAAGGTTTGTAATCGTAAGTATACGAGAGTGCAAACAGAGAGAGATTTGTATTGTCAGCAGCTGCTAAAGGTATTTGTACACCTTTGGTAGAGTTTGTATTTGATCTTATTAATACAAACAGTTTGGTTTTATTCGTTTGTTCTTGTTTATTTATTCGAGCAAAAAGCAGACACGATTAAATAACTTGTATTCAACCCCCCCTTCTACAAGTTATTCGAGTTAACAGTTGCATTTTCAAGAAGCAGTGTTACATTTGCTGAAATCAGTGTTACATTTGAATGATACAAGTGCCACGTTGGACAAACTGCCACGTGTCATGTGGGCCCCACTACCACGTGTCACGTGGGGGGCCCACTAACACGTGTCACATGAACCACACTACCACGTGTCAAATGGGTCCCACATGTGCCACGTGTCAGTGTGGGTCCCACTGCCACGTGTCAGTGTGGGTCCCACTGCCACGTGTCATGTGGGCCCACTGCCACATGTCAGGTGGGTCCACTACATGAAAACTATTCTGAATTTGACTTTGGAGAACTCTGAATTTTATTTCGTCATGAATATTATTTCGATCTTAACAGAGTGGTTCCTTTTTGTTGTTCTTCTTTTCTAATTCACTATATGTGAATTCTTGAATTTAAAAATAGTTATAATTTATTCCTGTTAAATTATGAGTCACTACAACTTGTAATTTATGCTTTATATTTCATTTTTTTTAATACAGTTGGCCCCACCACCGTCGCTGACAAGCTATGAAAAAAGTAGAATTGCTAAGATGCAAGAAAATGACAAGAAACTAGAAGAATTCGGGATCAAAAGGATGGTTCGTGAAATGAACGGTACTGCAGCCAAGAAAAGGAAAGGAAAAGACAAAGAGGATGAATCCGATGATTTTATTCCAGAAAATGAGGTCGAAGTTCATAGCGATGATACAACTGAGGTATGAAAGTGGTCTAAATGTTAATTGCTTCTTATCAAGAAGGTCAAGAGAAATAACTCCTTACTTAGGCCACAAACTCGTTCACGAGCCAATACTATCACTGCAAATGAGAAGGAAGCTGCACAAGCTGGTACGACAATTGAGAAGGAAGTGACAAGTTCAAATCGTGCTAAGGAACTGAAACCAACATGTAGTAAAATGCTAAAACAGTCGAGCAATTCTGAAGCTTGTGGTTCGGTATCTGCTTATTTAGCACTGCGAGAACGTCAAAAGAAGGGTAATCTAGCTCCTCCAACAACCGAGAATCTCCCTAACTTGGAGAACATTGCAGAGAATGGAACTCAACCAGGTAATATGTATTCTTACACTATTTCTTGTGTAAGTTAGATTGAAGGCAGTGCTTGTAGTTTCTAATTGTTAATATTTAGTAAGGCAATAATGTAATTTGTTTTTTTATGTGTACCTGGTATAGAAGTAGCAGCTTCTAAAAGATGGAGAGGAAGGACAAAAATGACCATTGTTCATGCAAGGACTCGTGCTGAAAGACCAGTCATTTTCTTGAACAGACGGGGTCAATTGGCGTGTTTTTCAAATCTCGATCCGCAATAATACTCGCTTACTTACGTCAATTGGCGTGTTCTTCCTAAGGATTTGAAGAAGAAAATGTGGGAGTATACCAAGGTAAACTCTTTTACCTAGACCTTACTTTCATGTTTACACATTTAATTATTTGATTTTAAATTTAATTTATTATAGGACCGTTATATTATTGCGGACCAAGGGCTACGATGGGTGGACAAGATAATCAGTACATCATGGAGGGTGTACAAATCTCGTATGAAGACGAGGTATTACACAAAGTATAACACTGATGAGGAAAAGATGGAAAATAGGCCTAATGTGATTCCACTGGAAGATTTTAAAGTGTTGGTCAAGTACTGGGGAGATGAGGCAGTTCAGGTAGTCTATATGCACATTCTGAACCTCTACATTTTGATTTTAAAGAATATCAAAAGAAGCTTGTGCAATGAATTTTTCATTTTAATAGGAATTAGCAACGGAAAATAAAGCACGTCGTGATTCAATAACTGACCCACACACTCTAGGACCTAATAGTATGGCCCAAGTAAGAGACAAGTTGGTATGTGTCTTTCTTTACCTTTTTTTACATATAAGGTGCATTTGTTTTTTCCTTGATATGTTTGTGTGTTAATATGTTTTTAACTTCTTATTCCTTTCTTGAATTTTTTCGAGACTGGAATTGTGGGTTAAAGATTGGATTTTTCCCGACATAAGTATGTTTATTTTTTATCTTCGAGTATTTAGTTTTTCCCGACACTGATATTTTGTTAGAGACCAAGTAAATAATATTATGAAAAATGCAATATCAAAATAACTTATTTTCCTTGTATTTGTTTGTTTTATTTTAAAAATTTGTCTATAAATTTATATCGTTCCAAGGATGTTTAATTTGTACTGGGTTTTCTAGGGAATGATTTTTTTTTTGTGTACATCGGAAAATACTAATAAGTGTATGTTTGACAATTATAATGTTCTTTGGTGCCTATGTTTATTTCTGTATAATAATACAATATGACATATCAGGTCATATTATGCAAAAAATAGGTATGACCTTATTCTCTTTGTTTTATTACAGAAAAAGAGTGATCCTAGACTTTCCTCGCCATCAGACGCTCAAGTTTATTTCGAATCTCGTGAGAGAGAAGAGGGTCGAACATACAAGACAAATACAACTGAAGTTCAAAAAAGACTTGTGAGTGTTATCTGTTTAGTCGCTAGTTATCTTAACATGTCTAATAATTTTATGTACTTTTATCTCGATTGCCCTGATTATTTGGCATTTAATCAAGTACAAACACCTCATTACCATAAATTGGGTCAAAGACCACGGTGTTAGATGAATCTTTAATTGGTAATTAAATTATACATGAATCATGTAATTTCATATTAATTTCAGGAAAATGTTATTTATCTGTTTACATTGATACTCACTTGATGGTGTTTATTTATCTATGTTCAGAGCTTATTAGTTGCAGACTTGTTGAATTGAATTTTACTTCCAGGTTTATCTATTTAACGATTTGTGTAGATGTCTGAAATTTGTTCCTCTTTTATTTCATCATTCCACTAAACTGTAATCAGGAAAGAAAGAAGTATGTAATCACTAAAAAGTAGATTATAGACTTATGGTTGCAGCATTAACTTTTTTAGTTACTACTTCACATCAGGCATAGTCACTCACTTATTTTAAATTTGCAGTTGACTTGATAATAATCATCAACATTACCATGTCTAATTGTGATTGTTGTAGGGTTTTTTTTTGCATTACATCATTGTTTTTCTTTTGTTGAAGAAAGCATTACCTTTCAGAAATGCCAAATATTTCACAAGCTTTCACAAACTTTTCTTGTAGAGCGAGATTAAGAAGAAGATAGCTTCAGGTGAGGATGCGGATGAACTTATTGCTAATGGAAAGACTCATGGTCGAGAATGGCTGAAAGGAAGGCACGGTAAAAGTGCAGGTTCGGCATCAACTTCGACCCCTACAGACGACCCTTATTTGGATGATTTGACCGCAAAGATCAGGCGAGATCTTGAGGCAGAATTGGAATTAAAGGTGAACAGGAAAGTCCGGGATAACATGTTAGTGTTGCTGAAAAAGTTGGGAGAAGCTAATCTTAGTCTCAATCTGGACATTGGAGACTTTTCTGCTACTATTGCAAGTGAGGATGATGAAAATGGTACTTCATTCACTGCATGGACCTCCTCTTAGCTATTTTTTTAGTTTATGAATATTAACGAATCTGGACAGTTGGTAATTTATTAGATTGGAGTAAGGGGTTTCGTACTTTGATTTTATTTTGTCGTAGGCCATTTGACACTAATGTGGTTTGGTAATTAGTACTTGGTTTCTATTTTGGTGATGGCGAATAGTTTTTATTTTGGCGAAGTGGTGCATGAAAGGTGATTTGGTAAACCAGTGGATTTGGCTGTTGGTGGTTATTGTATTTTGGTGAATTTGTGGATGGCGATCTTTTGTATGGACTAGTTTTGTTGGTAATGGGATTATTATATGTACAAATGGTATATTGCCAAATTTTCATTATTAGTGTTGCAATTGCTATCAATTAGTGTTACCTTATTAATGAAACTCACTGTTACATTACTGAATATTAGTGTTACATTAGCCATGATTTGTATTGCGTTTAATAGAACATTTGTGTTGCATCAGCCAAATCTAGTGTTACATTAGGTAGGAGGTAGTGTTGCATTTGGGATGTGGGGCCCACGTGACAAGTGTCAGGTGGGTCCCATACTGCCACATGTCAAGTGGGTCCCACACTACCACGTGGCATGTGGGGGGTGGGGCCACACTGCCACGTGTCAGGTGGGGGCCCACATGCCACATGGTAGTGTGGGACCCCTACTTGCCACATGTCAGGTGGGCCCCACATTGCCACGTGACGTGTCAATGGGACCCCCCCAATGCCACGTGGCTCAGCCACGTGTCCATCAATCCACACACGCCACGTCATATGCCACGTGTCACCTACTGTTTTTGGCTGAGCTAAGATAATACTCTCCTGATGTTACATTTGGTTGATTTAGTGTTGCTATATGGCCCTAAGGTAATGCTTTTCGTAGTGTTATTCTTGAGAATCACAGCGTTGCATTAGAGGGCAAAGGTAGCATTAGCGGTCGCAACGGTTAAAGTGCGTTGCATTTGGCCTAATGTAACAAAAAGTGTGTCTAACGTAACAGTAGGAGTGCGTTGCATACGGCCATCTATGGCGCAGTGATGTCAGAAATGCTCCCTGCAAACTAGGACAAGTGCATGTCAATCAACTTGGTGTCTACTGGACCTAACTTGTTATAGGTTGTATCATTCCAGGCCTTCTCCCGAAGAAAAATGCCAGCATGCAGGGGTCATCAGTTAGGACAATTACATGCTGAATTAATAAAACTACTTGTATTATATTTTCTACTTGGTACTATATATTCATGAACATCTATATGATTAACCCTGAGGTTCTTTTGATTGGGACAAGTTTAATGGTATGCAATGACCTATCTTGTTTTATTTTCCCCTTCAAGGTCCTAGTCAACAAAAACATTGCCACTATATAAAGCTCTACGAACTGGGACAAGTCGGATCGAGATATAGACATACCAAGTAAAAGGGGTGAGCAAAAATATCCGAAAATCGGATATCCTTATTTTTTATCCGATATCTGATTAAAAAATCCGAATATTTGGATATCTGATCCGAAAAAATGGACCAGATATTTGATTCGATTTTTTTTAATAAATTCGAATACGGATTTGGATCACAAATTTATAAGAAAGCGGATATCCGAATCCGATCTGGTGTTGTTATTTTCAATAAAAATGTTAATTATATTTATAATATATGTACATGTTAGGCATAGTCTATGCAAGCATGTTATTCATCATCCATGGCATCTGAGACATATTAAAAGCATTATAATATGGATTATGCATGAATGGCATGTTAGCATACCGACTAGATGCAGGAGTAGGTTGGACAAACATATTAGGCATAACATTCACAGCAGGCATATGCATAGGCAAAGACTTACTAGGCACAGAAGCATCTTTCACTATTTTGCAGCTAGCAGATAGATGATTAACACTACCACAATTAACACAGATTTTCCTAGGAGCATATTTATCAGGTGTGTAATTATTGTGCTTTTTAATACCTACCTTGCCATTTTTATTCTTTTTCCTACCTTTAGTCCTTGTTTCAACTTTTTCTAACTTGGCCTTCAATTGCTTGTGGGACAAGTGACCTATGTTGCCTTTCTCAACTGATTTTCTTTTGCTACATTCTCCTGTTACAAAGTTCTTACTGACGGATCAATATTGATTATTCAACTTAACTAAAGTTGCTTTGCCGACAGTTTTGGCCTTCAACGGATACTTCTCATCCGTTGGCTCGTTGTTCCTCAACGGATGAGCGATATCCATTTATTCATCACTTTTTGAAGCAACTTCTCCATCAATCTCTAACTTTGCTTCCTTTAGCTTGCAGAAAGAATCGATCCCTTGAACACTATAGATTTCTTCAATAATAGCCTTAGATCCTTTCCACTTAGCTATCAAGTCATGTTCTTTCTTCAACTGTTCTTTCAACACATTTTCTCTTTTCAAAGCCTCAATTAATTCATTTTTAGCATCCTGGAAATCTCTTCTCAACGTTTCAAATATGTTTCTTCATGTTACAAAGTCAAATATGTTTGCAGGTCTGCTACCACTCCTTTTCTTCATGTGACACAACTTTGTCCGATTGTCTTGGACAGATATTGCTAGATTTCATCGTCCAAAGTGTTTGCTAAGAAAATGAATGTTTCTTTTTCTTCTTCGTTTCCAAAGACTGGCTTCCATGCCATTTTGATGTCTACCAACCCATGTGATCTGTCAGCTATGTCACGTCACTATCAACTACTAGTATCGAGACATTATTGATAAACATTTGTTGTAGCTGATTATCCATTGATGAGTTGCATGTTACCCGTTGATAGTACTATCCGTTGATGTAACTCCCATATCCGTTGCTGTATCACTTCACTTAAACAGAATTACAAAGCACAACTTATATAAAATTAGCTAACATATCATGTTTATCCATTGATAGTCAACATGACTTAGGATGCTATCAAATAGTACTACAATTGATAATTGTCTGTGGAAACTTCTTGACATGATACTAACTTATCGATTGATAAGCTTCCTCATCATTTATAAGATGGATATCCGTTGATAAGTTACAAAAATGTTAACTTATACAAATATGTTTTTAAGGCGTTTTATGTATATCATCAAAGACAACGTAATTCCTAACAAAATTGGATCCGGATAATCCGATTTTCGATCCGATTTAATTGGATATCCGAATATTCGGATATCCGGTTAAACCGGATCCGGAATGAAATTTTAGTGATCCGAAAAATTGAGTATCCGATCCGAATCTCAAAACCGGACCGAATATCCGATTTTGCTCACCCCTACCAGGTAACTTATTTGAGTTCTTTTCCGTGAAAATTTTGCTCGGAACTGAATTTCCATTGAGGCTCTCCCAACTATTTTACAAGTTCAATTGAAACAACAATTAAAGGCATTGTTCAAGATATCTGGACAAGCGGAGATCGCATGACTTGTTTATTGTGCAGCTAACTTGGCTTTTACCAATATTAGTTTATAGGAATTCTCCGATCATAATTCTGGAATGACACCCGTAGATCTTTAAAAGCGGTAGGCAAGGAAAGAGTACATTTGTTGGTAATATGCTTAATATATAGCATATCAAGTCTATCTATGATTTGTTGCTTAGTTTATGTAGGTCTTTCGTTATGTCATAACGTCCCCTTTGGTCTTTCTAATTTGGCATGAACTATTAAATCGTTTCACATTTTACTCTCTCTCATGAAAACCACCTAGATCCTTAAAAATGAGAAATATGTTTTTTCTTTACTAAAAACTGAAATTTATTTTCTTTACGATTCTAAAAGTTTAAAGATCAATTAAACACCAAAAAAAAATTATTTTTCGTGAAACATATATAAAAAACTATAAATAATTTTAATAATAATAGTAAAAATATATAAACAAATGAGAGGTAATTAATGAATCTAATAAACATTTACTTTCTATTTTTTTATATAATTAATGCACTCATGCATGCGCACATATCATCTGAGACAAAATTCAAATCCTCAATAACTGATAAAAAGTACAAGAGTGGTACTAGGAGACCGAGAAGTTACGGTAACTTTATACTTTATTTGTAAAAGTTGACTGAAGCTTAGAAATGACACTACAGATTTTGATGGAAAAAGTATACTTTCTGTCTTATTCAGGCTATTAATATAAAGAATCTATACAACTACATTTCTCAAACGCTTCAACAAAGCATCAACATGTGCTTGCTTATTACCTTATATATAATTATTTGAATGAGGCATAAGTATTTACTCCTTGATCCCCTTATATATTCTTACAAAGTCATTTATGTAGCAAAATCGAGACTTAGAACAAAATAAAATCAAAGATAATACAGCTAGGAGATCAAAGTTTAGTATAATAGTCAATCTGCAGGTTTAATCCAAAACATCATAAGAAAATATGCGGGCCGCATAGGAAAACAAACATGTGCAAAGTACAAATTAACTAATCAAACACTAAAGAATGTATTAATTTAGTCTAAAATTGAAATGCGTCAGCAGCAGCATCAGCAACAACAAAACTCACATGTTCAATTTTAACATTGTACATTAATTATCACCAGCAAGTAGTGATTTCATTGACCTCTCCTTCAGAGGTTTCTCATCATCATCACCGTGGTCCTCTTTTCGACCAACGTTGCTGCCACCTGCAGCTTCTCTGCAACTTTGATTATTGGCACCTATCTTCTTTTTTCGGTTTGGGCCAAATCCCGCATAATAGTCGTAGATATCATCATCACAATTTGAACTCGCTTCCTGCCTCTTGCGCCGAGGAACTCGTGGATGCTTCACCACTTTATCAGTACTCCGAGCAGGTTCAGGAGAGATTCTATAAATAAACAAAATACCTTATTAATATTATACTGTTAGCTACACAAGTAATGAATTTTCGGTTTGAATTGTTCTACCAGTACTGCATAAGCCTTCCGTATGTACTATATGTAAAATTCAATTTAATATGGAAAAATTGTATAAACCCTAAATATTTTTTTTCAAGATAAATGAATACAGATGGCCATAAAGCTTACAATTAAATCCTAACATAAATTAGTTACCTCTTTCGTTCCGGAAAAAAGTTCCGAGGGGCCCCATCTCGGAAAAATCTGTCATTTGCTTCAATTATCTGCAAAGCATTTCACGGAAGTTTAAAATTACCAAACACAATTTGCATAAGGTTCTGCATCGAATAATAAAAGAAGAACGGAAAATCAATTTAATTCATTAACTAATTTAAAATCTATGAGGGCGACGAAAGAATTCTATGTATTGATAGGGTTGTAAATAATGGTTTCCGATGAAACCATAAACAACAACAAGAAAAATGCAACAAAGCTAATTAGGTTTGCAGGGTATAAAACCAAATTAGGGTTGCAGGGTATAAAACCAAATGGGGTTGGGATATCTGTATATATCTAACTAGTATGTACCACTTTTCTTCAAATAAAAAGAAGCAAAAGAAGATGTATGTCCACCTGCAGATTTTCAGACAGCTCTGATGGGCTCAACACATTCCATGGATTCTGATTTTTGACACAATTTACACACTTGTGTAAAAGGTTCTTACGGATCCTCATTCGGAAAGAAAAAGCAGGCGCAGAATGAATACTGGATGAAGAGAGAGAGAAATGTAGTATCAGGTTCGGCGGAAGTAGCTAGTATGTAGAATGAATGTATGTTTTACTTCTATATACACAATTGATACCTGACACGTGTGTTCTGTTAGATACTGGGTGCATGTTTGTATAAATCTGATTTTCCGACCAACCACACTTATTTGGTGAGTGAATATGCACAAAATAAATTAGTGAACAGTTATATTACTTTTAATGCTTTAGCATATAGAATATCTATTAGAGTTTGTCTTATTTTATACAAATGTAATCTACACTAAATTATAATAAATATTTTGTGTATTATATCTATCTATGCTGGAAAATACAATTATTTTTATACCATCTTTGCACGCAAGCTGTTTTAAACTTTTATGCCATATACTTAAAAAAAGGACTGTAAATAGTTTACAGAATAAAACTATAGTTGACTTAACATTCCAAATTAATTTATAAAGAATGGTTTTTCATCATACATTTGAGCCCAAAAACAATTAGTGAAACTAAGTGAACTAACAAAACTAGTTCGTATCCGTAATATGAACCAAAGAAGGTCCAAGGCTTTGTCAACCCAGAGTCGTCATCTGAAGCCCATAATTTATAATATGTTTAAAATTTCTACAAAGGTCCAATAAAATTTACAATCTATTTGCATGACTCTAAATTTTTCATTTGCGGCCCATAATTCACGTCATGCTCTAAATTTTTTTTTATCTAATATCCAAAATTTACAATTTTCGCTTGGATAATCATAAATTTTCCACTAAAGGTCCATAATTCACGAACGTATGTGCACGGACAAAATTGATTGTGTATCATGACTAAAACCAAGTATACAATACAAGTGTGTAATGAGATATAAACTGATCATCTAAAACTCAATTCCTTCGCCATATAGAACAATATGACAATTCCTTCTCATTTCTCAACGTGCACATTCTCATATTTCCTCTATAATTTAGGACAACACAATTCATTCTCAATATGCACATTGTCACATTTTTACTTTTAAGCGATGAACTTGGATTACAATTTTTGATTCAACTCTTTTTCTTTTTGAATTTCTAAATATGTGTTAAAAATTTCTCATAAAAAAATGCATTTTAATGGATCAATATTTATTGGAATCACGTGTGTAATGTGCCCCATGTAACATGGAGTTTTAAAATGATTATTTATACCAAACATTTTTCAAAACTTTCCCACTTAGGTTTAGATATATTTATTTTTCTCCCCAAGGATTACGATCGAGAATAGCATTATCCTAAGGGCTTTTGACTTACATCTTTTATGGATTTATAATTTGTACAAGAACATAAATATCATAAAATTCCTTGGTTGGATGATTGAAATTGTCTAAATGAGAGTCCCTTTCCCATTTCTCCCTTCTCTCTCCTCTTCCCCCTTATCCCTTTAAAACCCTATTCCCCGTCCCTATCTTCCAAATAGAAGCAAGAACTGCTCAATTATAATGGCAAGAACTGCTCAATTAGAAGCTCTTAAAATATGGAGATTGCTTCTTAGAGATATCCTAATAGTAGTTAGACCTTGGATGGATGGCTTTAACTTCTCTTATAGTGATAGAACCTCTTCCTTTGTTTGGGCTACTATGACCAGGAAACCTAAGCTCTATAGATGTCCGAATGACTTGCGTTATGTTGCTAGTGATATAGGTGAATCACTTCACTTTCAACCGGTACCCTGTTCTAAGAAGTTGGAAACTCATACGATGCTCATCCACCTCCTAGAAAAGCGTATCATATCTATCCCAGTCTCGATCACCCTAATGGATGACACTAGTAAGCTTGTCTCATATGTGTCGATAAAGGTTTCTTATAAGAAGTTTCTTAATCAATTGGTCCTGAAAGTGGATTACTGTCCTGCTAAAGATGACAAATTGCTTATGGATGCTACAATATTTTTTGGCTATCATATCTCATTTGAAGGTGTAAAAGACTATCTAGTCGTTATGGATATGCAAGGGATTATTGATGGTGATGCAGGGATTGAGATGAGGCAGGCTCCCAACAACGAGGATAATAAGCCTTTCGCAAGTACCATATGTAAAATTCAATTTAATATGTAAAAAATGTATGAACCCTATATATTAATTTTTGAGATGAATGAACAGAGGTCGCCATAAAACTGTCATTTGCTTCAATTATCTACAAACATTTCACCTGAATTATAAAAGGCTTAATGACCTTTTGGTCCCTTAAGTATAGTAGTTTGTACCCATCAATCCTTTAAAAACACTCATCCTATTTAGCCTTCGTTGTATGTCATCGTGTACATATTAACCCTTTTTTCTATTTTTATTCCAATTACACCCCTGCACGATACATACCTCTTAGCCCTTGAAGTATTAAGGTTGATCCATTAACCAGTTAAGTACTATTGCAGAGGTATACGAGAGGGACGTGGGGAGCGGAAGCGGGAGGGTGCAATAATTATGAGGGATTTATTGTACTCTGAAGAAGGTGATCGATGAATTTTGTGAGCTAGAAACTTGATATAGCTAAGGCAATTGATGTTGACATAATTGATTAGGTATTGTTGCCCTCATCCCCCATCTCTCTCGTATACCCCTGTAATGGTACTTAACTGGTTAAAGGATCCAGCTTAATACTTCAAGGCCTGAGAGGTATATATCATGTAGGTGTATTATTGGAAAAAGGGTCAAGAGGTTTATTTTTCATACCTTGGTGGAAAAAGGTACAAGTTTATACTTGAAGGTTTTATGGGTATAACATTATTAACTTTATGGGTCAAAAGGTCATTAAGCCATTATAAAATTTTCAAACACAATTCCTCATCAAGTTCTTCATCAAAAAATAAAACAAGATCGGTAAATCAGTTTAATTCGTTAACTTGTTTAAAGTCTAACAGGGCGATAAAGGAATTCTATATATCAACATATCAGTTATAACAATGGTTTCCGATGAAACCCTAAATGAAAGCATAAAAAATGCAACAATACTAAATAAGGTTGCAGAGTGTAAAACCAAATGGGGTTGGACTATCTGCATATATCACTACGCCATAGATGGGCTATCGGAACATATTTTTCATGGATGTTGCTAGAATATGTTACCTTAGCATGTTACTTTGCACCTAATATAACATTTTGTTTTTTATGTTACCTTAGCCACAAAAGTTATGTTACTTTAGCTTTAAAGTGTTGGATGTTAGCAACATACATGATATGTTACCCTAGATCATTAATAAACTCCATTTTTAATTTTTTAACCAAAAAATTGTTTAATTATTTAAAAATCACATTTACCTTTAAAATATTTCATTTTTATAAAAAGTAAGAGTTTACCAATCAAATAAGTTTTTATTTTTAAATATCAATGTATTTAATTATTATTATTTTTTAGGTTCTATTTATTTATTAAATGTAAATGGATATTTTAAAAAACAAAATAAAAAAAACTGAAAAATAATATAAAAATAAAAAAAATAAAATAATTGCACGGTTCCTAGTGAAATATTGTAGCGGCCAAATATCCCGCCACTGAAACAAAATATTTTATCTCTTACTCTCTTACTCTATCATTCTCTCTCAGCTCTCTCTCTCTCTTGCTCTCTCAACTCTCTCTCTCGTAAACCACTCTATTCCTATCATTCTTTTCTAATTTTCTATCAAATTAGTACATTATTTGCTACAAATTAGGCTGCTCAATTGAATATTGCTTCAGTTTGAGGCTTCAAATTGGGGCTTCTTCAAATTAGGGCTTTTTAAGATTAGGGGTTCATTTCACTAATTGCGGTTTATTTTCGATTTCAGGCCTTCTCCAGTTTAGGCTTTCGATTCGGAGCTTCTTAAGTGGATTTAGGGCTTCAATTAAGTGGATTTGGGGCTTCGATTCGTAAGTATTACCCCTTTCTCTCCTTTCGATTGGTAGTTTCAGTGGATGTGCATGTATATGGAATGTATTTTTGTATTTGAAGTTCTGGCTCCTGCTGGGATGAAGGTTTATTTGGAGCTCTGTTTTTGTTTTTTCTCTGTAACTGTTGGTTAAATAGTAGATACGTAATCGTTTGTTCCCAATTCAGCTAACGTTGAAAGCTAGGTTACTGTTGAATATTTGTAGGTCGTTGTTTGTAATGTGAATGTGAGACATTGGAGGGATTTTAATGCTGGTGCCTGAGGTTCTTGAGGTATTAGGAGGATAGGTTAAGGAGTTGGATGCAGCAAGGCAGAGGCTTGTTGTGGAATTAAATAAGCCATCAAGAGGAAAAAGGTATTACTAGGTGTCATTAGTTTAAGTATTTGACATTTAATGAGGCCATTATTTGGCTTGTATTATGTGTTTAGGCAATCATTGTTCAACAGTTTCTGTAACAAAGGAAACCAAAGAATTGCGAAGAGAATGCTGAATTTGTGTGAGGCTAATGAAGGTTTCTATGTGAAAGCTGCCCAATCAAAAATCTGGGACCAAATTTATCAGATATGTGAGTCACTATGGATCAATTAAAGTTCCAGTTCTTGTTTTATATGTTGCAGACTATACTTACAATATATTTCCTGTCGAACTATCAGCTTTTGAACGAGTCACATACGCGGTTTGTAACTTTATCTTTTTGTTATGGATGAAATCCTCAATATTTTGGTTCACAAATATTTACAGTATTCTTTTCGATTTTCTCAACTGTAGCGCTTCCCTAGGGTTTATATTTCAGAAAAGACAGATAATGAATCAGCTTCTGCCGTTACTTCTCTACTAGTTGTAGTTGAAGAGGTATGACATTTTTCTTTTATTGTTTCTACCTATATATATATATAATCGTCCTTGTAGTTGAAGATGCATCCCGACAAAAGCCTACTGGATTGCTTAATCCAGTATTATCTAAGCATTTAAGCATGTTCTTTCTTTTAACATCTAAGCATGTTCTTTCTTTTTAATCAAGATTGGAAAGCTTAATCAAGTCAATTTTTCTACCATTGCATCATAGTAGTCCAATGAGGGAGACAAGAGCCAGAGCTGGGTGGTTGATTATGATTAGAATTTAGGTATGATAAATTTGTGATATCTTGTATCTTGCATCTGTTTATGTTCTGATATATATATATAAAGCTATATCACATGATTGAACTAAAAATATCAAACCTAAAGTAAAAGGCAAAACTAAAGAACATATAACCTTTCAAAAAAAATATACGTACTGTACATTGCTTATGGATTTCCTGGAACAATGAAAGTTTATTTTTTACTCTATCTAAATAAAGCTTATCCCTTTCTGATTAAATTTATTTAATCATGTATTGTATACACGTTAGTACGTCTATTATAATCTGTCCATAGTTGGATCCCCTCCCTCGTATTAAAAGTAATGAGTTTTACATATGTTCTTACTTCTTAATGAGGTTGAATCAGGCAGATGTTTGCAGTGGCGCATCGATAATGTGACTTCCCACGTAGACTTGGGGTTTGTGTGTTATATACTGAAATTTTATATATTATATGATTCTTCCTGGTTGAAATATTAAGGTTCAGTCTGGGGAATTTAGAGACTGAGAGCTTCGTATCCACTTTTCCTTATCTGTATAGGGAGATGTCCCTTTGACTATATATGTACATAATGTTTGATTTATATATATTAGGAAAGACGGATTTTGGGGCCTGCATGGTTGGGTGCTAAAGTCCTCCTGCTCTACTTGAGGTCAAGTATCCGAAGTATAGTAAAGAAATGCTACCCAAATGTAAGTATGCTAACAATTTTGTTAAGCTGCTTATTGTATATCGTGCGGTTCTTACGACATGTGGATGTGCAGAATCCGGATCATGTTGATGATTGCCTTATCAACGAAATGACTACAGCTGTATCCTCATGTTGCAGTAATAGTTCTATATTAATCTTTAGGAACATCCTTCTGGTTCAGTTGCTATTTTGCATAAAATTACAGTATAGTTGTTTATGAATAGCATTACCAACTATTCACTTATCTTTTGCCATATATTATCTGGTTCTCCCATGAATCAAGTATCATGAATCCTGTGCCAAAATCTAAAAGCTTTGGCCTTCCTAAGTTGAGGGTTTCCGAGCAAACCTTGTGCTGTTGGATATTTGAGTAAATTTAATTTAACAGATGGTCATAATTTGCTGATCATGTAAAGTGTGTTTAGCCTTGACAAACATTGAAGTCTTACGACCCTGGTGTGGTCAGGGTCCTAGAGAGCATTTTCAGCTTTGATCTTTCAATTCTTTTGAACTATCTTGTAAAAGGAATGGAGAACAGAGTCCTTGTTATACAGGTCACATTGGTGTTTTTTAAGATGTGCGTGTATTTACAGTTTAATTTTAACAGGGAATGAATGATCCAATCTCGGACTCCAAATCATTTTTAGCTATACTTATAGAACATTGCAGAGGAATAACAACCAAAGAGATAGATGCTGGTAATCACCAAGAACTGTTACTCTTTTCGTTATTCTCATACCAAATTTTAATCAAGATTGGAAAGTTTAATAATTTTTTCTTTTGTATTTTTTAAATGAACTTCTGTTATTGCATGTTTCTTTTTTGGTTAGAAAATTGATGAAATTCTGAGGAAAATCTTTACATCCTATATAGCTTTAGGAGACAAAATAGAAAATATATATTCCTATCTGGTTTTTGAAGCTTTTGTTTGCTGTAGGACTGTACTACATTTTTATTTCTAACTTCGTGCTCAACATTGTACAATGTCAGGCACATTTGCTTGATGGGCGGGCTAGTGCAAGTGCAACTGTGGATTCAGCTAGCAAGAACTTGGCGGCAACATTTGTTAATGCATTTGTGAATGCTGGATTTGGTCAAGTAAATACTTAGCCTGGAGAGCTGATCACAACATTTTTTTTAACTTATTTTTTTGGGATCCTTTTTCTAAATAGTTGTTACTCTCGTCGTAGGACAAACTAATGACAATACTATTGGAGGCCTCGAGTGGCGGGTCATCATGGAATTAGCTTTTTAAGAACAAAGAACATGGAAAGGCTAGTGCTGCTGCAAGTCTGGTATGCTAATTTTATTGGTGGCTTTGGATATATAAACTTATTGGTTTGGCAGAATTATGGTTCTTCAACTTTAAAATTAAAATTTCACTTATTTGTTGATAGTTTGTTTTCATAATTCTATATACTAAAATGCAAAACACTCAAATTAGTCTGCATTTCTATTCAGCAATGAGCATGTTTGACCCACCTTTTTACATGGAATGCCCAGTGTGTTCAGTGGTGTGTAAATAGACAGCAGTTTTATGTCAAACTGGTGTAATGTGTATCATTAATAAATTATATGAAGACTGTTTATTTGTAAGTTACAAATAATCATTTATAGTCTGTGTATCTTTTCTTAGTAACTTAAATTTCTAAACCTTAATGAAATATGAGATTTTCTGTGAACTGATTTTTTTGCTAATTTTTTCTCCCACTTAAACTAAAATCTTGTTCCAATACTCATATAATTTCATTGTAATTCACCATTTGCAGTTCTACTTTAATTGCTGGCTGCACTGGATGTACTTGCTACATTTCATGAATATCGCATCTAGACTAAATCTCTTCTGGGACTGTTTCCAAGCATAAGGGAATGACTCCAGCAGTTGGAAAAGAACAAGAGATGCCGTTGTTAAGGGTGGAAAGAAGAAATGACCTTTAGGATTTTTATTTGCTATCTTTTTTGCACTAGAAAATATTTATTTTTGTCAAATGTGATGATATTGGGGTGATACTTATGACATTGGAAGACTACCAATTTCGGATGAACATGATATTTAATTTGAGATGCATAATGTGCAATTTTTTTCAATTTTTTTTTTTGGAAAAGATGTTACATTAGCTAATAGAAATGTTACCTTAGCCAACAAAAGTGGCTCAAATAGTGGGGATCATAGTGGTCCCCATTGTGGCCCCCACTATTTTTAAAAAGAATCTAGGCCTCTAAGGTAACATATATATTAAGTTGCCGTAGACCTCATTTTTGTTACTATAGCAAGCTACGGTAACATAAAATTGCATTTACCTTAGGGGTCAAAGATGTTACCTTAGACACCTAAGGCAACATGCTGAGAGCTATCACCAGAAAAATGTTACCTTAGCTACTTTATGGGCCTAAGGTAACATATAATGTACCTGTTATAACATTTTTTTTTGTGTTACCGTAGGCTGTTTATGGTGTAATGTATATCTAGCTAACTAATCTCTTTGAGATAGAAAAAGAAGCAGAAGAATATCTATATCCACCTGTAGATTTTTAGACAGCTTTGATGAGCTTAACACATCCCATGGGTTTCGATTTAGGACACCAATTACACACTTGTATGAAAGGTTCTTGCGGATCCTCATTCGGAATAAGAAGAAGGGGGATGCAGAACGAATGTAGTGGAAAAGATTGAAATATTTAGTTATTAAGTCCAACGGAAGTAGTTTATAGATTGAATATTTGTTTTGCTTAAATTTACGCAACTAGTATGTGTGTGTTCTGTTAGATATAGTGTGCATGTATGTAAGAATTGATTTTCCGTCTAACCACATTTCTTGGTGTGCGCAAAATTTTTTTTAGTGAAAAGTGATATTACTTTTACTACACTAGCATATTGAGTATCCATATCCGAAAGATGGTCAAGGGCAAAAGATTATTGCCAGCATATCATACAACCAAAATTTTATGTTGTACGCATGAAGATGGTCCACTTATGTTTTTACACCAAAAACCTTACTGTTCTGCGATACATGTATATTGCGATACATGTATGTTGCAACAATCGTTGTTCCCTGTGACCAGCCCCCTCTATCTATTGCCGCTTATATAATTTACACTAAATTACAATAAGAAAACAATGTATAAAATTTGGCTAAATCTGTATGTTAGATCTAATCTATATATTAATATTTAAAGTACTAGCAAAGGCACTGACAAGTCAAAACATGTATTGTTTTTGAATTTTTTTTTGCTAAAAATCCAAACAGTATTCGAACCTAACTAGCATTGCTAGAAGTAGTTGGCAACATCTAGTCTCCAATTATCTTTCTTCCCATCTTTATATATTCGAACATAACTAACATTGCAAGAAGTCGTTGGTAACATAAAATCTCCAATTGCCTTTGTTCTGAAATGCGAAGGAGGGGGTGGTCAAATTTGATGTGTGGTCAACGAAAAGAATAGTCTCTTGCCCTATTCTCGGTGAAAAAAACTTAATCTTGACAATGACGTCTAGCAAGAATTTGCAATCTCAGAAAGGTGAGCAGAATAGGATTTTATCCCTGACGACCAAATCATGCTATAGGAACTCTATTACGTTAATTATATATAGGATATAATATTGTTTTATATACTTGTTACACTTGTTATATGCATGCTAAAGTGTGTTATTTATAATGTAACAAGTGTGTAGTTTTTCTAGCACTTATGTTGTTAATAGATTGGACTTGTTAATGGTATATTTGCTCCCTTGAATTAATATATATTTTTATATAATATATTCATTAATTTACTCTTGTTATATATACCATGCTTACTTGAGATTTATCAGTAGTATAACTTGTTGTAGACTTCATGCTAGTATGTTTCTAATAGATTGGACTTTTTAGTGATATACGTGCTCACTCAGTTACGCTTCAAGATATATATATATATGTAGGTTTATAAAGGCTTCTCCGCCTAAGTTAAGGAGTGTTTTTAGTGGAGTAACTCTCGAGATCGGGGAGGGTCTCGGGAACTGGATGTAGAGGTATACATATCGCAAGCTAGGTGAAAATCGACCGTGTGGTATTGCTCTTTACTTATGCATTTATAACTTGTTATATTGTGATAAAACATTTTCAAAAAGAGCAAAACCCGTTTTGGCAAGGTTACTCGTGCCAAGTCATCTTAATCTTTCGATTCCGCTTTTCGAGAAATATGTATCATTCTTCTCGAGTTGTTAAAACCGATGTCTTAGAACCGAGGAGTATTAAGCAAAATACGAGTTTTCCTTCGGAACTGGTCGTTTTATCTCTAAAGATTCTAGATTACAAGTTTTCGTGAAACTTTCTAGGGCGAAGAAATTTTAAAAAGGATAATTTATTTTTAATTTAGAAATAAGCTATTCAACCCCACTTCTAGCTTATTACTATGTCATATCGGACCTATCTAATTGCATTTATTGTTTTTCTCCATTAAATTCAATTTATATATTAAATATTGATTGATCACATTATTTTATTTTCTTTTTTTAATTTTTGCCATTATTTTACACATTTTTTTAATTTCGGTTTCTAATCCAAATGTAAAAAATTAAGTAAGACAATGAGGATTGTAGACAATAGTTTAATGATATAAATAAAAGGGGAAAAATATATTATATGTTATTTGTACTCCCTCTGTCCCATTCATTTCTACCCAGTTCTTTTTCATTACTTGGCACGCATTTTAAGGATCATATAAAATATTGTTCCATAACTTATTTTTAAAATTTTCTTTTTTTGAATAAAAGTAGAAACATTAAATTTTTATTCAGAAGAAAAAAAATTCAAAATAAATTATAAATTTATACTTTTTAGGAGTATTAAAATGCGTATCATATCCCGTCCCCCAATGAATACAACCCGATGGGATAGAGGGAATAATATTTTTGGTTCCCTACTTCGTACATCAAAATCCCCGTCCTAATTGGGCAGGAGATATCGGGGATATCGGGGGACATTGAGTTGTGTAATAACTAATGAATCAACTATCAAGTGATAGCCGGGTAAATGTCAAAAATATTTTTTTTTAATTTTTTGGTTAGAATAAAACTTTTGAATATTTTGATAAAAAATATCTATATATATATTACGTATTTTCAAAATGGATAACATTATTCTTGACAAAAAAACGGATAATCTTATTTTGCATTTGTCAAAGAATATACATAAAAAGTAAAATAAAATTAAAAAATAAAATTAATTGTGTTACACATTCTAAAAATGCGTATGAAGAATTGTGATACGCATTTTCAGAATGCATATCATCATTATTTATTTTTTATTTTTTTCATTTTTGTTAAAAAAAAATTGCATGATACCCATTATTCAAATGCATAATAGCATTATCCATTTTATAAATACATAATAAAACTGTTTTTTTTACAAAAAAAATTAAAATCAATATTTATGTTAAAAATATTTAAAAAATGACATTTTTGACCATTATTATTGGTGATAGCCAGTGTTACAGATTTCGGAAATCGGAACTATTCGGTTGAGGTACCGATTTACGATTTATCGGGTGATTTGGTTGAAAAATCGGCGATTTATCGGCGATTTTTGTGAAATCGGCCAAATCGATTCCAAAATTTCGACCGATTTTTGGCCAATTTATCGGCGATTTTTCAAAAATCGACCGATTTCTATAACAGAGGTGATAGCTCACACAAAGGAAAACAAACATCACTAGAAACTACTCCCTCCGTCCATTTCATTTCTTTACATTTTCTATTTTGGGCCGTCCATTCCATTTCTTTACATTACTAAAAATAGTAACTTTTAACAATAAAATACATTATTACATCTACTACTTCACTCCACCTTTTCAACCCTTTACACTATTACACCCACTACTTCACTTATTTTAATAATAAAATTACTATTACACCCACTACTTCATTTATTTTAACAATATTACATCCACTATCTTGGTTTCCGTGCAAAAAGCAAACGTAAAGAATTCAAATAAAGAGAGGGAGTAGAAAGTACTATCACAAACACATTCCCTGTAATAATATCATGCAAATCTTGAAAACTTGACTCAGAGCATCTTGGCTAAAATTAGTGGCTAAAATCATATAAAATATTAGTGGTTAAAATCATATAAAATAGTGATTATGTAAAATTTATTGAATCTATAAGGTGTTTACTCCAATGGAGTTGGTATAATGATTAGTCATATTTTAAAAATAGAAAGTTATTATTATTTCAAATTGTTAAAAATAGAATGTATTATTTTAATATGGTAATATTGATGATGTGGAGTTTTACTACAAGTCTGTAAAAATTCGACAAATATAGCAAATATGATAGAATTTGAGAGGATTATCTAAAATTTTAGATAATAATAATGTCCCGTTGGAATATTTATCATTTTTATTTAAAACATATTTGACACACTTTTAAAACATGTTTGACACAATTTTAGTAAGTGGTCTCCATGATCGGAGATGCTCTTACATTCCAACAAAACCCCAACTGTTGCACTCACACACCCAAAAACTAGCCACCATCACCATGTCAAATAAAGCAGTAAAACAAACCCCAATTAGACCAAAATACAGGCTCATAGCCCCAAGGCTCACACCACAACAGGGCTTTAGTTTTCCTGGATATTCACCCAGACCCATGTCTGGAATGGTGCATGTAACTAGACCCACCACCCATTTGCATAATGTTCAGGGGACTAGTGTTGTTAGAGGACTTCCCATTTCTTCACACCCCAATGTATGTATTTATGTATTGAGTTTGATCCTTTTTTTTTTTTTCTGAAATGAGTTTGTCTGAATTAATTTTTTTGTTTAATGTGTGTGTGTAAATGAAATTTGGGTGTTACTTATTATTGCATTATTTATTATTTTGAGATTAGGGTGAGTTTGTTGGTAGGATTCATGGAATTTATTGTTGTAAAGGGTTTAGATTGTAGGGTAGGGTTCGTTTTGTTATGCAATTTAGTACCTGGTGAATGCACTTACGATTTGAGAAATATTTTGGGAAGGACTTAAGTAAGTGTTTTATGTGTATAATTAAGGTGCAATGCTTGTTTATTTTGTTGAGTAAGTTGAACCAGCCGGAAAGAAGGAGGTAGCTGTCACTTTTTCTGCTTCTTCGGTTGTGGCCGCCTAATTAGCTACAATCAATATGAATGTCGAAAAAAATTGTGCCAAGAACATCACGTTGCCCATTATATATAAGCTGCATTGTACGGAATGAGAAATCTATCCCTCCCCCACCCCCCCCAAAAAAAATGCTGTGGTTGTGGGCTTCCCTCCTTTCAATCGGTTTACTTGTTTAAAAACTATGCATATCTTGAAAAAAAAATGGTGTTCCATTTATTGTCAATATGTTACGCAACAGAGTCCTTACAATTTCGTTCCCAATGCAAGTAGTTTCCACTACGAAAGAAACTATGTATTTGTAATTCAATATACGTGACAAAGGTTTAAAAGGTGTCGTTCTTGGATGGTGTCAGTTAATTACAGCTAAAATTACAACTTCTAATGTAGCACTCTTTAAGAGTTATTTGATTATCTTCTGAAAACTATACATGAAGTTGATGTATTAATCATATGACTTTATACGTTATGCCTATCAGGCTTTAGTCAGGAGTTCCTAGAACAATACTTTCTCATTTTGGACTTGTAGGTCCCTTGATGATTAGCCTCATTATTTTTTTTGTCTTCAGTTTAAGTGATGGTGAAATAACTCTCCCTTTATAAGCAAATCTACATGCAGGCACATTATTGATTATATATGACCGTTTACTTTTCCCGCTAGATATTTTTTCTCATGGTCCTAAATCATTGGAAAGTTCACATCTTTTATTATTTAGTAAATAATAATTTAATAAATAATAAAACATAAAAAGCATTTGATGTTGCAGGTATGCTAGAAGAAATGCACGTGATTAATTTTCCTATAGTATTATACATTTATACTATATTAACCATAAATTTTCATTAAAATGATCTTGAGTTTCTCTGATCTTCAAAAAATTTTCTTTACTGTGGATGTGTTTGTGTATGTGTTCATTAACATTCTTGCTAAATTGCATTATCGGTCTATATGTAATGTAGGATATAAAGAAGAAAGGAACAATTATCTGCAGAAGTTTCCCAATATTTCATTTTTTTCGCTACATAAAGTTGCCCAATTTGGTTGCCCTCAGACACTCATATATTTTCAAAACAGGTTCTTCTTGGTTTCTGATGTTAAGTAGGTTTTTGAGCTCTGTGGATTAGCATCCTGCCTATAGGATGTACATAAGTGGTCTACATTGATTTTGTGCTTTTGTTCCTATGTGAAATAGTATATGGTTAGATATAACCAAATTCAACAACCAGTAAAGTACTAGTGATTCTGTCTGTTTTAGATAGAGTGCTGAGTAGTACTCTCTGTTTCTAGGATTAAAGCCAGGTGATTTGAGTTGGCACGCAAAATGTAGGTTTCCAGAAAGTTAGCACCAGTCTTGGCCCTTATACAAGTAATTTTTATTTGGAACTCAATGCTCACTGGTCTATCCTTAAAAACTGAACTTCGTACACTATTGTTCTTCATTTTCACAGTGCCTACTTCCTTTTCATATTATTGACATGTCCTTATTGTACTTAGCGTTGCAGTAAATATATGAGATTTTGGTGCTTGGCAAATTTTGCTGCTCTACACACATTTATTTTGACAAAGTCCTAAATTTAGTGTCTGCTATGGCCTTTGTCATTATTTTAGATTTGTGAAGTTTCCTTATGTTTCTTACTTGGTCGAAAAAAGTTGATATGTTAATCAGACTGAACTCCGTTGCTGTGCAAAGTAACGTTTTCAAAGAAAGCATGCATTCTCCAATTAATCCTTTGCATATTTGTAAGTGGTTTGTGGTTCTTGCATGAGCTATGTTTCTTAGGAAGGAGAGAGACCTCTCGCACTGATATTATTAGTAAATGCTTAATTACACTGCTGCTTTAGTTTAAATTTACTTGCGATTTTTTTCAGAGTAGGTCTTAAATTTTTGATTTTCGATAGCTACTTTTCGTTGTCCTCTAAATATTGTCTTTCTCTGATGTAGGTTTCTGCTTCATCATCTTCAATTTTGGATCGTAATGGTTATAAAGATATAAGGTACTATTACAAGATGTATTGCTTGTGTTTGATCTCTCATTTATATTTGTAAATTCTACTAATATGTTATTATTCCTAATTCCTCTTGGTATATGGTATCAGTAGGGACATAACATGCGCTGACAGTTTTGCGACAGTTAGAGATCGAAAGGTGTGCTTGCTTGCTTGTTCATGTATTTGATTGGTACTCTGCTATATGATGTTTTCTTATGCATATACATACAAGCTTCATATGCATTAATGTCTTAATTCTTGAATTTAAATAAGGTTTGTAGATACTGAAAGCTAATTTACCTATTTAAAGAAGTCTTATGTTGGGAGCTGATGAGAATCTGTCCGAGTAGCATACTTAATATTGATAGACCCTGCAGAAGATGACACATTATAAAAGAAATGAGGTTAAATTTTCCTCTGTTCGATGCATTGTTGGGTGGGCTGGGGGAGGGGCGAACTGTTGGGCATTGGCAGTGTTACAGGTCTGACACTTGACACAAATTTTCTAAACTCTGGTTTCTGATTTTGCAGCAACAACCAACTTCATTTTTCACCAAGTACATAATTCATAATACAGTGGTAGCAATTAAAGTAAGTACAAGACGCGATATGCAAGCAAATGCTCAAACTTTTATATTCTCTGACAATACTGGTAGAGTCAATGCCAGAATCTACAAGTTCTCTCACTGTCACCTTTTTACTCTCATATAGATTCAAACTGTGTCTATTTTAAATGTTTATTATCAATAATAATGCTAGACACCAGTAAAAAATTTCTAGCCCACCATTTGGCGTGTGGCCAGTTTTAAGTAACAGTCTACAATTACTTAAATTATCAGGAAGCAATTAGGCCTAAGGTATGTGGCAGCAGTTGTACGGCCTTTGTTGGGAGTCATTAGCCCCTTATCCTGATTTACTTTCTTCCTTTATGCCGTCAAACATCAAGTCTTACTTTGGTCCCTTCCTACAATACCTAGTTATTCCTACGGGTTGGAGCTCAAAATTAACAAAGCCCAGTTGCCAAATATGATTAAGTCAGTGGGCCAACGTAAACAGTCCATATCTGACACCTTTTAACTTAGCTCTTGCTGTCTCTTAAAGCCGACATTTATGTCAAACCTGATCTTTCCAGAGGAATCTTAATTCAACATCAAACCATACATAATGGAAAAGTGTTAACCTTGAAGAGAATGAATCTAGAATGGTCACAACCAGGTGTTTTTGCTTCCAAGTTTCAGCCACAGGTGTCCTTTTGCCTGGTTCTCATGTCAAGTCACTACTGTTTAGACCTCTGTAATATGCGTGGCTGTGCGTTCCAATTTGGCCTTTTCTCGTTTCATCATCTAAGAGGCTTAAAAGCCTTTCTGTTCTCAGCATACTGGTAATACGTGGGCCTTCTAGCTCCACTAGCTGTCTTAACCCTTATTAAGAAGTCGACTTATACTAATACAGTAATTTAGGTTCTCAATTTTTATAAACTTTTTGTAGCAAATTTATGATCATTTTTTATTTTAATACCAACTCATTGAACTAGGTACTTTTAAATTCTGAGCAATTCTTTTCATGTTCTCTGCCGCTCCACGTTTCCCTTTTAGTACTGACTTTTTGGGTACTTTATAACTGATCTTCATATTCATGACCAAGCATTTACCCAAGACAAGTTGGTGTGCTGAGTGGGCTTTTCATATACTTAGCTAGGTAATGAAGGTTGTTGCAATCTGTAGTGTCGCTTGCAGAATAATAAGAAATGCAGAAGAAGAGAAAGAGAGGGGAAATGACAATATCTGTGTAGTAGTATGCACGAGTACACCCGAATGACAAGATGTCTCATGGTTGGGTAGCTTTTAAATACCATAACCCAGCTTTTTATAAGTTCATGCAACCCTCTCAATACTTTTAATTTACTCTATGAGTTTTGGTTCTGGGAATTAGGGGTGATCGCGGTGTGGGCGGTGCGGTATTTCCCTAAAACCGCGGACCAACCCGCACATGCGGTTTGATCAAATTTCCAAACCACAACCACACCGCGAAATTTTAAAACCGCATAAACCACACTGCGAAAATGCGGTGCGGTTCATTGGGGTTTACACTTTCGATAAAAATAATTATAAATCTAAAATATTAATTTTCATGCATGTGGAATTAACTTTAAAGTTCTTACTCAACCACATTTCTTAATTCTTATGCAGACCGTGACCTCTACAAATTTAATATATTTAGCTAGGTAATGAAGGTTGTTGCAATCTGTAGTGTCGCTTGCAGAATAATAAGAAATGCAGAAGAAGAGAAAGAGAGGGGAAATGACAATATCTGTGTAGTAGTATGCACGAGTACACCCGAATGACAAGATGTCTCATGGTTGGGTAGCTTTTAAATACCATAACCCAGCTTTTTATAAGTTCATGCAACCCTCTCAATACTTTTAATTTACTCTCTATGAGTTTTGGTTCTAGGAATTAGGGGTGAACGCGGTGTGGGCGGTGCGGTTTTCCCTAAAACCGCGGACCAACCCGCACATGCAGTTTGATCAAATTTCCAAACCACAACTGCACCGCGAAATTTTAAAATCACATAAACCACACCGCGAAAATGCGGTGTGGTGCGGTTTATTGCGGTTTACACCTTCGATAAAAATAAATATAAATCTAAAATATTAATTTTCATGCATGTGGAATTAACTTTAAAGTTCTTACTCAACCACATTTTTTAATTCTTATGCAGACCGTGACCTTTACAGATTTAATGAAATACAAACACTGTAGTAAAATATTATGATTTTAAAATTGAGAAAGATGGGCTAATCCATTACAATTGATTAATACAATCCCATATAAGCCTCTAGAATAAACAACTACTAGGTAATAGGCACTAACGAAACAAATAGCTTTCAAACTATCCCTAAAATCCTTAACAAAATACTAATATATATATATATATATAGATACATATAAGTATATAAAATTAATATATATGTATATATATAATTATATAGTATATTAAATATTACGGTACGGTGCGGTGCGGTTTGAACCGCATTTTAGAAAACTAAAACCGCAACCCGCACCGCACCGTGTGGTGTGTCAAAATTTGAAACCGTAACCGCACCACAAAAAATGAAAACCGCGCGGTATGGTGCGATTTGGTGCGGTACGGGCGGTTTTTGCGGTTTGGTGCGGTTTATGATCACCCTACTGGGAATGGTAGAGAACAGCGAGAGTTGGTACTTGCCTTTGAGAAAATTGCTTCTACGATATCATCTTAAATTTCTCTTAGTCCAACGTTACATTTAAGAGAAAGCTCGCATGTGAAAATTAAAGGAGACTAATATTTATGCGGCTATTATTATTTCTTGATAATATTGGAGCAGTGCAACATAGGAGATTCAAACTTCACGTGTCAATTTAGAGAGTTAACATCATTCTCCTGCATGATTCTGATTTTTGCAATAATCCCGGATTTGTCCACATTACTAAGATGTGACATGACTAACATTGCTAAACCACTTCAAGAAATCTTAAGCAGGACTATATCTTAACATAGTATTTCAATAAAATGGCAAAAGATTGATACAGCTATGGGATTTTCAATCAAATATAAGGACACATTAAAAATCTTAACTTTTAAATAGTAAAAGAGATAGTTACTCCTTGTCAGAGGCAAGAGCAGTAAAGGGAATACCGTCAACTTCTTGTAACAAAAACTACTAACTAGATTTGATTTTTAACCTATTGGCGAGTGTAATTTGGCCTACCAAAGAAGTACAAGCTGCAATTGGTCTCACCCCCAATAATTCAAATATTATAAGTGTGTAACTTGGCTCACTCTCAGCAAAGTTTCTGTCTCTGCCACTACTGTAAGTTTTTCTGGATTGGTTTGTTGCCAAAGTTTTGGGACTCTTTTGCTCAAAATCTTTTGTGTGTCTTAATAGCTATTAAGAATTAGGTCATTCTTTGGTAGAAATAGTCTATTTTTGGGGAATTGTCGATTAGTCAGTTGCAGGTAATTATAATGAAAGATGTGACAGGATAAAGAATTTGGTTGTGGTAATAAATGAGGAAGTGAAGTTGGTGTGTTTATACATATTTTGTAACATAGGCTGGATCACTCTGTTACTAAGTACAAAAAATTGAGGAGATTATTTAATTTGTAGAAACCTCAAACGAGAAAGTTTTGACCTTCTCTACCAAAAGTGGTATGTAACAGTATACACGTGATTGCACATAACAAGATGCCCTATTTGTTTTCCTGCATGATTGCACATACGTTTTAGAGTACTTTCTCATGCCTCTTTGTCATTCTTTCTTGTCATGGACAAGACCTGCCCAAACTGTGATATTTGAATAGTTTCTTTCTACAATTTTTAGATAACTTATAGTCTTATACTGTGGTTCTCATCATTTCCCAATGGTTCTAATAAGGAAATCCCTACCATAGTAATCATTTATAGGATTACTGACCAGAAAATTTGTGCGGTGCCAACAGATTTTTACGAGATAACAGTATTAATATTCATGTGTCCTGTCTTGGAGTTATTAATATAGACATGTGGTTATCAATTTGGATTCAGTTGTCCTCCATCTGAGAGGTCCTTTCATTATATAGAAATATCAGATATATACAAGAGGTATACAAGGTTGATTCTCAACAATTACAGTCACTAATATCTAGGCTGATTTCTAGTAATCAGAAGATACAATCATACAACTATGCTATTAATGACTATATATATTTACAGGAGTGCATGATATATGCCTTGATATTTGCTGTTATGCTTTAAGCATTAACATAAGTTGTCAGTAGTAACTTGATCATCTGGCTACCTTTGCTTAGCAAAAAAAAAAAAACTTGATCATCTGGCTATATTTAATATTCATACATTTGCATCATATTCTACCACTGATTCTAAATTGTAATATTTCAGACTGTTTCATACTTGTGTCCCTTATGATTTTCAGGTTAGAATAACTGATGATGCCCCTCTCTATGCACAATGCAGATCATGGCTGAGAAATGGTATCCCTGAAGAAATCAAGGTTTGTACCTTGAAAACCATGAACTATCAAGTTTGATTTTCATACTAGTATTGCAAATTATTGCATGAGATTGCAGCCAAAGCTTATAGTGAAAGTAGGAGATTGTAGTGATATATTTGGTGCTTCCTTTCTATGAGCAAGTTAATTGATAATTTTCTCAATGCCTGAACTGTTGTAGCAATATCAGTTTCTATTCTTATACAAATAGTGCCTATTACTACCAGACATATCAGAAACGTACGTTTCGAAGAGTTTTATACTTGTAAATTATTAAAGAGTTGGTTAATATGGGTTCTAGTCTTGTCTTATTGTGAGGAAATAGTATTATCTCTGTTCCTCCAGAGTTGCTTAAAACAGATACTATATAATTTGTTATCCCTGTTACACCTCCTTCCTCATGGCACCCTTTTTATTAAACACGTTTTCAGCAATTTTGTAATCCCCAATGAATTAAACCATCAGTTTCCTGCCCTCTTTTGAAAACAGTATAAGTTTAAAGTGTTCTCTTGCAAGTTTAAATAATAAATTATCCAAAAGAAATCAATGGTTAAGAATTTGGGTGCTAAATATCGAAATTCACACTCAATCTCGGACGATGGATATGATCATCAAATTTTTCTGTGGGGTGTGTCTACTCGTCCTTCTGTTCAAAAGTCGTTTAGTTGCGAGCTGGGGAGTAGGGAATAGTACTAGTGACATAATTAACTGAGATTTTTCTGGCATCATGAATTTTATGTAAAACTTTCCTCCATATAGCACTTCTGTACTTAAGCCTTTGTACAAATATTGAGAATGATTGGAAATTGAAGTGCTTATATGTACGAAATTAAACTGATACATTAAGAGTTTGTTTGGAATGCCTAAAAAGTGAGATTTTATAAACTTTTTTGGTTAACACTTATACTAGAAGTGAAAATACCTTGGAAGTTTAAATACCTATAGTAAGTGGGAATTTGGTTACCCAACCCACACTTGGTAACCTATACTTCCCATGTGAAATCACTTCCTACATGCCTACCAAACACCAATTCATACTTCCTGGATATCATATATTCCATAAGAAAATTGAACTTACATTGGAAATGACTTCCTATCATCAACCAAACCAAGCACAAAATGTTTTCATAGGTGACTTAATTTGTCAAGTTATGTAATTTGAATTTCATATTTCACATATATGGAATGTAACCATTTGATTGAGTGTTTGACAACATCTCTTGTTTTACTCTCTTAATTAACTCTAGTTTTCTGTTCTATAAAAGTTAGCAACCTGACTATCTTTACTAATTTAGCAAGATCCTTGGTTTTGTTGTTCCGAGTCGATTTAGGGTTTTATCTCTCAAAATTATAGTTGCCTGACCTTTCAAAATATATGCTTTGCCAGCCACGACATTTGGAGGGTGTGAAGTCTCTTCCCAGACCTTTGTCCATACCTGTTGGAGACATCCAGTCCCCGAAAATAGAGGATGGTGTTAAGGAAGGCAAGGTCATTACTTTTATCTGACTTTCCTCTTTATTTGTTTTCATTAACAATTTATTAATTTACATGTTAAAGATAATTTTCTAGATATGCAGATGTGGTATCACAAATACAAATGAACGAACAAGGAAATGAATAATTTGTGGAGGGCCTTGAACATTCAATTTTGAGGGCATGTCATAAGTTAAAAACATGCCATGCAAAACACTGATTCTTTTGAAAGAAAGAAACAGATGATATTGGTATTAGCTTAAAAGTTTAACATAAAATTGAAGTAAATCAATAGTTGACATAATACCTTTTTAAATCATGGCAATCTTGGATTTAAAATCCCATAAATTTACTTCTACAAGTCAATTCATATTGTAGGACAGAGTTGGTGTATAGGGTAAAATGACTTAAATTAAATCATTAAAATTACAGATATCATTCTCATTATTTTGTTTTATTATTTTTGAGACTGGTTGAATAACAAATTAATTACTAATGTTTTTAAGTTGTGATTTTTTTCCCACATCACACTCACTCCACCAGCAGTCTCCTTTATGATGCATGTAATGTAATAATGTTTTTCTAATCCAAATCTTCCCAAGAAACCAAAAGATTGATTGAGTTTTGAGGTTATTCAACCTACATTCCCTTATAACCCCAATTATGAGTATTAGCTGTTGAGTTCAATATAAAAGATAGATTGAGTTTTGGGGTTATTTAACCTACATTCCCTTATAACCCCAATTATGAGTACTAGCTTTATACCCGTGCGATGCACGAGTAGCTTTATTACTACTTTTGTGATACACTTTTGATTATAATTTTTTTTCTTATAAAATTAGTTTTATAGCATTTTGAATATTTTGTTTTTACTTTTTTTTATTAAGTTGAATATATTAAGAGGAAAAGAAACACAAAGCTGTCTCTATTAATAGCCCTCAACAGGAAGAGAACTATTAAGAGGCAGCCAAAACAAAGCCCGTAGGCGAAAACAACTACGTATACATTTGTTTTTTTTTTCTTATAAATGGTTTTTCTATAATTTATATTTCAAAGTTTAGGATAATATATTTTTTTAGTATTTCATAATTATTTTTGATTTTTTTATTTTATTAGATTACATATGATATACTTGAAACATAGTACTATATTCATGTAACAATTTTATTTTTTTTTATCTTTTTGATTATGTTATTTAGTGGTTATCTTTAAATTTTTAGATCTTTTGTTATAGTGTTTTTATAGTTTTTAATGGTATTTTTTAACTTTTTGGAAATATGTGTGGTATTTAACTTTTTTATTTGTTTGAATATTGATTATTTTTTTCATGTTAATTTTATATTTTTGTCATGTATGGTGTTTATTATGTGTTTTTGTTTAGAGTAATCTTAGGGGTTTTTATGTTGTATTATATTTAGATATTAATATAAATTTATTTTGTGGGTGTTTTGATTGTTTTTTAATTAAAAATATGTTCATTTATTGACTTGTGTTCACTTGTTAATTTAAATTTTTTCTTTGCAAAGTAAGAATTTGTTTGCTCACATTTTTTTAATTTAAATTTTAGAAATATATTTGTTGTCAAACCTAAAAATAAAATCTTTATTGTGATTTTATATTTTTTAAAGCACTTTTATTGGTAAACGATTTTTTTTGTAAATTATATTTTAAGGTTTAGCCTAACATATATTTTAATATTTCATATTTATTGGGGTGTTTTCGTTTATTTTATTAGAATATATATAATATACTGAACTTATTGGTTTAACTATTCTGTATATATATATATATATATGCAAGTGCTCAAATGAGACACCCTCTTAAAAATGAGAATTGAGAATTGAGACCCAGTCTCAGCCCTACATATTTTAAACCTATATTAAATCTTGTCCACACAAATATAATTTTTTTATTTCTTTCTTTCATTTTTGTCATCCATCTCTCTTTACTGAGTCTTCAAGCATTACTCTTTCTACTCCGTCACCACCTACCGTTGTCACCGGAAATACGTCGTCGCCAAAAATACGTCGTCATCAACAGACTTGTCATCACCATCCCCATACTACTTCTGATCTGTGAATTCGAACTTTCGTCGTTGCGTGGTATGTCGACGTGGCTCCAATCTATCATTGATGCTTATCATACCGTTGTTTTTACATTCGATTGGTGTTGCTTGTGAAGAAACACATATTGTGTATTGTATAATTTGTTTCAGATTATAACTTATAAATCACCGTATCTAAGCTTTTGTAGAAGATAATGGGGGTTATGGTGGTGGTGGAGGTATGGGGATGAAGAATATGGTGGTGGAGGTATGGGGATGAAGAATATGGTGGTGGCGGAGGTATGGGGATGAAAAATATGGTGGTGGCAGGTATGATAGTAACAATGTTTATTAGTGATTTGGTTTGAAATTTTTTGGTGATTTGTATTGAAATATGATGATTTGTGTTGATTTTATTTGGTGATTTGGGTGTAAATTTGGTGATTTTGTATGTGGTGGTGATAGTGATGGTATGGTGGTGATTTTGTAGGTGATGATGGTGGCAGATGGATGGTGATTGTTGCGATTATAGTGATAAAAGGATGATTATTGTGGTGGTGTCGAGGTGGAGCACATAGTGCAATAATAGAACTGATGATTGTGTATCGTGAGTAGTGGTGATGATGAAGGAATATTGATGTGAAAAGTAAAGGCGAAAGAATGTTATTAAATTACGTAGGCATGTACCAGTATATACATATTTTTGTTAAATTTAAGTAATGGGTCTCAATTCTCATAATAAGGAGGGTCTCATTAGAGTAGTCTCCTATATATATACTGGTATATATGATTATGTAATTGTGAACACACATACATACATTTGTACTTTTTTTGAAGAAAGTTTATACTATCTTTTTATGTTTTTGTGTTGGTTTATATTTGTTTTAGGGTGATGGCCCTAACTACCCCATTTTGGGGTGAGCATTACCAAAATACCCAGATCCAGAAAGATGGCCCTAGATACCCACAGGACACGTTACTACCAGTGCCGTATCTTCTGTCACGCTTCTGGACACGGCGTATTGTTGAAACACGCCTTTGTCAAAGGCGTATTCCAATGAAGAAACGCTAATGCTAGATGCGTATCTGTAGACACGCTACTCCCAGTGGCGCAACAACCATGTTCTCCAAATCACAGAAATCGCGAGCTCTGGCTATTCTTCGAGCGATTTCCGAGCAAATCCCGGCCATGCTCCGTTCTACACCCTCCAGCCATTTGCACATACCATGTTATACATCAATCAACTCGGTTTTCGACGATCTACAACCCTATACCTATTTCAAACAATTTATTTCGCCGGATTTGTCACCCCCAAATCAAACCCTCCTTCTCTCTGCGATTTTCCGATGGCTTCGTACAAGCCCCTGCGGGCCTATATTCGATAAAATCAATGGGGCAAATCAAAAGAGGAAGCAGTGCTGATTGTGTTGGTGTACTCAGATATGGTGGAGGTGGTCGGAGAGGGATGAACGAGACGGAGAGAGGTCGGTGAGTTTGGGAGAGAGACCAGAGAAATGAGAGAGAAGGGAGACGAGGGAGGCGCTACAGTGATTGGGATACGCTGTTTCCAGTGGCGTATCCCGTGGGTAGATAGGGCCTTCTGTTCCGCAAAAATGCATTTCGGGCTATGGGTACCTCATTTTGAGCCATTTTGGTCATTATCTCTTTGTTTTAAGTGCATTATATTAAATTTTATTGTTGATTTTAGTTCTCTAAATTTAGATATTTTTTTTGAATTGGCGTTTGTTTTGCAGATTATAATTTGTTGAATTTTGGTGTCATTTCCAATTATGACATGTTTTTTGATTACTTTTTTAATATCTTGTTTTACCATTTATTTTTTAAAATACTTTTTTGTTTTTTTATTAAATGTAAATTCTTGTTTTTTAAAATATTATTTTTTGAATTGAAATTCTAATGGTATGCTTTGTTTACTTGTTTATTATATATAAAGAATGAATTTGAAACTTATTTTTAATTATGATTTTTTTTATTGTCCTTGTTTGTTAATTTTATAAACATATTTGTTGTCAAACCTATAAAAATAGAATCTTTAATGATTTTTATTAAAATAATGTTTTTCTTAAAGCACTTTTATTTGGTAAACGATTTTTTTGTAAATTATATTTTAAGATTCAGCCTAACATATATTTTAATGTTTCATATTTTTTGGCGTGGTTTCTTCTATTTATTAGAATTTATATAATATACTTTAGACATGTGGGAACTTATTATAATTTAGCATACATGTGAACACACATACATTTGTACTTTTTTTTGAAAGAAAGTTTGTACTATGTTTTATATTTTTGTGTTGGTTTATATTTGTTTTAAGTGCATTATATTAAAGTTTATTGTTGATTTTAGTTTTCTAAATTTAGATATTTTTTTTGAATTAGCGTTTGTTTTTTAGATTATGTTTTATTGAATTTTGGTGTCATTTCCAATTATGACATGTTTTTTGTTACCTTTTTAATATCTTGTTTTACCATATATTTTCTTTAAAAAAAATTGTTTTGTAATTAAATGTAAATTCCTGTTTTTTTTAGAAATTATTTTTTGAATTGAAATTCTTATGGTATGGTTTGTTTACTTGTTTATTATATAAAGAATGAATTTGTGACTTATTTTTAATTATGATTTTTTGCTATTTTATCCTTGTTTGTTATTTGTGTCTAAGTTTTGTGCTACTACAACACTTTTTCCTATAACTTGAATTTACTGTATTACCCATGACCAAACCACCACGTGAACCTCTTACGCCAATTATACTAGGATTTTACCCGTGCTACGCACCGAAGGTACAATTCTAAAAAAGATTAAATAATTACCCAAAATAAATATAAGTATCAAAAAATAAATTATATTGTCTTATTTTATTTTTTAAAATATTTTTACGACATTTTATGCTCTTTTTACGGAAGTTCAGCTCAATATAGTCTTAGATTGAGGACCGGGCATAAAACACAAAAAAAAACATAATTATTAATATAAATATAAGCATGTACACATTTTTTCTTCTATAAACGCAAACAGAATAAAAAGTGTCAATTATTTGGAAGTTGTTGAATAAACATGTTGTACTTCCAATTGGACCTTTAATTCGACCTTTGAAGGTTGCCGAATGGTCATGTTATACTGCACATCGGGTTTCACAAATGTCCAGAATGGACCGGACCAGATCGACCAAAGACCGGATTCTCCCAATTTCTTGGACCCAAGACCAGATCTATTATATTCTGTTTTGGGACCAGACTGGTTAGTTAATTTTTACATAAAATAATTAAATTTATAATATAATATTCGTTTTTTTAAAAGTTAAAATACGTAAAATAGATAAATTATTTTGCAAGTTAATATATGTTTTAAATTGAAGTCCATATCTTATTTTTAAGAAGTAATCGCAATTTCTGAACTTTGAATGCCAATTATTTATAGTATGAAGTATGACATTTAATTATTTAGATTGTAATATTGATCTCTACTATTTCATCAATTTATTATCTACTAATTTAGTTTATCAAATTATGATATATTTGAATATTTAATATCTATATTATAAAAAAGTAAATTAATATAAAAATAGCTATATACACAAACTTCGGTCCGATCCGGATTTTTTCAGGGTTTGGACCGGACATGACCGAAAATCGATTTTTTTTTATTTGTAGGATCGGAGATCGGACCACTTATATACGATCCGGTCCGGGTCTTGGACTGATGGACCCGATCCAGGTCTAATTTACCGGTCTAGATTGAAATATTGTGTAATTTAACTGCATTGCATATATATTACTTATATTAACTTTGTTTCTTATTTAGTTTTTACTTTGTTAATTTCATAAAAAAAAAGTCTCGTTGGTATTCAAGAAAAGTCTCAAAACCCTCAAAAGCTTGTTTATAAAAAAAATTCGCGCAATAATAAATTATATTAAGGATAATAATAAGAAATAAGAAACTGATTGAGTGAGCAATATAATAAATCTTAAGTCATAAGTTTAGAAGCATTTAAACCCATGACAAATGAATATTTATAGAAAAAGTCAAGTAAAATGAAAATTTCATCATAGGGAAGTAGCTCGTTGCTAATAAACTTAATACACTATTAACCGATCAATCCTGTTATATATAGATGTAACTTCATGGTTCAATGTATATGGAAGACCGTCAAGATCCTATAAGATATACATATAGTTAATTAATTTTCTATTATAATATATCAGATATCAACATAGATATAACCTTCAAGCTCTTAAATATGTTTGTTATGTCACTAACAGAGATTAATTGCGCTTGACCTTAAAGGTCAGAAAAATATTACAAACACAGGTCAAACGACCATACTTATCATATATTTTCTTAATTTTTCGAATACAAATGCGACAACAAAAGTTTGTAGCCGTACACCATAAAAAGTACTCTATAAAGAGAGTACACATCTGCCTTGCTTGCGTATATTTTCGTGACCTGCTAATAAAGCAAAGTGAAAAATTTATTTTTCAAAAATTAAAAATAAAATTCACTTTATATTCTCGGATAGGCAATGATAATCATTAACATAGCATGAAATTCATTCATATTTAGGATCCACCAACAATTATGTAAATTCATAAAATATAAGAAAAGACTATTTTATCTAAAGTTATTTAAAATCTGATTTCAAATATGATTTTTTCAGATTTCTAGTTGAATTAGATTATAATTATTTAAAATTGGTTATAATTGTACAATATGTATTACGAAAATCAATTTATAATGTATGATAATATGATTGAGATTGACTTTATATTAAAAGAAGGGTTTATTAATGAATGAGTAGTTATGAAATTTAATTTAAAATATATAATAGTATATTGTGATTGATTTCAAGTTAAAATAATGATTTTTTAGTAATTTTTTTATTTGAAAAATTCGTATTTAAGGATATGTTAAATAAAATCATTATTGTATTTAAATTAGAAGTGTAAACTAATCATGGTTAATGAGGTATGGTGAGAATGTAAATAAGGAAAATTCTTAATATAATATGATTGGTCTAAAATTTAGGAATCAACTCTGATTGGTTCTAAAATAATTCATATTTTCTGATTGGTTAACTGCACATGGGTAAACTCAGGTATTATAATAAAAGATAGGATATAATTAGTTGTTAAATGTGCTTGGCCCTACCATAGAAAGTTGTTACCAGTAGAACCATTGTTATAGTGGCCTTAACTGTCTAAGGAGTTCCCTGGGCATGGGCAGTAAGCTAGCCACAAGTTGCTTCTTGCCTTACGAGTGTGCAGGCGAGTACTTAATTGCCTACATGATGCCTGGGCTTCTTGAGGTGCTTGACCAATGGCACGCCCCATGTTGCGTTGATGGCAAGGCAACAACTTTCATGATCGGTTGTGATCAGTATATTCTCTACTTGAGTTCATAATTTTACCAATGCTTATAGTATGATACTTCATTAATTGTGACAGAATTATCTTTGATGCATAATTATGTTCCAACTCTTAGTTCTCTTGGCAAGGTCTATTAAAAAAAGATTCCTGTAGTTTTAGTTTATTTATATATGCATTTTACCTTTAGTTTATGGAAGGAGCAAGTCTATCAGTTATGTTTTCGTACATGTAGGATGAGGGAGAAGTGGAACAATTATCTTCAAAACAGCTGCTGCAAAGGCACATAAAGCGTTCCATAAAAGTTCGAGCGAGGTACTTATTGCATTTGCTTGTCTCTGGATAAAAGAGTATAACATTTTATGCTTATCCTGTATATGTTATATTTGAAATGTATTCACTTAAAAGATTATTAGACAGTGTTCTAAGTTTTTGAATATAGCTTTGGACTTAAAATGTGTACTTTCCCTTATGATGCAATGTCTAAATTCTTTTGTACTTGATACCCATTTTTTATTACTCTAAGAGCATCTCCAATAATATCCTAGCTCATTACTTAAATATAATATAAAAAATTACATCCTAGTAATTTAGGACATAGATAAGTAGTTTCATCTCCAACAATGTTCTCTCTACTAATTCTTTATTTGATATTTTATTATTAAAAGTACTTTCTATCATTAAAAGTACAACATACAATAGAGAGAGAAAAAGAGTGTTTGTAATTTTTTATAATAAAATATAAGTTAGGGGAACCTTAAAATAGGAGAGAGAATCCTTATTTTTAAGGAATGAGATGAGTATCCTAGTGATTTAAGGAATCACTAGAACATTGTTGGAGCACTATTTTTACACTCATTCCTTAAAATTCAAGTTAGGAGCATGAATAAGTAATCTTTTGGAGATGCTCTTAGCTTGCTTATGAGTAGTGGTACTTTTCTTTTTATTAGTCCCCTCTTAGCTAGTGCAATGTATTAAACATTAATATTGTATAGTTTTTTCTCTCTCCCAAAATAGGTGACACATTTTGACTTTAAAAATGAATTTTACTCCTATTTTCAATACCAGCTGGTTTGTATGTTCATTTGATTTTAGTCATTACAATGTGAAGTACCTTGAATTACAAATAAAGTACTAGTAGTGGCATAATTCTTACTACATAACTTTATATGATACAAATCAGTTTAAATTTTTCTAGTGACTCTAGTTTGGTTTTGTGAAGTCAAAAGGGAGTGGTGCATTATCAATTAATTAAATAATATCTGAATTCTAGACTTTGGCTAGTTTCCATGCATTCTATGTACTGTGTAATTGTTTCCTGGTTAAATAATAATAAAGTTATTAAACATGGGCTGTGTTTGGCAATTAGCGGTTAGCTGAAGCGGATTGAGTTATCAGTTTTGACTAGCGGATTTGATTTAGCTGTTTTGACTAGCAGATTGAATTAGGTATTTCGCATGAAAATGTTTGGTAATTAGTTGTTTGAATTAGCTTTTTATATTTTAAGTAGACACATTTACAATCCTTTTAATTGAAAAAGCTCCTCCAAGTAGCTTTTTGAAAATTAGCTTATTGAGTCCAAACCGCTATTTCAATCCTCTAACTATCAAACACCCGAATTAGAGGTTTCATTTGGTCAAACCTCTAATTTGCCTCAAACCTCTAAATTCCAAACAGGGCTATGATTTTCTACATATATTGTAAGGTAAGCATAGTATATTTCTTCATAATTTATGCGGTGTTAATGTGTATCCTTAATCAGGCACATGGCATAACCATTGACAGCATAATAGATTTACCTTGTTAACTAGTAGTGGATATTTTAATGGGAATGCCTTTAAGCCATGTGTACAGTCTCCTCTCCTAGAGCAAGTCCAGCGGTGATGTTAAAAGTGGTGCTAATTTATAATATAGCACTCAATAAAAAAACTCCACTCCACTGGGGTATGCAAAATAGCAAAATGCTATACTTGATATGGAACCAAGTATAGATGTTGTTATAATAATTGTCACATAAGCATGCATGTGGTAAATGGATTACTAAAGTAATAGTGACAAACATTATTGTGCATACAAAGATTAGGTAGTTTAAATATAGCTGGATATGTTTGGTGCCATTTTAAAATTATATATCGGAGCACAAGTTCTAATTTAACATCAAAATTCACTTTTTGATTTCGAAATATAGCAATAACTAAACGTATTTTAGCACCACCACTGGACTTGCACGTATATTCCCTAGGGTTAGGCTAATAGTTTAAACTTTTTAAACCATCTCTAGATTGTACTTGGTAAGCAAATTAACTTGGTCAGATTGAGCAAAGATTGTGTAATTCTTGGTTTACATTATTAGGTTATATGGAGGTACTCTTCATTCAATATAAAGAAGGGACTTCCGTTTTTATCTCCCTACTGTCTTCATGTTCATCTTTCATTGCATGATACTAAAAGCCTGATGTGAACCGTATGAAAGCTTACTTTGTTGAGAGGGGACTTGCTGTATATTGCATTGATAAATGAATCATTGATAAATAATGCCACTAAAATCGTTAAAATGGACATGGTCAATCAGATATGCCTACATCAGCGCTCTCCTCCATAGTGGAGGTGAGCAACAGGGAAACTTTAATCTGCCACCTCACTTGGCCATGTTCTTAGCTGGGAGCCTATGTAACCCAGATTTATAGAGTCGAACGGCTCTGGTATCTTATGAAATGATGGATGCTAGAATGAATGTCTGTTTGGTTGGACTATTTATATCACTAGAAATCATAATAACATAGAAACTGAATTTAGAAGATGCTTAAAGGTTAAAACCCACTGGCTTAAACTGTACACTAGACCTAGGTTTGAGGTTTGTATTCTCTATATTTGCGCATGAATGCACTAGTTCTTTGTGACATTAAAAAAGATATGTTTGGGTCATGGCACTTTCTAGATGATTATTTGTCGGTATTTCTTTTTAGTAGCAATGTCAAGAACTACTGGTATATGTGGAGTGAGCATAATCACTGTTGTGCTATTAACTCCTAGTAGAGGTAATATTAAGAATTGAGCTCTTGAAGAAACTTTAGGGAACACATAATAGATGGAGCAATAAAGTTGCATTTGTACAAGGTGCTTTGTTTCTCACATATGAGGAATCTGAGGGCTGTTTAGAGTGAATCTGAGGGAAGAAAAAGCGTGAAAAGAGGCATGACCATTTTTATAAGAGGAGATGCATGTAATGTAGGGGAATAAATTTGGCTTCTTAGTCTAACAGAAGGGACAGATTATTAAAAAAGAATGTGTGAAGTTGATTTTTATGTGTGCCGAGAGGCCATAATAATAGTTACACATCTGCAAGTGTTTATAATAGTGATTCAGTTATATTAAGTTTTAGGCTTATAGATCAGCAAATAATACTAGCTGCCCTTGCAGTTCTGGTTACTCGGTAATTTTTTACTGGGTAAGCCTTATCTTTATTCATTTCTTTTGGGGAAAAAAGTGTTGAAACAAAATATCTAACATCTAGTTACAAGGATAGCGATGGATGTGGATCGTGGAGATGGGAGTTTCTGGTTAAACTTTTACCTACATGCTCTGTTACTTGGGCATTTTGGTTTTGGTGGCATTGCATGACATGAGGAAAAAAGGACAAGACAGGATTTCTCTGTCTCCGGAATTCAAATATATAGACTGACACTCGGATATGTGTCGTCTCAGACACTACACGGGTCAACATAGGCTATTTATGTCACCTCGTACAAAAGCACTGAAGATAACCATTATCTCAACGATTCATCTACTTGAAATAGAAGGATAGTCATGATGTAATGCTATTATCCATGAGCAGTTTTGCACAAGAATAAACGTGGGCAAGTTTTCATTTATTAATAATTTGCATTTAAATTATAAAGCAGGTGAATAATTAATGCACATATATCTACAATCTAGCATATGGAATTATGGGTTCAAACTCAACCTAATTAGGCAACCTGTATGGATTGGACTGTAACCTGTTTTACTCGAACTCAGGTCCAGAGTGTCGGACATGACACATATTTGAGTGCCGGATTGATGACACGAGGACTTTCATTTTTTCTGGAAACGGGGGCTTGGCATGATATAATAATAATAATAAAAAAAGCATATTAGACAAAGTTTCTTGGCCAAAAGTAACAATAGAACTCAAAATAACATGATTTTGTAAAAGGTTTTGCATAATTGGTGTTTTCCTTATCTCCTCGTCTTTTATTATGTCATATATCCTTTCTTTCTTCTCATCATTTTTCTCTTTGCATCAATGGTCCATCTTTGAGTTTGTCAAAAGGTGCACATTTCATTGAAGGATTTGACACGGAATAAGTGTACGTGACTGCGTCACACTATCACTACAGGTGTTAAAAACTTGTTCGTCGATATACTTCCTATTTCTGATTGCAATTTTCTTGAGTTATTTCTAAGCCTTCATGTTTTTTTGGAACAATATTCAACTGTCTTTTCTATTGGTTCTTGAGTACTGAGTGGCCCTGATTATACGAAATATTCTAGTTTGGCAATTTTTTCTGTTTGTAATTGTTTTTGGTTGATCCCTGCTGTTAGACGTTATGTGTCTATAGTACAATGGCTTAGCAATACAAGTGTATACCTTCTATGTTAAGTATGGATAGAAGATCTAGTTGTTGACAAGCACACTGCATATTAATGTACAAAAATAAAAGAATTTCTTAAAACATTCAAGTGAATTAAGTAATCTATGTTTTATTTGCAGATTAAAGGCGGAAAGACTGCAAAGGATTGCAAGATACAGAATCCGGCTTGCACTTCTTTTTCCAGCAATTGTTGAGCAACAGTTCAGATGTGATAAGGCCACTGGAACCTGAATGACCATGCATGACACTGATTTCTATTTAAGTTTTATCAAACAAGTTTATACTGATGTCAGAAATTCGAAGCTTGCAGGATCACTGGTTTAAATAGCTGCGGGGATGAAAGTATTCACGGATCAGAATTCTACTTGAGGATTAAACAGGACCGGATTGACATTTGGTTTCTGTAGTGTTAGATGTTGTACAACTATAAATAGATGACCAAATACATCAATAAAACATATTTTTAAGCATTCTTATTTACTGTTTATTATGTGTTTAATATGTAGGGTTGTTTCCTCTAGTCATGGATCCGAACGCATGAAAACAGCCTCTTTATTAAACCAAAGGTAAGACTACTTACAGGGATTCCTTCCCATACTTTTGCCTACGTAGGAACTTGTGCACTGTACAAAAAAGTTATGAAATCAAATGGAGTTTGCTACTACTCCGTAATATGTTTCTACCTAGCTAAGTAACAGTACAGAATTGTTAATATTTACTCGCTCACACACCCATCTTGATTTTCACAAAGTGATACATCCATCTTGTTTTTCATAAAGTTTGAACAATCGATAAAGTTGTTTTTGTCATGGTAGCTAGTCCGATAAACAGTAGTGCTGAGGGCTGCTGCGAAAATGGCTCTAGTAGTTTATCCAAAAAGATTATGGATGTGAAATGTTGACTTCGATGATAATTAAAATGTCAATTTACGAGTCATATAGCACTCACTCAGTAACAGATGAATCTTTGTTGCTTTGTATATCCGTAACCATTGTCAGTTTGTATCATATCTTAATAATTTTAATATTGTTGCATATGTGACAAATATGTTTGACGTTAGTAAAGCAAAAGGACAAGAGTTGAATTAATCAAAAAGAGTGAGAATCTCATCTTAAACCGAAAGTGAAATTTGACGTTTTATTGTATTCGCTTTGTGTCTTAATATGTTTCTCATTTTGACTTTTGTTATTATTCATTACTAGCTTATAGCCCGTGCAAAGCACGAGTTACTTTTAAAATTATATGATTAAATAAATGGAGTATAATAATGTATTATGGATAAGGACTTGGTTCAACCATCTAAAAAAATAGTGACCGTTAGATATTTAGTAAATAAATGATAGCCATTAGATCTAATAATAAGGAATATTCCATATTTAAATCTCTCTTATAAAAATCAAATGTTCGAATCCCTATTATTATTACTAATAATTTTATTAATTAATATTACAAAATTAAATTACATCCATAATAAATTATTATACTTTTTTTTGGCGGATTATTATACTTTATTTTATTTAATCATATAATTTCAAAAATATTTAAAAGTAACCCGTGCAAACTATAAGCTAGTTATTATAAATTTTTTAAATATAAAATAAATGACATTTTTGTATATAATAATTTTTACTATTAAATATAAATTAATATACTGTTGGCGGGAATCGACCTTAAACCTTTGTATATAATCACTTTTAGTATTGTTGTATGTGACGGTTTTGATCTATTTGAGCCCGTGCAAAGCACGACTTACTTTTAAATATTTTTAAAATTATATGATTAAAAAAATAGAATAAAATAATTTATTATGGATATAATTTAACTTTGTAATATTAATTAATAAAATTATTAGTAATAATAATAGTTATTAAAATAAATGACATGTACTGTTTAAAACTAATGATATAAAATTTTAATGTAAATTTGTTATTGACGGGATTCGAACCTTGAATAGTTAGAAAAGAAATTTAACTATAGAATATTCCTTACTATTAGATCTAACGGTTACGATCTATTTGCTAAATATCTAGCGGTCACCATTGGTTGAACCAAACAATCAAACTACCAATTATCCCCTAGTTTGCTTATTATATATTAGTATAGATAAGCGATTTACTACTAATTTACGCATAATTTATAAGACAAAATATAGTCATGAGTGATCTTGTTGGATTCGTATTTATGAGTATTTTAATACAGTGAAGTTTTTATATTTAGTACTAATACGAAATTCAAGATATTAACGATCAAAAGTGTGCGTTGACAAACGTGTTTAAAAAAATAGGAAACATATTAGGAGACGGAATAAGTATATTATTAGTTGATTAATTTAGTTGCAAAACATATTTTTGCAACTATTTTATAAAAGTTGATATTTTTACAAAATATTTTTTTGAAAGAAAAAAATTTTGCAAAAACATTTTTCGATCTGGGTATTTAAGAAAAAACCTCTTTAACTTTATCCGAATAATCACAAAAGTTCTTAAGTAATACTCCCTCTGTCCCATCCATTTCTTTACAATTTCCTTTTTGGGTCGTCCCACCATTTCTTTACATTACCCAAAATAGTAAGTTTTAACACTATTACACCCACTACTTCACTTATTTTAACAATACTTTACATTATTTCACCCACTACTTAACTTATTTTAACAATAAAATCACTATTACACCCACTACTTCACTTATTTTAACAATAAAATCACTATTACACTCACTACTTCATCTATTTTAACAATATTACACTCACTTTACACCCACTATCCTTGACCTCCGTGCCCAGCCGCCATGTAAAGAACCGGCCGGGACGGAGGGAGTACCTCCTTGTCACTTGTACATTTCATTTTGGGATATTCTCTTTGGTACACTCGTGGAATTGGCTTTTACCAGTGGTACCATCACATTTTTGGTTTCTATACATGGTACACTTGACATATTGTTTCTTTATTAGTCATGCCCTTCTGTTAGACAACTGTTAATATTTCAGGTGTACCACGTATAGAAGCCAAAAATGTGATGGTACCAATGACAAAAGTCAATTCCACGAGTGTACCAAAGAGAATATCCCTTTCATTTTTTCAGTTTACTTCTAATTGCATTCATCAGGACCATATATAACCTTTATTAATAAGAGAACATCCTTTTAACGGTATCACTTTTGGTTTCACCCATATTTTGGTTTCACCCTATTTTGGTTTCACTCCTATAATCCTATTTTTACTATAATTCTATGATGTTTTTTAATAAAATAGAATTCTATTATAATTATAATTCTTTTATTACAACTTTAAATAAAAAAAACAGTTTCATCCCTAGAATCATATTTTCTTATAATTCAATGTTATTTTTTTAAAGAAAATAATAATATTGAAATTCTATTATAATTATAATACAATTTTTATTATCATAATTTAGAATCAAAAAATAATACGATCAATTCCCCAAAAGATTTTTCAAGGAACACCCCTTTAACGGTACTACTTTTGTTTCGTACCGTATTTTGATTTCACCCCTATAATCCTATTTTTACTATAATTCTGTGTTGTTTTTTAATTAAATAGAAATCTTATTGTAATTATAATTCTTTTATTACAACTTTGAAAAAAAATAGTTTCATCCCTAATATCATATTCCTTACAATTCTAAGTTATTTTTTAAAGAAAATAAAATTGAAATACTATTATAATCATAATAATTTTTTTTATCATAATTTAGAATAAAAAAATAATACGACCAATTCTCCAAAAGATTTTTCAAGGACAACAACTAGAACATGTTTCTATACACTACTCTAGAACATTCTTTCCCTGTGATTATATGTTATTCTTTTAAAAAAAATAATAAAATTGAAATCTTATTATTATTATTATTATAATTCTTACATTGTATTAACAATTTTTTTTGGGCTATTTTCATAAATATATTGTCAAAAGTAAATTTTTGCAAAAATACCATCTTATTTGCAAAAATACCATCTTTCCTCTTTCAACCCAATTTCCTGCCCAGAATTTCGGATGAACAGTACTGTTCATCGATTATTATTTTTTTTTAAGGTGGGGTGATATTTTGGTGGATTTGGGTTGCAAGGCCCCGCAGGGGCAACCACATTCAATTTTTTATTTTTTTTAAGATGGGGTGCTATTTTGGTGGATTTGGGTTGCAAGGCCCCGCAGGGGCATATTCAACTAAATGCAACCACATTCAACTGAATGCAACCACATGCAACTAAATTTCTGATTTCAAGTTCCATTGTTCAGTTGTCATTTTCGACCTCTTTTTTGAACTCTATATATATATATATATACTTGAAATCAGCAACTGATTGCAACCACATGCAACTAATTGCAACTGAATGCAACCACATGTAATTAAATTTCTGATTTCAAGTTCCATTTTTCAGTTGTCATTTTCGACCTCCTTTTTGAACTATATATATATGTATATATATATATATATGTATATATATATATATATATATATATACATATATATATATAGGCAAGTGCTCAAAAGAGAACTTATTTTTTGAAGAAAACTAAGGTACTAATCCTAGCCATTAGATGTATTAAGATCAATGGCCCCGCCAGGGGCACCCACACACTAATCAAATACACCCTCACACACAGAATCACACCTAATCCCCTCCATTTTTAATTTGATTTTTCCCGTCAATCGGTGATATTTTTTTTAAATCTAATTTCACCACATTTTTCTTCATCTCCCAACGATTAGTTTGCATACCATATATGCTATATTTCGATTTAGTTTTCTAAGTTTTCCATTAAACGAGGTTTTCCCTAGATCCTTACTCTATATATATATATAGTTCAAAAAAGAGGACCAAAATGACAACTAAAAAATGGAACTTGAAATCAGCAACTGAATGCAATCACATGCAACTAATTGCAACCACATGCAACTAAATTTCTGATTTTAAGTTCTATTGTTCAGTTGTCATTTTCGACCTCTTTTTTGAACTATATATATATATATAGGGGTTGATTCAAATGAGAACCATTATCTAAAAGAGAACCGGAGAACCATTGGATCCTACTGTAGAACCTATTTTGTTTCGTAATAAAAATATAGTGTTCTGCTATTAAATTTCAAATTTATGCACATGAAATTAAAATTTTTACAATTGAACTTGCTTCTTTTTCAAATTTTTCCACATGACATTAAAAGTTCTACAACCGAACTTATTTTTCTACAAAGTTCTACGACTGAACTTACTTTTTTCAACAAATATTCTGTTGCTGAACTTAAAGTTCCGCTACTGAACTTAAAGTTCCGCTGCTGAACTTATTAGAGTTCTCCGGTTCTCAGTTTAGTGTGGTTCTCCATAGAGCGTGACCCACATATATATATATATATATATATATATATAGAGAGAGAGAGAGAGAGAGAGTCCTACTCCAATAGAAACCAAATTAAAATAGAAGCTAGAAACTAAACCCTAATATAACATTTCAAACTAATCTAATTACCAAACTAGGGGTACCCCAATATAAAAAGTGTCTAAAATTTTAGGCTCCATTCAGCAAAAAAATAAAAAAAAATATTGTTCACTGTAACGTGACAGTGACGTCAGCGTGAACAGTTTTTTTTTTTTTGCTGAATGGAGCCAAGAATTTTAAACACATTTTGTGAAGGTGCCCTTCGCGGGGCCATTAGAATGAATGAAATATAATTTATTTAGTGTTAGTTTCTAGTTTCTATTTAAGAATTGGTTTCTATTTGATACTTTGCCTATATATATATATATATAGTTCAAAAAAGAGGTCGAAAATGACAACTGAAAAATGAAACTTGAAATCAGCAACTGAATGCAACCACATGCAACTATTTATATATATAGAGTTGAATGTGGTTGCATTTGGTTGAATATTGCCCCTGGCGGGGCCCTGCAACCCAAAATCAACCCACCTTAGAAAAAAGTTGAATTTGGTTGTATTTGGTTGAATATTGCCCCTGGCGGGGCCTTACAACCCAAATCCACCAAAAGCACCCCACCTTAAAAAAAAGTTGAATGTAGTTGCATGTGGTTGCAACCAAAATATCACCCCACCTTAAAAAAAAAGTGTTGAAGTTGTTGAAGTCGGTGGGTCAAAGGGGGAGGGGGAGGGGGAGGGGGAGGGGGAGGGGGAGGGGTTGAACTAATTTGTGGTATTTTTGCAATTTTGAAACTTAGTTAAGTAAAATTGTAATTAATTAAATGAGATGGTATTTTTGAAAATAGAAACTTTAAACCTGGTATTTTTAGTAAATACCCTTTTTTTTATTATAACTTATAATAAAAAAAGATTACAATCAATTATCCTAAATATTTTTCAATGAAAATAACCGAAACGTGTTTCCATGCATTTCTATTAAACAATCTAATTTTATAATTTGTTAATCGCATTAATTTTTTATGCAAATAACATAGTTTTTTTTATAATTTTTGTAATATAATTTTATAAATATTTAATTAAATAAAAATTAGTAATTATTTAAAATAAATTACCGAGCCCGTGCTTGGCACGGATTATCATCTAGTAATTTCTAACAATCCATTTCGATGTTTAATAATTGTTTCGCACAATCGTAGCTATAAATTGATCAATTTCTTGGGCGTTTGATACAAATGACAATGATATATATTATACGCAAAATTTGTTATAACAATAATTGCGAAGGTTGCTATAATTATGGAGCAAAATATGGATATTTTGTTAAGATCGCGAAGAACAAGAAATGGAGATTGGCGATTTATGTGACTTATCTTGCTTGTTGATTCGTAGAATATAAGAGAAAATATATTAGTACTCTCGTAGGGTAAACTGTTTTTCAACCATAACAAGAGGTCTACGTTTACGTACCCTATTTATAGGGATTCAAGGCACACATAATTCTTGGAGAACAAGATACCTCGATGGGTTAGAATTTTGGAGATCCATCATGGTCTAAGTTCATTGGACGGTCATGGATTGACGTAAATAATCCGTAACTGATCATGGTCCATGACTTATTAGAAGTCATGCGAAACTATAATGATGATGTAGAGTTACGAGGTTGATGGAGAACCTTATGGGGAGCTCGCGTGCGACCCCTTGGGTGCTAGGAATGCCTCCACTTTTGTGACCCCTTAGGGCCGGGTTATAAGCCTTCGTATGATGATAAAAAGCATAAGAAGATTTTTCAATGATGATGCGACTTCAACATGATGATGCGATCCTAAGGTCGTGATCATATATGAGACAAGGCTGGACTCAAGTTTTGGAGGTATAAGTAAAATGTGATCCCATGTTCGGGATCATATGCGATGCTGCCCCGGGACGAGAATCTCAATCTTCAAGTGTCTTGACGAAATATTATCTTGATATGGACTAGTCCCAAGTATTGGGCTTGATGATCCAATGCTAATGTTCGGGTCCATTGAGAATTGTGAACTTCTATTTTAGCTCATTAAACCCATTTAAGGCTTATATCAAAATTTGGACATAATAATATCAAACTTTATCTGTATTTTTGTGATCATTATAAATACTGTATTTGACATTTAAAGAATGTAACTATATTGTCACATAATTTCCAATTAAATTAGAAATATTTTTTTTGTATATAAAGTTGATATATAATCTCATTGAGGTAGACATGTTTTGTAAAAAAAAAAAATCCCTAACAAGTTTTAATCGTTTGTGATTTTGACATAGTCGCAGAGAGAATAAAATTGATGGTGGTAAGTACTGCCTTCATGTGTATATGCGATGCGGTCCTGGAATGGGAATCGCAATCTTCAAGTGTCTTGACGAAATATTATCTTGATATCATGTTGGACTAGCTAGTCCCAAGTATTGAACTTGATGAGCCAATGTTAATATCCGGGTCCATTGAGAATTGTGAACTCTTGTTTTAGCTCATTAGACCTATTTAAGGCTTCTATCAAGATTTGGACTTAATAATATCTAAACTTAATCTGTATTTTTGTGATTGATAAAATAGTCTCGCAAATTCTCTTCTCATTAATAGTGGAGGCACTCGCCTCAAGTCTATTACAATATTACAATTGTTTATGTAGTCAATCCCTAATCAATAATAACGGAAACTAATATAATAAGGGAACTCTCCCAATTTCGCTAATCTTAATAATAAAGGTAATTCTCCTATTTTCCCATAATAATACATTAACATATTTGTCAACATCCCCCCTCAAACTCACGATACTCAATCGAGAGTTTGCAAATTTTTTTTAAAAAAATTGAATCATCCGCTCCAATCAACATAATCGCCCACTTGAATCAGTTTTCTTGTTGTGATCAACTTTCATCCTCGTCTCCATTATCTTTGTCAAAATCGCCATCTCTATATCATCGTTGCCACAATTCTTCTCAAAGTTTTTCTTGTCATTTAGAGTGCGCAGTCTTTTCCACAAATCCACCACAAATCTATCATCATCGTCGTTGTGCTTTCACCTTATCATCAGCTTCATTTTCATGATTTTTCTTTCTTTCATATCCAAAACTCCTGCAGATTTTTTTTCCCATGATCTCTCACAGTTTTTTTTTCTCTAGCCCCCATGACCTTCCGTAGAATTCTCGCAGATTTTTTCTTCCCCACGATCTCTCACAAGTTTTTTTCTTTCATATCCAAGAACTCTCGTAGTTTTTTTTTCTTACTCTCACAGTTTTTTTTCTCTCGCCCCTATGACCTTCCATAGAATTATTACAAATTTTTTTCTTCCCTACGATCTCTTACTTGTTTTTTTTCTCGCCCTCACAAATTCTTGTAGGAGTTTTTTTTCTCAGATCTACGAATTCTCGTAGGTTTTTTTTCTCCTCTTATCCACGAACTCTCATAGGATTGTTTTTTCTCACATACCCACAATCTCTTATAGGATGTTTTTGTCATACTCTTTTCTCAAACCACCTGAGGCTTTTGATACCATGATAAAATAGTCTCGCAAATTCTATTCTCATTAATGGTGGAGACATTTACCTCAAGTCTATTACAATATTACAATTGTTTATATAGTCAATCTTTAATCAATGATAACGGAAACTAATATAATAAAGGAACTCTCCCAATTTTGCTAATCTTAATAATAAAGGTAAATCTTTTATTTTCCCATAATAATACATTAACATATTTGTCAACAGTGATCATTATAAATACTGTATTTGACATTTAAAGATTGTAACTATATTGTCACATAATTTCCGTTTAAATTAGAAATAATTGTTTTTTTGTATATAAAGTTCATGTATAATCTCATTGAGGTAGACATGTTTTGTAAAAAAAAAATCCCCAACGAGTTTTCATCGTTTGTGATTTTGACAGTCACGGAGAGTATTGAGGGTGGTAAGTACTGCCTTCATGTGCATATCGATAAAAATGTAACTTGTGCAAGTGGAATGCGTGGTGTGGTGATTTAAAGGTTTGAATCTTTTATATTTATTAATTGTTAAATGTCATAACAAAAAATTATTTTAATCTTCTAATAAATTATAAAAGTTTGCATGGATCATATGTAATTATAGTAATTCATATTTTATTATTACTTTCTTTTTTCTATTTGTTGCCGAAATCCCTTGTAACTCAGTGTTGCAGATTTCGTAAATCGAAACTATGTGGTACCGATTATGATTTATCGGGTGATCGATTGAAAAATCGGTGATTTATCGGCGATTTTTGTAAAATCGACCAAATCGATTCCAAAATTTTGATCAATTTTTGGCCAATTTATCAGCGATTTTTTAAAAATTGGCCGATTTCTATAACAAAACTTGTAAGAGAGGCCGAGGGAAAGTATTTAGTATCTATACTAATATATAATAAGCAAACAGGGGTATAATTTGGTTGTTTGGTTCAACCATGTTGAACCATCGAAAGAATAGTGACCGTTGGATAATTAGTAAATAGATGATAGCCGTTAGATCTAATAATAAGGAATATTCTTTATTTAAATCCATCTTCTAAAGATCAAGGTTCGAATCCCGTTAACAACAAATTTACATTAAAATTTTATATTATTAGTTCTAATCAATACATATCATTTATTAAATAATAATAATAATTATTATTATTTTTTTATTAATTTTATTAATTAATATTACAAAGTTAAATTCCATAATAAAATATTATACTCTATTTTATTTAATAACATAATTTTAAAAGTATTTAAAATTAACCCGTGCTTTGCACGGGCTGTAAGCTAGTATATATAATTTACAAAACAAACAGACACTAGTTAGACAACCATCAGTATTCAGTTATCATGCTTGTCTCCTCATACAACAGAATGATGTAGGCTAATTATTACTTTTGTATGTCTATCTATAATTACTTTGTATTTGGTGCTCAAGAGTATTGAGAAATGAGTAATATTGACGGATGCAAATGGAATGAATAATTAGGTGTGACATCTATATATATTATAATGGAGGAGATCCAAAATGCACCAGAAGCGTTTAAATTTTTTTTCATAAATTCTCACTTTTTTGATTTTTTTATTAAATTCTTTTTTTGCATTAAGTAGCATCTTAATGGCATATTAATGACATCTTAATAATCATTAACTACACTTATGAATACATATATATATATATATATATATATATATATATATATATAACAAATTTACTTCATATTATTTATAGAAAAGATTGACAAACTTTATTTGAGCATTATCATTATTATTCAAATTTAGAATATTAATTATGTGTATAAAATTATGATTATTTTTCATGTAAATTAAAGACTTAAATTTGTTCTCATTGCGTCATTTTTTATTACATGTTGAAGATTTTTGAAAACTTTTTTCAAACGATTATAGGATAAACGATCTTAACTTCTCAAACAATTTTTAATCAATAATTGTGAAAATTTTTATAAATTATGGAAGTATAATCTTTTAGTTAAAATCTGGAATTTGTATAAAATAATATTGACACATTTTTATTTTTTACATAATAAACTCAACCATTTTATTGACCGATTAAGTTGATAAAAATGTTATATACATGTTATTACATTATATTATGTCATAATAAATTACTATTCTAATTAGACTTAATTGCAGGAGGATGGGCTTAACTATTTTTTTTTTTGCACAAAAATGGTCCAAATTTAAAAATAGACAATGTGATGACCTAACTATTTTTCAAAACAGATGAATGTATTCATTTTATGATTTAATTACAACATGATGGCTGAAAAATGTATTTTTAACACAAAATGGCCCAAAAATAAACAGCAATATTTAGACTAATTTAGACGGAATGCAAGCATCTGCTTAAAAAAATATTTGGGTCATTTTTGTGCAAAAAAAAAAAATTAGTTGAGGCCATACTCCTATGATTAAATCTTCTAATTATATAAATTTTTATGCTACTATTGAGCATGTATGTTATGAGAGGGGTGTCGACTTTCAAAACGTTATTTAGTTATATTTAATATTGTAATTGCTAATTTTAATATTTATGATATTTTTAATATTGTAAATTTTTTTAATATATAATGAGAGTACAATAAAAATTTATTAACCGCGCAAAGCGCGACTAAATTAACTAGTTTCTAATAATGATAGACAAACTTTCTATTTTGATGACTAGGGCGGCATGTCTTCTATATCCTTTTAGTAATGATAACATTTTAGTGTGATAAAATGAAATATTAGTGAAACTGACTATATAATTATGTTAAGATTAGTTTAACACTAATTAGAAATTCGGTTTTTTTAATGCGTGTTCAAGGACATACAATAAAATATGAGTTGTTAAATTTTGATTATCTCCTATTTATTAATGATAATGGATCCTTCTATATACACAAAAAAAAAAAAAAAATCATCTTATAAAGATACAATCATGAAAGTAAATGACTAATGTGTATTCTTGAAACTAGAAAGATCCTTAGAAATTTGAATCAAATGGAACTATTATGAGGACAATGGTCGGTTATTTATATTGTCTAAGAATTATGTACACGGCATGGAGAGACTAATAACTAGCTGCCACCCAATTAGCCTATTCATTTGATTGATCAATTCAGCGTAGTTTTCTTGACTGTTATCCGTTTTTTAATCAATTTTAATCACGGGTCATATTCCAGTAATCAATACAAATTCGTACTTTTTTACGATTTAAAGGATACTCCCTCCGTCTCTAAAAACTTTTCCCATTTCCCTTGGACACGTTTGCCAACGCACACTTTTAATTGTTAATATCTTTAATTTTGTATTAGTTTTAAATATAAAAACTTCACTGTATTAAAGTACTCATAAATACGAATCCAACAAGATCACTCATGACTATATTTGGTCTTAAAGATTAGGCGTAAATTAGTAATTTGTCTCATGTTATGAACAATCCCGACATATCAAACGAGAGAAGCATTATGAGACGGAGGGAGTACTATTTAGTATAATTGCACATTTTCTGTTCATACATATTATAATGTCACTACTTTAATTTATGGATCATTTTATTTATGCATAAATCATGTGAGCACTAAAAATATGATATTTTGTAGCATATAAATATATTGTAGATGCTATTGATAGTATTTTATCCTAAACCCCCCAATCATGTATGATGAGTTAGGAAATACTTTCATGTAATCTTATTGGATTTTATTTATATTAATAAAAGACTTGTTGTTTTTATTACGGGCTTTATCTATTTAAAGTGTTTAAATAAGAAGTTCCATAGTTTAGAGTAAAGCTTCTAGAATTATAATGAGATTATAATAATGAGATCTAGAAGATGATAACACTAAACTTAAATAGTTCCCGATCGTAGGATAACTAATTGGGAGTTAGTCAATCCGTAAAGATCGGTACATACTATGATTGCTTCCTCGGAAGGATGTCTGTTCTCATAGACATTCGTGTGGTGACAATATAGCTAGTATGTAGGTGCTTATTGGAGAATAAGTTCACTGAACGTGACTTGATCAAATGAACGACTAATGGAGTTTACTCACGTGTTAATAGTTGTTCATAAGTTGATGGTGGTACAAGTGTCCTTAGACTTGAGACAGTTAAAGTAATCTTATATACAATGAACTATGTTTTGGTTTAGTTCTAAGTCCTCAAGGGACAATCATTAGTTCTATTCCGGGTATAGGAATTTGTATATGAAGATAGTTAACGATCGATAAAGAATCTACCCCTTTCAGTAAAAGAAAGTGAATATCCTATGAGGTTCTTACTATGTTAGTTCTGGAATCTCTGGCCAGAGTAATTGAAGTTAGAAAGAGTTTCTAATTCAAATGAACTAGATATAATGTATAATAAATTATATGATTAAATTAAATAGGCTTGACACGCGATCCATGCCTTGTATTTAATCGGGATATTGTCGGGTAGAAGGAATTGATTGTACGGTAACCATTTGCTGAATAGGTTTTATATATTCTAAGCAATGAATTCATATTATCCGGATAGTCGCGATATATTCAAAAGTATCACTCACGATGTAGAATAAATATTAATTACTTATGTAATTATATTTAACGAATTAATTAGTAATTCGTATAAGTAATAATAAATAGTTTATTATTATTTATTTCTACTACCGGCTTAATATTGAACCTAAAGGGTCACACCATAAAAAGGTTAAATATTTATAGATGATGAGAATAATTAATAATGGCTATGAATTATTTATTTATTGAATAAATAATTAATTAGTAATTATTTATAATTTATTAAATGAGATTTAATAGATTATAAATAAATTAAGAAAAGTTCTTAATAATTATTAATTACAAAATTTAGTTTGAGAAATTAAATTTTATGAGAGAATTATTTTCAGAATGGGATTAATAATTAAAAAGGTTTTAATTATTAAATGATTATTTAATTAGATAAAGTAAAGACTTTATTTCTTTAAATATCAATCATTCCAAGAGTTGGAAGATACAACAAAACACTTAACAAAAACATCCCAGGGGTTTGAGAGGATCATTGAGAGCTTTTGAAGTTCATCAAAATCATTCCAAATCATTTTAATTATTTTCTCAATTGTTCTTCATCTACTATATGATATTTGATCTTGGTGGATACCATTAGAGCACTCCACACTTGAGGGGTGATTGCTGGAAATCAAAGATACATTCATAACAATCCCAGGAAAGCTATCAAGGTATTTGTCTTGTGTTCATACAATTTTTAAATCTTTATACATGATTAATTAGGTTTTTATGCAAGTAAATGTGATTTACGCTTCCGCTACGGCCATAAATTCCTTCAATGGTATCAGAGCATAGGCTGCATGTATATAGATCCCAGAAAAAATTTCGGAATTTTTCAAGCTTGTATGAATTAGTTATGAATTTTTGAAGTTCATGGAGGCTATAATCAAATTAATTACGAATTAATTAATAAATTATTTTTAAAATAATTTTGATCACTGATATATTTTCTACAAGTGTTGTAGAAGTCCCAGAAAAAGTTTCATTATTTTCCCATGTATAGATTATTTATTATTGATTTTTAAAGAGTTTAGAAATTAAAAAATAATAATCTATTTTATAAATATATATATTATTTATAAAATATCTAGTTGGGTAATTAAAGTTGGGGGCCCAAAAATGATATTTTGGGTTGTTAAAGTGGGCTGGTGGGCTGGATATATTATATATATATATTTTAACAAAAATCAAACCGACTGAAAAACCAGCTGTCTACGCGTCTCTGGTCCGCGCGTGGGCGTCACGCGCTGGTGGCTCACGCGCCGCGCGTGCAACCCACGCGCCGGGTCGGGTCCGGGTCGGATCTCGGGTCGGGTCGGATCTCGGGTCGGGTCGGATGCTGACGTCAGCATGACGTCAGCATGACGTCATCAGTGAGTAACGCGTCTGTTGAATGCGTTACTGAAGAAATATGGTATTTGTGGCTTGTAACGCATTCTGGTAATGCGTTACAGGGTCTGTAGATGACAGAAATGGCCCTGATTCGTATTTTGATTTTTCCCGTTGATCCGTAACTCCGTTTGAGGCGTATAATATATCATTGGATTCGTTTTTCCGAGACGGATCTAATGGAGTGGTCAAATAAATTTTAAAAATTAATTTTAAAATGGTTATAGCTTCCGGAAGTGTTTTAAAGCCCGTTTTAATTGTGTTAAAATGCTTTAAAATACTAATATTGTTTCATATAAATGTTTAACAATGTTTAACATGATATAACATGTTTGCCTAAATATATGTGTGCATAGAAATGCCATGAGATGATATATTTAGTTTTATATATCGTATATAATTGCATGTTTGTCTTTAGGTTTTAACGAAAACGTTTCGTAACCTAAATAATATAAAATCCCTCGTTATTTAATATCAAGTAATAAAATGGCCAATGTCACAACGGGCTTGTGTCGGTCATAGCCTTCCAACATGGTAGAAAGTAATTCTTAGTTTTGAGCTTTGTCGTTTCGTGCTACAGCCGAGGGCTTCGTTTTCAAAAATAGGAATTACTTGTCTATTACATGAGATGCGTATAATTAATTAGAATCTAATTGTCGTTACGTGCTACAGCCGTGGGCTATTGAGATCTTATTAATTTAACGAGATGTTGGGTCTCACTTGACTTAGAATATTGAATTTAGACGTGCTACAGCCGTGATTCAATGATTCAAGAGGCGAAATGGAATTAGGAAATAACATGAGATGTAATTGATAAAGAGTTATCTGCCTATGGAACATTACATAGCGTTTCGTGCTACAGCCGAGGTTATATAATGGAAAGTAGGATCCCTATTCTCACATGCATTGAGAATGCTTAAGTTGTACATTTGAGGGTTGTATAATTTTAATAAAACTGTGGGAGCCACCTATGAATAAAGACCCGATTCATAAGGTGTTATAATAAAATTGGATATCTACTAATGTTGTTATGTATTCACGAATTTCAGATTTATAGATCATGTCTTCTACTCTGTCACTCCGTAGCATACTTGATGCGAACAAATTGACTGGTCCCAATTATGCTGATTGGCTTCGAAACCTGAGAATCGTTCTCAGGGCTGAGAAGAAGGATTATGTGCATGACTCGCCTTTACCTGTACCTCCTTCTGATGATGCATTTTTCCAAGAACGGGAAGTGTATAATGACTGGTTAGATGCTGCTAATGTTGCTCAATGTGTCATGCTAGCATCCATGACACCTGAGTTACAGAAGCAACATGAGAAAATGGATGCTCCTACCATTCTGATACATCTACAGGAGCTTTATGATGTACAAGGGAGAACCGCTCGATATGATATATCGAAAGAGCTATTCCAATGTAGAATGGCTGAAGGGTCGTCTGTGAATGACCATGTGCTTAAGATGATCAATCTGATTGAGCATCTAGGGCAGTTAGGTTTTGTCATGGATGGGGAGTTAAGCCAAGATTTAGTCTTGCAGTCACTCCCGGATTCGTTCTCGCAGTTCGTTATGAACTTTCACATGAACAAGCTGGATGTCAGCTTAGTTGAGCTCCACAACATGCTGAAAACTGCTGAGGCAAATTTTCCCTCCAAAAGGGGTTCTATTCTTATGATCGGTGCCAGTACCTCTACTAAGAGGAAGAGGAAATGGAAGCCGAAGAATAAGAAAAAGGGTGAGAATAAGCCTGTTCCACCAAAGGCTGACCCGAAAAGCAAAGGAGTTTGCTTCCACTGTAACAAGGTGGGACACTGGAAGAGGAACTACAAGGTTTACCTTGCAGAGTTAAAGAATAAGAAGGGCAATGAGATTACCGCTTCTGATTCAGGTATGTTCATGATTGAACTAAATATGTCTTTAAGTCAGATTTCTACTTGGGTATTGGATACTGCTTGTGGGTCTCATATTTGCAATTCGTTGCAGGGACTAAAGCAAAGTAGATCTCTGGGGGAAGATGAAGTGATTCTATTGATGGGCAATGGAGCAAGAGTTGCTGCTACAGCTGTAGGATCATTTCCTTTGCATATGCCTACGGGCAAAACTATTGTGTTAAATAAATGTTATTATGTACCATCAATTGTAAGAAATATTGTTTCTATTCCTGTACTTGATTCGGATGGTTTTACATTTATTGTTGAGAATAATAAATGTTTAATTAAGAGAAACAATATTATTTATGGATACGGTACATTACATAATGGTTTGTATATATGTGACTTAGAACATAATTTGTTTCAAATTGAACAACCAAATAATAAAAGAAAAAGAGATAATAAAAATCCAACTTATTTATGGCACTGCAGACTAGGTCATATTAGTGAGAACAGACTTCGCACATTACATAAGGATAAGTTACTAGAACATTTTGATTTTGAATCATATCCTACATGCGAGTCTTGTCTCATGGGTAAAATGACTAAATCTCCATTTACTGGACATGGAGAGAGAGCTACGGGGTTGTTAGACTTGGTACACACAGATGTGTGTGGACCAATGTCAACAAGTGCTAGAGGAGGATTTTCATACTTCATTACTTTTACGGATGATCGATCCAGGTTAGGATATGTATATCTTATGAAATACAAATCCGAAGCTTTTGAAAAGTTCAAGGAATATAGAAATGAAGTAGAAAAACAAACCGCACGTAGTATAAAAGTTCTTCGATCAGATCGAGGAGGTGAGTACTTAAGCGGAGAGTTTTTAGGTTATCTTAAAGAAAATGGTATAGTTTCTCAATGGACCCCTCCCTATACTCCACAATTAAATGGAGTATCTGAGAGAAGGAATCATACTCTATTAGATATGGTAAGGTCCATGATGAGCTTTACTGATCTTCCAGTATCACTATGGGGTTATGCTTTAGAGACGTCAGCGTATTTACTGAACAAGGTGCCTTCTAAATCGGTTCTCACGACCCCACATGAGATGTGGAGTAGGAAGAAACCAGGTCTTAAACATGTTAAGGTTTGGGGGTGTCCAGCTTATGTCAAGAAAGTTGAACATGATAAGTTGGAACCTAGATCCGTGAAATGCAGTTTTGTGGGATATCCTAAAGAAGGTCATGGATATTATTTCTATGATCCTTCTGATCAAAGGATATTTGTTTCTAGACACGCACACTTCTTAGAGGAACAGTTCCTCCTTGATAGAAACAGTGGGAGAAATATTGAACTTGATGAAGTTCAAGAAACACAAAATGCAACGATTAGAGAAGAAATACCTGTTCAGAAAGAACAACCTTCTGTAGAACAACCTTTACGTAAGTCAGAGAGAGTGTCCCGCCCAATCGAAAGATATTACGGGCTTGTCATTGAAAATGATGATGATTTGTCATTTGTTGATGATGAGGACCCTATGACTTATGAAGAGGCTGTGAGTTGTAATGACTCAGAGAAATGGCAGGATGCCATGAAATCCGAAATGGACTCGATGTATATAAACCAAGTGTGGACTTTGGTTGAGGCACCTGAAGGATTTAAACCCATTGGGTGCAAATGGATATACAAACGAAAGTTAGGAGCAGATGGCCAGGTGGAGACCTATAAGGCCAGGCTTGTGGCAAAAGGATTCAAACAAAGACAAGGGATTGACTTTGATGAAACCTTTTCGCCTGTAGCCTTGCTCAAATCCATTAGGATTTTGCTTGCGATTGCAGCCTACTATGATTACGAGATCTGGCAAATGGACGTAAAGACGGCCTTCCTCAATGGGAAACTTGAAGAGGAAGTGTATATGACACAGCCAGAGGGTTTTGTTTCCAGTGGAAACGAAAATCTAATATGTAGACTGCTGCGAACCATATATGGTTTGAAGCAAGCTTCTCGAAGATGGAACATCCATTTTGATGAGACAATCAAAGAGTTTGATTTTATCAAAAACTTAGATGAAACATGTATTTACAAGAAGGTTAGTGGGAGCGCGGTAACATTTCTTATATTGTATGTGGATGACATACTTATAATAGGAAATGATATACCGATGTTACAATCAGTCAAGGTCTGGCTATCAAAGAACTTCACTATGAAGGACTTGGGAGAGGCATCCTATATTTTAGGGATGAAGATCTATAGAGATAGATCTAATCGAACGATTGGCCTATCCCAAAGTACATACATCGATAAAGTGCTAAAACGGTTTAGCATGGAGAACTCGAAAAGAGGTCTCATTCCTATTAGTCATGGGATTACTCTTTCCGAGAAGATGTCTCCAAAGACATATGAGGAAAGGGTGCGCATGAGTAGGATTCCTTATGCCTCGGCAATAGGATCCATCATGTACGCGATGTTATGTACTAGAGCTGATGTTGCTCATTCACTTAGTGTGACGAGCAGATATCAGTCTAACCTAGGTGAAGAACACTGGAAAGCAGTGAAGAACATATTGAAGTACTTGAGAAGGACTAAAGATGTTTTTCTTGTTTTTGGTGGATCTGAATTGAAAATTGAGGGTTATACTGACTCTAGTTTTCAATCAGAAGGCGATGGTAGCAGATCCCAGTCAGGGTATGTATTTACTCTAAATGGGGGAGCGATTAGTTGGAAGAGTTCCAAACAGCCTACAACGGCTGACTCCACAACGGAAGCGGAATATATAGCTGCATGTGAAGCTGCAAAGGAAGCTGTCTGGATGAGGAAATTTGTTTCTGATTTGGGAGTAGTTCCTAGCATTGAGGATCCTATAGTGTTGTATTGTGATAACAACGCTGCGATAGCTCAAGCTAAGGAACCAAGATCCCATAAGAATTCCAAACACGTGTTGCGGCGCTTTCATCTGATTCGAGAGATCATAGAAAGAGGGGATGTCAACATCGTAAGAATTGACACACATAACAACATAGCGGACCCATTTACTAAGGCATTGTCTCAGGCTCACTTTGATCGACATAGAGATAAGATGGGTATAAGATACCAGAGTGATTGGCTTTAGTACAAGTGGGAGTTTGATAGTATTTTGTCCTAAACCCAATCATGTATGATGAGTTAGGAAATACTTTCATGTAATCTTATTTGATTTTATTTATATTAATAAAAGACTTGTTGTTTTTATTACGGGCTTTATCTATTTAAAGTGTTTAAATAAGAAGTTCCATAGTTTAGAGTAAAGCTTCTAGAATTATAATGAGATTATAATAATGAGATCTAGAAGATGATAACACTAAACTTAAATAGTTCCCGATCGTAGGATAACTAATTGGGAGTTAGTCAATCCGTAAAGATCGGTACATACTATGATTGCTTCCTCGGAAGGATGTCTGTTCTCATAGACATTCGTGTGGTGACACTATAGCTAGTATGTAGGTGCTTATTGGAGAATAAGTTCACTGAACGTGACTTGATCAAATGAACGACTAATGGAGTTTACTCACGTGTTAATAGTTGTTCATAAGTTGATGGTGGTACAAGTGTCCTTAGACTTGAGACCGTTAAAGTAATCTTATATACAATGAACTATGTTTTGGTTTAGTTCTAAGTCCTCAAGGGACAATCATTAGTTCTATTCCGGGTATAGGAATTTGTATATGAAGATAGTTAACGATCGATAAAGAATCTACCCCTTTCAGTAAAGAGAAAAATGGGCCTGAGGTTGTCCTCAAGGATTTCTCCTGAGGTTATTACAAATAACCTTTAGAATAAGTGGCCCCGCAGGGGCATCTTCGTAAATATTAATTTTTTTATTAGTAAATTTACCTAAATGCCCTAAAATTTGTATTAAAAAACTTTTAACCTCAGGGTTTTCTCCTGAGGTCATCCTCAGGCACTTGATTCTCTTCAGTAAAAGAAAGTGAATATCCTATGAGGTTCTTACTATGTTAGTTCTGGAATCTCTGGCCAGAGTAATTGAAGTTAGAAAGAGTTTCTAATTCAAATGAACTAGACATAATGTATAAGAAATTATATGATTAAATTAAATAGGCTTGACACGCGATCCATGCCTTGTATTCAATCGGGATATTGTCGGGTAGAAGGAATTGATTGTACGGTAACCATTTGCTGAATAGGTTTTATATATTCTAAGCAATGAATTCATATTATCCGGATAGTCGCGATATATTCAAAAGTATCACTCACGATGTAGAATAAATATTAATTACTTATGTAATTATATTTAACGAATTAATTAGTAATTCGTATAAGTAATAATAAATAGTTTATTATTATTTATTTCTACTACCGGCTTAATATTGAACCTAAAGGGTCACACCATAAAAAGGTTAAATATTTATAGATGATGAGAATAATTAATAATGGCTATGAATTATTTATTTATTGAATAAATAATTAATTAGCAATTATTTATAATTTATTAAATGAGATTTAATAGATTATAAATAAATTAAGAAAAGTTCTTAATAATTATTAATTACAAAATTTAGTTTGAGAAATTAAATTTTATGAGAGAATTATTTTCAGAATGGGATTAATAATTAAAAAGGTTTTAATTATTAAATGATTATTTAATTAGATAAAGTAAAGACTTTATTTCTTTAAATATCAATCATTCCAAGTGTTGGAAGATACAACAAAACACTTAACAAAAACATCCCAGGGGTTTGAGAGGATCATTGAGAGCTTTTGAAGTTCATCAAAATCATTCCAAATCATTTTAATTATTTTCTCAATTGTTCTTCATCTACTATATGATATTTGATCTTGGTGGATACCATTAGAGCACTCCACACTTGAGGGGTGATTGCTGGAAATCAAAGATACATTCATAACAATCCCAGGAAAGCTATCAAGGTATTTTTCTTGTGTTCATACAATTTTTAAATCTATATACATGATTAATTAGGTTTTTATGCAAGTAAATGTGATTTACGCTTCCGCTACGGCCATAAATTCCTTCAGCTATAACATAATTTCTTTTAGAGCAATGATAAAAAGACATACCATCAATAATACTCATCATATAATATTTTCCAAATAAAATCAGTACATTCCTTAATATGTATTTCTTTAAATATCTCGCTAAGATATAAGTTACTCTATTTCCTTCTATTCGAGTAAACTTCTTAATTAACTTATTTTCTTCGATAATATTGTCAACACAGAAAAATCTTCACCTACATTATTCAGATTTTCAATATTCTAAAATGAGTCACATTTTAAAACAATATTTATTAAATTAAAAAATCTAACAAATTGAAGGGTTTCAACAATCGACATAGATTCCACGATTTTTGGAAAATATCGTCTCTTTAATTTCATTGAAAACTTAGCAATAAACTCAACGTTTTTTTCTTTTTTTCAGAAAGCAGGCTTCGTCATAGTTAGTTTTGTATGAAAAAATGTAGAAGTAATTACCTGATTTGATTTGAAAATAAGTTTAAACTAATACAATTCTTGTCCTAAACCTCAAAATATTGCTTTAAAATATCAATAGTTATACCCACATTATTCTTAGATTTTGATATTTGTTTCACGATTTTGATAATCTTTCTATCATTAAAATAGTAAGAATAGCATTCATAATTAAAGTATTAAAAAATTTAGAGTCATTCTATCATAATAAGATTGCAGTTATAATCAAAAGTATTAAAAAATTTGTATGTCTCACATACAAAATCAAAGGACTAGGCATACTTTATAAATACATTAAACCACTACTTTTCCAAATTTTATGTGAATAATTAAGATGATATAACACACTTTGACTAATTTGTAGAATCTGTACAAAGTTATGTTACATGTAGAAAGCGTATAATAATTTATACTTGGAGTAATTTTGGGTCTTAATATTTTCGTCGAAAAAAATAAAGAACTGAATTTAAAAGAACATAAAGTTCAAAAAATAGGTGTGTTTCTTTTTAACTTTCCTTAAAACTTTCCATCCACATAATTCAAATTCTAAAGTGAAATTGTTCAATGTTTTATCAAAATTAGTCTATTTCTACTAAAAAAATCCAGTAAACACATGTTAGTGAAGAATTAATTTCTTGATTTCATCATTTTCTCTTCATATATAAACTCGAGAATCTAGTTCAAGTGTCAGTCGCACAAGGATGACATATTTATTCGTATATCAGTTATATTTTGAAATTCTCGGTACCATAAGAAACGAAAAATTTATCTATGCAATGATGAAAGCAGTTAAGGTGATTTATAATCAATGTGTGAAAAACATTACATATTCTAAACTTTTATCTTTTTAGGCATACAATTTGAAAAGACTCGAAGTGTATAATATAATTGATAGATCCTAATATTTTGTCTACTTGAATGCTATGCAAAATCCTATGTTCTAAAATATCGACCTTTATTAAATTGACTTTGGATTTTAATCCAATCCTATATTTATACAATTATCACAACTTTTGAATATTTATTATTCAACCCAAGTTTCTATGAGTGTATTATCTCACATTTTAATCGATCTAACTATGAAGTAATCCTAATATTTGATATATAATTTATGATCCTAATTTTGAAAAAAAGTTCTTTTTAACTTGACTATTTGATTAATTTAATTTAATTTTTTGTACTATCTATTATTTTTCAAAATCTTATCTTTTATTTATAAATGTATAATTCGATAATTATCATAGATGTCAAGTAAACATGTTATCAATTCATGTTATATGACATTGACTATTGTCTAATTTTAAAATAATTTTAACTCTGATTTTATTAAATTTTTTAAAAAATTAATAAATAAATAGGTAAATTATTTATAATACGTAATTTATGTCATATAAATTTATATACCATGTTTTATGTATTAAATATCTAACTAATTCAAATCAAGCATAAGAAAGAAAACACTATTATGTAAAGATATAAAATATATATTTCAGTTAACATTTTACGTAAAAAACATTTATTTAAGTAAAAGAAAGATAAATGTACATCACACATGATACTGTTATAAAAATTTGATATCAAAAATTGATAAAATTAGTTGTATACATAATCATATATGATTTTTTTGATAATGAAAATACAAAATTCTTCTATAAAATATAAGTTATCATTAACATATTTACTCAAAAGTAAATTAATAGGAAAAAAAGAAAAAGGAAGAGACCAGGTTTATGTAATATGTTTTTTAGTTTAAACTCAAAAACTTATATAGCTCAATGGTTATAAAGACGAGTTTATTTGGAGAGGATATGGGTTCAATTCCCTGCAAGAACATAATTTACCTAAATTTTTTCTTTAAATAAGAAAACAATGGCATTTTCATGTAATTTTCTAATATCTAAGGGCAAAATTGTAATTTCATAGAGGGTTTATTGGCTCAAAATGCCCTTATAATATCCCTATGTTCTCCTATTATATATAGAAATGGATGGATGGATAGCATATAGTCCTGGTAGATCATGTACTATATCTTTTATAGGTAATTAATTTATTAATACAAAATCAGATAAATTTATAAAAATAATTAAAATTGAACTTGAAATAAATTAAATCAAAATTTTCTTCAATCAAGCTGCGATTGTAAGCAAAATTCGGTTGTAACACATTTCTCGCTCATATTACTTAAATATGCAACTTTTTTAAATAAATAATGTAACAATCTATTGTAATCGTGAATAACATTGGTCATTGTTCTATAGAGAACCATCTTACGTGGAGAACCATGGAGAACCACTTATCCCATACTAATTTCTAATTCTACGATAGAACCAAAGTTCTATTTTTTTGGTTCTATAAAAAAAATTGGTTCTAACAAAAAATAAAAAAAATCTGGACAGTTGCTGACGTGGCAGCCCTGCTGACGTGGCAGTGCCACGTCATCAGTGTCGCGTCATCGATGACGTCAATGATGACGTGGCAGGTGGCGTGATAGCGTCACGTCATCATTGCTGACGTGGCAGTGATGCCGTGACAGTTTCATTTGTTTTTTTTGAAAATTTGGTTCTATTACAGAATCAGAAAAAAAAAATAAAAATTTCTACTACAGAATCAGAGGGTTCTCCATAGTTCTACACGTAAGGTGGTTCTTCATAGAGTGTTACTCAACATATGAATCTGTCGATTATTTGTAGTTGATTGTGTTTCTTTCAAAAAGAATTGAATATAATCAGAAAAATCATTTGAAAATACGATCATAAAGTAAATAATTTTTATTGTATAAAGAGCTTCTCTCTTTCTTTTTTTGTTTGCGCGTGAATAATTTGTTTATTTTTTTTTTAGTAAAATTCCATTCATTAATGAAAAGTCATACGACATCTACAAAAATAGTCGAACAACGTAAACAGAGACAAATACTGATTAATCCCTTTTTCTTGGAGATATAATCACGCAATTTGTTGAAAATGATATTGCCCCTTTCATGTGGAGATTTATATGTACTCGTTTTGTGATTACCTCCAACTGGGGCTAATGTTGCTTAAATAATCGACCATAAATGCAACATCCTACAAACTTGATCCACTAGATCAGAAATCATACTCTCACAAACAAAGGAGAGGCCACCAAAACTCTCACAAGGGAGAGAAGCCCAGTTGCAAAATACAAGCCGAAATAAAAACAAATTGCAAATACAAAAGAAAATCCAAAAAATCTTAGATCTGCCATCCGAAACCACAAGATAGGCGGTTAACTCTCGAATCCACCAAGTGCCTCTTGAATCGAAGAAAGAGAAAACCGAAAGCTCCGATGATGTAGATCTAGAAAAACAATCCAAAACGAAACAAAATGATAGAAATCCATACCCAAAAAGGGAGATTATTGAACAAGACAAATCAAACAAAATAAAGAAACAAATTTGGGGCTTTCCACCGGAAAAACCAGTAGAAGCCCCGCCGGTAAAGGTGCAGGGAAGAGGGAGAAGCCGGTAAGGGGAGAGAAAAGGGAGAGAGTAACTTGCAATGGACCACAGGTCCAAAACTATTTCAAAGGACCCAGATAAGTTATCTAATAGATTATGACAATCGACAATTGAGAAATGCACTTTCCTAGCAAACACTTTTAATCTTGTATTTTCTTGCTTTCTTTGTTTTGATTTCCCTAAAAATCTTCCTTTATTAGGTAAGATTGGTGTGTTTGGTTTTCGGATCTAAGGTTTTAAAATCTTTTCCGATTTGGCCTCTATTTCTTAGATCTCAGTTCCTCGGAGCTCCGGATTTCTCGTTCTTCCCAAAGATTTTGGTCTCGAAAGTGGTCTGAGTTTTCGTGTTCTTGTGGTTTTGTTTCCCAGATCTAAGGATTGGCTTGGTTTTAGTTAATTTTATTTGTGCATTTGTAAGTTTGGTTTTTTATGCCTCACCGTTTGTGTGAGTTTTGGTATTTCCTCACCGTTTTGTGTGAGCTTTGGTTTTTTCTCACCAGTTGTGTGAGTATGGTGATTGACTTAGTGATAAAAGCTTTTAGGGGATTGCATTCTCGGTTGATAGCTCAAACTGGTTTCGATGGAAGCGAAAGTGGAAGTGGCGAAGTTTGTGTAAATACCATTTTCAACAAATCACGTGATGCCGTATGGCTTAAAATCAGTGATTGTTTCTGTATTTTGTTTGTTCGACTCGACTGTTTATGTAGATGCCGTATGGCTTTCTATTAATGAATTATCCCATTACTCAAAAAAAAAATCGTTTAGCTATAAAACTAATATAATGCTATTTATCAAACTCTTGTGATTTTCTTCTCCTGACAAAAAAAAAAACTCTTGTGATTTCTTCTAATTCTTTTGAGTTAAAAAAAAGATATGAACACAAATTTGATTCCATTCGGACAATTTAATTCTTTTTTTCGTATTATATTCTATTATATAATAAAAATGAAAATAATAATATAAAAGTACTACCATACCATAGATCAAAGATTGATTTCCATCCACGTATTAATATAAGAAATTAAATATAGAGATTTAAAGATATATTAAAAAGTCTATAATTTAATTTTCATGAATAATAGACAAAAAAAATTATTATATTACAAGATCTATTAAAAATTCAAAAGTCAGATTCCATTAGTAACAAATTATATAAGTTATAAGATTTATTAAAAGTTTAAAACTTAACAAGCTATATACGTTGAGCATATTAAAGTTAAGTTCACTTCAAATACTTAGTTCATCACTTTTTTCCTCTTATATGGATAAATAATTCAGGATGATGGACAATTAGACATAAATATCAATTTCATATAATATTTACAAAAATAATAATTTTCATCAATTATATCAATTAATTACACATCTAAACAAAGCATATTACCAATTACATATTTTTATAAAGACTATCTAGGATATTGTTGATTTTGGAGGTTATTTATTACACAATTCATATTTGGATATTATATGATATGTAATCTCAAAATGCGTATTAAATTTATGTATTTATTAATTTTGAAACTCTGTCACCATCACAGATACACAATCAGCTGAGTCATCGGCTACAGCTCACAGCTAGTTAGTTTAGTTAGTCAATAGTCAAAGTCTGATGTGGAAAAGCCATCTTTTAAGTTTGTTAAAGTTTGTCATTAGATACAGAGTAGCTATAAAAACAGATTGGGTATTGTATTCATTTCAACACAATTGATTAATCAAGTTCATCTCTTTCATATTCATATTTCCATCGTTCATATGTATAATTTTCACCATTTCTGTCATGGTATCAGAGCTTGAACTCTATGCTTGATTCAGTTAATCTTCTGTTATGATGCGTGCTTCTTATTGATAAATGGATTTTATATCCATTTAAAGCATTCCAAATCGGCTTAAATTGATTCACTTGACCTCAAGTTTGTTGTAGTTTTGATGTGTTTTATTTAAATGTGCAGGTTTGAAGAAATGTCGATTAGGGGTGAATTTTTCGTCATTTTGGAGTTGATTTATGATATGGAATGAAGAACGGAGTCTTAATGTCAACTACCAAGAAGATTACAAGTCAAGGAAATTGAAGACGGGAAGTTAGTGCAAAAAGAACGGAAGAAAATGGTTCAGAAACGAAGAAAATGCAGAAAAATCAGCAACTACCAGCAACTCAAGTGCAGGCAGCGCCCAAATAGTGCAGAAACAGAGAACCAAGCGCAGGCAGCGCGCCCTAGAGCGCTGTCAACGCGCAGACTATCCTGAAATTGCTGAAATTTGACCGTTTTGCCCTAATTCGAAATCTAATTGTATTTTTGGTATTTTCTGGTCCAAAATCAATTCTAATTGTATTGTAGGATCAATTTTCTTGCTTGGCAAGATATCTAGGCCTATAAAACACATCTTAGCCTTATAAATCGTATCGTTTTATTATTGTAACATAGAATTGCAAGGGAGAAAAGTGGAGAAAGGTTCAACGCTCGGTGACAAGCACGGATCTATATCTACTTCATCTTTTGTATACGTTGAATAATATATTTGTTTTCTCAACTCTTAGTTTTAATAATATTATTGTTTCTTTCTTTTATACCTTGTTTTATATCATGTTTTCATCAAATCCCATGGTGACGAACGGTTCAATTATGAACTAATCGTTGTCATGGGATTCTAACGAACTTATTTATGGAACTTAGTATCTTGATGCTTTAAAGATCTGTGTGTGGTGTATAATTGATATTCTCGTATGGTTATTCTTAATTGATAGATGCGTCGCGAACATCTAAATTGTTAATCTCTTGTGAAGTGAAAGTGGATCTTGAGATTTAGACCTTTCCATGCTAGCATAGGTTCATAATTGTTTATCAATATGATTCGTGGTGTGAGATGAAAATACTTATACTGCCCTGTGTGATCTTAATGGATAACTTGTTCTTCAACCGTTATGTTTTCAAATTCTATAGACATATAGGGTCTAAGCATAATTGGTGTCTAATCATCTTCTATCTCTTTTTTGGATGTATGTTTAGTTTGGTATACGTATGCTGACAGGTAGCGTGTACTTGTTTTGTGTTATCCGATCAGATATCATCACCACTGCATATAGTGATTAAAGGCGTCATATCTAAGTGAAGTTATGATCCCATGTTTATTCTCATATAAGTAATTCGATTTCAATTCTCTTAGTTAATTTGATTCTTAGTTTAATATTTTGCCTTTAGTATAATTTAGATAACCAAAAACCCCAATTTGTTATTTGTCATAACAGTGAATTAAAACCATACATTGTTGCATAGGTACATTTACTGATTGAAACTTAACCAGATCTCTGCGGAACGAACTTAAATTATATTACTTGTGACCACGTGCACTTGCGTGATTTTCTGTAAACAAGTTTTTGGCACCGCTACCGGGGATCATCGGTGTTTTATTTTTGAATTGGATATAGCTTCAGCTATTGCAGCTCAGTTGAAGGCGTTGACTATGAAGGTGGATTCTCTTGCAAATTATGGAGTTCAACAGGTGGCTAGTGTTTGTGAGCTATGTGCGGGCGCACATGAGACGAATCAGTGTGCTATCTCTTTTGAATCAACACAGTTCATGAGTAATTTCCAAAGACCTGCTGCACCAGTTCCAGCCAATTATCATCCTAATAGTCGGAATCATCCCAATTTCAGCTGGAGCAACAACCAAGGTGCTCAACAACAACCTTATCAGTAGCATTTTCAGGGACAGGAAGCGAAGCCATTCAATCAGGGCTATCAACATCAGTATGCTCCAAGGAAACCTTATCAACCTCCGGGATTTCAGCAGCAGCCCCAGGCTAATGCGGGGCAATCTTCTAATGAAAAATCAGAGATGGATGAGTTGAGGATGATGGTTAAAAGCCAGGCAGTTGCTCTCAAGACCTTGGAGAACCAGATGGGACAGCTTGCAAGTGCTTTACTTAGTAGGCAACAAGGAACTCTTCCTAGTGATATAGAGACTAACCCAGACAGGAGGGATGGCAAAGAACAGGTGAAGGCAGTAACTTTGAGATCGAGAAAGGTTACATCAGATCCTAAATCAGCCGCTAAAGAAGATGAAGAATTGTAGAATTAGCAAGTTGAAAAATCTGCAGTGCCAGAAATTGAGAAATCTGACTTAGTAGCTGATGAGCTAGATGGTGAAGTAGAGAAGAGCAAGGAACCGGTTGTAAAAGCTTCTCCGGAGCAGTCTACAAAGAATACTCATATCTATCCTTCTCCTCCATATCCTAGAAGACTCCAGAAGCATAATTTGGATAAGAAGTTTGCTAAGTTCTTAGAGGTGTTCAAGAAGTTACAGATTAACATTCCTTTTGCGAAAGCTCTTGAACAGATGCCGAGCTATGCCAAGTTCATGAAGGGTATTCTCTCTCGTAAGTTGAAGCTCGAGGAATTAGAGACCGTTGCTCTTACGGAAGAGTGCAGTGCTGTGCTGCAACAGAAATTGCCTCCAAAACTAAAGGATCCTGGTAGCTTTACTATTCCATGCACTATTGGTAATTTGTCTTTTGAGAAGTGCTTGTGTGACTTGGAAGCTAGCATCAATCTCATGCCCTTGTCAGTTTACATGTAACTTTGTCTACCGGAATCGAAGCCTACCAACATCTCTTTGCAGTTGGCTGATCGATCAGTTACATATCCTAGAGGCGTAGTGGAGGATGTTTTGGTGAAAGTTGATAAACTCATATTCCCTGCTGATTTTGTTATCTTGGATTTCAAGGAGGATAAGAAGATTCCCATGATCTTGGGAAGACCGTTCTTGGCTACGGGAAGGACCTTGATCGATGTGTAGAAAGGGGAACTTACCATGAGGGTGCAAGACCAGAATGTTACTTTTAATGTGTTCAATGCAATGAAATTTCCCACAGATGAAGAAGAATGCTTGAAGGTGGATTTGGTTGATTCAGCAGTTACTACGGAGATTGAAAAATTGCTAAAATCAGATTCGTTGGAAAAAGTTTTAGTGGGGGATTCTGATTTTGAAGATGAGGAAATAGCCGAGCAACTTCAGCAGCTAAATTCAGCTCCTTGGAAAAGGAGATTTGACTTGCCTTTTGAATCTCTTGGGCTAGCGGACCTTAAAAATTTTGAGGGGCGGCTAAAACCATCTATTGAGGAAGCTCTTATACTTGAACTCAAACCACTTCCGGAGCACTTGAGGTATGCTTTTATTGGTGATGCATCTACATTACCTGTTATTATTGCTTCTAACTTGTCAGCTAGTGCGGAAGAAAAGCTCTTGCGAATTCAAGTCAGCAATTGATTTGACCATAGCAGATATCAAGGGAATCTGCCCTTCTTATTGCATGCACAAAATTCTGCTAGAGGAAGGAGCTAAGCCTACTATTGAACATCAGCGAAGACTCAATCCTATTATGAAAGAGGTGGTGAAGAAGGAAATTCTAAAGTGGTTAGATGCGAGTATTATCTATCATATCTCAGACAGTTCTTGGGTGAGTCCAGTTCAATGTGTGCCAAAGAAAGGAGGCATGACAGTTGTTGCTAATGAGAAAAACGAGCTTATCCCTACTCGAACAGTCACAGGGTGGAGAGTTTGCATGGACTATCGAAAGCTCAACAAAGCCACGAGAAAAGATCACTTTTCTCTTCCATTCATTGATCAAATGTTAGACAGGTTGGCGGGACACGAGTATTATTGTTTACTTGATTGTTATTTGGGCTATAATCAGATTTGCATTGCTCCGGAAGATCAAGAGAAGACCACATTCACATGTCCTTTTGGCACTTTTGCTTTTCGTCAAGTTTCTTTCGGACTTTGTGGTGTTCTGGCCACTTTTCAAAGGTGCATGATGGCTATTTTCTTGGACATGATTGGCACGAATGTGGAGGTTTTTATGGATGACTTCTCAGTTTTTACTTCATATGACGAGTGCTTACATAATCTTAGCTTGGTATTGAAGCATTGTGTGGAGACCAATTTGGTGCTTAATTGGGAAAAGTGTCACTTTATTGTGCAAGAGGGGATCATTCTTGGGCACAAGGTATCTGGTAAGGGGATTGAAGTGGATAAGGCTAAGGTGGAGACTATTGAAAATCTCACTCCTCCTATCTCTGTTAAAGGAATTCGCAGTTTCCTTGGTCATGCGGGTTTCTATCGGCGATTCATTCAAGACTTCTCAAAAATTTCTAAACCCTTGTGTAACTTGTTGGAGAAGAATGTTCCTTTCAAGTTTGATGATGAGTGCCTTGCAGCTTTTGAGCTCTTGAAAAGGAAGTTGACTACAACACAGGTCATTACCGCACCTAATTGGGAGGAACCGTTCGAGCTAATGTGTGATGCTAGTGACTATGCCGTTGGAGCTGTGCTTGGGAAAAAGAAGGATAAAGTTTTTCATGTGGTTTACTCTGCTAGTAAAACTCTCAATGATACACAGCTTAACTACACCACTACGGAGAAGGAGTTGGCAGCAGTTGTCTATGGTTTCGAGAAATTCAGGTCTTATTTGCTTGGAACTAAGGTGATTGTGTACACGGATCATGCTGCTATTCGATATCTCATGTCGAAGAAGGATTCAAAGCCTAGATTGATTCGTTGGGTGCTTTTATTGTAAGAGTTTGATGTGGAAATCAAAGATAGGAAGGGCACGAAAAATCAAGTAGCGGATCATCTCTCACGCTTGGAGGACCACAGTAAGGATTCGCATAACAAATCTCTTATTAATGAATCTTTTCCAGATGAGCAGCATTTTGGAGTGCAAGATGAAGAGCCATGGTTTGTAGATTTTGTGAACTATTTGGTGAGCAATGTTATTCCTCCAGATCTTTCGAGTGCTCAAAAGAAGAAGTTTCTACATGATGTGAAGTGGTACCGTTGGGATGAGTCATTTCTGTTTAGACAAGGAGCAGACCAGATGATTAGACGATGCATTCTGTATAGTGAGACGGAGAGTGTGTTGCGAGATTGCCACTCAACCATTTATGGTGGCCATTATGGTGGAGAAAAGATAGCAGCTCGTATGCTACAAGCAGGTTTCTATTGGCCTACCTTGTTTAAGGATCCTCATCGGTTTGTAATGAGTTATGATCGATGTCAAAGGGTTGGCAATATATCTAGAAGGAACGAGATGCCTCTTAACATGCTTCTTGAGGTGGAGATTTTTGATGTTTGGGGAATTGACTTCATGGGACCTTTTGTTTCTTCGTGCAATAATCAGTACATCTTGCTAGCGGTGGATTACGTGTCTAAATGGGTCGAGGTTAAGGCATTGCCGACCAATGATGCTAAGGTGGTATTGAATTTCTTGTATAAGCAAATTTTCACGCGTTTCGGGACACCACGTGCTATAATCAGTGATGAGGGGACACACTTCTGTAATCGTCAGTTTACTACATTGATGGCGAAGTATAATGTGACGCATCGTGTTGCCACTGCTTATCACCCTCAAACTAATGGTCAAGCAGAAGTTTCTAACAGAGAGATCAAGAGAATTCTGGAGAAAGTGGTGAATCCGTCTCGTAAGGATTGGTCATTAAAGTTGGATGATGCAGTGTGGGCATACAGAACTGCCTACAAGACTCCTCTAGGTATGTCTCCGTTTCAGTTGGTTTATGGGAAAGCATGTCATTTGCCTGTAGAATTAGAACACAAAGCTTATTGGGCATTGAGGAAGTTGAACTTGGATATCAAGGCGGCGGGTGAAAAACGGTTGCTTCAATTGAATGAACTTGAGGAATTTCATGAGCAAGCTTACGAAAATAACAAGATGTATAAGGAGAAGGTCAAGAGGTGGCATGATAAAAGGTTGACGCCCAAGGCATTTATGCCGGGTCAACAAGTGTTGCTATTTAATTCTCGCCTCAAGCTTTTTCCGGGAAAACTCAAGTCAAGATGGTCGGGTCCATTTATTGTTAAGACGGTGTATCCACATGGAGCTATTGAAATTTATGAAACAACACCGGATCATGCTTTCAAAGTGAGTGGATAGCGGTTGAAGCATTATTATGGAGGGTCGTTTCAACGCGAGAAGGTTTCCGCCATTTTGGCATCGACTTGAATTCAAGGAAAAATGTCAAGCTAATGACATTAAAAGAGCGCTTCTTGGGAGGCAACCCAAGCCTTGTTGTATACATTATGGCTTCTTTCTTTCAAAAAATAAAAAAATAAAATATTTGAGCAGTAACGCAGGCGCTGGCTGCGCAACAAGGCGCTGGCAGCGCTTGAAGCGCGCTGGCTGCGCTCTACCCCCTGTCCAGCTCGTTTTTTTGTGTTAAAACCACAAAATTTCATATTTTACACCCTAAATTCTATTGCTATCTCCTAATTTCATTCCAAATCAAAACCCTAACATCTCCTAAACCTATTTCATCTCTAATTCACTCTTTTAATTCGTACTCCTCATCTTTTATATATATATACAAACATCATTATACACATATCCCCATCTATATATCCCAAAATTTTCAATATTCATCCATTCAAGGCTCAAGGGAGGAAGGATTCGAATTTTTTGGAGCTATTTGTGCAAGTTCACCTCTTTGATTCGATTGGGTAATATTCTATTTCATCTTTTATTTCGAATTTGTGAAATTGTGGTTAGGGTTTTGTTGAATTTCGAATTTTGGGAGATTGTTTTTATTGCTTGATATTGATATGGCTCCTAAAAGCCAAAGAGTGGTTGGGAGTAGTAGTGGTACTCGTCCATCTTCGGATGAGGATTCGAGTTCGGTGGGTGAAGTGGAGAGATTTGTTTCTCCGGAGGCTCAAATAGAATATGAGAGATTGATGTCTAAAGCGGTGCTTAAAGAGAGGAATTTGTTGCCCACTTATCAGTTTGGGATGATAGACATGATTAGGGAGCGAGGTTCGCCTACTTTTTGTGAGATGGCGAGGATGGTTCCATTGAGCATGGTGCGAGAATTTTATGCGAACGCCAAGATGGAACAGGATGGTTATACTGTGGTGAGAGGGATGACTGTGGATTACACACCCCGGGCTACTCGGAGGCTTGTCAAGCAGGTTGCTAGGCCTAGGGGCGAGGAGCATTGGATGCAGCGGTCTAGGGCGGATGTTGATTTAGACGAGATCGTGGCAGTGTTATGTGTTCCAGGGATGGTTTGGAAGTATAAGGTTGGTACTATGGAGCATCTGCACTTCCCTCCTTCTAAGATGAATAGGGTGGCTCGTATGTGGTATTTGTTTATTTGTGCAAACCTCATTCCGTCTTCTCATACGACGGATGTCACAGTTGATAGGGCCATGTTTTTATGGGGCATTCTTCAGGGCAAGTATATTGATATGGGCCAGCTGATTCATCACAGTATACTGAGGTTTTTGAGAAGTGGTACTTCCGGTGGTATGCCTCATGCTTCGGTTATCACTGGTTTGTGTGAGGCGGTGAGAGTTCGATGGGGTGATGATGAGGAGATGTAGACGGCCGGTCCTCCTATAGATGAGACTACTTTTGATCGGATGACGGAATGGTCAGGCGGCGTTCCACATCTGAGGGGGCTTGGTTATGATGTTGGTGGTGCTGGTACTAGTGGTCAGGGAGCGGGCGCTCCGCCACGTGCACCGAGAGCAAATGGTGCTGGGAGTTCGAGAGCAGCTCCACCTCAGGGTATGGTGGATATGGCGGTTCTGGATACTTATTTTCGCGGGTTGACTATGAGGATGGATTCTATGACTAGGAAGATGGATGCTATGCATGTCAGCAGCCGCCAGTATTCAGAGGATATGGCTGTGGCGTTGGATGCATCTTTTCAGTCGCCGGGTTCTACCGTTCAGTGGCCTGTTTTTGGAGCTCGGACTCAGTATCCACCATATTCACCCGAGGAGGGTGATGATTTGGATTAGTAGGTATGTTTTCTGCTATCCCTCGTATTTATTTCCATTCAATGCGGACATTGAATATTTTAAGTTTAGGGGTGGTTTGGGGGATTAGTAGTTGTTATTGTATTATGTGTTCATATAGGATATCATGTTTTGCATAGTAGTGGTAATTCATGCATGCCTGTTTCTGTTATCTATGTGTGTTTCATATAGGACATTCTATTTTTTTATTTTTGTATACCATGTGAGTTCATTTTAGTTGCATTTTCATGGCATGCATATTTCATGATCCCTTAGGACGAGCTAATTCTAATTGATAGGTAGATGTTTAATTGAGTGTGGTGATGATGAGTAGAGGGTTGATTTATAGTTCCTACGAAATTGACTTGCATGTTACGGGAACAAAACTTTTACACAGTCTCATTGGGTGCTTTTGGGCTAGGTTAGGGTCATGCCTGTTTGGATGTTTTGAGATTTAATCACCTGATTATATTTAGAATTTTCGTTATTCCCTTGATGGCGTAGGAGCACTAAAGTCTAAGTTTGGGGGAAACTAGGGATTTCATACTAGTTGTTAATAATTGTCAATAATGGCTAGGCGTCAAATGGCTAGTAGCCGGCTCATATTTATATGAGTAGTCTAGGGTTGGAAATGAGAATTCTCATTCCAGATTGCATATAAAAAAAATCAGAAAAAAAAGGAAAAAGAAAAAAATCAAAATCAAAAAATCAAAAAAGTCAATTTTTAAATGCAAAATTAACCACGAGTGAGCTCTTTAATACTCGAGTAATTAAGTCTGAGGGGACTTAGTCCTAGTAACCTAAAGCCCTTGTGGTTTGGGATTGCTGACCTAACACTCGCTACATGGGTATTATTGTATAAGCCTTTTGGGGTCTCATTCATTGCACGGTTAACTAAGCATGCGTATTGTATATAGTATTATGTGTCGTAGTATAGTAATAAAGCATGAATTCCTGGCTAACTTGAATAAGGATGGAGGTGTTTCTAGGTTATGAAGTGTCTACAGTCTATTCTATTTATAAACCTGTGATTGTCTTGGTAAAGAATAGGTATGATTTTTGACCTAGTGTTGGGAGTAATTCTGATGAGCATTGCACACACGCACATTTCTGTCATGTATTGTTAGTATACGGGGACTTAGTCGAGCTCTGCTTAGAGTTATTTGCATTCTTTGAGATGTTTGCTTGTTAGTTGGTTTTGGTAAGTTTGAAGGGGATCATTTCATTTTCATTTAGTTTCATTCATGCATTTCATTGCATTAGGTTACATGAATTTTGTGGGTACATTCACTGTAGGCCCTCACGAGACCTTACTCGTCCACTAGGGCTGCCTAGGGGTTTAAAGGGCTTGTTGCATATGCCAAATGCAACCGTGATCACCTACGGAAGTGGTACTAGTTAGTTAGTTAGTTGTAATTGTTTATGCTTGAGGACAAGCATCTGTTTAAGTTTGGGGGTGTGATAAATGGATTTTATATCCATTTAAAGCATTCCAAATCGGCTTAAATTGATTCACTTGGCCTCAAGTTTGTTGTAGTTTTGATGTATTTATTTAAATGTGCAGGTTTGAAGAAATGTCGATTAGGGGTGAATTTTTCATCATTTTGGAGTTGATTTATGATATGGAATGAAGAACGGAGTCTTAATGTCAACTACCAAGAAGATTACAAGTCAAGGAAATTGAAGACGGGAAGTTAGTGCAAAAAGAACGGAAGAAAACGGTTTAGAAAGGAAGAAAATGCAGAAAAATCAGCAACTACCAGCAACTCAAGCGCAGGCAGCGCCCACAGAGCGCTGGCAACGCCAAAATAGTGCAGAAACAGAGAACCAAACGCAGGCAGCGCGCCCTAGAGCGCTGGCAGCGCGCAGACTATCCTGAAATTGCTGAAATTTGACCGTTTTGCCCTAATTGGAAATCTAATTGTATTTTTGGTATTTTCCTGTACCAAAAACAATTCTAATTGTATTGTAGGATCAATTTTCTTGCTTGGCAAGATATCTAGGCCTATGAAAATACATCTTAGCCATGTAAATCATATCATTTTATTATTGTAACATAGAATTGCAAGGGAGAAAAGTAGAGAAATGTTTAACGCTCGGTGACAATCACGGATCTAGATCTACTTCATCTTTTGTATACGTTGAATCATAGATTTGTTTTCTCAACTCTTAGTTTTAATATTATTATTGTTTCTTTCTTTTATACCTTGTTTTATATCATATTTTCATCGAATCCCATGGTGACGAACGGTTCAATTATGAACTAATCGTTGTCATGGGATTGTAACGGACTTATTTATGGAACTTAGTATCTTGATGCTTTAAAGATCTGTGTGTGGTGTATAATTGATATCCTCGTATGGTTATGCTTAATTGATAGATGCGTCGTGAACATCTAAATTGTTAATCTCTTGTGAAGTGAAAATGGATCTTGAGATTTAGAACTTGCCATGCTAGCATAGGTTCATAATTGTTTATAAATATGATTCGTGGTGTGAGATGAAAATACTTATACTGCCCTGTGTGATCTTAATGGATAACTTGTTCTTCAACCGTTATGTTTTCAAATTCTATAGACATATAGGGTCTAAGCATAATTGGTGTCTAATCATCTTCTATCTCTTTTGTGGATGTATGTTTAGTTTGGTATACGTATGCTGACAGGTAGCGTGTACTTGTTTCGTGTTATCCGATCAGATATCATCACCACTGCATATAGTGATTAAAGGCGTCAGATCTAAGTGAAGTATTTAATGAAGTTAGGATCCCATGTTTATTCTCATATAAGTAATTCGATTTCAATTCTCTTAGTTAATTTGATTCTTAGTTTAATATTTTGCCTTTAGTATAATTTAGATAATCAAAAACCCCAATTTGTTATTTGTCTTAGCAGTGAATTAAAACCATACATTGTTGCATAGGTACATTTACTGATTAAAATTTAACCAGATCTCTGCGGAACGAACTTAAATTATATTACTTGTGACCATGTGCACTTGCGTGATTTTGTGTAAACACTTATTCCGCTGATGTAGCTTGTTAGATATTGATTCAAGTGATATCAGGATCTGGACTGTTACTGATCAAGATACTGATGCTGATGTCATCAGTAATACGATGTCAGTATGAAGGTATCGTCTGTATTAGAAGCTGGTCAATATTTCATAAAGATTCTCATCAGACCAGAGATCAAGGAAGATTGATTTGTCGGTTCCTAAATTATAGGAAGGCAGCTATCATACAAGATATGCATTCAGAGTTATATGTAATTGATTTAGAATATCTTGTAATTGATAGTGTAACTGTGTACTCTATATAAACACAGTTTAGGTTTTACATTATAGTAATCGCTTACACGAGTTATCTTGTAACCTAGCAGCTCTTAAGAACATAAGGATTTCTTAAGAGAGTTTGTAACAGTTTTATATAAGAATTAATAAAGCTGTTATTGATTCATACTTGTGTTATTTTTGTTTAAGTCAAAAATCTTCTACAATTGTATCCAACCCCCCATTCTACAATTGTTAATTACTGGGCAACAATTGGTATCAGAGCCAACTGATTAATAGTAGTCAGAAACGATCTTAAGATGTCGACAAGCAAGTATGAAAGCATTAAGATTCCCATTCTCAAGAAAACTGAGTATCCAACATGGAAGGTGAAGATGTTGATGTATCTGGAAGCTACTGATCCTGACTATCTTAACAGGATCAATGATGGACCATTTCTTCCAACAAGAATAGTTGCAAGAACTGAGACTGTTGCTGAACACTATGTCATCAAGGCAAAGAGTGAGTGGACTCTAGAAGAAAAGGCGCAAGTGCTCAAAGATGCAAAGGTAAAAAATATTTTGCATAACAGTCTTGATAATGTCATGTCAAACAGGGTCATAGCATGCAAGACTGCAAAGGAAATTTGGGATACTTTGGAAACTCAATGTCAAGGCACTGAATCTGTCAAAAAAAAAACAGAAGGGCTCTGTTGATTCAGGAGTATGAGCATTTCGATGCTAAATCTGATGAAAGCCTTACTGATATATATGATAGATTTCTAACACTGCTGAACAATCTATCTCTAGTTGGCAAAGAGTATGATCCAGAGGATTCAAATACCAAGTTTCTAAGAGTTCTAACTAAGGAGTGGGATACTCAAGCTTCAATCATAAGGCATCAATATGATCTGAAGATGCTGTCTCTTGATGAAGTCTATGGGATGCTAAGAACCTATGATCTTGAGGTTCAATAGAGAAAGAACAAGAAAAATGTCAAAGCAAAATCTGTTGCTTTGAATGTTGAATCAAAATCAAAAGGAAAAGCTGAAGAAGGTTCTTCAAGAAAAAGTAGAGTCGTGGAGTCAATTCCTGATGACTCATCATCAGATACTGATGCTAAGTCTGATTCTGATACTGATGATGACTCAACTGATTCTGATATGATGGAGATGGTTGCTATGATAGTCAAGGGCTTCAAGAAGATGAAATTCAGAAAGGCTAGAAAGCAAGGTAAGTTCCAGAAGAAAGCCTTCAATGCTGACAAAGACAGGTACAAGAAGAAAGAAGACAAAAGCAGCAAATTTGACAAATCAAAAGTCAGATGCTACAACTGTGATGGAATGGGTCACTTTGCAACTAAGTGCAAAAAGGCAAAGACCAAAGCTCTTATCTCATCAAGCAAGGATTGGATGGATTCTTCCTCAGAATCTGAAGAAGAAAAGGTGAATTATGCATTAATGGCCAATACTGATGAGACTATTGTTGCTGCTGAATCTAAGGTATCTGAAACCTTGTTTGATTTTGATACGAATAATGTCTCTGAGTTAAGGTCATTTCTTAAGTCTCTGCATATCAGCTTTAGAAGTCAATCTCTTAAAGATACTAGAATAAAATCTCAAATGGCAGAGGTAACTAAAAGAAATGATCATTTAGAAGCTGAGTTAATTTTCTTGCAGAAAGTTCAAACAGAATGTGATAAAGCTAAACACATGAAACTTGAAATAGAGTTTAAATGTAAAGAACTTGAAATGCAACTTGAGGATGCTAGTGAAAAACTCAGAACTTGGACACACTCTAGAACAAAAGCTCATGAGATAATCACAGATAAAAACTGGAAAGAGTGTCTAGGTTATAAGCCAGAGAATGAGAAAAAGAACAAGGAAAAGGTTGTTTCATCTAATCCAGGAAGATTTGTTATCAATGACTCAACAAATCCAAAAACCTATAAATATGTTACAGATAGTACAAAGACCAAATTAAAGCCTGTGAATTATGTGTATCCAGAAAATCCCAAATCAATTACTGAAGAGGGATCCACTTCTGCACAGAATTCAAAATTAAAGTCTGTCCAAAACAAGAATGTAGGTCTTTTGTCAAAGAAACAACTGAGAGCTAAAATATGTGATGTGACAGATAGGAAGAGAGTCCCAACTGTCAAAAGAAACAGGAATGGTAAAGTTGGAATAAACAAGGAGAATAATTATAAGTATATTCCAAATGCACCAAGAAAGACATGTTTTAATTGTGGTAACTCTAATCATCTTGCTATTGACTGCAGGAGGAGTAAGAAGAAGAATATTGTAATTCCTAAGTCTGACATTAGGAATAGGACAATATTTTATAAACCACAAAATTCCTGTTTTCATTGTGGTAGTAAATGGCGTTCAATTTATATGTGTGAAGAATATCATAATTTGTACTACAATGTTTATGAACCATTGCCAAAGTTCAATAAAAGTGCAAATTCTGGAAAAATAAAGAATGTGAATTCTAAGCATGCATCTGTTAATTCTGATGATAACAAAATAAATTCTAAAGGAGGTAATCCTAAAGAAAATATTTTTGATAAGAAAACTTCTGCTGCCAAAAATGTTAAATTGCATGCTAAAAGAACCCAACAAGTGTGGGTTCTTAAAAATTCTAACTGAGTTCTTTGTGATTCTGATTGCAGGGTAAAAAGAAAAACGTGTTAGTCATGGATAGTGGATGTTCTGTGCACATGACCGGAGACAAAACCTTGCTATCAGTTTTGAGGAAAAGGCTGGCCCAACTGTGTCTTATGGAGATGGCAACATTGGACAAACCTTGGGATATGGCAGTATTATCATTGGAAATGTCATCATTGAAAAAGTAGCTCTGGTGAAAGGACTCAAACACAATCTGCTAAGTGTTAGTCAAATCACAGACAGAGGTTATCATGTCAACTTCTATGATACTCATTTTGAAGTAATCAGCAAATCTTCAGGGAAGGTTGCTTTAACTGGACAAAGACATAGTAACATTTATAAATCCAACATCTATACCAATACTGATGGACACTCTACATGCCTCATCAGTAAAGCTACAGTAGATGAAAGTTGGAGTTGGCACAAGAAGCTTTCATATCTCAATTTCAACAATATAAATGAGTTGGTAAAGAAAGACTTAGTGAGAGGATTACCAAAGGTACTGTATACTCCAGATGGACTTTGTGATGCTTGTTAGAAGGCTAAACAAAGAAGGACATCTTTTAAGAGTAAGACAGAATCCTCAATTGATGAACCATATCACATGCTTCATCTTCACTTGTTTGGACCAGTAAACAAAATATCCATCAGTTAGAAAAGATATACTCTTGTAATTGTTGATGAGTATACTAGATATACATGGGTGTATTTTCTACACAGAAAGGATGAAACAGCTGAGATACTTTTGGACCATGTGAGACTCATTGAGACTGGCACAAAGTATAAAGTCAAGATTTTAAGAAGTGATAATGGAATTGAATTCAAGAATTCAGCAATGGAAGAGTTCTGCAAATACAAAGAAATAGATCAACAATTCTCTGCTCTAGGCACACCCCAGCAAAATGGAGTAGTTGAAAGAAAGAACAGAACTCTTATTGAAGCGGGCAGAACTATGTTGGAGGAAGCTAAACTTCCTACATATTTCTGGGCAGAAGCATTCAACACAGCATGCTACACTCAGAATATTACACTGATTAACAGACATGGTGTAACTCCTTATCATATGATCAAGGAAAAGAAGCCAAGTCTGAAGCATTTGCATGTATTTGGCTGTAAGTGCTTTGTTCTAAGACCTCATCCTGAACATCTTGGAAAATTCGAGACTAAAGCTGATGAGGGCATCTTTATTGGCTATCCATCATCAAGAGCCTTTAAAGTCTACAATCTAAGAACAAAGACAGTCATGGAGTCTATAAATGTATCTTTCGATGATAAGAAGATTACAGGAATTTCTGAAGACTTACATGATGATTTGATTTTTGCAAATGAAGCCTCCAAGAATTCTGATGAAATCTTTTCAGATACTGATAATTCATCAAATCCTGATGAACCAGTTATTATTGATGAAACACAGATTATTGATGGGAATGCAAATGTTGAGGGGGAGCAACATCAAGAGACCATCAACACTGAAACAAATCAAACATCAGGAGGAGATTCATCAGAAATAGATTCAAGTGAAAATTCTGACAGCAGATCAGAAACAGATAGCAATATCTCAGGGGGAGCTTCTATCAACACTAGTTCTTTTTAAGATAACACCAATCCAGGGGGAGCATCAAATTCAAGGAATGATCTACCACCAGCAAGGAAATGGACTAAAAGTCATACTCCTGATTTAATTATTGGGAATCCTGAAGTAGGTGTTAGAACCAGAAGTGCAACTCAAAATGAATGTCTTTATCATAACTTTCTATCAAAGGAGGAACCTAAGAAAGTTGAAGATGCACTCAAGGATGCTGATTTGGTTATAGCTATGCAAGAAGAACTAAATGAGTTTGAAAGAAATGAAGTCTGGAAACTGGTACCAAGGCCAAGAGGAAGGTCTATTGTAGGTACAAAGTGGGTATTCAGAAACAAGACAGATTCAGATGGCACCATCATCAAAAATAAAGTAAGACTAGTTACAGAGGGATATTCTCAACAGGAAGGAATAGACTATGATGAGACATTTGCTCCTGTTGTAAGATTGGAAGCTATCAGAATCTTTCTAGCTTATGCAGCCCATAAGAAATTTAAAGTTTTCCAGATGGATATGAAAAGTGCTTTTCTCAATGGAGAATTAGAAGAGGAAGTTTATGTTGAACAACCTCCTGGCTTCATTGATTCAAAACATCCAGATTATGTCTACAGACTGGATAAAGCACTTTATGGACTAAAGCAAGCTGCAAGAGCCTGGTATGAAATATTGGCTCAATTCTTACTGGAAAGTGGATTCAAAAGAGGTACAATTGATAAAACTTTGTTTTATTTGAATCATGGTAAGGATTTGCTGTTAGTTCAAATTTTTGTTGATGATATCATTTTTGGGTCAACTAACTCCAAATTATGTGAGAAGTTTTCAAAGCTAATGCAGTCTAGATATCAAATGAGCATGATGAGAGAGATGAGCTATTTCTTAGGTCTACAAGTTAAACAGACTGATGATGGGATCTTTATCAATTAGTCAAAATACACAAAGAACCTCGTGAAAAAGTTTAACATGCAAGACAGCTCTACTGCATCAACTCCCATAGCTACAGCTACCGAGCTTGATCCTAATCAAGGTACTGAGGTAGATGTAACTAATTATAGAGGTATGATTGGCTCACTGTTGTATCTAACTGCTAGTAGACCAGATATCATGTATGCAACCTGTCTATGTGCAAGATTTCAGGCAGAACCCAGAGAACCACATCTTATAGCTGTCAAAAGGATTTTCAGATACTTGAAAGGCACACCATCTCTTTGCCTTTAGTATGCTAGGGAATCTGATTTTCATTTATGTGGTTACTCAGATGCTGATTTTGCAGGCTGCAAAATAGACTGAAAAAGTACTTTAGGCAGTTGTCAGTTTCTTGGAGGAAGACTTGTTTCTTGGTTTAGTAATAAACAAAAGTCTATCTCTACATCAACTGCAGAAGCTGAGTACATTGCTGCAGGAAGCTGTTGTGCTCAGATCATGTGGATGAGAAATCAGCTAATGGACTATGGTTTGTCATATTCAAAAATACCTATTTATTGTGATAACCAAAGTGCTATTGCTATGACAGGAAATCCAGTACATCATTCTCTTACTAAGCATATCAGTATCAGATATCATTTCATAAGAGAACAAGTAATGGAAGGGACAATTGAGTTACACTTTGTTCCTACTGATCAACAGCTAGCTGATATATTCACCAAGCCACTTCCTGAAGCTACGTTTACAAAGTTGGTGAATGAACTGGTAATGGTAAACTATGATAGTTTCTGAGAACAAAGAAATGTCGAATCCTGATGCATTTCGAATCCTGATGAAAAGTCAATCCTGACTTCAGTCAAACATTGAATACTGATGCGAAGTTTCACTTATCAGTAATGTATTTCAGTATTCTGTTTTCTGTTCTGTTTTCCTGATATACTTGTGACTTTTGAACTTGTTAATAAGATGATTACTTTAATTAGTTTTCATGTTTATTTCTTTGATTTAATTATTTGAAGAACAAGTTCAATGCAGAAAACAATGAATAAGATTAGAGAAACAAAAAATTCATTGATAATAAGAAAGAGAGTACATTCATAGATTACATCTTTTTGTTCTCTATCCACTAATCTATTCAACAGGAAAAGGAAGTCCAAACCACTCCATTGTTAGCAGCCATCCCAGATCCCATCTTTGCCACTTTGTTTGGGTGGAGGTTGATAGGGATAAGGTTATTTTTGCTGACATATTCATTAACAATGGTTGATGGATTTGGTTGAGGATGTCTTAGACGAAAGCCATGCTAATGTTGCTTGGAGGGCAGCATCGATGTCAATCACCTTTGCAGGTCTTTCTTTCTCGATTTCTTCGAGACTAGCATCCATCTGTAACCATAGAGTCTCAAGTTGTCTTTCCCAGCTGAAAGCATCAAACTCTTCACGAGTGTAATTGAAAATATCTCTCTTCTCTACGAGATGGAGATTCTTCTCTTTGATGGTAAGACTCGACATCTCTTTTACAAAGATATTTTTGAGAAGAGTTTTTAGTTTGTAGGTGAGAAGAAGGGTTAAAAAGGTAGTGGACAAGTCTCTAGGAGTTATATAGAGAAAGGAGTGGAACAAGAATATGAACCGATTCATATTCTGGTGTTGGTAACAGGTATTTTTAGATTGTGATGTTATAATTTCTTTAATTAAAACAAATTACCTTGTTTTATTTTTGATCACAATCTTAGTTCTCGAAAACTGTGGGCGCATGTGTAACACTCACGTAAGTATATACTTACAGTTTGGAAATCGTGTCGCGTGCAGTTATCACCACTCTTACACGTAATTTGGTCCATTACTTATGTGTGCACGAGTTGATTACTTACACCTGTCTCTGAGAAATCATTCGTTTTGTCTAAAATCAATTTAGTGTCTCAAATTGATTCATTATTCTCGAGCAATCAGTACTTAAACTATCTTCTTCAGTTTATGCGAGCACAAACCCTAAATTTCAAAACCACAAATTCCTACTCATTCTAATTAAGAATGTCTTCTTCTGCATTCATAAACAATAAAGTTGTAATTCATGGTGTTACTTTTGCTCCTAACAACTTTACTGCAGTGCTTGATCATCAGGAACTAGAGAATGATTTTCAAATCATTCAGGATCTTTTGGCCTCAAGTCCAATCAATTATGCTCTAACTCAGCCTGCCAAAGTTTCTTTTAAGTGCGTTATGCAGGTGTGGCGTACTGCTGTCTTTGGTGAATGTATCCAATCAGGAAGGCCAAATATGAGTTTTGAATACAATGGTGTTACGCATCATGTTACTCCAGATGTTGTTTGTAAAGCTCTTCAACTACCATCTCTAAATGGTGAGACTCCAGCAAAGCTTACTGATGCTTTTCTTCTGGAGTTTGCTTTAAAGTTGGGCTACAATGGACAACCAAAGAAATTTGGAGATTTATTCAGAACCAAGCTAAAGAAGGAATGGAATTTCTTCTTTGATACCATAAGTAGGTGTTTTCTGAATAAGGTGTCTAACTTTGATGCCTTACCTACTGCTTCAGTTCACATTGGGTACTCTCTAATCTATGGAACTCCTTTTGATTATGGGTCTTTCATATTGCGAGCATTAACTGCTAGAAAGAAAGATAAATGTGGTTTTGTTTGCTATATAAGATTTATTCAGTTAATATTCTCATACCTATGTCCCAATGTCGAATTTGCTGATGATACAGATTTGTCTATCTTTAAGATTTCTGCTAATAATATTAGCTCTCTGCTTAAAAGTGATAAGGCAAATGGTTTTGAAGGTACTAATGCATTTATTCCTAATGAGGTCAGGCTTCTTTTAGCCAAGAGAATGCCTACTCATTATGGATCTATTACTGATGGTCTTGGACCTATATCTGGTGCAATGAGACAGGAAATTACCTATCCTGTTTCTGACCAAAGCACACAACCCAAACACTCTACCAAACAGTCATCCACCACTGGTGTCTCACAAAAGGCATCAGTTGTAAAATCAAAGAAATTAGCTAGATCTGATGTGTCTGGAAGACAATCAGGGTCAAAGAATTTCTCCACTCCAACCCATTCTCAAAAGAAGTCACAAGGGGGTGAACAAGGGGTCCTGGTTAAGGAGAAATCTGTGCTTGAGATTGATCAATCTTTGATTGATATAGGGGTGTATAAGAAAACAGGAGAAAAGAGGAAATTCAGTCAGAAAATTGATTCTGAATCTGATTATGATTCTGATGATGACAAATTGCCTTTATCAGTTTCTTTGAAGAAAAAGGAAGTCATTGTTGTAGCTCCTAAAGAACTAGCTATTTCTGAATAGCCAAAGAAAAGAAGGAGGTTACTTAAGAAGAGTCAATACTTCATTCCTCTGGAGATACAGAATCTTGATGATGATATAGAAGAAAATCAGAATCCGGTTTCATCATCAGTTCCTGACTCAACTACTAATCTTAATGTCTCTACTCCTGATACTTCACCTGTGAAGACTGTTGAAATCTCTGATTCCCCAGTCTCTACGACAGCACAGAAGAGGACATTTGATATGTCACTGGAAAAGGTTGTTGGCATTGTTGTCAAACTTGGACAAAAGCCACCACCTCTTTATAAGCAACAACAAACTACAACAAAAGTTTTTGAACGACAAAAGAAACAGAGGACATCATCACCTCTGAAAGGATCTAGCCCACAAGAACCTGAACTTCAAAGTAGTTCAGTAGCTACTGCAAATCTAGTCCCACAAGAACCATCCATTCAAACTATGGATGCAGACATTGCTGAAGGAATAGTCCCATAAGAACCACTTTCTCAAAGGGAAAGTGAAGATAAGAGTATTCCTGCCCCACAAGAACCATCTTCTCAAAGTGAAGATGCAGGCAAAATCACATCAGAAAAGGAGTTTCCTGACACTGCTCTAGGGGCTTTTGAAATTGCATTTGACTTAGTTCAAAGTCTGGCAGATAAAGCTGTTCATGCTAGGCATATTGCTGAATATGATGATATAGTGAAGGACACTGCATATGAGGGAAGCACACAAGAACCTTTGACTCAATGTGTTGAAGAAGCTTCACAACCTCAGACTACACAAGAACCATTAGTAGAAAATACTGATGCAAGTCATGCTTTAGTTGCAATTGTCAATCCTGATGCAAGTACTACTGATTTAAATATTCCATTGCTTATCGAGCCAATTTCTGCAAGGCCAATGGAATCGTTAATCACTTCCTCATGTAACACTTCTATCTCTGTTTCTCTTACTACTGATAGTATGATTACAGATAGACCTGATACAAGGGATACCTCTATCTGTATGACTTCAGACCACTCTTCTCAGCCACCTCTTATTTCTTTGAATTTGTTGAGCCAGAACCTTTCTAGTGAGACTGAGAGTAAACAATTAGAGAAAAAGAAGAGTGAAGAGAGGCAGTCTCCTGAACTGGCAAAAGGTGAGGTAGAACAGAGTGAAAAGTTAAAAACTTCTGAAGAGGTAGTAGTTACTATTGAAAGTAACTTAGGTAATGCTGTGAGAAGTGATGAGACCACTTTAAAAGAAAAGAGAGATCTAGGAAATATTTCTATTCCCACTGCAGGTCTTCAGGAACCAACAGTTCCATCTACTGTTGATTTGAGATTGAAAGGAGTTATGAATCCTGAAGATAATGTGGATGATAAACTTCCTGAGTCTGATGATAGCTCAGATGATGATGATGATCATGCTGAAGATGATCCTGAGGCAATTCAAATGCAGGCAGCCATAAAAGCAAGTCTAGCATCTGCTTATGGATCTTCGAGTAGGTACATGCAGTCTGTTACTTAAGAAGAGTTCAGAGGGGAGTATAGTTCTACACTTCCTGCTGATACTCAAGCTGCAAGGGGGTATAAATGGGATACTGAATGGAATTAGCCGGATGTTGAGATGAATTTCCAAAATGATCTTTTTCATTCCAGTCATATTGCCACGAGGATGTCTACTCCTGAGCTTAAGGCTCTTATCAAGACTAATGCTCTGCTAGCAAAAGGATTGAAGACTGAGATTGAATCTATCAAGGCTGATAATGCTAAAGTTCAATCTGATATTCATTCAACTGTTTTTATATCTGCTATTGCTTCTCAATTGCGTATTCTTTCCAGTGATGTTACAGCACTTGGAAAGAGGATGGAGTCAAGAGTGGATGTCTTGGAATCTAAAATTGACACTATTGATGAAACTCTCAAGCTTATCTTATCTTTCTTTATTGTAGAAGATGTTGATGTCAAAAAGGGGGAGAAGGTAGTAGTCAAAACAAAATGTACACCTAATCCAGGTCTGAGAAAGGATGATACTTCTGGAAATGATGGTGGTACTAGTACTCAATAATAACATGGAAAAGGAAAAGGAACCTCTGATGCTGGTTTGGTAAAGGGGAAGAGTTCAACTCAGACTCAAACTAATCAGTCAACTCATGTTTCTGAATCTGGAAAAAGAACTGTGACAACAGTTGTTAAATCTTAAATCCTGATAGAAGAACAATTTTCATCATCTGTTCAAGGTCAGAGGCAAACTCTTCCTACAATTCTTGAAGGTAATGAAGATATGTTGATTACTGATGTACAAGATGCTCCTCATCTCTTTGAAGATATTATCACTGAATCAGGTGGAAGTGAACTTGTTTATCGAAATAGTGATAAGTTTCATCAGTATCATGCTAAGAAGGCACTTGAATTAACTTCTAAAGAAAATCGTGATATGACTACTGATGAAATTGTAAAGGAACAAAACAGGATTTTTGAGGAGATTGCTAGACAGAAGGAAGCTCCTACTGCAAGAAGAGGAAGAGGCAGAGGAGGAAGAAATAGAGGCAGAGGAAGGAAACCTGTACAAGTAAGTACAAGGCAGACAAGGTCGAGTGGAATCAGAGTAAATGAGATTACTGAAGATTTAAAGAAGAAAACTCCTTTATCTCTTGAATATTTTCCATCATCAAATGTATTTGATGAGCCTGGTACAGAAGAAGAAGAAACTCCTTTAAAGAGAAAGAAAAAGAAAGTTGAAAAAGTAAAGAATGAGACCGTTGACTTTAATACTGGTGATGTTAGAAAATCTAGAGAAGTCAGAAACAGTACAAATGATATTGTTAAAAGAGCTAGCAAAGAATATTTCAGAAGGCTGGTTAATTCTGAAAAGGATTTATTTGTTGATAAATCTAAACAAGTGAAAGAGGAAGAAGAAGAACCTAGTGATCCACAAACAAAGAAGAGAAGGAAAAAGTGGATGGAAGTTGATAAAATGAAGTATACTGGACCAGCTATTTTTAAGTCTGGAAGAGTAATCTCAAAGCCTCCAATGATTCCTGGACTTCAGAAAGCAAAATCTTCTAAGCCTGATAAAGGTTCACCAAGGTGGATTAAGATGAGTTCTGATCTAAAGGGACTGGAACCTTACAATAGAGGAGGATTTGGCTCTAGGGATGTGGAATTCATACCTTTATTTCAAGCAGATCAACATTTTCTTACTAGAAGATTAGGTGACAAATTATCTGTTGATGATCTTTGGGAACTTGAATCTGTTGCGATTATTGCTTGCAAGATGGATGGTAAGATGATGGAAAAGTTATTGTACTTCATGAAAGACAAAAGTGTGAAGAAGCTAAGCATTCATGATGTATTGTGCAAGTCAACAAAAGAACTGAAATATGTTCTCTATTTGCTTGAAAATAGAAGCATTCCTGATAGAGAAGCCAGTGTTTACAAAAACTGGTGTACCATGATCTTCATGAAAATCAAATCCAGATATTTGGACGGAGGGTCAAGATATGACGGTAATTATACTCCCATGTACTTGAACACAGAAGGACAAGAAGTAGAAATGCAAAAGGGTTCAGCTATTAAAGAAGTAATTCTGATGCAAGAACAATTATCTTTGAATCCTGGTGGAAAAGATCTTGCATATTTACTGTTGGGAGAGTTGAATTTACCAAGAAGCTCAATTCAAAATCTCAGGGCAGGTATTTATCAGATTGATAAGAACAATGAAGAACTCAGGAGTCTGAAGAAAAGACTGATTCAGATTCTAGCAGAAAAGGAAGAGGAATTATTATCAAGTTTCTTGCAGATAAGTAATTTCTTTGTAAGGATTTCTGAGATTGAACCTGAAGATTACTTATAGATTTTTGTTTTGAGTTTTTGACATCATTGAATCAAATAATTTGTGCTTTATTTCATTAAGTACAAATTGGGGGAGATTGATAGATATTGATTCAAGTGATATCAGGATCTGGACTGTTACTGATCAAGATACTGATGCTGATGTCATCAGTAATACGATGTCAGTATGAAGGTATCGTCAGTATTAGAAGCTGGTCAGTATTTCGTAAAATTTCTCATCAGACCAGAGATCAAGGAAGATTGATTTGTCGGTTCCTAAATTATAGGAAGGCAGCTATCATACAAGATATGCATTCAGAGTTATATGTAATTGATTTAGAATATCTTGTAATTGATAGTGTAACTGTGTACTCTATATAAACACAGTTTAGGTTTTACATTATAGTAATCGCTTACACGAGTTATCTTGTAACCTAGCAGCTCTTAAGAACATAAGGATTTCTTAAGAGAATTTGTAACAGTTTTATATCAGAATTAATAAAGCTGTTATTGATTCATACTTATGTTATTTCTATTTAAGTCGAAAATCTTATACAATTGTATTCAACCCCCCCTTCTACAATTGTTAATTACTAGGCAACATAGCTGCTAATTCGTCTACAACCATGGTTGCATCATCATTATCATCTACAATAGTAATTGATGCAAATCATCCTTATCATCTTCAAAACTCTGATAATCCTGGTATGTCACTTGTTACTCAACTACTAAATAAGAACAATTATCTCCAATGGAGTCGTGCTATCAAACTCACTTTATCTGCAAAAATGAAAGGTTTAATTGATGGGACATTAACTCAACCTGTTTCAACATCACCGATGTTTGCTCAATGGACTCGTTGTAACGATATGGTTGTATCTTGGTTGTTGAATTACATTTATGATGATATTAGGAATAGTGTTACGTTTTTCACGGCTACGAAAGAGATTTGGGAAGATCTGAATGTTAGGTTCTCACGGAGTAATATGCCTCGAATCTATCAATTGAAGAAAGACTTGAATATTTTGACTCAAGGCACGATGTCTGTTACTGCATTTTTTACAAAATTACACATCAGACTTTGACTATTGACTAACTAAACTAACTAGATGTTAGTGATAAGTGGATTTTATATCCACTTGGATCGTTCGAATTTGGCTTAAATTGATGTCTTGGTCTCAAGTATTTTTGTGTTTAACAAATTTTTGTGTAGAATTGTGTAGGACATCATTTGCAGGCTTTCCAGTAGCTATACGGTGTTTTGAAGGTCAATAGAACAAGTGCCGGGAATTGCAATCGAAAGCGGAAGAGAAATCAGCGAAAGGAAGAAGGCAGTCTACAGGTCAGTGTGTCAAGCGCGGCCGCGCCTAATTAGTAAAGGAAGTGCGCGCGGGCGCGCGCGAGAAGTCTGGTTTTATGCTGAGCGCGGGCGCGCTGGTTTTATGCTGTAGTAACGCGCGGGCGTGCCTCGCTCGACCGAAACTTCCATAATTCAATTTCAGTTGGGAAATTGTTGAGTTTTCTACTCCTAATTATTATGGCAATCACTTTGGACGGTGGGAACATTCCAGACTCAGTAATCATGGAATTTGCAATTCTATTTGCATTCAAAGACGGAATTTGCCGAAATTGTATTCCAACTCAAAGACGGCAATTACTTGGAGGAGAGGAAACTTAGGGCTATAAATACACACCTTTGGGACCAGAATTGAAAACACGATCATCTACTGTTAACTCGAATAACTTGTAGAAGGGGGGGGGGTTGAATACAAGTTATATAATCGTGTCTGATTTTTGCTTGGTTATATGAACAAGAATAAACGAATGAATCAAACTCTGTTTGTATTAAATAAATCAAATACAAACTCTACCAAAGGTGTACAAATACCTTTAGCAGCTGCTGACAAAATAAAATTCTCTCTCTGTTTGTTTCGAACTCTCGAATACAATCCTTATACAGAGCTACACACATGAACTTCGAACTCTTTTTACAATGACATAGAGAGAGTATTTGTAACGCCCCAAATCCGGGGTCAGGTATTTGGTCGTCACGCGGAAATCCTTAACATCAAATTACCTGTTTAACAACATTAAAGCATCTGTAATCATTAAAACTGAAATATAACTCTGCGACCCCAACCACCAAGCATCTTTTAGGTCATAGGGCTAGAAACAAGAACTAAAATCTTTACATCTTTATTACATCCATTCTATTACATCGCACTATGTCTTAAAAATCTTATACTACTAGTATAGCTTCGTTGGGAAGTACACCAGCAACTAGTACTACTCAGTACAAAGTAATATATATTACACATCAATGTACTTACATATAACTTATTCCAGCTATCTATGTTCTGGATCATATCATCTTCGTAAGGGCGTACTGCCTGCTTCTTCTGAGCCATGCAGATAAGCCTCAATCATCTACCTTCCTCTGAAAGGTTAATATTTAAAACAAGCAAGTATGAGCGAAAGAATTGCCCAGCAAGTATTAATAGAGCACAACAATATATATCAATATACACATGGAGTTTTCGAAATATAACGATACTTAATATCAATTTCGAAATATCTACAACAATGAAACCTCAATAGGGGATATATGACATTTCGAGTAACATCAGATAAATAAAGTAAGTTCATGTCAATAATAGTAATCGTCATACCTTATCCACATACCACACCTCATAGTATTGATAACCTCTTAGGGAGCTTTTCAAAATATGCAGTTCAATATGCTGCTAAGATAGTTATTACCACCCTTCATAAACCAAACCATTATAAAGTTCCCTTTTTAATACTCCTCAAGTTTGTAAGTATATACACATGAGTATATCATTATCATCAAAACACCTTACAGTTCAGGATTCTGTACAGGATATAAGTTCGTTACCACTTGATAAGTTAAACTCAGAAATAACTGATAGGAAGAGAGTCAAAGCTCTTGAAGCAAAACATTTGGGATTTGACATCAATAACCGATGAACCATCTTTCATCTTTTGAATAATTGCAAAAGTGCACAAGTACGTGCCATTATTGTTAGAATAATCTTGCAGTTCTAGATACTGCATGAATTCATCATCTTTCAAAATTGAAAACAACACTATCGGCTACTTGGCACTTAGGCCTAAGAAGTAGTGTTTGAGTATTTTTCCAAAGTGGAGGATGGGACTTAAAGAAAACATAAAAACCTGACAAGGATTGACGATGATCAGTCGCCACATCCAAGTCCAATAATCCGCGGGTCTTCTCTACCGGTAGAAGGATAGAAACTACATCCGTAACTATCCCTGAGTGAAAACTACATCCGTAATCACCCTCGATGAAAACTACATCCGTAATCATCCTTCGGCAACACATGGGCCGGAATAATAATTGATGGACCGCCTGGCTCACGGCCGCTTACACATCCCGGGAATCGTTCGTCAACGATTCCCACACCTGCCAGAGTCCCCTTTTTCTTTTCTTGTCAAAATCATTTTGATAAAAAACTTGAGTAGTTGAAGTTCGACTTCAGTCGACCGATAATTTCTTGAAAACGAGCAAGAGAGTAAAATCTGAACCGGGGTTTTCGAAAATGTTTTGAGTTCAAAAGAGTTCAAGTATAGATATACACTTGTACCGATATCAATCTCGACACAGGGTTTTGTGATCACACAAGGGAAATGGTACGCATAAAGCTTGTAACCACAACAGGGTAATTCTATATATATATAAGTTCTTGAAAGGTAACTTACCTAGATAGATTCAAAATATAATATTTTAAATGACTATGAAAGTCCTTAGACAACCTTTAAATAGTGTTTTATAACCTTCAAAATACTTAGAGTATTTGATAAATATTTGACTACTATGTAACAAATAATAAATATTCAATAATCCCTTTTTAAAAGAATACTCAAATTAATATTCATTTATTAAGTAATATTCAAATAATATTTACTATTAATACTGGAATATTTAATAACCTCAAAACACCCAAATACAACTCTTGGAATATTTCTAATCAAAATCAAGACACAATCTCTCCAGCAGTCTCCAAACTTTAGCCACTTTATCAAATAACTACTACTGACTCTCGGTCAATAAGAAATAATTAATAGTCATGAAAATCCTTCTTCTCTTTCCCCCTTTTTTTTTGTTTCTTAATGAATATTATAATTAATATTCATCGAATTAAATAAGCATTCAAATAACATATATCGATATCAATCTAGCTGTTTTAAGCTGAAAGTAACCAATTTATAACCATTGGAATATCTTTAATCCGTATTGAAAATAAACTATCTCCGATAAATAATATACTAGATAGAATCACTCCATTAAATTGTTTTATTATTTCTCCGGGACAAAGTGATTTTAAGAAAGCGTTTTGAAAATGATATTCATCTAATTAAATAAATTTAATTAGGCGAATGAGGTTTATTTAATTAGTAAATGCTCTCAGGAGCATCTATTACTTAAATAAACACTGGTTTATTGGTGATGTTGCCTTTAGGTTAATTATTGCGAAATTCTTTTTAAAAGCTTTGCCCGGGTTTTCGAAAACATACATTACAAAATAGCCCAACACGCGGCTAAGTTCTAAAACTCAACACATGCCCTACCCTCTGAGCCTTTCTTATTCCGATACATAATTATATACCTCGTAACATATAGTCCACTTCCATAGTACGAAAAGTTTATAGATATATATATATATCGTATAAATCAAGATATAGAGCCATAAAAATATCACTGCCCATCAACAGTATTACAAGCCATGGGGTTTTGGTTATTGCACGAGCAGGATTTAATATTGTTGGCAAAGCAAGGAATACAATGATTTGGGAGAAGAAGTACAAGGTTGGAAAAACTCGCGATTATGAATTGAAAACTTGTTTAACACATTTCATATATTTAAAATAAATATACTCTGAACAATAGAGTATGCATAGTAAACTTGCCTCTGGTCTTTAGCAGAAAATAGGAACCGCGAATAAATCCTTTGCACCGCGTCCAAGTAATTCCATGGACCTTACCTGACGTCTCGATCTTCCTTTTTTTGATGCACGTCATTCCAACTCGATTATGCCCTAATGGTACTGAAATGGTTACGAGTACGTGTCAGTCATACCACGTATATCGAGTAGACACAACTCGGGATTATCATTAAATAATCATAAAGTCAAACTATAGGTGTCCTCCCTATAGTTGACTACTCTAATACCACTTATTGCACATAACATATCATAGTAAGGAAAATGAAATGGAAAAGTCCCCTTTTTAAAGTAGACATTTCCTGGTGCTAAACACCTCAAACCATACCACCTAATCAACTTCGTATATAGATAGTCCTCAAACATAATTAATCATCGAGACACATAAATCCTCGAATTAAATCACTTAGCACATAAATCCTCGAGACAACAATTACCCTCGAATTAATTCACTTAACACATATACACATAAACAGTTAACACCCAAATCATACCTTTAAACCCTTGAAATCAAATAATTTAAATAAATTGAAATGCAGGGGATTTTTAGAAAATTTCGGCATGTAATATTCGTTTATCGGACTATGGGCTCAGCCCCTCCATGCCAACAAAACAATTTTTAACCCTGCTTTTGATAAAATAAAAGTTGCCTCAACTTGCAACAACATAAAAGTAAACATATAATAAAAGTACCCGCCCAGACATGCGGCAACTAGCACATAAGGAAAAAGTACCCGCCCAGACATGCGGCAACTAGCACATAAGGAAAAGTACCCGCCCAGACATGCGGCAACTAGCACATAAGGAAAAGTAAACTAAGTTTATCCACATTTAAGCCAACACCACGTAGTTGGCACTTATGACTTCTAACAATTACTACGACCCGACTTATACCATTTAGCACATAAACATTTACCGATAAGCCAACTCTTATAACTATACCTCATATGACAATAACAATTAGCACTTAGCACTTAGCACTTAGCACTTAGCACTTAACAATTTAAAAAAAATACAATTTGGAAACTAACAATTAGCAATTAGCACATAACAATTACTTGACAACTAACCCAAATATATTATCCGACAATTAATAATTACTCACTAACAATTAACAATTAGCAATTTAACAATTAACAATCACTAACCCGAACCTTTAATCGGACTCATAATTAAACTCAACAATTATAATTACAAACATACCTTCCGAATTAAATATCGGAAATTCAACCAATAATCGTAATCTTACAATTTTAGTCTAATTATACCCATTACCACATTAAGCTTTCCATTTAAACTAATTAAACCACCATAATTAACCTCGTAATTTAAACTAATTAAATTACATCAACTACATAATTATATCACAATTAAATTACCACAATCACAATAATTTATATACTTTCCGAATTTAAACTACAAAATAAAATTAAAACAATTAACTCAAAATTTACAACTAATTAACTACGAAAATTAAATAGATATGGAGATGCGAGATTATACCTCCCGAATTAATCGATTCCCCGCAACAATCTCTCCCTCCTCTCTCTCTCTCTCTCTCTCTCTCTCTCTCTCTCTCTCTCTCTCTCTCTCTCTCTCTCTGCTGCGTTTCGACTCCGGCCACCACCTGCACTCGCGATTCCGGCCACCGGCGCCTCCACCGCCGCCAACCACCGCTGCGCGCGCGGTGGTCCCCCCCCTCTACTGCCCAGTCGTGCGTTTCCCCTTCCCCCCGAGCTCACACAGCACACACACACTTGATTTGTATCTATATGTACATATATATGTGTGTTTAATTGAATCCCCAATCTCTCTTTCCCTTCTCTTTTCTTCTCCCACTGATTCCTTCCCCCTCCCCCGATCTGTTTTTCTAGCGGCTCCTGTGTGTGTCGTGTATGTATATGCTGTGTGTGTTTTTAACCCTAATGGGCTTGGCCCAACACTATTCAAGAAACAATGCATTTAAACACTACACACTTTAAATAATATTTTACACTAATAACTCTAATTTGTAAAAATAAAATTTCTAGCATAATTAAATACTAGAATATTTTTAAAGACTTTTGGAGAAAGAATTGGAATTAAATCTCAATTTTCTAAATTGATATGCATTTTACAAATATTCATAATTTATAAAAACAAATCATAAAAATAATAATTGTGATTCATAATTCACAATTTACGTGGATTTATAAAAATACTACAAACACTATTGTTTTAGTAAAATCTCAAATTCTCGATATTATAAATTAATCGAGTAATTTCTGCAAATCCTCAAATAATTAAAATAATCATTTTCTAAGGATTTTAAAATCTCTAAATTATTCAATAATTTAAAATAAAAATATTTTACTGAACAATTCCACACTCCAAAATAAAATCTTTGCACAAATAAACTATTGACTCGAGGTATCTATCCGATCAATAAAATTTTAAATAGGAGGACCAGGCTCCACTTAACCGAAAATAATTAAATAATTGAATAATAATAAAAAAAAAATTCCTCCTCATTTTAGGAAAACAATATTATTATTATTGAAATAATAATAAAATCATTTCTTTAAAAAAAATCCGGGTTATTATAGTCTACCCTCCTTAAAAGGATTCCGTCCACGGAATCAGCTAAGGCCACTACTGAGATTCCTTAACTCTTTTATCATCAACACTTATTCTGCAAAACAGGAGATAGTGTCTCTTCGTAAACAACTTCTCCAATATCTCAATTCAAACCTCGATTCTCTATCTGACACCATTATCGCTGGAGTCTTATAACCCACCATTATTCCTTTCACATACACGTCTTGCCCAACTTTCTATTATTATACTATCCTTAAGAGAGAGAGTTCACTGACTCTATTAACATGACATTCTTGAGAGAGAGAACGAACCAATTCTAGCTACACATCACTGATATTCTATTCGTGTTGGAATTCGCTCATGCTCTTGGCGATTCCGTTGCGAATCCAGTTTCTATCAGCGAATTTATGACTCGGCAGACCTGGTTGGTATCCCCTTCAAATTTATTAGAGATAATAAGAATAATGGAGCTTTGAAAAGATAGCTGTCATATCAAGGCAATTGTCACACACTGGTGATCATAAGATTATGAGTGTTAAAGTCAACCTTATTTGAAATGAGAGAATTTACTGAGAGATCGATGTGATCATAAGAACTCACGTTGCGTGTCTCAGTTAAGACATTACTAAAGGTAGTTAGCCTTCTTGTATTTCACAACTCACAAGTGACGGCGTCCCGTCAGACTTCTATCACACAGACAGATAGCCCTTGTGTCCCCTATAAGTATAGGGTTGTTCGTCTCAGTGGAAGCTGAGAAGTATGAAAGCAATTCGAAGTGAAGATAATAATTATCGTCTTTCGACAAATAATTCTCAAGTGGACACCCTGGATTAAAATTGATCAGATTCCAAGGTGCAATTTTCAAGGAAAAGGATAACCAGAAGGATACTGGTATACAACAAGCAAGTGGTGCTATAGCACCATAGGATTATCCAATATTTGAAGAAAAGTGGGAATTTAAATATCATCAATCGATAGGACCTCATAAATCTGAAAGTAGGTATAATGACAGCTTCTAGCAAAATTGAAACCAATATGGTTTAACATGAGTATTATGAAACAACTTCGAAGAGGGAGTATATTCTTCATCAAAATTCTCTCTTGGAGAGATGTCAAGATAGGTCATAGATTAGGGAGGTAATCCAAATAATTTATGCACGGGGATGTGTCAAATAATTCACATTGGGGAGATAATAATCATAAGTTGCAATGGGGAGATATCAAATAATTCAGACTGGGGAAGTAATCAAAATGATTCATAATTGGGGAGGGTAATGCCAAGGTCTCCACGGATGCCTTTCATGTCGGCTCCTCTGACGGATAATTGTTCGATTATAGCGCTCTTCTTTTCCACGCACACCCTAAGGTGCTCGATAACCGACGTCATCGTCGACTCGTAATAGTCGCTAGAGATTCAACCATCGGCACTTTACGATATAAAGGAGTTCTATTCGACTCGGCGCAAGCATCTCACGCAAGCGTTCTATTCTTTGAGAAGACTTCGATACCGGTGTCGCCCCTAGCAACGACGAATTCCACATGTCGAATGGGCGAGATTCCGGAACATTGCTGGAGATACATACTTAGATCCAGTCACCATTATAACCGTATTTATACCACATGTTCCTGTCCTCATGAAAATTCCGTGTGCAACTTAAGCTTATCCATTTTTGGCATAACAACCTTCGCACTAGTCTTTCTCAGACCTTCTCGGTCCGTCTTGATTCTAAAAACATTTCATCTTTATTGATCAATCTCATCTTCACCCTTTTTACTTCTATAATTTTGAGACAATCGGTGTCCATCCACCAATCCATTCATAATATTACCTTAAACTCTATCAAGCTCGAGAGGGTTTTAAATACCCGCAACTTTGACTGATAACCTTTCATAGTGATCTTGTTTTACTTCCCCCCTTTTTTTCTTTTTTTTTTTTGGAATTTTTAACAATACGGATACTATCTCTACTCATCATTGTCATAATACTGGATGCCAGCTTTCCATCCTTCATCATCATATTGAAATTTCCTATCATTCGGGGAATACATAACTTCATCCATGAACCCCTAAAATTATCTTAATCTTAGGTCTCGGGCGATTTATGCCCCTGCCGACCAATACTTATCCCTGAGAATTCTTTAGCAGATGTTCATCACCACAAGAAGTGACGTCTATCTCCACATATTCCTCGGCATAGCCTTCCAATCTTAACTTAATCATTGGTACTATATCCAATAGTCCAAACAGGAACTCTACATGAGTTCTGACGTTCTCACATAACTATACCCACTCCTACTCACTCTCGTTTCTAGTTTACTATAACCTCATCTCTGATACCATTTCTGTAACGCCCCAAATCCGGGGTCAGGTATTTGGTCGTCACGCGGAAATCCTTAACATCAAATTACCTGTTTAACAACATTAAAGCATCTGTAATCATTAAAACTGAAATATAACTCTGCGACCCCAACCACCAAGCATCTTTTAGGTCATAGGGCTAGAAACAAGAACTAAAATCTTTACATCTTTATTACATCCATTCTATTACATCGCACTATGTCTTAAAAATCTTATATTACTAGTATAGCTTCGTTGGGAAGTACACCAGCAACTAGTACTACTCAGTACAAAGTAATATATATTACACATCAATGTACTTACATATAACTTATTCCAGCTATCTATGTTCTGGATCATATCATCTTCGTAAGGGCGTACTGCCTGCTTCTTCTGAGCCATGCAGATAAGCCTCAATCATCTACCTTCCTCTGAAAGGTTAATATTTAAAACAAGCAAGTATGAGCGAAAGAATTGCCCAGCAAGTATTAATAGAGCACAACAATATATATCAATATACACATGGAGTTTTCGAAATATAACGATACTTAATATGAATTTCGAAATATCTACAACAATGAAACCTCAGTAGGGGATATATGACATTTCGAGTAACATCAGATAAATAAAGTAAGTTCATGTCAATAATAGTAATCCTCATACCTTATCCACATACCACACCTCATAGTATTGATAACCTCTTAGGGAGCTTTTCAAAATTTGCAGTTCAATATGCTGCTAAGATAGTTATTACCACCCTTCATAAACCAAACCATTATAAAGTTCCCTTTTTAATACTCCTCAAGTTTGTAAGTATATACACATGAGTATATCATTATCATCAAAACAACTTACAGTTCAGGATTCTGTACAGGATATAAGTTCGTTACCACTTGATAAGTTAAACTCAGAAATAACTGATAGGAAGAGAGTCAAAGCTCTTGAAGCAAAACATTTTGGATTTGACATCAATAACCGATGAACCATCTTTCATCTTTTGAATAATTGCAAAAGTGCACAAGTACGTGCCATTATTGTTAGAATAATCTTGCAGTTCTAGATACTGCATGAATTCATCATCTTTCAAAATTGAAAACAACACTATCGGCTACTTGGCACTTAGGCCTAAGAAGCAGTGTTTGAGTATTTTTCCAAAGTGGAGGATGGGACTTAAAGAAAACATAAAAACCTGACAAGGATTGACGATGATCAGTCGCCACATCCAAGTCCAATAATCCGCGGGTCTTCTCTACCGGTAGAAGGATAGAAACTACATCCATAACTATCCCTGAGTGAAAACTACATCCGTAATCACCCTCGATGAAAACTACATCCGTAATCATCCTTCGGCAACACATGGGCCGGAATAATAATTGATGGACCGCCTGGCTCACGGCCGCTTACACATCCCGGGAATCGTTCGTCAACGATTCCCACACCTGCCAGAGTCCCCTTTTTCTTTTCTTGTCAAAATCATTTTGATAAAAAACTTGAGTAGTTGAAGTTCGACTTCAGTCGACCGATAATTTCTTGAAAATGAGCAAGAGAGTAAAATCTGAACCGGGGTTTTCGAAAATGTTTTGAGTTCAAAAGAGTTCAAGTATAGATATACACTTGTACCGATATCAATCTCGACACAGGGTTTTGTGATCACACAAGGGAAATGGTACGCATAAAGCTTGTAACCACAATAGGGTAATTCCATATATATATAAGTTCTTGAAAGGTAACTTACCTAGATAGATTCAAAATATAATATTTTAAATGACTATGAAAGTCCTTAGACAACCTTTAAATAGTGTTTTATAACCTTCAAAATACTTAGAGTATTTGATAAATATTTGACTACTATGTAACAAATAATAAATATTCAATAATCCCTTTTTAAAAGAATACTCAAATTAATATTCATTTATTAAGTAATATTCAAATAATATTTACTATTAATACTGGAATATTTAATAACCTCAAAACACCCAAATACAACTCTTGGAATATTTCTAATCAAAATCAAGACACAATCTCTCCAGCAGTCTCCAAACTTTAGCCACTTTATCAAATAACTACTACTGACTCTCGGTGTAACACCCCCAGATCCAGGGTCAGGGATCTGGTCGTTACGGTCTCAATATCCATCCATAAAACCAACATAATTTAAATTACAACCTTGTGACCCAAAACAACAACATAAAACACACCCGTTATAGTCCCAGATATGAAATCAGAGTAACCAACAATATTATTAATCACAAGTTTGAGTTCTTACAACCCAAAGAATTACAATTGTACAATTACATACTCTTTGCCATCCATTAATAGATACCATAATATAAATACATTTGAGGCTCAATTGCTAACAACTAGCCTACCAGTAGTTGCATCCTCAACAAAGGTAGCCAAGACCTTAGCGGTAAACCTCTGACGGTTGACAACTGCTTACGCTGTGTGCGCCTTGCACGGCCATCTGATCTAGCTGTTGTTGTGATATAAATAAATAAAGCAAGGGTGAGCAATAGCCCACCAGAAATATAATTGAACAGCGATAATATATAACAGTCCAAAATATCTTTGAAACCATATGCCATGCATTGACGATGTAGTACCAATATAAGGTATGAGATGAAGTTACAAGGTAACTCAAAAATGTATTTGTTTTGAATAAATATCTGCTATGCAAAAGATAAGCAAGATATTCTCAATTATCATAAAAGAGGAACTTGCAGGAAAAATATTGCAATTCCGGTTTCAACACTTTTTCACCTTGCCAACACCAACAGTGTTGCAGAAATTTCTCACTTTTAGAAGATGAACTAATACGGGAGCATTGCCGCGCCAGATGCCCTGACGTTTACGATGATCAGTCGTATGTCATGCATCTCATCAGTCGTTCTCTACATGTAGAAGGTAGCTCCGACGGAATTACTTATCTACCGCCCTCTGGAACTCCTCAGCCAACGGTTGGGCTATTGCTGGACCGGCGCCACTCGGCCACTTACGCGTCTCCTAGTTCGAATATCATCCATGACTCTGAAACGTAAAGTTCGTTCCCCTTTTTCTCCAAGTGTAACACTTGTTGATAGGACTTCACAAAGTAGTCGTATCTAATTGGAAAGGAAAATTCACCAATATTTCCCAAGCTGATGCTTGTTAATGGATATAAACTTGTTACATCAATCATACCCCTCGAGCGTTGAGGAGGTAACCAAAAGACTCATATCGATGCTTGAAAGAATCAAGATGTGAGTGACAAGATAGTTTTAGCAAGTATAGGACCGGGCAGTCCAATAAATAACATCGCTCAAGTGAGGTCCCCTTATATGCGTTTGGAAGTTGAGCGAGTATTTAAATCTTCTTTAAGATAGATTTAAATGAAATTAAAGTTTTGGGAACCTCCCCTTGATAAAATAGTCATAAAAGACTCCGAAATATTTTACATAATATCTGAAGGTGAAGGATAACCTTTGAATAATATAAATCATTATAAAAAGAATTCAAAAGAATTTTATTAAACATTCCAAGAATATTTATTAATTCAATAATAATTACGGAATACTATTAAATCATAATATTGCTCGCAAGTAATCCTCGAATGAATATATAGAATTATTTATTAAATAATCTCTTCTTAAATGAATATTTAAAATAATATTCATTGAATAAATAAACTTAAATAAATATTTAATATAATATTTACTGAATAAATCAAACCTTAAATGAATATTTGAAAATAATATTCATTTAACAATTAACATTCCAAATGAATATCCAAATAATATTCATTAAACAAATAATATTCTAAATAAATATCCCAAAATAATATTCATTTAACAAATAATATTCTAAATGAATATCCGAATAATATTCATTTAGTAATAAAAACTTTAAAGGAATATTCGAAGTAATATTCCTTGAGTAAATAGAACTTCCAATGAATATTTTAAAATAATATTCATTAAGTAAATCAAACCTTAAATGAATATTCGAAAGTAATATTCATTAAATAAATAAAGATCAAATGAATATTCCAAATAATAATAAGTAAGCCAAATGAATATTTGGGAATGATATTTGTCAACCAAATAACTCTAATGAATATTCAAAATAATATTCATTAACTAAATAACTCCAATGAATGATCAAAATAATATTCATTAAATAAATGACATTCTAAATGAATATTAAAATAATATTCATTAAATATTCCTTCACTGAGGTAATACTCAAATAACGTTCCTCGAAGGATTCGTAATCGAATAAAAATCCTCGAAGTAATAAATTTGTCGCTGGGACCCCTCCGGGTTTCCACGACTATTTATATATTACAAAATATCGACTCCCGGTCTATATTTGAAGTATGAATATCATACGCCCTTCGCTAAGGGTCTTAACCAAACAATCCGGCTTATAACTGATATTTCATATATAGTCTATAAGCCGATATCGATTCAGGGAACAAGTAATTCAATATTAACTTGAAAGTAGACATGCATGCTATGGCATATGTATACAACAGTCATCATATATATATTATCACAACAACAGTTCCAAGTATTGGAAACTTGCCTGAGAATCGAGTGCGAGTAGGGGTAATGTGTCCCGGGTCAGCTCGACAATCTATAAACAATTAGAATATTTAAGATTAATCACTTAACGCTTCTTAAAAGGCTAAGTATAAACTCCACTTAAATCGAAATGTGCTTTCGAGTTATCTCGTTACGTCTCTTTTAGTGTAACTCTTTTTATCACCGATACGATCCGACATTCGTTCGTTATCAAGACATGTCATCATGCTTATACTTGGTATATACTTAAGTCGTACAAGTTCTAAGGTCGGTCGTTTACGAATCAAGATTATACCTCGAGTTCTATCGCCCGTTTTCTAAGTTATAACCAAAGTCATACTTTTAAGGGGTTCGTTCGCGTTTAACCTCGATTCAAACATTTTTATAAAATCGGAAAACGATCCATTCGACATGTGGTTTTCTCCCACACCTTCCTTTTTACCTCTAATATTTAATTAATAAGATTCGTCACTGATTAAACGACATTTAAGGGAATCAATTTCAATTACGAACTTTCGTTTACGGTTTCGAACCACTTTTACGAATTTAATCATAACTCCTAAACCGTAAATTGAAATGCTTCGATTCTTTCGCCAAAGTGATCTATGTTCAAAAATCTAGCAGTAGGGTTCATTATCTTGCCAAGAACAGAGAGTTATGGCTACTGTCCAGTTCGAGTTCTTAGTGTTAATGAAAATCGGGCATTACGACGGCTATAAATCGAACGTTCTACTAATCGTAACACTAAAACCAAGCCACACCGGGCATCAACACAACTCATAAACATGATTCTCATATCCACAAGTCCTAGCACCACTGGTCTTAACCTCAAAATCATCAAGGACTTGAATCATGACTAAATAACTACTAAGAACAACTACATGATCATGTAAACATGCTTATACTAACATCATCATCAAATCTCATCTAAAACTCCATTAAAACTCAAATTAAAAACTTGGATTCTTGAAGTTTATACCTTCCTTGGAGTGTGAACTAGTTTTACCAGGCTTGGTATGGTCCTTGGATTGCCTTAAGCTTGCTAGATCAATCATAAGAAACATGAAAACCAAGATTAGTTCTTAAGAAACACTATTCACCCTCATCTTTCTTGATTTTTTTGAAAATGGAAAAAGAGGAGATTGAAGCTAGGATTTTTAGGAGATCACTTTTATGAAATATAGAACTCACCATAAAAGTTTGGAGATCAAATGATGGTTGGAAGCTTGATTTCTCTCCATGAATTAAAGGAAAAGCCGAATGCTTCTTTGGAGGTGTTCTTGGTGTGTTTCTTGCTTAGCTTGGTGGATTGGCATAAAGTGATGTTGCTTGGATAATATCTTTGCCATAAAGCCACTTTAATAAAGTGCTTTGGTCACCCCTTGCATCATCTTGGACATGTGTTTGATTCTTGTGGTGGAAGGATGTCATCCATGCTAACTAGCTTGCTTAGTTCCTAATGATACTAGTTTCTCTTGTAACTAACTTGGTTACTTGCTTTTATCCACTAGCACATGCATGCCCCTTGGCTCTCTACTTGTTCTTTTGTCCGTTTATTGCTTAATTCGTTGATCGTTTGAGGGAATAACTCATTCGTTTCTAGTTAGGGTTTTACCGAAAACCTTCTTAACAATTCTAATACTATTCTTCATCTTTCTTAATACTTCTCGAATTTAAATTCCTTAATTCCCTTTTATAAATCCTTAAGTCTTGCAGTGTCCAGGGAAATCTCGGAGAAAATAAAAGTGCTCTTTTTCTGAATCCGACAGCTTTTACATACACTTATTTTCCTCCTGGATCACTAATACGAACTCAGAAATCCGTTCCGAATACCGGGTATAACATTATTATAATAATATTCCAAATTCCACCAAAATCACTATTCATCACTTATTTTTATTTAATTCCTATAATTAGGAAAATGAACCTGGTTCACCCTCGAGTGTTCCTTAACCTTTTTACGGAACCGCTGGGCTTATAATAGATATTGATTTGGATGACATGAGGGTATCTATTTTTCTCTAGGGAATCTTATCTTTAACATTCTAGGAGATAGATTATTCTAATCTAAGTTATTACCCAATAGCATCCTTCAGGACATATAACCTTGGAATCTATATCCTTTCATTATTTATTCATTAAAGCCAGTATTACATTGTAGTTGTAACCACTGTTCATTCTTACATCAATACATAATAAAAAGTTTTAATTCTATCGAAAATTCGGGTTCTTACAGTCTCCCCTCCTTAAAAGGATTCCGTCCCGGAATCAGGTAGAAGACAAATGAGGTACTTGTTGGTCATTTCGCTTTCCAATTCTCTGGTCGATCCTTACACATTCCAATCTTTCTAAAGCACATCATACTGGTGTTACAATACACCCTTTATCCGTTCTACCAATTCTTTGATACTTTCTCATACACATTATCCGGTATACGCTCTTGTCCGGTCTTACACTATTAACCTTATTGGTACGTGCAGTGACTTCGGTATCACTAACGCGCTACGAATTCCGGAGATAACCTCACTCGTAATTTTGCAATTCCTGATCGCTTTAATCTTCGCAATCTCGATGTATATATATTTAGGTGGAAAAATTTATTGAGAGATCACTGTGATCAATGAACATTTGTTACATTGCATAGCTAGTACAGAAGGGGGCCAGCCTCTAGTACTTGACAAGCAATTAAACAATTAATGGCATCCCACTTAGACTCCTATCACACAGACAGAGAGTCACGTAGTAGTACCTCCCCTCCTTAAAGGGTTGTTCTTCTCAATTTAGAGGAAAATAAATAAGGGATATTAAAAGGAAAGAATTTCAGAGAATTATATAAGATGATTTTCATGATTGTCACAATATCATACTTAGAATTTACCTCTGAACTATAGAGGTTTATTAGAGAAGAAAATAATCATATACGTATCAAATACTACTTTTTCGTAATCTCACATATCACATGTCCTTGCTGCTCTGTCCATCATTCTGTGGACCTATACTCTTGTTTGATATTAGCATCACTTACTTTTGGAAAATCCTTCAACCTCTCAGGTTAAAATCTTGGATTTCTCGCTTGACATTATTATTACTGGCATTTCATGCCACGACACTAGCCCTTTTTATATTCATAAATCTAACACCATCCGGTTGTCATTCCGAGAGCTCGTTAGGAAAACCCATTCATCAATCCATTCATAATATTCCTTGCTTCACATTCCATAATTATTTCCCAATCTTTTCTTTATCAATCACATCCTTCGTATTATCTAATTCTTATTTTACTTTTATTGTTTATTTCCACCGTCATCTCAGGGTTAAGACACTCGTCACCTTTACTCAATACGTGTTACACGTTTGCGGCCAAATTTTTCCTTCGTTCACCCTTCTAGATTTCACTTTTTCATTCCATGAGTTTCTTTATTACTCAATCAATCTTTACCATATTTTCTCAAATTTTCCGAATTTAAAAGGAGTCAATTTGTATGTCATTTATGCTCCTAATTCCAACTTTCTGTTTTGGCCAATACCCTTGCTCTGTCAATTCCATACTTTTCTCGCTTCATTACTGGAGCTTCTCATGAGTCCTATCTGACTCTTTTATTGAATTTCAACTTTATTTCCATCTCTATACGTTAATTGTTTCCATTTCTACTATCATCACTCTATGAACCATCATAGCCTTAATCATTCATTTCAAATATCCCGTCATTCCAGAAATTAAACCATCCAAAATAAACCTGGATGATTTCTCTAACTTGGATTCAATTTGACATTTCCATAGTCGTTACCACCTAATTTCTCAGAAGGATCACCCTCGTTTATCGTTTACGCAGTGCTTTAATAACTAAGCATCATAATTGTCAGTTCAAGATCCTCTAGGAAAATAAAATAATCACTATTTCCTATCCATAAGGAACGCTTCCTGAGCTTGACGTAGATATTACATGAAGCAGATAAAATTGCAGGAAAGCTTCCAGCATCGCAGCTGGAACAGGCTGGTGAGATTATTAAATATATATCTCCGGTAGAAGACTAAAAGCTTAGCGGTTTGCTTAATCGCTTGCCAACCTCATAATTCTCTATCTTGTTTGCACAGAAATACACCAACATAAACTTGCTTGTCATTTATCATCGTGCCATTTGGCTTATCAGTATTTGTACCCTCTCTATTTCTGGTCATTTACTACCAATTCATTGTTACTTAACCTCCCCTCTCTCTTTCCAAAGAAAAGGCGAGTCTCTTGGGGAATTTGGTCTGGTCTGTCGTAGAGCCTCCTAATGTCGGTAATGTGCTACTGGCAACATCAGGAATCGAATCTTTACTTAAACTATTCTTATAGTTGATCCTGGCAAAATCATTAGACGGAATGTAACTTCCTCTACCACATTATGACCATCAAGGTCCTTTACACTATCATTCTACCTCTTTAGTATGAGCATATATACTTACTCCCTTATACTTAAAGTGTCGGACACCTCATTGGCCTTTCTTGAATATAATATTTTCTTGAAATCAATATTTTCTGGATCATTCCAACTCAGGGTGGAAGCATTCTCCCTTAAATTCTGCTGAATGAGAGAAAGCATCTATCAGTCTTTTCCAAAAGTCATTGCTTCCACCTTTCTAGTGTGAACTTTACTATCGGTACTCCCAATCATACCTAGGATATTTCCTTACTTAAATCTCTTCTTGTTTTTAGGATAATCTCAACCTTATTGGTTCAATCCATACTTTTTCATGATTTCACACATGCTTCCTCTGGCCTTATTGTTACTATGTCATACATTCCTTACCAAATTTCCCTTTTGAAGTTCAGAATATTACCTCTTCCCTTGTAAGGTTTCTTAGGCCATCCTCAACATTCCTCCTGTATCTCCTGGTTACAGGGTATATCAAACACCATTAATCAATTCGATAACAATTCTGTCTATGTACTTTTAGAGACTCCTTTCCACAAATCCTTACAGGTTATTGATACCTTGGTCGATTCCACTTATATCGTCTGATTTCACAATGTCTATATTAGGGGTAATGCTATCCTTTGTGCATCCCCCAGGGTTCGTATTAATCTATGGACATTCTATCCTCAATTCCATTTTCAAGGAACACTTACATCCTGTACTTGGCAATCATATATCCATAATAAGGGTCTCTTTTCAATCATTCCAATCTTGACAATCTATAGGTAGCTTAATGTTACCTCTCCTTTCAAACGAATGTTAGTCTATATGACTTTCCCAAAAGACAACGTATGTCTATCTGTCTTTCTTACAGAACTTGGTAATGGTAGCAAGGATGTTCTGGAAGATATTGGTCATGTTCAACGTGAATCTCTTAATGCCTAATGCTCCTCTTGAGGACACCAAGTTTCAGATAACATTTATGCATCATACTGCACCATCTCTTGACAATCCTCATAACCTTTACTGGTCACCATCCTCATTCCTAACACATCCATGGTATTTATAAAATCCATCATCATGTATCTCAATTCATTCTTCATCAAAAGTTCTTACGGTTGGCACTTTGTTAGAAGCACCCCGCTTTGTCCTTACATTGCTGGATTAGTCACTTGACAATCCTTAGTGACTTGGCCCCAACTGGCCACACTAAAATATGTGAAGTTAGGGGTTGGCTAATAGCATTACTTTTCTAGCAATTGTTGGCATAGTGCCTTCTACTTGATACCTTTTGATCTTTTCAAAACTTCACTCCATATAAGTCTCAATCGACTTCTCGGTACCATCTCCGGTCACCTTTCCTTTATTTTTATCATTTCAACTTCTCTTATCAATTTCACGTACCACAAAAGCTTAACACTTCTGGCATAACAACCTTTTCATTTAAGTCAATCCCAGAATTTCTCAGTCCGGCTTGTTTCTTAATTACATTCAACTTCATAATTTTATCCCTACATTCAACTGTAATAATCGAGGTATGTCTACCCACCTGTATAGCGGCTACTTTACCCAATCCACAGGGTTCGCTCCAGTTTCCACTCTCTTCAATGACGTCTTTTGATAATCAGAAAGACAAGGTTTGCCAAAATTCGTTGAATTCCTTTCCAGAATTTGGGGAAAATTTCAGTTAATCTATTCACCCACTAGTAACATGCCACATCTTCCCGATACATATTCGTCCTATTAGTCGATACTACCAAATACCAGTCTTCTTAACAACTAGTCTCAGAAGGAACACTACCGTCGGGGTTAGTCGTTCCTCAACATTGGCACTACCAAGGCCATCCGAATCCGATGAACTGCGTTGTCTAAATGTATTCGAAATTACGCTGTTGTGCTGCATAAGCGCAGACCTATACCTGTATGAGTTACATCATAATATCTCCCAAAGTTTCCTTCTTCCATTAGGCAACGCCAACCCTGGTCATCACCAACTTTACCTTTAGCTCCAGGAAGATCTTCTCACGTTTATCTTGTCCATTCAAACTTTTATTCTTATAATAAGTCGGGTTACGGGACTACACTTTCTGTAAAGTCCTGAGCAAATCTTTGGTAATACCTTGTGAATTTTATGAAATTTCTCACCTTTGCCAGTGTGGTTGGCCAATCTTCATTTGAAACTGTCTTTAACTTGGTAGGGCCGACCAACACTACTCTTATTGATCATGTGTCCTATTGCTGGACTTCATTTTGCCAAAACTCTTATTTCGAGAACATGTCCTACACCTGTTCTATCAGGTTGCACCTAGAAGCATTCTCAATTACATCTCGACCACTGCTCGCCTTGCCTAATCCATTTATGATTCAGTGTCAGAATAAACTTAAGGTAACTACCATAATCCATTCAAGGAAAAGAAAGAATTTAATATTCTTCTGAATCACATGCAACTAATGTTTCTGGTTCATCATTTCACTGAATTGAACTGAACTTATAATTGGTTTCTTGACGATAGCCTCATTACTAGTTTATCATAGACCCACTGGTCTTTTAGTCTTGTAGGTTCTGAGATCATTGTCTTGCTTACTATTTCCTTATATACTTTATTCAATCATGCCATCACCTTTCAATGTCTTTATTTTCTAAGTTGATCCATTCATAAAATGGACATTTCCTTGAACCCAACCACCTCATCAATCCTAGTTTGACTTTACAAATTATCACTCATGAAATCTGCCTTCTCATGGCGAATTATCCATAACCACATTCACACTAATTCATTTATCTGAAGATATGGCACTTGCCACCTATGTCTTAACTGTTCCTAGGGACTCTGCTCCCCGTCCTCTATTTGTGTCTTTGATAACCATGTGCCACTCTAACTCTTTTCTCATTAATCTGTAGGTCTCTAAGGATTTTGGTTTTTATCTATCCCCATATAAGATCTCAAGTAATTCCTCAAATCCATCTTACCTGCTGGTACTTCATCCGGCAGTCCAGCTATGAATCCAATACTCATCTTTAGTTCACTTAATAATATCTCAGTTCTTTACGCTCACTTCTCTGAGCACTATTCCTTAACTCCTATAGTTTCTTTGGCTGTAGCCCTCATTTCCTTAAGGGTAAAGTCCTTATACTTATCAATATTCTCCTCCTCTGCTGGAACCTCTTTCGGGTCCTCAGTAGGGTACTCTATTGAATCCACCATCCGATCTTCAGCATCAAAACAATCATCATTGAGTTACTTCTCGAAATCCCCAAGGTCTATCGCCTTACTAGTCGATACAAGAATGAGCTAAGTCACTATCATGATACTTAATAGTTCCCATAAGGGTTTTATACGTCAGTACTACATTAAGTAGTCCGACTATGAACTTGGCAAGAGTTCTTATTATCTTAATGAATTTATTGTTTTAACGTCGCATCATCTCTGGGATATATAACGCTTTCTCTGATACCATTTCTGTAACACCCCCAGATCCAGGGTCAGGGATCTGGTCGTTACGGTCTCAATATCCATCCATAAAACCAACATAATTTAAATTACAACCTTGTGACCCAAAACAACAACATAAAACACACCCGTTATAGTCCCAGAGATGAAATCAGAGTAACCAACAATATTATTAATCACAAGTTTGAGTTCTTACAACCCAAAGAATTACAATTGTACAATTACATACTCTTTGCCATCCATTAATAGATACCATAATATAAATACATTTGAGGCTCAATTGCTAACAACTAGCCTACCAGTAGTTGCATCCTCAACAAAGGTAGCCAAGACCTTAGCGGTAAACCTCTGACGGTTGACACCTGCTTACGCTGTGTGCGCCTTGCACGGCCATCTGATCTAGCTGTTGTTGTGATATAAATAAATAAAGCAAGGGTGAGCAATAGCCCACCAGAAATATAATTGAACAGCGATAATATATAACAGTCCAAAATATCTTTGAAACCATATGCCATGCATTGACGATGTAGTACCAATATAAGGTATGAGATGAAGTTACAAGGTAACTCAAAAATGTATTTGTTTTGAATAAATATCTGCTATGCAAAAGATAAGCAAGATATTCTCAATTATCATAAAAGAGGAACTTGCAGGAAAAATATTGCAATTCCGGTTTCAACACTTTTTCACCTTGCCAACACCAACAGTGTTGCAGAAATTTCTCACTTTTAGAAGATGAACTAATACGGGAGCATTGCCGCGCCAGATGCCCTGACGTTTACGATGATCAGTCGTATGTCATGCATCTCATCAGTCGTTCTCTACATGTAGAAGGTAGCTCCGACGGAATTACTTATCTACCGCCCTCTGGAACTCCTCAGCCAACGGTTGGGCTATTGCTGGACCGGCGCCACTCGGCCACTTACGCGTCTCCTAGTTCGAATATCATCCATGACTCTGAAACGTAAAGTTCGTTCCCCTTTTTCCCCAAGTGTAACACTTGTTGATAGGACTTCACAAAGTAGTCGTATCTAATTGGAAAGGAAAATTCACCAATATTTCCCAAGCTGATGCTTGTTAATGGATATAAACTTGTTACATCAATCATACCCCTCGAGCGTTGAGGAGGTAACCAAAAGACTCATATCGATGCTTGAAAGAATCAAGATGTGAGTGACAAGATAGTTTTAGCAAGTATAGGACCGGGCAGTCCAATAAATAACATCGCTCAAGTGAGGTCCCCTTATATGCGTTTGGAAGTTGAGCGAGTATTTAAATCTTCTTTAAGATAGATTTAAATGAAATTAAAGTTTTGGGAACCTCCCCTTGATAAAATAGTCATAAAAGACTCCGAAATATTTTACATAATATCTGAAGGTGAAGGATAACCTTTGAATAATATAAATCATTATAAAAAGAATTCAAAAGAATTTTATTAAACATTCCAAGAATATTTATTAATTCAATAATAATTACGGAATACTATTAAATCATAATATTGCTCGCAAGTAATCCTCGAATGAATATATAGAATTATTTATTAAATAATCTCTTCTTAAATGAATATTTAAAATAATATTCATTGAATAAATAAACTTAAATAAATATTTAATATAATATTTACTGAATAAATCAAACCTTAAATGAATATTTGAAAATAATATTCATTTAACAATTAACATTCCAAATGAATATCCGAATAATATTCATTTAGTAATCAAAACTTTAAAGGAATATTCGAAGTAATATTCCTTGAGTAAATAGAACTTCCAATGAATATTTTAAAATAATATTCATTAAGTAAATCAAACCTTAAATGAATATTCGAAAGTAATATTCATTAAATAAATAAAGATCAAATGAATATTCCAAATAATAATAAGTAAGCCAAATGAATATTTGGGAATGATATTTGTCAACCAAATAACTCTAATGAATATTCAAAATAATATTCATTAACTAAATAACTCCAATGAATGATCAAAATAATATTCATTAAATAAATGACATTCTAAATGAATATTAAAATAATATTCATTAAATATTCCTTCACTGAGGTAATACTCAAATAACGTTCCTCGAAGGATTCGTAATCGAATAAAAATCCTCGAAGTAATAAATTTTTCGCTGGGACCCCTCCGGGTTTCCACGACTATTTATATATTACAAAATATCGACTCCCGGTCTATATTTGAAGTATGAATATCATACGCCCTTCGCTAAGGGTCTTAACCAAACAATCCGGCTTATAACTGATATTTCATATATAGTCTATAAGCCGATATCGATTCAGGGAACAAGTAATTCAATATTAACTTGAAAGTAGACATGCATGCTATGGCATATGTATACAACAGTCATCATATATATATTATCACAACAATAGTTCCAAGTATTGGAAACTTGCCTGAGAATCGAGTGCGAGTAGGGGTAATGTGTCCCGGGTCAGCTCGACAATCTATAAACAATTAGAATATTTAAGATTAATCACTTAACGCTTCTTAAAAGGCTAAGTATAAACTCCACTTAAATCGAAATGTGCTTTCGAGTTATCTCGTTACGTCTCTTTTAGTGTAACTCTTTTTATCACCGATACGATCCGACATTCGTTCGTTATCAAGACATGTCATCATGCTTATACTTGGTATATACTTAAGTCGTACAAGTTCTAAGGTCGGTCGTTTACGAATCAAGATTATACCTCGAGTTCTATCGCCCATTTTCTAAGTTATAACCAAAGTCATACTTTTAAGGGGTTCGTTCGCGTTTAACCTCGATTCAAACATTTTTATAAAATCGGAAAACGATCCATTCGACATGTGGTTTTCTCCCACACCTTCCTTTTTACCTCTAATATTTAATTAATAAGATTCGTCACTGATTAAACGACATTTAAGGGAATCAATTTCAATTACGAACTTTCGTTTACGGTTTCGAACCACTTTTACGAATTTAATCATAACTCCTAAACCGTAAATTGAAATGCTTCGATTCTTTCGCCAAAGTGATCTATGTTCAAAAATCTAGCAGTAGGGTTCATTATCTTGCCAAGAACAGAGAGTTATGGCTACTGTCCAGTTCGAGTTCTTAGTGTTAATGAAAATCGGGCATTACGACGGCTATAAATCGAACGTTCTACTAATCGTAACACTAAAACCAAGCCACACCGGGCATCAACACAACTCATAAACATGATTCTCATATCCACAAGTCCTATCACCACTGGTCTTAACCTCAAAATCATCAAGGACTTGAATCATGACTAAATAACTACTAAGAACAACTACATGATCATGTAAACATGCTTATACTAACATCATCATCAAATCTCATCTAAAACTCCATTAAAACTCAAATTAAAAACTTGGATTATTGAAGTTTATACCTTCCTTGGAGTGTGAACTAGTTTTACCAGGCTTGGTATGGTCCTTGGATTGCCTTAAGCTTGCTAGATCAATCATAAGAAACATGAAAACCAAGATTAGTTCTTAAGAAACACTATTCACCCTCATCTTTCTTGATTTTTTTGAAAATGGAAAAAGAGGAGATTGAAGCTAGGATTTTTAGGAGATCACTTTTATGAAATATAGAACTCACCATAAAAGTTTGGAGATCAAATGATGGTTGGAAGCTTGATTTCTCTCCATGAATTAAAGGAAAAGCCGAATGCTTCTTTGGAGGTGTTCTTGGTGTGTTTCTTGCTTAGCTTGGTGGATTGGCATAAAGTGATGTTGCTTGGATAATATCTTTGCCATAAAGCCACTTTAATAAAGTGCTTTGGTCACCCCTTGCATCATCTTGGACATGTGTTTGATTCTTGTGGTGGAAGGATGTCATCCATGCTAACTAGCTTGCTTAGTTCCTAATGATACTAGTTTCTCTTGTAACTAACTTGGTTACTTGCTTTTATCCACTAGCACATGCATGCCCCTTGGCTCTCTACTTGTTCTTTTGTCCGTTTATTGCTTAATTCGTTGATCGTTCGAGGGAATAACTCATTCGTTTCTAGTTAGGGTTTTACCGAAAACCTTCTTAACAATTCTAATACTATTCTTCATCTTTCTTAATACTTCTCGAATTTAAATTCCTTAATTCCCTTTTATAAATCCTTAAGTCTTGCAGTGTCCAGGGAAATCTCGGAGAAAATAAAAGTGCTCTTTTTCTGAATCCGACAGCTTTTACATACACTTATTTTCCTCCTGGATCACTAATACGAACTCAGAAATCCGTTCCGAATACCGGGTATAACATTATTATAATAATATTCCAAATTCCACCAAAATCACTATTCATCACTTATTTTTATTTAATTCCTATAATTAGGAAAATGAACTTGGTTCACCCTCGAGTGTTCCTTAACCTTTTTACGGAACCGCTGGGCTTATAATAGATATTGATTTGGATGACATGAGGGTATCTATTTCTCTCTAGGGAATCTTATCTTTAACATTCTAGGAGATAGATTATTCTAATCTAAGTTATTACCCAATAGCATCCTTCAGGACATATAACCTTGGAATCTATATCCTTTCATTATTTATTCATTAAAGCCAGTATTACATTGTAGTTGTAACCACTGTTCATTCTTACATCAATACATAATAAAAAGTTTTAATTCTACCGAAAATTCGGGTTCTTACACTCGGTCAATAAGAAATAATTAATAATCATGAAAATCCTTCTTCTCTTTCCCCTTTTTTTTTGTTTCTTAATGAATATTATAACTAATATTCATCGAATTAAATAAGCATTCAAATGACATATATCGATATCAATCTAGTTGTTTTAAGCTGAAAGTAACCAATTTATAACCATTGGAATATCTTTAATCCGTATTGAAAATAAACTATCTCCGATAAATAATATACTAGATAGAATCACTCCATTAAATTGTTTTATTATTTCTCCGGGACAAAGTGATTTTAAGAAAGCGTTTTGAAAATGATATTCATCTAATTAAATAAATTTAATTAGGCGAATGAGGTTTATTTAATTAGTAAATGCTCTCAGGAGCATCTATTACTTAAATAAACACTGGTTTATTGGTGATGTTGCCTTTAGGTTAATTATTGCGAAATTCTTTTTAAAAGCTTTGCCCGGGTTTTCGAAAACATACATTACAAAATAGCCCAACACGCGGCTAAGTTCTAAAACTCAACACATGCCCTACCCTCTGAGCCTTTCTTATTCCGATACATAATTATATACCTCGTAACATATAGTCCACTTCCATAGTACGAAAAGTTTATAGATATATATATATACCGTATAAATCAAGATATAGAGCCATAAAAATATCACTGCCCATCAACAGTATTACAAGCCATGGGGTTTTGGTTATTGCACGAGCAGGATTTAATATTGTTGGCAAAGCAAGGAATACAATGATTTGGGAGAAGAAGTACAAGGTTGGAAAAACTCGCGATTATGAATTGAAAACTTGTTTAACACATTTCATATATTTAAAATAAATATACTCTGAACAATAGAGTATGCATAATAAACTTGCCTCTGGTCTTTAGCAGAAAATAGGAACCGCGAATAAATCCTTCGCACCACGTCCAAGTAATTCCATGGACCTTACCTGACGTCTCGATCTTCCTTTTTTTGATGCACGTCATTCCAACTCGATTATGCCCTAATGGTACTGAAATGGTTACGAGTACGTGTCAGTCATACCACGTATATCGAGTAGACACAACTCGGGATTATCACTAAATAATCATAAAGTCAAACTATAGGTGTCCTCCCTATAGTTGACTACTCTAATACCACTTATTGCACATAACATATCACAGTAAGGAAAATGAAATGGAAAAGTCCCCTTTTTAAAGTAGACATTTCCTGGTGCTAAACACCTCAAACCATACCACCTAATCAACTTCGTATATAGATAGTCCTCAAACATAATTAATCATCGAGACACATAAATCCTCGAATTAAATCACTTAGCACATAAATCCTCGAGACAACAATTACCCTCGAATTAATTCACTTAACACATATACACATAAACAGTTAACACCCAAATCATACCTTTAAACCCTTGAAATCAAATAAGTTAAATAAATTGAAATGCAGGGGATTTTTAGAAAATTTCGGCATGTAGTATTCGTTTATCGGACTATGGGCTCAGCCCCTCCATGCCAACAAAACAATTTTTAACCCTGCATTTGATAAAATAAAAGCTGCCTCAACTTGCAGCAACATAAAAGTAAACATATAAGAAAAGTACCCGCCCAGACATGCGGCAACTAGCACATAAGGAAAAAGTACCCGCCCAGACATGCGGCAACTAGCACATAAGGAAAAGTACCCGCCCAGACATGCGGCAACTAGCACATAAGGAAAAGTAAACTAAGTTTATCCACATTTAAGCCAACACCACGTAGTTGGCACTTATGACTTCTAACAATTACTACGACCCGACTTATACCATTTAGCACATAAACATTTACCGATAAGCCAACTCTTATAACTATACCTCATATGACAATAACAATTAGCACTTAGCACTTAACAATTTAAAAAAAATACAATTTGGAAACTAACAATTAGCAATTAGCACATAACAATTACTTGACAACTAACCCAAATATATTATCCGACAATTAATAATTACTCACTAACAATTAACAATTAGCAATTTAACAATTAACAATCACTAACCCGAACCTTTAATCGGACTCATAATTAAACTCAACAATTATAAGTACAAACATACCTTCCGAATTAAATATTGGAAATTCAACCAATAATCGTAATCTTACAATTTTAGTCTAATTATACCCATTACCACATTAAGCTTTCCATTTAAACTAATTAAACCACCATAATTAACCTCGTAATTTAAACTAATTAAATTACATCAACTACATAATTATATCACAATTAAATTACCACAATCACAATAATTTATATACTTTCCGAATTTAAACTACAAAATAAAATTAAAACAATTAACTCAAAATTTACAACTAATTAACTACAAAAATTAAATAGATATGGAGATGCGAGATTATACCTCCCGAATTAATCGATTCCCCGCAACAATCTCTCCCTCCTCTCTCTCTCTCTCTCTCTCTCTCTCTCTCTCTCTCTCTCTCTCTCTCTGCTGCGTTTCGACTCCGGCCACCACCTGCACTCGCGATTCCGGCCACCGGCGCCTCCACCGCCGCCAGCCACCGCTGCGCGCGCGGTGGTCCCCCCCTCTACTGCCCAGTCGTGCGTTTCCCCTTCCCCCCGAGCTCACACAGCACACACACACTTGATTTGTATCTATATGTACATATATATGTGTGTTTAATTGAATCCCCAATCTCTCTTTCCCTTCTCTTTTCTTCTCCCACTGATTCCTTCCCCCTCCCCCGATCTGTTTTTCTAGCGGCTCCTGTGTGTGTCGTGTATGTATATGCCGTGTGTGTTTTTAACCCTAATGGGCTTGGCCCAACACTATTCAAGAAACAATGCATTTAAACACTACACACTTTAAATAATATTTTACACTAATAACTCTAATTTGTAAAAATAAAATTTCTAGCATAATTAAATACTAGAATATTTTTAAAGACTTTTGGAGAAAGAATTGGAATTAAATCTCAATTTTCTAAATTGATATGCATTTTACAAATATTCATAATTTATAAAAACAAATCATAAAAATAATAATTGTGATTCATAATTCACAATTTACGTGGCTTTATAAAAATACTACAAACACTATTGTTTTAGTAAAATCTCAAATTCTCGATATTATAAATTAATCGAGTAATTTCTGCAAATCCTCAAATAATTAAAATAATCATTTTCTAAGGATTTTAAAATCTCTAAATTATTCAATAATTTAAAATAAAAATATTTTACTGAACAATTCCACACTCCAAAATAAAATCTTTGCACAAATAAACTATTGACTCGAGGTATCTATCCGGTCAATAAAATTTTAAATAGGAGGACCAGGCTCCACTTAACCGAAAATAATTAAATAATTGAATAATAAAATTAAAAAAAAATTCCTCCTCATTTTAGGAAAACAATATTATTATTATTGAAATAATAATAAAATCATTTCTTTAAAAAAAATCCGGGTTATTATAGTATTTATAATGCTACCTATCAACTAATCACAGAAAGATAATCTATACATGACAATGTTCTGCCGTCCAGTTGATAGTTTCCATCAATAGAAAATTCTTTCCTTCATAAAATCTTCTTACTTGTTCCTCAAACAAAGATCCTGTTTTATAGCACTTGCCAGTTTCTGTAGCATTCATAATGACATCATCAGTAACACGACTGATATTAGGATTCCATCTTGCATCAGGATTTGACCATCCCAGCAGTACTTGATCAGTACTTGACTTGACATATCAGGATTCAATCTCAGTTCCTGACATATAGTACTCGATGCACTGTTCATTCCTGACTAAACTTTACAGATAACTGTCTAACACATATTTCCTATACAAAGTGCTAAATCCTTTATAAATCAGGATATACAAGAAGTATAAGTAAAATTCTATTCTTAACATCACAACTCATGAATTATTCCTAACAATCTCCCCCTATTTATGCTTTAAAATCTGAAGCATAAATCTAAGTTGTTGATGTCAAAACATATAACAATACAATCAGAATAGAATTTATGAATTTAAAAATCATGAAGTTAAGTACCTCCTTCTTCAGATATAGACATAGTATCCAGTACTTAGAAGAAAGAATTCAACTATTTGATGCTTCTTTTCCTTTACCACTTCCCTGATAAGATTCACCTCTGTCATCCTCAGTTCCTCTTTTATCTCCTCCCCCAGTATGTTGCCTTTTAACTATTTTTATCTCCCCCTTTTTGACATCAGCAACATTAATTCTAAGAGATTCAGTAACATAACAAATGAAATTCATCAGAACTGCTTGATTTTCCATAATAGTGACTTGGTTATCTTCAAGTGTTTGAAGTCTTGATTTAATTTCAACTTGAGATTTCTGAATGTCTTGTAGAACTTCAGAATTGACTTCAATGTTGGAAGTGTTTGGAATATCTTCATATTAAAGTCTTGTAGAAGAAGTTGCCTGTGTAGAATGATATTCAAGTAATAAAACTCGATTAGAGTTACAAACATCTTCATCTTTCTGATCTGAAGCTGCAATATGATCATCTTGTCCTTCACCAGTATTCTGTGTACTAACATCTACAAAACCTGATTCCTCCTTAGATTGATCAGATATTGTTGATGTCTCAATTCTGGCTGATATTGGTAGTACAAACAAAGGAATACTTGGATCATTAGAAATATCTTCTAGTACTGATGGTGTAGAAGTTTGTCTTAGCCTTTCACCTCTTCTGTTTATAATTCCTGCAAGCCTTTCTTTTTGCTTCTGAGCTTTAACTTCTAGGTTTGAGTTGTGCTTTGCTAAGTCATTCTTCTCATACATCTTAATAAAAGAATAAGTACCAGCATCCATACCAAGATTATTAGACCAAGATTCAGGAAAAACCTGATCCCAGAAATCAAACGATGGTGATTTCATAATTTTCTCTCCCTCACTATGGACTTGATCATCCATACCCTCAATCTCACTTTGACTATCTAAAGTCAACACTCTTTCTACCTCTCATTTTGCCTGGTCAGGAGCCAGCCTCTCTGATTGTGGATCAATATCCATCTTTTCAAGTGTATCACTCAAATTTGGTTAAGTGCTCTCATGACCTACAGAAAAATAGAGTTTAGAAGAAGTTTTTATACCTGAACTCACATGGAGAGAGGGTTCCTCATATGGCAAGGGGCTTGAGTTTTTCTCCAAGGAGTAAGCTGCTATCATCTCTGAATCCTTACAATCATCTTCTTTCCTTTCAGAGACTACATGCTCCAGTATACCACTTTCAGGTTCTCTACTAGACTCTGATGTCTTCAGTAATACTTCATTAGACACCATAGTTAGTACATCACCGTCTTTAAGTGTTGTTTGCTGAGACACACCCTCAAGGTGGATAGACTCTGACTGAATAATATTTGTTTGATCTTCAAGAAAACCAGTCAAAGTTATTCCTCCCATATCATAGGGTTTCTCACTTGCAATTTCAGTCATCACAGAAGACCTTTCAACATCAGCTATCACAGCTCCTGAGTCATCCAACCTCTGACTAGATGGTTCTTGTGTTGCAGTGACTGTGATCTGATCTTTCCTACTGTCCACCACTGGTGCAATAGTATCTTCTGTTGACTGCATTTCACTATCTACTTCCTCCAGTTGTTCACCTTGAGTTGAAGCATCTTCAATATTGACATTCTTGTCAAATAAATATGCATGTAGTGATTGAAGTGCAACATGCTTCGAGAGTCCAAATTTCTTGACTAATTGTCTTCTGACAGATACATAGAAATACATCTTCATTAAGTCAAGTCTTTGATGTAGAAGTCCATATTCATCTGGAAATAAAAGTTTTGGTACTCTTTCAACCAGAAAATCTAGAACAGACCTTGACAACTTCACTTTGAGAGAAATTAGTCCCATAGCCAGTCTGTATGATAATGTAGTTTCCCATGAAGAATCAATATCCAGATCTCTATAGTCAATTGCTGACTTGATTGTAGCTTCATTTGTAGAGACCTGCATAATATTAGTTGGACTAGACTCTGTGTGTGTAGGTGACAACTGAATCTTTCTCCTTGTTCTCCTAGTATAGTGAGCAAAATATTTATCCTGAGAAGACTCAAGAGGTTTAGACATAGAAGTGATCTTGGGATGAGATCCTTTTTCAATAGACACAGTCTTTTGAGAGACAGTATCCAGTAACTGTTTTCCCTTTTTAAGTACTACAGTCTTTTGAGAAACTGCAGCCTGGCTGTGACTAGGTGCTTCATCTCTTTGTCCTAGCTTAGAAAGTCGAACTACAGCCTTCAATTCTTCTCTCTCAGCAAGAGATATATTATCATCATCTTCACTAGAACTACTACTACTTGACACAACAAATCTTCTCTTCCTTACAACTGATGTCTTTTGAGAAACACCAGAGGTTGGTTTCTTTGAAACAATGGGCTGTGAATCAAAATTTGGTTCTTGAATTGTTTTAGAGAATATAATGTTTTGGGCTACTTGGGTAGACACAGGTTCTAAATTTTCATGAAATAAATCAGGGTATTATCAAGATAAAAATCAACACTGATCAGCTTCCTTTTCCTGTTGTGACCTCCCATCAAAATAATCACAAAATGCAATGTGATATAAAAATAATAATTCTCAAATCCTGATGGTCACACTTGAAATCCTGATCAATATCATCCTGATTCCAGAGACTTAAATGAAGTTTCCACGTGACATTTTTTTTTTTCTTTTATCTGAAAAAGAAATAAACAATTAATCTGAACAAAATCAATTGGTTAGATATATTCGACATTTCTTGAAAATACAAGAAATACAGTCACACGCAATAATTAGCATCTGACTTCATTGATAGTTCCGAGTGATTGTTCAGCTTCTCACGCCTTTCTATAAAAGAAACAGACGCCTTATGCCATTCTCCATAAACCTTTCAATTTCTTTTCTTCTCAACAATGATTCTCAAACCAAAACTCCATTCGAACCCATTCTTTATGTTTTTCACAGTCGATGAACATCCTGTTCTTGATCATCTCTTTGAAGAGACGACTTTTCTCATCGAACTAGTCATGGATGGAGTAGTTTTAGATAATATCCAGAGGTTTCTCCTAGAACATCCATCTGTTGGATACAATCTTCCCCTAACCTCCTCAAAACTTGAGGATGAAGAATTTGGCCGAGAGTCTGAGGTTGATCTTGATGGGGATGCTATACATTTAAGTTAGCTACTCTCATTCAAGTCGCCCAAACAAGGAATCCAAGAGCAGACGAGGCTGTTCAAATCCCCTGATGGATTTCTTGAGATGCTCCTTGTCCTGTATCTCAGAATCCATATCATTAGACAAGTATAGGATTATCAATAAAAGTTAGGCAAAAAGATGTTGTATTTCATTTCCATGTATGTAATGCTTTCAATTAATGAAAATACAATTTCTTATTATCTACTTGTCTTTTGTTTTATTGACTGAATTGAATGATAATATAAACTATCAGTATGAATGAATTAAAACTTGCTTGCCTAGACTTAACACATCTCAGAATTAGATTACTACACATTGTAAACGTCAGGATCTGAAACAATTTTCACAATCCTGATACTGACACAATACTGATGACGTCAGCATCCTGATAACAATTCTAATCCTGATGATTATTAACAAGTCTATAATATTGAAATTTATCAAGGCAAAGTGTTATAGCTAAAGCATTTAACAATCAAATATAGATCCTGACAAGAATATTAAGTCTAACAGCAAGAAATAGAAATCAAAACTTAGCCTAATGAGAGTCGGTTTCTCTGCCTTCTCTCTAACATCTCTCTAAAACCCTTTCCAGCCGCCTTTTTTTTCTAACCAAATCTTAGCCTTATTCTACACCATTTTCCACCAGATCTACATTAATCCTTCCTGTATCCACCTTTCCTCTTCAAATCTTCCACCTTAAACCCATATTTCTTGCTGTATTTTATAAAATTGTTGAATGGGTTCCTCTTCTTTTGATGGAAGGGAACTTTGTTTGGGTTTTAATTGTATGGGCTGGGTAGTCAGCTTGGTTGTGAATCAGTTTTCACAGGGGAAACGATATGAGGGAGATTTGTTCTCTTTGAGATCAGATGATTTGAGTTCTTTGGGTAGGGAACTTTTTCAGTTTCAGTCCATTGATCTGTTGGGTTTGAGTTCTGGGTTGAAGGGGTATCCATACCTTCTGCGATTCATTCTTAGCCATGAAAATTGCCTCGGTGAGGTGTTTGTTGAGCCTGCTGTTTCAGGCGGCTTTATTGTTGGGATGCGGTTAGTTGATTTTTTCCTCATCTCAACGAATGATGTGGTGGCCATTGTGGGTTATTGGGATGTTCTCATACTTACGCCTCATTTGGGTGTGGAGGGAGACATATCTCTGATGGAGAGGATTGTTGACATGCCTCATTTGGATGCCTTCCAGGTGTTTGAGGTTATGCCTCTTAGTTCTTTGGGTTCCCGTATGGCGCTATGCAGTCCGAGCTTTGTTCGTGACTCTACTGGACTTGGCGTTGGAGATGTTACCCACTTCTCTCGCAGAGAGGTTAGTAATTCTGACTTTGGAATGTTTGAGCAAAGGTACTCTCGAGTTGTTCGAGATGCTAAAGGGGCTGGTAACGATGTAGATGCATCCATAGCTTGGGTATTGATGCATACTGTTATGAGACAGGACAGGTTCCAAACTGTGGTAGGTTATAGAATGGAACAATCAATTGATCCTGAAGATTCTGATTGTGAAGTTTATTGTGTGTTATGTGGATTACACAAGGACTTTGCAGTGAAGGTCACCACTGGCGTTGACACTAATGAGGGCCAGGTGTGGATGTTGATTATTGTAGCAAAGGGGATGTTGCTTATGCATAGTCAGATGCTTTCTGGGCACTTTATGCTTGATGAGACAGAGTTCGAACTGTACTCTCTTGATTATATTTGCAATGGGGCTGGGATTGATTTGCAAGAAATTGGTCGCAACAGGTGCCATTGTTTAAAACAATGCAAGGATGAGTGGCTTGACATTCTTTTGTCAAGCATATTAGGGAGCAGGTGTTCGGCCTATTGTGTGCCGAATGGTCATTGCATGGTTAATGCTTTGCATAAGACCAATTTAAAGAATTTTGGTGAGAAGGGAGTTGATGGTGCTAAGCTCAGTTCTGCTTCTGGAAGGGACATCCATGTTGTCTTTACCCATGATCTGTTTCTGTGGGTTTTTAAAGACTTAAGGACGAATTCTACTGTAATGGTTTGGTTTACACGAATGTGGCTCAAGGAGGACATTCAGGTTGTTCAAGCTGAGGAATTGATGGTTAATATCTGGTGCTGGTGCACAGGTGTTGGAATTTCTGTAGACGATGACATCGATGTGGAACAGAGTAGATGTGTAAATTCTGGTGACTCCAATGTGGAACAGAGGAGAGGCGTTCCTGTGATTGGTTGGGAAAGTGATTTTATTACTAATTCTAATGTTGAGATAATGTCTACTGTTGGGTTTATTGGTGTTTGGATCAGGGATTGGAGGTAAGGAATGAAGGGCAGTTTCCTCATGATTCCAGAAATGGCAGTGTGCGGACTGGGTTTATCAGTTCAGTCTTATGTTGATAGTTGCATTCCAACCGGCATTGACCTGCATTGTCTTAGCAGTTCTACGAGGAATATGGAAGCTGAAGGTCTTCAAGTTAAAACAGTCGTTGTGAGGTCCATCTGGAAGGGGGAGATAGCATTTGTTGAGCCTAATACAGGAAGTGGCCCATGGAGACATCACGTTGTTAATTGCCAAGAGAGACAGCCTTTGATTTTGGAGCCTCTATTAATGACTGCTGCTACGTTCTTGGTGACTGGGGCCTGCTATGGGCTTGGTGCTGGAGTTTCTCCCTGCCAAGCCAATATGAATTTGTATGGATTGGCCCTGATGGTAGGGGTTTATTGTGATGGTAGGGGTTTATTGTGTATTTTGTTCATGGCATAGTTGTTGATTAGTCTGTGTCTGGGTTCTGTTGCTGTTGATTGCTAGTTTATCTAGCATGATTAATGTTTTCTTGTCGTTGTTCCGTTAGGTAGATGTGTTGCTAATCGCGGGGTATGCCCCTAGAGATATAATCTTTTGCCTATGGTATAAATTTTAATTAGCAAAAAAAAAAGAATATTAAGTCTATAAGCTAAAAACAATATACCTTGCTACTTTTGTAGATGTTAAAGATCTAGAAATTTAACATTCCTAACTCACTTACTAATCTACTAAATGTAGCCTCATCAAGTGGTTTAGTTAGAATATCTGCAAGCTGTTGGTCAGTAGGAACAAAATGAAGTTCCACAGTACCATTCTCAATATGTTCTCTAATAAAATGATACCTGACATCAATGTGCTTAGTCCTTGAATGTTTAACTGGATTTTCTGCAATTTTGATAGCACTAGTATTATCACAAAACATAGGAATATTACTAAGTGTCATACCATAATCCATCAACTGATTTCTTATCCAAAGGAGTTGTGCACAACAACTGCCTGCTGCTATGTACTCAGCTTCTGCAGTTGAGGTTGAGACAGATTGTTGCTTCTTGCTTGCCCAAGAAATCAATCTATTTCCCAAGAATTGACATGTACCTGTAGTGCTTTTCCTGTCTATTTTACACCCTGCATAATCAGAGTCTGAATAGCCAATTAGGAAGAAATCAGATTCTCTAGGATACCACAAACCAAGATTTGGAGTTCCTTTGAGATATCTAAAAATTCTCTTCACAACAATTAAATGAGATTCCTTAGGATCACTTTGGAATCTAGCACATAAACAGGTAGAAAACATTATATCTGGTCTACTTGCAGTTAGATATAACAATGAGCCTATCATGCCTCTATAACTAGTATTATCCACACTCTTTCCCTTAGGATCAGAGTCTAGTTTAGTGGCTGTTGACATGGGTGTTTTTGCAACTGCACAGTCTTGAAAGTCAAACCTTCTTAAAAGATCTTTAATATACTTTGACTGATTAATAAAAATACGAGTCTCAGTCTGTTTGACCTGCAAGCCTAAGAAATAATTTAATTCACCCATCATGCTCATCTGATACTTAGACTGCATAAGCTTGCTAAACTTAGCACACAACTTTTCATTAGTAGAGCCAAATATGATATCATCAACATAAACTTGAACTAAAAGCAATTCACCTTTTATCTTTCTAAAGAATAGAGTTTTGTCAATTGTACCTCTTGTGAAGCCATTTTCAAGAAGAAATTTAGACAAAGTCTCATACCATGCTCTTGGTGCCTGCTTTAGTCCATAGAGTGCCTTGTCAAGTTTGTAGACATGATTTGGAAACTTTGGATCAACAAATCCAGGTGGCTGTTCCACATACACTTCCTCATCAAGTTTCCCATTTAGAAAAGCACTCATTACATCCATCTGGTATATCTTGAATTTTGAATGAGCTGCAAATGCAAGAAACATTCTGATTGCTTCCAATCTTGCTACAGGTGCAAAGGTCTCATCATAATCAATGCCTTCTTCCTGAGAGTAACCCTTGGCCACCAGTCTTGCTTTGTTTCTTACAATCATACCAGATTCATCTAGCTTGTTTCTGAAAACCCATTTTGCACCAACAATAGATCTATCTTTAAGTCTTGGTACCAGTTTCCAGACTTTGTTTCTCTCAAACTCATTTAATTCTTCCTGCATTGCAATTACCCAATCAGGATCCTGTAAGGCTTCTTCAACCTTCTTAGGTTCATTCTTTGAGAGAAAGCAACTATACAAGCATTCATTTTGAATTGATCTTCTAGTTCGAACACCACTATTTGGATCACCAATAATCAAATCTTCAGTATGATCCTTTGTCCATTTTCTAACAGGTGGTAGATTGCCTCTGCTAGATTCTCCCCCTAAGTTAGTGGTATCTCTTGTAGAATAATTCTCTCTGCCTTCAATAACTCCCCTTTGATCAATAGAATCAGTATATTCCATATTGTTGCTAGTTACTGATCTTTCCTCAGAAGACTCTGAAAGATCAGTTCCTGATGGAGTAGACTCTGAATAGCTAGTCTGCTCCTGATGATCACTGTGTTCTCCTTGATTCATTTGCTCCCCCTCAACAGTAGCATTCCTTTGAGAAGCAATAGAAATTCCTTCTGGAGAACCTTCATTATCACTGGAGAGTATCTCAGAATTCTTCAGATTTTCAAATTCCAATTTGTCATGGCTCTCATCAGTTTGCAGAATTCCAAATTTCTTATCATCAAATGCAACATGAATTGATTCCATAATAATGTGAGTTCTGAGAATATAAACTTTGAAGGCCTTAGATGCTGAATATCCTAGAAAGATTGCTTCATCCGATTTGGCTTCAAATTTTCCAAGTTGTTCTGGATGAACTTTTAGGACATAGCATTTGCATCCAAAGATGTGAAAGTATTTCACACTTGGTTTCTTTCCTTTGATCATCTCATAGGGAGTTTTTCCATGACTATTTACCAAGGTACAGTTTTGAGTGAAACATGCAGTGTTAATAGCTTCTGCCCAAAAATAGGTTGGAAGTTTTGCATCTGCAAGCATGGTTCTTGCTGCCTCAATGAGAGTCCTGTTCTTTCTTTCCACTACACCATTTTGCTGAGGTGTACCAGGTGCAGAAAACTGTTGAGTGATTCCATTGTCTGCACAGAAATCCTCCATTGTAGAATTCTTGAATTCTGTACCATTGTCACTCCTAAGTACTTTGACATTGTACTCAGAGTTATTCTGAATATTCTTGACAAGTTCAATGATTTGCTGAGGAGCTTCATCCTTCTTGTGTAGAAAGAACACCCATGTGAACCTTGTGAAATCATTCACTATTACTAGAGCAAATCTTTTCTTGCTGATAGACATAATGTTTACTGGACCAAACAGATCAAGATGTAGCATGTGAAATGGTTCAGTAATTGAATTTTCAGTCTTGCTCTTGAAAGTGGTTCTTCTTTGCTTTCCAAGCTGACATGCATCACAAAGTCCATCTTGCACATAATTTGCCTGAGTTAGGCCTCTCACCAGATTGTACTTAACAAGTTGATTAAGCTTCTTGAAGTTGAGATGTGAGAGTTTCTTGTGCCAATTCCAGCTTTCATTACTTGTTGCTTTGCTATAGAGACATCTAACAATTCCTTTAGATGTATCACTTAAGCTGGCTTCATATATGTTACCATGTCTTTGACCAGTTAGAACAATGTCTCCATTCTGCATATTCAAGATTTTGCATCCTTCTCTGTCAAAGATTGATTTGTAACCTTTATCACCCAATTGACTTATGCTTAAAAGAGTATGTTTCAAGCCTTCAACCAGTGCTACATTTTCTATGATGACATTCCCCAAAACAATTGAGCCATATCCCAGAGTTTCTCCTTTGTTGCCATCTCCAAAGGATATTACTGGGCCAGCTTTCCTCTCAAACTTTGTAAGCAGGGACTTCTTTCCAGTCATATGTCCAGAGCATCCACTATCCAAGATAATTGAATGCTTCTTTCATGTGCCCTGCAAACAAAAAGTAACTAGTTAGAATTTTTTAGGACCCAACTTTGATTGGATCCTTTCTTACTAGATTTAGAAACAACAGGCTTTGAAGATTTTGCCTTTACTTTACCTGTTGCAGAGTCAACCTTAAACTCTGATTTCACAAACTGTTTGTGACTAGGAGTTTCAGATTTCAGAGAATAATAGTCATAATACAGTTCATGATATTCTCTACACATGTAAATGGAATGAAGTAAACTACCACAATGATAACAAGCTTTTTGTGGTTGGTATTGAATTTTCCGAGTCTTGGGAAATCTGGACTCAGTTTTCCAAGAAGGTTTTTGATTGCAGTCTAGGGCCAAATGATTATGATTTCCACACTTATAGCATTTTTTCCTAGGTGCCTCAGGTACATTCTTGTAATTATTCTCTTTGTTAATACCTTCTTTTCCATTCCTATTTCTCTTGATCTTGCTAGACTCTGAAAGACCATCTAATCTCTATTTCAACTGAGACTTAATCATTCTTAGGTTTCTCTAACACTATCTCATCTAAATTACTATTGTTAATCCTTTTGTGTACAACAGGGGTACCTTTTGAATCAACAAATTTAACATGATTAGGTTCAGAAACAATTTTCTTACCTTCAGATTTAGATGTGCTAGCTTCTATTTTACTATCATGATTGACAATAGCTACTTTTTCTTCTTGTCTAGCCTTATCAAAACCTAAACCACTAACCTTACCACGAATTCCATTTTCGATGATTTCTTGTGTCTTTTTACCAGAAATGTTAATGGTCTTAATCACATCTCTCTCTTCCTCTAGTTCTTTTCTGACATAGTCATAAGCCTCAAGAATAACATTGTAATCATGCTTAGCTTTATCAGAACTTAATGTATTCTTCCATTTGAATTAACTCAGATTCAAGAAAATTATTTCTATCAACTAATTTATCATTCTTAACCTTAAGTTCATCTCTTTCACAAGTAAGAATTCTAAAATTAGTCATAAGATTCTTAAACTCAGCATGGATAGATCTAATTTCATCAGAATTTAAGCTATCAAATGAATCAAGAGAGTAAAGTGATACCTTAACAGAGGATGGAGAAGTTTTCTTTGGAGATCCAGGTTTGTCTGAAACATTTGCCATCAGTGCAATGTTGTCATAATCCAATTAATCGTCAGAATCACTGGAATCAGCCCAATCCTTTTGTATGACCATAAGTGCATTACCCTTTCCTGAATTCCTAGGCTTCTTACACTCACTAGCAAAGTGTCCAAGCTCGCTGCAGTTAAAGCACTTGATCTTGGCCTTATCAAGCTTGACAATTGTACTTTTGCCTTTGTCACTCTTCTTCTCCTCCTTCTTTTGAAAAGGTCCTTTGCTAAATCTTCTCCTGTTGAATCTTCCTTTCTTGAAAGCTTTAGCAAACATAGCAAAGAGTTCCTGCATCTCAGATTCAGAATCATTGTTGTCAGAGTCCATATCAGTAGTCTCTGACTCAGAACTTTCTTTGCTTTTCTTCTTCCTTGAGTTCTTTACAGCAGGCTCATCATGTTGTTCCTCTGGAAGCTTCTTTACTTCAGATTGAGCAGTAAGTGCAATAATCTTCATCTTTCCTTCACTCCTGCTCTTCTTCTGCTGCTTGTCAAGTTCATAAGCTCTCAATTTTCCATATACTGCCTCTAATGATATCTCATCCAGATCATTAGCTTCCTCAATTGCAGATATCTTCTCATTGTAGAAATCAGGCAAAGCTTTCATGAACTTTGTATTCATATCCTCCAAGTCATAATATTTACCATGCATGGCCATCTCATTGATGAGTTTTGTAAACTTATCAAAGGTATCAGTAAGTGACTCACCAGACTTGGATTCAAAGTACTCATACTGTTGTATAAGTAGTGTTCTCATATTCTTCCTGACAGGCTTAGTTCCTTCACAGTGAACCTTAAGATTGTCCCATATATCCTTAGCAGTTTTACAAGAGAGAACATAGTTAGTGAGAACAGAATCAAGACTGTTGAATAATATGTTTCTCACTTTAGCATCTTTAAGAACATTCTCCTTGTCCTTATCTGACCACTCAGATTTTGGCTTCTCTGCTGTATGTTCTGGAACAACTTGACAATCAACAGTTGCTTGTCCAACAACCTTTGTTGGGATAAACGGTCCATCTCTGATTCTGTCTAGATAATCAGGATCTGTTGCTTCCAGATGATGCAACATCTTTACTTCCCATAGAGTATATTCGTTTCTCTTCAGCATAGGAATCTTAGTATTCCCATCCTTGTAACCAGACATGATTGCAGATCTTTATGATTATTCGAAATTAACCTGCTCTGATACCAATTGTTAACTCGAATAACTTGTAGAATGGGGGGGGTTGAATACAAGTTATATAATCGTGTCTGATTTTTGCTTGGTTATATGAACAAGAATAAACGAATGAATCAAACTCTGTTTGTATTAAATAAATCAAATACAAACTCTACCAAAGGTGTACAAATACCTTTAGCAGCTGCTGACAAAATAAAATTCTCTCTCTGTTTGTTTCAAACTCTCGAATACAAACCTTATACAGAGCTACGCACACGAACTTCGAACTCTTTTTACAATGACATAGAGAGAGTATTTATAATGCTACCTATCAACTAATCACAGAAAGATAATTTATACATGATAATGTTCTGCCGTCCAGTTGATAGTTTCCATCAATAGAAAATTCTTTCCTTCATAAAATCTTCTTGCTTGTTCCTCAAACAAAGATCCTGTTTTATAGCACTTGCCAGTTTCTGTAGCATCCATAATGACATCATCAGTAACATGACTGATATCAGGATTCCATCTTGCATCAGGATTTGACCATCCCATCAGTACTTGATCAGTACTTTACTTGATATATCAGGATTCAATCTCAGTTCCTGACATATAGTACTCGATGCACTGTTCATTCCAGACTAAACTTTACAGATAACTGTCTAACACATATTTCCTATACAAAGTGCTAAATCCTTTATAAATCAGGATATACAAGAAGTATAAGTAAAATTCTATTCTTAACATCGTAACTCATGAATTATTCCTAACATCTACACACCAGAGTTCAGACCAATTCATCCATAGCACGAGATCGAGAAGCCAAGGCGAGGATTGTGACGACAAGAAGATCTAGACATAGTTTTCTTGGATTCCTTTGTTTAGGCGTATCTTTTGGATGCTTGTTACTTTCATGGATTTGTTCTCTAAACCTTGTTACATTATTGATTTATTCATCTTTATTATCTTATTCATTACCATGTTTTCATCAAATCCCATGGTGACGAAAGGTTCAATCATGAACTAATCGTTGTTGTGGGATCCTAGCGGATTTATCTATGTAGTTTAGTAGTTTGCATGCCTTAAAGATTTATGTGTGGTGAATTCTTGATATCCTTGTATGGTTGTGCTTCATGAATTTAGATGCATAGCTAACATCTAATTTGTTAATCTCTTGCTAAACGAGAGTGGATCTTGAGATTTAGAACTTGCCATGCTAACATAGGATAGGTTGATGTTTTAACATCATGATTTGTGGCGTAAATAGAGATATTATGCTACCCTAGTGATCTAAGTGGATAACTTGTGCTTAAACCTTTATGTTTTCAAATTCTATAGAGATATAGGGTCTAAACATAATAGGTGTCTAATCATCTTCTATCTCTTTTGTGGATGTATGTTTAGTTTGGTATTCGTATACTGAGAAGTAACGTTTAATTGTTTCGTGTTATTCGATCAGATATCAAAACCATCGCATGTATTGATTAAAAGCAGCAACTCTAAGTGAAGTAGATAATGAAACTAGGATTCCATTCTTATTATCATATAAGTAATTCGATTTCAATTCCCGTCAATTAGATAATTCTTAGTTTTATAATTTGCATCTTAGTTTAATTTAGATAATTAAAAGTCCCAATTTGATATTTGTCTTAGCAGTGAATTAAAACCATACATTGTTGCATAGGTACTAAACTGAATTAAAAACCAAGATCTCTGTGGGAACGAACTTGACTTATACCTGTATTACTTGTGACCACGTACAATGAAACTAGGATTCCATTCTTATTATCATATAAGTAATTCGATTTCAATTCTCGTCAATTAGATAATTCTTAGTTTTATAATTTGCATCTTAGTTTAATTTAGATAATTAAAAATCCCAATTTGATATTTGTCTTAACAGTGAATTAAAACCATACATTATTGCATAGGTACTAAACTGAATTAAAAACCAAGATCTCTGTGGGAACGAACTTGACTTATACCTGTATTACTTGTGACCACGTACGCTTGCGTGATTTTGTGTTAACAGTTAGCTGAGCTGTCAGCTGATGACTCAGCTGATTGTGTATTTGCAATCGCACATTTAGTATATATTCTTTTCATTCATCCTATACATGACTTCGAATCTACATACTAAGTATTGGATTATCGATTCTAGCGCTACTGATCATATAGTATCAGACTTTAATCTTTTGCTGAATCCTAAAAGTATGACTGCAAATTTGCATTTACCTAATGGATCTATAGTTCCTATTACACATATAGGAGATGTGATTCTTACTGAAAATTTGACTTTACATCAGGTCCTTTATGTTCCATCATTCCATTGTCATTTGATTTCAATGTCTAAACTCACCTCTCAATCATCTTATACTGTGATGTTTTCTGCAAATACTTGTGTTTTGCAGGACTAATTTCAGAAGATGAGGATAGGGATTGGTAATCAAACTGTTGGTCTTTATCAACTTTTCTCTGTTTTGTCTCAAAAGCCTACTGTTCATGTTGTCAATACATCTAAATCTCTCTTGTGGCATGCTCGTATGGGGCATCCTTCTTCTATTATTCTACATCATTTGTAACAATCTCATAATACTGACATACTAATGTAGCTAATTGTGATGTATGTCTGAGAGCTAAGAAAAATAGGTTACCATTTCCTGTTGGTACTGGTATAAGTACACATTTGTTTGAACTGATTCACTGTGATCTTTGGGGCCCATACAGGGTTGTTACTCATGGTCGATGTAAATCCTTTCTTACAATTGTCGAAAATTTTTCAAAGTGTACTTGGATTTTTCTTATTTCTGATAAAATTCAAGTATGCAATATTCTTAAGAATTTTATTGCTTATGTGTTCACTAAGTTTAAGGTTTGTGTTCAAACAGTTTGCACCGAAAATGGTACAGAATTCGTTAATTAAGATTTGGTCAATCATTTCTTAGCTAAAGGTATTATTCATCAAACCTCATGCTCAAAAACTCCTCAACAGAATGGCACTGTTGAACGTAAGCATCAACACCTTTTTAATGTTGCTAGATCTTTACGATTACAAGCTCATTTACCTAAAACTTTCTCGGGTGACTGCATTTTGACAACAACTCATCTTATCAATTTGCTACCTACTAAATTGCTTGATTACAAATCTCCTTATGAGTTGTTGTACTCTAAACCACCAAATTATACTCCTCTCAAGACATTCGGTTACTTGTGTTACATAACTGATGTTACTGGTATCAAAGATAAGTTTGATCCAAGAGGTTTACAATGTGTGTTTTTAGGCTATCCATTTGGAAAGAAAGGTTATAAGGTTATGGATTTATCTACACGAAAATCTTATGTTTCAAAGGATGTTACTTTTATAAAACATATATTCCCTTTTCAAAATATGTCTGTTCATTTTGAGCCTCATTTATTTCCTACTATTTCTCCACTTTGTGAAAGTGAGGAGACCTCTATTTCATTTGTTACTGAACCTTCAGCTATTTTAAATGTTTCTTATGCTTCTGATTCTGTTACTAAGGCTCCCAGTGTCCCTATCAGACCTCAGCATTCTAAACAACTACCTCAAAAATTTGCTGATTACACTAGTTTGCCTAAGCTTTTACCCCATCTTGTAAACTCAGCAGATTCCTCTGTCATCTATCCTATTCAGAAGTATATGTCTAATCATGTCTTTACTCCTTCATATCAATCTTATTTGGCCAAAGTTGAGGATACACCCACTCCTTATACTTTCAAACAAGCTGCATCTCAACCTGAGTGGTTTTCAGCTATGAAAGCTGAAATTTCAGCTATGAAAGCTGAAATTTCAGCTTTGGAAACTACCAACACTTGAACAGTGGTACCTATGCCAGCTGATAAACATATTATAGATTGTAAATGGTTGTTTAAGATCAAATACAAACCAAATGGGGAGATTGAGAGATACTGTAACACCCCCAGATCTGGGGTCAGGGATCTGGTTATTACGGTCTTAATTCATTCAATAATACTTGACTTGCATCAAAATAAATAAGCAGCATGCTATGACCCCACAATAATATCACATCACACACACACAACCAGTTATAGTCCCAGAGATGAAATTGAAATAAGTCTTAAATTATAGGATCCACGAATAAAAATTAGGGTTTGATGTTCCTGAGGTTACCTCAGGAAAATTACCTGAGGTAACTAAATTTTCCATATTAATGCACGAGGGTATAATTGTAATTACAGGATTTTTTTAGATAGTTTTCAGTATTTACAAAAATGCCACAATGTATATACACTAGAATCTTAGGTAACTCTCCTGAGGTAACCTCAGGGGCTTTTTTCTCTAAAAATTATTACAACCCAAAATGATAACAGCATAATTTAAAAGTTCCTTGCCGTTGAATAACATTAATGATACATATAAATAAGCTGGTAAACAAAAGCTGCCAGTCTAGGCTACCTCAGGAATGACAGCGATAATATCAGCGGGTAGTCTTCTGATTGGGGTCACCTGCTTGCGCCGAGTGCGCCTTACCCAGCCATTAAACCTAGTCATTGTTGTGACATAATAAATAAAACAAGGGTAAGCAATAGCCCACCAACAATAATATATAACTGAACAACAATAATATATAACGATTCAAGAATATCTTTGGAACCATATGCCATGCATTAACGAACATAGTACCAGTATAAGGTAAAAGATGAAGTTACAAGGTAACTCAGAATATAGAATTTGTAAACATATTTGCTTGCAAGGATATGATCAAGATATCAACTTATATCATAAAAGAGGAAATTGCAGGAAAAATATTGCAATTCCATTTGTGAGCACTTTTCAACCCTGCCAACACTGATAATGTTGTTGGAAATTTCCAACTCTGAAAGATGAACTAACACTGGAGCATTGATGCGCCAGAAGCTATAACATTTACGATGATCAATCGCATGTTATGCTCCTCATCTTGGTTCTTTACATGTAGAAGAAAGCACCGACGGATTTACTTGTCTACTGCCCACTGGAACCCCCGGCCAACGGTTGGGCCATTGCTGGACCGGCGCCACTCGACCACTTACGCGGCTCCTAGTTCGAATAACATCCATGACTCTGAAATGTAAAGTTCGTCCCCCTTTTCCCAAGTAAAATACTTGTTGATAAGACTCCAGAAAGTAGTCATATCTAGTTGGAAAGGAAAATTCACCAATATTTCCCAAGCTGCTGCTTGTTAATGGATACCAACTTGTTCCAACAATCTTAACCCTCGAATGATGAGGCGGTAACCCAAGGATTCAATTGATGAACAGCAACCAAGTTGCAAATGAAAGAATAGTTTCAAAAGATTTATGACCGGGAAGTCAAACAAAATAAATAACAGCTCTCAAGTAAGGTTCCCTTATAATTTGGAGAGTAAATTGCACTAAGATGACTTGAACTAAATTTCTTTTGCAGAATGATGGCCGATGTATTATACTTAACACTTTGATGACTGGACAAAATATTTTAAAGCATTAAAAGGGCTCCGATCGAAAACACCTTAACGGCACTAACGGCGTTAGTAAATATCTTAAAGATATGAGGGTAAATACGTATTTTTACAATTAAAAACCAAGTCACCCCTTTATCTTTCTCTCCCTCACCCATGTTCTTCCACCACCACCCCTTTTCTTTCTTCCTTTTCTTTTCATCACCTCTGCCGCTGTACACCACCACCAAGTCCGACGATTTAGAGTCCAAACATCACAATTTTTTAACAATTTATCAACACCAATTCTTCAAGAACATTATGTAGCCCTTTTAATTGGGTTAGTTTGTCAACACCAAATCTCCTAATGTTTCTCTCTCCATGCCTGTTTGTTTCAGTTGGGTTGTTTGATTTAGGTCTCTTACGAATCTCTCTGTGATTCTCTCCAGGAAAGATTTGGGAGAGATTACATTTTCGAGGTTTGTTGAGGGCCTCGAGGGTCTTCAAGAAGTTGAGTCGAGGACTTGTAGAGGTATAGCTGATGTTGTTTTGTTTAATTTAGCTAAATATTGTGCTTCTTTGTATTCACTTTTGATTTATGATTTACGAAAAATTGATTTACGGCTACATAAGTCCGCGGTTACTAAAGTTGTGATTCTTGGCGGTGGACTTCATCTGATTACGCGATATGTGATGAATTATATAATAGTTGCTTGCCAATCTCGATAAACGCTTGAACTGGTCTTTGAGGATGGTGTTAGTGCATCAGTGGATAGGCAGGCCTTCTTCGTCTTCGTTGTTGTCGGTACATATGTCATGGATGATGGAGTTATTGGAGAGTAATTTGGAGGCCAAGTCAAAAAATTATAGGGAGTTGTTTATGATGAATAACAGAAGGTACATTGTTCAAAAAGTGAAAGATAGTGAGTTTGGGTCGCTCCCAGGGGACAATTGGACTAGGAAACATTCTGCTAAAGTGAATGAAGCAGTATCATGTGATTTACCAGAGAACTTCGTGGAGTAAGGTTCTGCAAGTGTTGAAATTGGACAATAATTCGTCTCCTACTGTTGAGCTGAGGGCAATGAAAGATATGTCAAACTCAATCCAATTGGGTGATATTCGACGAACAGTTGAGGGAGGAATTAAGGATGTTTGGTTACAACTAACTAGGTACTTGTGGCTGTGGGAGGTACTAGTGATGTTGGTGTTGTACTGTATTTCTATTAGTATGTAAAGTGTATTGCTTTGGTTACATATGTGACCAGATAAGAATACCCCTAACGGACCTGACAGTGTTAGGCGTTTTTTATCGGAGCCCTTTTAATGCTTTAAAATATTTTGTTCGGTCACTAAAGTGTTAAGTATAATACATCGGCCATCATTCTGCAAAAAAAAAAATTTAGTTCAAGCCATTTTAGTGCAATTTACTCTAATTTGGAAGATAGCTTTGAATGAAGAATATAATTTTTGAGAACCTTCCTTGATAAAATAATATTAATAATAAGATTCAGGAATAATTTACAAAGTATCTGAAGATCGAAGATAATAATTTGAATAAAGAAAATTATTTTGAAACTAGTTTAAAAGAATCGAATAAATATTCTAAGAATATTTATTAAATTAAAGAATATTCCTAAAATAAAATATAGCTCATAAATTATCCTCGAATGAATATATAAAAGTATTCACCAAATAATCCAACCTTTAAATGAATATTCAAAAATAATATTCAATAAATAAATAACTTGAATGAAGGTTCGAAATAATATTCGATAAATAAATCAACTTTAAATGAATATTAAAGGTAATATTCATTAAATAAATAAAACTTGAATGAATATTTTGAATAATATTCAATAAATAAATAAAGTTCGAAGGAATATTCAAAATAATATTAATTAAATAAATAATCTCAAATGAATATTCAAATAATATTCATCATAAAAATAATGGAAAAATATTTACTTAAATATTTTCCTCCGAAAATAATCACAGTATATCAAGGAATACTAACTCCCGGTCTATATTCAACGAATGAGATTCATATGCCCTTCACTAAGGGTTTTAGCAATATCCGGCTTATAACTGATATATCATCTATATAGCTTATAAGCCAACATTACGTCAGGGAACAGGTATCACAATATAACTTGAAAATAGGGATGCATGGCATATGTATAACAACAATCAATCATATATATATATATATATATATATATATATATATATATATATATATGAGGTTTGGTCCACAACCACCGTTGGTTGCTACCAGGATAGCCGTAACGCAACCCTTCAATGCGGCAGTACAGTCGCAACCCTTCAATGCGGCATTTGTAAAAATAGAACTGCCGCAACCCTTCATTGCGGCAGTACTTATTAGTTTTTTAATTAAAAAAACATAGAATAAGTTTGGATTCGAACTCTTGACCTTTTACAAATTATACAAAAATTTTCCCACTCCACCAACTTGTACTCTAGTAATTTAAACAGTATTATCTTATGTATTATTTAAAATTATTAATTTGATATATATTTATTTATAAAATTAATAAAAAATAGTAAATTAAAACCATTCGTTTGGATTCGAACTCTTGACCTTTTCCAAATGAAACAAACATTTTGCCGCACCACCAACTTGTACTCTTGTAATTTAAGAAAAATTACCTTACATATTATTTTACATTATTAATTTGATATATATTTATTTATAAAATTAATAAAAACTAGTAAATTAAAACAAACCTTTTCCATTCTTTTGGATTAGAACTCTTGACATTTTCCAAATAAAACAAACATTTTGCTATTCCATCAACTTGTACTCTTGCAAGTTTAAGCAAAATAATCTTACATATTATTTTACATTATTGTAATTTGATATATATATTTATAAAATTAATAAAAATTAGTAAATTAATAGATAATAACATATAAAATGTGTATAGACGGGTTAATGAACATGGGAATGACTTCCAACCATGAGACATTTAAATTATTAATTAATTAATTATTAAAACAAATTTAGGAAAAAAAAAGTTATGTAAAGTCAAAACTTGAAAATAATGATAATATATATTATTATATTCTTAAAAATGAAAAAAATAGCATAAAACATTAATGTAAGTTAAAATGAATGAAAGCGTTAAGAAAAAAATTATATTGAATATTTTAAATAGAAAAAATAACAAAAAATGTTACCATCCTGATTTATTTTTCAACAGTTATCTAAGATTGAGATGTACATGTCAATCCATTATTATTTAAACTACATAACATATAAAAAAAATATCCATAATACATTATTAAAGATACTTTAAAGTTAAAATTAATATAGTTTATTATTTGGATGCATATTTGAAGATTTAAAAATAAAACAAAAAAAAAAAGAAAGAAAAAATCTTAAATTACTGCCGCAATGAGCCATTACGGTAGTATTTTCTGCCGCAATGTTTAGTTGTGGCTCAGAAAAATTTTACGGCACTAATTATGGTTGGTGGTTGGTAATAAATGAACCACCTGCAGCAATGTTTCATTGCGGCAGTTCGCATTTAAGGCTTCCAGCCGCAATGAAACAATGCGGCAGGCGTGAAATCTGCCTCCTTTAAGGTTACAGAATTTGTCTTCTTGTTCAATTTCATTTTTTCAAACAGCATAAAAAACCAACGAATTTCAAAGGTTTGGAGCTCAAAAATTCATCCAAAATTAAGGTTAGTGCTCTATTCAATGGCTTCATTTTTATTTAGCTCTTCTAGTTCATCTAGTGAACGTAATGTGATGATTATGTTACGCCGCTCGTTAAAAAAATCATTTTTCTCGTAAATTATTCATTGATGATGTAGATATTGATAATTATTATAGTAGTGTTCATAAACGTAGAGTGAATTACAATGTTCATAAAGATAAAATGAATGTTGATGATGTTGGTGGGGGAAAAATGATGGTGGAAAGGGTAAAAACAAGATAATTATTAGTGATGGTGATGATGAAAAAGATGAGAAATTTGGGATGGGAAAAAATGATGATGAAGGTGATGAGGATATTAGGATGGAAAAAATTGATGATGATGAGGATGTTAGGATGGGAAAAAATGATGATGATGAGGATTTTAGGATGGGAAAAAATGATGATGATGAGGATATTGTAAACGAAAATTGTGATTTTACATTTGCGGATGTTAATAAGGTTGTGCCTTGTGTTGGAATGATTTTCGATACATTAGATGAGGCGGAAAGTTTTTATAGAAATTATGGTCGAAATGTCGGATTTGAGATAATAATTAGGAATACTCATAAACATCAATGGAGTCATGATCCATCATCCCATTTGTTTATTTGTAAGAAGGGTGGAAGAGTAGCACCGGAATCGAATTATCATGATAAAGGAAAACGACGTTGTTGGAGCTCGATTTATGCCTCGTCTACGCCCGAATCTGGTATGCCAAGAACACGTTTCAGAAGCTCCTGCAAGGAGAAGAATGCGAGGGAATGGCCCCCCGATTCACCTCCGGTGTGAGAATCAGTAAAAAGATAATGGGAACGTAAACGTAAAGCGTATGTAAACCAGCCTATTTTGTAGTGTGTATGATTGTGTCTATCACCTGATAATTGTTGTCTATTTATACTGCTTTCAGGGGTAATCCCATTGATGGCCTCTTGATTCTCAATTATGGAGGGAGCATTACAACGGTCTACAGTTATGTTTCACTGTCTTCGTCTGGATTAATAGGGTTCGGGCCTAACGGCTAGAAGCCCATTTACATATTATACTGGGCCCTCTAACATGTCCCCGGGCTTCGGTCGGTATGTCTATAGAGGCCGAAGTCCATTTAGACCGAACAGTCCGAGCGTTCGGTGCTCTCTTCCTGAAGGCACGTCTTTTGAGGTGACAGTTGTCTTTTATAAAAACCGTTCTCCACGTGTCATCATCTAGGACGAGGGTTTTGAACCGTCTATTCATCTCATCCGTTCATTACTGCTATGTATATTTAAATTCTAGTATCCTCTATGCCATTTCATTTTCTGGTAACCCGTTTTCTCAGTGCGCATTTACGGAGTAATCAACGAGTCCATCCATCTTTGAAGAATTTCCAGTTCCATACCTCTTTTCAACAAGTAAGTACTTTTCTGTTTATGTCCTCTTATGTGCTTGAATATCTTTAGATAATACCCTTGGTTTTTCTGAGATGTGATATCCCTTTAGAGTATCTTCTTTCACTTTCTTTGGTCATGTGTACACTTAAGAACCTCTTTCGCCAAACCCCATTTTTCTTTCCGTCGTCGTTGGTCAATTGGTACTCGGGGATTTTTCTTCGGCCATAATTAGTTATTCTTGCTTTTATCTTTCTGTCCCCGAGTATTGGACTAACGACTCATATTTCTTTTTCAGATTCCAATGGAAAATCTTGAATCAGGTCCTTCGGGTCATGCTGTGGGCCATTCTCCTATTTTACTTTTTGGAGATGGTACCGAATACCCTGCCGCTAATCAGTCTTCGGTCTTGAAACAAGATGACTTAGATACCTTTAGGACTAAATACGATTTTCCCGAGGGTTATCGTTGCTTTTTACCTGATCCTACGGATCGTATATACGACACCCCTGGCATATCGGTGAATGACGATCCTGAAGAGATTGTCGTTGGCCTGTCGGAAACCGCTTTTATTTGTGGGCTTCGATTTCCCTTGTTGCCCCTTATAAAAGTTCTTTTGAGGGATATGGGTATAGCGATCGGCCAACTAGATCCGAATAGCTTTATACACATGAATGTTTTCCAGCATCGATGCTTGGAGCACGATGTCCCCACTCTGTCGGTCCTCTTTTGGCATCATTATGATTTTCGTAAAAATGCCAAATCTTCGGGTTTTTATAACATTACCTGAAGAGTGGGTCGTTCCGATTGGGCAGCTACCAACTCAAGTAACAAAAAGACGCATAACCATTGGTGTTATGTTACTGGTCCTGGTCTACATAGGTTTTCGGAATGGAGGGAGGTCGAGACGGCCGAGAGGGTTAAACTGAATACTCTTTCAGACTTAGAGAAACGTTTATACCAAAAGCTAAACACTCCCTTAGCACCTGAAAATAAACTTTCATTGTCCGTTACCAGAGATGGGTCTTGGCTAAAGGATATGATGGGTATTTCTATCATCACTTTATTTTTCCCTTGCATATATTTTTCTTTGATATCTGATTCTCCCTTTATTGTTTTCCTTTCAGTGTCTGCAGCGGCTGATATGAGGAGAAGAGCGGCCGAACGGAAGGCCTTGCTGGCTGGTGGATCTGGGAGCCCTTCTCAAACTAGTGTCGCTCCGGTACCTTCGGAGGTGGAGACTTCTCTGGTAGTTCAGGAAGTTACACCCATGCAAGCCGAAAGGGTAGAAGTCCCTTTCGATAGCGTTGTCGAGACGATCCCTCAGGAAACTCTTGCTGTGGGTGGAAATAAGTCTGAAAAGAAGAGGAAAACCGATGATTTGGTTCCTGTCCTGAAGACTTATCGTCTCTCCTGGGGTGTAGTGGATACCGATTCCTTTGGTGCTCCAGCTCCGAAGTCTGTCAAGGAGCTAAGCCAGGATTTGTGCAGTTCTTTCATCCTCCCAGCTGATCGTCCTGTTTACGATACAGTCCCTACTGTGGAAGCTTGCGAAAACATGTTGGGGCATCTAAGTTTGGTAAGGTTTTTTCAAATCATCCCTTTCTATCCCCATTTGTTATCCCCTCTTTTTTTTTTGCAAGAACTCCTGTGATATGTTTCCAGGCCGTTCCTTGGGCTGCAGCTGTGACCGCCAAGGTCAAAGATCAAGCCGTTATTATTCGGAGTTTTAAGGCAGAGATCAATCTTCTAAAGGGTAAAGTTGACCCTTTGGAAAACCAGGTAAAGAAGGCCGAAAATCTTCTGGCAGAATCACAACATAGAGAAAGCCTTCTTATACAAGAGAAGAATGATCTGCTCCTTCGGAATGACGTCTTGATCGGGGAAAAGCAGAAGCTGACTGATGAGCAGAAGACCGATCGCCTGGAATTGCGCCGCTTGAAGAAAGAACTGAAGAAAGCCAAGAAGATCATATCCTGATCCGAGGACAGGGGCTTCGCTGTAGGATATGATGATGTTGTTCTTGCTGCCCACAAAGCTAGTTTTGACTACAAGCAGATCCTTTTCAATCCTGAAGACGATCCAGTCCTTCGGAAGGGTGCTCTTGATGAGCCGTTGGTGGTTTCCTCCGATCCTGATTCGGAGTGATAGTATTTATTTCTTTGTAATAGGTTTATTGTTTTTCGAACTTGTGCCTTCGAGTAATGACTGTACTTTGTAGTACTTTTTGTCAATTGATTGCGATTTTCTTCAAGGTAAATTCTCCTTGCATTGCTGTTTCCGAATAACTCTTCATATAGCATTAAGTCTTTCGATATATATATATTTTTTTCTTCAAGTAGTAAACAATACCTGATATGAACCGTAATAAATCCTTTCCAAAGTAATTTTTCGGAAGTTCGAGTAATTCGAATCTTCCTTTACTTGGAGGTTTCTTTTTCCTTTTTTTTTTAAAAAGAAAATATTTTGTGCTTCGGATTTTTTGTGCTTCGGGTAGTCTCTTCGGACGTGACCCTGTCTTGCCCCCAAGTCGCTGTTTTGGCCGAAGGTCTTTTCTTTCGGTTTTGGGCGAATCCTGCCTCCCGAAGACCTTGGGGCGAACTTAAACCGATGCTTGTCCTCAAGCATAAACAATTACAACTAACTAACTAACTAGTACCACTTCCGTAGGTGATCACGGTTGCATTTGGCATATGCAACAAGCCCTTTAAACCCCTAGGCAGCCCTAGTGGACGAGTAAGGTCTCGTGAGGGTCTATAGCGAATGTACCCACAAAATCCATTTAACCTAATGCAATGCAATGCATGAATGCAACTAATATGCAAATGCAATTAATCTAGCCTACCATGCCTTTAAATCCTCTCATGCCATATCAACTTAAGAATCAAAGTAAATACGCAATGTCTTGGTGTCGAAAGTGCAAGTATTCACATAGTCTACTCAATGAACATGCATAAGTTCTCACAAGCCCATGTCAAGTGTAAGAATAAGTTAGTAAACATGCTAAGCCTACAAGAGTACATCTTTGAGACAAAACTCGGGATCTCATATGCAAAAACAAGCAAACACTCACAATCCACTCACAAAAGAATATTCACTCAAGAACAAGGGTAAGTGTATCACTCAATTCCAACAAAATCATAAACATGCTTGACATTTTGTATCAATCTAACTCTTAACACAACATACATCAATGACGATAATCAAAAGGTCTTTAATTGGGTTGTAACGTGGGCTAGGGACAAGGTATGTCAAATAAGCCAAAACAGGTGAAGTGTCAAAAGCTAGTAAGCACCATAATAAATCATACACAACACTCTATTCCCCCCCCCCACATAATTTCTACTCTTTTTCTTCCAACAAAAATACTCGACTAGTCAACTAAAGTAGGATCACAACAAACACAAACATGCTCTCATAATATATTTTTTTTCTTCTTTTTTTTCTTCTTTTTTTTCTTCTTTTTTTTTTCTTTTTTTTTTCTTTTTTTTTCTTTTTTTTTCCCGAGAGCTAAATAAAACAATAATTCGAGAGCTAAATAAAACAATAATATAAACAATAACAATGATCCCACAATTAATTACATATGCCGACTATCAAGTAAACAACCAAACCCAATCTCAATATTTTTCCCCAAAATTATGACCAACTATACCCCTCCTTGCACACCTTATTACTCCCTTAAGCACTTTACTAGCCTTTGACAATGTGGGTTCAAATTAATGTAAAGCCAATACAAGAAAAAAGGTCTAGGCAAGTAATGTGGTATGTCACCGAAAAATAGGATTAAGCTCAACGGGTTAACTAATTGATCATGTAAACATGGTGTGGTAATATGGGAAAATATGTGGTTATTCCTAATTGCCTTTATCATTTTAATCGTCAAATAATGTCATGCGTTTCAAGAAAGACCTCAAACAACTGCTAGCAATGCAAACAATCCGTGGACACTCAAGCAAACGAATAAATTGCAAAAAATATGCAATATGGCTCAAAAACTCACTTGGTGGAAAAACATACTCAATCCCAAGCAACATCTCTCTAACGCACCAACTTGTATTCAAAGCATGCAAACTAAATCATCTTGCACATATTCATGTCCTTCTAATTACTTACAACATTCAATAAGTCTACTAGCTTCAACTTACTAGTGTATGTGTGTGCACAAGAACAAGCATATCACTTCTCAATCAAAAGCGTCAACAACACAAAATTCCTATCAAGCATGGGTGCAAATGCAAACTATTATGAACTCACATGATATACGAAAAAATAAAAACAGAATGTCCTATATGAAACAAACGTAGATAACACAACATATATGCATAATTTACTACTACTAATATGCAAAGCATGAAATCCTATATGAACACATAATATAACAACAATTACTAATCCCTCAAACCACCCCCAAACTTAAAATATTCAATGCCCTCATTGAATGGAAGTAAATATAAGGGATAGCAGAAACATACCTGCAATGCGCCTTACACCACCTCATCCACGCTAGGAGCCATAAGAATCAATACCCAACTCACAAGAAGCTCCACCAATAATTACCAAGCAATATCACACCACAAATAGCCCAAATTCCAAGAATAATACAAAATCCCAATTTACAAGAACACAAATTCGTAATAAAAATAAAATTAGAGAAAAAGATTTACCCAATACGAATCAAAGAGGTGAACTTGCAATTAATTCCTCTTTAGAATTGAATTTTTAAAGATTTAAAGAAGTAGAAAAGGAATTGGATTTGTATGTATAGGTTTATGTATATGTAGGAGATGTAAGAAGTTGAGATGGATTTAGATGTAGAATAGGATTTGGGTGTGTTTAGAATTTGAATTTAAGTTAGGATAGGAGTTGGAGATGATAGGTTTAAGATTTGGATATGTAATAGAATTAGGATATGAGAATGAATAAAAGAAGTGAAGAAAATTGGGGTTTAAGGGGCAAAAATTCGCACAGTCCAGGGAGAAACGGCACTGACTACGCTATGGCGCTTGTTGCGCGGGTTGAAACAGCGTGACAGGTCGCTGGGAGCGCTGAGGCGCCTGTTGCGCCGTTTGATTCTGCGTGTTAGAGCGCTGACAGCGCTGGGACGCTAGTTGCGCCGTCCTGATCTGCGTTACTTGGCGCTGTCAGCCTTGTGGCGCAGTCAGCGCTGCACTGTTCTGTTCTCTATTTTATTTTTTATTTTTTTTTTGAAAGAAAGAAGTAAAAATCCTATGCTACACTAAGGTACAAAAATGCTTGGGTTGCCTCCCAAGAAGCGCTTCTTTAACGTCAATAGCTTGACGTTACTTCTACCTGCAAACTTAATGAGGATAAAAAGCAAACAGATGCACATATCTACGAATTTCTAATATAAGCATATTGTGCAAATAAACCTTAGATTCATTGAAAGGTACGAAAACTTCCAAGAACCTATCATGCTCAAGAGACTTGGAAACATCAAAATAGCTAGAAAAGTCGTTAGAATAATCATTATAAATACGACTCATATACTCCTCCCAAATAGGATCCTTATACTCTAAAGCAAGATTTTCAACTTCATCAATCTTAACTTCCTTCTCTTCTATAATTGGACACTCATCAATTTTAATCTCGTCTACCAATGTATTAAGCTCAAAATTTTCTAGATTTGGTAGAATTTCAATTGCATCCAAATTATCATTAATGCGCATGGGACAACTATCAACTACACAAGTAGACTCATCAGACACAACATTATCATCAATTGCTAAACAAGAATCATGGCATAGAGGAAAATTGACACAAGGAGGAGTTCGATAACATCCTTCATACCACACTGCTCGAACTTCCCAAATAAAATTATTTAGTTTAGCATTCTCCTCGTACCAAGCTATTGAATCACATGGAATATCATTGTCACTAGCAATCTCTAAAGTTGGTTCATTAAAAACTCCCAAAGAAAGTAAGGGAGGATTAGACTGAGTTCCTTGAATCATTTTATTGAGCGCAATCTCCCAATCAGCAGGTAAAGAAGGATTAGACTGAGTTAAACTCGTATCAACATCATTACACATATATGGATAAACATCATCATGATATTGATTTTCAAACGAATATGAATAATCATTGCTAGGGGCATATGGAGCATACAATGAGTTCTCAGAATAGAACGAATTCACCTGATATGCATTACAATCCTCATAGGAATTGAATTGTGGGTAAGGATTGAAGTCTTGATATTGTTCCTGACTGTTGTAGAAATTCTGAGCATTGTTCCAACCAAAGTTGTACTCCATCTAGTCTCTCTCCTCAAAACCTGTTTAAGTTGTCTACCTCAAAGAACCTGTAGACACTCCAAAGAAAAAAATACAAAAAGAAAGAAAAGAAAAATATATACAAAGATAAAATCCAAACTACAAGAAACAATTAACTCAAACTCAACATTACTGCCTTCCCCGGCAGCGGTGCCAATTTGTTAATAGTATTTTTATGTGTTCATTCTCAGGGAAGGACTAAATTTAATACAAAGTTCAGGTTTCTTATCTCTCACAATTTAGAAGTGTAAAAGAATGTTGTGTTTGTTTATAAACTAAATTAAATTAAACTAATTATCAATCGAGAATAAAATATATGAGGAAAACAATCCAAGAACTGGGGTTCTTCACTTGGTTTCAATGCACATTCAATATCTATGTGATGTCTACGCTCTTACTCTGCTGAAAACAATTCTTCTAAGTTTATAATGTTCTCTTCCAAGATATATACAATATAATGTCTACAACTATACCCTAATTGTCACTTCCGTGATACAATCAAAGACAATCATAAACTATTAAGCTCCAAGAATTATAAGTCTCACAACTCTCCTATTAATCTTCCAATCAAATATTCGAGTTATGTCTGTTAAATCATGTACTAAAATTGCAACTCCTCTTCCAAGTTATTACAATCCCTAAAATCCAATCAAAGGTTCATGACTCCACTAATTGTGTTAAGCCCTCAATAACAGATCAGCAAAGCAAGAAAATCACAGATAATTAAACACACATGAATACCAAGGAATACTACCCAATCCTCAGATTAAAGATTTAGTTACACATAATTAAAGAAGAAAACAAAATAATAATGATAATGAATGAAAACATAATATTGAAGAAAGAATTGAAGATCGAAAGTACCTTGATACGATTAAAAGCTATGAATTGTTATTATTTACAATGGTAGGATGTGTTTAAATAGGCTCTACAAATCTTGCCCAGCAAGATATTACCTTCTATTACAATTAGGATTTAAAGAAGGTACCCAAAACTGCCCAGAATACAATTAGAATTAGAAAAAGGGCAAAACAGTAAATTCCCAGCCTTCTTTAACAAGATCACGTGCGCGACTTTATTCAGCACGTTTCTTGCACTTGTTTCCTATCCCAGGTTGTAGAAAATCTCTCAAGCTTCGCGTGGGCAGTAAGATCGCTGAAAACGGACTTCTAGAACTCCAGATATGACCAAAACAGTATAAGCTGCGCAGCCTTCCCGGAAAATCCGAATTTTAATCAATTAAATCTCCAAAAACGACAAAAGCTTAGATATTCTTGCAAATCTGCACAACTACACAAAATACATCAAAACTACACAAACTTGAGTCCAAAAAAATCAATTTAAGCCGATATAGAATGTTCCAAGTGGATATAAAATCCACTTATCAACTGCGACTTAAAAACTTTGGTGTTGAAGAATACCTGGAAAAATTCTCCCTTCTTTTTTTTTTTTTTTTTTTTTGAACGTCGAGACTCTTAGTATATCCCCCCCCTATTTAATGGTAGTTTGACCGCTTTTTCCTTTAGGCACGTGTCCCAATCTGGTGTAGGGGTCATTCAAACGCCATTTCATCAGAGCCGTTGAATTCCTTTATAAATAGTGACTAGATTTGTCTGTGAATAACTTCATCTTCAATCACGTCCGAGATTTTTTTTCTTTAGTGATCCATTTTCTCCTTTTTAAACTTCTCTATCTTTCAACGTAGATAACCATGTCGAGTCGAGCAGAGATGAAAAGAAGGGCAGCGGAACGACGGGCTCAGAAAAAGCGTACGCCTGATAGTGGTTCTTCTAGTCTTCCTCTTTCCCAATTGGGGGGTGACATTTCAAGCATCTCTGAGAAGAGAGGTCGCATGGAGTCTAACCCTTACAGACCTTCGTGGTCTATTACAGAGTCAGATTCTTATGGAGCGTCTGCTTCGGCCGCTTCCAAGAGCTTGGCCAAGGATTTGTGCTCCTCATTTATTCTTCCTAAGGATCGATCGCTTTATGATTCTGCTGATCCGGTAGAAGCCGCTGCTAATCTCATGGGGCATCTGAGTTTGGTGAGGAATTTAGACTTCCTCATTTTTCCCCCTTTTTTTTTAGTCTTTGATTTCTGATCTTCTTCTTTTATAGGCTACTCCGTGGGCTGCTTCAATAACTTATAAGGTGAAGGACCAGAATCTTCTACTGTATAATCAAGGGAAGCAGATCAGCGAAACGATTCCCTTCTTGGAGAAACAAGTAGAGAAGTTTCAGTCAGAGCTTGCTTCTGTTCGGTCACAGAATGCCGATCTTGTCAAATAGAACGATGCCTTGTGGCAACAAAATGACAAGATGATGGCTGATACAGAAGACTTGCTCGACTGGATGGAACATCGAAAAGCTGAGCTTACGCAGATGATGGATTCCGACCCAGAGGGTGTGGTCCCTTAATTTGTATTTTATTTCTGCCTTTGGGCCAACTTTGTAATTTTATCACAAGTTAATAAAACTATGGCCTTCAGGCAATTTTCTTTCTCGATGGTTTGTCGTTAAGATACTTTTTGTTTCCTATGCATATGCAGTCTTCGGATTTGTAAGTAGCTTGTATTTTGCTTGAGCAATATTTATATATTTTGGCCATCTAGGCTACACAATTCCTACGCTCGAAGTAATTTTCGGAAATTCGAATAATTCGACTCTTTCCTTACTTGGAGGAATTTTGAAAATTTCTTTTTTTTTTGTGCTTTGGGTAGTCTCTTCGGACGTGACCCTGTCTTGCCCCCAAATCGCTGTTTTGGCCGAAGGTCTTTTCTTTCAGTTTTGGGCTCGGATTTTTTGTGCTTCGGGTAGTCTCTTCGGACGTGACCCTGTCTTGCCCCCAAGTCGCTGTTTTGGCCGAAGGTCTTTTCTTTCGGTTTTGGGCGAATCCTGCCTCCCGAAGACCTTGGGGCGAACTGCGACTTGTATTCGGGTTTTTAATAGTTCCCAGCCAAGTAGTATCTCAGCCATTCGGGTTTATCGATGAAAATATAAATCAATTGGGCGAAATACTCAAGCCTTTATTAACAACCGATTCAACTTTACATAGTAATCATATAATTTGAATATTTCTACGAAAAAGCTTACTGATAAAACTTTCGTAATCGGGAGGCATGCCATGTGTTTTTAATCGGAGCCCCGTTCAGCTCGGCGAGTTTGTACGTTCCTGGTCGAACGACTTGAATAACAACATAAGGCCCCTCCCAATTCGATTGAAGTTTTCCTTGTTTGTTCGGCATAGAGGTGGCTAATTCCCGAAGAACTAGATTTCCTACTTCAAAAGATCTTTTCCTTATGCCTGAATCATAGTACTGAGCAGCTTGCTGCTGATACTTGACATTTTTTAGATATGCCTTTTCCCTAGCTTCTTCCAACAGGTCAACATTAGCTCGAAGACCCCATTCATTTGTTTCGGCGTTGAATACTTCGCTTCGGTAGGACTCCAGGCCTACTTCTACTGGGACCATTGCATCGGTTCCATATGTCAGCTTAAAAGGAGTTTCTCCCGTTGAAGATCTTGCCGTAGTTCGATAGGCCCATAGCACATAAGGCAATTGTTCGGCCCATAGCCCTTTGGCCTCTCCGAGCCTCTTTTTTATCCCATCAAAGATAATTTTGTTAGCGGCTTCCACCGCTCCATTTCCTTGTGGGTGACCGACAGAGCTGAACTTCTGCTGAATTCCAAAGAAAGCCAGAAACTCCTTGAATTTCTTGCCGATGAATTGTGTTCCATTGTCAGATACACATATTTTAGGAATTCCAAATCTGAGTATTATTTGCTCCAGCATGAATTTCTTGGCTGCCTCTTCGGTAATTGAAGATAAGGGACGTGCTTCTATCCACTTTGTCATGTAGTCAATTGCTACAATGCAATATTTGGCTTGCTTGGTGCTGGTAGGAAGTATCCCGACAATGTCCACAGCCCACATGGCGAAGGGAATCGGGTTTAAGACCGAAGCCATTTCTTCGGGGGGTTTCTTCGGGACGTTGCTGAAGAGTTGACACTGTTTGCACTTCTTAGAATAATCAAGTGCATCAGACCGAAGTGTCGGCCAAAATAATCCCTGCCTTAGAATTTTGAAAGCCAAAGAGCGACCTGCCAAATGCTCTCCACAAATCCCTTCGTGAACTGCTTCTAGAGCTGTTTTTTGTTCTTCGGGATTCAGGCATCTCAATAATGGTTCAGTGGCTGATCTTCGATACATTCTTCCTGCAATCATTGTATACCTGACGGCCCTGTGTCTGACTTTTTGTGCTTCAGCCTTCCCTAATGGTAATGTCCCCCTTTCCAGAAATAACCGTATGGGAGTCATCCAATCTATCCCTTGGTGAATCTCGAAACAGACCTTTTTATCAATGGAGGGTCTTTTGGCCTCGGTCAAGTAGACCGATCCTGTGAGATTTTGGGTGTCGGCCGAAGCCAATCTAGATAGCGCATCGGCTCGGCTGTTGTTTTCCCTGGCGACAGTGGTCAGCTCAAAAGATTCGAACAGTAGGGATTTTGTTTTTACCTGGGCGGCGTAAGCTTTTGTTCGGGTGTCCCTTTGCTCGTATTCTCCCGAAAAATGTTTGACCACCAGCATCGAATCACTGAATGCTCGAAGATGTCTGACTTCTAGGTTCTTTGCTAGATTCATTCCGGCGATAAGAGCTTCGTACTCAGCCTCATTGTTTGTTAAAGGGAAAGTGAAACGGATGGCTTGGCATATTTCAAAACCGTCAGGGCTTGTGAGGATTAGGCCAGCTCCGCATTTTCCGCCAGCCACCGATCCATCAACAAATAACTTCCAATTTCCCGGAGTTTGGATCAATTTTTCTTCAACCTGCAATTCTTTGGAGCCCGAGAACGAGCATTCTACGATGAAATCTGCCAGGGTTTGTGCTTTTATGGTTGTTCTCGGTACATATTCTAGATCAAATTCCCCCAGCTCGATAGCCCAAGCGACCACTCTGCTTGAAGCTTCATGTCTCTGAAGTATTTTTTTCAAAGGCTGATCGGTGATAACCTGGATCGTCCTCCCCTGGAAATAATGTCTTAGTTTTCTGGAAGCCATTACTAACCCATAAGCAAATTTTTCGGCGTTCGGATATCTGGTTTCCGCCTCTTTGAGCATATGGCTGATGTAAAAAACTGGATATTGATTTCCATCATGGTGCTTTACCAAGACAGCTCCTAATGTCCGGTCGTTCGCAGCTAAGTAAAGCTGTAGAGTTTCTTGCGGGCTGGGTCGCATTAGTAATGGGGCTCTTGTTAAATACTCCTTGATGTCTTCGAAAGCTTTTTCGCACTTTGGACCCCAGGAAAATGTCTTCGTTCCTTTCAAGACCTCAAAAAAGGGTAAAGTTTTGTCGGCCGATCGAGAGATGAATCTCCGAAGAGCAGCAAGTTTTCCTATCAATTTTTGAATGTCTCGGATTGTCTTTGGAGTTTCCATGTCAATGACTGCTTTTATCTTTTCTGGATTGGCCTCAATGCCTCGTGCACTTACCATATAGCCAAGAAATTTTCCGCTGAATACCCAGAAGGTGCATTTGTTTGGATTAATCCGCATGTTGTTTTTCCTTAGAGTCTCAAAACATTCTTTCAGGTCTTCCGCATGATTCTGAAACAGAGATTTTACTATCATATCGTCCACATAACACTCCATGTTTCTCCCGATCTGATTCTTGAAGACGGTGTTAATTATTTTTTTGGAAAGTGGCTCCTGCGTTTTTTAATCCGAAAGGCATGACAATGAAGGCATATGTCCCTTTTGGGGTGATGAAAGCTGTTTTCGAGATGTCTTCGGACCTCATTGCAATTTGATGGTAACCCGAAAAGGCATCTAGGAAGCTTAGAATCTCGTACCCTGATGTGGCGTCGATGAGCTGATCAATATTGGGGAGTGGATAGTGATCCTTGGGGCAGGCAAGATTAAGGTCGGTATAATCTACACACATGCTCCATTTGTCGTTCGCCTTTTTGACCACCACCACATTAGCTAACCATTCTGGATATTTGATTTCTTCGATAAACTCTGCCTCTAGGAGCTTCTCCACCTCTGACTGGATTACCTTTTGTCTTTCCATGGCGAAGTTCCTCTTCTTTTGTTTGACTGGTTTAGCTCCATCTTTGACATTCAAGCTATGCTGGGCAATGTTCGGATCAAGTCCAGGCATGTCTTCAGGACCCCAGGCAAATACGTCATGATATTCTCTGATTACAGCAATTACTTTCGCCTTCAGTTCCGCGTCCATATTCTTTCCGATTCGAATCATTTTCCCCGAAGTACCTACATACAGCTTGACCTCTTCGGTTTCCACAGCTGGTTCGGCTATCGGATTTGAGAGATCGGCCCCAAATCTCTCTAACTCGATACTCATGGTGTGGTGGCTACCTTCAGCTTGATCATTAACGCGTCGTTTCTTTTTACCTTCGGGTTCGGTTTCTCCTTCAGATTTGTCCAGATCCTCTAACATGATAATTCTTGCAGCTTTTTGATCTCCTTTCATTTCACCAATGCCAAAATCGGTAGGGAATTTCAACTTCAAGTGTGGTATTGAGGCTACAGCTTGAAATTCTGTCAAGGTCGGACGTCCCAGAATGCCATTATATGGGCTGTCTACTCGAACAACATAGAACTTCACTTGTTTCTCCACCGTACAAGGTGGTTTGCCTAATATCAGGGACAATGTGATTGTCCCTTCAATCGGGACTGGTGAATTTCCAAAACCGTAGAGCGGAGGTTCATTGCATGATTCGAGTTGTTCTCCTCCCAAATTCATCTTTTCATAAGTCCGATGATACAAAATGTTGACCGAACTACCACTATCAATTAGGACCTTCCATACTTTATTTTGCCCAATGATCGGATTTATTACTAGGGGATCTTCATGTGGCCAGATAACATCCTCGTAGTCTTCCTCAGTGAACATTATGGGCAGTGGCTGTTTGACCTGTGGAGTGTGCTGATACAAATTATAGACCTGGTGGGCATACCTCTTTTTGGTTGTTTTGCTGCATCGGTCTAGTATTGTGCCTCCCATGATGGTCTTCACCTCCCCTCTATATCTTGGGGCTTCGTCTCTATCTCTTGGCCTTGGATTGTCATCGTCTTCATGCCGGCTTCTGGTGTCTTCTAACCATGATCGCTTCTTTTAGGTTCTAACCGATCTCTTAAGTCTTTAACGAACTGATTTAAATCGCCGGTTTTCACCATTCTTTCTATCAACCTCTTCAAATGGAAACATTCATCGGTGTTATGACCTTTGTCTTGGTGATAATCACAGTATTTGTTTCCGTTTTTCTTATGATCGGGCACCCTCATCTTCGCGGGCCTTCGGAAGTCTGGTCTCCCTTTGATTTCGTTTAGTATTTTGGAAATGGGAGCATTTAGAGGCGTAAACACCATCGGCTCTCTTTCTTTCTTCGGATCATTTCTCCTCTCGTTCCTGTCATTATCCCGCTTATCCTCTCGTCGGGACTCGTCTTTCCTTCGGTCGTTTTTTCCTGTGTTGCCCCTTTTCTTGTCGTCCTTGGTAGATTCTTTGTAGCCATCAATAGACTCCAGTTTCCTTCAGATTTTCTCTCCTCGAATATAAATATCGTTGAGTGACTTTGGGGGCACATCATATAAGGACGATCGAAGCTTCCTGCCTTTAACCGAATCGAGGCCTGCTGTTAGGAATCCTGCCGCCTTGACCTTGTCCAGATTAGTGACCATACCAGCCTCTTCTTTAAATCGGGCCAAGTAGTCTCCCAATTCTTCATCAGGTCTTTGACGACAATGAATGAGAGATTCGGTATCCTTTTCTCTTCGGCATAGATGGGAATAGTGCCTCAAAAACTTGCTCTTCAGGCGATCGTAGGAAGGTATCGATCTAGGCCTCATCGATCGGTACCATAGGGAAGCTGAGCCCTTTAAATACGTTTTAAACATTTTACAGAGCATAATATCATCATGACCCATACCTGTCATCAAACTTTCGTATTTCTCGCAGTGATCCTCTGGGTCCCCCCTACCATTAAATTCGGTCATCTTTGGGAATTGACGCCCAGGAGGTGGCCTGTACTGTTCAATCTCTTCAGTTACAATAGGCTCTCGACGCATCCTCTTCTGATCTCCAAACATATATTTTTCCATTCTTTGGAGTCTGTCCTTCCACTGGGAACCTGTATCTCCTTCTTCTGAATCTGAAGGGGTTAAGGAGTGTAATTCCGATTCCGAGGAATCATCCGGGTTTATTCGTTATCTCTTTTCTCTCCTACCCTCGGAGACTGTCTTTCGGGGCTCATCTTCAGGAATTTCCTCCTCAGCCCGGAGGGATTCTCGTGCCAGCCTTTCCTCTAATTCAATCTCCTCACGTCTAAGCTTGATAGCCTGCAACCTTAGCTCATCCGCCTTCTTTTGTAGAGCCTTTCTCTGAGCCTGCTGGGACCCCTCTGCTTCAGAAGCTTTTCCTTTTTCATTCAGTTGCCTTAGTTCTTCGGGGTTTGTTTCTGTTGTGCGGTTGAGATCTTCAGGATCTTCAGGTGACATGGTTTACGAAAAAAGCTTATACGTTCCCACAGACGGCGCCAAATGTTGGAGCTCGATTTATGCCTCGTCTACGCCCGAATCTGGTATGCCAAGAACACGTTTCAGAAGCTCCTGCAAGGAGAAGAATGCGAGGGAATGGCCCCCCGATTCACCTCCGGTGTGAGAATCAGTAAAAAGATAATGGGAACGTAAACGTAAAGCGTATGTAAACCAGCCTATTTTGTAGTGTGTATGATTGTGTCTATCACCTGATAATTGTTGTCTATTTATACTGCTTTCAGGGGTAATCCCATTGATGGTCTCTTGATTCTCAATTATGGAGGGAGCGTTACAACGGTCGACAGTTACGTTTCACTGTCTTCGTCTGGATTAATAGGGTTCGGGCCTAACGGCTAGAAGCCCATTTACATATTATACTGGGCCCTCTAACAGACGCATTAGGGATGTAGATCCACGAACGAATTGTCGTGCTCGAATGTACGTATGTCACCTAGTGAATGTAAACAAATGGAAGGTAACTTTGGTTGATTTGAAACACAATCATGCCATGGTAACACCGGATAAGCGACAATGTTTTCAAACATCGCGCAACATCGATCCGATCACCGATCATTGATTGAGTTGTTTAACAAATAGGGGATCGAGATGAGTAAAGTGATGAAATATCTTGGTGAGACATGTAGAGGCATTGAAAATTTAGGGTTTTCTAATCAAGATGTACGCAATGTCATACGGGATATTCGGCACCGAGTGTTTGATTCCGGTGATGCGGAGTGTGGCTTGGTCTTGTTACGAAAGTTACAACAAGAGAATGTGTTTGGTCATTTCTTCTATCGAGTGGATGTGGATAACGAGAATCGTGTTAAAGGTTTGGTGTGGGTTGATCCTCGATGCATGAACGCTTACAAGAATTTTGGTGATGTGGTGACGTTCGACTCAACTTATCGAACGAATAGGTATTGTATGCCTTTCATACTTATTACGGGGGTGAACCACCATTACTAAAATATTTTGTTTGGATTTGCACTCATGAGAGATGAGACCGAGACTTCTTATCAATGGGTTTTAGAAACTTGGTTGGAAGCCGTTGACAACAAACCTCCCATTACAATAATTACAGATCAAGACATTGCTTTGGGAAATGTTATTGCCACGGTTATGCCCGAAACAAAACACTTATATTGTACATGGCATATAAGTAGTAATTTCCCGAGAAGTTATCTAGTTTGTACACCAAATATCCGGAATTCAAAACGGATTTTAATGCATGTGTGTACAAGTCGTTGTCACCCACGGAATTTGAAGGTAGATGGGAGGAATTGGTCAAGAAGTACAAACTTGAGGATCATGTTTAGTTAAATGAAATGTATCGCATTAGACATCAATGGATTGGTGCTTACACAAAGTCACATTTTGCCGCCGGTATGACCACTACCTCTAGAAGCGAATCAATGAATGCATTTTTTGATGAATATGTGCAAGCATCTACCGGTTTGAAAGAATTCATTGAGAATTCCCAAAAGGCTTTGGAGGCACAATATCTTAGGGAGGTTAAAAGTGACTACGAGAGCGAAGAAAGGGAAAGGAGACTAGTATTGCAATCATCCTTGGAAATTCATGCATCCGAAATTTACACGAAAGAGATGTTTAGGCGTTTTCAAAAGGAGCTTCTGAAAAGTACATCTTATGTCGTGACGAAAGCTAAAGGTGGATGTCATTTATTTAAAATGTGCGTGATTGAGAAGTCTACCGTGCCGGAGGATCGTAGAAGAAGCTATCGGTTGACGGCCCATATTGATGGAAAGATTGAATGTGTTTGTAGGAAATTTGAATATTCCAGGATGATTTGTAAACACATGATCCGTTACCTAGACATGAAACAAAAAATACGTATACCGAATGATTACATCATTTCTAGGTGGACAAAAAATGGCAACAAAATTGCCGGACCTCTACCTTATACCCCTCTCGTTCATGGTAATGTTGGTGAATCACAAGAATCAAGGTAGAGTGCATTGTACAAATCATTTCAAAATTTAGGCGCTGTTGGTAGTTGTTCCGTCCCACGTTTCAACTACGTGATGAACTTGATTGAGCGAGAGAGGTGTCACGTGGAAAATGCTTTTCCACAAGAAGATAAGACCGAAAAAATGAACGAGTCGTTTCCTCAAGAAGATTGGGATCATGATCCGATATTCGATCCTCCAATGTCACAAACTAAGGGACGAAAGAAAGCGGCAAGATATAAAAGTGGAATTGAAACGTCAACTTCAACAACCAAGCAACGAAAGTGCGGAAAATGTAGGTTGGTAGGAGCAAACCATGATAGAAGAAATTGTCCTGGCAATTAGTTTCAATTGTATTCTATAATATTTGAAACTATTTTTATTAATTATAATCTTAATTTTCAATGTAAGGTATTAATATGCAATCCATGCATTTTTACTAGTAATAATAATTAAAAAATGAATAAATTAGATTAATTGAATAAATTATTACTATTTATTAAAATATTGAATCCATTATTTCATTAAAAATGCATTATATGATATGATAAAAATATGACAAAAAAAGTTGTGAAAAAAAAAATGAGAACAGACCAGAACAGGGGAAAACAGGGGAGGAGAGAGAATTGTTACTGCACTCTAGGCTGCCGCAATGAGGCGTTGCGATCCGCAACGCCTCATTGCGGCAGCCCAAAGTCCAGTAGCAATTCTCTTTCCTCCTCTGTTTTCTCCTGATTTTAACCACAATTTTTTATTATTATTTATTTCTTCATATTAAAAATTGGAAAAATGATAAAATTACAATTTATTTCAAAGGTTAAATATAAAATTTGAGAAAAATGAAAAAATTATTTTTTTTCCTAAATTTTATTTTAAAATTTGAAAAAATTTGCATTTAAAAATCGAAAAAAGCATAAATTATATTTTATTCCTAATAATTAATTTAAAATTTGAGAAAAAAATGGGAAAAAAAAATTCCCAGTTTTTTAAAATAAAATTCGAAAGAAATGATTAATTTAAAATATAATTTTATGTTTTTTTCGAATTTTAAAGCAATAATTATAAATAAATAATTTAAAATATTATTACTTAAAAAAATATTGAAATATGAGCGGAATTCATTTCGCATTCATATATGAACGATTGCTAGAACTAACAGATGTGGCATTCCTGGTCGAGTGGGTTACTGCGAATCGAAACTCCGAGATTAAGCGTGCTTGGGCTAGAGCAATCTATGATGGGTGACCCCCTGGGAAGTTTCCTTTTTCCAATTTTTTTTCAAGTTTGCTCAAAAAATCCTCTCTTTTCCCTAGTATGCCGCGATGAGTCATTGCGGCAGTATTTTTTTTGAATTTTACTACCGCGATGAGTCATTGCGGCACTATGCACCCACCAGTTTTACACAGTCTTCGATGTGTTCAACTTACATTCCCAAAAATTCAAATGTTATTTTCAAGTTACATTAAATTTTATTTTGAATTTGAATGTTGAAAAAAATTTACTTTCAAAATTTTTCTCTATAAATACTCACACCCTCAACCTAATTTCATATTCTAATCTTATCATTTTTCTCTTTAGCAACAAAGAGTAAGTCATGGATGCTAAAAATGAGAAGAAGGCTATTTTAAAAGCAAAGTTGAAAGAAGCCAAGATAGAAATCAAGGTTTTTGAAGATAAAGTTGTTGATTTGGAGGTGAAAGTGGAAGATCTCGAAAAAGCCTTGAAAGAGGCTAACATGGAGATTGCATATTTGAAGAAATTGTACGGACATGGAGATGAATATCCGTAGACGGAAGAAGAAGGAGGATACCGAATCTCCGAAGAAATTATTGAAAATAAAAATTGTATTTTGATGTTTTCCCCCCTCCAAAATTATTATTAATGAATTAAAATCTTCTTTTCATGTTTATTCTAAATATTTTGTATTATCTCCAATTCATTTAAAATATATATATATATTCAACATTTATTCGATTAAATAAATATTTTTGGGAAAATTCAAATTAATAAGAATTGTTTCGTAAATTTTGGAATAGAATTTTAATTTATCAATTTTTTCAAATTTTAAAATAAATTTTGGGGGAAAAAATAATTCTTTCATTTTTCTCGAATTTTACATTTAACAATTGAAATAAATTGTAATTTTATCATTTTTCCAATTTTTAATTGAAATATTATGAAATAAATAATTAAAAAAACTGGGTTAAAATCAAGGGAAAACTGGGAAAAACAAGGGAGGAGAGAGAAAAGCTACTGCACTCTCCCCTACCGCAATGAGGCGTTACGGATAACCGCAATGCCTCATTGCGGCAGGGGAGAGTGCAGTAGCTTTTCTCTCTCCTCCCCTATTTTCCCTCTGTTCTTAACCTAGTTTTTTTTTATTATTTATTTCATAATATTTCAATTAAAAATTGGAAAATGATAAAATTACAATTTATTTCAAATGTTAAATGTAAAATTTGAGAAAAATGAAAACTAATTTTTTTTCCCAAAATTTAAATATGTTTTTCCTAATATTCGAAAAACTGGGAAAAAAAATCTATAAAAACAAAACATAGCCGCAAGGAGTCATTGCGGCTAGGTTTTGATTTTTTTTAAAAGGACTGCTTGTTTTTTCTTCTACCCAGTAAAAACAGACATAAAAAAAAACTGCAATAAGGAGTTTGTTTTTACTGCTTTCCATCTACATTTATAAAACCTGTTTTAACCACATAAACAAAACAATACCATATCAACACAATCCCAACCAATATAAATACAACAAAACAACTACCTACTTTCAAAGCAAAATTAACAAAATAATAATACAATCAAATAAACAAGATCAAAATTAACTAAAGTCCCCGCTGCCTCTGTTGTAACCCGACATTAGTCATTTTCCGTGCTTCCCCTTTAAAAAGCTCCCAAGCTATGCGATACCGGAAAGTCAAAACATCATGTACAGGATGCCACATTGCATCTTTCAATGATATGCCGCCAAGTATAGCATCCATATATTTTCAAACGTACACGCCACAATCAGAGCCGCCTTCTTGCTTCGGTCGATCCGTAATGAACTTCACATCCATGAAACCGTCTTCAGCAAATCTCATAGGTTCCAAGAAATGAAGCATGCACGGCAATAATTTTTCCTACAAATTTACTACAAAAAATTAAAAACATATTCAAAAAAGAAGACATATTTAAAAAACATTGCATAAGATTACCATGACATATATAAATCTCCTTGGCGTACACCTTTCGTAAGTCACAATAAGATGCATGGTCCCGAAGAGGATCAATTAAAAGCAATTTCATTCGTTCAAGGTCCACAACAAACAAAAACCAATGACCACCTGTGCATACGGGGAACAAAGCAACATCACACAAGTGTATTGGTGGCCCAAAGTACTGGTCTTGGTAGGTAATATAGAAATTTTCCTGATCTTTCAACCTCTCCGGAGTTTTACAATTTGGATGCATCTGCAAAAAAGAGAAAATAAGTTATGAAATGCAAGAATTCTTGCAATTTCTATTATTCTATATTTCTTGCATTTTATAACCTTATTTCAATAATTTTGCATTTTTTACCTTCATTTCTCTATTTCTTACATTTTAGACCTTTATTTCTCTATTTCTTGCATTTTAGACCTTTATTTCTCTATTTCTTGCGTTTTATAACCTTATTTCTATAATTTTGCATTTTAGACCTTTATTTCTTGCATTTTAGACCTTTATTTCTATATTTCTTGCATTTTATAACCTTATTTCTATAATTTTGCATTTTAGACCTTTATTTCTCTATTTCTTGCATTTTAGACCTTTATTTCTCTATTTCTTGCATTTTAGACCTTTATTTATATATTTCTTGTATTTTAGACCTTTATTCCTATAATTTTGCATTTCAGACCTTTATTTCTCTATTTCTTGCATTTTAGACCTTTATTTCTCTATTTCTTGCATTTTATAACCTTATTTCTATAATTTTGCATTTTAGACCTTTATTTCTCTATTTCTTGCATTTTATAGTTGAGATGTTTTAAGGCGCTTTTGGGGGACAGACTGTGAAGGAGGAGGGCTAGATCCTAGGGTCGGCTGTGTAACAGGAGGAGCAGTTGCTGTAGTCTCAACTGTAGTCTCAACCTGTATCAACTGTGAAGGAGGAGGGCTAACCTGCAATCACAATGTGATAAAAACATGAAGAACATATTCAAAGTTGGTATATAAGAAAGGAACTCACAAAGAGGAGAGATTAGTACCTCAATATGAGCATCAGGGGGGACAAACTGTGAAGGAGGAGGGCTAGATCCCAGGGTCGACTGTGTAACAGGAGGAGCAGCTGTTGTAGTCTCAACTGTAGTCTCAACCTACAAGATACACCGATCATGCATTTTAGACCTTTATTTCTCAATTTCTTGCATTCTAGACCTTTATTTCTCTATTTCTTGCATTTTATAACCTTATTTCTATAATTTTGCATTTTAGACCTTTATTTCTCTATTTCTTACATTTTAGACCTTTATTTCTCTATTTCTTGCATTTTATAACCTTATTTCTATAATTTTGCATTTTAGACCTTTATTTCTCTATTTCTTGCATTTTATAACCTTATTTCTATAATTTTGCATTTTAAACCTTTATTTATCTATTTCTTGCATTTTAGACCTTTGTTTCTCTATTTCTTGCATTTTATAACCTTATTTCTATAATTTTGCATTTTAGACCTTTATTTCTCTATTTCTTGCATTTTAGACCATTATTTCTATAATTTTGCATTTTAGACATTTATTTCTCTATTTCTTGCATTTAGACCTTTATATTATTTTTATAGAAGTACAAATCTCAGTATTTCGACGTATGATCCAGTCCTTGGGCCATGCGACATGAGATCCAACAGCTTGCTTGACCGTCTCCATCTCACCAGGTACTGGAACTGGAATCAAGGCTTCTAGTTGGATCCCACTATCCACTGACACTCTTTGACATCCAGTAGGCATTGGCTTGCCATGTATTTTCCTACTCATTTCTCCTCCATCTGGGTAAGCCATGCTATAGGCAACCTAGTTGCCATCCACTGCCAACTCACATGGTATTGGAGCCTACAATTATGATAACAAAAGTCAAATTACAACTACAATTATTGTTGCCCAGTAATTAACAATTGTAGAAGGGGGTTGAATAAAATTGTATAAGATTTTCGACTTAAACAGAAATAACACAAGTATGAATCAATAACAACTTTATTAATTCTGATATAAAATTGTTACAAACTCTCTTAAGAAATTCTTATGTTCTTAAGAGCTGCTAGGTTACAAGATAACTCGTGTAAGCGATTACAATAATGTAAAACCTAAACTGTGTTTATATAGAGTACACAGTTACACTATCAATTACAAGATATTCTAAATCAATTACATATAACTCTGCATCTTGTATGATAGCTGCCTTCCTATAAATTAGGAACCGACATATCAATCTTCCTTGATCTCTGGTCTGATGAGAATCTTCACGTAATCCTGACCAGCTTCTAATACTGACAATACCTTCATACTGACATCGTATTACTGATGACATCATCATCAGTATCTTGATCAGTAACAACCCAGATCCTGATATCACTTAAATCAATATCTAACAATCTCCCCCAATTTGTACTTAATGAAATAAAGCATAAATTACTTGATTCAATGATGTCAAAAACTCAAAACAAAAATCTATGAGCTATCTTCAGGTTCAGTCTCAGAAATCCTTACAAAGAAATTACTTATCTGCAAGAAACTTGATAATAATTCCTCTTCCTTTTCTGCTAGAATCTGAATCAGTCTTTTCTTCAGACTTCTGAGTTCTTCATTATTCTTGTCAATCTGATAAATACCAGCCCTTAGATTTTGAATTGAGCTTCTTGGTAAATTCAACTCTCCCAACAGTAAATGTGCAAGATCTCTTCCACCAGAATTCAAAGATAACTGTTCTTGCTTCAGAATTACTTCTTTAACAGCTGAACCCTTTTGCATTTCTACTTCTTGTCCTTCTGTGTTCAAATACATGGGAGTATAATTACCATCATATCTTGACCCTCCATCCAAATATCTTGATTTTATTTTCATGAAGATCATAGTACACCAGTTTCTGTAAACACTAGCTTCTCTATCAGGAATGCTTCTATTTTCAAGCAAATAGAGAACATATTTCAGTTCTTTTGTTGACTTGCACAATACATCATGAATGCTTAGCCTCTTGACACTTTTGTCTTTCATGAAGTATAACAACTTTTCCATCATTTTACCATCCATCATTTTACCATCCATCTTGCATGCAACAATCGTAACTGATTCAAGTTCCCAAAGATCATCAGCAGCTAATTTTTCACCTAATCTTCTGGTAAGAAAATATTGATCTGCTTGAAATAAAGGTATGAATTTTGCATCCCTAGAACCAAATCCTCCTCTATTGTAAGGTTCCAGTCTCTTCAGATCAGAACTCATCATAATCCACCTTGGTGAACCTTTATCAAACTTAGAAGATTTTTCTTTCTGAAGTCCAGGAATCATTGGAGGTTCTGAGATTACTCTTCCAGACTTAAAAACAACTGGTCCAGTATACTTCAGTTTATCAACTTCCACCCATTTTTTCCTTCTCTTCTTTGTTTGTGGATCACTAGGTTCTTCTTCTTCTTCTTTCACTTGTTTAGATTTATCAACAAACAAATCCTTTTCAGAATTAATCAGCCTTCTGAAATATTCTTTGCTGGCTCTTTCAACAATATCATTTACACTGTTTCTAACTTCTCTAGATCTTTTAACATTACCAATATCAAAGTCAACAGTCTCCTTCTTCGCTTTTTCAACTTTCTTTTTCTTTCTCTCTAAAGGAATTTCTTCTTCTTCTATACCAGGCTCATCAAATACATTTGATGATGAAAAATATTCAAGAGATAAAGGAGTTTTCTTCTTTAAATCTTCAGTAATCTCCTCTATTCTGATTCCACTAGACCTTGTCTGCCTTGTACTTACTTCAACAGGTTTCCTTCCTCTGCCTCTATTTCTTCCTCCTCTGCCTCTTCCTCTTCTTGCAGTAGGAGCTTTCTTCTGTCTTGCAATCTCCTCAAAAATCCTGTTTTGTTCCTTTACAATATCATCAGTAGTCATATCAGGATTTTCTTCAGAAGTTAATTCAAGTGCCTTCTTAGCATGATACTGATGAAACTTATCACTGTTTCTATAAACAAGTTCACTTCCACCTGATTCAGTGATAATCTCTTCAAAGAGATGAGGAGCATCTTGTACATCACTAATCAACATATCTTCATCACCTTCAAGAATTGTAGAGAAAGTTTGCCTTCTTTTTCCAGATTCAGAAACATGAGTTGACTTATTAGTTTGAGTCTGAGTTAAACTCCTCCCCTTTACTAAACCAGCATCAGAGGTTCCTTTTCCTTTCCCATGTTGTTGGTGAGTACCACCATCATTTCCAGAAGTATCATTCTTATCCTTTCTCACAACTGGATTAGGTGTACATTTTGTTTTGACTACTACCTTCTCCCCCTTTTTGACATCAGCATCTTCTTCAATAAAGAAAGATAAGATAAGCTTGGGAGTTTCATCAATAGTGTCAATTTTCGATTCCAAGACATCCATTCTTGACTCCATCCTCTTTCCAAGTGCTGTAACATCACTAGAAAGAATACGCAATTGAGAAGCGATAGCAGATATAGAAACAGTTGAATGAATATCAGCTTGAACTTTAGCATTATCATCCTTCATAGAATCAATCTCACTCTTCAATCCTTTTGCTAGAAGAGCATTAGTCTTGAGAAGTGCCTTAAGCTCAGGAGTAGACATCCTCGTGGCAATGTGACTAGAATGAAAAAGAGCATTATGAAAATTCATCTTTGCATTCGACTGATTCCATTCAGTATCCCATTCATATCCCCTTGCAGCTTGAGTATCAGCAGGAAGTGTAGAACTGTACTCCCCTCTGAACTCTTCTTGAGTAACAGACTGCATGTACCTATTCGAAGATCCATAAGCAGATGCTAGACTTGCTTTTATGGCTGCCTACATTTGAATCACCTCAGGATCATCATCAGCATGATCATCATCATCATCTGAGCTATCATCAGACTCAGGAAGTTTATCATCCACATTATCTTCAGGATTCATAACTCCTTTCAATCTCAAATCAATAGTAGATGGAACTGTTGATTCCTGAAGACCTGCAGTGGGAATAGAAATATTTCCTAAATCTCTCTTTTCTTTTAAAGTGATCTCATCACTTCTCACAACATGACCTAAGTTACTTTCAAGAGTAACTACTACCTCTCCAGAAGTTTTTAACTTCTCACTCTGTTCTACCTCACCTTTTGCCAGTTCAAGAGACTGTCTCTCTTCACTCTTCTTTTTCTCTAATTGTTTACTCTCAGTCTTACTAGAAAGGTTCTGGCTCAACAGATTCAAAGAAATAAGAGGTGGCTGAGAAGAGTGGTCTGAAGTCATACAGATAGAGGTATCCCTTATATCAGGTCTATCTGTAATCATACTATCAGTATTAAGAGAAGTAGAGATAGAAGTGTTACCTGAGGAAGTGATTAAAGATTCCATTGGCCTTGCAGAAAGTGGCTCGATAAGCAATGGAATATTTGGATCAGTAGTACTTGCATTAGGATTGACAACTACAACTAAAGCATGACTTGCATCAGTAATATGTACTAATGGTTCTTGTGTAGTCTGAGGTTGTGAAGCTTCTTCAACACTCTGAGTCAAAGGTTCTTATCTGCTTCCCTCATATGCAGTGTCCTTCAGTATATCTTCACATTCAGCAATATGCTTGGCATGAACAGCTTTATCTGCCAGACTTTGAACTAAGTCAAATTCGATTTCTGAAGCCCCTTGAGCAGTGTCAGGAAACTCCTTTACTAATGTGATCTTGCCTGCATCTTCACTTTGAGAAGATGGTTCTCGTGGGACAGGAATATTCTTGTCTTCACTTTTCTTTTGAGAAAGTGGTTCTTGTGGGACTATTCCTTCAACAATGTCTCCATCCATACTTTGAATGGATGGTTCTTGTGTGACTAGATCTGCAGTAGCTGCTGAACTACTTTGAAGTTCAGGTTCTTGTGGGCTCGATCCTTTCAGAGGTGATGATGTCCTCTGTTTCTTTTGTCGTTCAAAAACTTTTGCTGTAGTTTGTTGTTGCTTATAAAGAGGTGGTGGCTTTTGTCCAAGTTTGACAGCAATGCCAACAACCTTGTCCAGTGACATATCAAAAGTCCTCTTCTGTGATGATGTAGAGATTGGAGAATCAGAGATTTCAATAGTCTTCACAGGTGAAGTATCAGAACTAGAGACACTAAGATCAGTAGTTGAGTCAGGAACTGATGATGCAATCGGATTCTGATTGTCTTCTATATCATCCTCAAGATTCTGTATCTCCAGTAGAGGAATGAAGTATCGACTCTTGTTAAGTAATCTCTTTCTTTTCTTTGGCTTTTCAGAAATAGTCAGTTCTTTAGGAGCTACAGGAATGACTTCCTTTTTCTTCAGAGTAACTGATAAAGCCAATTTGTCATCATCAGAATCATACTCAGACTCAGAATCAATTTTTTGACTGAATTTCCTCTTTTCTCCTGTGTTGAGTATTGAATACGATAAGAGAATACAGAGGGGGGGTGAATGGATTCTCAAACTTTTCTTTTCCGAGTCTATGTAGCAAGAGTGTTTGTGTGTGCAGGATTGAAGGTGCGGATAAAAAATAACACAAAACACAATATCAATTTAATCTAATGTATTATTAGATAAAGGTTGCTACAATCTGTGAATACAAATGATAGTATTCTCAGCTTCGTTTTTCTCAGAGAGATACAGCTTAGTGTATGAAAAACTTGACTCACAAAGTTACTAAGTTATGAAGTGAGGCTGTGTCCTTATAGAACATGGATACAGCCTACTTACTGCAAATAAGGTAGCTAAACAAATTACTTTCTAGTCTCTCTATCCTTTTTGAGTAAGTGTCCAAACGGTTACAGATTTGACTTTGCAAAGCCTGTTTAGATCCACTTCTTTAGCTCCTTGTCTCTTCTATATCTCTCCAAGCTTCCTTGTAGGCTTTCCAGAGCACGTTACAGATTGTGGTCCATAAAGTGCATTGGCTTGTTGCAGGTTTCTAACTTGTACAATTTCTTCAGTATTTTGTCTCCAAGAATGTATTCGAGAAGTGACTAAGTAAGTGATTCGAGAACTGGAATTGACTTGATCGATAATTCTGAGTTCTCGAACACTGTTATATTGACATATTGAACCACTTCTCGAATAGCCCTTTTCCATCAGGATTCCTTGAGTTATCGAATAGAACATTTGACTTATCGAATCCTCGAGATATCAAATAGCTTTCTGAGTCCTTGAGATATCGAATGGAACTTTGACTTGTTGACTCCTTGAGAACTCGAATACCACTTTGACTTGTTGACTTCCTGAGTTCTCGAATAGTGTACATAGACATATAGAATCTCTGAGATATCGAATGAGATATCGAACAGTATATACAGAGATATCGAATAGTGTCTTGAGATATCGAATCCCTGACTTCTCGAATGTTGGACTTCTCGAATAGACAAATATACTTCTCGAATTGGTACTTAGGCAAATTCTTCTTTTCTTCAAATCCCAACTGTGATTATTTGACAGTCTTTAACTCCTTGCTTGAGGCATGAACCTTGGAACTTCTTTCAAGCATTATTCTAGACTCTATAAGTACAGTTACACAACTAGGATTTGATGCTTACTACAAGTACAATACAAATAGAAACTCTACAACTAGAGGTTCCCTTAGTTAAGAGGTCATGTAAGTAATGTAAAGCATTACAAACAATTAGGCTTGTTATTAGATGTATACAGGCATGCCTCTGTGACTAACAATCTCCCCCAAATTGTGAGTGAGACCCTTAGTCACAATTTCATGTCTGATAACAAGCCTAACATACATAAAGATAAAACTTTAAAAGTACAGGTATGTAGATTGATTGAGCACATGAATGAAGTTACAAGATGAATAATCTTACAGTATGATGAATACTAGCCATTCTCATTTGATTCCATCTCCATTGCTTGGCTTGTAGATCATCATATGCTTTCTGTTTTCTTTCTTTCTCCTTTCTTGCATTATCATCCATGGCCTTTATGATCTCTGCCAGAGCATCCATTTCTTCAAGCATGATGGAGTCTTTGAAATCTTCAAGTACTGGTTTCGGAATGTTGGCAGGATAGTGACTGAGTAGATTCATTATGATATTGACATTATCTCCATTTCTCCTCCTGTACTTCACCACATAGGGATCAAACTGAACTCTACACAATCCCTTGGCCCTTAGCTTATCTGCTTCAACTTCCAGCCTATCAATCTCCTTCTCCCTTTCTAGCCATTTCTCAAAGCACCCCTTTCTTATCTTCTCAGCATAATCTCTCTTCATTTTTACAAAATCAATCAACTCCAACTTCCATATTTTCTCCACTTTGTCTTCAGAATCCAATAATGCAATGATTCTTTCTATTTCATATAGCTTGCCCCAATTTTTACACTGTCCTTGTTTGAATTTCTTCTCCCTTCCATCAGTATATTTAATCTCAAGGCAGTTATCCATAATGGCAGCATAGTAGATTCTTTGAGCTCTTAGATATTGCAATTGGTCTTCATCAAAGTCTTCATCTAATAGTTGGAGTTTTAAGCCTGGATATATTGTTAGGGCCCTTGACCTGGATGGCTTTACTCTCCTAGCAGCATGCTTGAGTTTAAACTTTTTCACTTGATTTTTTGGCTGAAACTTCTGACCTTTGTTGGCTGACCATAGTAGTGTTCCATTAGCAGTTTGCTTTTTGAAACATACATATGGTTTCTTGACTTGAATTCATTTCTCTTCTTGAGGTAGTAAAACACTTGCAGAGGCCAGAGATGTAGATTTTGATGAATCATTACTAGTGACATCCACCCTAGACATTGAGCCTTGTGTTGTGGTAGGAGTATCATTAGTAATGTTCATGGCTTGCTGTTTTCCAATTTTCCTCTCATAGACTCTTCCTTGGTCATCACCATCTTTCTTATTCTTGTCATTCTTCTTCTTCTTTTCATCTTCATCACCCTTATCTCTCCTATGATGTCTCTTCCTTCCATCACTTTTGTCTTCAGAATCATCATCCTTATTTCTCCTAGGTTGAGCCCTCTCTGGAGTTTCACCAGTTGCTATAAAAGATCTAAGAATGTGTAGTGCTTCAATTTCTTCAGCATTTCTGGTTCCAACCTTTTTCTGTAGTTGATCAATGATAGCAATGACCAGTCTGTGATTTCGAGAAGTGAGGTCATGGGGAATGACCAATTGTTTGATGTCTTCAATTTTGGTGCCAGACTGATAGATGATTGTCCATGGCTTCTTGATCACTTCTGGCAGCCTTGAAGGTTGGCCATTCCTCAAATCATCAAACAGACTTTTGTTGTTCTCATTTATCTTCTTAATAAGCTCAAGTATGGCATCTATCTCTGAGTGTTTTAGGGCTTGTAGAGTCTTGTATGTTAGATGCCATATCTTTAATTTTGATATCATCACTATCTCCTTGAACCATAGATTATTGACTTTCTTGGGGATGATAGTGATGTAGTCAATCTGCTCCTTCAACTCCCTCAGATAGAACTGAGTGTCACCAGCCTGTTCCCTTGTGGCTTTCAGAAACTCCAAGAAGGCTTTATCATGATAAACATTTGAGTTAGCCACTTCTTGTAGCTTGGCCTCAGTAATTACTTTGACTTCTATAGGCTTGGCACTTTCAGATATGGAGGATGGAGGTTTGTCAGTTGGCATACTCCCTGCAACCACTGTGGTTGTGATAGACTGCTTCTGGCCACCAGGAGTAATGACATGCATAGTTGGTAGAGTAACAACTGGCAGTGAGGTAGGGGGCTCATCAACCTTTGTTTTTCCTTTGCCTGGCACATGAGTTGGAGATTTATTTGCCCTTTGGTGATCACCCTCTCTGAACTTTATCCCTTTTTCCTTGGGTTTCTCCCCCTTAGTATTTGAATTCCTTGTCCTCTTCTCCCCCTTAGGCTTGTTGTCAGGCACAGAGGCTTTAGAAGTGACCTTTGGGGTGGAAGATTCTTCAGGGAGGGGAAGACCCATATGCTTCATCATAGCAGCCAACATAGATTGTTGATGCAGAAGAACATCAGCTGAGGTGGTTGCTTGAGTGTCCAACTGATCATTGAGAAGTGCAACCTTGTCTGTAAGATGAGCATTGGACTTAGTGAGAGTAGCCACCTCCTTTTCAAGAGTATCCACTTTAGTGAATAGCTCATGTGCCCTGAAATCAGAGAGTGATTGATCCTTTAGTCTCTAGACTTCTTACTTGGTCATGTCATGAATAGGGACCTCAGTTACCAGCTTATCCCCATATTGATTCTTGAACAGTGTTCTCAGCATGGCATTTGAGTCTGTGGTTTGATCAGACAGAGATTGAAACTTGTGCCCCAGCCCTGTGACAGCATCCTTGAGAAAGGCCAAGCCATTGTCCATTTTGATACAGCTAGACTTGCAGGCTAGAATTTCCTTGACCACGGTTTCCAGTTGAGGGAATTTGGAATCAAAAGCCCTTTTTAGCTCATGCACCTCCTTGGTTGTGGCTGTACACACTTCTGTGACTTCTGTCTTTAGACCCTTGCCAAGGTAGTGTGCAGCCTTGAGAATTCCCTTGTAACTGTCATTGACTGCTTCATACACAGCACTATGGGTGAGAGAATTGGCATTGGACCCTAGTGAAGTGATGTACTCTTCTCTGAGGTACTGTAGCCCTTCTGAGAGAGGAATGTCATACTTTCCTTGAAGCCAGGCATCTATATTTCCTTCTCTCTCAGACTCATCCACAATTTTGGTCTGTTGTTGCACCACATCCTCTTTATGGCACAGGAGAATAGCTTCATAGTCAGGATTTGGCAGGTTGGCTGTGAGGAGGTGCTGGGCAATCTTTTTGAACTCAGGAATCTGATCCACAATTAAGCTTTGAAGTGCTTCAACCGTCAATTGTTGTGGAACAGACCCTGATCCTGAAGCACTGTCATGGTGCACAGGCTTCAGCCATTGTGACATAAAGTCAGAGCTAGAGCTAGGTAAACTAGACTCCTCAGTTACAGATGCAACTTCTGTAACCGGATGGATTGACTCTACTACTGGTGTCTCCACAGAAGTGGGATGAGTTACACCAGCAGTTGACACAGGCACAGAGTCTCTAGTGAAAACTAGTGGAACCTCTGTGTTTGTGATGGTGTCATTAGGATATGCCCCAGCATGCATTCCCTCACCATCTAAATATGGGTCCTGGGTGGTGAGCAAAGTGTCATGCACTAAGTCACTTGAGTCCATTGGCTCATCAAGAGAAAAAAAATTCTTGATGATCAATGCCTTGCTCCTCAATTGCTTGAGTTGCAGGCTGCAAAGAAATTTGAGATGAAGATTCTGGAAGAGAAGTGTGTTGTAGAGTAGATTTTGGCAACTCCCCCTGAGAGATAGAGGGAGTTTCAAGTGTGATGTGCTCTCCACTCAGTGTAGTGCCATCCTTATCACTCCCATGTGCTGACTCAATACAAGTAGGTGCATTGGGGAGGATGCTTGATTCTATAGATGCACCCTGTTGAGAGGATACATCTAGTGAGATGTGTGCCCCTGATTTTACAACTTCAGCCATTTTTGTGACTGAAGAGGTGGTCTTAGTTTTCTTCTTCTTCTTTGGCCTTAGTAAGGGTGACTCTGGTTCCTCACTTTCTAGACCTAGTTCAACAGCTAATGCTGCTTCAGATAAGATATTCAAGGGTGCAGACATTACTTCCTTTCTCTTCTTTTTACTAACATCACCCTTTTGAGAGGATGATGCAGTTGGTTCAGTAATTGGTAGAGTGTTTGGTTGAGAGGGTTGGTTAGCTAGCCCTGGGTTAGCATTTTGTTCTACTTGCTTGGGCTTGGCTAACTGAGATTTTGCATCAAATGTTGGCATGTTGTGGGGGTAAGTTCTAAACAAACTCTCCATATGGGGAGTTATGTTAAGTCTTACATCCACATCATTCCTAGTCTCCAAATTACCAAAAATGAGTTTGGTCATGGATTTAGGATATCCTATTTTATTTTTATCTATCCCAGGCAATTCAATCAATTGAGCATTTTTAAAGTTAAGTACAGATTGAATAAAGCGAGGGAAGAAAATATCAGTACCTCTCTTGGTTGTGTTCTTACCAAGTCTCTCATATAGTTCTTGTAGGGTGATTTGGCTAACATCTATCTTCTTTCCATAGGCCAATGCATAGCCAATTTGCTGCACAAGTGCACTAATTTGATCAAAGCTTGATTTCCTGGAAGTGAAGACTTGAAGAAGAGTTGCAAACACATAGCTCCACTCCTTTCCTCAAAGAATTCCTCTAACTCTGCATTCGTGGCCAGTCTGTCAAATGACTCTTGTTGTAGGCCCAGTGCTTGATTCATGTCTGCAGTAGTGATAGTGATTTCTTGATTCTGAATCTTGCAGTAGATGATATATGAAGTGATTGCGTTTTCCAGGGCTACAACCTCCACAATAGCAGTGCCCCAAAACTGTTCCAGGATATCCAGATATAGAGTTGGGTTGGCAGAGAGTGCATCCTTGATGTATGACTCAGCCATCCATTTCACAAAGCACTTGAAATTGGCGTTGGGTGCTTCCACATCACTAGTTAGAGCAATGAAATTGGTGTTGAACTTTACTGTTGCCATTTGTATGGAGAAGAAGAAAGGAATTGAAGGTTGAAGAAGAAATTTGGCTTTTGGTAGTTAGGGTTCCAGAGGTTTAGAGAGTGTAGATGCTTGAGAAATCGAATGAATTGAATCGAATAGGTGTAGAATTGTATAAGTATGAAGTACTTGAATTGTCGATTAGAAGTTTGTTTTGTATCGACAAGTCAGGCATTCGAGAAGTAGAAAACAACTATTCGAGAAGTCAAAAAAGGCTTAATCGATAACTCAAGCAGATAGTAACTCACAGCTGGCAGTTATCTAACTCAGAAATATTTCTAAATTAAATAAAATGTGTTTTTATGAGTGAATTAAACTTTTAGACAAAAGTCCAAAATCGGTTAAAATTCAGCGAGAATTCAGCCTTTTCAAATGATTCGAGAACTCAAATATAGTATTCGAGAACTCAGTCAATCGAGAACTGAAACACTATATTCGAGAAGTCAAGGAAATCTCTATTCGAGAACACTAAAAGACTCTATTCGAGAACTCAAGAGTACTCTAATGAGACTTGTTAGAGATGTCGAATAGTGAATCATTCGAGAAGTTTGACTTATCGAACTATACCCATCACTAAAAAAAATGATTTTCACTATCTTTTAAAATTGACCAGCCATATTCATTGAAGAATATTCTAGCAAATTAAATAGTGATTTTCTCAAAATTTCATAGAAATTTCAAGTTAGCAAAAATATGATTTTCCAACATATGCAATAGATTTGAAATATTTATAAATCATATTTCAGCCAACACTTACTCCAAAAATATTGAAAATTTAGATAAAGTAAGTGTTTACTGCTGCAACAATCTAGATGATATATTCACTTAGCCAGAATCTGAAGAATTCAGCATTCCAATCTCACTAACCAACCTTGTGAAGGTGGCTTCATCTAGTGGCTTAGTGAATATGTCAGCTAGTTGTTTATTTGTAGAGACATAATGCAACTCAATGGTTCCATTAGTTGCATGTTCTATAATGAAATGATATCTGATGTCAATGTGCTTTGTTCTAGAATGATTGACAGGATTGGCAACTATAGAGATTGCACTTGTGTTGTCATACATGATTGGAATTCTTTCCAACACAAGTCCATAATCTCTAAGTTGATTTCTAATCCAAAGCACTTGAGCACAGCAACTTCCAGCAGCTATGTATTCAGCCTCAGTTGTAGAAGTTGACATAGATTGTTGTTTCTTGCTATACCAAGAGACTAACCTTTGTCCAAGAAACTGGCAGCTACCTGAGGTGCTTTTCCTATCCACTCTGCATCCAGCATAATCAGCATCAGAATAACCAACCAGATTGAACCCTGTGTCCTTAGGATACTATAGTCCCAAGTTTGGAGTGCCCTTCAGATATCTAAAGATCATTTTTATAGCAATCAAATGTGATTCTTTTGGATTTGATTGAAACCTTGCACACAAGCATGTAGCAAACATGATGTCTGGCCTACTTGCAGTGAGATAGAGCAGAGAACTAACCATGCCTCTGTAGACTGAGATGTCTACCTTCTTGCCTTTAGCATCTTCATCCAATTTAGTGGCAGTGGCCATGGGTGTCTTTGCAGGTGAGCAATCTTCCAAGTCAAACTTCTTCAATAAATCCTTGATATACTTGGTCTGACTGATAAAGATACCATCCTTCCTTTTACTGACTTGCAACCCAAGAAAGAATGTCAACTCTCCCATCATACTCATCTCATATCTGCTCTGCATGAGTTTAGAAAATTTCTCACACAGCTTCTCATTTGTAGAACCAAAAAAGATATCATCGACATAGATCTAAACTAAGATAAGATCATCATCATGCTTCTTGTAAAACAATGTCTTGTCCAGTGTGCCTCTAGTGAATTGATTCTCAAGAAGAAATTGTGATAAAGTATCATACCATGCTCTTGGAGCCTGCTTAAGTCCATACAATGCCTTAAGCAATCTGTAGACAAATTCTGGGAAGTGTGGATCCTCAAAACCAGGTGGTTGTTGCACATAAACTTCTTCTTCCAACTCTCCATTCAGAAATGCACTCTTGACATCCATTTGATATACTTTAAAGTTTGAATGAGCAGCAAATGCCAATAATATTCTGATGGCTTCCAATCTAGCAACAGGAGCAAATGTCTCATCATAATCAATGCCTTCCTGTTGAGAGTATCCCTTTGCAACCAACCTTGCTTTGTTCTTTATAATTACACCATCTTCATCCATCTTATTCTTTAGAACCCATTTTGTTCCAACAATGGTTCTGTTCTTTGGTGCAGGCACAAGTTCCCATACTTTGTTTCTTTCAAACTGATTCAGCTCCTCTTGCATGACAATAATCCAATCTGGATCCAACAGTGCATCATCAAGTTTCTTAGGCTCAACTTGTGATAGAAAATAGCCATAGAGGCACTCATTCTGAGTTGCTCTCCTAGTCCTTACTCCTGCATTAGGATCTCCAATGATTTGCTCTGCAGTGTGTGATCTATCCCATTTCCTTGAGTGCTCAGCCTGATTTCTCATTCTTGATGTTGCTTCATCATCCACATCATGGTCATTCTCATTTCCTCCCCCTGTGAAGTTGCCACTACTCACAGGTGTGTCTTGGATGCTTGTTCCTTCACTATTGATTGGCACAAATTCTTCTCTTGTACCATCATTCACTTGAGTTTGTTGAACTCGAGTTTCAACTTCAGTTTCAGTCTCTTCATCAGAGTCATCTAGATTATCAAACTTCCATGGATCTTTATCTTCATCATTGGCTTCTTCTAGTCCAGGTAGTTTGCTGTCATCAAATGTCACATCTGTGCTTTCCATAACTTTCTTTTGACTGATGACATAAACCTTGTATGCAATTCTTTCCATAGAGTAGCCAAGAAAAATTCGTTCAAATGCTTTTGCATCAAATTTTCCAACATATTCAGAATTATCCTTCAATACAAAGCATTTGCTTCCAAAATATGAACATACTTTAGAGTAGGCTTCTTTCCAGTCATCAAGTTATAAGGTGTCTTTCCAGTGTTTTTTTGATGAAGGTTCTGTTCTGGATATAGCATGCAGTGCTCACAGCCTCAGCCCAAAAACATGTAGGCATTTTTGCATCAAGTAACATTGTTCTAGCAGCCTCAATTAGAGTTCTATTCTTCCTCTCAACAACTCCATTTTGTTGTGGAGTTCTTGGAGCTGAGAATTGCTGAGAAATGCCATTCTCTTTACAGAATGCTTCAAGTTTGACATTTCTGAACTCTGTTCCATTATCACTTCTCAGTGCAATCACACTTGCATTGTTGGCCTTTGCTTCCTTGTCAACTTTCTTCATATGCTCAATGATTACTTGTGGAGCCTCATCTTTTGATGCCAGAAATTCCACCCATGTATACTTTGAAAAATCATCAACCATCACCAAGGCATACTTCTTTCTTCCTAGAGACATAATATTGACAAGCCCAAACAAATCCATATGAATGAGTTGTTGGGGCTTGGTTATAGATGTCACTGTCTTTGTCTTGTGGCTTGATCTTTTCATCTTTCCTTTTTGACAAGCCTCACACACTCCTTCTTGACAGAATTCAAGTGTGGGCATGCCTCTCACTAACTCTCTTTTGACTAGAGAGTTAATGGCTTTGAAGTTCAGGTGTGATAATTTCTTGTGCCACAGCCAACAATCTTCATTTGATGCTTTTGAGTAAAAGCAACAAATTTTGTCCTTGTTTGCAGAATCCATATTGGCTACAAACAGGCTTCCCTTCCTTACTCCAGATAGAGCAAAATCACCAGTCTTCTTGTGGGTGATCAAACATTCATCTTTGTCAAAATCCACCTTGAATCCCCTATCAGTAAACTGACCAACACTTAGCAGATTATGCTTGAGCCCCTTGACTAGTGCTACATCTTCAATGATGACATTACCAACTTTCAACTTGCCATATCCCAATGTGTTACCCATGCTGTCATCTCCAAAAGCAACCATTGGGCCAGCCTTTTCCTCATACTGTGATAGCAGGGCCATATCACCAGTCATATGATTTGAGCATCCACTGTCCAAAATCCACATGACCTTCTTTTCACTTTCTTTGCCCTGCAAACACAAAGGTATTACTTTTCCTTTGGTACCCAAACAAGTTTGGGTCCATGTGACTTAGAAACAGTTTTATCATAAACAACATGCTTGTCAACTTTCTTGGCATTAGTCTTCTTGTCACAATTAGAAGTCTTGGAACCTAAGGTTTCAGACTTAGGTGACAGAGGTACCTTCCTAGCTTTAGGAGGACTTGAAGACTTTGACCTGGTGTAGTGTGTAAGAATTGTGACTGATACAATCATCAATGAATTGCCTTCTCAGATTGAAACAACTAGTCATAACATTCATATTACATGGCATACAGTCAAATTTATCACAAAATGGTGCATCTCTATGTCTTAGAGGCACAAAACAATCATAAAAAGGTTTGGACACACTACCAACAGGTTTCTTGCATGCATGAGTTAAATGATTGGTACTGAAACAGTTCTGACAAGTTTTCCTAGGGGCATTAGGCATATAAGCATAGTTGTTATCCTTGTTAATCTCTAACTTGCCATTTCTGTTCTGTTTCTTCTTAGTCACTTTCTTTTCTGATTCACTCTTCCCAGCTGAAACAAACTTAACAAACTTCTTAGGTCTTGGCCTATCAACTACTGGCTCCTTGTCTTTTGACCTGACACTCTCACTCTTGGATGATGCTTGTTGTTCATTTGATTGTGCCTCATCCTCATCATTCAACATTTGTTTGATGAGTAAGGCATCCTCATCAATTTCAAATGTTGGTTCCTTAAAAATTGGATTTTCAGTCTTTTTCAAAATGTGAGGCACTCCCTCATGAACAACTGTGTCATCTTCAATGACAGCATAGCCTTTTCTCTGTTTAAGAGTGTCATAATCAAGTCCAATAGCAGCCTTGGGTTTTGCTTCAATTTTCTCATAATAGGACTTCACTAGACCAGATGATTTCTTGAAAGTTTTTAGTTTGAATTCATTTTCAGCTAATTCATCCCTAAGAGCCTTTTCAACCTGACTAGCACACAAAACCTTATTCTGCAGATATTCAACTTCTTTCTTAAGGTTTTCTATTTGCATAGCAGTTAGCTCAAGTTCCTCATTCTTTTTGGTTAACATTTCATTTCTAGTAGACAGTTTAGCAATCTCTTCATTAGCAGTAGTCATACAAGTATGAATGTTAAACATTTCAACAAATAGTTGTTCAATCATGTATTTATACTCTGAAACAGACATATCTATAGTAGTGAGAGATGGTACCTGAGAATCAGATGGAGATGGGTCATCCTTGGAATTGGCCATCAATGCATAATTGCAGAATTCTTGCTCCTCTCCATCACTGTCAGAATCATCCCAGCACTTCCCTTCAGCTATGTAGGCCTTACCTTGTATCTGCTTTTTTCAGAAGGGCCTCATACTTAGCTTCAAGCTCAAGGTAGTCTCTATCCTTCTTTTTAGGCTTTTTGCATTCACTGGCAAAATGCCCTAGGTCATTGCATCTATAGCACCTTACAGATGACCTATCCACAGGGCTGGTTTTAAACTTATTCTTGTTTGGTTTCACAATTGCCTTGATTTTGTTGAATGAATGGTTTTGGGTTTTGGGTTTGAAGGGTTGATTCCTTTTGAATCTGATGTTTGGAAATTTTCTGGCCATGAAAGCATATGAAGTGTTTTCCATCCCATCTAGTTCTTTAAGAGTGTAAAACTCTTCTTCCTCCTTCTCCTCAACAGGTTCACTTACCTCAGGTTCAGTTTCTTCCTCTTCTACTACCTCCTCTATCCTTAACTGACTTGTAGATGCTTCTAGGTCTTGAATAGATTTGTTGACAATCAAGGCACATGATGTGTTTACCATTCTGCCTTGATTGGCTTGGATAGCCCTTTTCTGAAGCAACTCAAACTCATGAGTTTTTAAAACTCCATAGAGCACATCATATGTAACTTTGTTCAAATCTCTTTCCCTTAGAGAAATGACCCTTTGCTCTAGATGGTTTGGTGAGGATAGCAGAAACTTCATGTTTAACTCCTTGGTACTGCAAACCTTGCCATTCATCTGCAACTCTGTAACTAGCTTTTGAAATCTCTCAAACATCTCAGTAATGCTTTCCTTGGGCTGTGCCATGAAAGCTTCATATTGTGTGACCAATATCTGTTTCTTGTTTTCCTTAACCTCATTAGTTCCTTCACACAAAACCTCAATGTGATCCCACATTTCTTTGGCAGATGTACATGATGCAATGTTTGCAAACATTGACATATCCATGGAATCAATGATAAGCAACATAAGGTGGCTGTCAAGAGCAACCTTCTCCCTTTCTGATTCTGTCCATTTTGATGGATCCTTGGCCTCATAAGATCTTGGGATAGTTGTAGTTCCAACAGTCTTCTCTGGTATCTCTTGTTGTGGAACAAAAGGACCATTCTTGAGAATCTCAGGATACAAAGGATGAGAGGCTTTGATGAACAACATCATCTTTATCTTCCAGAGGTTGAAATTCTCTTTGTCAAACTTAGGGACCTTCACCGTTCCTGTAGTCTTTGGTGTATTCGAACTCATGATCGTTTTTCTGTTTTTGAATAAACAGCCCGCTCTGATACCACTTGTTGAGTATTGAATACGATAAGAGAATACAGAGGGGGTGAATGGATTCTCGAACTTTTCTTTTCCGAGTCTATGTAGCAAGAGTGTTTGTGTGTGTAGGATTGAAGGTGCGGATAAAGAATAACACAAAACACAATATCACTTTAATCTAATGTATTATTAGATAAAGGTTGCTACAATCTGTGAATACAAATGATAGTATTCTCAGCTTCGTTTTTCTCAGAGAGATACAGCTTAATGTATGAAAAACTTGACTCACAAAGTTACTAAGTTATGAAGTGAGGCTGTGTCCTTATAGAACATGGATACAGCCTACTTACTGCAAATAAGGTAGCTAAACAAATTACTTTCTAGTCTGTCTATCCTTTTTGAGTAAGTGTCCAAACGGTTACAGATTTGACTTTGCAAAGCCTGTTTAGATCCACTTCTTTAGCTCCTTGTCTCTTCTATATCTCTCCAAGCTTCCTTGTAGGCTTTCCAGAGCACGTTACAGATTGTGGTCCATAAAGTGCATTGGCTTGTTGAAGGTTTCTGACTTGTACAATTTCTTCAGTATTTTGTCTCCAAGAATGTATTCGAGAAGTGACTAAGTAAGTGATTCGAGAACTGGAATTGAATTGATCGATAACTCTGAGTTCTCGAACACTGTTATATTGACATATTGAACCACTTCTCGAATAGCCCTTTTCCATCAGGATTCCTTGAGTTATCGAATAGAACATTTGACTTATCGAATCCTCGAGATATCGAATAGCTTTCTGAGTCCTTGAGATATCGAATGGAACTTTGACTTGTTGACTCCTTGAGAACTCGAATACCACTTTGACTTGTTGACTTCCTGAGTTCTCGAATAATGTACATAGACATATCGAATCTCTGAGATATCGAATGAGATATCGAACAGTATATACAGAGATATCTAATAGTGTCTTGAGATATCGAATCCCTGACTTCTCGAATGCTGGACTTCTCGAATAGACAAATATACTTCTCGAATTGGTACTTAGGCAAATTCTTCTTTTCTTCAAATCCCAACTGTGATTATTTGACAGTCTTTAACTCCTTGCTTGAGGCGTGAACCTTGGAACTTCTTTCAAGCATTATTCTAGACTCTATAAGTACAGTTACACAACTAGGATTTGATGCCTACTACAAGTACAATACAAATAGAAACTCTACAACTAGAGGTTCCCTCAGTTAAAAGGTCATGTAAGTAATGCAAAGCATTACAAACAATTAGGCTTGTTATTAGATGTATACAGGCATGCCTCTGTGACTAACATCCTGTTTCCTTATACACCCATATATCAATCAAAGATTGATCAATCTCAAGTACAGATTTCTCATGTAAGTTGTAAAAACTAATCATAGTTCATGAGAGTCTACCGTTCTCTCTAACCTCTCTCTACCTTCTCTCTAAAAACCCTAGCCTCTTCTTTTATCCGCCATTAATCTTACACCCTCTTCTCATCAGATCTACATAGCAACCATTCAATAATCCATTTTCCATCTCTACTCCTTCACCTACACACCATATTTCTTAAATTATATATAGTTCCTTACTATTTATGTCTCTAGAGGTTGTTCCGTTTATCTCCGATGGAGACTCTTGGTTCGTTTTATTGTTGGGTGTTGACCCAATCGGTGTGTTTGAAGCTCTTGGACCTCGGTCGTGGAGTTTTTCCTTTGTTGCTGGGAGGGTTCCTGGGATCTTTATTTCAGACCCTTCCAAAACAGTTGGGGTGTTTTACTCAAGCTGTGTAATGGAAGTTGAAGATGGTATGTCTACCTTATACGGGAAACCTACATCTTTCGACTTGTCGAGACTCTCGAAGAACAACAAAATGAAGTGGGTTTTGGTAGGAATGGATGATTTCAGAGTGTTTGTAGGGGTTATGATTGCCATGGCGTCTGCTATGGCTAAGAAACAGCGAGATGGGACTCATCTTGGGCCTGATGACATGGTCGGATGGGTTTTCCTTGATGGTGGGTTTGCAAAGGAGTACGAGCTGTTTGATTATTGTTCTGGATGGATTGCGGAACATGAGGGTATGTTAAAGGAAGGGAGCAAGAATTCTACCATAAAGGTTGTTGCCTGTATGGTGTTTGATAATTCGCCCCATAGAGATTTTTCTGAATTTCTTGCGCTTCTCAAGAGATTTAGCATTCGCGAGGGGATAGGTGCATTTCAAAGTGCATCTTGGGGGATGGGTGAACAGCCTTTGTGGGATATTCTCAGTACTGGTCTACTTGGGATTGTGTCGATGAAGGGCTGTTGTTGGGGTGGCCTACTTCAGAGTTACGTTTCTTTCATGCGTTCCATTTTGAGGGATCACTATGTTATGTTAGATTGCTTCAGGTGCTTTCTTGTTTGTACCTCCGGTATGACAACAATTGCCAGGAATTGCACGTTAATGATGCTAATTGTTTATCAATTAGTGAGAGTTATGCCTTGTTGGTTATTGCAGGTGGGAAACTTGGGTTCTTTTTCTGATAATCAAGATGGTTTGAGGTGGTTACTTGGTACAACAGTTTGCATTGTGTGTACTAGTGTGACTGATATGTTTGCCGTGGAGTGCCATGGTTTGGCTTCTCAAACGCCTACTCGTTTGCTGAGCTTCGAGGTTATAGTAAAACATGGGGAGCTATCTGCTTCCAGTAAAGCTGGCGATATAGAAGTCAGTATCGCCCACCAAGCATTTGTCGATTTGTTATTTCGACACAACTTAATGTTGCTGATTGAAAGTCCTGGAACTGAGCTTGCTACTGTTGCCCGATGCCTAGTGTTTGGCATCTGGAATCTCCGAAGTGATACTGTTCAGGTGGGTGGTTTTGTTGAGGTGAATATGCAAGTCCTACTGACTGTATATGCTGGTGTCAATTTGAAAGAGTCATTTTTTGGTCTGTTAATTGCTTTCGAGCAATTTAAATCTGGAAATGTGAACATGGCTGGTTTGTTTCTGAATATGAACATGGCTAGGTCGAAGCTTCGGATTGTTGTGAAATGGGCGATAGACGCTCAGTCTATATTCTTGTTGGGCTCTAATGAAGATTGCTACCTTTCCCGGATATGTGGTCGATTTTTGAATGAAGGTGTTAGATATTGATTCAAGAGATGATCAGGATCTGGGTATTACTGATCAGATACTGATGCTGACGTCATCAGGAATACAACGTCAGTATTAGATTATCAGGATTAGAAGCTGATCAGTATTTGATGAAGATTCTCATCAGACCAGAGATCAAGGAAGATTGATATGTCGGTTCCTAATTTGTAGGGATGCAGCTATCATACAAGATATGCATTCAGAGATATATGTAATTGATTTAGAATATCTTGTAATTGATAGTGTAACTGTGTACTCTATATAAACACAGTTTAGGTTTTACATTAAAGTAATCGCTTACACGAGTTATATTGTAACCTAGCAGCTCTTAAGAACATAAGAATTTCTTAAGAGAGTTTTGTAACAGTTTTATATCAGAGTTAATAAAGCTGTTATTGATTCATACTTGTGTTATTTGTTTTAAGTCGAAAATCTTATACAATTGTATTCAACCCCCCTTCTACAATTGTTATTTACTGGGCAACAATTGGTATCAGAGCTAAACTGATTAATTTAAATCAGAAACGATCTTAAGATGTCGACAAGCAAGTATGAAAGCATTAAAATTCCAATTCTCAAGAGGACTGAGTATCCAACCTGGAAAGTGAAAATGTTGATGTATCTGGAAGCAACTGATCCTGACTATCTTGACAGGATCAATGATGGACCATTTCTTCCAACAAAACTAGTTGCAAGAATAGAGACTGTTGCTGAACACTATGTCATTAAGGCAAAGAGTGAATGGACGACAGAAGAAAAGGTTCAAGTACTCAAAGATGCAAAGGTAAAGAATATTTTGCATAACAGTCTTGATAATGTCATGTCTAACAGGGTAATAGCATGCAAGACTGCGAAGGAAATTTGGGATACTTTGGAAACTCAATGTCAAGGTACTGAATCTATCAAAAGAAACAGAAGGGCTCTGTTGATTCAGGAGTATGAGCAATTCGATGCTAAATCTGATGAAAGCCTTACTGATATGTATGATAGATTCTTGACTTTTCTGAACAATCTATCACTGGTTGGCAAAGAGTATGATCCATAGGATTCGAATACCAAGTTTCTCAGAGCTTTAACTGAAGAGTGGGATACTCAAGCTTCAATCATAAGGCATCAATATGATTTGAAGATGCTGTCTCTTGATGAAGTCTATGGGATGCTAAGAACTCATGATCTTGAGGTTCAACAGAGGAAGAACAAGAAAAATGTCAAAGCAAAATCTATTGCTTTGAATGTTGAATCAAAATCAAAGGGAAAAGCTGAGGAGGTTTATAACCGAAAGAGTAGAGTGGAAGAGTCAATTCCTGATGACTCATCATCAGATACTGATACTGAGTCTGATCCTGATACTGATGATGACTCTACTGATTCTGATATGATGGAAATGGTTGCTATGATAGTCAAGGGCTTCAAAAAGATAAAGTTCAGAAAGGCTAGGAAGCAAGGGAAATTCCAGAAGAAAACCTTCAATGCTGACAAAGACAGGTACAAGAAGAAAGAAGGCAAAAGCAGCAAGTTTGACAAGTCAAAAATCAGATGCTATAACTGTGATGGAATGGGTCATTTTGCAACTGAGTGCAAGAAGACCAAAACCAAAGCTCTCATTTCTTCAAGCAAGGATTGGATGGACTCATCATCTGACTCTGAAGAGGAAAAAGTGAATTATGCTTTGATGGCTAAAACTGATGAGACTTCTGCTGGTGAAAATAAGGTATCTGAAGTTTTATTTGATTTTGATAATAATAATGTTTCTGAGCTAAGATCTTTCTTAAAATCTCTGCATAATAGTTTTAGGAGTCAATCTCTTGAAAATACAAGAATAAAATCTGAAATGGCAGAGGTTGTTAAGAGAAATGATCATCTAGAAGCTGAGTTAATTTTCTTGCATGAAGTTCAAGCAGAATGTGATAATGCTAAACACATGAAACTTGAAACGGAGTTTAAATGTAATGAACTTGTGAGGCAACTTAAAGATGCTAATGAAAAACTCAGAACCTGGACACATTCTGGTACAAAAACTCATGAAATTATTTCTGATAAAAACTGGAAAGAGTGTCTAGGGTATAAGCCAGAAAATGAGAAAAAGGACAAAGGAAAGGTTGTTTCATCTAACCCTGGAAGAGTTATAGTTGATGACTCAACAAATCCAAAAACCTACAGATATGTTACAGACAGTACTAAAACCAAATTAAAACCAGTTAATTATGTGTATCCAGAAATTCCCAAATCTACTTCAGAAGAGGGATCTACTTCTACACATCATTCTGAATCTAGAACTGTCAAAAACAAGAATGTAGGTCTCTTGTCCAAGAAGCAATTAAGGGATAGAATCTGTGAGGTAACAGATAGGAAGAGAGTTCCAACTGTCAAAAGGAACAGGAATGGTAAAGTTGGAATAAACAAGGAAAATAATTATAAGTATATTCCAAATGCACCAAGAAAAGCATGCTTTAACTGTGGTAATTCTAATCATCTTGCTATTGATTGCAGGAGGAGTAAAAAGAAGCCAACTGTAGTTCCTAAGTCTGACATTAGGAATAAATTAGTATTCTATAAACCACAGAATCCTTGTTTCCATTGTGGCAGTAAATGGCATTCTATTTATACATGTGAAGAATACCATAATTTGTACTATAATTATTATGAGCCTTTGCCTAAGTTCAATAAAAGTGCAAATTTTGGAAAAACAAAGAACTTGAATACTAATCATGCATCTGTCAAGATAAAGACTAATTCTGATGGAGTTAATTCTGATGAAAATGTCTTTACGAGAAAATCTTCTACTGATAAAGATGTTAAATTGCATGAAAAGAGAACCCAACAAGTGTGGGTTCTTAAAAATTCTAACTGAGTTCTTTGTGATTCTGATTGCAGGGTAAAAAGAAAAATGTGTTAGTCATGGATAGTGGATGCTCGGTGCACATGACTAGAGACAAAACCTTGCTATCAGAATTTTAGGAAAAGGCTGGCCCAACTGTGTCTTATGGAGATGGCAACATTGGACAAACTTTGGGATATGGCAGCATTGTAATTGGAAATGTCATCATTGAGAAAGTAGCTCTGGTGAAAGGACTAAAGCACAATCTGTTGAGTGTTAGTCAGATCACAGACAGAGGTTATCGTGTCAACTTTAATGATACTCATTTTGAAGTTATTAGCAAATCTTCAGGAAAGATTGCATTAACAGGTCAAAGACATGGTAACATTTATGAAGCCAACATTCACACTAATACTGAAAATCCAACTACATGCCTCATCAGTAAAGCATCTGTAGATGAAAGTTGGAATTGGCATAAGAAGCTTTCTCATCTCAACTTCAACAATATAAATGAGTTGGTTAAGAAAGACTTGGTGAGAGGATTACCAAAGGCTCTATATACTCCTGATGGACTCTGTGATGCTTGTCAGAAGGCTAAACAGAGAAGGACATCATTCAAGAGTAAATCTGAATCCTCAATTGATGAACAATATCACATGCTACACCTCGACTTGTTTGGACCAGTGAATATTATGTCCATCAGTAAGAAAAGGTATACTCTAGTCATTGTTGATGAATATACTAGATTTACCTGGGTTCATTTTCTTCACAGAAAAGATGAAACTGCTGAAATACTACTGGACCATGTTAGACTTATTGAAACTGGCACGGAATACAAAGTCAAGATTCTGAGAAGTGATAATGGGACTGAATTCAAGAATTCAGCAATGGAAGAGTTCTGCAAATACAAAGGAATAGTTCAACAATTCTCTGCTCCTGGCACTCCTCAGCAAAATAGAGTAGTTGAAAGAAAGAACAGAACTCTTATCGAAGCTGGCAGAACTATGTTGGAAGAAGCTAAACTACCTACATATTTCTGGGCAGAAGCAGTCAACACAGCTTGTTACACTCAAAATATTACACCAATCCAGGGGGAGCATCCAGTTCAAGAAATGACTTACCATCAGCAAGGAAATGGACAAAAAGTCATACTCCTGATTTAATCATTGGGAATCCTGAAGCAGGTGTTAAGACAAGAAGTGCAACTCAAAATGAATGTTTATATAATAACTTTCTGTCAAAGGAGGAGCCCAAGAAAGTTGAAGATGCACTTAAGGATGCTGATTGGGTGACAGCTATGCAAGAAGAACTGAATGAGTTTGAAAGAAATGAAGTCTTGAAACTTGTACCAAGACCCAAAGGAAGGTCTATTGTAGGTACAAAGTGGGTATTCAGAAACAAGACTGATTCAGATGGCACGATTGTGAGAAATAAAGCAAGACTAGTAGCAAAGGGGTATTCTCAACAGGAAGGAATAGATTATGATGAGACTTTTACTCCTGTTGCAAGACTGGAGGCCATCAGAATTTTTCTGGCATATGCAGCCCACAAGAAATTCAAAGTATTCCAGATGGATGTAAAAAGTGCATTTCTCAATGGAGAACTGGAAGAGGAGGTATATGTTGAACAACCTCCTGGATTATTGATCCCAAACATCCAGATCTTGTCTATAGACTGGATAAAGCACTTTATGGACTAAAGCAAGCTCCAAGAGCCTGGTATGAAACCTTAGCTCAATTCTTACTGGAAAGTGGATTCAACAGAGGTACAATTGATAAAACCTTGTTTTATTTGAATCATGGTAAGGGTTTGCTGTTAGTTCAAATATATGTTGATGATATCATTTTTGGGTCAACTAATACTAAGCTGTGTGAGAAGTTTTCAAAGCTAATGCAGTCGAGATATCAAATGAGCATGATGGGTGAAATGAGCTATTTCTTAGGTCTTCAAGTTAAACAGACTGATGAAGGGATTTTTATCAATCAGTCAAAATACACAAAGAATTTACTAAAAAGGTTTAACATTGAAAACAGCTCTACAGCTTCAACTCCTATAGCTACAGCTACAAAGCTTGATCCTGATCAAGGAACTGAAGTAGATGTAACCAACTATAGAGGAATGATTGGCTCACTCTTATATCTAACTGCTAGCAGACCAGATATCATGTATGCAACCTGTCTATGTGCAAGATTTCAAGCAAATCCTAAAGAACCACATCTCATTGCAGTAAAAAGGATTTTCAGATATCTAAAGGGCACATCTTCTCTTGGCCTTTGGTATGCCAGAGAATCAGACTTTAGTTTATGTGGCTATTCAGATGCTGATTTTGCTGGATGCAAAATAGACAGGAAAAGTACTTCAGGCAGTTGTCAGTTTCTTGGAGGAAGACTAGTTTCTTGGTTCAGTAAAAAGCAAAAGTCTATCTCCACATCAACTGCAGAAGCTGAGTACATTGCTGCTGGAAGCTGTTGTGCTCAGATCATGTGGATGAGAAATCAGCTAATGGACTATGGTTTGTCATTTTCAAAAATACCTATTTATTGTGATAACCAAAGTGCTATTGCTATGACAGGAAATCCAGTTCAACATTCTCTTACAAAGCACATCAGCATCAGGTATCACTTCATAAGAGAACAAGTACTGGAAGGAACAATTGAACTTCATTTTGTTCCTACTGATCAACAGTTAGCTGATATATTCACCAAGCCACTACCTGAGGCTACTTTTACAAAGTTGGTGAATGAACTTGGAATGGTAAACTATGGCAGTTCCTGAGAGAAAGAAGTCATCAGATACTGACGACTTGCAAATACTGATGGAAAGTCAATCCTGACAATGGTCAACGTCGAATCCTGATGCAACGATTCGATAATCAGTATTTTGTCAGAATCTAACTGTCTTCATTTTATCTCACTTTCCTGATTCAAGCTATGTTTAATGTTATTGAATTCCTGATAATGTGATCACTTTAATTAGTCCTCATATTTATTTTCAGATAACATGTTAAATCAGGAAAAACATTGAATAGAATAGAATAACTAGATTTTTCATTGATAATAAGAAAGAGTTTACATTCGAAGATTACATCTTTTGTGTTCTCTATCTACTAATCTATTCAACAGGAAATAAGAGACCAATCCACTCCATTGTTAATAGTCATCCCAGATCCCATCTTTGCCACTTTGTTTGGGTGGAAGTTGACAGGGATAAGGTTATTTTTGCTGACATATTCATTAACAATGGTTGATGGAGTTGGATGAGGATGTCTTAGATGAAAGCCATACGAATGCTGTTTGGAGGGCAGCATCAATGTCGATCACTTTTGCAGGTTTTTCCTTCTCGATTTCTTCGAGACCTGCATCCATCTGCAACCAGAGAGTCTCTAGTTGTCTTTCCCAGTCGAAAGCATCAAACTCTTCACGAGTATAACTAAATATATCTCTTTTCTCTAAGAGATGGAGGTTTTTCTCAATGATGGTAAGGTTCGACATTGTTAAAATTTTTGATGAGAAGGGTTTTTCTGATTTTTCTTACAGGAGAGGATGAAGCGTTATAGAAGTAAGTGGACAAGTCTCTAAGATTAAATAGAGAAGGGTGGAACGAGAATATGAAACGATTCATATTACTGGTGCAAGTACCAGGTATTATTCGATTGTGATGTTTTAAATTTCTTTATTTAAAACAAAATTACCATGTTTTATTTTGGTCACAATTTTATTTTCCGAATAATGCGTAGCGCGTGTGCTCACTCGTTGCTTACATACAGTTATAGATGTAAGTCATGACGCGTGTAATCCTCACCACTCTCTCACGTAATTTGGTCCATTACTTTAGCATAAACGAATGATTTACTGACACCTGTTATTGAGAAGTTACAAGTATTGTCTAATATCAATTTAGTTTACTAATTGATTTATTTTTCTCAAACTATCAGTAAAGCATCGTCTGTCTTTGTCTTTGCACTCTCAAACCCTAATTTCAAAATTAACACATCTTTTGTGTTTGAAATTCCAATGGAGAACTTATTCATGAACAGCAAGGTGGTAATCAATGGAGTTACTTTTAATACCAATAACTTCACTGCAGTTCTAGATCATCAGGACTTGCCGAGTGATTTCCACATTATTCAGGACTTTTTAGCCTCAAGCCCAATCAATTATGCACTAACCCAACCTGCCAAGATATTTTTTAAGTCTGTTATGCAGGTTTGGAACACAAGTGTTTTTGGGAAAGGTCTTCCATCAAAAAATCCTCAGATGAGCTTTGAATATGACAATGTTACAAACTATGTGACTCCTGAGATTGTCACTGAAGCCCTACACTTACCATCAATCATTGGTAAGCCTGTATTCAAATTTCCTGATGCAAAACTTCTTGAGTATGTTGTAAGCTTGGGTTACAATGGAACACCAAAGAAGTTTGGAGAGCTCTACAGGACAAAGCTCAAGAAGGAATGGAATTTCTTCTTTGACACTATCAGCAGATGTTTCTTGAATAAAGTGTCAAACTTTGATGCCTTACCCACAGGTTCAGCCAAAATTGGGTACTCTCTAATTCATGATCTCTCATTTGATTATGGTTCCTTTATACTAAAGGCATTAAGTGAAAGAAAAGCAGATAAATGTGGTTATGTTTGCTTTCTTAGATTTTTTCAATTAATATTTTCTCACTTATGTCCTCATGCTGTTTTTGAGAATGATACAATTTTGCCTATATGTAAAATCTCAGAAAACAATATAAAGAGTCTAATCAATTCTGATAAGGCAAATAAGTTTGTGGGTACTCCATACATTCCTGATGAAGTATGGTCTCTTTTAAGAGAGAGAATGCCTATTCAATATGGCCCAGCAACTGGTGCTATGGAACAGGACCTTACACATCCTATTCCTGACACAAGCACACAACCTAAACACTTACCTAAACAGTTAACCACCTCTGGTGTCTCATAAAAGGCATCAGTTGTAAAATCAAAGAAATCAGCTAGATCTGATGTGTCTGAGAGGCAATCAGGGTCAAAGGATTTCTCCACTCCAACTCACTCTCAAATGAAGTCACAAGGGGGTGAACAAAGGGTTCTTGAAACATCTGGTTTGAATAAAGGAACAGGAGTGAAAAGGAAAGTTGATCAAGGAGCTATTTCTGATTCTGATGATGATACAATACCTATATCAGTCTTGTTCAAAAAGAAGGAGATTGATGTTGTTGATACAAAAGAAGTGACTGTCTCTGAAAAACCAAAGAAAAGAAGAAGATTAATCAGCAAAGGCAAATTTGTTGATCACACAAAATTTCTGAATCTTACTGATGCTACAGAAGGCAATCCTGATGTTGTTAATCAGGATGGATCATCAGTTCCTGACGCTACTGCTAATCCTGACATCTCTACTCCAAATAATTCACCTATGAAGACTGTTGAGATTTCTGATTCTCCAGCATCTGAATCTCCAAAGAGAAGAATTATTGAGATGTCTGTCGATCAAGTAAATGCTATTGCTGCTCAGCTGGGTGTTAAACCTTCACCACTTGAAGTAAAAACTGCTGAAGCAAATGTCTTTCACAGACAGAAGAAACAGAGGACAACTGTGTTATCTCTGAGAGGATCCAGCCCACAAGAACCTGAACTTCAAAGGAGTTCAGAAGCTATTGCAGATCCAGTCACACAAGAACCACCTACTCAAAGTGTAGGTGCAGACATTTCTGAAGGAATAGTCCCACAAGAACCATCTTCTCAAAGGGAAGATGAAGACAAGAATATTCCTGCCCCACAAGAACCATCTTCTCAAAGTGAAGATGCTGGCAAACTCATATCAGCAGGGGAGTTTCCTGACAATACTCAAGGGGCTTCTGAAATTGAAATTGAACTTGCTAGAAGTCTGGCAAAAAAAGCTGCTCATGATTTGCACATTGCTGAATGTGATAGAGTGATTGCTGACACTGCATTTGAGGGAAGCACACAAGAACCTTTGACTCAATGTGTTGAAGAAGCTTCAAAACCTCAGGCTACACAAGAACCATCAGTAGCAAACACTGATGCAAGTCATGCTATAGTTGCAGTGGTCAATCCTGATGAAAGTACTACTGATCTACTTATTCCATTGCTTATTGAGCCAATTTCAGCAAGGCCAATGGATTCTTTAACTACTTCATCAGGTAACATCTCTTTCTCTACTTCATTTACTACTGATAGTATGATTACAGATAGACCTGATAAAAGGGCTACCTCTATTTGTATGACTTCAGACCACTCTTCTCAGCCACCTCTTATTTCTTCACATTTAATGAGCCAGAACCTTTCTTGTGAGATTGAGAGTGAACATTTAGAGAAAAAGAAGAGTGATGAGAGGCAGTCTCCTGAACTGGCAAAAGGAGAGGTAGAAAAGAGTGAGAAGTTATTAACTTCTAGTGAGGTAGAAGTTGCTATTGAAACTAACTTAGGTAACATTGTGAGAAGTGATGAGATCACTTTAAAAGAAAAGAGAGATTTAGGAAATGTTACTTATTTGTCTGCAGGTCATCAGGATTCACCAGCTGTATCCACTGGTGTTTTGAAAATGAAAGGTGTTATGCTTCCTGATGACAATATTGAAGATAAACTTCCTGAGGCTGGTGGTGGCTCAGATGATGATGATGATCATGCTGATCTTGAAACAAAGCAAATGCAGGCAGCTATAAAAGCAAGTCTCCAATCTACTTATGGGTCTTCAAGTAGATACATGCAGTCAATGACTCAAGAAGAATTCAGAGGGGAGTATAGTTCACTTCTTCCTCCTGATACTCGAGCTGCAAGGGGACATGAATGGGATACAGAATGGAATGAACCAACTGCTGAGATGAATTTTCAAAATGCTCTTTTTCATTCTGGTCATATTGCTACGCGGATGCCGACACCTGAACTTAAGGCTCTTCTCAAAACCAATGCTCTTCTAGCAAAGGGATTGCAGAGTGAGATTGACTCTATGAAGGCTGTAACTGATAAATTTCAAGCGGGTATTCAAACATCTGTTTCTATATCTGCTACTGCTTCGCAAGCATGCCTTCTTGCAGATGATATTAAAGCTCTTGACAAGAGATTGGATTCTAGAATGACTGTCTTGGAATCAAAAGTTGATACTATTGATGAAACCCTCAAGCTTATATTGTCTTTCTTCATTCAGGATGATACTGATGTCAAAAAGGGGGAGAAGATAGTCAAAACAAAATGTTCACCTGATCCAGTTGTACAAAAGGATGATGATAATTCTGGAAATGATGGTGGTGCTAAGTCACATCATAAAGTTGAAACCTCTGATGCTGCTTTAGTGTCAAAGAGAACGAAGACTCAAACTAAACAGTTAACTCATGTTTCTGAATCTGGAAAGAAGACAGTGACAATAATGATGCAATCTCAGAATCCAAAAGAAGAACAGTTTATGACACCTGGTCAAACTCTGTCAACTATTCCTGAGGATGATGTGTATGTGGAACAGGATGAAGATGTTGCTAATCTGTTTCATGAACTTGACACTGGGGATGGTCGTGTTCTTAAATTATTTCATAAAGATAAAAGAGTTCAACAGTATCATGCTGAGAAAGCACTTGTTTTATCTACTGAAGAAAATCCAAACATGACTACTGATGAGTTCTTAGAAGAACAGAACAGGATCTTTGAAGAGTTTGCAAAACAGAATAAAGCTCTTGCTGCAAGAAGAGGAAGAGGCAGAGGAGGAAGATACAGAAGTAGAGGAAGATTATCTGCTCAAACAAGTACAAGGCAAACAAGATCTAGTGGAATCAAATTGAAAGATGTTTCTGAAAATGAAAAGAAGAAAACTCCACTATCTCTTGCATCAACTCCAGACAACAGATTCAATGCTCCTGAAGAAATTGAAGAGGAGATATTGCCTTTGAAAAGGAAGAGTAAGGTAGCTGTTCAATCTACTGCATCTAATGAGAAGTCAGTCATTGATTCAATTTCTGATGTTGTTTCTGATTCTGAAGAGGCTGAAATTTTAAAAGAACTTAAGATTATGATTCTTAAGGTTGTGGTTGAATTTCACAATGTGGAAGTTTTTGAAGATACATTGAAGTATGAACAAGAAAACTTCAGAAGATTTGAAAGAGAAAGTGAAATCAGAGCTAAAGCCACAAAAGCAGAAAAGATAACAACCAGAGATTACTTAAGAAATGTTCATAGATCAGACAGGAAGTTATGGTATGATAGAGATAGATCTGTTCCTGAACATCAGCAGGATTATTCAACAAATGAGAAGAAGAAGAGTAAGAAAAGGGAGGAGGATAAGGTTGATTATAGAAAACCAGTTGTGTTCATATCAGCTGGATTGATAAAAGAGTCTTCTTTGATCAATGAATTTCTGATTGTTAAAACAGAGTCTACTACATTTATTGCTGAAAATCCACCAAAATGGGTGAGTATGCAATCAGGTTTGAGAGGATGGGAACCTGGCACAAGAGGAGGAATTGGATATAGTCATGCACTGGTTATTTTCATTGCACAAACTGATCAATATGCTCTAGTTGACAAGATTGGGGATGAGTTAACTGTAGATCATCTTTGGAAACTTGAAGCTGTTGCTATTATTGCTGATTGTCATGCTGATGCAAAGAAAATAGAGAAGCTGGTGTACTTCATGAAAGATGGAAGTGTGAAGAAGATTCCTATTCATGAATTGTTGTGTAAATCTGCAAAAGAGCTGAAATATGTTCTGTATCTTCTCAGAAGTAAAAGAATAAATGTTAGTGAAAGAGAAGTTTATCAAAATTGGTGTGTCATGATTTACATGAAGATTAGACAGAGATTCATGGATGGAGGAACAAGGTATGATGGCAATTATATTCCCATGTACTTAAATTTAAGAGATATAGAGGTTGAAATGAAGAAAGGTACAGCTGTTAAAGAAGTGTATCTAGGCATGGAACAACTGTCTCTAAATCCAGATGGGAAGGAAATTGCTTATGTGTTGCTAGGTGACTTAGATCTTCCGAGAAACTCAATTCAGAATCTCAGGGAAGCTATTTATCAGATTAATGAGGAAGATGAAGAACTCAAAAAATCTGAAGAAGAAACTGATTCAAATTCTTGAAAGCAAGGAAGAAGAATTGTTATCTGAATTCTTGAGACTGAATCTGTTTTATCAAAGAATTTCTGAAACTGTTCCTGATGATTTTTAGAAGGTATTTTGTTTTGAGTTTTTGACATCTTGAATCAAGGAATTTGTGCTTTGTTTTATAAAGAACCAATTGGGGGAGATTGTTAGATATTGATTCAAGAGATGATCAGGATCTGGGTATTACTGATCAGATACTGATGCTGACGTCATCAGGAATACAACGTCAGTATTGGATTATCAGGATTAGAAGGTGATCAGTATTTGATGAAGATTCTCATCAGACCAGAGATCAAGGAAGATTGATATGTCGGTTCCTAATTTGTAGGGATGCAGCTATCATACAAGATATGCATTCAGAGATATATGTAATTGATTTAGAATATCTTGTAATTGATAGTGTAACTGTGTACTCTATATAAACACAGTTTAGGTTTTACATTAAAGTAATCGCTTACACGAGTTATATTGTAACCTAGCAGCTCTTAAGAACATAAGAATTTCTTAAGAGAGTTTTGTAACAGTTTTATATCAGAGTTAATAAAGCTGTTATTGATTCATACTTGTGTTATTTGTTTTAAGTCGAAAATCTTATACAATTGTATTCAACCCCCCTTCTACAATTGTTATTTACAGGGCAACAGAAGGTACCTGTTACGATGCCTTTGAGATGGACAGGTGGAGGCTCTTTCACCGGCTAACATATTGGAAGTTGTTGTATGATAGTGTTGATTTGAATGATGATATGATTTTGATGAGGCAGTTGATGGTGTTTGGATACAGACTGCAAAGATTTACATGGTGTAGGTTAGAAGTGGTGTTAACAGCAGCGAAGGGCAGCTGGGTGTTTCAGGCTGGGTGGGATCTGTTAAACAATGTTGACTACATCACTGAATATGCATGCAGATGGAAAATGATGTGGGTTACTTACTGCCTAGAGTCTATTGAATCCAAGGCTACCTGCCTCGGCAGAGGGGGGGATTTTGATGGTGGTATTGTTGCATGTATTCAGCATATCCTGTTTGCGGATGATATGCATCATGATGATGACTGCTTGTGTGGGTGTGAGCAAGGGCCTGGGGTGTTCCTTTTGCCTCAGAGGTACATGGTCAAGTATGTTGGGGCTGGTTCTCCTTTCAACAAAAAGTTAGCCGGTGAGGTGCTTCTTTGGAGACCAACTCTCATGATGACCATGAGGTGGGTAATGCAGCTGGTGGAATGGGTTTTTGTTAGCAGACTTTGGAAGAAAGCTTACTCAGTCGCACTTTTTAGTGCTCGAACTGGGTTTAATCCTAGATTGTTGGAGGCTCCAGATTAATTATGTAATATAGGCTTAGTTCTATATTGTTGTTTTTAAACTAGTTTAAACTAGTTTAATTATTTTAATTATGTTGACTTCGCGGGGTATACCCCTAGATTTGTATCAGTTGTTCCTTATGGTATAAAAAAATTTAATTAGCAAAAAAAAAAGAAAAAAAAGTACAGATTTCTCCTTAACCAGGACCCCTTGTGCACCCCCTTGTGACTTCTTTTGAGAGTGGGTTGGAGTGGAGAAATTCTTTGACCCTGATTGTCCTCCAGACACATCAGATCTAGCTAATTTCTTTGATTTTACAGCTGATGCCTTTTGTGAGACACCAGAGGTGGATGACCATTTGGTAGTGTGTTTGGGTTGTGTGCTTTGGTTAGAAACAGGATGGGTAGTGTCCTGTCTCATAGCACCAGAAATAGGTCCAAGACCATCAGTAATAGATCCATAATAAGTAGACATTCTCTTTGTCAAAAGAAGCCTGACCTTATCAGGAATAAAAGGATTGTCTTCCAAATTATTCACCTTATCAGATTTCTCCAAGGATTTGATATTGTTTTCAGAAATCTTAAAGATACACAATTGATCATCATTTTCAAATTCAACAGTGGGACATAAATATAAAAATATCAATTGAAAGAATCTAATAAAACAAACATATCCACACTTTTCTGTTTTTCTAGCATAAAAGGCTTTCAAAAGAAACAATCCATAATCAAAAGGAGTTTCATGGATTAGAGAGTACCCAATTTGAACTGAAGCTGAAGGCAATGCATCAAAGTTAGAGACTTTATTCAGAAAACAACGACTGATAGTATCAAAGAAGAAATTCCATTCCTTCTTAAGTTTTGTTTTGTATAAATCCCCAAACTTCATTGGTTGTCCTTTGATTCCGGACTCTTTGCAAAATCAAGAAGTGTAGCATCAGAAACACTTTCTGCTGATTTGCCATTGAGAGATGGTAGTTGAAGAGCCTTCTCTATCACCTCTGGAGTCACTCTATAAGTAACACCATTATACTCAAAGGACATGAACAGATTATTTATTGACATTCCTTCACTAAAAACTGATGTTGACCATACCTGCATAACACTTATGAAAGAAACTTTGGAGGGTTGTGTTAATGCATAGTTAATCGGACTTGAGGCTAAGAAATCTTGAATGATATGGAAATCATTCGACAAATCCTGATGATCAAGAACAGCAACGAAATTGTTAGGTGCAAAAGTAACACCATTGATGACAACTTTAATGTTTGCAAACAATTGATTTTCCATTTTGGTTGAACAGAGAGATTTTGAATTCTCGAACAATTAGGGTTTATGTTTGCACAAAGTGAGGGACGATACAATACTCATACTTTGAGAACAAAAGAATCAATTTAGAAAACTAAATTGATTTTGGACAAATCTAATGATTTCTCAAGGACAGGTGTCAGTAATCGACTCGTGCACACATAAGTAATGGTGTAAATTACGTGTAAGAGTGGTGATAACTGCACGTGACACGATTTTCAAACTGTAAGTATATACTCACAAGAGTGTTACACACGCGCCCGCAGTTTTCGAGAAATAAGATTGTGAAAAAATATAACAAGGTAATTTGTTTTAATTAAAGAAATTAAAACATTACAATCTAAAAATACCTGGTACCAACACCAGAAATATGAATCGTTTCAAATTCTCATTCCACTCTTCTCTATTTAATCCTAGAGACTTGTCCACTACCTTCTTAACTCTTCTTCTCACCTGCAAACTAAAAACTCTTCTCACAAATATCTTCGTAAAAGAGATGTTGAGTCTTTCCATCTGATAGAATATATTTTACATATATTTTATAGGATTTTATTCCCACATTTATGGTACTTTTGCGAATAATCGTGTGGATTTAATTAGTTTTTGAGGAGTTTGTTGCAGGAAATAAAGAATTGCCAGGCTAAAAGGAATCGAGCATTATTTAATGATTTCTGTGATTTTTAGATCGAAAGAATATTTTGTGAAGATTCAAGATGGAGCAATTAAATTCCGGTTCATTGCTTAGCATTTTTAGAACAAAGCAATAGATGGCAGGAGGTGGAAGGCGCAGCAGCGCCTGATAAAGAGCAGGAGTACGTCCTTCACACTGCAGCTTCACAGAAAATGGGAGAAACCAGGGGCTTAGATGCGCAAGAGCGCGAAGGGAGGCGCAGTAGCGCCATTTGACTTACTGTCCAGGCGTTGTAGCGCAGAAAGCAGCGCAGCAGCACGAGGCTTCGACTGTCCATGAGCGCGCGCGGTAGAACAAACAGGCAGGAGGTGCGAGGCGCTGTTGCGCGGTCTAGAGGCGTTGTTGCGCGACTTTGCTGAGTGTGCGGGGAAATTAAAAATAGATTTTTAATACTCCTATTTCTATTCTAATTATAAAATAACAGTTGGGCCTAATTTAAGTCTTTTAGCACTATAAAAACTCATCTAGGTTCTTATTTTAGAGAGGAAAAAGAGAAAAAAAATACTATTCTTGAGATACAATTTTGTATGTAGCTTTGAGGGATTTTTGGAGAACTATTATTTTCTTTGAAGATTGAAGATTAAAGGTTTTTCTATATTCTCATAATTATGAGTTCTTCTATTGATTCTTGTTTTGTGAATTTAATTATGTGTAATTAACTAAATCTCTAATCTGAGGATTGGGTAGTATTCCTTGGTATTCATGTGTGTTTAATTATCTGTGATTTCTTGTTTTGCTGATCTGTTATTGAGGGCTTAACACAATTAGGGGCGTCATGAACCTTTGATTGGATTTTAGGGATTGTAATAACTTGGAAAAGGAGTTGCAACTTTAGTACAAGATTTAATAGACATAACCCGAATATTTGATTGGAAGATTAATAGGAGAGTTGTGAGACTTATAATTCTTGGTGCGTAATAGTTTATGATTGTACTTTGATTGTATCATGGAAGTGACAATTAAGGTGTAGTTGTAGACATTATAGTGTATCTTGGAAGGGAACATTATAACCTTGGAAGAATTGTTTTCAGCAGAGTTAGAACGTAGATGTCACATAGATATTGAATGTGCATTGAAACCAAGTGAAGAACCCCAGTTCTTGGATTGTTTTCCTCATATATTTTATTCTTGATTGATAATTAATTTAATTTAGTTTATAAACAAACCAAACATTCTTTTACACTTCTAAATTGTGAGAGATAAGATACTTGAACTTGATATTACATTCAGTCCTTCCCTGCGAACGAACAACACAAAATTACTATTAACAAATTGGCGCTGCTGTCGGGGAAGGCAGTATATTTGAGTTTAGGTTAATTGTTTCTTATTGTTTAGATTTTAATTGGTTCCACAAGTTGTTTTGTTGGTGATTTTCAGGTGTATGCGACGTTCATCTTGCGCTAGAAAATTGGAATTTGACCCTGAAATCGAGCGTACTTTGAGAAAGCTAAGAAGAGAGAAAGCTAAGATGGGAGAGCCGGCAGTTCAAGCTGTTGTTAATGTTGATGAGACTTCTATTTGGGACCATGAGACACCAAATCCTGCTAATTGCATGTACAAAAGTCCAGAGATTGGTGCAGCCCAATTCAACATTAATCCAAGCTTAATTCAGATGATCAGCAATCAAGCTTTTGAAGGAGATATTGAACTAGAGGACCCACACTGACATCTAGGGCGTTTTGTGCAGATGTGTGGCTCATTCAAAATCAATGGTATTACGAGTGACAAGATTCGTCTCCATATGTTTCCCTACTCTATTAAAGGAAGAGCTTTGGAATGGTTTCAACAACTTCCAGACACCGCGGTTGCTACATGGGAGAGTCTTTCTACTGCATTCTTGTCCAAATATTATCCTTCTGACAAGACGCAACAATTGAGGACTATGATTATGAGTTTTAAAGCACAACCAGGTGAAGGTCTATATCAGGCATGGGAGAGATTTAAGGCATTATTGAGGAAGTGTCCACATCACGGTTTGCAAGATTGGCAGATCATTAGTACTTTTTATGGGGCCATGAATGCAGATATTCGTTTGAGTTTGGATGTGGCTGCTGGTGGAAATTGTAAGAATGCACCAACTACACAGGCTAAAGCACTCCTTGAGGAATTGGCATCTAATAATTATTCATGGTCACCTAGTGGGACAAGCTCAGCAAAAGCAGCACAAGATTCTGAGATGATCAACATGCTGGCTCTTAAATTGGATACTCTAACTCAGGAGATGCGAGGACAAATGGCAAATGTGAATGCCATTTCTTCAATGGAATGGTATAATGATTATGGTGCTAGTCAGAACTCTTATGTGCAACAATTTCCAGAAGAAGCATCTTTTATTCAGGGAAGACAGTCGTGGCCTGTTCAGAATAACTCCTACTACAATCCAAATCAAAGGCCAAACAACAATCTTTCTTATAGTGGTAATCATGCGGCTAATCCTTCCTACTCATTTCCAAGGCAGAATCAACCTCCTGGTTTTCAGTCACGACCACCGTATCAAGCACAGCAGCAGTATCAACCACCGCTAAAGAAAGAACCTGCTGATTGGGAGGTTGCACTAAATAAAATAATGCAAGGAACCTCTGGGGCATTGGCTAATATGGAATCAAGAATAGATCAGATGGCATCATCTCAAAAGATGCTAGAATCACAGATTGGATAAATTGCCTCCAAGATGGGTGTTCGTGAGCAAGGTTCTCTTCCAAGTCAACCCGACCAGAATGGTAAGGAACAATGCAAAGCAATTACTTTGAGGAGCGGAAAAGAGTTGCCCGAGGTTGAGGCTCTTGAGCCTAAAGAGAGGGATGCTGAAAAAGAAAATGAGATAGTAGAGATTGATGTAGAAAATTCAGAAAAAGTAGATGAAAAGAAGAAGGAAGAAGAACCAGAAAAGCCGTATGTTCCTCCACCACCTTATGTTCCTCCTATTCCATTTCCACAGAGACTTCACAACAGGCAGTTAGAGAAGCAGTACGAGAAGTTCTTGACTATGTTTCGGCAGTTGCATGTCAATATTCCTTTGGCTGAAGCTTTGAATCAAATGCCACTTTATGCTAAATTTCTTAAGGAGATGTTGACAAAGAAGAGGAAACTTGAGGATGCATAAACCATTACTCTTAATGCGGAATGCAGTGCAGTCATCCAAAAGGCCATTCCTCAGAAATTGAAAGATCCAGGAAGCTTTTCTTTGCCTTACACTATTGGGAAGATGGAGAACATGAAAGCCTTGTGTGATTTAGGGGCAAGTGTGAGTTTGATGCCATATTCAATTTGCAAACGGCTTGGTCTTGGGGAGCTTAGAAAGACACGGATTTCACTTCAGTTGGCGGATCGTTCTGTTAAGTATCCGTTGGGGGTCATTGAAGATGTGGTAGTCAAAGTGGATAAATTTATCATACCTTGTGATTTTGTGGTGTTAGAGATGGATGAAGATGTCAAGATACCCATTATCTTGGGAAGGCCATTCTTGGCTACTGCTGGCATTACTATCGATGTTAAAGCTGGAAAATTGACATTGAATGTTGGCGAGGACAAAGTGGAATTTGATCTGAACAAAGCAATGAAGATGCCTCCTTTTGGAGCAACTTGTTTTACTGTTGACATAGTTGATGAAATTGTGTAGCTTGAAAAGGAACACTTCGGGGGAGTAGAACGGGTGTTAGATGATGTAGTAGAAGAAGAAGCACTTGTTGTTCGAGACACAGAAGTTGAGATGGCTTTTACACTTTCAGAGGCACCACAGGTTGAACTTAAACCTCTACCTGTTAATTTGCGGTATGCCTTTCTTGGTCCTAATGATACATATCCTGTGGTATTTTCTGCTTTGTTTAGTGATGATGAGTTAGAAAAATTATTACATATTCTTCGCCAATATAAATCAGCTATTGCTTGGACAATTCAAGATATCAAGGGAATTAGCCCTGCTCTTTGCATGCATAGAATTGGTTTAGAAGATAATCATAACCCTTTGATTGAGGGACAGAGAAGATTGAATCCGAATTTGCAAGAGGTGGTGAAGAAAGAAATCACTAAGTTGCATGACGCTGGTATCATATATTCGGTTCCACACAGTCAATGGGTTAGTCCTATTCATGTTGTGCCTTAGAAAGGTGGGATGACCGTTGTACACAATGAGAAGAATGAATTAATTCCCACGTGAACAGTAACATGTTGGAGAGTTTGCATTGATTATAGGAAGTTGAATAACGCTACTCGCAAAGATCACTTTCCCCTCCCATTCATTGATCAAATGCTCGAAAGGTTGGCGGGTAATGAGTATTACAACTTTCTGGATGGATTCTCGGGCTACTTTCAGATTCCTATTGCACCCGAAGATCAAGAGAAGACCACCTTTACTTGTCCTTATGGTACTTTTGCTTATCGGAGGCTTCCTTTTGGTTTGTGTAATGGTCCTTCGACGTTTCAACGGCTTATGAACCACATCTTCTCAGATTTTATAAGGAGAGACATGGAGGTCTTCATGGATGACTTCACGGTATATGGTTCTTCCTTTGAATCATGTTTAGCCAGTTTGTCGAAGGTGTTGCAGAGATGTGCTGAAACTAATCTTGTTCTTAATTGGGAGAAATGTCACTTTATGGTGAAGGAAGGCATTGTGCTTGGGCATAAAATCTCTAATAAAGGCATTGAGGTCGATAGATCAAAAATTGAAGTTATTGAAAAATTGCCACCTCCTTCATCTGTGAAAGGAATTCGAAGCTTTCTTGGTCATGCTGGTTTTTATCGACGGTTCATCAAGGATTTCTCCAAGTTAGCTCGGCCTCTCTGTAATCTTCTCGAAAAGGATCGTATTTTTTACTTTGATGAAAGTTGTCTTGTTGCTTTTAACAGGCTGAAGAAGGAACTTACTTCTGCACCCATAGTTACATCTCCCGATTGGAGCTTGCCATTTCAGCTTATGTGTGATGCTAGTGACTATGATGTGGGTGTTGTTCTTTGGCAAAAGAAGGATAAGCGTATGCATGTGATAGCTTATGCAAGCAAGACACTTGATGATGCACAAATCAACTATTCCACTACGGAGAAAGAGCTACTTGCAGTGGTATTTACACTTGATAAATTCAGATCCTATCTTGTTGGGTCTAAGGTGATTGTCTATTCGGATCATTCTGCGATTCGTTTCTTGATGACAAAGAAGGATGCCAAGCCTCGTATAGTTCTTTGGATTCTCTTACTCCAAGAATTTGATCTTGAGATTCGAGATAAGAAGGGGTCTGAGAACTTGGTAGCTGATCATTTATCTAGGTTGGACCAAGGAGATGGAGAGGTAGGAGGTGAAAAACCTATCAATGATAAATTTCTGGAAGAGCAGCTTCTAGGTGTGTCCTTGTCTACACCATGGTATGCAGATTTTGTGAACTACATTGTGGGAGGAGTTGTGCCGGATAATCTCTCTTATAACCAAAAGAAGAAATTCTTTTAAGATGTGAAGCACTACTATTGGGAGGAACCGCTACTTTACAGGGAATGTGTTGATGGAATGTTTCGTAGATGCGTACCTCATTATGAAGTTCCTCATATTTTCAGGCATTGCCATTCTCTAGAGTGTGGAGGTCATAACAGTAGTATGAAGACAGTGGCGAAAGTTTTGCAGTCAGGATTCTATTGGCCAACTATGCATCAAGATGCTAGAGACTTTGTGGCGAAATGTGATAGATGTCAACGAGTTGGAAATATTTCGAGGAGGAACGAGATGCCTTTACAATCTATTCTTGAGGTGGAGATTTTCGATGTGTGAGGGATGGACTTCATGGGTCCATTTCCATCTTCTTATGGGAACCAGTATATTTTGGTGGGAGTTGATTATGTCTCGAAATGGGTTGAAGCTATTGTGTCTCCTACTAACGATGCTAGAGTGGTGAAGAAGTTCCTAAAGAAGCATGTGTTCACTAGATTTGGAGTGCCAAGGGCTATTATCAATGATGGAGGTGCGCACTTTTGCAATAAACAGGTGGCTGATCTATTGAAAAAGTATGGTGTGACACAAAAGGTGGCAACTCCTTATCATCCGCAAACAAGTGGACAAGTTGAGATTTCGAATCGTGAGCTGAAGTCAATTTTGGAGAAGATAGTGGCAGTGTCAAGAAAGAATTGGTCAATAAAGCTTGATGATGCTCTTTGGGCATATAGGATGGCATTTAAAACACCTACTGGAATGTCTCCATATAGGTTGATCTTTGGGAAGCCATGTCATTTGCCGGTGGAGCTTCAGCATAAGGTATTTTGGGCGATAAGAGATTTGAATTTTAATCTAAAATCTGCGGGACAGAAGCGTTTACTCCAACTTGGAGAGCTTGAGGAGATTAGGCTCCAATCTTATGAAAATGCTAGTATCTACAAGGAAAAGACCAAATTGTGGCATGACAAGCACATTCAGAAGAAGGAATTTGAGGTTGGGCAACATGTTCTATTGTTTAATTCAAGACTCCGTTTATTCCCCGGAAAGCTCAGATCACGATGGTTCGGACCTTTTGAGATTGTGAAGGTCTATCCTAATGGGGTTTGTGAGATTACTAGAGAAGGGTTAGATGTATTCAAGGTGAACGGGAAGAGACTTAAGCCATACCTGCTTGGAGAAATAGTGGAGCGAGGAATGAGCATTCTTCACCTCCAAGAACCTATCATCAGTTGAGAATCGGCATCGAGCTAATGACGTTAAACAAGCGCTTCGTGGGAGGCAACCCATGTATTGTGAGTACTACTTTCTTTCCTTATTATATATTGTATAATTCATTGTTGAGTGTGTCAATGAGGATATTGCCTCATTTAAGTGTGGGGAGGTGTTTTCATTAGTTTAATTAGTGTAGTCATTAGTTTAATTAGTTGTAATTGTATATGTTAAAAAAAAAAATTAAAATCCAAACAAATTAAAAATTTGAAAATTCCAAAAATAATTCTAGCCATGTGAAGATTAATTGCGTAAATGCACCCATGCATGCTGTTAGAAATCTTATGTTTATGGATACTTTTGATTGAGAAGTGATATGTGATGTTCTTGTGCACACACATACACTAGCAAGTTGAAGCTGGTCGACTTATTGAATGTGGTAAGGGACTAGAATGACATGAATATGTGCAAGATAATTTGGTTTATATGCTTTGAGTACAAGTAGGTACGTTAGAGAGACTTCTATTTGGGATTGATTGTGCTTTTACACACCAAGTGAGTTTTGAGCCTATATGCATATCTTTTGCATCTTATATTCTTTGCTTGAGTGTCCACTTGTTATTTGCATTGCTAACACGTGTTTGAGGTCTTTCTTGAGATGCATGACATTAATTGATGACAACATGATAAAGGCAATAGGATAACCTATTATTTCCCATATTACCAGACCATTTATACATGATCATTAGTTAACCCTTTGAGCCTAATCTTATTCTTTCGGTGATACACCACGTTACTTGCCATTATCCTTTTTATTGTATTGGCTATATATTTATCTTGAACCCAAATTGTCAAAGACTAGTATTGTTCGTAAGGGAGTGATAAGGTGTGCATGAAGGGGGGTTATTGATGATCATAACTTTGGGGGAATATTGAGTTGGGTTGTGTGCTTGTTAGTCGAAATTTGTAAAATATCAATGGATCATTGTTCTTGCTTGTTATTAGCTCTTTTGAAAAAGAAAAAATAAATAAATAAATAAATATGAGAGCATACTTATCTTTTGTGATCCTACTTTGATTCGGCTAGTCAAGTTATATATAAAGAAAAGTTCAAGTGTGGGGATGAAAGTATGGGAATTAATTTAATATCATTGTTGGGTACCAGCTTTTGACTTAACCTTCTTTGGCTTTACTTGACATACCTTGTCCCTAGCCCACGTTACAACCCGAATAAAAGACCTTTTGATTGTCATTGATGGTGTATGTTGTGTTGAGGGTTAGATTGATACCACATGTAAAGCATGCTTATGATATTGTTGGAGTTGAGTGATACACTTACCCCCTTGTTAGGAGTGAATATCTTTTGTGAGTGAACGGTGAGTTGTTGCTTTTGCATAGGAGATCCCATGTTGTGTCTTGATGATGTGCTCTTGTGTGCTTAGCATGTTTACCAATGATTTTTGCACTTGACATGGAATTCTATGATTTTATTCATGTGATTTGAGTATGCTATGTGGATACTTGCACTTTAGACACCAAGGCATTGTGTATTCATTTTGATTCTTAAGTTGATATGGCATGAGAGGACTTTGTGTGTGTGGTGTTGTGTTGATGTGTGGTCTTTTGCATGAGCTAGATGAATTTTGTGGGTTTATTCACTATAAACCCTCACGAGACCTTACTCGTCCACTAGGGCTACCTAGGGGTTTAAAGGGCTTGTTGCATATGCCAAATGCAACCGTGATCACCTACGGAAGTGGTACTAATTAGTTAGTGTAATTATTATTTTAGTTTGCACGAGGACGCGCAAAGTGCTAAGTGTGGGGATATTTGATAGAATATATTTTACATATATTTTATAGGATTTTATTCCCACATTTACGGTGCTTTTGCGAATAATCGTGTGGATTTAATTAGTTTTTGAGGAGTTTGTTGCAGGAAATAAAGAATTCCAAGGCTAAAAGGAATCGAGCATTATTTAATGATTTCTGTGATTTTTAGATCGAAAGAATATTTTGTGAAGATTCAAGATGGAGCAATTAAATTCCGGTTCATTGCTTAGCATTTTTAGAACAAAGCAATAGATGGCAGGAGGTGGAAGGCGCAGCAGCGCCTGATAAAGAGCAGGAGCACGTCCTTCACACTGCAGCTTCACAGAAAATGGGAGAAACCAGGGGCTTAGATGCGCAAGAGCGCGAAGGGAGGCGCAGTAGCGCCATTTGGCTTACTGTCCAGGCGTTGTAGCGCAGAAAGCAGCGCAGCAGCACGAGGCTTCGACTGTCCATGAGCGCGCGCGGTAGAACAAACAGGCAGGAGGTGCGAGGCGCTGTTGCGCGGTCTAGAGGCGTTGTTGCGCGACTTTGCTGAGTGTGCGGGGAAATTAAAAATAGATTTTTAATACTCCTATTTCTATTCTAATTATAAAATAACAGTTGGGCCTAATTTATTTAGGGCAACTACTTAAGTCTTTTAGCACTATAAAAACTCATCTATGTTCTTATTTTAGAGAGGAAAAAGAGAAAAAAAACACTATTCTTGAGATACAATTTTGTATGTAGCTTTGAGGGATTTTTGGAGAACTATTATTTTCTTTGAAGATTGAAGATTAAAGGTTTTTCTATATTCTCATAATTATGAGTTCTTCTATTGATTCTTGTTTTGTGAATTTAATTATGTGTAATTAACTAAATCTCTAATCTGAGGATTGGGTAGTATTCCTAGGTATTCATGTGTGTTTAATTATCTGTGATTTCTTGTTTTGCTGATCTGTTATTGAGGGCTTAACACAATTAGGGGCGTCATGAACCTTTGATTGGATTTTAGGGATTGTAATAACTTGGAAAAGGAGTTGCAACTTTAGTACAAGATTTAATAGACATAACCCGAATATTTGATTGGATGATTAATAGGAGAGTTGTGAGACTTATAATTCTTGGTGCGTAATAGTTTATGATTGTACTTTGATTGTATCATGGAAGTGACAATTAAGGTGTAGTTGTAGACATTATAGTGTATCTTGGAAGGGAACATTATAACCTTGGAAGAATTGTTTTTAGCAGAGTAAGAACGTAGATGTCACATAGATATTGAATGTGCATTGAAACCAAGTGAAGAACCCCAGTTCTTGGATTGTTTTCCTCATATATTTTATTCTTGATTGATAATTAGTTTAATTTAGTTTATAAACAAACCAAACATTCTTTTACACTTCTAAATTGTGAGAGATAAGATACTTGAACTTGATATTACATTCAGTCCTTCCCTGCGAACGAACAACACAAAATTACTATTAACAAATTGGCGCTGCTGTCGGGGAAGGCAGTATATTTGAGTTTAGGTTAATTGTTTCTTATTGTTTAGATTTTAATTGGTTCCACAAGTTGTTTTGTTGGTGATTTTCAGGTGTATGCGACGTTCATCTTGCGCTAGAAAATTGGAATTTGACCCTGAAATCGAGCGTACTTTGAGAAAGCTAAGAAGAGAGAAAGCTAAGATGGGAGAGCCGGCAGTTCAAGCTGTTGTTAATGTTGATGAGACTTCTATTTGGGACCATGAGACACCAAATCCTGCTAATTGCATGTACAAAAGTCCAGAGATTGGTGCAGCCCAATTCAACATTAATCCAAGCTTAATTCAGATGATCAGCAATCAAGCTTTTGAAGGAGTTATTGAACTAGAGGACCCACACAGACATCTAGAGCGTTTCGTGCAGATGTGTGGCTCATTCAGAATCAATGGTATTACGAGTGACAAGATTCGTCTCCATATGTTTCCCTACTCTATTAAGGGAAGAGCTTTGGAATGGTTTCAACAACTTCCAGACATCGCGGTTGCTACATGGGAGAGTCTTTCTACTGCATTCTTGTCCAAATATTATCCTTCTGACAAGACGCAACAATTGAGGACTATGATTATGAGTTTTAAAGCACAACCGGGTGAAGGTCTATATCAGGCATGGGAGAGATTTAAGGCATCATTGGGGAAGTGTCCACATCACGGTTTGCAAGATTGTCAGATCATTAGTACTTTTTATGGGGCCATGAATGCAGATATTCGTTTGAGTTTGGATGTGGCTGCTGGTGGAAATTTTAAGAAGGCACCAACTACACAGGCTAAAGCACTCCTTGAGGAATTGGCATCTAATAATTATTCATGGGCACCTAGTGGGACAAGCTCAGCAAAAGCAACACAAGATTCTGAGATGATCAACATGCTGGCTCTTAAATTGGATACTCTAACTCAGGAGATGTGAGGACAAAGGGCAAATGTGAATGCTATTTCTTCACCTATGGAAGGGTATAATGATTATGGTGCTAGTCAGAACTCTTATGTGCAACAATTTCCAGAAGAAGCATCTTTTATTCAGGGAAGACAGCCGTGGACTGTTCAGAATAACTCCTACTACAATCCAAATCAAAGGCCAAACAACAATCTTTCTTACAGTGGTAATCATGCAGCTAATCCTTCCTACTCATTTCCAAGGAAAAATCAACCTCCTGGTTTTCAATCACGACCACCGTATCAAGCACAACAGCAGTATCAACCACCACCAAAGAAAGAACCTGCTGATTGGGAGGTTGCACTAAATAAAATAATTCAAGGAACCTCTGGGGCATTGGCTAATATGGAATCAAGAATAGATTAGATGGCATCATCTCAAAAGATGCTAGAAACATAGATTGGACAAATTGAACTAAATTTGAACTAACAGCAAATCCTTACCATGATTCAAATAAAAAAGGTTTTATCAATTGTACCTCTTTTGAATCCACTTTCCAATAAGAATTGAGCCAATGTCTCATACCAGGCTCTTGGAGCTTGCTTTAGTCCATAAAGTGCTTTATCCAGTCTGTAGACATAATCTGGATGTTTTGAATCAACAAAACCAGGAGGTTGTTCAACATAAACTTCCTCTTCTAATACTACATTGAGAAAAGCACTTTTCACATCCATCTGGAAAACTTTAAATTTCTTGTGGGCTGCATATGCAAGAAAGATTCTAATAGCTTCCAGTCTTGCAACGGGAGCAAATGTCTCATCATAATTTATTCCTTCCTGTTGAGAATATCCCTTTGCAACTAGTCTTGCTTTGTTTCTGATGATAGTGCCATCTGAATCTGTCTTGTTTCTAAACACCCACTTTGTACCTACGATCGACCTTCCTTTTGGCCTTGGTACTAGTTTCCAGGCTTCGTTTCTTTCAAACTCATTTAGTTCTTCTTGCATAGCCATAACCCAATCAGCATCCTTAAGTGCATCTTCAACTTTCTTAGGTTCCTCCTTTGACAGAAAGTTATGATAAAGACATTCATTTTGAGTTGCACTTCTGGTTCTAACACATACTTCAGGATTCCCAATAATTAAATCAGGAGTATGACTCTTAGTCCATTTCCTTGCTGGTGGTAGATCATTCCTAAAATTTGATGCTCCCCCTGGATTGGTGTTATCTTCAAAAGAACTAGTGTTGATAGAAGTTGTTAACTCGAATAACTTGTAGAAGGGGGGGTTGAATACAAGTTATATAATCGTGTCTGATTTTTGCTTGATTATAAGAACAAGAATAAACGAATGAATCAAACTCTTGTTTGTATTAATAAGATCAAATACAAACTCTACCAAAGGTGTACAATACCTTTAGCAGCTGCTGACAATACAAATATCTCTCTGTTTGTTTCGAACTCTCGAATACAAACCTTATACAGAGCTACGCACACGAACTCACAACTTCGTCGCTCTTTACAATGATATTGAGAGAGTATTTATAATGCTACCTATCAACTAATAACAGAAAGATATAATCTATACATGACAATGTTCTGCCTTCTAGTCGATAGTTTCCATCAATAAGAAACTCTTTCCTTCATAATATCTTCTTGCTTGTTCTTCAAACAACGATCCTGTTTTATAGCACTTGCCAGTTTCTGTAGCATCCATAATGACATCATCAGTAGCATGACTGATATCAGGATCTGTACACTGCATCAGTATCTGATCAACCATCAGTATTGGACCATCATCAGGATTTGCTCTCTGTTCCTGACATGTAGTCTCCGATACACTGTTCATTCCTGACTAAACTATACAGATAACTATTTTACACATAAAACCTATATACAGTGCTAAATCCTTTATAAGATCAGGATTACAAGAAGTATAATGTGTAAATTCTATTCTTAACATCACAACTTATGAATTATTCCTAACAATCTCCCCCTATTTATGCTTTAAAATCTGAAGCATAAATCTAAGTTGTGGATGTCAAAACATATAACAATACAACCAGAATAGAATTTATGAATGTAGAATTATGAAGTTAAGTACCTCCTTCTCAGATGTAGACATTTATCCAGTACTTAGAAGAAAGAATTTTAACTATTAATGCTGCTCTTCCTTACCACTTCCTAGCTGAGATTCACCACTGTCACTCCTGGTTCTTCTTTTTACTACCATTTGTCTGATCTTTATCTCCCCCAGCTTTAGCTTTATCTTTATCTCCTTCAGTCTGGTAGTGTTGTTGTTGTCTTTGAATTGTCTTTATCTCCCCCTTTTTGACATCAGCAACATTAATTCCAAGAGATTCAGAAACAGAACAAATGAGATTCATAAGAACTGCTTGATTTTCCATAATTGTGACTTGGTTATCTTCAAGTGATTGAAGTCTTGTTTGAATAGCAATTTGAGAATTCTGAATATCTTTCAAAACATCAGAATGAACTTCAATATTGGAAGTGCTTCTAGTATCTTCAGTATCAGAATCAGAAAGAACTTTATCTTCAAGTCTTGTAGAAGAAGTTGCTTGAGTTGTATGATATTCAAGTAATAAAACCTGATTAGAAGTATCAACGTCTTCATCTTTCTGTTCTGGAACTGAAACATGATCATCATCTCCTTCACCAGTATTCTGTGTACTAACATCTTCAAATCCTGACTCCTTTTTAGAGTGATCAGAGACTGTAGATGTCTCAATTCTAGCTGATATTGGAAGTACATACAAAGGAACACTAGGATCATTAGGATCTTCATCTGGTACATATGTATCAAGAGATTGCTTTATCCTGGCACCTCTTCTGTTAATGATTTCTGCAAGCCTCTCCTTTTGCTTCTGAGCTTTAACTTCTGGCTTTGCATTGTGATGTGCTAGGTCATTCTTCTGATACATTTTGATGAATGAATAAGTACCAGCATCCATATCCAAATTTTTAGACCAAGATTCAGGAAAAACCTGATCCTAGAAATCAAATGATGGTTTCCTAATTTTCTCTCTCTCACTATGGAGTTGATCATCCATACCCTCATTCTCACTTTGACTTACTAAAGTCAACACTCTTTCTACCTCACCTTTTGCCTGGTCAGGAGCCAGCCGCTCAAATTGTGGATCAATATCCATCTTTTCAAGTGTATCACTCAAATTTGGATAAGTGCTCTCATAACCTACAGAAAAATAGAGTTTAGAAGGAGTTTTTATACCTGAACTCACATGGAGAGAGGGTTCCTCATATGGCATGTGGCTTGAGGTTTTCTCCAAGGAGTGAGCTGCTATAGTCTCTGAACCCATACAATCATCTTCTTTCCTTTCAGAAACTACAGGCTCCAGTATACCACTTTCAGGTTCTTTACTAGACTCTGATGTCTTCAGTAATACTTCATTAGACACCATAGTTAGTACATCACCGTCTTTAAGTGTTGTTTGCTGAGACACACCCTCAAGGTGGATAGACTCTGACTGAACAAAATTTGTTTGATCTTCAGAAAAATCAACCAAAGTCATTCCTCCCATATCATAGGGTATCTCACTTGCATTCTCAGTCATCACAGAAGACCTTTCAACATCAGATATCACAGCTCCTGAGTCATCCTTCCTCTGACTAGATGGTTCTTGTGTTGCAGTGACCGTGATCTGATCTTTCCTACTACTCACCACTGGTGCAATAGTATCTTCTGTTGACTGCTTCCCTCTATCTACTTCCTCCAGTTGTTCACCTTGAGCTGAAGCATCTTCAATAATTACATCCTTGTCAAATAAATATGCATGAAGTGATTGAAGTGCAACATGCTTCGAGAGTCCAAATTTCTTGACTAATTGTCTTCTGACAGATACATAGAAATACATCTTCATTAAATCAAGTCTTTGATGTAGAAGTCCATATTCATCTGGAAATAAAAGTTTTGGTACTCTTTCAACCAAAAAATCTAGAACAGGCCTTGACAACTTCACTTTGAGAGAAATTAGTCACATAGCCAGTCTGTATGATAATGTAGTTTCCCATGAAGAATCAATATCCAGATCTCTCTTGTCAAATACTGACATAGATGTAGCTTGATTTGTAGAAACCTGCATGATATTAGTTGGACTAGACTCTGTGTGTGTAGGTGACAATTGAATCTTTCTCCTTGTTCTCCTGATATAGTGAGCAAAAGATTTATCCTGAGAAGACTCAAGAGGTGTAGACACAGAAGTGATCTTGGGATGAGATCTTTGTTCAATAGACACAGTCTTTTGAGAGACAGTATCCAGTAACTGTTTTCCCTTTTTAAGAACTACAGCCTTTTGTGAGACTGCAGCCTGGCTGTGACTAGGTCTTTCATCTCTTTGTACTAACACAGAAAGTTGAATTGCAGCCTTCAATTCTGCTCTCTCTGCAAGAGTTAAATCATCATCATCTTCACTAGAATTACTACTACTACTTGACACAACAAATCTTCTCTTCCTTACAACTGATGTCTTTTGAGAAACACCAGAGGTTGGTTTCTTTGAAACAATAGGCTGTGGATCAAAATTTGGTTCTTGAATTGTTTCAGAGACTATGATGTTTTCGGCTACTTGGGTAGACACAGGTGGGTTCTCCTCCAATTGAGATTCCTGAGCCATTTCACCACAAAAGAAAGAAGAATTGTAGAGAGTAGGAAGATGAGTTTTAAGAATTACCTGAAAATGATGTGGATAATGAATTGCAGGTATTTCATCTAGATTCTTTTCATTGTCCTTCTTTGAAATATCAGAGAAAATTCTCTTTTGCTGTTCATAAGAAGAAACACAGTATTCCCTACCAAATCTAGCTTCAACATCAGGAATAAAATGGTTAATAAACAATTGCATAAATCTATGATAATAAACCATTTTCCTGTTTTGATCTCTTGACCCAAGTTTAATACTCATCTGACTTAAGATAATATGACCAATGTTAATTACTCTGTCATAAAGCAAACTATAAGCAATATGTGATGTAACAGAAGTAATTTGTTGAAAAGAACTACATTTGCCAGTAAAACATTTAGCAATTTGATCAAAATAAAAAGACCATTCCTTTCTAAGAAAAGACCTATTCAACTGGCTCATGTTATCTAGAGGTCCACTATAACCTAATTCAGACAACATAGTTCTTATATTATCATCAGATGGTACATTCTCATAACTATCAGTAACAGGTAAGCAAAGTACTGAACTAACAACAGATTCAGTAATGTCAAATGAATCTTGTCCTAAATGTAGAACAATCTTACCTGATTGACTCTGAGTAGAATCAATTACCTCAGCATTCTCCCAAGCTTGTGAAACAGCTACTTGATTAATCTGTGGAGATGCTGTCAATGCATAACTTAATGGTCCATACGCCAGAAAGTCCATGATTGGATGAAAATCAGATGACACTCCTTCCTTGTTGGTGATAGCTGCAACATGATTGTTTGTCATAAAATCAAAGTCACCAAACTTGAAGGCTACTGATTTAGGTAATCTTCTCTGAGCTGCCATTCTTGATCTGAAAAGAAACTTGAAAAATTCTTGAAATGAATTAGTGATTTTGAAAACTCAAGAGTGATTTTTTGCTTTAGAGAATGTAAGATTAGAGAAAGCAATTACACGATTAGAGTTTCAAAACAAATATATTTCACAAATCTTTCAGATCACTATCCCACGTTGACACGTAGATTGACAGGTGTCAGTCCCTGAAAAATGCGGTTACCCACGATTTTTGGAAAATAAAATCCAAAACTGATTTTTCATGAAATAAATCAGGGTATAAATAAGCAATACTGATCAGCTTCCTTTTCCTGATGACCTCTCATCAAAATAATCACAAAATGTAATGTGATTTAAAAATATAATTTTCAAATCCTGATGGTCACTCATGAAATCCTGATCAATATCATCAGAGACTTAATATGTGGCATCTTTCTTTTATCTGAAAAAGAAAATAAACAATTAATCTGAACAGAAAATCAATTGGTTAGATATTTTCAATATTTCTTGAAACAAGAAATACAGTCTCATGCAATAATTATCATTTGACTTCATTAAGACTTCCAAGTGACTGCTCAGCTTCTCACGTCTTCCTTTAAAAGAACCAAACGCCTTGTGCCATTCTCCATAACCTTTCAATTTCTTTTCTTCTCAACAATGCTTCTCAAACCAAAAATCCCTTCAAACCCATTTTTCAGATTTTTCTTTGTCGATGAACATCCTGTTCTTGATCATCTCTTTGAACAAACGACTCTTCTCATTGAACTAATCATGAATGGATTGGTTTTTGATAATATCCAGAGGTTTCTCCTAGAACATCCATCTGTTGGATACAATCTTCCCCTAACCTCCTCAAAACTTGAGGATGAAGAATTTGGCCGAGAGTCTGAGGTTGATCTTGATGGAGATGCTATTCATTTAAGTTAGCTGCTCTCATTCAAGTCGCCCAGACAAGGAATCCAAGAGCAAACAAGACTTTCATCCCCTAATGGATTTCTTGAGATGCTCCTTGTCCTGTTCCTCAGAGTTCATATCAAAGACAAGTATAGAATAGAGATTTAGACAAAAAGATGTTGTATTTCATTTCCATGTAATGATTTCTATTAATGAAAATACAGTTTCTTGTTATCTACTTGTCTTTTGATTTTTGAATGATGTATAAATTATCAGTATGCAAACATCAAAACTTGCTAGCATAGACTTAACACATCACAGAATCAGATTACTACACAAAGTAAACGTCAGGATCTGAAACAATTTTCATAATCCTGATACTGACACAATACTGATGACGTCAGCATCCTGATAACAAATCTAATCCTGATGATTATTAACAAGTCTATCATACTGAAATTTATCAAGGCAATGTGTTATAGCTAAAGCATTTAACAATCAAATATAGATCCTGATAGGAATATCAAGTCTATAAGCTAAGAACAACATACCTTGCTACTTTTGCAGATGTTAAAGATCTAAAAATTTAACATTCCTAACTCACTTACTAGTCTACTGAATGTAGTCTCATCAAGTGGTTTAGTTAAAATATCTGCAAGCTGTTTGTCAGTAGGAATAAAATGAAGTTCCACAGTACCATTCTCAATATGTTCTCTAATAAAATGATACCTGACATCAATGTGCTTAGTCCTTGAATGTTGAACTGGATTTTCTGCAATTTTAATAGCACTAGTATTATCACAAAACATAGGAATATTACTAAGTGTCATACCATAATCCAGCAACTGATTTCTTATCCAAAGGAGTTGTGCACAACAACTGCCTGCTGCTATGTACTCAGCTTCTGCAGTTGAGGTTGAAACAGATTGTTGCTTCTTGCTTGCCCAAGAAATCAATCTATTTCCCAAAAATTGACATGTACCTGTAGTGCTTTTCCTGTCTATCTTACACCCTGCATAATCAGAGTCTGAATAGCCAATTAGAAAGAAATCAGATTCTCTAGGATACTACAAACCAAGATTTGGAGTTCCTTTGAGATATCTAAAGATTCTCTTCACAGCAATTAAATGAGATTCCTTAGGATTACTTTGGAATCTAGCACATAAACAGGTAGAAAACATTATATCTGGCCTACTTGCAGTTAGATATAACAATGAGCCTATCATGCCTCTATAACTAGTATTATCCACACTCTTCCCCTTAGGATCAGAGTCTAGTTTAGTGGCTGTTGCCATGGGTGTTTTTGCAACTGCACAGTCTTGAAAGTCAAACCTTCTTAAAAGATCTTTGATATACTTTGACTGATTAATGAAAATACCAGTCTCAGTCTGTTTGACCTGCAAGCCTAAGAAATAATTTAGTTCACCCATCATGCTCATCTGATACTTAGACTGCATAAGCTTGCTAAACTTAGCACACAACTTTTCATTAGTAGAACCAAAAATAATATCATCAACATAAACTTGAACTAAAAGCAATTCACCTTTTATCTTTCTAAAGAATAGAGTTTTGTCAATTGTACCTCTTGTGAAGCCATTTTCAAGAAGAAATTTAGACAAAGTCTCATACCATGCTCTTGGTGCCTGCTTTAGTCCATAGAGTGCCTTGTCAAGTTTGTAGACATGATTTGGAAACTTTGGATCAACAAATCCAGGTGGCTGTTCTACATACACTTCTTCATCAAGTTTGCCATTTAGAAAAGCACTCTTTACATCCATCTGGTATACCTTGAATTTTGAATGAGCTGCAAATGCAAGAAACATTCTGATTGCTTCCAATCTTGCTACAGGTGCAAAGGTCTCATCATAATCAATGCCTTCTTCCTGAGAATAACCTTTGGCCACCAGTCTTGCTTTGTTTCTTACAATCATACCAGATTCATCTAGCTTGTTTCTGAAAACCCATCTTGCACCAACAATAGATCTATCTTTAGGTCTTGGTACCAGTTTCCAAACTTTGTTTCTCTCAAACTCATTTAACTCCTCCTGCATTGCAATTACCCAATCAGGATCCTGTAAGGCTTCTTCAACCTTCTTAGGTTCATTCTTTGAGATAAAGCAACTATACAAGCATTCATTTTGAATTGATCTTCTAGTTCGAACACCACTATTTGGATCACCAATTATCAAATCTTCAGTATGATCCTTTGTCCATTTTCTAACAGGTGGTAAATCAACTCTGCTAGTCTCTCCCCCTAAGTTAGTGGTATCTCTTGTAGAAGAATTCTCTCTACCTTCAAAAACTCTCCTTTGATCAATAGAATCAGTAGATTCCATATTGCTGCTAGTTACTGATCTTTCCTCAGTAGACTCTGAAAGGTCATTTCCTGATGGAGTAGACTCTGAAACGTCAATTCCTGATGGAATAGACTCTGAAAGACTAGTCTGCTCTTGATGATCACTGTGTTCTCTCTGATTTATTTGCTCCCCCTCAACAGTAGCATTCCTTTGAGAAGCAATAGAAATTCCTTCTGGAGAACCTTCATCATCACTTGAGAGTATCTCAGAATTCTTCAGATTTTCAAATTCCAATTTGTCATGGCTTTCATCAGTTTGCAAAATTCCAAATTTCTTATCATCAAATGCAACATGAATTGATTCCATAACAATGTGAGTTCTGAGATTATAAACTTTGAAGGCCTTAGATGCTGAATATCCTAGAAAAATTGCTTCATCCGATTTGGCTTCAAATTTTCCAACTTGTTCTGGATGAACTTTTAGGACATAGCATTTGCATCCAAAGATGTGAAAATATTTCACACTTGGTTTCTTTCCTTTGATCATCTCATAGGGAGTTTTTACATGACTATTTACCAAGGTACAGTTCTGAGTGAAACATGCAGTGTTAATAGCTTCTGCCCAAAAGTAGGTTGGAAGTTTTGCATCTGCAAGCATGGTTCTTGCTGCCTCTATGAGAGTCCTGTTCTTTCTTTCCACTACACCATTTTGTTGAGGTGTACCAGGTGCAGAAAACTGTTGAGTGATTCCATTGTCTGCACAAAACCCCTCCATTGTAGAATTCTTGAATTCTGTACCATTGTCACTCCTAAGTACTTTGACTTTGTACTCAGAGTTATTATGAATATTCTTGATGAGTTCAATGATTTGCTGAGGAGCTTCATCCTTCTTGTGTAAAAAGAACACCCATGTGAACCTTGTGAAATCATCCACCATAACTAGAGCATATCTTTTCTTGCTGATAGACATAATGTTTACTGGACCAAACAGATCAAGATGTAGCATGTGAAATGGTTCAGTAATTGAATTTTCAGTCTTGCTCTTGAAAGTGGTTCTTCTCTGCTTTCCAAGCTGACATGCATCACAAAGTCCATCTTGCACAAAATTTGCCTGAGGTAGGCCTCTCACCAAATTGTGTTTAACAAGTTGATTAAGCTTCTTGAAATTAAGATGTGAGAGCTTCTTGTGCCAATTCCAGCTTTCATCATTTGTTGCTTTGCTGTAGAGACATCTAACAATTCCTTTAGATGTATCACTTAAGCTGGCTTCATATATGTTACCATGCCTTTGACCAGTTAGAACAATGTCTCCATTCTGCATATTCAAGACTTTGCATCCTTCTCTGTCAAAGATTGATTTGTAACCTTTATCACCCAGTTAACTTATACTTAAAAGAGTATGTTTCAAGCCTTCAACCAGTGCTACATTTTCTATGATGACATTCCCCAAAATAATTGAGCCATATCCCAGAGTTTCTCCTTTGTTGCCATCTCCAAAAGATATTACTGGGCCAGCTTTCCTCTCAAACTTTGTAAGCAGGGACTTCTTTCCAGTCATATGTCCAGAGCATCCACTGTCCAAGATAATTGAATGCTTCTTTCCTATGCCCTTAACAGAAGATGGAGAAGTTTTCTTTGGAGATCCAGGTTTGTCTGAACTATTGGCCATCAATGCAATGTTTTCATAATCCAATTTATCTTCAGAGTCACTGGAATCAGCCCAATCCTTCTGTGTAACCATAAGTGCATTACCCTTTCCTGAATTCCTAGGCTTCTTACACTCACTAGCAAAGTGTCCAAGCTCGCTGCAGTTAAAGCACTTGATCTTGGCCTTATCAAGCTTGACAATTGTACTTTTGCTTTTGTCACTCTTCTTCTCATCCTTCTTTTGAAAAGGTCCTTTGCTAAATCTTCTTCTGTTGAATCTTCCTTTCTTGAAAGCTTTAGCAAACATAGCAAAGAGTTCTTGCATCTCAGATTCAGAATCATTGTTGTCAGAGTCCATATCAGTAGTCTCTGACTCAGAACTTTCTTTGCTTTTCTTCTTCCTCGAATTCTTTACAGCAATCTCTTCATGCTGTTCTTCAGGAAGCTTCTTTACTTCAGATTGAGCAGTAAGTGCAATAGTCTTCATCTTTCCTTCACTCCTGCTCTTCTTCTGCTGCTTGTCAAGTTCATAAGCTCTCAATTTTCCATATACTGCCTCTAATGAAATCTCATCCAGATCATTAGCTTCCTCAATCGCAGATATCTTCTCATTGTAGAAATCAGGCAGAGCTTTCATGAACTTTGTATTCATATCCTCCAAGTCATAATATTTACCATGCATGGCCATCTCATTGATGAGTTTTGTAAACCTATCAAAGGTATCAGTAAGTGACTCACCAGACTTGGATTCAAAGTACTCATACTGTTGTATAAGTAATGTCCTCATATTCTTCCTGACAGGCTTAGTTCCTTCACAGTGAACCTTAAGATTGTCCCATATATCCTTAGCAGTTTTATAAGAGAGAATATAGTTAGTGAGAACAGAATCAAGACTGTTGAATAATATGTTTCTCACTTTAGCATCTTTGAGAACATTCTCCTTGTCCTTATCTGACCATTCAGATTTTGGCTTCTTTGCTGTATGTTCTGGAACAACCTCACCATCAACAGTTGCTTGTCCAACGACCTTTGTTGGAACAAAAGGTCCATCTCTGATTCTGTCAAGATAATCAGGATCTGTTGCTTCCAAATGATGCAACATCTTTACTTCCCATAGAGTATATTCGTTTCTCTTGAGCATAGGGATTTTAGTATTCCCATCCTTGTAACCAGACATGATTGCAGATCTTTATGATTATTCGAAATCAACCTGCTCTGATACCAATTGTTAACTCGAATAACTTGTAGAAGGGGGGGTTGAATACAAGTTATATAATCGTGTCTGATTTTTGCTTGATTATAAGAACAAGAATAAACGAATGAATCAAACTCTTGTTTGTATTAATAAGATCAAATACAAACTCTACCAAAGGTGTACAATACCTTTAGCAGCTGCTGATAATACAAATATCTCTCTGTTTGTTTCGAACTCTCGAATACAAACCTTATACAGAGCTACGCACACGAACTCACAACTTCGTCGCTCTTTACAATGATATTGAGAGAGTATTTATAATGCTACCTATCAACTAATAACAGAAAGATATAATCTATACATGACAATGTTCTGCCTTCTAGTCGATAGTTTCCATCAATAAGAAACTCTTTCCTTCATAATATCTTCTTGCTTGTTCTTCAAATAACGATCCTGTTTTATAGCACTTGCCAGTTTCTGTAGCATCCATAATGACATCATCAGTAGCATGACTGATATCAGGATCTGTACACTGCATCAGTATCTGATCAACCATCAGTATTGGACCATCATCAGGATTTGCTCTCTGTTCCTGACATGTAGTCTCCGATACACTGTTCATTCCTGACTAAACTATACAGATAACTATTTTACACATAAAACCTATATACAGTGCTAAATCCTTTATAAGATCAGGATTACAAGAAGTATAATGTGTAAATTCTATTCTTAACATCACAACTTATGAATTATTCCTAACAGAAGCTCCCCCTGAGATATTGCTATCTGTTTCTGATCTTATGTCAGAATTGTCACTTGAATCTTTTTCTAATGAATCTCCTCCTGATGTTTGATTTGTTTCAGTGTTGATGGTCTCTTTATATTGCTCCCCCTCAACATCTGCATTCCCATCAATAATCTGTGTTTCATCAGTAATTACTGGTTCATCAGTATTTGATGAATTATCTATCTGACAAGATTTCACCAGAATTCTTGGAGGCTTCATTTGCAAAAATAAAATCATCATGTAAGTCTTCAAAAATTCCTATAATCTTCTTATCATCGAAAGATACATTTATAGACTCCATGATTGTCTTTGTTCTTAGATTGTAGACTTTAAAGGCTCTCGATGATGGATAGCCAATAAAGATGCCCTCATCTGCTTTAGTCTCAAATTTTCCAAGCTGTTCAGGATGAGGTCTTAGAATAAAGCACTTACAGCCAAATACATGCAAATGCTTCAGACTTGGCTTCTTTTCCTTGATCATCTGATAAGGAGTTACACCATGTCTGTTAATCAGTGTAATATTCTGAGTGTAGCATGCTGTGTTGACTGCTTCTGCCCAGAAATATGTAGGAAGTTTAGCTTCCTCCAACATAGTTCTGCCCGCTTCAATAAGAGTTCTGTTCTTTCTTTCAACTACTCCATTTTGCTGGGGTATGCCTGGAGCAGAAAATTGTTGAACTATTCCTTTGTATTTGCAGAACTCTTCCATTGCTGAATTCTTGAATTCAGTTCCATTATCACTTCTTAAAATCTTGACTTTATACTTTGTACCAGTCTCAATTAGTCTCACATGGTCCAAAAGTATCTCAGCTGTTTCGTCCTTTCTGTGTAGAAAATACACCCATGTATATCTAGTATACTCATCAACAATTACTAGAGTATATCTTTTCTTAATTATGGACATTATGTTTACTGGTCCAAAAGACCTACATTCTTGTTTTGGACAGACTTTGATTTTCTCAGCTGTTTCTTTTGATAGTAGAGACTCTCTTCTTATCTATCATATCACAGATTTTATCTCTCAATTGTTTCTTTGACAAAAGACCTACATTCTTGTTTTGGACAGACTTTGATTTTGAATTCTGTGCAGAAGTGGATCCCTCTTCAGTAATTGATTTGGGATTTTCTGGATACACATAATTCACAGGCTTTAATTTAGTCTTTGTACTGTCTGTAACATATCTATAGGTTTTTGGATTTATTGAGTCATTTGATAACAACTCTTCCTGGATTTGATGAAACAACTTTTTCCTTATCCTTTTTCTCATTCTCTGGCTTATAACCTAGACACTCTTTCCAGTTTTTATCTGTGATTATCTCATGAGTTTTTGTTCCAGAGTGTGTCCAAGTTCTGAGTTTTTCATTAGCATCTTTAAGTTGCATTTCAAGTTCTTTACATTTAAACTTTATTTCAAGTTTCATGTGTTTAGCATTATCACATTCTGTTTGAACTTCCTGCAAGAAAATTAACTCAGCTTCTAATTGATCATTTCTTTTAGTTACCTCTGCCATCTGAGATTTTATTCTAGTATTTTCAAGAGATTGACTCCTAAAGCTGATATGCAGAGACTTAAGAAAAGACCTTAACTCAGAGACATTATTTGTATCAAAATCAAACAAGGTTTCAGATACCTTAGCTTCAACAGCAGCAATAGTCTCATCAGTATTGGCCATTAGTGCATAATTCACCTCTTCTTCTTCAGATTCTGAGGAAGAGTCCATCCAATCCTTGCTTGATGAGATAAGAGCTTTGGTCTTCGCCTTTTTGCACTCAGTTGCAAAATGACCCACTCCATCACAGTTGTAGCATCTGACTTTTGACTTGTCAAATTTGCTGCTTTTGTCTTCTTTCTTCTTGTACCTGTCTTTGTCAGCATTGAAGGTTTTCTTCTGGAACCTACCTTGCTTCCTAGCCTTTCTGAACTTCATCTTCTTGAAGCCCTTGACTATCATAGCTACCATCTCCATCATATCAGAATCAGTAGAGTCATCATCAGTATCAGAATCAGACTTAGCATCAGTATCTGATGATGAGTCATCAGGAATTGACTCCACAACTCTACTTTTTCTTGAAGAACCTTCTTCAGCTTTTCCTTTTGATTTTGATTCAACATTCAAAGCAACAGATTTTGCTTTGACATTTTTCTTGTTCTTTCTCTGTGAACCTCAAGATCGTAGGTTCTTAGCATCCCATAGACTTCATCAAGAGACAGCATCTTCAGATCATATTGATGCCTTATGATTGAAGCTTGAGTATCCCACTCCTAAGTCAGAGCTCTTAGAAACTTGGTATTTAAATCCTCTGGATCATACTCTTTACCAACTAGAGATAGATTGTTCAGCAGTGTTATAAATCTATCATAGATATCAGTAAGGCTTTCATCAGATCTAGCATCGAACTGCTCATACTCCTGAATCAACAGAGCCCTTCTGTTTCTTTTGATAGATTCAGTGCCTTGACATTGAGTTTCCAAAGTATCCCAAATTTCCTTTGCAGTCTTGTATGCTATGACCCTGTTTGACATGACATTATCAAGACTGTTGTGCAAAATATTTTTTACCTTTGCATCTTTGAGCACTTGAGCCTTTTCTTCTGGAGTCCACTCACTCTTTGCCTTGATGACATAGTGTTCAGCAACAGTTTCAGTTCTTGCAACTAATCTTGTTGGAAGAAATGGTCCATCATTGATCCCGTCAAGATAGTCAGGATCAGTAGCTTCCAGATACATTAACATCTTCACCTTCCATGTTGGATACTCAGTTTTCTTGAGAATGGGAATCTTAATGCTTTCATACTTGCTTGTCGACATCTTAAGATCGTTTCTGATTACTATTAATCAGTTTGCTCTGATACCAATTGTTGCCCAGTAATTAACAATTGTAGAAGGGGGGCTGAATACAATTGTATAAGATTTTCGACTTAAACAGAAATAACACAAGTATGAATCAATAACAGCTTTATTAATTCTGATATAAAACTGTTACAAACTCTCTTAAGAAATTCTTATGTTCTTAAGAGCTGCTAGGTTACAAGATAACTCGTGTAAGCGATTACAATAATGTAAAACCTAAACTGTGTTTATATAGAGTACACAGTTACACTATCAATTACAAGATATTCTAAATCAATTACATATAACTCTGAATGCATATCTTGTATGATAGTTGCCTTCCAATAAATTAGGAACCGATATATCAATCTTCCTTGATCTCTGATCTGATGAGAATCTTCACGTAATCCTGACCAGCTTCTAATACTGACAATACCTTCATACTGACATCGTATTACTGATGACATCATCATCAGTATCTTGATCAGTAACAACCCAGATCCTGATATCACTTAAATCAATATCTAACAATTATCAATGGTATATAAGAAGAAAATCATAAATATGAGAGATTAGTACCTCAATCTGAGCATGATGGGGGACAGATGTCGGGGTAGGCTCTGTCACAGCAGGACTAGTGCTAACCTGCAACCACAATGAGATAAAAACACGAAGAACATATAAAAAGTTGGTATATAAGAAGGAAATTACAGTAAGGAGAGATTAATATGAGCATAAGGGGGATAGATACCAGGGTAGACTGTGAAGGAGGAGGGCTAGATACCGGGGTCGTCTATGTAACAAGAGGAGCAGCTGCTGTAGCCTCAACCTACAAGATATACCGATCATGCATTTTAGATCCTTATTTCTATAATTTCTCATTTTAGATCCTTATTTCTATAATTCTTGCATTTTAGACCTTTATTTCTCTATTTCTTGCATTTTAGACACTTATTTCAATAATTCTTGCATTAAACCAAGCGTTAATGATTGATACCTCAACTTGGACTATAGGCGGGACAGATACCGGGGTAGGCTGTGTAGCAAGAGCATCTGTAGTCTCATCCTGCAATTATATGTCAACGAACCGATCATATAGTTACATATATAATTCCTCCTAAGTGACTCGAATTAAACCTAGCATTAAGGATTACTACCTGATGAGGACGTTTATAAGAGACATGAGATGTGGCATCGTGCGTAAGTGAAGCATGAGAATCAACAGTCTCAACCTACAATAACATATACAATAATCATACATGTATTCAATCCACTACATTCAAAGATAACAAGTATCAAAAGATTACTACCTCACGCAAACGTTTCTGAGAGACGGCTAGTGGAGGCTGCTGCAAAGATGAAGGACCGCTGGGGTCAATATCCATATCATGTGCACGAGAGGGTCGATCAAAACTAGGTCTGATAAATCCAACACCCACCCCTCCACTCGGTGTTGATCCGATCATAACGAGCCAAAAACTCAGTGATGATATCAAAGAACCACTCGGGGGGATCACGCTCGTAAATGGCATGTAATGTCCCCATTCCACAATCCAGCTGCATTGAAGTATTTAGATGCATGAATTAGATAAATAAAGGTCTAAAGTGCAAAAGTATATAAATAAAGGTCTAAAATGCAGAATTATACAAATAAATGTCTAAAATGCATGAATTGGAGAAATAAAGGTCTAAAATGCAAGAATTAGAGAAATAACGGTGTAAAATGCATACCGCATCAGCCATGTCCTGCTGGGGATACCAGTCACGAGGCACAATCTTAGCACGATGCTCAGCCACAAATGGAGCAATCCTTAGCTTACTGACGCGCCTGTACCAATACATGTACTCCTCTATAGACACGTAATTGCCTTCCTCGACAATAGGTATCATGCCATCATTAAAAGCATGCCACTCCTCAATGTAATCTGCCAAGATCACTGTATGATTGTCCTGCACCCAACGAGATGCTTTCTCCATCCGCAGTGAATTCATGGCAACCGGGGCCTATGGGATATGCTGTAGAATACCAAACTATCTCAAGACTCTATCTGGCATGACATACTCAATAATATCAAAAGAAATGAGAGGGATACGACCGAGATCCATATAGTGAGCATCCATCAAATCAATATTATAATCCATAGAAACATCCTGAATGTCACAAAATCTCTGATAAGGCTGCCATGTCAGCCAACCAAGCTGAAAGCTATCAAAGTCCCCCCGATAAAGACCTGTATGGTGGTGGGGGTTAACCCTCCTCTCATCTACCGTCTCAGCCCATGCCAATGCCCTCGGCCAAACAAAATCCATACGAGGTGCTATCTTCGGTGCCCCAGGCAACAACCTCTCGTAAGACCAAAGCTGCAAAAGCATGGTGCACCCATTAATAGCTTTGGCACCCTTCTGAGCAACCTTGGCCAAACCTCTGAACAAATAACTCAAAACCGCAGCTCCCCAGGCATACTCCTTAATCTCATGCGCATTCTGGATTAACTGTAAATACCTGCAAAAATTCAAGAAATGCAAATTAAGGTAAGAATTCAATAATTGGAGAAATTAAGGATGAACATGCAAGAAATGTGAAATTTAAGGCATAAAATGCAAGAATAAGATAAATTTAAGCATAAATTGCAAGGACTAGATAGAGAAATGAAGTTAAGAAGTACCTAGGATGTACGACGTCTCTATTCGATGAAGGAAACAACACACCCCCACTGATGTAAAAAAGATAAGCCCGGGTGTACACAAGGTCATCATGCTCGATAAACTCGGGAGAAGGCTTCTCCGGTTTCTTTTATAGATTTCCCTCAACCTATGAAGCTTCACCCCACCTAAATTGCAAAGAAATAAAAATTTAAGGTATAACATGCAAGAATTAAACAAATAAAGGACTAAAATGCAAGAAATTAGAATTTATGGGCTAAAATGCAATAACTAGATAATTATCTTCCTAAATTGCAAAGAAATGAAAATTTAAGGTATAACGTGCAAGAATTAAACAAATTAAGGACTAAAATGCAAGAAATTAGAATTTATGGGCTAAAATGTAATAACTAGATAATTATCTTCCTAAATTGCAAAGAAATGAAAATTTAATGTATAACGTGCAAGAATTAAACAAATTAAGGACTAAAATGCAAGAAATTAGAATTTATGGGCTAAAATGCAATAACTAGATAATTATCTTCCTAAATTGCAAAGAAATGAAAATTTATTATATAACATGAAAGAATTAAACAAATTAAGTACTAAAATGCAAGAAATTAGAATTTATGGATTAAATGCAATAACTAGATAATTATCTTCCTAAATTGTAAAAAAATGAAAATTTAATGTATAACATGCAAGAATTAAACATGTTAAGGACTAAAATGCAAGAAATTAGAATTTATTGACTAAAATGCAAACCTTTTTTATACATATCCTTGTGTTCGGTCTCAGTCAACCTCAAATCATGCCACCGTCTTAGCCAATATGGAAGCGGTGTGGAAAGCTCCGTATGAGTAACAGCACGACCACGAACAGGCAAACCCAATATCATGTAAACATCCTCTAGAGTGATGGTGATCTCACCAAATGGGAAATGAAAGGTGTTGGTCTCTGGCCTAAACCTCTCCACCAACGTCGTGATCAATCGGATGTCGTTCTGGGGAATCGAGCGTGGGTTAGTAAACGCTCGGAAACCCCAGTCTGACAGCAAACTAACTTGGGTGTCATCAAATACCCAATCGTCGAGGTTGGTTGTCAACTGGCGGACATCCAACTTCTCCCGCTTACCCCACTGCCATATGTGACTGCTAATATGATCATCATGCATGGTCAAGAGGGACCTATCGAGAGGCCCGCACTGCATATCCATAGCATCTGCAATGTGCAAAATCAAATAAATAAGGCACATTTCATAAACATGTACCAAAATTGGCTAAAATTATCATTCCATGAAGACATATTTAAAACAAGAATAAATTAACAATGAATATCATTTATCAAATAAAATGCAATACTAATAACATTAATTAATCAAAATTCGAATTAATAAATCATATTAATTCATAAATTCGAATTTTAAACTCAAAAATTCAAATTAATAATTCAAAAATTCGAATAAAATTTCCACAACTCATAAAAAAATGAGAAAATGACCAAAATACCTCAAAATGAGGTACCCATTGCCCAAAATGCCGTTTTTCGGAACAGATGGCCCTATCTGCCCACGGGATACGCCCTTGCCAGTGGCGTATCCCAAGCTTAGATTTTCACAGAAATTCTTCAAGTCTCTCGTCTCTCTTGAACTCTCCGGCGTCTCTCTCGCCGCCACTCCTCTCCCGTCCTCGTCTCTTATCAATCTCTCGATATGAACACAGCAACGTGACGAGCACATCTGAATCTTACTTTTTCCTTTTGTTTTTCTCTGGTTTAGGCCCCGCAGGGGCTGTGTTCATCTTCGTCGGCAAATTACGAACGAATTAGGTTTCGAATTGGGTGTTTACATTTGGGCATTAGAAATGGATTAAAACTAGTCTAGGTTTGTAGAGAATTGAATGTTAGTTACAGAGGCATGCCTGTACTCATCTAATAACAAGCCTAATTGTTTGTAATGCTTTGCATTACTTACATGACCTCTTAACTGAGGGAACCTCTAGTTGTAGAGTTTCTGTTTGTATTGTACTTGTAATAGGCATCAAATCCTAGTTGTGTAACTGTACAAATAGAGTCTAGAATAATGCTTGAAAGAAGTTCCATGGTTCATGCCTCAAGCAAGGAGTTAAAGACTGCCAAATAATCACAGTTGGGATTTGAAGAAATGAAGAATTTGCCTAAGTACCAATTCGAGAAGTATATTTGTCTATTCGAGAAGTCCAGCAGTCGAGAAGTCAGAGATTCGATATCTCAAGACACTATTCGATATCTCTGAATACACTGTTCGATATCTCATTCGATATCTCAGGGATTCGATATGTCTACTACTCTATTCGAGAACTCAAGAAGTCAACAAGTCAAGATGGTATTCGAGTTCTCAAAGAGTCAACAAGTCAAAGTTCCATTCGATATCTCAAGGACTCAGAAAGCTATTCGACAACTCGAGGATTCGATAAGTCAAATGTTCTATTCGACAACTCAAGGAATCCTGATGGAAAAGAGCTATTCGAGAAGTGGTTCGATATGTCTTTATAACAGTATTCGAGAACTCAGAGTTATCGATCAAGTCAATTCTACTTCTCGAATCACTTACTTAGTCACTTCTCGAATACATTCTTGGAGACAAAATACTGAAGAAATTGTACAAGTCAGAAACCTGCAACAAGCCAATGCACTTTATGGACCACAATCTGTAACGTGCTCTGGAAAGCCTACAAGGAAGCTTGGAGAGATATAGAAGAGACAAGGAGCTAAAGAAGTGGATCTAAACAGGCTTTGCAAAGTCAAATCTGTAACCGTTTGGATGCTTACTCAAAAAGGATAGACAGACTAGAAAGTAATTTGTTTAGCTACCTTATTTGTAGTAAGCAGGCTGTATCCATGTTCTATAAGGACACAGCCTCACTTCATAACTTAGTAACTTTGTGAGTCAAGTTTTTCATACACTGTAAGCTATATCTCTCTGAGAAAAACGAAGCTGAGAATACTACCATTTGTATTCACAGATTGTAGCAACCTTTATCTAATATACATTAGATTAAAGTGATATTGTGTCTTGTGTTGTTTATTTATCCGCACCTTAATTTCTGCACACACAGGCACTTATCTGCTACACAGACTCAACCCAAGAAAAGTTCAAGAATCCATTCACCCCCCCTCTGTATTCTTTTACCGTGTTCAATACTCAACAAGTGGTATCAGAGAGGGCTGTTTATTCAAAAACAGAGAAACGATCATGAGTTCGAATACACCAAAGACTACAGGAACGGTGAAGGTCCCTAAGTTTGATAAAGAAAACTTCAACCTCTGGAAGATAAAGATGATGTTGTTCATCAAAGCCTCTCATCCCTTGTATCCTGAGATTCTCAAGAATGGTCCTTTTGTTCCACAACAAGAGATACCAGAGAAGACTGTTGGAACCATAACAATCCCTAGAGCTTATGAGGCCAAGGATCCATCAAAGTGGACAGAGTCAGAAAGGGAGAAGGTTGCTCTTGACAGCCACCTCATGTTGCTCATCATTGATTCCATGGATATGTCAATGTTTGCAAACATTGCATCATGCACATCTGCTAAAGAGATGTGGGATCACATTGAGGTGTTGTGTGAAGGGACTGATGAGGTTAAAGAAAACAGGAAACAGATACTGGTCACACAGTATGAAGCTTTCATGGCACAGCCCAAGGAAAGCATCACTGAGATGTTTGAAAGGTTTCACAAGCTAGTTACTGAGTTGCAGATGAATGGAAAGGTTTACAGCACCAAGGAGTTAAATATGAAATTTCTGTTGTCTTCACCAAATCATCTGGAGCAAAGAGTCATTTCCCTTAGAGAGAGAGATTTGAACAAAGTCACCTATGATGTACTCTATGGAGTCCTAAAGACTCATGAACTTGAGTTGCTTCAGAAGAGGGCTATCCAAGCCAACCAAGGTAGGATGATAAACACATCATGTGCCTTGATTGTCAACAAATCCATTCTGGACCTAGAAGCATCTACAAGCCAACTAAGGATAGAGGAGGTGGCAGATGATGAAGAAACTGAAGCTGGGGTGAGTGAACCTGTTGAGGAAAAGGAGGAAGAAGAAGAGGAGTTTTACACTCTGGAAGAACTTGATGGGATGGAAAATACTTCATATGCTTTCATGGCCAGAAAATTTCCAAACATCAGATTTAAAAGAAATCAACCCTTCAAACCCAAAACTCAAAACCATTCAGCCAACAAGAACAAGGCACCTGTGAAACCAAACAGAAATAAGTTCAAAACCGGTTATGTGGATAGGTCATCTGTAAGGTGTTATAGATGCAATGACCTAGGGCATTTTGCCAGTGAATGCAAGAAGCCTAAAAAGAAGGATAGAGATTATCTTGAGCTAGAAGCTAAGTATGAGGCCCTTCTGAAAAAGCAGACACATGGTAAGGCCTACATAGCTGAAGGGAAGTGTTGGGATGATTCTGAGAGTGATGAAGAGGAACAAGAATTCTGCAATTATGCCTTGATGGCCAACTCCAAGGATGACTCATCTTCATCTGATTCTCAGGTACCATCTCTCACTACTATAGACATGTCTGTTTCTGAATACAAATCCATGATTGAACAATTATCTGTTGAAATGTTTAATATTCATACTAGTATGACTGCTGCTAATGAGGAGATTGCTAAACTGTCTACTAGAAATGAAGTATTAACCAAAAAGAATGAGGAACTTGAGCTAACTGCTATGCAAGTAGAAAACCTTAAGAAAGAAGTTGAATATTTGGAGAATAAGGTTCTATGTGCTAGTCAAGTAGAGAAGGCTCTTAGGGATGAATTAGCTGAGAATGAATTCAAACTTAAAACTTTCAAGAAATCATCTGGTTTAGTGCAATCCTACTGTGAGAAAATTGAAGCTAAACCTAAAGCAGCTATTGGACTTGACTATGACTCTCTCAAACAAAGGAAAGGCTATGCTGTCATTGAAGAGGACACAGCTGTTCATGAGAAAGTGCCTCACATTTTGAGAAAAACTGAAAATCCAATTTTTAAGGAATCAACATTTGAAATTGATGAGGATGCCTTACTCATCAAGCAAATGTTGAATGATGAGGATGAGGCACAATCTAGTGAACAGCAAGCATCCTCTAAGGGTGAGAGTGTCAAGTCAAAGACCAAGAAGCCAGTAGTTGATAGGCCAAGACCTAAGAAGTTTGTTAAGTTTGTATCAGCTGGGAAGAGTGAATCAGAAAAGGAAGTGACTAAAAAGAAACAGAACAGAAATGGCAAGTTAGGGATTAACAAGGATAACAACTATGCTTATATGCCTAATGCCCCTAGAAAAACTTGTCAGAACTGTCTCAGTACCAATCATCTAACTCATGCATGCAAGAAACCTGTTGGTAGTGTGTCTAAACCTTTCTATGATTGTTCTGTGCCTCTAAGACATAGAGATGCACCCTTCTGTGATAAATTTGACTGTATGCCATGCAATATGAATGTTATGACTAGTTGTTTTAATTTAAGAAGACAGTTCATTGATGGTTGTATCAGTCACAATTCTCACACACACTACACAAGGTCAAAGTCTTCAAGTCCTCCTAAAGCTAGGAAGGTACCTCTGTCACCTAAATCTGAAACCTCAGGTTCTAAGACTTCCAACAGTGACAAGAAGACTGACACTAAGAAAGTTAACAAGCATGTTGTTTATGATAAAACTGTCTCTAAGTCACATGGACCCAAACTTGTTTGGGTACCAAAGGAAAAGTAATACCTTTGTGTTTGCAGGGCAAAGAAAGTGAGAAGAAGGTCATGTGGATTTTGGACAGTGGATGCTCAAATCATATGACTGGTGATATGGCCCTGCTATCACAGTATGAGGAAAAGGCTGGCCCAATGGTTGCTTTTGGAGATGACAGCATGGGTAACACATTGGGATATGGCAAGCTGAAAGTTGGAAATGTCATCATTGAAGATGTAGCACTAGTCAAGGGGCTCAAGCATAATCTGTTAAGTGTTGGTCAGTTTACTGATAGAGGATTCAAAGTGAATTTTGACAAAGATGAATGTTTGATCACCCACAAGAAGACTGGTGATTTTGCTCTATCTGGAGTAAGGAAGGGAAGCCTGTTTGTAGCCAATATGGACTCTGCAAACAAGGACAAAATTTGTTGCTTTTACTCAAAAGCATCAAATGAAGATTGTTGGCTGTGGCACAAGAAACTATCACACCTGAACTTTAAGGCCATTAATTCTCTAGTCAAAAGAGAGTTAGTGAGAGGCATGCCCACACTTGAATTCTGCCAAGAAGGAGTGTGTGAGGCTTGTCAAAAAGGAAAAATGAAGAGATCAAGCCACAAGCCAAAGACAGTGACATCTGTAACCAAGCCACTACAACTCATCCATATGGATTTGTTTGGGCCTGTCAACATAATGTCACTTGGAAGAAAGAAGTATGCCCTGGTAATGGTTGATGATTTTTCAAGGTATACATGGGTAGAATTTCTGGCATCAAAAGATGAGGCTCCACAAGTAATCATTGAGCATATAAAGAAAGTTGACAAGGAAGCAAAGGCAAACAATGCAAGTGTGATTGCATTGAGGAGTGATAATGGAACAGAGTTCAGAAATGCCACACTTGAAGCATTCTGCAAAGAGAATGGCATTTCTCAGCAATTCTCAGCTCCAAGGACTCCACAACAAAATGGAGTTGTTGAGAGAAAGAATAGAACTCTAATTGAGGCTGCTAGAACAATGTTACTTGATGCAAAAATGCCCACATGTTTTTGGGCTGAGGCTGTGAGCACTGCATGCTATATTTAGAACAGAACCCTCATCAACAAAAACACTGGAAAGACTCCTTACAACTTGATGACTGGAAAGAAGCCTACACTGAAGTATATTCATACTTTTGGAAGCAAATGCTTTGTACTTAAGGACAATTCTGAATATGTTGGAAAGTTTGATGCAAAAGCATTTGAAGGAATTTTTCTTGGCTATTCTATGGAAAGAATTGCATACAAGGTTTATGTCATCAGTCAAAAGAAAGTTATGGAAAGCACAGATGTAACATTTGATGACAGTAAACTACCTGGACTAGAAGAAGCCAATGATGAAGACAAAGATCCATTGAAGTTTGATAATCTAGATGATTCTGATGAAGAGACTGAAACTAGAGTTGAAACTCAAGTTCAACAAACTCAAGTGAATAATGATACAAGAGAAGAATTTGTGCCAATCAATAGTGAAGAAACAAGCATCCAAGACACACCTGTGAGTAATGGCAACTTCACAGGGGGAGGAAATGAGAATGATCATGATGAGGATGATGAAGCAACATCAAGGGTGAGAAATCAGGCTGAACACTCAAGGAAATGGGATAGATCACACACTGCAGAGCAAATCATTGGAGATCCTAATGCAGGAGTAAGGACTAGGAGAGCAACTCAAAATGAGTGCCTCTATGGATGTTTTCTATCACAAGTTGAGCCTAAGAAACTTGATGATGCATTGTTGGATCCAGATTGGATTATTGCCATGCAAGAGGAGCTGAATCAATTTGAAAGGAACAAAGTATGGGAACTTGTGCCTGCACCAAAGAATAGAACCATTGTTGGAACAAAATGGGTTCTGAAGAATAAGATGGATGAAGATGGTGTAATAATAAGAAACAAAGCAAGGCTGGTTGCAAAAGGATACTCTCAACAGGAAGGCATTGATTATGATGAGACATTTGCCCCTGTTGCTAGATTGGAAGCCATTAGAATATTCTTGGCATTTGCTGCTCATTCAAACTTTAAAGTTTATCAAATGGATGTCAAGAGTGCATTTCTAAATGGAGAGTTGGAAGAAGAGGTTTATGTGCAACAACCACCTGGCTTTGAGGATCCACATTTCCCAGAATTTGTCTACAGATTGCTTAAGGCACTGTATGGACTTAAGCAAGCTCCAAGAGCATGGTATGATACTCTATCACAATTTCTTCTTGAAAATCAATTCACTCGAGGCACATTGGACAAGACACTGTTTTACAAGAAGCATGGTGATGATATGATCCTAGTTCAAATCTATGTGGATGATATCATTTTTGGTTCTACAAATGAGAAACTGTGCGAGAAATTCTCTAAACTCATGCAGAGCAGATATGAGATGAGTATGATGGGAGAGTTGACATTCTTTCTAGGGTTGCAAGTCAGTCAAAGGAAGGATGGTATCTTTATCAGTCAAACCAAGTACATCAAGGATTTATTGAAGAAGTTTGACTTGGAAGATTGTTCACCTGCCAAGACACCCATGGCCACTGCCACTAAATTGGATGAAGATGCTAAAGGCAAGAGAGTAGATATCTCAGTCTACAGAGGCATGGTTGGTTCTCTACTCTACCTCACTGCAAGTAGGCCAGACATCATGTTTGCTACATGCTTGTGTGCAAGGTTTCAATCAAATCCAAAGGAATCACATTTGATTGCAATAAAAAGGATCTTTAGATATCTGAAGGGCACTCCTAACTTGGGATTATGGTACCCTAAGGACACAGGGTTCAATCTGGTTGGCTACTCTGATGCTGATTATGCTGGATGCAGAGTGGATAGGAAAAGCACCTCAGGAAGCTGCCAGTTCCTTGGACAAAGGTTAGTTTCTTGGTATAGCAAGAAACAACAATCTGTGTCAACTTCTACAGCTGAGGCTGAATACATAGCTGCTGGAAGTTGCTGTGCTCAAGTGCTTTGGATTAGAAATCAACTTAGAGATTATGGACTTGTGTTGGAAAGAATTCCAATCATGTGTGACAACACAAGTGCAATCTCTATAGTTGCCAATCCTGTCAATCATTCTAGAACAAAGCACATTGACATCAGATATCATTTCATAAGAGAACATGCAACTAATGGAACCATTGAGTTGCATTATGTCTCTACAGATAAACAACTAGCTGATATATTCACTAAGCCATTAGATGAAGCCACCTTCACAAGGTTGGTAAGTGAGATTGGAATGCTGAATTCTTCAGATTCTGGCTAAGTGAATACATCATCTAGATTGTTGCAGCAGTAAACACTTACTTTATCTAAATCCTCAATATTTTTGAAGAAAGTGTTGGCTGAAATATGATTTATAAATATTTCAAATCTGTTGCATATGTTGAAAATCATATTTTTATTAACTTAAAATTTCTATGAAATTTTGAGAAAATCACTATTTGATTTGCTAGAATATTTTTCAATGAATATGTCTGGTAGATTTTAAAAAGATAGTGAAAATCAAATTTTTATGAGTGATGGGTATAGTTCGATAAGTCAGACTTCTTGAATGATTCACTATTCGACATCTCTAATAAGTCTCATTAGAGTACTCTTGAGTTCTCGAATAGAGTCTTTCTGAGATATCGAATAGAGGAATGATTGAATTCTCGAATATAGTAACTGAGTTCTCGAATGACTGAGTTCTCGAACACTATATTTGAGTTCTCGAATCATTTGAAAAGGCTGAATTCTCGCTGAATTTTAATCGATTTTGGACTTTTTGTCTAAAAGTTTAATTCACTCATAAAAACACATATTATTTAATTTAGAATTATTTCTAAGTTAGATAACTGCCAGCTGTGAGTTTCTATCTGCTTGAGTTATCGATTAAGCCATTCTTGACTTCTCGAATAGTTGTTTTCTACTTCTCGAATGCCTGACTTGTCGATACAAAACTGCTAATCGACAATTCAAGCACTTCATACTTATACAATCTCACATCTATTCGATTCATTTCATTCGATTTCTCAAGCATCTACACTCTCTAAACCCCTGAAACCCTAGCTACGAAAAGCCAAATTTCTTCTTCAACCTTCAATTTCTTTTCTCTCTTCTACACAAATGGCAACAGTAAAGTTCAACACCAACTTCATCGCTCTCACTAGTGATGTTGAAGCACCCAATGCAAATTTCAAGTGCTTTGTGAAATGGATGGCTGAGTCATATATCAAGGATGCACTCTCAGCCAACCCAACTCTATATCTAGATATTCTGGAACAATTCTGGAGTACTGCTATTGTGGAGGTTGTAGCCCTGGAAAACGCAATCACTTCATATGTCATTTACTGCAAGGTTCAAGATAAGGAAATCACTATCATTGCTGCAGACATGAACCAAGCACTAGGCCTACAACAAGAGTCATTTGACAGAATGGCCACTAACGCAGAGTTGGAGGAATTCTTTGAGTTCATAAACTACTCAGATGGGATTAACCTTGGAAAGCTAAACAGAAAGAATCTGAGAAAGGAGTGGAGTTATGTGTTTGCAACTCTTCTCCAAGTCTTCACTGCCAGGAAATCAAGCTTTGACCAAATCAGTGCACCTGTGCAGCAAATTGGATATGCTCTGGCCTATGGAAAGAAGATAGATGTTGGCCAAATCATACTTCAAGAATTATATGGGAGACTTGGTAAGAACACAACCAAGAGAGGTATTGATATTTTCTTCCCTCGCTTTATTCAATCTGTACTTAATTATAAAAATGCTTCATTGATTGAATTGCCTGGGATTGATAAAAATAAAATAGGCTATCCTAAGTCCATGACCAAACTCATTTTTGGTAACTTGGAAACTAGGAATGATGTGGATGTAAGACTGAACATAACTCCCCATATGGAGAGTTTGTTTAAGACTTACCCCCACAACATGCCAACATTTGATGCAAAATCTAAGTTAGCACAGCCCAAGCAAGTAGAACAAAATGCTAACCCAGGGCCTGCTAACCAACCCTCTCAACCAAACACTCTACCTCTTACTGAGCCAACTGCATCCTCCTCTCAAAAGGGTGATGTTAGTAAAAAGAAGAGAAAGGAAGTAATGTCTGCACCTTTAAATATCTTGTCTGAAGCAGCATTAGCTGTTGAATTAGGTCTAGGAAGTGAGGAACCTGAGTCACCCTTACACAGAACAAAGAAGAAGAAAACTAAGACCACCTCCTCAGTCACACAAATGGCTGAAGTTGTAAAATCAGGGGCACACAGCTCACTAGGTGTATCCTCTCAACAGGGTGCACCTATAGAATCAAGCATCCTCCCCAATGCACCTTCTTGTATAGAGTCAGCACATGGGAGTGATAAGGCTGGCACAACACTGAGTGGAGAGCACATCACTTTTGAAACTCCCTCTATCTCTCAGGGGGAGTTGCCAAAATCTACTCTAAAACACACTTCTCTTCCAGAATCTATCTCTGAAATTTCTTTGGAACCTGCAACTCAGGCAACTGAGATGCAAGGTATTGATCATCAAGAATTCTTTTCTCTTGATGAGCCAATAATTTCAAGTGACTTAGTGCATGACACTTTGTTCACCACTCAGAACCCACATTTAGATGGTGAGGGAATGCATGCTGAGGCATATCCTAATGACACCATCACAAACACAGAGGTTTCCCTAGTTTTTACTAGAGACTCTGTGCCTGTGTCCACTGCTGGTGTAATTCATCCCACTTCTGTGGTGACACCAGTAGTAGAGTCAATCCATCCGGTTACAGAAGTTGCATCTGTAACTGAGGAGACTAGCTTGCCTAGCTCTAGCTCTGACTTCATGTCAACATGGCTGAAGCCTGTGCAACATGACAGTGCTTCAGGATCAGGGTCTGTTCCACAACAATTGACGGTTGAAGCACTTCAAAGCTTAATTGTGGATCAGATTCCTGAGTTCACAAAGATTGCTCAGCACCTTCTCACTGCAGACATGCCAAATCCAGACTATGAGGCTATTCTGTTATGCCATAGGGATGATGTGGAAGTGCAGAAGTCAAAGATCATTGATGATGCTGAGAGAGATGGCAACATAGATGCCTGGTTGCAAGGAAAATATGATATTACTCTCGATGAAGCACTTCAGTATCTCAGGGAGGAATACATCACTTCACTGGGCTCCAATGCAAAATCCATGTCACCTGGTGAAGTGTATGAAGCTGTAAATGACTCCTACAAGGGTTTCCTCAAGGCTGCACACTATCTTGGCAAGGGAGTCAAAACTGAAGTCAACAGGGTGTGTGATAAGACAGCCACTTCAGTAGCAGAAGTCAAGAGGGCCTTTGATGCTAAATTTCCTCAACTGGACAGTGTGTTCAAGGACATCAAACACTGCAACTCTACCTGCACTCAGATGGACAATGGGCTGGCTGTGCTAAAAGATGCTGTCACAGGTCTGGGGCATAAATTTCAGAATCTATCTGACCAGACTACAGATGCCAATGCCATGCTGAGGATAATGTTCAAGAATCTCTATGGAGATAGGCTAGTGACTGATGTTCCTGTGCATGAATTGTCTAAATATGAAGTGAAGAGACTGCAGGATCAATCTTTATCTGGTTTTAAGGCCAATGAGCTATTCACTAAGGTCAACTCTCTTGAGCAGGAGGTAGCCACTCTCACCAAGACCAATGCTCATCTCACAGACAAGGTTGCATTGCTAAATGATCAGTTGGACACTCAAGCATCCACCACAGCTGATGTCCTTCTGCATCAACAAACCATGTTAGCTGCAATGATGAAGCATATGGGTCTCTCTCTACCTGATGAATCTTCAATCCCAAAGGACATTTCTACAGCCTCTGTGCCTGACAACAAGCCTAAGGGGGAGAAGAAGGCTAGAAACTCAAATTCAAAGGGGGAGACAAAGGGAGAGAAAGGCATAATAATCAAAGAGGGTGGTCAACAAAGGGCTTCTAAGTCTCTAGCAAATGTGCCTGGCAAGGGAAAAGCCAAAGTAGATGAGCCTCCATCTATCTTGCCAGTTGTCACCTTACCAACTGTGCACATCACTACTCCTGGAGGACAAAAGCAATCCATAACTACCACAGTGGTTGCAGGGAGTATGCCATCTGACAAACCTCAAATCTCTATATCTGAGAGTGCCAAGCCTGTAGAAGTCAAAGTTGTTACTGAGGCCAAGCTACAAGAAGTTGCTAACTCCAATGTTTATCATGATAAAGCCTTCTTGGAGTTTCTGAAAGCCATAAGGGAACAGGTTGGTGACACTCAGTTTTATCTGAGGGAGGTGAAGAAGCAGATAGACTACATCACTGTCATCCCCAAGAAAGTCAACAATATATGGGTCAAGGAGATAGTGATGGTTTCCAAACTAAAGATATGGCATCTAACATACCAGACTCTACAAGACCTAAAGCACTCAGAGATAGATGCCATACTTGAGCTCATTGAGAAAAAGAATGAGAACAGCAAGAGTCTGTTTGATGATTTGAGGAATGGTCAACCTACAAGGCTACCAGAAGTGATCAAGAAGCCATGGACAATTATTTATCAGTCTGGTACCAGAATTGAAGATATCAAGCAATTGGTCATTCCTCATGATCTCACCTCCAGAAATCACAGACTGATCATTGCTATCATTGATCAATTACAGAAGAAGGTTGGAGCCAGAAATGCTGAAGAAATTGAGGCACTGCATATCCTCAGAACCTATATTGCAACTGGTGAAATTCCAGAGATGGCTCAACCTAGGAGAAATAAGGATGATGATTCTGAAGACAAAGGTGATGGGAGGAGAAGACATCACAGGAGAGATAAGGGTGATGAAGATAAGAAGAAAAAGGGGGACAAGGATGGAAAGGATGATGATGACCAGGGTAAAACATATGTGAGAAAGAGTGGAAGACAGCAAGCCTTAGGCAATGCTAGCAGTAATCTCACCACAACACAAGACTCTAAGTCTAGGGTGAATACTGTTAGTAGTGACCTAGCAAAATCTACATCTATGGCTTCTGCAACTGTCTTACCATCTCAAGAAAAGAAGAAGATTCAAGTCAAGAAACCATGTGTATGTTTCAGAAAGCAATCTGCTAATGGAATACTACTATGGTCTACCAACCAAGGTCAAAGATTTCTGCCAAGCAACCATGTCAAAAGGATAAAGTTTAAACATACTGCAAGGAGAGTGAAGCTATCCAAATCTAGAGCCCTAACAATCATTCCAGGATTAAAGCTCCAGCCACTTGATGAAGACTTTGATGGAGAGCAACTGCTATTTCTAAGAGCTCAAAAGATATGCTATGCTGCAATTGTGGATGATCACCTTGTAATCAAGTACACTGATGGGAAAGAAATGAAATTCAAACAAGGGGGTTGTCAACATTGGGGTAAATTGTATGAGATAGAAAGAATCATTGCATTGCTGGATTCTAAGGACAAGGTGGAGAAAGTATGGAAGCTGGAATTGATTGACTTTGTGAGAATGAAGAAAGACTATGCTGAGAAGATAAGGAAGGGCTGCTATGAGAAATGGTTAGAAAGGGAGAAAGAAATTGATAGACTGGAGATTGAAGCAGAAAAGCTAAGGGCAAAGGGATTGTGTAGAGTTCAGTTTGATCCCTATGTGGTGAAGTATAGGAGGAGAAATGGAGATAATGTCAATATAAGAATGAACCTACTCAGTCACTATCCTGCCAACATTCTGAAGCCAGTGCTTGAAGATTTCAAAAACTCTATTATGATTGAAGAATTGGATGCTATGACAGAAATCATGAGAGCAGTAGATGAGATTGCAAGAAAGGAGAAAGAAAGGAAACAGAAAGCATATGATGATCTACAAGCCAAAGCAATGGAGATGCAATCAAAAGAAAATGGCTAGTACCTCATCATACTGTAAGAGTATTTATCTTGTAATTTCATTTATGTGTTCAATCAAAATACATACCTGTACTTTTAAAGTTTTATCTTTATGTATGTTAGGCTTGTTATCAGACATGAAATTGTGACTAAGGGTCTCACTCACAATTTGGGGGAGATTGTTAGTTACAGAGGCATGCCTGTACTCATCTAATAACAAGCCTAATTGTTTGTAATGCTTTGCATTACTTACATGACCTCTTAACTGAGGGAACCTCTAGTTGTAGAGTTTCTGTTTGTATTGTACTTGTAATAGGCATCAAATCCTAGTTGTGTAACTGTACAAATAGAGTCTAGAATAATGCTTGAAAGAAGTTCCATGGTTCATGCCTCAAGCAAGGAGTTAAAGACTGCCAAATAATCACAGTTGGGATTTGAAGAAATGAAGAATTTGCCTAAGTACCAATTCGAGAAGTATATTTGTCTATTCGAGAAGTCCAGCAGTCGAGAAGTCAGAGATTCGATATCTCAAGACACTATTCGATATCTCTGAATACACTGTTCGATATCTCATTCGATATCTCAGGGATTCGATATGTCTACTACTCTATTCGAGAACTCAAGAAGTCAACAAGTCAAGATGGTATTCGAGTTCTCAAAGAGTCAACAAGTCAAAGTTCCATTCGATATCTCAAGGACTCAGAAAGCTATTCGACAACTCGAGGATTCGATAAGTCAAATGTTCTATTCGACAACTCAAGGAATCCTGATGGAAAAGAGCTATTCGAGAAGTGGTTCGATATGTCTTTATAACAGTATTCGAGAACTCAGAGTTATCGATCAAGTCAATTCTAGTTCTCGAATCACTTACTTAGTCACTTCTCGAATACATTCTTGGAGACAAAATACTGAAGAAATTGTACAAGTCAGAAACCTGCAACAAGCCAATGCACTTTATGGACCACAATCTGTAACGTGCTCTGGAAAGCCTACAAGGAAGCTTGGAGAGATATAGAAGAGACAAGGAGCTAAAGAAGTGGATCTAAACAGGCTTTGCAAAGTCAAATCTGTAACCGTTTGGATGCTTACTCAAAAAGGATAGACAGACTAGAAAGTAATTTGTTTAGCTACCTTATTTGTAGTAAGCAGGCTGTATCCATGTTCTATAAGGACACAGCCTCACTTCATAACTTAGTAACTTTGTGAGTCAAGTTTTTCATACACTGTAAGCTATATCTCTCTGAGAAAAACGAAGCTGAGAATACTACCATTTGTATTCACAGATTGTAGCAACCTTTATCTAATATACATTAGATTAAAGTGATATTGTGTCTTGTGTTGTTTATTTATCCGCACCTTAATTTCTGCACACACAGGCACTTATCTGCTACACAGACTCAACCCAAGAAAAGTTCAAGAATCCATTCACCCCCCCCCTCTGTATTCTTTTACCGTGTTCAATACTCAACATTGAATTATGAATCGATTGGTATATAACACATGAACAGAAAACTGTTGGATGGTGTTGAATTGATGTTGGTCGGAATCACGCCGGAATCGCAAGTTTGAATATAACTCGTGAGATCTCGACTTCCGACACTATATATATAATAAAATTGGTATAGGATTGTAGAGGAGATGAAGAGGATTTGATTGATGTGAAACATGTGAATGGAAAACGATGGGGGTTTAGTATCTAAGTGGCTGGCTAATGTTGACGAACAAAAAGAAAGAAATCGTCGGGTTGTCGCCGGTGGAGCTGGTGTCGCGCTCTCTCTGCAATTGAAGAAGACAGTGGATACGCCACTTGAAAATGCGTATCTGGAGATGCGCATTTCCAAGCGGCGTATCTCAAGCTACAATCCATGCCTGGCATCAGCGTGACACCATGTTGCTTCGTTATCATCAGCGTGTCTTCATGACACTCCTATGTCAGTAGCGTGTCTCCATAACACTCCTTCACCAGTAGCGTATCTCGTGGGTATTTTGGGCCAACTGAACTGGCGGTGGGTATTTTGGTTACATTTATTTAATTTGTGGGTAGATAGGGCCTTCACCCTAGAAAAATTTATAATTATAATTTCATAATTATAAACCCTAATAATTCGAATTAATTCATAGTTTTAATAAAAATTCGGATAATAATTCGAAACCTAATTCTAAATTGGGCATTTCGAGCTAATTCAACCTAATTAAAGATGAGAACCCCAAATTTCAACTCAATTGCGGGTAAAAGCCCTAATTTCAAACTAATTCAAACCAAAAATGGGTAAAATTCGAACTATGAACCCTAATAATTCGATTTAATTCATGATTTTAACTAAAATGAAGCAAATAAACACCACCCACAGTTAAAAACGAATCAAACCATGTATATAGTAGTGCATGTGTGTATGTATAACTACGTGCGTGTGTGTGTAAGTGTCAATTAGAAGATACCTTGAGGAGTAAGATCGCCTGACATTCGTAGCTCTGTGTGTAAATCGCCTGAAATCGCCCGGAGTCGCCTGAAATCGCCTGAGCTCTGTGCTTAATTAGGGTTAGTTCGGGTCGTGGAAACCGCAATGGGTGGTTGTATACTTCTCGTATCCGCATTGTGCCATTGTATCATTGCGGTAGCAGATTTAAAGGTAAAAAAGTAATTCCCTATTTGTATGCATCCGCAATGATTTAAGGGTAAAAAAGTAATTTCAAATTTTCGTTCATCCGCCATGTTTGCGGCAGCAATTTGAAGGGTGAAAACGTAATTTCATTTTTTTACTTGTTTCTATATTTCAAATTAACAGCTTTTATTAATTATTATTATTTATTACTTTTATTAAATATAAAACTATAATAATTTATTTAAAATTTCATGTAATAATTCAAATTTTATAAACATTTTTATATTTTATAATGTAATAATTTACCATTTTTTATTAATTTTAATAAATAATAAAAAAAAGTATAATAACGTAAAATAATATTTAATAGTGTTTTGTTTTGAAGAAAATTTCAAATATGTTTGTTTGTTGTAGTGGTAAAGTTGTTGTAATCGCTGGTGAAGGACCTGGGATCGACTATACATAAATTAAAGGTTTTTTAAGTTAAAACTCCGCCGCAACCCTTCATTGCGGCAGGTGTCTTTTTTCCTGCCGCAATGAACACTTGCGGCAGTGTACGAGTTGGTGGTTGTGGGCCTTTTTTCAACCAACAGTTCCAAAGTATTGGAAACTTGCCTGGTGGTCGAGTAGGGGTAGCGTGTCTTGGGTCAGCTCAGTGATCTATAAACAATCAAAGTATTCGAGATTAATTACTTAACGCTTTTAAAAAGGCTAAGTATATACTTAACTTAGGTCGAAACACGTTTTCAAGTTATCTCGTTTTACACCCTCTAGTGTGCTCTTACTATCACCTTTATGATCCGACACTTGTTCGTTATTAAGGCACGTCATTACATTTATACTTGGTAGGTACTTATGCCACAAAAGTGCTAAGGTCGGTCATTTACTAATAAAGATTATACATCGAGATTTATTGATCGTTATCAAAGTGACTTTCGAAAGTTATAACCAAGTATCCTTTTAAGGGTTCATTCGACTTAACCTTGATTCGAACAATTTTATAAAATCGAAAAATGATCCGTTTGACATGAGGTTTTCACCCACACCTTCCTTATGACCTCTAATATTTAATTAACAAGATTAGCCACCGAATTACTAATATTAAGGGGGTTTAATTTCAATTATGAACACGCAATTACGGTTTCGAACCACTTTTACGATTTTGACCATAACTCCTAAACCGTAAGTCTGTTTGCTTCGATTCTCATGCCAAAACGATCTATGACTCGAGATCTACAAAGATATGTCATATACTTATCAAGATCAGTGACTTATACCTACTGTGATGCACGATTTCTTAATGTTTACGAAATTTCGGCATTACGACGGATATAAATTGAACGTTTCTAAATTTGTAACATCACAACCAAGCCACACCGGGCATACCATACATCTTATGCACATGATTCTCATCTAAAAAAGTCCATGAACATCACACTTCATCATCATAATCATCATATGGTTAAATCAACTACAAGATCATGCTAACATGCTTATAATAACACTATAACCGTAACTAAGCTAAAATCCACAAGAACATACATAAAACTCAAAGTACAAGCCCTAATAAACCTTGTATAGTCCTTGTCTAGCCTTAATATAACTTAGATCAACCAAAGAAAACAAGAAACCAACATTAGTTCTTGAAAGTTACTATTCATCCTCCACTTTGATGATTTATTTGAAAATGGAAAAAATGGATTTTGAAGCTAAGATTTCTAGGATAGCTATTATATGAAATTTAGTACTCACCATAAACATTTGGAGATCAAACAATGGTTGGAAGTTGGATTTTGGATCTTGAATTAGGGTTGGGGCCGAATGGAAGAGAAATGGAGAGATGGTGGTGTTGGCTTGCTTTCTCTTGCTTGGTTATGTGATGAAATGAATTATGTGATAATATCTTGTATAAAGTAGCTTTATTAAAGGTAATATGTCATGCATGATGTTTTTGGATGGACAAATGTCTTGATTTTGTGGTAAGATGATGAAATGAAGCTAAGTACTTGGTTGATTCTCTAAGTATGCTAGTTGCTTATGTAACTACTTAGTTCCTTGGTCTTATCCTCTTGCACATGCATGCACCTTGTGTTGGGCCGCGAGCAAGCCATAACTCCACAATAGTATGATATTGTCCGCTTTGGGTCAAGCCCGCACGGTTTTGTTTTTGGACTCCTCCCAAAAGGCTTCATACTAATGGAGTTAATCGGCTGCTCTATATACAAGAGAACTATCTCTTATCTCTTCGATGTGGTACTTGGGTTGACACCACCCAACAATCATCCCCTCAAACCAAGAACCACATAACCCGTGGTCTTGCACATGCGATTAATCTGTCTACATCTTGCACCGCCGCCACACCTGCGAAACCGGCCGCCTAAATACCTTTCAGGAAGACTTTCGACACAAGGAACCCAAAAAATCTCCAATCGCCACTGAAGGGAACCTCCCGCATTGAACAACCACAGCCCATTACCCCCAAGATCCAATTACCGAAACATGGGTTCTGATACCACTTGATGGGCCGCGAGCAAGCCATAACTCCAAAATAGTATGATATTGTCCGCTTTGGGTCAAGCCCGCACGGTTTTGTTTTTGGACTCCTCCCAAAAGGCCTCATACTAATGGAGTTAATCGGCTGCTTTATATACAAGAGAACTATCTCTTATCTCCTCGATATTGTACTTGGGTTGACACCACCCAACACTTTGATCCTCTGCTTATTTCTTTGTCCGGTTATTACTCAATTTGATTGATCGTTCGAAGGAATATCTCAAGGATTTCTTGTTAGGGTTTTACCAGAAACCTTCTTAATATTTATACTGCCATTCTCAATCCTCCTTTATAATCTTTGAATTTAAATTCCTCAAATCTCTTTATTAAATCCTTAAATCCTTCAGTGTCTAGGGAAATCTCGGTGAAAATAAAAGTGCTATTTTTCTGATTCCGATATCATTTACATACACTTATATTACCCCTGCATCATTAATACGAACTCCGAAATCCGTTCTGAATACTTCTTGTTAGGTCCAGAATAACGTAGAAGGGGGGTTGAATACGTTATTTCGAAATATTTGGATTTTTGAGATGTGAAAAATAAGGTCAACAACTGAATCGAAATAACACAATCAATTCGGGAAAATATCTTTGAATTGATAAAAACCGAGGGGTGTTACAACTTCTAATCCAGTGGATTAGCTTCAAAAACCAGAACACTCCTAAGGATAGTTTAGGCACGAGGACCTTCTACCCGACACTTCCTGAAAGCGGGCTAAGCCGGCTTTCCTACTAGATGGACTATCTAGCAGCTTACACAGAGAAGATATAAAAGATAGAAGAGAGAGTTGTGTGTTGAGGTGTGTTTTAAAATGAAATACAACAAGCCTATTTATAGGTTATAGAAAGTCACTATGCAGTTAATATACGTAATTGATTACGCATGAGCTGCTTACTGCGCCGCTGTTTTCAATTTCTACTCTGCCAAACTTTGATTTTCAAAAGCTGATGTCAAACTTTCAAAATATTCAACACAACAAAATCATTTGAAGGTGGGACCCGGATGAATAGTAATTTTCGTTACTATTCATGAATAGTAATTTCAGTTACTATTCATATGAATATTGATTTCGGTTACTATTCATGTGAATAGTGATTTCGGTTACTATTCATATGAATAGTGATTTCAGATACTATTCATTTTCTCTCTTCTGTTTATTCTGCTGTTTTAATTCACCTCAGAAAATAAAAATAATAAAATTAATCTGTTACTTATTTAATTTTCAGAGTAAATTAACTTTTGACAATACCTTGAGATATTATGCATGTCCTTGATCGTCAACAGGCTTTGGCAATTCTTTCTATGAATTAATGTGTTGATCCTTCCCGTATGTGTTGACACTTGGTGCACTGGTCTGGTTCACAAGTGACTAGCACTGATCTTGATCTTCACACCTTCGTTACATTCCAATTTATTAGCCTGCAACAATATCTTCAAATACATGAAATCTTTTGGCCCTTCAACTGAATCATCTGTACATCTTATTCTGTCACTGAGGCTTGATCATGTTAATGAACTTCTTTCAGCGACTTGATCCTTGTTGGTGCCTGTTCTTCAAATTTCACGATCCCTGTATAGAGTTAATATTATTTATCTTTTATCCTAGTTGAGTTATATATTTCCTCTATTACATATTACATTACATTATGCTTTACACTTCTATATAGCGTCGTCTAATAATATTCCGATTTCCTCCAAAAACACTATTTATTACTTATTCTTTTCTTTTATTCCCTGTATTTAGAAATATGTCCTTGTTCTCTTTCGAGCATTTCTTAACCCTTTTACGGAACCACTGGACTTATAACAGATATCGATTTGGATGACATGAGAATAACCTCCCTCTTTGGAATTACCATATCTTTACATTATGCTTTACAATCTCCCCCTATTCGATTGTTAGGGTTTGACAAGCAAATACCTAGAGGATAACTCAACTGATACAAATAAAATACAAAGATAAATAATATTAAAGCGCATTCTGGATCATATATATACATTTTCCAGATTTCTAAAATTTGAACAAGTACAAGACAATTGTTCCTCTAGACTGAACATATCTTCAAGTTTTGCCTTGCTTTCTTTCCACATAGCACGAATATTCCAATTAGCTTTTCCTTTCCCAAAATAAAGTTAATTCTGTGTCAACAACCTTTTCCTTGCCCTTATTACGCCTAGTAGCTTCTTGCCCATCCAACTTCTCCCCCTCAGTTGGGTTATCCTCCAGAATAGTAGGATGTGGATTTGGTAAATTAGACGAAGCTGTCTTCACCAAGGAATTAATTGTATGACTAAACTGGGCTGCCATGGAACTTAATTGAACCTGGAATGCATCATGTTGAATAAGTTGCAAATTTTTGATTTCTGCAATGGACTTACAGATATTTGACAACTCTTTCTCCATTGTTCGGACCCGTGTAAGGAGTCTACTATATTCCTTTCTGGTTATAGGTGCATGTGGTTGAGTAGGTTGCTCACTCGTACGTTCTGCAGGTGTTTCACTCAACATTCTATATTCACTCGGTTTAGTGGTTTGGGTGACACTTACATGTTCTGTTCGTGTTTCCCTCAACTCTCCTCCAGAGCTTCCACGGATATGTGTACCTGCAAATGAAATCATCCTAGCCCCTTTTTCAGAGGTCACGGATGGTGCAATGAAAGTTCGTGAGCTTCCGTCCACGCGTGAAGCGGGTTGCCGCCCACTGGTAAAGAGTGGTAAATCTCGAAAGAGATCCAGAGATTTTCCATCTGGGAGGTTAAACTTGAATCGATTAAATGGCACAAAACCCAAGTTTCCCTCGTATGTCTGTGAAGACACTTGGTTCATAAAAGAACCTCCTACTAATGGATCTTTCCGTAAAATGGAAGATTCACCAGTTGCTCCCGTTAGTTCAACCTTATTTACATTTTTAATCATTGGATAAGAAAGAATTGTTTCACTAACAGTTGCCATTATCTCAGGTTTATTGGGTTTACTCCGTTTAGAATGAGGTAGAGCGGCTGATGTAACTAACTTCTTATGTGGTGCTGCTGAGGCACTATCTCCCTCAATAATGTGAATGACTGGTCGTTTAAGTGACAAATGAGGTGTAGGAGTTTGTTGTGTTTGTGTTTGCATTTGTAGAATGGGCTCTTCGACCTGTGTTAGAGTCGGTGGGATTTCCTGCTCTTGGTCGGTTAAGATGGCCACTGGGGCTGTAGAAATTGTATTTCATGTGACAAAATAGGAAATACAGAGGTTGGAATAGCAGGGATTGAAATATTACCTTGTCGTATACCTGCTCTCACTGGTCGTGGTAACAACGGAAGTGGGACAGTCTTTAGATATTCAGTTAGGACTGTAGGCACATCCGTATATTTCTTTTTGCTTATGTAATTAATTACATTCGTCTTCATAGAAGAACATTCCACCTTTTGACCATTTTCCAAGCGTACCCTGTCTTCATCATTCAAAAAATCATTTAATATTAACTGTAGAAACCTTGGATATATACATTTGACATTTTGAGTCCGAATATCTCTTGTTCCCAAGCGTTTCATTTTTAAAATGATTTGACCAAGCACTATTTTTCAAAAATTAATCCTCAAATTATTGGCGACCGCATACCCTATTATTTGAATAAATTCAGGTATTCGATCTTGATTTGTTCTATCTGAGGAAAAAACATGGTTAAGAGTGTGAAAGAAGAAATTCCAATACTGGCTTAGAAACATTCTAGATAGATTACCATTATTGAAATTGCCATCTTGGTACCTTATAAAACGAAAGAACATTTCAATATGTTCGGGTGTAGGATCAGAAACGAGATTTTCCATAGGAAAATGAAGAATTCGATTAACATCTCGTTCAGTGACCCTGATCGATCTACCAAATAGTCGATATGTGAATGCACACCCGTCCTGTCCAGAAGTGTTAACTGCACTGCAATATAGTTCACACAATGCATCATGGTTAAGCTGCACCTGTGTAACTAAAGCATAGCGAATTAATGAATGTTCATTCAGAAATTGTGTCCAAGCCCGAAATTGCTCATCCTGAATGGTTTCGATTTGCTGAATGGAAATAGGATTAACTTTAGCAATTAAAAAGCTTCCCTGCAATGCCAATTTCAAAACTTTGAGGAAATTCAAAAACAAGGGTTAGTGCGTATAACAAGAATATGAAATCCGCTCTAAAAACCACCAGCTAGATTGTGAGATTTTTCCGGTCAAAGCTTGAAATATTCAGCAATTGTGTGTATATGCTCTGTATATCTGAAAAATGATGATGTTAAACACAAACAAAAACTCATCATTTATAAGGTTTCAAGTATTAGTGGGTTAGGTGTAATAGTGACAGGTTATGTTTGAAAAATAACACCGCTCAATAATTTCTCACCTAACTACCTAATTATCCGAAAAAACATCTTATCACCAAAACTTGTCGCCCGAAAAAATATCTTATCGCCGAAACCTATCAGCCTATACACATACACATATTTAATACTTCTAATTATTATGGATTTAAAAATAATCACACAGTAAATCAAGAATTAATCCACAATAATCAGATAAACTCACAATTAAATAGACATAAAATTAACAAAATATTATTAATTGATATATGTCAATAAAATATTTATTTAATTATGCTACAATTTATTTTAATAATCAAATATCAGAACAGGTGAGATCCAATCTTGAATTGCTTCAGTCATGATATCAATTATTAAAATAAATATCGAGTACACGAGTATTACACAAAGATATAACATGCAAACCTGTTAATACTCAAGTATCGCCTCAGTAGTACCAACTAATTACCACAAATTTCTAACATTTAAACACATGGCAACTAATTAGTTGATAAAATCATGAAAATGTACAACAACTTGCATTTGTTGACTTCCTGTTAAGAGGACAAGTTTAACATGCCAAGTTCACTAACCAACCTGTTGAATGTAGATTCATCAACTGGTTTCGTGAAAATGTCTGCAAGTTGTTGCTCAGTGGGAATGAAGTGAAGTTCCACAGTACCATGCATAACATGTTCACGAATGAAATGATACCTTATATCGATGTGCTTGGTTCGAGAATGTTGTACTGGATTATTCGAGATTGCTATGGCACTTGTGTTGTCGCAGAATATGGGTATTTTGTTCAGCAACAGACCATAATCCATGAGTTGATTCCTCATCCACAAGATTTGTGAGCAACAGCTACCAGCTGCAATGTATTATGCCTCTACTGTAGATGTGGCTACTGAATGCTGCTTCTTGCAGAACCAGGAAACCAATCTCCTTCCATGGAATTGACAGCTTCCAGAAGTACTCTTGCGATCAATCTTGCAACCAGCATAATCAGAGTCTGTATAGCCAACTAGGTCGAAACCTGTATCCTTAGGATACCAAATACCAAGATTCGGAGTACCCTTAAGATACTTGAAGATACGCTTCATAGCTATCAAATGTGATTCTTTATGATCAGCTTGGAACCTCGCACATAGGCATGTTGCGAACATTATATCTGGTCTGCTTGCAGTGAGGTAGAGTAGAGAACCTATCATGCCCCTATAGCTTGTTATGTCAACTCGTTTTCCAGATTTATCTTGATCAAGCTTAGTGGCAGTGGCCATGGGAATCTTTGCAGGTGCTGAATCTTCAAGATGATATTTTTTAAGAAGATCCTTAATATACTTGGATTGACAGATAAAGATACCATATGTTCTTTGGCTTACTTGCAATCCAAGAAAGTAGTTCAGCTCTCCCATCATGCTCATCTCGTACCTACTCTGCATCAACTTAGCAAACCTTGCACAAAGTGCATCATTCGTAGAGCCAAATATAATGTCATCAACATAAACTTGCACAAGTAGAATATCATTTTTATGCTTTTTATAAAACAGAATTTTATCTATGACACCTCTAGTAAAACCACTTTCAAGTAAAAATTCAGCAAGAGTGTCATACCATGTTCTAGGCGACTGCTTAAGACCATAGAGAGCTTTGAATAGAAGGTAGACGAAGTCCTCACATTCAGGATCAATAAAACCAGGAGGCTGTTCAACATAGACCTCTTCTTCAAGCTCACCATTCAAAAAAGCACTTTTCACATCCATCTGATATACTCTGAAGTTTGAATGTGCAGCAAATGCTAGAAACATCCTGATGGCTTCTAGTCTAGCAACTGGTGCGAAGGTCTCATCATAATCAATACCTTCTTCTTGAGTGTAGCCTTTGGCAACCAGTCTCGCCTTGTTCCTTATAACTATTCCATTCTTGTCAAGTTTATTTCTGAATACCCATCTTACATCAATTACAGATTTGTCCTTTGGTCTGGGTACCAGCTTCCAAACTTTCTGTCTTTCATACTGATTGAGTTCCTCTTGCATTGCAATCACCCAGTCTGGATCTTCCAGAGCTTCTCCAACCTTCTTAGGTTCAATTTCTGATAGAAAACCAGAATACAAGCTTTCGTTCTGAGTAGCTCTTCTAGTCTGAACTCTTGAGTCAAGATCACCAATGATCATATCAAAAGTATGATCTCGATTCCAAACAGTGTGCCTTGGTAGATAAGATCTGGATGATTCCCCATTATTAGCATTCTGACTAGTGGATCCTTCTCCTGCTCCCCCTGAGTTGTTGCTTGTCTGATCTGTAGATTCTTCAACTTGAGGACTAGAACCAGAAATAGTCTGACTTTGAGATCCCGTGTTCCCACTGCCATTACCAGAATCTGGATCATCATTATCATCATTACCATTATTATTTACATTATCAACAGCAACCTCAGGTTCAGTTTCATCATCCTCATCATCAGAAAGATTCTCAAAAGCTAGAGATTCATCATCATCTTCTTTCTGAATACTAGGAGATCTTGCATGGTCAAATCTCATATTAAGGCTTTCCACAACCTTCTGACTATCGATCACATACACCCTGTATGCCTTAGACTCCAATGAATACCCTAGGAAAATGCCTTCATCTGCTTTAGCATCAAACTTACCAAGATGCTCATAGCCATCTTTACGAGCATAGCATTTTCCTCTGAACACATGAAAGTACTTCACGATGGTTTAGTGAGGGCCATAAGCTCATATGGTGTCTTCTCATACATTTTGTTGATCAGGGTTCTATTCTGAGTATAGCAAGCTGCATTGACTGCCTCAACCCAGAAATTGGTAGGAAGTTTAGCTTCATTCAGCATTGTTCTGGCAGCTTCAATCAGTGTTCGATTCTTCCTCTCAACCACTCCATTCTGCTGCGGAGTCCTGGGTGCTGAAAACTTTCTTGAGATACCCTTTTCAGTACACCAGCTACTGAGAACTGAGTTTCTGAATTTAGTCCCATTATCTGATCTGATTTTACGCACGGGCACTCCAGCTTCTAGCTCAATCTTCTCTATATGATCGATAATCATATGCGCTGCTTCATCCTTAGAATGCAAGAATAACACCCATGTGTATTTGGAATAGTCATCCACATTTACTAAACAGTATCGCTTCTTGGACATAGACATGACATTAACTAGACCAAACAAATCCATATGCAGAAGATGCAGTGGTTCAGTAATGTCTGATATTGTCTTCCTTTTGTGTGATGCTCTCTTGGACTTTCCCTTTTCACATGCTGCACATAGTCCGTCAAGACTGAACTCAATCTCGGGTAATCCTCTCACAAGTTCCCTCTTGACTAGAGAATTCATAGTCTTGAAGTTAAGATGTGAAAGCTTCTTATGCCATAACCAACTGTCTTCTGAAGATGCTTTACAATAGAATCACTTGACTTCATCATTGCCAGAGTTCCAGTCAACTACGAACAAATCACCCTTTCTCACTCCTTGCAAAGCGAGCTTCTCATCCCTCTTGTTACTGATCAGACACTTTTCCTTCTTGAACAAGACTTCATATCCTTTATCACAAAATTGACTTATGCTCAGAAGATTATGCTTTAGACCATCAACAAGAGAGACTTCTTCAACGATGACATTCCCAAATTCCAAACAGCCATATCCCGTAGTGAATCCTTTGCTGTCATCTCCAAAGGTAACCACTGGGCCAGCTTTCTCAACTACCTTTGATAGCAGGGCTCTATCACCGGTCATATGTCTCGAACATCCACTGTCCAGAATCCACATGACTCGCTTTTTCTTCATGCCCTGTATTCAAAGAAGATTAAGTTTTCTTTGGTACCCAAACTTGTTTGGGTCCAGAGAGCTTAGACATATTTGCATATTTAACAGATTTCTGTGTAGATTTAGCAGATTTAGCATTTGCCTTGACTGTCTCCTTTTCTCTTATAGAGGCCTCAGCAGAATTGCTTCTAGGCTTGGGAGAAAAGGATTCTTTCCTTGATTTAGGTGGACTAGCAGTCTTAGGTCTGTTATTTCTATCATGTTTTGTTTTCTTACTTTATCATCATGTGAACAATTATTAACAGCAGGAGATGCATGTGTCACATTTAGAAAAGCAGTCATAAGATTAACAGTGCATGATATGCAAGCAGTTGAAGCACACTTAGAATGAACAGGCATGGCAGACATGTTATGAACATGAGCATTAATATTTTGATTATTCTCTACTTTAACATTCTTACATGCATGAGTAAGAAGAGCAGCAGAGTTGCAGTTGTTACATAACTTCCTAGGACCATTTTTGGCTATCCTTCCATTTCTGTTCTTCTTAGCCTTAGACTCATTTTGATCACCTAGTTCAGTTTTAGGTTTTACAAATTTGACAAACTTACTAGGTGACATTGCCTTTTCATTTCTTTGCTTTTTAATGTCCTCAACAAGTATTTCATTTCTAATTAATAAAGCATCAACATCAAAGGGCTCAGAGGTAACTTCCTTATATAGGGGACTATCTGCATTCTTAAGAACAGGTGGTGCATTACTGGATGTAGCCTTAGCTAATTCAGGATCCACCACTTGTTTCTTACATTTCTTAACATTATAGTCAAATCCAATAGCAACTCTTGGACCAGATATTTGCCTATCAAACAATTCCCTAGCAAGGTTAGCTGAATTCTGAAAAGCATATAGCTTACCATCTATGTCAGCTATTTTTTCTTTAAGTTCATTCTCTGTCTCGACACTAACCTGGAATTTGTTTTCTAGATATCTATTTCTTTCCTTTAGATTTTCTATCTGCATATTAGTGAGTTCTAGTTCCTCATTCCTGGCTTGTATCTTACTAAGTTCAGCCCTAGCATTTTCAGTCTCAGATTTAGCAGTTGTTATATCTTTTAAAGCATATTCTAAATCCCATCTAAGATTACTTATAGATTTGCTAGAGTCTATCACATGCTTGACACAATCACGATTACGACATTTAAATCTATCAGCCATAGAAGTAGGCATGTTTTTTACCTCAAATCCGTAAGTAGGATCATAGTCTGCCATCAGCACAAGATTGCCATACTCCTCTTCATCATCAGTGTCATCCCAGCTTTTGCCCTCAGCAATGTATGACTTGACAGGATACTTTCTCTGAGAGCTAGAGTCCCTTTTCTGAAAAACGTTCTTCCTTTCATTTGCTTGCCTGGGTTCTCTGCATTCACTGGCAAAGTGCCCCATCTTATCACAGTTGTAGCACCGAAACTTGCTACGGTCTACCATCCCTGTCTTGTTACTCTTTCCTGATTCAGACCCAGAAGATGAACCAGTTCTCTGCGATCTGCTGCTACTTCCAGAAGATCTGTACTTGGCATTTTTCCTGAATCTGATTCGGCTAAAGTTAGCTGATAATGTAGCCATAGTAGGATCCACCAGTTGCTGCAACTCCTCAAGAGTATAATACTCACTTTCGTCACCAGGTAGATCATCATTGTCCATTTCAGCTTCAAAGAACACATCCTTCTTGTTCTGCGGTTTCACAACCTTTGTTTCAGGTTCTTTGTGGCTGGATGTAGTAAGAGCAGTTGTCTTCAATAATTCAGCATTCTTGTTGTCCACTGTTCCAGCACCATATATAATTTTCCTTTGTTCTTGCTCCATCTCATGAGTTCTTAACTTTCCATACAACTTCTCAAGAGTCATTGTAGCAAAGTCATCTCTCTCTCTGATGGATGACACTTTATGTTCTACATGGTGTGGTAGAGTCAGCATGAATTTCCTGTTTGTCTTTCTTAGAGGATACTTCTTCCCGTGAATGCTCAACTCATTCAGTAGCTTATTGTATCTCTCAAAAACTTGAGTGATACTTTCACCAGGAAGAGATTTAAAAGCTTCGTAGTGAGACGTCAGAATATCCAGTCGATTTTCACGAACTTCATCAGTTCCCTCCATTATCATTCCAATCGTATCCCACATGTGTTTCGCACTAGTACAGTTCATAATTTGATGATTCATTTCATCATCCATGGAGTCAACTATGATTAGTCTAAGATTGGTATCCAATCCATCTTTTTCAGTTTCAGCAGCGGTATACTCCGATGGACGTTTTGGAATCATTCCTCCAACAGTTGCACTACTTTCACCATCCTCAGTAGTTTCAGGAGCAGCTTTCATTGGTTTAGACCAACCCTCAGTCAACGTCTCCATGTATCTAGGATTTGAAGCTTGCATGAACAGTAACATCTTCATTTTCCACATGCTATAATTATCACGCTTAAATGAAGGAACCTTAATACTGCTACCTTTTTTAGTACTCATGATTCTGGATGATGAACGCGGATCTGATCTGTATGTCGATCAACAAGCTCTGATGCCAATTGTTAGGTCCAGAATAACGTAGAAGGGGGGTTGAATACGTTATTTCGAAATATTTGGATTGAGATGTGAAAAATAAGGTCAACAACTGAATCGAAATAACACAATCAATTCGGGAAAATATCTTTGAATTGATAAAAACCGAGGGGTGTTACAACTTCTAATCCAGTGGATTATCTTCAAAAACCAGAACACTCCTAAGGATAGTTTAGGCACGAGGACCTTCTACCCGACACTTCCTGTAAGCGGGCTAAGCCGGCTTTCCTACTAGATGGACTGTCTAGCAGCTTACAGAGAGAAGATATAAAGAGAAAAGAGAGAGTTGTGTGTTGAGGTGTGTTTTGAAATGAAATACAACAGGCCTATTTATAGGTTATAGAAAGTCACTATGCAGTTAATATACGTAACTGATTATGCATGAGCTGCTGACTGCGCCGCTGTTTTCAATTTCTACTCTGCCGAACTTTGATTTTCAAAAGCTGCTGTCAAACTTTCAAAATATTCAACACAACAAAATCATTTGAAGGTGGGACCCGGATGAATAGTAATTTTCGTTACTATTCATGAATAGTAATTTCAGTTACTATTCATATGAATAGTACTATTCATATGTGAAGGAATTTACGGACGTGCGGAAGCATGGTATAACAATTATTCCGTAAAAACCATGTATCGTGCATATAGAAAATCATATAAAAACGAAAGACCGGAGGAATCGAAACCTTACCTTGAAAAACCGAAGCTTTATAATCTATGGTTGCTAGCAGTTGCTTCTCAGAGTGTGAAGCACTCTACCGGTATCCACCAAGATTGATTCTTCGATGAAGCTTTTATAAAACTCGAAGCTTTATAAAAATGGAGTTTTTCCTTTTGAGAGAGAGAGAGATGAAGAAGATGGAGGCTAGCTCCTTTTAGGTTTTCACAAAAACACAAAATGCACACACTTCTCTTCTCATCTCTTTCTATTTATAGGGCTCATGTAGGTTTAGTATAATTAATATATCATGTATATATTAATATATATAAATCCCACAAAATGTTTAAATAATAATTAAAACTATTTTAATCATTATTAAAACAACTTGCTCTCTCAAAATACCTTCATCAATAAATTAATCTTTTTTATGGTGTGACCCTGTAGGTTCAATATTAAGCCGGTAGTAGAAATAAATAATAGTAAACTTTTTATTTATTATTTATATGAATTCTAAAATTCATTAAATATAATTAATAGAATAATTATATTTATTCTACATCGTGAGTGATGCTTCTCAACATATCGCGACTATCCGGATAATATGAATTCACTGCTTAGAATACCAAGAACCTGTCAGTGACTAGTTACTGTACAATCAATTCCTTCCACCCTACAATATCCCGATTAAATACAAGGCATGGATCTCGTGTCAAGCCTATCAAATTTAATCATATGATTTCTTATTCATAATGCAAAGTTCATATTAGTGCAAATTAGAAACTCCTTTCTAATTTCATTCACTCTGGCCAGAGATTCCAGAACTCGCATACTAAGAATAACATAGGATATTCACTTCCTTACTAGAAGGGGTAGATCCTTTATTGACCGTTAACTATCTCCATACACAAATCCCTATGCCCAGAATAGACCTAATGGATGTCCTTGAGACTAAGGACTAAACCAAAGCACAGTTCATTATATACAAGATTACTCTAACGATCTCAAGTCTAAGGACACTTGTACAACTATCACTTAGTGAACAACTATCGACACGTGAGTAAACTCCATTAGTTGTTCAACTTATCGAGTCATGTTCAGTGAACTTATTCCCTAATAAGCACCTACATACTAGCTATAGTGTCACCACACAAATGCCTATGAGAACAGACATCCTCCTAAAAGGAGCAAGCATAGTATGTACCAATCTTTGCGGATTCACTAACTTCCGATTAGTTATCCTATGATCAGGAACTGTTTAAGTTTAGAGTTATCATCTTCTAGATCTTACTATTATAATCTCATTATAATTCTAGAAGCTTTACTTTAAACCATGGAATATCTTATTTAAAACACTTTAAATAGATAAAGCCCGTAATAAAAACAATAAGTCTTTTATTAATATTAATGAAATCAAATAAGTGTACAAGAAAGTTCTTCCTAAATCATCATACATGATTGGATTTTAGGACAAACTCTTTCAATCTCCCACTTGTACTAAAGCCAATCATTCTAGTATCTAATACTCATTCACTCATTATGACGATCGAAGTGAATCTTAGATTGCGGCTTAGTGAGTGGGTCTGCTATGTTGTTATGTGTGTCAACTCTCTCAATGTTGACATCTCTACTTTCAATGATCTCCCTATCAAAAGAAAGCGCCACAAAACAGTTTTGCAGCGTCACTTGCATCTATAAACTCTGCTTCCGCTGTTGAGTCAACCGTTGTAGGCTATTTGGAACTCTTCCAATTAATCGCTCCACCCTTCAAGGTAAACACGTACCCTAACATGGATTTGCTATCATCACTTTCTGATTCAAAACTAGAGTAGGTATAACCCTTCTATTTTTCAACTCAGATCCACCAAAAACAAGAAAAATATCCTTAGTCCTTCGCAAGAACTTAAGGATGTTCTTAACTGCTTTCCAGCGGTCTTCACCTGGATTGGACTGATATCTGTTCGTCAAACTAATTGAATGAGCAATATCATGCCTAGTACATAACATCGCGTACCTGATAGATCCTATTATCGAAGCATAAGGAATCTTACTCATACGCTCTCTTTCCTCAGGTGTCTTAGGACACATCTTCTCGGAAAGGGATACTCCATGGCTCATTGGTATGAGACCTCTCTTGGAGTTTTCCATGCTAAACCTTTTAAGCACTTTCTCGATGTATGTACTCTGGGTAAGACCTATCATTCTTCTAGATCTATCTCTATAGATCTTCATACCGAGAATGTAGGATGCTTCACCCAAGTCCTTCATAGTGAAGTTCTTCGATAGCCAAACTTTGACTGATTGCAGCATCGGTATATCATTTCCTATAAGAAGTATGTCATCCACATACAATACAAGAAATGTTACCGCGCTCCCACTAACCTTCTTATAGACACATGGTTCATCAATGTTCTTGATAAAATCAAAACTCTTTGATTTTCTCATCAAAATGGATGTTCCATCTATGAGAAGCTTGCTTCAATCCATATATGGATCGCAAGCAAAATCCGAATTGATTTGAGTAGGGCTACATGCAAAAAGTTTTCATCAAAGTCAATCCCTTGCCTTTGTCTGAATTCTTTTGCCATGAGCCTGGCTTTATAGGTCTCCACAGGGCCATCTACTTCAATCTTTCTCTTGTATACACTTTAGCACCCAATAATTCTAACATCCTCAGGTGCTTCAACCAAGGTCCATACTTGGTTGGCATACATAGAATCCATTTCGGATTTCATGGCACTCTGCCATTTCTCTGAGTCAACACTATGCCACATAAGGTTGTTTAGATTGAACAAGTGTTTCCTCTTGAACCGTAGTAGTTTGTGTTGCATGAAATTCTTTAAGTTCAATCTTGCTCCCACTGTTCCCTTCAAGGATAAACTATTTTTCTAAGAAGGTAGCATGTTTGGAGACAAACACCCTATGATCGGTGTAAAAGTGATACCCTAAAATCTCTTTAGGATATCCCACAAACCTACATTTTACGGATCGAGATTCCAGCTTATCAAGGTCAACTTTCTTGACATAAGCTAGACATCCCCAAATCTTAACGTGTTTAAGACTCGGCTTCCTTTCTTTCCATATCTCATATGAAGTTTGAGGAACAGATTTGGAAGGCACCTTATTAAGTAAATATGCTGAGGTTTCCAATGCATAACCCCGAAGTGATACTGGAAGATCTGCATAGCTCATCATGAATCGAACCATGTCTAACAAAGTTCGATTTCTCCTTTATTTAATATGTTCAACTTGTAGTAAATTATGCTCTACGTCACATACATACAGACCATTATTTAAAATACCACTACCATAAAGAACATTATCTCTAAGAATTGAACATTTATTATTTTGAATAATAAACGAAAATCCAGCCAAGTCTAACATGGGAATCGAAATAATATTCCTCACAATTGAGGGAACAAAATAACAATTATTTAAAACAATAGTCTTGCCCGTAAGGCATATTTAAATCAAACGATCCTACAGTTACAGTAGCAACTCTTGCTCCATTTCCCATCCGTAGAATCATCTCCTCTTCCTCAAGAGTCTTACTTCTCCTTAGTCCCTGCAACGAATTGAAAATGTGAGAACCACATACTACACCATAAACAGCCTACGGTAACACAGAAAAAATGTTACAATAGGTACATTATATGTTACCTTAGGACCATAAAGTAGCTAAGGTAACATTTTTCTGGTGATAGCTCTCAGCATGTTGCCTTAGGTGTCTAAGGTAACATTTTTTATCCCTAAGGTAACATGCAGTTTTATGATACCATAGCTTGCTATAGCAACAAAAATGAGGTCTATGGCAACTTAATATATATGTTACCTTAGAGACCTAGATTTTTTTTTAAAAATAGTGGGACCCATAGTGGGCCCCACTGTTTGAACCACTTTTGTTGGTAACATTGTTTGACCTAGTGCAACATTTTTTTTGTTACAATAGCTTTTATACACCAACATTTACATTAGCTAATATAACATCATTTTCAGAAAAAATAGAACAAAACTGCACACACATATTATGCATCCCAAATTAAACATGTTCATTCCAAATCCAACATATCCAACACATTACATAATTCTTAATCCAAAACAACCATATCCACCGGTTAATTCGTAATCCATAACAATATAAGAATAAAAAATTCAAGCTATAATTATAAAACTATTGACAATTGCCTCTAAAGCTGCTCTAGGGATAGAAATTCCAGTACAAAATACATATTCGTCTAATATGTACAAAATAATTGTCCACTAAATCCACATACTGATTCTGCAGGGATCAAGCATAACCATCACCTTATCAGCTAAAGAGTCCTCAAACACCCGTGCTTTCTAAAGACACGTATTATTTGTAGCAGCAGCAATGTGATGTCTTGAACATAATCAGTTTGCTTGCAAAATCCACACAAGGTTTAGTATCTTTGTTGTGTGACCCCCTAATTACAACCAAAGTAATGAGGACCAAATTATATAACAAGACAATAAACAAACTTAAAAATAAACAGAGTAAAACATGAGATTTTGATTATGATTACACCACTGATTGCCATTCTGTGAAGGCAAGGATTATTGCCTTTATGTGATGATATAGACCGTGTATCAGAATGCTTGTGTAATACAAAAAATCAAATATAATTAAAAAAGAGGCATGACATATAAAGCAAAACGCTCATATTAAAGGGACGATGAAGCACCAAGGAGTAACACTAAAAAGTGAAGAGAATGCAAAAACAAGTAAGGCGAGACGATATGAAATTTGAATGCACCTTTGAGAATATTCTTTCCAGGTCTTGCAAGGGTTCTGTCCGTTCAAAGAAACTGATGAGATACTCCATCAGTTTGCTCAGATAATCCTTGTACTGCCTATAAGAACAAATTACAGATATATAGTAATAGTTATAGTCATAGATTGACTAAAGAGAGATACCTCGCCGCTGAACTCAATCTGAGGTTCCTCCTTAAGCATCTGCTCATACTCGTCAGTCGCATCCACAACACAAGCAAAAGGTGCCTATGATACTCTTGAATCTACAAAAAACATCATTGATAGAATACAACTTTAATCGCTTGAATTCATGCTATAAGCCTTTTGATATAATGCTGATACAAGTCACAACTTTTTCATTGTTTTCATTGATATAATAGCGAGGCATAGTAGTAGATAAACTTAATTTCTATATTTTTCATTGTTTTCATACTTTTCATATATCCCTACAACCTAGCAATTTGATAAATTTTTAAGTTCTACCCTGGGAGCATCTGCTTGTGATATTGTGATCATATATTTAGAATTCAATAACTGTTTAAGTTGATTATTATTTATAGTATTTTCTTTGGTTTGTACTTCGTAGGAATGAGGGTATTCAATAAAGTAAAAACCTACATATGACAACAACTAGAAGAAATTATGCCATTTATAAATGTATGGATTTGTTTCTCACACAATGTAATCTCGTCTTCTATACTGTTTCGTCTTCTATATATATATATATATGGAACACATACAAGGTTCAGCTCCTGAGGCTATTGTTATACCCTGCAAGACAAGAGCCATTTTAACCGAACATTAAGGCACCGAGTACTCTGTATTTTTTAATTAACTTCTTATTAGATTAAAATTCCTGTTATTTAATGATAGGAAGCAATTGACTTCTGGAGATTTTATCATTAAATTTTCAGTATTAGCAAATAGCAACAAAGAATTTTATTTTACCAGGGTAGACACACGTGCATTTCAAGACCTTGTCTTTTCATGGCTCCTGACATCCATAGTAAACTAACCAAATGGATAATATACTATTTCAAAACTGAGAAAGATCCTTCAATATATGATTCATAGGTTGTTTAAACACATTCACATTTACCTAAACTATCTGAAATCATTTATAACCAAATAAATCAAAAGCCTGCATATTGATTATTTACAGAAAAGGGCCAAGGTATTGGCACTAACCGCATCATCAATAGAGAAAAAGAACAAGACAATCAATATACAAATAAAACTTAGTTAATATTGGGCGCAATCAAATAATATAGCATATATCCAGAATCAACTTTACAAATATATTGACGGACAGTACATGTCTTAGGAATATATGGTTAATAACTGGAACATATGAAATCATTTTGCATTTCATATAACACAAGGTCTTTGTGAGATAAAGATTAAAGCACAGTTGAACGTTTGAACCTTTACATTATAACATGGATAAAAGGCAATGACAACAAAAACAAAGCACAAAGCACAAATCCCGAATTAATATGTAGACTGTTGTAAACAATGAGATTGAGATGCTAGGACAAACAAAGTGAAGGCATGAATGTAGTTCCAAATGAAAGATTTGTCACGTATTTAAGTGTAAAACAACTAACCTGTGAACTGACCAATTTTTTTAAAAGATACGTAACTACTCTTTAAAAGCAATGGGAAAATGCCAAATGCTCCAAATCCATATTTAGGGTAATAAGTACATGACCTCATCCGTAAAATCCTGGAACATAAAATACTATAAGAATGGGGGACAAGGATATTTAATAAAAATATCAAAATCATCTAAAAATTCCATGGAAACAACGCTCCTTACAGGTCAGAGTATGATACAAAAAGATCCATAAATGTTTGATATTTAAATATCAATTTAATAATAAATTGTTAAGAACATACAAATAGATGCATACAAATACATAACACAACTAAAATAGATGCGTAAATTCCATATACATGTACATTCACTGAAAATTACCAATCTAAATGAGAAAATGAGGGTAATACTTACAAATTGAAGCCCCAAATCCACTTAAGGAGCCCAAATCGAAAACCCAATCTAGCGAAGGCCTGAAATCGAAAATTAATTGTAATTAGTTGAAGTTTAAGTGCAAAAACGAATCAATTAAACTCAAAACAATGAACCCATAATCTAAAAAATCCCTAATTTGAAGAAGCCCAAACTTGAAGCCTCAAATCAAATCCATACTCAATTGAGCAGCCTAATTTGATAGAAAATTAGATAAGATTGAGAGGAAATAGTGGTTTAAGAGAGAGAGAGAGAGAGAGAGAGAGAGAGAGAGAGAGAAATGAGAGAAATGAGAGCGAGAAGAATGAGAAGTATTATCTTGTTTGTGTTAGAATGAGGTAGGCGGGCTATTCCAATTATTTTTCAGACAAGCGGGATAAATGCTGCTAAAACATTTCACTGGGAATCGTGCTGTTACAATTATTTTTCCAGCTTTTACAATTTACTTTTATGTTTTTTTTTGTTTTTTGATTTTATTTTTTATAATATGCATTTTACATTTAATAGATAAATAGAACCTAAAAAATAATAATAATTAAATACCTTGATATTCAAAAAAAACCTCATTCAATTGGTAAACTCTTACTTTTTTAAAAACTCAAATATTATAAAGGTAAATGTGATTTTTAAATAATTAAATAATTTTTTGGTTAAAAATTTTAAAATTGAATTTATTAATTATCTAAGGTAACATATCATGTATGTTGCTAACATCCAACACTTTAAAGCTAAGGTAACATCACATTTGTGGCTAAGGTAACACAAAAAACAAAATGTTATATTAGGTCCAAAGTAACATGCTAAGGTAACATATTCTAGCAACATTCATGAAAAAGATGTTCCGATAGCCCATATATGGCGTAGTGACAGGCGGTATCTAATACCCAAGTAGAAATTTGACTTAATGACATATTCACTTCAATCATGAACATACCTGAACCAGAAGCGGCAGTCTCACTACCCTTCTTCTTTTTCGATTCTGCAAGGTAAACCTTGCAGTTCCTCTTCCAGTGCCCCACCTTGTTACAGTGGAAGCAAACATCTTTGCTCTTGGGGTCTTCAGCTTTTGGTGGAACCGGCTGTTTCTCACCTACTTTCTTCTTCTTGGGAGGGTTCTTCTTCCTTTTCTTAGGATTGGAACCTTCACCAATTAGAAGAACAGAACTCTTCTTAGAGGGAAAATTCGATTCCGCAGTCTTCAACATGTTGTGGAGTTCAGCCAGGCTGACGTCCAACTTATTCAAGTGAAAGTTCACAACAAACTGCGAAAACGAACCAGGAAGTGATTGCAAGACCAAGTCTTGACTTAGCTCCCTATCCATGACAAAACCAAGTTGTCCAAGACGTTCAATCAAATTGATCATCTTAAGTATATGATCATTCACAGACGATCCCTCCAACATCCTACAGCGGAACAACTCCTTCGATATCTCATATCGAGCTGTCCTCCCTGCCACATCATACAACTCTTGTAGATGCTCTAGGATAGTGTGAGCATCCATAAGCTCATGTTGCTTCTGTAGCTCAATGTTCATGGAAGCTAGCATGATACATTGAGCAACATTAGCATCATCTATCCACTTACGACACACAACGTGTTCATCATTATGTGCATCGTCAGCAGGTTCAGCAGGCTTAGGTGAGTCAAGCACATATTCCAGCTTCTCAACCCTGAGAACAATTCTCAAGTTTCGAAGCCAGTCAGCATAATTCGGACCAGTCAATTTGTGAGCATCTAGAATGCTCCGGAGTGATAGTGCATAAGACATAATGTATATAGTAAATCTGTAAATTATAAACACATAACAACACTTAGCAAATATTCAATTTCATTTCAAAACACTGTATGAATCGGGTCTTTATTCATAAGTGGCTCCCACTAGTTTATCAAATTTATACAACCCCCTAAGTGAATAAATAAGCATTCGAAATGCTAGTGGGAATAGGGATCCTACATTCCATCACACAACCTCGGCTGTAGCACGAAACGCCATGTGATGTTCAATAGGCAGACAACTCTTGTCAATTACATCTCATGTTATTCCCTAATAAAACTTTAGCCTCTTGAATAATTGAGTCACGGCTGTAGCACGACAAACTCAATATTCTAAGTCAAGTCTAACCCAACATTTCGTACAATTGAATCAGTCTCCAACAGCCCACGGCTGTAGCACGTAACGACCATTAGATTCTAATTCATTGTACACATCTCTATGTAATAGACACGTATTTCTAATTTCGAAATCAAAGCCCTCGGCTGTAGCACGAAACGACAATGATTCAAAAATGAGAACTACTTTCTACCATGTTGGAAGGCTATGACCGACACAAGCCCGTTGTGTCATTGGCCAATTATTACTTGATATTATTAAGAGGGATTTTATTAAAAGGTTTATAATTATATATATTTATAGACAAAAATTTCAACTAAATTTTTCTATAAAGTATCATAATTACTAACCAATTAATTAATAATTAAAACTATTTTAATCATTTAAATTATTTCTAAACCTTTTAGAAAATAATTTTTCTGTTATTAACTAATAATTAAAACTCTTTTAATCATTAATTCTATTTCTAAACTCTTTAGAAAATTAATCACTCCCTTAATATAATTTCATAAATTAAATAAATAAATAATAATATTAAGATCACATCTTAATTATTTTATAATAAATTAAATCTCATTTAATCAATTAATAAAATTGCTAACTAATTATTTATTTCATAAATAAATAATTATCAGCCATTATTAATTAACTAATATTATTTAACAATCATAATCATATTATAAAGAGATTCTTTTCTTCAATTAAATATTTCAAATCAATAATAGATAATAGGATGATTCCCAGATCGGGGGAGTATTGTCAAGAGGCGTCACTTAATACCCCTTTCTTACAGATCGAAATCTGTTTTTGACAGAATCATCCTTTCTCTCAATACTGAAAATTCATATTTAATTACGTGTTTCATAAACACAATAATCTTATGATTGTATTCATAATATTATTGTTAAGGCAAGAAACGATTCCTATTCTAGATTTTATAGAGCACGCCTTATTTTGATTTAAGTTCACCTAAATCTATCATCGCATGGTAACATAGGCATATATCTCATATATAAACATAAACAAACATGTATGCCTGCAAGTAATATCATGTCACACAATGATATATTGATGTATGGATTTATTATAGTATTTAAAAGCAATTAAAACATGATTTAAAACACTTCCGGGAATATAAATATTTCAAAAATATTATATAAAAAATATATGACCACTCCATTAGATCCGTCTTGGAAAAACGAATCCAACGATATATTGCACGCCCAAAACGGAGTTAAGAAACTCCCAAAAAATCAGATTTAATGTGGACAAAAGGACTATAACGCATTACAGGTATGCGTTACAACAATTTAAAGCTATTAAATTGTGTAACGCAAGCTGTAAATGCGCGACTTCCCTGTCACGCATTTAACAAATGCGTGACACACCTCTCCGCGACTGTGTGCCACGCGGCAGAGACAGCAGCTTCAGTTGATATTTTTTTTTCTCGTTTAGTGCCGTTGTTATTCTTATGTGTTAAAAGTGTTGCCATTTATTGATTCTAACAAAACTGCCGACCCTTTAATGTTAATGTTACTACTCTAATAACTATTATTATTATCTTTATAATTTTAATATTAATAAATTAATTAACTATTAATTAATAAATTAATAAAAAATCATAAGAACATGATTTCTGAAAATCATCAGCAGCAAAATTATCAGATCAAGCAGGGGTCCTAGTGCAAATTTTAATTTCATAATATTCACATGCATGATTATTTTATGAATTTTAATTAAAACAATTTTAAAAAATTCATAACAAATAATCTACGCATCACAAAATTATGAAAAAATACCTAGATGATCCACAACACTTGTAGAACCCAGATCAATGGTCAAAATCTCATGCAAAAATTATTTCGAATTAATTCATAATTAAATCTAAATAATCTTGCAAAAATCATAATAAATCCATACATGCATAAAAAAATCTGAAATTTTTATATGAATCTCTATATGCAAGAACCTAGCTATGATGTCATTGAAGGAATTTACGGACGTGCGAAAGCATGGTATAACAATTATTCCGTAAAAACCATGTATCGTGCATATAGAAAATCATATAAAAACGAAAGACCGGAGGAATCGAAACCTTACCTTGAAAAACCGAAGCTTTATAATCTATGGTTGCTAGCAGTTGCTTCTCAGAGTGTGAAGCACTCTACCGGTATCCACCAAGATTGATTCTTCGATGAAGCTTTTATAAAACTCGAAGCTTTATAAAAATGGAGTTTTTCCTTTTGAGAGAGAGAGATGAAGAAGATGGAGGCTAGCTCCTTTTAGGTTTTTCACAAAAACACAAAATGCACACACTTCTCTTCTCATCTCTTTCTATTTATAGGGCTCATGTAGGTTTAGTATAATTAATATATCATGTATATATTAATATATATAAATCCCACATAATTAAAACTATTTTAATCATTATTAAAACAACTTGCTCTCTCAAAATACTTTCATCAATAAATTAATCTTTTTTATGGTGTGACCCTGTAGGTTCAATATTAAGCCGATAGTAGAAATAAATAATAATAAACTTTTTATTTATTATTTATATGAATTCTAAAATTCATTAAATCATCTTCTATATATAATAGAAGAACAAGGGGTTTTTTTAGGGGTATTTTGAGCCAATAAACCCCGTGTGAATATACTATTTTACCCTTATATTTTACAAAATTACATTAATTGCCACTCCCTTATTTTGAAGATAAAAATTAAGTTTTTTTTGTGTTTGTGGGGAATTGAACCAACAACCTCCTCTATATAAATATACCTCCAAACCATTGTGCTACTTATGTTTTTTAGTAAAAAGTGAAAACTTTTTTTACATAACTTCGACCTCTTTATCAATTTCTGGAAAATCTCTCTATCAATTTATGGAAAATGACCCGTGCCTCGCACGGGTTATTATGCTAGTATAATTAATAGAATAATTATATTTATTCTACATCGTGAGTGATGCTTCTCAACATATCGCGACTATCCGGATAATATGAATTCACTGCTTAGAATACCAAGAACCTGTCAGTGACTAGTTACTGTACAATCAGTTCCTTCCACCCTACAATATCCCGATTAAATACAAGGCATGGATCTCGTATCAAGCCTATCAAATTTAATCATATGATTTCTTATTCATAATGCAAAGTTCATATTAGTGCAAATTAGAAACTCCTTTCTAATTTCATTCACTCTGGCCAGAGATTCCATAACTCGCATACTAAGAATAACATAGGATATTCATTTCCTTACTAGAAGGGGTAGATCCTTTATTGACCGTTAACTATCTCCATACACAAATCCCTATGCCCAGAATAGACCTAATGGATGTCCTTGAGACTAAGGACTAAACCAAAGCACAGTTCATTATATACAAGATTACTCTAACGATCTCAAGTCTAAGGACACTTGTACAACTATCACTTAGTGAACAACTATCGACACGTGAGTAAACTCCATTAGTTGTTCAACTTATCGAGTCATGTTCAGTGAACTTATTCCCTAATAAGCACCTACATACTAGCTATAGTGTCACCACACAAATGCCTATGAGAACAGACATCCTCCTAAAAGGAGCAAGCATAGTATGTACCAATCTTTGCGGATTCACTAACTTCCGATTAGTTATCCTATGATCAGGAACTGTTTAAGTTTAGAGTTATCATCTTCTAGATCTCACTATTATAATCTCATTATAATTCTAGAAGCTTTACTTTAAACCATGGAATATCTTATTTAAAACACTTTAAATAGATAAAGCCTGTAATAAAAACAAATAAGTCTTTTATTAATATTAATGAAATCAAATAAGTGTACAAGAAAGTTCTTCCTAAATCATCATACATGATTGGATTTTAGGACAAACTCTTTCAATATGAATATTGATTTCGGTTACTATTCATGTGAATAGTGATTTTGGTTACTATTCATATGAATAGTGATTTCAGATACTATTCATTTTCTCTCTTCTGTTTATTCTGCTGTTTTAATTCACCTCAGAAAATAATTCAAGTACCAGATTAATTTAATTATTTTGTTATAAATAATTAATTAATCTGTTACTTATTTAATTTTCAGAGTAAATTAACTTTTGACAATACCTTGAGATATTATGTTTGTCCTTGATCGTCAACAGGCTTTGGCAATTCTTTCTATGAATTAATGTGTTGATCCTTCCCGTATGTGTTGACACTTGGTGCACTGGTCTGGTTCACAAGTGACTAGCACTGATCTTGATCTTCACACCTTCGTTACATTCCAATTTATTAGCCTGGAGCAATATCTTCAAATACATGAAATCTTTTGGCCCTTCAACTGAATCATCTGTACATCTTATTCTGTCACTGAGGCTTGATCATGTTAATGAACTTCTTTCAGCGACTTGATCCTTGTTGGTGCATGTTCTTCAAATTTCACGATCCCTGTATAGAGTTAATATTATTTATCTTTTATCCTAGTTGAGTTATATATTTCCTCTATTACATATTACATTACATTATGCTTTACATTTCTATATAGCGTCGTCTAATAATATTCCGATTTCCTCCAAAAACAGTATTTATTACTTATTCTTTTCTTTTATTCCCTGATGTCCTTGTTCTCTTTCGAGCGTTTCTTAACCCTTTTACGGAACCACTGGACTTATAACAGATATCGATTTGGATGACATGAGAATAACCTCCCTCTTTGGAATTACCATATCTTATTTTCCTAGGAGATAGATTATTCTAATATAATAAGTTATCAACCAATTGCATTCTTCATTACATATAAACATTTGAATCCAAATCCATTCCATATTCATTCATTAGAACAACTGTCATACTTATACTTCTTTACATAACAAAAGTTTTAATTAATACCAAAAATCTGGGTTCTTACACAAAGCTAGGCTAGTGGAAAGGGAATTTACTCAACAAGAAGGTCTCGATTATTTTGACACATTTGCTCCTGTAGCAAAAATGTCTACAGTGAGGCTTGTTTTAGCTTTAGTTGCTGCTCATAACTAGTTTATACATCACATGGAAGTCACTAATGCCTTTTTGCATGGCGATCTTGATGAAGAAATTTACATGAGATTGCCTCCAGGGCTTCAATATCTTACTACCAGATCTGATTCTTTTGATGTGCCACTGGTTTGTAAGTTGATCAAGGCCATTTATGGTCTCAGACAAGCGCCCAAACAATGGTATCTTAAGCTTAAAGCGGCTTTATCTATCTTCGGTTTACAATAATCTCCTTGTGATCAAAGCCTATTCACTATGATTAAGCATAATAATTTTGTAGCTGTGTTGATCTATGTATTGATTTGTGGCAATTCTTTTTCTCTGATCAATGATACTAAGGCCTTTCTGCATACACAGTTTAACATTAAAGACTTAGGTGTCATGAAATATTTTTTGGGTCTGGAAATTGCCAGGTCTTCTACTGGTATCTATCTGCATCAGAAAAAGTACACCCTGGATATACTTCAAGATACTGGCTTACTTGCAACTAAGCCATCAGATGTTCCTATGGAACATAATCATACATTGCTCAAAAACACATCAGAATTACTATCTGCTGTTGATATTAAATGTTATAGAAAACTTGTAGGCAGGTTGATTTATTTGACCATCACTCTTCCAGATATTTGCTATGTCGTTCATGTTTTATCTCAGTTCCTACAAAGTCCAAGAGTTGATCATCTTTCTACAGCTTATAAGGTTGTCAAGTATCTTAAACTAACTCCTGGACAAGGTTTGCTTTTTCGTGCTGGTATTAATCTTCAGTTACAAGCATTTTGTGATGCTGATTGGGGGGGTTGTCAACAGTCTAGAGCTTCACTTACAGGTTATTGCCTAATGTTGGGAAATGCTCTGATTTCTTGGAAATGGAAGAAACAACATACCGTGTCTAGATCTTCTTGTGAGACAAAGTATCGTTCAATGGCTGATACGTGCCGTGAGATCACCTGGTTACTCTCTTTACTCACTACCTTGTCTCAGCAAATTCATTTTCATGTTCCTTTACACTATGATAACAGGTCTGCTATCTACATTGCTACTAATCCCATATTTCATGAACGTACAAAGCATATCGAGATTGATTGTCAATATGTGCGTGAAAAGTTGCAAACTGGGGTGATTTCTCTTGTCCATATATCCACTGCAGATCAACCTGCAGATATGTTAACTAAAGCTCTATCTTCTAGGCAACTTGTACAGTTTAACTTCAAGTTAGGATTGCCTCACTTGTTCTCCCATCCTAACTTAAGGGGGGATGTTGCAGATACACAATCAGCTGAGTCATCAGCTGACAGCTCAGCTAACAGCTAGTTAGTTTAGTTAGTCAATAGTCAAAGTCTGATATAGAAAAGCCAGTTCTTAAGTTTGTTAAAGTTTGTTATTAGATACAGAGTAGATATAAAAACAGATTGGGTATTGTATTCATTTCAACACAACTGATTAATCAAGTTCATCTCTTTCATATTCATATTTCTATCGTTCATATGTATAATTTTCACCATTTCTGTCGCACATCAATCTTCTATCTTTTTCGATAAAAATTCAATCAACTACCAACCATAAATACTGAATCTATCATCACAAGCCATACCATTAATTCATCATTTAGTCTCCATAACCATATACTATCTTCTTCCTTTATCTCACTATATCGTCTCTATTATCTCTATTGTAAGTATATAAAATTGAATTGAGAATTAATTAATATTACACATTTCATAAAGATATATATCGCTAGTGTTATTGACCAACATTTCAAAAAATGTTAGTTTAATACTCCCTTCGTCCCTTTTTAATTGGCACATTTGCAAAAAACATTTGTCCCTAAATAGTTGTCACATTCCTTGTTTCAATACATTTTTTACCAATTTTTTCATATATACCCTTTATTTCTAATACCAATGTTTGACTTTATATTTAATATACACACTCATAGCTCATCATTTAATGTTAGGATTAAGAGCAAATATGAAAACAAATTACATAATTAAAGCTTTCTTAATATCTGTATTTTTTTATAAATGTGCCAACTAAAAAGGAACAGAGAAAGTATAATTTAGCTAAAAGACAATTAAAAATATCATTATTTCGATAATTCACGACGAATCCAACTAACACACATGAGCAACGGCTGCAACGCTGTATGGGAGGAGCACAGGATTTGATTTCCCGTTTGGCAAAAATAAGAATCAACTTATAAGTTACTTATTTCAGAAAAAATTTCGTATTTACTAGGAATGGCAACGGGTCGGGTCGGGTCGGGTCGGGTCGGGTTTTTCAATATCCAGATCCAGACCCGATTTTTTTGACTGGACCCGGACCCGACCCGGACCCGAAAAATACCTGAAAATTAAGACCTGGACCCGGATCCAACGAATTTCGGATCGGATCGGATTTTACCCAAAACCCGAATGTTTGGATTTTACCCGAGACCCGAACCCGAATTACTAATAAAATTATAATTAAAAGAGAAATTGATTATTTGACTATTAATCGTAAATATTAATAATAAAATGATATAATAAATAATAATTAGCATTAAGTGCATGTAAATATTAATAATGAAATGATACAATAATTTGTGAAATGTATGTAAATTATGTATCATGGTTATAAAATTAAGTAAGATATTAATATATTTAATAATTCATTATATATATGTATATATATATATATATATATATATATATGCCTTTGCTCCATAAAGAACACTCTTATATAACAAACAATAAAGAACACCTTAGATCCATTAGATCATTTGGCCCCGCCAAGGGCACCCAATACAAAAAGTTGTTATTTTTTTACCCTCTATCAAGCCAGCAAAAAAAAAATTAAAAGTTTACTGTTCATGATGACGTCACTAATGACGTCATCATCATGAACAGTAACTCTTTTTTTTTTTGAGATGGTGGATGGATAGAAGGTAAAAAAATAAGAACTTTTTGTATTGGGTGGCCCCGCCAGGGGCATTGGATCTATTAGATCTAAGGTGTTCTTTATTGTTTGTTATATAATGTATTTGTTATGGAGTCCAACCCATATATATATCGGGTTTTGGGTTCGGATCGGGTTTGGATCGGATTTCGGGTTTCGGGTCGGGTCTCGGATCGGGATACCTAAGATCCAAATCCAGATCCAAACTCTTTCGGGTCCAAAAATAAGATCCAAATCCAAAAAATCGGGTTCGGGTAGACCCAAACGGATCGGATCGGGTCGGGTATCCATCGGGTCGGGTATTTCTGCCATCCCTAGTATTTACATACTTTTTTTTTGAGAAAATTGTATATAAGAAGTTTAATATTAGTTATCTTGCAAAATAAGTTAGTTATTTCATAAAAAAGTACATATTTCCTAACTTTTTTCCAGAATAAGTAACTGAAAAATAAAATTTCCCAAACGAGCCCTTAATAATTATTACCGATGATTAGCTTATTATCAATACCACGCACGTTGTACATGGATTCACGTATAAATTTAAAAATTAAATTATTAATTGTTTATATTATAATATAATTAAATAATTTATAAATAATGATGCATTTAAGTCATTTCATTTATCCCTAATTCAAATAACAAATAATTACACAATATTTTAAGCCGTGCAATTTATCTTAATTAATAAAAAAATATAATTATATCCTTATATTTAATAATCGTAAAAGGTATATATAATGAACGTAAAATGAATCTTTTACAAATTTTCGTTCCTCATTATTTTGATCATCAGATATCGTAAAAAAAAATAACAATAGTTGGATCTATGAATAAATTTTTATTACTAATTTATATTGGATAAATATTTGGATTCAAGAAATGTTTATATCTGTTAAAATGGAAAGGACGGTTAATTAGAATTTAGAATAGATAAATGAGAATCTAATATTTAAAAGTATATAAGGCTGTTAATATAATTATATTTAAATACTATATAGTGTATTTTAATAACTTAAATCTAATATAAGTATATTTTCTAAATTGAATATATTTCTTAATGCTATAATTCGTAATTTCTTTTATTTTTGGTTTTTGGATAGTCAATTTTTTCTTGATATTTATTATTGTTTTTTTATTTTGAATAGCATTTTAAATTTCAACAATATGAACATTTTATTTTTAATATGTTGTTTGATGGAGTTTTGAAATTTTCAAAAAAAAAATACCTATTTGAATATGTAACAAATAAAAAAGTTAAATTTATTATGTTTAGGACCCTCGCTCTACTCTTAGCTCTATCTTCAATTTTAAAAATTAGAATTGCGTGATTTTATAGTCCACAAAATATTTAGAAAATAATTTTTTATTAGTAATAATTTAACAATTATTATTTATTTAGGAAAATAATTATTAAACCAACATTAAATTAAAGATTATTTTGTGAGATTGATTTGGACGTAAAATTGTCCGAATATGATTTTTAAAATTCAAATAGAGCATAAATAGTATTAAACTTATTGAATATATAAAATTTAATAAATATTGGTATTATAAATATTAGGAAAAAAATTGCATATTGCATGAGTTATAAGCTATGTTCTAAAAATCGGTGATTAATCGTGATTAATCACCGATTAATCCAAGTTCCATGGGTTAACGCACTGATTAATAATCCAATTATTCGATTAATTATTCCTATTAATCCCCAAATACTCGATTAATCCCCGATTAATCCATGAACAAGGTGCCTCTACCGATTAAGTCCGAGATATAAGTGTATAACTAAGTGCTATTTTTGAAACCAAGGTATAACTAAGTTATTTAATTAAAAAAAGGTATAATGAAGTTAAAGTAGAATTCATTTTGAGATAACCTCAACATTATTGAGAATCAAACGATTAGAATGTAAAAAAGTCAATTTTTACCATTGGTGTCTATCTTATCGAGTTCGATTAGTACAAGTTAGTAAAGTAATGAAATAAAAGTAGGTAATCAAATTTTGTTAAGATATGTGGATGTCTCTAGATTATTCTAGTGTTAGACCTTTGGCTTTTCAAGTCAAGACCTTTGGTTTTTCAAGTTCTTATACCTTAAGACTTTTGGCTTTTTAGTTCCTTGTAACCTACATGTAATGTGCCTATATATAGGCCTTCAACTTGAGTTTGTAGACACTTGAAACTAATACAAATCTCACTTTTCTCTTATCTCTTCTCTTATATTTCTTAGTTACTATATTATATATCTAACACGTTATCAGCACGAATTGCTTAAACAATTTGTGGAGAGTTGTGGAGAGTAGCTAGCTTGTAAGGATTCCGCATAAAGAATTATTAAAGATCACTGCATATCTTCAAATCAAATTTTAAGGTACATATCTTTCCAAATGAGTCTTGCCTTACCATGTTATGTTAGCATTATTGGATTAATTATAAGATATCACACTAGTTATATATTATATGGTCGCTGCCTTCTTCTACATGTTTAGTATACTAGTTAGATATACAAATTTTTATGCATAAGCTCCCACGTGATACTAGTAGAGGATATATTAATTTAATGATATTTATATGTTACCATGATATAATGCTTTATCACATGACTTGCAACCAAATAATAAGATATGCAAGATTATTAATAGTTCTACATATAGCTAGTAACCTTAAAAGGTTGTCGATAAATTTTACACATAAATTTAAGTTGCATAAATACTTGTTAGTTTTATGTATTTTATGCATATATTCTCATCTTGTAAGTTTTATGTATTTTATGCATATATTCTCTGCCTCGCATGTGAAGAAAAAGAAAAGAACTTGATTTAGTTTTAAATATTAGGTATTCCATATCCGGAAAAAACAATGTGTTTGATATTCATGTTTACAATTTATGATTATTATTACCTGTGTCTAACTTTATGATTACTTCTGTAAGAATGTCAAATTTTACCAAACTTGAATTTGAGGCTCTAGATATCACTGGAAAGAATTATTTATCATGGATATTGGATATCGAAATTCATTTGGCTGCACAAGATCTTGGAAATACGATTAAAAAGGGAAATAAAGAATCCGAGTCCAACCGCGCAAAAGCTATGATTTTTCTCCGCCGCCACCTTCATGAAGCACTTAAAAGAGAATATCTTACTGTGAAAGATCCACTTGAATTATGGAAAAATTTAAAAGATCGATATGATCACCAAAAAACCGTGATTCTTACAAAAGCTCGTTATGATTGGATGCATTTGAGGCTACAAGATTTTAAAACCGTTAGTGAATACAACTCCGCACTTTTCAAAATAACATCTCAATTAAAACTATGCGGAGAAAATATCACTGATGCGGATATGTTAGAAAAAACTTACTCAACTTTTCATGCCTCAGATGTACTCCTCCAGCAACAATATCGTGAAAAAGGTTTTACAAAATATTCTGATTTGATTTCTTGTCTTCTTGTTGCTGAACAAAATAATAAGCTTTTGATGAAGAATCATGAGTCTCGCCCAACTGGATCTAGCCCTTTCCCTGAAGCGAATGCGGCAATATACAATTATGGGCGTGGACGAGGTGGTGGGCGTGGACGAAGTGGTAATCGTGGACGTGGACGTGGTTGTGGAATACGAGGTCGTGGAACTCAAATCCAAAAACACCCTATTTTCAAGCCAAATCCCAACCAGAAGTTGGAGAAAAATATTGACAAGGAGAAAAGAAAAGGGACAATCGAAAGTGCATGTTACCGATGCGGAATGAAAGGGCACTGGTCGCGTACCTGTCGTACGCCAAAACACTTGGCTGATCTTTATCAAGCATCCCTGAAGGATAAAAGCAAGAATGTTGAAACAAATTTGGTGGTTGAAGATAAAGGACATGCAGACAATCTCCTTAAAATGACATATTTGGATACGGCTGATTTTTATGAGACTCATGATGGAACCACTACTCCAAATGATAATTAATATACTCGTTTCCCTTACTTGTTTCTTATCTTTATGAAACTCATTCTGATTGTATGTCTTTATGATAAATATAATTATTACTAATTATATATTTATCTATTATTGAAGCAATATGGACATTCCTCATTCTCGCATTGGATATATAACTAAAGAGGAAGATATTTGTTTGGTAGATAGCGCAACTACTCACACTATCCTTAAAAATGAAAAATATTTCATCTCTTTAAACAAACATGAAGGCAATGTTTGCACAATTTCTGGAAGTATAAAAATGATTGAAGGCTCCGGAAGAGCTATTGTATTATTACCCGAAGGAACGCAATTTATTATAAATGATGCATTGTTCTCACCAAAATCACAAAGAAATTTATTAAGTTTTAAAGATATCCGTAGAAATGGATATCACATTGAGACAATGAATGGAGACAACAGAGAGTTTCTTTACATCACAAGCATTGTTCCGGGTAACAAAATTGTTAAAGAAAAATTACCAGCTTTTGCTTCTGGATTGTACTATACTAATATCCGAAATGTTGAGGTTAATGCCACAGTAAACCAGAAGTTTACTGACAAAAGTAATTTTATTATTTGGCATGACCGGTTGGGACATCCTGGGTCAATCATGATGCGAAAAATAATTGAGAATTCACATGGGCATCAATTGAGAAACCAGAAGATTTTTCAATTTAATGAATTCTCTTGTGCTGCTTGCTCTCAAGGAAAATTAATTATCAAGCCCTCTATAACAAAAGTTGGAATGGAATCTCCTAAATTTTTGGAAAGAATACAGGGTGATATATGTGGGCCCATACACCCTTCATGTGGACCATTTAAATATTTTATGGTATTGATCGATGCATCGACAAGATGGTCACATGTGTGCTTATTATCATCTCGAAATTTGGCATTTACGAGATTACTTGCGCAAATAATACGATTAAGAGCACAATTTCCGGATTATAATATTGGAACAATCCGGTTAGATAATGCTGGAGAATTCACATCAAAAGTTTTTAATGAGTTCTGTGCATCAATTGGTATACGTGTTGAACATCCTGTAGCCCATGTTCATACACAAAATGGTCTAGCAGAATCATTTATTAAACGACTCCAACTAATTGCTAGACCATTGATTATGAAAACAAATCTTCCTCTTACAGTTTGGGGGCATGCTATTTTACATGCAGCAGCACTTGTACGCATCAGACCTACAAGTTATCATAAATTTTCTCCCTTACAATTGGTCTCTGGAAGAGAACCTGATATTTCTCATCTTAGAACCTTTGGGTGTGCGGTATATGTCCCAATTGCCCCGCCACAACGTACAAAGATGGGTCCCTAAAGGAAATTGGGAATATACGTTGGTTTTGATTCCCCCTCAATAATTAAATATCTAGAACCAATGACAGGCGATCTATTAACTGCAAGGTTTGCAGACTGTCATTTTGATGAAAATATTTTCCCAAAATTAGGGGGAGAAGATAAAATATTCCCAAAATCAGGGGGAGAAAATAAATAGCTGGAAAGAGAAATTTCATGGAATGCATCTTCATTGAATAATTTTGATCCTCGTACAAGTAAGTGTGACTTAGAAGTACAAAAAATAATTCATCTACAAGGTATAGCAAATCAGCTACCTGATGCATTCACCGACATCAATAGAGTAACAAAGTCACATATTCCAGTTGTAAATGCTCCTGCAAAAATACAAGTCCCTGAAGGACAAATCGTCAAGGCAAATGAGTCAAAACCTCGCTTAAAGAGGGGTAGACCAATTGGTTCTAAAGATAAAAATCCTCAAAAAAGAAAAGGAGCAAACACTCAAGATGCCCAAGTAGAGGAAATAAACTCTCCAGAAGAGGCTTCAGAAGAGACCCGTGATGTGATAGACGATACTCCTGAAGAGGAACAGGTACCTGAAAATGTTGACATTGAAGAGATCTCAATAAATTATGTTATCACGGGAAAAAGATGGAACCGAAATGATACTGCCATTGACGACTATTTCGCGTATAATGTAGCGCTTGATATAATGATGGATCCCGAAGATCTTGAACCAGAATCCATCGATGAATGTCGACGTAGAAAAGATTGGCCACAATGGAAAGAAGCAATTGAAAAAGAATTGAGCTCACTTAATAAGCATAATGTTTTTGGACCTATAGTCCAAACCCCTGAAGGGACTAAACCAGTTGGTTATAAATGGGTATTTGTAAGAAAAAGAAATGATAAAAATGAAGTTGTAAGATACAAAGCACGCTTGGTTGCTCAAGGTTTTTCACAAAGACCAGGCATTGATTATGAGGAAACTTATTCCCCTGTGATGGATGCTACAACTTTTCGTTATCTTATTAGCCTGTCAGTCATTGAAAAGTTAGAAATGCGATTGATGGATGTCGTGACAGCATATTTGTATGGTTCCCTTGAGAAAGATATATATATGAGGATCCCTGAAGAATTTCAAATGCCTGAAGCATTTAGATCACATTCTCGCCATCTTTATTCGATTAAATTGCAAAGATCCATATATGGATTAAAACAATCTGGTCGAATGTGGTATAAAAGATTAAGTGAATATTTATTAAGGGAACAATACAAGAATGACCCTATTTGTCCATGTGTTTTTATAAAGAAAACAAGATCTTCATTTGCTATAGTTGCTGTGTATGTTGATGACATAAATATTATTGGAACTCCCGAAGAGCTTCAGAAAACAGTGGATTATCTCAAAGCAGAGTTTGAAATGAAAGATCTTGGGAAAACGAAGATTTGCCTTGGGCTACAAATAGAGCATCTACGAGATGGAGTTTTTGTACATCAGTCAGCATATACAGAGAAAGTCTTAAAACGTTTTTACATGGATAAATCACATCCATTTAGTTCTCCAATGGTTGTTCGATCACTAGATAAAGAGAAGGATATCTTTCGACCTAGAGAGAAAAATGAAGAAATTCTTGGTCCTGAAGTACCTTATCTTAGTGTTATCGGTGCATTGATGTATCTTGCTAATAATACAAGGCCCGATATAGCATTTTCAGTGAATTTATTAGCAAGACATAGTTCTGCTCCAACTCAAAGACATTGGTCTGGAGTAAAACATATCTTTCGGTATCTTCGAGGTACAACTGATATGGGCTTATTTTATTCTAACAAATCCAAAGCAGTTTTAACTGGCTATGCAGATGCAGGTTATTTATCTGATCCGGATAAAGCTCGATCACAAACAGGTTATTTGTTTACTTATGGAGATACGGCCATCTCATGGAGCTCAGTGAAACAATCCTTGGCTGCTACTTCTTCTAATCACGCAGAAATTCTAGCAATTCATGAAGCTAGCCGAGAATGTGTCTGGTTAAGATCAATAATTCAGCACATTCGGGAGTCATGTGGCATGTATCATGATAGGACAACCCCAACAGTAATGTTTGAAGATAACACTGCATGCATTCAACAATTAAAGGAAGGCTATATCAAGGGTGACAAAACTAAGCACATATCACCAAAATTTTTCTTCACACATGATCTTCAAGAAAATGGAGAGATTGAAGTTCAACAGATTCGTTCAAGAGAAAACCTTGCAGATCTACTCACAAAGTCATTGCCGCCAACAACTTATGAAAAATTGGTACACAAGATCGGGATGCGTCGGCTCAGAGACCTCAAATAAATTTTTCAAAATCGATGTACTCTTTTTCTTTACTAGGATTTTTTTCCCAATGGGTTTTTTCCTATAAAGGTTTTAACGAGGCACGATTATTGAAAAAATAGACATCCAAGGGGGAGTGTTAAGATATGTGGATGTCTCTAGATTATTCTAGTGTTAGACCTTTGGCTTTTTCAAGTCAAGACCTTTGGTTTTTCAAGTTCTTATAGCTTAAGACTTTTGGCTTTTTAGTTCCTTGTAACCTACATGTAATGTGCCTATATATAGGCCTTCAACTTGAGTTTATAGACACTTGAAACTAATACAAATCTCACTTTTCTCTTATCTCTTCTCTTATATTTCTTAGTTACTATATTATAGATCTAACAAATTTAAGTTTGTTCAACATATTCCAATTAAACTATTAAAATTAACAAGTTGGAGCTATATTCTCAAAAAAAAAAAAACAAGTTGGAGCTAATTAACTTATGGAAATATTTCGATTTTGTATAAACCATATGCATATCTCATCCATTTCTTTACAATTTCCAAAATTTTTGGGACGTCCCACCAATTATTTACTCGTACATTACTAAAAATAGTACTCCCTCCGTCTCACAATTCTTTTCTCGTTTAATATGTCGGGATTGTTCATAACATGAGACAAATTACTAATTTACGTCTAATCTATAAGTGTAAATATAGTCATGAGTGATCTTGTTGGATTCGTATTTATAAGTACTTTAATATAGTGAAGTTTTTATATTTAAAACTAATACGAAATTAAAGATATTAACGATCAAAAGTGTGCGTTGGCAAACGTGATAAAGGTAAACAGGAAAAGTTTTAAGAGACAGAGGGAGTAATTTTTAACAGTAAAATACATTATTACATCAACTACCTACTTAACTCCACTTTTTAAATACTTTACACTATTATACCTATTATATCACTTATTTTAACAATAAAATTACTATTACACTCACTAATTCATACTCCCTCCGTCTCTAAATACTTTTCCCATTTAAGTTGGACACGTTTGTCAACGCATACTTTTAATCATTAATATCTTCAATTTCGTATTAGTATTAAATATAAAAATTTTACTGTATTAAAGTACTCAAAAATACGAATCCAACAAGATCACTAATGATAATATTTTGTCTTATATATTAGACATAAATTAATAATTTATCTCATATTATGAACAATCCTGACATATGAAATAAGAATAATATTATGAGACGAAAGGAGTATATTTTAACAATATTACATCCACTATCTTGGTCTCCGTGTCAAACTCCCATGTTAGGAAACACACGGGACAGAGGGAGTATGAGGCTATGAGCCAACCAACAAGGAGAGAGTCTCGTGACACGTCACGTGAGAAGATGAACCCAATAATGAGAAGGATGTACTTGGCTCGTGTGCACTCATAATTAGTGGTCCGAGAACAGCACCTACTTTCACAGACACAATTCATCAATCATCAATAAATCCAACAGTATCCTACTCCCTCCATCTCATAATATGTTTCCTGTTTTTAAAAACACGTTTGCCAATGCACACTTTTGATCGTTAATATCTTAAATTTTGTATTAATACTAAATATACAAACTTCACTGTATTAAAGTACTCATAAATACGAATACAACAAGATCACTTATGACTATATTTTGTCTTATAAATAATACGTAAATTAATAGTCAACTGCTTATAATGAACAATGACAAAAGTCAAAATAAGAAACACATAAGGAAACAGAGGGAGTATTATCCTATTCCTATGCACTCAAGATACTGCATCAGTATATATGCGGTTTTTCTAATCTGTATCCAAGTACATACCATAAAAGTATTTGTTAAATTTTGATTACCAGATACTTATTAATAATAATTAACCTCATGTATTTATAAAAAAATCACGAATAAAAAAAAACCAACTCATAAAAATATCAAAAAAATAAATGATTATAATGCATGTTATTGGATACGCATTAGAGCAAGTTGAATGCTAAAAGCTAAAATGACAGTAGCTATTGTTATAATTTGAGATAAAAAGTAGTTTTTTATCTTAAAATACAACTAATGTTCTAATGCATAGTTCTAAAATAGGATTAATTACATTCAAACTAGCATTTAAAACATTTTTTGATAATGAATAGAATTATATGATTGGTTGGAGATGATGTGACAACGATGGTTATAGTCATTTTTAGTCCTAAATATAGGACCATTTATCCATTTATGTTATTGTAGGAAGTATAGCTATGCATTGGAGTAGTGATTTTGCAAATTTAATTCTATATATTGCTCTTAGAAAAATCTATATATATATATATATATATATATATATATATATAAGGGGTCCGGTCTGGTGCAACCGGTTGCACCAGACTGTTTACGGAACATACGGTTTCAGAGCCGTTGGATCGTTGATCCAACGGTTCTGATTTAAAACGATCCAACGGCTCTGATTTAAAAAAAAATGTACCGTATCGCAGAAACTTTTTGCGGTACGGAGAAATTACCAAAATGCCCTCACTGTTCACGTACCGCAGAAAGTTTCTGCGGTACAATGAACAGTAGATTTTTTATGTGAAAACGGGGGGCATTTTGGTAATTTCTCCATACCGCAGAAACTTTCTGCGATACGGTACAAATTTTTTTTAAATCAGAGCCGTTGGATCGTTGATCCAACAACTCTGGAACCTTGTGTTGTGTAAGTCTTATGGTGCAATCGGTTGCAGAAGACCAGGAGCCTATATATAATACTCCCTCAGTCCCGACCATTTGTTATCATTATAAAATAGGGTGTCGACACGCATTTTAAGGTGAATTTTAAGGATAGTTTCATAACTTATTTTTGAAAGTTTCTTTTTTGTATAAAAATAGAACAATCCTATTTTTATACAACAAAAAAATGAAAATTTTAAAAATAAATTATGTAACTATCCCAGTGTTCCAGAAATCGCTAGGCGGTCCAGGGCGGTTGGGGTACCGCCTAGCGCCTAATAGGGTAGGCGGGGATTAATCGGACGGATTAATCGGAGCATTAATCGGATATTATAATAATATTTAATTTATTAGTCTAATTTACAATTAAACATATCATTTTAAATAAATTAACAGGATTAATCGGATTTCAAAAATCGAATCGGTTGGCTACCTTCCAGAAGATTAATCGGGGATTAATCGGTTGAATCGGGGATTTTTAGAACAATGAACTATCCTTAAAATTCATTTTAAAATGTGTGTGAGAAAGTAATAAAAAAGTGTAAACAAATGGATGGGACACAGGGAGTATATCCACATAACACCATGATGTTGTCTCTAATGTAAGGTCACACTTTTCGTCCAGAGACATGAACAAGAAGACCACAAAACCCACGCCCCTCATCAATGTTTGTTTGAATGAAATCATTAAAGTAATTATTAAAGACAGTTCAAAGTCTCCCCCCATTCTTTAAAGCATCCCTCCAAACATGCCTCGAGTTTCCCGCCTTGCTATGATCATACACTTGGTTATCCTCCAACAACATCAACAATAACATTGATTAAAGAGTTGAGTTTGTGTTATGCCATAATTTTGACGTGTTTAATAATCTTTCAAATTTCTAATATTTATTAATTATTAATTCAGATTAATAATTAGAACTTAATTATTAAGTTTTATCCTCTCTCTCTGAAATGAGGAAAGAATCAATCTCAATCAATCAAATCAGGAAGATATCACAACGAATAGATTAAATTAGATAAAATCAGTAATCACCCAGATTAACGAATTTTATCCTAAAGTCAATAGACACAAATCAATTTTACAGAACTATGTGGGCTTGATCCTATATAAACATAGGTAATAGGTACGTAGGCATCTTGGCATATGATGAGATCCGATACACGAGACAAATTGAGATACATGTCAAGTCCAGCCCATCTTTTTTTATGAACCCTAATCCCCTAAAACAATCACATTCATACAAATCTCTCATACTATTCCAGCATCTCTCCGATTTCGTGTTGTTACGAAATTCATCCAAGGTTGCACCATTGTTGCAGTTGAATGTTAATAAGATCCATCTCTATCGATTTAAATAAGGTTTAAATTATCCATCGATTTTTCAGGTACTCATTTTTAGCATTTGAGTACCTGAGTACTCGCTGAAATTTGAATCCATTAATATTTAATTTTTAAATAATAATTATTTGTCAAAATTTATTTTTTTTGTATATTTTTAAAATTTTGATTTCGTCACCAACTTGACTTGAGTTTTGATTTAATATTATATCTTTAAATGTTTGATTTAAATTAAATCCAGCCAAAAACTAAACAACTACAATTGATTTTTCCGAAATTTGAATCATACATGTTCGGTGTCTTTGATAGTGTGAATTTGTAAAAAACATATTAGTCGGACACAATATTAAACATTCATGCTCAATACCATGTACTCAGATTTATCGAATAACACTAACATATTAGGTTAACATAATTCCGACTTTACTTCCCAACAAAATAAGGAAAATAAAGAACACAATCTTCCTTTTTTTTCAATGTTTTTACTCCCGATCCACCAAACCACAACTCACAAAGAGAGCTTAAAAAACCACTCTTTAACCAAACAAGCCCTTATCCAAACAAACCCCTTCTAAATTACACAAACAAACTTTCCACTGTATTTACACAAAACCCCATCATCGACAAATTTATTTTTCACTTTCGTTGATCTTCACGAGGCTTTTGTGGGTGTATGAGAAAATGGGAAAAATTTGGATCTTGATAGTGGAAAAGGTGAAGTGGTGGTGGTGGTTGTAGGCTTTGTTGCGGAGGTTGACGGCGGATTAGTGGTGGCAACACGCTCACAAGATGGGCACATAGTGAGCGTTGTCGCCGGAGATTGCATGTAAAATGGAGTTGATGCTTTGAGTGCTCTTAGTTCTTGTAGCTCTTTGTGTAATTTCCTGTTTTCTTCAGTTAGTGTTTCACAACATTTCTTTAAGTACTCACAATCTACCTCTGTTTGCTTCAGCTTTGTCCTACATAATTAAACACAAAAATAATGTTACATTTTATTACTAAAAATACATGCCCGGGGAGGGAGAGAGAGAGATCTACCGAGCCCTTCTATTAAGAGAGAGATCTACCCAGATCTCTATCGAGAGAGAGAGAGAGAGAGAGATTTACCTAGCTCTTCTATTTTGAAACCAAACTTCAACTTGACGAGGCCTAAGATTGAGTTGTCTAGCAAGGCCATGCTTTTGTTTCTGCTTCATCGAATACAAGACAATAAGAACAGAACAAAAAAACACACACACACACAAGAATACACATGCACATAAATAAATTAAAACACACACACACACAAATACATGGTAATTGAGTATTGCTTACAGGATTAAGGGTATTGTGTTCCTTGAAGCTTTCTTCAAGAAAAGCAGATTGCTCTTTAGAAAGTCTAAGTTTTTTCCTAGCAAGTCCATTTTCATCATCATCACTAGCTCTAGAGTTGGACCCTCTTTCCCCTTCAACAACATCGTTTCCATGATCCTCTAAGCTCCTCTTACAACCAACTCCTCTGTATATTGCTAAGTCCATACAAAACGACGACGTTGCCTCCTCAGCCGCCACCATCCTGTTCACGTCAAACCCCCTAGTTCCCCGCACGTTTCCCGATGAACCACCCTCCGAACTCCCTTCATCAACCCCACAAAAATAAAAATATTAACACAACAAACATGTAAGTATCATAAAATTAATAAAAACATAAATCACAATTTTAGGATGTACAAAAATAAAAGCAAATATTATATAAAAATCAGAAAATTGTGATAACCAAATAATTTACACTTTACAATATTTTAAAAAAATATCGGAAAATTGTGAGAACCAAATACCGTGCACATCTGTAAAAATCTAAAGTGTAAGAACCAAATATGGTGCACTCGACATGTCAAAAAATGTTTATAGGGGTGTGAAAAAATTTACCATTATCAGATTGAGGTGGAAAGCCAAGGGGAGCAAGAGTAAGGAGATGAAGAGGAGTTTCCTTGTGGTCTTTAATGATTTCTTGAGAAGAATGATCATCTACATCTACATCTACATATTCATCATCATCATCACTACGAGTAGTATTAGACTTAGAGTGGATGGTCAAGCCCATATGAAAGCCAAGATCAGGAGCTTTAGATGCAGATTTTTTAGCCGTATCTAGAAATGTTTTTGATGAAGATGAATCTCCGAGGCTCAACCCCAGTTCCATTTTTCATGGGAGATTGTAGTAAAAGTTTAAGGGGATAGTAAAGAAAAAGAGGGTAAAAGTTTTAATTAGGAGTTAAAGCACTGGCGAAAAAGGAAAGACTTTATAGAGAGAGAATCTGGATACAATCTCTGTTCTCATAATACTACTACTCCCATTTATTAGTACTCCCTCTCTCTCTAATTGTTTTTCTTGTTTGAAATGTCGGTCCTGTTCATAACATGAGACAAATTACTAATTTACGTCTAATCTATAAAACGAAATTTAGTCATGAGTGATCTTGTTGGATTCGTATTTATGAGTACTTTAATACAGTGAAGTTTTCATATTTAAAACTAATACGAAATTAAAGATATTAACGATCAAAAGTACGCTTTGGCAAACGTGTTCAGCCAAAATAGGAATGATATTTAGGGACGGAGGGAGTAGTACTCTACTAGAAATCTATAAAATATCAAGACTCACTCAGTTATAATACTCCCTCTGTCCCGATTTGTTTTTCTTGTTTAAAATGTCGGGACTGTTCATAACATGAGACAAATTACTAATTTATGTCTAATTTATAAGACCAAATATAGTCATGAGTGATCTTGTTGGATTCGTATTTATGAGTACTTTAATACAGTGAAGTTTTTATATTTAATACTAATATGAAATTCAAGATATTAACGATCAAAAGTGTGCGTTGGCAAACGTGTCCAGTCAAAACAGGAAAAACATTAAGGGACGGAGGGAGTACCTTTCAAAGTGGTGCAAGTACAGAATTATAAATATAGAAATACAAATACAGAAAGAAAATCTAATACAAACTAGGAAACTCACGTACACGCAGGAGTCAAACCCCTGACCTCTTTCAAAGGAGACCAGTGGCTCAACCACTGCACCAACATGTTGTTGGCTAGTACTCCTTCCGTCTCAGTTTATGTTTTCTATTTTGACTTTTTACATTGTTCATTTCATGCGATTGACTACTAATTTACGCATAATTTATAAGTTAAAATATAGTCATGAGTGATCTTGTTGGATTCGTATTTATGAGTACTTTAATACACTGAAGTTTTAATATTTAGTACTAAACAAAATTCAAGATATTAACAATTGAAAATGTGCATTGACAAACGTGTTTTTCCAAACAGAAAACATATTATGAGACGGAGGGAGTACTAGAAATCTATATATGTAGTAATCATATATGTTTGGTGTATGTATGTGTGACCTGGATCCTATGTACTCGTAATATTTGTCACAAATGTTTTAGTACGTAGGAGTATTTATTTTGGTTTTCTTTCTTTTTCAGAATTTACTATTTTAATTTTTGTTACTTTTGCTGTTTTTATTTTATGAGTAATGAGCTGATCAAATCATTGGTCTAGCTTTGTATGCGTTGTACTCCATGCAACTCCCAGGATCTGCCATCTTACGAAAAAATCGATATACGATTCAAATAATCTATAATTTTTACCAAAAATTTAATTAATTTGATCAGAAAACATCGGAGAAGACAGATAATTTGAAATGAAATGAGTATTTATTTTGTTCGAAATATCAAGTCGAATGAACAAATTTAATTATAATTAATGTACAAAAGTGATAAGTATGTTGACAAATAAATCATAAATTAATTACTAGAAATAACTGTTATAATATAAATATTTCATGAGTAGAAATCCTTGAGAAATATAGGGAATTTAAAAAAGAAAAGAATAACTAGAAATATTTTAGTAATGAAATCCACAAATCATGGATACATATATGCCTGTTTTCTAGAATCATAATTTAGTATTAAATTTAATAATAATTTAAAACTTTTTGTAATTTAAAAAGTACGAGGACATTTGTGTAAACTACAAAAAATAAAAAATTGAATAAAGTTGAACACTCGCCATGTTGAATTGATGGGGTTAGTAACGAGAGAGACATGGATTTTGTTTGAAAAAAACCTACAGTAGTTTGACTGTAAGAACCTGTTGACTAAATGAATACACCAGCTGAGTATTCAAATAGATTACCTGGAAGACCTAATTATTTTGTAAATCATGACAGAGGACCCCTCCCTGTTCCCACTCTCCTTTCCATGCCGCAATCATTTACAAAAAAACACAAATTATGCATACACTCCTATCTATCATCATACAAACAAGAGGACGGAGATTTTCCTTTCTCATTTTAAACATGCTGTTTCGGATTTTCATTATAATAATGTACTCCCTCTATCCCGTTAGGTTCTTAACATGGCGGTTGGGCATGGAGAGCAAGAATAGTGAATGTAATATTGTTAAAATAAATGAAGTAGTGAGTGTAATAGTAATTTTATTATTAAAATAAGTGAAATAGTGGATATAATAGTGTAAAGTAGGGATGACAACGGGTTGGATCGGGTTGGATATCTGTGATATCCAAATCCAAACCCGAATCTTTAATCCAAATCCAAACCCGATCCAAATCCAATTAGATCTGGAAATTCAAAATCCAAACCCGATCCACCGGGTTTGGATCGGGTTCGGGTTTATCCAAACCCAAATTTTGAATTCTTGTAAATAAGTATTAATATTTTTTTAAAGTTAAATTTCATAAAAATTACAATTATAAATAAATATTCAGATTCCAGGGACATAAAAATAAATAAGTCCAAGTTACACCACTCTAAATATCCACTATCCAGGGACATAAAAATGAAAATACAGTGACAAAGTGTAAACTAGCATTAGCTCCTAACTTCGTGAGTAGTGAGTATTAGTGATTAGGTTTAGTGTAAATGGGTTGGGCCTAGTGTAACTAAGTAACGGATATTTATTTTTAAGGAATAAATTATAATTTACATATATTAATATATATATATATATATCGGGTTTTTTTCGGGTTTCGGGTTTGGATCGGATTTCGGGTTTGGATTGGGTTAGATATGGCTAATATCCAAATCAAAATCCAAACTCTTTCGGGTTTAAAAATCAAATCCAAATCCAAATCTAAATCCAAAAAATCGGGTTCGGTAAGATCCAATCGGGTCAAATTGGATCGGGTATCCGTCAGATCGGTTTTTTTTGCCATCCCTAGTGTAAAGTGTTGAAAAAGTGGAGTGAAGTAATGAATGTAATAATGTATTTTATTGTTAAAAGTTACTATTTTTAGTAATGTAAAAAATTGATGGAACATCCCAAAAAGAAAATTATAAAAAAATGAATGGGACAAAGGGAGTATTCCAAAAAATGGACATACTCAATTATCCAAAACAAAAGATGTAAAAACAGAGTGAGTATTGTTTTGGGAAGAAAATTCCAGGTCAGTTTCGATTTTTATTCGCTTAACTTTAAAACATGTATCTGTGGATAATCAAAATTCGCGATTTGTCAATTAAATATTTTACCTACTCACTTTGTCCCATTTCAGCATTCATTTAATTTATTTGAGAGAGTTGTTTAAGGTGAGTGAATAAAAACTGTTGACGGAGAAATTTGGTATCAACAAAATTCGAGCTACTTCGCCGGAAATAAGATCTATAGCAGTGGTTCTTTGCCGAAAAGAGTGGTGACGTGTGGTGGCTGTTTGTGATTGGTGGCTGAGATTGACAGGGTTAGTGGCGGCTATTCAGAGCTCTCGACTTCTAACCCCTCAATCGGCCTACGTACTCCGGTATTTATAGGGGATCAAGCCATACGTAGTTCTTAAAGAGCAAGAAACCCAAATGGGCTTGGATAACGGACCAGCTTCCGGAATGTTCTAATATGAGGCCTAACCACAAAAGGCCCAAGGCTCATCCAGGATCTCAAGACTTCACGGAAAAGGAAACTTCCCCCGTCGAGGACTAGTCCTATCCGCTACCAGCTATTTCTTGATTTCAAGGATGCAGGTATAGCCGTGGTTTACCCCAAGTGCAGAACGCATCCCTGTCCCCCGAATGAGAAGCACCCACCAGATAGCAGGACATGTGATCCAGAGCTTTTGGGTGCAAAGTGCAGGATTACTCCAAAGTTCCCCAATGAGGGCGCGCCCATTGGCTACAGGAACAGAGCTCCCAAAGCACACACCAAAAAGTCCCCATCTTTCCACCTTAGGGCGCGCCCTTAGTGTCTAAGAAGGGTCCTTATATCCAGGCAAACCCCTGGAGGCCTTCTGCGACGGACATCCCCCTCCTGAGATACGATAGGAGGGAATTCTTCAACTTCTGGAATTCCAACTTGGGTGGAATCCAAGCTTGAGTGGAATCCTAGGAGAGATTTCTTCAATGTCTTCTCAGAAAATCAATCTTGAATAGATGTCACCATGTTTTTATATTTAGGGCGTGCCCCCTTTGTAGAGAAAGAGAGGGCGCGGCCTGACTTCTCTATTACCTGCCAAAACCCTAATTAATCCTAGAATTCCCCAAATTGAACCCAAATTGAACCCGTATCCGACCCGAATCCATCTTGAAATACCCGAACCGAATTTTGGCTATAACAACTACCCCCCCAATTCCATATGAAATCAGAGATGATGTATGGAATTCTTCTGGAAAAACCCAAAATTCTCACAAAATACCCCTAAGGGCGCGCCCTACAACAAGGCGCGTCCTCTGAAGTTGAATCGACTTTGTGCCATACAGCTGTCATCCACTATCTTCTACACTCCCTATAAATACCCAAACACTTCTCACTTTACTCTATTTACTTTCTCTCTCAACAAAACCCTTCCCCGGCGACTTCGAGTTTTCATACGAAAACCCGGCCAATCTCATCGCGTTTTTGCAAATTTCTTCGACAAATCGTACTCTGTAACTGTCAAGGTACATTCTTATACTTCTATTTCGAGATTTAACCATCTAAATTGCTTGATTTGACAAAGTGACTGTTCATATCTTTTCGTGTTCTTCATTGTACCATATACATATGCATGTATATATTGCTGTTTGATCTTATTTGGCTGCATTTCTTTTTCTTACATAATGTTTCTGACAAACGGACATTGTTAATTACTCCTTATAACTTATAATTATCAGGGCGTGTTAGAAATGATTGATGAAAACAGTGTTTGGAAGCTAAAGTCAGAAAACAGAGTTTAGCTGGAAGCAGTCAGAGTTTGATTAAACACTGACTGGAAGCGCAAACAGAGTTTGTTAAACTCTGTAGCGGTATTGTCTGAAGAGTCAACAGTGTTTGAAGATTGATAAATATGGAAGCAATATCTTTGAAGATTGGAAAGCTGTCAAAGAGATTGAGTTGACTTGGAAGACTGGAGCAATCGTGATTGATATCAATTGTATAGCTTGATTTTAGGAGTATCAGTTACTGATTGTACGAAGCTGTATGTTCTATAAATACAGTTAGGTTAACCCTAGAAGGGTAGTCGAACATTGAGATATTCATCCATTGTAACCTAAGCAGCTCTCTGTGATATTTACATCACTGAGAGAGGAATTATTAATTCCAAACAGTTTTTAATTGTTAAACAGTGTGTTCTTGTTAAGTTACTCATACAGTATTTGATTGCTTATTGTGTATTCGACCTAACAAGTGGTATCAGAGACTAATCTGTTACTTTATTACAGTTAAAGATCCAAACACAAAAGTAATCAATGGCAGAGATACCTCCACCATCTGAGAAAGCCCCTACTACTGTTAGTAGGTATGAGACAATCAGGGTTCCTATACTTAGGCCATCAGAGTATGCAATTTGGAAGGTGAAAATGACCATGTTTCTGGAGGCTACAGATCCAGAATACCTTGATAGAATATATGAAGGTCCTCACAAACCAACAAAATTATCTGCTGCTGCTGCTGGTGAGGAGGCAAAGGTCATTCCAAAGGAAAAGAAAGATCTAACTGCTGAGGATCTTTCATCTATTGCAAAGGATGCAAAAGTGAGACATTTACTTCACAGTGCACTAGACAATGTTATGTCTAATAAAGTGATTAATTGCACAACTGCAAAGGATATATGGGATGCACTTGAGGTTAGGTGTCAAGGAACTCCTGCAATCAAGAAAAACAGAAGAAACATACTCACTCAGGAGTATGAGCACTTTGAGGCAAAGTCTGATGAAACCATGACAGAAACATTTGACAGATTCTGTAAACTGCTCAATGATTTGTCATTGGTTAACAAAGAATATGATTTGGAAGACTCAAATCTCAAGTTTCTTCTTTCTCTACCTGAAAAGTGGGATGTGAAAACAACCACTATTAGAGATAATTATGAACTTGGTGAAACAGAGATTGATGAAATTTATGGGCTGCTCAAAACCCATGAATTGGAATTGGAGCAGAGAAACAAAAGATCAAGTAGAAAGTCAAAATCTGTTGCACTCAAGGTTGAGGAGAAACCATCAAAGAAGGAGGCATCAAGGAGCAAGGCAAAAGGGAAAGCCTTAGTCATCCATTCAGAGAATGAGTCATCAAACACTGATGTTGACTCAAACACTGATGGATCATCTGATTCTGAAGATGATGAAGATATGATGCAAATGGCTGCATTGATGGTAAAGACCTTCAAGAAGATGGGTTACAAGAACTTCAAGAAGGGAAAGAGATTCTCAAGGGACTACTCAAAGTCTGACAAGAAGAATTTCAAGAGAGCTGAGGGAAAGGACTTCAAATCTGGAAAGAAAGATAAGTCTGAGATTCAATGCTACAAATGTAAGGAGATGGGACACTATGCTCCAGAGTGCAAGAAGGGTAAAACTGAAAAGGCACTCTACACCAAAGGCAGAGATTGGGCAGACACTTCAGATTCAGATGAGGAAGTCAACTATGCTCTCATGGCTACTACTCAGACTGAAAATGATGATCTCAAGGTACCTCCAACTACCTATGCTTATAACACTGATAATATAACTGAATTGAGAATTTATCTTAAAGCATTGCATATCAGCTATAGGGATCAGACTTTAGAAAATGAGAGGATAAAGTCTGAGTGTTCTCAACTCAAAGAAAGAAATAAACTTGTTGAGGAACAGTTAGAGAACATGAATAAAATTCAAAAAGAGAGAGATGATGCAGTGTTTATTGAACAGGAGTTGCTAGGTAAGTATAAGCAACTAGAATCAGAATTGGAGGATACTAAACACATCATTAAAACTTGGACACACTCTGGTAAAGACACTCAAGAAGTGTTTCAGTCAGACACAGTAGGTCTAGGTTACTCTGTTGGAGATGAACTTAGATTTGAAAATAAGGTAAAAGTTAGACCATATTGTTCATCTGAGGGTAATGTCATGGGAACAGGTGGACCTAAGACTGAAGCACAGAAAAAGGCTGTTAAGGAGTCATATGCTAAAACTTTTGTTAAAGAGGCTAACATTGGTTTAATGACAGATAAACAACTCAAGCATAAGCTTAAGGAGATAAAATCTGTCAACAAACAGAGATTGCCTAAGAAAAACAAAAATGGAAAAGTAGGCATCACATCAGGAATTAAGCCAATGCTTGCTTCATTAGCCCCTAGAAAAACATGCTTTAATTGTGGTAGCACTAATCATCTTGCTAGTTTCTGCAGTAAAAATAAGAACATTAATTCTTTGCCTTCTAAAACTGCAGTAAAGAGTGATTATGTGAGAACTAGACCACAGACTTTATGCAAACACTGTGGAAGTACTTGGCATTCTATTTACACTTGCAGAGATTATCATGCTATTTATTATAATTACTATGAACCCAAACCAAATTTGAAATGGGTTAAAGTAAACTCTGCAAATGTAAACTCTGAAAAAGTTAGCTTAAACTCTGTTAATTTGAATTCCGCTGCAAAAGCTAACAGATTTAAGAAAGCCAAAGGATCCAAGCAAGTCTGGATCTTTAAAACTAATAATCAGTGATTGTTTGTGATTGCAGGGCACAAGGGTCAGTACCCTAGTCGTGGACAGTGGATGTTCAGGACACATGACAGGAAATAAAGGCCTGCTATCAGAGTTTGAGGAGAAGGCTGGCCCAGAAGTTTCCTATGGAGATGGCAACATAGGACATACACTGGGATATGGCAACATTAATCTTGGAAATGTCATCATCACAAATGTAGCTCTTGTTCCAGGACTCAAGCATGATTTGCTATCTGTGAGTCAAATCTGTGACAGAGGATATCATGTAGATTTTCAGCCTGAATATTGTCAAGTGATCAGTAAATCTATAGGGAAAGTTGCTCTAGTTGGAAACAGACACAATAACATCTATGAAATCAAATTGTCAACAAACACTGATGGCAAAGCAGTGTGTCTGTCTACAAGGATGTCCAGTGAAGAGAGTTGGAAATGGCACAAGAAACTCTCTCATTTGAACCTGAACAACATCAATGAGCTAATCAAGAATGATCTTGTAAGAGGTCTACCAAAGTCCTTGTTGAATGTAGAAGGACTGTGTGATTCTTGTCAAAAGGCCAAACAGAGAAAAACATCTTTCAAAAGCAAATCTGAGTCTTCAATTGCTGATCCTTATCATCTACTACATGTTGATCTTTTTGGTCCAGTGAATGTGATGTCTCTTGGAAAGAAGAAATATGCATTAGTCATTGTTGATGAATATACCAGATTCACATGGGTATATTTTCTTGCAAAGAAGGATGAAACTGCATTAACACTGACAGAACATGTAATTCAACTGAAAAAAGGGTCAGAGCATCAAGTGAAGATAATCAGAAGTGACAATGGAACTGAATTCAGGAATTCATCTATGGAAGAATTTTGCAAGAGTAAAGGGATAAAACAAGAGTTTTCTGCACCTGGTACTCCACAACAAAATGGTGTAGTGGAGAGGAAGAACAGAACCTTGATAGAAGCTGCCAGAACCATGCTAGATGAAGCGAAGTTGCCAACATATTTCTGGGCAGAAGCAGTTCAAACTGCTTGTTTTACTCAAAATGCAACACTGATCAACAAGCATGGTAAAACACCATATGAAATGGTGAAGAAGAAAAAGCCAAATCTAAAATATTTTCATATTTTTGGATGCAAGTGCTTTGTGTTGAAGACTCATCCTGAACAGTTGACCAAGTTTGACCTAAAGGCAGATGAAGGAATTTTTGTTGGCTATCCACTGTCAACTAAGGCATTCAGAGTTTATAATCTGAGAACCAGAGTGATCATGGAATCAATTCATGTGTCATTTGATGACAAGAAGATAGCTGGACTTGAAGATGTAGATGAACATGATCAACTGCATTTTGAAAATGAAGATTTATTCTCTGAAAAAGTAAACTCTGATCAGACTGATGTGTCAAACTCTGTTGATCTAAACTCTGAACCTCTACTGGTAAATACTGAAGAAACTCTTCAATCAGAAACAAGGGAAGAACCAGTTGAGGGGGAGCATGAAGAATCACATCAAAGTGAAAATTCAAACACTGATAGTGACTCAAATGATAACTCTGAATCAAACATTGTTGATTCAAACTCTGATCATCCAAATTCTGAGCAGTCACATTCAGGGGGAGCATCTGAAAATGAAGAAAGACATCAAGAAAATCAGGAGAGCATGGATCAAGGGGGAGGATCACATGATGACAGAAGCAATCTGCCTTCTGCAAGAAAATGGACTAAATCTCACACACCTGATTTGATTATTGGTGATCCAGATGCAAAAGTAAGGACAAGAAGTGCAACAACAAATGAATGTTTATTTCATGCATTCTTGTCACAATCTGAGCCAAAGAAAGTGGAAGAAGCTCTTAAAGATGCTGACTGGATAACAGCAATGCAAGAAGAGCTAAATGAATTTGAAAGAAATGAAGTGTGGACACTTGTACCAAGGCCCAAGAATAGATCCATTGTTGGTACTAAATGGGTTTTCAGGAATAAAACTGACAGTGAGGGTGTTATCACAAGGAACAAGGCAAGACTGGTTGCAAAAGGCTACTCACAACAGGAAGGAATTGACTATGATGAAACATTTGCACCAGTGGCTAGATTGGAGGCAATCAGGATTTTTCTAGCATATGCCTCCCACATGAAATTCAAAGTGTTTCAGATGGATGTAAAAAGTGCATTTTTGAATGGAAAACTTGAAGAAGAAGTGTTTGTGGAACAACCACCAGGGTTTGTAGATCCAAAATATCCAGACCATGTCTACAGGTTAGACAAGGCACTCTATGGACTTAAGCAGGCACCAAGGGCATGGTATGAAACCCTTGCCAAATTTCTACTAGAAAGTGGATTTCACAGAGGTACTATTGACAAAACTCTGTTTTATTTCCAAAATGGAAGTGACTTGCTTTTAGTTCAGATATATGTGGATGACATCATTTTTGGGTCTACTAATGATAAACTCTGTAAGAAGTTTGCCAAACTCATGCAGTCAAGATATCAAATGAGTATGATGGGAGAGCTTAGTTATTTTCTAGGCCTACAGGTGAAGCAAACAGATGATGGAATTTTTATAAATCAAGCAAAATATACCAGAAACCTTCTCAAGAAATTTGGTATGCTTGACTGTTCATCTGCAACAACTCCCATGGCAACTGCAACAAAATTGGACAAAAATGCAGGGTCATCAGTAGATATGACAGGTTACAGAGGAATGATTGGTTCTTTGCTCTATTTGACAGCTAGCAGACCTGATATCATGTATGCAACTTGCTTGTGTGCAAGGTTCCAGGCTGATCCAAGAGAACCACATTTAACAACAGTAAAGAGAATATTCAAGTACCTGAAGGGCACTATAACTTTGGGGCTGTGGTATCCAAGGGAATCAGAGTTTAAACTTCTTGGTTACTCTGATGCAGACTTTGCTGGATGTAAGATAGACAGAAAAAGCACCAGTGGAAGTTGTCAATTTCTGGGTGACAGACTTGTTTCCTGGTATAGCAAGAAACAGAAGTCAATATCTACATCTACAGCTGAAGCAGAGTATATTGCTGCTGGTAGCTGTTGTGCACAGATTTTATGGATGAAGAATCAACTGCTGGATTATGGATTAAGGTATTCCAAGATACCTATTTACTGTGATAATCAAAGTGCTATTGCAATGACAGGTAATCCAGTGCAACATTCAATGACAAAGCACATCAGCATAAGGTATCACTTCATCAGAGAGCATGTAGAGGAAGGCAACATTGAGCTTCATTTTGTGTCTACAGAACAACAACTTGCAGATATCTTCACCAAGCCATTGAGTGAAGTTACATTTACAAGACTGGTCAATGAACTAGGAATGGTCTCTAGTTTTGACTAGAGATGTTGGTTAGACTCAAAAACTTATTGCTCATGTTTTCTGTAAATTGTTAAGTGCTATGTGAACCTTAGAATTAAACTCTGTTCTGCATGCTAATGTTTAAATCCTTTTAAACTCTGTCAGCATGTCTGTCTGTTAAATACTGTTAACATGTTAGATACACTCAGTGAATTCAGAATTGATTATTGTCTGAATGAAAATACCAATGAAGAAATATGTATGAAGCATGATTCACAGTAATTAAATCATGATTCTTTCTGAGTCACTGCTATCTAATCAGACTTTGTGCAGTAAATTAACACAGCATGATACTGTTTCATATTTATAGCATCTCTTAGTTTATTTAGTCCTAAACTCTGAGTCTATGAATATTGTGTGCATGGCCACTCATAAATAATTTTGGTTATTGATGAACTCTAAACTCTGATAAGTGACATTCTGTTTCCAAAGGTATGGTTCATGATGATTCCTTGTTTGTACTTGTGAAAATCATAAAACTTGAGATGTGTCAGTGATTAGTTTGGTGAGTTCAGACTCATGTTTACACCCTGTGAGAGTTTGAGCCAAATCAGTGATTGATACATTTTCTATCAATCAGTACTTATTGTTGTGTGATATTCATCAGGTAGTATGTTTCTCTAGAACTTGTATTAAACCATTTTGAGACTACAGGATATGTGTGTGCATGAAAATGATAAAGGCAATAGGATTTACCTTTCTTTCAAACACTGTTCGAAATTCTTTTGAACATTGTACAAACACTGTATAAACACTGTTCATAAATTCCATCCTTAGTAAACTCCTTTGAGCCTTATTAACTGCTCATTTTTCTTATACTCTGAGGTATTAAGAGCAGTTAAATATTTTTTTTTTCTCAAACAGATGAGTGTTTCTCAAGAAAAGAAAAAGTTTACTCAGTATATATGCTAAATAAAAAAAATAAATAAATAAAAAAAAAAAAAAAGAGCATATATACTGATCTTGTACAAATAAATACTGTGACTGAACACCTTGTTCTCTTAAGATGCTCAGCTTGAAGTCACTCTTGAATAAAACATCTCTTTTCATCTGTTTGATCTTACTCCATTTAAACCCTGAATAAAGTCCTTTTGATTTGTGAATACATGTACTCAAAGTAGTGTAGAATTGGTGGACATTCAAGCATATGGTAGACTCTGCTATTTCTGATTGAATGTGAGTGTAAACACATCACCTAAACACTTGTGTGCTTTGAGAGTTTGTGAGGTTATACAGTTCATGACTGTTATTCACTGAATGATGCTCTGATTTCTATCTCTTGATATTTTTGTCTTTAAAGACTGTGTGCTTACTTGGATAATCATGGACATCAAAGGGAATAGAAGTTTTCAGATCTCTGTATTACAGTAACTACAGAGTTTAGCATTCATCAAACAATCAGTGTTTAATATGAGAGTTTGTGCATTCAGTGTTTATTAACTGTTTGTTATGGATTTTATGAAATATTAGATGCTCTAAAAATTGATTTCAGTAAACTCTGCTTCACACACACTCATATTCACAACTGTGCAATTTTTGAAAGGGTTTTAGTGATAAAGTTGGAAAATTGATAAACACTGTTGAGTTGTGTTAAGTACTCTGAGGTAAAGTTTTATTGAGATGATTTGATTATTTTGAAGTAATTGGGGTGGTTGACAACTGTTAATTAGTGTTAATGTGTCTAAGTGTCGTGATTCTAGGAATAACAGCGGTAATTATTAAGTGATCCATTGGCTGTTTGACACGTGTCCCATGATTGTGTCCCACTCACACACTACTCTACAACAGTTGCGCGTTTTTACTAAATAAACGATTGAGTTTTAATTTTACTCTAATCGTCTTTAGTCTCTCACTCCATATCGATTCACATTCACCCACTCACAGTTACTTGCATACTTATTCATTTTCACACTTCTCTTATTCTCTCCTTCACTTTTTGATAAACACTTACAGTGCATATACATCTTTTCTCTGAATATCTTCGTATCTTGTTACTAATGGCAACTAAAGCATTTGATGCAGCAGGGTTAGTTTTTCTCCCTAGTAACTATGCAGCACCATTGGAGAATGAAAATGCTCTACAGGCGTTTCACTTGTTTCAAAACTTCTTGAACGATTCTGAGATAGGGACGGCTCTAACTGCACCACCAACATTATCTGCTTCACAGATTGCTACTTTCTGGACAAACTCTGAATATGATGATGGAGGAGAGGCTGGCACTCCAACAATCATTTTCACTCATGAAGAATCAGAGTATATCATTACTCCAACCACTGTCAGGGATGCTTTGGACTTTGAGACACACACTTCTTACAGTGTTGTTGGTCATGATAGATTGAGGACAATGTTGGAGCAAATTGGATGTGCAGGAAACTTGAACAAGATAGGGTCTTTGAGACGGCCAAGTTTGAGAAAGGAATGGAGTTTCTTCTTTGATTGTATAACAAGGGCTTTTGGAAAGAAGACAACGAACTGGGATGCACTACCTCTGGATACTCTCCAAATTGGTCATGCTCTACTATATGGAGGTAACTTCGATTTTGGTAGACTAGTACTAATGAACTTGGGAGAGCGATTGTCTGAGTCTACTACTGTTTATTTTGCTCGTTTTTGTCAATTGCTATTTACTGCATGTGTGCCTAACATTCCAATTGATGAAGCTGATGTAATTCAGCCTTTTCAAGTTGCTAAGAGAATGTTCACTGATTTGACAAACAAAGATGTCACTAAACAGCAAATACCTGAGTTGTTTATGCCTTTAGCCTTACAAAACTATGTGAACCAACCACAAGACCCTCAATCACCACAACAAATGCCTGAACAACCAGAAACCATAAACTCTGAACCAACACCTCCAACACCCACAACTACTGTACCTACTACATCTCAACAATCACAACCAGAAACTTTAAACTCTCCACCAATAAACTCTCCACCCTTAAACACTGAACCCTCAAACACTGAACCATTAAACACTGAAGCTTTAAACACTGATACCTTACACTCTGAGCCAGAACCTACTGAACCAGCCAAAATCAAGCCCAAGAGAAAGAAGCACACTGCCCAAAACACTAAACATTCAAAGGCTAAACAGACATTACCTGGAGCTGTTTATACTAGAAGAATGAAGCAACATGCAAACAGACCTTCACTTTCACCACCAAAAGAAAGCTCAAGTGAAGATGAAGAGGAGATTGTTGTGCCCATCAAGAAGAGGAGATTAATTCTTTCTGATTCAGATGCAGAGAATGTTGTTGAAGCTCCAGAGGTGGTTTCACAGCAAACACCTACTGTTGAGGATACAGTGAATGTTGAAGTATCTGCAAAGGTTGACATGCTTGCAGAGAATATTGTGGATGACAAAGTAGAAATACCTGCAGAGGTTGAAATGCCTGCAGAGGATAATGTTACTGTTGAAATATCTACAGAGGATAAAATGCCTGTAGAAGAGGATCAAAGAGATGGTTTGTCACCAGTACATGATGTTCCTGAATCAATTCTTGATCCTGTCTCACCTGTTGTTCATGTTGAAGCTCCTGGTGTAGCTGATGAGCCTGCAGTACATGTTCCTAAAGCTGTGACATCACACACAGAGCGGGTATCTTCTCAAATTCAAGACAAAGGTGATGAAGCTACTAAGGCAAACTCTGTTGCAGAACCTGTGCAACATGAGGTCATTATTGAAAAGGTTGCAGAAGTTATTGCAGAAACTGTGGCTGACACTGCTCAGCACAGTGGTTCTTTCAAAGATGGTCAAGCTCAAGGTGCAAGTGATGAAGATAAATCTGACAGTGATGCAAACTCTGATTCTTTTGTGAGTGCACCTGTACAGACAGATAGTAAACATACACCTTTTGCTCAGCCTTGTCCATCACATGCTGTTGAAGTAGAGCATCTTGCTAAATTTGCTGAAAATTGGTATAAACAAGATTGCATTTTTCCAAAAGGGAGAGCATCTGAGTTTGTTAAGCAAACTGCAAAGCAAATTTCAAATCCAGAAATCTTATCCTGTTTAAAGGCAACTGTGGTACAAGTCAAGACTCTGGAAGGAAATTTTGCTGACACTAAACAAGAAATTGCTTCCTTGAAGACTGAGATTCAGTCAAGAGAGTTGAAGATGGAAAGAGAGTCCAAAATAAAAGCTGTTCAGCTGTCCAAAGTTCAAGACACTCTCTTTGCCAGGCTAGGAAAGGTTGAAGAAAATCAGACTGCTTTATCTGCTAAGGTGGATTCAATTGCAAACTCTTTAGAACTCATTACATCAATACTAATTCCTGATGATGTCAAAAAGGGGGAGAGAGTGACTAAGTCTAAATGCAAAGTTTCTCAAACTCTGACTCAAAAGGATGATGCTGGAGATGGAGGGGCAAGTGATAAAAGCAAGGTTTTAAACTCTGAAAGGCAAACTCTGAGATCTGGCAAATCTTTTAAATCACAGTCTGTTGGAACAAACACTGAAACTCAAGGTACCTCAAAGACCAAGAGTTTGGAATTAACATCAAACCCAAAGACTGATGAGGAGTTAGCTGTTAAGCTTTTCATGGAAGAGAATGCAGAAGGAGTGACCATAGAAGATGCTAAAGCTGAAGAGAAGAGTTTACAAGAAAAGCATCTGAAAGCTTTAAAGTCTGAAAAAGGAAAGAAGAATGTGAAAGTTGCTAAAGCTGCAAAGCCTGTTCTTAAAGGTATTCAAATCAAAGAACCAGTTGGTACAGATCAAAGAATGCAAGTATTCAGAAAACCAACAGATGCAGAAGCCAAGCAAAAGCTGAAAAGTATAGTTACAACCTCTGTTGATACACATGTTGTACAGAAGAATGAAGACACAACCTCTGTTGCTGCACAAGTTGTGACCACACCATTATTGTCTTATCAGTTGAAATCAACATTTAAGAGGGGTGCTCCTCATGATCCAAGACTAGAAGCTACAATTCCAATGGATTTTGCTGATGGTAGAGCATTATCTGGTAAAGTTGGATACGACAAAGGAGGCATAGGCTCACACAGAGATAAAAGACAATATGTTGGTCCTAGAGATCCTTCTTCACTGTCTGTTCCAGGAGGTGGTGTCACTCAAGAGAGTTTAGACAAACTGGAATCAGTACAGCTTGTATATCAGAAAAGTCTAGAAAAGGATTTCTTGCTATATTTCATGGCTGATGGAACAGTATTTAAAGTCTCTGAAAAGGATATCGAACTAAAATATGCTGAAGAACTTGAATATGTTCTGTATATTTTTAGAGTGAGAAATCAAAGAGCTCAGTCAGTTGCAAATGTGCTCAGACAAAGAATGATTCAGAATCTTGCAAGAAGACAAATGAAAATCAACAGTAAGTATGTTCCTAAATACAGAAATTGGGATGGCAATTTGATAGAAATGGAGAAGGGGACTACAAAACTAAAGACTGATCTTGGAGTTACTGTTCTGGATTTCAATGTAAAGTCTGAAGAATTGAAATACATCAAGCTGGGAAATCAAATGAGAAGAAACAAAATCTATGATCTTAGAGCTGCTATCTATCAAACTGATGAGAATGATCCTCAGTTGAGAGAAATCAAAGAAGCTATGCAGATAGAGCTTGAAAATGCTGAAAGAAGGTTGCTTATAGACTATCTCAGAACAGTGCCTGATCTTCAAGAGATTAGAGATTAAAGTCTGTAAGAATTTTCTTATTTCATGTAGAATTTGTTAAGTAATAGCTTAAACTCTGTTTGTATGTTAAACACTGTAAACTTTGTATTTGTTTTGACATCATCATTTACTGTAAAACTTGTACATTCTTGCTAATGGACAAGTTGGGGGAGATTGTTAGAAATGATTGATGAAAACAGTGTTTGGAAGCTAAAGTCAGAAAACAGAGTTTAGCTGGAAGCAGTCAGAGTTTGATTAAACACTGACTGGAAGCGCAAACAGAGTTTGTTAAACTCTGTAGCGGTATTGTCTGAAGAGTCAACAGTGTTTGAAGATTGATAAATATGGAAGCAATATCTTTGAAGATTGGAAAGCTGTCAAAGAGATTGAGTTGACTTGGAAGACTGGAGCAATCGTGATTGATATCAATTGTATAGCTTGATTTTAGGAGTATCAGTTACTGATTGTACGAAGCTGTATGTTCTATAAATACAGTTAGGTTAACCCTAGAAGGGTAGTCGAACATTGAGATATTCATCCATTGTAACCTAAGCAGCTCTCTGTGATATTTACATCACTGAGAGAGGAATTATTAATTCCAAACAGTTTTTAATTGTTAAACAGTGTGTTCTTGTTAAGTTACTCATACAGTATTTGATTGCTTATTGTGTATTCGACCTAACAGGGCGCGCCTTCGACACAGGGCGCATCCCAGCTTCTTATGATATATCTTTTTCGAAATTCGCCGTTAATAGAATCTGTAAAACACTTTAGATCTTTAAAATAACTTTTGCAATCGTCCTTGGATATTAATTTCTTTATTTCTTGGGCACGCCCTAAGTCCCTTTTCATTCAATTTGCAGCTGGAGGACAAGGGCGCGTCCTCTCCATTCCATCCTTTTAAAGAATTCAACGTTCGTCTTGGGATTTATTCTCCATTACCACCCCCCTTATCTCCTGAACATTATAGGATTCCTTTCTCGTTTATTTCTCCAGAAGACAAGGCGCGCCTTATTGAAGATTTTAACGAGGTCCATCTGATAATGATTATACTCCGGACTCCAATTCTCCCAGTGATACGCACTCTTCAGATACCTACCACACAGAGGGCGCGCCTTCCGCCTCATCCATTTCACCTTTAATCAATTCCGAACCAACATCCCCACCTTTATCACCTACCCCGTTTGAACATTGGGAAGTTCTTGATAAGGAGATTGATATTGATTGGGGCAAATACAATGAGATATCCGAAAAGGAAAAGAACCAGCTTAGAAAGAATCAAGGCAAACTAGCCTGTGTTAGCATGTCTTCTACTGCTACAAATGATGAGGTGGAATGGGCAATGAAATATTATGGTCAAGAAGGACTTTGGGCCATTCCCCACTCTCATCATCGACCCCATATTTTCAACTACGGTAAAGAGTTTAGAATTCCAAGAATGGTTCTAACTCCAAAACTCGTAGCCCTAGGTGTGGGCGCGCCTTTGCACCCCTACCTAAAAGAAATCCTTGAATGGTATGATCTAGCTCCAATCCAACTTTCTCCCAACAGCTATAAACTCGTTTTAGGCTTATTTATTCTCTACCATGATTTGGGTTTCAAAGCACCCTCCATGCCAGAAGTCAGCTATTTCTTTAGTATCCGTCAATCAAACATTGGATACTATTACCTGGTGATCAACAAACCTCACAACAACAAAGGCTTTTCCAAAGGAAGGATTAGCCATACTAAACTCTGGAAAGAACCTTTCTTCTTCATATGGGACGTTCCTCGAATTCGTCTTCAATTCAATACAGACCCCTGTAAGTGAGGGCGCGCCCCACACCCCTTTTTTTCATATTAACTTTCCTTCTAACTATTATTAATTCCTTTAAACTAAAACAGATAGAAGAGTTCAAAAAGAACTTCAGGGCGTGGCCCTACATCGGGCCAAAGCCGTCCTCAAGGTTGCAGCGGAAAGATTCAATCTCCAAACTCTAATTACTGAAGAAAACTTAAAAAGAGTTGGAATCCTATCAGATAAAGTTGGTCATATTTGTAAATTTAAAAAATTCAGAAATGGCATTGCCGTTCCATCATCGTCATCTAATGATAGTGAATGTGAAACATTTGATACTGATGAAGGTAAAAATTATAATGTAGGGCACGCCCTAACATTATACTGTATCCTTATTTTGCTTGATGTTTCTCTTTATTATTTGCTAAAAACCTTCTTCACCTAAAGCATGGACTAACCATTTTCTTTTTTCCTTGTTTTGCATAGTAATGGCTCCAAAAATCCCTCGCGGCTTCGGTGCTGCCAAGAAAAACAGCAAATCACAACATGATGACAAGACCGATACCTCGGATTCTAGGGGAAATCCCATACAGAAACAACCACCTTTCCCAACAATCCCACACTCTGAATCTTCAAAAAGGAATGCTGAAATCCAAAATCCTCCTGTGAACAGAGGCAAAAGACAAAGAACTGAGGGCGCACCCTCATATGTGGAAACCCTTATTGGGCCGGCTGCTGCTTCATTTGTCACTGAGAAAGAAATTGATCTCTGGCAGAATATGAACACTGATGATGAAACGAACTCCATGATTAAAGCCTCAGCCCAACTCCCGGTTCAATCTTTAGGGCGCGCCCAAAGAGTGCACAAAGAGAAGCTTTATCTGAACAAACTTGAGGCAGAAAACAAAAAATTTTCCAACATGGGTATCGAAACTGATAACAAGTGGAAGAAAGAATGTGACGCCAAGGATGCCACCATTGCTACTCTTCAATCAGATCTTCAAAAATCCCTTGACTATGGCAAATATCTTTGTGATCAAGTTGAAAGATTGAAGAAAGAAAGAGAGGAATTCAGAGAGCTACAAAGTGCCCTAGAGATTGAAAGGACGCAATTGAAAGAACAGAGGGAATCCATTGAGGATGAGAACTTTGAGAGGGGATTCAACTTCTACCTTACTGGCTTTCTAGCCAATGATCCTGATTACAACTGGGAGAAGTTTGGTTCTGCTGCTGCTGAGGATGTGGAAAAGTTTAAGGTTGATCAAGCTTCAGCCATCAAGGTAAAAAGAGTTGAGCTAGGATTAGAGGATCCTCCTGAGGACGCGCCTTCCACAGAAAATATTCCTTCAACTCAAAACATCCAGATTTCTCCTCCTGCATCTATCCCTACTCAAGGTTCACCTCCTGCAAACATATCTCCTCTTACCATTGTTCGACCTAATGATACCCAGGACGCGCCTTCTTCTTCTCCTAAGAACGCGCCCTAGGATTTCATTTCAATATTAGCTTTCTAACTTTTGAATTCTTAAGGTGCGGGTCATTTGTAAAACCCTGCAAGTTGTAATTCCTAACTTTAATGTCCTTTGAACTTTAATATGTTTATTACTTATCCATGCTTTTACCTTTCTTGTTAAATTCTTCCAATAAGGGCGCGCCCTTTACGGGAGCGCGACCTTTTTTTCAAAATTTCGTTTAAGAAAAATGTGACAAACACCTTCAAAAATCTTCACATATAAGTTGAGGGCGCGCCCTAAGGCATTACCCTTTTCAGAATTCCTTTAACTTGTCAATTTTTTGATTGTAATTACACAAAATTTCACAGGGCGCGCCCTATGACATGGGTACGACCTCTTGTACTTCAATCAAAAAATCAAATACTGGAAAAAATGTCTTGATATACTTTATTAATCTTCAAATAAACTCAAATCTCGACAGAACAAGGGAAGGTATACATGTACTACCCCCCGAGCTAAGTAGAATAAACTTTGAACAAACGAGGAATAAAAACAGCAAGTCTCGACTAGAACTAAAGAAGACGTATGTATACTACCCCCCTAGACTAGGAGAAGATTTATTTATGCTAGTCTATAACTTAAATATAAGCCTTCATACAATAGGGGGCCAAAGCCGCACCCTACTGATAATATTTCTTCAAATACTCCGCATTCCATGCTCCTGGGATTGTATTGCCATCCAAGTCTTCCAGATGATAAGTTCCTTCCCAAATGATAGACTTGATCTTGTATGGTCCTTCCCAGTTTGGACCAAAAACTCCATGAGCTGCAACTCTTGTATTTAGCATAACCTTTCGAAGAACCAAATCACCCACATTAAAAGGACGAGTCCTCACTTTCTTGTTGTAATACCTTGCAATCCTTTGCTGATAAGTTGCCAACCTCAACTATGAGTTAGTCCTTGTCTCTTCTAGGAAATCAAGATTTAGCCTTTGATTTATCATATTCGATTCTTCATCATAGAAATCCCTTCGGAATGACCCTGCTCCAATTTCTACCGGAACCATTGCCTCACATCCATAAGACAACATGAAAGGTGATTCCCCCGTTATGGTCCTTGGAGTTGTATTATACGACCATAGGAAGCTCCTCGGGCCAATTTCATTTGCTTTCTTCTAGCTTGGTTTTCAAAGTATGCTTGATTATCCTGTTGATAGCTTCAGTCTGCCCATTGCTCTGAGGATGATACACAACTGCGAATTCCTTCTTTATTCCCAAGTCCTCGCATAGTTTTCGCAACTCTTTGCTATCAAATTGCTTTCCATTATCTGAAATAAGCTTTAAGGAATCCCGAACCTGCACACAATGGAGTTAAACACAAAATCCTTGATTTTCTTTGCTGTGATTGTGGCCAAGGGCATTGCTTCCGCCCATTTGGTGAAGTAATCTACAGCAACAACAGCATACTTGACTCCTCCCTTAGACTTGGGGAGTTCTCCAATAAGATCGATTCCCCACATAGCAAATGGCCATGGACTCATCATAGAAGTCAAAGTAATCACCGGAACCGTTGAAAAATTGGCAAACCTTTGACATTTATCACATGCCTTGACAAACTCATAGGCATCCTTCTTCATAGTAGGCCAATAATAACCTTGCCTTAACACCTTCATCGCCAACGAACCACCCCCCGAGTGATTACCACAAATTCCTTCATGCACCTCCCTTAGGATATAATTGCATTCATCTCCATCTATGCATTTCAGAAGCGGTTGATTGAAACCTCTCTTGTACAGAATTCCATCATACTCTACAAACCTGGCAGCATGATATCGAAGACTCCTTGCTTCAATTTTATCGCTTGGGAGAATCCCCTTACGGAGATACTCTAGAATTGGAGTCATCCAAGTAACTGACGGAGTAATCTCCACTTCCATGACTTCCACTTCTGGAATACTTGGCACTTCTTGAATTTGTAGAGGAACTGTTCCTAACAACATAGCATCCTTCTGGGATCCTAACTTGGCCAAAACATCCGCAGAGCAATTTTCATCTCGAGGAATGCATTCCAACCTCACTTCACGAAACTTCTGAATTAATCGTTGTGCACACTTCATGTAGAGCTCTGTTCTCGGACCTCTACACTGAAAACCTCTTTTGATTTGCCTGACCACTAACTCCGAATCACTTGACACAATCAAATTTGCTACTTTCATTTCCAAGGCCATTTTCAATCCGTTAATCAAAGCTTCATACTCCGCATCATTATTAGTTGCCTCGAATTTGAAATGAATAGCACTCATGAGTTGATTTCCTTCAGGTGTCACCAAGATAACACCTGCACCAGCTCCTCCGTTGTTCACAGCTCCGTCTACATGCAACTTCCACCAAGGTTGGGGAACTTCCTCAAGAGGGCACACCCTCTCTGGAGGAATTCCAGGTTCCACCAATACAAGTGACTTTTCCTCAGTTTCTGAATCAAACTCCAGGATGAAATCTGCTAAAGCCTGACCTTTAATAGCCGTTCTTGGTGTATATTCCAAATCAAACTGTCCCAACTCAATAGCCCACTTCAACATTCTCCCCGAAGCTTCCGGTTTGTGAAGGATACCTCTCAACGGGTAAGCAGTGCGAACCTCGATTTTGTGAGCTTGAAAATAAGGACGAAGCTTCCTTGCCGCCAAGATTAAAGCGTAAACCAACTTTTCCATGCTGGTGTATCGAGTTTCTGCATCATGCAAATGCTTACTCACATAGTAAACTGGGGACTGACGATCAATCTCTTCTCTCACCAACACTGCACTAACAGAGTACTCCGAAACTGCTAAGTACAATATCAAAGTTTCTCCTTCCACGGGCTTGGCTAAGAGCGTAGGATTCCCCAACTGCTCCTTGATTTTTTGAAAAGCTTCTTCACACTCAGGAGTCCACATAAAATCTTTAGATGCTCCCTTGATCGCCTTGAAGAATTCTCTGCATCTATCTGAAGATTTTGACACAAAGCGATTTAACGCTGCAATTCTCCCAGCCAAACTTTGAACTTGTTTCACATTAGATGGAGATTTCATGTCAAGTAAAGCTTTAATCTTGGCTGGATTCACCTCGATCCCACGATGGTTGACAATGAATCCCAAGAACTTTCCGGATTCCACTCCAAACACACATTTTTGGGGATTCAACTTCATCCTGAACTTCCTCAAAACTCCGAACATCTGCTCCAAATGTTTTACATGATCCTCTGCCCTCAAGGATTTAACATGCATGTCATCCACATATACTTCCATGGTTTTCCCTATCAGATCTTTAAACATCATGTTTACCAACCTCTGATAAGTAGCTCCAGCGTTGATCAAACCAAATGGCATTCCAATATAACAATACAAACCTCTATCCGTAATAAAAGAAGTGTGCTCTTGATCAAGTTCGTACATAGGAATCTGATTGTAACCTGAATAAGCATCCATGAAACTCAAAAGAGCGTGGCCAGCAGTAGCATCCACCAACTGATCAATCCGAGGGAGAGGAAAACTATCTTTAGGGCATGCCTTGTTCAGATCCGTGAAATCCACACAAGTTCTCCACTTTCCATTAGGCTTCTTGACAAGAACTGGATTTGCCAACCAATCTGGATAATATGACTCCTTGATCAAACCAACATCTAGAAGTCTATCAACTTCTTCTTTCAGTGCTATAGCTCTTTCTCCACTCACAGGTCGACATTTTTGGCGAACTCCTTTCATGGTGGGATCTATGTTCAAACGATGACACGTAATCTTTGGATCGATTCCCACCATATCAGCATGACTCCAAGCAAAGACATCCAGATTATTCAAGAGAAAATTAGTAAGCATTCCTCTCAACTTGGAATTCAACTGAGATCCGATTTTCAAAATCTTATTCGAATCCTTCTCATCCACCATAATTGGAATAGTATCCTCTGCAGGACCAGTCTTTTCCACAGGTTGTGGTGTTCTCGGATCAAGATCAAAATCAAAACTTCGTGGATCCTCGATTGGTGTTACATCCTTGGAGGGCGCGTCCTCTTTAAGAGGGAGTCTTCCTCAACAAGGGTATGCACCAAACCTTCAAGTAACATTTGCCTCCCTTCGACCTGCTCACCTCTGATATTAACTAAAATCACCTCCTCTGAATCTTCTTCAATTTCTTCTAGAATTCTATCTTGAAGATCATCAAGTACTGAAACTTCTTCCTCAGGGCGCGCCCTGTAGCAAGGCGTTTCCTTCTCTGGCTCTTGAACAAGATAATGGACTTTCACTTCTCCAGGAGCAATACTCATAACTCCTGAACTACTTTTACTGAGGGCGCGCCCTCCATCCCGCTGTTTTCTGAATCCCTTGATTGCCTTGTGATAACAATCTATCGAGTCATGCTGGGATCCTCGGATTGTTCCCACCCCGTTCGGCGTAGGAAACTTCATTGCAAGATGATAGATGGAGGTCACAACCTTCATTTCTTTCAACAAAGGACGTCCTACCAAAGCATTGTGTGATGATTCCATATTCAAAATCATGAAATCCATCATTTGAGTCACAGAAAGAGTTCCTTCCCCGAGAGTGATTGGTAACTTGATGGCCCCCATAACCTTTACAGACTCGCCCGAAAAACCATAGATCCATCCGTTGTCTTGAATCATATCCTTATCTAGGAGTCCCAGCTTTTGATAAGTGTTGTAATATAGAATATTCACCGAACTTCCATTATCAACAAAAACTCGATGCACATTCTTGGAGCCAATCTGAATTGCCACCACCAAAGCATCATTATGAGGATGATGTACCCACCTTGCTTCTTCTTCAGTGAAAGTGATATCGGCACATTCTCCTTTGAACAATTTAGGCGGCCTCAATTCCAAACTATTCACATTTGTAAGAGGTCGGTATCTTGCTTCCCTAGCATACCTCTCCATAGCATGATTGCTGTCACCTCCCAGGTGATGTCCACCAAAGATAGTGTGAATACTTCCCTCCTTGACGAACTTCTTCTCTTCAGGCTTGCCATCACCATGGAGGGCGCGCCCTCCATCTCTCTTATCAGGATTCTCCCTATGTTTTCTCACCTCTCTGACAATCCATTCTGTCAAATATCCTTCCTTGATCAAATCTTCAATTTCATCCTTCAATTGACGGCACTCATGAGTATTGTGCCCTGATGACTCATGGAATTCAAAATACTTCCTCTTGTCTTTGCTTTGCCAAGAAGAGAGAGGCTCTGGCTTCCTGAAGAACCCTTTATTTTTGTTTACTTCGAAGATATGTTCAATGGAGGCTGCCAGGGGAGTATAATTACCCGGCCTTTGATCGTAGGTGTAAGTATTTGGGGGACCCCAATTTCCTCCTGACTCAGCTAAATTCACTCGATTGGCACCAGTCGCTATACGACGTGTTGGGCTAGGTGACTGTCCTTCCTCTTGTTAGTCTTTCCCTTAACACCACTTTGAGAATCTGATTTTCGATTGTCTGCTAAGGATTGCTCTACGATCTTGAAAGACTCAGCCTGTGTAAACACATCGGCCAAAGTAGGTGGATCTCGCCCTTGAAGATGCTTCCAGAAATCAGTTCCTACTGACAGTCCAGCTATTAAGAAACTCTTGAGCGTTTCATCAGTCGCTCCTCTCACCAAAGTAGACTCCGAGTTGAATCTTTTGAAATAAGATTGCAAACTTTCTCCTTCCCTTTGCTTGATATTAGCCAAAGTGGTGACTGGAGGGCCATACTTCACTGCCGCTTGGAATTTAGTCAAAAACAAATTCCTCATCACGTGCCAAGACCCAAGATGTAATCACTCCCGGGCCAAGTTTCTGAAACCATTGCTGAGCACTCTCCCTGAAAGTTGCTGCCAACAATCGACACCTAGCTAGCTCCGTCACTTGATAAACATCCATCTCGATATCAAAGCGTCCAAGGAATTCCACAGGGTCTGTGTTTCCATGAAAACGCAAATCATTTGTCATAGATCTATACCCTGTAGGAAGCTGCGCCTCTCTGACTTCAGTTGAAAATGGAGAGGATGTTTGCGCAGTAGCAGATATTCTCCCTCCATCCAAGTGAGCAAGGAGCTTCTTCAAGTCATCCACATTAAAAGTTCCGACCCCGGGAACATTCTGAATATTTGGTTGTGTCGCAGTTTGTGTACCCCCCGGGGGTGGAGGTGGAGGTGGAGCTGTTGTCTGAGCACCTCCCTGAGTCCCCGCTTGAGGTTGAACCACAACATCCCCTTGAGTTTGAGTTTGCTGGCCTTGAGGATTTCCCTCAATCTCTGGATTTCCCTGAGGCCGTTGATTCCCTTGAGGCTGTGGATTTCCATTAGGTTGTGGATTTCCTCGAGGCTGTGGATTTCCTCGCGACCCTCTTTGATATTGTTCTCCTGAGTGAGGGCGCGTCCTTGACCCGGACTCACTAGAGGTGCTTGAATGAACTTGATGAATGCGAGGAGATCTCCCACCTGAGGGCGCGCCCTGATTACGGGGCCGCCCATTTCCTTGATGTAAATCCCTTCTTCTATCACCGTTATCACAGTTTTCTCTTGTTCCAGGAGTATCATGATGAAAAGCTTGTTTAGATCCAAGGGGCCGCGACCTGTCGTGAACAGGGGGCACGCGCGGTGGATTGTTATTGCGGGCAAGTGTTCGTCCATGTCCAAGGGGCCTCGACCTGTTGTCAGGGGGCACGCGCTGTGAATCATGGGGCCTTGATTCCAAATACTTGCTTTTCTTCTGTTGCTCAAGAAGTACCATCCTTAAGTCGTCATCATTAAGCCTTATTCCAAGGCGTTCCTTCAAGTTGGCATAATCTCTCTTCTCCCTAGCAATCTGTTCTTCATCTCGCTGAATCTCATTAGGGGTGCGCCCTGAGCGGTGAGGGTGAGGGCGCGCCCTATCTTGAGGATTCGACAACTTGCGTTCAGAATTATCTTCACTAGGATGTTCAACAATAGGATCAGAATAATCTAACCTTCGAGGAGTAACCAGCAGAAATCTTCTTTCCTGATTTTCCTCCCTCCTTCGGGAATCCTCCTCAATCTGAGGGGATTTCCCTAACCGGCGATGATTTCGTGGGATGCTCCGAGATTCTCTCCTTGATCCCTGATTTTCCTCCACCGAACTCAATCTTGCTCCGAAATTATTTAGGGCATCTCCCATACGATACAGCTGTTCCATTAATGCCGCGTTACTAATAAGAACGGGCGGCTGGCCACCGCCGGCGGCTGGAGTTCCATGGTGGTGTGGAGGAACGGGGATTTCCTCTGGAACATAAGCTTCATGACGAGCTTGGTTACCCTTCAAACTATCTTCAGAATCGTAATCCTCTTCTCCATGAGAACCTCTGCGCTGATTGTGCGACATCTTTTCCTCCTAAGATTCAGATCTTGATTGGCCCCCCTCCTTTTAGCGCCAATTTGTTGACGGAGGAATTTGGTATCAACAAAATTCGAGGTACTTCGCCGGAAACAAGATCTACAGCGGTGGTTCTTTGCCGAAAAGAGTGGTGACGTGTGGTGGCTGTTTGTGATTGGTGGCTGAGATTGATAGGGTTAGTGGCGGTTATTCAGAGCTCTCGACTTCCAACCCCTCAATCGGCCTACGTACCCCGGTATTTATAGGGGATCAAGCCATACGTAGTTCTTGAAGAGCAAGAAACCCAAATGGGCTTGGATAACGGACCAGCTTCCGGAATGTTCTACTATGAGGCCTAACCACAAAAGGCCCAAGGCTCATCCAGGATCTCAAGACTTCACGGAAAAGGAAACTTCCCCCGTCGAGGACTAGTCCTATCCGCTACCAGCTATTTCTTGATTTCAAGGATGCAGGTATAGCCGTGTTTTACCCCAAGTGTAGAACGCATCTCTGTCCCCCGAATGAGAAGCACCCACCAGGACAGGTGATCCAGAGCTTTTGGGTGCAAAGTGCAGGATTACTCCAAAGTTCCCCAATGAGGGCGCGCCCATTGGCTACAGGAACAGAGCTCCCAAAGCACACACCAAAAAGTCCCCATCTTTCCACCTTAGGGCGCGCCCTTAGTGTCTAAGAAGGGTCCTTATATCCAGGCAAACCCTTGAAGGCCTTCTGCGACGGACATCCCCCTCCTGAGATACGACAGGAGGGAATTTTTCAACTTCTGGAATTCCAACTTGGGTGGAATCCAAGCTTGAGTGGAATCCTAGAAGAGATTTCTTCAATGTCTTCTCAGAAAATCAATCTTGAATAGATGTCACCATGTTTTTATATTTTGGGCGCGCCCCCTTTATAGAGAAAGAGAGGGTGCGGCCTGACTTCTCTATTACCTGCCAAAACCCTGATTAATCCTAGAATTCCCCAAATTGAACTCAAATTGAACCCGTATCCGACCCGAATCCATCTTGAAATACCCGAACCGAATTTTGGCTATAACAAAAACTTATATCTTCCTGACTTCCTTGAAAATTATCGTAGCAGAGATGGTAGAGTTGATTTATATTTAACGATAGTCATGATTCATAAAGAATAGATAGCTTTTTTCAAACATACGTGCTTTCTACTTCAAATTCTTCAATGATGAACATTAATGAATTTTAACACTAATCTTTTTCAACTTTCTTGACTAAAATCGGTTATCAAATCGATTCTGATTAGTAATTAACAGTCAATTATAGTTACAGCCGACTAGTTCCCATGATTGCATCTTTGACACTATGTTCTGTTCTTATTTGACTGTTTTTCTTTTTTCATACATGTTTTCAATGTTATAAGGGATTTACAAGTTAGAAGTTTAATTACATTTATGCTTTTTTTGTTTGTTTTAATTTAGTCATGCTGGCATGTTTTCAACAATATGTGTAATCAGTGAAAGCGAAACAGTTCCTAGCTTCTAGTTTGATTTTATCTTCAAACTTTTATTAATCTTTTGTTTGATTTGGTTTGTTTTTAACAATAGAGCAGAGTTGAATCTCTTTAATTAATATTTGATAAATGGGTTTGTTTAGTGTGTGTGCAAGTGCACATGCTAAAAATTCGTATTTGATGAGTTGTCAAATTTTGATTGGTGAATATTTATGTGAATGCAGGGGGTCCATCATTATTAATGAAATCTTCACCAATCAATATTTGTCAACTAAGCTAGCACAGATTCTTAGCATGTGTACTTGGACACACACTAGAAAATTCGTTGATTCGTTGATAAATTAATCTCTTTAGTTGTTAGAACCATTTTCCAAATGTTCTAAGGGCTGTATAAAATCAGAGGAGGCCGAAACAATAGGAATTCGAGAAGGACTTTGATAAAAAGGAACTGATGGAGCAATGTCATTGTGAAAACAGATTGTTTAGCTTCTGTACATGCGATTTGAAGTAAGACAACCATGTTATCTTACTTTGAGAGGATTACAGAGGAGTGTAGGTCTATTTTTGCAGAGTCGAAAAATATTAATGTATCTTTAACATTTGTTAAACTTTGCAAATAATGTGGCTCACAAGTTACTCCCTCCGTCCCAGCATGTTCTTACTTCTTAACATGGGGGCTGGGCACGGATAACAAGGATAGTGGGTGTAAGAGCAACTCCAAGAGACTCCTAATGAATTCTTTAAAAATATTATAAACAATTTACCTCTTAATAATTTAGGACAAGTTAAGAAATGCTTAATCCAACAATGTTCCTTATATATGTTCCTTATTATTATTATAATATTAAAGTGAAAGAAAGAAGTAGGAGAGAGAGGAAAAGAATGTCAAAAAAAAGGAGGGAAATGAATATTTTATTGATGAAAATAATATAAGGGAGAACTAGGATACCCTTATAAATAAGGAAGAAGAGACATGTCTTAAATTTTAAGGAGTCACTTAAGACACTGTTGGAGTGCATTTTTGTGTCAAAATCCTTATATTTTGATTTAGGAGGCCTAATAGCTAGTCTCTTGGAGTTGCTCTAATGTTGTTAAAATAAAGGTAGTAGTGGGTGAAATAGTGATTTTATTATTAAAATAAGTGAAGTAGTGGGTGTAATAGTGTAAAGTGTTGAAAAAGTGGAGTGAAGTAGTGGATGTAATAATGTATTTTATTGTTAAAAGTTACTTTTTTTAGTAATGTAAAGAATTGGTGGGACGTCTCAAAAAGGAAATTGTAAATAAATGGATGGGAGGGAGTACTATATAACGCGACACACTAGTCACTAGTTACATAGCTGAACATATTTGGAGGATAGATAATATCTATTCATGTTTTATTGATGTAATGTCGAAAGATTTGAATTATAAATGAAGCTTCCTTCTTATGTAACAAAATAATTATTGAATAATTATTTAAAATTATAAATGAAGCTTCCTTCTTATGTAAAAAAATAATTATTGAAGATCTGAATAATTTTATTTAAAATTATTGTTTTATTTAATTGAATAATGCGAGATGTAATTGTAAACTAATTTTTTTTGATAATTGAATAATTATTCAGGATAATTATAAGTTTGTAAAAAAAATTAGTGTACAATTACATCTCGCATTACTCAATTAAATAAAATAGTGCATTAATGATTTTAAATAAAAAAGATCATATTTATTAATATAAAATTAAATTATAATATTTATATTTAAAATCTATTGTAAAATGAATATATTTATTAATAAAATGACTAAAACACCCCTTGCATTTAACGTTAATCGAAGTATTTTGACGGAATTATGCTCAGGGGTTGCAAACTGAAATAGAAATTAAAGTATAGGAACCAAACTGTCACGAAACAAAGTATGAGTACTAAATTGTGTTTCGTCCAAAGTTAAGGGTTGCAAAATGAAATTAACTCTTATAAATGAAGCTTCCTTCTTATATAAAAAAAATTAATTTTTCCCCTTCGAACTTGTGTTACTTAGAAAACAAAAATTAAATAATAATAATAATTTTATTTCAAAGTAGGTTGTTTATATTCAATCTATTACAATAACTAATCTCAACGTCGCATTTTGAAAAAGAATTGTTTCATGAGAGTATATAAGCAATATTGTCTTAACTAGTAATATGCCCGTGCTTCGCACACGGAACTATTCTTATATATTAAATTCGAGGCAAAAGTATGTGTGCTATTTAGTTAGTTAATAATGCAGAATAAAAATAAAATATATAGTAAATAATATATGTTCATACAAAGTAACCATAAAAATTGGTAAATAAAATCTAGAGTGTCATCATAACATTCATTCCAAAAACATCTACATGGGAAAAAAGTCTTTACAAATAAACTAAACACCAATAGTTGATTAAAAAAATGCAGGATAAAAGTATTATATATTTAAAGGGAAAAAAATCCTTAATTTTAGCAAAATTAAATAAAAAATTCCTTTAATTAAGTAAAATTAAGTATAAGTATTATATATTTAAAGGGAAAAATATTCCTTAATTTTGTTAAATTATGAAAATCCAATAAGATGTGTATTATAATTATAACACTCTCACATATTTTAGTAAAAGAAAAAACTCTTTTATGTCTAACTTAAAGGACTTTTAAAAATATGTAATTTAATTTAATAATTTATATAATATCTTAATATTATGTTTTAAAAAAAGTAATCTTAATATAGTAAAAAAATTACAAAAAATATCTTATAATTTAATTATGTTATTGCATATAGTTAATTTGGAATGATAAATTTTAAATTGTTCATACAAATTTTTTAGTACTGCTAAAATTTTCAAAATAAGTTCAACTTCTAAATTATTTAGTTGACGTAATTTTTCAATGATGTTGAAATTTTAAAATAAATCAAATAAAACTCAACTACTAAAATTAAATGTTCTAAAAATACGATGCCTCGCTGCGCCTATATTAATAAAAATAATAAATATTTTTAGTGATACTATGTGCATTACTCCAATAAGTATATGATATGGGCTAAAAGTAAGCCCTAAAGACACATTTAATGTGGCATTAATTAGACCTAAAATGGTCCAAACGTGGGGCCCACCAGCCCAAACCCTATTTATAATATTAATTTCGTAATTAATATTAGGGGTAATAAACAGCTCAGCAAATAAGAGTCAAACAAGGATATAACTCTTGCCTGACTTAGCCTCCAAGGCACATACTTCAACATGGAAACTGATTCATACATGGAAGGAGACTAGAACCTTCTTCTAGTCGGTGACTTGCCCACCAAGTCACCTAACCCTACTACGATTTTAGGGCTTCTCAGCCTATATAAAGGGTCTGACCCCTCATTCTCAGAACTACGTTTTGGCTCAATCCTCGAATAAAGACATACAAGCTACTACGTCCTAGGTGAGCCCTCGTCGCCATAGCCCTGAGGGCACCATCACCTAGAACTACGTCTTGGCTTGATTCTCAATAACGAGATACGTAGGCACTCTGTGAGGACCGATCAGTCTCGAACACGGAAACAACCATTAAAGCGAGAAGCTCCCGAACCCTAGCATTAATTACAAATTCGTGACCTAGATTTTAATCCACAACATTTGGCGCCGTCTGTGGGAAGAAAACATCAACCATGGTTAACACACGAAGAACACCAGCAACTACAGAGCCAATCACAACCGAGGCTCTACCTCTTAGCTCTGCTCCGCCTGTCACTGAACAAGTACCTCCAACATCCGGGACTATCGTTCCGTATCAAGTTTCTCAACCCCTAGGGACAACTTCCCATGTTGAGAGTACGCTACCTCCGATCGTCCACACAAATCCGGGGACTAATCCCCTCCAGGTGGGGGTTTCTTCCTTGATTATAGATCCCAACAACCCTCCACAAGGGGTTCAGATCCACACTACGGATCTCCCCTTAAGCACCAATCCGATGTACGGGCTGCCTAACTACCCTCCTACCCAAGGAGCTGGATCAAGTGGTCATGCCCTGTATATCCGAGATCGAGATTATCGCGATTTTTCTGGTCCTTATACGGATGAGTCATCTTATGACGATGATTACGAACGTGATGAAGCTCCAAGGAGGCGACGTGCAAGTAAAGAACCTCGAGGAAGAACTCGAACTACTCACGATGGACTCCCTTCGACAACTGCTGAGAGGATTAAGGCTTATGAGGCCGAGATCTTAAAATTGAAGGAAGATATGGCAAGGGAACAAGCGAGGTTGAACAAGAATGGACCTCCTCCAACTTCAGGAGGGATCCCTTTTGTTGATTTGGAAAGACCTCCGAGGAGGCAAAGAAGGGTTGATACCCAATTTGATAAAACGGCAAGGGTAGAAACTCCTAGGAGTAACCCCAAAGATTTGATGCCACTAGGAGATCCGGATGACCCCACACCCCCGTTTACTGAGGAGGTAATGAATGCTCGTATCTCCAAAAAGTTCAAGATGCCAACTATTAAGGCTTATGACGGAACGGGTGATCCCACAAATCACGTCAGGACGTTTTCAAACGCACTGTTGTTGCAACCTGCAAGTGACGCCTTGAAGTGTAGGGCGTTCCCTCAAACCCTGTCGGGTATGGCTCAAAGATGGTACAGCCGCTTACCTGCAAACTCGATTGGCTCTTTTAAGGAGTTAAGCGCTGCCTTTGTGAGTCAATTTATCAGCGGAAGAATTCATGAGAAAAGTTATGCATCTCTCATGTATGTGGTACAAGGGAAGAATGGGAATCTAATAGATTATCTTAAGAGGTTCACCAAGGAGACTCTGAATATCAATGATTTAGAGAACAAGGTGGCCATGGTAGCCCTGGAGCACGGCACCACTGATCTGTACTTTAAGAGATCATTGGCGAAGCATCCTCCCGAGAATATGGCTGAGCTCCAGCGAAGGGCTGATAAGTACATCAAGGCCGAGGATAGCACGAAGAAGGAGGTCACAATAGGCAATGGTCGGGGTAACAATGATACAAAAAAGCGAAAGCAAGACCATGAGTATGATGACCACGAGAATGATGCTAGGGACAAGCATCCCCGAACTAGCGAGGACTCCAACTATGCCCCTAAGAAGAACCAAGGACCAAGGTTCACTGAGTATGCAAGGTTGAATACTCCTAGGAGTCGAATCTTTTTGGACATTGAGAAGGATAGGGATTTCCGATGGCCGAAGCCACTCAGGGGTGATCCCGAAAAGAGAAACAGGAATCAGTATTGCAGATTCCACAGAGATGTGGGGCATGACACTGATGATTGCAAGCAACTCAAAGATGAGATTGAGTTTTTAATCCGAAGAGGGAAATTGAACCACTTCACTAAGGGTGAAGATCGTGTTAATCAAATTAGAGATTATGATAGAAGGGATGACGTTCACGATCACAACCCACAACCCCGATGGCCAGTAATCAACATGATCTCAGGAGGCCCGACTGCGGCCGGCACAACAAGGAATTCTCGGAAGGCTTATGCCAGAGAAGTGATACACATCGTGGGAGAGGCCCCGAAGCAGGCTAGGACTGAAATCGCAATTGGCTTTGATGATTCTGATCTTGAAAGGGTGAAGTTCCCCCATGACGACCCGTTGGTCATAACTCCTGTGATTGGAAACTCAGAGGTGAAGCGAGTCTTGATAGATAATGGAGCTTCCGTTGACGTTCTGTTTCATGATGCATTTGTGAAGATGGGGTACAATGATTCTCAGTTGACCCCCAATAACATGCCTATATATGGATTTAATGGAGTAGGATCCAAAGTTGAAGGGACTATTCAATTGCCTGTGACTATTGGACAGGAGCCCAAGAAGGCCACTCAGATGTTGAACTTCCTGGTAATCAAGGCGATTTCAACGTACAACGCTATCCTCTAAAGGACTGGACTTTATGCATTCAAGGCTGTAGCCTCAACTTATCATATGAAGATCAAGTTCCCAACTAGGAATGGTGTTGGAGAACATAAAGGCGATCAAAAGATGGCACGAAGCTGTTATGTAGCCGCGTTAAGGCCTGATGGAGTCGGGGGGCAGGTCCTTCCGATTGAAGATATGGATGTCCGCAGTGGTAAGGAACGCCAAGAAAGGCCGTCAGAGGACATCACACAGAAGCCTAGGACAACCATTGAGGCTAAGGCGTTAACTGACTTCGTGGTTGAATGTACCATTGGCAACCAAGAAGTCGGGGGGCAGGAGGTAATACCCCAAGCAGGAAGTGAACTTCAGAATAATAAGGAGGAGACCAAAAGGAGTGGTGGTTGCTCTATTTTGATGGAGCATCTAAAACAAAATCTGGTGTAGGCCTAGTCTTGCAAAGCCCCGATGGGCTCAAGTTATCCTAGTAGGACTTAGCTTCATATTTATCTAGTAGAAGTAGAAATAAGGTTCATTAAAACCATTGCAGAGCATGTTGCTCCGAGTAGGATAGTAGTACTCTGTGTAAGGGTTGAACCCATTTCAAGTTATTAATGCAAGTTTGATTTCCATTCATTGATGGTGTGATTTTATTTATGTGCCAAGCACCTGATGAGTGCAAGTCAAGGATGACCGAGTACCGAGGATAAAAAATACACGGATGGAAAACAAACAAATGCATACCCCGAAGGGTCAAGAGTTAGGTTACAGCAAGACCAAGTAAAAGTTTAAGTCCGTGAAGGACCCTGGATAAAAGACAAGCAGATAAAAGCCACACGTAACAACAATCAAAGCCATGGAAGGCCGAGGATGTTAAGGACTGACTACTCTTCAATATTTTTTAAGTACTAGGGTTGAGAATCCAAGGATGAAGGCCAACGGAGAACATTGCATTATTAAGGGTCCTTGAACAAGGATTAAGAAGTTCAAGCAAGTTCTCGTCTTAGAAGTTTAAAAGGCAAGAAGCCCATGAGATTGCATTTATCAAAATCTAAATCGAGGAATCAACCCCGAATTCTAGGTTGAGAAACACAAGTTATTAAGCAAGTTCTCGTCTTAGAAGTTTAAAAGGCAAGAAGCCCATGAGATTGCATTTATCAAAATCTAAATCGAGGAATCAACCCCGAATTCTAGGTTGAGAAACACAAGTTATTAGCCATGAAGGCCAAGATTAGTTATGAAGGCCAAAATTGAGGGGGTCATGAACCTCCAATTAAGATCCAAAGACGTTCAACACTCAAGGCCGAATGCATGCCAGCCGAGAGGCCGCCTGAGAAGTCCAATACCAAGACAAACATTGAAGCCATGATGGCCAAGCGAGCTGAGAAAGTTGCTTATATAGGAGCTTCTCTGAAGGTTGGATCTCGATCCTGAGCGAAAGACAATACAATAGAAGAAGAGGAATTTTGCTCCTGAAAGGCAAGTGGCCATCAAGCAAGAGGTTGATAAACTCTTATAAGCTGGTTTTATTGAGTAAATTCAGTTCCTCGAATGCTTGGCTAACCCTATGATGGTCAAGAAAGCAAATGGGAAGTGGAGGATGTGTATAGACTTCACTGATTTTGAATGATGCACGCCTAAAGGATTGTTTTCCCCTGCCAAGGATAGATACATTGATAGATGCCACAGCTGGACGTGAGATGATGAGCTTCATGGACGGGTTCAGCGGCTACAATCAGATTAAGATGCACAAGGATGACATTCCAAAGATATTCGCCCATCTGATTGAAAAAACCATGGAGGTCTATGTTGATAACATGTTAGTCAAGAGCATGTTCAGGGCAGGCCACATTAAGCACCTCAGAGAGGCATTCGAAGTGCTGAGGCACCACAAGATGATGTTAAATCCAGCCAAGTGTGCTTTTGGTGTTGGATCAGGAAAATTTTTGGGATTGATGGTTTCGAAGAGAGGCATAGAGGCCAACCCTGACAAGATCAAAGCAATCTTGGACATGGAACCACCCCGCTCTATACGAGATGTACAAAAGCTAACTGGCCGAGTTGCGGCTCTAGGGAGATTCATCTCCAAGTCCGGTGACAAGTATTTGCCTTTCTTTCAGGCATTAAAGAAGGTGAAAATTTTTGAGTGGACTGTAGAGATCCAAGAGGCCTTTGAACAGTTGAAGAAGTACATGGCTGAAGCCCCGTTGTTGGCCAAGCCTAGTCATGGGGAGACTCTTTATCTATACCTGGCGGTATCTGAACAAGCATTGAGTGCTGTTCTTGATAGAGAAGCGAAAAAGGTTCAGAAACCCATCTACTATGTGAGCAAGGTGTTGCATGGGGCTGAGTTGGGTTACTCCCCCATTGAGAAGTTTGCTTTGGCATTAATAACTGCCTCAAGGAAGCTGCGACCGTACTTCCAGGCACACAAGATTTAGGTCTTGACGGATCAACAGTTGAGAAGCATATTGCACAGCCCGAAAGCTAGTGGAAGATTGATCAAATGGGCAATTGAGCTCGGGGAATTTGACATAACGTATAAGCCTCGGGCAGCCATCAAGGCTCAGGCATTGGCTGACTTCGTGGTTGAATGTACCATTAGCAACCAAGAAGTCGGGGGACAGGAGATAGTACCCAACCAAGAATGTGAAAATAAGGATGAAGCGCTTGTACCTGGTCCAAAAGAGTATTGGGTGCTCTATTTTGATGGAGCATCAAAAAAATCAAAAACAAAATCTAGTGGTGCAGGTTTAGTCTTGCAAAGCCCCGATGGGTTCAAGGTCGAGTATGCTTTGAAGTTGGATTTTCAGACAACCAACAACGAAGCTGAATACGAAGCCTTGATAGCCGGTTTAGGCTTGGCTAGAGTCATGAGGGTTAAGAACCTCAAAGTGTGTGGAGATTCAAGATTGGTAGTCTCGCAAGTGAATGGTGAGTTTGAGGCCAAGGATGAAACTATGGAAAAATACCTGAGAGTCGTAAAAGCTGTTATGACTCAGTTTGAAGAATGCTATGTGGAACACATTCCAAGGGAAGAAAATGTTAAGGTCGATGCCCTATCTAAGTTCGCTTCTTCTGAGATACAGAATCACGCAGGAAGTGTCTACTTCCAGGTCTTGAAGGCCCCGACCATCAACTCTAAGTTGGTAGCACCGATTGATGTAGGAGGTTGCTGGATTGATCCTATCAAAGCTCATCTTGAGACTAGTTGGCCCCCTAATAATGCCTTGAAGGCACAGAAACTGTTAGTGAGAGTGTTGAGATAAGAGGTCCATTGTCATTCCATACTTCAAATCTTGAATCCCGACGCAAAATCTTAACCTTGATGGCCAAAAAGGCTGTCTACCTCCAATTAAATTTGTCAATTGAGCATAAGGAGAAGGTTGGAAACCTAGAATCAAGATAAAGGGTTGACAACCAGCCAAGGCACACCAGACTTGAAGTCAACTGCTCAGTGGAAAAGAAACTTCTTGAACGATCAAACGAGAAGCAAGACCTCCACCATATGAAACAAGGGGGCAAGAACTAAAAAGCTTCATCACAAGCTTCACATCTTAGAACAAGAAAGAGAGATTAATTATGCCTTGAAAGGAATGATACAACATCCAAAAGTCGAGGACGTGATTCAAGAACAGGATTCCAAGCATTGCGAAAAGCTCTGAGAGGCACGACAAAGCAGCCAAGGAGCACCTGGCAGGCAACCAGGAGCACTGGCAGCCGACCAGGTGCCACAGAGGGGCTTCAACCGACCTCCTGACACCTCCCGTCAGTTGTTTGAATCGTTTGATGGTTCTGTTGAAGGTTTCTCACTTTCCGGAACAAACATCGACCTCCAACTAAGTGTCGTTCAAGCATCGGTTAGCACCGTATAGTGCCGTCTTATGCCATTCAACATCGTTCAACGTAGATTGAAATGTCGCTCAAGCACTCCCGGGCAACCTGGAGCACCTGGCAGCCGACCAGGAGCACCTGGTAGGCAACCAGGAGCACTGGCAGCCGACCAGGTGCCATGGGAAGGGTCCAGCCGACCAGGAGCACCTGGCAGCCGACCGGGTGCCACGAAGGGGGATCAGCTGATTTCCCGGCACTCATCTTGGCACCTCCCGTCAGTTGGAAGGATCGTTTGATGGTTTTGTTGAAGTTTCTTTACATTCCGGGACAAACATCGACCTTCAACTTAGCGCCGCATAGAGTCTATTAGCACCATAAAGTGCCGTTTTATGTCATTTAATGTCGTTTAACAAACATTGAAACGTCGTTTAAACATCGTGTGGCATCATTAAAAGTCAACATGGGTCTCCCGTTAACTTGCCGGCGATCAAGGAGCACATGGCAGGCAACCAGGAGTACCTGGCAGGCCACCAAGGAGCACTGGCAGCCGACCAGGTGCCATGGGAAGGGTCTGGCCGACCAGGAGCACCTTCAGCCACCAAGGCGCACTTGTCAGCCACCAAGGCGCACCTGTCAGCCACTAAGGCGCACCTGTCAGCCACCAGGGCGCACCTGTCAGTCACCAAGGAGCACTGGCAGCCGACCAGGTGCCACAGAGGGGGTCTGGCCGACCAGGATCTCCTGCAGCCGACCAGGATCTCCTGCAGCCGACCAGGATCTCCTACAGCCGACCAGGATCTCTTGCAGCCGACCAGGATCTCCTGCAGCCGACCAGGATCTCCTGCAGCCGACCAGGATCTCCTGGAAGCCGACCAGGAGCACCTGGCAGCTGACCAGGACCCTTGTCGGCTGACTAGCTGCCCGGAAGAGGCTGCAGTTGTCCCGAATCTCCTTCGATTAGCACATATTAGTGCCGATTAGCACAGATTAGTGCCGATTAGCACAGATTAGTGTCGATTAGCACAGATTAGTGCCTGTTAGCACAGATTAGTGTCGTTTAAGCACCGATTAGTGCCTGTTAGCACATATTAGTGCCGATTAGCACCGTTTAGCACTGATTAGTGTCGTTAGTGCCATTTTTATGCCATTTAACATCGTTTAACACTGTTTAAACGTTGTTTATGGCTGATTAGCGCTGTGAAGTGCCGTTTAACACTGATTAGTGTCATTCAAAATCGTCGTAAATGCGTCGGTCGCTCCACGCTTTACGTTAAGATGATATTGTTGAAAATACTCGCTTAAGAGTAATAAACCCTGACCCAAGTCTCGAATAAGGCCGTTATAACTTCAAGGAAAACCTGATCAGTTTTCCTAGAAGTTGGGGGGCAAATGATATGGGCTAAAAGTAAGCCCTAAAGACACATTTAATGTGGCATTAATTAGACCTAGAATGGTCCAAACGTGGGGCCCACCAGATAGGCCCAAACCCTATTTATAATATTAATTTCGTAATTAATATTAGGGGTAATAAACAACTCAGCAAATAAGAGTCAAACAAGGATATAACTCTTGCCTGACTTAGCCTCCAAGGCACATACTTCAACATGGAAACTGATTCATACATGGAAGGAGACTAGAACCTTCTTCTAGTCGGTGACTTGCCCACCAAGTCACCTAACCCTACTACGATTTTAGGGCTTCTCAGCCTATATAAAGGGTCTGACCCCTCATTCTCAGAACTACGTTTTGGCTCAATCCTCGAATAAGGACATACAAGCCACTACGTCCTAGGTGAGCCCTCGTCGCCATAGCCCTGAGGGCACCATCACCTAGAACTACGTCTTGGCTTGATTCTCAATAACGAGATACGTAGGCACTCTGTGAGGACCGATCAGTCTCGAACACGGAAACAGCCATTAAAGCGAGAAGCTCCCGAACCCTAGCATTAATTACAAATTCGTGACCTAGATTTTAATCCACAACAGTATATAATTTAGGAAATATAGTCTAATGTTTTTTTAAGTTGTCATAATTTATTTATTTTTTTGTTATCTATAATAATTCACAACAATGTAATATGGCTGAAGTATTAAAATTTAAATATGAATAAAAATGTAATATGAAATAAGTTATTATAAAATGTTTTAGTTGAAGAAATTTAAAATAACTCAAAATAAGTTCAAATCCTAAATAATATAGTTGAAGTAATCTTTTAATAATGTTGAAATTTTAATATAATTCAAATTAAGCTCAACGTGCTAAATCAAATGTTGTAAAAATATTTATCCGCATCGCCTTCGGCGACACCTCACTGCGGTTATATTAATGAAAATAATAAATATTTTTTAAATAATATTAAATTAAATAGTTACTTACATCAAATTTTGAAGAAGCAAATCATTTTTCATTCAATCTAATTTTTAGTTAAGTTGGCATAATTGTTTTTTTATTTATATTAATGCATAAGAATGTAATATGGTTGAAGTATTAAAATATAACTTTTTAGATAAAAATATAATGTAAAATAAGTTATTTTTAAAAAATTTTAATTAAAAACAAACTCAATAGTTAAATTATATATCGTAATAGTTTATTGTCGACCTCTGGGCATGATTATTTAAATAAATAATAACCTATATTTGAATAATAGTAATATGCCCGTGTTTTGCACACGAATTTATAAATATTTACTGACTTTTTAAAAAATGATAAAAAAGATTAAATTATGTACATGTTATTAGAAATTAACTTCTTAAATAGGTATTTAATAAAGATCATGACATTGTAAACATATTATACTCGAGAATGATAACTTTTAATAAAATACGATAAATACCAAATCATTAAAAACACCTTCTTAGAAATAAACCACGTCATTGTTTAAAATTCTAACATTTTGTGTTAATAATACATGATATTATTAATATGATTCTGTTGACATAGTTTCCAACCACTCTTTCAAATTTTGAATAATGCAAATATACTTTATCTATGAACAATTTCACTTCTTTTATATAAACAAAAATAAGAATATGATTATCAAAAAAAAAACATGCACTATTAGATATTAAAATTTTAAAATAAATCAAATAAAACTCAACTACTAAAATTAAATGTTCTAAAAATATTTCTCGGCATCGCCTCCGGCGACGCCTCGCTACGCCTATATTAATAAAAATAATTTTTTTTTGTGATACTATGTGCATTACTTCAATAAGTATATAATTTAGGAAATATAGTCTAATGTTTATTTAAATTGTCATAATTTATTTATTTATTTTGTTATCTATAATAATACACAACAATGTAATATGGCTGAAGTATCAAAATTTAAATATTAATTAAAATGTAATATGAAATAAGTTATTATAAAAAGTTTTAGTTGAAGAAATTTAAAATAACTCAAAATACGTTCAAATCCAAAATGATAAAGTTTTTACTTTATGATAAAGTTTATATTTAAACTTTAAACATCGTTGTTACTTTTATTTTAAGACGTGTAAAATTAATTTATATTCAAAATTATTTTAAGACGTGCAAAATTATTAGATAAAAAAAGCTCTTTTGTGTCTAATAAAAAAGTGTTTTAAAAATATATAATCTAATTTATTAATTTATATAATAAATTAAAATTATGTTGAACAGAAATAGTAATCTTAATATAGTAAAAAAACATTTACAAAATATATCGCACAATTTAATTATGTTATTGCATATAACTGATTTGGAATGATAAATTTTAATTATTCATACATATTTTTTAGTACTGCTGAAATTTTCACAATATGTTAAATTTCTAAATTATATAGTTGATGTAATCTTTGAATGATGTTGAAATTTTAAAATAATTCAAATTAAACTCAATTGTAAAAATCAAATGTTATAAAAATATTTCTCGGCATCGCCTTCGGCGACGCCTCGCTGCGCCTATATTAATAATAATAATAAATCTTTTTAAATGATATTAAATTAATTATTTACTTACATCAAATTTTGGAGAAGTAGTTTTTTTATACTATGTACATTACTCCAATAGGTAGAAAATACCAAGGTGCCAGAGAACCATTATGATCTACTCTCTCCTTTATCCGCCCTCAAAGCCTGTATCTTTTTTAGTACTCATCTTTTTGTGAAGCTAGCCATTTGTAACAACAATTCTTCCACAATCATAAGAACTTGAACCGACAATTCTTCCACAACCATAAGGACTTGAACTATCCCAACCCACAATCTACCATTCAACATAATAATTCTCCAGATTAGCAAAACCTATTGTGCATCATATATACTTTGCAAAGTATATGTAAATATACTATACATTAAGAAAAACAATGCCAATTTTTCAAATGTTGTTTAGAAATTAGCGTAACTCTATCAATACCTGGAGAAAATCAAATGCAAAGAACCTATAAATAGGAAGAAGATGAAACAGGTTGGTTGCTCCACATCAACCTACCTGATCATTAAAATTATAGGTTCGTACAATGGAAGTCAAGCAACACCCACCTTTCTTCTTCCAACTTCAGACAGCAGGAACCCATCCTCACCTTTGATTTGCAAGACATTTTTCTTGTGCTTCAATCTCTGGATCAAGACCATACACAAACTACTGCCTGTCACAAATTCAACATGTGCGGTCACAACATATGTGAAGAAAAGCGCTCTACGAACACCAACAAACTTCTTTTTGAGAGATTGGGGGTACGTTAGTTGTAATTACCATTGGGTACTTAAAGGAGCGGTGGAGTAGTTGCCAGCAATCTCTCCTCTAGCAGGTTCACAAAACCTGAACCGATTTTTGTAGGAAGCATCTGCAAAGACGTATATCACATGCTGAGATGGTCAATTTTAAATCAAGATTATAATTGATAATGTTGGACATAAACTCAAAATGAATCCTGATTGTATCAATCCTATATGTTTAGACGAAACAGGACCAAAGACCACTATTAAATGGTCTAAATCAGATGTTATAAACATAGTATGAAAGTTGTAGTAATACGTTTACCGAAAAACCTAGAGAACAATGGAGCAAACATCTATGACAGGCATGTGCAGAGAATGTTAATCCATGATTCTCGATCTGCTTGTTCCACATGTAACAAAAAAATATTTGATTTTTTAGTTAGGATATCTTAGTGAAGTTATAGCTATAGTATTTCCTAAAAAATCAAAGAATCACACTCATTTGAGAGAGTATAATATCAAAGGACCTTTAAATTTAAAAGTTTAACTTGTCTTATGGTATAAAAAAAACCTTCATTTTATAGTTTCTTATATTCATACACTAATAAGAAAGCTTTATTCAAATAACCACAAACTTAAAATTTAAACAAAATTCTGTCCAAAACCCACATTCCAGAGTTAGAAACATTAATTATGATGATTATTACAGGAGGAGAAAGATTATAGCGTAACCTTTTATAATATTGCAACGACAAATTGGTATGTGATCCTTGCAAGCTGCAATCCATCCCTCAAAACCAGTCTAACAGGCTACAGGAAGTAGTGAGAAAATTATGCAGGCATACATGCATTAGTAAAAGAAGGAAGCTGCACAGCTGCAGGTTTTACCAAATTATAGTAGATTTGAATTTAAACGTAATCTCAACTTCAACCCCAGACTTGGTAACTAAATTACAATTTTAGACCTAATATGTTCAACTAAATGAAAGCTCACTTCTAATTCATATAAGCAAACACGATATCAAAATAAATTCACTCTGTTATTTGAAAAGAAAATATATTTATAGATGATGAAAAAAACAAATCAGCGTTTAAATAAAAGTATCTTCGATACAATAGAGACATGATCAAGCACAACCACCTTTTCACCTAAACTTACACAGTCCAACATTCTAAGAGATAGTCAATTATGTTGTATACCTAAAATCAATTATAGTCTCACCAAATCCTGAGTAAATGTTAAAAGCAGGCCATATGGCAATTCCATCTAACATCAAGTTGTCTGCTAGAAGATGTGACAATCAAACCTTAGTGTAAACATGTGCTGAGTACTAATTAAGTGTCCGTGCTAATCATGTTTCTTTTTAAATGGGGCACTTTGTATACTAAAATCTGTTCAAAAAACAGTGCACACTTTGCATAACATAATCCAAAAGGAAAAAAATGACCACCACACATAAGAAAAAATAGCAATCATGTATATTGTATAAGAGGTATATATATTGTACCTGCAAAAGAATCGACATACTCAAGAATCGACATAGCAAAAATACATGTATGTTGTACCTGCAAAAGCTACTGAGTTTATCAGCGGAGAGTCGATATATCTTATCCCTTGCGTAACAGTGTTCCTTGGAGTTGCTGGTAATAAAAAATAAAAAAAATAAAATGAAACTGGTAGAAGACTGCAAATTGTAAATAGAAGGAATTAGGACAAAGGTTTAAAAAATCTTGAGATGCACATCAGTTAAGAGACAGTTGACACTAATAAAATGCATCAAGTGTGCAAAATGAAATCAGTAGACTTAAATCATAATAAGCAAAATAAAGCATAAAAAAACATATTGCAAATTTTTTCTTTACAAAATTAATAATAAAAAATATGTCCTGAGAAACTCATAAAGGTCAGAAAACTACATTAAAAAATCTGCAGCCTAGAATATTACACACATGTGGTAGTAATGTAATTAAACTGAATCAAAAGAGATGTTTCACCGGATAATGGAGCAGAGTAAATTTACAAATATTTTAGGTCAGAATGGAGTTGATTCGAAATTGCAATGACCAATGATTTTACTTTAACATGGAGTAGTCCGTGTAGATATGCTGGGTACCAAACAATCAAACATGGCATTCTAAAGTAAAAGTGATTAAGCCTATCTAGTTTTGTGAATAAACTAAGAGGAGAATGACAAACTATATCAGGAAAGCATCTACATTAGCCCATGAGTAGACAACATCAATATTAGGAATCAGCAAATAGATTTATAAAAAATTGTAGTGTACCATTATAAGTGATATTGGGATTTATATTTTCTGAATTAGTTATCGCAGAGTTTGAGTTCCGAACTGGTGTTTGTAATGAATTGCACATAAATTAATGTTTGTGCTTTCAATTAAACCTTAGTGTAAACATGTGCTGAGTATTAATTAAGTGTCCGTGCTAATCATGTTTCTTTTTAAATGGGGCACTTTGTATACTAAAATATGTTAAAAAAATAGTGCACACTTAGCATAACATAATCTAAAAGGGAAAATAACCACCACACATAAGAAAAAATAGCAATCATGTATATTGTATAACATTGATATAATAACGCATATGAATATTAAGGTCTATATAATCGAAAATAAAGATGTTAGTTGCTATTTAGCAAAAAAAAAAGATGTTAGTTGCTCAAAAAACTCAACTCACCAAAACATCCATTATTTCTTACATTCCTGGTATTGCACTGCTTTATCATCGAACTTTTCAATTTCAACTTCACCTCTTCCATAAATCTTACTCATAAACGTCACAATAAAATCAAAGACATGAGTCCTGAAATAAATTGAATAAACTATAATTCAATAAATTGGTACATACTTAATAAAACAGCACATGCCAAGCAAATCTAATCGATTGAATAGCTGTGAAGAGTTTCATTAGGAAAACGTAACAAACACATATATTATTATCCAAAATACACAATAATACAGAGAAACAATAAAATGAAACAACACATGGATCTTCATACCTAGAAACACTTACGTATCCATCCATATTCTCTTATTTCCCTGATAAGGATAAAACATCAATTAACATCAATATAATCACCAAAAAAATTAAAAAATACATAAAAACGTGTACCTATATTGGATGAACGATTTCTTGAACATTTAGAATCATCATCTCATCATTGTCTTCTGCATGAACCAAGCAAAAATAAGTAAACAACGAATCAATATAAACACATATATAAACACAAACTTCTTTTCTTAAATCCTAAAAAATGAGATCTAAGAGATGAAGAAATAGAGAAATTAGAAAAAAGAAGAAGAAAGAACAATCAATGAAATATAGATATCGAATTAATATATGTTCGATATACATTTGTTGTAATCAAGAAATACCTGCAATCAATCATTAATTTGAATTTTGAAAGTGGATAATACCAGCTATTGCACGATTCACGGGAATTACTTTAATAGCATCAGCAAGATTTGTGAGAATGAAAAGAATTTGAATTGGGATATTGATGGTTAGTTACAAAGGATTGTAAACATACGTGTATTTTACCCATGTTCGTTGGATAGTCCACGACCCGATTTGTTTACCCATATTTTGCTAGTAATTTACCAAAATGTCCTGAATTTTAAAAAGAATATAAAGGAAGAGGGGATATGGTAGTAAATTCAGGATCTCTAGCACTATCAGGAATTTATTTATATAGATTTAGTATATAAGCATCCCAATTCTCTTGAAACAATTCAAAATCCGGCTGTTACAAGCAATATTGCATTTATTACAAATTGGGATGTTAATTTAGTATATAAGCAAAAATACTATTGTTAAGTGTATAGATAAATCATTATCGTTTTGAATTTATCAATTATCCAAAATATTTGGATCAGTTTACTTTTAACTTATATTAGCAGATGTTCGCACTAAATCACGTAAACGTACGCAATCACAAGTAATATCACAGTAAGTACAGTTCGTTCCCACAAACACTAGTGTATTTCAGATTGTGAACTTATGCAACAATGTATAATTATTATTCACTGCTAACATAAGTATCAAAGTTGTGTTTTAATTAACTAAATTATTTAACAGGCAATTTATCAAAACTAAGAATTAATTAACTAATGTGATTTAAACCCGTTTTACTTATGAGAGATAAAACATGAGATCCTAACTTCATTAAATACTTTGTTTAGAGTCGATGTCTTTAATCAATGTATGTGACGGTTACGACAACTAATCGGACAACACGAAATTAGTACACGCTACCTTTCGGCATACGTATACCAAACCACTCAACATCCACAAAATAGATAGAAGCTGGCAGACACCAATTATGTTTAGACCCTATATGTCTATAAAATTTGAAAACATAACGGTGTAAGTACAAGTTATCCATTGAGATTACATAGGGCAGCGTAAGATGGTTAAAATTACACTACGAATCATGCATGTCAAAACATCCATAAACCTATGCTAGCATGGCAAGTTCTAAATCTCTATATCCACTTTCGCATTCAATAGAGATTAACAATACAACTTAGATGTTAGCTACGCATCCAAGAAGAATAAGCACAACCATACGAGGAAATCAATAAGTCATCACACACAAATATTTTAAGCAATCAAACTAGTAAACTCTGTAAATAAATCCGTTAGAATCCCATGACAGCGATTAGTTCATAATCGATCTGCTCGTCATCATGGGATCTAATGATAACATGATAAATAAACAAGAACTGAATAAAAACAATAGTGCTAGAGTAATAAGGTTTAGAAGACAAATCCAAAAACGAGATCCAAAGTATTGCCTAATTAAAAGAATACAAGCGATGTAGATCTAGATCTCCGATAATTGTCACGAACCGCGGTGAATCCTTCTCCAAGTCTCTCCTCTCTAATAAAAAACGTCCTCTTCTATTAATAACGTGTGTTTATATAGCCTCCCATGCCTTGGTCAGCAAAAAAATTCCAAAACAGAAGTGAATCAGGATTTCTGGCAGCCCGCACAAGCACCCCCGCATCATAACAGGCGCGCCCGCGCTTCAACAAGGACTACCACGCGCGCCCGCGCTGCTACACGGCGCGCCCGCGCTCTGCTGTCTGGAATTTTTGCTGATTTTTCTTGTTTTTCACTCTGCTTCTCTTGCAAGCCGCCCGTCCTTCAATAATTAGCACCAAACCACCACATAATCATGAAAACGTATCAATCTTGCCTGAAGTTTGTAGTCCTTAATGAAAACACATCAAAACACCACATACTTAAGGTCAAGTTAATCAATTTAAGCCGATACGAATCATTCTAAGTGGATATGAAATCCACTTATCAGTAGATTCGGTATTTATATTTAGGGTTAAGTTCAAGTAAATTTTTTCTCAAAAACAATTTTTGTTCAACATATATATAACTTCAGTTTAACATCATTTATTAAATAATAAATTAAGATTTTTTTGAATACACGTAATTGGAAATGAAAACAAATTTTATAAGCTATTAAAAACATATTCGTAACATTTTTTAAATTAAATCATTTTTATAATGAGTGTTCAACAGATATATAACTTGAGTTCATCATCTGTTAAACAATAGTTATACTTATGTTGACTCAAAATATATAAAATTATTTTACATTGGTATCACTAAGAAAAATGTTTAAAATTAATAATATTTTCATATTTCTATACACCGATTTACTATTAGTAAACTCCGGAATGATATTTGAGAATTATGTAATATTTATTCAACAAATTTTTAACTACGGTTCAACACACTTCATATTAAATAAATAAAATTTCATATTTTTATAACATAATTGAATATTGGTTTTGAAAAATTAAATTTTGTGTATTCAATAAAATTTTAAGTATAATTTGATTAATAATGTTAAACTGAAATTATAAATATGTTGAATAAAAAAATTATAAATTTGTATTTAAAATATATATATTTAATGCTGATATTTAAACCAAATTTCGAGAAAAACTCATACTCCCTCTCTCTCGTATTATCATTCCCATTTCATATATCGGTACTGTTCATAACATGAGACAAATTATTAATTTACGTCTAACCTATAAGACCAAATATAGTCATGAGTGCTTTTGTTGGATTCATATTTATGAGTATTTTAATATAGTGAAATTTTTATATTTAATACTAATATGAAATTAAAATTATTAATAATTAAAAATATGTATTGGATCCAGTTAAAACAGAAAAGTATTTTGAGACTAAGGGGGTGTTTGGGGGAACTTTTTTCCATAATAAGTCAACTTATTTTAAGACAAAGTTAGAGATTCCTAACTTTCCAACTTATTTTCCAACTTATTTTTGCAACTTATTGAATCTCAAACATACATTAAATACTTATATTAAAAAAAATTATCAAAATATAAAATTTTTATCCGAAAATAAGTCCATAAGTCACTAATAAAAGTTTTGCCAAACAGCCCCTAAGAGTGCACAACATAAAAATGAACTTTTGTAATCATTCATGTAATCATGTATAGGAACAGAAAAATTGTAAAGGTCGTTTATAAGAGTCGGGCAGCATGCGGAGGGTAGAAAAGTAAAAGTAAGAAAGAGAGTGAGGTATTGTGATTAGACTTGACGGCTCACAAATCTGGATACTCCCTCCGTCCCAAGAGGATGTTTACATTTGCTTTTTGCACGAAAACCAAGATAGTTGGTGTAATATTGTTAAAATAAGTGAGTTAGTGGGTGTAATAGTGATTTTATTGTTAAAATAAGTGAGTTAGTGGGTGTAATAGTGTAAAGTGTTGAAAAAGTGGAATGAAGTAGTGGATGTAATAAAGTATTTTATTGTTAAAAGTTACTATTTTAGGAAACGTAAAGAATTGGTTGGGACATCCCAAAAAGGAAAGTGTAAAGAAATGGATGGGACAGAGGGAGTATATTGTACGCAGACATACATGAATAACCTTATAGGAGGCTAGGACTGTACTCATTTGTCTACAAAATCTAGAAGCCCAGAAGAGTATCTATGGCGTATCTTCAAATTCAGACATAGCAAGGTACTACACTTATAGTCTTATACTTCTCCTGTTTTGAACGAACACGTTTGGCAATACATACTTTTGATCGTTAATATCTTGAATTTTGTATTAGTATTAAATATAAAAACTTCACTATATTAAAGTACTCATAAATATGAATTCAACAAAATCACTCATGACTATATTTGATCTTATAGATTAGACATATGAACAGTCATGACTATATTTGATTTTATAGACGTATATCAATAATTTATCTCATGTTATGAACGGTCCCGATATATGAAACAAGGGAATCATTAAGGGACGGAGGGAGTATCATGTACATACGTCTGTACGTATCTGAATTAGTTTTAATCAGGGGTGAGCAATGGTCAGGTTGGACGGATTGCAAGAATTAAACCACCCAACCCATATTTTACGGTTTTGGAATTTAGCAAACCGTTACCGTTAGTACTAAATAAAACCGTCCAAATTATAAAGATTTAGTTTGGACGGGTTGGGTTTTAACCCACTTAAAAAATTTTAAACTTTGCAAAAAATTAATCGACACAAATGTATAATGCATCAATGAACTGATATCACAAAATATCATCAAAATCTGATAATTAATTTACAAAGTCTTACGTCAGCAAAATAACGTACAAAGTCTCATAAAATATAATCATACATCACCATTCAAAGTCTTACATAATTTGTTTTCATAAAAAAAAAGTCTTACATAATTAAAAATCGGATATGAAATGCACAAGCATTAAACCTGTCGCCTCTTTCAATAGGCCTGTAACTTGAAATATTAACAAAAAATTATAAAACAAACACACTTGGCATGTAATTAAGTTGCACCAATAATTACAGTCGATAGTAAACTGGCAAAACAGCAGACCACATGTTGTGACATGAGAACAAAACAATTATCGAACATGCTTTGTGACTTAGCAATGTACCTTCTTAAATTCTCAAATATTTCTTAAATAATAATAAAAAATAATTAATCTATATTATTATATATTCGGGTGGAATGGATTATATTGGTCGGTTTGACAAGGCAAACCAAATCCAACCATTATTTTTCGGTTTTTAAAAAATCGAAACCGTTACCAATCCGAACCGTTACAAAACCATAAATTCTGGTTTGGACGGTTTGGATTGGACGATTTGGATGGGTTTGAAAAATTTTGTTCACCCCTAATTTTAATAGCTTACAAATGTAGATCGGTGTTAAGATAGTGGATACGTATAACGTGTTTGGGGAAACTTAAAAAATATTATTTTTAATTTAAAATGTAATTTATTCATTCATTTTAAGTGAAAGTGATAATTTTAATTTTAAATTAAATTTATGTATTTGAATAATTTTACCTAAAGTGAATTTATTTCTAAAAAATTGATTAAATAATTAGAAGTTTATATTTTTTAAAACATAAAATAAAATATAAAATTCATATATATGCAAAATGTAAAACATGAGTTAAAAAATGATTTAAATATATAAAATTTGATGTGAGGAAAAAAATTGAAAAAAATTATCTAAGAGATGCTTAAAATTTTGGATATTTACCAAGAATACTAGATTTAAAGTTTCTTTTTGCAAAAATACCACCTTCCTTAATAAATTGCAATTTTACCAAAACAAAGTTTCAAATTGCAAAAATAATAGGCTCCTCCTCCCTCAATTTTCTCTCTCCTCCCCCCGATCAACAACAGACGCCGCCGACTTTGTACTTTTTTTTTTTTTAAGAAGGGGGATATTTGGGTGGATTTTTGTTTGCAACCACATTCAATCACATTCAACTAAATGCAACCAAATCCAACTTTTTTTAAAAAGGTAGGGTGATTTTGGTGGATTTGGGTTGCAAGGCTCCGCCAGGGGCAATATTCAACTAAATGATTTTGGGTTCCAAGGTCCCGCCAGGGGCAATATTCAACCAAATCAACTATTTTCAACTATTTTCAACTGTTTTCAACTGTTTTCAACTATTTTCAACTAGTTGCAACTATTTTCAACTACTTTCAACTAGTTTCAACTACATATTATTGGTTTGAGTGATTTTGGGTTCCAAGGTCCCGCCAGGGGCAATATTCAACCAAATCAACTATTTTCAACTATTTTCAACTGTTTTCAACTGTTTTCAACTATTTTCAACTAGTTGCAACTATTTTCAACTACTTTCAACTAGTTACAACTAGTTGCAACTACATATTATTGGTTTGAGTGATTTTGGGTTCCAAGGCCCCGTCAGGGGCAATATTCAACCAAATCAACTATTTTCAACTATTTTCAACTAGTTGCAACTATTTTCAACTACTTTCAACTAGTTACAACTAGTTGAAACTACATATTATTGGTTTGGGTGATTTTGGTGGATTTGGGTTGCAAGGCCCCGCAGGGGCATATTCAACTGAATGCAATTGAAATCAGAAATTAAGTTGCTGATTTCAAGTTCCATTTTTCATTTGTCATTTTCGACCTCATTTTTGGACTTTATATATATATATATATATATATATATATATATATATATATATATATATAATAGAGAACCCAAAAATGAGGTCGAAAATGACAACTGACAAATGGAACCTGAAATCAGAAATTTAGTTGCATGTGGTTGCATTCAGTTGCAAATTTAGTTGAATATGCCCCTGCGGGGCCATGGAACCTAAATCAACAAAATATCACCCACCTTAAATATATATATATATATATATATATATATATATATATATATATATAAAGTTCAAAATGAGGTCGAAAATGACAACTGACAAATGGAACCTGAAATCAGAAATTTAGTTGCATGTGGTTGCATTCAATTGCAAATTTAGTTTAATGTGGTTGCATTAAGTTGAATATGCCCTTGCGGGGCCAGAAAACCCAAATCCACCAAAATAGCCCCCACCTTTAAAAAAAAAAGAAAAAAGTATCACAATCGGCTGGAAATTGAGGAGAGAGAAATTGAGGAAAGGGGGAGGGGGAGAATTAGGGTTAGGGTTAGTATTTTTGCAATTTGAAACTTAGTTTAGTAAAATTGCAAATAGACTTTCTTAACAAAAGTAAATGTGCAAAAATTTACTTTTTCCTATTTATTTTTCAAAAGAGCCCTAAAATTTTTAAACTAGAATTAATTTCTGAGAAATTTAAATACACACGAACAAATTAAGGCAGTTTCAAGCTACCCAGGCTCTTAGTAATGGCTTGTAGCACCTCATTTTTTGTTGCATGATTATTACTGATTCATGTAGATGTGTTTTTATTTTAAAAAAAAAATTAAAATTGAAAATATTATCAAATTTTAAAATTGAATATGTATGTATTTTAAAATTTGATAATACTTAATTTTAATATAAAATTTGAAAAAATTATACTCTTTTTGTTTCAATTCACATAGAGTCACTCAACAATACACACGTTATAGTATTCATTTAGAGCATCTCCAAGCATAGTAGGTATAATGATTAGCTAAAATAATAGTTAGATAAAATTTGTTGAACCTGTAAGGGGTTGTGTTCCAATGGTATTAGCTATAATGGTTAGCTATAATTCAAAAACAATATATATTGTGTAATGGATGGGTAGGAATTGATTTAAAAGATATATATTAATGTGTAGATCTAGTTTAAATATGACATAAATCTGACATGGTTGTTTTAGCTAATGACTACAACTAAACAAATATAGAAGACGAGATGGAGGATATCTATAATTATTGCTAACAGCTCTGATGGTTGGAGTACTATATTTTTAAGCTAATATGTATATTAAAGTAACAACTAGACTTTTTATCTAATAGATGGTAATGGTTGGAGATGCTCTTATAATCACAACTTTGAAATTTTAATATACGACTACACAAATATTGATTTACATTTGGTAATTTCAAAGGTGAACGTGAAGCATCGTTCCGATCATTGTTCCCTTTTTTTTTAAAGGAGCAATGCTAGGGATCCCGAAAGTGTTTCCGAATTTGTTCACGAATGTCAAGTGACATGATTTGATTTGTGTTATTGATGTGCATACATGGGGTTCTTTTATTTTTAAATTAATTATCCAATCAATAATTGCCAACTCATCATTCCGGAATAAATTCGGGAACACTTTCGAATCCCTAGCATTTCTCTATGTAAAGTGATGTTTTTATCAAGGAATAATGATCATAAAGCACCTTAAATATTGGGAATTGATAAATGAGCTCCAATTTTTACTATTTAAGCTCCAATTTCAATTTTTAAACATTTTCAGTACATAATTACCCATTATTTCTCAATAGTGAAGTTGATTGATTTTGTTTTCATTATGGGTAATTATTTATTTAAATGTCATTTGGAGCTTAAATAGTAATCCATGGAGCTTATTTAACAATTCCCTAAATATAGAAAGTAAGTAATCGAAATAATAATGATAATTAGATATGAAAGTAAGTAATGGGGCTGATGATAATTCGATATGAAAGTAAGTAATGGGGCTGATGATAATTTGACTATTTCATGATTCAAAATTGTGTGCCTATATTGAAAATGTTCTTAATTATCTGTTGTGATTTGAATTCTACGCTCTGTTATAGAAATCGCCCGATTTCTAAAAAATCGCCGATAAATCGGCCAAAAATCGATCAAAATTTTGGAACCGATTCGCCCGATTTTGCAAAAATCGTCGATAAATCACCGATTTTTCAACCGAATCACCCGATAAATCGTAAATCGGTAACTTAACCGAATAATTCCGATTTCCGAAATCTGCAACACTGATTCTACGGTAAAATGGGAGTTTTTTTAATTCAATTTTTGAACCAACTTTTATGTATCTCAACTCATTCGAATAATCCTTAGTACATTCATGTTCATCCAGCATTTAAAAAAGTGATTATTTTAACTTGTTTTAGACATTCTGCACGCAGCTACAATGTGCGTTTTGGGAAAAGGCATCTGCAAAATGCGTTACGGGTTGAAAACGCATTTACAGTATGCGTTTTTGGGTCAAAACACAAGTAATGATTCCGTTTTGGATGTATAACGCAAGACATGATTGCGTTTTGCTGGCTAACGCAAGTTTTATGTGCGTTTTCAGTTTGACGCCAGATTTGTTCACGTTTTGTTTTAAGTTTTTTTTTACAAAAGTCTACTTTAAATAGTGTCATTTTTTTTTGGTAAATATGTATTTGGAAACACTACAAAAAAATTTATAGTTGAAACCCTAAGTTAAAAATTTTAACTAAAAAAATTGAATCTGGCGGCCTGATTTTTAAACGCTAACGCGTTTAAAAATTAGGATAATTTAGGGTCAAGGGTTGTAAACAACCCTAAACTCTAATTTTGTATACGATTTATTCATCGTTCGAAATATTTCTAAAGCCAAATATGGAATTATTGAACCCCAAAAGTTAATTGTTGAACCTTTATAGGAATACAAATAAAATTTAAAAATTTTAATTAAAAAAATTGAATCCGGCGGCCTCGCGTTTAAAAATCAGGATAAGTTAGGGTTTAGGGTTGTAAACCCCAAACCCTAATTTCGTATACGATTTATTCATCGTTCGGAATATTTCTAAAACTCAAAATGGAATTATTGAACCTCAAAAGTTAATTGTTGAACCTCTAAAGGAATATAGATAAAATTTAAAAATCTTACTTAAAAAAATTAAAAATAAAATTTTAATAATTTAATAATGTTATTTTATTGTTTAAAGTATTACGTTGATGTTTTTTATTTCTAAAAGAATGAAAATATTATTTTAATAAAAAAAGAAAAATTAAAACATGTATATAACATTAGGAGTGCTACTGGAGGGCACATTTTTGGGGGAGTGCTATTTTGGACATCCAACCCCATTTTTGTGTCATTTTGGACATTTTCTCGTCACAAGACTTAGGCTGATGGACAATAATGACGATTTTTTACAGCACGGTGACAAGAATGCCGGCTTAGAAATCTTTGGCCATATTTACCAACATGTTACGCATTCCAAATGTGGGTAACACTTATTACGCATTTTGTAGTTGGGTAATCAGGTATAATACTCATTTTAAGGATGCGTAATAGCTTAGTTACGCATATTAGAAAGGAGTAACATCTCATTTACGTTTTCTCGAAATGCGTAATTTCGTCTGCCCCTCTTGCTCCACAACACCCATCTTTCTCTCTCTCTAACTCCGGTCTTCTTCTTCTTTATATAGATACAATACATATACATACAATTATTATGTCTATACTCTATAGTATATACATACATGCATATCATTAATTAACAAATTCACGATTATCATCATCGCTCATATCAATATAGTTGAGTTTTGAATTTCTAAGTTTTATTCATAAATAAGAATGCTAGATTAGGTAATTAAAAAGCATAGCAGGAACCTTCCCAACAAAAAAATAGTAGAGCAGGAGTTTGGATTATTACGCATTTTAATAAAGCGTATATGGTCGGTAGTATTGGCCAAATTATAGAAAAGAATTATTTTGGTAATGGGAAGCTGTTTCCTGTGGTATATTTGTCATTTTTTCCACGACTAGCCTAGGTGAAATTTCAAACAATTGCCAAATAGGGGGAATCACGTGAAGACGGGGGTGGGGCGAGGGCGTGGTCAAGCTGAATGGGGCATGAATCTTGCAATCCAACTGTGATCATATATATGGCCATATGGGTCAAGTCATGCCAAACATTTTTGGGGCGCGAGGTCGACATGGCATGTCCCATACTTATCGTACCCACCCCTGCAATTTTCTTAACATAGGAATGCTATATGCTACACAGATTGTTTGCTATTCCTGTGACTCCTGTCCCAAAAACTTTGGCTCATTTTAATTTTTTATATTATTTATTATAAGTGATTGAGTACTAATTTATGCATAATTTATAAAATAAAATATTATTATAAATGATTTTGTTTAATTTGTATTTATGAATATTTTAATATAACAATATTTTTATATTTAATACTAATACGAAATTAAAAATATTTACAATTAAATATATGCATTGATAAATATGTCCAACTCAAATAGAAAAAGTTTTTTTTGATGAGGGAGTACATTTTATATTGTAAGGGTGGAGATATTAATTGAATAATGAATGATACTCGCAACTCGGTATGGACTATGGAGAAGTTTGCGACACAAACAATCATTACTCATTAGCATGGGTCTTTTATCCGTATGATATTCTATTAGGGTTGAGCCAAAGAAAAACTGAAAAATTGAAATTGGATTGAAAATTTGTATCGAAAAATTTGTAACAGAACCGAATTGACGGAACAATTTGATAACTGTTTTATCTCAATAATCGAATCGAAAAATTGAACTGTTTATATATTATATATATAGGATCTTGTCACTTGTGGTGAGATATGAGATTTAATGCTATCCACCCATTTAAATAAATTACATTCATATCTTACCATTCATTTTAGATTTTAATATTTTTAATATTTAATATTTGTGATTTCTATCTAATTCAACCACCGACCATCACCGGTAACCACCACCACCTCCGGCGATCATCAGAAAATCAGCACCGGCAAACATAAAATCACCATCGCCAAACTAGAAAGCACCACCGGAAACACAAAAATCACCAACGGCAAACACAAAATCACCTCCGGAAAACCAGAAATCACCACCAAAAACATAAAAATCACCACTCCGACCACCTTGTAAACAAAAAATCACCACCGGAAAACGAAAAATCACCACCGAAAAATGAAAAATACCAATTGCAGTCCGAAAATCACCAAAAAACCACCGCCATGCCACCGCTTATCACCACCATCACGCCACAGCTTATCAACGAATTTATAGATGAACACAAATCGTCAAATGTCAAACGAAAATCACCTTTTTTTAAAAAAAAAATGAATCAGATCTGTATAATTAACACGCGCCACCGCGCCGCCTTCACCACCACCAACGCATTCCCACCGCCACCGGTCCATTATAGCCAAAATCACCTTAATCCATCGATCAAAAACTTCAAAACTCACTGGATCTGAGTTGTAATCATTAATATACCACTCATATAATTATAATTCCGGTAGGATTGTGTCCAACGGCGGAGGCGACAACGTTTTTACGATGTTGGAAAAGCAATCAGAATTGTGGTGTCGAAGAATAAGGTTGATCTATACGTATAAACTGTGTATATGTATAGGTTGAGTTCGACGGTGGCCGGAAATGAGGAGATGGGCAGGTGGTGGTGGCCGGGACTGCGGTGGTTTACGATGGAGCGGTGAATGAGTGGGTGGAGCGACGGGGGGGGGGGGGGGGGTGTTTGGGTATGTACGTGTTTGTGTGTGAGAGCTGTGTGTAAGCTCTGTGTGTGTCTGTCACGTGTGTATGTGATTGAGTGTTTTGTGTGGTTATGATTTAATTAAATGTAAAAAATGTGGGGCTGAGATTAGATCTCAGTTCTCATCATAAATGGGGTTCTTATTTGAGCAAAACTCAATCTAATATAATTAGATAGAGTTTTGCTCAGATGAGAACCCCTTATTATTGTGAGAACTGAGATCTAATCTCAGCCCCATAATTTTTAAACAAATTTAAATCCTAGCCATACAAATTAAACCATACACACACATGACACACACTATACATACATGACACACACTACACTCTAAATACACCCGTGCTCCCCCCACCCCACGACACCCTTCCCCCACCCACCCCCTGCCCTTCAACCATGCTGCCACCGCCGCCGTCATTAATCACCACCAGAAAACACAAAATCATCACTGGAAAACACAAAATCACCACCTGCTTCAACACCAAAACTCACACCCACTCACACTACGACTCACTATCACCTGGATGTGGGTTTAATTTAGACCCAATTGAAAAGATATGATAATTATGGTTTACTATTGAATTGGGGATTTTGAATATGAGATTGTGTAATTAAATTTGATGATATGGTTAGATAGAGGAGGATGAAAGAAGTATTTTCATATAAGTTTTGTGGTTGGATGATGACCAGAGTACCGAGAACCACCACGACAGTTGGGTCACCGGTGGCGGAGGTCAGGGGCGGCGCTACAGTGGAGAAATGTGAGAAAAAGAAGGTGAGAGAGATTGAGGGCGTCGACATAAGTGATTTCGTATGATTAATTGTGTATATGCGTGTGTGTGTTTGTACGCCGACGAGATACCAGAAAAACGTGACGGTGGTGAACGAATGGAGGAAGAGGGAGGAGAGGAAGAAGGTGCAAATGAGAGAGAGGGAGATAGTGAGTGTGTGTGTGCATGTGTGTAGTGAGGAAGACAAACAGTGATTTTTCCGACCGGTGGCTCGCCCGAGAAGATGAAGATAGGCAGTGGTGGTTGGTGAAGGAGATGACATAGTGAATTTGTGGTGATTTTCGAGCTCTGTTTTTCTTTTTCGGTGGTGATTTTTCATTTTCCGGTGGTGATTTTTTGTTTTCCAGGTGGTCGGAGTGGTTATTTTTGTGTTTTTGGTGGTGATTTCTGGTTTGGCGGTGGTGATTTTATGTTTATCGGTGGTGATTTTCTGGTGGTTGCCGTAGGTGGTGGTGGTCGTTGGCGGTGGTTGCCGGTGGTGGTGGGTGGTTGAATTAGGAAGAAGATGGTGAAATCTTAAATATAAAATATAAAATTATTAAAATTTTAAATGAATGGTAAGAGATGAATATAATGTATTTAAATGAGTGAATGAGATTAGATCTCATATCTCAGCATAAGTGGTGGTTCTCACCTGAGCAAGAACCTAATTAGATATAATAAAGATAATAAAAATATGCTATTGTTTATTCATTTTACTATAAATTGTTATTAATCCTTCTGATATTCGTGTCCTTGTATAGTAATTATTATTAATATTGTAATCTTTAATTCTAAATTTGATTGTAAACTCATCTATAATTTTATGATAAAAAATTGATATCATTGTATATTCTAATTTTTTATTATGTTATAATATCTTAAAACATATTTCTGTTTAGTACGCTGTTTATTTTTATCACATACCATTGTCTAGTATCGATAAGGTTTGTGATTATTATAGTAATTTTTGCTTCAATATATTTCATTCTCTCATGTACTCACCTCGTTTTTTGAATAAAATGAAGCCAATAAAAATATATATTATTATTTAATTTGTATAAATAAAAAACCAAAACAAACTTAATTGAACCGAAAAATCGAATCGAATTCATTTGATTACCATAACTAGATATATAGAAACCAAATCAAAACGACAATTTGATAATATTTTCAATAAAAATCGAATCGAATTCATTCGTACACACCTCTAGGCAAAAGTCTATCATAATTCATAAAACGATACATATAGCAGATATCATAGGAAAATGGTGGTAGGTCCTCCGGTTGAAAAACGTCAATATAGGAAATCTGTGGCGTGCATGCGCGGTACTCAAATACTTGGTCAGTTGGTCGTGACTTTCACTTTTCAACAGGGGTGATCACGGTACGGGCGGTGCGGTTTTTTCCTAAAATCGCGGATCAACCCGCGCATGCGGTTTGGTAAAATTTCCAAACCGCAACCACACCGCAAAATTTTAAAATCGCATAACCCACACCGCAAAAATGCGGTGCGGTGTGGTGCGATTTATTGCGGTTTACACTTTCGATAAAAATAATTATCAATCTAAAATATTAATTTTCATGCATGTGAAATAAATTTTTTAAAGTTCTTACTCAACCACATTTCTTAATTCGTATGCGGACCGTGTTCATAGACTTAACAAAATACAAACATTGTAGTATGAAATATTGTGATACTAAATAGATAAAGATGGGCTAGCGCATTATAATTTATCTCATAAGTCTCTAAAATAAATTATTACTAGGTAGTAGGTACTAACGGACCAAATAGTTTGCAAACTATTCCTTAAATCATTAACAGAATACTAACATAATATATATATATTAAATATTATATATAATATATTATATAAATATTGCGGTGCGGTGCGGTTTGAACCGCATTTCATAAAACTAAAGCCGCAACCCGCACCGCACCGCGCGGTTTGTCAAAATTTGAAACCGCAACCGCACCACAAAAAATAAAAACCGCGCGGTGTGGTGCGGGTTGGTGCGGTGCGGGCGGTTTTTACGATTTGGTGCGGTTTATGATCACCCCTACTTTTCAATCTTCCCTTATCGATCTCATCAAAACCTCATCATTTCCTTCTCTTTTATCCTCGAAAGGGTCATGTTCCTTGAGAAATTAGTAATTATTTTTTTTTGTCAAAAATATACATTTTCCAATATCAATTGTATCGAAATACAATACCGACAAAATCGTAAAAAGAGATTTAATTTCTTTCATTTAAAAAAGTTTATCATCTGACCGAAGAACATGCATAGATGTCCTCGGAAATTTAGATAATAAGATTTTAAAGTCCGAAAAGAGACTTTCCAAAATTTTCTCACCTGAAAAAACAAGAAAACTGATTAAAAATAATATTTATAATTAATACTAAAGTAAATAACACAACAAAAATTATTCCTAAATCCTTGTGGTATTAAAAACATTATTTAAATGAAAAATAAAAGTAAAATCTAATCAACGGGAAAAATAAAATCTAATCAAAGAAAAAAAAATAATTTCTTTTATTTTATGATTACGTCATACGTATTTCGTTTTGAAATTGCATGCAAGGATTCTAATTGTCTACATAATGTCTATCATCTTCTCACCAGTTTGAAGCTCCCACTCAAAATGCTGGAGTAGGGAGCCTAGAAGTCACTAATGGTACCGTAAGATGAGCCAATGGAAGGCCTGGGCAAATCCTTTTCCCAGCGCCAAATGGTAAAAACTCTAGTTCTGACCCCTTGATGTAGTTAACATTTGAGTCAAAAAAAACCTTTCAGGCTTAAATGACAAAGAATCCTCCCTCTGCACTAATGACAATTCCTGCTTTTGTTGCACACACTCCTTCACAAATGCTGAGATTATTTCTACGGCTTTATCCATATAACCATTTATTTTCCTCCTCATTCCTTGAAGGCAAGCTTTCCAAGCCATGGTAGTATATCCGAAATATTAGTACGGCCCAATCACTCGAGGAAACTGGACAAAGCCATGCAAAATTCAGAGGACATCTGCTAGTGTGGATCCACCAAGTCCTAAGACAGCGTCAGATTCCCAATGATGTTCAATAATGTTGGGAACACGAGGTTTCTAGTAACTCCACTTCTTGCACCTTTTTCTGCTTCCATTTCAATACAGGACAACACTGTATCCACGCTTCTCTGCCTAATCAACGTTCTTTCTATGATCCTTTTATTAGCGAAGAGCTCAGAGGTACATGTTGGCCTCGATGTGATCCAGTAGGTGCTCTTAAACGTAGAGCTCTTAAAGTAGTCATGTGAGACCTCACTTATTCATTGCTGATCCTGTCATGAAGGAATATATCATGGCTTTTGAACAACTCCTCGACTGGACCTGCAGAAAGAAGCACCATGGTCTTGACAGAACCAAGATTTGACCATACGTATTCATGTTTTAGAGTTCTAGTCCTAGACTTATGTGCTGAAAACTTTCATGATCGAAAAGATTGCGAAAAAACGGTTAGCCCCCTTGGACTAGGAGGGAGCTTAGAACGTCTGTGTAACTACTCAAAGTTCAATATTAGCAACAAAAACAACATTTTTGTCTCTCAGACTCAAATTTTATACAGTTGCTGTACTCTGATTATCAGTGGACAGTTACACCCTGTTATAAGCTGATAGCTAAAGTATTGGCTTCCCTCATTTTCATTTAATTGTATATTTCTGTAAAATTAAAAAAAATATTTGCAACCAAAAAGTAATTCGAAGACGGGAGTTAATAAAAGTTACTTTCTTAAACACATTTTACTTTTGTAGTTTAATTTGACAAATTTACTATAAAGTATCCAAACGTCTAATGACTCAAAAATTAAAATTTTAACTTCTCCTTCCAAGTAATTTCAACTCAGCTGATTCCTTTTATTTTCTAAGTATTAATCTGTGAAAACTGAGTACGTAAAACTATGCACTAGCACAGCACTGTATGTAAATCAGCTATGGAAGAATATCATCTTCTTTGTATAAACTCCAAAATGTATTTACAATCTCAGAGAGAGTTCAGAGAGAGAGAGAGAGATTTTACAGAGAGAAAATGTAATTGCCGGTTATCCTAACAAACTCTCAGCCTCTACTTATATACATTCTATCCTCTAAACTGACAGCTCATACTTTCTATTTACAACTAAGTTATGCTAACTGAATTACTAAAAATAGAATATAAAGATTGCAAAGCAATATTTGCAGCAACTGCACTACTTGGTTCAATACCCCCCTCAAGTTAGGGAGTATTGAAAACATGCCTAACTTGGATAACAATAACTGTGACTGAGCAGAGGGAAGGATCTTTGTAAAGACATCAACTAACTGATTTTGAGTGGGAAAATAAGTGAGCTGTAGAAGGCCTTCCAGAACTTTATCCCGTGTAAAATGGCAATCAATATCAATATGTTTCGTTCGTTCATGGAAGACCGGGTTTTTAGCAATATGAAGAGCTGATTGATTATCACAATGAAGGGTGGCAGGCTTGAGCGACGTGACTCCAAGCTCTTCAAGTAGACGAACTGTCCAGGTAACCTCAGCAGCTGCAGACGCCATAGCTCGATACTCAGATTCAGAAGAAGAACGTGAGATCGTAGGTTGTTTCTTTGATTTCCAAGCAACTGGAGAATTACCAAAGAGAAGGACATAGCCAGTAACCGACCGGCGAGATGTGGGACAGGCAGCCCAGTCGGAATCAGAATAGGCTTGCAACGTTAATGAATCAGATGCTTTGAGTAATATACCATTATTAGGTGAAGTGGCTACATACTTCAACACATGTAACAAAGCATCAAGATGAGATGATCGTGGACGGTGCAAAAACTGGCTCAATACCTGAACTGTATAGCTTAAGTCAGGTCGAGTGTTAGTTAAATAATTCAGCTTGCCAACAAGAGTGCGATACAGTTCTGGATTAGGCATAAGATAACCCTCATCAGGTGTGAGTTTGATGTGTAATAGTAGAGGAGTCACTGCTTTAGAAGGAAGATCAAATGGACATGCATCAATCAGATCCTTAGTAAACTTTGTTTGACTTAAAGTGATGCCATTTGTATAATATCCAACCTCAATACCCAGAAAGTAGTGGAGAAATCCTAAATCCTTGATTCCAAAACTGGTGTGCAGATGCTGTTTAATAGCAAGAATTGACTCCATATCATCCCCTGTGAGAATAATATCATCAACGTAAACAGCCATAATAGTAACTGCAGTGGCTGAACGTTTGATGAAAAGACATGAATCATTTTTAGATTGAATAAATCCTTGAGAAATGAGTTCAAGAACAAGCTTTGCAAACCATTCTCGTGAAGCTTGTTTGAGGCCGTAGATGGATTTGATTAAACGACAAACAATGCTAGAAGCAACATCAAGACCAGGAGGTGGCTTCATGTATACTTCTTGTTTAAGATCCCCGTGAAGAAACGCATTGTTGACGTCTAACTGAAAGAGTTTCCAACGCCGACTAGCAGCCAAAGCAATAAGGCAACGAATTTTATTCATTTTCACAACAGGAGAGAAGGTCTCTTCGTAGTCAATACCAAGTTTTTGATTGAACCCTTTAGCAACAAGTCGTGCTTTGCATCGTTCTAAAGACCCATCTGAATGAAGTTTAACCTTGAATAACCATTTACAATCAATTGTATGTTTACCCGGAGGTAAAGGAACAAGTTCCCAAGTGTTGTTCAAAGCTAAAGCTTGTAGCTCTTTATCCATGGCTTCACGCCAGAGCGGGTGAGCAGCAGCCTCTTTATAAGACATGGGTTCAGTAATGGTGGAAAGGGCAGCAATGTGTTTTTGATGAGCAGATGTAAAATTTCGTGCAGAAACAAAGTTGCATTGATGAGTAGGTGTAGATGTAGTAGCAATATTACATACATAATCGATAAGATAAGAAGGTACAATGCGATTACGTGTTGAAACTCTAACAGGAACAGAATTTGTAGAATTTGTAGAATTTGTATTTGAAGTAGATTCAATATTATCAGTATTAGCAGTATGAAAAGATGGAATAGGTTCATTTGAATAATCAGAATGAAGTGAGGTGGTACGGGGTAAGAAAATGGAGGATAATGTAGAATCAGGCTGCATCATATGGTAGGGGAAGTTAAGTTCATGAAACACAACATCACGAGATATAGAAACCTGACGAGTATTCAAATTAAGGACTTTGTAACCTTTTTGATGAGGTGGATATCCAAGAAAAACACCAGGATCAGCACGAGGGTGAAATTTGGGTCTATTGACTTTTGAAGTAGATAAATAGCAAAGACAACCAAATGGTTTAAGGACACTAAGATCAGCCATGGTGTTATACAGTTTAAAGAAGGGAGTAGAATTACCAATGCTAGAAAGAGGCATCCTGTTGATGAGATATGTAGCACATAAAATGCTATCTCCCCAATATGAAGCTGGAAGTTTAGATTGCAAAAACAAGGATCGAGCAGTTTCCAGTAAATGACGGTGTTTATGCTCAACAACGCCATTCTGTTGAGGCGTATGGGCACAACTGGTTTGATTGACAATTCCATGAGTAAAGTAGAAAGTTTTCAAAGTACCCTGAGTCAGTTCCAATGCATTATCAGACCGTACACATAATACTTTTTGTTTAAACTGTCGTTCTGCATATAACACAAATTTCTCAAGAATTGTAGGAACTTCACTTTTCTGATTGAACAAATGCGCCCAAGTATATCGTGTAAAATCATCAACTATCGTTAAAAATGAAGTACAATTGGTATAAGTTTTGGTCCTATATGGACCCCAAACATCTTTATGAAGCATTTCTAGAGGAGCACAAGTCTTAATAGAACTATGTGGAAATGACTGTCGACAAAGTCTAGCTGCAGGACATATTTGACATATAGTAGAATGAATACAATCTGAAACATTGAGTTGAGGTTGAACTAGCTTGAGTTGAGCAAAAGGCATGTGGGCAAAACGCAAATGCCAAAGCTGAACTTCTTGTTGGGACTAAGAAAATGTACCAATGGAAGAAACAGCAGCTGTATGTGAAATATTAGTCTGGACAGAATACAATCCATCAGTTAAACTACCAAGATGCATCAGTTGTCCGTTCTGAGAATGGTCCTGTAGAAAGCATTTAGAATCAGAAAAAACTAAGTTGTAGTACAAATCTTGGCAGATTCGTTTGACTGAACTCAAATAAAACTGAAATTCAGGCACATGAAGAACATTCTGAAGTATTAAGTGATCATTCAGCTTAACAATTCCCTTATGTAGAACAGGAATTTTACTACCATCAGGAATAGTAATATATGTATCAGTTTTGACAGGCTCATATTGAGTGAATTGATCAAGGCTAGGACAAATGTGGTCAGTGGCACCACTGTCCAATAGCCACTTGGTCCTGGATGAACTAAGCAGACAGATATTACTTGCTAATAGAGCATGACTAGCAGAGTCATACTGAGATTCAGATGATATCTGAGTATTATTCAGAAGACTGATAAGATGAGCATATTGTGCCTCTGTGATTGTTGGAGAAACAACAGAATTAACACTTGCAGCAGTATCATCTTGTGTCTGAAACTGAGAATTTTCATCAATGTTCTGAGAAGTAACAGCAGCGGCTACTCTTTTGTCTTTAAAACCTTTAAATCCAGGTGGATAACCATTAATTTGAAAACATCTGTCAATACTATGGCCCTGAACTTTACAGTGAGTACAAAAATAATTTGCTCCAGGCTTGTTTGGCCTTCGAGGTGCAGCAGATTGAGTCATCTGTGATCCTGGCACGAATGGCCTCTGAGAAGACTGGTAAGGCTTTGAAGAATAAATCTGTGGAGAAGGTTGAAAACCATATAGTTTCTGGTTTTGATTATGAGAATAATTCCTTCTGTTAGCAACAAACGCCATATTTTCATTGTTCAAAGAGGACTGAGACAAATCTCTATGACTTTCTTCTTGTGCTATGAGTCCATAAGCTTGAGAAACAGTAGGGAGAGGAACCATGAGTAAAATATGTCCTCGAACAGCACTGAATTTATCATTAAGCTTCAGTAAAAAATGCAGTAAACGATGTTCTTGTTGCTTCTTCAAGAACTTTTCTCCCAGATCACAAACACATGTAGTGCAATCACAAGTAGGAAACGGATTCACATCATCAATTGCATCCCAAATAGTCTTAATTTGAGTATAAAAATCAGAAACTGATTGATTTCCCTGAGATATTTCTATCAATTGTTGTTCTAAAGAAAACAACTCTGTGATCGAAGAACGACCAAACCGTTCTTCTAAATCTTTCCAAATAGCTCTTGCAGTTTTCAAGTAAAGAACACTTTTAGCAATTGTTTCATCAAGGTTATACAAGATCCACGATATAACAAGTGAATTGCAGCGCTCCCAAGCAGTGTAATCAGTAGCAGTTATAGCAGGCATAGTCAAAGTTCCATTCACAAGACCTAATTTGTTCTTGGCAGTTAGAATCAACAGCATCGATCTTTTCCAGTCGTTATAATTTGTTCCGTTGAATTTTACCGAAACAAGTTGCATAGTAGATGCATCAGATGGATGAATATAATAGATACTCGACGTATCGTAAGTAGTTTGCGCAGTAGATGAAGATGCCGCCATTACAGATCAAGCAAAATACAAGTAATCACGTATATACTGAATTTCAGCAATTAACAATTAACAGATCGATACGAGACAATTAACAGATCGATACGAGAAATACAGAGTCGGAAATCACAGCAATTCAGAAATTAACACAATAAGAAATCGAAGACACCTGAGAATCGATAAATGAATCTCCAGAGAAAAACATATTTGATCGGAAAAACACAGAACGAACGATCAACAAGAAACAGAGAATCTCATAAAGATGTGCGGAAGATAACGAGAACAAGAATGAATTGACGACGACGAACTCCGGCGAGCTCCGGCAAGCTCTGATACCATATTAATCTGTGAAAACTGAGTATGTAAAACTATGCACTAGCACTGTATGTAAATCAGCTATGGAAGAATATCATCTTCTTTGTATAAACTCCAAAATGTATTTACAATCTCAGAGAGTTCAGAGAGAGAGAGAGATTTTACAGAGAGAAAATGTAATTGCCGGTTATCCTAACAAACTCTCAGCCTCTACTTATATACATTCTATCCTCTAAACTGACAGCTCATACTTTCTATTTACAACTAAGTTATGCTAACTGAATTACTAAAAATAGAATATAAAGATTGCAAAGCAATATTTGCAGCAGCTACACTACTTGGTTCAATACTAAGCAAATTTTAAATGAGTACCAATTAATTCTTACATAAATTTTGAATTTCATCCATGCCCCTTTATACTTTTCATTTGTTGTATGTTGACAAGTCAATCTTAATGATGGTCACTGTTCAACATTCTCTATTTCTGTCATTGTTTTGTTTAATAATTTTTCGGTTTTTTGTCGTCAGTGTTTTCACTATCCACTTAAAAAACATTTTCAGGGAATATAATAAATAAATTTTAAATAATTTATACACTAGTGCCTACAAACTTTAAACCTCATCTTTTTAATCCTACCATGAAAACAACCAAGTACCAGATTCGATATAACCAAATCAATGATACAAATTACAAGAAAAGAGGTAAAATCCGATCAACAAAATGGTCGCTAAAATCTAGTTTCAACTGAATACGACATTGAAAATGTACGAATCTTGTGACATATATATATCAAATTTTGGATTTGGATCTAAAATGAATATTGGAATTTGAGAGACTCCCTAATGTCGAAGTCGAAACGATATTCTGATTATAACCACTTAGATGATAGACCTATGAGATTTAATTTCATTCCCATATTAATACTCGTCCATCTTCATTTCATTCCCATCCTAAATAATCACTTCCCGTAAAAACAAATTTTATCCGCCTTAAATGGATTTTTTTTTTAAGAAACTCAGGTATGAGCTTTAGTTGTAGAGCATTCCATGAGATGCAGCATAAAGCTCATCACTATATTCTTTTACAACTAAAGGCCGAAAAACCAACATCGTACTTGCTTCCTTTTAAGTGACAAAAAATTATGGTAAACTTCTCAAAGAACACTGTTACTCACTTACTCCCTCCGTGTCTTAATGTGTTTCTTGTTTTGACTTTTTACACTGTTCATTTTAAGCGATTGACTACTAATTTATGCATAATTTATAAGATAAAATATAGTTATGAGTGATCTTGTTGGATTCATATTTATGAGTAATTTAATACAGTGAAGTTTTTATATTTAGTACTAATATAAAATTCAAGATATTAACGATCAAAAGTGTGCGTTGGCAAACGTGTTTTTTCAAACAGGAAACATATTATGAGACGAGAGAGTAAATGCATCCAATAAAATGTCAGAGAACTCGGAGGATTTCACTGTACTAGCTGTTAAACTATTTTGAATAAAAATTAATAGAATTTTATTTTATTGATTTGTAACTCATAGTTTTTAATTTTGTAACTCCTATAATTATTATTTGGTGGAGGTTACAAATTAATTGACTTGGGGGTTACAAATTAATTGTATGAGGGAGTTATATTTTTCTACTACTATATAAGTAGACATTTGCTTCTATGTTGGTGATACAAAATCTACAAGTTTTCATTGTATTATTCTGAAGAGTTCTAGGATCATTCTTCTTTGAGATAGAAAGCGTATTTGTTCGGTTCGTAGAAGGCGGATCTTTAAGTGCTTAAGATCACCTTTGTTCGTTGTATCCTGGGAGACGGAAGCCAACACACCTTCAAGCACCACACGGAAGGGGCTTATCTGTTTTAAGGATAGCGTGGTTTTCACGTGCCTCGAACTATTTTTCGGTAATTTTATTCTCGATTTCTTGATTTAAGGTATATCTCTAGTCTATGCTTCCTACAAGCTTAAAACAGATAATATAATTCGTATGAATTATTTTTTTTTTCTCGGGAGCATAGTGAATATTGATTTGCAGGTGTTGGATTAAAACAAAATGATTTGTTTACTTTTCCACTATAACATGCATGCTTTTGCTTTCCTGGATTGTGTTTAGCATAAAATATATGTATATTATATGGGTTCATTAATAGTTTCTGATTTAATTTATCATGTGTAGCACAATGATTTTCTCTCTCCTATGTTATGTGGCTGGTTTTGTGTCTGTTCCTTTTTGCTTCCATATCATGAGTAGATATATAGTAAATATTAGCCTTTACTTACGTGGTGATTCAGGATTAGTTTGATGATACATGTTTTGTCTCTTAATTTGGACAATAGAACATGATTTTATTGGTTAGTGGCACCCGTCTAATTTCTTTGCCTCTGATATGATATAATTTGGTTTTAATAATCTATGCGGGTATCAAATGCTAGGCTTGTATCTTGGTTTGGGAAAAAAAAACCCTTGAAGTTGTGCATACTAAATTTCATGTGAGAAAAAAAAATTGATGAAATTTCTTGCACGAATATATATTGATTGGCATTATTAATTTTGTAAGTTTATCTTTTGATATTCTTGCATGCTCTTTATGATTGTCTTAATTGACAATTGATTTATTAATTGTTATTTCTGTCGTAAATAACATGTAAGTGGTAATTTTTGTTAATCGGCTTGGTTTGCATGCTAACTCGTAATTATTAGAGAAATAATTTTTTTTATTAACGGTAGCTTTTAAAATGTAATTTGACCCGCTTTTAAAGATGCGTTCATTTTATTTTAAAAGATGGTTGTTTATTGAGAGGCCTATTACGCATTTTGTGACCAACTTTTAATGGCATGATTTGTAAGTGAAATTAGTTAATTTCATGTGAATTAAATATGATGCCATGATATTATATGTATTTTTGTGTGGATATGCATGTATATTAAAATATGTTATATGCTTGAAAATTGTTTGTTTAAGAGGTTTGAACCCATAATCTCTTACATGGAGGAGTCACACACTTACCACTCTAGCAATAGGTTAATTGTGGTATTTATTGGCATTAAAATTTATTAATGATAATTAGTTTTTTTTGTAACTGATATGATATGTATGCATTAATATGGATGTTATGAAATTTATTGGCATTAAAATTTTTAAATGCTGGGTAATATTTTGTTTCATAACTGATGGAGATTATGAATATATTTATGTGAATCAAATGTGCTAATTTGATTCTGAATTTTTTTTTTGAATTTTTTTTTTGGACAAATATATAAGTATATATGTTATTTTGGATATATTTTTCTGGAAGAATATACTATTTTTTTTTGATATTGATAGAAAATAATTCTGTCTAGGAGTTGGTTATTAAGTGGGACCGATGTGACCCCTCCAACCCCTGGGAATTATTTATGGAGGTATCAAATTTGATGTATTTAATTCGGAAAAAATATAATCCCTATTTTAATATCAAGCTAGTGGTTTTTGGGGTTTTTTGTTCCGTTGAGAAAAAAAATAGCTTTGATGTGTTTGATAACTGTACATGGCAAATTTGTTTTTTTTTTTTGGAAAAAAAAAATTATATATTTTTTGTGGAATTTTGCAAAGTACAAATTTTATATTTGTTCTATATTTGTCTTGTGATGGGCGTGTGACTGCAGAGACAGTGAATGTGCCTAATGCGGCAACCCTTGTGGTGCCAAATACGGCTGTACCAGTAACCGCTCAAGCGTCAAACCGGAAAAATTTAGTGGGTTGAATTTTGTGAGGTTCTTGACCGAGGATGCACTTAAGCTAAAAGAAGATGAGTCTGATGTTCAGCTTGTTAGTGCAGTCCAAGCATGGAATCACTTGGATTTCTTGTGTAGCCGTTATTGTTGAGAAAGTTCATTGGAACTAAAACCCTTTGTGGATATTCAGTACGTTAAAAACCTAACGAATCTTGTACCTATGGAGTACGGGTTGTGGGTCAGCATGAAATATATATTTTTCAACTAGATTCGGAAAAATTATTATATCTCATGTTGGTGTCGGTCTGTTGAGACATTGACACACGAGCCTATTATGGTGATCCGTGTGATACATAATACGGCATTGCGGTCAGCTCTGTATGCTAAAATTTGGAGAAATCCAAAATGTTGTTAACCCTAACGCATCAGTTGATCAAAAGTGTGCGTTGGCAAACGTGTTTTTTCAAACAGGAAACATATTATGAGACGAGAGAGTAAATGCATCCAATAAAATGTCAGAGAACTCGGAGGATTTCACTGTACTAGCTGTTAAACTATTTTGAATAAAAATTAATAACATTTTATTTTATTGATTTGTAACTCATAGTTTTTAATTTTGTAACTCCTATAATTATTATTTGGTGGAGGTTACAAATTAATTGACTTGGGGGTTACAAATTAATTGTATGAGGGAGTTATATTTTTCTACTACTATATAAGTTGACATTTGCTTCTATGTTGGTGATACAAAATCTACAAGTTTTCATTGTATTATTCTGAAGAGTTCTAGGGTCATTCTTCTTTGAGATAGAAAGCGTATTTGTTCGGTTCGTAGAAGGCGGATCTTTAAGTGCTTAAGATCACCTTTGTTCGTTGTATCCTGGGAGACGGAAGCCAACACACCTTCAAGCACCACACGGAAGGGGCTTATCTGTTTTAAGGATAGCGTGATTTTCACGTGCCTCGAACTATTTTTCGGTAATTTTATTCTCGATTTCTTGATTTAAGGTATATCTCTAGTCTATGCTTCCTACACTAGCTTAACTAGAAGACAGAAACACATGCACATAATCAAAAGCACCTGTTAACTACACAAAGTCAAAAACATTTGGGTTGATATCGTGATACGAATTTATAGAACTTTCAATGCTGAGATTTTATATGTACATTCATGGTAGTAAAAATTGGTAATTGATGTAAATTGGTTGATGTATCGATTTAAGATTAATCGGGTAATCGGAGATTAATCAAAGTATTAATCGGATATTATAATAATATTTAATATATTAGTCTAATTTATGTATAATTTAAAATTAAACAAATTATTTTAAATAAATTCACATGATTAATTGGATTTTCAAAAAGATTACCTTACAAAGAATTAATCGGCTGAATCGGAAATTTTTAGAACTATGTGTACAAGGGATATACTCCCTCCGTCCCAGCCAGTTCTTTACATGGCGGCTGGGCACGGAGGTCAAGGATAGTGGATGTAAAGTGGGTGTAATATTGTTAAAATAAATGAGGTAGTGGGTGTAATAGTGATTTTATTGTTAAAATAAGTGAAGTAGTGGGTGTAATAGTGATTTAATTGTTAAAATAAGTTAAGTAGTGGGTGAAATAGTGTAAAGTATTGTTAAAATAGGTGAAGTAGTGGGTGTAATAGTGTTAAAACTTACTATTTTGGGTAATGTAAAGAAATGGTGGGACGGCCCAAAAAGGAAATTGTAAAGAAATGGATGGGACAGAGGGAGTATGGTGTATTGTAGACTATAGAGTAAATCGCAACAAGGGATGTATAGTAGTGTATAACAAATCGCAACTTCTCAAACTATAGTAATAACCGATGCATGCATTTAATAGTACTCCCTCCATCCCTCATGGTTGTTTACACGAGGGATGGACACGGAGACCAAGAAAATGTGTAAAAAATGAGTAAAGTTAGATGAAAAGTGGGTAAAGTGGTGGGACTTATTAATATTTAATTATAAATTTGAGATAGTGGAGGAAAGTAATGGGTGTAATAGTGTTTTTTATTGTTAAATATATGAGATAGTGGGTGTAACAGTGGGAGAAACTTACTATTTTTGGAATGTAAAGAAATGAGAGTGACATCCCAAAATAGTAACTGTAAAGAAGTGAGAGGGACAGAGGGAGTAACTGTAAAGTATCTTGCAAGCGTGGAAACACATAAATTCACATATATGCTTATATAATGACTAGGTAACAAAGTCGCATACGCACGACATGAAAATATTTTTAAAAATCGTATACGTTATATTAATATTAATGTTTGTTAAGTTTTATTATTTGAAAGTTGATATGATAAATTGAAACTTCTATGCCATGTAATTACATTTGAATGTTTAAGAAATATATACAAAAAAATTAGTAGAAATAAAACATGTTTTGGTTAAGCTCTTAAGTAATAATAATAATATTTTCAAAGATATTGACGAAATCTATTTTGTCGCATAAAAAATGCTTTTAAAATCTAATATTGATAAACATTCGCAAAGTTACATTGGATAATTAAAAGTGACATTTTTGAATTTTTTTAATTGTCGATAACATTGTGAGTGACGTGATTGCTTAGTTTGTTAATAAATTTGATTGTATGCTGAAGGTAAATGTGAGGAGATGTGTGATTGACTTAACTATTTTATAATAAATATGTACATGTAATTATTTTCTATCTCCAATTTAATAATAAATAAAAATGAATTTAAAAATCATTGAAATATGAATAAACACTAAGTCATTTAAAAATAATTATATAAACAAAATGAAGATCCTCTAACATATTATCAAATTCATCAACTTCATAAAGGTCTCTTACTTTTTTCATACCAAATTACAATGTCAACATAATTTTTATAATAACAATTATTAAATATTAAATGTAACTAATTTAAGTTCTTAAACGCCGACGCCGGTCTCATAACATACTTGCATGATTAATTGATTAGTAATAATATTAATTTATTCCACCACAATATAATGGAACAACGAATGTATAATTTTTTTTATTGATTTAATCATTGAAGAATGGGTTGGGTTTGTTCAATTTAATTGAGTTGGTCACACCCTGTGTATAATGTATTCATATGTAAAAGTAAATTTTACAACATTACTTGTATTTAAATTGTGGATGTTAATTGAAAAATTTATATATATACTTCTGTATCTTAGCATGATTCTCTCACGATCATTGATTACGAATTTATCGAAAAGTTAAAATCGTCTATTTATTATTGCCAAAATAATTACAGTAATTTTGAATCAGGATTAAAAGTGGACGATATAAATAATCATATTTTATTGTTTTACATTGTAATAATTGAACTTTTATATAGATAATTATTATTTTATATTAATATAATATATAATAATTATAATGTTCTAACAAATATTTCTAAAATTTTATATTAAATATCAAATAAAGTGTATTTAATATATATTTAATATATACAATTAATGATTAATTAAATTGCTATTAAATGTAAGAAAATTATTTTAATAATAAAAGTTAAAAATGCGAAAAATCAAGAAAGATATATTGAAGTTTATGTGTGAAATCCTTTTATACTATAATCGTGTGAAATCCTCTTATACTATAACATATTACTACAAGAAAAATGGCTTTTTCCTACCGATTTGACGGTAGGAAAATGCCGTTTTTCTTATATTGTATAATCATATTAATATAATATATATAGATACAACTATATATTAAAAAAAAATATTTAAAGAATTAAAGAACAAAATGACAAATATTAAAATATTATTTGAAGTACACTCTTATTAGCCGACACTCTCGTATACTACAAATGAAACCGGAATATCAATTCAAAGAAGAAGAAAATTAATGAAATTAGATATTTAATATATTATTTGCACATGCTAACTTAAAAATATTATTTTATAATTAAATAAATGAGAAAACTCAAGTATTAAGAGTTTATTGTTTCTGGGATATGTAAATCTACTCATTCGAAAAACAAAAGTTACCTTTAGATAACTTTCCTAAAGTAAATCATTTTAAAATGTTAAATCTTCTTGACTTAGCAACTAAAACAACCATGCTAATATCTTATAATAATTCACAATTAAGCTCATTTTAAGATCTAAAAATTCAATTATATTGATCTTTCATTTGTATTAGGACCACAAATCACATCAATTATATTCCTATTAAGGTCGAAATTAGTGTTGAATTATATGTTAGTTGAAATGAAATCAAATAAATGTAGTAATTAACTTTAGAAAATTATCTAAAGATAACTGTTAGGAATATGTTGTAGTTGATGATAACTTAACATTCAAGCAAAATTGTATAAGTCAAGTTTTGTAACTGTCAACGGATAAGACTTTATAACTATTCGTTGACAGGTAGCTCATCAATGGATGAGGTTTTGTAGCATATTGCAATATCTCTATTTATCAGTTGATAGTGTTTTTGTTCAGAGTCATGTTGACCATCAATGGATAGGCAGAATAGGGTAGCCAATTGTAAATAAGCTATGCTATGTAATTCTGTCTAAGTGAAAGTGTATCAACAGATAAGAACAGGGCTCTATCAACGGATACAACTCAAATCTACTCTATCAACGGATACAGCTCAAACTACCATCAACGGATAATTGTGCACAACATCAACGGATAATCATTATCACTTTATCCTATGCTAGCTAAGGAATAGCAGTTGATAAGGACAGGTTTGACTGACAGATCACATGGGTTGATAGTGGGTATAAAAAGCAGTATGGCAGCCATACTTTGGAAACACAGAAGAAATAAGCATTCCATTTACACAGTACATACAAGAAAGGTGCAGGGGACATATCTGTTCACAAGGACAACCTTTCGGCTACATGTGGATTTGGAGTGGAGTAGCAAGTCAACTTGAATTAGATTAATATTATCTTATTCCTGTAGTACTTGTAAACTTGGGATATATAAACAAGTGTAGCAACTCTTTAGAGATTAAGAAAACAGACATATTTGCTTAGGGTTTCTTGAATATCCTTAGAAGCAAAGAGTTGTAAAAACATAAGCTGTGTACATTTGTATCACAGAGTTTTCTTCAAATAAAAGTCTCAGGTGGTACATTTAACCACCTGATTTTTTATGTGTTTGTGAACCATTTCTTATTCAGCAATTATTTCCTTATAGATTTCTGTGGTTTTTATCAGAAGTTTATAATTATCAAGAATTGTATTCAACCCTCCCTTCTACAATTATACAAGTGTGTAATCTGGGAATAACAATTGGTATCAGAGCAAGCTTCTAATATATTTGAAGTTTAAAGATCAACACACTTCCAACATGTCTAAGAAGGATTATGGAGTGAAGATACCGGTTCTTGATAGAGAAAATTACTTTCACTGGAAAGTAAAAATGCGTCTACATCTCATGTCTATTGATGTAGGCTTTGTAGATTGCATTGAGAAGGGTCCTCATGTTCCAATGAAGGCTGCTTCAAGAGTTGGTCTTGCTGCAGATGCACCAGACACTTACATTCCAAAACCTGTTTCTGAGTGGAGTACTGAGGATGTTGCAGAAGTCCACAAAGATAAAAAGACCATGAATATTCTATTTAATGGCTTAGAAACAGACATGGTTGACAATGTTATCAACTGTACTACCGCCAAGGAAGTATGGGACATTGTTCAAACTCTTTGTGAAGGTACAGAACAGGTAAGGGAAAACAAGATGCAACTACTGATCCAACAGTATGAGCACTTCCATTTCAAGAATGGAGAGACATTGAATGACACATTCAGTAGATTTCAAAAGCTACTGAATGGCTTGAAACTGTATGGAAGAATCTACCAAGTGAAAGATTCTAATCTCAAATTTCTGAGATCACTGCCCAAAGAGTGGAAGCCTATGACTGTTTCTCTAAGAAACACTCAAGAGTACAAATCATTTACTCTTTAAAGGCTCTATGGAACTTTAAAGACATATGAACTAGAAATGGAGCAGGATGAAGAAATTGAGAAGGCCCAAAAGAAAAGTGGGTCAGTTGCACTTGTTGCCAACTTGGAGCAGAAAGAGGAGAAGAGGACTGAAGCTACTAAATCTACACCAAACAGGGAGGTTTGTGAAGGTAGAGCAGAATCAAGCAAAAGCAAGGAAAAGGTGTCTGAAGAAATGAGTGTCCTTCAGCAGGATGAATTGGATGAGATAGATGAGCATTTAGCCTTTCTATCTAGGAGATTCTCTAAACTAAAATTCAGAAGAAACTCTGGGGTGGCCAAGCCATTTAACAAGGATTTTTCTACAAGCAACTATGTGGATAAATCCAAAATTAAATGCTACAATTGTGGAATTGCTGGTCACATGATAAGTGAATGTAGGAAGCCTAGGTCAGAGAACAAGGGAAAGCCAACTGAAACTGTTGACTACAAGAAGAAATATTTTGATCTTCTCAGACAGAAAGGAAAGGCATTCATGACCCAAGAGTATGACTGGGCTGCTGATTGAAATCATTCTGATGATGATGCTGAGTTTGTCAACCTTGCATTAATGGCTGATTCTGAGCAGGAAGCAAGTTCAGCTAGCAATCAGGTATTTTCTACTAATCTCTCTGAGCTCACCAAAGAGGAATGCAATAGTGTTATAGATGAAATGTCTACTGAACTATATCACTTGAGTGTTACTCTTAAATCACTTACTAAAGAGAACAATAGGATTAAAGAAACTAATCAGTTCTTAAGTGATAGAAATGCAGTTCTAGAAACACAATTTCTAGAATTTGAGAAAATGAGAGTTTATTGCAATAATGCTAAAAGTTAACTTGAAGCTGTGTTAAAAAGAGAACTAATTTTAAGAAACCAGCTTGAAAAAGAACAAGGGATAATTGCTAAATTTCAAAGCTGTAGGAATGTTTCTCAAAACATAATAGAAGTCCAGGGAATAGAATCATTTGTGAAGGATACCTGGACTCAAAAGAAAAAGGAGCTAGAACCTTGCCTTGAGGATCTAGAGACTATTTGTGAATCAACGGATAGTGATCATCCGTTGACAGATGAACCATCAACGGATAAGAGGTATCCGTCGACTAACAAAAAGTCTGTTAGTAAGAAGGAACTCAAGAAACTGAATAATCAGTATGGTCCAGTAGCCAAGAACTTTGTCTCTGGTGAAAGTAGCCAAGCCAAATCAAGTGAGAAGGCTAAGGCAGGTGATTTACTTAACAAAAAGGCTGTTGGTAAATCAGTGAATGAAAAGGTAGAGACTGAGGGTAAAAAGAAAAAGAACAGAAATGGTAAGATAGGCATTAACAAGAAAAACAATTATTCTTCTGACAAGTTTGCTCCTAGGAAAACTTGTGGTAATTGCAATAGTGCCAATCATCTATCTTCTAACTGCAAGTCTGTTAAAAGGACTCCTGTTCATGTACCTCAATCTATGCCAAGTATGCCTGCTATGCCTGGTTTATATCAGAATGCTAGTTTTTCAAATCCATATGTGAACATGCCATATGTGCCTAATCCTTATTTTCAATCTGTGAATATGCCACAAATGTCATGGAGCATTCCTAGCATGGATAATATGTATGCCAATTTTCCACAAATGCATGCATCAAATATTTATGCAAATGAGCATCTGTCAAAACCTATCACTCAAGCATCTACACCCAAAGTGAAGATTGCTATGAGTGTAAAACCAAAGGCTAACAAGAAAGGACCCAAGGAAACTTGGGTACCAAAATCAACTTGATTTGTATTTTGGAATGTGTGCATGGAAATAAGAGGAATCTATGGTACCTAGATAGTGGATGTTCTAGGCATATGACAGGAGATTCAACCCTGCTCACAGAGTTCAAGGAGGAAGCTTGCCTTAGAATTACCTTTGGAGATGACAGCAAGGGATATACTAAGGGATATGGCTTGATTACAAAGGACAATGTCATCATTGAAGAAGTGGCTTTAGTTGAAGGTTTGAAGCACAATTTGCTGAGTGTCAGTCAGATTTGTGACAAAGACTATGAAGTAAATTTCACTAAAGAAGCCTGTGTTGTTTCTACCAAGGAAAACAACAATGTGGTTCTGACAGGCTTTAGAAAAGGAAATGTTTACATAGCTGATTTCAACTCAGTATGCTCAGAATCCATTACTTGTCTCTTCAGCAAAGCAAGCAAGGATGAGAGTTGGCTATGGCATAAAAAGCTGTCTCATTTGAATTTTAAAGTTATGAATGATTTGGTAAGAAAGGATCTTGCTAGAGGAATCCCTCAATTGGAGTTCATCAAGGATGGATTGTGTGATGCCTGCCAATTAGGGAAGCAAAAGAAATCATCCTTTAAGAGCAAGACAGAGTCATCCATTGTTAACCCCCTTCAATTGCTGCATATGAACTTATTTGGTCCAGTAAATGTCATGTCCATTTCAAAGAAGAAATACTGCCTGGTGATTGTGGATGATTTTTCTAAGTTTACATGGACCTTCTTTCTGCACTCCAAAGATTGTGCAAGTGAAATCATCATCAATCATCTCAGACTAGTAAACAATGGTTCTGAAGTAAAAGTACAAAGAATCAGGAGTGACAATGGCACTGAATTCAAAAATTCCACAATGAAGATTTTCTGTGAAGAGAATGGAATTGTCCATGAGTTTTCTGCTGCTAGAACACCTCAACAAAATGGGGTTGTTGAAAGGAAAAACAGAACTCTCATTGAAGCAGCTAGAACAATGTTAAGTGAATCAAGATTGCCAACATATTTCTGGGCTGAAGCTGTCAGCACTGCCTGCTTCACTCAGAATATTTCCTTGATCAATCAAGCTAGAGGAATGACTCCTTATCAGTTATTTACCAACAAGAAACCAACGTTAGCTTTTCTTCATGTCTTTGGTTGTAAGTGTTTTGTGCTAGGAAATCATGGAGATAACTTGGGCAAATTTGAAGCAAAGGCAGATGAAGCTATCTTTGTTGGATATGCAGCAGGGAAAGCCTATAGAGTCTACAATCTAAGAACCAACATTGTTATGGAATCTGTACATGTTGTGTTTGATGATCAAAAGATTCTAGGTCTAAATGATGAAGGCTTCCATGAAAAGTTGAGATTTGAAAATGAGGTAGAAGGAAGATTGTACATTGATGATGATGAGGAAAATGAAGATCATGACCTTGGAAATTCACCTAGAGTTGTTGGTCCAACTAGAAGTGATGCTAACACTGGAAATGAAGCATCCGTTGACAGTCATACTAGAGTATCAGATGCATCCGTTGACAGGCATTCTCATGTATCTGTCGACAGGCAAAATAGAGCATCCGTTGATAGTCAAAATGATGCATCTGTTGACAGTCAACTTCATAACTCCTCAAGGACAATAAACTCAGGGGGAGTTTCTCAAAGTCAAAACTCAGTGATTAATCAACAAGATCATGCTCACTTAGATGAAGCAACCTCGTCTAGATCAAACCTTCCACCTTCAAGAAAATGGACCAGAGATCATCCTTTTGAATTAATCATTGGTGACTCAAACTCAAGAGTCCAAACTAGGAGGGCCACACAAGAAGAATGCCTATACAGTAGTTTTCTGTCTCAAGAGGAACCTAAGAAAGTGGAAGATGCCCTTCTAGATCCAGATTGGGTCTTAGCAATGCAAGAAGAGCTAAACCGATTTGAGAGAAATAAAGTATGGAAGCTTGTGCCCAAACCTGATGATAGAGGTATCATAGGTACCAAATGGGTTCTCAAGAATAAGACTGATGAAAATGGCATAATTGTGAGGAATAAAGCTAGATTAGTGGCAAAGGGCTATTCTCAAGAAGAAGGAATAGATTTTGATGAAACTGTTGCTCCAGTGGCAAGACTTGAGGCAATTAGAATTTTCCTAGCCTATGCAGCACATGCCAATTTCAAAGTCTATCAGATGGATGTCAAAAGTGCCTTTCTAAATGGGGAACTGGAAGAAGAGGTATATGTCCATCAACCTCCTGGCTTTGAAGATCCAGAATTTCCAGAATATGTATATCTTCTCTTGAAAGCACTTTATGGTTTAAAGCAAGCACCAAGAGCCTGGTATGACACTTTATCTCAATTTCTTTTGGAGAATCACTTCACTAGAGGTACAGTAGATAAAACCTTATTTCATAGAAATGTCAATGGTTCTTCAATACTTGTTCAAATCTATGTAGATGATATTATTTTTGGGTCTACAGATGAGAAGCTTTGCAAAAGGTTTGCCAAACTTATGCAAAGTAGGTATGAAATGAGCATGATGGGTGAATTAACTTACTTTCTTGGTTTACAAGTAAAGCAAGTCAATGAGGGAATTTTCATAAGTCAAACAAAATATATTTATGATCTTTTAAAGAAATTTGACTTAATGGATTGTGCCTCTGCAAAAACACCTATGGCCACTGCAACTAAGCTTGAGTTGAATACTAAGGAAAAATCCATGGACATCTCAAGCTATAGAGGCATGGTAGGCTCACTTCTATATCTAACAGCTAGTAGACCTGATATAATGTTTTCCACTTGTCTTTGTGCTAGATTTCAAGCTGACCCTAGAGAGTCTCACTTAATTGCTATTAAGAGAATTTTCAGGTATCTCAAGGGAACACCAAACCTTGGCATTTGGTACCCAAGAGATTCTGGTTTTGATCTAATTGGCTATTCAGATGCAGACTATGCAGGTTGCAGAATTGATAGGAAAAGTACTACAGGCTCCTGTCAATTTCTAAGGAACAGGCTTGTATCATGGTTCAGTAAGAAACAGAACCCAGTCTCCACTTCTACAGCTGAAGCTGAGTACATTGCTGCTGGAAGTTGTTGTGCACAGATTCTTTGGATGAAAAATCAACTTATTGACTATGGTCTAAAAATTGAGAAGATTCCAATTTTCTGTGACAACACTAGTGCTATTGCCATCACAGAGAATCCAGTGCAACATTCGAGAACCAAGCATATTGACATCAAATACCACTTCATTAGAGAGCATGTGATGAATGGTACAGTAGAAATGCACTTTGTGCCAAGTGAAATGCAGCTTGCAGATATCTTCACCAAGCCACTTGATGAATCCTCATTCACAAGGTTGGTAGGTGAACTAGGTATGCTTAATTTTTCATAATTCCTAGTGATATCTAATCATACTGTATTGCAGCTAGAAATGTGTTTTGATTTATTTGAGAATTAAAAACTCTCAGAAAAACTCTTAGCAGAAATTTTGTTTAAGGTAAAATTTGCTTATCAACGGATATCCTTTTATCCGTTGGTAGTATAAACACATTACTAGATTTTCGTATGTCAACGGATAACAGGTTGTCCACGTCATCGATGGATAAACTGTTTCCTCAACCGTCCTATCTTTATCCGTTTATATACATATTTCTTTTTATAGCCGTTGGTAAACGTGTATAATTAGTCACGGCTGTACTTCTTTTCTCTTCATTTATTATCTGACAGTTACTTTTGTCCAATGGGGTAATTACTTTTAATTATTTCATTTTTAATTCTTGGAAAATATAAAAGGCTGTCTTGTGCTCTCACATCTCACCTTTATTCATTTTCAAGAATCTCATAAGTTAACTGCATCTTCTTCACTAAAACTCTCTCTGCAACAAAAGTTCAAACACATCAATGGCGCCTATTGTCAAGATGATGTCTTCCACTAGGTTTACCTATGAGAAGAACAATTTCGCAGCCTTTGTTGACACAGCGAACGCCCCAGAAGTATATCACATCATGATGAATTTCGTGAAGAGATGCAAACTGTCATATGCTATGACTACCACCACACCCCTCATTCATGAAGTAATTGAGGAAATGTGGACATCGGCTGAATTTAATGGTAATGATGAAACTATCTCTTTTTCTCTTAAGGGTAAAAATTATGTGGCTAATTCTGATGTCTTTACTGCATGTTTAAAATTACCTGAAAATAATTGTACATCATTTCCAACCGATGCTGAAATAGTTACCATGCTAAAATCAAGTGGATATGCATTTAGTACTGACAATTTAGGCAAAATTGTTAGGAAGGGTATGGTTAAAGAATGGAGTTATCTGTGTGATGCTTTCATTAAAACTTTTTCTGGTAAAATTAGTAATTTTGATGCTGTTACTAAAACCATGCTAGTGATGCTCTGTATGCTTTTAACTGATAAATACTTCAACTTTGGCACACTAGTAATGTATGAAATAGCAGCTAAATTAGGTAACAAAGAAACTAGGGGCAAAAATATCTACTTTGCTAGATTTTTGATGCTCTTAGGCCTGCATATGTCAGAGAATGAGCTATCCCTCTCTAACCCGGATAGCAAGTTCAGTTGTTTTGTACAGGAGAAGAGAGTCCTCAGTGACTTGATTTGAATGAATCTGAATGCAGGAGTGCAATTGGTTTATCCACCAATTGTTCAGGTAGCTTCTAATCTTATTACTCCTATCTCTACTCAAATTTCTTTGCCTTCCACTGTCACAATGGAGTCTGTAGTTGTGACCAAACAGGCTCCTACCCAAGTGACTAAATCCAAAATCTCAAAACCACAATCTAAAAGACAAACCTCAGTTGTCTCTCAAAAGGCACCTGTTGCAAAAACTACCAAAACTCTTGAGGGGAGTGTGAAGGTGGTAGTGAGTGGTGAGGGACAGGGTGAACATCAAAGAAGCCCTAAGGATAAGGAAGGTGAGGCAGGTGCAACCAACATTTCAGTCTCTCAAAAGACTGTTAATGAACCATCAAGCCAAATTCTAGTTACATCCTCTCAACAGGGTGTGACTACTGATTTAAGTTCCATTCCAGGAACACTGCACAAAAGGGCAAGAGACACAGACAGCTCTCACTCAAAAACCTATGGTAGAAGAGTAAAGTCCAAAACCATTGGGGAATCACAGGGTGCACACACAGTACAGCAAACTGTACCTTCTCAAATTCAGTTTGATGTGACTTCAATAAATGTGGAGTCACAGCCCCTTGATCTTAACCTTCAAATCGATACACATTTTAATCCACCATCACCAACTCCATCTCTGGATGTAGATATGATATCTACATCAATTCCTGATTCTCCATCTTTAAAATTCTTGGAGAAGCCCCACTCAACAATTGGTGGTCATCATCTTTTAGATGATTTGTTGGGCCATCAATCTTCCATTCCTGAATTCACAACACTATCTGTGGCCTCTTCCTTAAAATCAATCACCACAGATTCAGTGTTGGTTTTCACTTCAACGAATACTCTTTTTCCTTCATCAACGGATATCCTTCATCCGTTGACAGGTGTTTCTCCATCAACGGATGTGTCTACAACTCATTATCCGTTGACAACAATAACTACTACATCAACGAATACACTTTATCCGTTGACAACTCTCTCTACCACTGCAAAATGTGACATTCCCATGTCAACTGTGGAGGAGTTTGTAGTAGTTGAAACACTTTTAGGAATGAGGGAAGGGAGTGAGAGGCTGCCTTGTGAGCAGGCAAAAGGAGAGAAAAATAATGAGAGGCTGACCATTTCTTCCGGTCAGGCAAAAGGAGAGCAAGAGAGTTCCACCTTAGAAGGTGAAGGTGAGGGTGTGAACCAGGGGGAGTCCCTGATGCAAGAAAAGAGAGATGAGAGGAGAGAAGGGACTACAGGAGAAATAAGGCAGGACCATTCAGCCATTGCAAGTGAGTTAATGGAGGTTAATGAAGCTTCCAAAGAGATGGAATTTCGACAAGAATATCAGTCAATTATTGACTCCATCTCTTTGGATCCTGAAACCTTTACTCATCCTGTCCCTGCCTATCAAGTCATGCAACAACAGGGCAATGTGGAGGCAGAGGAGGCAATGCACCTAGTGCACACCTCAGAATCTCTTCAAAGAGCAAAAGAAGCTTTTCAAACCCTGTCTCCAAGTGCTGGAAGTGAAGATTTTGGCAGTGATGACAGTCAAAGTTCAGATGGTGAGGAAATCAATGAAGAAGAAACTCCAGAATGGATGTTTACCAATGCCACTGAACTTAGGGATCTCAATGTGGAAATCATGAAGCAATATCACTCTGCTAAGGCTGAGCACCAAACTGCAGAACCACAGAGAAAGACTGTTCTTGAGCAGGTTATGGCCTCACTGAAATTACAAAAGATGCAAACAGTTATTCAAAGAACACAACAGGAGGAGGTCAAAACTGCAATTAGAGATATGAAGATAGAACTAGATGCCAGGATTGAGGCACTAGCTCCTACTACCACTCAGAAGGTGCTTACTAGCAAACTTCTCAAAGAAGATAGCCTGGCTAAGTCTGTTAAACTTCTTTCCTCCAGAGTGGATAGTATGGAATCTCAAATGCAAACTATCTTTGCCAATCAATCAAAACAAACTCAACTACTGGAAATGCTACTTGCAGCTTCATCCCCAACCCTTGATGCTAACAAAAAGGGGGAGAAAATGGGAACAAGCAAAGAAGAGGCTGCAACATCACCTGGTCAAATTCAAGCTACCAGTAGTAAGATAGCACAGATTGAGGGGGAGCAACAGCCAATTGTAGTGGTCAATCCAACAGATTTTGAAATAAAGGCTTCCCCTGTGAAGAAACAAGTGGCTTTGCCTGAGATTCAAAGTTTAGAAGAAATCTCAGATGGTGAAAGGCAAGACAGAATAGAAGCTTTGGAAAAGATCAACAAGGAGACTAGTGAAAGAATTCTAAGGACAGAGAGGATGATCAATGAATCAATTGCATCATCTCTGTTTCTTAATGCTCAATCTTCTGCTCCAACAATATCAACCACAATCATGAAGGTGCTCACTCCAAAGATTGTGGCTCCTATATTCTATGATGCTGAGCCATCATATGTCAAAGAGTTTGAACCAACCATCAATACCAGAGCCTACTCACCTCCAAAGGAAAATGGGAAGAACAAGCTTCAGTTAGACTACCCATTTCCCAAGGATGATGAAGAAAAGCTAATGGGAAAGACAATCATGGAATTCAAAGTACAGACAAATAAGAGTGTAAGAGATTGGATGGCTGTAATCATAAGGAATGGAAAAGTATTAAATATATCCAACAGCCATCCTAGATTTGTGGAAGCTAAAAGAGAAGAAGTCTCCAGAATCCAAAGGGAAGCTCATCCAAGTACAGAAAATCAACATGAAAACTCAGATGAGAAGCAAGCCAGGCTAGCTCAAGAGTTAATGGATGAGGTAGAGGTTGAAATGAAGGAACCTGAGGAAGTTCCCAAAATCAAACCTAAAAGAAGGAAAGCTAAAACCAAAAGGGTTCTTTCTCCAGAACCCTTTCCAGAAAAAGAAACTATTGGCTCATCAGTATCTATATCTGCAACAGTATTCGACCCAACTGTAAACTTTCATGGTGACCCCATAATGCCTAAAGAAGAACCAATGAATTTTGATTCAATTGAAGTTCCTTCATTCTTGCTGAATCCAAAACAGGAGAAAAGGGCTCCAAAGAAGCAACTCTCAAAGGGACCAGTTCAAGTTGCTAGGGTACCTGCTATTGTCAAACAGCCAATCTTGGAAAACAAAGAAGACTTTATCTATCAGGCAGAAATTGAAGAATACTCTGGCATGAATCTATATTTGGATGAATTGTCAGAAGTAAGAGGAATTGACAAGTACAAGAATCAGCCTGAGAGGTTAGTGTTTGTCTACAAGGGAGGAAGTCAGAGGACATGGCCATTACAGAAGGTTCTTGGAGAGAATTATCATACATTGACCAAAGTGTTCTCAGCATTCAAGAGACACACAGGGTTCTCTGAGACAACAAGAAGGGAGATAATTAGCAGAATAGAAGAAATAAGGAGAGAATGGAACTCACCCGCAAGTCTACCAAAGAAAATGAAGATCCCATATAATGGATAGAAAATCCACATTCAACCCTTTTGGATGATGGAGTTCAGGGATGAAGATGGCACTAGGAGATTCTTCAGGTTAGAAGACCAACTGTCAAAGGCTAGTTCTGATTATCTAAGATGGTTACAACTAAAGCTAAATCCAAAAGTTGTTGAAGAAGATACCTTCTATAGGCAACTTCAAGTGCAAATTGAGTCCAACTCTGCCAAGGAAGGAAAGTCAAGGGTGCAGCCAACCAGAGAGAGGAAACATCATTATTTTGCTCAATCCAAAGGAGCACATCTCTGATAAGTTTCTTAAAGCTTTCTGTTTTTAATTTTTGTGGCTTAATACAATCTTTGCATACTGTAGTGTATATATCTTTAGGAATGTTTTGTTATCATCAAGGTTCTGAATTTATGCTTTATTGCCATCAAGTATAAATTGGGGGAGATTGTTAGGAATATGTTGTAGTTGATGATAACTTAACATTCAAGCAAAATTGTATAAGTCAAGTTTTGTAACTGTCAACGGATAAGACTTTATAACTATTCGTTGACAGGTAGCTCATCAATGGATGAGGTTTTGTAGCATACTGCAATATCTCTATTTATCAGTTGATAGTGTTTTTGTTCAGAGTCATGTTGACCATCAATGGATAGGCAGAATAGGGTAGCCAATTGTAAATAAGCTATGCTATGTAATTCTGTCTAAGTGAAAGTGTATCAACGGATAAGAACAGGGCTCTATCAACGGATAAAACTCAAATCTACTCTATCAACAGATACAGCTCAAACTACCATCAACGGATAATTGTGCACAACATCAACGGATAATCATTATCACTTTATCCTATGTTAGCTAAGGAATAGCAGTTAATAAGGACAGGTTTGACTGACAGATCACATGGGTTGATAGTGGGTATAAAAAGCAATATGGCAGCCATACTTTGGAAACACAGAAGAAAAAAGCATTCCATTTACACAGTACGTACAAGAAAGGTGCAGTGGACATATCTGTTCACAAGGACAACCTTTCGGCTACATGTGGATTTGGAGTGGAGTAGCAAGTCAACTTAAATTAGATTAATATTATCTTATTCCTGTAGTACTTGTAAACTTGGGATATATAACCAAGTGTAGCAACTCTTTAGAGATTAAGAAAACAGACATATTTGCTTAGGGTTTCTTGAATATCCTTAGAAGCAAAGAGTTGTAAAAACAGAAGCTGTGTACATTTGTATCACAGAGTTTTCTTCAAATAAAAGTCTCAGGTGGTACATTTAACCACCTAATTTTTTATGTGTTTGTGAACCATTTCTTATTCAGCAATTATTTTCTTATAGATTTCTGTGGTTTTTATCAGAAGTTTATAATTATCAAGAATTGTATTCAACCCCCCCTTCTACAATTATACAAGTGTGTATTATGGGAATAACAATAACTTTAGACTCCTTTATTCCATTTTAGTATATATTAATATGAAATTGTCAAAATATAAAGTAAAACAAAATAATTTATAATTTCACCTTCTTTGGCAAGAAAACTAATTTAGAAGAATTCTATCATAAAGATATATAAATGTTAATATTCCATTTTTGAACTTTAAAATGACAAAATAATTTTATTTCAACAAAAGAAATCACTGTAGTTTAGTTTCATGACAGTTTGAAAGTTGCGTATGAAGCTTTTCACTCACTTGGGAGCTGTGCGCCACTATTTTTGGATTCGTCTTACCAGATTGCAAGGAAAGCAGCTAGCACTGTGTCCAGACTGCCACGTCCCGGTGTCATCTTCTGCTTTTAGAGTACGTATAGATAGATAGATAGATTGCACCATCAAATTACAGAAGCCAAATGTCTCTATTGTTACAATGAGGTAGTACATATTTAATTCAAATTAATTGGCTGCAATTAACAGATTTTTATACATGGGTCGAGATACATGTTAAGGGTTTGTCAACAGAAACCTAAACTTCTAGAAACAAAAAGATGAGACCAAACTCATCTTTTCCTTTGAATTGAAATTTATAATCACCTCAATCTTCTCCCTGATTCTCGAGATGCTCCACTCAACCAAACATCAACCATTGTAGAGTATACATTGCATAATGTTAGACTGTTCACAGGGTACCTTAGAGAACTAGACTTACCTATTATGTAGGACATGTTTTAAATATGTTTCTAGTAAAAATATACTACTATGATATGAGACTTGGTTGGCTATTAAACGACTCAAGGGGTATACTGTTAGCAGCCTAAACTTCCTGCACTAGATGTAATTTAGGTAACCTGTTTTTACTTTTCACACATTAGAAATCAAGAAATCAACAGAATATATGAAAGCCAAGGGAAAGAAAGGACAAGAAGCAACACCTAAGAAATTCATAGGAACCCAATTATGAGCTTTAGCTGTAGAGCATTTTATGAGATGCAGCATAAAGCTCATCACTATATTCTTGTACAACTAATGGCCTAAAAACTAACATCATACTTGCTTGCTTCCTTTAAGTAACAAAAAAATTACAGTAAACTTCTCAGAGAACATCGTTAAGTATTAATTTAATGAATCCAATAAAAAGTCAGAGAACTTGAAGGATTTCGCTATACATAGCTTAACTACAAGACATAAACACGTGCAAATAAAGAATCAAAAGTACCTACAAACACATTTGGTTTGACATCGTGATACGAATTTATAGAACTTTAATGCTGAGATCGTATACTACAATGGATGTATAGTGTATAGCAAATCGCAACTTCTCTAACTATAGTAATAACCAATAAGGCATGCATTCAATAGTAACTGTAAAGTATCTTGCAATGTTGACTCAAGCATAGAAACACATAAATTCACATCTATGCTTATATAAGGATTGCACAAACAAATTACAGAAGCCCAATGTCTCTATTGTTGCAATGAGGGAGTACTTAATAAATTCAAATTAATTGGCTGCAATTGACAGATTTATACATGTGTCGAGATACATGTTAAGGGTATGTCAACAGAAACTTAAACTTCTAGAAACAAAAGACGAGACCAAACTCATCTTTTCCTTTAAACTGAAATTTAAAATCACCTCAATCTTCTCCTCCGTGATTCTCGTGACGCTCCACTATTAACATCTGACGTCCGAGAAGCACCATATCTTCTTCTGGAAGCGGAAGGACGAGACATTGTTAAATCTCCTTCAACAGCAGCACCACTTTCTAAAACAGCAACAGAAGCATTATGTGTTCCAGAAACTGAAGGAAGGTTAACTACTATATTTGCCTCGCTACTAGAATCTACAGTGTGGAGGGCTCTTTGCACAGCAGTGTCACTGCTAGTGAAAATATCCCCGCTAGTAACTGGACTAAACTGTGAATCAGTTCGTCGCAGAAGGCGGCCATGAATGTAAGTCTCAAGGTCCTCAACTAACCTCTCTGCATTACTCAATGCAGATGAAACGGAAGACAGTGAAGCAGCACTTTCTGATAATACTCTTGAAAACTGACGGGAACGGAGGCGCCAGGTACCCCCAACTTCAGCATTTCGCAAGACTGGAGAAGTAGCATTTCGCAAGACTGGAGAAGTAGTTCCTGAAGAAGCATTTGCAGTGTTAAGATTCTGCTGTGTGGGCTGTTCTCCAGGTACACTGTTAACACCTTCCTGCCTTGGCTGATCTGTAGTTGCCCCAATGCTAATCCTAATACGTCGAAGAGCTTCTGCAACCGGAATATGAGTAATACGCTGGTTGACACGCTGTTGCCTCACACTTTCTATACGATGTGCTGATGGCCTAGGCGGTATCTTCAAGCCAGTCTCAGTCTCCACCAATCGGGTACTACTACCATTTCCATATATTGGAGTAATACTTGCATCTGTGACCTCCCCCCTACAAACAGGACATTCCTTAGCAGTCGAGTTCGAGTCAACCGAAAACTGATAAAAACATGCCCAACAGAACAAGTGACCGCAACACGTCACTACAGGTTCCTTTGCCATATCCAAGCATATATTACAATCAAAAAATCCCCCAGTATCACCATTATCCTTCTTAGTATCCAAATCCATCCCCAACGCATTCGCTACTAAATGACTACTATCCCTTTTACAACCAACTAATCTCTCCTCTCCATTACGTAATCCCCACTCAACTCCCCCTCTCGGCTCATACCCAGCAAAACTACTCGACTCCATCATGTTCCGAGTTTGTCTCCACCTCTGACGTTGCCTAGCCCTAGCAGAAACCTCCTCAAGCTGTCTCATCCGATCCTCAATTCGATCTTGGGTATTCTCTAGTCCACTTATAACAGGCGCAGGCCCGAACACAACTGAACTAACCGCTTCGGGTTCTCGATTCAAATCCAAATCCAAGTCCATTACCATACCATCCACGCTACCATCAATATCATTACCCTCATCCATCATATATATATCGAAACTACTTCAAATCACCACACCCGAAAAACCCTTTACAAAACAACCCAAAAGATTCAAAATTCCACTTCTTTCTATCACATTTCACAAGATCCACATCACAAAAAGGCCTCAAAACCTAAAAACACAAAAAGAACACATCTTTGAATCAATAACATAACTTTTTACTCTACCTCAACAAGAATTCTCATATCTATCATTAAACATATTCTTAATCCATATGGGTAATCTAAAACAAGAAAATCAAGAATTGATTACAGCTAATTACATATAAATGACTAATTTAAAATCAAGAAAATCAAGATTTATTAATATAATAAAAGTAATAAAGTGAAGTGTAATTGCAAGATAAAATATTTTTACCTGATTTGATCATCTTAATGATTTGCAAGGATAATGCTATGAATCTGGTGGTGAAGAGGATGAGTATATTGAGAAAAAGAATGGGGTATTAAAAGGAAAAGAGAAAGCGTTGGCGAATAAAATGATGGTATATATACAAGGGTCGTGACTTTCGTGGTACTTGTTATATAAAACCGAGCAAAGTGCACTTTGTATATATGCAATTTGTGTGTAAGATCATTTGAGATATTATATTTAAAAAACTATCACGTGCTATACTATATTTCAATTTTTGTTACACATTACCCATTTCCGTTAAATTATGCTAATGCCGTTTGCCAGGCTGGGATAAAAAAGACTTTCTAATGTATATAGCGCTTCTACAGTATATGAATTGCCGCTCATCACTACCGTATGCCGCCATCCCCTGAACCTCACCCTCATCTCTACCTTCGTCTCTCTTCCTTCAACCCTGAATCAAACCTTCCCCGCCTGTTGAGTATTGAATACAGTAAAAGAATACAGAGGGAGGTGAATGGATTCTTGAACTTTTCTTGTTCGAGTCTATGTAGCAGGAGTGTTTGTGTGTGCAAGATAGAAGGTGCGGATAAAGAATAACACAAGACACAATATCACTTTAATCTAATGTCACTACTAGAAATTTGTTAATAGACATCATGCCTTTAACATCGGTCAGTAATGCCACTGATGTCTTTGTGTTTTAAGACATCACTTGAAATAAAACTGATGTCTTTATGTTTTAAGACATCGCTTTCAAGAAGAACCGATGTTTTAAATAAGCTAAAAAAAAAATCCCACGCATACCCCAAATATTTTCCCCTTGAAATGTTTCCGCCAATTTGTTAAAATGTTTCCCCCCCCTTGGACGATTTTTTGTTCCCCCCAATTTTATCAAACACACACAATCACCCTCTCTCCCTCAAACAAATTAATTAAAAACATAAAAGATAAAACCCTCTCGATTGTAAGCCCTCTCTCATTCACAAACTCACTCACCCGGCCTCTCCTTCAAGAACCCTAAATCTCTCTCTCTCTCCCCCCTCCGATTGAAGTCCGAATAAGCTCCGATTGAGCTTCATTTCTTTTTTACCCACTCTTCTCTCTCTCTCTCTCTCTCTCTCTCTCTCTCACACACACACACACACACACACACACACACACCCCGCTCATCTCTCTCCACAAACACCCTCCTCAGATTACAAGCTCCGATTGTATGTACTCTCCTCTGATTTTGTAAATTACAAGCACCGATTAAACTTTTCTCCTACTCGAATTACAAGCTCCGATTGGGAATTTTCTCTGATTGTGAATTTTTAGGGTTTTTTTAATTTTGCATATAATTAGATTTGGGTCATTCATATGTAAGTGTCATAGTTCGATTTAATAAGATTTTCAGGGCTTGGATGTTCATCAATTGGGTTCGGAGAAGCAGAGGAGTTGGTGATTACGTTACTGGTCAATATTCATATACAACTTGAATATATGAATTTATATTGCTGGTGGTTTATTAATCATTATCTAGGTTTTGATACAGATTGCATCTGTCATGCCTAGATGGACAATAAGAACGATGGAGAGGGAGCCTTCACCTTTTCGGGATGAGTATGCCCCTGTGGTCTAAATCAAGTTTTGCTTGTTCTTTAAAATTATATTAGCACTGAAACTGTACAAGACTGTTCATGCTCATACTTCATGAACTTAACTTTTTAACTAATCCTAAGTAATGGCTGCTCTTTATACCAGCCCCTTCTTACATGTCATTGATTTACTATTAGGAAACTATCAAATTGATTTCTGATTTTTGCTACATTTATTACCATCGAGTGGCTTTCCCCGACACTATAAAAGAGGTTTTAGGAGTTAGTTACTAACATGGCATTAGAGTGTAGGTATACAGATCGGTGGGTTGTTTTAGTCTGGTAGTCCCAATAATCTCAAATATTTAATCTATCGGTTGTTACTGTTCTACTATTTAGTCCAGCCTTTTAGTATAAGGGGATTGTTAATAGGATATGAGATCCGTTAAGTGGCTTTTCCCAACAAAGCTTTGGGATAGTCGGTTACTAAGAGTAAGATCTACTATAGTAGTATCCATTCATTGTAATTGCGACGTAGCAATTTTTTTCTGATTCTAGAATGTTTCCCTATTTGCTGGCTTAAAACAAATTGCTTACAACTTTTTTCTCATTGTTGTCTTCGTGTCTAATGATTTTCCTATTTAAGTTTTCTATGTGATTCTGATGTTTATTATTTAACATGTACAAAGTTTTTTTTAAAAAAATATTTTAGCAATATCTTACTTTTCGTGATATTCCGTCAGATTGTGATTGTTCTTTGTTTTTGGTAGGTTTTTCCTGCTTGGTTAAGCTGCTTGCCATTAAAAGGTGATCTCATCGAGGCAAAAGTTGTCCATGACCAACTTTGTTCAATGGTAGAAAGGTATTAAGCATTCTAGGGCCTCTTCAGTCTTAGAATGTTCTGGTATGTTGTATGTTGGAGTATATCCCACCTTAAGAGATATTTTAATTTTTTTGCTGCAGGTCAGATAAAGAGCTTCTGGGTCCCAACTATCAGCATACCCCTAAAATAGTATCAGTGTTTGCTGAGGTGAGCATTCAGTATACTTATATAGTTATATGTTTGGTACAAGTCGACAAGAGCTTGTGGTAAATAAAAAGAAGATACAGAGAGGGGGTAAGTAGTCCCAAGGCTAGCTGCACTTAAAATATAAATTTTGTGGAAAATGAGTGCAACACCTATTTCAGAACATCGTTCTTAATTCAGTTTATAATATCATAACTAGATATATCACTGTCATCATGCTACTCACTAAAAAGAATGAAAACCGAGTAGTTTTGGCAAAAAAAGATTATACTAGCATGAACAAGTAATAAGATTTCTGATTTTTGCTATCAAATTAATTTCTGATTTGTACCAGAAAGGTTGATAGTCATATCACTAAAGTAAGTGTCCTTTGTTTATTATCATATTATGCAAAATATCAAATCTGCATTTTGGAAATTTTAATGATGCATAATATTAAATTATATGGTTTTAATAAGCAGAAAACGATGAACGCTAGCAGTCTTAAGCGTGCAAATGCAGATAATACTACTAAAGTTTTCACATTTGGAGAACTTGTTGCAGCAACACAAAATTTCCATCTGAAAATGCTTTTAGGCAAAGGAGGATTCGGGATGTTGTGCAAAGGACAGCTGAAGCACAATAATAAAATCTGTAAGATGTTCTGTTTCTCTGCATTTGCCTTGTGTATTTGGAGTTGTAATCTGGTTTAAATCTTCTATTTTATGTCCTTCAGATAGTTGCTATAAAACAACTTGATAAGAATGCTATGCAAGGAAATGAAGAGTTTTTAGAAGAAGTTGTGGCACTAAGTCATATTCAGCATCTAAACCTTGTCAATCTTAATGGTTACTGCGCAGATGGCCGGCAAAGAATTTTGGTTTATGAATATGTAGCCAATGTAGCAAATGGATCATAGAAGATCACCTTTTTGGTAAGTTTTTGGTAAGTCAGGATTACGGATACAATTGTCTGATTTAAGCATAGTTCTTAAGTTGGGGGAAAAAAATTACCTGCAAGTTAGTTTATACTTGATGTGCTCATATAATTGGCATTTTAATAAGGGTTCATATAATTGCCTGTTCTGTTTTCAGAGGTTTCAGGATAAAACCCTCATCTCGATTGGTACACTAGGTTGAAAATAACAAAAGGAGCAGCTCAAGGACTGGACTATTTACATGATACTGCTGTTGGGACAATCGGATCGTGGCCCTACGATTTTTGATACAATAATTAAACGAGTACGAATACAAAAGTCACCTTGTTAACGGTTGATTCCACGCTCTTCTATTGTATACCCAAATTCCTTTGAGCGAAGTTTGGCCTTCGTCTTCTCAAGTTAACCTCTCTTCTTGCTCCTAGGTGGCTACAAAATTTTTCTAGACCAACCCTAGCAAGAAGAGAATAAGAATATATATAGGGCTACAATAGGGATCATGGATAATTAGGTTGGGCCTTCTAATTACATCTTGGGCCTAGCCCAATGTAATTAAATATTAATTCAATCCACTAAAGAATTAATATTTGCACTACCTTTCCTAATACAGCAACTTAATTATTTAATTGGGTTCCAATATTATTTGCTTATTAAATTCCCCATGTTTAAAATAACGCATGCCCATTAATTAAATAAATTACTGATAATTTATTTAATTAATATCTTTTATCCTTGATTATCCACTCAACCTTTATTTAATTATGCCAGAATAAATCCACCTGTAGGGTTTCACATAATTAAATCTTTTTGAGCTTTCAAGGGGACATCATTAACCCGAATATTATCAGGACATGGATTCCTTCTATAAATAATATTCACCATGTATATAATTCCATCACCCAAAATATAATGATATAATTCAAAAGAATTATTTCATATATAAATCAAAGCATGTAAATAATATACACGTATCAATTACTATATCCGGATTAAGAACCTAAGTATTAATAATAACATAGAATCTTAGTTCTCCTTCTTAATCAGTATAAGGGAACAATTCTAAATTTGATCCTGTTCAATATACACAAAGTATACTAGTATTATTTATTAGTCAATATAAACTAATCTAAATAATACTACAGCCATACCAGTGGATTGTCTAACACCACCTGTGATGTGAACCTTATTATATTATATAAACCGTATTTAACAATCTAATATTCTGTATCCCATTTGATACTAGATTGTCCACAATATATAATATTAGACAACATGTAAACATTTAAATGATTCTCAATAAAACCGGGCCAGAAATAAATGTATATACTTAAAATAAATATTTTCAGTATACACTAACAATCTACCACTTATACTCAAAATATTCTATGAGTATATCAGTGTTTATTTAATCCACTATTACATTGAAAACTATGTGTCCATCCATCTGACTCCTATCGCTTCCACATGCCTGTCAAAAACCTTGGCTGGCAAGCTCTTCGTGAAAGGATCTGCCCGGTTGTCTTCTGATGATATGTGAGCCACAACTATATCTCCTCGCTTTACGATTTCACGTATGAGATGATACTTACGTTCAATATGTTTAGTTGCTTTGTGGTCTCGCGGTTCCTTTGAATTTGCCACAGCACCAGTGTTATCACAATACACTGTCAAGCTTCTAGGCAAATTAGGTACCACATCTAAGTCCAAAAGGAAGTTCCTGAACCATACAGCCTCCTTAGCAGCCTCAGAGGCCGCTACATACTCGGCTTCCATGGTGGAGTCTGCAATGCATTTCTACTTTACACTCCTCCATATAACGGCTCCACCTCCCAAAGTAAAAACATATCCCGAGGTTGATTTCCTCTTATCCCTATCTGATTGAAAATCTGAATCAGTATATCCCAAAGGAAATAGATCCGAGGCCTTGTAAATTAACATATACTCCTTAGTCCTTCTCAGGTACTTAAGTATAGTTTTTACTGCACTCCAATGTTCCTGACCTGGGTTCGACTGATATCTACTAACCATGCCTACATCAAAGCAGATGTCAGGCCTCGTACATAACATAGCATACATTAAGCTTCCACATGCCGAAGCATAAGGAACTGCTTTCATGCTCTCTATATCCTTAGGTGTCGAAGGACACTGCTTCTTAGATAGAGCAACTTCATGCTTAAAAGGTAGAAAACCTTTCTTGGAGTTCTGCATGTTAAAACGAGCTAATACTTCATCAATGTAAGGCTCTTGAGATAAAGCCAACATCATTTTCTTGCGATCCCTTATTACTTTGATCCCAAGGATGTATGCCGCTTCACCTAAGTCCTTCATGTCAAATTGTTTGAACAACCATGCCTTTACTGATGACAACATCTTAACATTGTTTCCAATGAGTAAAATGTCATCTACATATAGTACTAGAAAAACCACTGCATTACCCTCACTTCTCTTATACACGCATGATTCGTTTGGACTTTGATCAAATCCATATGACTGGACTGCATGATCAAAACGGATATTCCAGTCCCTAGAAGCTTGTTTTAGTCCATAAATAGACCTCTTAAGCTTACAGACTAGATGCTCTTGGCCTTCCTTAATGAATCCCTTTGGTTGCTGCATATAGATGGTTTCCTCAAGATTTCCATGAAGGAAAGCTGTCTTGACATCCATTTGCCAAATCTCATAATCGAGATGAGCTGCTATAGATAAAAGAGTCCGGATCGACTTAAGCATAACAACAGGCGAAAAGGTTTCCTCATAATCGATCCCTTCTTTCTGAGTATACCCTTTCGCAACAAGTCGTGTTTTCCAGGCTTTCACCTTTTTGTCAAATCCTCTTTTCTTCTTGTAGATCCACCTACATCCAACGGGTTTTACACCTTTGGGTGGTTCCACGAGCTCCCAAACTTGATTGGAATACATAGATTCCATCTCAGATTCCATTGCCTTTTTCCAAAGATCTGCATCTTTATCTAGAATTGCCTCTTCGTATGTCCTGGGATCCTCATCATGTTCACCAGAGACCAAGTCCGAGGACTCTCCCAAAAACATGAATCTTTCTGGTTGTTGAACAACCCTCCCACTACGATGAGGCACTGTTGCGGTACTAGTGTCAAGTTGTGCATTTTCTTGTGGTTGTTCTACTTGTACTACTGGCACTTGGGGATTATCTGTCCCTCCCACTATTTCTTTTAAAACGATACTACTCATGGGTTTATGATTCATAATATAGTCTTCCTCTAAGAATCTATCATTGGTGCTAACAATGACATCTCGATCCTTAGGACTATAAAATGAATAACCTTTCGTTCCCATGGGATAGCCTACAAACAACCTTACTTCGGTACAAGATTCTAGCTTGGTCGCGTTCTTGTTCAGCACATGTGCTGGACAACCCCAAATCCGAATATGTCTTAGACTTGGTTTGCTACCAGTCCACAATTCTATTGGAGTCTTGGGAACCGACTTAGAAGGTACCAAGTTCAGAAGGTAAGCCGCTGTTTCTATAGCATATCCCCAGAACGACTTAGGTAAATCTGAATAACTCATCATCGATCTAACACTCTCTAAAAGAGTCCGATTCCTTCTCTCTGCTACACCATTCTGCTGAGGTGTGCCAGGTGCAGACAACTGAGATGTAATCCCATTTTCTGATAAATATTCCCTAAATTCTCCAAGCAAGTATTCGCCACCACGATCTGATCGTAGTGACTTGATACATTTTCTATGTCGTTTTTCCATTTCAGCTTTGAACAACTTAAATTTGTCAAAGCATTCTGATTTACGGCGCAACAAATAAATGTATCCATATCTAGAATAATCGTCAATAAAAGTGACAAAATATTCATAACCACCTCTTGCTTGGATATTCATAGGTCCACATAAATCAGAATGAACCAATTCTAACACTTCTTTGGCTCTATTCCCCTTTGCTTTAAAAGGCCTATTAGTCATCTTACCTTCCAAGCAGGATTCACAAACTGGAAATGGCTCCACTGCCAACGAGTCCAATGGCCCATCTACTACCAGTCTTTGAATCCTCCTTAAGTTAATATGACCTAATCTTAAGTGCCAAAGATATGTTTGGTTCAATTCAGAAGGTTTCTTTCTTTTATTTGAGCTAGAAAGAATGTTATTAGTTTCATTTTGTTGCAGCATTGGTTGGATAGGATTAATAATATATAAATTGTCTTGCAATGTACTAGAACATATAACTCGTTTATTCATCATAATAGAAACATTACGATCCAAACAAACATTATAACCATCCATGGCAAGTTTAGAAACCGAAATCAAATTCCTTCTAAATGAAGGTACATAAAGACAATTGTTCAAAACCAAAATCCTATCATCTCCAAAAGATAATGTAATTATTCCAACTACAACTACTGCTACTTTCGTAGCATCTCCCATGAACACATATATCTCTCCATCTCTAAGCATTCTGGTTTGCTGGAACCCCTGCATAGAGTTACAAACATGGTCAGTGGCTCCTGTATCTATACACCAAGTGCTCGTAGATATAGCCGCTATATATGTTTCTGTAACTAGAGAAAGAGACATACCAGTATTGTTTGTCTTCTTAGGAAGAGGACAATCCTGTTTCCAATGACCTGACTGCTTGCACCTGAAGCACTTGCCCTTAGGCTTTTTCACACCACCTTGAACTCCCACTGCATTAGCAACCTTTCAAGCTTTCTGTGTCTGAACCTTTTTCTTCTTCTTGCCTTTCGGCTTAGAGGAAGAAGCTTTCTCAGCCACATTCACTTGAACATTCTTTTTAAAGAGTCCTTCAGTTGCCTGAAGTTCTGTCAGAAGTTCCGCGAGACTATACAACCTTTTGTTCATGGTGTAATTCAAGCGGAACTGTTCAAAACTTTTCGGCAGACTCATAAGGATGATATCGATCTGGGTTTCCCCATCAATATCAGCACCAAGGATCTCCATCTCATTCAGATGAGACATCATCCTGAGAACATGATCCCTTACAGGTGTTCCTTTATTCATCTGAGTGTTCATTAAAGCCTTCATTGCTACTTGCCTAGCAGCCCTATTCTATTCTCCAAAAATTTCCTTGAGATTAAAGAGCATATCTGAAGCTGTGTCCATAGCCTGATGCTGATGTTGCAAAACACCTGACATTGCTGCCAGAATGTAACATCGCGACATCTCATCAGCCTTAAGCCACCGCTTATAATACTCCTTTTCACTTTCAGGAGCATCTTCAGCAGGCTGATCTGGCTTGGGTTCATAAGTGCAAAATTTGTACTACTCAGCAGTCAACACTATGTCCAAATTACGTTTCCATTCAATATAGTTTGGTCCCGTAAGTTTGTTATCCTTAAGTATGGTGAATAGTGGATTAAAGCCCATAGTGATCTAATCCTGAGAATCATATATGTAACACATAAGAGGGTTGCACAAATCTTAAAACCTATTGGTTTCCTCTAACAATAAATTAAAATTAATGCACTAATATTTAAACACCATAAGTATCTGGTACGCCACGATGGGTGACATATATACCACTTAAATTCGTTTAAATATTATTTCGGTCCTATTACTAAATAATACGCCACGATAGGGTGGACTATATATTATTTTTCATAGCTAAGTGTATACCATTATTAAATCTTAAATTAATAATAATAATACCGGATGGCACCATTAAATATTTCAAATCAATAATCGATAATAGGATAATTCCCAGATCGGGGGGAGCATTGTCAAGAGGCGTCACTTAAGACCCCTTTCTAGACAGAATCATCCTTTCTCTCAATATCGAAGATCTATATTCAATCATTGATACCCTATAAATTAATCGAATTCTATGAAACTTGGTACGCCACGATGGGTGGTCATATATACTTTTCAATATTCGTAATTAATTTATCTCATTATTGAATTATATGAAACTTGGTATGCCACGATGGGTGGTCATATATACCTTTCAATATTCGTAATTAATTTAGGAAGTTTGTTCTAGTAATATCCATAACACTACTTGACACCATAAATTATATGCCACGATGGGTGGTCATATATATAATTTATATTCGCCTTAGTGTTACATTACATACAAACAATAATGGAGACCATGGGATTCAATACCAAATTAATTCCCTCTCCCACTTAGTATTTTGGTGTGAGGATTTTTTATATCTAGATGCATCGCCCTATGTTAATTCTTTGAGGTCCACATGTTATCAAAATAACAGTACAAAGAACACATAACATAGCATAACATACATCTCATGATTAAAGCACAATAAAAAATTTATGTCCATGTCGTCCTAATTATGTTAAACATGCAATTAAATAATTACATACATAATTAACAACACGCATAATTAATTAATTAAAGCAATAATCAAGCAAGTGGAAAATATGTAAAACATATTAAAAAACATCCACTATTATGGCCCCATCCAAACTATAAACCAAAACATAGCAGCGTGGATCGAACTTCAATTTCTGAAAACAGTAAATCGCTGTTTACAGCAGGTAAACGAGGTAATTCGCCTTATATCCGCGTGAGTGACATAGTCAGTCTTGTTCAGATGCCCGTTTCCCTTTCCGAAAAGGTATTTTCGGCAAAAATCGGACACTGTATGCAAAATCAGCGAAAATCTGCAGCAAGCATCAACGGAAGCACTCCTTAATCTCTTGCAGCTCCGTTGATAAAACAATTACATACAATCTGATCAGACCTATTCTATTACAATATTTCATAATCTAACTCTAATACAAATTGTATTACAAGATTACAAACCAGAATAGAAATAAAAAACTATCACGATCAACCCTCGTGATTTACAACCACGATAAACCACGTGGAAACTAAAACAAAAATTAACCACGATTAAATCACGTGGGATCCAAACACATAATTAAAATATACATGACCATAATAGTGGATAACAACCTGCAAAACAAAATTATACAAGCCTACCACTATATACATGCATATATAATTATGACATGGATATCATATCAAAAATCGCAAAACCATAGAACCTTGATCTTGATGCCAATTGTTGGGACAATCGGATCGTGGCCCTCCGATTTTTGATACAATAATTAAACGAGTACGAATACAAAAGTCACCTTGTTAACGGTTGATTCCACGCTCTTCTATTGTATTCCCAAATTCCCTTGAGCGAAGTGTGGCCTTCGTCTTCTCAAGTTAACCTCTCTCCTTGCTCCTAGGTGGCTACAAAATTTTTCTAGCCCAACCCTAGCAAGAAGAGAATAAGAATATATATAGGGCTACAATAGGGATCATGAATAATTAGGTTGGGCCTTCTAATTACATCTTGGGCCTACCACAATGTAATTAAATATTAATTCAATCCACTAAAGAATTAATATTTGCACTACCTTTCCTAATACCGCAACTTAATTATTTAATTGGGTTCCAATATTATTTGCTTATTAAATTCCCCATGTTTAAAATAGCGCATGCCCATTAATTAAATAAATTACTGATAATTTATTTAATTAATATCTTTTACCCTTGATTATCCACTCAACCTTTATTTAATTATGCCGGAATAAATCCACCTGCAGGGTTTCACATAATTAAATCTTTTTGAGCTTTCAAGGGGACATCATTAACCCGAATATTATCAGGACATGGATTCCTTCTATAAATAATATTCACCATGTATATAATTCCATCACCCAAAATATAATGATATAATTCAAAAGAATTATTTCATATATAAATCAAAGCATGTAAATAATATACACGTGTCAATTACTATATCCGGATTAAGAACCTAAGCATTAATAATAACATAGAATCTTAGTTCTCCTTCTTAATCAGTATAAGGGAACAATTCTAAATTTGATCCTGTTCAATATACACAAAGTATACTAGTATTATTTATTAGTCAATATAAACTAATCTAAATAATACTACAGTCATACCAGTGGATTGTCCAACACCACCTGTGCTGTGAACCTTATTATATTATATAAACCGTATTTAACAATCTAATATTATGTATCCCATTTGATACTAGATTGTCCACAATATATAATATTAGACAGCATGTAAACATTTAAATGATTCTCAATAAAACCGGGCCAGAAATAAATGTATATACTTAAAATAAATATTTTCAGTATACACTAACAATTGCCAACTCTTCAATTGTATATAGAGATTTCAAAGCATCGAACATTTTATTAGATAATGAATTTAATCCTAAGCTCTCAGGTTTTGGACTCTCTAAGTTGGGTCTTGCTGTTGGGTCTAGCCAAGTGTAATGAAAGTTTATTTTTTGTATTTAGGCTCATGTAGAGCAGATCATTTTAATTATACTCAATGATGTAAGAATGTTCGATTTTTTTCGATAATGAAAAATCAGTTTTACTTACTTTCTAGTGTGATTTAGTTTTGGTAATTATAGTGTGTAAAGAATGCAATAAATTGATGTGAAATATTAGTAAAAATAACATCAGTTTTTTAAAATAAAATCAATGTCAAATGTATGTATAGACAACAAATTTTTATTAGAGAACTGATGTCCAATACATGTTTAAACAACGGAATAATGCAATGGAACCGATGTCAAAAAGACATTTAGACATCGGCCAAAAACCGATGTCTATGGTAATGACTTTTAACATCACCGACAAAGACATCGGTATGAAAATCAAATAGACATCGGCCAGAAACCGATGTCTATTAGCTTTTTTTAGTAGTGTGTATTATTAGATAAAGGTTGCTACAATATGTGAATACAAATGATAGTATTCTCAGCTTCGTTTTTCTCAGAGAGATACAGCTTACAGTGTATGAAAAACTTGACTCACAAAGTTAATGACTAAGGAAGTGAGGCTGTATCCTTATAGAACATGGATACAACCTACTTACTCCAAATAAGGTAGCTAAACAAATTACTTTCTAGTCTGTCTATCCTTTTTGAGTAAGTGTCCAAACGGTTACAGATTTGACTTTGCAAAGCCTGTTCAGATCCACTTCTTTAGCCCCTTGTCTCTTCTATATCTCTCCAAGCTTCCTTGTAGGCTTTCCAGAGCACGTTACAGATTGTGGTCCATAAAGTGCTTTGGCTTGTTGCTGGTTTCTGACTTGTACAATTTCTTCAGTATTTTGTCTCCAAGAATGTATTCGAGAAGTGACTAAGTAGGTGATTCGAGAACTTGAATTGACTTGATCGATAACTCTGAGTTCTCGAACACTGTTATATTGACATATCGAATTACTTCTCGAAGAGCTCTTTTCTTCAGGATTCCTTGAGTTGTCGAATAGAACACTTGACTTGTCGAATCCTTGAGATATCGAATAGCTTTCTGAGTCCTTGAGATATCGAATGGAACTTTGACTTGTTGACTCCTTGAGAACTCGAATACTACTTTGACTTATTGACTTCCTGAGTTCTCGAATAGAGTACATAGACATATCGAATTACTTCTCGAATTGGTACTTAGGCAAATTCTTCATTTCTTCAAATCCCAACTGTGATTATTTGACAATCTTTATCTTCTTGCTTGAGGCATGAACCTTGGAACTTCTTTCGAGCATTATTCTAGACTCTATAAGTACAGTTACACAACTAGGATTTGATGCCTACTACAGGTACAATACAAACAGAAACTCTACAACTAGAGGTTCCCTCAGTTAAGAGGTCATGTAAGTAATGCAAAGCATTACAAACAATTAGGCTTGTATTAGATTTATACAGGCATGCCTCTGTAACTAACAATCTCCCCCAAATTGTGAGTGAGACCCTTAGTCACAATTTTATGTCTGATAACAAGCCTAACATACATAAAGATAAGACTTTAAAAGTACAGGTATGTAGATTGATTGAGCACATGAATGAAATTACAAGGTAAACAATCTTACAGTATGATGAAATACTAGCCATTCTCATTTGATTCCATCTCCATTGCCTTGGCTTGTAGATCATCATATGCTTTCTGTCTTCTTTCTTTCTCCTTTCTTGCATTCTCATCCATGGCCTTTATGATCTCAGCTAAGGCATCCAACTCTTCAAGCAGAATAGAATTCTTGAAATCTTCAAGTACTGGCTTCAGAATGTTGGCAGGATAGTGATTGAGTAGATCCATTCTTATATTGACATGCTGCCCATTTCTTCTTTTATACTTCACCAAATAGGGATTGAACTGAACTCTACACAATCCTTTTGCCCTTAGCTTTTCTGCTTCAGCTTCCAATCTATCAATTTCCTTCTCCCCTTCTATCCATCTCTCAAGGCATCCCTTCCTTATCTCTTCATCATGATCTCTTTTCATCTTTACAAAAGCAGCTAGCTCCAGTTTCCAAACCCTTTCCACTTTGTCATTAGCATCCAACAGTGCAATCATCCTTTCTATGTCATCCAACTTGCCATACTTTTGACACTGCCCTTGTCTGAATTTTTCCTCCCTTCCATCAGTATATTTGACTTCTAGGCAATCATCAATAATGGCAACATGATAGATTCTCTGAGCTCTTAGGAATTGCAGTTGGTCTATATCAAAGTCTTCATCAAGTGGTTGGAGTTTCAATCCTGGATAAATTGTCAGAGTCCTTGATTTGGATAGCCTTGGTTTCCTTGCAGCTTGTTTGAATTTGATCCTATTTACATGGTTGCTTGGCTGAAATCTTTGACCTTTGTTGGTAGACCATAGCAGTGTTCCATTAGCAGTTTGTTTCTTAAACATAAACATGGTTTCCTGGCTTGAATCTTCTTCTCTTCTTGAGGTGGCAAAACAGTTGCAGAAGCCATCGAATTAGATTTTGGTAGGTCATTACTAACAGTATTCACCCTAGACTCAGAGTCTTGTGTTGTGGTGAGGTTACTGCTAGCAATGCCTAAGGCTTGCTGTTTTCCAATTTTCCTCTCATAGACTTTTCCTTGGTCATCACCATCTTTCTTATTCTTGTCATCCTTCTTCTTCTTCTCATCTTCATCACCCTTATCTCTCCTGTGATGTCTCCTCCTCCCATCACTTTTGTCTTCAGAGTCATCATCCTTATTTCTCCTAGGTTGAGCCCTCTCTGGAGTTTCACCAGTTGCTATAAAAGATCTGAGAATGTGCAGTGCTTCAATTTTTTCAGCATTTCTGGTTCCAACCTTCTTCTGTAGTTGATCAATGATAGCAATGACCAGTCTGTGATTTCGAGAAGTGAGATCATGGGGAATGACTAATTGCTTGATGTCTTCAATTTTAGTGCCAGACCGATAGATGATTGTCCATGGCTTCTTGATCACTTCTAGCAGCCTTGAAGGTTGGCCATTCCTTAAATCATCAAACAAACTTTTGTTGTTCTCATTTCTCTTCTCAATAAGCTCAAGTATGGCATCTATCTCTGAGTGTTTTAGGGCTTGTAGAGTCTTGTATATTAGATGCCATATCTTTGATTTGGATATCATCACTATCTCCTTGAACCATAGATTATTGACTTTCTTGGGGATGACAGTGATGTAGTCAATCTCCTCCTTCAACTCCCTCAGATAGAATTGAGTGTCACCAGCCTGTTCCCTTGTGACTTTCAGAAACTCCAAGAAGGCTTTATCATGATAAACATTTGAGTTAGCAACTTCCTGTAGCTTGGCCTCAGTAATTACTTTTACTTCTGTATGCTTGGCACTTTCAGATATGGAGGATGGAGGTTTGTCAGATGGCATACTCCCTGCAACCACTGAAGAGATTCAGTTCCTCAAGTGGTTGGCTAACCCTATGATGGTCAAGAAGGCAAATGGGAAGTGGAGGATGTGTATAGACTTCACTGACTTGAATGATGCATGTCCTAAGGATTGTTTCCCTCTACCAAGGATAGATACGTTGATAGATGCCACAGTTGGGCACGAGATGCTGAGTTTCATGGATGGTTTCAGTGGATACAACCAGATCAAGATGCATAAGGACGACATCCCTAAGGTATCTTTCATAACCGACTTTGGTGTTTTCTGTTATCTTGCTATGGCATTTGTGCTAAAGAATGCAGGAGCTACTTACCAACGATTGGTGAATAAAATATTTGCCCATCTAATTGGAAAAACCATGGAGGTCTATATTGATGATATGTTAGTCAAGAGCCTATTCACGGCAGATCATATTAATCACCTCGGAGAGGCATTTGAAGTACTGAGGCACCACGAGATGATGTTGAATCCAGCTAAGTATGCCTTTGGCGTTGGATCTGGGAAGTTTTTAGGACTGATGGTTTCAAAAAGAGGCATTGAGGCCAACCCTGACAAGATCAAGGAGATCTTATACATGAAGCCACCACGCTCTATAAGAGATGTGTAGAAGTTGACAGGCCGAGTTGCGGCCTTGGGGAGATTCATCTCCAAATCTGGTGATAAATGTTTGCCGTTTTTTCAAGCATTGAAGAAAGTGAAAAATTTTGAGTGGACACCTTAGAGCCAGGAGGTCTTTGAACAATTGAAGAAGTACATGGCCGAAGCCCCGTTGTTGGATAAACTAGTCCCGGAGAGACTCTCTACCTATACTTGGCAGTATCTGAGCAAGCACTGAGTGCCGTTCTCGTTCGAGAAGAAAGCAAGGTTCGGAAACCCATCTACTATGTAAGCAAGGTGTTGCATGGGGCTGAGTTAAATTACTCTACCATCGAGAAGTTTGCCTTGGCATTGATAACGGCCTCGAGGAAGCTACGACCGTACTTCCAGGCGCACAAAATTGAAGTCCGGACGGACCAGCAGCTGAGGAACATATTACATACCCTAAGGCCAGTGGAAGGCTAATCAAGTGGGCCATAGAACTTGAAGAGTTTGATATCAAGTATAAGCCTCGGACAGCCGTCAAGGCTCAGGCATTGGCTGACTTCGTGGTTGAATGCACCATTAACAACCAAGAAGTCGGGGGGCAGGAGATAGTAACCACCCCTGAAAGTGGAGATAAAGATGAAGAACTTGTAGCTGATCATAAGGGATATTGGGTGTTCTATTTTGATGGAGCATCAAAAACAAAATCTAGTGGTGCAGGATTAGAAATCTAATGAGGGTCATGAACCTCAAGGTCTGCGGAGACTCAAGGCTTGTAGTTTTACAAGTGAATGGCGAGTTTGAGGCCAAGGATGAAACCATGGCAAAGTATCTAAAGATTGTAAAGGGTGTTATAACCCAATTTGAGGAGTGCTATGTGGAGCACATTCCAAGAAATGAAAACGTTAAGGCTGATGCCCCAGGAGGTCTATGTTGTCATCCCGTACCTAAAATGTCTAAGGCCCCAAGAGGCAAAGGAAGCACTGGAGGAAATTCATGGAGGGATCTGTGGGCAACACTTGGGGGGCAGAGCCCTCGCTCCCAAGATCACCCGCTTGGGATTCTATTGGCCAGAGATGCTGGCTGATGTACAGAGCTATGTCAAGAGATGCGGTAGATGCCAAGAGCACGCACCGGTTGTGAGGCAGGCACCTGAGATGTTAACATCGATTAACTCTCCTATCCCATTTGCAATGTGGGGAATGGACATGCTTGGTCCCTTTCCCGTAGCTTCAGCACAAAGGAAGTTTCTGATAGTGGCCATCGACTACTTCACTAAGTGGATTGAGGCTAAGCCCTTAGCCAAGATAACCACCAAACAAATTTCCCAGTTCTTTTGGGAGAGCATCATCTGCAGATAGAGAATCCCCCGAATCCTTGTGACGGATAATGGGACAAAATTCAACAACGAAGAGTTTAAGAAGTACTGCAAGGAGAATGTTATTGAACTTCGCTTTTCTTCAGTAGCTTACCCTGAGGCTAATGGACAAGCTGAAGTAGTAAATTGAATTATCCTTGATGGACTGAAGAAGAGGGTCGGACGCTCAAGAAACACTTAGGTGGATGAGTTGCTGCCTATACTTTGGGTATACCACACCACCTACAAAGTGATAACTGAAGCAACCCCATTTTTGCTGGCTTATAGAGCCGAGGCAGTTGTGCCCCCTAGAGATTACACATGCATCGCCAAGAGTGGAAGCATATGATCCCAAGACCAATGAAAAAGGCGTGAGGCTCGCCCCCGATCTGATTAACGAGGTTAGGGATGAAGCGAATGCTAGAAACGCAGAGCGTCCGAAGAGAGCATCTTTTCACTGCAACCAAAGGGTTAAGGAGAAGTTCTTTCGATAAGACAACTTGACTCTGAGGAAGATAGAGGCCTCCAGAGTTGGCCAGAAGGGAAGACTATCCCCCAATTGGGAAGGGTCGTATCGATTCAGGAAGACACCAGGACGAGGATTCTACAGGTTGGAAATCTGGGATGATGAACACATTCCAAGATTAAGGATTGAATCCTTGAACTTCAAATCTCAACACAACATTAATTAAGCCTCGATGGCCAACAAGGCTGTCTGCCTCCAATTGAGCTTGTCGTTTGAGTTTAAGGACTCGAACCAAGAGTTGTCAATCAAGTTGAGACCTAAGAAAGGTTATATGAGCATAAGAAAATAAGGTTGGAAACCTAGAATCAAGCTAAAGGGTTGAAAACCAACAAAGGCATACCAGGCCTAAAGTCAAGTGCTAAGGAGCAAGTGAACTACCTGAATGATCAACCGAGAAGGAAGACCTCCTCCATGAGAAACAAAGATGAGGTAAGAACTAAAGAACTTCATCACAAGGATGAGAGTCAAGGGTTGATGATAACCAACAACCATGAATGAACTCAAGGTTCAAGACCAAGCTCCGAGGAGGGCGTCAGCCGACCGAGACTGATTTTCAGTCCTACACGGACTGTTGACGTTGTTTGGGCCATATCTTTAGCTCCGGGTATCAGATTTGGACGATCTTACTGTCCACGCGAAGATCTCTGAGTTTTCTATAGTCTTGGAGACCCCGGCCGACCAGGTCTTGGCCGACCAGCTCCTTTTAAGGGGGTCCAGCCGACCAAGACTGATTTTCAGTCCTACACGGACTGTTGACGTTGTTTGGGCCATATCTTTAGCTCCGGGTATCAGATTTGGACGATCTTACTGTCCACGCGAAGATCTCTGAGTTTTCTATAGTCTTGGAGACCCCGGCCGACCAGGTCCCGGCCGACCAGCTCCTTTTAAGGGGGTCCAGCCGACCAAGACTGATTTTCATTCCTACACGGACTGTTGACCATTGTTTGGGCCATATCTTGAGCTCCGGGTATCAGATTTGGACGATCTTACTGTCCACGCGAAGATCTCTGAGTTTTCTATAGTCTTGGAGACCCCGGCCGACCAGGTCTTGGCCGACCAGCTCCTTTTAAGGAGGTCCAGCCGACCAGCTCCTGAACCTGGATCCGACCGGTCTAGGTTCAGTACTTGGTCCTGGATCCCAACTTTTTCAGTGAACTTTGAATAGTTTTCAAACCTAAATCTCGACTTTTTCAGCAAATCTCGGATTATTGTCAATGCTAAAGGGAGGCCAAGGTTAGCCATGAAGGCCAAGGTTAGCCATTAAGGCCAAGGTTAGCCATGAAGTCACGAATGACCAAACTGACGACTCGTGATCAAGATCAAGATTCTTGATCCTTAGGATCACGGACAGTTTTAGATCCTAGATCCATGATAAAAGTTTAAGATCAAGGTCAAGTTTCTTGATCCTTAAGATAACAAAGTCACGAATGACCAAAATGGTGATTTGAGATCAAGATCAAGGTTCTAGATCCTTAGGACCACGGATGATTCTTGATCCTAGATCCATGCTCTCTTTTAAAATCACGAAGGGGTCTAGGTTCAGGTTTTTAAGGCCAGCTTCCGACTGACCAGCCCCGGAAGAGGGGTTTCAGCCGACCAGGTCCCGGAAGACCAGGTCCCGGCCGACCAGCCTATTTTAAGGAGGCTCAGCCGACCAGGTCCCGGAAGACCAGGTCCCGGCCGACCAGCCTATTTTAAGGAGGCTCAGCCGACCAGGTCCCGGAAGACCAGGTCCCGGCCGACCAGCCTATTTTAAGGAGGCTCAGCCGACCAGAAGACCAGGTCCCGGCCGACCAAGTCATTTTAAAGGGGTTCAGCCGACCAGCTTCTGAACCTGGATCCCCCCGGTCTAGGTTCAGTTCTTGGTCCTGGATCCCAACTTTTTCAGCAAATGATTTCGGACGTGGTTCTCGACTTTTTTAGCGAATCTTGGATTATTATCAATGTTAAAGAAAGGCCAAGGTTAGCCATGAAGGCCAAGATGAGTCATGAAGGCCAAAGTTAGCCATGAAGTCACAAACGACCAAACTGACGATTCATAATCAAGATCAAGATTCTGGATCCTTAGGACCACGGATGGTTTCTGATCCTAGATCCACACTCTCTTTTAAAATCAAGAAGGAGTCTAGGTTCAAGTTTTTTTTAGGCCAACTACTGACTAGTTAGCCCTAGAAGAGGAATTTCAGCCGACCAGGTCCCGGAGGACCAGGTTCTGGCCGACCAGCTCCCCTGGAGGAGGGCCAGCCGACCAGCTTCTGGCCGACCAGGTCCCGGCCGACCAGGTCATTTTCAGGGGGTCCAACCGACCAGCTTCTGAACCTGGATCCCCCCGGTCCAGGTTCAGTTCTTGGTCCTGGATCCCTACTTTTTCAGTGAACTTTTTAAACCTAAATCTCGATTTTTTCAGCAAATCTCGGATGATTGTTAATGATAAAAAGAGGTCGAGATTAGCACAGATTAGTGCCGATTAAGCACAGATTAGTGCCGATTAAGCACAGATTAGTGCCGATTAAGCACAGATTAGTGCCGATTAAGCACAGATTAGTGCCGATTAAGCACAGATTAGTGCCGATTAGCACAGATTAGTGCCGATTAAGCACAGATTAGTGCCGATTAGCACAGATTAGTGCCGATTAAGCACAGATTAGTGCCGATTAGCACAGATTAGTGCCGATTAAGCACAGATTAGTGCCGATTAGCACAGATTAGTGCCGATTAAGCACAGATTAGTGCTGATTAAGCACATATTAGCACCAATTAGTGATGTTAGTGCCGTTTTATGTCGTCCAACATCGATTAACATTGTTTAAACGTTGTCTGAGACTGACTAGCGCTGTGTAGTGCCGTTTAACGCTGATTAGTGTCGTTCAACATCGTCGTAAATGCGTCGGTCGCTCCACGCTTTACATTAAGATGATATTGTTGAAAATGCTCGCTCAAGAGTAAAAAACCCTGACCCGAGTCTTGGATAGGCCGTTATAACTTCAAGGAAAACCTGATCAATTTTCCTAGAAGTTGGGGGGCAAATGATATGGGCTAAAAGTAAGCCCTAAAGACACATTTAATGTGGCATTAATTAAACCTAGAATGGTCCAAACGTGGGGCCCACCAGATGGGCCCAAACCCTAATTATAATATTAATTTCGTAATTAATATTAAGGGTAGTAAAACAGCTCAGCAAATAAGAGTCAAACAAGAATATGATTCTTGCCTGACTTAGCCTCCAAGATACACATCTCAACATAGAAACTGATTCATACATGGAAGGAGACTAGAACCTTCTTCTAGTCGGTGACTTGCCCACCAAGTCACCTAACCCTACTACGATTTTAGGGCTTCTCAGCCTATATAAAGGGTCTGACCCCTCATTCCTAGAACTACGTTTTCTTGGCTTGATTCTCTAATACAGAGATACGTAGGCATTCTGTGAGGACCGTTTAGTCTCGAACGCAGAAGCAGCCATAAGAGCACGAAGCTCCCGAACCCTAGCCGTCATAATCATAACCTAGTTTTTATTCCACAACACAGTGCTCACAGCCTCAGCCCAAAAACATGTAGGTATCTTTGCATCAAGTAACATTGTTCTAGCAGCCTCAATTAAAGTTCTATTCTTTCTCTCAACAACTCCATTTTGTTGTGGAGTCCTTGGAGCTGAGAATTGCTGAGAAATGCCATTCTCTTTACAGAATGCTTCAAGTATGGCATTTCTGAACTCTGTTCCATTGTCACTTCTCAATGCAGTCACACTTGCATTGTTGGCCTTTGCTTCCTTGTCAACTTTCTTTATATGCTCAATGATTACTTGTGGAGCCTCATCTTTTGATGCCAGAAATTCCACCCATGTATACCTTGTAAAGTCATCAACCATCACTAAGGCATACTTCTTTTTTCCTAGTGACATAATATTGACAGGCCCAAACAAATCCATATGAATGAGTTGTAAGGGCTTGGTTATAGATGTCACTGTCTTTGTCTTGTGGCTAGATCTTTTCATCTTTCCTTTTAGAGAAGCCTCACACACTCCTTCTTGACAGAATTAAAGTGTGGGCATGCCTCTCACTAACTCTCTTTTGACTAGAGAATTAATGGCTTTGAAGTTCAGGTGTGATAGTTTCTTGTGCCACAGCCAACAATCTTCATTTGATGCTTTTGAGTAAAAGCAACAAATTTTGTCCTTGTTTGCAGAATCCATATTGGCTACAAACAGGCTTCCCTTTCTTACTCCAAATAGAGCAAAATCACCAGTCTTCTTGTGGGTGATTAAACATTCATCTTTGTCAAAATCCACCTTGAATCCCCTATTAGTAAACTGACCAACACTTAGCAGATTATGCTTGAGCCCCTTGACTAGTGCTACATCTTCAATGATGACATTACCAACTTTCAACTTGCCATATCCCAATGTGTTACCCATGCTGTCATCTCCAAAAGTAACCATTGGGCCAGCCTTTTCCTCATACTGTGATAGCAGGGCCATATCACCAGTCATATGATTTGAGCATCCACTGTCCAAAATCCACATGACCTTCTTTTCATTTTCTTTGCCCTACAAACACAAAGGTATTACTTCTCCTTTGGTACCCAAACAAGTTTGGGTCCATGTGACTTAGAAACAGTTTTATCATAAACAACATGCTTGTCAACTTTCTTGGCATTAGTCTTCTTGTCACTGTTAGAAGTCTTAGAACCTGAGGTTTCAGACTTAGGTGACAGAGGTACCTTCCTAGCTTTAGGAGGACTCGAAGACTTTGACCTGGTGTAGTGTGTGTGAGAATTGTGACTGATACAACCATCAATGAATTGCCTTCTCAGATTGAAACAACTAGTCATAACATTCATATTGCATGGCATACAGTCAAATTTATCACAAAATGGTGCATCTCTATGTCTTAGAGGCACAGAACAATCATAGAAAGGTTTAGATACACTACCAGCAGGTTTCTTGCATGCATGAGTTAAATGATTGGTACTGAAACAGTTCTGACAAGTTTTCCTAGGGGCATTCGGCATATAAGCATAGTTGTTATCTTTGTTAATCCCTAACTTGCCATTTCTGTTCTGTTTCTTCTTAGTCACCTTCTCTACTGATTCACTCTTTCCAGTTGAAACAAACTTAACAAACTTCTTGGGTCTTATTCTATCACCTACTGGCTCCTTGGTCTTTGACTTGACACTCTCACTCTTGGAGGATGCTTGTTGTTTATTGGATTGTGCCTCATCCTCATCATTCAACATTTGTTTGATGAGTAAGGCATCCTCATCAATTTCAAATGGTGATTCCTTAAAAATTGGATTTTTAGTCTTTTTCAAAATGTGAGGCACTTTCTCATGAACAACTGTGTCATCTTCAATGACAGCATAGCCTTTTCTCTGTTTGAGAGAGTCATAGTCAAGTCCAATAGCTGCTTTGGGTTTAGCCTGAATTTTCTCACAGTAGGATTGCACTAGACCAGATGAGTTCTTAAATGTTTTCAGTTTGAATTCATTTTCAGCTAATTCATCCCTAAGAGCTTTTTCAACTTGACTAGCACATAAAACCTTGTTCTGCAAATATTCAACTTCTTTCTTAAGGTTTTCTACTTGCATAGCAGTTAGCTCAAGTTCCTCATTCCTTTTGGTTAACATTTCATTTCTAGTAGACAATTTAGCAATCTCTTCATTAGCAGCAGTCATACTAGTATGAATGTTAAACATCTCAACAGATAGTTGTTCAATCATGTATTTATACTCTGAAACAGACATGTTAACCAAACTTAATTGAGGATAACCGATGCTTATCCTCAAGCATAAGGTACTGCTTATGGTGACTTCATACCAGAAGGATAACCGATACCGATGCTTATCCTCAAGCATAAGGTACTGCATAAGGTATTGCTTCATACCAGAAGCAATACCAGAGGATAATGGTGACTTGGAGCAAGGTATTGCATGCTTAATTGAGGAAGACAAATTCCAAGGTGAGTTGAGCGTTCCCAAGCCATGTGAGGAATTTGATCATGTTAGGATGGTTGATGATTTGGAAAGGGCACTATTTGGGACAGACACTGATGAGCTGCACAAATTTCAAGAATTGGTATGTGCGTACCAAGAAGCTGATGACCATGGGAAAGATGCAGGTCTTCTACTTGTCTCAGGATATGAAGATGGAGGTAGCGCATTAGAGCCAATGGAGGAAGTTCTCTTTGAGGAACCAAAGGCTTCATCAACTTACATTTACCCTCCTCCATTATATTCAAGCGAAGCCCGCGAGTGTGTGTTGTTCTACAAATTGATAGATTTTGGGTCAACAGATGAAGGCATTGGAAAAGGATATAGTTGTTATATGAATAGGCCAAGCGAGGAGAAGTGGCAGAAACTGTGTCGCCGTGATGACGATGAAGTCTCGCGAAGAGATGACCAGGTCAACTATTATCATCCTTAATGGAGGCTTGGAAGTAACGTCAAGCTATTGACGTTAAAGGAGCGCTTCGTGGGAGGCAACCCACGCATTTGTGTAAAAAAAAATTGAGTGTTGTATTCAAAAAAAAAAAAAAAAAAAAAAAATAACAATGGGTTCCGCGCGCCGCAACGCCAATTTGAAGCCATGGCCTCGACCAGTTTCTGTCCAGGCGTGATTCTTCTGCCCAAGTTAGTTTATTTATATAGGTTAGTTTATGTCCGAGTATTTGTGTGCTTTTATATATATATTACAAAATATTCATCTTCTAAATCAATTCCAACTCTTTTTCTAATTATTTTCTCCACCTAAAATCCTAATTCTAGTCCTATATTAATTCCGAATTATTCCCAATCCATCTCCTATTTCAAATTTATTTTATCTTATTTTATTTTTTTTATTTTTTATTTTTATTTTTTTTATTTTTTTTATTTTTATTTTTTTTCCCGAAATCTATATACCCATCTATATATACACCTATATATACACACAAATCCTACCCCATTATATTTCCTCACAATTAATTTCAAGGCTTCAAGATTAAAGTTTGGGGGATTTTTAATTGCAAGCTTCACCTCTCCGGTTCGTATTTGAGGTATATTTCTTCCTTTTATTTTGATATTACGAATTGTGTTCTTGCATTATTAGGGTTGTGTGTTCTTGATTATTTGGGGGTATTTTTCTACTATCACTCGTATTTACTTCCATTCAATGCGGACATTGAATATTTTAAGTTTGGGGTGATTTGAGGGATTAGTAGTTGTTGTATTATGTGTTCATGTAGGATTTCATGCTTTGCATATTAGTAGTAGTAAATTATGCATATATGTTCGTGTTATCTACGTTTGTTTCATATAGGACATTCTATTTTTATGTTCGTATTTCATGTGAGTTCATAATAGTTTGCATTTGCACCCATGCTTGATAGGAATTTTGTGTTGTTGACGCTTTTGATTGAGAAGTGATATGCTTTGTTCTTGTGCACACACATACACTAGTAAGTTGAAGCTAGTAGACTTATTGAATGTTGTAAGTGATTAGAAGGACATGAATATGTGCAAGATGATTTAGTTTGCATTCTTTGAATACAAGTCGGTGCGTTAGAGAGATTTTTTCTTGGGATTGAGTATGTTTTTCCACCAAGTGAGTTTTTGAACCTTATTGCATATTATTTGCAATTTATTCGTTTGCTTGAGTATCCACGGATTGTTTGCATTGCTAGCAGTTGTTTGAGGTCTTTCTTGAAATGCATGACATTATTTGACGATTAAAATGATAAAGGCATTTAGGAATAACCGCATATTTTCCCATATTACCACACCATGTTTACATGATCAATTAGTTAACCCGTTGAGATTAATCCTATTTTTTCGGTGACATACCACATTACTTGCCTAGACCTTTTTCTTGTATTGGCCGTACATTAATTTGAACCCACATTGTCAAAGGCTAGTATAGTGCTTAAGGGAGTAATAAGGTGTGCAAGGAGGGGTGTATTGTTGGTCTTACTTTTGGGGGAAATATTGAAAATTGGGTTTGGTTGTTTACTTGATAGTCGACATGTGTAATAAAATTATGGGATCATTGTTATTGTGTATATTATTGTTTGTGTTATATTTAGCTCTCGAAAAAAAAAGAAAAAAAAAGAAAAAAATAAATAAATATATATATATATATATATATTATGAGAGCATGTTTGTGTTTGTTGTGATCCTACTTTAGTCGACTAGTCGATTGTTTTTGTTGGAAGAAGAATAGAAAAATTATGTGGGGGGGGGAAATAGGGTGTTGTGTATGATTTATTATGGTACTTACTAGCTTTTGCCACTTCACCAGATTTGGCTTATTTGACATACCTTGTCCCTAGCCCCGTTACAACCCAAATAAAGACCTTTTGATTATCGTCATTGATGTATGTTGTGTTAAGAGTTAGATTGATACCAAATGTCAAGCATGCTTATGATTTTGTTGGAATTGAGTGATACACTTACCCTTGTTCTTGAGTGAATATTCTTTTGTGAGTGGATTGTGAGTGTTTGCTTGTTTTTGCATATAAGATCCCGAGTTTTGTCTCAAAGATGTACTCTTGTAGGCTTAGCATGTTTACTAACTTATTCTTACACTTGACATGGACTTGTGAGAACTTATGCATGTTCATTGAGTAGACTATGTGAATACTTGCACTTTCGACACCAAGACATTGTGTATTTACTTTGATTCTTAAGTTGATATGGCATGAGAGGATTTGAAGGTATGGTAGGATATTAGTACTAGATTAATTGCATTTTCATTTAGTTGCATTCATGCATTGCATTGCATTAGGTTAAATGGATTTTGTGGGTACATTCGCTATAGGCCCTCACGAGACCTTACTCGTCCACTAGGGCTGCCTAGGGGTTTAAAGGGCTTGTTGCATATGCCAAATGCAACCGTGATCACCTACGGAAGTGGTACTAGTTAGTTAGTTGTAATTGTTTATGCTTGAGGATAAGCATCGGTTTAAGTTTTGGGGTGTGATAAGTGGAGTTTATGTCCACTTGGAGCGTTCCATATCGGCTTAAATTGATTGTCTTGGACTCAAGTTTGTGGTGGTTTTGATGTGTTTTGTTTAGTTGTGCAGATTTACGAGAATGTTGATTAAGGTTGATGCTTCTATCGTTTTAGAATTTTTTGCACTAAATCACGCAAGCGTACGTGGTCACAAGTAATACAGATATAAGTCGAGTTCGTTCCCACAGAGATCTGGTTATGGTTTCAATTCAGTTCATGCACCTATGCAACAATGTATGGTTATTAATCACTGCTAAGACAAATAACAAGATTTGGGTTTTAATTAACTAAAATTAACTAAGGAAGTAAATTAACAAGCTAAGAATTAACTAACTAACTAGAATTGAAATCTAATTACTTCTGCAAGAGAAAACATGGAATCCTAACTTCATTAAATACTTTGCTTAGATCTGACGCCTCTAATCACTATATGCAATGGTCATGATATCTGATCGGACAACACGAAACAAGTATACGCTACTTCTCAGTATACGAATACCAAACTAAACATGCATCCACAAAAGAGATAGAAGATGAATAGACACCAATTATGCTTAGACCCTATATCTCTATAGAATTTGAAAACATAACGGTTGAAGAACAAGTTATCCACATTGATCACATAGGGCAGCATAATATCTCCATTTACGCCACAAATCATGATGTTAAAACATCAACCTATCCTATGCTAGCATGGCAAGTTCTAAATCTCAAGATCCACTCTCGCTTCATAAGAGATTAACAAATTAGATGTTAGCTACGCATCTAAATACATGAAACAAACCATACGAGGATATCAGATATACATCACACACAGATCTGTAAAGCATCAAGATACTAAAGCTCCATAAATAAATCCGTTAGAATCCCATGACAACGATTAGTTCATAATTGAACCTCTCGTCATCATGGGATCAAGTGAAACCATGATAAAAACAAAGTATGAAAAGATACAAATAAAACTAAGTAATTGATATATAATGGTTCTACTCCTAATGATACAAATTACAAAGGTTGGATGTGTTTATATAGGCTCTATAATTCTTGTCCAGCAAGAAAACACCCAAAATAGAGTTAAAATAGAATTTCTGCAAAATACGTTTCCTAAACTGATTCTGTTTTTAAGGAAAATTCGTAGCTAACTTTTCTTCAGTATTTCTGGACCGTTTCAGTTGTAATTGGACCTCTGGACCAGTTTAGAATGATAGAGAATTCCGTTATCTTCGCGTGGACTGCTTACGGGCCTCAAACGGACTTCTAAAACTCAAGATATGGCCAAAATAGTAAAAACTGTAATTTTTCAGCACCGCGCGCGTGCAACCAGCACCCATCAGTCTGTTTGTCGCGCAGTCTGCGCCCACCACGCGCAATATGCTCGTGCAACACCTTTCCCATATTATAGAAAATCTCCCAAGCTTCGCGTGGGCAGTAAGATCGCTGAAAACGGACTTCTAGAACTCCAGATATGTCCAAAACAGTGTAGACTGCGCAACCGTCTCAGAAATCCGAATTTTAATCAATTTATTCTCCAAAAACGATAGAAGCATCAACCTTAATCAACATTCTCGTAAATATGCACAACTAAACAAAACACATCAAAACCACCACAAACTTGAGTCCAAGACAATCAATTTAAGCCGATATGGAACGCTCCAAGTGGATATAAACTCCACTTATCAGTAATTGCCTTCGATTTCGCAACCTCCTTTCGCCGGAGACACCGCCAAACCCCAACCCCAATCGAACCACCATCGCTGCCTTTGTTTTCCCTATTATACTCTTTAACTCTCCGACACTACATTATTCTGGCTGTAATAATTCTCCTCTCTGTTTCTGGAATGGTAAGGCTCCAATAATTTGTATTTGCAATCTTTACATGTATTTCCTTTTCATAGTTGCTTTCCCTATAATCCCCAACTCTACGTATCCTCCCATTTTCACATCGAAATAGATTAAGCTTATGGGTGTCTACGTCATTGTTACCGGCATAATCGGCCTTATTGCACCTATTGCTTACATAATTGAAGGTGTCTTCAGGGAAGATAAAGAGAGCATCAAACCAGCTGTTCCCCATTTTTTTTCTTTTGTTGTGTCAAGTATTTATGGCACGAGTGGGATTTTTGGATAAATTTTCACTACCTATCCGAGTTTACGTGCCCGTGGTGTATAATTTTGTGAGGATTTTCACCCCCATGAAGTGGTTGAGAGACAAGTTTTCGAAGAAATCATTGGTGGAGATGGTTCGAGTTCCAGTAGTCCAACAAGGATATATGTTGGAAGAAGTATTTTAGTGACTAATATGGTGTTGTGGTGCTTCAATTTGTTTGGGTTTTTACTACCTGTATGGTTTCCTAAGATTTTTAAGTTATACTATTCGGCACCTGCAAACTTTAAGAGTACTGTATAACGAATCAAGAAATGAAAATAACTGGAAAAGACAATAATACCCACACTTTTGTTAACGGTGTTAGTCCAAATTGACGGAGGGACACACTTTGTAAAAAAATCAGAACTTGAATATTGCAAGTGGTACTTTTTGAAGTTGATATTGCAAGTGGCCTGACACACAAAGTGCGAGTACACAAAGTGCACTTTACTCTATAAAATATTCATCAATAATAGGTTGGCAACCACATGAATGTGTATTTATAGAGTATTTTGTAAGGAAATTTTATCTTATCAAACAAATTTGGGAAATTATCATTCGCACCATTGTATAATTAACTTTTTTAAATGGCGTCATTTCTTATTTTGCTTTAAGGAGTAACATCTTTAAAGTAAGTGATTATATTTGTTTTATGAAAATGTTAATGAAACATTAAATCATTGTTCTTTTTTGGAAATTCTTATTAGTATTCTTATATAATTGGTTTTTCCAAATGTTACCATTTCACTGTTAATTAAATAAAATGATTGTTTTCAATTAAAATAAAATACTAATACAATTAAAGAAAAAATTAAGTCGAATGGAGACCATATTAGTCGGGTTCAATTAGAGAGAGTAAGAATTATGATTCGATTACAAAAAAAAAAAGAAAGTAAAATAGTGTTTTTTCACTATCATCAAAATCATCCCATCTGAACTTGCAGGTATGTGTTCGATTCACTCGTATGAATGTGTTTAGTTAGTATGTGTTTCACTCATATGATGGTCTACACCCGACTTAAACTTTTCTTTTATTGTGTTTAGTTTTATATTTTAATTAAAAACAATAATTTCATTTCAGTAACAGTAAACACCATTTGAAAATGTCCAATTGTAGAAGGAACCAATAAGAATTAACCAAAAAAAAGTGACTTAATGTTTCATTAACGTTTTCACTAACAAAAGACTATGACAAGTGTAATCAATTATTTTAGGGGTACCACTCGTAAGACCAAAATACGAAATGACACCATTTGGAAAAGCCAATTGTAGAAGGGTGCCAAAGAGAATTTTCCCACAAATTATTATTAATTTTGTTATGTCAAGAGTTCGTGTCGAATTGCGCGTTGTATTTTTATTAATTTTAAATGATGATCGATGATTAAAAGATCACCTTATTATCGCTCACTCCCCTGAATTTGTATTACTTTTATTGAAAATCGAATTTCAAAATTGTATGTTTAACTGGACACTTCAACATTAATTATAACAATTAATCTATTTATAATTGTCATGGGTTTTGTTTCTGGCAATAACATATTATTTAGTGATGATTTGCGCATTTTTATTAATTTTAAATATCGATCCAAGAATTTCTCATTGTTGATCATCCGTCTAAACTTTTACGAAAAATTTTAGATTCTACGTTTAAATAGGTATTCTCACATAAATTTTGATGATTAATCTATTAATAATTGTCATGAGTTCGATTTATGAGATCAAATTAATTGAATTGTATGTCATGAATATAGTATAGAGTAGTAAAGATTTAATTTTAAAAAAAAGAAAGTAGTTATATGTTGGTCAGTGGCGGATCCATAAATATTCTAGTGGATTCCTCTTTGTATTAGTACAATGCACTTTCATTTTTTAACACTTGATTTGCTGCAAGAAACACTGGGATAACTAAGAGAAGAGAACATAGAAAGGGAGCGAGGCCATTACGTTCATGCTACAATACTTTACGTTCATGCTACAATAGAACTGAGAAGGAATTTGAGATTTTTCTTTTAACTTTTGGACTTTTATCTGGTCAGTTTTTAAAAAGTAGTGGGTTCCTAGTATTTTTTAAGTGGGTTATTAATGAAATTACATCTATAATATGGGATTTGCAACTGGCCCAGTGGGTTCCAAGGCACCCACTACATGCACTATAGGTCCGCCCATCATGTTGGTACATCTGAAAAATTTGTAATAATTTGGTATGGAATAACAAAGGTGCCATGATTGATGAGGTAATTATATATCTGCAAAACTTATCTTGAATCAATGGAGGTATGCTCAGAGTAGCGTTTTCGACTCATTTTTGGGGTTTATGTTGCCTGAAAACGGTAAAGAACGGTGGGAAAAATCGATGGTAAATAGGATTAAGATTAACGTTAATGCGACTATTTTTGAAGATAGTGGTAACTTTAGTTCTGGGGGAGTGGTTAGGGATTACTAAGGGAGTTTTATAGCAGCTATTTCTTGTTGTCAATTCGGTCATATAGAACCAGAAATTTTTGAAACGGTTGGAGTTCATGAGATGAGGTGCTTAGCTGGATGAAAATGCTACCATGGAGTGAAGTCAAAGTAGAAGGATTGCCTGGTCTCCATTCACGCCGTACATAGCTCAATAAAGTTGGCTTCGTATGTTGGAGGTATTGCTGAGGATTATCGTTTTTTGCTTGCCGAAATGAGAACATGTACTATAGGTCCGCCCCTCATGTTGGTACATCTGAAAAATTTGTAATAATTTGGTGTGGAATAACAAAGGTTCCACGGTTGATGAGGTAATTATATGTCTACAAAATTTATCTTGAATTATGAATTAATAGAGGTATGCTCAAAGTAACGTTTTTGACTCATTTTTGGGGTTTATGTTGCCTGTAAACGGTAAAGAGCGGTGGAAAAAATCGATGGTAAATAGGAATAAGATTAACGTTAATGTGACTATTTTTGAAAATAGTGGTAACTTTAGTTTTGGGGGAGTGGTTAGGGATTACAAATGGAGTTTTATAGCAGCTATTTTTCGTTGTCAATTCAGGTATATAGAACCAGAAATTTTCGAAGCGGTTGGAGTTCGTGAGATGAGGTGCTTAGTTGGATGAAAATACAACCATGGAGTGAAGTCACAATAGAGAAGGATTGCTTGGTCTCCATTCAGGACGTACATAGCTCAATAAAGTTGGCTTCGTATGTTGGAGGTATTTTTGAGAATTATCGTTTTTTGCATGCGGAAATGAGATCGACATCTTCTATTTTGTCAAACGATATGCGAATAATACAGTTCACTATATAGTTAGAGTTTATGTTTCATTGCTGATCGTGTTTATGTTGAGAATATTATTAGTTTTGATTCTCACAATATATTGTTGAATGATCTAAATTATCGAAGTTGCTTTCTTTTTTCAAAAAAAAGGAAAAAGTAAGTATTTTCCAGATAAGTTCTTCACTTAAATATAAGATAAATCTTATTTTTTTGACAATTTTAAAGAAAAGGTCATATTTTTTTATGTTAAAAAACAAAAAATGATTCCATTTGTTTTTTATTTGGTTACATTTTTGAATAATTCTAGTTGCATTTGTTGTGAAACTGTATTTTATCAAAAATATCTTATCAAAAAAATTATAATAAATTAGTACTTCATCCGTTCGTATTTAAACATCCTTTCAGAAAAGAATTGATCAAATTTTGACCGTAATTTGACAAATACATAAATATTTTTCGATATTTTAAAAGATTTCATGTGATAATGTGTTCGAAGTAAAGTTTAAAATTCATACAAAATCATCATTTTATTACAAAAATTTAAGAAAAAATTTTATCACTTCGACAAAACTGGGCTTTAGTGAAAATAGAGGGTAAGAAAGAGAACTACTTACAAGTCACAAACACAATTGCTCATTTCGGTCTTGTCTCTAACAAAACTTCGGTAGTTCCGTGCCCCCAACATTCCCATACGAAATAAAAGCTAAATATTAATTTTTAAATATTAAAATACGTTTTTGCTAAGTTTTTTTTTTTTTTTTGCTAAGTTTTCCATAAAATATCACATAGAGTGTATGCCTGAAATGTAAATCTCATGGCCAAATGGTAATTGCAAACCCTGCGTCACCACAAGGCTATAGGATATGAGAATTTGCTTTTATTGCCTTTTTCAATTACAAAAATCATAATTCAACTGTAATTGACAAAAGGAAAGCTCTTGTGAATATCTTGAAAAATAAAAGATCCGTACATGCCATTATTATAGAGAAACATAAATTAGACAACTCCATAATTTTGGAGCAGATGAAAACAGACACACACACACACAAACACACTAGTACACTCTTCAATTTATTTTACAACTTGAAGGAGGAGTTGCCAGCACAAATGTGGCCATACTTTAATAACATCACACAGGCATGGGATCAATCAACATTGCTGCAACATATTCTTTTAACTTATGAGGATATGTGTATGCATCCTCATGCTTGTAGGTATCATCTATCATCCGCATCATGTTAAGAGGTCTCATGAGTACTTACATGGACACAGGTGTTTGCTTCATCAGCGACTCGTTTGAATCCTTCCATGCATTTTCAATCCTTCTCTTCAATTCCATGACAACTTCTTCTTTTGCTACTCCATGCTCCTTCGTGTAACACCCCGACTTCCCAATACTTTAAAATATATTTTTTATAATGAAATAGACTTTGATACAGGGGAATTTTTAGAAAATTTTGGCATGAAGTATTCGTAAATCGGACTATCCACCAGTAATTCAACCCAAACCAAATTCCAATTTAACAAATACAAATAAAACTTAATACACCAACGATTCCTCACCGAGGATCGATTCCAGGTTATGGTATGAAACAAGAATCTAATTAATACATATTATTACAACTTCTATCTCTGCTCTAACATAAATTACTATACCATCTAATTCGTAGCTCAATCCCAATTTGTGCTTACCCGCTCTAGCTCCGAAATCTATCCTGTATAGAATGCCTCATCGCTCTCATTCGCAGGGATAAATGTAGTAGATCATCATTAAACCTAACTGCAAAGGGTTAGGTAAAACAAAGCAAGAGTGAGCCAAAGAACGCTCAACAAGTTAATAATATAGTGAAACAACGATATTATAATAATTCATTGATGAACAATATCAATGAATACTTTATCTCAAAAGATCAATCAATTCCCATCATAGAGTAAATTTTTCCATTTACTACAAACCATCATTGCCTCAGATAAAACTTTGAGAAAAAAATATCTAGAAATCCCCCAATCATTCTTACTCCACTTTCAACGTACAATGTTAAACTTCTATCCATCCTTAATCTCATTGTTTTACTGAGTTCCCAATTTTAATCAAGATAGAAACAACTAACTCTGATATCCACAATTTCGAAACTACTGACCATTGTTCTTGAAACATATACATCTTATCAAAAACGTTCCTTTCCTTCGTCACTTTTCACTAAAACATTCTTTTCTTTAAAACCCTTTCATCTTTGAAATATTCTTTTCACAAAACCTTTTTAAAAACATTTTAAGCTGATTGGAGTTTTTTCCACGACTACGGACAATACGGGTGATCAGCCACGTAAAGTCCCCGTACCGGACACGAAGTCGCTCTGGACCTTGAAATTGGGTTCCCAATTAGGCAACACATTGGTCTTTAATGTTGGACTAGGACCACCCTAGCCTCTTACACTAAATAAAATGCTGGACTGGGCACTCCCCCAACCTCTTACGCTAAAAAAATGCTGGACCGGCATCACCCGGCCTCTTACGCCTCCAATCTGAAGGAATCTGTAGAAAACATTTTGACGGAATCCCCCACAATAAAATCTTAGAAACCTTTAAAACATTTCACTTTTAAGTCCTTTATACTTACTGATAACAGATCAACCTAGTATAAGGAATTTTTAAAACATCTATAATTAATTAAACCATTTTAGGGAGCAGCATTAAAAGATTTAGGGACAAAGAAGCAGTTAATATTAGAATCATAACAATAAACCAATAAGATTAAACTAAACATGACAGGGTTCAGCAAGACAGAATCATATATCAACAAGGAAACGTAAATCAATTAAATAACGGAGCAATTATTAAGATACAAGAATTTGAACAACAAATTATAAAGAAATCAAAGAATACAGAGAATTCGAAGTTCAATAGAAGATTTAAGTTACTGCACTGATTATAACCACTCATTTCAAAGATTATCAATTTATGAAATTCCATTGCAAAGTTTGAACCAACATGAAAGATTCGAATAGTTTAAAACGAAGATTTAAGAAATTCTCAATTACTTAAGGTCTCACTCTTGTCAGCTAAGCACTCATGGGCTTCAGCTGCCAGAACCAGCATGACAATAATGAGTTTAAATAATTAAGAAGATCTCAATTCATTCTTGGCTTTAACCATCACTGAGCAACACATGCCTCAATAACAGTATAAACCTCGAATTAGTTTACATAAATTTGAAAGAAAAACTTTCTTTAAAGAATATTAATAAAGACGAGGAATATTGATATAAACTAATTTTAGAAGGATCAACACCTGAACAATAGGTGAGGAAAAAACAATAATAGAATAATTTAAGAATGTACGATTATAAATTAACAGAAGAAGAATGTCACTGGAAGTAAAAATAAAGAGTATAACACTAGCAAAATGGTTTAAAAGGACATCGTACAATTAACATAACAAGTTCACATTATTCAGAATAAATATGAAGGGTATAATTAATTGCAAGAAGGGATTTCGAAAGAACAATAAATAATACAAAAGGTTTCACATCACTTGAACAATAAGTGAGGGATAGTATACTTGCCTCAATACACGCAGTTTCCAATTCCAATACTTTAACTCCTCATCACTTTACATCCGTCTCTTTTTCTTTATACACTGGCTTCTTATTGATAATACTCGTCAACTCCGATATTTGTCTTTCCTCTCCAAATTTCCCTTTTATACTCGTATCGGCTCTCTATCGGCCTCTCACTTGTACCTATATAAAGGTAAAATACTATTTCAGTACGCTTATAGCCTTAACCGACTAACTATGTTTTACCCAACGCGTCCTATAACGCTTTACCCTTTACTACAAATAACATGTATTAATCACATTCTTAAAATAGTAATATATAATCACATCAATCATATATCACTTAACACGTAATATTAACTTACAATCCCAACTTATACCTTACGATTTGTAATTCACTACTCCATTGCAACTCGAAATATAACCCTGGTTATCAAAGAAATCCACACTCTGTCTTTAACATGTAAACATCTATTTATTTCCTAGATAATTTAACAATCCAAAAATCACATCATTATCTCACTAGTTATCTACTAACGATCATCACAACTAAGTACTCACTTAGAAATTTCAGCAAATACCTTAATCCCTAAATTAATCCGAAGAAGATAAAAAAAAAACGCACACAGATAAATCACAGTCTTTACTTCTATACTTCCCTTCACCATTTAACAGTCTCAATTCACAACAATTTGTAACTACAATAATTTAATGGTTAATACCAAACAAACCGGCTACTTGTTAACACAATATCACGTAAGTATACATGGTCACAAGTAATATAGATATAATTCAAGTTCGTTCCACAGAGATCTGGTTTAGGTTTCAATTCAGTAGATGTACCTATGCAACAATGTATGGTTTTAATTCACTGCTAAGACAAATAACAAATTGGGGTTTTTAATTATCTAAATTAAACTAAGATGCAAATTATTAAACTAAGAATTAATTAACGAAAGTGAATTAAACTGAATTACTTATAGGAGAATAAACACGGGACTCTAACTTCATTATCTACTTTGCCTAGAATTGATGTAATATCTGGGAATTTCGTACTCTATAAATAATATTATTTGGCATTAAAATATTATTATGTGCCTTAATTGATGAGTCATTACATGTTTGTGTGATTGTGAATATGTGTTACGTGTCTAATTGCTAGATGTGTTGACGTGAAATTTTATTAAAATTCTGTATAGCTTTTAAATGTTAAAACATGATTTTATTTTTTTTACTTAAACATTTTTTATAAAATTCTTGGAGTTAGTAAAAATCATGAAATTTCTTGTTTTATTATCTTCATGTATTTAAAGACTTTTTTAAAATAAAAGTTTAATTTATTTTCGCATTTAAATATTTTACAAGGATTTTTCCAATTACTTTTATTTTTAAAATATTAAAACTTGTAAAATTCAAATCTTTTCATAAAATGATTTTAAAAATGTTTTAAAAATATATTGAGGAAGAGAATTCCATATTTTAATTTTATGTGTCAATAAATTATTTTTGGATCCAAAATATCTTGTAAATAGAATTATTTTTACAAGTCTTTTATTTAATTAAAAGATGTATCAATAAAATGTAATTAAAATACATGTGTGTGTTAGTAGGCTTGGACAAAACCCTCCCCTCCCCCTTATTTTTTTCATTCGGCCGAACACCCCCCCCCCTACTGACTTCATCTTTTTCTCTCAAGAACCCTCATAACCTCCATTGATTCTCAAGCTCTAATCAAGGTAATTCCTCCATTCAAACCCCACACTATTATACATAAAAACACTCCTCTTGTCATCCTCTACAAACCCATGGTTTTAAATTTCAATTTCTTTACTTTTCCAATTTAGGGTTTTTCGAAAATTAAGGAATTAAGGTAAGTTTTGTGGGTATTTTGATTGGGTGTTACTCCATGGTAGAGACCCACAAATTTTGGGCTCTCCGGGGAACCCTAACCTTCGGCCATGATCATAGAGAGGGCCAAGGATTACATGCATGTGCTTATTTGATGATTTTGTATAATTGCTAAGTGTAATATGGATGCATGTGAGTTTTTATAACTTTTTATGTTGATTTTGATGATGGGTTTGAGTTTTTATAAGATTTCAAGTTGTGGGTATGCTTGTTTTGTTAGTTGATGATTGTTAGTAGGTGTCAAATTAAGAAGGTTAGTGATTTTGATGATTTAATGTTATGAACCTTGATGGGTTAAGTTTATAAATTGATTTTGATTGTAAAATTTATAAGTAACATTGGTGGGTATGTGAGATTATGGTTTTGTGAATTGATATGCATGTAAGTAATGGTGTATGTCATTGTGAGGGTTTTGTATGTGATTGTTGGTGAAGAAGAGGGAGAGGCCGAGAGAGATTGATGGAGGAGGGAGAGAGACCGAGAGGGAGGAAGAGAGAGGGAGAGAGGGAGAAGCCGAGAGAGAGAGAGGAGAGGGAGAGAGAGAGGCCGAGAGGCCGAGAGAGGGAGGAAGAGAAGAGAGATTGTGGGAATTGTGTGAATTATTGTGAGTTACTTGCTTGAATTGTTTAAGTGCTAATTGATTAAATTGTTACATGAATTAATTGGTTGCATGATTGAATTGCTATGTGAATTTGAGTTATGAATTGCTTAATGAGTCGTCGTGGAGAGAGTAGGATAGCCTAGGATTGCTTGGTGATTGTAGTAGTCGATTGATGATGGAGTTGTAGCCATTGGAGGTGCATTGTGTTGTTTTGTGATTGATTGAGACCGATTATATTCGGTATGGTTTGACGACTATACAAAGGAGATGCCGCCGAAATTTCTAAAAATATAATAAGTGATTTCCAAAACCCTAAAGGCACATCTCCAATGTTAAGTCGTAGAATCATTATAGTACTATACCATACTACATTGTATGTTAAGTGAATTGTGTGCTAAGTGACTTACATGACTTATGTGTTTACATGTATATATGTATGTGTATAACATGATTATATCGATGGGGCGTTAGCATTATTAGGATTGCTTTGTGATATGTAAACAAAAGAGGGGAAAATAAGATATTGTTTATTATTATTATTTTAGGTCCGAGTAGGAGGCCTGGCAAGGAGCCGATTGAGGAGGACGCTATCTAGTTTGATCTCGTGATTTAAGGCAAGTGTACTATCTTACCTTGTTGATACCATATATTGAATGCCATGAAATATCGAATTGCTAGATTGTCACAAATTAGTACCTTGTTCCTTCCGACCCTAATATTGTCATATACCTTGTGATTGAATCATATTCTTTGAACTTGAACTTGACTTGTCTTGTTAATCGATGACCACATTGCTTGGAAACCTTTTCGTATTTTCTTGAATTCTTGAACCCTTGAATCAACTATATAAACGTCGTCTTGTTTGATGAATTCTTTTCTACCTTAAAACACTGATTAATTCTTGACTTATTTTCTTGACTTGACCAAAGTACTCGAAACAGAATCCCAACTTCTAAGAATCCTAATTGATTAACTTTCTTCTTTTGACCTTGTCATTTATTCGAAATTGAGAATCCTATTCTTGTTGATTAACCGCTTGATATAACATTGATAATCTTGTTTCTTTGAGATGAATTGAAATTGATAAACATTGTTTAACCTAAATGGAATTGGATGGAATGTTACTTTGACCGAGGCGCCGGTCCAAATCATGTTACTATTATAGGCCAATGTGTGCCTGGGATCCCCTTATATTTGATGAACACCGTATTGGATATGCGGGTTCGGAGCTCTGTCGTGGGCTGATCACCCAGCGTTGCTCGTAGCGTCTTATCAGATATTCCAATTCCTTCTCATTTTATTTTGATATTGATTCAGTTGATACAGTTCATTTGCAGATTTCATATCTTGCTTTACAGTTGAATTATTTTGCCAGTCTTATATTGTTGTTTATGCACTTGCTGAGCAATTGGCTCAATGATATTATTTTTCCTTAACCTTTCAGTGAAACTCGAAGATGGTAAGGACTCTTGAGACTGCGCGTAAGAATTGTGGTGGTTCAGGTGTAGCCTATAGGAGGCAGTTCCAGGTAGAAGGGAGTGGCGATCTGATGGATCTTGTTTTGCTAGACTTTTGACTTAGTCTATAATCTTTTGACTTAGAATAATTTGTGGTCTGTAATAATAAATGGTTTTGAATTGGTAGTTATATTGTTTCAAACTCTTACCTGTTGGCGATCTAGGCGTGGGATTGGTAATGTCTAAATAATTAATATGCATGCTTTACCATTATCTAGTTAATTTTGATTAAGGGATTTGGGGCCGTCACAATTGACGCCTATAATCCATGCATGTGATGGTTTTGATATTTGATCAGACAACACGGAACAAGTATAGGTTACCTCTCGGTATACGAACACCAAACTACTCATACATCCACAAAAGAGATAGAAGATGGGTAGACACCAATTATGCTTAGACCCTATATCTCTATAAGATTTGAAAACATAATGGTTGAAGAACAAGTTATTTATATTGATCACATAGGGCAGCATAATTATCTCTAATTACACTACAAATCATGATGTTAAAACATCAACCTATCCTATGCTAGCATGACAAGTTCTAAATCTCAAGATCCACTCTCGTTTCGCAAGAGATTAACAATTCAATTTAGATGTTAGCTACGCATCTAAAAGCATTAAGATTAACCATACGAGGATATCAAGAATTCACCACACATATATCTTTAAAGCAATCAAACTACTAAGTTACATAGATAAATCCGTTAGAATCCCATGACAATGATTAGTTCGTAATTGAACCTCTCGTCATCATGGGATCAAGTGAAACCATAAAAACAAAGTATGAAAAGATACAAATAAACCTAGGTAATTGATATGTAATGGTGATACAAATTACAATGGTAGGATGTGTTTAAATAGGCTCTAGAAGTCTTGCCCAACAAGGAAATACCTACAATACAAGTAGAATTCGATTTTGGTACAAGAAAATACCAAAAATACAATTACAACTCGAAATAGGGCAAAACAGGAAATTCCAGCGACTTTTGGCGCTGTCATCCCCATTTTAGCGCTGTCAGCGCGGATATGACAATTTTGGCACTGTCAGCCCCATTTTGGCGCTGTCAGCACAGCCACATTCTGCCAGACGACCATTTTTTCCCTCTTTTCTTCGTTTTCGCTCCTTTTTCTCCCGTTTCTTTTGCAATTGCTTCCGTCTTCAATTCTCTAGACTTCAAGTCATCATAGTGGCTCAAAACAAGTCTCCATTCCTCCTTTCCATGCTAGAATTCAACTCTCAAAATCGATGAAAACATCAACCCTAATCGATAATACGCAACCCTGCACAACTAACAAAAACATATCAAAACTACAACAAACTTGAGTCCAAGACAATCAATTTAAGCCGAATTGAAGCGATCCAAGTGGATATAAAATCCACTTATCACTACTAGCATCAAATATCCAGCAACTCGAAACAATATGTAAAGTAGATGATTTTCATTATTTACTTCCCAAGACTGATCAAGAGTAGGAATAGACGGATTAGGAACGAAAGTGGGTGGTTCACGAACAGAAGTCTTCACAACAGACTTAGGATCAAATGAACAATCCTCAAGCTGACTTCCATGCTTAGCACAAATGGTAGTTAATTCCTCCAACATCTCGTCAGAAGTGAAATTCCTATACAACTCATGAAGATCTTCATTACCCTCAATCAAAACATCTTCCTCAATAAAAGACTCAATTGCACTATCCTCAAGATTTGACCATGAAACCACCTCATCAACCAGCACCTTAGAATCCCAGAGATCAGCCAAGCCTAATTCCTCACCTTCAGTATTAGACTTTCCTTGTGAAGCATTGTCTAAGGGGTCCGACTTGCCAAAACACTCTTCCTCCTCTACCTGAAATACCAAGAGTCTCTTTGGATATGGAGGAGTAGGGTAGATCTGATTGATATTTGTAGATTGTTCCGGAGAAGCTTTTTCAACATTATTCTTACTCTTTTCCACTTCACCGTCCAACTGCTCAGCTGCCAAATCAGATTTTTCAATTTCTGGTGTTGCAAATTTTTCAACTTGATCATTCTGAACTTCTTCATCTTCCTTAGCTGCTGATTCCTGATCAGTTGTAGCCTTTCCGGATCTCAAGGTAACTGCTTCCACCTGCTCGTTGACATCCCCTTTGCCTGGATTAGCTTTTATATCACTCGGTAGAGTTCCTTGTAGCATACTCAACAAGGCATTAGTAATCTACCCAATCTGATTTTCCAAGGTCTTAAACGAGACAGCGTTGCTTTTAATAATCAATCTCAATTCTTCCAATTCAGATTCGTCATAATTGGAATTCCCAGAACCAGCATATGATTGTTGTTGCTAAAAACCCGGAGGTTGTGATTGCCACGGGGCATACTGCTGCTAAAAATTCTGGTGATTGTAAGGCTGTGCTCCATAATGTTGACCTGGATACTGCTGATAAAGCTGTTGTGGTTGCAGCATGCCACCTTGATTGTTGCTCCAGCTCACTGATGCACTATAGATGGCACACTGATTCGCCTCATGTGCGCCCGCACATAGCTCACAAACACTAGCCACCTGCTGAACTCCATAATAAGTTAGAAACTCCATCACCTGAAACACCAATGAACTACACAAAAATAGATGAGAAAAACAATCTGAGTTAGTGAACTCTAACGACCACTGATGATAAGCACATAAACTGAAATTAAAACACCGATGATCCCCGGCAGCGGCGCCAAAAACTTGTTAACACAATATCACGCAAGTATACGTGGTCACAAGTAATATAGATATAATTCAAGTTCGTTCCACAGAGATCTGGTTTAGGTTTCAATTCAGTAGATGTACCTATGCAACAATGTATGGTTTTAATTCACTGCTAAGACAAATAACAAATTGGGGTTTTTAATTATCTAAATTAAACTAAGATGCAAATTATTAAACTAAGAATTAATTAACTAAAGTGAATTAAACTGAATTACTTATAGGAGAATAAACATGGGACTCTAACTTCATTATCTACTTTGCCTAGAATTGACGCCTTTAATCCATGCATGTGATGGTTTTGTAATCTGATCAGACAACACGGAACAAGTATAGGTTACCTCTCGGTATACGAACACCAAACTACTCATACATCCACAAAAGAGATAGAAGATGGGTAGACACCAATTATGCTTAGACCCTATATCTCTATAAGATTTGAAAACATAATGGTTGAATAACAAAATATCTATATTGATCACATAGGGCAGCATAATTATCTCTAATTACACTACAAATCATGATGTTAAAACATCAACCTATCCTATGCTAGCATGGCAAGTTCTAAATCTCAAGATCCACTCTTGTTTCGCAAGAGATTAATAATTCAATTTAATTAGATGTTAGCTACACATCTAAAAGCATTAAGATTAACCATATGAGGATATCAAGAATTCACCACATACATATCTTTAAAGCAATCAAACTACTAAGTTACATAGATAAATCCATTAGAATCCCATAACAACGATTAGTTCGTAATGAACCTCTCGTCATCATGGGATCAAGTGAAACCATAAAAACAAAGTATGAAAGGATACAAATAAACCTAAGTAATTGATATGTAATGGTGATACAAATTACAATGGTAGGATGTGTTTAATTAGGCTCTAGAAGTCTTGCCCAGCAAGGAAATACCTACAATACAAGTAGAATTCGATTTTGGTACAAGAAAATACCAAAAATACAATTATAACTCGAAATAGGGCAAAACAAGAAATTCCAGCGACTTTTGGCGCTGTCAGCCCCATTTTGGCGCTATCAGCGCAGATATGACAATTTTGGCGCTGTCAGCACAACCACATTCTGCCGTACGACCATTTTTTCTCTCTTTTCTTCGTTTTCGCTCCTTTTTCTCCCGTTTCTTTTGAAATTGCTTCAGTCTTCAATTCTCTAGACTTCAAGTCATCATGGTGGCTTAAAAAAAGTCTCCATTCCTCCTTTCCATGCTAGAATTCAACTCTCAAAATCGACGAAAACATCAACCCTAATCGATAATACGCAATCCTGCACAACTAACAAAAACATATCAAAACTACAGCAAACTTGAGTCCAAGACAATCAATTTAAGCCGAATTGAAGCGATCCAAGTGGATATAAAATCCACTTATCACTACTAGCATCAAATATCCAGCAACTCGAAACCAATCCCCAAATACACACCCACAATTACTAGGAAATTTTGGAGTTAACATATAATATAATCACACTACCCCTTTAAATCTCAGACCAACACACAGTAACACCACACACTCACACTATGTATACCCACACAAGAACAGGGCTCATCACAGGGGTACCACACCCACCTATCCGGCAGTGAAACGCTGGTACAAACATACCTACACACTCCTTTTCACGCACCCATACGCAGGCACAATGCGCACACACATCCAGCATTCATTCCCCTTATTACTTGACTCCTTCAACAACACCACCTTACAACTCATAACACCATATCCGGTCTAGTCTTGAAATTTCTAAACATCAATTTACTACTCACTCAACAACCAACAAAATAAATCATATCAATATTCAAACCCAACATTACAACCGGGGTGTCACTCCTTTCAAAACAAAACATCCACACAGAATCGTTGCAATTCAGACTTCACCAAACCCACTTCTAAGAGCAACGCACAAAACAGAGTTATCCCCCCCTTCGGCAACTTTAACCCTTCATAATAGGACATATAAATCAATTCCCCTGCACAACCTCTTCTTCCACTTACCTTAAGCTCTTTCCTTCTTAATACCCACAACTACAGCCTCACTACAAACCTTTCATTCCTTGGCCTCAAACATCGCCACATATTCAATAACCACACACATACACACTAAAATCGAACACCGAGCCGCACAAACACGGACTACATCACACCCTTTGCACAAACCCATCACTTATATACACACCACATCACACACGCACCTCTTATTCGAAGCAGAACACACACCCAGCCACAGCCCTTGCACAACACACAATCAGGTCATACCACCAACACAGATGCCGTACAAGCCGCAACACACCCGCAGTTCGCAGTAGTTTACCCACACACCCACGACAGCTATACACACACACGAACTCAGCCTCTACACACACTACCCAGAAGCTGCAGCACAACACACAAAAACACTAGATTTATATATATACGTATGTAAGTAAAGAGGGGAAAGAGATTATCGAGAGTGAGATTTCGAGAGAATTAGGGGGAAGAGGTCAAGAGAGGTTGAGAGGCTTTAAGAATGTTCGAGAGAGGCACAACAGAGTCCAGAGAAAGAAATGAAATAGGAGCTGGGTTTTAAGATAGAGAGAGTAATTTCCACATTTTGAAAAATCTAATTAAAATCAACTATTTAGCCTTTGAAAATCATAATTAAATGAAAAATAAGTGAAAATTTAAATTTAAAAAAAATTAAAATCAAGAGTATGAAATTACAAGCACATACATATTTTTCAAATATTTTTAGTATCACAATGAATTAAAAATAAATTTTGCAAGTTTTGATCCTTTAAAAGCAATAAAACTCTAAAAATCATTTTAAAATATTAAACACTCAAATTAATTCTCCCAAAAATTTTAAAAACTAAATAATTATACAAAGATAATATTACAAGAGATTTCATGATTTTTAATAACTCCGATGATTTTATAAAATTCCCAGAAGATCAATAATGCATGATTTAAATAGATTTTTAATCGCAAAAATTCAAATATAAATACACGGACCTACACGACACACATACATCACCATATATTCCACATCTAATATTAAATAATAATATTTATAATTACGAATTTTTCTAAGGCGCTATACTTCGGGTAGTAATGAATCGATGTGGCAACATGGTCTCTCTGTTTTTCCTCCCATGTAAGAGCCATTAGTACACATCCATACTATCATCTAATATATCGAATATCAAGTAAAGGTGATTATTATTGTGACAGCCCCAAATCCGGGGTCATAAATCTGGGCCATCACGGACCAATTTCCATTCAATATCAATATCTCTTGGGTCTTTTTTTTTTTATAAAAATTAATACTTATGCAGTGGACCCCGCAATAATAAACACACACACACCAGTCATATGCTCAGAGAACAACATTCACCATAATAAGGTTTAGAATTTAACAGTTATTACAAACCCAGAATCATCCTTAAATACATTGCTGAATAATACTTCGACATGAAGCATTTCAACAACCAAAAGTTTCTTACATGTTTACACACTTAATTATACATAGAGCTACCAGGACCCGTTTGCCTCTACGCTACCTCAGGAATCGATGCTAGCGCTCTCAGAGGGTCGCCTTCCCCCTACCCTCTTGCGGGGCGTTCTGCGTAGTCTCGGCATACCTAGCTGTATATACATAAGTAGCAAGAGTGAGCTATAATAGCTCAGCAAGATATTTTCTATCTACTAACATCAAAGGAAAATAATCATCATATATATATTTTAATAAACAATTTTTCAGATATTATGGAAGGAAACTTTATTAATGTTCAGGACATATACTTTTCAATTATCTTTGTACGAAAAGAAATATATAATATTATAGCCTCAGTCTCTCTTCTAATATCATGTAATAACTGGAAACCAATTATAGACTTTGAGAAAAATGACATTCCTATTTAATAATACATCATCCACTTTCTATTATAAGAAAAGAAATCTAGGATAATATAGTATTCATTTCTCTTCTTAAATAATATAACAATCAATATACCCTTTCAGTGTAATATTTCAAGATAATATGAATACTTGAATAAATCTCTCACTATCATCTTCTCATTTCCTTCTTATGCAACAATTATATAAATTAATATAAAATCAGTTTCTCTTCATCTATAACAATAATTCCATCGTTTCATATCATTTTCCCTTTTCAGTATACCAATCTGACTTTATCGTCGATTCTTTATTCAAAAATTTTGGGGGTTTTCACTGTTGCCGAATACTTGAGGCACGATGATCAGTCGTCCTCCGTACCCGTCCCTTTTACTACCGGTAGACGGAGGTAGGTTCGCCACCATCCCCCAGGAGGAAAGGTTCTCCACCATCCTCCCTCGGCAACTCTTGGGCCGGAATAAGATATTTAGTGCTGGACTGTGCCACTCCCACACAGCCTCTTACGCTTTCGGTTGCAATCCCCCTTTTTCAAATCATTTTTCCATTATCAAATACCATTTTACATTTTCCATTTCTATTCACATTTCCTTTCACATATATCATTTCCATTTCCATTTATCATCACCTTTAAAAGTATTTATGTCATAATACTTTGGTTATGACTCAGACATCTCTTCTATATTCCATGAAATCCAATATGTTCTTGTATACATAAAGTATTCCATTTATTTTAGAAGTATTAAATAATACTCAGTAATATCTGTCACAATATTTAGAAAGAATGTTTTTTTTACATAGTATTATAAATTATATAACCCTAGATAATAACTGATACCATTTCTTTATATATAATTCTAGATAACAACTGATACCATTCTTCATATTCTCGATCTTAATCATAAGGCATGCTCACTTCATGCATAATCATCTCTAGGTATATTCATATCCATCTCATACTCATATCCATATCCATATTCATATCATACTCATATACCTTCCCTTTTAACCTCATTAATCAAGGAAAACAAATTCTTAACAAAATAGTAGCAATAGCATCATATATATATATATATTCCATGAAATCAAGTTTCTTTAAAGGTAAATAATTTCCAAGTAGGGATAGAAAAGATCTTGCCTCGGTTTCGGTATCCTGACAGTATGGCTCGTCCCTCTTCCGGAGTTTCTATAAACACAAAAGGACCGTCGTTAGAATACCACATCTATTACTCACTTCACTCTTGTATAACAATACCCTTGACACTTTATTATGTTTAACATATCAGTATTACCCCAAAGGTTCAAGAACTTAACCATTTATAAACTCAATCAAAGTTTCAGGGGTTTTCACCATTTCCCCTAACGACCAAACTTAACTGTACAAATTCTCAGAAAATATGGATTTCGAATTTTACTATAAGGCCAACTGGTAATGCCTCTTTGACTACCCTACTACCATATACCAAAATTTTATAATTTTTAAGAATGTCTAAGTATGGTAGTTATAGCCTCAAATTTGGTACAACTACGTTTTCTCGGCTTTCGAACGTCTTTCACTAAAACTGACTTTTCTCCTAAACCGTTCATCAGATTTTAACGCACCTTATATCAAAACAATCTATGAACCAAGCTCTATCTCATCAAGGTCACTTAGGGGTCTGCACAGTAAGGTAACGTATGGTATAGGGTCCAAAAATAGTGCAGTTTCTTGGTCTAACGACAATCGGACATTATAACGGCTATATTTCGGACATTCCAAAAACCATTCCATCACAACCAAGCCATATAATCATCCACCACTCCATACACATCAATATTACATCCTCATAATCCATATAATCAGTGGTGAGGCCTCAATACCATCACCCAACAATCAATCAAAATTTATGCTAGCTAACATCACAATAATCACTTTTAAACACACATCATCCATTAACATCACTAAAACTCACATAATAAAAAGGGGTTAGGGTTTATACCTGCCTTGAAGCTTTGACAACACTTAACAAAGGCTTGTAGTCCTTGAGAAGCCTTGATATAACCTTATAACACCTTAAACTAACAAGAAACATCAAGAACATACTTAGAGATTTTCGGAGTTCTAAAACCCAGCTGAAAGAACATGAACAACGAGGCCCTTACCTTGCTTTTCTGGACAAAACTTGTGAAATACGAGTTATAGATTATCTCATGGGCTTTCCAAAAAGCTATAGAACGCAAAATTTGGCTGAGAAACGAAGGAGATATGCCTGTTCTAAGTAGGCTGTTACTGTTTGGCCGAATTGATGAAATGAGGTGGGGGAGAGAGTTTTGCTCTTGGTTTTGATCTTATCTAGCTAATCACTTATTAATTCTAGAGTATGGTGGAAGATTGGAAGATATTTAGTGTATAAAACCATGCTAAATGACTAATTTTCCCCTTAAAACAAGTTAGTGGATGGTGATGTCACTTGATGATCCAATAAATCCCATTTTGATTTTCTAAGTATAATGCTAATGATCTTGGTAAGTAAAAATGTGGTATGTATCCTTGTTATATTACTAATATTGGTTGCTTGGTTTCCATACTCATCTAATTGTGGTTCGTCTCGAATATACCTCATTATCTCAGTGGTTCTGAAATCATTTAACATTCCAAATTCCTTTGGTATTCTCTTAATTTAATAATCCCCTGGTTTAATCTAAATTCTCTAATCCCTCAATATATAATTCTTATAATATTTCCATGCCCCTTAAGATCCAATAGAAGCTCTTTGGAAGTCAAAATCATCAAAAATCCATATTTAGGAATTTCTGAAATCCATCGTCATTTCGAGTCACTTAATTGCAGTGTACATTACTAGTATGGTTTCTGTTTATTCATTTTCTGTTTCCATTGCAGAGTACCTACATACCAATTCTCTAAATCCTCAAAATTACTATTCATGGGATCACTGTAGTATTGCTAGAGTTAGGGTTATTACATCCTTCCCCCCTTAAAAGGATTCCGTCCCGGAATCACATTGAAAATGTCCATAGATACCTTTTTCATCCACATCTTCTAACTTCTATACCACTTTCTCCATCCTTTTTCCTTCATAGTATCTCTATCTTGTTTGCGCAAAAATACACCAACATAAACTTGCTTATCATTCATCAACATTCCTCTTTTGGTTATGGGTATCGGCCACCACATTGGCCTCCCCTGAATGGTAGTGTATCTCACTTATGGTTTATCTGTATTTTGATCTCTATCATGACATAAAATATACACACTTCGATCTTATTATATCTTGTCTCTGTAAAATCTTCCAGAAATCCGACTATAATAAAATTCCTTGAAACAATTGTAAGGAAATACTACCTATAATATATATTTCTTGTTCGTATCTAAACAAGTCTGTGGTTTACCCCCAAAATACTATTACTTTCTCTCTCTTGTTCAGCATATCTTACTTCCAACTCATATAGATCATTCTTATCTATTTTATTAACCTATTTACACCATTCATTTACCACATTGATTCTTAACCAAACATTTACACTAAAAATTTAAATACTAAAAGAAAATGTTCACCTGCATCTTTATCCGGCTTTTTCAATGCTTCCCCTAAGGTCATATTGTACACTCTGGCAGTGGGTTTATTTGAAGCAGTCGTACTTTGTCCCGGCACAGACGACCCACCAGAACGGCAATCTCTAGCCATGTGTCCTAATTTCCCACACTGGTAACACTTGACGTCATTCCTAGGGTTCACATCAACTGTTGGGCACCTGTCAGAGTAGTGCCCCTTCTGTCCACATTTAAAACAAGTTATTCCCAACGCTCTACACACCCCTGTATGCTTCCTACCACACGTATTGCACTCTGGTAATGGGGGTCTTGATTGGTTTGACTGAAATGTTCCTAAGGACTTCCCACCCTGATTCACAATCTCACTAACAACCTTGTTACCCACTGACTTTCCCACAAACTTAGATTTTTGTTCTTTACCAACCTTGCTAAAGTAACTCCCTTCACTTGAACCTCCTTTCTGACCCTCAAATTTCCTTTTCTTATTCTCTCGACCTATTTGAGTCTGTTCACTCTCAGCTTCGATAATAGATGCCTTCTGAACTACCGCAACATACTCAGTTAACTCAAATGGTGCCACTCGTATCCGTAGCCATGGTTTCAATCCTTGTTGGAACCTTTTCACTCTTTGTTCTTCAGTACGCACAAATTCCGGAACAAACCTAGACAATTCAGTAAACTTAGTTTCATATTCCGCCACTGTTAGGTTATCCTATTTTAACTCCAAAAATTTCATTTCCATTTGATTTTCTAGATACCTAGGGGAGTACTTTTCTAAAAACACCCTAGTGAAATGCTCCCAGGTTATCACTCCCGCTCCTTCTAGGTTCTTCTTAGCTTCCCACCAATAATTTGCCTCTCCCTTTAATAGATAGGCTGCAAAGGTTGTTTTCTGATCCTCTTCGATCCTCAGTATCTCAAAAGCTTTTTCCATCTCTTTTAACCAGGCTCTGGCTACTACTGGGTTAACAGTTCCCTCAAACTCTGGGGGTTTTAATGACTTAAAAGCACAAAAGGAATTAGCTGCCTGGTTGGGAAGAGCAGGTGGTTGTTGAGGATTCTGTGGATTAGCTAAATTCTGCCTTAATAGGTCCATAAATTGGTTAAAAGGGTCACCACCTTGATTTCCTTGTTGGCCAGTTGATTCATCTTCTTCTTCTTCATGATTTTGTTCATTATGAGCGTTTTCACCCTGCCTATTATGACTTCCTTCCTCTCTCTCATTTTCCCTTGCATTCGCTCTATTATTATGCTTAGGCGGCATGATTCTGTATATAACAATATTCTTCATTAATCACCCAAATTTAGGGTATAATATACATCATTTCTATATACACATTCTCATATACACAATTATATCACTAGTTAACTCATTTATATACCATAATATTCTCAACTCAACTTTAGCAATTAAGCGTATCACCTTTAGCACAATAACCTTTTCATTTAAGTCAATCACCTTATATACATCAATATCCTTGAATCTCAACATTTAATATCAAAATACGATAGAATTTAGACAGAATACACAAACTTCATCAATTATCTCACTTCCTTTGTTTATCCTTATTCTGACTTTTTCCTCAAAATACACCTTACTCTCAATAGTAAATCTCAATTATACCTTAAAATTCCTCATATTCTTTTATCTCAATAATCCTCAAATATACCCATTTCTTCTCACGAAATTCCTTCCTCTTTTATATCGAAACGCTTCTAGCTCTAATTATCTCTTATTGACATTTCCCTTGAAATCTCGAGTTTCCTCGTATAGTCACGTATACTCTAAACCTTTCTTCCATTATCCCATCCATTACTGAAATCTTCTATACTCAAAACAATTTATAGAATTTAAGAAACTTTGAATTGAAACGAACCCAGAAACAAGCAAGTGTCCCACAACAATTTATAAGATTAAGAGTTTTAAATAGCTCTTATTTGAAACAAAAGGATATTTGGGAAATCAATAGGATGGAAGAACCCGTACGTAACACAAGTGAGGGCGTCCCCTCCGACTTTCAATCACACAGACAGATCGTCCTTGTGTATACATATAGGATTGTTCCTCTTAGTTGGAAGAAGAAGTATAAAGAAAATATTTAATCATGATGATAAATACCCTTTTCCAAAAATAATCTTAGGGAAATATTTTGACTAAAATAGATAAAATACAATTTTGAAACACATTCCAAAGGTACTAGAAAGTTTTGAAAAGATACCGGCCCCTTTTGAATAAGAGATGATAGGTCACCCTGGAATTACTCACGAGGTTATCTGACGTACACTTCACGATACATCAAGTATTCCTTTTCTCATATCGATCTCGTGTGCTACATAAACTTAACACTTTTGGCATAATAACCTTTATTAGCAATAATCTATAGAATTATAATCACTACATAGAATAAACGTTTCGTTCGATAAACCCCCCTTGAACTCGATGTGAGTTCATATTTTATATCATTACCTATATATCTATATGTGTATATTACTATCACTCTTGTTCCTGAGCAATATGACTCTAAGCTCTGATACCAAACTGTGACAGCCCCAAATCCGGGGTCATAAATCTGGGCCATCACGGACCAATTTCCATTCAATATCAATATCTCTTGGGCCTTTTTTTATAACAATTAATACTTATGCAGTGGACCCTGCAATAATAAACACACACACACCATTCATATGCTCAGAGAACAACATTCACCATAATAAGGTTTAGAATTTAACAATTATTACAAACCCAGAATCATCCTTAAATACATTGCTGAATAATACTTCGACATGAAGCATTTCAACAACCAAAAGTTTCTTACATGTTTACACACTTAATTATACATAGAGCTACCAGGACCCGTTTGCCTCTACGCTACCTCATGAATCGATGCTAGCGCTCTCAGAGGGTCGCCTTCCCCCTACCCTCTTGCGGGGCATTCTGCGTAGTCTCGGCATACCTAGCTGTATATACATAAGTAGCAAGAGTGAGCTATAATAGCTCAGCAAGATAATTTCTATCTACTAACATCAAAGGAAAATAATCATCATATATATATTTTAATAAACAATTTTTCAGATATTATGGAAGGAAACTTTATTTCCGTTCAGGACATATACTTTTCAATTATCTTTGTACGAAAAGAAATATATAATATTATAGCCTCAGTCTCTCTTCTAATATCATGTAATAACTGGAAACCAATTATAGACTTTGAGAAAAATGACATTCCTATTTAATAATACATCATCCACTTTCTATTATAAGAAAAGAAACCTAGGATAATATAGTATCAGTTTCTCTTCTTAAATAATATAACAATCAATAAACCCTTTCAGTGTAATATTTCAAGATAATATGAATACTTGAATAAATCTCTCACTATCATCTTCTCATTTCCTTCTTATGCAACAATTATATAAATTAATATAAAATCAGTTTCTCTTCATCTATAACAATAATTCCATCGTTTCATATCATTTTCCCTTTTCAGTATACCAATCTGACTTTATCGTCGATTCTTTATTTAAAAATTTTGGGGGTTTTCACTGTTGCCGAATACGTGAGGCACGATGATCAGTCGTCCTCCGTACCCGTCCCTTTTACTAATGGTAGACGGAGGTAGGTTCGCCACCATCCCCCAGGAGGAAAGGTTCTCCACCATCCTCCCTCGGTAACTCTTGGGCCAGAATAAGATATTTAGTGCTGGACTGTTCCACTCCCACACAGCCTCTTACGCTTTCTGTTGCAATCCCCCTTTTTCAAATCATTTTTCCATTATCAAATACCATTTTACATTTTCCATTTCCTTTCACATTTCCTTTCACATATATCGTTTCCATTTCCATTTATCATCACCTTTAAAAGTATTTATGTCATAATACTTTGGTTATGACTCAGACATCTCTTCTATATTCAATGAAATCCAATATGTTCTTGTATACATAAAGTATTCCATTTATTTTAGAAGTATTAAATAATACTCAGTAATATCTGTCACAATATTTAGAAAGAATGTTTTTTTTACATAGTATTATAAATCATATAACCCTAGATAATAACTGATACCATTTCTTTATATATAATTCTAGATAACAACTGATACCATTCTTCATATTCTCTTAATCATAAGGCATGCTCACTTCATGCATAATCATCTCTAGGTATATTCATATCCATCTCATACTCATATCCATATCCATATCCATATTCATATCATACTCATATACCTTCCCTTTTAACCTCATTAATCAAGGAAAACAAATTATTAACAATATAGTAGCAATAGCATCATATATATATATATATATTCCATGAAATCAAGTTTCTTTAAAGGTAAATAATTTCCAAGTAGGGATAGAAAAGATCTTGCCTCGGTTTCGGTATCCTGACAGTATGGCTCGTCCCTCTTCCGGAGTTTCTATAAACACAAAAGGACCGTCGTTAGAATACCACATCTCTTACTCACTTCACTCTTGTATAACAATACCCTTGACACTTTAATATGTTTAACATATCACTATTACCCCAAAGGTTCAAGAACTTAACCATTTATAAACTCAATCAAAGTTTCAGGGGTTTTCACCATTTCCCCTAACGACCACACTTAACTGTAAAAATTCTCAAAAAATATGGATTTCGAATTTTACTATAAGGCCAACTGGTAATGCCTCTTTGACTACCCTACTACCATATCCCAAAATTTTATAATTTTGAAGAATGTCTAAGTATGGTAGTTATAGCCTCAAATTTGGTACAACTACGTTTTCTCGGCTTTCGAACGTCTTTCACTAAAACTGACTTTTCTCCTAAACCGTTCGTCAGATTTTACGTACCTTATATCAAAACGATCTATGAACCAAGCTCTATCTCATCATGGTCACTTAGGGGTCTGGACAGTAAGGTACCGTATGGTATAGGGTCCAAAAACAGGGAAGTTTCTTGGTCTAACGACAATCGGACATTATAACGGCTATATTTCGGACATTCCAAAAACCATTCCATCACAACCAAGCCATATAATCATCCACCACTCCATACACATCAATATTACATCCTCATAATCCATATAATCAGTGGTGAGGCCTCAATACTGTAAGAACCCAGATTTTTGGGTAGAATTAAAACTTTTTATTATGTATTGATGTAAGAATAAATAGTGGTTACAACTAGAATGTAATACTGGTTTTAATGAATGAATAATGAAAGGATATAGATTCCAAGGTTATATGTCCTAAAGGATGCTATTGGGTGATAACTTAGATTAGAATAATCTATCTCCTAGAAATTTAAGATAAGATTCCCTAGAGAGAAATAGATACCCTCATGTCATCCAGATCGATATCGGTTACAAGCACGGAGGTTCCATGAAAAAGTTAAGGAACGCTCGAGGAAGCACAAAGATATTTTCTACGTACTAGGACTAAAAAGATGATAAGTGATGAATAGTGTTTTTGATTGAAATAAGAATATTATGAGACGACACTATATAGAAGTACCCGGAATGAATTTATGAGTTCGTATTAGTGATCCGAGGGGAAAATAAGTGTATGTAAAGACTGTCAGATTCTGAAAAACAGCACTTTTATTTTCTCCGAGAATTCCCTGGACACTACCAGCCTTAAGGATTTATTAAAGGAATTTAAGGAATTTAAATTCGAGAAGTATTAGGAAAGATGGAGAATGGTATTATAAATATTAGAAAGGTTTTCGGTAAAACCCTAACTAGAAACGAATAAGTTATTCCCTCGAACGATCAACGAATTAAGCAATAAACGGACAAAGAAACAAGCAGGGAGCCAAGAGATAGTGATGTGCAAGAGGATAAGGTCAAGTAGCCAAGATAAATATCTAGTAACTAGCTCCATTAGAAACCAAACCATCTAGTTAACACATTACTCCATCTTATCTTACATAACAAGATTTGCTAGTGGAAGATGATGCATTGGATGAGCCTAGCACTTTATTAAAGTAGCTTTAGCTAGATATTATCTCAAATAATTCATTTCATCACATAACCAAGCAAGCAACCAAGCCAAACTCCACCTCTCTCTCTCATTAGAGCCATTCGGCTTTTCAAGAAATTCAAGGGGAGAAATCCCACTTCCAACCATCAATTGATCTCCCAATTTTTATCATAGATCCTATATTTCATAAAAATGATACCCTAGAAATCTTGGCCTCAAAATCCATTGTTTCCATTTTCAAAAAAATCACCAAAGAGGAGGATGAATAGTAACCTCAAGAACAAAACTTTTGGATCTTGATTTTGGTTGATGATCCAAGCTTCATGGAGGCTATACAAGGACCATACAAGGCTTAGTAAGGCTATATCACTCTCCAAGGAAGGTATAAACCTCATGAACCCTTAGTTGACTTTGAGTTTTAAGCATGTTCTTGAGTGATCTATGTTTAGTGGTGTTGTTAGTAAGTTATAAGCATGATTAAGATTGGGTTTTGATAAATGTTAAAAATAGCTTAGATGAACGGAAAGGCATTTCTTGGCCTCAGTTCATGGTTATAAATCATGTATATGTTGTTTGGAGTAGATATCATGATTATTGGGAGTTTTGGAATTTGGTAAATATCCGATTTATAGCCGTCGTAATGCCGAAATTTCGTTAACCTTAAGAACACGAGTTTGACAGTAGGTATAAATCACTGATTAGCTTCGATTTCTTCCATGATAAGCTAGATTATGTTATAAGCTTCGTTTTGATATAAAGATCGTATGAAATGGACTTACGGTTTAGGAGTTATGATTAAATTCGTAAAAGAGGTTCGAAACCGTAATCGAAAGTTCGTAACTAAAATTGGAATCCCTTAACATGACTAAGTCAGTGACGAATCATGGTAATTAAATATTAGAGGTCATAAGGAAGGCGTGAGAGAAAACCACAAGTAAAATAGATCGTTTTCCGATTTTATAAAAATGTTCGAATCGAGGATAAGTGCGAAGAAACCACTTTTCGGAGGTAACATTATTCATTAAAACCTCCTGCCCTGTTTTGGCAAAATTCCGAAAAAATAATCTTCTGATATAAGTCCAATTTTGAGTTAGCTACCTTCTAGACATTCTCTAGATCATGTATGCGAAAACGGTGCGTCATTTGAGTTAACGGTTACCGAGTTATGAACGTTTTAGTGAAAGAGGTGTGAATAGTAAAGATCCGTAGTCGACTGAACTTCAAAAATACATTTCACCTATTTAGACTCGTGGCTTCGAATTAGAAATTTTATGATAAATATTACAAATACCAAAGATGATTTTATAAGTGGTTTCGTAATTAAATACGTTTCCAGTGATTTATTAAAAGTGTTGAAGTACGAGTCTCGAAATAGTGATTCTCGGAAAAGTCAACCCTAGGGGTACTAATTTGGCCACCCTTTTTTGGGCTAAGTTAAAAAGGGAATTTCGAGTCGACTAAAACACGAAACTTGTTAAGAATTATCAAGACCACATATTGGTGCAAAGAACGAGGTTATAATTGATTAAGTAAGATATACGAAAAATCTGACATTAAGGGTGGGTTCGAGGTGTGTTTTGGACTAAACTTACATGACTTAAGTTAAGTTATACTTAACCTTCGAAATGTTAAGTGATTGACCTCGGTTGTTGTGACTACTTATAGATCACTGGATCGACACGAGACACACTACCCCTACCCGCACCCGATTCCCAGGCAAGTTTCAAATCCTTTTTAAAAGACTGTTGTTGTGAGTATATATATATGTATGCTTTCTGTTACACATATGCCATAGCATGCATGCCTACTTTCAAAGTCATATTGATATACTTGTTCCCTGAATTATTGTTGGCTTATGAGCTAGATAGTTATTATATCAGTTATAAGCCGGAAATTTATAAGACCCTTAAACGAAGGGCATCTGAACCTCATTACTTGATTATAGACCGGGAGTCGTTATTTCTTGATATATTGAAATTATTTTCAGAGGAAAATAATTAAGTAAATATTTCCCATTTATTATCTGGCGAATATTATTGAGATATTCCTTTGAGATTATTTGATAAATATTATTCGGGTTATTCATCAGATATTTAATTATTCGATGAACATTATCTTTAATATTTATCTAAAGTCGATTTAATATTCGAATATGATTTCGAACCCTTAGTTAAGTTATTTACTTAGAGAATATTCATTCTTATTTCTTCGATAAATATTATTTTGAATATTCATTCGAGTTTATTTATTTAATGAATATTATTTTAATGTTCATTCGAGCCTTATTTATTTAAATGAATATTATTTCGAATATTCATTCAATCTCTATTTATTTTATAAATATTAGTTGAACATTGATTCGAACTCCAGTTCATCGATAAATATTATTTTGAATATTCCCTTGAGACGATAAATATTATCTTCGACATTCATTTAAAGTCGATTCAATTATTGAACATAATTTCGAATATTCATTCGATAATCATTTCTTCGATAAATATTATTAAGATTGAATATTCATTATTAATTTAATGAATATTATATCAAATATCCAAGGGATGTTTATTTCACCAATAAGCATTATTATTTTCAAATATCCATTTAAGATTGGATTTATTTAGTGAACATTATTTTAAACATTTATTTGAGTTTATTTAATTAATGAATATTATCTGGAATATTCATATAAAGAAGAGAGTTATTTAGTAAATAATTCTAAATATTCATTCGAGGATTACTTACGAGTAATATTATGATTTATTCATATTCCTTAATTAATATTGAGTTAATAAATATTCTTGGAATATTTATTTAAATCCTTTTAAGTTCTTTTATAATGATTCTTATTATTCAAAGATTATATGTCACCTTCAGATATGGTGTAAAATATTTTGGAGTAGTTTATGACTATTTTTATCAAGGGGAGGTTTCCAAAACTCTATTTTTATTTAAATCTATCTTAAAGAAGATTTAAATACTCGCTCAACTTCCAAACGTATATAAGGGGACCTCACTTGAGAGATGTTATTTATTGGACTGCCCGGTCCTCTACTTGCTAAAACTATCTTGTCACTCACATCTTGATTCTTTCAAGCATCGATATGAGTCTGTTTGGTTACCTCCTCAACGCTCGAGGGGTAAGAATTGATGGAACAAGTTTATATCCATTAACAAGCATCAGCTTGGGAAATATTGGTGATTTTTCCTTTCCAACTAGATACGACTACTTTGTGGAGTCCTATCAACAAGTAATATACTTGGGGAAAGGGGGAGGAACTTCACGTTTCAAAGTTATGGATGTGAAATGAACTAGGAGATGCGTAAGTGACCCAGTGGCGCCTGTCCAGCAAATGGCCCAACCGTTGGCCGGGGGGTTCCAGAGGGCGGTAGACAAGTAAATCCGTCGGTGCTTCCTTCTACATGTAGTAAACAAGAGGTGGGGAGCATAACATGCGACTGATCATCGTGTAAATGCTATGTCTCCTGGCGCGTCAAACTCCAGTATTAGTTCATCTCTCAATGTTGGAAATTCCCTGCAACCTTATCATTATTGGCAGGTTTGAAAAGTGTTTGAATTGAAATTGCAATATTCTTCCTGCAAGTTCCTCTATTATGAAAAGTTGATAAAATCTGGCTCATCTTTGACATAGCAGATATTTATTCAAAACAAATATATTTTGAGTTACCTTGTAACTTCATCTCATACCTTATATTGGTACTACATCGTTAATGCATGGCATATGGTTTCAAAGATATTTTGGACTGTTATATATTATCACTGTTCAATTATATTTTTGGTGGGCTATTGCTCACCCTTGCTTTATTTATTTATATCACAACAACAGCTAGATCAGATGGCCGCGCAAGGCGTGCTCAGCATAGGCAGGTGTCAGCCGTCAGAGGATTAACCGCTGAGGTCATAGCTACCATTGCTAAGGATGCAGCCTCTGGTAGGCTAGTTGTTAGTATTTGTGCATCAAATGTATTTATATATATGGCATATATCAATGGATGGCAAAGAGCATGTAATTGTAAAATTATAATTCTTTGGGTTGTAAGAACTCAATCTTGTGATTAATAATATTGATGGTTACTCTGATTTCATCTCTGGGACTATAACGGGTGTGTTTTATGATGTTGTTCTGGGTCACAAGGTTGTAATTTAAATTATGTTGGTTTTATGGATGGATATTGAGACCGTAACGACCAGATCCCTAACCCTGGATCTGGGGGTGTTACAGAAATGGTATCAGAGAGAGCGTTATATATCCCAGAGATGATGCGACGTTAAAACAATAAATTCATTAAGATAATAAGAACTCTTGCCAAGTTCATAGTCGGACTACTTAATATAGTATTGACATATAAAACCCTTATGGGAACTACTAAGTATCATGATAGTAACTTAAGCTCGTTCTCGTACCGACTAGTAAGGCGACAAGCCTTGGAGATTACGAGCAGTAACACAATGATGCTTGTTTTGATGCTGAAGATCGGATGGTGGATTCGATAGATTACCCTACTGAAAAACCCGGAAGAGGTTTCAGCAGGGGAGGAGAATTTTATTAAAGATAAAGAAGTTTACCTTTGAGGAAATGAGGACTGCAACCAGCGAGACTGTAAGAGTTAAGATATAGTGCTCAGAAAAGTGAGCGTAAAGAACTGAGATATTATTAAGAGAACTAAAGATGCATATTGGATTCATAACCGGACTGCCGAATGAAGTACCAGCAATTAAGACGAATTAGAAGGACTATTTGAGGTCTTATATGAGGATAGGAGAGTTAGAGTGGTACATGATTATCAAAGACAACAATAAGGACGAGGGGCAGAGTCTCCAGGAGCAGTTGAGATAGAGGCAGCAAGTGCCACATTATTTGATAAATGGATTAGTGTGAATCTTATTAATGATAATTCGCCATGAGAAGGCGGATTTCCTAGGTTATAATTTATAAAGTCAATTGAGATTGATGAGGTGGTTTATCTAGTGAGATGTCCATTTTATGAATGGATTAGCTAAGAAAGTAAAGATAGTGGAAAGCAATGGCCTGAATGGATAAAGTTACATAAGGAAGTAGTAAGCGAGACAATGATCTCGGAACCTACAAGACTAAAAGACCAGTGAGTCTATGATAAACTAGTAATGAGGCTATCGTCAAGAAACCAAGTATAAGTTTAGTTCAATCCAGTGGAATGATGAACCAGAAACATTAGATGCATGTAATTCAAAGGAATATTAAATTCCTTCTTTTCCTTGAATGGATTATGGTAGTTATCTTAGGTTTATTTTGACACTGAATCATAAATGGATTGAGTAAGGCAAGCAGTGGTTGAGATGTAATTGAGAATGCTTTTAGATGCAACCTGAAAGAACAGGTGTAGGACATGTTCTCGAAATAAGAGTTTTAGCAAAATAAAGTCCAGACAGTAGAACATATAATCAATAGGAAGTAGTGATTGATTGACCCCACCAAATTAAAGACAGTTTCAAATGGAGATTGGCCAACCACACCGGCAAAGGTGAGAAATTTCATAAGATTCACAAGGTATTACCAAAGATTGCTCAGGACGTTATAGAGAGTGCAGTCCCATAACCCGACTTATTGTAAGGATAAAAGTTTGAATGAACAAGATAAATGGGGGAAAATCTCCCTGGAGCTAAAGATAAAAATTGGTAATGACCCAGCATTAGCGTTATCTATTAGAGGAAGGAAAATTTTGGAATTTATTAGGATGCACCTCGTACAGGTTTAGGTGTTGTGCTTGTGCAACACGGCAGTGCAATTGTAGATGCATTCAGACAGCACGGTTCATCAAATTCGGAAGGCCCTGGTAGTGCCAGTTTCGTGGAATGACTAACTTGACGGTAGTATTCATTCTAAGACTAGATTTTAGGTAGACTAGTATTCGGTAGTATCGACTATTAGGACGATTATGTACCAGGAAGATTTGGTATGTTTCAGTTGGAAACTTTGATTTTCTCTTCTAAGGGAGGTATATATATTTGGTTCCTTCCAATGGTTAGACTCCCAACTTTATGTCAAACGTACCGTTACTCTAACTGCTTACGGTTCGACCTGTTTGAATGTTCCTAGAGTTTTCTTCGGGCTTCGAAATGAATCTTCGTAGTGTTACCAGAAGGTGGATAGATTGACCAAATTTCCCTGATTCTGGAAAGGAATTGGACAAAATTTGGCAAACCTTGTCTTTCGGATTATCTGAATACATCACTGAGGAGTCGATTGAGACTTATATGGAGTGAAGTTTTTGAAAAGATCAAAAGGTATCAAGTAGAAGGCATTATGCCAGCAATTGCTAGAAAAGTAATGCTATTAGCCGACCCCTAAACTCACATATTTTAGCATGGCCAGTGGGGCCAAGTCACTAAGGATTATCAAGTGATTGAACCAGCAATGTAAGGACAAAGCGGGGTGCTTCTAACAAAGTGCCAACCGCGAGAACTTTTGATGTAAAATTAATTGAGATACATGAGGATGGATTTTATAAATACCCTAGATGTATTAGGCACTAAGAAATTCACGTTGATCACGACCAATATCTTCCAGAACATCCTTGCTACCATTACCAAGTTCTGTAAGAAAGACAGATAGACATATGTTGTCTTTTGGAAAGTCATATAGACTAACATTCGTTTGAAAGGAGAGGTAACATTAAGCTACCTATAGATTATCAAGATTGGAATGATTGAAAAGAGACCCTTATTATGGATATATGATTAAAATTGCCAAGTACAGGATGTAAGTATTCCTCGAAAATGGAATTGAGGATAGAATGTCCATAGATTAATACGAACCCAGGGGGATGCACAAAGGATAACATCACCCCTAACAAAGACATTGTGAATTCAGACGATATAAGTTGAATTGACCAAAGTATCAATAACCTGTAAGGATTTGTGGAAAGGAGTCTCCAAAAGTACATAGACAGAGATGTTATAGAATTGACTAATGATGTTTGATATACCCTGTAACCAGGAGATGCAGGAGGAATGATGAGGATGGCCTAAGAAACCTTATAAGGGAAGTGCTAATATTCTAAACTTCAAACGGGAAGTTTGGTAAGGAATGTATGACATAGTAACAATAAGGCCAGATGAAGCATGTGTGAAACCATGTAAAAGTATGGATTGAACCAATAAGGTTGAGATTATCCTAAAAACAAGAAGGGAGTTAAGTAAGGAAATATCCTAGGTATGATTTGGAGTACCTGTAGTCAAGATCGCACTAGAAAGGTGGAAGCAATGACTTTTGGAAAAGACTGATAGATGCTTTCTCTCATTCAGCAGAATTTAAGGGAGAATGCTTCCACCCTGAGTTGGAATAGATCCAGAAAACATTGATCTCAAGAAATTATTATAATCAGGAAAGGCCAACGAGGTGGCCGACACTTTAAGTATAGGGGAGTAAGTATAAATGCTCAGACCAAAGAAATAGAATGATAATGTAAGGACCTTGATGGTCATAATAGGAAGTTACATTCCGTCTAATGATTTTGCCAGGATCAGCTATAAGAATAGTTTAAGTAAAGATTCGATTCCTGATGTTGCCAGTAGCACATTACCGACATTAGGAGGCTCTACGACAGACCAGACCAAATTCCCCAAGAGACTCGCCTTTTCTTTGGAAAGAGAGAGGGGAGGATAAGTAACAATGAATTGGTAGTAAATGACCAGAAATAGAGAGGGTACAAATACTGATAAGCTAAATGGCACGATGATAAATGACAAGCAAGTTTATGTTGGTGTATTTCTGCGTAAACAAGATAGAGTACATGAAGTTAAAGATTCGTGATGTTAAGGGGTATCCCTGTATTAAGGATTATCAAGATTCGAAAGTGATTAAGTAAGACGCTGAGCTTCCAGTCTTCAATTAGAGATGTACGATTAAAAAATCTCCTCAACCTATCATAGCTGCGAGGCTTGAAGCTTCTCTACAATTTTATCTGCTTCATGTAATATCTACGTCAAGTTCAGGGAGCATTCCCTATGGATAGGGAATAGTGATTATTTTGTTTTCCTAGAGGATCTTGAATTGACAATTATGATGCTTAGTTATTAAAGCACTGCGTAAACGATAAACGATGGTGATCCTTCTGAGAAATTAGATGGTAACGACTGTGGAAATGTCGAATTGAATCTAAGTTAGAGAAATCATCCAGGTTTATTTCGGATGGTGTAATTTCTGGAACGACGGGATATTTGAAATAAATGATTAGGCTATGATGGTTCATAAAATGATTATAGTAGAAATGAAGACAAGCAACTGATTGAGATGAATGAAGAGTTGAGGATTAATAAGAAAGTCAGATATGCGGACTCATGAGAAGCTCCAGTAATGAAGCGAGAAAAGTATGGAATTAACAGGGCAAAGTATTGGCCAAAACGGAACGTTGGAATTAGAAACATAAATGACATACAAATTGACCCCTTTTTAGGTTGGGGGAAGTCGAGGAAATTTGGAATAGATTGATTGAGTAACAAAGAGACTCGTGGAATGAGAAAGTGAAATCTAGATGGTTGAACAAAGGAAAGTTTGACCCCAATCAAGTGACGCGTATTGAGTTAAGGCGACGAGCGTCTCAATAAAGAAATGACAATGGAGTTAAATAACCGAAGTGAATGAGAATCAGATAATAAGAAGGATGTGAGATTACGAAAAAGTAGTATCTAATACGAATATGATTATTTTCTTCTCTAATAAACCTCTATAGTTCAGAGGAAAATTCTAAGTATGATATTTTGACAATCATGAAAACTTTCTTATATGATTCTTTGAAATTCGTTCCTTTTCTTTTCCCTTATTTACCTTCTTCTAAAATGAGAAGAACAACCCTTTAAGGAGGGGAGGTAATACTACGTGACTCTCTGTCTGTGTGATAGGAGTCTAAGTGGAATGCCATTAATTGTTTAATTGCTTGTCAAGTACTAAAGGCTGGCCCCCTTCTGTACTAGCTATGCAATATAACAAATGTTCATTGATCATAGTGATCTCTCAATAAATTCTTCTAATTCAATATATATACATCGAGATTGCGAAGATTAGGAATTGCAAAATTACGAGTGAGGTTATCTCCGAACTTCGTAGCGCGTTAGTGTTACCGAAGTCACTGCACGTACCAATAAGGTTAATAGTATAAAAAAACGGACAAGAGCGTATACCGGATGATGTATTGTGCGAAAGTATCAAAGAATTGGTAGGACGGATAAAGGGTGTATTGTAACACCAGTATGAAGTGCTTTAGAAAGACTGGAATGTGTAAGGATCGACTAGAGAATTGGAAAGCGAAATAACCAACAAGTACCCAATTGTCTTCTACCTGATTCCGGGACGGAATCCTTTTAAGGAGGGGAGACTGTAAGTGTAATATCTGGGAATTTCGTACTCTATAAATGATATTATTTGGCATTAAAATATTATTATGTGCCTTAATTGATGAGTCATTACATGTTTGTGTGATTGTGAATATGTGTTACGTGTCTAATTGCTAGATGTGTTGACGTGAAATTTTATTAAAATTCTGTATAGCTTTTAAATGTTAAAACATGATTTTATTTTTTTTTACTTAAACATTTTTTTATAAAATTCTTGGAATTAGTAAAAATCATGAAATTTCTTGTTTTATTATCTTCATGTATTTAAAGACTTTTTAAAAATAAAAGTTTAATTTATTTTCGCATTTAAATATTTTACAAGGATTTTTCCAATTACTTTTATTTTTAAAATATTAAAACTTGTAAAATTCAAATCTTTTCATAAAATGATTTTAAAAATGTTTTAAAAATATGTTGAGGAAGAGAATTCCATATTTTAATTTTATGTGTCAATAAATTATTTTTGGATCCAAAATATCTTGTAAATAGAATTATTTTTACAAGTCTTTTATTTAATTAAAAGATGTATCAATAAAATGTAATTAAAATACATGTGTGTGTTAGTAGGCTTGGACAAAACCCTCCCCTCCCCCTTATTTTTTTCATTCGGCCGAACACCCCCCCCCCTACTGACTTCATCTTTTTCTCTCAAGAACCCTCATAACCTCCATTGATTCTCAAGCTCTAATCAAGGTAATTCCTCCATTCAAACCCCACACTATTATACATAAAAACACTCCTCTTGTCATCCTCTACAAACCCATGGTTTTAAATTTCAATTTCTTTACTTTTCCAATTTAGGGTTTTTCGAAAATTAAGGAATCAAGGTAAGTTTTGTGGGTATTTTGATTGGGTGTTACTCCATGGTAGAGACCCACAAATTTTGGGCTCTCCGGAGAACCCTAACCTTCGGCCATGATCATAGAGAGGGCCAAGGATTACATGCATGTGCTTATTTGATGATTTTGTATAATTGCTAAGTGTAATATGGATGCATGTGAGTTTTTATAACTTTTTATGTTGATTTTGATGATGGGTTTGAGTTTTTATAAGATTTCAAGTTGTGGGTATGCTTGTTTTGTTAGTTGATGATTGTTAGTAGGTGTCAAATTAAGAAGGTTAGTGATTTTGATGATTTAATGTTATGAACTTTGATGGGTTAAGTTTATAAATTGATTTTGATTGTAAAATTTATAAGTAACATTGGTGGGTATGTGAGATTATGGTTTTGTGAATTGATATGCATGTAAGTAATGGTGTATGTCATTGTGAGGGTTTTGTATGTGATTGTTGGTGAAGAAGAGGGAGAGGCCGAGAGAGATTGATGGAGGAGGGAGAGAGACCGAGAGGGAGGAAGAGAGAGGGAGAGAGGGAGAAGCCGAGAGAGAGAGAGGAGAGGGAGAGAGAGAGGCCGAGAGGCCGAGAGAGGGAGGAAGAGAAGAGAGATTGTGGGAATTGTGTGAATTATTGTGAGTTACTTGCTTGAATTGTTTAAGTGCTAATTGATTAAATTGTTACATGAATTAATTGGTTGCATGATTGAATTGCTATGTGAATTTGAGTTATGAATTGCTTAATGAGTCGTCGTGGAGAGAGTAGGATAGCCTAGGATTGCTTGGTGATTGTAGTAGTCGATTGATGATGGAGTTGTAGCCATTGGAGGTGCATTGTGTTGTTTTGTGATTGATTGAGACCTATTATATTCGGTATGGTTTGACGACTATACAAAGGAGATGCCGCCGAAATTTCTAAAAATATAATAAGTGATTTCCAAAACCCTAAAGGCACATCTCCAATGTTAAGTCGTAGAATCATTATAGTACTATACCATACTACATTGTATGTTAAGTGAATTGTGTGCTAAGTGACTTACATGACTTATGTGTTTACATGTATATATGTATGTGTATAACATGATTATATCGATGGGGCGTTAGCATTATTAGGATTGCTTTGTGATATGTAAACAAAAGAGGGGAAAATAAGATATTGTTTATTATTATTATTTTAGGTCCGAGTAGGAGGCCTGGCAAGGAGCCGATTGAGGAGGACGCTATCTAGTTTGATCTCGTGATTTAAGGCAAGTGTACTATCCTACCTTGTTGTTACCATATGATGAATGCCATGAGATATTGAATTGTTAGTTTGTCACAAACTAGTTCTTTCCGACCTTATTATTGTCATATATCTTGTGATTGATTTCATACCCCTTGAACTTGACTTGACTTGCTAATCGATAATCATATTTCTTGGAAAACCTTTTCATAACCTTATCGAATTCTTGAATCCTCGAACCAATTACTTAAATATCTTCTTGTACTTGAACTCGTTTCTAACTAAAAACAATTGTTGATTCTTGATTAACCTTTCGTGATTAACTTTTCTTGAATTAATCTTTCTTGACTTAACCAAGTTATACTAAACAGAATCCCAACTCCTAAGAATTTAGAATGATTGACTTTCTTCACTTTGCCTTGTCATTTATTCGAAAATCTGAAAATCATTCATTTGAAATCCGAGAATCCTATTCATGCTTATTAGCAACTTGATATAACATTGAGAATTCTTGTTTCTTTGAGATGAATTGAAATTGATAAACATTGTTTAACCTTAATGGAATTGGATGGAATGTTACTTTGACCGAGGCGCCGGTCCAAATCATGTTACTATTATAGGCCAATGTGTGCCTGGGATCCCCTTATATTTGATGAACACCGTATTGGATATGCGGGTTCGGAGCTCTGTCGTGGGCTGATCACCCAGCGTTGCTCGTAGCGTCTTATCAGATATTCCAATTCCTTCTCATTTTATTTTGATATTGATTCAGTTGATACAGTTCATTTGCAGATTTCATATCTTGCTTTACAGTTGAATTATTTTGCCAGTCTTATATTGTTGTTTATGCACTTGCTGAGCAATTGGCTCAATGATATTATTTTTCCTTAACCTTTCAGTGAAACTCGAAGATGGTAAGGACTCTTGAGACTGCGCGTAAGAATTGTGGTGGTTCAGGTGTAGCCTATAGGAGGCAGTTCCAGGTAGAAGGGAGTGGCGATCTGATGGATCTTGTTTTGCTAGACTTTTGACTTAGTCTATAATCTTTTGACTTAGAATAATTTGTGGTCTGTAATAATAAATGGTTTTGAATTGGTAGTTATATTGTTTCAAACTCTTACCTGTTGGCGATCTAGGCGTGGGATTGGTAATGTCTAAATAATTAATATGCATGCTTTACCATTATCTAGTTAATTTTGATTAAGGGATTTGGGGCCGTCACAGGTTTGGTATTAGAGCCACAGGTTTGAGTCACTGAACAATATAGGTTTAGGTAACAAGATAGATCACATTTTCAATAATCACTTAGGATTAAAATAGAAACTCACTTAGAATGTAAATAGTATGATATTTCTAAAAGAATAGGATTGATTGACCCCTATTATCGAGAGTGTTTAAGTAGTACGCTTCTAAGTTTTATCTGACGCTTTTATATATATATATATATATATATATTATATTATTATTGGCAGCGACAGAGGGCACCAGGACCTTCAGCTCCACCTCCGGCCGAGATAGCAGATACTGTACCTTTACCCGTCTATCAGGAGTTGCTTAGGGAGTGTGATCATCTTTATGGTGAGAACGCTCAGCTTCAGAGGAGAGTTGATGCATTGTATAATGATGATGAGGATGTACCCGAGGATCATGTCCCGACTCTTGCATCCAGGCTTCAGTCACTCATCGAGACGGCTAACGAGAGGCTTCGCGCTATGGTACCTCATCGAGATTGGGAGAGTTATGCGATGGTGCAGATGATGGTGGACGAGCTTCAGCGTGTGATCAGCCATTTGATGGATAACTAGTTTTATGCTTTGAGTTTTATGCGATGGCTTATATATAGCCATATGATTATCAGACTTATGTTAGACTTTATCGTACTTTCAGTTTCGGTTTTCGTATTTTATGTTGGTTGGTACTTTGAACTGTTGGATTTGGGTTATCGATGGATGTCATCGGTACCGTTATCGTTATTATTATTATCGTTTCCCTTTTTCGTATTATTTGGGCGCGTGAGATTGTTTAAATTTTAGGTTGTACCATGTCATATTAGAACTGTTAGACCATATTGTGCCATGTTGCGGTTAGATGTATGTTTGTGGATAAATAGATGCTTGTTTAATATTCAGTAAGATGCCTCCAAGAAGGAGCAATACTAGAGCTAATCAGAATAGGGATCAAGACGATCAGAATAGAGAAGATAATCGAGATAATATGGATATGGCCCGGCTTTTGGGACTTTTGCAACAGCAGACGACTACGTTGGCTCAACAGCAGCAGCTACTTCAGCAACAACATCAACAATTGCAACAGCAACAAGGACAGCAACAACCAGCCCAACTTGTGGTAACTTTTAAATCTTTTCAGGCTGTGAAACCCCCAGATTTTCAAGGAACAAAAGATCCAGTTGAAGCCCAGATATGGCTTAAGGAAATGGAGAAGGCCTTCGCATTGGTGAAGGTTAGTGATGAGCAGAAGGTAGAATTTGCTAGTTATTTTCTGAAGGGTGAATCTAATTATTGGTGGGAGTCGGCTAAGGCATTGGAAGTAGCAGAAGTGATTCAGTGGGATAGGTTTAAAAGGATTTTTCTGGAGAAGTATTTTCCTAGATATATGCAGAATCAGATGGAGTTAAAGTTCTTTAATCTTAAGCAGGAAAATATGAGTGTTGATGAGTATGAGAAGAAGTTTACAGAATTAGCAAGGTTTGTAGGAGATTATGTGGATACGGATGAAAAGAGAGCGAAGAGGTTTCAACAGGGATTGAAGCCATGGTTAAGGAGCAGAGTTGCAGCTTTTGAGATTAACTCGTATGCAGAAGTGGTTCAGAAGGCTATGATAATAGAAGGTGAGAGTGATCAGAATCAGAAGGAAAGGGGCAATTTAAAGAGGAAAGTGGAAGCAATCGAAAGGAATCAGGATCAAGGAAAGTCAACAAATCAGATGGAGAGGAAACCCGGATTTCAGAACCAGGGTAGAAATTTCAAAAGGAATGTGCCCAGAAACAGGAATTCAGAAACCCTTCCTCAGAACCCCAATCAACCAAGATTTCCCCGACCCTCAATACCAGAGTGCAAGGCATGTTCTAAGAGGCATACCGGAGCGTGTGTGAAGGCAGATATTGTTTGTTTCAAGTGTAACCAGAAAGGTCATTATGCTAATGAGTGCAGGAATTCGAAATCGAGTGTGACTTGTTACAAGTGTGGGAAGGTAGGACACATGGCTAGGGAGTGCAGATCGCCTGTTCCAAACAACAACTTGATGAGATTGACTACCTCTACCCCAATGAACCAAATGGCAACATCTCAGATTCCAACTCAGATTCTAAATCCACCTGTACTTCAGCAAGTTCCAGCTTTTCAAGCTCAGAGTTATCAAGCTTCAGCCTATCCAATTCATGCCCGGACCTTCAACATGAACATGAACGATGCAGTGAGAAGTTCGGATGTAGTGGCAGGTACGCTTTTCGTAAACGCCATTAGTGCTAAAGTGTTAATTGATTCGGGTGCTACTAGATCGTTTGTTGCTAAAGATTTTGTGAATAAGTTGAAGTGTGATACTCGTATGTTAAGAGAAACTTTGAATATTGTGTTAGCTAATCAGGATCAGATACCAGTAGATAGAGTGTGTTCGCCCTGTGCAGTAGAGATTTCAGGTTATCTTTTTCCCGTCACCTTGATACCTTTTCAATTAGGAGATTTTGACATTATTTTAGGAATGGATTGGCTTGCCGAGTATGATGCGCATATCGATTGTAAGAGTAAGAGAGTGTCATTGAGATCTCCAGAAGGCGATAGAGTTATCTTTAAGGGGCGTAGGCAGACTAGTACGTTTCTTACCATGATGCAAACCAAGAGATTGTTAAGGAAAGGATGTGAGGCTTATCTTGCTTATGTGATAGACAAGAGTCGAGAAGGAGTGAAATTAGAGGATATTCCCGTAGTCAATGAGTTTCCCGATGTTTTTCCTGAAGAACTACCCGGATTACCTCCAGATCGTCAGATTGAGTTCGCGATTGACTTAGCACCAGGGACAGAACCTATTTCCAAGGCTCCATATAGAATGGCACCGACTGAAATGAAGGAACTCGCCAATCAGCTTCAGGATTTATTGAACAAAGGAATTATAAGACCAAGTGTATCACCCTGGGGAGCGCCAGTATTGTTCGTACAGAAGAAAGATGGAAGTATGAGACTTTGTATCGACTATCGAGAGTTGAATAAGTTGACTATCAAGAATAGATACCCATTACCGAGGATCGATGATTTGTTTGACCAGTTGAAAGGAGCGACATGTTTTTCGAAGATAGATCTAAGATCAGGATATCACCAGCTGAAAATCAAACCAGAGGATATACCGAAGACTGCTTTTCGAACAAGGTATGGTCACTATGAATTTTTGGTTATGGCTTTTGGATTGACGAACGCACCAGCAGCATTTATGGATTTGATGAACCGAGTATTTAAGAGATTTTTGGATAAGTTTGTGATAGTTTTCATTGACGATATTTTGATATACTCTAAATCAGAAGTGGATCATGCAGAGCATTTGAGGATAGCATTGGAGATATTGAGAAAGGAGAAGTAGTATGCCAAGTTTTCCAAGTGTGAGTTTTGGTTGAAGGAAGTCCAATTTTTGGGACATATTGTGAGTAAGGAAGGAATTCGAGTCGACCCAGCAAAGATTGAAGCAGTTGTGAATTGGGAAAGACCAAGGACACCAACAGAAGTAAGAAGTTTTATGGGACTAGCAGGATATTATCGCAGATTTGTTAAGGATTTTTCTAAGATTGCTGTACCATTGACCAAGTTGACCCGGAAGAATGAAAAGTTTGAATGGACTGATAAGTGTGAAAAGAATTTTCAAGAGCTTAAGCAAAGATTGGTAACTGCTCCAGTGTTAGCATTACCGGATGATAAAGGAGAGTTTGTAATCTACAGCGATGCTTCGCATAAGGGTTTAGGGTGTGTGTTGATGCAGCATGGAAAGGTGATTGCGTATGCTTCAAGGCAACTGAAACCTCATGAGCAGAGATACCCTACCCATGACCTCGAGCTAGCGGCGATCGTATTTGCATTGAAATTGTGGAGACATTATCTTTATGGTGAGAAGTGTGAGATATTCACGGATCATAAGAGCCTTAAGTATATTTTTACTCAGAAGGAACTCAACATGAGACAAAGAAGATGGTTAGAGCTGATAAAGGATTATGATTGTACCATTAGTTATCACCCGGGAAAGGCGAACGTCGTAGCTGATGCGCTAAGCAGGAAGGAAAGATTGAATACGTTGTCAATGACCCAAGAATTGTTTAGAGAGTTTGAGAAGTTAGAAATTGAAGTTTGTGCAACAGAGATTCCAGCAGAGCAAGTCTATACCATGACATTTCAACCAGTATTATTGGACAAAATTCGGAAATGCCAAGAAGAAGTGATGAATCAAAGATTGAATGAATTGACCGGAGAAGAAATTTGTACGCAGAAAGATAACCAAGGTATTTTAAGATTTTCCTCAAGGATATGGATTCCTGATGTGAAAGAGTTGAAAGAAGAGTTGTTGTGTGATGCCCATAGTTCTAAGTTTTCATTACATCCTGGAAGCACGAAAATGTATCAAGATTTGAAGAAGAACTTTTGGTGGCCAGACATGAAAAGAGAAATTGCAGAGTGGGTAAGTCGTTGTTATACATGCCAAAGAGTGAAAGCAGAACATCAAAGACCAAGTGGATTGATTCAACCATTAGAGATACCTGAATGGAAGTGGGAGCACATTGCAATGGATTTTGTAGTAGGTCTACCAAGATCGAAGGCTAATCATGATGCGATTTGGGTTATAGTTGATCGATTGACGAAATCAGCTCATTTCTTGCCGATTAACGAAAGGTTTTCGCTAGACAACTTAGTGCATTTGTATTTGAAGGAGATTGTGACTCGTCATGAAGTTCCAGTATCTATAGTATCTGACAGAGATCCCCGTTTTAATTCAAAATTTTGGAGACAGTTTCAAGAACATCTCGGAACGCAACTCAGAATGAGTACTGCTTATCATCCTCAGACAGATGGTCAGAGCGAAAGAACGATTCAGAATATTGAAGACATGCTTAGAGTTTGTGCAATAGATTTTAAAGGCAATTGGGACGAGCATCTACCTTTGGTGGAATTTTCTTACAACAACAGCTATCATGCTAGTATTGGGATGCCTCCGTATGAAGCTCTCTATGGAAGGAAGTGTAGATCTCCTGTGTGTTGGGAAGAAGTTGGTGAGCGAAAGATAGTCGGACCAGAATTGATTCAGCAGACGAAAGAAGCAGTGGAAATAATTCAGAAAAGATTGCGAGCTGCTCAAGACAGACAGAGAAAGTATGCGGATCCAACAAGAAAGAAAGTAGATTTTGAAGTAGGTGATCCAGTGTTGTTAAAAGTTTCGCCATGGAAAGGATTAACCAGATTTGGGAAGAAAGGAAAGCTAAGTCCAAGATTTGTAGGACCTTTTGAGATTTTGCGACGCGTGGGCAGAGTAGCTTATGAATTAGCTTTACCGCCTCAGATGCAGCATATTCATAATGTTTTTCATGTATCGATGCTTAAGAAGTTTCATCCTGACACTAAGTGTGTAATAGAGTATGAGCCAGTAGAAATTCAGCCAGATTTGTATTATGTAGAGCGGCCGATCAGAATAGAAGATCGCCGAGAGAAAGTGCTTAGAAATAAATCAGTTGCGTTAGTTAAAGTTTTGTGGAGGAATCCTAAGGTTGAAGAGTCAACCTGGGAGTTAGAAAGTGATATGTTAGAACAGTACCCTCATTTGTTTACATAGCTGATTCTGGGGACAGAATCCTTTTGACAAGGCTGTCGCGTGCCTATCAAATAATAATATCTAACAAATCCTTCTAACTATGTAGTAAGGTAAGTCAGAGTCGATCCCACAGAGACAAACGTGTCAATCACCAGTTGTTCTCGATTCAATTCAGCCAAACAAGTAACACAATAAAATATCAAAGATTATTATACTAATTTTATACTAATGCAATTAATCAATTAACTAAAACATCCAGAATTAAGTGTCCCCACTAGCATGAATTAATGCAATCATGAATTCCCTCCCCAATCAATCGTATAATACTCAAAAGGAAAGATGCGCCCTATAAATACCAATAACCTCTCTCGAGTATTAATGGCTTCTCTAAAATACAATCAAGCCTATTCTCATGGTATCATGCAATTTAGAGACATTAATCACAGCACCCTAACTTCCTAACAATCCGTTCTACCTATTCTCATGGAGAAGTTCATGTCCTCATTGGATAAATCACAACCATCTAAATCCAACTCTCGTTGATAAATAGACAATGGTTCAAACAATAAACATAATCACGTCTGATTTGTAATTGTTAATTAACACAACTCAATAAGCAAGAGCAATTAAACAATCAAATTGGGGGAATTGGGAAAATCACACATCAATCATAACTAGGGTTCTACTTAACCCTAGATTAATTATCTACTCATACATAATTAAACTAATAAAGCAAGAGATATAATATGAACACATAATATTATAAAGAATAGAGAAAAACCTTCAATCTCCAAAGAAAAGTGAATAGCTATCTCCAATCTCTCTATACTAGAATATACAAGTTATGTACAATAATTTTTCGATCCCCAAAAACTATATCTAGATGTGTTTATATAGGCTCTAAAAGTCTTGCCCAGCAAGAAAATACCAAAACAGAATTATAATAGAATTTCTGCAAAAATACGTTTCCTAAATTGAATATGTTTTATTAAGGAAAATTCGTATCTTCTTTTCTTCTGTTTTTCCGAACCTTTCCAGTTGTGATTGGACATCTGGGCCACTTTAGAATGATAGAGAATCTCGTTATCTTCGTGTGGACTGCTTACGGGCCTCAAACAGACTTATAGAACTCAAGATATGGCCCAAACAGTAAAAACTGTAATTTTTCAGGGGCAACTTGCGCCCAGCAGTCTGTTCTTCGCGCAGATTGCTCCTACCCAGCGCAATTTGCTCCTGGGAATCCTAACCCAAGTTGTAGAAAATCTCCCAGGCTTCGCGTGGGCAGTAAGATCGCTGAAAACGGACTTCTAGAACTCCAGATATGTCCAAAACAGTGTAGACTGCGCAACCGTCTCAGAAATCCGAATTTTAACTAATTTATTCTCCAAAAACGATAGAAGCATCAACCATAATCAACATTCTTGTAAATCTGCACAACTAAGCAAAACACATCAAAACTACCAGAAACTTGAGTCCAAGACAATCAATTTAAGCCGATTTAGAATGCTCCAAGTAGATATAAAATCCACTTATCAAACACCCCCAAACTTAAACCGATGCTTGTCCTCAAGCATAAACAATTACACTATCTAACTAACTAGTACCACTTCCGTAGGTGATCACGGTTGCATTTGGCATATGCAACAAGCCCTTTAAACCCCTAGGCATCCCTAGTGGACGAGTAAGGTCTCGTGAGGGCCTATAGCGAATGTACCCACAAAATCCAATGCAATATTATGCAATGCATGAATGCAACTAATATGAAAATGCAACTAATCTAGTACTAATATCCTACCATACCTTCAAATCCTCTCATGCCATATCAACTTAAGAATCAAAGTAAATACACAATGTCTTGGTGTCGAAAGTGCAAGTATTCACATAGTCTACTCAATGAACATGCATAAGTTCTCACAAGTCCATGGCAAGTGTAAGAATAAGTTAGTAAACATGCTAAGCCTACAAGAGTACATTTTTGAGACAAAACTCGGGATCTCATACGCAAAAACAAGCAAACACTCACAATCCACTCACAAAAGAATATTCACTCAAGAACAGGGGTAAGTGTATCACTCAATTCCAACAAAATCATAAGCATGCTTGACATTTGGTATCAATCTAACTCTTAACACAACATACATCAATGACGATAATCAAAAGGTCTTTATTTGGGTTGTAACGGGGCTAGGGACAAGGTATGACAAGTAAGCCAAAATAGGTGAAGTGTCAAAAGCTAGCAAGTACCTTAATAAACCATTCACAACACCCTACTTTCCCCCCACACATGATTTTACTATCTTTTTTTTTTCAACAAAAATGCTTGACTAGTCGACTAAAGTAGGATCACAATAAACACAATATGACAAATATGCTCACATAATATTTTTTTTTCTTTTTTTTCTTTTTTTTCTTTTTTCTGTTTTTTTTCGAGAGCTAAATAAAACAATAATATGAACAATAACAGTGATCCCACGATTTTATTACACATGCCGACTATCAAGTAAAAATCAAACCCAATATTCAATATTTCCCCCAAAATTATGACCAAGAATAAACCCCTCCTTGCACACCTTATTACTTCCTTAAGCACTCTACTAGCCTTTGACAATGTGGTTCAAATTAATGTAAGGCCAATACAAGAAAAAGGTCTAGGCAAGTAATGTGGTATGTCATCGAAAAATAGGATTAAGCTCAACGGGTTAACTAATTGATCATGTAAACATGGTGTGGTAATATGGGAAAATATGCGGTTATTCCTAAATGCCTTTATCATTTTAATCGTCAAATAATGTCATGCGTTTCAAGAAAGACCTCAAACAACTACTAGCAATGCAAACAATCTGTGGACACTCAAGCAAATGAATAAAATTGCAAAAAATATGCAATATGGCTCAAAATCTCACTTGGTGGAAAAACATACTCAATCCCAAGCAAAAAAATCTCTCTAATGCACCTACTTGTATTCAAAGCATGCGAACTAAATCATCTTGCACATATTCATGTCCTTCTAATCACTTACAACATTCAATAAGTCTACTAGCTTCAACTTACTAGTGTATGTGTGTGCACAAGAACAAAGCATATCACTTCTCAATCAAAAGCGTCAACAACACAAAATTCCTATCAAGCATGGGTGCAAATGCAAACTATTATTAACTCACATGGTATACAAAAAAAAAAAAAAAAAAAAATGTCCTATATGAAACAAACGTAGATAACACGAACATAAATGCATAATTTACTACTACTAATATGCAAAGCATGAAATCCTACATGAACACATAATTTGCACAAATTTTTTTTTTCACAACATTTTTTTTTCTCTAATGCATGGGTTGCCTCCCACGAAGCGCAATTGTTTAATGTCGTTAGCCCGACTCCTGTTGACAATTATCCTGGCGAAAAAGCATATAGATGTACATATCTCCTAATTTGAATTAATCTAATGATGTGAGCACCAATTAGATAACCAAGAAGATACATAAATTGACATGTGAGGCTCATGTAATGCTCAAGAAATTTCGGCATGTGAAAGTATTTTGAAAAATTATCTCCAACATGGCTATAGTTACTTTTCATAAATTCCTCCCAAATTGGGTCAACAAAAGGCATACACATATTTTCAATTTTAACATCATTCAAGTCAAGTTTATCCAAATTCGGTTCTATCTCATCTACCACAATTGGAATCACAATATCTTTATTCAAATTTATATCTACCACAACCATACTATCACCCTCATCAAATAGCGTGCAAAAAGAGTCATCTAAGAAATCAATCTTATTACTATCAAACGAGTTAATTTCTTGAGAAGCATATGGGTCAATAAGAGCAAGACTATCAAAATAACCATCTTCATCATCAAAATCATCAAAAATTAACTTACTGTTACTAACCTCGTTTTGCGACTCTTTGAACTCCTTACCACTCCACAAAGTTGCATCATCAAATTGACTCATTGGTATTTCCTCCATTTGAGAGCGCCTCTCAACGAATTCAGTTACCTCTTGAGCTAGTTGAGCAATTGAGTTTTCAATCAACTTACCTTGAACTTTCAACTCATTAAGACTTGTCTCAACCTCTTCATTCTTGTTCTGCTGTGCAACCACAACTCCTTCCAACAGACTTTCCAAGTTCGATTTTTGTGGTGGCTGAGGTGGATTGTCTTGGTAGGAAAAATTAGTGTAATCTTCCCAACCAGAAGTGTAAGTATCAGCATAAGGATTATATTGTGGTGGCTGGTGAGGGTGGTCATGGGTATTGTAATAAAAATTACCATCCCAAAATTGTGTTTCATTTGGGTAGTAAGGGATATTAAATTGGCAATTATTTTGAGTATGTCCATGTATACCGCAAACATCACAAGTGGCAAACAAAGAAGAATTTCTTGACTCAATATCATCGATCTTTTGATATAATGTCTGCATAGTCTTAACCTCCATGCTTTCTTCTTGCTCCTCTCTTTACTCGCTTAATTTCTTGTTATAGGAATCTGAAAATCAATTTTACAAGAAACAAGAAAAACCACAAGCAAAGATCAAACAGAACAAGAATAATAGCCGAAGCAACACAACTAAACAACTTGGCCAAACTAACTCAAAAATTAACTAATCTAACACTGCTTTGTCCCCGGCAGCGGCGCCAAAAATTTGACAAGGCTGTCGCGTGCCTATCAAATAATAATATCTAACAAATCCTTCTAACTATGTAGTAGGGTAAGTCAGAGTCGATCCCACAGAGACAAACGTGTCAATCACCAGTTGTTCTCGATTCAATTCAGCCAAACAAGTAACACAATAAAATATCAAAGATTATTATACTAATTTTATACTAATGCAATTAATCAATTAACTAAAACATCCAGAATTAAGTGTCCCCACTAGCATGAATTAATGCAATCATGAATTCCCTCCCCAATCAATCGTATAATACTCAAAAGGAAAGATGCGCCCTATAAATACCAATAACCTCTCTCGAGTATTAATGGCTTCTCTAAAATACAATCAAGCCTATTCTCATGGTATCATGCAATTTAGAGACATTAATCACAGCACCCTAACTTCCTAACAATCCGTTCTACCTATTCTCATGGAGAAGTTCATGTCCTCATTGGATAAATCACAACCATCTAAATCCAACTCTCGTTGATAAATAGACAATGGTTCAAACAATAAACATAATCACGTCTGATTTGTAATTGTTAATTAACACAACTCAATAAGCAAGAGCAATTAAACAATCAAATTGGGGGAATTGGGAAAATCACACATCAATCATAACTAGGGTTCTACTTAACCCTAGATTAATTATCTACTCATACATAATTAAACTAATAAAGCAAGAGATATAATATGAACACATAATATTATAAAGAATAGAGAAAAACCTTCAATCTCCAAAGAAAAGTGAATAGCTATCTCCAATCTCTCTATACTAGAATATACAAGTTATGTACAATAATTTTTCGATCCCCAAAAACTATATCTAGATGTGTTTATATAGGCTCTAAAAGTCTTGCCCAGCAAGAAAATACCAAAACAGAATTATAATAGAATTTCTGCAAAAATACGTTTCCTAAATTGAATATGTTTTATTAAGGAAAATTCGTATCTTCTTTTATTCTGTTTTTCCGAACCTTTCCAGTTGTGCTTGGACATCTGGGCCACTTTAGAATGATAGAGAATCTCGTTATCTTCGTGTGGACTGCTTACGGGCCTCAAACAGACTTATAGAACTCAAGATATGGCCCAAACAGTAAAAACTGTAATTTTTCAGGGGCAACTTGCGCCCAGCAGTCTGTTCTTCGCGCAGATTGCTCCTACCCAGCGCAATTTGCTCCTGGGAATCCTAACCCAAGTTGTAGAAAATCTCCCAGGCTTCGCGTGGGCAGTAAGATCGCTGAAAACGGACTTCTAGAACTCCAGATATGTCCAAAACAGTGTAGACTGCGCAACCGTCTCAGAAATCCGAATTTTAACTAATTTATTCTCCAAAAACGATAGAAGCATCAACCATAATCAACATTCTTGTAAATCTGCACAACTAAGCAAAACACATCAAAACTACCAGAAACTTGAGTCCAAGACAATCAATTTAAGCCGATTTAGAATGCTCCAAGTAGATATAAAATCCACTTATCACCATTTAAGGGGGGAAGGATGTAATATCTGGGAATTTCGTACTCTATAAATAATATTATTTGGCATTAAAATATTATTATGTGCCTTAATTGATGAGTCATTACAAGTTTGTGTGATTGTGAATATGTGTTACGTGTCTAATTGCTAGATGTGTTGACGTGAAATTTTATTAAAATTCTGTATAGCTTTTAAATGTTAAAACATGATTTTATTTTTTTTTACTTAAACATTTTTTTATAAAATTCTTGGAGTTAGTAAAAATCATGAAATTTCTTGTTTTATTATCTTCATGTATTTAAAGACTTTTTAAAAATAAAAGTTTAATTTATTTTCGCATTTAAATATTTTACAAGGATTTTTCCAATTACTTTTATTTTTAAAATATTAAAACTTGTAAAATTCAAATCTTTTCATAAAATGATTTTAAAAATGTTTTAAAAATATATTGAGGAAGAGAATTCCATATTTTAATTTTATGTGTCAATAAATTATTTTTGGATCCAAAATATCTTGTAAATAGAATTATTTTTACAAGTCTTTTATTTAATTAAAAGATGTATCAATAAAATGTAATTAAAATACATGTGTGTGTTAGTAGGCTTGGACAAAACCCTCCCCTCCCCCATTTTATTTCATTCGGCCGAGACACAACACCCCCCACACTGTCTTCATCTTTTTCTCTCAAGTTCTCTAAACCTCCATTGATTCTCAAGCTTAATCAAGGTAATTCCTCCATTAAAACCCCACACTATTATACATAAAAACACTCCTCTTGTCATCCTCTACAAACCCATGGTTTTAAATTTCAATTTCTTTACTTTTCCAATTTAGGGTTTTTCGAAAATTAAGGAATCAAGGTAAGTTTTGTGGGTATTTTGATTGGGTGTTACTCCATGGTAGAGACCCACAAATTTTGGGCTCTCCGGAGAACCCTAACCTTCGGCCATGATCATAGAGAGGGCCAAGGATTACATGCATGTGCTTATTTGATGATTTTGTATAATTGCTAAGTGTAATATGGATGCATGTGAGTTTTTATAACTTTTTATGTTGATTTTGATGATGGGTTTGAGTTTTTATAAGATTTCAAGTTGTGGGTATGCTTGTTTTGTTAGTTGATGATTGTTAGTAGGTGTCAAATTAAGAAGGTTAGTGATTTTGATGATTTAATGTTATGAACTTTGATGGGTTAAGTTTATAAATTGATTTTGATTGTAAAATTTATAAGTAACATTGGTGGGTACGTGAGATTATGGTTTTGTGAATTGATATGCATGTAAGTAATGGTGTATGTCATTGTGAGGGTTTTGTATGTGATTGTTGGTGAAGAAGAGGGAGAGGCCGAGAGAGATTGATGGAGGAGGGAGGAAGAGAGAGGGAGAGAGGGAGAAGCCGAGAGAGAGAGAGGAGAGGGAGAGAGAGAGGCCGAGAGGCCGAGAGAGGGAGGAAGAGAAGAGAGATTGTGGGAATTGTGTGAATTATTGTGAGTTACTTGCTTGAATTGTTTAAGTGCTAATTGATTAAATTGTTACATGAATTAATTGGTTGCATGATTGAATTGCTATGTGAATTTGAGTTATGAATTGCTTAATGAGTCGTCGTGGAGAGAGTAGGATAGCCTAGGATTGCTTGGTGATTGTAGTAGTCGATTGATGATGGAGTTGTAGCCATTGGAGGTGCATTGTGTTGTTTGTGATTGATTGAGACCGATTATATTCGGTATGGTTTGACGACTATACAACGGAGATGCCGCCGAAATTTCTAAAAATATAATAAGTGATTTCCAAAACCCTAAAGGCACATCTCCAATGTTAAGTCGTAGAATCATTATAGTACTATACCATACTACATTGTATGTTAAGTGAATTGTGTGCTAAGTGACTTACATGACTTATGTGTTTACATGTATATATGTATGTATATAACATGATTATATCGATGGGGCGTTAGCATTATTAGGATTGCTTTGTGATATGTAAACAAAAGAGGGGAAACTAAGATATTGTTTATTATTATTATTTTAGGTCCGAGTAGGAGGCCTGGCAAGGAGCCGATTGAGGAGGACGCTATCTAGTTTGATCTCGTGATTTAAGGCAAGTGTACTATCCTACCTTGTTGTTACCATATGATGAATGCCATGAGATATTGAATTGTTAGTTTGTCACAAACTAGTTCTTTCCGACCTTATTATTGTCATATATCTTGTGATTGATTTCATACCCCTTGAACTTGACTTGACTTGCTAATCGATAATTATATTTCTTGGAAAACCTTTTCATAACCTTATCGAATTCTTGAATCCTCGAACCAATTACTTAAATATCTTCTTGTACTTGAACTCGTTTCTAACTAAAAACAATTGTTGATTCTTGATTAACCTTTCGTGATTAACTTTTCTTGAATTAATCTTTCTTGACTTAACCAAGTTATACTAAACAGAATCCCAACTCCTAAGAATTTAGAATGATTGACTTTCTTCACTTTGCCTTGTCATTTATTCGAAAATCTGAAAATCATTCATTTGAAATCCGAGAATCCTATTCATGCTTATTAGCAACTTGATATAACATTGAGAATTCTTGTTTCTTTGAGATGAATTGAAATTGATAAACATTGTTTAACCTTAATGGAATTGGATGGAATGTTACTTTGACCGAGGCGCCGGTCCAAATCATGTTACTATTATAGGCCAATGTGTGCCTGGGATCCCCTTATATTTGATGAACACCGTATTGGATATGCGGGTTCGGAGCTCTGTCGTGGGCTGATCACCCAGCGTTGCTCGTAGCGTCTTATCAGATATTCCAATTCCTTCTCATTTTATTTTGATATTGATTCAGTTGATACAGTTCATTTGCAGATTTCATATCTTGCTTTACAGTTGAATTATTTTGCCAGTCTTATATTGTTGTTTATGCACTTGCTGAGCAATTGGCTCAATGATATTATTTTTCCTTAACCTTTCAGTGAAACTCGAAGATGGTAAGGACTCTTGAGACTGCGCGTAAGAATTGTGGTGGTTCAGGTGTAGCCTATAGGAGGCAGTTCCAGGTAGAAGGGAGTGGCGATCTGATGGATCTTGTTTTGCTAGACTTTTGACTTAGTCTATAATCTTTTGACTTAGAATAATTTGTGGTCTGTAATAATAAATGGTTTTGAATTGGTAGTTATATTGTTTCAAACTCTTACCTGTTGGCGATCTAGGCGTGGGATTGGTAATGTCTAAATAATTAATATGCATGCTTTACCATTATCTAGTTAATTTTGATTAAGGGATTTGGGGCCGTCACAGTAAGAACCCAGATTTTTGGGTAGAATTAAAACTTTTTATTATGTATTGATGTAAGAATAAATAGTGGTTACAACTAGAATGTAATACTGGTTTTAATGAATGAATAATGAAAGGATATAGATTCCAAGGTTATATGTCCTGAAGGATGCTATTGGGTGATAACTTAGATTAGAATAATCTATCTCCTAGAAAGTTAAGATAAGATTCCCTAGAGAGAAATAGATACCCTCATGTCATCCAGATCGATATCGGTTACAAGCACGGAGGTTCCATGAAAAAGTTAAGGAACGCTCGAGGAAGCACAAAGATATTTTCCAATTACTTTTATTTTTAAAATATTAAAACTTGTAAAATTCAAATCTTTTCATAAAATGATTTTAAAAATGTTTTAAAAATATATTGAGGAAGAGAATTCCATATTTTAATTTTATGTGTCAATAAATTATTTTTGGATCCAAAATATCTTGTAAATAGAATTATTTTTACAAGTCTTTTATTTAATTAAAAGATGTATCAATAAAATGTAATTAAAATACATGTGTGTGTTAGTAGGCTTGGACAAAACCCTCCCCTCCCCCATTTTATTTCATTCGGCCGAGACACAACACCCCCCACACTGTCTTCATCTTTTTCTCTCAAGTTCTCTAAACCTCCATTGATTCTCAAGCTTAATCAAGGTAATTCCTCCATTAAAACCCCACACTATTATACATAAAAACACTCCTCTTGTCATCCTCTACAAACCCATGGTTTTAAATTTCAATTTCTTTACTTTTCCAATTTAGGGTTTTTCGAAAATTAAGGAATCAAGGTAAGTTTTGTGGGTATTTTGATTGGGTGTTACTCCATGGTAGAGACCCACAAATTTTGGGCTCTCCGGAGAACCCTAACCTTCGGCCATGATCATAGAGAGGGCCAAGGATTACATGCATGTGCTTATTTGATGATTTTGTATAATTGCTAAGTGTAATATGGATGCATGTGAGTTTTTATAACTTTTTATGTTGATTTTGATGATGGGTTTGAGTTTTTATAAGATTTCAAGTTGTGGGTATGCTTGTTTTGTTAGTTGATGATTGTTAGTAGGTGTCAAATTAAGAAGGTTAGTGATTTTGATGATTTAATGTTATGAACTTTGATGGGTTAAGTTTATAAATTGATTTTGATTGTAAAATTTATAAGTAACATTGGTGGGTACGTGAGATTATGGTTTTGTGAATTGATATGCATGTAAGTAATGGTGTATGTCATTGTGAGGGTTTTGTATGTGATTGTTGGTGAAGAAGAGGGAGAGGCCGAGAGAGATTGATGGAGGAGGGAGGAAGAGAGAGGGAGAGAGGGAGAAGCCGAGAGAGAGAGAGGAGAGGGAGAGAGAGAGGCCGAGAGGCCGAGAGAGGGAGGAAGAGAAGAGAGATTGTGGGAATTGTGTGAATTATTGTGAGTTACTTGCTTGAATTGTTTAAGTGCTAATTGATTAAATTGTTACATGAATTAATTGGTTGCATGATTGAATTGCTATGTGAATTTGAGTTATGAATTGCTTAATGAGTCGTCGTGGAGAGAGTAGGATAGCCTAGGATTGCTTGGTGATTGTAGTAGTCGATTGATGATGGAGTTGTAGCCATTGGAGGTGCATTGTGTTGTTTTGTGATTGATTGAGACCGATTATATTCGGTATGGTTTGACGACTATACAAAGGAGATGCCGCCGAAATTTCTAAAAATATAATAAGTGATTTCCAAAACCCTAAAGGCACATCTCCAATGTTAAGTCGTAGAATCATTATAGTACTATACCATACTACATTGTATGTTAAGTGAATTGTGTGCTAAGTGACTTACATGACTTATGTGTTTACATGTATATATGTATGTGTATAACATGATTATATCGATGGGGCGTTAGCATTATTAGGATTGCTTTGTGATATGTAAACAAAAGAGGGGAAAATAAGATATTGTTTATTATTATTATTTTAGGTCCGAGTAGGAGGCCTGGCAAGGAGCCGATTGAGGAGGACGCTATCTAGTTTGATCTCGTGATTTAAGGCAAGTGTACTATCCTACCTTGTTGTTACCATATGATGAATGCCATGAGATATTGAATTGTTAGTTTGTCACAAACTAGTTCTTTCCGACCTTATTATTGTCATATATCTTGTGATTGATTTCATACCCCTTGAACTTGACTTGACTTGCTAATCGATAATCATATTTCTTGGAAAACCTTTTCATAACCTTATCGAATTCTTGAATCCTCGAACCAATTACTTAAATATCTTCTTGTACTTGAACTCGTTTCTAACTAAAAACAATTGTTGATTCTTGATTAACCTTTCGTGATTAACTTTTCTTGAATTAATCTTTCTTGACTTAACCAAGTTATACTAAACAGAATCCCAACTCCTAAGAATTTAGAATGATTGACTTTCTTCACTTTGCCTTGTCATTTATTCGAAAATCTGAAAATCATTCATTTGAAATCCGAGAATCCTATTCATGCTTATTAGCAACTTGATATAACATTGAGAATTCTTGTTTCTTTGAGATGAATTGAAATTGATAAACATTGTTTAACCTTAATGGAATTGGATGGAATGTTACTTTGACCGAGGCGCCGGTCCAAATCATGTTACTATTATAGGCCAATGTGTGCCTGGGATCCCCTTATATTTGATGAACACCGTATTGGATATGCGGGTTCGGAGCTCTGTCGTGGGCTGATCACCCAGCGTTGCTCGTAGCGTCTTATCAGATATTCCAATTCCTTCTCATTTTATTTTGATATTGATTCAGTTGATACAGTTCATTTGCAGATTTCATATCTTGCTTTACAGTTGAATTATTTTGCCAGTCTTATATTGTTGTTTATGCACTTGCTGAGCAATTGGCTCAATGATATTATTTTTCCTTAACCTTTCAGTGAAACTCGAAGATGGTAAGGACTCTTGAGACTGCGCGTAAGAATTGTGGTGGTTCAGGTGTAGCCTATAGGAGGCAGTTCCAGGTAGAAGGGAGTGGCGATCTGATGGATCTTGTTTTGCTAGACTTTTGACTTAGTCTATAATCTTTTGACTTAGAATAATTTGTGGTCTGTAATAATAAATGGTTTTGAATTGGTAGTTATATTGTTTCAAACTCTTACCTGTTGGCGATCTAGGCGTGGGATTGGTAATGTCTAAATAATTAATATGCATGCTTTACCATTATCTAGTTAATTTTGATTAAGGGATTTGGGGCCGTCACAGTAAGAACCCAGATTTTTGGGTAGAATTAAAACTTTTTATTATGTATTGATGTAAGAATAAATAGTGGTTACAACTAGAATGTAATACTGGTTTTAATGAATGAATAATGAAAGGATATAGATTCCAAGGTTATATGTCCTGAAGGATGCTATTGGGTGATAACTTAGATTAGAATAATCTATCTCCTAGAAAGTTAAGATAAGATTCCCTAGAGAGAAATAGATACCCTCATGTCATCCAGATCGATAGTGGTTACAAGCACGGAGGTTCCATGAAAAAGTTAAGGAACGCTCGAGGAAGCACAAAGATATTTTCTAAGTACCAGGACTAAAAAGATGATAAGTGATGAATAGTGTTTTTGATGGAAATAAGAATATTATGAGACGACACTATATAGAAGTACCCGGAATGAATTTCTGAGTTCGTATTAGTGATCCGAGGGGAAAATAAGTGTATGTAAAGACTGTCAGATTCTGAAAAACAGCACTTTTATTTTCTCCGAGAATTCCCTGGACACTACCAGCCTTAAGGATTTATTAAAGGAATTTAAGGAATTTAAATTCGAGAAGTATTAGGAAAGATGGAGAATGGTATTATAAATATTAGAAAGGTTTTCGGTAAAACCCTAACTAGAAACGAATAAGTTATTCCTTCGAACGATCAACGAATTAAGCAATAAATGGACAAAGAAACAAGCAGGGAGCCAAGAGATAGTGATGTGCAAGAGGATAAGGTCAAGTAGCCAAGATAAATATCTAGTAACTAGCTCCATTAGAAACCAAACCATCTAGTTAACACATTACTCCATCTTATCTTACATAACAAGATTTGCTAGTGGAAGATGATGCATTGGATGAGCCTAGCACTTTATTAAAGTAGCTTTAGCTAGATATTATCTCAAATAATTCATTTCATCACATAACCAAGCAAGCAACCAAGCCAAACTCCACCTCTCTCTCTCATTAGAGCCATTCGGCTTTTCAAGAAATTCAAGGGGAGAAATCCCACTTCCAACCATCAATTGATCTCCCAATTTTTATCATAGATCCTATATTTTATAAAAATGATACCCTAGAAATCTTGGCCTCAAAATCCATTGTTTCCATTTTCAAAAAAACCACCAAAGAGGAGGATGAATAGTAACCTCAAGAACAAAACTTTTGGATCTTGATTTTGGTTGATGATCCAAGCTTCATGGAGGCTATACAAGGACCATACAAGGCTTAGTAAGGCTATATCACTCTCCAATGAAGGTATAAACCTCATGAACCCTTAGTTGACTTTGAGTTTTAAGCATGTTCTTGAGTGATCTATGTTTAGTGGTGTTGTTAGTAAGTTATAAGCATGATTATAAGCATGATTAAGGTTGGGTTTTGATAAATGTTAAAAATAGCTTAGATGAACGGAAAGGCATTTCTTGGCCTCAGTTCATGGTTATAAATCATGTATATGTTGTTTGGAGTAGATATCATGATTATTGGGAGTTTTGGAATTTGGTAAATATCCGATTTATAGCCGTCGTAATGCAAGAACACGAGTTTGACAGTAGGTATAAGTCACTGAATAGCTTCGATTTCTTCCATGATAAGCTAGATTATGTTATAAGCTTCGTTTTGATATAAAGATCGTATGAAATGGACTTACGGTTTAGGAGTTATGATTAAATTCGTAAAAGAGGTTCGAAACCGTAATCGAAAGTTCGTAACTGAAATTGGAATCCCTTAACATGACTAAGTCAGTGACGAATCATGGTAATTAAATATTAGAGGTCATAAGGAAGGCGTGAGAGAAAACCACAAGTAAAATGGATCGTTTTCCGATTTTATAAAAATGTTCGAATCGAGGATAAGTGCGAAGAAACCACTTTTCGGAGGTAACATTATTCATTAAAACCTCCTGCCCTGTTTTGGCAAAATTCCGAAAAATTAATCTTCTGATCTAAGTCCAATTTTGAGTTAGCTACCTTCTAGAAATTCTCTAGATCATGTATGCGAAAACGGTGCGTCATTTGAGTTAACGGTTACCGAGTTATGAACGTTTTAGTGAAAGAGGTGTGAATAGTAAAGATCCGTAGTCGACTGAACTTCAAAAATACATTTCACCTATTTAGACTCGTGGCTTCGAATTAGAAATTTTATGATAAATATTACAAATACCAAAGATGATTTTATAAGTGGTTTCGTAATTAAATACGTTTCCAGTGATTTATTAAAAGTGTTGAAGTACGAGTCTCGAAATAGTGATTCTCGGAAAAGTCAACCCTAGGGGTACTAATTTGGCCACCCTTTTTGGGCTAAGTTAAAAAGGGAATTTCGAGTCGACTAAAACACGAAACTTGTTAAGAATTATCAAGACCACATATTGGTGCAAAGAACGAGGTTATAATTGATTAAGTAAGATATACGAAAAATCTGACATTAAGGGTGGGTTCGAGGTGTGTTTTGGACTAAACTTACATGACTTAAGTTAAGTTATACTTAACCTTCGAAATGTTAAGTGATTGACCTCGGTTGTTGTGACTACTTATAGATCACTGGATCGACACGAGACACACTGCCCCTACCCGCACCCGATTCTCAGGCAAGTTTCAAATCCTTTTTAAAAGACTGTTGTTGTGAGTATATATATATATGTATGCTTTCTGTTACACATATGCCATAGCATGCATGCCTACTTTCAAAGTCATATTGATATACTTGTTCCCTGAATTATTGTTGGCTTATGAGATAGATAGTTATTATATCAGTTATAAGCCGGAAATTTATAAGACCCTTAAACGAAGGGCATCTGAACCTCATTCCTTGATTATAGACCGGGAGTCGTTATTTCTTGATATATTGACATTATTTTCAGAGGAAAATAATTAAGTAAATATTTCCCATTTATTATCTGGCGAATATTATTGAGATATTCCTTTGAGATTATTTGATAAATATTATTCGGGTTATTCATCAGATATTTAATTATTCGATGAACATTATCTTTAATATTTATCTAAAGTCGATTTAATATTCGAATATGATTTCGAACCCTCAGTTAAGTTATTTACTTAGAGAATATTCATTCTTATTTCTTCGATAAATATTATTTTGAATATTCATTCGAGTTTATTTATTTAATGAATATTATTTTAATGTTCATTCGAGCCTTATTTATTTAAATGAATATTATTTCGAATATTCATTCAATCTCTATTTATTTTATAAATATTAGTTGAACATTGATTCGAACTCCAGTTCATCGATAAATATTATTTTGAATATTCCCTTGAGACGATAAATATTATCTTCGACATTCATTTAAAGTCGATTCAATTATTGAACATAATTTCGAATATTCATTCGATAATCATTTCTTCGATAAATATTATTAAGATTGAATATTCATTATTAATTTAATGAATATTATATCAAATATCCAAGGGATGTTTATTTCACCAATAAGCATTATTATTTTCAATTATCCATTTAAGATTGGATTTATTTAGTGAACATTATTTTAAACATTTATTTGAGTTTATTTAATTAATGAATATTATCTGGAATATTCATATAAAGAAGTGAGTTATTTAGTAAATAATTCTAAATATTCATTCGAGGATTACTTACGAGTAATATTATGATTTATTCATATTCCTTAATTAATATTGAGTTAATAAATATTCTTGGAATATTTATTTAAATCCTTTTAAGTTCTTTTATAATGATTCATATTATTCAAAGATTATATGTCACCTTCAGATATGGTGTAAAATTTTTTGGAGTAGTTTATGACTATTTTTATCAAGGGGAGGTTTTCAAAACTCTATTTTTATTTAAATCTATCTTAAAGAAGATTTAAATACTCGCTCAACTTCCAAACGTATATAAGGGGACCTCACTTGAGAGATGTTATTTATTGGACTGCCCGGTCCTATACTTGCTAAAACTATCTTGTCACTCACATCTTGATTCTTTCAAGCATCGATATGAGTCTGTTTGGTTACCTCCTCAACGCTCGAGGGGTAAGAATTGATGGAACAAGTTTATATCCATTAACAAGCATCAGCTTGGGAAATATTGGTGATTTTTCCTTTCCAACTAGATACGACTACTTTGTGGAGTCCTATCAACAAGTAATATACTTGGGGAAAGGGGGAGGAACTTCACGTTTCAAAGTTATGGATGTGAAATGAACTAGGAGATGCGTAAGTGACCCAGTGGCGCCGGTCCAGCAAATGGCCCAACCGTTGGCCGGGGGGTTCCAGAGGGCGGTAGACAAGTAAATCCGTCGGTGCTTCCTTCTACATGTAGTAAACAAGAGGTGGGGAGCATAACATGCGACTGATCATCGTGTAAATGCTATGTCTCCTGGCGCGTCAAACTCCAGTATTAGTTCATCTCTCAATGTTGGAAATTCCCTGCAACCTTATCATTATTGGCAGGTTTGAAAAGTGTTTGAATTGAAATTGCAATATTCTTCCTGCAAGTTCCTCTATTATGAAAAGTTGATAAAATCTGGCTCATCTTTGACATAGCAGATATTTATTCAAAACAAATATATTTTGAGTTACCTTGTAACTTCATCTCATACCTTATATTGGTACTACATCGTTAATGCATGGCATATGGTTTCAAAGATATTTTGGACTGTTATATATTATCACTGTTCAATTATATTTTTGGTGGGCTATTGCTTACCCTTGCTTTATTTATTTATATCACAACAACAGCTAGATCAGATGGCCGCGCAAGGCGTGCTCAGCATAGGCAGGTGTCAGCCGTCAGAGGATTAACCGCTGAGGTCATAGCTACCATTGCTAAGGATGCAGCCTCTGGTAGGCTAGTTGTTAGTATTTGTGCATCAAATGTATTTATATATATGGCATATATCAATGGATGGCAAAGAGCATGTAATTGTAAAATTGTAATTCTTTGGGTTGTAAGAACTCAATCTTGTGATTAATAATATTGATGGTTACTCTGATTTCATCTCTGGGACTATAACGGGTGTGTTTTATGATGTTGTTCTGGGTCACAAGGTTGTAATTTAAATTATGTTGGTTTTATGGATGGATATTGAGACCGTAACGACCAGATCCCTGACCCTGGATCTGGGGGTGTTACAAATACCATCACCCAACAATCAATCAAAATTTATGCTAGCTAACATCACAATAATCACTTTTAACCACACATCATCCATTAACATCACTAAAACTCACATAATAAAAAGGGGTTAGGGTTTATACCTGCCTTGAAGCTTTAACAACACTTAACAAAGGCTTGTAGTCCTTGAGAAGCCTTGATATAACCTTATAACACCTTAAACTAACAAGAAACATCAAGAACATACTTAGAGATTTTCGGAGTTCTAAAACCCAGCTGAAAGAACATGAACAACGAGGCCCTTACCTTGCTTTTCTGGACAAAACTTGTGAAATACGAGTTATAGATTATCTCATGGGCTTTCCAAAAAGCTATAGAACGCAAAATGTGGCTGAGAAACGAAGGAGATATGCCTGTTCTAAGTAGGCTGTTACTGTTTGGTCGAATTGATGAAATGAGGTGGGGGAGAGAGTTTTGCTCTTGGTTTTGATCTTATCTAGCTAATCACTTATTAATTCTAGAGTATGGTGGAAGATAAGAAGATATTTAGTGTATAAAACCATGCTAAATGACTAATTTGCCCCTTAAAACAAGTTAGTGGATGGTGATGTCACTTGATGATCCAATAAATCCCATTTTGATTTTCTAAGTATAATGCTAATGATCTTGGTAAGTAAAAATGTGGTATGTATCCTTGTTATATTACTAATATTGGTTGCTTGGTTTCCATACTCGTCTAATTGTGGTTCGTCTCGAATATACCTCATTATCTTAGTGGTTCTGAAATCATTTAACATTCCAAATTTCTTTGGTATTCTCTTAATTTAATAATCCCCTGGTTTAATCTAAATTCTCTAATCCCTCAATATATAATTCTTATAATATTTCCATGCCCCTTAAGATCCAATAGAAGCTCTTTGGAAGTCAAAATCCTCAAAAATCCATATTTAGGAATTTCTGAAATCCATCGTCATTTCGAGTCACTTAATTTCAGTGTACATTACTAGTATGATTTCTGTTTATTCATTTTCTGTTTCCATTGCAGAGTACCTACATACCATTTCTCTAAATCCTCAAAATTACTATTCATGGGATCACTGTAGTATTGCTAGAGTTAGGGTTATTACAATTAAGACAGTGTATAATCTAATTAATCTTTCTTGCACGGTAGAGTTATTAATTTAACATGGTCTCAGAGCACTTCGCTAGATTAGAGATTCCCTCCAACCCTTTAATTTTTAATTGATCATATATTATCTTAACGCATAACTAAAACGCTCCATGTTCATCAAATCCCTACGATCTTCGTTGTTAACACAAAATCACGCAAGTGTACGTGGTCACAAGTAATATAGATATAATTCAAGTTCGTTCCACAGAGATCTGGTTTGGGTTTCAATTCAATAGATGTAACTATGCAACAATGTATGGTTTTAACTCACTGCTAAGACAAATATCAATTAAGGGTTTTTGATTATCTAAATTAAACTAAGATGCAAATTATTAAACTAAGAATTAATTAACTAAGGAGATTTAAAACTGACTTACTTATATGAGAATAAACATGGGATCCTAACTTCATTAAATACTTCGCTTAGATCTGACGCCTTTAATCACTATATGCAATGGTTATGATATCTGATCGGATAACACAAAACAAGTACACGCTACCTGTCAGCATACGTATACCAAACTACCCATACATCCACAAAAGAGATAGAAGATGAATAGACACCAATTATGCTTAGACCCTATATGTCTATAGAATTTGAAAACATAACGGTTGAAGAGCAAGTTATCCATATTGATCACAAAGGGTAGTATAAGTATTTTCATCTTACGCTACGAATCATGTTGATAAACAATCATGAACCTATGCTAGCATGACAAGTTCTAAATTTCAAGATCCACTTTCACTTCACAAGAGATTAACAGATTAGATGTTAGCTACGCATCTAACAATTAAGCATAACCATACGAGGATATCAATTATACATCACACACAGATCTTTAAAGCATTAAGATACTGAAACTCCATAAATAAATCCGTTAGAATCCCATGACAACGATTAGTTTATAATTGAACCGTTCGTTACTATGGGATTTGATGAAAACATGATATAAAACAAAGATTGAATGAAAGTAGCAATAATATTAAAATAAAGAGTTGAGAAAACAAATCTAGAATCCAAAATATCGCCTAAGAAAAGAATACAAAAGATGAAGTAGATCTAGATCTGTTGCTTGTCACGAGCTTGAATCCTTCTCCGCTTTTCTCCCTTGTAAGTCTAAGTTATGATATGTAATGATACATATTACAATGGTAGGATGTGTTTAAATAGGCCCTAGAAGTCTTGTCCAACAAGAATAGTCCTAAAATACATCTTCAATTCAAAATAGGGTAGAAAACTGATAATTTCCGCAGCATTGCTTTTTCCACCAGCACCACGCGCGCACCCTACACCCAGCACGTGCACTCTGCACCCAGGGTTCTGTCACATGCGCACCCTGCGCGCCTCACGCGCTGCCTGCGTGCAGCCTCCTGCCAGGTATGAATTTTCTGCTCTTTTTCTTCGTTTTCGCTCCATTTTCTCCCGTTTCTTTTGCATTTGCTTCCGTCTTCAATCCTTTTAACTTGGAATCTTCATTGTGGTTCAAAACTAGACTCCATTCTTCATACTTAAGCTCGAATTCAACTCCAAAATTGATGGAAACATAACCCTAATCGACATTCTTGCAAACCTGCACAACTAAACAAAAACACATCAAAACTACACAAACTTGAGGCCAAGTGAATCAATTTAAGCCGAAATGGAATGCTCCAAGTAGATATAAAATCCACTTATCATTCGTAACTTTCTAAAATCCAGCATCTTTGTTTTCTGGATAACTTAGTAAAGATCTTACCTCATAATTCATAATGTCATTACAAAGCCGACCAACAAACTGTAGAGAACGAATAATCGTCAGAAAAGTTTTAGCCCAATTACATGCCTCAATAGTTGCATCATCGCTGCTAATACCCCAGTTGCATTTGCCAAGTATTCTTCACACGGAGCAACATTCTTTTTGTTCAACCACTTCGCTTCGGTAGAATATGCCTTTACTATTATCTTGAACTTTTGCCTGCAGAGAAATTATACTAAATTAGTTATGTTCAAAGGAAATCAAAGAAGAATTATCATATCATTTATGAAATTGAAGTAGGTGAACATAGTTCGTAATAATGTTACCGATTCTTTCAAGTAGTCAACATTTTACAATGTCCCTTACTGTGACATTTCCTTGTCAAATTCTTCGAAAGTATCAAGAAGAATCTTGTAGCAGATCTTCAGGTAGTCTGGAAGGTGATTCATATAAATGATGTTCCAACCTGTTTTTCATGTAATTAAATGAAAACTAGCAGCTCATTAAACTGAATTACAAGATAACAATTTCAATCACACAAGGGCTCTACATCTATTTTTATCATGTTATGTACCCTTCCACTGCATTCACAAACTTCCTACTTCTGGTAATTTCACAAACTCATCATCCTCAACAACCATGTTAAACATTCCTCACAGACAACAAGCATAAACGATGCATGATTCCACATCTTATACAGCACCATTTCAGACCACCCATTCGCCTAACAACAGTATTACTCTAACCCTCCCCATTATTCTACTACCAATGCTATACCAACCACGTTCATGTATACAAATACTACTACATCACCTACTAACCAGAACCAAAACAATCAATTATTTATCCCTTTACAAAACCAGATTCCCTACCTTAATCAAACACCCACTCATACCCATCCTAATTACAACTCATTTTCAAGTCCCGGTTCACTCGCCAAATATGAGTCTCAAATTTTTGCATCCAATCCCAAAAATTGAATTTCCAAAATTCACTAGAGTTGACCCCAAGAGTTGGGTGCTCAAAGCAGAACAATATTTCAAGTTTATTCCCATGGATGATCACAGGAAAGTGAAACCAGTTGGGTTGCATTTCGAAGGGCGATCAAATGTGTGGTTCAGATACTATCGTGTTAGAAGGATGATGAATACTTAGAAGGTATTCCAAGTGGATGTAATAGCATGGTTTGAAAATTTGGAAACTATGGATGTCCTGGTGTAGTTCAATAAGCTCAAGCAGATTGGTATGGTGGCTGACTATGAGGACAAATTTGAGGAGTTAAGGGCATTCGTTCTGTCCAAAAAGAAGGGTTAAATGAGAAATACTTCACTGCAAGTTTTATTAGTGGTTTAAAAGATCACATTAAGGGGTCAATCAAGATGTTCAGGCCTCAAACTTTGGGGATGCTGTTTTTTTGGCCAAATAAGAGAGTAAAACAACCAAATCAACCCCATGCAACTCTACAAAATCTATACATCCTAAAACCTTTACTTCTATAGCAACGGATACTAAACCAACTTCTCCTACAAAGGCCTACTCAACTGATGATAATAAGAAAACACGGTCCACCCTTAGTGGCAAAGAGTTGTTGGAGAGACGGGCTAAAAGGACAATGTTTCCACTGTGATGACTTGTACCATCCCGGCAAGCACTGTAAAACTAAACTCTGTATGATGTGGGGTGATGAAGAGGAAGAAGTTCCTGGCGAGAATCTTGAAGTGAGTAGGGTATTAACAGGAATGGAGGAATTATTAATTGATGAGTGCACACCTGGGGAGATCTCTATCAATGCATTGGCATGTAATCATTCATTAAGAACTATTCGTATGCGGGGTAGTATTAAAAATAAACTAGTGCATATACTTATTGATAGTGGGTCAACCCACAGTTTTATTAACAAAACATTGGTGAAGCAATTGGGACTTACTGCCGAGTTCATTCTTCCTCTTTCAGTTACGGTTGCAGATGGTACTACTAAGGTGATTGATATTGATTTTAAGGCTTTAAAATACTCTATCCAGGGGCAAACTTTTGTTAATGATATGAGGTTATATGCCTTGGGTGGTTGTGATATTATTTTGGGCGTCAATTGGTTAAAATTGGTGAGTTTGATTACTTTTGATTTCAAGCAGTTTAAAATTAGTTTTCTCAAAGAGAGAAAGACAATTAAATTACAAGGGAACCTTCCATCTAGCAGTTTATAAACCATTTCCAGTAAGAAGCTTCGAAAGTTATTTAAGAGTAAAGGAGCTACTCCGTAAGGTTATGTATGTCTAATGTGTAATAACCCTAACTTTAGAAATGCTACAGTGATTAAATGAATAGTAAATTTTGAGGATTTAGGGAAATGGTATGTAGGTACCCTATAATTGAAACAGAAAATGAATAAACAGAAACCATATTAGTGATATACTATAAAAATAAGTGACTCGAAATGACGATGGATTTCAGAAATTCCTGAATATGGATTTTTGAGAATTTTTATTTCGAATGAGCTTCTATTGGATATTAAGGAGCATGGAGATGTTAAAGGAATTATATATTGAGGAATTAGTGAATTAGGGTAAACTAAAGGATTACTAAGTTAGGGAAATACCAAAGGAATTTGGATTGTTAAATGATTTCAGAACCACTGAGATAATGAGGTATTTTCGAAGCGAATCACAATTAGACGAGTATGGAAACCAAACAACCAAGATTAGTAATATAACAAGGATACATACCACATTATTATTATCCAAGGTTATTAGCATAATACTTAGATAAAAAAACAAGAAAATAGATTATGAGATCATTAGTATGACATCATTATCCACTAACACTTGTTAAGGGGTAGATTAGTCTTTTGGCAAGGTTTTTACCAACAAAAATCTTCAAGCTTCTCCTAAATTCTAGAATCATCAAGATATTACCAAGATAAGATCAACCAACATACAAGATCATCATCTTCTCCATTCTTCATCAATTGGCTAAATCAAGAAGAACAAGAAAAAGAAAACACCAATCTCTCCAAACCTGGCCACCATAAACCAAGCTCAAAGAAAAATTCATATCTCCATTTCTATCCATGATAAAATCATCAAATTTTAACCACAACCTCTCCACTCCATGGGCAAGATTCGCTAAAAATTTCATAGCCATCAAAGGGGTGTAGCCTAGTCAAATACCTCCCCCAAGTTGAAGAAACCAAACTGTCCAGGAGGATTGACAGTTTCTGGGATGATTTCCAAACGGTCATATCTCCTTCATTACTCAATGAAATTTTGTGTTCTTTATATGGTTGGAAATCTAGTGAGATGCTCTACAACTTTCATTTATAAGCCTCGTCCAGAAAACCTAGGTAAGACCCTCGTTTTTCATGATCTTTACACTGAGTTATAGCAGATCCGAAATTCTAAGTATGTTCTTGATGTTTCTTGCTAGTTTAAGGTTGTATCAAGGTGTATCAAGGACTACAAGCCTATAGTAAGAGTGTTAAAGCTTCAAAGAAGGTATAAACATCCTTACCCTTTTGAGTTTATGATGGATTATGGTTAGTTTTAATGGATAAGTTTGTACAAGTCATGAAACTATGATTATATGTGTGTTATAAGTTGAGTTGATTGAATATGGAAGGAGTATGTGCTTGTAACCATGGTTGGTAAGATGACCACATGGTGTAGGTGATGGTGTATAAGGTGGATGATTGATTTGGAGGAGTTGGATTTTTGGAAAGTATGAAAATATTGCCGTTATAATGTCCGATTTCCGTTAGAATCAGAAACTGCCCTGTTTTTGGACACTATACCCGTACGGTACCTTACTGTCCAGACCCCCAAGTTACCATGATAAGATAGAGCATAGTTCATAGATCGTGTGGATATAAAGTGCGTTAAAATCTGATGTACGGTTTAGGAGAAAAGTCAGTTTTAGTGAAAGCGGTTCAGAAATCGAGAAAACGCAATTGTGGCAACTTTGAGGTTATAGTTGACATACTTAAACATTTTTGAAAATTATAAAATTTTGGGATATGGTAGTAGGGTAGTCAAAGAGGCATTACCAGTTGACCTTGAAGTAAAATTCGAAATCTTTATTTTCTGAGAATTTTTATAGTCAAGTGTGGTTGTTAAGGGAAATGGTGAAAACCCCTGAAACTTCGATTGAGCTTATAAATGGTTAAGTTCTTGAACCTTTGGGGTAATAGTGATACGTTAAACATATATTAAAGTGTCAAGGGTATTTTTATACAAGAGTGAGGTGAGTAAGAGATGTAGTATTCTAACGACGGTCCTTTTTGTGTTTATAGAAACTTCGGGAGAGCCGCGAGCCATACTTCCAGGATACAGAGATCGAGGCAAGATTTCTTCTATCCTTACTTTGGAAAACTGTTTATCTTCAAAGTAAAATGCTTTCATGGAATATGTATATGTTTTCTATGGTTGCCATATTACTAAGAATTTATTTCCTGATTTCTGGGAAGTAAAGAGAGATGGAGATGATCTATGAATTATGAGTATGAATATAAATACGAGATGCATAAAGTGAACATGCCTTATGGTTAAGAGTTATATTCAAGGAATGGTATCAGTTGTTATCTAGAGTTATATAAAGGAATGGTATCAGTTGTTATCTAGAGTTATATAAAGGAATGGTATCAGTTATTATCTAGAGTTATATGATTTATAATATTATGTTATAAATATTCTTTCTAAATGTTGTGATAGATATTATTGAGTATAATTTAATCCTTCTAAAATAAATGGAATACTTTATAAGAGCATATTGATTTCATTGAATACAGAGGAGATGTCTGAGTCATAATCAAAGTATTATGACATATATAATTTTTTAAAGGTGATGATAAATGGAAATGGAAATGATATATGTGAAGGGAAATGTGAATGGAAATGAAAAATGTGAAATGGTATTTGATAATGGAAAAATGATTTGAAAAACGGGGATTGCAACAGTAAGCATAAGAGGCTGTGTGGTAGTGGCACAGTCCAGCATCCAATATTTATTCTGGCCCAAGAGTGCCGAGGGAGGATGTAGTGGTGGACCTTCCTCCTGGGGGATGGTGGAGAACCTACCTCCGTCTATCGGTAGTAAAAGGGACGGGTACGGAGGGCGAATGATCATCGTCCTTACGTATTCGGCAACAATGGAAATCCCCAACGTTTTCTTTAAAGGAAAGAATTAATAAGGGTTTTCAGATGGTATATTGAAAAGGGAAAATTGTATGAAAGTATGGAATTAATGTTACAGATGAAGAGAAACTGATTTTATATTAATTTACATAACTATTGCATAAGAAGGAAATGAGAAGATGATGGTGAGAGATTTGTCAAGTATTCCTATTATCTTGAATTATTACACTGAAATGGTATATTGATTGTTATTTTATTTAAGAAGAGGAACTAATATTATATGATATTAGAAGAGAAACTGATATTATAATACTATGTATTTCTTTTTGTACAAAGAAAATTGGAAGGTGTCTATATTGAGAAGAATAAGATTCTTTCCATAATAGTTGAAATTGTTTTTGTCTATTATATATATATATATATATATAATGGTTTGTTTCCCTTTAATGATAGTTGATAGAATTTATCTTGCTGAGCTATTTTAGCTCATTCTTGCTATTTATGTATACAACAGCTAGGTACGCCGATACTCCGCACTACACCCCGCAAGAGGGTACGGAAAAGACGAACTTTTGAGAGAGTGTTGGCAACGATTCCCGAGGTAGCTATCGGACGGTTGGGTATTGATAGATTATGTACATTAAGTGTGTAAGTTGGTGTAATAACTTTTGATTGTTGAAATGCTTCATGTCGAAGTATTATTCAACAATGTATCTAAGTATGATCCTGGTTTGTAATAACTGCTTAAATCTAAACTTTTAATATTGTGGATGTTGTTCTTTGAGCATATGACAGGTGTGTAATATTATTAAGTGTGGGGTCTATTATGTAAATTTTATTATGCATTTATATTCCAGCTGCCAAGAATAAAGTGTTATTAAATGGAAATTGGTCGTTGATGGCCCGGATCCTTGACCCCGGATTTGGGGCTGTCACATAATGACTGGAATGCAGGACCATAATGTAGATTTAAAAGGTGATTCTATTGTACCCCTCTTGCAGTAGTTATTAGGAAAGTTTGAAGATGTGTTTTATGAGCCTAAGGGCCTACCTCCTGCAAGACAACACAATCACCATATTCCTCTTCGTGAGGCAAATTAAAGAAATTTTAAGGAGTGACATCATTTAAGAGAGCAAAAGCCCTTTTGCTTCTTTGGTGATTCTTGTCAAAAAGAAGGATGGTAAATGGCGTATGTGTGTAGACCATCGAAAATTGAATGATGCTACTATTAAAAATTAGTACCCAATTCCGATTATCGATGAATTGCTTGATGAGCTTCACGGAGCATGTTGGTTCACTAAACTCGAGTTGAGATCGGGTTACCATCAGATTCGCGTGGTAGGTGCAGATTTTCATAAAGTCGCATTTCGTACTCACCAAGGCCTCTACGAATTCAAGGTTATGCCCTTTGGGCTAACCAATGTCCCCGCGACATTTCAGGCTAACGAAGGCCTCTATGAAAGCATGTGTTAGTTTTCTTCGACGATATCTTGGTGTATAGTAACAACCTAGAATAACATAGTTACCAATTATAGGGAGTTTTCCAAGGAATGAAGGAATATCAACTTTATGCAAAGAAAACTAAGTGTTTTTTGGCCAACAACAATTAGAGTACCTTTGTCATATCATCTCAAATGAGAGGGTATCAACAGATCCTGCTAAAATTAAGGTGATATAAGATTCATTGATTCTGAAGAATGTTAAATGGCTTTGTGGTCTTCTTGGCTTGATAGATTACTAAAATAGGGAGCATACTGTTAGGATGTAGAGGCTGACAAGTCATTCCAATAACTCAAGCTGGCCATGTCAACGACACTGATTTTGACTCTGCTCGACTATGACTTACCTTTTACTATTGAAACGGATGCTAGTGAAGTTGGCATGAGGGTTGTCTTAATGCAAAAGGGTCGCCCCATTGATTATTTGAGCAAGGCTTTAGCTCCGAGGCACCAGTCTTTTTTAACCTACGAAAAGGAACTCCTGGTGCTCGTCATGGCTATAACCAAGTGGCATCATTATTTGCAAGCCTACCATTTCATTGTTAAGACCGACCATCAAAGTCTCATATATTTACTTGAGCAGCGATTATCCATTGTGTTGCAACAAAAATGGCTAGCTAAGCTACTTGGTATGAATTACAAAATTGTTTACAAGAAAGGTAAGGACAACAAGGTGGCTGATGCCTTGTCCCGACTACTAGGAATAAATATTGATGTCCAGTTAACTCCTATCTCTTTCGTGCAATTTAATTGGCTTCACAAACTGACAGATAGCTATAACCAAGATGCTTGTGCCCAGGAGGCCATCAATAACCTCACTACCGAAGGACAAAACCGCATTGAATGGCAGTTCCAGCAAAGGGTCCTTAAGTGCCAAGGTAAAATTTATATTGGGAATCAAGGTGAAATACAGGACAAAATCGTAAGGGAATTACATGATGGTACTGTTGGTGGCCACTTAAGTCAAGATCTTATCTTACGATGAGTTCAACAATTCTTTTATTGGCCAACAATGAAACAAGATATAGTCAAGTATGTGCAGGATTGTGATATTTTCCAGTGGGTTAAAAAGGGAAACCAATTCCCTGGGGGTTTGCTGCAACCTTTTCCCGTGCCTACACAACTATGGGAAGACATCTCCCCTGACTTCGTGGAGGGACTTCCTATATCTCATAAAAAGGACTGCATTATGGTCGTGGTGGATAGGTTGATGAAGGTAGGGCATTTTATTACTCTTACACATCCTTTTAATGCAGCTCAGATTTCTCGAATATTTTTAGATAATGTGTACAAGCTGCATGAAATGCCAAAGTCCATGGTCTCGGTCAGAGATAAACCTTTTACGAGGCAATTCTGGAAAGAGTTAGTTAACAGCTCAGATGGCCCGACTATTTTTAGATAATGTGTACAAGCTGCAAGAAATGCTTAAGTTCATGGTCTCGGACAGAGATAAAATTTTTATTAGTCAATTCTGGAAAGAGTTAGTTAACAACTTGGATCCCGCTAGCTTCTGAATTTCATTTTGATCCCGCTAGCTCAGGTGGCCTTAATCTTCTCCGGGTTAGCCTCACTTCCTCTTTGGCTAATCATGAATCCCAAAAACTTTCCTACTCTCACTTCGAAAGTGCATTTCTCCGGGTTCAACTTCATTTCATGTTTCCTTAGATTCTCAGAACATTCCTTTAGATCTAGAACATGTTCCTTAATTGTTATTGACTTAGCTATCATGTCATCGACATAGGACTCCAAGTTCCTGCCCAACTGATACTTGAACACTTCAACCATGGCTCTTTGATAGGTAGATCCCTCATTCATTAGCCTGAATGACATGTATTTGTAGGCATAAACCGCCCGATGAGTTATAAAAGCAGTTTTGGCTATGTCAGCCGAGTTCATCTTGATTTGATTGTATCCGGAGAAAGCGTCCATCAAGCTGAATATCATATCACTTGAAGTGGCATCAATAATTTTGTTATCCAGTGATTTACAATTGTAGAAGGGGGGTTGAATACAATTGTATAAGATTTTCGACTTTTGACAATATAACACAAATATGAAGAATAACAACTTAATTAATTACTGATATAAAACTGTTACAAAACTCTCTCAATAAATTGTGATGTTCTTGAGAGCTGCTAGGTTACAAGAATTCTCGTGTAAGTGATTACAATCATGTAAAACCAAAACTGTGTTTATATACATCACACAGCTGCCCTATCAATTACAAGATATGCCAAATCAATTAACAACTATTTTCAATACATATCCTAACTGATAGCTACGATCCTATAAAATAGGAACCAACAAATCAATCCTCCTTGATCTTTGGACTAATACATATCCATAAGAAATCCTGACCAGCTATAAAGTCCTGATAACCAATCCTGATGATAAAAATCCTGATACTAATGATTCTGTAATCCTGATGATGTCAGCATCAAATCCTGATCAGCTAGTTAGTAGTCCAGATCCTGACATCCATTGAATCATAATCTAACAATCTCCCCCAATTTGTTATTTGTAGAATAAAGTACAAATTCCTTGATTCAATGATGTCAAAAACTAAAAACAAAATGTTTTAAAAATCCTTAGGAACAGTTTCAAAATTTTTTGATAGAAAAGATTCATCTTCAAGAAATTTGGCAATAATGCTTCCTCCTTTCTTTCAAGAATTTGAATCAATCTCTCTTTCAGACCCTTGAGCTCTTCATCTTTCTCATTTATCTGATAGATAGCTGCTCTAAGATTCTGTATAGAACTTCTTTCCAAATGATGTTCTTCAACTAACAGACAAGTAGATTATTTTCCACCAAAATTAAGTGTTAGTTGTCTCATACCTAGAACCAGTTCCTTAACAACAATGCTTCTCTGCATTTCAACTTCTTCATCTTTATTAATGAACAAAGGTGTATAGTTACCATCATATCTTTGTTCTCCATTTACAAACATTTTTTTGATAGTTGATGGAATCATCCTTGACCATAACTTGTTTATTTCATTTCTAGCCTTGAGCAGATAATGAACATATTTCAGTTCCTTTGTAGATTTGACTAGCAGCTCTTGTAGAGATATCTTCTTTACACTTATATCCTTCATGAAATATAACTGATACTCCTATGGTTTTGATGATCACTTTCAGCAAGCTATTTGCTTGTAGTTTGATATAAAACATTGTGTTATGGTTGTACTAACTTGGTTTTGCAGGGTATATTAAGTGTACTGATTGTTTACAGAGAATATACAAACAGCAAGCTATCTGGTGCTATAACAGAAACAGTCCAGCAAGCCATTTCACACTGACAGACTCAAACAGCAGACTTTCACAACTGGCAGACTCAAACAGCAAGCCATTCGCAACTGGCAGAAATCCTGAAGACAAAGATCAAGATTGTTTCTCATGGGTTTTATTTCAGGAAATATATTGTAAGATATCTTTATCATATAATACGTATACAATATATTTAGAGCTCAAAATCTTTTCAAATATCTTTTATTAAAACCGTGATAAATCTTATAGGAGTTTCCGTTTTTAAAAGATATTCTTGCTAAAACCTCTTATACACGTTTTATACATACAGAACAGAAGGGTTAAACTTTTCAATCGATTCATCTCTTTCAAACTCTCTGTCAAACGTTCACAAGAACGTTGGTAAAATCTCTGTGATCATTTGAACGTTAGAAATTGATTTCTAAATCGTTCGAATAATGATTGATTGATTTTCCGAACGTTCGGTGTGAGGTTATATATAGTTTATTCTTGTGTTCATTCGTATACAACACTTCAGAGAAAATATTCAAGCACACAAGATTTCAAACAACTCATTTTTTCATTGCTATATCTTTTAATTCTCTCGAGCTCTTAGTATATTGATACGTGCTATATCTTGAAGAGTTCATAGTTTGAGTTGTATCCTTTATTGATTGTATTGTTCGATTTGTAAGGATTAGTTGTTGGACAGTTTGGCTAGGGAACTAGGGTTTGGTGAACGTTGCTAGAGAAGTATACTTGGGAAGTATAGCTTAGAGAGCAAGTTCAGAAACAGGAGTTCAGCTCGCCATTTGTCAACAGCTGGGTATTGAGGGAGATATATTGTTGTATCTTGTAATTGGCTTATTTCAGTGATCAATAATATATTCTCTTACCAAGTTGGTAAGGGACCAGGACGTAGACCATAGGGGTTAGGGGTCGAACTTGGCTAAAAGTTTCTGTGTTCTTTAATTTCTGCTCTTTACTTACTGCTTGCATTTAGCTTACTGTTTCTGCACTTTACTGTACTTGTTGTCTGTGTATTCAGCATACTGTCTCTGCTTAAAACGTAATCAGTAAGCTGTTTCTGGTAATTCTTAAAATCAGTTTTAGTTATACATAGTTAGCCATTTACACCTATTCCCCCCCTCTAGGTGTGCATTTTCATTTGGTATCAGAGATTTGGTATACTAACAATTCTGTAACAGGAAAGTATTCGATCATAATGGCTGAAAACTATCCCGAAGGAAAATCTGATTTTAGGCCTTCACTTCTCCATGGCACACACAACTACCACTGGTGGAAAAGCAGCATGGAAACTCACTTATCCAGAGATCCATTAGTTCTGAGAGTTGTGCAAAAAGGTCCATATGTCTTTCTTGACAAGGATGGCAAGCCAAAGGATGTAGACGATCTTACCCCGGATGAATTAATCAAGATTGGCTACAATGGAAAGGCAAGGAGTTCTCTTATGAATGGTTTGAATCAAGCTGAATATGACAAAGTATCTTCATTCAAAACAGCCAAAGAAATGTGGGATGCTTTGGAGACTTATCATGAAGGTTCGAAGTCCCTAAAGAAGGTGAAAATTAGCAAGCTAATGAATGATTTTGGAAATTTCAAGCTTAATGATGGGGAAACTATCAAGGATAGTCAAGCACGGTTTCAAGTTACTATTAACTCACTGAAGAGGCTTGGAAAATCTATACCACAAGATGAAATCAATATGAAGGTCTTAAGTGCAGTACCATTTATCTACGAAGCCAAAGTTACTGCCTTGGAATCCTCACCACTTATTGATACTATGGATCACTTGGCTGTATTTGCTGAGCTAGAGCAATTTGAAAGCAAGATAAATGGAAATCAGGTAGGAAGCTCAAGTGTTAAAGCTCCAACAAAAAAGATGAAGAATATGGCTCTCCATTCTAAAAACAGCAAGCCAATTGACTCTAATGATGAATCTGATTCAGATGAGGAACTTGCACTTATTTCAAAGAAGATCAAGAGGCTGATAGAAAAGAAGAATATGATGAAAAGGGAAAGAGGTGGTTTCTACAACAACAAGAAAGGCTCAAAAGACTCAAAGGAGGAGACTTGTTTCGAATGTGGCAAGCCAGACCATTATAAAAGGAACTGCTACAAACTAAAGTCAAAACAGCCTACTGTTTTCAAGGACAAAAAGAAATCAAAGGCTCTACTGACTTGGAGTGATGATGATTCTGATTCCAGTGATGACTCAAGTGAAGAGATGGTGAACTTAGCACTTGTTGGAATGGAAGAAAAAAATGGTCTAGGAAATTCAGAGGGAGTATATGCTGAAACTGATTCTGAAGAAGATGAGAGTGAGGTAAACTCTTTTAATGATTATATTTCTTCAGATGATACTTTGTTAGATTCACTAACCATGCAGGAACAAAATAGTGTTACAATTGAAGAACACATGGCACTAAAGGCTGAAATCAGCAAGCTGACTGATAAAAATGCCTATTTATCCAAAATGGTAAAAGATCTATTGCCAAAAATGGAAGAATGGGATTCAACTTCATTCAGTAAAGCTACAGAGATCAAGGAACTAACTACTAAGAACAGACATTTAGAGGCTAATGTCAAGCTACTCGAAAAGAGAAACAAGACATTGATTGAAGAAATCAAAGAGCTAAGGTCTGATGTTAAAACTAAAGCTAAAGCATTGGAATCATACAAGATGAAGGAATCTAGTCAAGCCGAATCCTCAAAAACTGCTGAAAAGAGAGGTCAGCAAGCTGAACTCATCAAACAACAAGCTGAAGTGATCACTCTCCTAGAAACAGAAGTTAAAGATCTCAAGAAGGGCATGGAAACTTTTGTTCAAGGTGAAGACACTTTAAAGACAATGATGAAGAAGGCAAATGTCCCCTTAGTCAGAGAAGGAGTTGGCATGAATTTCAACAAGAAGGATAAGGTGCTCAAATATGATGGAAGGAATGGCATACCCTATGACTATGCTATGCCTTGGAAGACATGCAACAAATGTGGTGGAAAGGGTCATCTGGAAAGACATTGTGTGGTTCAAGTAAATCATAAAGTGAAAACAGCTTACCAGAATGGACCAGTCAGGCGACAAACAGCATACCAGAATGCAAATAGTAGGCAACAAACATCATACCAGAATGCAAGTAGCAGGAGACAAACAGCTCACCAATAGAATGACAGCAAGCAAAATCAGTCCCCAAAAGTGGTCCAAATGTGGATCAAGAAAATTGATTTAAATGCTTTATATATTCTTGCTACTAACCAACCTGGACCCAAACCTATATGGGTACCAAAACATTGAGGTATTTTTATTTGTTTTGTAGATGTGCCTTGCTGCTAAGGTCAAGTCAAAGAAATGGATCTTGGACAGTGGATGCACAAGACATATGTGTGGAGACAAATCTCAGTTTATGAATCTCAAAATGAAAAAGGGTGGAAGAGTGACAATTGGGAATAGCAAAACTCTTCAAATCCTTGGTACCGGTTCTATTGGTAATAGTAATATTTCAATTGATAAAGTTCAATATGTCAAAGGTCTTTCTTATAATTTGCTGAGTGTTACTCAATTATTTGATGATGGACATCATGTTGAATTAGGAATTGATAAAGCTATTATTACTATTGGTACTAACAAATTCCCCCTAGTTGCTAGAAGGGAAGGAAATATATATGTATTAGACTTTGAGATGCAGGAAACAACATGCTGTTTGGCTGTAGTGGATAATGACCCATATATTTGGCATAGAAGATTGGGACATGCACACATGGATTTGCTCAGAAAGTTATCAAGCAAGAAACTAGTGAGAGGGCTGCCCAAGCTAAAGTATGTCAAAACAGAAGTCTGTTCAGCTTGCCAATTGGGAAAACAGCTTCGAAGTACTCACAAATCAAAGAAAATGGTATCTACTTCTAAACCCTTAGAGCTTCTGCATTTGGACTTATTTGGTCCAGAAGCTTACAAGAGTATTGGAGGTAAACAATATGGTTTTGTGATTGTAGATGATTATTCTAGATTTACATGGGTATTATTTCTTCGTACTAAAGATTGTGCTTTTGATGAGTTTAAGAAGCTAATCAAATTACTTGAGAACAAGTTGGATACAAAGCTTGTAGGTATAAGAAGTGATAGAGGAGGTGAATTTCTCAACAAAGACTTCATTGCTTATTGTGAAAAAAGAGGAATTACACATGAATTTTCTGCACCAAGGACTCCACAACAGAATGGAGTGGTAGAAAGGAAGAACAGGTCACTACAAGAAACAGCAAGGACTCTTTTGCAAGAAAGCAAGCTGCCTAGAAGTTTTTGGGCAGAAGCAGTGAATACAGCGTGCTATTTGTTGAACAGAGTCATAATCAGGCCTATTTTGAACAAAACTCCGTATGAATTGTTGAGGAAAAAGAAGCCAAACATTAGTTACTTCAAAATCTTTGGCTCAAAGTGTTTTGTGCTCAAGACAATTGATAATGATGGTAAATTCGATGCTAAGTCTTATGAAGCAATTTTTCTTGGCTATTCTTTAACTAGTAGAGCATATAGAGTTTATAATTTAAATAAACATATAGTTGAAGAATCTATTGATGTTACTTTTCAAGAACCTAACAATGATCTGCCAAGAGAAGAGGAAGAATTTGCAGGTGAAACTGATAATATACAACCTCAAGTTACTGGAAATCAGCAAGCCAACAATACTGCTGAAACTGGAAGTCAGCAAGCCAAGAACACTACTGAGAATGGAAAACAGCAAGCTGGAACTTCAAGTCAGCAAGCTGAAGTGGTCAGAATAACTTCAAATGAAGAAATTGCCCAACATTCTCTACCAAAGGCTACAAGGACAGTAAAGAATCATCCTCCAGAACTTGTCATTGGAAATATATCAGATGGAATCACAACAAGAAGAGGAAAAGCAAACTTTTGTGCTTATGCTGCCTTTTTAGCTCAAGAAGAACCCAAAAATTTCAAGGAAGCATTAGAAGATGAAAACTGGATCATGGCCATGCAAGAGGAACTCAACCAATTCGAGAGATGTGATGTTTGGGAACTTGTAAAGCCACCAAAAGATGCTTCTATCATAGGAACCAAATGGGTGCTCAAGAACAAAGTGGATGAGTTTGGAACCGTCACTCGAAATAAGGCAAGGCTCGTGGCTCAAGGCTATAATCAACAAGAGGGAATTGATTTTGATGAAACATATGCTCCTGTTGCTCGTTTAGAATCAATCAGAATGCTTATTGCTTATGCATGCTACAAGAAATTCAAGTTATATCAAATGGACGTAAAAAGCGCATTTCTAAATGGTGTGCTGAATGAGGAAGTCTTTGTCAAACAGCCTCCTGGATTCGAACATGAGAAGTTTCATGATTATGTTTACAAGCTCAAGAAGGCATTATATGGTTTAAGGCAGGCCCCTAGAGCGTGGTATGAAAGACTTAGTAAGTTTCTTCTCAAAAATGGATTCACTCGAGGTAATATCGATCCCACATTATTTACAAAGCAAAATGGTAATGATATTCTTGTTGTACAAATATATGTGGATGATATTGTATTTGGTTCTACTAATGAATCTATGTGTGAGTGGTTTTCTAAGTGCATGTACGATGAATTTGACATGAGCATGATGGGGGAACTCAACTATTTCTTGTGTCTCCAAATCAAGCAAACCAATGATGGTATTTATGTGCATCAATCCAAGTATACAAAGAATCTGCTCAAAAGATTTGGTTTTGAAGATGTCAAAGCAAAAACAACTCCTATGACTCAAAACAGCAAGCTGTTTGCAGATGAGAATGGTAAGGATGTGGATGTCAAAAGGTATAGAGGTATGATTGGAAGTCTACTATATTTAACTGCCTCAAGACCTGATATCATGTATAGTGTTTGTGTTTGTGCAAGGTTTCAATCCAACCCTAAAGAGTCTCACTTAAATGCGGTTAAAAGGATTTTTAAATACTTAAGTGGTACTATCAATCTTGGTTTGTTCTATCCTGTCACAAATACTTTTGATCTCGTGGGGTATAGTGATGCAGATTATGCAGGGTCTCAAACTGATAGAAAGAGTACAAGTGGTGTTTGTACATTCCTTGGACAAAGCTTGGTTTCATGGCAAAGCAAAAAGCAAGCTTCTGTGGCTCTATCAACGGCCGAAGGAGAGTATCTAGCAGCTGGTAGCTGTTGCTCTCAAATTTTATGGATGATTTAGACTCTAAGGGATTTCAATATCAAGTGTGGCAAAATTCCAATATATTGTGACAACACAAGTGCTATCAATATCTCCAAGAATCCTGTCAATCACTCAAGAACGAAGCATATTGACGTTCGTCACCATTTCTTAAGAGATAATGCAACAAAAGGGAAGATTGAGTTGGTATTTGTCTCAACTGAAGTTCAACTAGCAGATATCTTCACAAAGCCATTGGCTGAAGAAAGATTTGCAGCTATTCGAATGGAACTTGGCATGTGTACTGTGTAGTCAGCAAGCTGACAAGCACAGAATGGGTAACGTTGGCTTACCATTTGCATCTGAACTGTTTATATGCCATTACCATGATTTAATTTTTAAAATTTATTTCTCTATGCTTATTCCAGACCTGGACTAATATTCTTTTTTGTTGAATTTTGATGGATTAAGGGGGAGAAATTTAGGAGAATCGTTTGGTCAAGATATTCGATTTAGATATAACTATTATGCTTGTTTATCTTGAATCTGTTTTATATCAAAATGTACTAATATGCAGGGATTTAGGGGGAGTTCTTATTTCTCCTAAATATTGTGTAATCATCAAAAAGGGGGAGATTGATACTCCTATGGTTTTGATGATCACTTTCAGCAAGCTATTTGCTTGTAGTTTGATATAAAACATTGTGTTATGGTTGTACTAACTTGGTTTTGCAGGGTATATTAAGTGTACTGATTGTTTACAGAGAATATACAAACAGCAAGCTATCTGGTGCTATAACAGAAACAGTCCAGCAAGCCATTTCACACTGACAGACTCAAACAGCAGACTTTCACAACTGGCAGACTCAAACAGCAAGCCATTCGCAACTGGCAGAAATCCTGAAGACAAAGATCAAGATTGTTTCTCATGGGTTTTATTTCAGGAAATATATTGTAAGATATCTTTATCATATAATACGTATACAATATATTTAGAGCTCAAAATCTTTTCAAATATCTTTTATTAAAACCGTGATAAATCTTATAGGAGTTTCCGTTTTTAAAAGATATTCTTGCTAAAACCTCTTATACACGTTTTATACATACAGAACAGAAGGGTTAAACTTTTCAATCGATTCATCTCTTTCAAACTCTCTGTCAAACGTTCACAAGAACGTTGGTAAAATCTCTGTGATCATTTGAACGTTAGAAATTGATTTCTAGATCGTTCGAATAATGATTGATTGATTTTCCGAACGTTGGGTGTGAGGTTATATATAGTTTATTCTTGTGTTCATTCGTATACAACACTTCAGAGAAAATATTCAAGCACACAAGATTTCAAACAACTCAGTTTTTCATTGCTATATCTTTTAATTCTCTCGAGCTCTTAGTATATTGATACGTGCTATATCTTGAAGAGTTCATAGTTTGAGTTGTATCCTTTATTGATTGTATTGTTCGATTTGTAAGGATTAGTTGTTGGACAGTTTGGCTAGGGAACTAGGGTTTGGTGAACGTTGCTAGAGAAGTATACTTGGGAAGTATAGCTTAGAGAGCAAGTTCAGAAACAGGAGTTCAGCTCGCCATTTGTCAACAGCTGGGTATTGAGGGAGATATATTGTTGTATCTTGTAATTGGCTTATTTCAGTGATCAATAATATATTCTCTTACCAAGTTGGTAAGTGACCAGGACGTAGACCATAGGGGTTAGGGGTCGAACCTGGCTAAAAGTTTCTGTGTTCTTTAATTTATGCTCTTTACTTACTGCTTGCATTTAGCTTACTGTTTCTGCACTTTACTGTACTTGTTGTCTGTGTATTCAGCATACTGTCTCTGCTTAAAACGTAATCAGTAAGCTATTTCTGGTAATTCTTAAAATCAGTTTTAGTTATACATAGTTAGCCATTTACACCTATTCCCCCCCTCTAGGTGTGCATTTTCATTATCTTCTGTGTTTTCTTAGCACTATCATGACAATCAACAACAACTTCAATAGCTTCAACTTTGTTCAAGTGCTCCACAGTTAATTTGTCTCCATCTCTATCTACTAAGGCATGTGGATCAGAATAAGTAGCATTTAAAAATTTAGCTTCTTTATGTCCAAAACCTCCTCTTGTGAATGGTATCATCACTTTCATGTTAGAACCCATATTGGTCCAAAGAGGACGAATATCTTTAGAATCAGAAGCTTCTGTTGTAGAGATGGTAGGAATATTTGTCATTACACCTCCAATTTGTAAATCAATTGGTCTACTATAGTTCAATAAGTCAATATGCATCAATTTCTCATTCTTTTTCTTCTTATCAGGCACATAACTCTTATCTCCCACTTTTCTGCTTTCTTTTTCCAGAACCAACGGTTAGAACCAATCAGCCTGTTCATATAAGTATTATGTTCTCTAACAGCAATGGAATTAACCCTATTCATTTCTTCCCTTTCTTTAGCTTCCCTTTCTCTTCTGATTTTTCTGCCTTTTTCTTCTTCTTCATCAACTTCCCTGTTATGAGAATTCACAATAGTGACAAGAACCATGAGCTTAACTTCCTCAAGAATATCAGCATCAGAAGTGTCAGAATCAGGATTAGAAATTTGAGTTGTATCAGAAACTGGATCAGGAATAGAAGTTATATTAAGAATACTGATATGTGAATCCCTCTTTTTCTCTTCTTCACGAACTCTTCTCCTCTTCACAATTTGTTCTTCAATTTCAGTTTCCTTATCACCATCATGTGCAAAAGCTGGAATCAAATCAAGAACTTGTGGTTCAGCTACTTTCTTAGTTCTAATACCACTAAACCTCGATTGTCTAGGTGTGGATTGTACTGTCTTCCTTCCGCTAACTCCTCTGCCTCTTCCTCTTCCTGTAGCAAGAGTATCCTTCTTCTTGGTGAACTCTTTCATGAGCTTGTTGTTCCTTCAAGAGCTCTTATTTTCTCAAATCTGGAAACTCTTCAGTTGATAAAGCAAGAGCCTGCCTAACATGAAATTATTGAACTTTCTTATCATTATGATATAAAGTAATAACCACACCGGAATTAGTCTTGAATTTTTGAAAAAGATGTGGAGCATCTTCCTCTTTCTCAATAAATAGATCTTCTTCACTTTTAGGAATTGTGGGAAGAGTTTGTCTGTGATCAGGTATCAGAATTTGATCACCTGTCAGGATTTGACCTTCCATCAGCATCTGAGATGCCTTCACAGACTTCTTTCCAGAATCAGGAACATGAGTTGACTACATGGTTTGAGATTGACTTTTATTTTGAATTGAAATATTTACCAAAGTAGCATCAGGGATTTCCATTGATCTTGCACCACCATCATTTCCAGAATTATTATCATCATCCTTTCTCAAAACTAGATCAGGTGAGCATTTTGTTTTATATACAACCTCCCCCTTTTTGACATCAGAATTAGTCAACACTGATAAGATTAGTTGGAGAGACGTTTCAATATTATCGACCTTAGATTCCAGGGTATCCATCCTTTTGTTGAGTGAAATTTGAGCAGTTCGGACATCATTGCCTAGAATCCTGAAATGAGAGGCAGTAGCAGTTAAAGAAAAAGCTTGATGAATATCAGCCCTAACTGTCTCATTGTCAGCCTTGACATAATGAACTTCTTCCCTCAATCCTTTATTCAAGATAGTAGTAGCCTTCAGATGATCCTTAAGATCAGAGCTAGATAGCCTAGAAACTGTATTCTTTGCATGAAAATGAGCGTTTTGATATGAGATAGATGCATCTGGATGAGACCACTCAGTGTTCCATTGATAATTTCTAAGAGTTGCAATATCATCATTATCTGAGCTTTCATCATCAGTAGCATCAAGAATGTTATCATTTTCATTTTCATCAGAAATCAATACACCTTTTAACTTGAGATTAACCTCAGAAGAAGCTGGTGTATCCTGATGACCTGTAACAGTAAGAGAACAAGATCCTAAGTCTTTCTTTTCTTTTAAGTGATCTCATCACTACTCATAATTTCACCTATGTTACTTTTAAGAGCAACTTCTACCTCATCAGAAGTAAAACACTTCTCACTCATTTTTACCTCTCACACTGAATATTCTCCAATTGTTTACTCTCATTCTCACTTGAGAGTTTCTAGCTCGACAAATTCAAAGAAATAAGAGGTGGCAGAGAAGAGTGGTCTGTAGTCATATAGATAGAGGAATTCCTAGAAATAGGGCTATCTATAATCATACTATCAGAATACAAATGAGAAGAGATTGAAGTATTACCTGAGACAGAATCAGTCAGTGGCCTTGAAGACAATGGCTGCACCAGAAGTGGTTGAGAATCATCAGGAATTGCAGCAACACTATCATCAGGATTTTGGCTTGCATTAATATTTGCTACTGATGGTTCTTGTGTAGCCTAAAGTTGTGAGGCTGCTTCAACCCTTTGAGTTAAAGATTCTTGTGGGCCTCCCTCAAATTCTGTCTCTTTAAGAAGAGCATCTAATTCAGCAATATCCTGTTGATGAGCAACTTTGTCTGCAACGCTTTGAGCTATGTCCTTCACTATAATCTCTGGAACCCCTTGAGCAATGTCAGGAAATTCCATTACCGATTTGTCAATGCCTACACCCTCACTTTGGTAAGGTGGTTCTTGTGTGGTAGGAACATTGAAGTCTGCATTTTCCATTTCAAAAAATGGTTCTTGTATGACTATTCCTTCAGTAGTGCCTTCACTCACACTCTGAATGAGTGGTTCTTGTGGGGTAGGATTTACAGTAGCTGCTGAACTCCTTTGGAGTTCAGGCTCTTCTTGTGTGCTTGATCCTTTCAGAGGTGATGTGAGCCTCTATTTCTTTTGTCTTTCAAAAGCTTTCTCTGCAACTTGTTTTTTCACTAGAAATGGTGATGGTTGAAGAACAAGCTGAGCAGCAGTGTCAATAACCTTCTCTCATGGCATATTAATTATCCTGTTCAGAGAAGGAGGTGCTGGAGAATCAGAAATAGTAATTGTCTTTACAGGTGACCCATCCTGATGGCTTCTAGTCTTGCAATAGGAGCAAAAGTCTCATCATAATCAATTCTTTTTTATTGAGAATACCCCTTTGAAACTAGCCTTACTTTATTCCTGACAGTTGTGCCATCTAAATCTGTCTTATTTTTGAACACCCACTTTGTACCCACTATAGACCTGTTCTTTGGCCTAGGTACAAGTTTCCAGACTCCATTCCTCTCAAATTCATTTAGTTCTTCCTGCATTGCTGTAACCCAATCAGCATCCTTAAGTGCATCTTCAACTTTCTTAGGCTCCTCATTTGACAGAAAATTATGATACATACATTCATTTTGAGTTTCACTCCTTGTTTTAACACCTGCATCAGGATGTCCAATAATCAAATCAGGAGTATGACTTTTAGTCTATTTCCTTGCTGGTGGTAACCGACTTCTTGAATTGGATGCTCCCCCTAGATTGGTGTTATCTTCAAGAGAACTAGAATCATTAGAAGCTCCCCCTGAAATATTGTTTTCTCCTCCTGAAGAACTGTTAGGATTATCACTTGAATCTGCTTTTGATGAATCCTCTCCTAATGGTTGAGTTGTATCAGTATTGATGGTATTTTGATATTGCTCCCCCTCAACAATTACACTACTTGTATCTCCATCAGTAATTGAAGCTTCATCAAGAATTAGGGCATCATCAAGATCTGATGGATTATCAGTATCTGAGATAGATTAATAGGGATTCTTGGTAGCTTCATTTGCAAAAGTCAAACTGTCATGTGAGTCTTCAACAATTCCAGTTATTTTCTTATCATCAAAAGATACATTAATAGACTCCATGATTGTCTTTGTTCTCAAATTATAGACTTTAAAGGCTCTTGAAGTTGGATAGCCAATAAAGATTCACTCATCATCTTTAATCTCAAATTTTTCTAGCTGTTCAGGATGAGGTCTAAGAACAAAACACTTACAGCCAAATACATGTAGATGCTTCAAACTTGGTTTCTTTCCTTTAATCATTTGATAGGGGGTCACACCATATCTGTTGATGAGAGTGATGTTTTGAGTATAGCATACTATGTTGGCTGCTTCCACCCAGAAATATGTAGGTACCTCATTCTCGGGCCCTTTCTTTAGTCGGGGCTTCGATATTGTCAATGTTATGTACCTCGTTCCTAGGCCCTTTCTTGAAATGAACTCTATGCTTCTTTCAACTTAGGTTCTTTTGATAAGATGAGGCTTTCCTCTTGTTGTCCAGATCAAGTTCAGCAATGACTAAGGCTTGGCCATAACACTGTCATGCCATCTCTGATTCTCCTTTGACTTTGCCAATCCCAGCAGGCATAGAGAATTTAAATTTCAAATGAGATGTAGAGGTTATAGCTCGGAGCTTGGTTAAGACTGGGTGGCCTAGGGTAACATTATAAGAAGATGGGGTGTTTATCACATAGAATTTTATGATGTGAGTTACCTGCTTAGGATTGGTGCCGAACAGGACTAGTAGGTACATGATTCCCTGAATCGGGACTAGATTGTTCCCGAATCCGTATAGAGGGTCTTCTCTACAATTGTTCATCTTTACACTTCCAAGATGCATCCTATCCATGTTGTGTTTGAACAAGATATTTACCGAGGATCCATTATCAATTAGGACTCTCTTCACGTCGTTATCAACTATGTCCAAGCTGACAACCAAGGCTTCATTAAGATTTGAGTCAAGGCCTTCAAAGTCAGCATTGCTAAAAGTTATTATTTGCTCAGGAAAGGTTTGGACTATCATTATTTCATCACCAGAGCCCGGACTGGGTGGAGGGGAATATGATCCTCCCATCACCACATTGACAATATTCTTGCTATTTCTAAATCCGGATTCTTCCCCTTTTTCCATTATTTTTCGAGCTCTATATTGACCCATGTTTCGTTTTTTGATTTGTTCTTCGATGAAGTACTTGAGAGATAAGTAGTTTTCAATTGTGTGACCATGAGTTTCATGGTAATCACAATGTTTGTGGGTGACCTGGTTTTCAGGTGCTGTAATCATAGGCTTAGGTGGGTAGTAAAATTGCTTATCCCGTACTTCTTGCAATATGTCAGACCGGGTTCGGTTGAGCAATTACCATTTTGGTTCCGGTCTAGGTGACCTCGGGGGTCTGGAATGTGACACCCCCAAATCCGAGGTCAGAGATTCAGGTCATCACATCACCATCCAGCCATATCATACCTGTATTAGCTTTACAACTCAACAATACATCCATCCAGACCTCAATCTTACGCACATACAAGTTAGAGCCTCAGAAACGATAATCAAAAGTAACACTAAATATTACAATTCATCTGTACAATCCGGAATCTTACGTACTTCCACTTATACAACTACACTTGAAGCCAAGTCTTACTATTACAGTTGAAATCCTATCAGACTTACTCTGTAGTATTTTTCAGGAACTAAATCATCTCCGGGGTAAATCTCCTACTCCTCTTCTGCTGGTGCGGAGTTAACCGACCAAATTCGTCTCTTTCTGAAAAGTTTTTATAAAGCAAGAATGAGCTACATAATGCTCAGCAAGTTCACCATTTTGAAAAATAATAAAGTGGTTTATTTTGAAAACGTTCCCAACTGTATGGGTATATATCTCAGATTACAAAACACAACTCGACAATATATATGTCCGAGTTTGAATAAAACATTTATACTCACTAAGGAGCTTTAAGAATAACATATGAATCCTTTATAAGGTTATCATTTCAATATATCTCAAGTTTGAAAATATACACGTATGAGTATATCAGTTTCGGCAAAACACTCTACGGTTAACATAATGTACAGGGAATGCATTGATGCAAAACCTCTTTCCTTCCATTAGCTTAGAAGGTTTCTCATTCAAAAACATTTCATTCTTTGAAATAATTGCAAGAGTGCACTAACACGTGCCAATCTCTATAGAAAATCTTGCAGTTCTAGATACTGCACGATGTCAATATTTTTCTTATCAAAAACCACACTATCGGCAACTTGGCACTTATGCCCAAGAAGCAGTGTTTGAGTATTTTTCCAAAGTGGAGGATGGGACTGGAAGAAAACATAAAACCTGACAGGGATTGACGATGATCAGTCGTCACATCCAAGTCCAATAATCCGCGGGTCTTCTCTACTAGTAGAAGGATAGAAACTACATCCGTAACTACCCTTGGGTGAAAACTACATCCGTAATCACCCTCGATGAAAACTACATCCGTAATCATCCTTCGGCAACACCTGGGCCGGAATAATAATTGATGGACCGCCTGGCTCACGGCCGCTTACACATCCCGGGAATCGTTCGTCAACGATTCCCACACCTGCCAGAGTCCCCTTTTTCTTTTCTTTTCAAAAATCATTTTGATAGAAAATTCGAGTAGTTGAAGTTCGACCTCAGTCGACCGATAATTCTTGAAAAATGTACAAGAAGCAAAACCTGACCGGGGGTTTTCGAAAATGTTTTGGGTGGGAAAGAGTTTGAGTTTGAAAACGCTAAAGGTATCTTGGATTAGTTTTGTCTTTAAAATAATGAACGATAATTAATAAATAATATTTTGAGATTTAATATAAACAATTAATAAAATAATTATTTAATTAAAACAAGCTTTTAATCCAAGATAGATATTTTTGAGTATTTTTAACCACGTAAAATAATAAATACTTAAGTATACGATACTTCCCGATTGACTCTTCGGGATTTCGTAATTTAATCACGACACAATAATATACCGCTCCCCGGTCAATAGTATATTTGGACCGCTACGACCTCTATTGCTAGAGTCGTTGTCCGAAGAAAACATTTTCATTCTAAGTTCAAGGGTGTACAAACACATATGCATATATCTCAAACTTCAACATAATCTCGTAAACCATAAGCATATAATACGTTTGGAAGCTATAAACACAATAGTGAAAATCCTTATATATAAGTTTTGAGAAGTAAACTTGCATAGGTAAAATCAAGAATATAATCTTTTGAAATTAAATACTTAGAGTTGGAAAACTTTCCTTGGTGAGGTTGGGGTGGTCGGGCTTGCGGAGTGGAATGGAAATCTATACATAATCAATATTCGCACGTTAGTGCCTTAACAACGCTACTTAATCATAAGATTTTAAAAATTGTAAAACCAACTTAACGACTCCACTTGTGACCACTAACCCTCTCATATGACCATGTCATCACATTATCACTTTCGTTACCCATTCGACTCAAATCTATTCCTCGAACTCGAAACTCAAGTGAATATTCTTAAAACTACTTTAAACTAATCCCCTAATTGGTTTTTCACTTGCGCATACCTCGCTCCAACATTTTTATAAAATTGAAAAATACATATTTTAATCCAATTCTTTTTGGACAGCCTTTCCACTTGTTTAATCTGTATATCCTCAAATTTCCATAACATTTTCATAATTTTAAGGGGTCCTAACTCAGTTCACAAGTGGACAACACAGTGCAGTCCGAACTCCAGAACCACACTGCACTAATCCGGCCATAACTCAAAATCTACACATCTCCTGGGTGTGAGCCTTATATTTCTAGAAACTACATTCAAATACCTTTCTAACCATATGTATTGGGTCTTAAGGAGACAAGTTTAAGGGGTTCAAAACCCTCCTACAAGACAGTACATGCTCCCAGAATTTACAACAAGCATCTTATCAACTTCAACACTTGACAATAACACAATACTCTCTTTACAACCATTAACTCCACCAAGATTCATCTCTATAACATACATGAGACTACATACTCTAATCACATGCCTTATTATTACAACAACAAGCATAAAACTTCAAGATTTCATCATCTAAAGCTCAAACCATCAAGATTCACTCCAATACTTATAGATCTAACAATATAAACTATAAACTTGTCATGGCTAAGGGTTGAGAGATATTTATACCTTTCTTGAGTCTCTAGTGACCTTGTATGAGCTTTTTAACCCTTGGAGAAGCTTGATCTATCCTTAATAACCTTAAACTAACAAGAACATCAAGAACAAAACTTAGAAATTTTCGGAGTCAATATACCCCAGCTGAAAGAACTGGAAAAACGAGGTCCTTACCTTACTTTTCTGGACGAGGCACCTAAATAATAGTTGTAGATCATCTCAATACCTTTCCAAAAAGCTATAGAACGCAATATTTGGATGAGAAATGAAGGCGCTATGGCTGTTTGAATCTCCCCTCTCTGTCCTGGCCGAAAATGAAGAAAAGGGAGAGAGAAATGTTTTGTTTTGTTTGGTTTGAATGATGTGAGATGTATTATTGATATGTGTTGTTATATGTGTATAAGTCACATGTTGCAAGTCTAGTGATAGCCTACTAGGTTAGACCATACTTCCATGTCTCCTAAAGCATGGTGCATAACTTTATGCTTTTTGCTTTTTACATTACTAGTTTGCTTTTCTAACTAGCTACTTGCTTGATAATTGCATGTAATATCTCCCTTATTTTATTTCTCCACCAATGTTTGTCACTTAATCCTTAATCCATAACGTATCTTAAATAAACTCCTCGTAATAACATTTTGTCGCGTAGAGATTTCCATCGTAATTCCTTAAGTACTTAATTGTGTAATTCCCTTAAATATCCGTAACTCCTTGTCTTAGGCTTTTAAAATCTTTTGATACTCTAATAATCTTCAAAGTCCCAAGCTTTTATGTAATTTAATAGAAGTGGATTTCTTGCTTTCAATAACCTTCTTTTTTGCTCACACATCTTATGCCACGAAATTTAATACTCGGAAAATTAAAATCCACTATATGTCATTGGTGGCTCCAAAGTGTCCATCATCCATAATATCATACTTCATTAAATTTTAAAATATTACCAAAAATTAGGATTCTTACAGCCTCCCCTCCTTAAAAGGATTCCGTCCCGGAATCAGGTTGAATACAGTTGGGGGTACTTTTCACACATTGCGCTTTCTAGCTCCCAGGTTGATTCCTCGGCATTCTGGTTCCTCCACAAAACTCTTACTAGTTTGACAACCTTATTCCTCAGCACCTGCTCCTTCCTATCCATGATCTCCACGGGTTGTTCCACTTAGGTCAAGTCTAGTTGCAGGTTTACCTGGTCATACTCTATGTCGAAAGTCGGTATGATAAGGTCGTAGCATAGACACGTGAAACGCATAATGAACTTGCTACAAGCTTGGGGGCAAGGCTAGCTCGTAGGTCCACTTCCCGATATACGCCTCAAAATCTCAAAAGGTCCAATAAACCTCGGACTTAGCTTCCCTTTCTTACCAAACCGCATCAATCCTTTTCAGGGGGATACCTTTAGCATCACGAAGTCTCCCACCTCATACTCCTTTGATATCTCATAAAATTTGACCATTCGAAATAATGGGTTTCGTAAAAACTAATGACTTTTACATACACTCGTCTGCACCGTAAAGGCGTAATATCAATTCGAAATCTTCCTTTAATAATTCGTACATATCGTGATTGGAAAAATTTCTCATCCACCCATAAAATTAATTTTCATCCAGGTTCGAATATTCATGAAAATTAGGGCTATTGCAGTCTCACCAACGCTTTAATGTTGCTTCTCAACGCATGCTCTCCTCAACCTGTTTTCCTTATCGGTTGTTCTATGAATGAAAATTTCTATCCCACTACTTATATGTTACTCTTCTACCTTGTTCATAGTATTCGTGTTGAGTCTTTGTATCGCTGGCCCGTGAATACTTTGTGGTCGTGTTTTATAATCTGAGACAACGTCAATACGCACGGTATTCCTCATATTCCTTGGCTTGATTAGCACACATGTGTTGCCTCCCGTCAGCCGTTACCACTTGCTATGGATATTGTATAGTCTTCGGTATACGTCGAACCAGTTCAGCTACTATATCCCTCGTTCATTGACTTCTTCGTAATGCAAGAAAAGCGAAACTTCTTCTTTCGCAGTATGATTTACAAGAGACGGGCTTGCGTTCGCATGGTGACGATCGTGATAACAACGTTCATTTCATGGACAAGTTTTTATTCTCGACTGCCCCGTGAAATCTAAGGCACGACACTAAATATGATTGAAAGCACATTCAATATTCGAAGTTTAACCTTAAGTCTTTATCTGGCGTAATCGCTGCAGAAGTTTTATATTGCACCACCATCTCTTCCGTATCTAAATCGATAATCTTCTAAATGGAAAGTCCCTCGTAGGTAAATCACTTGGTTCAACAATTATAAATCAACTAGGGCCATCTCTTGGCTCGGTCTTCGGCGACCTACTCATGAAATTCATTATAATTCTGTCCACGTTCAAGATTTTCTACAGGCGGAATTAATCCACTAGATCTCTATCATTCTGCATTCGACATGTCGCGTTTGTACTTAATAGTTTGCCAATGCCATTCTTCATACCTGTCTGCCAAACATTCTCTTAATTCTCTATACATCTTTGTCCTTCCCCATAATTTAGTCATTTTCCTCTAACATTATTCTTTATTGTATATACTCTATTTTCTTGGTCAATACTGACTGAATTCCAATTTCGAATAATCCCTTCTATAAGTATCGGCCACCACACTGGCCTTTCTTGGGTCATAACAAATTTCTCCATTATACTCCCTGCTCCCTTTCATCACCTTCTCTTTCTTATGTTTAGTTCTAATATGAAGATATACTTAAGGCACTTGTGGGAGAAAAAAAAAATTCACACTTTTCTTATAAGATTAACGTCTCCGTTTTATGCGTGAATGCTATCATGACTAATCCCCGACTCACGGTTAGTATATCACATCCCGTAACCTTTATGTTGTTTAGAAGTATAGGCTATCATCCCCTTTCTACTGCATCAGCACACCTCTTAAACTCTTGAAAGATGCATCATCGTGACTCTCAAAGTCATCCTTTTTATCATCAAGTATAGCTAACAACGAGGTTGTTGCTAATATCTCATTTCATTCCAAAACTTTGCTCATTAATCAATAAAGGCTTCTGACTCATTAATCCACTCAAACGATACTACCATAATTTTATAACATTTATATTATTGTGAAATGCCAATTTTGGCACAGTACAGAGGTCGATCTTGAGTTGGTGAAACCTTCTCTTCTTATCTTTGAAAAACAACTACACATTTTAACTAGTCAACAATTCCTCCATTTCCGATAAGGGTATCAGTCCTCGATGGTATATGTAAGATGTCATACGCTCGTCCTCTTTCACAACTGGTGCCAATCAGCCTGAGGCTTGCATGCTGCTGCGATTCCTAATAAACTTGATTAGGTGGTAATCTCGAAGGATCATTGGGATATATCCATGCATCCATTTGCTATTAGGGGCCTTTTAAACTTTATGTCTCGCTATGTGCATCAATCCCTTTTAGCTAAGTAAAGCTTCACATTCTTGCCACGATATTTCTTCCTTTCTTGTCCATCTCACTTCCATGTTAGTTTCCTCTAAGGATATGTCTTACATCGCAATCGATTTGCATTTCTTGGATCAGGAAAAGGCTTGGTAACTCCAGAATTCATTAATATAACATCCTGACGATGGTTGGTAGGGGCGTGCTCCCAACCACCTCATCATTTCTTATAACCTTCCTCACACTAATATTAAAGGTCCTTGTGGTATGCCCCGACATGTTATTCCTACTTTAAATAATCACTCGGCATAATGCTCTGGCTGCACAATTACAACATTTGGTTTTTGGCTCTCATATTGGTGCAACGGTTCACAATTGTACCTCCCGTTCACCTTAGAGTAATCACTTTTGAAAGGAATGGTTTCAAAATAGCAAGGTCCAATAGATAATTTCAATAAGAATTCCACATTGGATGTTCCAAGAATGTTGATGGTTCCAAATACTAGGAGTCTCGATTTTCGGAGATGTAAGGATGGACAAAAAGAGTACAACAAGGTTTATTCCTTCATGTCCTGATAATTTTGTAATGTGATGTCATAGAGAATGTTGCACGAGGGCAATGATTGTTGGATACAAAAGTCATAAGGACGGTCTTTATACAATTCTTACATCTGGTGAATACTTTTCCTCTTGAAAAGAAAAATAAAAAAATAAAAAAAATAGAGGATCTAAAAAGTCCTATTGATAAAGGTCAACCGATCGAAAGAAATTCTACTCTATGACAATAAAAATGAAGCAGTTTATCATTAAAGTAATCTATGGTTTCAAATGTATCTTCATGTATGAATGAAAGAACAGAATATTCAAGTGACATAAAGTCTGATACGAAGATGGGTAGAATTCAAGTTGAGTGGGCGACCTCACTAGGTCTCAATCAAGTTATTCGTCAAAACTTTCATTATCATACTTTACCACATGCAAAATGCATTGAGGAATTGCTGAATGAATTAAATTGGGAGTTGGACCAGTGAAACAATAACTAGTCCTTTTCAAGAAACACTAGCAACTAGCTAGACAAAATTTGCTAGTTCGCCTGTTTGAGACATCACCACTAGCTAGGACAATTAGCTAGGTGTTCTTCACAACATTACAATTTTGACTAGTTAGAACAATCAACTAGTCATTCATATTGACATATCGACTAGCCAGTTTCAATTGGCTAGAACGGAATTTCAACATCGTAGCCACTGAAGAAGCTTTAGGCTACTCGGACAACGAATGGAAATAAGAAGTTATTAAGTTTGAAAAAAAAAAAAAAAAAAAAAAGAAAACTATAAAACATGAAGAGAATGTTCTAGGTATCGGAACAATCGATAACCTCTCATCAAATATTACTTATCAGTGAAACGGTCCACCCAAGGGTGCCTCCGTACACATGCTTTATCAGATCTTACAGCAGAATGAAATTCAGAATACTAGTATCAAAATGATATCCTTACTATGATTTCAATGTACGACGCACAATCTCATTTTGAATAGAAGAAAGGATTCATGAGGAATATCTGGATGTTAGATCATCCCTGTTCTCAACAAGTTGATAAATATTTATGGGCTCGACTGAAGAGTGCAAGTATGAAAGAAGTAGTCAAAATATCAATATTCGTTTAGGAATATTCATTGATTAATTAAGGAAACAATTGTTGAACATTCCTTGGATAATTGAAAGGAAGTGTAAATAGTCCTGAGCAGAATGAAAAAAATTACAAACTTCAAATAGAATACTCGGGGATCAAATAAGATACTTTGGATGAGTCCCGGTTTAGAGAAAGTACATCACTGGTGGTTATTCCACAAGTTTGAAGTAGAAAGCTAGAAGGATTATCTGATATAAACTAATCGAGGTAACATGGTTAATGAAAAGTTTAAAATGAAGTAGTGCACCAACCGATAGTTACCAAAATAAGTTAATAATCATTCGTGCATCTCATTATCACCACTATGAGGGTAACTCCATCTCTTCGTCTTCGTAATACAAGCACCAACTAGTGCGTCTCTCAATCTTCATCTTAGAGTCAATTATCGAGTTAGGGTTTCACAAATATATCTATCATCTTCGTGCTTTATCTTGAAGACCAAGCTTCACATCATTCCGGGGACACCTGCTAAGTCCATAGGGTCCTACTTCATGCCTTCCGACAAGAATCACGAGTGGCCAGTTCCCCCTGGGAACAGATCAAAGAGATCTCTCAGGGATCTCAGTGCAGTCCATAGGTTCAGTGGCGGGTGTGTGCATGTGAACATATACCAAAAATATTGAGGTCTACAATACGTATATACGTAGTCCTTGATAAAATCTTTATCAAAGGATCCCACTCTAGACCCATTGGTCTTTTCTTTTGGTAGACTCTGAGATCACTGTATCGCTCGATGCAACCATATTCAACTTCACTTGAGTCCCTTTGTTAATTCTACTTGTTTGTTCTCTAAGTTGAACTACCATACTCTAGCGCCCGAACCATGCGCGGAATCATCTAGCACGCTCGTCTTATGATAACATTCTCGTATAACACATGTAAAATTTGCCATCAAGGGTAATGAAATCCACAACGGCATAGTAACCACCTTTCAGGTAAACCCGTTACTTATCAAAAATCGGATCTTATAGCCAAAGTAAAAGGCTGTCATCATTCCAAGTACTAAGTACCCTTAATTATGTAGGGAAGTCTAAACTTCTTGATTCTTAAAATGCTGCCTCCTAAATTGTGGAGGAATATGGGCCACAAAATTTATGTCAGCCTAGTCATCCGATCATATTGGCAATATCGCCTCTACCTCAGCTGCTCTTGAGATTTTGCTATGCTTCCTATATCATTACATATGATAGGTCATGTACGACTCTCAAACCTCTATTCATCATTCGGAAGGTCTCTAAGGATTCTATCGACCCTAGTATAATACCTCCAGTAAACACTCCAGTCCATTCTACTCACCGGTACCTCTTCCGGTAGTCCAATGATAAGTTTACTATGATCTCTTATGTCATTCTCCGACTTAGACTTAACTCTCAACACTCTCATTTCCGAGTACTGTAACTTATCTCTCTGATACCATTTCTGTGACACCCCCAAATCCGAGGTCAGAGATTCAGGTCATCACATCACCATCCAGCCATATCATACCTGTATTAGCTTTACAACTCAACAATACATCCATCCAGACCTCAATCTTACGCACATACAAGTTAGAGCCTCAGAAACGATAATCAAAAGTAACACTAAATATTACAATTCATCTGTACAATCCGGAATCTTACGTACTTCCACTTATACAACTACACTTGAAGACAAGTCTTACTATTACAGTTGAAATCCTATCAGACTTACTCTGTAGTATTTTTCAGGAACTAAATCATCTCCGGGGTAAATCTCCTACTCCTCTTCTGCTGGTGCGGAGTTAACCGACCAAATTCGTCTCTTTCTGAAAAGTTTTTATAAAGCAAGAATGAGCTACATAATGCTCAGCAAGTTCACCATTTTGAAAAATAATAAAGTGGTTTATTTTGAAAACGTTCCCAACTGTATGGGTATATATCTCAGATTACAAAACACAACTCGACAATATATATGTCCGAGTTTGAATAAAACATTTATACTCACTAAGGAGCTTTAAGAATAACATATGAATCCTTTATAAGGTTCTCATTTCAATATATCTCAAGTTTGAAAATATACACGTATGAGTATATCAGTTTCGGCAAAACACTCTACGGTTAACATAATGTACAGGGAATGCATTGATGCAAAACCTCTTTCCTTCCATTAGCTTAGAAGGTTTCTCATTCAAAAACATTTCATTCTTTGAAATAATTGCAAGAGTGCAGTAACACGTGCCAATCTCTATAGAAAATCTTGCAGTTCTAGATACTGCACGATGTCAATATTTTTCTTATCAAAAACCACACTATCGGCAACTTGGCACTTATGCCCAAGAAGCAGTGTTTGAGTATTTTTCCAAAGTGGAGGATGGGACTGGAAGAAAACATAAAACCTGACAGGGATTGACGATGATCAGTCGTCACATCCAAGTCCAATAATCCGCGGGTCTTCTCTACTAGTAGAAGGATAGAAACTACATCCGTAACTACCCTTGGGTGAAAACTACATCCGTAATCACCCTCGATGAAAACTACATCCGTAATCATCCTTCGGCAACACCTGGGCCGGAATAATAATTGATGGACCGCCTGGCTCACGGCCGCTTACACATCCCGGGAATTGTTCGTCAACGATTCCCACACCTGCCAGAGTCCCCTTTTTCTTTTCTTTTCAAAAATCATTTTGATAGAAAATTCGAGTAGTTGAAGTTCGACCTCAGTCGACCGATAATTCTTGAAAAACGTACAAGAAGCAAAACCTGACCGGGGGTTTTCGAAAATGTTTTGGGTGGGAAAGAGTTTGAGTTTGAAAATGCTAAAGGTATCTTGGATTAGTTTTGTCTTTAAAATAATGAACGATAATTAATAAATAATATTTTGAGATTTAATATAAACAATTAATAAAATAATTATTTAATTAAAACAAGCTTTTAATCCAAGATAGATATTTTTGAGTATTTTTAACCACGTAAAATAATAAATACTTAAGTATACGATACTTCCCGATTGACTCTTCGGGATTTCGTAATTTAATCACGACACAATAATATACCGCTCCCCGGTCAATAGTATATTTGGACCGCTACGACCTCTATTGCTAGAGTCGTTGTCCGAAGAAAACATTTTCATTCTAAGTTCAAGGGTGTACAAACACATATGCATATATCTCAAACTTCAACATAATCTCGTAAAGCATAAGCATATAATACGTTTGGAAGCTATAAACACAATAGTGAAAATCCTTATATATAAGTTTTGAGAAGTAAACTTGCATAGGTAAAATCAAGAATATAATCTTTTGAAATTAAATACTTAGAGTTGGAAAACTTTCCTTGGTGAGGTTGGGGTGGTCGGGCTTGCGGAGTGGAATGGAAATCTATACATAATCAATATTCGCACGTTAGTGCCTTAACAACGCTACTTAATCATAAGGTTTTAAAAATTGTAAAACCAACTTAACGACTCCACTTGTGACCACTAACCCTCTCATATGACCATGTCATCACATTATCACTTTCGTTACCCATTCGACTCAAATCTATTCCTCGAACTCGAAACTCAAGTGAATATTCTTAAAACTACTTTAAACTAATCCCCTAAGTGGTTTTTCACTTGCGCATACCTCGCTCCAACATTTTTATAAAATTGAAAAATACATATTTTAATCCAATTCTTTTTGGACAGCCTTTCCACTTGTTTAATCTGTATATCCTCAAATTTCCATAACATTTTCATAATTTTAAGGGGTCCTAACTCAGTTCACAAGTGGACAACACAGTGCAGTCCGAATTCCAGAACCACACTGCACTAATCCGGCCATAACTCAAAATCTACACATCTCCTGGGTGTGAGCCTTATATTTCTAGAAACTACATTCAAATACCTTTCTAACCATATGTATTGGGTCTTAAGGAGACAAGTTTAAGGGGTTCAAAACCCTCCTACAAGACAGTACATGCTCCCAGAATTTACAACAAGCATCTTATCAACTTCAACACTTGACAATAACACAATACTCTCTTTACAACCATTAACTCCACCAAGATTCATCTCTATAACATACATGAGACTACATACTCTAATCACATGCCTTATTATTACAACAACAAGCATAAAACTTCAAGATTTCATCATCTAAAGCTCAAACCATCAAGATTCACTCCAATACTTATAGATCTAACAATATAAACTATAAACTTGTCATGGCTAAGGGTTGAGAGATATTTATACCTTTCTTGAGTCTCTAGTGACCTTGTATGAGCTTTTTAACCCTTGGAGAAGCTTGATCTATCCTTAATAACCTTAAACTAACAAGAACATCAAGAACAAAACTTAGAAATTTTCGGAGTCAATATACCCCAGCTGAAAGAACTGGAAAAACGAGGTCCTTACCTTACTTTTCTGGACGAGGCACCTAAATAATAGTTGTAGATCATCTCAATACCTTTCCAAAAAGCTATAGAACGCAATATTTGGATGAGAAATGAAGGCGCTATGGCTGTTTGAATCTCCCCTCTCTGTCCTGGCCGAAAATGAAGAAAAGGGAGAGAGAAATGTTTTGTTTTGTTTGGTTTGAATGATGTGAGATGTATTATTGATATGTGTTGTTATATGTGTATAAGTCACATGTTGCAAGTCTAGTGATAGCCTACTAGGTTAGACCATACTTCCATGTCTCCTAAAGCATGGTGCATAACTTTATGCTTTTTGCTTTTTACATTACTAGTTTGCTTTTCTAACTAGCTACTTGCTTGATAATTGCATGTAATATCTCCCTTATTTTATTTCTCCACCAATGTTTGTCACTTAATCCTTAATCCATAACGTATCTTAAATAAACTCCTCGTAATAACATTTTGTCGCGTAGAGATTTCCATCGTAATTCCTTAAGTACTTAATTGTGTAATTCCCTTAAATATCCGTAACTCCTTGTCTTAGGCTTTTAAAATCTTTTGATACTCTAATAATCTTCAAAGTCCCAAGCTTTTATGTAATTTAATAGAAGTGGATTTCTTGCTTTCAATAACCTTCTTTTTTGCTCACACATCTTATGCCACGAAATTTAATACTCGGAAAATTAAAATCCACTATATGTCATTGGTGGCTCCAAAGTGTCCATCATCCATAATATCATACTTCATTAAATTTTAAAATATTACCAAAAATTAGGATTCTTACATGGAATCAGGTCTGGCACCGGATTCAGGGGCTTTGTCCGGGACTATGAGCTGAGAGTTCTCGATGTAATTTCTTTGTCTATTGGGTTTGAACCTTTTGTCTTGTTAATAACCCCCCGGGCGATCGTCATGAGTACGGATTGAAGAGGTCGCTTACTGTAACAACCCAGATTTTCAGGATGTATTAATATTATTATTTAAATATTTTACTTGTTTTTCCATAAAAGTGGAATAAGATTATGATTATGTGTATTTTTATTCTAATTAGATGCAGTTACGTGTTGATTGTCCAATATGTTAATCGGGTAGACTGAACTTGTTACCGTTTGTGTTAGTAGATATTTTTATTCTATTAAAAATAGATCTTTTATCAAGATTGTTAAATATAGTTTGTTTTATTATTTTGTGGATCGAGTTGCTATTTCATTTATGCCAAAATTTTGTCCGGTACTTTACCCGTGTACAAAAGTTTTATTTTTGAAAATTATAAAAAATTTCAATAATTTAGTATTTTTACCTTTTTGGTGATTGTGAGTTCTATTATGTGCATATTATTGAGAAGGTCAAGTATATGTGATATCGTGTTTACATTTTTACATGATGATTTATGTGTGCCAGTGTGTGCTCGAGTATTTTTAATTGCATTTTTGGTGATTAAATCTATTTAAATTATGCTTTATTTATCTTCAGGGAATTTTATAAAATCATTGGAGTTCGTAAAAATTATGAAATCTTTTGTAATATTGTTGAGTATTGAATACGACTAAAGAATACAGAGGGGGGTGAATGGATTCTTGAACTTTTCTTGTTCTTAAATTTGATTATGTTATGTAGCAAGATATGTGTTATGTGTGTGCAGAGATATAAGTGCGGATTATGAACAATACAAGACACGATATCACTTTAATCTAATATTTTATTAGATAAAGGTTTGCTACAACATGTGAATACAAATGGTAGTATTCTCAGCTTCGTTTTTCTCAGAGAGATGTGCTCTTGAATGTGTATGTGAAAAACTTAATCAACTAAAGAAGTGAGGTTTGTTGCCCAGTAATTAACAATTGTAGAAGGGGGGTTGAATACAATTGTATAAGATTTTCGACTTAAACAGAAATAACACAAGTATGAATCAATAACAGCTTTATTAATTCTGATATAAAACTGTTACAAACTCTCTTAAGAAATTCTTATGTTCTTAAGAGCTGCTAGGTTACAAGATAACTCGTGTATGCGATTACAATCATGTAAAACCTAAACTGCATTTATATAGAGTACACAGTTACACTATCAATTACAAGATATTCTAAATCAATTACATATTACTCTGAATACATATCCTGTATGATAGCTGCCTTCCTACAATTTAGGAACCGACATATCAATTTTCCTTGATCTCTGGTTTGACGAGAATCTTCACATAATCCTGACCAGCTTCTAATACTGACAATATCTTCATACTGACATCGTATTACTGATGACATCAGCATCAGTATCTTGATCAGTAACAATCCAGATCCTGATATCACTTGAATCAATATCTAACAATCTCCTCCAATTTGTACTTAATGAAATAAAGCACAAATTATTTGATTCAAAGATGTCAAAAACTCAAAACAAAAATTTATGAGCTATCGTCAGGTTCAGTCTCAGAAATCCTTACAAAGAAATTATTTATCTGCAAGAAACTTGATAATAATTCCTCTTCCTTCTCTGCTAGAATCTGAATCAGTCTTTTCTTCAGACTTTTGAGTTCTTCATTATTCTTGTCAATCTGATAAATACCAGCCCTGAGATTTTGAATTGAGCTCCTTGGTAAATTCAACTCTCCCAACAGTAAATATGCAAGATCTCTTCCACCAGGATTCAAAGATAACTGTTCTTGCCTCAAAATTACTTCTTTAACAACTGAACCCTTTTGCATTTCTACTTCTTGTCCTTCTGTGTTCAAATACATGGGAGTATAATTACCATCATATCTTGATCCTCCGTCCACATATCTGGATTTTATTTTCATGAAGATCATAGTACACCAGTTTCTGTAAACACTAGGTTCTCTGTCAGGAATGCTTCTATTTTCAAGCAAATAGAGAACATATTTCAGTTCTTTTGTTGACTTGTACAATACATCATGAATGGTTAACCTCTTGACACTTTTGTCTTTCATGAAGTACAACAACTTTTCCATCATTTTACCATCCATCTTGCATGCAACAATTGCAACTGATTCAAGTTCCCAAAGATCATCAACAGTTAATTCTTCACCTAATCTTCTGGTAAGAAAATGTTGATTTGCTTGAAATACAGGTATGAATTTTACATCCCTAGAACCAAATCCTCCTCTATTGTAAGGTTCCAGTCCCTTCAGATCAGAACTCATCTTAATCCAGCTTGGTGAACCTTTATCAAATTTAGAAAATTTTGCTTTCTGAAGTCCAGGACTCATTTGAGGTTCTGAAATTACTCTTCCAGACTTAAAAACAACTAGTCCAGTATACTTCAGTTTATCAACTTCAACCCACTTTTTCCTTCTCTTCTTTGTTTGTGGATCACTAGGTTCTTCTTCTTCTTCTTCTTCTTTCACTTGTTTGGATTTATCATTAAATAAATCCTTTTCTGAATTAATCAGCCTTCTGAAATATTCTTTGCTGGCTCTTTCAACAATATCATTTACACTGTTTCTGACTTCTTTAGATCTTCTAATATTTTCAGTATCAAAGTCAACAGTTTCCTTCTTTGCTTTTTCAACTTTCTTTTTCTTTCTCTCTAAAGAAATTTCTTCTTCTTCTGTACCAGGCTCATCAAAGATACTTGATGATGGAAAATATTCAAGAGATAAAGGAGTTTTCTTCATTAAATCTTCAGTAACCTCCTCTATTCTGATTCCACTAGACCTTGTCTGCCTTGTACTTACTTGAACAGGTTTCCTTCCTCTGCCTCTATTTCTTCCTCCCCTGCCTCTTCCTCTTCTTGCAGTAGGGGCTTCCTTCTGTCTTGCAATCTCCTCAAAAATCATGTTTTGCTCCTTTACAATTTCATCAGTAGTCATATTAGGATTTTCTTCAGAAGTTAATTCAAGTGCCTTCTTAGCATGATGTTAGATATTGATTCAAGTGATATTAGGATCTGGATTGTTACTGATCAAGATACTGATGCTGACGTCATCAGGAATACAACGTCAGTATGAAGGTATTGTTAGTATTAGAAGCTGGTCAGGATTTCGTAAAGATTCTCATTAGACTAGAGATCAAGGAAGATTGATATGTCGGTTCCTAATTTATAGGAAGGCAGCTATCATACAAGATATGCATTTAGAGATATATGTAATTGATTTAGAATATCTTGTAATTGATAGTGTAACTGTGTACTCTATATAAACACAGTTTAGGTTTTACATTATGGTGATCGAATACACGAGTTATTCTGTAACCTAGCAGCTCTTAAGAACACAAGAATTTCTTAAGAGAGTTTGTAACAGTTTTATATATTAGAATTAATAAAGCTGTTATTGATTCATACTTGTGTTATTTCTGTTTAAGTCAAAAATCTTATACAATTGTGTTAGGAATATGTTGTAGTTGATGATAACTTAACATTCAAGCAAAATTGTATAAGTCAAGTTTTGTAACTGTCAACGGATAAGACCTTATAACTCTATTCGTTGACAGGTAGCTCATCAACGGATGAGGTTTTGTAGCATACTGCAATATCTCTATTTATCAGTTGATAGTGTTTTTATTCAGAGTCATGTTGACCATTAATGGATAGGCAGAATAGGGTAGCCAATTGTAAATAAGCCATGCTATGTAATTCTGTCTAAGTGAAAGTGTATCAACGGATAAGAATAGGGCACTATCAACGGATACAACTCAAATCTACTCGATCAACGGATACAGCTCAAACCACCATCAACGGATAACTGTGCACAATATCAACGGATAATCATTGTCACTTTATCCTATGCTAGCTGGAATTAGAAGTTGATAAGGACAGGTTTGACTGACAGATCACATGGGTTGATAGTGGGTATAAAAATCAGTATGGCAGCCATACTTTGGAAACACAGAAGAAAGAAGCATTCCATTTACACAGTACATACAAGAAAGGTGCAGGGGACATATCTGTTCACAAGGACAACCTTTCGGCTACATGTGGATTTGGAGTGGAGTAGCAAGTCAACTAGAATTAGATTAATATTATCTTATTCCTGTAGCACTTGTAAACTTGGGATATATAACCAAGTGTAGCAACTCTTTAGATAGTAAGAAAACATACATATTTGCTTAGGGTTTCTTGAATATCTTTAGAAGCAAAAAGTTGTAAACACAGAAGCTGTGTACATTTGTATCACAGGGTTTTCTTCAAATAAAAGTCTCAGGTGGTACATTTAACCACCTGATTTTTATGTGGTTGTGAACTATTTCTATTCAGCAATTATTTCTTTATAGATTTCTGTGGTTTTTATCAGAAATTTATAACTATCAAGAATTGTATTCAACCCCCCCTTCTACAATTATACAAGTGTGTAATCTGGGAATAACAATTGGTATCAGAGCAAGCTTCTAATATATTTGAAGTTTAAAGATCAACACACTTCCAACATGTCTAAGAAGGATTATGGAGTGAAGATACCGGTTCTTGATAGGGAAAATTACTTTCACTGGAAAGTAAAAATGCGTCTACATCTCATGTCTATTGATGTAGGTTTTGTAGATTGCATTGAGAAGGGTCCTCATGTTCTAATGAAGGCTGCTTCAAGAGTTGGTCTTGCTGCAGATGCACCAGACACGTACATCCCAAAACCTGTTTCTGAGTGGAGCACTGAGGATGTTGCAGAAGTTCACAAAGATAAAAAGACCATGAATATTCTGTTTAATGGTTTAGAAACAGACATGGTTGACAATGTTATCAACTGTACTACCGCCAAGGAAGTATGGGACATTGTTCAAACCCTTTGTGAAGGTACAGAACAGGTAAGGGAAAACAAGATGCAACTACTGATTCAACAGTATGAGCACTTCCATTTCAAGAATGGAGAGACATTGAATGACACATTTAGTAGATTTTAAAAGCTACTGAATGGCTTGAAACTATATGGAAGAATCTACCAAGTGAAAGATTCTAATCTCAAATTTCTGAGATCACTGCCCAAAGAGTGGAAGCCTATGACTGTTTCTCTAAGAAATACTCAAGAGTACAAGTCATTTACTCTTGAAAGGCTCTATGGAACTTTAAAGACATATGAACTAGAAATGGAGCAGGATAAAGAAATTGAGAAGGCCCAAAAGAAAAGTGGGTTAGTTGCACTTGTTGCCAAATTGGAGCAGAAGGAGGAGAAGGGGACTGAAGCTGCTAAATCTACACCAAACAGGGAGGTTTATGAAGGTAGAACAGAATCAAGCAAAAGCAAGGAAAAGGTGTCTGAAGAAATGAGTGTCCTACAGCATGATGAATTGGATGAGATAGATGAGCATTTAGCCTTTCTATCTAGAAGATTCTCTAAGCTAAAATTCAGAAGAAACTCTGGGGTGGCCAAGCCATTTAACAAGGATTTTTCTACAAGCAATTATGTGGATAAATCCAAAATTAAATGCTACAATTGTGGTATTGCTGGTCACATGATAAGTGAATGCAGGAAGCCAAGATCTGAGAACAAGGGAAAGTCAACTGAAACTGTTGACTACAAGAAGAAATATTTTGATCTTCTCAGACAGAAAGGAAAGGCATTCATGACCCAAGAGTATGACTGGGCTGCTGATGGAAATCATTCTGATGATGATGCTGAGTTTGTCAACCTTGCACTAATTGCTGATTCTGAGCAGGAAGCAAGTTCAGCTAGCAATCAGGTATATTCTACTAATCTCTCTGAGCTCACCAAAGAGGAATGCAATAGTGTTATAGATGAAATGTCTACTGAACTATATCACTTGAGTGTTACTCTTAAATCACTTACTAAAGAGAACAATAGGATTAAAGAAACTAATCAGTTCTTAAGTGATAGAAATGCAGTTCTAGAAGTTCAATTTCTAGAATTTGAGAAAATGAGAGTTGATTGCAATGATGCTAAAAATGAACTTGAAGCTGTGTTAAAAAGAGAATTGATCTTAAGAAACCAGCTTGAAAAAGAACAAGGGATAATTGCTAAATTTCAAAGTTGTAGGAATATTTCTCAAAACATAATAGAAGTCCAGGGAATAGAATCATTTGTAAGGGATACCTGGACTCAAAAGAAAAAGGAGCTAGAACCTTGCCTTGAGGATCTAGAGACTATTTGTGAATCAACGGATAGTGATCATCCGTTGACAGATGAATCATCAACGGATGAGAGGTATCCGTCGACTAACAAAAAGTCTGTTAGTAAGAAGGAACTCAAGAAACTGAATAATCAGTATAGTCCAGTAGCCAAGAACTTTGTTTCTGGTGAAAGTAGCCAAGCCAAATCAAGTGAGAAGGCTAAGGCAGGTGATTTACTTAACAAAAAGGCTGTTGGTAAATCAGTTAATGAAAAGGTAGAGACTGAGGGTAAAAAGAAAAAGAACAGAAATGGTAAGATAGGCATTAACAAGAAAAACAATTATTCTCCTGACAAGTTTGCTCCTAGGAAAACTTGTGGTAATTGCAATAGTGTCAATCACCTATCTTCTAATTGCAAGTCTGTTAAAAGGACTCCTGTTCATGTACCTCAATCTATGCCAAGTATGCCTGCAATGCCTGTTATGCCTGGTTTGTATCAGAATGCTAGTTTTTCAAATCCATATGTGAACATGCCATATGTGCCTAATCCTTATTTTCAATCTGTGAATATGCCACAAATGTCATGGAGCATTCCCAGCATGGATAATATGTATGCCAATTTTTCACAAATGCATGCATCAAATATTTATGCAAATGAGCATCTGTCAAAACCTATCACTCAAGCATCTACACCCAAAGTGAAGATTGCTAAGAGTGTAAAACCAAAGGCTAACAAGAAAGGACCCAAGGAAACTTGGGTACCAAAATCAACTTGATTTTTATTTTGGATTGTGTGCAGGGAAATAAGAGGAATCTATGGTACCTAGACAGTGGATGTTCTAGGCATATGACAGGAGATTCAACCCTGCTCACAGAGTTCAAGGAGGAAGCTGGCCCTAGAATTACCTTTGGAGATGACAGCAAAGGATATACTAAGGGATATGGCTTGATTACAAAGGACAATGTCATCATTGAAGAAGTGACTTTAGTTGAAGGTTTGAAGCACAATTTGCTGAGTGTCAGTCAGATTTGTGACAAAGACTATGAAGTAAAGTTCACTAAAGAAGCCTGTGTTGTTTCTACCAAGGAAAACAACAATGTGGTTCTGACAGGCTTTAGAAAAGGAAATGTTTACATAGCTGATTTCAACTCAGTATGCTCAGAATCCATTACTTGTCTCTTCAGCAAAGCAAGCAAGGATGAGAGTTGGCTATGGCATAAAAAGCTGTCTCATTTGAATTTTAAAGTAATGAATGATTTGGTAAGAAAGGATCTTGCGAGAGGAATCCCTCAATTGGAGTTCATCAAAGATGGACTGTGTGATGTCTGCCAATTAGGAAAGCAAAAGAAATCATCCTTCAAGAGCAAGACAGAGTCATCCATTGTTAAGCCCCTTCAATTGCTGCATATGGACTTATTTGGTCCAATAAATGTTGTGTCCATTTCAAAGAAGAAATACTGCCTGGTGATTGTGGATGATTTTTCTAAGTTTACATGGACCTTCTTCCTGCACTCCAAAGATTGTGCAAGTGAAATCATCATCAATCATCTCAGACTAGTAAACAATGGTTCTGAAGTAAAAGTACAAAGAATCAGGAGTGACAATGGCACTGAATTCAAAAATTCCACAATGAATATTTTCTGTGAAGAGAATGGAATTGTCCATGAGTTTTCTGCTGCTAGAACACCTCAACAAAATGGGATTGTTGAAAGGAAAAACAGAACTCTCATTGAAGCAGCTAGAACAATGTTAAGTGAATCAAGATTGCCAACATATTTCTGGGCTGAAGCTGTCAGCATTGCCTGCTTCACTCAGAATATTTCCTTGATCAATCAAGCTAGAGGAATGACTCCTTATCAGTTATTTACCAACAAGAAACCAACATTAGCTTTTCTTCATGTCTTTGGATGTAAGTGTTTTGTGCTAAGAAATCATGGAGATAACTTGGGCAAATTTGAAGCTAAGGCAGATGAAGCTATCTTCGCTGGATATGCAGCAGGGAAAGCCTATAAGGTCTACAATCTAAGAACCAACATTGTTATGGAATCTGTACATGTTGTGTTTGATGATCAAAAGATTCTAGGTCTAAATGATGAAGGCTTCCATGAAAAGTTGAGATTTGAAATGAGGTAGAAGGAAGAATGTACATTGATGATGACGAGGAAAATGAAGATCATGACCTTGGAAATTCACCTAGAGTTGTTGGTCCAACTAGAAGTGATGCTAACACTGGAAATGAAGCATCCGTTGACAGTCATACCAGATCATCAGATGCATCCGTTGACAGACATTCTCATGTATTCGTCGACAGGCAAAATGGAGCATCCGTTGATAGACAAAATAATGCATCTGTTGACAGTCAACTTCATAATTCCTCAAGGACAACAAACTCAGGGGGTGTTTCTCAAAGTCAAAACTCAATATCCAATCAACAAGATCATGCTCACGTAGATGAAGCAACCTCATCTAGATCAAACCTTCCACCTTCAAGAAAATGGACCAGAGATCATCCTTTTGAGTTAATCATTGGTGACTCAGACTCAAGAGTCCAAACTAGGAGGGCCACACAAGAAGAATGCTTATACAGTAGTTTCCTGTCTCAAGAGGAACCTAAGAAAGTGGAGGATGCCCTTCTAGATCCAGATTGGGTCTTAGCAATGCAAGAAGAGCTAAACCAATTTGAGAGAAATAAAGTATGGAAGCTTGTGCCCAAACCTGATGATAGAGGTATCATAGGTACCAAATGGGTTCTCAAGAATAAGACTGATGAAAATGGCATAATTGTGAGGAATAAAGCTAGATTAGTGGCAAAGGGCTATTCTCATGAAGAAGGAATAGATTTTGATGAAACTTTTGCTCCAGTGGCAAGACTTGAGGCCATCAGAATTTTCCTAGCCTATGCAGCACATGCCAACTTCAAAGTCTATCAGATGGATGTTAAAAGTGCCTTTCTAAATGGGGAACTGGATGAAGAGGTATATGTCCATCAACCTCCTGGCTTTGAAGATCCAGAATTTCCAGAATATGTATATCTTCTCTTAAAAGCACTTTATGGTTTGAAGCAAGCACCAAGAGCCTGGTATGACACTTTATCTCAATTTCTTTTGGAGAATCACTTCACTAGAGGTACAGTAGATAAAACCTTATTTCATAGAAATGTCAATGGCTCTTCAATACTTGTTCAAATCTATGTAGATGATATTATTTTTGGGTCTACAGATGAGAAGCTTTGCAAAAGGTTTGCCAAACTTATGCAAAGTAGGTATGAAATGAGCATGATGGGTGAATTAACTTACTTTCTTGGTTTACAAGTAAAGCAAGTTAATGAGGGAATTTTCATAAGTCAAACAAAATATATTTATGATCTTTTAAAGAAATTTGACTTAATGGATTGCGCCTCTGCAAAAACACCTATGGCCACTGCAACTAAACTTGAGTTGAATACTAAGGAAAAATCTGTGGACATCTCAAGTTATAGAGGCATGGTAGGCTCACTTCTATATCTAACAGCTAGTAGACCTGAAATAATGTTTTCCACATGTCTTTGTGCTAGATTTCAATCTGACCCTAGAGAGTCTCACTTAATTGCTATTAAGAGAATTTTCAGGTATCTCAAGGGAACACCAAACCTTGGCATTTGGTACCCAAGAGATTCTGGTTTTGATCTAATTGGCTATTCAGATGCAGACTATGCGGGTTGCAGAATTGATAGGAAAAGTACTACAGGCTCCTGTCAATTTCTAGGGAACATGATTGTATCATGGTTCAGTAAGAAACAGAACTCAGTCTCCACCTCTACAGCCGAAGCTGAGTACATTGCAGCTGGAAGTTGTTGTGCACAGATTCTTTGGATGAAAAATCAACTTAATGATTATGGTCTAAAAGTTGAGAAGATTCCAATTTTCTGTGACAACACTAGTGCTATTGCCATCACAGAGAATCCAGTGCAACATTCGAGAACCAAGCATATTGACATCAAATACCACTTCATTAGAGAGCATGTGATGAATGGTACAGTAAAAATGCACTTTGTGCCAAGTGAAATGCAGCTTGCAGATATCTTCACCAAGCCTCTTGATGAATCTTCATTCACAAGGTTGGTAGGTGAACTAGGTATGCTTAATTTTTCATAATTCCTAGTGGTATCTAATAATGCTGTATTGCAGCTAGAAATGCGTTTTGATTTACTTGAGAATTAAAAACTCTCAGAATAACTCTTAGCAGAAATTTTGTTTAAGGCAAAATTTGCTTATCAACGGATATCCTTTTATCCGTTGGTAGTATAAACACATTACTAGATTTTTGTATGTCAACGGATAACAGGTTGTCCACGTCATCGATGGATAAACTGTTTTCTCAACCGTCCAATCTTTATCCGTTGATATACATATTTCTTTTTATAGCCGTTGGTAAACGTGTATAATTAGTCACGGCTGTACTCCTTTTCTTTTCATTTATTATCTGACAGTTACTTTTGACCAATGGGGTAATTACTTTTAATTATTTTATTTTTAATTCTTGGAAAATATAAAAGGCTGTTTTGTGCTCTCACATCTCACCTTTATTCACTTTCAAGAATCTCATTAGTTAACTGCATCTTCTTCACTAAATCTCTCTGCAACAAAAGCTCAAACTCTTCAATGGCGCCTATTGTCAAGATGATGTCTTCCACTGGGTTTACCTATGAGAAGAACAATTTCGCGGCCTTTGTTGATACAGTGAACGCTCCAGAAGCATATCACACCATGATGAATTTCGTGAAGAAATGCAAACTGTCATATGCTTTGACTGCCACCACTCCTCTAATCCATGAGGTAATTGAAGAGGTGTGGGCATCTGCTGAGTACAATGGCACAGACGGTATACTTGCTTTCTCTTTAAAGGGTAAAAATTATGTAGTTAATTCTGATGTGTTAACTGCTTGTTTAAAATTGCCTGAGAATAACTGTCTGAAGGTACCCAGTAATGCTGAAATTGTTACCATGCTTAATTCCATGAATTATACCCTTAGTACTGAGAACTTAGGGAAAATTGTTAGGAAAGGTGTGGTTAAGGAATGGAGTTATCTTTGTGATGCCTTCATTAAAACTTTTTCTGGCAAGATTAGTAACTTTGATGCTGTTACCAACTCCATGCTAGTTATGCTATGTATGCTCTTGACTGATAAATTCTATAATTTTGGCACACTAGTCATGTATGAGATAGCAGCTAAATTAGGTAAAAAGGAAACTAGGAGCAAGAATGTTTATTTTGCTAGATTTTTTATGCTCCTAGCACTGCATGTATCTGAGAATGAGCTATCCATTGCTAACCCGGATAGCAAGTTCAATTGTTTTGTTCAGGAGAAGAGAGTCTTAAGTGATTTGATTCGAATGAACCTAAATGCAGAAGTACAATTGGTATATCTACCAATTGTTCAGGTAACTGTTTCCAATCCTGAAACTCCTATCTCCAACCCCCAAATTTCTTTGCCTTCTAGTGTCACAATGGAGTCTGTGGCTGTGACCAAACAGGCTCCTACCAAAGTGACCAAATCCAAAGTTCCAAAACCACAATCTAAAAGACAAACCTCAGGTGTCTCTCAAAAGGCACCTGTTGCAAAAACTACCAAAACTCTTGAGGGGAGTGTGAAGGTGGTAGTGAGTGGTGAGGGACAGGGTGAACATCAAAGAAGCCCTAAGAATAAGGACGGTGAGGCAGGTGCAACCAACATTTAAGTCTCTTAAAAGACTGTTAATGAACCTACAAGCCAAATTCTGGTTACATCCTCTCAACAGGGTGTGACTACTAATTTAAGTTCCATTCCAGGAACACAGCACAAAAGGGCAAGGGACACAGATAGCTCTCACTCAAAAACCTATGGTAGAAGAGTAAAATCCAAAACCATTGGGGAATCACAGGGTGCACACACTGTACAGCAAACTGTACCTTCTCAAATTCAGTTTGATGTGACTTCAATAAATGTGGAGTCACAGCCCCTTGATCTTAACCTTCAAATCGATACACATTTTGATCCACCATCCCCAACTCCATCTCTGGATGTGGATATGATATCTACATCAATTCTTGATTCTCCATCTTTAAAATTCTTGGAGAAGCCCCACTCAACAATTGGTGGTCATCATCTTTTAGATGATTTGTTCGGCCACCAATCTTCCATTCCTGAATTCACAACACTATCTGTGGCCTCTTCCTTAAAATCAATCACCACAGATTCAGTGTTGGTTTTCACTTCAACGGATACTCGTTTTCCTTCATCAACGGATATCCTTCATTCGTTGACAAGTGTTTCTCCATCAACGGATATGTCTACAACTAATTATCCGTTGACAGCAATAACTACTACATCAACGGATACACTTTATCCGTTGACAACTCTCTCTACCACTGCAAAATGTGACATTCCCATGTCAACTGTGGAGGAGTTTGTAGTAGTTGAAACACTTTTAGGAATGAGGGAAGGGAGTGAGAGGCTGTCTTATGAGTAGGCAAAAGGAGAGAAAAACAATGAGAGGCTGACCATTTCTTCCGGTCAGGCAAAAGGAGAGCTAGAGAGTTCCACCTTAGTAGGTGAAGGTGAGGGTGTGAGACGTGTGAGCCAGAGGGAGCCCCTGATGCAAGAAAAGAGAGATGAGAGGATAGAAGGGACTACAGGAGAAATAAGGCAGGAAGAATCAGCCATTGCAAGTGAGTTAATGGAGGTTAATGAAGCTTCCAAAGAGATGGAATTTAGACAAGAATGTCAGTCAATTATTGACTCCATCTCTTTGGATCCTGAAACCTTTACTCATCCTGTTTCTGCCTATCAAGTCATGGCACAACAAGGCAATGTGGAGGCAGAGGTGGCAATGCACCTAGTGCACACCTCAGAATCTCTTCAAAGGGCAAAAGAAGCTCTTCAAACCCTGTCTCCAAGTGCTGGAAGTGAAGAGTTTGGCAGTGATGGCAGTCAAAGTTCAGATGGTGAAGAAATGAATGAAGATGAAACTCCAGGATGGATGTTTTCCAATGCCACTGAACTTGGAGATCTCAATGTGGAAATCATGAAGCAATATCATTCTGCTAGGGCTGAGCACCAAACTGCAGAACCACAGAGAAAGACTGTTCTTGAGCAAGTCATGGCCTCCCTGAAATTACAAAAGATGCAATCTGTTATTCAAAGAACACAACAAGAGAAGGTCAAGTCTGCAATTAGAGATATGAAGATAGCACTAGATGCCAGGATTGAGGCACTAGCTCCTACTACCACTCAAAAGGTGCTTTCTAGCAAACTTCTCAAAGAAGATAGCCTGGCTAAGTCTGTTCAGCTTCTTTCCTCAAGAGTGGATAGCCTGGCTAAGTCTGTTCAGCTTCTAGCCGCCATCTTTTTCAACCAAATTCTGATCCCTCTTTCATCAATCATATCTATATAACCTTCGCGAATCCATTTTCCCTTCTCTTCCCTCACCATCTCCCCTTTTTTCTTATATTATGTATCTATTTTGTTGTTTACTCCGTACGGAGATGGGTTTCATAGCAAGTATTCCAATGATGGATTTTCAGGCCACCAACTCGGTTGGGTGGACTGTATTTGGTTTTGGGATTTTCGCTGTTGGCGAGAATGTCGTAGTTAATGAGCTTGGTGGTTTGCTTTCAACTCTCTCAGATCTGAAGGGCAAGAATTTTTCTGGGAGTTCTGATGGGGTTTTAAGAGCAGGGACCTTTGCGCTTAGACGTGGTGTTATGCTATATGTTGAAGATTGCATCCTTGATGTGGTTAGTGTCATTGGGGCCATTTCTTTGGCATCGATGAATTACTATGTTGTCCGCTTTTGCAAAAGGGGAGTCTTTGGTGGAGATAACATTTCTGTTGTTAGGAATGCCTACCAAGTGTTTGATGGTTCGTTTCTGCGAAGCAAGATGATGGAACAGGGCCTCCAGGCTTATGCGAACGATTTGTCACTTTCTAAGACAATGCTTAGGGGGATGTGGTTGAAGTATGTTAGTGACATACTATGTGAGGCTTGTTTATACATGAAGATGCTGTTTGTGGGCATTTTGGTTGCTGGTTTAGACCTATACATTCATTCAGCTTGGTTCAAAGTCTTCAGGGTTGTTGGATACTCGAGCAAGATGGATGAGTTGTTGTTTTGCACTCTTGGGTTGAAGAATGAGCATCAGGTGTTTGATGAAAGGCCTGTGAGGCCTTTGTCTTCTGATTTGTTTGGAATAACTTGGGAAGACTTGACTCATCGTGCGAATTGTGTCATAGTCAAGTTGCAGTTGGGTTTTGAAGGCTGGTTTCCTTTGAGATGTAGTTTTAACTACGGATATTTGAAAGAAGTTCCCCAATGGGAGAGTTCGGAAGGTTTTCATTTATATAGTGGGTTTGTTTTAAACCCATTTCTGGAATGGTGTACAGTTTCGCAAGAACTGGTTGCAATGTTCGATCTAAATCTCCAAAGGCTGAATTTAGATGCGGTTTATTTGTTGGGTGGTGCATTGGAAGGTATCTCGTCCTTTTCGAGTGCGTTGTCCAAGGTCACTAAGACAAACACATACGTGCGATTAAATTCTTTTCATGATGAACAGTTCAGCGATGCTCTCCTTGAGATCGTTGACATTGTTAGATGGACACTCTTTGTGAGTCCTGCACTTGACGGTACAGACTTTTATAGTGCTTTAAGGGGTTTTAGTGCTTATGATTTGGATTTTAGCTCTAAACGTTGTGATCTGTTGTACGAGAGCTCCTGTGATCAGGTGTTCGGGTTTAACCTTGGGTTCGCAAAGTTTGTTTTTTGGCAGACTGCTTTGGTTGTTAAGGTGACTGCTGCAGTCACCAAGGATTTAATTGCAGCTGTATGGAGTCTTGATTATACTACTGGTATTAATTCTAAATGGTGCCATGTTATTGATGGTTGGTGTCACGGTTTTAGACCGGATGACAGGTTATACAGGCGGGATCATTTTATAGCAGCTGGATGTCTTTGTATGGCATGGAAAGAAGTCTCAAGACCTGGTGGTTTCTTGGCCTTGCGGTTGCAGAATTCGGGGACTCGTTTGTTGAAGAAGTATTATATCAAGGATGCCATGGGTGGATTTTATGTTGATTTTGGTCTCGATGGTGAACAGGTCTCTGTTCTAGATGATCTTGATTTTTGCAAGGGGCTAGTCAGTTTAGCTGTGAAGGAATGTTACGTTGTAGTGGAGTCGCATGGTCTGAAACTATGCAGCTGGGTTTTGTTGATGCAAAAAAATTGTCAATTTTCGAAGTTTGTTCTGTCTTTGAGGTTTGGTTTGGGCAATGGTGTTGGACTTGTTACTGAGCTGGAGTTGTACTCTTTGGTTGCTAGACAAGATTCGGGTCCACGTGTATGGATGGTGGTAAACAGGACTTCTGGTATTTATGTGCTTATGAATTTGAATATTTCTGATATGCGTCAGGTCCTCTTTGTTGGTGCTACTCCGCTGTCTGGCCACAATGTGGGGATAGGTTACAATCTGAGGAATACTTCTTGCCCTATTGTCATGGCACTGCTGAATGGAGTGACTACTGTTGTTGGGCGAATTGACAGACATTCGTCATTCGACTTTGCAAATTTTAAAAAATGGTTTTTGCTCATATGTGCCTATTTCAGATGTGACATGTCAGAGTCGACAAATGCAGGCCAGGCAAAGGGTCCATCAGCGCCTATTTCATGACTTAGTTATTTATTTGTGTTTTTCCTATCTAGTTGATTGCTAGTTTATCTAGCCTTTTGTTGTGTTTTCTCTTTGTTGTTCCGCTAGGAAGATGTGTCACTAATCGCGGGGTATGCCCCTAGAGATGTTCCTTTTTCCTATGGTATAAACTTTAATTAGCAAAAAAAAAAAAGGTGGAGAAAATGGGAACAAGCACAGAAGAGGCTGCAACATCTACTGGCCAATTTCAAGCTACCAGTAGTGAGATAGCACAGATTGAGGGGGAGAAACAGCCAATTGTAGTGGTCAATCCAACAGAGTTTGAGATAAAGGCTTCCCCTGTGAAGAAACAAGTGGCTTTCCCTGAGATTCAAAGCTTAGAAGAAATCTCAGATGGTGAAAGGCAAGCCAGAATAGAAGCTTTTGAAAAGATCAACAAGGAGGCTAGTGAAAGAATTCTAAGGACAGAGAGGATGATCAATGAATCAATTGTATCATCTCTGTTTCTTAATGCTCAATCTTCTGCTCCAACAATATCAACCACAATCATGAAGGTGCTCACTCCAAGGGTTGTGGCTCCTACATTCTATGATACTGAGCCATCATTTGTCAAAGAATTTGAACCAGCTATCAAAACCAGAGCCTACTCACCACCAAAGGAAAATGGGAAGAACAAGCTTCAATTGGACTACCCATTTCCCAAGAATGATGAAGAAAAGCTAATGGGAAAAACAATCATGGAGTTCAAAGTACAGACAAATAAGAGTGTAAGAGATTGGATGGCTGTAATCATGAGGAATGGAAAAGTATTAAATATATCCAACAGTCATCCTAGATTTGTGGAAGCTAAAAGAGAGGAAGTCTCCAGAATCCAAAGGGAAGCTCATCCAAGTACAGAAAATCAACATGAAAACTCAGAAGAGAAGCAAGCCAGGCTAGCTCAAGAGTTAATGGATGAGGTAGAGGTTGAAATGAAGGAACCTAAGGAAGTTCCCAAAATCAAACCTAAAAGAAGGAAAGCCAAGACCAAAAGGGTTCTATCTCCAGAACCCTTCCCAGAAAAAGAAACCATTGGCTCATCAGTAGCTATATCTGCAACAGTAATCGACCCAACTGTAAACTTTCATGGTGACCCCATAATGCCCAAAGAAGAACCAATGAATTTTGATTCAATTAAAGTTCTTTCATTCTTGCTGAATCCAAAATAGAAGAAAAGGGCTCCAAAGAAGCAACTTTCAAAGGGACCAGTTCAAGTTGCTAGGGTACCTGCCATTGTCAAACAACCAATCTTGGAAAACAAAGAAGACTTTATCTATCAGGCAGAAATTGAAGAATACTCTGGCATGAATCTATATTTGGATGAATTGTCAGAAGTAAGAGGAATTGACAAGTACAAGAATCAGCCTGAGAGATTAGTGTTTGTCTACAAGGGAGGAAGTCAGAGGACATGGCCATTACAGAAAGTTCTTGGAGAGAATTATCATACACTGACCAAAGTGTTCTCAGCATTCAAGAGACACACAGGGTTCTCTGAGACTGCCAGAAGGGAGATAATCAGCAGAATAGAAGAAATAAGGAGAGAATGGAACTCACCCTCAAGTCTACCAAAGAAAATGAAGATCCCATATAATCGACAGAAAATCCACATTCAACCCTTTTGGATGATGGAGTTCAGGGATGAAGAGGGCACTAGGAGATTCTTCAGGTTAGAAGACCAACTGTCAAAGGCTAGTTCTGATTACCTAAGATGGTTACAACTAAAGCTAAATCCAAAAGTTGTTGAAGAAGATACCTTCTATAGGCAACTTCAAGTGCAAATTGAGTCCAACTCTGCCAAGGAAGGAAAGTCAAGGGTGCAGCCAACCAGAGAGAGGAAACATCATTAATTTGCTCAATCCAAAGGAGCACATCTCTGATAAGTTTCTTAAAGCTTTCTGTTTTTAATTTTTGTAGCTTAATACAATCTTTGCATACTGTAGTGTATATATCTTTAGGAATGTTTTGTTATCATCAAGGTTCTGAATTTATGCTTTATTGCCATCAAGTATAAATTGGGGGAGATTGTTAGGAATATGTTGTAGTTGATAATAACTTAACATTCAAGCAAAATTGTATAAGTCAAGTTTTGTAACTGTCAACGGATAAGACCTTATAACTGTATTCGTTGACAGGTAGCTCATCAACGGATGAGGTTTTGTAGCATACTGCAATATCTCTATTTATTAGTTGATAGTGTTTTTATTCAGAGTCATGTTGACCATCAATGGATAGGCAGAATAGGGTAGCCAATTGTAAATAAGCCATGCTATGTAATTCTGTCTAAGTGAAAGTGTATCAACGGATAAGAACAGGGCACTATCAACGGATACAACTCAAATCTACTCGATCAACGGATACAGCTCAAACCACCATCAACGGATAACTGTGCACAATATCAACGGATAATCATTGTCACTTTATCCTATGCTAGCTGGAATTAGCAGTTGATAAGGACAGGTTTGACTAACAGATCACATGGGTTGATAGTGGGTATAAAAAGCAGTATGGCAGCCATACTTTGGAAACACAGAAGAAAGAAGCATTCCATTTACACAGTACATACAAGAAAGGTGCAGGGGACATATCTGTTCACAAGGACAACCTTTCGGCTACATGTGGATTTGGAGTGGAGTAGCAAGTCAACTAGAATTAGATTAATATTATCTTATTCATGTAGCACTTGTAAACTTGGGGTATATAACCAAGTGTAGCAACTGTTTAGATAGTAAGAAAACATACATATTTGCTTAGGGTTTCTTGAATATCTTTAGAAGCAAAAAGTTGTAAACACAGAAGCTGTGTACATTTGTATCACAGGGTTTTCTTCAAATAAAAGTCTCAGGTGGTACATTTAACCACCTAATTTTTATGTGGTTGTGAAATATTTCTATTCAGCAATTATTTCTTTATAGATTTCTGTGGTTTTTATCAGAAATTTATAACTATCAAGAATTGTATTCAACCCCCCCCCTTCTACAATTATACAAGTGTGTAATCTGGGAATAACAAATTGTATTCAACCCCCCCCCCCCTCTTCAATTGTTATTTACTGGGCAACAATTGGTATCAGAGACAACTGATTAATATTAATCAGAAACGATCTTAAGATGTCGACAAGCAAGTATGAAAGCATCAAAATTCCAATTCTCAAGAAAACTGAGTATCCAACATGGAAGGTGAAAATACTGATGTATCTGGAAGAAACTGATCCAGACTATCTTGATAGGATCAATGATGGACCATTTTTTCCAACAAGATTAGTTGCAAGAACATAGACTGTTGCTGAACACTATATCATTAAGGCAAAGAGTGAGTGGACGACAGAGGAAAAGGCTCAAGTACTCAAAGATGCAAAGGTAAAAAATATTTTGCATAACAGTCTTGATAATGTCATGTCAAACAGGGTAATAGCATGCAAGACTGCAAAGGAAATTTGGGATACTTTGGAAACTCAATGCCAAGGTACTGAATCTATCAAAAGAAACAGAAGGGCTCTGTTGATTCAGGAGTATGAGCAGTTCGATGCTAAATCTGATGAAAGCCTTACTGATATATATGATAGATTTTTGACATTACTGAACAATCTATCACTAGTTTGCAAAGAGTATGATCCAGATGACTCAAACACCAAGTTTCTCAGAGCTCTAACCGAGGAGTGGGATACTCAAGCTTCAATCATAAGGCATCAATATGATTTGAAGCTGGTAGAACTATGTTGGAGGAAGCTAAACTTCCTACATATTTTTGGGCAGAAGCAGTCAACACAACATGCTACACTTAGAATATTACATTGATCAACAAACATGGTGTAACTCCTTATCAGATGATCAAGGAGAAGAAGCCAAGTCTGAAGCATTTGCATGTATTTGGCTGTAAGTGCTTTATTCTAAGACCTCATCCTGAACAGCTTGGAAAATTTGAAACTAAAGCTGATGAGGGCATCTTTATTGGCTATCCATCAACAAGAGCCTTTAAAGTCTACAATCTAAGAACAAAGACAGTCATGGAGTCAATAAATGTATCTTTTGATGATAAAAAGATTACAGGAATTTCTGAAGACTTTCATGATGATTTGATTTTTGCAAATGAAGCCTCCAAGAATTCTGATAAAATCTTGTCAGATACTGAAAATTCCTCAAATACTGATGAACCGTCTATTACTGATGAAATACAGATTACTGATGGAAATGCAAATGTTGAGGGGGAGCAACATCAAGAGACCATCAACAATGAAACAAATCAAACATCAGGAAGAGATTCATCAGAAATAGATTCAAGTGACAATTCTGACAGCAGATCAGAAACAGATAGCAATATCTCAAGGGGATCTTCTAAAAACAATAGTTCTTTTGAAGATAATACTAATCATGGGGAAGCATCAAATTCAAGGAATGATCTACCACCAGCAAGGAAATGGACTAAAAGTCATACACCTGATTTAATTATTGGGAATCCTGAAGTAGGTGCTAGAACCAGAAGTGCAACTCAAAATGAATGTCTTTATCATAACTTTCTGTCAAAGGAGGAACCTAAGAAAGTTGAAGATGCACTAAAGGATGCTGATTGGGTAATGGCTATGCAAGAAGAACTAAATGAGTTTGAAAGAAATGAAGTCTGGAAACTTGTACCAAGACCTAAAGGAAGGTCCATTTTAGGTACAAAGTGGGTATTCAGAAACAAGACAGATTCGGATGGCACTATCATCAGAAATAAATCAAGACTAGTTGCAAAAGGATATTCTCAACAAAAAGGAATAGACTATGATGAGACATTTGCTCCTGTTGCAAGACTGAAGCTATCAGAATTTTTCTTGCGTCTGCAGCTCACAAGAAATTTAAAGTTTTCCAGATGGATGTGAAAAGTGCTTTTCTCAATGGAGAATTAGAGGAGGAAGTTTATGTTGAACAACCTCCTGGCTTCGTTGATTCAAAACATCCAGATTATGTCTACAGACTGGATAAAGCACTTTATGGACTAAAGCAAGCTCCAAGAGCCTGGTGTGAGACATTGGCTCAATTCCTACTGGAAAGTGGATTCAAAAGAGGTACAATTGATAAAACCTTGTTTTATTTGAATCATGGTAAGGATTTGCTATTAGTTCAAATTTATGTTGATGATATCATTTTTGGGTCAACTAACTTTAAATTATGTGAGAAGTTTTCAAAGCTAATGCAGTCTAGATATCAAATGAGCATGATGGGAGAAATGAGCTATTTCTTAGGTCTACAAGTTAAACAGACTGATGATGGAATCTTTATCAATCAGTCAAAATACACAAAGAACCTATTGAAGAAGTTTAACATGCAAGACAACTCTACTGCATCAACTCCCATAGCTACAGCTACCAAAATTGATCCTAATCAAGGTACAGAGGTGGATGTAACTAGTTACAGAGGTATGATTGGCTCACTATTGTATCTAACTGCTAGTAGACCAGATATCATGTATGCAACCTGTCTATGTGCAAGATTTCAGGCAGAACCAAGAGAACCACATCTTATAGTTGTCAAAAGGATTTTCAGATACTTGAAGGGCACACCATCACTTGGCCTTTGGTATGCTAGGGAATCTGATTTTAATTTATGTGGTTATTCTGATGCTGATTTTGCAGGCTGTAAGATAGACAGAAAAAGTACTTCAGGCAGTTGTCAGTTTCTTGGAGGAAGACTTGTTTCTTGGTTCAGTAAAAAGCAAAAGTCAATCTCTACATCAACTGCGGAAGTTGAGTACATTTCTGCAGGAGGCTGTTGTGCTCAGATCATGTGGATGAGAAATCAGCTAATGGACTATGGTTTGTCAAATTCAAAAATACCTATTTATTGTGATAACCAAAGTGCTATTGCTATGACAGGAAATCCAGTGCAGCATTCTCTTACTAAGCATATCAGTATAAGATATCATTTCATAAGAGAGCAAGTAATGGAAGGAACAATTGAGTTACACTTTGTTCCTACTGATCAACAGCTAGCTGATATATTCACCAAGCCACTTCCTGAAGCTACATTTACAAAGTTGGTGAATGAACTGGGAATGGTAAACTATGATAGATTCTGAGAACAGAGAAAGATCAAATACTGATGTTCGTCGAATCCTGATGCATTTCAAATCCTGATGAAAAGTCAATCCTGACTTCAGTCAAACATCAAATACTGATGCGACGTTTCACTTATCAGTATTTTGTTTTCTATTCTATTTTCATGATATACTTGTGATTCTTGAACTTGTTAATAGGGTGATTACTTTAATTAGTTTTCATGTTTATTTCTTTTATTTAATTAATTGAAGAACAAGTTCAATGCAGAAAACAATGAATAAGATTATAGAGAAACAAAAATTTTCATTGATAATAAGAAAGAGATTACATTCAAAGATTATATCTTTTTGTTCTCTATCTACTAATCTATTCAACAGGAAATAAAGTCCAATCCACTCCATTGTTAGTAGCCATCCCAGATCCCATCTTTGCCACTTTGTTTGGGTGGAGGTTGACAGGGATAAGGTTATTTTTGGTGACATATTCATTAACAATGGTTGATGGAGTTGGATGAGGATGCCTTAGATGAAAGCCATGCTAATGTTGCTTGAAGGGCAGCATCGATGTCAATCACTTTTGCAGGTTTTTCCTTCTCGATTTCCTCGAGACCTGCATCCATCTGCAACCAGAGAGTCTCAAGTTGTCTTTCCCAGTCGAAAGTATCAAACTCTTCACGAGTATAACTGAAGATATCTCTTTTCTCGACGAGATGAAGATTCTTTTCTATGATGGTAAGTTTTGCCATCTCTGTACTGAGAAACTTTGCAAGAAAAGCTTTTGGTTTGCAGGAGAGAAGAAGAAGGAGAAGGGTTAAAAAGTAAGTGGACAAGTCTCTAGGATTAAATAGAGAAGAGTGAAACGAGAATATGAAACGATTCATATTTCTGGTGTAAGTACCAGGTATTTTTTTGATTGTGATGTTTTAAATTTCTTTATTTAAAACAAATTACCTTGTTTTATTTTAATCACAATCTTATTTCTCAAATAATACGGGCGCGTGTATTGTACTCACTTGAGTATATACATACAGTTTGAAAATCGTGACGCGTGCGGTTATTACCACTCTTACACATAATTTTGTCCATTACATATGTGTGCACGAGTAGATTGCTGACATCTGTCTTTTAGAAAACATTAGTTTTGTTTATAATTAATTTAGTTTTCTAAATTGATTCCTTGATTCTCGAAGTATCAGTATTGTATCTTCTCTATTACTTTGTGCGAACACAAACCCTAAATCGAAAATCACAAATTCCTACACATTCGATTTAAAAATGTCTTCATCTGCTTTCATAAACAATAAAGTTGTAATTCATGGTGTTACTTTTGCTCCTAACAACTTTACTGCAGTTCTTGATCATCAGGAACTAGATAATGATTTTCATATCATTCAGGATCTTTTGGCCTCAAGTCCAATCAATTATGCTCTAACTCAACCTGTAAAAGTTTCTTTTAAGAGTGTTATGCAGGTGTGGAGTACTGCTGTTTTTGGTGACTGTATGCCATCAGGAAAGCCGAATATGAGTTTTGAATACAATGGTATTACACATCAAGTCACTCCAGATGTTGTTTGTAAAGCTCTTCAACTACCATCACTAAATGGTGAGATTCCAGAAAAGTTTACTGATGCTTTTCTTTTGGAGTTTGCTTTAAAGTTTGGCTACAATGGACAACCAAAGAAATTTGGAGATCTATTCAGAACTAAGCTTAAGAAGGAATGGAATTTCTTCTTTGATACCATAAGTAGGTGTTTCTTGAATAAGGTGTCTAACTTTGATGCCTTACCTACTGCATCAGTTCACATTGGGTACTCTCTAATCTATGAAACTCCTTTTGATAATGGGTCTTTTATATTGCGAGCATTAACTGCTAGAAAGAAAGATAAATGTGGTTTTGTCTGCTATACTAGATTTATTAAGTTAATATTCTCGTACCTATGTCCCAATGTTTAATTTGCTGATGATACAGATTTATCTATCTTTAAGATTTCTGCTAATAACATCAGTTCTCTGCTTAAGAGTGATAAGGCAAATGGTTTTGAAGGTATAACTGCATATATTCCTAATGAGGTCAGGCTTCTTTTAACCAAGCGAATGCCTACTCATTATGGATCAATTACTGATGGTCAAGGACCTAGTTCTGGTGCTATGAGACAGGACATTACCAATCCCGTTTCTAACCAAATCACTCAACTCAAACACTCTACCAAACAGTCATCCACCTCTAGTGTCTCCCAAAAGGCATTAGTTGTAAGATCAAAGAAATCAGCTAGGTCTGATGTGTCTGGAAGACAATCAGGATCAAAGGATTTCTCCACTCAAACTCACTCTCAAAAGAAGTTACAAGGGGGTGAACAAGGGGTCCTGGCAAAGGAGAAATCTGTGCTTAAAGTTGATCAATCTTTGATTGACATTGGGGTGTATAAGGAAACAAGAGAAAAGAGGAAATTCAGTCAGAAAATTGATTCTGAGTCTGATTATGATTCTGATGATGACAAAGTTCCTTTATCTGTTGCTTTGAAGAAAAAGGAAGTCATTATTGTAGCTCCCAAAGAAATGGTTGTTTCTGAAAAGCCAAAGAAAAGAAGGAGATTACATAAAAAGAGTCCATACTTCATTCCTCTAGAGATACAAAATATTGATGATACTATAGACAATGATCAGAATCTGGTTGTATCATCAGTTCCTGACTCAACTACCAATCCTGATATTTCTATTCCTGTAGATACACCTGTGAAGACTATTGAAATTTCTGATTCTCCAGAACCTGCATCTCCGAAGAGAAGAGTAATTGAGATGTCTGTTGATGCTGTGAACAAGATTGCAGCACAGCTTGGATTCAAACCTGTCTCACTTCAACAGAAAGATTCTTCTGAGAAGGTTTTTCAGAGACACAAGAAACAGAGGACCACTTCACCTCTGAAAGGATCTAGCCCACAAGAACCTGAACTACAAAGTAGTTCAGCAGCTACTGCAGATCTAGTCATACAAGAACCATTCATTCAAAGTATGGATGCAGACATTGCTGAAGGAATAGTCCCACAAGAACCACTCTCTCAAAGGGAAAGTGAAGACAAAAATATTCCTGCCACACAAGAACCATCTTCTCAAAGTGAAGATGCAGGCACCGTCACAACAGCAAAGGAGTTTCCTGACAATGCTCAAGGAGCTTCTGAATTTAAAATTGACTTAGTTCAAAGTCTGGCTGATAAAGTTGCTCATGTCCAGCATATTGCTGAATGTGATGAAATACTAAAGGACACTGCACTTGAGGGAAGCACACAAGAACCTTTAACTCAAAGTGTTGAAGAAGCTTCACAACCTCAGACTACACAAGAACCATCAGTAGTTAATACTGATGCAAGTCATGCTTTAGTTGCAGTTGTCAATCCTGATGTAAGTACTACTGATCCATTTATTCCATTGCTTATCGAGCCAATTTCTGCAAGGCCAATGGATTCTTTAACTACTTCGTCAGGTAACACCTCTATCTCTACTTCTCTTAACACTGATAGTATGATTACAGATAGACCTGATACAAGGGATACCTCTATTTGTATGACTTCAGTCCACTATTCTCAGCCACCTCTTATTTCTTCACAAATAAAAATGAGCTAGAGCTTTTCTAGTGAGGATGGGAGAAAACAATTAGAGAAAAAGAAGAGTGATGAGAGGCAGTCTCCTGAACTGACAAAAGGAGAGGTAGACATGAGTGAAAAGTTACAAACTTCAAGTGAGGTAGAAGTTGCTATTGAAAGCAACTTAGGTAATGTTGTGAGAAGTGATGAGATCACTTTAAAAGAAAAGAGAGATCTAGGAAATGTTTCTATTCCTATTGCAGGTCTTCAGGAACCAACAGTTCCATCTACTGTTGCTTTGAGATTGAAAGGAGTTATGAATCCTGAAGATAATGTGGATAATAAAATTCATGAGTCTGATGATAGCTCAGATGATGATGATGATCATGCTGACGATGATCCTGAGGCAATTCAAATGCAGGCAGCAATAAAAGCAAGTCTACTATCTACTTATGGGTCTTCGAGTAGATATGCAGTCTGTTACTCAAGAAGAGTTCAGAGGGGAGTACAGTTCCTTACTTCCTCCTGATACTCAAGCTGCAAGGGGATATGAATGGGATACTGAATGGAATCAGCCGAATGCTGAGATGAATTTTCAAAATGCTCTTTTTCATTCTGGTCATATAGCCACAAGGATGCCTACTCCTGAACTTAAGGCCCTTCTCAAGACTAATGCTCTTCTAGCAAATGGATTGAAGAGTGAGATTGATTCTATGAAGGGTGTTAATGATAAATTTCAAGCAGGTATTCAAACAACTGTTTCTATATCTGCTACTGCTTCTCAAGCTCGTCTTCTTGCTGATGATGTTAAAGCACTTGAAAAGAAGGTGGATTCAAGAATGGCTGTCTTGGAATCGAAAGTTGACAATATTGATGAGACACTCAAGCTTATCTTATCTTTCTTTAATCAAGAAGATGCAGATGTCAAAAAGGGGGAGAAGGTAGTCAAAACAAAATGTACACCTAATCCAGTTGTAAGAAAGGATAAGGATGATACTTCTGGAAATGATGGTGGTACTAGTACTCAACAACATCATGGGAAAGGAAAAGGAACCTCTGATGCTGGTTTAGTAAAGGGAAGGAGTTCAACTCAGACTCAAACTAATCAGTCAACTCATGTTTCTGAATCTGGAAAAAGAAGGCAAACTCTGTCTACAATTCCTGAAGGTGATGAAGATATGTTGATTACTGATGTACAAGATGCTCCTCACCTCTTTGAAGAAATTATCACTGAACTTGTTTATCGAAACATTGATAAGTTTCATCAGTGTCATGCTAAAAAGGCACTTGAATTAACTTCTGAAGAAAATACTGATATGACTACTGATGAAATTGTAAAGGAACAAAACAGGATCTTTGAGGAGATTGCAAGACAGAAGAAAGCTCCTACTGCAAGAAGATGAAGAGGCAGAGGAGGAAGAAACAGAGGCAGAGGAAGGAATACTGTACAGGCAAGTACAAGGCAAACAAGATCTAGTGGAATCAGAATTGAAGAAGTGTCTGATGAAAGAAAGAAGAAAACTCCACTTCTTCTTGAATTGGTTCCAGACAACAAATTTAATGTTTCTGATGAAACAGTTGAAGAAGAAAGTTTGCTAAGAACTAGGAGGAAAAAGTCAGTTGTGAAAGCACAGGAAGGTGTTTCTGAAGGATCTCAATCAGATGAGATTAATCAAAGAAGGTTCAGGGAAGTTGAAGAAGAAAGAAAGCTCAAGAAAAATAATAATGATATTATTGAAGATGCAAGAATTGAGTACTTGAAACGAATCTTTGAATCTGATAAAGATATGTGGTATGATTTCAAGAAAGTTTTTGAGGAGGAAATTCCCAGTGAATCAAAGCACAAGCAGAAAGGAAGAAAGTGGGTTCATGTTGATGATATGAAGTATACTGGACCAAGGATTTTCAAATCTGCTGGTATGTATTTACCACCTCCAATGACTCCTGGTCTTCAGAAAGCTAAAGCTTCTGAATCTGATGAATCTCCACCAATGTGGATCAAAATGCAATCTGAACTGACAGGACTGGTACCTTACACTAGAAGTGGTATTGGTTTTAAAGATGCTGAAATAGAATTTACAGCTCAGATGGATCAACATTTTCTTACTAAGAAATTTGGTGATGAACTGACTATTGATGATCTTTGGGAACTTGAATCTGTTGCAATTGTTGCTTGCGTTGTGGACTCTAAGAAAGTGGAGAAGATGTTATACTTCATGAAGGACAAGAGTGTTAAGAGATTGTTTATTCATGATGTGTTATGCAAGACAACAAAAGAACTGAAATATGTTCTTTATTTACTTGAAAACAGAAGAATTCCTGATACAGAAGCCAGTGTTTATCAAAACTGGTGTGGTATGATCTTAGGTACAATCAAATCCAGGTTTCTAGATGATGGATCAAGGTATGATGGTAATTATACTCCTATGTACTTGAACATAGAAGGTCAAGAAGTAGAAATGCAAAAGGGTTTAGCTGTTAAAGAAGTAATTCTGATGCAAGAACAGTTATCTTTGAATCCTGGAGGAAGAGATCTTGCATATTTACTGTTGGGAGAGTTAGATTTACCAAGGAGCTCAATTCAGAATCTCAGGGCTGGTATTTATCAGATTAATAAGAACAATGAAGAACTCAAGAATCTGAAGAAAAGACTGATTCAGGTTCTGGCAGAGAAGGAAGAGGAATTGTTATCAAGATTCTTGCAGATAAATATTTCTTTGTGAGAATTTCTGAGACTAAGCCTGAAGATTACTAGTAGAATTTTGTTTTGAGTTTTTGACATCATTGAATCAAATAATTTGTGCTTTATTTCATTTAAGTACAAATTGGGGGAGATTGTTAGATATTGATTCAAGTGATATCAGGATCTGGATTGTTACTGATCAAGATACTGGTGCTGACGTCATTAGGAATACAACGTCAGTGTGAAGGTATTGTCAGTATTAGAAGCTGGTCAGGATTTCGTAAAGATTCTCATTAGACCAGAGATCAAGGAAGATTGATATGTCGGTTCCTAATTTATAGGAAGGCAGCTATCATACAAGATATGCATTCAGAGATATATGTAATTGATTTAGAATATCTTGTAATTGATAGTGTAACTGTGTACTCTATATAAACACAGTTTAGGTTTTACATTATGGTGATCGAATACACGAGTTTTCTGTAACCTAGCAGCTCTTAAGAACACAAGAATTTCTTAAGAGAGTTTGTAACAGTTTTATATCAGAATTAATAAAGCTGTTATTGATTCATACTTGTGTTATTTCTGTTTTAAGTCGAAAATCTTATACAATTGTATCAACCCCCCTTCTACAATTGTTATTTACTGGGCAACACATGATACTGATGAAACTTATCACTGTTTCGATAAACAAGTTCACTTCCACCTGATTCAGTGATAATTTTTTCAAAGAGGTTAGGAGCATCTTGTACATCAGTAATCAACATATCTTCATCACCTTCAAGAATTGTAGAAAGAGTTTGCCTTTTCTTTCCAGATTCAGAAACATGAGTTGACTGATTAGTTTGAGTCTGAGTTGAACTCCTCCCCTTTACTAAACCAGCATCAGAGGTTCCTTTTCCTTTCCTATGTTGTTATTGAGTACTAGTACCACCATCATTTCCAGAAGTATCATCCTTATCCTTTCTCACAACTGGATTAGGTGTACATTTTGTTTTGACTACCTTCTCCCCCTTTTTGACATCTACATCTTCTTCAATAAAGAAAGATAAGATAAGCTTGAGTGTCTCATTAATAGTGTCAACTTTCGATTCCAAGACATCCATTCTTGACTCCATCTTCTTTTCAAGTGACTTAACATCATTAGCAAGAAGACGAGCTTGAGAAGCAGTAGCAGATATAGAAACAGTTGTATGAATATCCGCTTGAACTTTAGCATTATCATCCTTCATAGAATCAATCTCACTCTTCAATCCCTTTGCTAGAAGAGCATTAGTTTTGATAAGTGCCTTAAGCTCAGGAGTAGACATCCTCGTGGCAATGTGACTAGAATGAAAAAGAGCATTATGAAAATTCATCTTAGCATTTGGCTGATTCCATTCAGTATCCCATTCATATCCCCTTGTAGCTTGAGTATCAGCAGGAAGTGTAGAGCTGTACTCCCCTCTGAACTCTTCTTGAGTAACAGACTGCATGTATCTACTCGAAGATCCATAAGCAGATGCTAGACTTGTTTTTATGACTGCCTGCATTTGAATTGCCTCATAATCATCATCACCATGATCATCATCATCATCATCTGAGCTGTCATCAGACTTAGGAAATTTATCATCCATATTATCTTCAGGATTCATAACTCCTTTCAATTTCAAATCAACAGAAGATGGACCTGTTTAAACCTGAAGACCTATAGTGGGAATATAAATATTTCATAAATCTCTCTTTTCTTTTAAAGTGATCTCATCACTTCTCACAACATGACCTAAGTTACTTTCAAGAGTAACTACTACCTCTCCAGAATTTTTTAGCTTCACACTCTCTTCTACCTCACCTTTTGCCAGTTCAGGAGACTGCATCTCTTCACTCTTCTTTTTCTCTAATTGTTTACTCTCAGTCTCACTAGAAAGCTTCTAGCTCAACAAATTCAAAGAAATAAGAGGTGGCTGAGAAGAGTGGTCTGAAGTCATACAGATAGAGGTATCCCTTGTCTCAGGTCTATCTGTAATCATACTTTCAGTATTAAGAGAAATAGAGATAGAAGTGTTACCTGAGGAAGTGACAACAGATTCCATTGGCCTTGCAGAAAGTGGCTCGATAAGCAATGGAATATTTGGATCAGTAGTACTTGCATTAGGATTGACAACTGCAACTAAAGCATGACTTGCATCAGTATTCTGTACTGATGGTTCTTGTGTACACTACGCTACAAATGGGCTTCAGCAACGCTTTTTTCAGTGTTACGAGCAAAAGTGTAGCCATATATGCCTTAAAATTGGTCTATTCCTACAGTTTTTTTCAGTGTTAACATTGCTATAAATCAGTGTTACTATAGACGTTATTCGGTATCTATGGTAACACCCAAGTCGGTGTAGCCATTGGTCTTTAAAAAATGTGTAGCCGTTGGCTTTTAAAATCAGTAAAAAAATAAGAGAGCTCAATCTTTATCCCAAATTTCACTAACTTAAATGGGCGGGATCCAAATATTCCAATTAAGCGGGTCAAATTTTAATCTATCTCTCGATTATTCATTCTCTCTCGACTCTCTCTCATATCTCAACTCTCAACTCGTTCTCTATCTCTCAACTCTCTCCGAATCTCTCTCTCTCTCTCCCAACTTTCTCCCAAATTTCAATTAAACACCAAGTAATTATAGGGCTTTCTCTCTACGAGTTCTTCACGGGTTCTCTCTTTTCGGGTTCTCTACAATTAGGGCTTGTAGATTAGGTTATGTTTAGGTTCAATTAGGGTTCGATTTGGTTTTGTTCGGGTTCAATTTGGTTCGATTGTCTTCTTCTTTAACTGTCTTGTTCAGGTATTTCTTACTTCCTTCTTCTTGTTTGTTTTGATTATTTAGGACTTCTTCTTGTATATATAATAAATATGGTTCAATTAAGGTTTTTTTTCTTGTTTGGGGATTCGATTATGAATGTTTGTTTGTGTATATAAGCGAGTAGTGCTTGTTTCATCCATGGCTACTGTTGCCATGAACCCGAGCTGGCTCAAGGGACAAGAAAGACATATAACAGCACTCAAAGTTGAAAAAACAAATTATTATAGAGCAGTTTCTCCTCTAGCATCATTTTGGGCATTTTCGTTTACAGTTCATTGCTCTCTAGTTTGTGTGCTAATACATTTGACTACTGCCTTGTTTATTGTATAAGATGCTTCTGTAGTGGATTTTAGTAACTTGCAATATGATTTATTTAATGTTTTCTATTGGCAATTATTTCCGGGTTTTAGGCAGCTTGCAACAGCCAAAGAGGGTACCCCACTGTTTGAGATATGTGTCACAATGAGTGAGGAAGGTGAAGACAAAGAGAAGGTACCCTTCACTTGTAAGCTTAGCATGCTCCGATGTTATGCAATAATTACCGCTACTTTTACATTATGATGTAGTATCAAATAGTATCTAGTTTTGAAATTGGTTATAGATTTTTGTAAAAATTGAAATCTTTCTTACTAACCTACTAAGTTTTCTCCACGTGAACTATGTTCATTGACATAACTCTGCAAGGCCATCATTTTACAAGTGTTTACGCTATGTACTTTCTTATCATACTATCAAGTGCACATGTGTCATAGGCTATCTACTTGAAGCATAAGGCAGCTCCTGAAGATGGTAAAGAAAAGGATTCTGATTTGCAGCTTGCTATGCGAATCTTTCAATTGACGCCACCATTTGAAACCAGTCAGGATCAATGGGATGAGACATTTGCGAAATTAGCAGCAGCAGGTGGAAAAACAGATGCTAACAAAGAGACTTTTATGAAGTTAATGTCTAAATATCAAATTAATCCGAAACCAACTAAGGTTGCAACAAATTCTGGTAGTGGTGATCCAGATGGCAAAGACCAAACTGTATTTTGGATTGATTTTGCCATCGGTAGCCTTAAAGAGAATAATACAAGGAAATCGGGGAAAGAGTTGCTTCAAGTCCCAGGTACGCTAGAGAGAAAAGGTTACTCCAGGTTTTGTTTGACTGTGGAAGAAGACAAAGATCTAGCAGTTGGTGATGATATTCTTAAAGAGTATCGTACCATAGACCACGCAATCTTTGATAATGTGGAGTGCAGTGGCAAGGGAAAGCCCGAAAAGGTTTATTTTCCTTGTTTATATATCGTACTTTGTTATTGAAAGTGTACTATCTATTTTGAAATATTACCTGAAACCTATCTTTGTATACATGTTACAGAATGAAAATGCAAAAATGTTCTGGCCGCCTATCCGCAGCCGAGCCCTAAATAAGCAACCTTGCCTATCTGGATCAACAATGTTTAATCGCATTGATGTTCCAACATCTTCTGATCCTCTAACTGGTAGAGTGTGGGATGAAACTCAATTGAAGTGTTTGTGTTGAACATCTAGTAGCTCATTCTTTTGTCATACTGCTTTTGCTTCCCATCCCATTTACTTCGTCATTTAAGACTTGTGTGTTTTTTAAAGATAACTAGATTATTTATACATTCTCAGGGTTGTATATGTGCTCAAATGGTTACATTGTTACGGAAGTTATTCAGATCACACGCAAGTATGGTCAGTGGCACAAGGATGGTGAACTGGAGGATCTTTCAAAGATCGAGTCAGATGACTATGTAGTATATGTTGAAGCTATTAAACTGATTGGTGATCCTGATGTGCCAGCTGGCAAGGCAAGTATTTCCTGATCTTCATTTGTGTGTTACAAAGATCCTTGTGTACGTCCCATTTTAGGAATTTGTTAACGTTCACATCATTGTTCCCTCAATATTTAGTACTACGTGAACTACCTCTAGTTTTATCTCTTGACATTAATTAGCATGCAGAATAAGATTCTTTTTGTTCAAAGATTTGTTAATTCAGGAGGAGCGTTCTTTGTGCTTTTAAGGTAATTTAAATGCATTTTTAATTCATGAAAACTAGAACTCTTGTGTGTATTAAAGATACAAACATGGAACACTTGTATCAAACAATATGATTCGGAATTTATTTTTTCAACTTTGAGTGCTGTTATATGTCTTTCTTAATATTAATTGTATTTATCTCTGAAATTAGTGATTTTAAGCTAAAAATAATATGTGAAATGTGTTTCTGGCTGATGAACCGGTACTGTGTTAATATTAGATGTTTCTGTGTACATGAATGCAAGCCTGGACTTTTTAACATGAAAATTTGTGATATAAAAAATTTTCTATTCTCATTGCAGAAAGTCCATGTTGATCAATTTTCTGGAGCATCGACTTTTTTGTTTACGCTCATATTGGATCGAGGGTTCACTGGGGAGGCATATTAACTATCCCCAAATATTTAAATGATTATGTTCAATGAAAAGTTGCATCTTGGTAACTTCTCCACTTGTTTGCAGGCTACATTGATGTTGCATGGTGAGAAGAGAAAAGATGTGACTGCTTCCTCGAATACAGGGTTCTACGAATCTAGGAGAGAATGGCAGGGAAGAAGGAACCATCTTTTAGCATTTGAAGGGTAAAATTTCATTTTGAAGTATATTAGTACTTTATCTTAGCATAAAGACTTGACCTTAACTGCCATGGCTTTTAGGTCTTCTGGAATGTTTAGAATTGTCCGTCCTGCTGCTGTTAAGGTTCTGTTGTGTTAACTAGTCTGGGACTTTCTTGAACTCTTTCATTCTTAGGGAAATGCCTCTTTCAGAGCTTGAAAAGAAGTATAGGAAGTTGCCTTCTATGGAAAAGGCTCGTACTTGCTGGGAGAATGAGTATCGTGTATTATCTAAACAGGTTAGGAATACGTCTGAATGTTACTTTTTTGTTTGCTTGGATAGAGTGGAACGTGAAGGGTTGATGAAGGACAAATTATAAGGTCTATACTTTATAATCTATATTTTAATTCCGAACCTTTGTTATATATTCCACAATTATGCTAAGATTCATTTATTCTATTTTTAGGAGTTTCCACATTAGTTTTTCTTTTTTACCATCTTTTTCTTGTGCACTACATCATTCTTCCGTCTCTTATCTTTTATTTCTAAATCTTCAGTCTCATATCACACTAATTGTGTTCCTGATCCGTTTTAAATGAAATGTAACTTTGGCAATGCAATGTTAGGGTCAGCAATGCAATTTTTTTATTCCTCTGGGTTTATTGAGTCTGAGTTACACACCAACAGTGTTTATAGATTTTTTTCGTGTCATGTTTCAGATTTTGTAAATTTTTATATAGAAGAATACTCTTTACTCAGATTTTGGATTTTGGTTTTCTTGATTAGATTTTATTTTAATTTCAGCTGTAAATATTAGTTTGAGTTGAAAAAGGAAACACACACCCATACATATTCCATATTTTAGAGTTAATGGGAGTTAATGGTAGCTTAGACATGTTGACTTGTATATACTAATTAGTTGCAAACTGTAATATAGCCTCAGAGACAAACTGAGTTGGTGAAGGAATCTGGGGGTGTAGGAGCAAAAGGCAAGCATCAGGTTTGTCAAACATCCACGATGTCTTTAATTTTGAGTTTTACTTAATTGTCATTAGCCTGTTACAGCTACTGATAGTTTTGCCACCATTAGCCAAGAATTCAATAAGACTAGCTTTATGTGAATAGTTTTTCTATCTTTCACAGTATTGGGCATTTCATTCAGTGTAATATTAAACATATCTATTGTGGCAGATTGATAAAGTTGGTTTGCAGAGCATGGAAATGCTAAAAGTAAATGCAGCTCTTGGGGAAAAACTGAGACAGAACGGTGTTTTTAGTCCCGTAGCCCTTGGGAAAAACTAAACCAGAGTATTTGGTTTTTATATATTGGAATGGTTTGTGGATTTTATGTAATTATTTTGGATAGGTTTTTATGTAATGGAATGGCTTCTGGACAGCCTGTTTATGTATTGGGATGTTTGACAATATTTTTAACGGGAAATTCTATTTTTCAATATCTTATTTGTCTTTCAAAGTATTATTCTTTATATGTTGGCAAAGGAATAACAAAGTGTTGGCAAAAAGTATAAAAATGTTTAATAAACAAGTATAGGCATAGTGGTAAGAGTGTTGGTAAAAACACCAAAGTGTTTCACAATTAAATGTTACAATAGGACTAAAGAGGTGTTGGCTTAGGTCTACACCAACACTTTTAATAGTGTTACTACAAAGATAATGGTGTAGGCATAGATCTATACCAACATCTTATAAGGTGTAGCCACAGATCAGAAAGGTGTTGGCATAGGGGTCTAAGCCTACACTTTTCTCCCATGTTACCAAAAATCGAAAAAGTGTTAGCATAGACCCCTATGGTAGCACCCAATTTTGTAACACTCCCAAATTTGGTGAAAGTGTAGCCATAGGTGATTTTAGGCTCTTTTAGCAACACTTTTGGCCCTATAATCACACTTTTTTGGGTGTAGCCGTAGGCCATATGTGGCGTAGTGGTAGTCTGAGGTTGTAAAGCTTCTTCAACACTTTGAGTCAAAGGTTCTTATGTGCTTCCCTCATATGCAGTGTCCTTCAGTATATGATCACATTCAGCAATATGCTTGGCATGAACAGCTTTATCTGCCAGACTTTGAACTAAGTCAAATTCACTTTCTGAAGCCCCTTGAGCAGTGTCAGGAAACTCCTTTGCTGATGTGATGTTGCCTGCATCTTCACTTTGAGAAGATGGTTCTTGTGGGGGCAGGAATATTCTTGTCTTCACTCTCCCTTTGAGAAAGTGGTTCTTGTAGGACTATTCCTTCAGCAATGTCTGCATCCATACTTTGAATGGATGGTTCTTGTGTGACTGGATCTGCAGTAGCTGCTGAACTACTTTGAAGTTCAGGTTCTTGTGGGCTAGATCCTTTCAGAGGTGATGATATCCTCTGTTTCTTTTGTCGTTCAAAAACTTTTGCTGTAGTTTGTTGTTGCATATAAAGAGGTGGTGGCTTTTGGCCAAGTTTGACAGCAATGCCAACAACCTTGTCCAGTGACATATCAAATGTCCTCTTCTGTGATGATGTAGAGACTGGAGAATCAGAGATTTCAACAGTCTTCACAGGCAAAGTATCAGGAGTAGAGACAATAAGATCAGTAGTTGAGTCAGGAACTGATGATGCAACCGGATTCTGATTGTCTTCTATATCATCCTCAATATTCTGTTTCTCCAGTGGAATGAAATATTGACTCTTCTTAAGTAACCTCCTTCTTTTCTTTGGCTTTTCAGAAATGGCCAGTGCTGTAGGAGTCATGATGTGTCAAATTATACCTAACCGTAAGCGCACGGTGTCTATTGCTAGTACAAATGGCAAGCGGGTCGAATCCACAAGGAGACAGGTTCTACTAATTCCTTTTCAGTTATCGCTAATTGTTTCAAGGGTCATACGAATCTGTGAAATTATTAATTAACTAATTAAACTAAATTAACACTAATTAAACAGATGATAAACAAATTATTTAAAACCTAGGGCAATCAGGTCCACCATGCTTACACAATTGGCTCTTAAGCTAAAGCAATCAATGTGATCCTATAACTAGAGTATGTTAATCTCTTTCAAGCATTAACACTCTCGAAACATTCAACACAATTAACCACTTTTAGTAATTCAATCAATCAGGTAATTAGAGTCAAGTTAATCTCTTCCAAGCATTAACGCTCTCAGAAATCCAATGATGCTTCCGCACTCAAATTCAATTCTGCTAATCGTATGTGTGCCTCTAGTAAGTAAATCTCTTGATCCATACCCCTATTTGCATATAATTAATCCATGATATTGGCCGATTACACAAATTAACGATTAAAACATATCAATCAGAATTAACCATAACCAATCAAATCACTATGAAAATCATGCCAATATTAGTGCAAACATGGCTTCCCTTTAAGCCCTAGAAATAACTACTCGCTAATAATTAAACAAGTAAAACAACTAGTAAAATAAGAAAACATAATTAAACTAATAAGAACAAAGAAAATATTAAGAGAACAAAACCTTCAAACTTCAATGTTGTCACCCAAAAGAAGAGTCATGGTGTTTCTCTACATCTCCAACTAATAATACTAATCTACTCTAAACTACATTATCCGATCTAATATTACCTCCTTTTTCCTCCCGTAAAATAATACCCTAGATGTGTTTATATAGGCTCTGAAAGTCTTGCCCAATAAAAGTATTTTAATACTCTAAATAAATTACAAGTAGGATTCCATAACTGAATAGGATTCCTTAATAAAAATTCGTAACTATATTTACTCCTCTGTTTCTGGGCTGTTCCAGCTTGATTTTGCTTATTGGACCACCTCTGAATTAAAGAAAATTCCACAAGCTTCGCGTGGACAGTAAGATCGTCAAATTCTGACTTCTGGAACTCAAGATACGGCCCAAACAGTGTTAGACAGCCCGTGTAGCCCAATAATACGAATTTTCTCCTATTTTATCTCCAAAATAGCTCTTTTTGCTCCAAATCCTTCCAAGTCATGAATTCTTTATTTCCTACAATAAAACAATCAAATCTATTAAATAAAAATCCAAATCAATGCAAAACACAATAAATATGAGAATAAAATCATCTAATATATATATATATAAATATATTCTATCAAGTCACAACAACAACTTCCTTTTTCTTCAAAGAAACTGATAAAGGCAATTTGTCATCATCAGAATCATAATCAGACTCAGAATCAATTTTCTGACTGAATTTCCTCTTCTCTCCTGTTTCCTTATACACCCCTATGTCAATCAAAGATTGATCAATCTCAAGTACAGATTTCTCCTTCACCACGACCCCTTGTGCACCCCCTTGTGACTTCTTTTGAGAGTAGGTTGGAGTGGAGAAATTCTTTGACCCTAATTGTCTTCCAGACACATCAGATCTAGTTAATTTCTTTGATTTTACAACTGATGCCTTTTGTGAGACACCAGAGGTGGATGTCAGTTTGGTAGTGTGTTTGGGTTGTGATATTTCCCAGTTGTACACCACGAGATTGTAGAAGGGGGTGTTGAATACAATCTCAACAAAATTCTTTCGAATTGATGAGGTCTTGATAGATTGTTATAAGAACATAAACAAAACAAGATAGGTAGAATATCTAAAGCATATACAACACACGATATAAAAAATCTCAGGTGGGTTGGCTTATCAGCCTGATCCACCTAATGGTTGTATTGAAGATAATTCTCTGCGTAATAATACACAGATGCGGTTACACGGTTTAGTGTTTAGAAAAAAACCTAAAGCTCTCAGCCTTGTGATCAGTGTTTTCTTCTCTACTAAACTATGTTGCTCATACAGCTTATTTAAAACTATATGAAGACAAGTAAGTTACATGTAATGATACATTATGATATAACTTGTCACACACACATACTCAAAGTGATTTCCATTTTTGGAATTATCTTAAAAGTCTTCTCTTCTTGATTTGGACAATCCCAGTAGGCTTTGAGATAGTGTATGTTTCTTTCTTCAAAAGTGACTAAGTTCTTGAAATGACTTAGCTTCCAAGCCCACGTGATGCTTTCTGCACAAGATCATTTTGCTTTTGGATCTTTGTCTCTGAAAGTAGCTTTAGCAAAAGTGTTAATCCTTTCGAAAGTCAATAAGCCTTTCTGCTTATTGAACTGTGCTAGAACTTCCCAGACATAACGGCTGATCTTTATGCATTTGTCGAAATATCCTTTGAATCTTTCAGTAGGTGTGTAATCATGTTGGAGGTTGCTTACACTCTTATTGTTGCCCTTGAAGTCGAGTAAACAGTGACTAATTTCACCTTTCACTTGGAAGAGTTTGAGCCTTCGAATATCTACAATTTGACTCCCTACTCGTAACATCATCTGTGTAATTGATCACTGCCTAATCGTCACGGGTTGCAAAGTAATTATGGGTTTAATCTTCATTCGATATGTTCCATTAGAGATCTCTGATATTATTGTGAAATAGGTTGAGTTCTCGAACAGATAAATCTTGAGTTCTCGAATGATGATTTATCGAATATCCTTCTGAGATGACTTCTCGATTAGTGCTTGATGTAGACTTCTCGAATAGAACAGTCTGAGTTTTCGAATTGGCACTTCTCAAATAGTTCATTTCACAGACTTCTCGAATAGTTCTTTTTACAGACTTCTCGAATAGATCTTTTTACAGACTTCTCGAATAGATCAGTCTGACTTCTCGAACTAGGACTTCTCGAATAAAACCCTTTGAGTAGAGTTCTCGAATGACTTCTCGAACTCTTCTTTCCTTGATTTCTCGAACTTACTTGCATGGTTTTAGCAAACTCTCTTTTGATTACTGATATCTGACTTTAGCATTGTTCGCACTTATTCACGCAAGAGAACGTGGTCAACAAGTAATATAGAGTAAATAGGATTCGTTCCCACAGAGACTCAAATTGTTCGTTATGTTCACTTATGCACCAGCTTATGATTTACACTCACTGCTAAGACAATCACAATTTTGGTTTTGATTTAACTAATGATTAATTACCAACTAAGCCAATTACGAGAAATAACTTAACTTTTAACTTTATAATAAACAAACATGGGATTTCAATTTCATTTACTACTTCATCTAGAATCTTATGCCCTTTAGCCTAGCATGTGACCGAGTTGATTACTGATTAGATGCACTAAACTGATACACACCAACTTTCGTTGTGCATATACCATCCTACTGATCATCCACAATTGATAGAAGTCAAGTAGTCACCAAATATGTGTAGTCCCTATATGTCTATAGCAATTGAACACATACCGGTTGAAAATCAAGCACCCATTAAACCACATAGCCGATGCAAGACGGTTAGAATTACATCACAAATTAATACATGTTCTTCACATGCAAAAACCTATGCTAGCATGAATTGTTCTAAACCCTAGATCCACTTTCGCATTCACTAGGATTAAACAAACAATTACAAGTGTTCGCGACGCACTTATAACGAATAAGCATAAACATACTAGGCAATCAATACATTCAATCACACACCAAGGCATAATTAACACTCAATAACTAGAATCCATAGCAAAATCCATTAAAACCCCATGATAACAAATTAGCCCATAATTGACCTAATTGTCATCATGGGTTCTATGGATAACATAATTCTAAAATAAACAAGTAAAGATAGAAGAAGAAATAAGGTTTAGAATTAAATCCCCAAAATAGAAGAGTACAAAGGTTCCAAGAATAATCCTTGCTTGTCACTAGCTCGGAGAATTTCCTTGAACTTGTGCTTGAAAACTCGATGAAAATTGTTGATAGTTGCTAAGAAAAACTAAGAACAACGATAGATAATGTTTTTTAGGTCTAGATATTACATATAAAGATGCCCTAAAAATAGGCCCAAAATAATTGACCCGGTACAAGGCACAGAAAACTGCCCAAAAAACGACCCAACAGCGCCATAGCGCATGAACAACGCGCAAGAGCGCCTAGTGACAGCCCCCAACTCGCGCAACTGCGCTCCCACTACGCGCAACAGCGCTCGCAGCCTCCTGGAATCACCCTCGCGCGCGCAATAGCGCCATTCCTAGAGCCGTTGCTCCTAAATCAGCGCAACAGCGCCTGAAACAGCGCTGCAGCGCCTGGCATCGCGCAGGAGCGCCTGGTGCCCCCTGCCCAGATTTGTAGACAATTCTCTCCTCTTCGCGTGGGCTTTTGAATCACCCAATTCCGATGTCTGGAACTCCGGTTATGGCCAAAACAGTGAAGTATGCGCATTGAGCTCAAATTCCTGAATTCTCTTGCCCTAGACTTCCTGTAATTTCTACTTTAAGCTCACAGAATACCACCAATACTTCACCAACACCACCAATGCCGCCCGACTATGCAACCTACATAAATTAAATGAAAACACATCAAACTAACACGAAACTTGAGAACTCGCAATCGTTTTAAGTACGAATGGAATGCAAAATAGTGGATATAAAATCCACTTATCAAACCCCCAAACTTAACCCGTTGCTTGTCCTCAAGCAATGCAAACTCAACCCTAAAATGATGAATGAATGCAACTAAAAATTAAATGTTATGATAATGCGATGTCCTAATGTAATGATCCCACAAAAGTTACCGAAACCAACTCAACAAGCAAACGCCTCAAAGAATGCAACAACTCCAAACAGAGCTCGACTAAGGCCCCGTATACTAACAATACATGCTCGGAAACGTGGTGTGTGCATTTCTCACTAAGTATACTCTCGAAACTAGATAAAAGGCATAACTCATCCTTCGCCAAAACAATCACATGTTTATAAACAGAATAGACTTTAAACACTCCATGACTCAAAGACACCGCCATCATCATTCAAGGTAGACAAGGATTCATGCTATATTACTACGACGCTATATACAAGACGCATGCTTATTTAACCGTGCAATGAATGAGACCCCAAAAGGCTTATACAATAATACCCATGTAGCGAGCGTTGGGCCAATGGATCCCAGACTATAAAAGCCTTAGGTCACTAGGACTAAGTCCCCTCAGACTTAATAACTCGAGTATTAAAGAGCTCACTCGTGGTTAATTATGCATTTAAATTATTTATATGACTCTTTTTTTTTAAAATTTTTTTTTTCTTCTTCTTTTTTTTTTCTTTTTTTGCGATCTGGAATGAGCCTTTCTCATTTCCAACCCTAGACTACTCATATAAATATGAGCCGGCTACTAGCCATTTGACACCTAGCCATTATTTAACAATTAATACAACTAGCATGAAATCCCTGTTTTCCCCCAAACTTATACTTAAGTGCTCCTACGCCATCAAGGGAATAACGAAAATTCTAGATATAAATAGGTGATTAAATCTCAACAGCCAAACAAGGTATGACTCAATCTAGCCCAAGAGCAAACAGTGAGACCGTGAAAAGATTATGTTCCCGACACACGCAAGTCAATTTCATAAGTACTTAAATCAACCCTCTATTCATTGTCATCACACTCAAATTAACATCGACCTATCGAGCCAGAAACAGACACTCAAGTGGAATCATATGAAATGCATGAAATGCATGAACAACATGATATTACAATCCTAATTAAACTATATGACATGGCATCTTAAATGCAATCTAAATGGCATGGCAAAACTAAATGCAAAATTACTAATATGAATATGCATGAATATGCAACTATATGCAATGCAACTACTCTTGCTACCCTAAAATCACCCCCAAACTTAAAAATTTCAATGCCCTCATTGAAGGTAAAATTAAAGGGTACAAGAGATACTCCCCTAGTCGTCGGCATCGTCACCCTCCTCGGGTGGTGTGTCTGGTGGTGGATAGATGTGGTGTGCTCCTGCGCAACTGTTGTTTTATTCGAAAGCAAAAAATCATGGGTTGCCTCCCACGAAGCGCCTTTCTTTAACGTCTTTAGCTAGACTTGGCCACGATTTTCATCTTGAAAATTTTCTGCACCGCATCTCTATAAGGCCATTTAATGATCTTTTCTGGAGCGACATCTTCAACAACAAGCTTTACCCGTATTCGCTCCTCACAAGATCTCTTAACAACATTCTCCCGCCTACCTGAAAAGTTAGCAGCAATAACAATAGCAAGCAAATGATTTGAATTACAAGAAACATACCCCAGGTGAACTAGCAATGTTTTTAGCTCAAGTTCGGGAGCTCCTTCAAATGATGGCTTAAGGCGCACCTGAGAATTCCAGAGATCTTCCACTCCAAGCAACTTATGTGGAATATGTAGCCCCATTAACCAAGGCAATGTAATCCTCAGTTGGCCATGCTTTGCCTTCTCCTTCTCCGTGTCATACTTTTTACTCTGCCCTGCATCAACCAATTTCAAGCTAACACACTCCTCATCCTCCGTCGGCAAATTCATGGCTAGAGTTTGCTTCTGAAGCCTTTGTGGATATGGAGGAGGAAAATCGATTTGGATGATCTCTGTAGTCTTCTCCGGAGTAGATTTGTCAACAGGAGTGATACTCTTTTCCTCTTCGGCCTCCAGCTGGTCGAAGTCAGATTGCAACGAAGCGGCATTCAACAACTGAACATGCTCTTCTAATTCTTCATCTTCCACACTGAGACACTCTTCATCCTTCGAAGGAATTAGCAAAGCCGCTTGAGCCTTGGAATTTTCTTGATCTTGGGCTGATTCTTCAGAATTTTCAGATTGCAAAGGAAGTGGTTGCGGCTGATTATTCAGAATCGAATTTTCTGGACATTCTGAATTTTCTGATTGGTATGCCTCCGACTCTGCTTCCTTATCAGCTTCATGTTCTGCTTCTTCCCCATCTTTGCCCTCAGACTCTCCTTCATGAACTACGATCATGGTCTCACCCATGGCTAAGAAAGGCCAGTCAAGACTGATAGGAAGGTTCTTGTCCTCCTCCTCTACAGCTAGGCCTTCGGTGTCACTTGCAATTTGATTCAATGTTTTTAATGCATTTGCAATTTGACCAATCTGATCTCCTATTCTCTGGAGAGACAATGCATTGCTTTTAGCCATCAACCTCAATTCTTCTAATTCAGCTTCTTCGGTCGACTGTTGGATAGACCAAGTCTGAAATTGCTGCTGCTGAAATTCAGGAGGTTGAAAGTGTTGATGCACTGGGGCATACTGATGCTGAAATTGTTGCCCCTGTTGCTGCTGAATTCCCCCTGGATTGTATGGATCATCTTCAAACTGCTGATTTTGGAGCGGGTAGGATGGATATTGGGATTGCTCCATACCACTCTGATTGTAGTCCCAGCTGAAATTTGGCCGGTTTCTGTTATACTCACATTGATGAGTGTAATGTCCACCTGCACACAGCTCACAAACAATTACGAATTCCTGCTCCCAATAATCCATCAAATAAAAAGAAAAAAACGTCCGAGTCAGTGAATTTAACCCAAATTGATGACAAGATCATAAACTAAACAAACAATGAACCGAGTCCCCGGCAGCGGCGCCAAAAACTTGTTCGCACTTATTCACGCAAGAGAACGTGGTCAACAAGTAATATAGAGTAAATAGGATTCGTTCCCACAGAGACTCAAATTGTTCGTTATGTTCACTTATGCACCAGCTTATGATTTACACTCACTGCTAAGACAATCACAATTTTGGTTTTGATTTAACTAATGATTAATTACCAACTAAGCCAATTACGAGAAATAACTTAACTTTTAACTTTATAATAAACAAACATGGGATTTCAATTTCATTTACTACTTCATCTAGAATCTTATGCCCTTTAGCCTAGCATGTGACCGAGTTGATTACTGATTAGATGCACTAAACTGATACACACCAACTTTCGTTGTGCATATACCATCCTACTGATCATCCACAATTGATAGAAGTCAAGTAGTCACCAAATATGTGTAGTCCCTATATGTCTATAGCAATTGAACACATACCGGTTGAAAATCAAGCACCCATTAAACCACATAGCCGATGCAAGACGGTTAGAATTACATCACAAATTAATACATGTTCTTCACATGCAAAAACCTATGCTAGCATGAATTGTTCTAAACCCTAGATCCACTTTCGCATTCACTAGGATTAAACAAACAATTACAAGTGTTCGCGACGCACTTATAACGAATAAGCATAAACATACTAGGCAATCAATACATTCAATCACACACCAAGGCATAATTAACACTCAATAACTAGAATCCATAGCAAAATCCATTAAAACCCCATGATAACAAATTAGCCCATAATTGACCTAATTGTCATCATGGGTTCTATGGATAACATAATTCTAAAATAAACAAGTAAAGATAGAAGAAGAAATAAGGTTTAGAATTAAATCCCCAAAATAGAAGAGTACAAAGGTTCCAAGAATAATCCTTGCTTGTCACTAGCTCGGAGAATTTCCTTGAACTTGTGCTTGAAAACTCGATGAAAATTGTTGATAGTTGCTAAGAAAAACTAAGAACAACGATAGATAATGTTTTTTAGGTCTAGATATTACATATAAAGATGCCCTAAAAATAGGCCCAAAATAATTGACCCGGTACAAGGCACAGAAAACTGCCCAAAAAACGACCCAACAGCGCCATAGCGCATGAACAACGCGCAAGAGCGCCTAGTGACAGCCCCCAACTCGCGCAACTGCGCTCCCACTACGCGCAACAGCGCTCGCAGCCTCCTGGAATCACCCTCGCGCGCGCAATAGCGCCATTCCTAGAGCCGTTGCTCCTAAATCAGCGCAACAGCGCCTGAAACAGCGCTGCAGCGCCTGGCATCGCGCAGGAGCGCCTGGTGCCCCCTGCCCAGATTTGTAGACAATTCTCTCCTCTTCGCGTGGGCTTTTGAATCACCCAATTCCGATGTCTGGAACTCCGGTTATGGCCAAAACAGTGAAGTATGCGCATTGAGCTCAAATTCCTGAATTCTCTTGCCCTAGACTTCCTGTAATTTCTACTTTAAGCTCACAGAATACCACCAATACTTCACCAACACCACCAATGCCGCCCGACTATGCAACCTACATAAATTAAATGAAAACACATCAAACTAACACGAAACTTGAGAACTCGCAATCGTTTTAAGTACGAATGGAATGCAAAATAGTGGATATAAAATCCACTTATCAAGCATCTCCAGGCTTGTTACTGAAATAAATCCTAACTTTATGCAGAGTTTCATCCTTAAGATATTGCTATAGTTGATCTGCATTTTAGTTGGCTTCCTGATTTGTTCCTCAGCTTCGATTCCTTGATTCATTTTCTGTCTTGTGGTATTTGTTATCATCATCCATATCCATGCATAACTCAACAATCTCCCCCTATTTATGACTCCAAGATAAAGAAGCATAAATCCAGAGATTGATGATAACAAAAACCACTCTTCAGATTCTTCTTTCATTATGACAGAAAATTTTGATCAAGCTTCCTTGACACAGTATCTGAGTTGTACCAACTTCACTTGAGTGACTAAGAACTGCTCCCCCTATGTATGGCATCCATTTCTGAGAGTTGTTCTGTATCCACTAGTTGCTGTTCTTCTGAGATATAGTTCTTAGTTTGCAAATTTCTCCCCCTTTGGGTGTTAAGAAGATTCTGAACTGAACTATAACTTCTCCCCCTTTTTTTGTTATCAGCAAAAAGATGGATAAAGTGATGTAGTACCTCAGTAAAATCAGATAAAATAAAGAAGAAGCTTCTCACTATAATCTCTCTGATTTTGCATCAGGATCTCATCCTGGTTCACTTCTCACATCTCACTGTCCCTTACTAAAGGGGTACTCAATCTCTCCTTTTGCTCTCCTGGAAGAAATAAGAGACCACTCTTTACACACATCTCACCTTTTGCCCTGGAGCAACCAGGCCTCTCCTGTTTTTCACTTCCTTCCCTCAGTCCTAAAGAGAAACCATGAGGTTTCACATAGATTGAAGAGAATTGAATGTTAGCATTGATGATCCAAACAGAGATGAAGGTTCAGTTAATTGCTTTTAGAGAAAGCAGAGTGAACTGAAGAATGAGTGTTGGCTTCTTCATTAATAGGAATGAAGAATCAAGAGTGTTTGGAGTTGTATTGAAGTGCTTCAGTTATCAAATTAGGTATCCATGAGTGGGGCTGAATCCTCTCATTTATAGAGAATTCATCAACCTGAATTTGAGAAACAGTTAAGAGTAACTTGTGTGTGCTCCCCCTGTGTCTGTGCATCTTGTACTAACTCCTTGCTAGATGACAAGTGTCATAGGTTGCACAATTGTGTCCCTTACCCTTACTGATTGTGTTCCTGGTTGGGAACTGGATTCAATAGTTAAAGTCTGTTGAGAGACTCAAACCAGAAATATGGATGTCTTTATTAATCACCATGCCTTTTTGGGAAGACATAGGATGGCTAGGCTGGTTTTACACACCCTCACCTTCCTTATTCTTATGGTTTCTTGATGTTCACCACTTCCCTCACCCTCACTTTCCTCCTGGACACTCCCCTCAAGTTAAGATTTGCAAGAATTGTCAACTACAGCTTGTTGAGAAATTGTAGAGGGGGTTTCAGAGATGTAAATTATGAAAGTGTGGTGTGCTGATTGGGTAGAGAATCTGGGGGACATGCCAGCAATTCTCAGTTCAGCAAAATAAGGCAAAGATTTAGGACAAGAGCTGTTGAGTTAAAAGAGAATGAACTCAGTACCTTTGCTAGGTGAACTGCTGTAAGAGTCTTCTCCATATGAAGAACTAATCTCTTAAGTAAGGTGCAGAACACTCATTGTCTTGAGTGGACAAGTTGACATTTGCTTGATGTTGTACTTAGGACAAGAGCCCACTTGTAGAGACAGTTATGAATGATCATTGAAATTTCTGCAAAAGTGTTTGTACTTGATCCTAGTGCCATAGTTAGTCAATTTGAAATATGAGTTCAATCAACAGAAATACTTCTTTATGAGTTTTAGAGTTAACTAATAAGACTTGTTGTGTAATAGAGTACAAACTAATTATCTCTTCTTAAGTTCTAATTCTGAGTAGGTGTTACAGGGCATATGACAAGCTCATAGAACCTGGTTATTGCAGTCACCAAGTTTGCTGTATGTACACCATTACTCCATCATCGTTAGCCTCTGTTGTCAGTTTGAGTCATGAAAATTACTGCAATCTTGACACAAAACTATGCAACTGTGTAGCTTATCAAAGCTCACTGCTAGGGTTAGATGATCAAAACATCATAAACAGTATCTAAGTTATCATATCTATGCAGTCTGATTCTGTGAATAAAACAGCCTGATAAGAGTAAAGATAACTTTAATGAAAAGTGTGCCAAATCGCAAAATAGATCATAAAGGCGCTAAGTTGAGTTAAGAAAACTAATTCGCAGAGATTAGATTATTAAAACAACTTAAGTGATTTGAACACGGTCCAACTTGGTCTATTCTAAACATTTTATGGAAGACAAGACATGATCTAATCAGAAGGCGATCTAAAGAGACATGCAAACAGATTAGAACCCATAAAAATAGTAAGACAAAGATTGGAAACTCCATTTCATAAAAGACCATTAAAACAAACAGAACAAAATAACAAAAACTTAAAACTAGACCCCCGCTCCACCTAAGCCAGCTAAGCAGCCTTGGCTGGGCCGATAGGGTCTTCAACAGCGTCCTCCCGGTTGCGAGCGCGGAGAACCTCCAGTGCCACTCGCATGGCAGCAAGGTTCCGCTCTTCTGCAGCGAGGAGCTCATCGATCTTCTCCTGGAGGGCCATCACCTTCTCGTAGAAGGGCATGGCCTCAAACTCTTCTACCGAAACTCTGAGAATGCTCCTGGTCATCTTTGATGAGAGGGTTTGAAGAAGGAGAGAAAGGGTTTTATTTTTGATAAGTGTGTGTCTAAATGGTGTCTACCCTTTCCTATTTACAAGCCCTGAAGTCCTAAGGACGCGACTTAATACTCAGGAAATTAAAGGGTGTAAGATTAACCAAAGGTCACAACTCGTTTAATACATACTAACGCATGCAAAAGGAAAACATGGTGTCCTATGCTAATCCTGACGGTCCATTTAGAAAAGATAAAAAGTAAAAGTATTATGTGTGCTATTTGTTCTAAGATCATTTAAGTCTGACAGCTCATGCCTAATCAAATCTAGACAAAATCTCAGGGAACAACACACACACAAAACATTTGAAAATTCTGGTCACAAAATAGAGCAAATAAATAATATCAACAAATAATTGCACTAGTAATTGACCATTCGATTTGTCTGATCATTCACTCATTCGACATCTCTCAACATAAGACTAGTCGATATCTCTAATCAAAAGACTAGTTCGACATCTCTAGAGAATTTGTTGATCGATATCTCAAGCATAATAACCATTTGACAACTCAAGTTGGTGTACATATTCATTCGATATCTCTTAGCAAATTAGATGTTCGATATCTCCAGAATAAACAACAAAAATAAATAAATCCAGAGAATAAAATTCATTGGCAGCAACAATTTGAACAGATACTAAAGATTATGAGAAATTCAACATACCAAGCTCACTTACCAACCTTGAAAAGGTTGCTTCATCCAGAGCTTTAGTAAAAATATCTGCTAATTGTTTCTCACTTGGAACAAAATGCAGTTCCACAGTACCTTCCATCACATGCTCTCTAATGAAATGGTATCTGATGTCTATGTGCTTGGTTCTTGAGTGTTGCACTGGATTCTCAGAGATTGCAATTGCACTTGTGTTGTCACAGAAAATTGGAATTTTCTCAACCTTAACTCCATAGTCAAGAAGTTGATTTCTCATCCACAGGATCTGTGCGCAACAACTTCCTGCTGCAATATACTCAACTTCTGTTGTTGAAGTTGAAACTGAATTCTGCTTCTTACTGAACCAAGAGACCAGCTTGTTTCCTAGAAAATGACAGGTGCCTGTGGTACTCTTCATGTCCATCTTACAGCCTGCAAAGTCTGCATTTGAATAACCTATTAGATTAAAACCAGAATCTCTGGGGTACCAAATGCCAAGGTTTGGTGTCCCCTTGAGATACCTGAAAATCCTTTTAATGGCTATTAAATGAGATTCCCTAGGATCAGCTTGGAATCTAGCACATAAACATATAGCAAACATAATATCAGGTCTACTAGCAGTTAAATATAAGAGTGATCCAACCATGCCTCTGTAGCTCGAAATGTCCACCTTCTTTTCTTTAGTATTCAGTTCAAGCTTAGCGGCAGTGGCCATGGGGGTTTTTGCAGAAGAGCAATCTGCTAAGTCAAACCTCTTTAAAAGGTCAAAAATATATTTTGTTTGATTTATAAAAATTCCCTCATTCACTTGTTTAACTTGTAAACCAAGAAAATAAGTTAATTCACCCATCATACTCATTTCAAATTTACTTTGCATAAGTTTGGCAAACCTTTTGCAAAGCTTCTCATCTGTAGACCCAAATATTATGTCATCTACATAAATTTGGACAAGTATCATAGAGCCATTGACAGATCTATAAAAGAGAGTTTTATCTACAGTACCTCTGGTAAAGTGATTCTCAATGAGGAACTGTGAAAGAGTGTCATTCCAGACTCTAGGTGCTTACTTCAAACCATAGAGTGCTTTGAGCAAGTAGTAAACATATTCTGGGAAGTTTGGATCTTCAAAGCCAGGAGGTTGACTCACATACACCTCCTCTTCCAGAATACCATTTAGAAATGCACTCTTGACATCCATTTGATAGACCTTGAAATTGGCATGAGCTGCATAGGCTAGGAAGATTCTGATTGCTTCTAACCTTGCTACAGGTGCAAAGGTTTCCTCAAAGTCAATTCCTTCTTCTTGACAATAGCCTTTGGCAACTAGTCTAGCCTTGTTCCTTGTGACTATGCCATTTTCGTCCATCTTGTTTTTGAATACCCATTTAGTGTCGATCACTAACTTGCCCTTAGGCTTGGGTACAATTGTCCAAACTTTGTTTCTTTTAAACTGGTTTAGCTCCTCTTGCATAGCTAACACCCAGTCTGGATCTAGAAGAGCATCTTCAACCTTCTTTGGTTCTTCTTTAGAAAGAAAGCTACTATATAGACATTCTTCTCGAGTTGTTCTCCTAGTCTGAACTTTTGCATTGGAATCACCAATTATCAGCTTAAAGGGGTGATCCTTAGTCCATTTTCTTTGTGGTGGCAAGTTTGACCTTGATGAAGTTACATCAATCTCTTGATGTTGATCATTTTGACTTGTTGTTGAGTGTTGACTGTGAGAAACTCCCCCTGAGTGTATGGACCTCGTATTGAGTAGAGTTCTAACAGAATTGTCAATTGATGATTCTCTTTGATTCTCAATAGATGCTTCAGCATGATCTTCAACATATGGAGTGTGTTGCTCTTCTACAGATGGTCCATTCTGCATTTCTCTTGATGGTCCATGTTTGTTCTCCACACCCATTGTTATTCTTTCTTCATCATCATCTTCACTAGCTTCACTACTTGTCTCATTCTCGAATGAGAGTGACTCATAAAAACCTTCATCTACAAGGCCAGATATTTTCTTGTCATCAAAGATAACATGTATGGATTCCATAACAATGTTGAGTCTTAGGTTGTAGATTCTGTAAGATTTTCCAGCAGAGTATCCAACAAATATAGCTTTATCTACCTTTGAATCAAATTTTCCAAGGCTCTTGCCAAAATTCTTCAATACGAAGCATTTGCATCCAAATACATGTAGAAAGTTAATTGTTGGCTTCTTGCCTCTGAACAGTTGGTAAGGTGTCATGCCTTTTGCTTGATTGATCAAAGAAATGTTCTGGGTATAGCATGCAGTATTAACAGCTTTAACCCAGAAATAGGTTGGCAGTTTTGATTCTTCAAGCATAGTCCTTGCTGCTTCAATGAGAGTTCTGTTCTTTCTTTCCACCAAACCATTTTGTTGAGGTGTTCTTGGTGCAGAGAATTCTTGAGTGATTCCTTCTTCTTCATAGAACTTTCTTAGCACAGAATTCTTGAACTCAGTTCCATTGTCGCTTCTAATCTTTCTCACTTTAAAGTGTGGATTGTTGTTGATTGTCTTGATATGTTTAATAATGACCTCCCCTGTCTCATCTTTTGAACGAAGGAAGAAGGTCCAAGTGAACTTAGAGAAATCATCAACAATTACAAGACAGTATCTGTTGTTGCTTATCGACAATACATTGACTGGTCCAAATAGATCCATGTGCAGAAGCTGCAAGGGTTGATCGATTGAGGACATTGACTTGGATTTGAAAGAGGTCTTTCTTTGCTTTCCTTTCTGGCAAGCATCACAAAGTCCATCCTTGGAGAAATCCAATTTTGGGATGCCTCTAACCAAATCCTTCTTGACCAATACATTCATGGCTTTAAAATTCAAGTGTGACAGTCTCTTGTGCCAAAGCCATCCTTCATCCATGCTTGCCTTGCTGAAAAGGCATGTAGCAGAGTTGGCACTCGTTGAGTTGAAGTCAGCAATGTACACATTTCCTTTTCTATTTCCTGTCATCACTACCTTGTTGTCGTTTTTCTTGAAGACAACACAGGCTTCAGATGTGAACCACACATTTTGATTCTTATCACATAGTTGACTAATACTCAGCAGGTTGTGCTTGAGTCCATCAACCAGTGCTACTTCTTCAATGACAACATTTCCTTGTGAAATCAAGCCATATCCTCTAGTATATCCCTTGCTGTTGTCTCCAAAGGTAATGCTAGGGCCAGCTCTCTCCTCAAACTTAGTGAGCAGGGTAGAATCTCCAGTCATATGCCTAGAACAACCATTATCCAGGTACCAAAGATTCTATCTGTCTCCATGCACACATCAAAATCAAATAAAGTTGATTTTGGTACCTAAGTTTCCTTGGGTCCTGCCTTGTTAGCCTTTTTCTTGTTTTTCAAGGCCTTACCACCCATGGTTTCAGACTGAGTTAAATCAATCTTAACTCTTGGTGTAGGTCTTTGAAAAACAGGTTGTTCTACTTGCTCATATGCATTATGACTAGATGTACAATTTGGTATAGTCTGTGCTAACATGTTATTCATCATCCATGATAATTGTGACATGTTATAAGCATCATGATATGGTTTATGCATGAATGGCATGTTGGCATAATTACTAAATGCATGAGCAGGCTGGACAGACATATATGGCATAACATTCATGGCAGGTACAGGTACTGACTTAGGCATATCAGGCATAGAAGCATTTTTAACAGATTTACAGTTGGCAGATAAATGATTAATACTACCACAGTTCACACATCCCTTTCTGGGAGCATATTTATCAGGTGTGTAGTTGCTGTGTTTGTTAATTCCTACCTTGCCATTCCTATTCTTCTTTTTAGCCTTAGCCTTAGGTTCAGTTTTCTCTAACTTATCCTTCAATTTCTTGGTGGATAGGTGGCCTGTGTTTTCTTGTTCAACTGACTTGGTTTTGCTACATTCTCCCAACACAAAGTTTTTGTTGACAGGACCATATTTCTTATGCAATTTAATCAAGGTTGCATTACTAACAGTTTTCAACTCTTTTGGACAATTACTATCCAATGAGTCACTGTCTGATGCAACTTCCCCATCAACTTCCAACTTTGTTCTTGCTAATTTGCAGAAAGAATCAATTCCTTGCTTACTGCCAATTTCTTCATTTTTAGCCTTTGATCCTTTTCACTTAGCAATTAAATCTTGTTCCTTTTTCAACTGTTCCTTTAAACAATCTTCTCTATCTAAAGCCTCAAGAAATCTATCTTTCATATCCTGGTAATCTCTCTTCATTGTTTCAAAATCAATTAACTGAGTCTCTAACAAGGTATTTCTGTCACCTATCTTAGCATTCAGATCCTTAATCTTGCTATTCTCTTTGTTAAGAGATTTTAGAGTAACATGCATGTTGTACAATTCATTTGACATTTCATTGACAACATTATCACATTCATCTTTGGAAAGCTCAGTTAGATTTGTAGAGTATACCTGGTTGCTTGATGAACTAGCTTCCTCATCATTTCCAATTGTCATTAGTGCAAGGTTGACAAATTCTTCCTCTGCTTCTGAGCTTGCTTCAACTGCCCAATCATCATCTTTTGATACGAATGCTTTCTCCTTTTGCTTAAGAAGATCAAAGTATTTCTTCTTGTAGTCAGTAGATTCATACTGCTTCTTTTCATTCTCAGCTTTGGATTTTCTGCATTCATTGGCAAAGTGGCCAGCAATTCCACAACTATAGCATTTGATCTTTGACTGTCAACCATGCCCTTGTTAGGTTGATGGCTTTTCTTGAATTTCCCGGCTCCTGCTGGATTCTTCTTGAATCTCAACTTTGAGAATCTCTTTGACAGAAATGCCAAATATTCATCTAGATCTTCTGAATCATCTTCACTCAGTGCATCAGGTTCCTCTTTCATTTTGCTCTTGCTTCTACTAGTTCCAGCTCCACCTTCACAAGTTCTTTGACTTGGTGTGGCCTCCACATTCTTCATCTTCTCTCCATCTTGGTTGGTTGGAATATTGGCCACCAAAGCTACATTTCCACCCTTCTTATGGCTCTTCTCAACTTCTTCATCTTGTTGCAGCTCGAGCTCATAGGTCTTTAGAATTCCATACAGTCTCTCAAGCGTATAGTCTTTGTAGTCTTGAAAGTTTCTTAATGAGACTGTTACTAGCTTCCATTCTTTTGGTAAAGACCTTAGAAATTTTAGGTTGGAGTCTTTGGTTTCATACACTCTTCCATACAATTTTAACCCATTTAACAGTTTTTGAAACCTGCTAAATATATCAGTTAGGTTTTCACCTGAATTAAAGTGAAAGTTTTCATATTGTTGTATGATGAGTTGTTTCTTATTCTCTCTGACTTGCTCAGTCTCTTCACAGAGTGTTCGAATGGTGTCCCACACTTGCTTAGCAGTAGTGCAGTTGATGACATTATCGAACATGTCTTGATCAATACCATTGAACAAAATGTTCATGGTTTTCTTGTCTTTCTGGACTTCCTCTCTGTCCCCGTCTGTGAATTCTGCTGGTAGTTTGGGAATAGGCATTCCAGCAACTCCAGTTCCAGCTGCATCTCCAACTGCAGTGTTAGCCTTCATAGGAATATGAGGACCTTTTTCTATTCAGTTGACATAACCTTCATCGATGGATAAGAGATGTAAATGCATCTTTACTTTCTAGTGAAAGTAATTGTCTCTGTCGAGGATTGGTATTTTCAAGTCTGTATCCTTCTTTCCCATGGTGGTGATCTTTAGACTTCTTATATGTTAGAAGCTTGCTCTGATACCAATTGATATTTCCCAGTTGTACACCATGAGATTGTAGAAGGGGGGGTTGAATACAATCTTAACAAAATTCTTTCGAATTGATGAGGTCTTGATAGATTGTTATAAGAACATAAACAAAACAAGATAGGTAGAATATCTAAAGCATATACAACACACGATATAAAAAATCTCAGGTGGGTTGGCTTATCAGCTTGATCCACCTGATGGTTGTATTGAAGATAATTCTCTGCGTAACAATACACAGCTGCGGTTACACGGTTTAGTGTTTACAAGAAAACCTAAAGCTCTCAGTCTTGTGATCAGTGTTTTCTTCTCTACTAAACTATGCTGCCCATACAGCTTATTTAAAACTATATGAAGACAAGTAAGTTACATGTAATGATACATTTTGATATAACTTGTCACACACACATACTCAAAGTGATTTCCATTTCTGGAATTATCTTGAAAGTCTTCTCTTCTTGATTTGGACAATCCCAGTAGGCTTTGAGACAGTGTATGTTTCTTTCTTCAAAAGTGACTAAGTTCTTGAAATGACTTAGCTTCCAAGCCCACGAGATGCTTTCTGCACAAGATCATTTTGCTTTTGGATCTTTGTCTCTGAAAGTAGCTTTAGCAAAAGTGTTAATCCTTTTGAAAGTCAATAAGCCTTTCTGCTTATTGAACTGTGCTAGAACTTCCCAGACATAACGGCTGATCTTTATGAATTTGTCGAAATATCCTTTGAATCTTTCGGTAGGTGTGTAATCATGTTGGAGGTTGCTTACACTCTTATTGTTGCCCTTGAAGTCGAGTAAACAGTGACTGATTTCACCTTTCACTTGGAAGAGTTTGAGCCTTCGAATATCTACAATTTGACTCCCTACTCGTAACATCCTCTGTGTAATTGATCACTGCCTAATCGTCACGGGTTGCAAAGTAATTATGGGTTTAATCTTCATTCGATATGTTCCATTAGAGATCTCTGATATTATTGTGAAACAGGTTGAGTTCTCGAACAGATAAATCTTGAGTTCTCGAATGATGATTTATCGAATATCCTTCTGAGATGACTTCTCGATTAGTGCTTGATGTAGACTTCTCGAATAGAACGGTCTGAGTTCTCGAATTGGCACTTCTCAAATATTTCATTTCACAGACTTCTCGAATAGTTCTTTTTACAAACTTCTCGAATAGATCTTTTTACAGACTTCTCGAATAGATCAGTCTGACTTCTCGAACTAGGACTTCTCGAATAAAACCCTTTGAGTAGAGTTCTCGAATGACTTCTCGAACACTTCTTTCCTTGATTTCTCGAACTTACTTGCATGGTTTTATCAAACTCTCTTTTGATTACTGATATCTGACTTTAGCATCTCCTGGCTTGTTACTGAAATAAATCCTAACTTTATGCAGAGTTTCATCCTTAAGATATTGCTGTAGTTGATCTGCATTTTAGTTGGCTTCCTGATTTGTTCATCAGCTTCGATTCCTTGATTCATTTTCTGTCTTGTGGTATTTGTTATCATCATCCATATCCATGCATAACTCAACAGGTTGTGTGCTTTGGTTAGAAACAGGATGGGTAGTGTCCTGTCTCAGAGCACCAGAAATAGGTCCAAGACAATCAGTAATAGATCCATAATAAGTAGACATTCTCTTTGACAAAAGAAGCCTGACCTTATCAGGAATAATAGGATTGCCTTCCAACTTATTCACCTTATCAGATTTTTCCAAGGATTTGATTTTGTTTTCAGAAATCTTAAAGATACACAATTGATCATCATTTTCAAATTCAACATTGGGACATAAATATGAAAATATCAATTGAAAGAATCTAATAAAACAAACATATCCACACTTGTCTGTTTTTCTAGCATAAAAGGCTTTCAAAAGAAACAATCCATAATCAAAAGGAGTTTCATGGATTAGAGAGTACCCAATTTGAACTAAAGCTGAAGGCAATGCATCAAAGTTAGAGACTTTATTCAGAAAACATCGACTAATAGTTTCAAAGAAAAAATTCCATTCCTTCTTAAGTTTTGTTCTCTATAAATCCCCAAACTTCATTGGCTGTCCTTGGATGCCAAGACTCTTTGCAAAATCAAGAAGTGTAGCATCAGAAACACTTTCTGCTGATTTGCCATTAAGAGATGGTAGTTGAAGAGCCTTCTCTATCACCTCTGGAGTCACTCTATAAGTAGCACCATTATACTCGAAGGACATGGACAGATTCTTTGTTGTCATTCCTTCACTAAATACTGTTGTTGACCATACATGCATAACACTTTTGAAAGAAACTTTGGAGGGTTGTGTTAATGCATAATTAATCAGACTTGAGGATAAGAAATCTTGAATGATATAGAAATCATTCGATAAATCCTGATGATCAAGAACAACAACGAAATTGTTAGGTGCAAAAGTAACACCATTGATGACAACTTTACTGTTTGTAAATAATTGATTTTCCATGTTGGTTGAACAGAGAGATTTTGTATTCTCGAACAATTAGGGTTTATGTTTGCACAAGGTAAGAGACGATTTAATACTTATACTTTGAGAATAAAAGAATCAATTTAGAAAACTAAATTGATTTTGGACAATTCTAATGATTTCTCAAGGACAGGTGTCAGTAATCGACTCCTGCACACATAAGTAATGGAGTAAATTACGTGTAAGAATGGTGATAACTGCACGCGACACGATTTTCAAATTGTGAGTATATACGCACAAGAGTGTTACTCACGCGCCCACAGTTTTCGAGAAATTAGATTGTGAATAAAAATAAGACAAGGTAATTTGTTTTAATTTAAAGAAATTAAAACACCACAATCTAAAAATACCTGATACCAACACAAGAATGTGAATCGGTTCATATTCTTGTTCCACTCCTTTCTCTATTTAATGCCTAGAGACTTGTCCACTACCTTCTTAACCCTTCTTCTTACCTGCAAACTCAAAACTCTTCTCACAAATATCTTTGAAGAAAAAAAATGTCGAGTTTTAACATAAAAGAGAAGAATATCCATCTCGTAGAGAAGAGAGATATCTTCAGTTGCACTCATGAAGAGTTTGATGCTTTCAACTGGGAGAGACAACTTGAGACTCTCTGGTTGCAGATGGATGCTGGTCTCGAAGAAATCGAGAAAGAAAGACCTGCAAGAGTGATTGACATCGATGCTGCCCTCCAAGCAACATTAGCATGGCTTTCTTCTAAGACATCCTCATCCAAATCCATCAACCATTGTTAATGAATATGTCAGCAAAAATAACCTTATCCCTCTAAACCTCCACCCAAACAAAGTGGCAAAGATGGGATCTGGGATAGCTGCTAACAATGGAGTGGTTTGGACTTCCTTTTCCTGTTGAATAGATTAGTAGATAGAGAACAAAAAGATGTAATCTATGAATGTACTCTCTTTCTTATTATTAATGAAATCTTTGTTTCTCTAATCTTATTCATGGTTTTCTGCATTGAACTTGTTCTTCAAATAATTGAATCTAAGAAATAAACATGAAAACTAATTATAGTAATCACCTTATTAACAAGTTCAAAAGTCACAAGTATATCAGGAAAGTAGAACAGAAAATAGAATACTGAAATACATTACTGATAAGTGAAACGTCGCATCAGTATATAATAATGTTTGACTGATGTCAGGATTGACTTTTCATCAGTATTCGAAATGCATCAGAATTCGATGAACATCAGTATTTGATCTTTCTCTGTTCTCATAAACTATCATAGTTTACCATTCCCAGTTCATTCACCAACTTTGTAAATGTAGCTTCAGAAAGTGGCTTGGTGAACATATCAGCTAGCTGTTGATCAGTAGGAACAAAGTGTAACTCAATTGTCCCTTCCATTACTTGCTCTCTTATAAAATGATATCTGATACTGATATGCTTAGTAAGAGAATGTTGTACTGGATTTCCTGTCATAGCAATATGTTGGGACAATCAGATCGTGATCCTGCGATTTTTGATACAATAAATTAACGAGTACAAATACAAAAGTCACCTTGTTAACGGTTGATTCCACGCTCTTCTATTGTATTCCCAAATTCCCTTGAGCGAAGTGTGGCCTTCGTCTTCTCAAGTTAACCTCTCTTCTTGCTCCTAGGTGGCTACAATATTTTCTTAACCCCACCCTAGCAAGAAGAGAATAAGAATATATATAGGGCTACAATAGGGATCATGGATAATTAGGTTAGGCCTTCTAATTACATCTTGGGCCTAGCCCAATGTAATTAAATATTAATTCAATCCACTAAAGAATTAATATTTGCACTACCTTTCCTAATACCGCAACTTAATTATTTAATTGGGTTCCAATATTATTTGCTTATTAAATTCCCATGTTTAAAATAGCGCATGCCCATTAATTAAATAAATTACTGATAATTCATTTAATTAATATCTTTTATCCTTGATTATCCACTCAACCTTTATTTAATTATGCCGGAATAAATTCCACCTGCAGGGTTTCACATAATTAAATCTTTTTGAGCTTTCAAGGGGACATCATTAACCCGAATATTATCAGGACATGGATTCCTTCAATAAATAATATCCACCATATATATTATTCCATCACCCAAAATATAATGAAATAAATCAAAAGAATTATTTCATATATAAATCAAAGCATGTAAATAATATACACGTGTCAATTACTATATCGGGATTAAGAACCTAAGCATTAATAATAACATAGAATCTTAGTTCTCCTTCTTAATCAGTATAAGGGAACAATTCTAAATTTGATCCTGTTCAATATACGCAAAGTATACTAGTATTATTTATTAGTCAATATAAACTAATCTAAATAATACTACAGCCATTCCAGTGGATTGTCCAACACCACCTGTGCTGTGAACCTTATTATATTATATAAACTGTATTTAACAATCTAATATTCTGTATCCCATTTGATACTATATTGTCCACAATATATAATATTAGACAGCATGTAAACATTTAAATGATTCTCAATAAAACCGAGCCAGAAATAAATGTATATACTTAAAATAAATATTTTCAGTATACACTAACAACCTCCCACTTATACTCAAAATATTCTATGAGTATATCAGTGTTTATTTAATCCACTATTACATTGAAAACTATGTGTCCATCCATCTGACTCCTATCGCTTCCACATGCCTGTCAAAAACCTTGGCTGGCAAGCTCTTTGTGAAAGGATCTGCCCGGTTGTCTTCTGATGATATGTGAGCCACAACTATGTCTCCTCGCTTTACGATTCCTCGTATGAGATGATACTTACGTTCAATATGTTTAGCTGCTTTATGGTCTCGCGGTTCCTTCGAATTTGCCACAGCTCCAGTGTTATCACAATACACTGTCAAGCTCCTAGGCAAATTAGGTACCACATCCAAGTCCAAAAGGAAGTTCCTGAACCATACAGCCTCCTTTGCAGCCTCAGAGGCCGCCACGTACTCGGCTTCCATAGTAGAGTCTGCAATGCATTTCTGCTTTACACTCCTCCATATAACGGCTCCACCTCCCAAAGTAAAAACATATCCCGAGGTTGATTTCCTCTTATCCCTATCTGATTGAAAATCTGAATCAGTATATCCCAAAGGAAATAGATCTGAGGCCTTGTAAATTAACATATACTCCTTAGTCCTTCTCAGGTACTTGAGTATAGTTTTTACTGCACTCCAATGTTCCTGACCTGGGTTCGACTGATATCTACTAACCATGCCTACAGCAAAGCAGATGTCAGGCCTCGTACATAACATAACATACATTAAGCTTCCACATGTCGAGGCATAAGGAACTGCTTTCATGCTCTCTATATCCTTAGGTGTCGAAGGACACTGCTCCTTGGATAGAGCAACTCCATGTTTAAAAGGTAGAAAACCTTTCTTAGAGTTCTGCATGTTAAAACGAGCTAATACTTCATCAATGTAAGGCTCTTGAGATAAAGCCAACATCCTTTTCTTGCGATCCCTTATTACTTTGATCCCAAGGATGTATGCCGCTTCACCTAAGTCCTTCATTTCAAATTGTTTGAACAACCATGCCTTTACTGATGACAACATCTTAACATTGTTTCCAATGAGTAAAATGTCATCTACATATAGTACTAGAAAAACCACTACATTACCCTCACTTCTCTTATACACGCATGACTCGCTTGGACTTTGATCAAATCCATATGACTGGACTGCCTGATCAAAACGAATATTCCAGTCCCTAGAAGCTTGTTTAAGTCCATAAATAGACCTCTTAAGCTTACAAACCAGATGCTCTTGGCCTTCTTTAATGAATCCTTTTGGTTGTTGCATATAGATGGTTTCCTCAAGACTTCCATTAAGGAAAGCTGTATTGACATCCATTTGCCAAATCTCGTAATCGAGATGAGCTGCTATAGATAAAAGAATCCGGATCGACTTAAGCATAACAACTGGCGAAAAGGTTTCCTCATAATCGATTCCTTCTTTCTGAGTATACCCTTTCGCAACAAGTCGTGCTTTCCAGGCTTTCACCTTTTTGTCAGATCCTCTTTTCTTCTTGTAGATCCACATACTTCCAATGGGTTTTATACCTTTGGGTGGTTCCACGAGCTCCCAAACTTGATTGGAATACATAGATTCCATCTCAGATTCCATTGCCTTTTGCCAAAGATTTGCATCTTTATCTAGAATTGCCTGTTCGTATGTCCTGGGATCCTCATCATGTTCACCAGAGACCAAGTCTGAAGACTCTCCCAAAAACATGAATCTTTCAGGTTGTCGAACAACCCTCCCACTACGACGAGGCACTGGTGCGGTACTAGTGTCAAGTTGTGCATTTTCTTGTGGTTGTTCTACTTGTACTATTGGCACTTGGGGATTATCTGTCCCTCCCACTAATTCCTCTAAAACAACACTACTCATGGGTTTGTGGTTCATTATATAGTCTTCCTCTAAGAATCTGGCATTGGTGCTAACAATGACATCTCGATCCCTAGGACTATAAAATGAATAACCTTTCGTCCCCATGGGATAGCCTACAAACAGCCTTACTTCTGTGCGAGATTCTAGCTTAGTCGCGTTCTTGTTAAGCACATGTGCTGGACAACCCCAAATCCGAATATGTCTTAGACTTGGTTTGCTACCAGTCCACAATTCTATTGGAGTCTTGGGAACCGACTTAGAAGGTACCAAGTTCAGAAGGTAAGCCACTGTTTCTATAGCATATCCCCAGAACGACTTAGGTAAATCTGAATAACTCATCATTGATCTAACACTCTCCAAAAGAGTCCAATTCCTTCTTTCTGCTACACCATTCTGCTGAGGTGTGCCAGGTGCAGATAACTGGGATGTAATCCCATTTTCTGATAAATAGTCCCTAAATTCTCCAAGCAAGTATTCGCCACCACGATCTGATCGTAGTGACTTGATACATTTTCCAAGATGTCGTTTCTCCGCACTTGCTTTGTACTCTTTGAATTTTTCAAAGCACTCAGACTTGCGGCGCAACAAATAAATGTATCCATATCTAGAATAATCGTCAATGAAAGTGACAAAATACTCATAACCTCCTCTTGCTTGGATACTCATAGGACCACATAAATAAGTATGAACCAATTCTAATACTTCTTTGGCTCTATTCCCCTTTACTTTAAAAGGCCTGTTAGTCATCTTACCTTCCAAGCAAGATTCACAAACTGGAAATGGCTCCACTGCCAACAAGCCTAATGGCCCATCTACTACCAGTCTTTGAATCCTCCTCAAGTTAATATGACCTAATCTTAAGTGCCAAAGATATGTTTGGTTCAATTCGGAAGGTTTCTTTCTTTTGTTTGAGCTAGAAAGAATATTATTAGATTCCTTTTGTTGCAGCATTGGTTGGATAGGATTAATAATATATAAATTGTCTTGCAATGTACCAGAACATATAACTCGTTTATTCATCATAATAGAAACATTACGATCCAAACAAACATTATAACCATCCATGGCAAGTTTAGAAACCGAAATCAAATTCCTTCTAAATGAAGGTACATAAAGACAATTGTTCAAAACCAAAATCCTATCATCGCCAAAAGACAATGTAATTATTCCAACTGCAACTACTGCTACTTTCGTAGCATCTCCCATGAACACATATATCTCGCCATCTCTAAGCATTCTGGTTTGCTGGAACCCCTGCATAGAGTTACAAACATGGTCAGTGGCTCCTGTATCTACACACCAAGTGCTCGTAGATATAGCCGCTATATATGTTTCTGTAACTAGAGAAAGAGACATACCAGTATTGTTTGTCTTCTTAGGAAGAGGACAATCCTGTTTCCAGTGACCTGACTGCTTGCACCTGAAGCACTTGCCCTTAGACTTTTTCACAGCACCTTGAACTCCCACTGCATTAGCAACCTTTCCAGCTTTCTGTGTCTGAACCTTTTTCTTCTTCTTACCTTTCGGCTTAGAGGAAGAAGCTTTCTCAGCCACATTCACTTGAACATTCTGCTTAAAGAGTCCTTCAGCTGCCTGAAGTTCTGTCAGAAGTTCCGCGAGACTATACATCCTTTTGTTCATGGTGTAATTCAAGCAGAACTGCTCAAAACTTTTGGGCAAGCTCATAAGGATGATATCGATCTGGGTTTCACCATCAATATCAGCACCAAGGATCTCCATCTCATTCAGATGAGACATCATCCTGAGAACATGATCCCTTACAGGTGTTCCTTCAGCCATCTGAGTGTTCATTAAAGCCTTCATTGCTACTTGCCTAGCAGCCCTATTCTGTTCTCCAAAAAGTTCATTGAGATTAAAGAGCATATCTGAAGCCGTGGCCATAGCCTGATGCTGATGCTGCAAAACACCCGACATTGCTGCCAGAATGTAACATCGCGACATCTCATCGGCCTTAACCCACCGCTTATAATACTCCTTATCATTTTCAGGAGCATCTTCAGCAGGCTGATCTGGCTTGGGTTCATAAGTGCAAAATTTGTACTCCTCAGCAGTCAACACTATGTCCAAATTACGTTTCCATTCAATATAGTTTGGTCCCGTAAGTTTGTTATCCTTAAGTATGGTGAATAGTGGATTAAAGCCCATAATGATCTAATCCTGAGAATCATACATGTAACACATAATCAGAGAGTTGCACAAATCTTAAAACCTATTGGTTTCCTCTAACAATTAATTAAAATTAATGCACTAATATTTAAACACCATAAGTATCTGGTACGCCACGATGGGTGACATATATACCACTTAAATTCGTTTAAATATTACTTTGGTCCTATTACTAAATAATACGCCACGTTAGGGTGGACTATATATTATTTTTCATAGCTAAGTGTATACCATTATTAAATCTTAAATTAATAATAATAAGACCGGATGCCACAATTAAATATTTCAAATCAATAATCGATAATAGGATAATTCCCAGATCGGGGGGAGCATTGTCAAGAGGCGTCACTTAAGACCCCTTTCTAGACAGAATCATCCTTTCTCTCAATATTGAAAATCTATATTCAATAATTGGTACCCGTCTAATTAATCGAATTCTATGAAACTTGGTACGCCACGTTGGGTGGCATGTATACCTTTCAATATTCGTAATTAATTTAGGAAGTTTGTCCTAGTAATATCCATAACACTATTTGACACCATAAATCATATGCCACGTTAGGGTGGACAATATATAATTTATATTCGTCTTAGTGTTAAATTACATACAAACAATAATGGAGACCGTGGGATTTAATTCCTAATTAATTCCCTCACCCACTTAGAATTTTTATTAAAATTGAGGAATTTTAAAAATTAAATGGGGCCTATGTCGTTACAATTATGTCTAACATGCATTCAAAATACACACATAATTTAACAACATAAAACATTTAATTAAAGCAATTAATAAAATATCTATGTCCATGTCGTCCTAATTATGTTAAACATGCAATTAAAAATTACACACATAATTAACAACACACATAATAATTATTTAAAGCAATAATTAAAAATAAATTAAATAACGGAATTAAAAATTAAAACAATAACTAAATCCACTATTATGGCCCCAAGATAATTTATTTCTGCAGCCCGGTGTTTTGTCCATCCCGGTACTCGGTTGAATGCAAAACAGGATCACATCCTCAAGGACCCGCCTGTTAATTAAACCACCAGCATGAGCAAGTTAATTTACCACTTGATTTTTTTTTCTTCCCGTGACCAAAGTCTTCCAGGAAAAGCACTACCCACGTGCCAGCCATCACGAATTCCTTTAATCAACACATGCAGGAAACTAATGTTGTATCAATAATTCAAAATGGCTGGGCTCCTTGTGTGGTTAATTCAAAATTCAGTCGCCGCACGAAAATAAACAAATCCATCAGTTTCAGCAGCCACGCAGCGGAAAAATAACTCCGGATTTGATTTACAGCCGAACGTAATTGTTACAAAATGCCCGAATTTATACAAAATTCATCAAACAATTACATAAAAAATAGATCTAATACAAAACTAATTTTGTAAAATCTATTCTAACACGATCAACCCTCGTGTAATACAACCACGATAAACCACGTGGAAACCAAACAAAATAACCACGATTAAACCACGTGGGATCCAAACACATAATTAAAATATACATGGCCATAATAGTGGATAACAACCTGCAAAACAAAATATACAAGCCTACCACTATACACATGCATATATAATTACGACATGGACTTCGTATCAAAAATCGCAGAACCATAGAACCTAGCTCTTGATGCCAATTGTTGGGACAATCAGATCGTGATCCTGCGATTTTTGATACAATAAATTAACGAGTACAAATACAAAAGTCACCTTGTTAACGGTTGATTCCACGCTCTTCTATTGTATTCCCAAATTCCCTTGAGCGAAGTGTGGCCTTCGTCTTCTCAAGTTAACCTCTCTTCTTGCTCCTAGGTGGCTACAATATTTTCTTAACCCCACCCTAGCAAGAAGAGAATAAGAATATATATAGGGCTACAATAGGGATCATGGATAATTAGGTTAGGCCTTCTAATTACATCTTGGGCCTAGCCCAATGTAATTAAATATTAATTCAATCCACTAAAGAATTAATATTTGCACTACCTTTCCTAATACCGCAACTTAATTATTTAATTGGGTTCCAATATTATTTGCTTATTAAATTCCCATGTTTAAAATAGCGCATGCCCATTAATTAAATAAATTACTGATAATTCATTTAATTAATATCTTTTATCCTTGATTATCCACTCAACCTTTATTTAATTATGCCGGAATAAATTCCACCTGCAGGGTTTCACATAATTAAATCTTTTTGAGCTTTCAAGGGGACATCATTAACCCGAATATTATCAGGACATGGATTCCTTCAATAAATAATATCCACCATATATATTATTCCATCACCCAAAATATAATGAAATAAATCAAAAGAATTATTTCATATATAAATCAAAGCATGTAAATAATATACACGTGTCAATTACTATATCGGGATTAAGAACCTAAGCATTAATAATAACATAGAATCTTAGTTCTCCTTCTTAATCAGTATAAGGGAACAATTCTAAATTTGATCCTGTTCAATATACGCAAAGTATACTAGTATTATTTATTAGTCAATATAAACTAATCTAAATAATACTACAGCCATTCCAGTGGATTGTCCAACACCACCTGTGCTGTGAACCTTATTATATTATATAAACTGTATTTAACAATCTAATATTCTGTATCCCATTTGATACTATATTGTCCACAATATATAATATTAGACAGCATGTAAACATTTAAATGATTCTCAATAAAACCGAGCCAGAAATAAATGTATATACTTAAAATAAATATTTTCAGTATACACTAACACAATAGCACTTTGGTTATCACAATAAATAGGTATTTTTGAATATGACAAACCATAGTCCATTAGCTGATTTCTCATCCACATGATCTGAGCACAACAGCTTCCTACAACAATGTACTCAGCTTCTGTAGTTGATGTAGAGATAGACTTTTGCTTTTTACTGAACCAAGAAACAAGTCTTCCTCCAAGAAACTGACAACTGCCTGAAGTACTTTTTCTGTCTATTTTACAGCTTGCAAAATTAGCATCTGAGTAACCACATAAATTAAAATCAGATTCCCTAGCATACCAAAGGCCAAGAGATGGTGTGCCTTTCAAGTATCTGAAAATCCTTTTAACAGCTATAAGATGTGGTTCTCTGGGTTCTGCCTGAAATCTTGCACATAGACAGGTTGCATACATGATATCTGGTCTACTAGCAGTTAGATACAACAGTGAGCCAATCATACCTCTGTAATTAGTTACATCCACCTCAGTACCTTGATTAGGATCAAGCTTGGTAGCTGTAGCTATGGGAGTTGATGCAGTAGAGCTGTCTTGCATGTTAAACTTTTTCAATAGGTTCTTTGTGTATTTTGACTGATTGATAAAAATCCCATCATCAGTCTGTTTAACTTGTAGACCTAAGAAATAGCTCATCTCTCCCATCATGCTCATTTGATATCTAGACTGCATTAGCTTTGAAAACTTCTCACATAATTTAGAGTTAGTTGACCCAAAAATGATATCATCAACATAAATTTGAACTAACAGCAAATCCTTACCATGATTCAAATGAAACAAGGTTTTATCAATTGTACCTCTTTTGAATCCACTTTCCAGTAAGAATTGAGCCAATGTCTCATACCAGGCTCTTGGAGCTTGCTTTAGTCCATAAAGTGCTTTATCCAGTCTGTAGACATAATCTGGATGTTTTGAATCAACGAAGCCAGGAGGTTGTTCAACATAAACTTCCTCTTCTAATTCTCCATTGAGAAAAGCACTTTTTACATCCATCTGGAAAACTTTAAATTTCTTGTGAGCTGCATATGCAAGAAAGATTCTGATAGCTTCTAGTCTTTCAACAGGAGCAAATGTCTCATCATAGTCTATTCCTTCCTGTTGAGAATATCCTTTTGCAATTAGTCTAGCTTTATTTCTGATGATAGTGCCATATGAATCTGTCTTGTTTCTGAACACCCACTTTGTACCTACAATGGACCTTCCTTTTGGCCTTGGTACAAGTTTCCAGACATCATTTCTTTCAAACTCATTTATTTCTTCGTGCATAGCCATAACCCAATCAACATCCTTTAGTGCATCTTCAACTTTCTTAGGTTCCTCCTTTGACAGAAAGTTATGATAAAGACATTCATTTTGAGTTGCACTTCTGGTTCTAACACCTACTTCAGGATTCCCAATAATTAAATCATGAGTATGAGTTTTAGTCCATTTCCTTGCTGGTGGTAGATCATTACTTAAATTTGATGCTTCCCTTGGATTGGTGTTATCTTCAAAAGAACTAGTGTTGTTAGAAGCTCCCCCTGAAATATTGCTATCTGTTTCTGATCTGCTGTCAGAATTGTCACTTGAATCTATTTCTGATGAATCTCCTCCTGATGTTTGATTTATTTCATTGTTGATGGTCTCTTGATGTTGCTCCCCCTCAACATTTGCATTCCCATCAATAATCTGTGTTTCATCAGTAATAACTGGTTCATCAGTATTTGATGATTTGTCAGTATCTGATAAGATTTCACCAGAATTCTTTGAGGCTTCATTTGTAAAACTCAAATCATCATGTAAGTCTTCAGAAATTCCTGTAATCTTCTTATCATCGAAAGATACATTTATTGACTCCATGACTGTCTTTATTCTTAGATTATAGACTTTAAAGGCTCTTGATGATGGATAGCCAATAAAAATTCCCTCATCAGCTTTAGTCTCAAATTTACCAAGCTGTTCAGGATGAGGTCTTAGAACAAAGCACTTACAGCCAAATACATGCAAATGCTTCAGACTTGGCTTCTTTTCCTTGATCATCTGATAAGGAGTTACACCATGTCTGTTAATCAGTGTGATATTCTGAGTGTAGCATGCTGTGTTGACTGCTTCTGCCCAGAAATATGTAGAAAGTTTAGCTTCCTCCAACATAGTTCTGCCTACTTCAATAAGAGTTCTGTTTTTTCTTTCAACTACTCCATTTTGTTGGGGTGTGCCTGGAGCAGAGAATTGTTGAACTATTCCTTTGTATTTGCAGAACTCTTCCATTGCTGAATTCTTGAATTCAGTTCCATTATCACTTCTTAAAATCTTGACTTTATACTTTGTGCCAGTCTCAATGAGTCTCACATGGTCCAAAAGTATCTCAGCTGTTTCATCCTTTCTGTGTAGAAAATACACCCATGTATATCTAGTATACTCATCAACAATTACTAGAGTATATCTTTTCTTACTGATGGACATTATGTTTACTGGTCCAAATAAGTCAAGATGAAGCATGTGATAAGGTTCATCAATTGAGGATTCTGTCTTGCTCTTAAAAGATGTCCTTCTTTGTTTAGCTTTCTGACAAGCATCACAAAGTCCATCTGGAGTATACAATACCTTAGGTAATCCTCTCACTAAGTCTTTCTTTATCAACTCATTTATATTGTTGAAGTTGAGATGAGAAAGCTTCTTGTGCCAACTCCAACTTTCATCTACAGTCGCTTTACTGATGAGACATGTAGAGTGTCCATCAGTATTGGTATAGATGTTAGCTTCATAAATGTTACCATGTCTTTGTCCATTTAAAGCAACCTTCCCTGAAGATTTACTGATTACTTCAAAATGAGTATCATAGAAGTTGACATGATAACCTCTGTCACTGATTTGACTAACACTTAGCAGATTGTGTTTGAGTCCTTTCACCAAAGCTACTTTTTCAATGATGACATTTCCAATGATAATACTGCCATATCCCAAAGTTTGTCCAATGTTGCCATCTCCATAAGACACAGTTGGGCCAGCCTTTTCCTCAAATTCTGATAGCAGGGTTTTGTCTCCAGTCATGTGCACAGAACATCCACTATCCATGACTAACACATTTTTCTTTTTGCCCTGCAATCAGAATCACAAAGAATTCAGTTAGAATTTTTAAGAACCCATACTTGTTGGGTTCTTTTAGCATGCAATTTAACATTTTTAGCAGCAGAAGATTTCTTAACTAAAACGTTTTCTTTAGGATTACCTCCTTTGGAATTCATTTTGTTATCATCAGAATTAACAGATGCATGCTTAGTATTCACATTCTTTGTTTTGCCAGAATTTGCACTTTTATTGAACTTTGGCAATGGTTCATAAACATTGTAGTACAATTAATGATATTCTTCACACATATAAATAGAATGCCATTTACTACCATAGTGAAAACAGGGATTTTGTGGTTTATAAAATACTGTCCTATTCCTAATGTCAGACTTAGGAATAACAATAGTCTTCTTCTTACTCATCCTGCAGTCAATAGCAAGATGATTAGAGTTATCACAATTAAAACATGTCTTTCTTGGTGCATTTGGAATATACTTATAATTATTCTCCTTGTTTATTCCAACTTTACCATTCCTGTTTCTTTTGATAGTAGAGACTCTCTTCTTTTCTGTCACATCACAGATTTTATCTCTCGGTTGTTTCTTTGACAAAAGACCTACATTCTTGTTTTGAACAGACTTTGATTTAGAATTCTGTGCAGAAGTGGATCCCTCTTCAGTAGTTGATTTGGGATTTTCTGGATACACATAATTCACAGGCTTTAATTTAGTCTTTGTACTGTCTGTAACTACCTGTAGGTTTTTGGATTTGTCGAGTCATTGATAATAACTCTTCCTGGATTTGATGAAACAACCTTTTCCTTGTTCTTTTTCTTAAACTCTAGCTTATAACCTAGACACTCTTTCCAGTTTTTATCTGTAATTATCTCATGAGTTTTAGTTCCAGAGTGTGTCCAAGTTCTGAGTTTTTCATTAGCATCCTCAAGTTGTATTTCAAGTTCTTTACACTTAAACTCTATTTCAAGTTTCATGTGTTTAGCATTATCACATTCTGTTTGAACTTCCTGCAAGAAAATTAACTCAGCCTCTAAATGATCATTTCTTTTAGTTACCTCTGCCATCTGAGATTTTATTGTAGTATTTTCAAGAGATTGACTCCTAAAGCTGATATGCAGAGACTTAAGAAAAGACCTTAACTCAGAGACATTATTAGTATCAAAATCAAACAAGTTTTCAGCAGCAGCAATAGTCTCATCAGTATTGGCCATTAGTGCATAGTTCACCTCTTCTTCTTCAGATTCTAAGGAAGAGTCCATCCAATCCTTGCTTGATGAGATAAGAGCTTTGGTCTTTGCCTTTTTGCACTCAGTTGCAAAATGACCCATTACATCACAATTGTAGCATCTGACTTTTGACTTGTCAAATTTGTCGCTTTTGTCTTCTTTCTTCTTGTACCTGTCTTTGTCAGTATTGAAGGTTTTCTTCTGGAACCTACCTTGCTTCCTAGCCTTTCTGAACTTCATCTTCTTGAAGTCCTTGACTATCATAGCTACCATCTCCATCATATCAGAATCAGTAGAGTCATCATCAGTATCAGAATCAGACTTAGCATCAGTATCTGATGATGAGTCATCAGGAATTGACTCCACAACTCTACTTTTTCTAAAAGAACCTTCTTCAGCTTTTCCTTTTGATTTTGATTCAACATTCAAAGCAACAGATTTTGCTTTGACATTTTTCTTGTTCTTTCTCTGTTGAACCTCAAGATCATAGGTTCTTAGCATCCCATAGACTTCATCAAGAGACAGCATCTTCAGATCATATTGATGCCTTATGATTGAAGCTTGAGTATCACACTCCTAAGTGAGAGCTCTTAGAAACTTGGTATTTGAATCCTCTGGATCATACTCTTTACCAACTAGAGATAGATTGTTCAGCAGTGTTAGAAATCTATCATAGATATCAGTAAGGTTTTCATCAGTTCTTGCATCGAACTGCTCATACTCCTGAATCAACAGAGCCCCTTCTGTTTCTTTTGATAGATTCAGTGCCTTGACATTGAGTTTCCAAAGTATCCCAAATTTCCTTTGCAGTCTTGCATGCTATGACCCTGTTTGACATGACATTATCAAGACTGTTGTGCAAGATATTTTTTACCTTTGCATCTTTGAGCACTTGAGCCTTTTCTTCTGGAGTCCACTCACTCTTTGCCTTGATAACATAGTGTTCAGCAACAGTTTCAGTTCTTGCAACTAATCTTGTTGGAAGAAATGGTCCATCATTGATCCTGTCAAGATAGTCAGGATCAGTAGCTTCCAGATACATTAACATCTTCACCTTCCATGTTTGATACTCAGTTTTCTTGAGAATTGGAATCTTAATGCTTTCATACTTGCTTGTCGACATCTTAAGATCGTTTTTGATTACTATTAATCAGTTTGCTCTGATACCAATTGTTGCCCAGTAATTAACAATTGTAGAAGGGGGGTTGAATACAATTGTATAAGATTTTCGACTTAAACAAAAATAACACAAGTATGAATCAATAACAGCTTTATTAATTCTGATATAAAACTGTTACAAACTCTCTTAAGAAATTCTTATGTTCTAAAGAGCTGCTAGGTTACAAGATAACTCGTGTATGCGATTACAATCATGTAAAACCTAAACTGCGTTTATATAGAGTACACAGTTACACTATCAATTACAAGATATTCTAAATCAATTACATATTACTCTGAATACATATCCTGTATGATAGCTGCCTTCCTACAATTTAGGAACCGACATATCAATCTTCCTTGATCTCTGGTTTGACGAGAATCTTCACATAATCCTGACCAGCTTCTAATACTGACAATATCTTCATACTGACATCGTATTACTGATGACCTCAGCATCAGTATCTAACAAGGTTGTGCCCTTATAGACATGAGCATAACCTACTTACTACAAATAAGGTTACAGGATAAATTACTTTCTCGTATGTCTATCCTTTTTGAGTAAGCATCCAAACGGCTACAGGTTTGACTTCTTGAGGTTTTTTGAGCGATGAAGTTCGTGTTGAATTTCACAGTTGCCATTGTTTTCAGAGGTTTTGGAACTTTAGATGCTTGGGAAATTAACAATTGTAGAAGGGGGGTCGAATAGATGTATGTTTTGTATCGACAACTCAGGCATTCGAGAAGTAGAAATCAACTATTCGATAAGTCAAGAAAGGCTTATTCGATAACTCAAGCAGGTTGTAACCCACAACTGGCAGTTATCTAACATAGAAATAATTCTTAATAAAATAAAATATATTTTTATGAGTGAATTAAAATTTTAGACAAAAATCCAAAATCGGTTGAAATTCAGCGAGAATTCAGCCTTTTCAGATGATTCGAGAACTCAAATACAGTGTTCGAGAACTCAGTCATTAGAGAAATCAATTACCATATTCGAGAAGTCAAGAATACCTCCATTCGATATCTCTAAAAGACTCTATTCGAGAACTCGAGAGTGCTCCAAAGAGACTTGTTAGAGATGTCGAGCAGTGAATCTTTAGAGAAGTCTGACTTATCGAAATATTCTTTTCACTCATAAAAATTCAATTTTCAATATCTTTTAAAAATTTACCAGACATATTCAGTGAAGAATATTCTAACAAATTAAAAAGTGATTATCTCAAAATTTCATAGAAATTTCAAGTTGATAATATATGATTTTCAAACATATGCAACAGATTTGAAATATTTATAAATCATATTTCAGCCAACACTTACTTCAAAAATATTGATCATTTAGATAAAATAAGTGTTTACTACTGCAACAATCTAGGTGATATTTTCACTTAGCCAGAATCTGAAGAATTCAGCATTCCAATCTCACTAACCAACCTTGTGAAAGTGGCTTCATCTAATGGCTTAGTGAATATGTCAGCTAGTTGTTTATCTGTAGAGACATAATGCAACTCAATGGTTCCATTAGTTGCATGCTCTCTAATAAAGTGATATCTGATGTCAATGTGCTTTGTTCTAGAATGATTGACAGGATTGGCAACTATAGAGATTGCACTTGTGTTGTCACACATGATTGGAATTCTTTCCAACACAAGTCCATAATCTCTAAGTTGATTTCTAATCTAAAGCACTTGATCACAGCAACTCCCAGCAACTATGTATTCAGCCTTAGTTGTGGAAGTTGACACAGATTGTTGTTTCATGATATACCAAGAGACTAACCTTTGTCCAAGAAACTGGCAGCTACCTGAGGTGCTTTTCCTATCCACTCTGCATCCAGCATAATCAGCATCAGAATAACCAACCAGATTTAACCCTGTGTCCTTAGGATACCATAAACCCAAGTTTGGAGTGCCCTTTATATATCTAAAGATCCTTTTAATAGCGATCATATGTGATTCCTTTGGATTTGACTGAAACCTTGCACACAGACATGTAGCAAACATGATGTCTGGCCTACTTGCAGTGAGATAGAGTAGAGAACCAACCATGCTTCTGTAGACTGTGATATCTACCTTCTTGCCTTTATCATCTTCATCCAATTTGGTGGCAGTGGCCATGGGTGTCTTTGCAGGTGAGCAATCTTTTAAGTCAAACTTCTTCAATAAATCCTTGATTTACTTGGTTTAATTTGATTGATAAAGATACCATCCTTCCTTTGACTAACTTGCAATCCAAGAAAGAATGTTAACTCTCCCATCATGCTCATCTCATATCTGCTCTGCATGAGTTTAGAGAATTTCTCACACAATTTCTCATTAGTAGAACCAAATATGATATCATCCACATAGATCTGAACTAGGAAAATATCATTATCGTGCTTCTTGTAAAACAGTGTCTTGTACAGTGTGCCTCTAGTGAATTGATTTTCAAGAAGAAATTGTGATAAAGTGTCATACCATGCCCTTGGAGCCTGCTTAAGTCCATACAATGCCTTAAGCAATCTGTAGACAAATGCTGGGAAGTGTGGATCCTCAAAACCAGGTGGTTGTTGCACATAAACCTCTTCTTCCAACTCTCAATTCAGAAATGCACTTTTGACATCCATTTGATAGACTTTAAAGTATGAGTGAGCAGCAAATGCCAGGAAGATTCTGATGGCTTCCAATCTAGCAACAGGGGCAAATGTCTCATCATAATCAATGCCTTCCTGTTGAGAGTATCCTTTTGCAACCAGCCTTGCTTCTTTCAAATTGATTCAGCTCCTCTTGCATAGCAATAATCCAATCTGGATCCAACAGTGCATCATCAAGTTTCTTAGGTTCAATCTGAGATAGAAAGCAACCATAGAGACACTCATTTTGAGTTTCTCTCCTAGTCCTCACTCCTGCATTTGGATCTCCAATAACTTGCTCTGTAGTGTGTGATCTATCCCATTTCCTTGAGTGCTCAGTCTGATTTCTCAACCTTGATGTTGCTTCATCATCCCAATCATGACCATTTTCATTTCCCCCCTGTGAAGTTGTCACTATTCACAGGTGTGCCTTGGATGCTTGTCTCTTCACTGTTGATTGGCACAAATTCCTCTCTTGTATCATCATTCACTTGAGTTTGTTGAACTACAGTTTCAACTTCAGTTTCAATCTCTTCATCAGAATTATCTAGATTTTCAAACTTTAATGGATCTCTATCCTCGTCATTGGCTTCTTCTAATCCAGGTAGTTTGTTGTCATCAAATGTCATATCTGTGCTTTCCATAACTTTCTTTTGACTGATGACATAAACTTTGTATGCAATTCTCTCCATAGAATAGCCAAGAAAAATTCCTTCAAATGCCTTTGCATCAAACTTCCTAACATATTCTGAATTGTCTTTCAACACAAAGCATTTGCTTCCAAAAGTATGCACATACTTTAGACTAGGTTTCTTTCCAGTCATCAAATTGTAAGGTGTCTTGCCAGTGTTTTTGTTGATGAGGGTTCTGTTCTGGATATAGCATGCAGTGCTCACAGCCTCAGCCCAAAAACATGTAGGCATCTTTGCATCAAGTAACATTGTTCTAGCAGCCTCAATTAGAGTTCTATTCTTTCTCTCAACTACTCCATTTTGTTGTGGAGTCCTTGGAGCTGAGAATTGTTGAGAAACGTCATTCTCTTTGAAAAATGCTTCAAGTAAGGCATTTCTGAACTCTGTTCCATTATCACTTCTTAATGTAATCACACTTGCATTATTGGCCTTTGCTTCCTTATCAACTTTCTTTATGTGCTCAATGATCACTTGTGGAGCCTCATCCTTTGATGCTAGAAATTCCATCCATGTATACCTTGTGTAGTCATCAACCATCACCAGGGCATACTTCTTTCTTGAGAGTGACATAATATTGACTGGCCCAAACAAATCCATATGAATTAATTGCAGGGGCTTGGTAATTGATGTCACTGTCTTTGACTTGTGGCTTGACCTTTTCATTTTTCCCTTTTGACAAGCCTCACACACTCCTTCTTGACAAAATTCAAGTGTGGGCATGCCTCTTACTAACTCTCTTTTGACCAGGGAATTAATGGCCTTGAAGTTCAAGTGTGATAACTTCTTGTGCCACAACCAGCAATCTGCATTAGAAGCCTTTGAGTAAAAGCAACAGATTTTATCCTTGCTTGCAGAATCCATATTGGCTACAAACAGGTTTCCTTTCCTCACTCCTGATAGAGCAAAATCACCAGTCTTCTTGTGGATTATCAAACATTCATCTTTGTCAAAATTCACTCTGAATCCTCTGTCAGTAAACTAACCAACACTTAGTAGATTATGCTTGAGTCCCTTGACTAGTGCTACATCTTCAATGATGACATTACCAACTTTCAACTTGCCATATCCCAATGTGTTACCCATGCTGTCATCTTCAAAAGCAACCATTGGGACAGCCTTCTCTTTATACTGTGATAGTAGGGCCATATCACTAGTCATATTATTTGAACATCCACTGTCCAAAATCCACATGACCTTCTTTTCATTTTCTTTACCCTGCAAACACAAAGGTATTACTTCTCCTTTGGTACCCAAACAAGTTTGGGTCCATTTGACTTAGAAACAGATTTATCATAGACAGCGTGCTTATTAACTCAAGCTTATGAGTCTTTAAAACCCCATGGAGCACATCATATGTGACTTTGTTCAAATCTTTTTCCCTCAGAGAAATGACCTTTTGCTCTAGGTGGTTTGGAGAAGATAATAGAAACTTCATGTTCAACTCCTTAGTACTGTAAACCTTGCCATTCATTTGTAGCTCAGTCACCAACTTGTGAAATCTCTCAAACATATCAGTGATGCTTTCCTTGGGCTGTGCCATGAAAGCTTCATACTGTGTGACCAGTATCTGTTTCTTGTTCTTTCTGACCTCCTCTGTCCCTTCACATAAAACCTCAATATGATCCCATATCTCTTTAGCAGATATACAGGATGCAATGTTTGCAAACATTGACATGTCCATGGAATCTATAATCAACAACATGAGGTGAATGTCAAGAGCAACCATCTCCTTTTCTGATTCTGTCCATTTGGATGGTTCCTTGGCCAGATAAGATCTTGGATAGGTTATGGTTCCAACAGTCTTTTCAGGTATTTCTTGTTGTGGAACAAAGGGACCATTCTTGAGAATTTCAGGATACAGAGGATGGGAGGCTTTGATGAACAACATCATTTTTATCTTCCAGAGGTTGAAATTTTCTTTGTCAAACTTAGGGACCTTCACCGTTCCTGTTGTCTTTGGTGTATTCGAACTTATGATCGTTTTTTGTTTTGATCAACAGCCTGCTCTGATACCACTTGTTGAGTATTGAATACGACTAAAGAATACAGAGGGGGGTGAATGGATTCTTGAACTTTTCTTGTTCTTGAATCTGATTATGTTATGTAGCAAGATATGTGTTATGTGTGTGCAGAGATATAATTGCGGATTATGAACAACACAAGACACGATATCACTTTAATCTAATATTTTATTAGATAAAGGTTTGCTACAACCTGTGAATACAAATGGTAGTATTCTCAGCTTCATTTTTCTCAGAGAGATGTGCTCTTGAATGTGTATGTGAAAAATTTAATCAACTAATTAAAGAAGTGAGTTTGTGCCCTTATAGAACATGAGCATAACCTACTTACTACAAATAAGGTTACAGGATAAGTTACTTTCTCGTATGTCTATCCTTTTTGAGCAAGCATCCAAACGGCTACAAGTTTGACTTCTTGAGGTTCTGCTCAGATCCACTTCTTTAGCTCTTTGTCTCTTGTACATCTCTCTAAGCTTCTTTGTAGGCTTTCCAAAATGCTTTACAGTTTGTGGTCCATAAAGTGCTTTAGCTTGTTGCAGGTTTCTGACTTGTACAATTTCTCCAGTATTTTGTCTCTAAGAATGTATTCGAGAAGTAACTGAGTGATTGATTCGAGAACTAGAATTGACTTGATCGATAACTCTGAGTTCTCGAATACTGTATAATTATCATATTGAATCACTTCTCGAATTAGTCTTTTCTCTAGGAATCCTTGAGTTGTCGAATAGAACACTTGACTTGTCGAATCCCTAAGATGTCGAATAGCTTTCTGAGTCCTTGAGATATCGAATGAAACTTTGACTTGTTGACTCTTAGAGAAATCGAATGCCACTTTGACTTGTTGACTTGTTGAGTTTTCGAATAGAGTATTAGACATGTCGAATCTTTGAGTTGTCGAGTGACACTTTGACTTGTTGACTTCCAGAAATGTCGAACAGTGTCTTTACAGATATCGAATCCTTGACTTGTCGAATGCTAGACTTCTCAAATAGAACAGAACACTTCTCAAATTGATACTTAGGCAATTTTTCATTCTCCAAAATCTAACTGTGTTTATTTTGATAGCCTTGTTCTTCAAGCTTGAGGCATGAACCTCGGAACTTCTCTCAAGCATTATTCTCTGACTTTTAAGTACAATTACACAGATAGAAATTGATGCCTCTTACAAGTACTAAACAATTAGAAACTCTACATCTAGAGGTTCCCTCAGTTAAGAGGTCATGTAAGTAATGTAAAGCATTACAAACAATTAGGCTTGTTATTAGATGAATACATGCATGCCTCTGTGACTAACAAATATTATCTTTTTATATTCATTTAGTTTTTAAAATTTTTGAGAGAATTATTTTTGTATTTAAGGATTTTAAAATAATTTTATGGATTATATTGCATTTTAAGGATCTTTACTTGTGAAATTCATGTTTAATTCATTTTTTATCCTAAAAATATTTTAAAGAAATGCGTGTTCATAATTTTACTCTTTATTTTAAAAAAGAAAATTTTGTTTTTCATTATTTTTCCATTTAATTTTGATTTTTAAAAGTTGTTTATTGATTTTTAAAATTAGTAAAGGCCAATGTGTGCCATGGATCCATTATGTTAGGACATTGCTTTGTGCATTGTCCGGGGGTTAGTGCGTGACTGATCAGCAGCTGATGAGTGAATTTTATATCCACTAATTGACTTCCGTTTGGACTTTAATCGTTTGCAAGTTCTCGAGTTTCGGTGTCATTTGATACGATTTTGTGTAATTTGTGTAGGTTGTATTGTTGAGGGCATGATGGTGCTAAAATGACGTTATGGTGGTGTGAATTTAATTTAAAGTTTGTGGAAGAAAATCAGAGCAATTAGCATGTCTCGTAGAAGAAGCTTTTGAGTAGTCCAGGAAGGTTGAGGCGCTCTTGCGCGCCAGTTGGAGCAACAGCGCTCGAAGTACAGGGGTTCAAGGGCGCAGTTGCGCGGTTCAAGGGCGCCATAGCACGCGAGCAAGGCATTTCCAGGGGTCTTCGAGCGCAGCGGCGCTAGTCAAGGCGCAGCGGCGCTAGGCAAGGCGCAGCGGCGCTAGGCAAGGCGCAGCGGCGCCCGTGCGCGGCAGAATATTTTCAGCATTGTTCCAGAAATTGTTTCGGTCATAACTTGAGTTCTAGACATCGGAATTGGGCGATTCAAAAGCCCACGCGAAGAGGAGAGAAAGCTCTACAATTCTAGATAGGGAGTTGGAGGCGCTCTTGCACGTTTTCAGGCGCTCTAGCGCTTGTTGGGGCGTTGTTGCCCGTGTGGTGCATGCCTGTTGGGTCGTTTTCTACCGGGTCAAAACTTGTTGGGCCTATTTATTTTTGGGCAGCTATATATATGTTGAAAACCCTAAAAACACATCGATCTAGCTAGTAGCAGCCTCTAGTTTATTTTCTCTCAACATTGTAGCCAAGAACAATTTCAAGATACATCTCCAAGCTAGTGACAAGCAAGGAGTAATCTTTGGAACTTTTGTATTCTTCTACTTTGGGAAGTTATTTCTGAACCTTATTTTCTCTCTTCTTTTAATTATTTGTTGTTCTAGAATTATGTTATCAATTGAACCCATGATGGCGATGAGGTCAATTATGGGCTAATTCGTTATCATGGGGTTTTGATGGATTTTTCTATGGATTCTAGTAATTAAGTGTTCTTATGCCTTGGTGTGTGATTGAATGTATTAATTGCCTAGTATGTTTATGCTTATTCGTTATAAGTGAGTCGCGAACACTTGTAATTGTTTGTTTAATCCTAGTGAATACGAAAGTGGATCTAGGGTTTAGAACAATTCATGCTAGCATAGGTTTTTGCATGTGAAGTACATGTATTAATTTGTGGTGTAATTCTAACCGTCTTGCATCGACTATGTGATTTAATGGGTGCTTGATTTTCAACCGGTATGTGTTCAATTGCTATAGACATATAGGGACTACACATATTTGGTGACTACTTGACTTCTATCAATTGTGGATGATCAGTAGGATGGTATATGCACAACGAAAGTTGGTGTGTATCAGTTTAGTGCATCTAATCAGTAATCAATGCTGTCACATGCTAGGCTAAAGGGTATAAGATTCTAGATGAAGTAGTTGATGAAATTGAAATCCCATGTTTGTTTCTTATAAATTAATCTTTAAGTTATTTTCTCGTAATTTGCTTAGTTGGTAATTAATCATTAGTAAATCAAAACCATAATTGTGATTGTTTTAGCAGTGAGTGTAAATCATAAGCTGGTGCATAAGTGAACATAACGAACAATTTGAGTCTCTGTGGGAACGAATCCTATTTACTCTATATTACTTGTTGACCACGTTCTCTTGCGTGAATAAGTGCGAACAAGTTTTTGGCGCCGCTGCCGGGGACTCGGTTCATTGTTTGTTTAGTTTATGATCTTGTCATCAATTTGGATTAAATTCACTGACTCGGACATTTTTTTTCTTTTTATTTGATGGATTATTGGGAGCAGGAATTCGTAATTGTTTGTGAGCTGTGTGCAGGTGGACATTACACTCATCAATGTGAGTATAACAGAAACCGGCCAAATTTCAGCTGGGACTACAATCAGAGTGGTATGGAGCAATCCCAATATCCATCCTACCCGCTCCAAAATCAGCAGTTTGAAGATGAGCCATACAATCCAGGAGGAATTCAGCAGCAACAGGGGCAACAATTTCAGCATCAGTATGCCCTAGTGCATCAACACTTTCAACCTCCTAAATTTCAGCAGCTGCAATTTCAGACTTGGTCTATCCAACAGTCGACCGAAGAAGCTGAATTAGAAGAATTGAGGTTGATGGCTAAAAGCAATGCATTGTCTCTCCAGAGAATAGGAGATCAGATTGGTCAAATTGCAAATGCATTACAAACATTGAATCAAATTGCAAGTGACACAGAAGGCCTAGCTGTAGAGGAGGAGGACAAGAACCTTCCTATCAGTCTTGACTGGCCATTCTTAGTCACGGGTGAGACTTTGATCGATGTTCAGAAAGGAGAGTCTGAGGGCGAAGATGAGGAAGAAGCAGAACAGGAAGCTGATAAGGAAGAAAGGTCAGAAAATGCAGTTCTGAATATTCAGCCACAACCACATCCTTTGCAATCTGAAAATGTTGAAGATGTTGAGAAGAAGAATTTTGAAATTGTGTTAGTTGAGAGCCATGAACTTGTTGAGGTGTCTCAATTAAATTCTGAACATGAAGGATATGTGGAAGAATCTTCAACAATATCAATGAAGGATGTTCTGGTTTATGATAAATTAGAGGATAATTTGTATGAAGATCCACTGGAGCAGCCTATGTTTCTAGAATTGGGACCTGAGAAGAATGAAGACGAGCATCTAACGTTGTTAGAGGATAATTCACAAAGTGTTGGAATGATGCATTGTTTCGAGTCACTAGAAGGGCTATCTGCCGAAGGCAAACCTCCAAAGGCCTCTATCAAGGAACCACCTGACTTGGAACTGCAGTTGATATCCTCTCAATCTCAAGAGTTTGATTCGAGTTCATTTGTATCATCTTCTATCATCATCTCAGCAGAATTACCTCCGGACAAGTATTTTGAAAGGGTTATTTCAAATTTTCATGACAGTATGCGCTCTGCAGATATGCAAAAATTTTTAGTGGACAATGCGATTGGTTTTGTTGAGAAGCAGAGAAGGTTGACATCTCCAACCTTATCCACTATTATCTCAGCAGATTTACCGCCTGATAAGGAAGAAGTACGTTTGGCGGCTTTACAAAAGCATACAGGTAGTGGATGGATGATTTCAGATAATCAGGATATCATCTATTCGTTGGTTATTCAAATATGGTGTGGGAACAATGTCACGGGCACTTTGGAAGAGCGAAGGAGGTTGAAGCTTGTCGTCAATGACGTTGCTCCAAAGAAGATCATTAAATGGCCTTATAGAGATACGGTGCAGAAATTTTTCAAGAGGAAAATCGTGGCCAAGTCTAGCTAAAGACGTTAAAGAAAGGCACTTCGTGGGAGGCAACCCATGATTTTTTTTGCTTTCGAATAAAACAACAGTTGTGTTGGAGCCTCCACATCTATCCACCACCAGACACACCACCCGAGGAGGGTGGAGATGCCGACAAGTAGGGGAGTATCTCTTGTACCCTTTATTTTACCTTCAATGAGGACATTGCAATTTTTAAGTTTGGGGGTGATTTTAGGGTATCAAGAGTCATTGCATTGCTTATAGTTGCATATTCATGTTAGTCATATTAGTAATTTTGCATTTAGTTTTGCCATGCCATTTAGATTGCATTTAGGATGCCATGTCATATAGTTTATTTAGGAGTGTAATATCATGTTGTTCATGCATTTCATATGATTCCACTTGAGTGGTTGTTCTGGCTTGATAGGTCGACGTTAATTTGAGTGTGATGACAATGAATAGAGGGTTGATTTAAATACTTATGAAATTGACTTGCGTGTGTCGGGAACATAATCTTTTCACGGTCTCACTGTTTGCTCTTGGGTTAGATCGAGTCATACCTTGTTTGGCTGTTGAGATTTAATCACTTATTTATATCTAGAATTTTCGTTATTCCCTTGATGGCGAAGAAGCACTTAAGTATAAGTTTGGGGGAAAACAGGGATTTCATGCTAAGTGTTGTGTCGAAATAATAATGGCTAGGTGTCAAATGGCTAGTAGCCGGCTCATATTTATATGAGTAGTCTAGGGTTGGAAATGAGAAAGGCTCATTCCAGAGCGCATAAAAAAATATTTAAAAAAAAAAGAAAAAAAGAAAAAAAAAGAGTCATATAAATAATTTAAATGCAAAATTAACCACGAGTGAGCTCTTTAATACTCGAGTTATTAAGTCTGAGGGGACTTAGTCCTAGTGACCTAAGGCTTTACAGTCTGGGATCCACTGACCCAACGCTCGCTACATGGGTATTATTGTATAAGCCTTTTGGGGTCTCATTCATTGCACGGTTAAATAAGCATGCGTATTGTATATAGCGTCGTAGTAATTAAGCATGAATCCTTGTCTACCTTGAATGATGATGGCGGTGTCTCTGAGTCATGGAGTGTCTAAAGTCCATTCTGTTTATAAACATGTGATTGTTTTGGCGAAGGATGAGTTATGCCTTTTATCTAGTTTCGAGAGTATACTTAGTGAGAAATGCACACACCACGTTTCCGAGCATGTATTGTTAGTATACGGGGCCTTAGTCGAGCTCTGTTTGGAGTTGTTGCATTCTTTGAGGCGTTTGCTTGTTGAGTTGGATTTGGTGACTTTTGTGGGATCATTGCATTAGGACATATTCGTATTATCATGACATTTCATTTTTATTTATATCATGCATCATTTTAGGTTGAGTTTGCATTGCTTGAGGACAAGCAACGGTTTAAGTTTGGGGGTTTGATGAGTGAATTTTATATCCACTAATTGACTTCCGTTTGGACTTTAATCGTTTGCAAGTTCTCGAGTTTCGGTGTCATTTGATACGATTTTGTGTAATTTGTGTAGGTTGTATTGTTGAGGGCATGATGGTGCTAAAATGACGTTATGGTGGTGTGAATTTAATTTAAAGTTTGTGGAAGAAAATCAGAGCAATTAGCATGTCTCGTAGAAGAAGCTTTTGAGTAGTCCAGGAAGGTTGAGGCGCTCTTGCGCGCCAGTTGGAGCAACAGCGCTCGAAGTACAGGGGTTCAAGGGCGCAGTTGCGCGGTTCAAGGGCGCCATAGCGCGCGAGCAAGGCATTTCCAGGGGTCTTCGAGCGCAGCGGCGCTAGTCAAGGCGCAGCGGCGCTAGGCAAGGTGCAGCGGCGCTAGGCAAGGCGCAGCGGCGCCCGTGCGCGGCAGAATATTTTCAGCATTGTTCCAGAAATTGTTTCGGTCATAACTTGAGTTCTAGACATCGGAATTGGGCGATTCAAAAGCCCACGCGAAGAGGAGAGAAAGCTCTACAATTCTAGATAGGGAGTTGGAGGCGCTCTTGCACGTTTTCAGGCACTCTAGCGCTTGTTGGGGCGTTGTTGCCCGTGTGGTGCATGCCTGTTGGGTCGTTTTCTACCGGGTCAAAACTTGTTGGGCCTATTTATTTTTGGGCAGCTATATATATGTTGAAAACCCTAAAAACACATCGATCTAGCTAGTAGCAGCCTCTAGTTTATTTTCTCTCAACATTGTAGCCAAGAACAATTTCAAGATACATCTCCAAGCTAGTGACAAGCAAGGAGTAATCTTTGGAACTTTTGTATTCTTCTACTTTGGGAAGTTATTTCTGAACCTTATTTTCTCTCTTCTTTTAATTATTTGTTGTTCTAGAATTATGTTATCAATTGAACCCATGATGGCGATGAGGTCAATTATGGGCTAATTCGTTATCATGGGGTTTTGATGGATTTTTCTATGGATTCTAGTAATTAAGTGTTCTTATGCCTTGGTGTGTGATTGAATGTATTAATTGCCTAGTATGTTTATGCTTATTCGTTATAAGTGAGTCGCGAACACTTGTAATTGTTTGTTTAATCCTAGTGAATGCGAAAGTGGATCTAGGGTTTAGAACAATTCATGCTAGCATAGGTTTTTGCATGTGAAGTACATGTATTAATTTGTGGTGTAATTCTAACCGTCTTGCATCGACTATGTGATTTAATGGGTGCTTGATTTTCAACCGGTATGTGTTCAATTGCTATAGACATATAGGGACTACACATATTTGGTGACTACTTGACTTCTATCAATTGTGGATGATCAGTAGGATGGTATATGCACAACGAAAGTTGGTGTGTATCAGTTTAGTGCATCTAATCAGTAATCAACGCTATCACATGCTAGGCTAAAGGGCATAAGATTCTAGATGAAGTAGTTGATGAAATTGAAATCCCATGTTTGTTTCTTATAAATTAATCTTTAAGTTATTTTCTCGTAATTTGCTTAGTTGGTAATTAATCATTAGTAAATCAAAACCATAATTGTGATTGTTTTAGCAGTGAGTGTAAATCATAAGCTGGTGCATAAGTGAACATAACGAACAATTTGAGTCTCTGTGGGAACGAATCCTATTTACTCTATATTACTTGTTGACCACGTTCTCTTGCGTGAATAAGTGCGAACAGCAGCTTAACCCTTATTATTGTTATTAAAAGATGAAAAAGTCCAATTCCAGTTAAAATATTTTCTTTCGACAATTGATTCCCATTATGGAAATTTGAATTGATTATTATTAGTGCTCTAAACTGTTGTAAACTAATTCTCGGTTTATATTGTCATTAAAGCATTTATTGCACAGTTACGATTAAAATCGAGATTGAAGTGAGATCTTCTTACTTATTCAACTCATTATTGTCAGGCCGGTTTTGGCAGTTAAGTATATGAGTGCTTAGCCGACAAGAGTGGGATTATGAATTTCTTGAATGTCTGTTTAATTGATAATTGATGCATTCATGGCTCAGTTACCAAAAGTTTTAATCAAAAGTATCATGAACTTCTAAATTGTTCAATTATGAATGCGGGAAACAAATGTTTTAACATAATATCAATTATCTATTAAATTTGAGAACCTCATATTTATTATAAAATATTGATTATACTCTATTAATAAACTTGTTGAGCATTTCTTTCGCTCATACTTGCTTGTTTTAAATTTAAACTTTCAGAAAAAGGTAGTTTGACGAGATTTATCTACATAGTTTGAAAAAAGGAAAGAAACAAGACGCTATTTTGAGGCAGCTTGACTCAGGATGTCTGGATCTAGTGTAAGGATCTATTTTCATATAGCTGTATCTTATTAGGTATTATTATATATTTAATCAGTTGTCCCGGTGTTCTTTTTATCGGGGTTATACCGAGGGTTTAAGATTTGACCAAAGATTTTTGCAAAGAAAAAGTTTTTATTATTGGAAATTGGATTCTTATTTCTAGCACTATAACCTAAAAGATCTTGGAGTATTTTGGTGTCACAAATATTTAATTATTGCTAAATGATTTCAGGTAAAAGTTTGATTATTAAATAGGTGATTTAATTGAGGTTTTTTGTGTGACGACCAATTCTCCTAATCCCGGTTTTGGGGTGTCACACTTTGGGCCATCACACTTGCGTGGTCATCCTCAAAGCTTGAAGAACATCGGTTTCTTTGATGAACCTGACGGCCATGACATAGGCATCTGCTAGGTTCTATGGATCTTTGTTGATGATTTCAACAACATATCTCTCATTGTGCTTCGGATCCAAGTTCCTCCAAAATATGCTCAAGGCTTAACGTTCATCCAAATTGGAGATTATGTTGATGACATCTTGAAAGCGCTTCATGTAGGTCGAGAGGGACTCATTGTCATGTTGTCTGATGGTTTCTAGATGACACACATGTTGTTCATGTGTTTTTTTGGCTCTAAACCTTCTAAGGAAGAACTCTCTTGATATTTCCCAGTTATACACCACAAGATTGTAGAAGGGGGGTTGAATACAATCTTGACTAAAAATTCTTTCGAATTAAAGGAGCCTCAGATAGTTTCAGAGTGAACAGATTTAAACACATACACCACGATATTAAAAATTTCAGGTGGATTTGTTGAGTCCAACTGAGGGTTGTATTGAAGAAAAATAATTTGTGTAAAGATTACACAGCTGCGAGTTACAAGGCTTAGTGTTCATAAGAAAACCTAATGCTCTATTCGTTTATGCTCAGTATTTTCTTCTTACTAAGACAATGCTACACTTGAAGATATATATACTTCAAGTTTACAAACCCTACAAATAAAACGAATATTACAAAGTCAAAGTATTTGCAGGTTTGCTGCCACCCCTTGTTTCCATGTGATACAATTTTGTCTGGATTGTCTTGGACAAATCTTCACTAGATTTACCAGCCAAATTGCTTTTGAGAATAAGGAATGTTTCTTTTTCTTCTTCGTTTCCAATACTGGCTTCCATACTCTTTTTAAGTCTATCAACCCATGTGATCTGTCAGGCTTGTTAAGTCACTATCAACCGCTAATATCAAGACATTATTGGTTGCAGAGTTTTATCCGTTAAAGCTGACATCGATTGATAGGTTGAATGTTATTTGTTGAGGTGTCATATCCGCTGGCGTAGAGTCTTTATCCGTTGAACGATCACTTCACTTATACAGAATTACATAGCACAACCTATATACAATTAGCTACCCTATTCTGCGTATCCATTGATAGTCAACATGACTTAGGAATATTAACAACTATGACATCAACAAACAACTTATCCGTTAACACTTAAAATGTATGTTACTGCCTTATCAATCGATAAGCTACCTTATCAATGGATATTTATAAACTGGACATTCGTTGATAAGTTACAAACATAACTTATACAAATATTTTTTTAAGGTGTTTTCCTGTTTATCATCAAGGACAACATAATTCCTAACATTTCTGAACTTTTTCCATCTATGAATGCTTCGGGAAGGGATCCTGCTGAAACACCTTTGTTCCCCTCCCTCCAAAGTTGAGGTAAACAACCTGCAATTGGTGATGTCGTTATAGAAGTAGATGAGAGCAATTTGCTCACAGTTAGGGCTGCTCATGGGTCGAGTTGGCCCGGTTTCACCTATTTTAGTGACCCAACTCAATTAGTTCGGGTTATAAAATATTAACCCATTAATTTTAAAAAAAAATATGCAACCCATCCCAATTAGAATGGCCTCCAAAGAATGGCTGAAAGGAGTCAGGGTTCCGTCTATTTTTAGACCGGAGTCCTTCCCCGCTTTTTTCTACAATTCCAGAATCATCTTTGTCAAGTCCTCCTCTGGCTCCTTGATAACGTGTGTTAGTCACAGAGGCATGCCTGTTTACATCTAATAAGAAGCCTAATTGTTTGTAATGCTTTGCATTACTTACATGACCTCTTGACTGAGGGAACCTCTAGTTGTAGAGTCTCTACTTGTTTTGTACTTGTAATAGTCACCAAATCCTAGTTGTGTAACTGTACTTATAAATTCAAGAATAATGCTTGAAAGAAGTTCCAAGGTTCATGCCTCAAGCAAGAAGATAAAGACTGTCAAATAATCACAGTTGGGATTTGATAAAATGAAGAATTTGCCTAAGTACCAATTCGAGAAGTATATTTGTCTATTCGAGAAGTCTAGCATTCGAGAAGTCAGGGATTCGATATCTCAAGACACTATTCGATATCTCTGAATACACTGTTCGATATCTCAGAGATTCGATATGTCTACTACTCTATTCGAGAACTCAAGAAGTCACAAGTCAAAGTGGTATTCGAGTTCTCAAAGAGTCAATAAGTCAAGTTCCATTCGATATCTCAAGGACTCAGAAAGCTATTCGATATCTCGAGGATTCGATAAGTCAAATGTTCTATTCGACAACTCAAGGAATCCTGATGGAAAAGAGCTATTCGAGAAGTGGTTCGATATGTCAATATAGCAGTGTTCGAGAACTCAGAGTTATCGATCAAGTCAATTCTAGTTCTCGAATCACTTACTTAGTCACTTCTCGAATACATTCTTGTAGACAAAATACTGAAGGAATTGTACAAGTCAGAAACCTGCAACAAGCCAATGCACTTTATGGACCACAATCTATAACGTGCTCTGGAAAGCCTACAAGGAAGCTTGGAGAGATATAGAAGAGACAAAGGGCTAAAGAAGTGGATCTGAACAGGCTTTGCAAAGTCAAATATGTAACCATTTGGACACTTACTCAAATAGGATAGACAGACTAGAAAGTAAATTGTTTAGCTACCTCATTTGTAGTAAGTAGGTTGTATCCATGTTCTATAAGGATATAGCCTCACTTCCTTAGTCATTAACTTTTGTGAGTCAAGTTTTTCATACACTGTAAGCTATATCTCTCTGAGAAAAACGAAGCTGAGAATACTATCATTTGTATTCACAGATTGTAGCAACCTTTATCTAATAATACATTAGATTAAAGTGATATTGTGTCTTGTGTTGTTCTTTATCCGCACCTACACCTTGCACACACAAACACTTATCTGCTACATAGACTCGATACAAGAAAAGTTCAAGAATCCATTCACCCCCCCCCCCCCCTCTGTATTCTTTTACCTTATTCAGTACTCAACAAGTGGTATCAGACTCTGTTCTAAAAAGCGGGCTAAGCGGCCGCCTAGGCGGCCGCCTAGGCGGAAAAAGCGGGCTAATTGACTCGATTTTCTACTAATCGGACTTTTAAGCGTTTTTTGTAATTAAGCGGGGATTAAGCGGGAATTAAGCGGAATTAAGCGGGTTTGACCGGAATTAGGCGGGTTGACCAAATTTTGAACCTTAAAAATATATATTTTTTAAATATTTTTATTTATTTATTTATTTATTCTTTAATTATTTTTCAAATTTCATATTATAAATGAATATATGTATTAAAATTTAAACTTGTATAATTCATAACCTCTAAATATATAATTAAATAATTAAAAAATATATATGTATATATTCACAATCCGCTTAACGTCCCGCTTAGAAATCCGCCTAGGCGCCCGCCTAACCCGCCTAGGCGCTAGAAGGTCCTCCCACCGCTTAGAACCGCTTTCCGCTTTTTACAACACTGGTATCAAAGCAGGCTGTTTATTCAAAAACAGAAAAACGATCATGAGTTCGAATACACCAAAGACTACAGGAATGGTGAAGGTCCCTAAGTTTGACAAAGAGAATTATAACCTCTGGAAGATAAAGATGCAGTTGTTCATCAAAGCATCTCATCATTTGTATCCTGAGATTCTTAAGAATGGTCCATTTGTTCCCCAACAGGAGATTCCTGAAAAGACTGTTGGAACCACTACTATTCCAAGATCTTATGTGGCTAAGGATCCATCCAAATGGACAGAATCAGAAAAGGACATGGTTGCCCTTGACAGTCACCTCATGTTGCTGATTATAGATTCCATGGACATGTCAATGTTTGCAAACATTGCTTCATGTACCACTGCCAAAGAAATGTGGGATCACATTGAGGTGTTATGTGAAGGAACTGATGAGGTCAGAGAAAACAAGAAACAGATACTGGTCACACAGTATGAGGCTTTCATGGCACAGCCCAAGGAAAGCATTACTGAGATGTTTGATAGATTTCACAAGTTAGTTACTGAGTTGCAGATGAATGGCAAGGTTTACAGTACCAAGGAGTTAAACATGAAGTTTCTGCTATCTTCACCAAACCATCTAGAGCAAAGGGTCATTTCTCTAAGGGAAAGAGATTTGAACAAAGTTACATATGATGTGCTCTATGGGGTTTTAAAAACTCATGAGCTTGAGTTGCTTCAGAAAAGGGCTATCCAAGCCAACCAAGACAGAATGATAAACACATCATGTGCCTTGATTGTCACCAAATCTATTCAAGACCTAGAAGCATCTACAAGCCAATTAAAGATAGAGGAGGTAGTGGAAGAGGAAGAAACTGAAGCTGAGGTAAGTGAACCTGTTGAGGAGAAGGAGGAAGATGAGTTCTATACTCTTGAAGAACTGGATGGGATGGAAAACACTTCATATGCTTTCATGGCCAGAAAATTTCCAAACATCAGATTTAAGAGGAACCAACCCTTCAAACCTAAAACCCAAAACCATTCATTCAACAAGAGCAAGGCACCTGTGAAACCAAACAAGAATAAGTTCAAAACCAGCCATGTGGATAGGTCATCTGTAAGGTGCTATAGATGCACTACAAGAAAAGGGTTAATAGACATCAGTTTCTGGCCGATGTCTATGTTATTTTGGATGTGATGTCTAGGTGGGAGATGTCTATTCTAGACATCAGTCAGAAACTGATGTCTGTGCTAACATAGACATCGATATTTCATTCAATACACGTCAGTTGTTCTACAAAATAGGTTAGATATAATTAATTTTATAAACAACTTGCATGCCTTATATTCTAGAAAACATATAATAAACTAAGTTATTTTTCACATACACATCACTTTCTTTCTCTGGAAAAGATGTCTATTTGGATATTAGACATCATAATTTTAGCAGATAAAGTGATGTCTATAGTTAGCTTAGACATCACCCTAGACTGATGTCTAATGTTCTTATAGACATCGGTTTTGTTTATAAAAAAACCGATGTGCATAGTGACCTTAGACATCATCCTAGACTGATGTCTAATGTAGGTATAAACACCAGTTTTTTCTTAAAAGACTCATTTATATGTGTCTCTTAGACATCAGATTTTATAAATAAAAAGTGATGTCTGTTTGTTGTTTAGAATCAGTTTCCTACACTGTTTTATACACCAAAATATCAAAAACTTAAATTATGCACAAAATAATAACCAAAATTACTAAATTTATCATTGAAAGAATAAATCCAGAATACTTGCATCATTAGCAAAATAAAAATGGCTTACAATATTTGAGTCTATATATACCAAATCCCCAAAACCAAATTGTCACTACATAAATTCGCAAAAGAAAACAGCAAACACCAAATAACTAGCTATGTTATCGGTTTTCAAAACCAGCATGTTGTGTAGATCCACAAACTGTAAGACCCTGATGATCATCCTTCTCATTTAGAAAGAATGAAATTCGCTTATGAAGAGCTAAAATTGGCTCCACCATTTTAGCAATCACAAGTGCATTTGAATCCTACAAGAGGAGTGCAGTGAAGAGCATTAAGAAAAAATAAGAATAATATAAAGAAAAAATATTATAACTTAAGAAAAAAAATTACAACTTCTTCTTCTCAATATAAACATAAGATAGAACCTTATAGAAATTGTAGGCTTCCTTGGTTTTACGAGAGCACACAAACTTTTGTTCATAATCTATACAGAGGCGAAGTAAATGCTCTGGCACGAACTTTGCATCAAAACTGGAGGATAACAAACCTTCTTGACCTTTAAAAACAAAAAATAAAAATTACAATTTGGGTGATGAACAAATTTCCAAAGAATTACAAATGTCAAGTTGTTAAGAACTACACTTGTACTGACCTTACTTCACCAGTGAAAGCACCTCCATGACACCAAGACGGCCCCGGAAGACGTAAAATCACACCAACCATGTGACTTCTTCTTACTGGAAAGTCCATGCCAAGCATCCCTATGAATAGACTTACAGGCATCAATATTTAAATTAAGAATCATAAGACGATAACTAGCAAAACAATCCCATTTAGAGGAAAAAGTACCTCGAGGATCCATAATTTGTAAATACAAACTAGTATACCCAGGCAAAGCTTGCGAATCGCCTTTCGGATACCGACAATCATATCCTCCAACTTCAAAATTATATAGAAGCAACAACAACATATTGTTCCAAACATCAACAAAAATGTTAAATAAAAATACAGAGAACAGAGGATGCAGGCTCTTTTTACCACAGTTGAGAAGTCTGGCCCAAAAAAAAGTTGTTAAATAAAAAAACGTTGTTAAACTATTTGCTGTGCTGATGTTTTTTGTTTAATTCACACTGAATCACCTTATTTTAAAAAGATTACAGTAAAGCAATCTCTGTACACGTTCGAAATTTTACATAAGCTAATATTGTACAAGCTTGATCCTTACGAAATTAAAGACCCACTTTTTATTTTATAAAAAGGTTAGCAAAGAAATCAATACACGAGAATATAGCTTGTTGCCCAGTAAATAACAATTGTAGAAGGGGGGTTGAATACAATTGTATAAGATTTTCGACTTAAACAAATAACACAAGTATGAATCAATAACAACTTTATTAATTATGATATAAAACTGTTACAAAACTCTCTTAAGAAATTCCTATGTTCTTAAGAGCTGCTAGGTTACAAGATAAATCGTGTAAGCGATTACAATAATGTAAAACCTAAACTGTGTTTATATAGAGTACACAGTTACACTATCAATTACAAGATATTCTAAATCAATTACATATATCTATGAATACATATCTTGTATGATAGCTGCATTCCTAAAATCTAGGAACCGACATATCAATCTTCCTTGATCTCTGGTCTGATGAGAATCTTCACGAAATACTGACCAGCTTCTAATCCTGATAATAGTCCAATACTGACGTTGTATTACTGATGACGTCAGCATCAGTATCTGACCAGTAATGCCCAGATCCTGATCATCACTTGAATCAATATCTAACAATCTCCCCCAATTTGTTCTTTATGAAACAAAGCACAAATTCCTTGATTCAAAGATGTCAAAAACTCAAAACAAAATACCTTCTAAAAATAATCAGGAACAGTTTCAGAAATTTTTTTATAAAACAGATTCATCGTCAAGAAATCAGATATCAATTCTTCTTCCTTGCTTTCAAGAATTTGAATCAGTTTCTTCTTCAGATTTTTGAGTTCTTCATCTTCCTCATTAATCTGATAGATAGCTGCCCTGAGATTCTGAATTGAGCTTCTTGGAAGATCTAAGTCACCTAGCAACACATAAGCAATTTCCTTCCCATCTGGATTTAGAGACAGTTGTTCCATGCCTAGATACACTTCTCTAACAGTTGTACCTTTCTTCATTTCAACCTCTATGTCTCTTAAATTTAAGTACATAGGAATATAATTGCCATCATACCTTGTTCCTCCATCCATAAATCTCTGTCTGATTGTCCTGTAAATCATAACAAACCAATTGTAGTAAACTTCTCTTTCATTAACATTGATTCTTTTACTTCTGAGAAGATACAGAACATATTTCAGCTCTTTTGCAGATTTGCACAACAACTCATGAATAGGAATCTTCTTTACACTTCTATCTTTCATGAAGTACAACATCTTTTCTATTTTCTTTGCACCAGCATGACAATCAGCAATGATAGCAATAGCTTCAAGTTTCCAGAGATGATCAATAGTTAACTCATCATCAATCTTGTCAATTAGAGCATGTTGATCAGTTTGTACAATGAAAATAATCTGTGCATGACTATACCCAATTCCTCCTCTTGTGCCAGGTTCCAATCCTTTCAAACCAGATTGCATACTTACCCATTTTGGTGGATTTTCAGCAATAAATGTAGTAGACTTTGATATAACAATCGATAAAGATTCATTAATCAAAGAAGACTCTGTTATCAGTCCTGCAGATTTAAAAACAATCGGTTTCCTATAATCACACTCATTCTTCTCCTTTTTCTTACTCTTCTTCTTCTCATCTGTTGGATAATACTGTTGATGTTCAGGAACAGATTTACTTTCATCATACCATAACTTCCTGTTAGATTTATGAACATTTCTCAAGTAATCTCTGGTTGTTATCCTTTCTACTTCTCTGGCTTTAGCTCTGATTTCACTTTCTCTTTCAAATCTACTGAAGTTCTCTTGTTCATACTTCAGTGTATCTTCAATAACTTCCATATTGTGAAATTCAACCACAACCTTAAGAATCATAATCTTAAGTTCTTTTAAAATTTCAGCTTCTTCAGAATCAGAGACAACATCAGGAATTGAACCAAAAACTGACTTCTCATTAGATACAGTAGATTGAACAACAACCTTGCTCTTTCTTTTTAAAGGCAATATCTCCTCTTCAATTTCTTCAGGAGCATTGAATCTCTTATTCGGAGTTAATGCAAGAGATAGTGGAGTTTTCTTCTTTTCATTTTCAGAAACATCTTTTAATTTGATTCCACTAGATCTTGTTTGCCTTGTACTTGTTTGAGCAGATAATCTTCCTCTACTTCTGTATCTTCCTCCTCTGCCTCTTCCTCTTCTTGCAGCAGGAGCTTCATTTTGTTTTGCAATCTCTCCAAGAATCATGTTCTGTTCTTCTAAGAACTCATCAGTAGTCATGTTTGGATTCTCTCCAGTAGATAAGATAAGTGCCTTCTCAGCATGATACTGTTGAACTCTTTTGTCTTTATGAAACAGCTTAAGAACACGACCATCCCCAGTGTCAAGTTCATGAAACAGATTAGCAGCATCTTCATCCTGTTCCACATACACATCATCCTCAGGAATGGTTGACAGGGTTTGACCAGGTGTCACGAACTGTTCTTCTTTTGGATTCTGAGATTGCACCATTGTTGTCACTGTCTTCTTACCAGATCTAGAAACATGAGTTGACTGCCTAGTTTGAGTATTAGATCTCTTTGTTACTAAAGCAGCATCAGAGGTTTCAACTTTATGTGACTTAGCACCACCATCATTTCAAGAATTATCATCATCCTTGTGTACCACTGGATTAGGTGAGCATTTTGTTTTGACTATCTTCTCCCCCTTTTTGACATCGGCATCTTCTTCAATGAAGAAAGACAAGATAAGCTTGAGGGTTTCATCAATATTATCAACTTTTGATTCCAAGACAGTCATTCTGGAATCCATTTTCTTGTCAAGTGCTTTAATATCATCAGCAAGAAGACGTGCTTGAGAAGCAGTAGCAGATATAGAAATAGATGTTTGAATACCCGCTTGAAATTTATCAGTAACAGCCTTCATAGAGTCAATCTCACTCTTCAATCCCTTTGCTAGAAGAGCATTAGTCTTGAGAAGAGCCTTGATTTCAGGAGTAGGCATCCTCGTGGCAATATGACCAGAATGAAAAAGAGCATTTTGAAAATTCATCTCAGCATTCGGCTGATTCCATTCAGTATCCCATTCATATCCCCTTGCAGCTCGAGTATCAGGAGGAAGAATGGAACTGTACTCCCCTCTGAATTCTTCCTGAGTAACAGACTGTATGTACCTACTCGAAGACCCATAAGTAGATAGGAGACTTGCTTTTATTGCTGCCTGCATTTTAATTGTCTCAGGATCAGCATTAGTATGATCATCATCATCATCATCTGAGCTACCACCAGCCTCAGGAAGTTTATCATCAACATTATCATCAGGATGCATAAAACCTTTCATTTTCAAATCACCAGTAGATGCAGCTGGTGAATCCTGATGTCCTGCAGACAGATTAGTAACATTTCCTAAATCTCTCATTTCTTTTAAAGTGATCTCATCACTTCTCACAATGTTACCTAAGTTACTTTCAATAGCAACTTCTACCTCACTAGAAGTTAACGACTTCTCACTCTGTTCTACCTCTCCTTTTGCCAGTTCAGGAGACTGCCTCTCATCACTCTTCTTTTTCTCTAAATGTTCACTCTCAATCTCACAAGAAAGGCTCTGACTCATTAAATGTGAAGAAATAAGAGGTGGCTGAGAAGAGTGGTCTGAAGTCATACAAATAGAGGTATCCCTTTTATCAGGTCTATCTGTAATCATACTATCAGTAGTAAAGGAAGTAGAGATAGAGATGTTACCTGACGAAGTAGTTAAAGAATCCATTGGCCTTGCAGAAATTGGCTAAATAAGCAATGGAATAAGTGGATCAGTAGTACTTACATCAGGATCGACCACTGCAACTATAGCATGACTTGCATCAGTATTAGCTACTGATGGTTCTTGTGTAGTCTGAGGTTGAGAAGCTTCTTCAACACTTTGAGTCAAAGGTTCTTGTGTGCAGCTTTATCTGCCAGACTTCTAGCTAGTTCAATTTCAATTTCAGAAGCCCCTTGAGCATTGTCAGGAAACTCCCCTGCTGATGTGATTTTGCCAGCATCTTCACTTTGAGAAGATGGTTCTTGTGGGGCAGGAATATTCTTGTCTTCACCTTCCCTTTGAGAAAGTGGTTCTTGTGTGACTATTCCTTCAGAAATGTCTGCACCTACACTTTGAGTAGGTGGTTCTTGTGTGACTGGATCTGCAATAGCTTCTGAACTCCTTTGAAGTTCAGGTTCTTGTGGGCTAGATCCCCTCAGAGATGACATAGTAGTCCTCTGTTTCTTCTGTCTATGAAAGACGTTTGCTTCAGCAGTTTTCTTTTCAAGTGGTGAAGGTTAAAAACCCAACTGAGCAGCAATAGCATTTACTTGATCAACAGACATCTCAATAATTCTTCTCTTTGGAGATGCAGATGCTGGAGAATCAGAGATCTCAACAGTCTTCATAGATGAATTATCAGGAGTAGAGATGTCATGATTAGCAGTAGCGTCAGGAACTGATGATCCATCCTGATTAATAGATACATCAGGATTGCTCTCCATAGCATCAGTAAGATTCATTAATTCTGTGTGAACAACAAATTTGCCTTTGCTGATTAATCTTCTTCTTTTCTTCGGCTTTTCAGAGACAACCACTTCTCTAGTATCAACAACATCAATCTCCTTTTTCTTCATCAAGATTGATATAGGCATTGTGTCATCATCAGATTCAGAATCAGAAACAGCTCTTTGACCAACTTTCCTCTTCACTCCTGTTTCTTTATTCATACCAGATGTTTCAAGAACCCTTTGTTCACCCCCTTGTGACTTCATTTGAGAGTGAGTTGGAGTGGAGAAATCCTTTGATCCTGATTGCCTCTCAGACACATCAGATCTAGCTAATTTCTTTCATTTTACAACTGGTGCCTTTTGTGAGACACCAGAGGTGGTTGACTGTTTAGATGAGTGTTTAGGTTGTGTGCTTGTGTCAGGAATAGGATGTGTAAGGTCCTGTACCATAGCACCAGTTGCTGGGCCATATTGAATAGGCATTCTCTTTCTTAAAAGAGACCATACTTAATCAGGAATGTATGGAGTTCCATCAAATTTATTTGCCTTATCAGAATTGATTAGACTCTTTATATTGTTTTCTGAGATTGTACATATAGGCAAAATTGTATCATTCTCAAAAACAGCATGAGGACATAAGTGAGAGAATATTAATTGGAAAAATCTAAGAAAGCAAACATAACCACATTTATCTGCGTTTCTTTCACTTAATGCCTTTAGTATAAAAGACCCATAATCAAATGAGAGATCATGAATTAGAGAATACCCGATTTTAGCTGAACCTGTGGGTAAAGCATCAAAATTTGACACTTTATTCAAGAAACATCTGCTGATAGTGTCGAAGAAGAAATTCCATTCCTTCTTAAGCTTTGTCCTGTAGAGCTCTCCAAACTTCTTTGGCGTTCCATTGTAACCCAAACTTACAACATACTCAAGGAGTCTTGAATCAGGAACTTTGAATACTGGCTTACCAATGATTGATGGTAAGTGTAGAGCTTCAGTGACAATCTCAGGAGTCACATAGTATGTAACATTATTATACTCAAAGCTCATTTTAGGCTTTTCTGATGGAAGTCCTTTCCCAAAAACACTTGTGTTCCAAACCTGCATTACAGACTTAAAAGATATCTTGGCAGGTTGGGTTAGAGCATAATTGATTTGGCTTGAGGCCAAAAAGTCCTGAATAATGTGGAAATCATTGGGCAAGTCCTGATGATCTAGAACTGCAGTGAAGTTATTTGTGTTAAAAGTAACTCCATTGATTACCACCTTGCTGTTCATGAAAGATGAATTCGCCATTGGAATTTCAAACACAAGAATTGCGCTAATTTTGAAATTAGGGTTTGAGAGTGCAAAGATAGAGAGACGATGTTTTACTGATGGTTTTGAGAATAATAAATCAATTAGAAAACTAAATTGATATTTGGACAATACTTATGATTTCTCAAAAACAGGTGTCAGTAAACCATTCGTTTATACTGGAGTAATGGACCAAATTACGTGAGAGAGTGGTGATGATTGCACGCGTCACGACTTACATCTGTAACTATATGTAATGATCGAGTGAAACACACGCGCTTGTATTATTCGAGAAATAAGATTGTGATTAAAATAAAACATGGTAATTTTGTTTTAAATAAAGAAATTTAAAACTTCACAATCAAATAATACCTGGTACTTACACCAGAAATATGAAACGTTTCATATTCTTGTTCCACCCTTCTCTATTTAATCTTAGAGACTTGTCCACTTACTTCTTTAACTCTTCATTCTCTCCTGAAAAAGTAAGAAAAACCTTTCACAGCAAAATTTTACAACAATGTCGAACCTTACCATCAAAGAGAAGAATCTCCATCTCTTAGAGAAAAGAGACATATTTAGCTATACTCGTGAAGAGTTTGATGCTGTAACACCCCCAGATCCAGGGTCAGGGATCTGGTCGTTACGGTCTCAATATCCAACCACAAATTCAACATAATTTAAATTACAACCTTGTGACCCAAAACAACAACATAAAACACACCCGTTATAGTCCCAGAGATGAAATCAGAGTAATCGTCAATATTATTAATCACAAGTTTGAGTTCTTACAACCCAAAGAATTATAATTTTACAATTACATGCTCTTTGCCATCCATTGGTATATGCCATATATATAAATACATTTGATGCACAAATACTAACAACTAGCCAACCAGAGGCTGTATCCTTAGCAATGGTAGCTATGACCTCAGCGGTTAATCCTCTGACGGCTGACACCTGCCTATGCTGAGCACGCCTTGCGCGGCCATCTGATCTAGCTGTTGTTGTGATATAAATAAATAAAGCAAGGGTGAGCAATAGCCCACCAAAAATATAATTGAACAGTGATAATATATAACAGTCCAAAATATCTTTGAAACCATATGCCATGCATTAACGATGTAGTACCAATATAAGGTATAAGATGAAGTTACAAGGTAACTCAAAATATATTTGTTTTGAATAAATATCTGCTATGTCAAAGATGAGCCAGATAATATCAACTTTTCATAATAGAGGAACTTGAAGGAAGAATATTGCAATTCCAATTCAAACACTTTTCAAACCTGCCAATAATGATAAGGTTGCAGGAAATTTCCAACATTGAGAGATGAACTAATACTGGAGTTTGACGCGCCAGGAGACATAGCATTTACACGATGATCAGTCGCATGTTATGCTCCCCACCTCTTGTTTACTATATGTAGAAGGAAGCACCGACGGATTTACTTGTCTACCGCCCTCTGGAACCCCCCGGCCAACGGTTGGGCCATTTGCTGGACCGGCGCCACTGGGTCACTTACGCATCTCCTAGTTCATTTCACATCCATAACCTTGAAACGTGAAGTTCCTCCCCCTTTCCCCAAGTATATTACTTGTTGATAGGACTCCACAAAGTAGTCGTATCTAGTTGGAAAGGAAAAATCACCAATATTTCCCAAGCTGATGCTTGTTAATGGATATAAACTTGTTCCATCAATTCTTACCCCTCGAGCGTTGAGGAGGTAACCAAACAGACTCATATCGATGCTTGAAAGAATCAAGATGTGAGTGACAAGATAGTTTTAGCAAGTATAGGACCGGGTAGTCCAATAAATAACATCTCTCAAGTGAGGTCCCCTTATATATGGTTGGAAGTTGAGCGAGTAGTTAAATCTTCTTTAAGATAGATTTAAATGAAATAAAGTTTGGGAACCTCCCCTTGATAAAAATAGTCATAAGATATTCCGAAATATTTTACACCATATCTGAAGGTGAAAGATAATCTTTGAGTAATATGAATTATTATAAAAAGAACTTAAAAGGATTTAAATAAATATTCCAAGAATATTTATTTTATCAATAATAATTAAGGGATATGATTAGATCATAATATTGCTCGTAAGTAATCCTCGAATAAATACATAGAATTATTTACTAAATAACTCTCTTCTTTAAATGAATATTCAATATAATATTCATTAATTAAATAAACTCAAATAAATATTTAAAATAATATTCACTAAATAAATCAAACCTTAAATGAATATTTGAAAATAATATTCATTTAATAATATACCAAATGAATAGCCAAATAATATTCTTAGTAATCAAAACTTTAAAGGAATATTCGAAGCAATATTCCTTAAGTAATTGGAACTTCGAATGAATACTTTTAAATAATATTCATTAAGTACATAAAATCTTAAATGAATATTCACGATAATATTCATTTAATAAATAAATTCCAAGTGAATATTCAATTGATATTCATTAAACAAATAATATTCTAAATGAATAACTAAATAATATTCATTTAATAATTAATATTCTAAATAAATATCCAAATGATATTCATTTAGTAATCAAAACCTTAATATTCGAAATAATATTCCTTGAGTAATTAGAACTTCCAAAGAATACTTTTGGAATAGTATTTATCAATTACATAACACTTAGATGAATATCTGAAAGTGATATTCATTTAATGAACAAAATTCCAATGAATATCAAAGTAATTATTCATTAATAATCAAACTCTAATGAATATTCAAAAATAATATTCATTTAATATTTCTCGACTGAGATAATACTGAAATAACGTTTCTCAAAAGATTTCCAAGTATTTGATACTTTTATGGAAATATTAAATAATGGTTAATAATAACATTCCTCAAAATGAATACTACTCTGTCGCTGGAATCCCTCCGGGTTTCCACGACTAACTATATAACACAAAATACCGACTCCCGGTCTATATTATCGAAGGAATATCATACGCCCTTCACTAAGGGTCTTAACAAATTCCGGCTTATACTGATATATCGTATCTAGTTTATAAGCCAACATCAAAAGAGGGAACAAGTATCAATATTACTTTTGAAAACAAACATGCATGCTATGGCATAGGTATAACAACAATCATATATATTATCACAACAACAGTTCCAAGGTATTGGAAACTTGCCTGGGAATCGAGTGCGGGTAGGGGTAATGTGTCCCGGGTCAGCTCGACGATCTATAAACAATCAGAATATTTAAGATTAATCACTTAACGGTTCTTAAAAGGCTAAGTATAAACTCCACTTAAATCGAAACATGTTTTCGAGTTATCTCGTCACGTCTCTTTTAGTGTAACTCTTTTTATCACCGATACGATCCGACATTCGTTCATTATCAAGACATGTCATCATGCTTATACTTGGTATATACTTAAGTCGTACAAGCTCTAAGGTCGGTCGTTTACGAATCAAGATTATACCTCGAGTTTTATCGCCCGTTTTCTAAGTTATAACCAAAGTCATACTTTTAAGGGGTTCGTTCGCGTTTAATCTCGATTCGAACATTTTTATAAAATCGAAAAACGATATTTTTAATACGAGGTATTTTCTCACACCATCCTTATGACCTCTAATATTTAATTATCATGATTCGTCACTGACTTAGTCATGTTAAGGGATTCCAATTTCAGTTACGAACTTTCGATTACGGTTTCGAACCTCTTTTACGAATTTAATCATCACTCCTAAACCGTAACTCCATTTCATACGATCTTTATATCAAAACGAAGCTTATAACATAATCTAGCTTATCATGGAAGAAATCGAAGCTAATCAGTGACTTATACCTACTGTCAAACTCGTGTTCTTAAGGTTAACGAAATTTCGGCATTACGACGGCTATAAATCGAATATTTACCAAATTCCAAAACTCCCAATAATCATGATATCTACCCCAAACAACATATACATGATTTATAACCATGAACTGAGGCCAAGCAATGCCTTTCCGTTCACCTAGGCTATTTTTAACATTTATCAAAACTAAACCATAATCGTGCTTGTAATCATGCTTATAACTTACTAATAACATCACTAAACATAGATCACTCAAGAACATGCTTAAAACTCAAAGTAGGCCTAGGGTTTCAAGATCATTATACCTTCTTGAGAGTGTGATCTAGCCTTACAAAGCTTGGTATGGTCCTTGTCTAGCCTTAACAAACCTAAGATCAACCAAAGAAACATGAAAATCAAAGTTAGTTCTTGAAGAACACTATTCATCCTCCTCTTTAATGATTTTTTTGAAAATGGAAAAAGAAGAGATTGAAGCTAGGATTTTGAGGAGATCATTTTTATGAATTATAGGACTCACATAAAAAGTTTCAAGATCAAATGATGGTTGGAAGTAGGATTTTGATCCTTGAATTTAGCAAGAAGCCGAATGGAAATGTTTATGGAGGGGGTTTGATATTTTTTGTGTTCTTTGCTTGGTTAATGTGATAATAATGCATCAAGTGGATGAGACTTGGATAATATCTCATCTTGGTTGCTTTATTAAAGTGAGGATGATGCATGGAATGAGGTATTTGCAAGACAAGTGTTGAGATTGTGGTGGTTTAAGGCTAACTAGTAGTTTGGTTGCTAAGTACTTAGTTGATCCACTTGATTATAGTTACTCTTGTAACTATATTGGTTACTAGATATTTTCTAGTGGCTTGTGTATGACTCTTGCTCCCTCTGCTTGTTTCTTTGTCCGTTTATTGCTTAATTCGTTATTCGTTCGAGGGAATAACTCATTCGTTTCTAGTTAGGGTTTTACCGAAAACCTTCTTAATAATTATAATACCCTCCTCCATCTTACTTAATACTTCTCGAATTTAATTTCCTTAAATCCCTTTTATAAATCCTTAAGTCTTGCAGTGTCCAGGAAAATCTCGGAGAAAATAAAAGTGCTCTTTTTCTGAATCCGACAGCTTTTACATACACTTATTTTCCTCCTGGATCACTAATACGAACTCAGAAATCCGTTCCGGATACCGGATATAGCATTATTATAATAATATTCCAAATTCCACCAAAATCACTATTCATCACTTATTTTTATTTAATTCCTATAATTAGGAAAATGAACCTGGTTCACTCTCGAGTGTTCCTTAACCTTCTTACGGAATCGCTGGACTTATAATAGATATTGATTTGGATGACACAAGAATAATCTTACTTGAAGAAATCTTCTCATATTATTAGGAGATAGATCATTCTTATCTATGTTGTCAACCAAAGGTATTCTGCATGACATATAATAATTGAATCCAAATCCATTCCATTCATTAAATAGACAGTCGTTACATCGCAGTCATAACCACTATTCATTCCCATATTATTACATAATAAAAAGTTTTAATTCTATCCAAAAATCTGGGTTCTTACAGTCTCCCCTCCTTAAAAGGATTCCATCCCGGAATCAGGTAGAAGACAATTGGGTACTTGTTGGTTATTTCGCTTTCCAATTCTCTGGTCGATCCTTACACATTCCAATCTTTCTAAAGCACATCGTACTGGTGTTACAATACACCCTTTATCCGTTCTACCAATTCTTTGATACTTTCGCATGACACATTATCCGGTATACGCTCTTGTCCGGTCTTATACTATTAACCTTATTGGTACGTGCAGTGACTTCGGTATCACTAAGGCGCTACGAATTCCGGAGATAACCTCACTCGTAATTTTTTGCAATTCCTGATCGCTTTAATCTTCGCAATCTCGATGTATATATATTTAGGTGGAAAAATTTATCGAGAGATCACTGTGATCAATGAACATTTGTTATATTGCATAGCTAGTACAGAAGGGGGCCAGCCTTTAGTACTTGACAAGCAATTAAACAATTAATGGCATTCCACTTAGACTCCTATCACACAGACAGAGAGTCACGTAGTATTACCTCCCCTCCTTAAAGGGTTGTTCTTCTCAATTTAGAAGAAGATAAATAAGGGAAAAGGAAAGGAACGAATTTCAAGGAATCATATAAGAAAGTTTTCATGATTGTCAAAATATCATACTTAGAATTTTCCTCTGAACTATAGAGGTTTATTAGAGAAGAAAATAATCATATTCGTATTAAATACTACTTTTTCGTAATCTCACATATCACATGTCCTTGATGCTCTGTCCATCATTCTATGGACCTATACTCTTGCTCGATATTAGCACCACTTACTTTTGGAGGATCCTTCAACCTCTCAGGTTAAAATCATGGATTTCTCGCTTGACATTATTATTACTGGCATTTCACGCCACGACACTGGCCATTTCCTATTCATAATTCTAACACCATCAGGTTGTCATTCCGATAGATCATTAGGAAAACCCATTCATCAATCCATTCATAACATTCCTTGCTTCACTTCCATAATTATTTCCCAATCTTTTCTTTATCAATCACATCCTTCTTATTATCTAATTCTTATTTACTTTTGTTGTTTATCTCCACCGTCATCTCAGGGTTGAGGCACTCGTCACCTTTATTCAATACGTGTTACACGTTTGTGGTCAAACTTTCTCTGTTCAACCATCTGGATTTCACTTTTTCATTCCATGAGTTTCTTTATTACTCAATCAATCTTTTCCGTATTTCCTCGAATTTTCCAAACTTAAAAGGAGTACATTTGTATGTCATTTATGTTCCTAATTCCAACTTTCTGTTTTGGCCAATACCCTTGCCCTGTCAATTCCATACTTTTCTCGCTTTATTACTGGAGCTTCTCATGAGTCCTATCTGACTCTCTTATTGATTTTCATCTCTATCAGTCACTTGTCTTCATTTCTACTACCATCATTCTATGAACCATCATATCCAGATTATCTATTACAAATATCCCGTCGTCTCCAAAATTAAACCACCCGAAACTGACCTGGATGATTTCTCTAACTTAGATTCAATTCGTCATTTCCACAGTCGTAAACGCTTAATTTCTCAGAAGGGTCATCATTGCTTATCATTTACGTCGTGTTTGAATCACTAAACATGCGGGTTTTATAATTGTCAATTCAAGATCCTCTAGGAAAACAAAATAATCAATATTCCCTATCCATAGGGAATGCTTCCTGAACTTGACGTAGATATTACATGAAGCAGATAAAATTGCAGAAAAGCTTCAAGCATCGTAGCTATGCCAAGTTGACGGAATTATCAATCATATTTCTTTAGTAGAAGACTGGAAGCTAACGGTTTACTTAGTTAATTTCGCACCAGGTCCTGGTTTACCTTGACATAGGACTTCCTAACGCAGGTAATATGCTTAAGACGATATCAGGAATCAAATCTTTACTTAAACTACTCTTATGGTTGATTCTTGCACAATCATTAGAGGGAATGTAAATTCCTCCACCATATTCTGACCTTCAAAGTCCTTCTCAATACCATTTCGTTTCTTTGGTTTGAGCATTCATAATTACTCCTCAATACTTAAAGTGTCGGCCACCTCATTGGCCTTTCCTGATAATAATTTCTTGCAATCAATGTTTTCTTGATCTATTCAACTCAACTTTTTCTACCTTATTCCCATCACTGCTGGGTGAAAGTATTCTTCCTGAAATTCTACTGAAGGAAAAATATCCATCAGTCTTTTTCCATAAGTTACTACTTTAATCCTTAAACGTGACTTTTATCCCGGCTAATATCCTCATCAGGTCTAGGATATCTTTTGTCTCAGGTCTTTCTTGCTTTAAAACAAACTCAACCTTATTGGTTCAATCCATACCTTCTCATGGTTTCACACATGCTTCATCTGGCGTTATTGTTACTATGTCATACATTCCTTACCAAACTTCCCTTATAAGGTTTCTTAGGTCATCCTCATCATTCCTCCTGTATCTTCTGGTTACAGGGTATATTAAACATCATTAGTCAATTCCATAACAATTCTGTCTATGTACTTTTCGAGACTCCTTTCCACAAATCCTTACAGGTTATTGATACCTTGGTCGATTCAACTTATATCGCCTGAATTCACAATACTTTTATTAGGGGTGATGCTATCCTTTGTGCATCCCCCAAGGTTCGTCTTAATATATGGACATTCTATCCTCAATTCTAGTTTCAAGGAATACTTATATCCTGTACTTGGCAATTCAATCATATATCCTTAATAAGGGTCTCTTTTTAATCATTCTCATCTTGATAGTCTATAGGTAGCCTAATGCTAACCTCTTCTTTCAAACGAATGTTAGTCTATATGACCTTCCAAAAGACAACACATGTTTATCTGCTCTTTCTTACAGAACTTGGTAATGGTAGCAAGGATGTTCTGGAAGATATTGGTCGTGTTCAACGTGAATTTCTTAGTGCCTAATACATCTAGGGTATTTATAAAATCCATCATCCTGTATCTCAATTCAATTTATATCAAAAGCCCTCGCGGTTGGCACTTGATTAGAAGCACCCCGCTTTGTCCTTACGTTGCTGGTTCAGTCACTTGATAATCCTTAGTGACTTGGCCCCCATCTGGCCATGCTAAATATGTGAGCTTAGGGGTCGGCTAATAGCATTACTTTTCTAGCAATTGCTGGCATATTGCCTTCTACTTTGATACCTTTTGATCTTTCCAAAACTTTACTCCATATAAGTCTCACTCGACTTCTCGGTACCGTCTCCGGTCACCTTTCCTTCACTTTTATTCTTTCAGTTAATCTTATCAATTCCACGTACCACAAAAGCTTAACACTTCTGGCATAACAACCTTTTCATTTAAGTTAATCCCAGAATTTCTCCGTCCGGCTTGTTTCTTAATTACATTCAACTTCATAATTTTATCCCTACATTCAACTGTAATAATCGGGGCATGTTTACCCACCTGTATAGCGGCTACTTTACCCAATCCGTAGGGTTCACTCCAGTTTCCACTCTCTTTAGTGGCGTATTCCGATAATCAGAAAGACAAGGTTTACTAAAATTTGTCAAATTCCTTTCCAGGATTAGGGAAATTTCAGTCAATCTATCCACCCACTGGTGTTACTAAGAAGATCCATTTCGATACCCGAAGAGTATTTCTAGGAATACCAAAGCGGGTGAAACCATAAACAGTTATAATAACGAAATGATTGACATATAGTTGGGAGTTTAACCATTGGAAAGAAGCCCAATAAATACCTCCCCTAGAAGGGTAATCAAAAGTTTCAAACTAAAACATGCCACATCTTCCCGTTACATATTCGTCATAATAATTGACACTACCAAATACCGGTCATTCTAACAACTAGTTTCAAAAGGAACACTACCGTCGAAGTTAGTTATTTCACAAAATTGGCACTACCAAGGCCATCCGAATCTAGTGAATCGTGTTGTCCAAATATATTCGAAGTTACACTGCCATGCTACATAAACACAGTGCCTACCCTGCTTGAGATGCACCATAAAATATTGCAAAATTCTCCTTTTTCCATTTAGGCGACGTCAGCGCTGGGTCATCACCAATTTCATCTTTAGCTCCAGGAAGATTTTCTCATATTTATTGTCCATTCAAACTTTTATTCTTACAATAAGTCGGGTTACGGGACTGCACTCTCTGTAAAGTCCTGAGCAAATCTTTGGTAATACCTTGTGAACCTTATGAAATTTCTCACTTTTGCCAGTGTGGTTGGCCAATCTCCATTAGAAACTGTCTTTAACATGGTAGGGCCGACCAACACTACTCTTATTGATCATGTGTCCTATTACTGGACTTCATTTTGCCAAAACTCTTATTTCGAGAACATGTCCTACACCTGTTCTTTCAGGTTGCATCTAAAAGCATTCTCAATTACATCTTAACCACTGCTCACCTCACCTAATCCATTTACGATTCAGTGTCGGAATAACTTAAGATAACTACCATAATCCATTCGAGGAAAAGAAGGAATTTAATATTCCTTCGAATCACATGCATCTAATGTTTCTGGTTCATCATTCCACTGAATTGAACTAGACTTATACTTGGTTCCTGATGATAGCCTTATTACTAGTTTATCACAGACTCACTGGTCTTCTCCTCTTGTAGGTTCTGAGATCATTGTCTCACTTACTACTTCCTTATATTCTTTATCCATTCTGGCTATCACTTCCCAATGTCTTTTCTTTCTAAGTTGATCCATTTATAAGATGGGCATTTCCCTGAATAAAATCACCTTAACAATCTCAATTTACTTTATAAATTATAACCTAGGAAATCTGCCTTCTCATGGCGAATTATCATTAATAAGATTCACACTAATCCATTTATCAAATAATGTGGCACTTGCTGCCTCTATCTCAACTGCTCCTGGAGACTCTGCTCCCTGACATATATTGATGCCTTTGATAATCATGCATCATTCTAATTCCTTTCTCATTAATCTGAAAGTCTCCAAGGATTCTTATCTATCCTTACATAAGATCTTGAGTAATTCCTCAATTCCATCTTACTTGCTGGCACTTCATCCGGTAGTCCGGCTATGAATCCAATATGCCTCTTTAATTCTCTTAATAATATATCAATTCTTTAAGCTCACTTCTCTGAGCACTATACCTTAACTCTTACAGTATCTCTGGCTGTAGCCCTTATTTCCTTAAGGGTAAACTCCTAATCCTTATCAGGATTTTCCTCTTTTGGTGGAACCTCTTCCGGGTCCTCAGTAGGGAACTCTATCGAATCCACCATCCGACCTTCAGCATCAAACCAAGCATCATTGTGTTACTGCTCGTACACCTCAAGGTCTATCGCCTTACTTAGTCGGCACGAGGACGAGCTAAGTCACTATCATGATACTTAATAGTTCCCATAAGGGTTTTATACGTCAGTACTACATTAAGTAGTCCGACTATGAACTTGGCAAGAGTTCTTATTATCTTAATGAATTTATTGTTTTAACGTCGCGTCATCTCTGGGATATATAACGCTCGCTCTGATACCATTTCTGTAACACCCCCAGATCCAGGGTCAGGGATCTGGTCGTTACGGTCTCAATATCCAACCACAAATTCAACATAATTTAAATTACAAACTTGTGACCCAAAACAACAACATAAAACACACCCGTTACAGTCCCAGAGATGAAATCAGAGTAATCGTCAATATTATTAATCACAAGTTTGAGTTCTTACAACCCAAAGAATTACAATTTTACAATTACATGCTCTTTGCCATCCATTGGTATATGCCATATATATAAATACATTTGATGCACAAATACTAACAACTAGCCTACCAGAGGCTGCATCCTTAGCAATTGTAGCTATGACCTCAGCGGTTAATCCTCTGACGGCTGACACCTGCCTATGCTGAGCACGCCTTGCGCGGCCATCTGATCTAGCTGTTGTTGTGATATAAATAAATAAAGCAAGGGTGAGCAATAGCCCACCAAAAATATAATTGAACAGTGATAATATATAACAGTCCAAAATATCTTTAAAACCATATGCCATGCATTAACGATGTAGTACCAATATAAGGTATGAGATGAAGTTACAAGGTAACTCAAAATATATTTGTTTTGAATAAATATCTGCTATGTCAAAGATGAGCCAGATATTATCAACTTTTCATAATAGAGGAACTTGCAGGAAGAATATTGCAATTCCAATTCAAACACTTTTCAAACCTGCCAATAATGATAAGGTTGCAGGAAATTTCCAACATTGAGAGATGAACTAATACTGGAGTTTGACGCGCCAGGAGACATAGCATTTACACGATGATCAGTCGCATGTTATGCTCCCCACCTCTTGTTTACTACATGTAGAAGGAAGCACCGACGGATTTACTTGTCTACCGCCCTCTGGAACCCCCCGGCCAACGGTTGGGCCATTTGCTGGACCGGCGCCACTGGGTCACTTACGCATCTCCTAGTTCATTTCACATCCATAACCTTGAAACGTGAAGTTCATCCCCCTTTCCCCAAGTATATTACTTGTTGATAGGACTCCACAAAGTAGTCGTATCTAGTTGGAAAGGAAAAATCACCAATATTTCCCAAGATGATGCTTGTTAATGGATATAAACTTGTTCCATTAATTCTTACCCCTCGAGCGTTGAGGAGGTAACCAAACAGACTCATATCGATGCTTGAAAGAATCAAGATGTGAGTGACAAGATAGTTTTAGCAAGTATAGGACCGGGCAGTCCAATAAATAACATCTCTCAAGTGAGGTCCCCTTATATATGGTTGGAAGTTGAGCGAGTAGTTAAATCTTCTTTAAGATAGATTTAAATGAAATAAAGTTTGGGAACCTCCCCTTGATAAAAATAGTCATAAGATATTCCGAAATATTTTACACCATATCTGAAGGTGAAAGATAATCTTTGAGTAATATGAATTATTATAAAAAAACTTAAAAGGATTTAAATAAATATTCCAAGAATATTTATTTTATCAATAATAATTAAGGGATATGATTAAATCATAATATTGCTCGTAAGTAATCCTCGAATAAATACATAGAATTATTTACTAAATAACTCTCTTCTTTAAATGAATATTCAATATAATATTCATTAATTAAATAAACTCAAATAAATATTTAAAATAATATTCACTAAATAAATCAAACCTTAAATGAATATTTGAAAATAATATTCATTTAATAATATACCAAATGAATAGCCAAATAATATTCTTAGTAATCAAAACTTTAAAGGAATATTCGAAGCAATATTCCTTAAGTAATTGGAACTTCGAATGAATACTTTTAAATAATATTCATTAAGTACATAAAATCTTAAATGAATATTCACGATAATATTCATTTAATAAATAAATTCCAAGTGAATATTCAATTGATATTCATTAAACAAATAATATTCTAAATGAATAACCAAATAATATTCATTTAATAATTAATATTCTAAATAAATATCCAAATGATATTCATTTAGTAATCAAAACCTTAATATTCGAAATAATATTCCTTGAGTAATTAGAACTTCCAAAGAATACTTTTGGAATAGTATTTATCAATTTCATAACACTTAGATGAATATCTGAAAGTGATATTCATTTAATGAACAAAATTCCAATGAATATCAAAGTAATTATTCATTAATAATCAAACTCTAATAAATATTCAAAAATAATATTCATTTAATATTTCTCGACTGAGATAATACTCAAATAACGTTTCTCAAAAGATTTCCAAGTATTTGATACTTTTATGGAAATATTAAATAATGGTTAATAATAACATTCCTCAAAATGAATACTACTCTGTCGCTGGAATCCCTCCGGGTTTCCACGACTAACTATATAACACAAAATACTGACTCCCGGTCTATATTATCGAAGGAATATCATACGCCCTTCACTAAGGGTCTTAACAAATTCCGGCTTATACTGATATATCGTATCTAGTTTATAAGCCAACATCAAAAGAGGGAACAAGTATCAATATTACTTTTGAAAACAAACATGCATGCTATGGCATAGGTATAGCAACAATCATATATATTATCACAACAACAGTTCCAAGGTATTGGAAACTTGCCTGGGAATCGAGTGCGGGTAGGGGTAATGTGTCCCGGGTCAGCTCGACGATCTATAAACAATCAGAATATTTAAGATTAATCACTTAACGCTTCTTAAAAGGCTAAGTATAAACTCCACTTAAATCGAAACATGTTTTCGAGTTATCTCGTTACGTCTCTTTTAGTGTAACTCTTTTTATCACCGATACGATCCGACATTCGTTCATTATCAAGACATGTCATCATGCTTATACTTGGTATATACTTAAGTCGTACAAGCTCTAAGGTCGGTCGTTTACGAATCAAGATTATACCTCGAGTTTTATCGCCCGTTTTCTAAGTTATAACCAAAGTCATACTTTTAAGGGGTTCGTTCGCGTTTAATCTCGATTCGAACATTTTTATAAAATCGAAAAACGATCTTTTTAATACGAGGTATTTTCTCACACCATCCTTATGACCTCTAATATTTAATTATCATGATTCGTCACTGACTTAGTCATGTTAAGGGATTCCAATTTCAGTTACGAACTTTCGATTACGGTTTCGAACCTCTTTTACGAATTTAATCATCACTCCTAAACCGTAAGTCCATTTCATACGATCTTTATATCAAAACGAAGCTTATAACATAATCTAGCTTATCATGGAAGAAATCGAAGCTAATCAGTGAATTATACCTACTGTCAAACTCGTGTTCTTAAGGTTAACGAAATTTCGGCATTACGACGGCTATAAATCGAATATTTACCAAATTCCAAAACTCCCAATAATCATGATATCTACTCCAAACAACATATACATGATTTATAACCATGAACTGAGGCCAAGCAATGCCTTTCCGTTCACCTAGGCTATTTTTAACATTTATCAAAACTAAACCATAATCGTGCTTGTAATCATGCTTATAACTTACTAATAACATCACTAAACATAGATCACTCAAGAACATGCTTAAAACTCAAAGTAGGCCTAGGGTTTCAAGATCATTATACCTTCTTGAGAGTGTGATCTAGCCTTACAAAGCTTGGTATGGTCCTTGTCTAGCCTTAACAAACCTAAGATCAACCAAAGAAACATGAAAATCAAAGTTAGTTCTTGAAGAACACTATTCATCCTCCTCTTTAATGATTTTTTTGAAAAAGGAAAAAGAAGAGATTGAAGCTAGGATTTTGAGGAGATCATTTTTATGAATTATAGGACTCACATAAAATGTTTCAAGATCAAATGATGGTTGGAAGTAGGATTTTGATCCTTGAATTTAGCAAGAAGCCGAATGGAAATGTTTATGGAGGGGGTTTGATATTTTTTGTGTTCTTTGCTTGGTTAATGTGATAATAATGCATCAAGTGGATGAGACTTGGATAATATCTCATCTTGGTTGCTTTATTAAAGTGAGGATGATGCATGGAATGAGGTATTTGCAAGACAAGTGTTGAGATTGTGGTGGTTTAAGGCTAACTAGTAGTTTGGTTGCTAAGTACTTAGTTGATCCACTTGATTCTAGTTACTCTTGTAACTATATTGGTTACTAGATATTTTCTAGTGGCTTGTGTATGACTCTTGCTCCCTCTGCTTGTTTCTTTGTCCGTTTATTGCTTAATTCGTTGTTCGTTCGAGGGAATAACTCATTCGTTTCTAGTTAGGGTTTTACCGAAAACCTTCTTAATAATTATAATACCCTCCTCCATCTTACTTAATACTTCTCGAATTTAATTTCCTTAAATCCCTTTTATAAATCCTTAAGTCTTGCAGTGTCCAGGGAAATCTCGGAGAAAATAAAAGTGCTCTTTTTCTGAATCCGACAGCTTTTACATACACTTATTTTCCTCCTGGATCACTAATACGAACTCAGAAATCCGTTCCGGATACCGGATATAGCATTATTATAATAATATTCCAAATTCCACCAAAATCACTATTCATCACTTATTTTTATTTAATTCCTATAATTAGGAAAATGAACCTGGTTCACTCTCGAGTGTTCCTTAACCTTCTTACGGAATCGCTGGACTTATAATAGATATTGATTTGGATGACACAAGAATAATCTTACTTGAAGAAATCTTCTCATATTATTAGGAGATAGATCATTCTTATCTATGTTGTCAACCAAAGGTATTCTGCATGACATATAATAATTGAATCCAAATCCATTCCATTCATTAAATAGACAGTCGTTACATCGCAGTCATAACCACTATTCATTCCCATATTATTACATAATAAAAAGTTTTAATTCTACCCAAAAATCTGGGTTCTTACAGATGCTTTTGACTGGGAAAGACAACTTGAGACTCTCTGGTTGCAGATGGATGCAGGTCTCGAAGAAATCGAGAAGGAAAAACCTGCAAAAGTGATCGACATCGATGTTGCCCTTCAAGCAACATTAGCATGGCTTTCATCTAAGGCATCCTCATCCAACTCCATCCACCATTGTTAATGAATATGTCACCAAAAATAACCTTATCCCTGTCAACTTCCACCCAAACAAAGTGGCAAAGATGGGATCTGGGATGGCTACTAACAATGGAGTGGATTGGTCTTATATTTCCTGTTGAATAGATTAGTAGATAAAGAACAAAAAAAAGATGTAATCTTTGAATGTAATCTCTTTCTTATTATCAATGAAAAATTTAGTTTCTCTATTCTATTCAATGTTTTCCTGATTTATCATGTTATCTGAGAAATAAATATGAGGACTAATTAAAGTGATCACATTATCAGGAGTTCAATAACATTAATCATAGCTTGAATCAGGAAATTGAGATAAAACGAAGACAGTTAGATTCTGAACATAATACTGATGATCGAATCGTTGCATCAGGATTCGACGTTGACCACTGTCAGGATTGACTTTCCATCAGTATTTGCAAGTTGTCAGTATCTGATGACTTCTTTCTCTCAAGTACTGCCATAGTTTACCATTCCAAGTTCATTCACCAACTTTGTAAAAGTAGTCTCAGGTAGTGGCTTGGTGAATATATCAGCTAACTGCTGATCAGTAGGAACAAAATGAAGTTCAATTGTCCCTTCCAGTACTTGTTCTCTTATGAAGTGATACCTAATACTGATGTGCTTTGTAAGAGAATGTTGAACTGGATTTCCTGTCATAGCAATAGCACTTTGGTTATCACAATAAATAGGTATTTTTGAAAATGACAAACCATAGTCCATTAGCTGATTTCTCATCCACATGATCTGAGCACAACAGCTTCCAGCAGCAATGTCAACAGCTTCCAGCAGCAATGTCAGGATTGACTTTCCATCAGTATTTGCAAGTTGTCAGTATATGATGACTTCTTTCTCTCAAGTACTGCCATAGTTTACCATTCCAAGTTCATTCACCAACTTTGTAAAAGTAGTCTCAGGTAGTGGCTTGGTGAATATATCAGCTAACTGCTGATCAGTAGGAACAAAATGAAGTTCAATTGTCCCTTCCAGTACTTGTTCTCTTATGAAGTGATACCTAATACTGATGTGCTTTGTAAGATAATGTTGAACTGGATTTCCTGTCATAGCAATAGCACTTTGGTTATCACAATAAATAGGTATTTTTGAAAATGACAAACCATAGTCCATTAGCTGATTTCTCATCCACATGATCTGAGCACAACAGCTTCCAGCAGCAATGTACTCAGCTTCTGTAGTTGATGTGGAGATAGACTTTTGCTTTTTACTAAACCAAGAAACTAGTCTTCCTCCAAGAAACTGACAACTGCCTGAAGTACTTTTCCTGTCTATTTTGCATCCTGCAAAATCAGCATCTGAATAACCACATAAACTAAAGTCTGATTCTCTAGCATACCAAAGGCCAAGAGAAGAAGTGCCCTTTAGATATCTGAAAATCCTTTTCACTGCAATGAGATGTGGTTCCTTGGGATTTGCTTGAAATCTTGCACATAGACAGGTTGCATACATGATATCTGGTCTGCTAGCAGTTAGATATAAGAGTGAGCCAATCATTCCTCTGTAGTTGGTTACATCTACCTCAGTTCCTTGATTAGGATCAAGCTTTGTAGCTGTAGCTATAGGAGTTAAAGCTGTAGAGCTGTCTTGCATGTTAAACCTTTTCAGTAAATTCTTTGTGTACTTTGACTGATTAATAAAAATCCCATCGTCAGTCTGTTTAACTTGCAGACCTAAGAAATAGCTCATTTCTCCCATCATGCTCATTTGATATCTAGACTGCATTAGCTTTGAAAACTTCTCACACAACTTAGTGTTAGTTGACCCAAAAATGATATCATCAACATATATTTGAACTAACAGCAAATCCTTACCATGATTCAAATAAAACAAGGTTTTATCAATTGTACCTCTATTGAATCCACTTTCCAGTAAGAATTGAGCTAGGGTTTCATACCAGGCTCTTGGAGCTTGCTTTAGTCCATAAAGTGCTTTATCCAGTCTATAGACATGATCTGGATATTTGAGATCAATGAAGCCAGGAGGTTGCTCAACATATACCTCCTCTTCCAGTTCTCCATTGAGAAATGCACTTTTGTTCCTCACAATTGTGCCATCTGAATCAGTCTTGTTTCTGAATACCCACTTTGTACCCACAATAGACCTACCCTTTGCTACTAGTCTTGCTTTGTTCCTCACAATTGTGCCATCTGAATCAGTCTTGTTTCTGAATACCCACTTTGTACCCACAATAGACCTACCCTTGGGCCTTGGTACAAGTTTCCAGACTTCATTTCTTTCAAACTCATTCAGTTCTTCTTGCATAGCTGTCACCCAATCAGCATCCTTAAGTGCATCTTCAACTTTCTTAGGCTCCTCCTTTGACAGAAAGTTATTATATAAGCATTCATTCTGAGTTGCACTTCTTGTCTTAACACCTGCTTCAGGATTCCCAATGATTAAATCAGGAGTATGACTTTTAGTCCATTTCCTTGCTGATGGTAAGTCATTTCTTGAACTGGATGCTCCCCCTGGATTGGTGTTATCTTCAAAAGAACTAGAATTGCTAGAAGCTCCCCCTGAGATAGTGCTATCTCTTCCTGATATACTGTCAGGATTGTCACTTGAATCTGTTTCTGATGAGTCTCTACTTGATGTTTGAGTTGTATCAGTACTGGTGATGTCTTGCTCTTGCTTCCCCTCAACATTTGCATTATTTGAGTCATCATCAGTAACAGGTGTTTGATCAGGAATTGATCGATCGTCAGGATCTGACAGTGTTAGGTCGAATACACAATAAGTAATCAAATACTGTATGAGTAACTTAACAAGAACACACTGTTTAACAATTAAAAACTGTTTGGAATTAATAATTCCTCTCTCAGTGATGTAAATATCACAGAGAGCTGCTTAGGTTACAATGGATGAATATCTCAATGTTCGACTACCCTTCTAGGGTTAACCTAACTGTATTTATAGAACATACAGCTTCGTACAATCAGCAACTGATATTCCTAAAATCAAGCTATACAATTGATATCAATCACGATTGCTCCAGTCTTCCAAGTCAACTCAATCTCTTTGACAGCTTTCCAATCTTCAAAGATATTGCTTCCATATTTATCAATCTTCAAACACTGTTGACTCTTCAGACAATACCGCTACAGAGTTTAACAAACTCTGTTTGCGCTTCCAGTCAGTGTTTAATCAAACTCTGACTGCTTCCAGCTAAACTCTGTTTTCTGACTTTAGCTTCCAAACACTGTTTTCATCAATCATTTCTAACAATCTCCCCCAACTTGTCCATTAGCAAGAATGTACAAGTTTTACAGTAAATGATGATGTCAAAACAAATACAAAGTTTACAGTGTTTAACATACAAACAGAGTTTAAGCTATTACTTAACAAATTCTACATGAAATAAGAAAATTCTTACAGACTTTAATCTCTAATCTCTTGAAGATCAGGCACTGTTCTGAGATAGTCTATAAGCAACCTTCTTTCAGCATTTTCAAGCTCTATCTGCATAGCTTCTTTGATTTCTCTCAACTGAGGATCATTCTCATCAGTTTGATAGATAGCAGCTCTAAGATCGTAGATTTTGTTTCTTCTCATTTGATTTCCCAGCTTGATGTATTTCAATTCTTCAGACTTTACATTGAAATCCAAAACAGTAACTCCAAGATTAGTCTTTAGTTTTGTAGTCCCCTTCTTCATTTCTATCAAATTGCCATCCCAATTTCTGTATTTAGGAACATACTTACTGTTGATTTTCATTTGTCTTCTTGCAAGATTCTGAATCATTCTTTGTCTAAGCACATTTGCAACTGACTGAGCTCTTTGATTTCTCACTCTGAAAATATACAGGACATATTCAAGTTCTTCAGCATATTTTAGTTCGATATCCTTTTCAGAGACTTTAAATACTGTTCCATCAGCCATGAAATATAGCAAGAAATCCTTTTCTAGACTCTTCTGATATACAAGCTGTACTGATTCCAGTTTGTCTAAACTCTCTTGAGTGACACCACCTCCTGGAACAGACAGTGAAGAAGGATCTCTAGGACCAACATATTGTCTTTTATCTCTGTGTGAGCCTATGCCTTCTTTGTTGTATCCAACTTTACCAGATAAAGCTCTACCATCAGAAAAATCCATTGGAATTGTAGCTTCTAGTCTTGGATCATGAGGAGCACCCCTCTTAAATGTTGATTTCAACTGATAAGACAATAATGGTGTGGTCACAACTTGTGCAGCAACAGAGGTTGTGTTTTCATTCTTCTGTACAACATGTGTATCAACAGAGGTTGTAACTATACTTTTCAGCTTTTGCTTGGCTTCTGCATCTGTTGGTTTTCTGAATACTTGCATTCTTTGATCTGTACCAACTGGTTCTTTGATTTGAATACCTTTAAGAACAGGCTTTGCAGCTTTAGCAACTTTCACATTCTTCTTTCCTTTTTCAGACTTTAAAGCTTTCAGATGTTTTTCTTGTAAACTCTTCTCTTCAGCTTTAGCATCTTCTATGGTCACTCCTTCTGCATTCTCTTCCATGAAAAGCTTAACAGCTAACTCCTCATCAGTCTTTGGGTTTGATGTTAATTCCAAACTCTTGGTCTTTGAGGTACCTTGAGTTTCAGTGTTTGTTCCAACAGACTGTGATTTAAAAGATTTGCCAGATCTCAGAGTTTGCCTTTCAGAGTTTAAAACCTTGCTTTTATCACTTGCCCCTCCATCTCCAGCATCATCCTTTTGAGTCAGAGTTTGAGAAACTTTGCATTTAGACTTAGTCACTCTCTCCCCCTTTTTGACATCATCAGGAATTAGTATGGATGTAATGAGCTCTAAAGAGTTTGCAATTGAATCCACCTTAGCAGATAAAGCAGTCTGATTTTCTTCAACCTTTCCTAGCCTGGCAAAGAGAGTGTCTTGAACTTTGGACAGCTGAACAGCTTTTATTTTGGACTCTCTTTCCATCTTCAACTCTCTTGACTGAATCTCAGTCTTCAAGGAAGCAATTTCATGTTTAGTGTCAGCAAAATTTCCTTCCAGAGTCTTGACTTGTACCACAGTTGCCTTTAAACAGGATAAGATTTCTGGATTTGAAATTTGCTTTGCAGTTTGCTTAACAAACTCAGATGCTCTCCCTTTTGGAAAAATGCAATCTTGTTTATACCAATTTTCAGCAGATTTAGCAAGATGCTCTAATTCAACAGCATGTGATGGACAGGGCTGAGCAAAAGGTGTATGTTTACTATCTGTCTGTACAGGTGCACTCACAAAAGAGTCAGAGTTTGCATCACTGTCAGATTTATCTTCATCACTTGCACCTTGAGCTTGACCATCTTTGAAAGAACCACTGTGCTGAGCAGTGTCAGCCACAGTTTCTGCAATAACTTCTGCAACCTTTTCAATAATGACCTCATGTTGCACAGGTTCTGCAACAGAGTTTGCCTTAGTAGCTTCATCACTTTTGTCTTGAATTTGAGAAGATACCAGCTCTGTGTGTGATGCCACAGCTTTAGAAACATGTACTGCAGACTCATCAGCTACACCAGAATCTTCAACATGAACAACAGGTGAGACAGGATCAAGAATTGATTCAAGAACATCATGTATTGGTGACAAACCATCTCTTTGATCCTCTTCTACAGGCATTTTATCCTCTGTAGGTATTTCAACAGTAACATTATCCTCTGCAGGCATTTCAACCTCTGCAGGTATTTCTACTTTGTCATCCACAATATTCTCTGCAGGCATGTCAACTTTTGCAGGTACTTCAACATTCACTGTTTCCTCAACAGTAGGTGTTTGCTGTGAAACCACCTCTGGAGCTTCAACAACATTCTCTGCATCTGAATCAGAAAGAATTAATCTCCTCTTCTTGATTGGCACAACAATCTCCTCTTCATCTTCACTTGAGCTTTCTTTTGGTGGTGAAAGTGAAGGTCTGTTTGCATGTTGCTTCATTCTTCTAGTATAAACAGCTCCAGGTAATGTCTGTTTAGCCTTTGAATGTTTAGTGTTTTGGGCAGTGTGCTTCTTTCTCTTTGGCTTGGTTTTGGCTGGTTCAGTAGGTGCTGGCTCAGAGTGTAAGGTATCAGTGTTTAAAGCTTCAGTGTTTAATGGTTCAGTGTTTGAGGGTGGAGAGTTTAGTTGTGGAGAGTTTAAGGTTTCTGGTTGTTGTTGTTGAGATGTAGTAGGTGCAGTAGTTGTGGGTGTTGGAGGTGTTGGTTCAGAGTTTATGGTTTCTGGTTGTTCAGGCATTTGTTGTGGTGATTGAGGGTCTTGTGGTTGGTTCACATAGTTTTGTAAGGCTAAAGGCATAAACAACTCAGGTATTTGCTGTTTAGTGACATCTTTGTTTGTCAAATCAGTGAACATTCTCTTAGCAACTTGAAAAGGCTGAATTACATCAGCTTCATCAATTGGAATGTTAGGCACACATGCAGTAAATAGCAATTGACAAAAACGAGCAAAATAAACAGTAGTAGACTCAGACAATCGCTCTCCCAAGTTCATTAGTACTAGTCTACCAAAATCGAAGTTACCTCCATATAGTAGAGCATGACCAATTTGGAGAGTATCCAGAGGTAGTGCATCCCAGTTTGTTGTCTTCTTTCCAAAAGCCCTTGTTATACAATCAAAGAAGAAACTCCATTCCTTTCTCAAACTTGGCCTTCTCAAAGACCCTATCTTGTTCAAGTTTCCTGCACATCCAATTTGTTCCAACATTGTCCTCAATCGATCATGACCAACAACACTGTAAGAAGTGTGTGTCTCAAAGTCCAAAGCATCCCTGACAGTGGTTGGAGTAATAATATACTCTGATTCTTCATGAGTGAAAATGATTGTTGGAGTGCCAGCCTCTCCTCCATCATCATATTCAGAGTTTGTCCAGAAAGTAGCAATCTGTGAAGCAGATAATGTTGGTGGTGCAGTTAGAGCCGTCCCTATCTCAGAATCGTTCAAGAAGTTTTGGAACAAGTGAAACGCCTGTGGAGCAATTTCATTATCCAATGGTGCTGCATAGTTACTAGGGAGAAAAACTAACCCTGCTGCATCAAACGCTTTAGTTGCCATTAGTAACGAGATACGAAGATATTCAGAGAAAAAATTTGTATGCACTGTAAGTGTTTAGCAGAATGTGAAGGAGAGTATTTGAGAAGTGTGAAAGTGAATGAGTATGCAATTAACTGTGAGTGGGTGAATGTGAATCGATATGGAGTGAGAGACTAAAGACGATTAGAGTAAAATTAAAACTCAATCGTTTTAATTAGTAAAAACGCGCAACTGTTGTAGAGTAGTGTGTGAGTGGGACACAATCATGGGACACGTGTCAAACAGCCAATGGATCACTTAATAATTACCGCTGTTATTCCTATAATCACGACACTTAGACACATTAACACTAATTAACAGTTGTCAACCACCCCAATTACTTCAAAATAATCAAATCATCTCAATAAGACTTTACCTCAGAGTACTTAACACAACTCAACAGTGTTTATCAATTTTCCAACTTTATCACTAAAACCCTTTCAAAAATTGCACAGTTGTGAATATGAGTGTGTGTGAAGCAGAGTTTACTTAAATCAATTTTTAGAGCATCTAATATTTCATAAAATCCATAACAAACAGTTAATAAACACTGAATGCACAAACTCTCATATTAAACACTGATTGTTTGATGAATGCTAAACTCTGTAGTTACTGTAATACAGAGATCTGAAAACTTCTATTCCCTTTGATGTCCATGATTATCCAAGTAAGCACACAGTCTTTAAAGACAAAAATATCAAGAGATAGAAATCAGAGCATCATTCAGTGAATAACAGTCATGAACTGTATAACCTCACAAACTCTCAAAGCACACAAGTGTTTAGGTGATGTGTTTACACTCACATTCAATCAGAATTAGCAGAGTCTACCATATGCTTGAATGTCCACCAATTCTACACTACTTTGAGTACATGTATCCACAAATCAAAAGGACTTTATTCAGGGTTTAAATGGAGTAAGATCAAACAGATGAAAAGAGATGTTTTATTCAAGAGTGACTTCAAGCTTAGCATCTTAAGAGAACAAAGTGTTCAGTCACAGTATATATTTGTACAAGATCAGTATATATGTTTTTTTTTTTTTTTTTTTTTTTCATATTTTTTTTTTTTATTTAGCATATATACTGAGTAAACTTTTTCTTTTCTTGAGAAACACTCATCTGTTTGAGAAAAAAAAATATTTAACTGCTCTTAATACTTCAGAGTATAAGAAAAATGAGCAGTTAATAAGGCTCAAAGGGGTTTACTAAGGATGGAATTTATGAACAGTGTTTATACAGTGTTTGTACAATGTTCAAAAGAATTTTGAACAGTGTTTGAAAGAATGGTAAATCCTATTGCCTTTATCATTTTCATGCACACACATATCCTGTAGTCTCAAAATGGTTTAATACAAGTTCTAGAGAAACATACTACCTGATGAATATCACACAACAATAAATACTGATTGATAGAAAATGTATCAATCACTGATTTGGCTCAAACTCTCACAGGGTGTAAACATGAGTCTGAACTCACCAAACTAATCACTGACACATCTCAAGTTTTATGATTTTCACAAGTACAAACAAGGAATCATCATGAACCATACCTTTGGAAACAGAATGTCACTTATCAGAGTTTAGAGTTCATCAATAACCAAAATTATTTATGAGTGGCCATGCACACAATATTCATAGACTCAGAGTTTAGGACTAAATAAACTAAGAGATGCTATAAATATGAAACAGTATCATGCTGTGTTAATTTTCTGCACAAAGTCTGATTAGTTAGCAGTGACTCAGAAAGAATCATGATTTAATTACTGTGAATCATGCTTCATACATATTTCTTCATTGGTATTTTCATTCAGACAATAATCAATTCTGAATTCACTGAGTGTATCTAACATGTTAACAGTATTTAACAGACAGACATGCTGACAGAGTTTAAAAAGATTTAAACATTAGCATGCAGAACAGAGTTTAATACTAAGGTTCACATAGCACTTAACAATTTACAGAAAACATGAGCAATAAGTTTTTGAGTCTAACCAACATCTCTAGTCAAAACTAGAGACCATCCCTAGTTCATTGACCAGTCTTGTAAATGTAACTTCACTCAATGGCTTGGTGAAGATATCTGCAAGTTGTTGTTCTGTAGACACAAAGTGAAGCTCAATATTGCCTTCCTCTACATGCTCTCTGATGAAGTGATACCTTATGCTGATGTGCTTTGTCATTGAATGTTGCACTGGATTACCTGTCATTGCAATAGCACTTTGATTATCACAGTAAATAGGTATCTTGGAATACCTTAATCCATAATCCAGCAGTTGATTCTTCATCCATAAAATCTGTGCACAACAGCTACCAGCAGCAATATACTCTGCTTCAGCTGTAGATGTAGATATTGACTTCTGTTTCTTGCTATACCAGGAAACAAGTCTGTCACCCAGAAATTGACAACTTCCACTGGTGCTTTTTCTGTCTATCTTACATCCAGCAAAGTCTGCATCAGAGTAACCAAGAAGTTTAAACTCTGATTCCCTTGGATACCACAGCCCCAAAGTTATAGTGCCCTTCAGGTACTTGAATATTCTCTTTACTGCTGTTAAATGTGGTTCTCTTGGATCAGCCTGGAACCTTGCACACAAGCAAGTTGCATACATGATATCAGGTCTGCTAGCTGTCAAATAGAGCAAAGAACCAATCATTCCTCTGTAACCTGTCATATCTACTGATGACCCTGCATCTTTGTCCAATTTTGTTGCAGTTGCCATGGGAGTTGTTGCAGATGAACAGTCAAGCATACCAAATTTCTTGAGAAGGTTTCTGGTATATTTTGCTTGATTTATAAAAATTCCATCATCTGTTTGCTTCACCTGTAGGCCTAGAAAATAACTAAGCTCTCCCATCATACTCATTTGATATCTTGACTGCATGAGTTTGGCAAACTTCTTACAGAGTTTATCATTAGTAGACCCAAAAATGATGTCATCAACATATATCTGAACTAAAAGCAAGTCACTACCATTTTGGAAATAAAACAGAGTTTTGTCAATAGTACCTCTGTGAAATCCACTTTCTAGTAGAAATTTGGCAAGGGTTTCATACCATGCCCTTGGTGCCTGCTTAAGTCCATAGAGAGCCTTGTCTAACCTGTAGACATGATCTGGATATTTTGGATCTACAAACCCTGGTGGTTGTTCCACAAACACTTCTTCTTCAAGTTTTCCATTCAAAAATGCACTTTTCACATCCATCTGAAACACTTTGAATTTCATGTGGGAAGCATATGCTAGAAAAATCCTGATTGCCTCCAATCTAGCCACTGGTGCAAATGTTTCATCATAGTCAATTCCTTCCTGTTGTGAGTAGCCTTTTGCAACCAGTCTTGCCTTGTTCCTTGTGATAACACCCTCACTGTCAGTTTTATTCCTGAAAACCCATTTAGTACCAACAATGGATCTATTCTTGGGTCTTGGTACAAGTGTCCACACTTCATTTCTTTCAAATTCATTTAGCTCTTCTTGCATTGCTGTTATCCAGTCAGCATCTTTAAGAGCTTCTTCCACTTTCTTTGGCTCAGATTGTGACAAGAATGCATGAAAAAGACATTCATTTGTTGTTGCACTTCTTGTCCTTACTTTTGCATCTGGATCACCAATAATCAAATCAGGTGTGTGAGATTTAGTCCATTTTCTTGCAGAAGGCAGATTGCTTCTGTCATCATGTGATCCTCCCCCTTGATCCATGCTTTCCTGATTTTCCTGGTGTCTTTCCTCATTTTCAGATGCTCCCCCTGAATGTGACTGCTCAGAATTTGAATGATCAGAGATTCAATCAACAGTGTTTGATTCAGAGTTATCATTTGAGTCACTATCAGTGTTAGACTTTTCACTTTGATGTGATTCTTCATGCTCCCCCTCAACTGGTTCTTCCCTTGTTTCTGATTGAAGAGTTTCTTCAGTATTTACCAGTAGAGGTTCAGAGTTTAGATCAACAGAGTTTGACACATCAGTCTGATCAGAGTTTACTTTTTCAGAGAATAAATCTTCATTTTCAAAATGCAGTTGATCATGTTCATTTACATCTTCAAGTCCAGTTATTTTCTTGTCATCAAATGACACATGAATTGATTCCATGATCACTCTGGTTCTCAGATTATAAACTCTGAATGCCTTAGTTGACAGTGGATAGCCAACAAAAATACCTTCATCTGCCTTTAGGTCAAACTTGGTCAACTGTTCAGGATGAGTCTTCAACACAAAGCACTTGCATCCAAAAATATGAAAATATTTTAGATTTGGCTTTTTCTTCTTCACCATTTCATATGGTGTTTTACCATGCTTGTTGATCAGTGTTGCATTTTGAGTAAAACAAGCAGTTTGAACTGCTTCTGCCCAGAAATAAGTTGGCAATTTTGCTTCATCTAGCATGGTTCTGGCAGCTTCTATCAAGGTTCTGTTCTTTCTCTCCACTACACCATTTTGTTGTGGAGTACCAGGTGCAGAAAACTCTTGTTTTATCCCTTTACTCTTGCAAAATTCTTCCATAGATGAATTCCTGAATTCAGTTCCATTGTCACTTCTGATTATCTTCACTTGATGCTCTGACCCTTTTTCCAGTTGAATTACATGTTCTGTCAGTGTTAATGCAGTTTCATCCTTCTTTGCAAGAAAATATACCCATGTGAATCTGGTATATTCATCAACAATGACTAATGCATATTTCTTCTTTCCAAGAGACATCACATTCACTGGACCAAAAAGATCAACATGTAGTAGATGATAAGGATCAGCAATTGAAGACTCAGATTTGCTTTTGAAAGATGTTTTTCTCTGTTTGGCCTTTTGACAAGAATCACACAGTCCTTCTACATTCAACAAGGACTTTGGTAGACCTCTTACAAGATCATTCTTGATTAGCTCATTGATGTTGTTCAGATTCAAATGAGAGAGTTTCTTGTGCCATTTCCAACTCTCTTCACTGGACATCCTTGTAGACAGACACACTGCTTTGCCATCAGTGTTTGTTGACAATTTGATTTCATAGATGTTATTGTGTCTGTTTCCAACTAGAGCAACTTTCCCTGTAGATTTACTGATCACTTGACAATATTCAGGCTGAAAATCTACATGATATCCTCTGTCACATATTTGACTCACAGATAGCAAATCATGCTTGAGTCCTGGAACAAGAGCTACATTTGTGATGATGACATTTCCAAGATTAATATTGCCATATCCCAGTGTATGTCCTATGTTGCCATCTCCATAGGAAACTTCTGGGCCAGCCTTCTCCTCAAACTCTGATAGCAGGGCTTTATTTCCTGTCATGTGTCCTGAACATCCACTGTCCACGACTAGGGTACTGACCCTTGTGCCCTGCAATCACAAACAATCACTGATTATTAGTTTTAAGGATCCAGACTTGCTTGGATCCTTTGGCTTTCTTAATTCTGTTAGCTTTTGCAGCGGAATTCATGTTAACAGAGTTTAAGCTAACTTTTTCAGAGTTTACATTTGCAGAGTTTACTTTAACCCATTTCAAATTTGGTTTGGGTTCATAGTAATTATAATAAATAGCATGATAATCTCTGCAAGTGTAAATAGAATGCCAAGTACTTCCACAGTGTTTGCATAAAGTCTGTGGTCTAGTTCTCACATAATCACTCTTTACTGCAGTTTTAGAGGGCAAAGAATTAATGTTCTTATTCTTATTGCAGAAACTAGCAAGATGATTAGTGCTACCACAATTAAAGCATGTTTTCCTAGGAGCTAATGAAGCAAGCATTGGCTTAATTCCTGAAGTTATGCCTACTTTTCCATTTTTGTTTTTCTTAGGCAATCTCTGTTTGTTGACAGATTTTATCTCCTTAAGCTTATGCTTGAGTTGTTTATCTGTCATTAAACCAATGTTATCCTCTTTAACAAAAGTTTTAGCATATGACTCCTTAATAGCCTTTTTCTGTGCTTCAGTCTTAGGTCCACCTGTTCCCATGACATTACCTTCAGATGAATAATGTGGTCTTTTCTTTACCTGATTTTCAAATCTAAGTTCATCTCCTACAGAGTAACCTAGACCTACTGTGTCTGACTGAAACACTTCTTGAGTGTCTTTACCAGAGTGTGTCCAAGTTTTAATGATGTGTTTAGTATCCTCCAATTCTGTTTCTAGTTGCTTATACTTACCTAGCAACTCCTGTTCAATAAACACTGCATCATCTCTCTCTTTTTGAATTTTATTCATGTTCTCTAACTGTTCCTCAACAAGTTTATTTCTTTCTTTAAGTTGAGAACACTCAGACTTTATCCTCTCATTTTCTAAAGTCTGATCCCTATAACTGATATGCAATGCTTTAAGATAAATTCTCAATTCAGTTATATTATCAGTGTTATAAGCATAAGTGGTTGGAGGTACCTTAAGATCATCATTTTCAGTCTGAGTAGTAGCCATGAGAGCATAGTTGACTTCCTCATCTGAATCTGAAGTGTCTGCCCAATCTCTGCCTTTGGTGTAGAGTGCCTTTTCAGTTTTACCCTTCTTGCACTCTGGAGCATAGTGTCCCATCTCCTTACACTTGTAGCATTGAATCTCAGACTTATCTTTCTTTCCAGATTTGAAGTCCTTTCCCTCAGCTTTCTTGAAATTCTTCTTGTCAGACTTTGAGTAGTCCCTTGAGAATCTCTTTCCCTTCTTGAAGTTCTTGTAACCCATCTTCTTGAAGGTCTTTACCATCAATGCAGCCATTTGCATCATCTCTTCATCATCTTCAGAATCAGATGAACCATCTGTGTTTGAGTCAACATCAGTGTTTGATGACTCATTCTCTGAATGGATGACTAAGGCTTTCCCTTTTGCTTTTCTCCTTGAAGCCTCCTTCTTTGATGGTTTCTCCTCAACCTTGAGTGCAACAGATTTTGACTTTCTACTTGTTCTTTTGTTTCTCTGCTCCAATTCCAATTCATGGGTTTTGAGCAGCCCATAAATTTCATCAATCTCTGTTTCACCAAGTTCATAATTATCTCTAATAGTGGTTGTTTTCACATCCCACTTTTCAGGTAGAGAAAGAAGAAACTTGAGATTTGAGTCTTCTAAATCATACTCTTTGTTAACCAATGACAAATCATTGAGCAGTTTACAGAATCTGTCAAATGTTTCTGTCATGGTTTCATCAGACTTTGCCTCAAAGTGCTCATACTCCTGAGTGAGTATGTTTCTTCTGTTTTTCTTGATTGCAGGAGTTCCTTGACACCTAACCTCAAGTGCATCCCATATATCCTTTGCAGTTGTGCAATTAATCACTTTATTAGACATAACATTGTCTAATGCACTGTGAAGTAAATGTCTCACTTTTGCATCCTTTGCAATAGATGAAAGATCCTCAGCAGTTAGATCTTTCTTTTCCTTTGGAATGACCTTTGCCTCCTCACCAGCAGCAGCAGCAGATAATTTTGTTGGTTTGTGAGGACCTTCATATATTCTATCAAGGTATTCTGGATCTGTAGCCTCCAGAAACATGGTCATTTTCACCTTCCAAATTGCATACTCTGATGGCCTAAGTATAGGAACCCTGATTGTCTCATACCTACTAACAGTAGTAGGGGCTTTCTCAGATGGTGGAGGAATCTCTGCCATTGATTACTTTTGTGTTTGGATCTTTAACTGTAATAAAGTAACAGATTAGGCTCTAATACCACTTGTTAGGTCGAATACACAATAAGTAATCAAATACTGTATGAGTAACTTAACAAGAACACACTGTTTAACAATTAAAAACTGTTTGGAATTAATAATTCCTCTCTCAGTGATGTAAATATCACAGAGAGCTGCTTAGGTTACAATGGATGAATATCTCAATGTTCGACTACCCTTCTAGGGTTAACCTAACTGTATTTATAGATCATACAGCTTCGTACAATCAGCAACTGATATTCCTAAAATCAAGCTATACAATTGATATCAATCACGATTGCTCCAGTCTTCCAAGTCAACTCAATCTCTTTGACAGCTTTCCAATCTTCAAAGATATTGCTTCCATATTTATCAATCTTCAAACACTGTTGACTCTTCAGACAATACCGCTACAGAGTTTAACAAACTCTGTTTGCGCTTCCAGTCAGTGTTTAATCAAACTCTGACTGCTTCCAGCTAAACTCTGTTTTCTGACTTTAGCTTCCAAACACTGTTTTCATCAATCATTTCTAACAGACAGAGTATCAGTATCTGACATTACTTCATCAGAATTCTTGGTAGCTTCATTTGCAAAGATCAAACTATCATGAGAGTCTTCTTTTATTCTTGTTATCTTTCTATCATCAAAAGATACATTAATAGACTCCATGACTGTCTTTGTTCTTAGATTGTAGACTTTAAAGGCTCTTGTTGTTGGATAGCCAATAAAGATGGCCTCATCAGCTTTTGTCTCAAATTTTCCTAGCTGTTCAGGATGAGGTCTTAGAACAAAGCACTTGCAGCCAAACACATGTAAATGCTTCAAACTTGGCTTCTTTTCCTTGATCATCTGATAAGGAGTTACACCATGTCTGTTGATTAGAGTGATGTTCTGAGTGTAGCATGCTGTGTTGACTGCTTCTGCCCAGAAATATGTAGGTAGTTTAGCTTCCTCCAACATAGTTCTGCCAGCTTCAATAAGAGTCCTGTTCTTTCTTTCAACTACTCCATTTTGCTGAGGTGTGCCAGGAGCAGAGAATTGTTGAACTATTCCTTTGTATTTGCAGAACTCTTCCATTGCTGAATTCTTAAATTCAGTCCCATTATCACTTCTCAGAATTTTGACTTTGTATTTTGTGCCAGTTTCAATAAGTCTCACATGGTCCAGCAGTATTTCAGCAGTTTCATCTTTTCTATGCAGAAAATAAATCCAGGTAAATCTAGTATATTCATCAACAATGACTAGAGTATACCTTTTCTTACTGATGGACATAATATTCACTGGTCCAAACAAGTTAAGGTGAAGCATGTGATATGGTTCATCAATTGAGGATTCAGATTTACTCTTGAATGATGTCCTTCTCTGTTTAGCCTTCTGACAAGCATCACAGAGTCCATCAGGAGTATATAGTGCCTTTGGTAATCCTCTTACCAAGTCTTTCTTAACCAACTCATTTATATTGTTGAAGTTGAGATGAGAAAGCTTTTTATGCCAATTCCACCTTTCATCTACAGAAGCTTTACTGATGAGGCATGTAGTTGGATTTTCAGTATTGGTGTGAATGTTGGCTTCATAAATGTTACCATGTCTTTGACCAGTTAATGCAACCTTTCCTGAAGATTTGCTGATAACTTCAAAATGAGTATCATTGAAATTGACACGATAACCTCTGTCTGTGATTTGATTGACACTTAACAGATTGTGCTTGAGTCCTTTCACCAGAGCTACTTTTTCAATGATGACATTTCCAATTACAATACTGCCATATCCCAAAGTTTGTCCAATGTTGCCATCTCCATAAGACACAGTTGGGCCAGCCTTCTCCTCAAATTTTGATAGCAAGGTTTTGTCTCCAGTCATGTGCACAGAGCATCCACTATCCATGACTAACACATTTTTCTTTTTACCCTGCAATCAGAATCACAAAGAACTCAGTTAGAATTTTTAAGAACCCACACTTGTTGGGTTCTCTTTTCATGCAACTTAACATTTTTAGCATCGGAAGATTTTCTTGTAAAGACACCTTCATCAGGATTAAGTCCATCAGAATTAATCTTTTTCTTAACAGATGCATGATTAGTATTCAAGTTCTTTGTTTTTTTAAAATTTGAACTTTTATTGAACTTAGGCAAAGGCTCATAATAATTATAGTACAAATTATGGTATTCTTCACATGTATAAATAGAATGCCATTTACTGCCACAATGGAAACATGGATTCTGTAGTTTATAAAATACTGATTTATTCCTAATGTCAGACTTATGAACTACAGTTGGCTTCTTTTTACTCCTCCTGCAATCAATAGCAAGATGATTAGAGTTACCACAGTTAAAGCATACTTTTCTTGGTGCATTTGGAATATACTTATAATTATTCTCCTAGTTTATTCCAACTTTACCATTCCTGTTCCTTTTGACAGTTGGAACTCTCTTCCTTTCTGTTACATCACAGATTCTATCCCTTAATTGTTTCTTGGACAAAAGACCTACATTTTTGTTTTTGACAATTCTAGACTCAGAATGATGTGTAGAAGTAGATCCCTTTTCTGAAGTAGATTTGGGAATCTATGGATACACATAATTAACAGGTTTTAATTTGGTTTTAGTACTGTCTGTAACATATCTGTAGGTTTTTGGATTTGCTGAGTCATCAACTATAACTCTTCCTGGATTAGATGAAACAACATTTTCTTTGTCCTTTTTCTCATTCTCTGGCTTATAACCTAGACACTCTTTCCAGTTTTTATCAGTAATAATTTCATGAGTTTTTGTACCAGAATGTGTCCAGGTTCTAAGTTTTTCATTTGCCTCTTTAAGTTGCATTTCAAGTTCATTACATTTAAACTCTGTTTCAAGTTTCATGTGTTTAGCATTATCACATTCTGCTTGAACTTCCTGCAAGAAAATTAACTCAGCTTCTAGATGATCATTTCTCTTAACAACCTCTGCCATTTCAGATTTTATTCTAGTATTTTCAAGAGATTGACTCCTAAAACTAATATGCAGAGATTTTAAAAAAGATCTTAGCTCAGAGACATTATTAGTATCAAAATCAAACAAAACTTCAGATACCTTATTTTCACCAGCAGAAGTCTCATCAGTTTTAGCCATCAAAGCATAATTCACTTTCTCTTCTTCAGAGTCAGATGATGAGTCCATCCAATCCTTGCTTGAAGAAATGAGAGCTTTGGTTTTGGTCTTCTTGCACTCAGTTGCAAAATGACCCATTCCATCACAGTTATAGCATCTGATTTTTGACTTGTCAAATTTGCTGCTTTTACCTTCTTTCTTCTTGTACATGTCTTTGTCAGCATTGAAGGTTTTCTTCTGAAATTTCCCTTGCTTCCTAGCCTTTCTGAACTTCATCTTTTTTAAGCCCTTGACTATCATAGCAACCGTTTCCATCATATCAGAATCAGTAGAGTCATCATCAGTATCAGGATCAGACTCAGTATCAGTATCTGATGATGAGTCATCAGGAATTGACTCTTCCACTCTACTCTTTCTGTTAGAAACTTCCTCAGCTTTTCCCTTTGATCTTGATTCAACATTCAAAGAAACAGATTTTGCTTTGACATTTTTCTTGTTCTTCCTCTGTTGAACCTCAAGATCATGGGTTCTTAGCATCCCATAGACTTCATCAAGAGACAGCATCTTCAGATCATATTGATGCCTTATGATTGAAGCTTGAGTATCCCACTCCTCAGTTAGAGCTCTGAGAAACTTTGTATTTGAGTCCTCTGGATCATACTCTTTGCCAACTAGTGATAGATTGTTCAGTAAAGTCAAGAATCTATCATACATATCAGTAAGGCTTTCATTAGATTTAGCATCGAACTGCTCATACTCCTGAATCAACAGAGCCCTTCTGTTTCTTTTGATAGATTCAGTACCTTGGCATTGAGTTTCCAAAGTATCCCAAATTTCCTTTGCAGTCTTGCATGCTATTACCCTGTTAGACATGACATTATCAAGACTATTATGCAAAATATTTTTTACCTTTGCATCTTTGAGTACTTGAGCCTTTTCCTCTGTCGTCCACTCACTCTTTGCCTTAATGACATAGTGTTCAGCAACAGTCTCTGTTCTTGCAACTAGTCTTGTTGGAAGAAATGGTCCATCATTGATCCTATCAAGATAGTCAGGATCAGTTGCTTTCAGATACATCATCATTTTCACTTTCCATGTTGGATACTCAGTTTTCTTGAGAATTGGAATTTTGATGCTTTCATAGTTGCTTGTCGACATCTTAAGATCGTTTCTAAATAATATTAATCAGTTTCGCTCTGATACCAATTGTTGCCCAGTAAATAACAATTGTAGAAGGGGGGTTGAATACAATTGTATAAGATTTTCGACTTAAACAAATAACACAAGTATGAATCAATAACAACTTTATTAATTCTGATATAAAACTGTTACAAAACTCTCTTAAGAAATTCCTATGTTCTTAAGAGCTGCTAGGTTACAAGATAAATCGTGTAAGCGATTACAATAATGTAAAACCTAAACTGTGTTTATATAGAGTACACAGTTACACTATCAATTACAAGATATTATAAATCAATTACATATATCTCTGAATACATATCTTGTATGATAGCTGCATTCCTAAAATCTAGGAACCGACATATCAATCTTCCTTGATCTCTGGTCTGATGAGAATCTTCACGAAATACTGACCAGCTTCTAATCCTGATAATAGTCCAATACTGACGTTGTATTACTGATGACGTCAGCATCAGTATCTGATCAGTAATGCCCAGATCCTGATCATCACTTGAATCAATATCTAACATAGCTACATGGAAAGAAAATGTAGAATACACGAGAGATTTAAGTTAGCCATCATATACATCTAGATACAAAATACACAATCAAAAAGAACACAAGAACCTTTACCTGTCGACATTGTAGATTAGGATCTGACGACAACCAACAAAATACTGCTCCATCATCGGTAAGAGCCATGCTATGTACTATCCGAGCAGCTATAGAAACTACATGTAGTCGTTCCTTACGATGAAACTTTAAAGGTGTGCTCCCAAATTTTTTAATATTTCTAGCTATCACTACAGTTTAGAGCATAGTAGCAATGGCATACCCGATATCAAAAGTACAACAGTTCTTAATATATCTATTTGACTGATCAATACCTCTCCATCAACTCCTAAAACAATTGTGTGATTTTTAGCTGCTGCAACCCCAACAAAAACTTTTCCTTTAAAGTATTCGACCACTCTTGGAGTGTAATTCCAGCCTGAATTGGAAGTCCCATAACCAAGCTGGCCATCTTTATTGCATCCCCATGTGAAAACCTCACCAGACTCAGAAACCACAGCAGTATGTTTATTGGCTGCTGCAACAGCAACTATCTTTGACTTCAAGGAACTAACTCTCCGAGGCGTGGCTTGGATATCCACTAATGTATAACCAAGTTGACCCTCTGAAAAAACACATCTCAAATATCAGATTACAGCACAATATTAGTCTGAAAAGGATTACTTTAAAAGATATATTCAAGGCAGCTATTAGAAAGTAGAAAGATTTAGTTATTTTCCCAATCAAGGGATTATGCAAGGCAATTAACCATATACACGAAATCCAAAGATTGTATAATATAAGATATCAATCGGGAGATCCACATACTAAACGTTACCGAAGGAATAGGTACCTCTATTGGAACCCCAAGTAAACACAAAGAATTTGAGGAGCTAAAACGGTTTATAGACTTAGGGTTTGTGTTTAGTGAAAAAGATGAAGATTCAAAACTGGTTTCTATAATTCCCGGACTACAAAGATATAGAAAAGAAGATGATGAGTACCAGGTAACAAGACCTTATCTTTCCGAAGCATGGGCTGTTATGGATCAAACAAAGGTAACTAACCAGCTTAAAAATTGGAGACTTCGGATTCCTAACGGAGAAATTGACATGAAAAATCTTCTTAAAGTGTGGGCTCAAAGTGTGGCATCTACTGTGAAATGATCAAATCTGTTGTAACCATTTCTTTTGAAAACTGGAATTCTAAAGTTTCATTTGCTTCACATGGGTAAATCATAAGAGGAAACACTGGTAGCAATGTAGCATCATCTAATTACTAATACCTAATTGAAACCTTAAGACGTCATACTAACATTGTTTTAAATTAATGTTTTTAATTTAGTAGTACACTTCACCTTTTATGAATCTTAATTACAGTGGTGCTTGTTCAGCGACTGAATTTACATATATTACATATCGTGCAAGAATTCTAATCAATGTCTTCGACTAACACTATACATGATTGTAAAGATAAAAAGGTTAAGTGAGAGGTTACAACTTATTTTTCCTTGTTGGAGATTGCTTCTGGAAGTTTGAAGGTAGATGGTTTATCAGCACCCCTTCTTGAATACTCTCTCCACCTTCTAGCTGCTGCTGCAGCTCTTTTTGCTTTCTCTTTAACTTCTTCGTCTGCAAAAACCATGTATAAGTTCAGAGATGGGGAAATATTACCGATGGAATAATATAACATAAATCATTAGTGACTTTATACTGGATAATTTCATAGCATCTTTATAGTAACTCTTTCTTACCCGTCCTTTCATATTTTTTCCCATTTCCCCAAAGGTTGTCCCAGTTTGATTCACTTTTATCAGATCCTTTCTGCTTTGTCATTCTTGTTCTAGCTTGCGCCTAGAGAGAATCCAGAAGTTGCAGTCATCAAAACACTTTTACAGTAGATAACACGAAGAAGACATTGAGATAATATAAACGTCCATGAATGTGAGATGTGAGAACTGCATGTGCCTTTAGTAAGATTTGACATACAAAGCTTGGCATTGTATACATATATATGATATGAAATTACTAATGTAAGTCACCTTTTTCAGATTCAGATCAACAGAACTGAAAGAAGCCCCTAATAACAGAACGTTGTTGTAAGTTTAAGAATGGTTAGTAATAGAGTTCTTACCAAGACTTGATTTTGCCTCTTTTCCCAATGTGAGATTGCATGTCATAGGAAGTGTAAGATTACTTTACACTGAAGGCCTATAATATCTTTAATAAAGAAACCACATACAGCATTTACAGTAAGATCAAAGATTTGCTGTCAGTTATCAGAGAGCTCAACACCTGGATGAGGCAAGTCAAGATATTATAGGCCTTTCAAGTTTCAACTATCTAAATATCACAGTTTCAACTTTCAAGTTCATTTTACTTGCTAATACTGGTGGTACCAATTTATGTGTTGCAATATATGTTCTTTGTAATTTGTACTGATTGTTGAGGGAAGAACATATTCACAAATTATAACTACTTCCACTACCGCTACCTCAAAATCCGCTAATTCACTAGATAAAGACAAGTTGTTGATGGAAAAGGGACTAATAATATTTCTTCTAATTTATCATACTTCTGTAGCCATTCAGCCCTTGATATTAGAACTTACTTAATTTCTAATGACCCTGCCATTCACCAACCTATACAAATCACACTGCATTAAGGTCCCCTTGACATTTTTTGTTCATCAACATTGACAGTATACACTGATAAATTACCAAAGAAATAAGTAAATAACAAAATCAGTTAATATTTAAAGAGAAAGACTAGCTAGCATAAGTCGCAATAAATGTTCAGATTGACTAACAAGGTCCTACCATCCTGAAAACATCTGCAGAGGATCCCATTCCTGCAAGCATCAATGCTACCTGTCGTGATCAACAAAGCACACATAATAAACAACCTTCGTTAAAAGAAGTGAATATACAGAATAATAGATGTTATGAATACTCAGTATGTCTAGATATCTATCCATCTAAAAATCGAATAGTAAAAAGTGCACATTTCTCGGGGGACATATACAATTTTCTAATATTCATTGAGATTACATGCTTAACTCATGGCTATATTATAAGTTTTCATTATTTAAACCAGATGCTTCACCCCACCAAAATCCAAATGCTGCCTACATTATGTTCTATTCCAAGATCAATTCAGTTTACATGCCTAAAGGACTACTCTCAGACACAATTTTTCTCATCAAACTCTATGTTCTATTCCAAGATCAATTCAGTTTACATGCCTAAAAGTGGCCAACTATTACATAGCTGAAGAAGGCTTAATTGCATAAGAACAGATGAGGGTTGTCATTGTAAAGATAAAACAGAAAATTGCTTAATGAAACACTTACATTTACTCTTTCAACCCTTCGCATTTCATCTTCTAGCAAAGATAATTGAGCAGCAGAAGTCCAATGGATACAATCAACTGGGCTGAAGAAGAAGCATATTAAAATTCAAGTTTTGAATCTTAAGGTCTTGATACCTGGTACTCATCATCTTCTTTTCTATATCTTTGCAGTCCGGGAATTATAGAAACCAGTTTTGAATCTTCATCTTCTTCACTAAACACAAACCCCAAGTCTATAAACCCTTTTAGCTCCTCAAATTCGAGGTCAGTTAAGCTCCTAGATGTTTCAAATTGCTGAGTACAGACAATGAATCATAATACCTTAATTGGTTCCTAATTCTTGTACAAACCTTCTTCGTCCTCGCTCCCGGTCTTCAACCTCTCCCTAACAGGATATACCTAATATACTTGATAGTATAAGTTGAAAAATACAACAGATGTTGTAGATTTGAAAATAAACTCATTAATGGCCAAGCTTAGAGATATTTACAAATGTTAATTGAACAAAGCTCTTACCTCTTGATGCAAATTCGGAACATCTTGATAAAAAACAAAAACAACACATCGAACTGAAAGACTCACCAAATCAATCATCTCACCAAATCGAGGTTTCAGGACTTCAACAAATCAATTTAAGCAAATCGATTTGGGTTTCGAACAAATCGATTTGAGCTTTGAGAGTTGTGAGATTCGAGCTTTGAGATTTGAGGTTAAGAGATGTGGATTTGAGGGTGAGAGCCACGGCTTTAAGGCTGAGACTGTGGTGATTTGTGGGTGAGATTTAGGGTTCGCGAGAGAGAGAGAGGGGTGAGATTTGAGTGTGTTTTTGCTTAATTAGTTTTTTGTTTAATTTGTCTGAAGGGTACAATAATTGTGGAGGGGCGGGGAGAATATTTGGTTAAGGGGGGGAAATTTTGACTTAGGGGGGGAAATTTTTACTAAGGGGGAAATAAAAAGTAAGGGCGCATGTTTTCATTTTTTAAAGGCTGACTTTAGACATCAGTTTTAAAAATAGTGATGTCTACGAAAAGTTAAGACATCAGTTTAATGCGGGATGATGTTATTACATCTTTTAACATCACTGGCATTTACGACCGATGTCTAAAGTGTGATGTCTATTGACTGTTTTCTTGTAGTGATGCAATGACCTAGGGCATTTTGCAAGTGAATGCAAGAAGCCTAAAAAGAAGGATAGAGATTATCTTGAGCTCGAAGCTAAGTATGAGGCCCTTCTGAAAAAGCAGACATAAGGTAAGGCCTACATAGCTAAAGGGAAGTGTTAGGATGATTCTGATAGTGATGGAGAGGAAAAAGAATTTTGCAATTATGCCTTCATGGCCAATTCCAAGGATGATACATCTCCATCAGACCCTCAGGTACCATCTCTCACTACTATAGACATGTCTATTTCAGAGTATAAAGGCATGATTGAACAACTATCTGTTGAGATGTTTAACATTCATACTAGTATGATTGCTGCTAATGAAGAGATTACTAAACTGTCTACTAGAAATGAAATGTTAATAAAAAAGAATGAGGAACTTGAGCTAACTGCTATGCAAGTAGAAAACCTTAAGAAAGAAGTTGAATATCTGCAGAATAAGGTTTTGTGTGCTAGTCAGGTTGAAAAGGCTCTTAGGGATGAATTAGCTGAAAATGAATTAATACTGAAAAATTTCAAGAAATCATCTGGTCTAGTGCAATCCTACTGTGAGAAAATTGAAGCAAAATCCAAGGCAGCTATTGGACTTGATTATGACACTCTTAAACAGAAAAAAGGCTATGCTATCATTAAAGATGACACAGTTGTTCATGAGGAAGTGCCTCACATTTTGAAAAAGGCTGAAAATCGAATTTTTAAGGAATCAACATTTGAAATTGATGAGGATGCCTTACTCATCAAACAAATGTTGAATGATGAGGATGAGGCACAATCCAATGAACAACAAGTATCTTCCAAGAGTGAGAGTGTCAAGTCAAAAACCAAGGAGCTAGTAGGTGATAGGATAAGACCCAAGAAGTTTGTTAAGTTTGTTTCAGCTGGAAAGAGTGAATCAGAGAAGAGAGTGACTAAGAAGAAACAGAACAGAAATGGCAAGTTAGGGATTAATAAAGATAACAACTATGCTTATATGCCTAATGCCCCTAGGAAAACTTGTCAGAACTGTTTCAGTACCAATCATTAAACTCATGCATGAAAGAAACCTGCTAGTAGTGTGTGTAAACCTTTCTATGATTGTTCTGTGCCTCTAAGACATAGAGATGCACCATTTTATGATAAATTTGACTGTATGCCATGCAATATGAATGTTATGACTAGTTGTTTCAATCTGAGAAGGAAATTCATTGATGGTTGTATCACTCACAATTCTCACACACACTACACCAGGTCAAAGTCTTCGAGTCCTCCTAAAGCTAGGAAGGTACCTCTGTCACCCAAGTCTGAAACCTCAGGTTCTAAGACTTCTAACAGTGACAAGAAGACTAATGCCAAGAAAGTTGACAAGCATGTTGTTTATGATAAAACTGTTTCTAAGTCACATGGACCCAAACTTGTTTGGGTACCAAAGGAGAAGTAATACCTTTGTGTTTGCAGGGAAAAGAAAGTGAAAAGAAGGTCATGTGGATTTTGGACAGTGGATGCTCAAACCATATGACTGGTGATATGGCCCTGCTATCACAGTATGAGGAAAAGGCTGGCCCAATGGTTGCTTTTGGAGATGACAGCATGGGTAACACATTGGGATATGGCAAGTTAAAAGTTGGAAATGTCATCATTGAAGATGTAGCACTGGTCAAGGGACTCAAGCATAATCTGCTAAGTGTTGGTCAGTTTACTAATAGAGGATTCAAGGTGGATTTTGACAAATATGAATGTTTGATCACCCACAAGAAGACTGGTGATTTTGCTCTATCTGGAGTAAGGAAAGGAAGCCTGTTTGTAGCCAATATGGATTCTACAAACAAGGACAAAATTTGTTGCTTTTACTCAAAAGCATCAAATGAAGATTGTTGGCTGTGGCACAAGAAACTATCACACCTGAACTTCAAAGCCATTAATTCTCTAGTCAAAAGAGAGTTAGTGAGAGGCATGCCCACACTTGAATTCTGTCAAGAATGAGTGTGTGAGGCTTGTCAAAAAGGAAAGATGAAAAGATCAAGCCAAAAGTCAAAGACAGTGACATCAATAACCAAGCCCCTACAACTCAATCATATGGATTTGTTTGGGCCTGTCAATATTATGTCACTAGGAAGAAAGAAGTATGCCTTGGTAATGGTTGATGACTTTACAAGGTATACATGGGTGGAATTTCTGGCATCAAAAGATGAGGCTCCACAAGTAATCATTGAGCATATCAAGAAAGTTGACAAGGAAGCAAAGGCCAACAATGCAAGTGTGATTGCACTGAGAAGTGATAATGGAACAGAGTTCAGAAATGCCATACTTGAAGCATTCTGTAAAGAGAATGGTATTTCTCAGCAATTCTCAGCTCCAAGGACTCCACAACAAAATGGAGTTGTTGAGAGGAATAATAGAACTCTAATTGAAGCTGCTAGAACAATGTTACTTGATGCAAAGATGCCTACATGTTTTTGGGCTGAGGCTGTAAGCACTGCGTGCTATATCAAAACAGAACCCTCATCAACAAAAACACTGGAAAGACACCTTACAACTTGATGACTGGAAAGAAGCCCACTCTAAAGTATGTTCATACTTTTGGAAGCAAATGCTTTGTATTGAAGGAAAATTCTGAATATGTTGGTAAGTTTGATGCAAAGGCATTTGAAGGAATTTTTCTTGGCTATTCTATGGAAAGAATTGCATACAAAGTCTATGTCATCAGTCAAAAGAAGATTATGGAAAGCACATATGTGACATTTGATGAAAGAAAACTACCTGGACTTGAAGAAGCCAATAATGAAGATAAAGATCCATTGAAGTTTGATAATCTAGATGATTCTGATGAAGAGACTGAAACTGAAGTTGAAACTCAAGTTCAACAGACTCAAGTGAATGATAATACTAGAGAAGAATTTGTGCCAATCAACAGTGGAGAAACTAGCATCCAAGACACACCTGTGAGTAGTGGCAACCTCACAGGGGGAGGAAATCAGGATGATGATTTGGATGATGAAGCAACTTCAAAAATGAGAAATCAGGCTGAGCACTCAAGGAAGGGATAGATCACACACTGCAGAGCAAATCATTGGAGATCCTAATGCAGGAGTAAGGACTAGGAGAGCAACTAAGAATGAGTGTCTCTATGATTGTCTCCTATCTCAGGTGGAGCCTAAGTAACTTGATGATGTAGTGCTAGATCCAGATTGGATTATTGCTATGCAAGAGGAGCTGAATCAATTAGAAAGAAACAAAGTATGGGAACTAGTGCCTGCAACAAAGAATAGAACCATTGTTGGAACAAAGTGGGTTCTGAAGAATAAGATGGATGAAGATGGTGTAATAGTTAGAAACAAAGCAAGGTTGGTTGCAAAAGGATACTCTCAACATAAAGGCATTGATTATGATGAGACATTTGCCCCTGTTGCTAGATTGGAAGCCATCAGAATATTCTTGGCATTTGCTGCTCATTCAAACTTTAAAGTGTATCAAATGGATGTCAAGAGTGCATTTCTGAATGGAGAATTGGAAGAAGAAGTCTATGTGCAACAACCACCTGTCTTTGAGGATCCACACTTCCCAGAATTTGTCTACAAATTGCTTAAGGCATTGTATGGACTTAAGCAGGCTCCAAGGGCAAGGTATGATACCTTATCACAATTTCTTCTTGAAAATCAATTCACTAGAGGCATACTGAACAAGACACTGTTTTACAAGAAGCATGGTAATGATCTTATCCTAGTTCAGATCTATGTGGATGACATCATTTTCGGTTCTACAAATGAGAAGCTGTGTGAGAAATTTTCTAACCTCATGCAGAGCAGATATGAGATGAGTATGATGGGATAGTTGACATTCTTTCTTGGGTTGCAAGTTAGTCAAAGGATGGATGGTATCTTTATCAGTCAGACCAAGTACATCAAGGATTTGTTGAATAATTTTGACTTGGAAGATTGCTCACCTGCAAAGACACCCATGGCCACTGTAACTAAATTGGATGAAGATGCTAGAGGCAAGAAAGTAGATATCTCAGTCTACAGAGGCATGGTTGGTTCTCTACTCTATCTCACTGCAAGTAGGCCAGACATCATGTTTGCTACATGCTTGTGTGCAAGGTTTCAATCAAATCCAAAAAAATCACATTTGGTTGCTATAAAAAGGATTTTTAGATATCTGAAGGGCACTCCAAACTTGGTTTTATGGTATCCTAAGGACACAGGGTTCAATCTAGTTGGTTATTCTGATGCTGATTATGCTGGATGCAGAGTGGATAGGAAAAACACCTCAGGTAGCTACCAGTTTCTTGGACAAAGGTTAGTCTCTTGGTATAGCAAGAAACAACAATCTGTGTCAACTTCTATAGTTGAGGCTGAATACATAGCTGCTGGAAGTTGCTGTGCTCAAGTGCTTTGGATTAGAAATCAACTTAGAGATTATAGACTTGTGTTGGAAAGAATTCCAATCATGTGTGACAACACAAGTGCAATCTCTATAGTTGCCAATCCTGTCAATCATTCTAGGACAAAGCACATTGACATCAGATATCATTTCATAAGGGAACATGCAACTAATGGAACCATTGAGTTGCATTATGTTTCTACAGATAAATAACTAGCTGATATATTCACTAAGCCATTAGATGAAGCCACCTTCACAAGGTTGGTTAGTGAGATTGGAATGCTGAATTCTTCAGATTCTGGCTAGGTGAATACAGCATCTAGATTGTTGCAGCAGTAAACACTTACTTTATCTAAATTCTCAATATTTTTGGAGTAAGTGTTGGCTGAAATATGATTTATAAATATTTCAAATCTATTGCATATTTGGAAAATCATATTTTCTTGTTAACTTGAAATTTCTATGAAATTTTGAGAAAATCACTATTTAATTTGCTAGAATATTCTTGAATGAATATGGCTGGTAAATTTTAAAAAGATAGTGAAAATTGAGTTTCTATGAGTATATTTCGACAAGTCAGACTTCTCAAGTGATTCACTATTCGACATCTCTAACAAGTCTCATTAGAACACTCTCGAGTTCTCGAATAGAGTCTTTTAGAGTTCTCGAATAGAGGTTTTCTTGACTTCTCGAATATGGTGTTTTAGTTCTCGATTGTCTGAGTTCTCGAATACTATATTTGAGTTCTCGAATCATTTGAAAAGGCTGATTTCTCGCTGAATTCTAACCGATTTTGGATTTTTATTCAAAATTCAGAATTACTCATAAAAACATATTTTACCTAATTTAGATTTATTTCTAAGTTAGATAACTGCCAGCTGTGAGTTTCAACCTGCTTGAGTTATCGAATAAGCCTTTCTTGACTTATCGAATAGTTGTTTTCTAGTTCTCGAATGCCTGACTTGTCGATACATAACATACATCTAATCGACAATTCAAGTACTTCATACTTATACAATTTCACATCTATTCGATTCATTTCATTCAATTTCTCAAGCATCTAAACCCCCAAAACCTCTGAAACCCTAACTGCAAAAAGCTAAATTTCTTCTTCAACCTTCAATTTCTCCTCTCTCTCTCTCTCTTACACAAATGGCAACAATAAAGTTCAACACTAATTTCATTGCTCTAACTAGTGATGTTGAGGCACCCAACACCAACTTCAAGTGCTTTGTGAAGTGGATGTCTGAATCATACATCAAAAATGCTCTATCTGTTAACCCAACTCTGTATCTAGACATTCTAGAACAGTTCTGGAAGTCTGCTACAGTGGAGGTGGTGGCTCTTGACTCTGCAATAACCTCGTACATCATTTACTGCAAGATTCAAGACAAGAATATCAGCATCACCACAGAAGACATGAATGAAGCACTTGGGATGGGCACCAAACAAGAGGTGTATGATCCACTAGCTACAAATGCTGAATTGGAAGACTTCTTTGATTTCATCAAATATGCAGACAAAATCAGTCTTGGGCATCTGAATAGGAAGCATTTGAGGAAGGAATGGTGTAATATCTGGGAATTTCGTACTCTATAAATAATATTATTTGGCATTAAAATATTATTATGTGCCTTAATTGATGAGTCATTACATGTTTGTGTGATTGTGAATATGTGTTACGTGTCTAATTGCTAGATGTGTTGACGTGAAATTTTATTAAAATTCTGTATAGCTTTTAAATGTTAAAACATGATTTTATTTTTTTTACTTAAACATTTTTTATAAAATTCTTGGAGTTAGTAAAAATCATGAAATTTCTTGTTTTATTATCTTCATGTATTTAAAGACTTTTTAAAAATAAAAGTTTAATTTATTTTCGCATTTAAATATTTTACAAGGATTTTTCCAATTACTTTTATTTTTAAAATATTAAAACTTGTAAAATTCAAATCTTTTCATAAAATGATTTTAAAAATGTTTTAAAAATATATTGAGGAAGAGAATTCCATATTTTAATTTTATGTGTCAATAAATTATTTTTGGATCCAAAATATCTTGTAAATAGAATTATTTTTACAAGTCTTTTATTTAATTAAAAGATGTATCAATAAAATGTAATTAAAATACATGTGTGTGTTAGTAGGCTTGGACAAAACCCTCCCCTCCCCCTTATTTTTTTCATTCGGCCGAACACCCCCCCCTTCTGACTTCATCTTTTTCTCTCAAGAACCCTCATAACCTCCATTGATTCTCAAGCTTAATCAAGGTAATTCCTCCATTCAAACCCCACACTATTATACATAAAAACACTCCTCTTGTCATCCTCTACAAACCCATGGTTTTAAATTTCAATTTCTTTACTTTTCCAATTTAGGGTTTTTCGAAAATTAAGGAATCAAGGTAAGTTTTGTGGGTATTTTGATTGGGTGTTACTCCATGGTAGAGACCCACAAATTTTGGGCTCTCCGGAGAACCCTAACCTTCGGCCATGATCATAGAGAGGGCCAAGGATTACATGCATGTGCTTATTTGATGATTTTGTATAATTGCTAAGTGTAATATGGATGCATGTGAGTTTTTATAACTTTTTATGTTGATTTTGATGATGGGTTTGAGTTTTTATAAGATTTCAAGTTGTGGGTATGCTTGTTTTGTTAGTTGATGATTGTTAGTAGGTGTCAAATTAAGAAGGTTAGTGATTTTGATGATTTAATGTTATGAACTTTGATGGGTTAAGTTTATAAATTGATTTTGATTGTAAAATTTATAAGTAACATTGGTGGGTATGTGAGATTATGGTTTTGTGAATTGATATGCATGTAAGTAATGGTGTATGTCATTGTGAGGGTTTTGTATGTGATTGTTGGTGAAGAAGAGGGAGAGGCCGAGAGAGATTGATGGAGGAGGGAGAGAGACCGAGAGGGAGGAAGAGAGAGGGAGAGAGGGAGAAGCCGAGAGAGAGAGAGGAGAGGGAGAGAGAGAGGCCGAGAGGCCGAGAGAGGGAGGAAGAGAAGAGAGATTGTGGGAATTGTGTGAATTATTGTGAGTTACTTGCTTGAATTGTTTAAGTGCTAATTGATTAAATTGTTACATGAATTAATTGGTTGCATGATTGAATTGCTATGTGAATTTGAGTTATGAATTGCTTAATGAGTCGTCGTGGAGAGAGTAGGATAGCCTAGGATTGCTTGGTGATTGTAGTAGTCGATTGATGATGGAGTTGTAGCCATTGGAGGTGCATTGTGTTGTTTTGTGATTGATTGAGACCGATTATATTCGGTATGGTTTGACGACTATACAAAGGAGATGCCGCCGAAATTTCTAAAAATATAATAAGTGATTTCCAAAACCCTAAAGGCACATCTCCAATGTTAAGTCGTAGAATCATTATAGTACTATACCATACTACATTGTATGTTAAGTGAATTGTGTGCTAAGTGACTTACATGACTTATGTGTTTACATGTATATATGTATGTGTATAACATGATTATATCGATGGGGCGTTAGCATTATTAGGATTGCTTTGTGATATGTAAACAAAAGAGGGGAAAATAAGATATTGTTTATTATTATTATTTTAGGTCCGAGTAGGAGGCCTGGCAAGGAGCCGATTGAGGAGGACGCTATCTAGTTTGATCTCGTGATTTAAGGCAAGTGTACTATCTTACCTTGTTGATACCATATATTGAATGCCATGAAATATCGAATTGCTAGATTGTCACAAATTAGTACCTTGTTCCTTCCGACCCTAATATTGTCATATACCTTGTGATTGAATCATATTCTTTGAACTTGAACTTGACTTGTCTTGTTAATCGATGACCACATTGCTTGGAAACCTTTTCGTATTTTCTTGAATTCTTGAACCCTTGAATCAACTATATAAACGTCGTCTTGTTTGATGAATTCTTTTCTACCTTAAAACACTGATTAATTCTTGACTTATTTTCTTGACTTGACCAAAGTACTCGAAACAGAATCCCAACTTCTAAGAATCCTAATTGATTAACTTTCTTCTTTTGACCTTGTCATTTATTCGAAATTGAGAATCCTATTCTTGTTGATTAACCGCTTGATATAAAATTGATAATCTTGTTTCTTTGAGATGAATTGAAATTGATAAACATTGTTTAACCTAAATGGAATTGGATGGAATGTTACTTTGACCGAGGCGCCGGTCCAAATCATGTTACTATTATAGGCCAATGTGTGCCTGGGATCCCCTTATATTTGATGAACACCGTATTGGATATGCGGGTTCGGAGCTCTGTCGTGGGCTGATCACCCAGCGTTGCTCGTAGCGTCTTATCAGATATTCCAATTCCCTCTCATTTTATTTTGATATTGATTCAGTTGATACAGTTCATTTGCAGATTTCATATCTTGCTTTACAGTTGAATTATTTTGCCAGTCTTATATTGTTGTTTATGCACTTGCTGAGCAATTGGCTCAATGATATTATTTTTCCTTAACCTTTCAGTGAAACTCGAAGATGGTAAGGACTCTTGAGACTGCGCGTAAGAATTGTGGTGGTTCAGGTGTAGCCTATAGGAGGCAGTTCCAGGTAGAAGGGAGTGGCGATCTGATGGATCTTGTTTTGCTAGACTTTTGACTTAGTCTATAATCTTTTGACTTAGAATAATTTGTGGTCTGTAATAATAAATGGTTTTGAATTGGTAGTTATATTGTTTCAAACTCTTACCTGTTGGCGATCTAGGCGTGGGATTGGTAATGTCTAAATAATTAATATGCATGCTTTACCATTATCTAGTTAATTTTGATTAAGGGATTTGGGGCCGTCACAGGTTTGGTATCAGAGCCACAGGTTTGAGTCACTGAACAATATAGGTTTAGGTAACAAGATAGATCACATTTTCAATAATCACTTAGGATTTAAAATAGAAACTCACTTAGAATGTAAATAGTATGACATTTCTAAAAGAATAGGATTGATTGACCCCTATTATCGAGAGTGTTTAAGTAGTATGCTTCTAAGTTTTATCTGACGCTTATATATATATATATTATATTATTATTGGCAGCGACAGAGGGCACCAGGACCTTCAGCTCCACCTCCGGCCGAGATAGCAGATACTGTACCTTTGCCCGTCTATCAGGAGTTGCTTAGGGAGTGTGATCATCTTTATGGTGAGAACGCTCAGCTTCAGAGGAGAGTTGATGCATTGTATAGTGATGATGGGGATGTACCCGAGGATCACGTCCCGACTCTTGCATCCAGGCTTCAGTCACTCATCGAGACGGCTAACGAGAGGCTTCGCGCTATGGTACCTCATCGAGATTGGGAGAGTTATGCGATGGTGCAGATGATGGTGGACGAGCTTCAGCGTGTGATCAGCCATTTGATGGATAACTAGTTTTATGCTTTGAGTTTTATGCGATGGCTTATATATAGCCATATGATTATCAGACTTATGTTGTTAGACTTTATCGTACTTTCAGTTTCGGTTTTCGAACTTTATGTTGGTTGGTACTTTGAACTGTTGGATTTGGGTTATCGATGGACGTCATCGGTACCGTTATCGTTATTATTATTATCGTTTCCCTTTTTATCGTATTATTTGGGCGCGTGAGATTGTTTAAATTTTAGGTTGTACCATGTCATATTAGAACTGTTAGACCATATTGTGCCATGTTGCGGTTAGATGTATGCTTGTGGATGAGTAGATGCTTGTTTAATATTCAGAAAGATGCCTCCAAGAAGGAGCAATACTAGAGCTAATCAGAATAGGGATCAAGACGATCAGAATAGAGAAGATAATCGAGATAATATGGATATGGCCCAGCTTTTGGGACTTTTGCAACAACAGACGACTACTTTGGCTCAGCAGCAGCAGCTACTTCAGCAACAACATCAACAATTGCAACAGCAACAAGGACAGCAACAACCAGCCCAACTTGTGGTAACTTTTAAATCTTTTCAGGCTGTGAAACCCCCAGATTTTCAAGGAACAAAAGATCCAGTTGAAGCCCAGATATGGCTTAAGGAAATGGAGAAGGCCTTTGCATTGGTGAAGGTTAGTGATGAGCAGAAGGTAGAATTTGCTAGTTATTTTCTTAAGGGTGAATCTAATTATTGGTGGGAGTCGGCTAAGGCATTGGAAGCAGTAGAAGTGATTCAGTGGGATAGGTTTAAAAGGATTTTTCTGGAGAAGTATTTTCCTAGGTATATGCAGAATCAGATGGAGTTAAAGTTCTTTAATCTTAAGCAGGAAAATATGAGTGTTGATGAGTATGAGAAGAAGTTTACAGAATTAGCAAGGTTTGTAGGAGATTATGTGGATACGGATGAAAAGAGAGCGAAGAGGTTTCAACAGGGATTGAAGCCATGGTTAAGGAGCAGAGTTGCAGCTTTTGAGATCAACTCTTATGCAGAAGTGGTTCAGAAGGCTATGATAATAGAGGGTGAGAGTGATCAGAATCAGAAGGAAAGGGGCAATTTAAAGAGGAAAGTGGAAGCAATCGAAAGGAATCAGGATCAAGGAAAGTCAACTAATCAGATGGATAGAAAGCCCGGATTTCAGAACCAGGGAAGAAATTTTAAAAGGAATGAGCCCAGAAACAGGAATTCAGAAACCCTTCTTCAGAACCCCAATCAACCAAGATTTCCCCGACCCTCAATACCAGAGTGCAAGGCATGTTCTAAGAGGCATACCGGAGCGTGTGTGAAGGCAGATATTGTTTTTTTCAAGTGTAACCAGAAAGGTCATTATGCTAATGAGTGCAGGAATTCGAAATCGAGTGTGACTTGTTACAAGTGTGGGAAGGTAGGACACATGGCTAGGGAGTGCAGATCGCCTGTTCCAAACAATAACTTGATGAGATTGACTACCTCTACCCCAATGAACCAAATGGCAACATCTCAGATTCCAACTCAGATTCTAAATCCACCTATACTTCAGCAAGTTCCAGCTTTTCAAGCTCCAAGTTATCAAGCTTCAGCCTATCCAATTCATGCCCGGACCTTCAACATGAACATGAACGATGCAGTGAGAAGTTCGGATGTAGTGGCAGGTACGCTTTTCGTGAACGCCATTAGTGCTAAAGTGTTAATTGATTCGGGTGCTACTAGATCGTTTGTTGCTAAAGATTTTGTGAATAAGTTGAAGTGTGATACTCATATGTTAAGAGAAACTTTGAATATTGTGTTAGCTAATCAGGATCAGATACCAGTAGATAGGGTATGTTCACCTTGTGCAGTAGAGATTTCAGGTTATCTTTTTCCCGTCACCTTGATACCTTTTCAACTAGGAGATTTTGACATTATTTTAGGAATGGATTGGCTTGCCGAGTATGATGCGCATATCAATTGTAAGAGTAAGAGAGTGTCATTGAGATCTCCAGAAGGCGATAGAGTTATCTTTAAGGGGCGTAGGAAGACTAGTACGTTTCTTACCATGATGCAAACCAAGAGATTGTTAAGGAAAGGATGTGAGGCTTATCTTGCTTATGTGATAGATAAGAGTCGAGAAGGAGTGGAATTAGAGGATATTCCCGTAGTCAATGAGTTTCCCGATGTTTTTCCCGAAGAACTACCCGGATTACCTCCAGATCGTCAGATTGAGTTCGCGATTGACTTAGCACCAGGGACAGAACCTATTTCCAAGGCTCCATACAGAATGGCACCGTCTGAAATGAAGGAACTCGCCAATCAGATTCAGGATTTATTGAATAAAGGAGTTATAAGACCAAGTGTATCACCCTGGGGAGCGCCAGTATTGTTCGTGAAGAAGAAGGATGGAAGTATGAGGCTTTGTATCGACTATCGAGAGTTGAATAAGTTGACAATCAAGAATAGATACCCGTTACCAAGGATTGATGATTTGTTTGACCAGTTGAAAGGAGCGACATGTTTTTCGAAGATAGATCTAAGGTCAGGATATCACCAGTTGAAAATCAAACCAGAGGATATACCGAAGACTGCTTTTCGAACAAGGTATGGTCACTATGAATTTTTGGTTATGGCTTTTGGATTGACGAACGCACCAGCAGCATTTATGGATTTGATGAACCGAGTATTTAAGAGATTTTTGGATAAGTTTGTGATAGTTTTCATTGACGATATTTTGATATACTTTAAATCAGAAGAGGATCATGCAGAGCATTTGAGAATAGCATTGGAGATATTGAGAAAGGAGAAGTTGTATGCCAAGTTTTCCAAGTGTGAGTTTTGGTTGAAGGAAGTCCAATTTTTGGGACATATTGTGAGTAAAGAAGGAATTCGAGTTGACCCAGCAAAGATTGAAGCAGTTGTGAATTGGGAAAGACCAAGGACACCAACAGAAGTAAGAAGTTTTATGGGACTAGCAGGATATTATCGCAGATTTGTTAAGGATTTTTCTAAGATTGCGGTACCATTGACCAAGTTGACACGGAAGAATGAAAAGTTTGAATGGACTGATAAGTGTGAAAGGAATTTTCAAGAGCTTAAGCAAAGATTGGTAACTGCTCCAGTGTTAGCATTACCGGATGATAAAGGAGAGTTTGTAATCTACAGCGATGCTTCGCATAAGGGTTTAGGGTGTATGTTGATGCAGCATGGAAAGGTGATTGCGTATGCTTCAAGGCAACTGAAACCTCATGAGCAGAGATACCCTACCCATGACCTCGAGCTAGCGGCGATCGTATTTGCATTGAAATTGTGGAGACATTATCTTTATGGTGAGAAGTGTGAGATATTCACGGATCATAAGAGCCTTAAGTATATTTTTACTCAGAAGGAACTCAACATGAGACAAAGAAGATGGTTAGAGCTGATAAAGGATTATGATTGTACCATTAGTTATCACCCGGGAAAGGCGAACGTCGTAGCTGATGCGCTAAGCAGGAAGGAAAGATTGAATACGTTGTCAATGACCCAAGAATTGTTTAGAGAGTTTGAGAAGTTAGAAATTGAAGTTTGTGCAACAGAGATTCCAGCAGAGCAAGTCTATACCATGACATTTCAACCAGTATTATTGGACAAAATTCGGAAATGCCAAGAAGAAGTGATGAATCAAAGATTGAATGAATTGACCGGAGAAGAAATTTGTACGCAGAAAGATAACCAAGGTATTTTAAGATTTTCCTCAAGGATATGGATTCCTGATGTGAAAGAGTTGAAAGAAGAGTTGTTGTGTGATGCCCATAGTTCTAAGTTTTCATTACATCCTGGAAGCACGAAAATGTATCAAGATTTGAAGAAGAACTTTTGGTGGCCAGACATGAAAAGAGAAATTGCAGAGTGGGTAAGTCGTTGTTATACATGCCAAAGAGTGAAAGCAGAACATCAAAGACCAAGTGGATTGATTCAACCATTAGAGATACCTGAATGGAAGTGGGAGCACATTGCAATGGATTTTGTAGTAGGTCTACCAAGATCGAAGGCTAATCATGATGCGATTTGGGTTATAGTTGATCGATTGACGAAATCAGCTCATTTCTTGCCGATTAACGAAAGGTTTTCGCTAGACAAGTTAGTGCATTTGTATTTGAAGGAGATTGTGACTCGTCACGGAGTTCCAGTATCTATAGTATCTGACAGAGATCCCCGTTTTAACTCAAGATTTTGGAGACAGTTTCAAGAACATCTCGGAACACAACTCAGAATGAGTACTGCTTATCATCCTCAGACAGATGGTCAGAGCGAAAGAACGATTCAGACTATTGAAGACATGCTTAGAGTTTGTGCAATAGATTTTAAAGGCAATTGGGACGAGCATCTACCTTTGGTGGAATTTTCTTACAACAACAGCTATCATGCTAGTATTGGGATGCCTCCGTATGAAGCTCTCTATGGAAGGAAGTGTAGATCTCCTGTGTGTTGGGAAGAAGTTGGTGAGCGAAAGATAGTCGGACCAGAATTGATTCAACAGACGAAAGAGACAGTGGAACTAATTCAGAAAAGATTGCGAGCTGCTCAAGACAGACAGAGAAAGTATTCGGATCCAGCAAGAAAGAAAGTAGATTTCGAAGTAGGTGATCCAGTGTTGTTAAAAGTTTCGCCATGGAAAGGATTAACCAGATTTGGGAAGAAAGGAAAGTTGAGTCCGAGATTTGTAGGACCTTTTGAGATTTTGCGACGCGTGGGCAGAGTAGCTTATGAATTAGCTTTACCGCCTCAGATGCAGCATATTCATAATGTTTTTCATGTATCGATGCTTAAGAAGTTTCATCCTGACACTAAGTGTGTAATAGAGTATGAGCCAGTAGAAATTCAGCCAGATTTGTATTATGTAGAGCGGCCGATCAGAATAGAAGATCGCCGAGAGAAAGTGCTTAGAAATAAATCAGTTGCGTTAGTTAAAGTTTTGTGGAGGAATCCTAAGGTTGAAGAGTCAACCTGGGAGTTAGAAAGTGATATGTTAGATCAGTACCCTCATTTGTTTACATAGCTGATTCTGGGGACAGAATCCTTTTAAGGGGGGAAGGATGTAATATCTGGGAATTTCGTACTCTATAAATAATATTATTTGGCATTAAAATATTATTATGTGCCTTAATTGATGAGTCATTACATGTTTGTGTGATTGTGAATATGTGTTACGTGTCTAATTGCTAGATGTGTTGACGTGAAATTTTATTAAAATTCTGTATAGCTTTTAAATGTTAAAACATGATTTTATTTTTTTTACTTAAACATTTTTTATAAAATTCTTGGAGTTAGTAAAAATCATGAAATTTCTTGTTTTATTATCTTCATGTATTTAAAGACTTTTTAAAAATAAAAGTTTAATTTATTTTCGCATTTAAATATTTTACAAGGATTTTTCCAATTACTTTTATTTTTAAAATATTAAAACTTGTAAAATTCAAATCTTTTCATAAAATGATTTTAAAAATGTTTTAAAAATATATTGAGGAAGAGAATTCCATATTTTAATTTTATGTGTCAATAAATTATTTTTGGATCCAAAATATCTTGTAAATAGAATTATTTTTACAAGTCTTTTATTTAATTAAAAGATGTATCAATAAAATGTAATTAAAATACATGTGTGTGTTAGTAGGCTTGGACAAAACCCTCCCCTCCCCCTTATTTTTTTCATTCGGCCGAACACCCCCCCCCCCTTCTGACTTCATCTTTTTCTCTCAAGAACCCTCATAACCTCCATTGATTCTCAAGCTTAATCAAGGTAATTCCTCCATTCAAACCCCACACTATTATACATAAAAACACTCCTCTTGTCATCCTCTACAAACCCATGGTTTTAAATTTCAATTTCTTTACTTTTCCAATTTAGGGTTTTTCGAAAATTAAGGAATCAAGGTAAGTTTTGTGGGTATTTTGATTGGGTGTTACTCCATGGTAGAGACCCACAAATTTTGGGCTCTCCGGAGAACCCTAACCTTCGGCCATGATCATAGAGAGGGCCAAGGATTACATGCATGTGCTTATTTGATGATTTTGTATAATTGCTAAGTGTAATATGGATGCATGTGAGTTTTTATAACTTTTTATGTTGATTTTGATGATGGGTTTGAGTTTTTATAAGATTTCAAGTTGTGGGTATGCTTGTTTTGTTAGTTGATGATTGTTAGTAGGTGTCAAATTAAGAAGGTTAGTGATTTTGATGATTTAATGTTATGAACTTTGATGGGTTAAGTTTATAAATTGATTTTGATTGTAAAATTTATAAGTAACATTGGTGGGTATGTGAGATTATGGTTTTGTGAATTGATATGCATGTAAGTAATGGTGTATGTCATTGTGAGGGTTTTGTATGTGATTGTTGGTGAAGAAGAGGGAGAGGCCGAGAGAGATTGATGGAGGAGGGAGAGAGACCGAGAGGGAGGAAGAGAGAGGGAGAGAGGGAGAAGCCGAGAGAGAGAGAGGAGAGGGAGAGAGAGAGGCCGAGAGGCCGAGAGAGGGAGGAAGAGAAGAGAGATTGTGGGAATTGTGTGAATTATTGTGAGTTACTTGCTTGAATTGTTTAAGTGCTAATTGATTAAATTGTTACATGAATTAATTGGTTGCATGATTGAATTGCTATGTGAATTTGAGTTATGAATTGCTTAATGAGTCGTCGTGGAGAGAGTAGGATAGCCTAGGATTGCTTGGTGATTGTAGTAGTCGATTGATGATGGAGTTGTAGCCATTGGAGGTGCATTGTGTTGTTTTGTGATTGATTGAGACCGATTATATTCGGTATGGTTTGACGACTATACAAAGGAGATGCCGCCGAAATTTCTAAAAATATAATAAGTGATTTCCAAAACCCTAAAGGCACATCTCCAATGTTAAGTCGTAGAATCATTATAGTACTATACCATACTACATTGTATGTTAAGTGAATTGTGTGCTAAGTGACTTACATGACTTATGTGTTTACATGTATATATGTATGTGTATAACATGATTATATCGATGGGGCGTTAGCATTATTAGGATTGCTTTGTGATATGTAAACAAAAGAGGGGAAAATAAGATATTGTTTATTATTATTATTTTAGGTCCGAGTAGGAGGCCTGGCAAGGAGCCGATTGAGGAGGACGCTATCTAGTTTGATCTCGTGATTTAAGGCAAGTGTACTATCTTACCTTGTTGATACCATATATTGAATGCCATGAAATATCGAATTGCTAGATTGTCACAAATTAGTACCTTGTTCCTTCCGACCCTAATATTGTCATATACCTTGTGATTGAATCATATTCTTTGAACTTGAACTTGACTTGTCTTGTTAATCGATGACCACATTGCTTGGAAACCTTTTCGTATTTTCTTGAATTCTTGAACCCTTGAATCAACTATATAAACCTCGTCTTGTTTGATGAATTCTTTTCTACCTTAAAACACTGATTAATTCTTGACTTATTTTCTTGACATGACCAAAGTACTCGAAACAGAATCCCAACTTCTAAGAATCCTAATTGATTAACTTTCTTCTTTTGACCTTGTCATTTATTCGAAATTGAGAATCCTATTCTTGTTGATTAACCGCTTGATATAACATTGATAATCTTGTTTCTTTGAGATGAATTGAAATTGATAAACATTGTTTAACTTAAATGGAATTGGATGGAATGTTACTTTGACCGAGGCGCCGGTCCAAATCATGTTACTATTATAGGCCAATGTGTGCCTGGGATCCCCTTATATTTGATGAACACCGTATTGGATATGCGGGTTCGGAGCTCTGTCGTGGGCTGATCACCCAGCGTTGCTCGTAGCGTCTTATCAGATATTCCAATTCCTTCTCATTTTATTTTGATATTGATTCAGTTGATACAGTTCATTTGCAGATTTCATATCTTGCTTTACAGTTGAATTATTTTGCCAGTCTTATATTGTTGTTTATGCACTTGCTGAGCAATTGGCTCAATGATATTATTTTTCCTTAACCTTTCAGTGAAACTCGAAGATGGTAAGGACTCTTGAGACTGCGCGTAAGAATTATGGTGGTTCAGGTGTAGCCTATAGGAGGCAGTTCCAGGTAGAAGGGAGTGGCGATCTGATGGATCTTGTTTTGCTAGACTTTTGACTTAGTCTATAATCTTTTGACTTAGAATAATTTGTGGTCTGTAATAATAAATGGTTTTGAATTGGTAGTTATATTGTTTCAAACTCTTACCTGTTGGCGATCTAGGCTTGGGATTGGTAATGTCTAAATAATTAATATGCATGCTTTACCATTATCTAGTTAATTTTGATTAAGGGATTTGGGGCCGTCACAAATGGAGCTATGTGTTTGCTACACTCTTCAAGTCTTCACTGCAAGAAAATCCAGCTATGACCAAATCAGTACTCCTGCACAGCAGATAGGCTATGCCTTAGCATATGGGAAGAAGATAGATGTTGGCCTTCTCATTCTGCAGGAGCTGTATGGGAGACTTGGTAAGAACTCAGCCAAGAGAGGTAATGAAATTTTCTTCCCTCGTTTTATTCAATCTCTACTTAACTTCTTAGATAATAAATTGATTGAATTAGATGGGATGAATAAAAATAGAATAGGCTATCCTAAATCCATGACCAAACTCATTTTTGGTAATTTGGAGACTAGGAATGATGTGGATGTAAGACTGAACATAACTCCCCATATGGAGAGTTTGTTTAGGACTTACCCCCACAACATGCCAACATTTGACTCAAAGTCACAGTTAGCACAGCCCAAGCAAGTAGGACAAAATGCTAACCCAGGGCCTGCTAACCACCCCTCTCAACCAAACACTCTACCAAATACTGAACCAACTGTATCATCCTCTCAAAAGGGTGATGTTAGTAAAAAGGAGAAGAAGAGAAAACAGGTTGCTTCTGCACCTTTAACCATTTTATCTGAGGCAGCATTGGCTGTAGAATTAAGAAGTGAGGCACCTGAGTCACCCCTAATCAGGCCAAAGAAGAAGAAAGCTAAAACAACCTCTTCAGTCACACAAATGGCTGAAGTTGTAAAATCAGGGGCAAACAGTTCACTAGATGTATCCTCTCAACAGGGTGCATCTATAGAATCAAGCATCCTCCCCAATGCATCTATCTGTACAGAGTCAGCACATGGGAGTGATAAGGCTGGCACAAAACTGAGTTGAGAGCACATCACAGTTGAAACTCCCTCTATCTCTCAGGGGGAGTTGCCAAAATCTATTCCACAAGACACTTCTCTTCCAGAATCTACCACTCAAATTTCTTTGCAGCCTGCAACTCAAGCAATTGAGGAGCAAGGCATTGATCATCAAGAATTCTTTTCTCTTGATGAGCCAATGGATTCAAGTGACTTGGTGCATGACACCTTGTTCACTACCCAGGACCCACATTTAGATGGTGAGGGAATGCATGCTGGGGCATCTCCTAATGACACCATCACAAACACAGAGGTTCCACTAGTTTTCACTAGAGACTCTGTGCCTGTGTCAACTGCTGGTGTAACTCATCCCACTTCTGTGGAGACACCAGTAGTAGAGTCAATCTATCCGGTTACAGAAGTTGCATCTGTAACTGAGGAGTCTAGCTTGCCTAGCTCTAGCTCTGACTTTATGACACAATGGCTGAAGCCTGTGCACCATGACAGTGCTTCAGGATCAGGGTCTGTTCCACAACAATTGACGGTTGAAGCACTCCAAAGCTTAATTGTGGATCAGATCCCTGAGTTCACAAAGATTGCTCAGCACCTCCTCACTGCCAACCTGCCCAATCCTAACTATGAAGCTATACTCTTGTGCCATAAAGAGGATGTAGAGCTACAACAGGCCAAAATCATAGATGATACTGAGAGAGAAGGCAATGTAGATGCCTGGCTTCAAGGAAAATATGACATTCCTCTCTCAGAAGGCCTACAGTACCTCAGAGAGGAGTACATCACTTCACTAGGGTCCAATGCCAAGTCTCTCACCCCTAGTGATGTGTATGAAGCAGTAAATGACAGTTACAAGGGAATTCTCAAGGCTGCACACTACCTTAGCAAAGGTCTAAAGACAGAAGTCACAGAAGTGTGTACAGCCACAACCAAGGAGGTGCATAAGATAAAAAGGGCTTTTGATTCCAAATTCCCTCAACTGGAGATTGTGGTCAAGGACATTCTAGGCTGCAAGTCTAGCTGCACCAAAATGGACAATGGCTTGGCCCTTCTCAAAGATTCTACCACAGGGCTGGGGCATAAATTTCAATCTCTATCTGATCAAACCACAGACTCAAATGCCATGCTGAAAACAATGTTCAAGAATCAATATGGGGATAAGCTGGTAACTGAGGTCCCTGTGCATGACATGACCAAGTATGAAGTACAGAGACTCAAGGATCAATCTATCTCTGGTTTCAAGGCCACTGAGTTATTCACCAAGGTGGATACTCTGGAAAAGGAGGTGGTCAATCTAAAGACATCCAATGCTCAGTTGACAGACACTGTTGCTGCCCTCAATGAAAAGATGGACATTCAAGCCACTGCCAATGCTGATGTTCTTCTTAATCAATAACAAATACTTTCTGCCATAATGAAGCATATGGGACTCCCTCTACATGAAGCTTCTTCCAACCCAAAGGTAACTACTACAGCCTCTGTGCCTGACAACAAGCCTAAGGGGGAGAAGAGGACATTAAGGGACTCAAAATCTAAGGGGGAGAAACCTAAGGAGAAAGGCATTACAATGAATGAGGGTGATCAGCCAAGAACTACTAAGTCAAATCAGTCTGAGAGATTAAAGGCAGCATCCAAGGAGGAAAAACTGAAGAAAGTGGCTGTAGATGAAGAGGCCAAGATTCCATCTATCCCTCCATCTGAAACATAATATGGATTTGACATTCCTGACATTGCTAAGCAATCTCTTCAAGGTGAACCTTCAGAATTCAGAAATGTTCTTACTCAAAGGGTATGTCAAGAAACTTCAAACTCTAAATTATACCATGACATAACCTTTCTGAAGCACCTACATGAGCTGAGAAGAAGGGCAAACTTCCACTACTTTGACTACATCAAGCTTCTTGTGCAAGATGTGTTCCTAGTCACTGTAGTGAGAAGAGAAATTGTCCAAACTAATCCTTATGCCATCATCACTACCAATGATAGAGAAGTCTTAGTCCACACTGCCAAGAACCTCTTTCATATCCACATTGAAGCTTTGCAAATTCTATCCAGCTCTGAACTTGGAACAATTATCAGGAAGATAGAAAGGAATAACCCATCAGACAACAACATGCTCAAGAAGATTCTCACCAAGTGCATGAAATCTCAATTACCTCAAGTAGTTCCTCAGCCTCGCTGTATCTTATATGAAAAGAATCAAGACATTGTTGCCTTCAGATTTGGCCAACACCTCAAATCAAACAACATGTCTACAATAAAATTTTTGGCTGGAGTTCTATATTCAAGGAGTGGAAAATCTAAATCTGAAATAGAGGCTCTTGACATTCTGGTGAAGTTTATCAACTCCCAGTCAGACATCAAGCCTATTGCTAAAGAGGGAAAGTCAGACAAAGATAAGGATGATCAAGACAAGAGTGGGAGCAGAGGTGGATCTCAAGGGAGGAATAAGGGTGGTGATGACAAGGAGAAAAGGGATGGAAGAAGCAAGAAGAAAGATGATGACAGAGATGGTAGAAAGGTGTATGAGAGAAAGAGTGGAAAGCAGCAAGTCTTAGGCATCACTAATAGTAATCTCACCACAACACAAGACTCTAAGTCTAGGGTGAATGATGTTAGCAATGACCTACCAAAATCTGAATCAATGGCTTCTGCAACTGCTTTGCCAACTCAAGGAAAGAAGATTCAAGTCAAGAAACCATTTGTGTGTTTCAAAAAGCAAACTGCTAATGGAATACTACAATGGTCTACAAACAAAGGTCACATGCTACTGCCAGGCAACCATGTAAAAAGGATCAAATTCAAACAAGCTGCAAGGAAACCAAAGCTATCCAAATCAAGGACTCTGACAATCTATCCAGGCTTAAAACTCCAACCATTAGATGAAGATTTTGATGAAGACCAATTGCAATATCTAAGAGCTCAAAGAATCTACTATGCTGCCATTATGAATAACTGCCTTGAGATTAGATATACTGATGGAAGGGAGAAGAAATTCAAACAAGGACAGTGTCAAAATTGGGGCAAGCTATATGAAATAGAAAGAATCATTGCATTATTAGATTCTGAAGACAAAGTAGAGAAAGTATGGAAGCTGGAGTTGATTGACTTTGTAAAAATGAAAAGAGACTATGCTGATAAGATAAGAAAGGGATGCTTTGAGAAATGGCTAGAAAGGGAGAAGGAGATTGATAGGCTGGAAGTTGAAGCAGAAAAGCTAAGGGCAAAAAGATTGTGTAGAGTTCAATTCAATCCCTATATGGTGAAGTATAGGAGGAGAAATGGAGATAATGTCAATATAAGAATGAACCTACTCAGTCACTATCCTGCCAACATTCTAAAACCAGTACTTGAAGATTTCAAAGACTCTATCATGCTTGAAGAATTGGATACTTTGGCAGAGATCATAAAGGCCATGGATGAGAATGCAAGAAAGGAGAAAGAAAGAAAAACAGAAAGCATATGATGATCTATAAGCCATGGATGAGAATGACTAGTATTTCATCATACTGTAAGATTATTCATTCATGTGCTCAATCAAATTTCATACATGTACTTTTCAAAGTTTTATCTTTATGTATGTTAGGCTTGTTATCAGACATGAAATTGTGACTAAGGGTCTCACTCACAATTTGGGGGAGATTGTTAGTCACAGAGGCATGCCTGTTTACATCTAATAACAAGCCTAATTGTTTGTAATGCTCTGCATTACATACATGACCTCTTGACTGAGGGAACCTCTAGTTGTAGAGTCTCTACTTGTTTTGTACTTGTAATAGGCACCAAATCCTAGTTGTGTAACTGTACTTGTAAAGTCAAGAATAATGCTTGAAAGAAGTTCCAAGGTTCATGCCTCAAGCAAGAAGATAAAGACTGTCAAATAATCACAGTTGGGATTTGATAAAATGAAGAATTTGCCTTAAGTACCAATTCGAGAAGTATATTTGTCTATTCGAGAAGTTTAGCATTCGAGAAGTCAGGGATTCGATATCTCAAGACACTATTCGATATCTCTGAATACACTGTTCGATATCTCATTCGATATCTCAGAGATTCGATATGTCTACTACTATATTCGAGAACTCAAGAAGTCAACAAGTCAAAGTGGTATTCGAGTTCTCAAAGAGTCAACAAGTCAAGTTCCATTCGATATCTCAAGGACTCAGAAAGCTATTCGATATCTCGAGGATTCGATAAGTCAAATGTTCTATTCGACAACTCAAGGAATCCTGATGGAAAAGAGCTATTCGAGAAGTGGTTCGATATGTCAATATAGTAGTGTTCGAGAACTCAGAGTTATCGATCAAGTCAATTCTAGTTCTCGAATCACTTACTTAGTCACTTCTCGAATACATTCTTGGAGATAAAATACTGAAGGAATTGTACAAGTCAGAAACCTGCAACAAGCCAGTGCACTTTATGGACCACAATCTATAACGTGCTCTAGAAAGCCTACAAGGAAGCTTGGAGAGATATAGAAGAGACAAAGGGCTAAAGAAGTGGATCTGAACAGGCTTTGCAAAGTCAAATCTGTAACTGTTTGGACACTTACTCAAATAGGATAGACAGACTAGAAAATAAATTGTTTAGCTACCTCATTTGTAGTAAGTAGGTTGTATCCATGTTCTATAAGGATACAACCTCACTTCCTTAGTCATTAACTTTTGTGAGTCAAGTTTTTCATACACTGTAAGCTATATCTCTCTGAGAAAAACGAAGCTGAGAATACTATCATTTGTATTCACAGATTGTAGCAACTTTTATCTAATAATACATTAGATTAAAGTGATATTGTGTCTTGTGTTGTTCTTTATCCGCACCTACACCTTGCACACACAAACACTTATCTGCTACATAGATTCGAGACAAGAAAAGTTCAAGAATCCATTCCCCCCCCCTCTGTATTCTTTTACCGTATTCAGTACTCAACAACGTGTATTTTATGCACGTTTTGTCTTTCATTCTCTTGCATTTTTGTTAGTTCCGAATGTTGTTTTATCGATATTAATTATGTTTTTCATTTTTCAGTGCCTCATGCTTAATTGTTCAAAAGATGGCTTATTGTGGGCTTGGAAGGCAATGATGATTCAAGAGGGAAGTTAGAAGTTGCAAGCTCGCGATGCTGGGAGGTTTTTAATGTATTATCTTGAAGATTTTTCTCGCACAGCCATTCCGCAAGCGTTCGCTAGGCCGTTCAAAGAGTTTAAAAGGAGAAGTCTAATATTGTATGGGCTGCTGTACGGCCGTTCATCAGGCCGTTCAGCACTTGCTGGAATTTTTTGGAAGGAATTATCTATCTTGCCCCTTGTTTAATTGATGTATTTATTGAATAGAATGGAACTAAGTAACATATCTTATCTTCATCTCATCTTTATCACTTCAAGAGCATTCAATTAGGGTTAGGGAAGTAGAGAGAAGTATTTATTACTCATAATCTAGCATTGATTATGAGTAACTAACTTCATTTATTTGGCTCAAGGAAGGAATACTTGTACTAAACCCATTTCGTTTTAAGTAAGATCTATTTCACATTATCTTGAATGCTTGAGTTGTATTATTTATGATTTTGCTTGGAGAATTGTAAGTTGCTTTAATTGCTCTTCTTATAAATTCAATTGCTAATTGTTTGTGCTAATCCAAAAATGTTAGTGCATTCATTATAGTAGCACAAGGTTTAGTTTACCTAAATCCTCAAGTTTCAAGTGCAAATTCCTAGGTTGAGCTTCTCATCCTTGGGTTTGCCCTAAACTTTCTTTGTTTGATTCCTTGATTTGGTTAAATTGGTAGTACTTCATTATTGGTTGCTAGTCTTAACAGAACTAATTTATATGCTTCACTAAATTAGTGTTTTTAGCAGAGAAATAAGTGATTGTGTGCTTCACCAATTATCTTGGTTAGGTAGAGTTGATTATATCTTGCTTATATGTGTTTGGGTGAAGTACTTGATTTTCCATAATCCTTGGGTCAAATATCTCTTTATCTTGCTTATTCACTCATTGTGCTTGTTGTGTTGTTAAAATTGGATGATTGCCATTAATTTAGTCATATTTCTATAGTAATTTATTTCTTGCATACAAGGTATTTGATAAAATACCTCAACAAACTCAAAACCCCCCCACCATTTTACTTTACACAAGTATTGAACACTATTCCATTGGGTTCGATCCCTATTTGCCATATTTGCTATATTTTTTAGTTAAGTGCGAACATAGTAGAGCATAATAAATCATTTTCAATTTGGCGCGTCGACAGCGGGCATGGCCATTCCTCTTCATTTGAGCTAGATCAACTCTGGGCTAACGTCTCTGTGAGATCATTTCGATCCGGATCTTCTCAATAATCTTTCTTCCTCCTCCTGAATCCTCTTTTGCACCTTCAGTTCAAGTTTAGCCTGTTTCTCCTACCTGATATTTTCTCAGAGTTCAGCAAACTTTCTGAGTTTTTCAGCTTCATCATCTATATTTTTGCTTTGAGCTTTGTGGGCAGATTTCTTTCCCTTATTTCCAATTCGGTCGAAGACCGATCCTTGGGACCAGTGAGAGTTTCCTGATCCCTTGAAATTTTTAGCCTATTCTGGTTCAACTGGGGTTTGAGTCCGGGTTTGGGCCTTCTCGTGATAAGCCCTGATTGCTTTAGCTAGATTGTTTTTGGTCAAATTCTCCATATGCAATGCGACAAGAGGAACATCTATGTATTTGTACTGTTTCATTTCAATGGTAACTCTAGCATTCCCAGGTCCGATTCCAATCCTATCCGAACTGCTGGAACCGGGACTAGAGTTTGTTCTGGAACCGGGTTTGGTACCTATCCCTGGGCACTAGTAGACTGCCTTTGAGTGGATTTGCTTCCCCTTACCATGGTTTTCAACAGAGAGATGTGGCTTCCAACACCAAAGTTTTTACAAAAAACAAGTTTTATAACAGATCTGGGTTTATTTTCAAGAGAATAATGTATGCACGCATGTATTATTGGGAGTTGTCCCACATCATTTGTGGGAGAGACAGATAACTAGTTTATAAGCAGTTAGATAACTCCATTAGTATGAGGCCTTTTGGCATGTACCTAAAAACAAAGCCGTGTGGGCTCGGCTTAAAGCGGACAATATCATATTATTGTGAAGTTATGGCTGCTCGTGGCTCAACAAGTGCTATTAGAGCTATGGTTATAACGGCCCACAACAATCTCAGATGTGCTTTCAAAATGGAATTAGGAAGAGGTAGATGGGTTATCCCGGGATGGGCTTATGAGGGAGGTAGGTGGGCCTTCCAGTATGGGACTAGGGGAAGCCATATAGCAAGGTGAATTTCTAGTATGGGTCAAGGGGAGCCAGATCACACAGAAGGAGGCAGATTCGGCAGGTGTCGAGCCCGATGTGTGAATGGGGAGATTGTTGGGAGTTGTCCCACATCGTTTATGGGAGAGGCAGAAAGCTTGTTTATAAGTATCCAGATAACTCCATTAGTATGAAGTCTTTTGGGATATACCCAAAAATAAATCTGTGCGGGCTCGGCCCAGAACGGACAATACAATGGTGGAGTTAAGGCTTATTGGCAGCCGAATACATATTTATGGCTCAAAATAAGTATAAGTAAGAAAAGGCCAGGACTTTCAAAAAATCAAACAGTCATGACTATAAATCTAGCTACTGATCGGGACTAAGGGCTAAAAATTGAAACTTTATCAAGATTAAGTAACAGATCTGGTTTAGTATAGGCTAGACGGGGTTGAAGACATGCATGGATTGCGAAAATGGGGTAAAGATCGCATTTATATTAGAGAATTAGGTGGGTTTTAGATCTTAATGCATGGGTTTAATTGGGACTCTTTTTCAAAAGTTTATAGATGTAGTCGAGTCTAGTGGCATCGAGACTAAAGGACAAAACACACCCCTTCTTCTAGCACCAATGATAACTGCAGATCTCGAATAGGTGCTTCCACGCCGTTCCTATGCTCGGAAAAGGTGAAGCTGGTGGTTGGGACTTTGCAAAACAACACCGGAGGGGGGTTTGAGCCCCACGTCGCCTCCGACATGAGAATAAGAACAGGCTTTTGAAGAGATAATTAAGAGACTAGAGTATCGAATTGTGCAGGGTGTGTGTGTATGAGTGTGTAGAGAGTGAGTAAACCCTAAACCTTGTTCTCTTGGCCTATTTTATAGGTCAAGGATTAGGGTTTAGGGGTTGGTACCTGCAGTGGCGGAGCCGGCCCACGGAGTGAGGGAGGGTCAAAATGGTCCGTGCAATATTTTTTTATCCCGCGCAAAGCGCCGATTTTTTCCCCCACTAAATCAAAGGGACATTTTATCGAATGCTTGGGGAGCGGAGATCATCAATATCACTAATTAACAATTCTAACAGATATATTCAGATTATATACTTAAACAAAGACATAAGGCAATTGAATAATTGGCAACAAAATCATAAATCATTTAAGAACACAAAATAATTAACTCATTAGGGGAGAAATTTCAAATGAAAACAAGTAAAAACTTACCAAGAGTCTGTGAGGGAGGGTCTGGACTTTAGAAACTTTGCTATGGACTATGTTTTAAAAAAAAATTTGGGGAAATTTTTTTTTTCAGGGTGGGCACAGGCATGTGCTGGCCTTAATGTGACTCCGTCACTGGGTACCTGCAATCATGAGCGTTGGATCCTAGTTAGGTGGAACACCTGGATGCACTAAATAGCCCCCACCTGACCAGGAAATAATTGTGATGACATGTGCCAAGATTGTGTCAGTACGTGTATTGATGGGGACATGATTGTACCAATAAAAGGCTTTTCTTATTTATCATTATCAAGTGGGACCCTTAATCACGTGTTGTTGGTGTCACTAGACAGGGCTCTCACTAGTGGGAGTGGGACTAACATCTCTTATTCTTTCAAATCAAGTTTAGTATCTTGATCTTGGCCCAAAATCGGTTTCTTCGAACCTGGTCTACTTATAGTCTCAGAATCTGGGTCCAAAGTGAATTTCTTGAACCTGGGTTACTTGTATATCTCGATGCGATTTCTCGGTATAAAGATTAGAGTTTGGTACTCAAAAAAAGAGAGAAAAAGAATAAGACTTTCCAAAGTCAACGGTTGAAATTTGAGAATGATCAAGGAAGCAAAAATTACAAGTGCTTCAATAATTATTCATGCAATTGGCAAATGAATACAAAAGTCAACGAGCTTGGCAAAAAACTACAGAAGTCAACGAGGACTACATGCAGGAGCTGCATACAAAGACAAACGTAGCACATGAACGAGTCATTTATGATCAGATTTGATTATATAAACATCCAACTTCCAAGCACCTTCGAGGAAAAGTTGGCATGACTAACAAAGTCAACGAAATTCAAGCTTTTAATCTTCTTATTAGTGCACCTTGATTGTTACCATTGATTTTACAAGCAACTAACTCCTCTGTTCCCATGGAGTTCAAACATTTTAGCCACAACCATAGCCTAATTGTTCACCAAGTGATTCAAGGAACCGAAGTTAATTGCTCTGGTTGCAACTCCTCGGCTACGGGCACTATATACGTCTGTTGGCCTTGCAATTTCAACCTCCATGAGTTCTGTTTCAATGCAAGCCGCTCCATGATGCATCCATCTCACCCTGTTCACCCTCTTACCTTAGTACCTTACCCTACCTACCCCTCCAACACTTTTTATTGTAATTCATGCAATCTTGTCGGAACTGGCTTGTCCTATAGTTGTTCGAATTGTGATTTTGATCTCCATGTCCATTGTGCTTATATGCCTACTAGTGTTATCCACACCCCTCAGACTTATGATGTTGTTCCAAACAATTCTCTTCCGGATCAGACATCAAGTATTCTTCATCCTCAACAAGCTAATTTGCCTCCCGTTCATGATGTTGTTCCAAACAATTCCCTTCCGGATCAGACATCAAGTATTCATCATCCTCAACAAGCTTATTTGCCTCACGTTAATGATGCTGTTCCAAACAATTCTCTTCCGGATCAGACATCAAGTATTCATCCTTCTCAACAAGCTAATGTTCCTCCCGTTGATGTCCGTGACAATCATACTTTAAGTTCCGATGCAAAAAATGAAGCAATCCCGTCCCCGTTACAAACTAATCATAGTGGGGAGGTGCCAGTGCAAAGTGAAGGGCCAGTAGCTGCTGAGAACACAGGCGGAAATCGAGTAACTAAACCTCGTGGACTAAGGCACTTTAGTCATTCTCATCCCTTGTATCCATCTGAAGTTGAAGACGATGATCCTTTAGTTTGTTCTGGTTGTGAAGAAGAAATTACAGGCACAGTATATGGTTGCAGCAAGTCCAAATGTGACTACCATCTTGACAACAAGTGTTTTGAGTTGCCTAGAGAGATTCGGCACAAGTCTCACATCGAACATCCTCTTACTCTTCTTTCATCTCCATCTAACAAAGAAACTAGAAACTTCACTTGTGACGCTTGTTTTGGGGTTGGAAGTGGTTTCACCTACAACTGCTCAACTTGTGACTATGACCTCCATGTTACTTGTTCTTTATTGCCTGAAACTGTTAAAAGTGATCATCATGAACACGAGTTATCGCTTATTTATACAAGCCCAATTTCCGAAACCGAGAAAGAAGAGCAACCTGGGATTACATTCTCTTGCAGTGTATGTGAAAATGTTGTGCCTGAAAGCTATTGGCTGTATCATTGTGCAGATTGCGATTTCGGTACACATTTAGGTTGTGTGCATGAGAAGGACAAATACGAAGGCAAATCACTTGAGGAAGTTGTTATTGATCATCAGGCTCAGATGCAAAGGCTTCAGATTCAAATGGACATGGCCCGTCAAAATGCACAATTTCTCATCAGCATGGGACAGAGTTTGGCCAGCTTATAAGAAGAAATGTTGTGGATTGGTTTTATGCTTATTATTTTCTCTTGTTTTTGAGTCTGATATTTTCTTCATCTGTTTCTCTGGTTCTGCAACCGCTTTATAGTTTATACATATTCACTTGTGTTTAATATTTCTGGTTTACAAAAATAAACCTGCAAACTTTTTGAAAGACCGGTTAGGAAAATGTTAAGAATTACATAAAATTTTACAAAAACTTTCCACCAAATAATAATTGTCTTAATTTAATTGTTTATAACACAATGGACCTCAATATACAATCAATAAAAACATTTATTAGTGAATCCACCTCATTCGATAATTTTCTGTGCACCTAACACTACTCTTCGTTAAATGATTTACTAGTGACATCCAACATTACTACTCTTCGTTAAATGATTTACTAGTGACATCCAACATTGATCATACAAGTACATATAGATAGGTCAAACAAAAATTGTCTATTACCAAAAAAAAATTATACTCGTACTCCGCACCATTATCTATATGTATTACTAGCTTATAATCAGCGCAAAGTACGGGCTATAATATATTATTATTATTATTATTATTATTATTAATATATTAATTATTTGATTTAATGTTAACTTTTAATTTATTTTAAAATTTTATTTTTAATTTTAAATTTACATATGTTCCATACTTAATTTCATGACATAAATAAATATCATTAATTTAACGTTATTTTTAAATTTATTGTTAAATATATTAATAATTCAACAATTAATTTTAAAAATTTATGTAGTATAACCTAATATCGTTGAAGAAAGAATTGTAGCAGTAAGTGTGTGCAGGCGATGATTCTAATAGGGATATAATTGAAAACGTTTATACTTCTTGTTGTGGAATAAAAAGTAGGGTGTATTTATTGCGTATTAACTACTAGGGATTGTGGAAGCTTCGAGCTTTAATGGATGCACTTGTGTTTCGTGACTCAATCTGTCCTCACAAGATGACTACGTATCTCTGTATTGTTAGAGAATCAAGCCAAGACGTAGTTCTGAGAATGAGGGGTCAGACCCTTTATATAGGCTGAGAAGCCCTAGAATCGTAGTAGAATTAGGTGACTTGGTGGGCAAGTCACCGCCTTGAGGAAGGTTCTAGACTCCTTCCTTGTAGGAGTCAGTTCCCATATCGAATTCTGTGCCTTGGAGGCTAAGTCAGGAAAGAGTAATATCCTTGTTTGACTCTTATTGCTGAGATGGTTATTACCCCTAATATTAATTAAGAAATTAATATTATAAATAGGGTTTAGGCCCATCTGATGGGCCCCACGTTTGGACCATTCTAGGTCTAATTAATGCCACATTAAATGTGTCTTTAGGGCTTACATTTAGCTCATATCATTTGCCCCCCAACTTCTAGGAAAACTGATCAGGTTTTTCTTGAAGTTTTAACGGCCTTTCCGAGACTTGGGTCAGGGTTTATTGCTCTTACGCGAGTACATTCAACGATATCATCTTAATGTAAAGCGTGAAGCGACCGACGCATTTACGACGATGTTGAACGACACTAAACGATGTTAAACGGCACTACACAGCGCTAATCAGCCTTAAACAACGTTTAAACAGTGTTAAACGATGTTAAACGGCACTAACAGCACTAATCGGTGCTAATCTGTGCTTATCGGCACTAAAATGTGCTTATCAGCAGTAATTTGTGCTTAAACGGCACTAATCTGTGCATAAACGTTGCTAGCGGGGGTCCGGGGGCGGCAGGCCCCGGGCGGGGTCCAAGGGGCGGCAGCCCCAGGCGGGGTCCAAGGGGCAGAGCCCCTGGAAATTTTTTATTTCTGAAGACTATTACTATTCAGAAATTATCGTTTCGATTCAAATTTCTGAAAAAATAACGATTTTTTTTTTCCGACCAGGATCGAGGTCGTGGAAGGGGTGCCCAGGTCGTGAGGGCTGCGACCTCAATCCACGAGCTGAAAAGAGGTCGCGTAAGGGCTCAAAATGGAGCTGGTCGTGAGTTTTTCGACCTCACTATACGACCTGGTTCGAGGTCGTGTATACTCCCTCAATCAGTCTGGTCATGAGAACTTTGACCTAAATTCACGAGGTGGATCCGGGTCGTGTAGAGACGCTATATGAGGCAGGTCGTGTTACGTGCGACCTCATTCTTCGAACTAGAGCGAGTTCGTGTAAGGTCTTTATAACAACCTCGTCGTACAACCTATGGCCTCACCATACGAGGTGATTCGAGGTCGTCCATGGTTTTAAAAACAGCCTGGTCGGGTTTACCTCGATCTCATTTTTCGACGTAAAACGAGTTCGTGTAAGGGCACCATACAGAGCTGGTCGCGAACCTATCAACCTCGACCTACGAACTGGTTTGAGGTCGTGCATAGTCACCAGAATGGCCTGGTCGTAGGCTGTTCAACCTCAATCCTCGAGGTGAATTGACGTCGTGTAGGGGCAACATATCCTCTTTGTCGTTCGACTCACGGCCTCATTCTCCGAGATGAATCGAGGTCGTCCATGGCCTTCATTATGGCTTTGTCGCGAATTCTTCGACCTCAATCCACGAGGTGGTTTGAGGTCGTCCAAGGTTCATTAATTGGCCTCATCGTGTTGTGTACGAACTCGTTCTTTAAAGTGGAATGAGGTCGTACAAGGTCTTTAAAGCGAATTTGTCGTGAGCTCTTCGACCCTAACCTACGAACTAACTTGAGATCATCTATGGTCTCTTAATTGGGCAGTTCGTGAGCTAGCCCCGTGATCTCATTTTGGGTTGACATCAACCTAGAGTTTTTGAAACAAACTTTCTTAGCTCGGTTGGCCGTCATGGCTTCAATGTTCGTCTCGGTTCCTGGGACTTCTGTGACGACCTCTCGGCTGACACGTGCTCGGCCTTGGGATTGTTCGAGTGTTGAACGTTGGGGTTCTGGATCGAGAATCCAAAATTTCATATTGGTTTTCAAGTTTTGTCTTGAAGTTTCAACCTTTTTATCTTGATTGGAGGTTCATGACCTTCTCAAGTTTGGCCTTCATAGCTAATCTTGGCCTTCATGGCTAATATCTCGTGTTTCTCATCCTAAGATTCAAGGTTGATGTTCACATGCTCAACGTTGGTGTTCTGGATCAAAGATCCATGATCCCAAGTTCATTTTTCAATTTCCAATTTGAGGTATCAACCCTTTTTTTTATTTCTTCTAACAAGTATTCTTAATCAACTACCAAAATAGGTTTCAGGTCAATAGGAGGTGTCTGCTATGCCTTGAATGGTTTCATGAACCTTGAATTCAAACGACTTGTTTCTTAGTCCTTGTGACCTTCCGTGCCTTAACTTGTTTGCTGAATCCTTGGTCTTAAGGTTATCATCAACGCTTGACTCTCATCCTTGTGATGAAGTTCTTTAGTTCTTGCCTCCTCCTTGTTTCTCATGGAGGAAGTTTTCCTTCTCGGTTGATCGTTCAGGTAGTTCACTTGCTCCTTAGCGCTTGACCTCAGGCCTGGTGTGCCTTTGTCGGTTTTCAACCCTTTAGCTTGATTCTAGGTTTCCAACCTGGTCGTGATGTTCACGACCTCATCCTACGATCTGGATTGAGGTCGCGTAACGCTCCATATTTGGCTAGTTCGCGAGACTTGCGAGCTCAATTCATGATCTGAATTGAGTTCGTGTAAGGGTCAATATTACAACTCCCTGCTTCTTCCCGATATTCTCCTCCGTGGCATCGTTTGGTAACCAGCCATTCTCAAGGTGTGCTTTGATAGGATCTATCCAACATCCTCCTATCCCGATAAGAACAATAAGCTTAGAATCAATTGTAGGGGTTCTCAGAACTTGGAAGTAGACGTCCCCAGAATGGGTCTCGACCTCTGAAGAAGTATAATGAGATAAGGCCAGTGTTCTAAAAATCGGCCTAGGCAGCGCCTAGGCGGTATTTTTTTCATTTTTTTTTTCAATTTTTAAATTTAATTCTTTTCTCTTTTAAAAACTTTTTGTTTGATATAATAATAATTGACTAAAATTCCCTCATTTTAACTAATAGTAATGGTCAAATTTAACGGAAAATCAACAAAGGGGTGAAAATTGCGAGGGTACTCAAAATTATGGGATGTAAAGTGCATAAACTAAAACAAACGAACCTTAATTGCAATTATGTTAAATCAAAGGAATGCAAAATTATTTATTAACATGAAAATTATTATTTTTTAATATAAAAAATAATATTAAAATACATCCGATTAATTTTCCGATTAATCTCCGATTAATCGCCGCCTAGCCGATTAATCGCTAGAAGGTAGGTTCACCGCCTAGACCCGCCTAGCGCTTTCTGGAACATTGGATAAGGCATCGACCTTTGTACTCTCCTCCCTTGGGATATACTCAACGTGGCACTTGTCGAACTGGGCTATCGCAGCTTTCACAATCCTCAATTATTTGGCCATATTCGTTTCACTAGCCTCAAACTCTTCATTGACTACCAACTTTGAGTCTCCACAGACTTTCCGGTTCTTTCACCCTCAGGGCTCTTGTCAATCCAAGGCCGGCCATCAGAGCTTCATACTTTGCCTCGTTATAGGTTGTTCGGAAGTCCAACCTCAAGGCATACTCAACTGCGAACCCATCGGGGCTTTGCAGAACTAAACCTGCATCACTGGTTTTTGTTTTTGATGCCCCATCAAAATAGAGCACCCAATACTTTTTCTTCTCTTCCAGGGGCTTCTCACCTTGCTGTCCTTCCTGGTCTATTACCTCCTGCCCCCCGACTTCTTGGTTGTCAATGATATATTCAATCACGAAGTCAGCTAGAGCTTGGGCTTTGATGGTCGTCATAGGCTTGTACTTAACATCAAATTCTCCTAGTTCGATTGCCCACTTGATGAGCCTTTAATTACATTGAACGCGGCCTATTCGAGCCTTCAATTGCATGGAACATGGCCTATTCGAGCCTTCAATTTAATGGAATGCGGCCTATTCGAGCCTTCAATTCCTTAGAGCTAGAAGTTTGTGGTTTGTGGTTTCATCGAACATGAGTTCTTTTCAAGGCTAAATTCACGTTTTGAGGCCTTAGTGTTCTTACTGACAACTTTCGTGCCTCCAAGGCATTGTCGGGTAACTGACCAGTTTCCTGGTGAGCCTTTGTAGAACCTTTCCAACGATTTTTCATACCTACAGGTGTTATTAGCTTTTCTCTCAACACTTCGGGTCTCCAAGACTTGGAAGTAAGAACTTTCAACATAATTCTCTATCTCTGAGGAGGCAAACATAGATAGGACATCAGTCTTTGTGTTTTACTCCCTCGTAACACTCATTTAATTGAGTCAAGTTACAAGTATTTTGTCACGGCTCTGGGCCTGGCCTCGAACTCACCCTTCACTTTTGGTACTACCGATCTTGAGTCTCCATAGACTTTAAGGTTTTGACCCTCGGGGCTCCGTCCAAACCAAGTATGGCTATCACGGCTTTGCATTCAGCTTCATTATTTGTCGTTGGGGAATCATGAACCCATCGGGGTATGTTACCACTTAATTCTGTTTTTGATTCTCCATCAAAATTGATCCAATACTTCTTGAGTACCGCTTCTGGATTCTCCTTCCACTATGCCATAAACAGCCTACGGTAACACCACGACTGTGTTACCTTAGACCCTAAAAAATGTTACCAAAGGCCAAAAAAGGCTAAGGTAACACCTTACCTGGGATAGTTTTGTTCTATGTAACCTTTGGGGTCTAAGGTAACACCTCGACACACATAAGCTAACATAGGCAAATCGTTACCATAGACCTATAAGGTAACACACTAAGCAATTCTATAGCAACACCAAATCTATGTTACCTCAGATGTTATAATTTTGCAAAATTAATAATTAATTATGTGGGTCCCACATGTGGCCCCACATACATTATCTATTTTAAAATTAATGATTCAAATTTAATTATTTTTCTACCATTTCCTTCCTCTAATATTCATAAACAAAAATTTCACTAATATTCAAAAATATTATTAATTTGAATAAAAATTTACAAATGGTACAACCGATTACATTTACTTAAACAAAAATCAGCTCATATAATTATAGCTCAGATAACAATACTTTCTTTTACTACGAAGGGGTCTAGTGCCTCTGGGTATTGGCATTCATTTATGTAAGCTGTCGTCCTTGGGAATGTCCCATTTGTTTTAACTGCATCTTTTGCCATCACCAGTTTATACTGCAAATCTCCAAGAACAAAGCTTGGTCCTAAATGCATAATCTTAATCAGTTATATTATATACTTGAATGATAATACAAGGAATGTAGGAACAAAGAGCTTCTAGCATCTGCATAACACATTTCATACCTGATAGTCCAACATCTGTGATTCTCTGACCATTTCCAAGAATCAGAGTACAGGAGTAGCTTCTATCGGTGGTAGAAGCTGCACAAACCGCCCAAGGGCTATAGGAGACAACAGAGTAAAGGTTTGGACCATGATTTCCAGCTGCTTGAACCACGAAAACACCAGCCTTCCGTGCAGATAACATGAAAATCTCGAAAATGCTTAAGAAAGTAAGTGTATAATCTGGCGGTTCATCCGGTCCAATGGACAGTGTTATGATATCAACTCCATCCATTGTTGCCTGCAACTATTTGTTATATATGTTCTCAATCTTTTTTCTTCTTCAGCTGTTTGTTTTAGCACCAACTGAAAAGCTTTAAAATTGGCAAAAAGAAATAATAAATTGAATTCAAATGTACTGGGATCAACACAAAAGAATTAAGGTAATTCAATTTGAGCTTGATTTTGTTACTTGATCAATTGCTGCTACTAAATCTGTTGAAGTTCCCAAGCTTGGATATATAGCCTTGTAAATAGCAATTCTGTGAAGCAAATAAAGAGAAGTCATTAATATAGAATCATGTAACATGAGTTAATATATACAGAGATGCATTATTTTGTTGGAACACATTTTGGGAGATGTGATACCGGGCACGTGGTGCCATCCCAATAGCTCTTCCATAGTTGAAGCCATTCACAACTACTGGAACTCAATAATTACCAGCTGCAGTCGATGCCACATGACTGCAAAATATGAAAACAGTATTTCTAAACCTCAACATTCTTATTAGTTTCTAGCCTAACCCCATGATTATATACTGGCATAAATTATGATTTTATAATTTTTAATTTCACCTGCCATGTCCAACAACATCAAAGGGTGATAGTAAGTCGATAGAGGCATTAAAAGATGGATCTGTTTGAGCTCCAGCTGAGAAATACTTTGCAGAAACTATCTTGTCGTTGCATGACATGGTAGGAAACTTAGGACCACCCTCACAAGAACCAGAAAAATGAGAAATATATGATATGTAAGGATTTAATGAATCATACGCAAAGCTATAGTGAAATGGATTAATTCCGGTATCAACGAAGCCAATCACGATACCTTCACCTGTATTTTTCTCCCCACCTTTCGGTGCCCAAACTCCTTCGGGTAACCCTAAGAACTCAGGGGTGTAACTTGTCATCAGTTTGGTTCCTCTGTCTTTCTCTATCAACTTCACTCCGGGAGTATTTTTTAACTTCTTAGCCTGAAAATTTGAATAGTTAGATTATAGTTGACGATAGCAAAAGTTGTGGCGATCTAATTATATTTTAACTTCTTGTCGTATTTTAACAACTTGAAAACTCCAGGATAGATGATAAGAGTTTTTCATAGGCATTCGCGGTAGATTAGTATCATACGATTATGTTAAAAAGAAAACTTCAAAATTAACACAAACATCAAAACTGAAAACTATGAATATAACAAGTTATCACTCACAGCAAGGCCAACAGTTCCTAATCCGAAAACAGCAATAGTGGAACCCTTTGTTGGTTTCGCAACATTTAGCATTGCTCCCATTCCTATACAGAATAAGAAAAAATAAATAAATTAATAAATCCATACTTAGTTATGAATGAAACTTCTCATCCACAAGTTGAAGAAATAAACTAAAAACTTTTGTACCTGTGGATATACCACAGCTCAGAACACAGACTTTGTTAAGTGGAGCTTCAGGATTAATCTTCGCAACACAACCAACATGAAGAACAGTGTATTGACTGTTTTAATAAACATAATAGCATAAAATCATTAACGAACGCTTCTAATTAGTAATCCAATTGCCCTATTAGAGAAAGCCTACAAAAAATAATATCACAGGAATTGTGATTACCAAGATGAACAAAACAGACCAAAAGCATATACTTAAAAGCTTCGATCAAAGAAAAGTAATCACACTAACTCCAAAAGTATGCAAAATTCATAAATAATATTCATAATCGACCCAAAAAATACATAGAAATAATGGTCTCTAATCCACTGCAAACTAAATCAAAGCATCGATACAAGCTTCAATCTAAAACAAGATATTAATAAATTAAACCTAAATCAACTCATGTTTATTTAGTTCAAAAATTTCACCTTTGTCGTGGGGTATATACACACGGACCCTACCTAAACTTCCATTCTTGGGTGTACCAGATAAACTTAATTGAATTGAGATCCGAATAAAACAATCCAGATCGGTGGTCCGCGACGAAACTCGTAATTGGAGAGTAATGTCTCCAATGTTGGCGGGGATGAGATCGGATAAGGGACCCGGAGATTGACGAATCGATGAAACCGAAGGTGAAGCAGCGTTGGATGGGTGTGGCTACGACAGTGAGATGAGAGGATTAGGGTTTTTTTGTGGAGGGGGGCAAATAATTGAGTGAGAAACAATCCTAATTTCCCCCGACTTAACCAATTTTCATCCAATTTTGATTTGCCCGCTTTCATTTTTTTTTTTGCCGCCCAATCAATTCCCATTTCTTTTTCAATTTTTCACTACGTTACTTTATTTTCATTGTCTAATACTATAAAAATATTAATTTTCTTATGAAAACATTGTACGATTATAAAGTTTATTATTTCAATTATTCAATAATAATTAAACTTATTATACCCTGTTATTTTCTCCAATAATTTTATTAATAAATTTAATCAAATTTTAATAATTTTTCAATATTACTTTATTTTAAGATATTTTAAATAAAATTATTAAAAAATATATTTATATTGTAAAAATATAAATAATTGAATTATTTGATAGAATATTATTTTTATAATAATAAATTCAGTGACTTGATTAAAATTATTGAATTTTAAAATTTAATAATTATTAAATCGTTAATTATAAATAAAATTCAAAAATATGTTAATTATACTCTAAGGTAACACAGCCCTTGGTGTTACTAAGTTTAACACCTTACACAGCTATGGTAACATACCTTTAAGGATATGGTAACACCAAAACTAGAGCGTTGTGGTAGGTCCAAAATTTCATACCTATGGTAACACCTGAGAAGGTAACACCCCCCCTCTAAGTGTTGTATAAAGCCATCTATGGCGTAGTGTTCTCTAATCATTTGCCCTCCTGGGGTACTACCTCCTGCCCCCCGACTTCTTGGTTGTCAATGGTGTATTCAACCACGAAGTCATTGAGTGCTTGGGGATTTATTGTGGTTACTCTGTCTCGTACAAGACATTTCTCACATAATAGATAGGTTTCACGAGGACGACACTCATATCTGTATTAAATACAGCCAAGTATAGATGCAGTAACTTTCCATAATTTGGTTATGTCAACACTCGGAGGTTCCGTGTCAAGGATTGCTCTACTCTTATCGGGGTTGGCCTCAGTTTCCATGTTTGGGGACCGTAAAACCCAAAAAAAAAAAAAAATTGATCCCATGCTGAAGGCTTATTAAGTCAGAGTCAATATCATCTTGTGGTGCCTTAACACCTCAAACGCCTCATGAGGATGCTCGATGTGATGTGCCTTATCGAGGCTCTTGATTAACATATCATTCTATGAACTTCTATAGTCTTCCCGCTAAGATGCTCAAAGATCTTATATATCAATCTTCGATATGTCGCCTCTTTGGGACATCACCTTTATGCACTTTGATCCTAGAATTTTATGACCAGTTGCTGCATTGGTCAATGTATCGTTCCTTGGTAGGGGGAAGTAGTCAATGAGACATGCATCATTCATATCATTGAAGTCCATGCACATCCGTCATTCTCCGTTGGCTTTCCTGCCTCTTGGAAACAAAGTTTCTTTTCTTCCATTTCATCATATATTCGGGTAGGCGTCTAGTTTACACGATTAATTGGGGATCGATCCCTGGCATATCAGCTACCGTCCAAGCAAATACAACAATGTTCTCTTGTAGGAACGCATCCAATATGCCCTTCAAGGGTTTATTCATCAACGCCCTACATGGGTAAATTTTCAGGTCCTTCAGGAACTAGGGGAGTGGGGACTAAGTCCTCAGTAGGTTTTCCTATTTGTTTCTAATATTCTCGGACATCCATGTCTTCAATCGGGAGGACCTACCCCCCGACTTCATCAGGCCTCAAGGTGACCGGATAGTTATTATTTGGTATCTCTTTTCTTCATTAACTCCATTCCTTGCAGGAAATTTGATCATCAGGTCTTATCTTGAGGCAACCGCCTTAGGGGTGTTCAAGCCTATCATTCCTAGGATAACATTGTAAGTGGAAGTTGTTTTAACCACCAAAAGGTTCAATATCTAAGTGGCCTCCTTAGGCTCCCGTCCCATTATCTTGGACATCCAAATAGTTTCTTCAACTCTTGACTCAACTCTATTGAACCAATAGACGTGCATGTTGGAGGGGGTCAATTTGAGAATCGTTGCATCCCATCTTCGAGAATGCATCATGAAATGAGATATTTACTGATGTTCCATTGTCTACAAAGACTCCTTTCACTTGCGAGTTACCTATCACAGGTGTTATGACCAACGGGTCATCATGGAGGCACTTGACCCCTTCAGAATCATCAAAGACAAATGTCATTTTCAGTATTTGCTCGCCATGGAGCTTCTCCTATAATGTTCATAACTTCTTGAGTGTAAGCTTTACGGGAGCTCCTTCTATTCCCGATCGTTTTCTGGTCTTCAAAAATCATGCTTATCATCGGCCTCCTAGGGCTATGGATTGCGATCTCGATCGCCATCCTTCCTTTCATAATCTCTACTTCATAATAATGCCTTAGGTTACCCTGTTGGCCATCCTTGATGAACTTATTCAACTTTTCTCTTTGGATCAGAAACTTGATCTTGTGTTTCAGCTGTCTACAATCGTGAGTGATATTCCCCACTGGCTTATGAAACTGACCATATTGGTTATTATTTCTCTTCCCGGGGTCAGCCCTTAGTGGCTTCAGCCATCAGAGATTCTTGTGTTTCTCAATGTCCATCGGGATTTGGCTTTTTTTTTATTATACAAATGTGCATGGCTGGTGAACCTCGATCCTTGATTGTTATTCTTCGAGGGAGAGTCAGAATCTTTACTTGTTCGAGGATGCTTATCCTTAATATTCTACTCTTGACTACCTTTGCTTCTTCTTATTTCCTCCATTGCCTCCAACTTACACTTTCATCTACCTTGATGGCTACTCTACCTTCAAGGCTTTCTTGGTGATTCGTTTCATGTAATCCCTCAAGGATTCATTCTTTCCTTGTTCCACGTTCATGGGGATGCAAAACTTTTCTCAAGAACTTTCTATTAATAAATGGGGCGATAAGTGCCCTACTTAGTCCTTTAAAGGATCCGGTCGAGTTCGGGGGCAACCGACTATACTATCGTTGTGTCATGCCCCCCAGGATTTGAGAGAACGTCCTACACTTGATTGTGTTAGTCACGGATTAAAATTAGCAGTGCATTGAAGGATGTCCTCATATGATTAGTGGGATCTCCTGCCTCATTACACACCTCGATGGTGGGCGTCTTGAGATTCCTAGAGATATGAGCATTCATTATCTTGTTGGTGAAAGACATGATTGGATCATCATGATCACATAGAGGTATCGAGTCATCGGGATCAGCCCTTTGTGTATAAACCCTTATCATCTTTGGGGTATTTTTTGACTTAATAACATGGGGGGACCCTAGCCCTTGGGGGCTGCCTAGCCTCTTGTATTTCCAAATCTTTCTTCAATTTTTGGATAAGCGCTTCATGAGTGAGTATCCTTCCTCCTAAAGTCTTGAGAGCCAGTCCTTTGGATCCACGGGGCTGAGAAGGCCCTGACCCTCCTTCGAGCTCATTGCCTGGTTCTCCTTCTGAGATGGTTATCTTCATTAGTGGATGATGAATTGTCAACAGTATAAATTCGGAGAAATCACGACTCCTTCATTGGCGTTCTAGGTCCTAAATGCGTTGAGGCACGTATGCCTCATGTTGTTGATCACTTCTACCATCGATGTATGATGTCCTTAAGTTCATTGTGTAATGATAGAGATGGACATCTGTAGTCCCAATGGTGCGCTAGAGGGGCGACACCACCATCCGGAGGGGATTCGTCCCTGAATTCATTGAACCCACAATTGACTGCTGCGGATGAGTAATTTGAGCCCCTAAATCTTTTCTTCTATGGCCTGAAGAGCCGTTCCTTGAGTCCCTCGGGGTTGAGAACGTCCTGCTCCTTCGGCAAGCTCCTTGCCTTGACATCTCTTGCTAGAACGGATGTCCTCTTCCTCATTTTATTCAGATGAGAAGTTGTCTTTGGTGTATGATCCAGAGAAACTTTGGTTTCCTCCAACAAGGGGACCAAGCCTTCAATGTATTAAGGCACATAATTCTCATGAGTAAATGGATGGTTCCATCTGCAATTGGGAATGGTGACAACCCATAAACGGGGTTTTGAGTCATTGGGATTGATGGTGATGGCGATCTCTGCTCCTTGTGCTCCATTAGCCAGAAGTGAGACCATCATATGCAATTGAGAATTCGCTCCTTGAGTTAGTGGATTTGGGTCATCCCTTTGGGAATCACCCCTTGGAGATGCGTCTTTAGGGGAGTCATTCCCTGAATGAAAGTCAAGGGGAGTGGATCATCAGTCCGATTGCTCTTTCATCGTCTTTATTGTATGGTTGAGACTTCTTCTCCCTGCTGCGTGTGGAGGTTCCAAGCCTCAAATATGAGGTGAATCACCCCTTATTAGAGATCATGCTAATCAGTACGCGGTTACGGGCAAATCGTGCCTAAGATTGGGGATCCGTCCCTTAAGAGTTTAGAATCTGTCTTTTTCGGCTCCTTGGAGTCTCATTTAAATTTTCGTTCCTAGAGGGTTCAACCCTTGAACAGTGATAGGTGTGGGCACTCTTCACCTTCTCAATAAAAGGAATGGTAGGATCATCCTAACCTCCTGGTTGTATTAAATCATTGGGCTCAGACCTTGGGATCTTTGTCCTTGAGACCTCAATCTTTCTATGCCTCCTTAAAGGCCTCCCCGAATCAACAAAGGGGATTTCTCTGACCTTTGTAATAGGGAGACAGTTTTATTGCTTCTCTTGTTCTTTCTTCAGTCACGCCTATCAGTGGGTTATTTTTCTACACGCCTCCTCCTCGGGGCTCGATCTCGATCATCCTTAGATGATGAATCCTCGGTATAGGGTCCAGAATAATCTAGGTACCCTCCTTCATAGACAAGGCCTAGGCCTGTGATGTATGGGGGTTTTTATGGCTTGTGCATTCGATGTGCATGGCCACTTTCTCCAACGCCTCCTACGTTCGGGAGATAGATGAGTATCCCGTAGGCTGGATTCGTGCTTGCGAGAATCACGGTGGTGGAGATCTATGCTCCATAGGGGTATGCCGTATCAAGGGGATTCATCTCCTAGGCTTGGGGATTCATCCCTATGGGCTGCGATCCCTAGACATGAGTTTCAGTAATTCGGAAATTCGTCCTTGGGGTTGAGAACCCAAAATCTGGGTACTCGTTTAAGGGGGTACAGACCCTTGTTTCGCAATCACGGGTACAGAAATGCTAGTGGTGGTGTTCGTAGTCACCGATGCTCTCCGTGTGTTCATCATGGTTGATGTTTGACTTCCCAAAGACGGCGCCAAATGTTGTGGAATAAAAAGTAGGGTGTATTTATTGCGTATTAACTACTAGGGATTGTGGAAGCTTCGAACTTTAATGACTGCACTTGTGTTTCATGACTCAATATGTCCTCACAAGATGCCTACGTATCTCTGTATTGTTAGAGAATCAAGCCAAAACGTAGTTCTGAGAATGAGGGGTCAGACCCTTTATATAGGCTGAGAAGCCCTAGAATCGTAGTAGAATTAGGTGACTTGGTGGGCAAGTCACCTCCTTGAGGAAGGTTCTAGACTCCTTCCTTGTAGGAGTCAGTTCCCATATCGAATTATGTGCCTTGGAGGCTAAGTCAGGCAAGAGTAATATACTTGTTTGACTCTCATTGCTGAGCTGGTTATTACCCCTAATATTAATTACGAAATTAATATTATAAATAGGGTTTGGGCCCATCTGATGGACCCAACGTTTGGACCATTCTAGGTCTAATTAATGCCACATTAAATGTGTCTTTAGGGCTTACATTTAGCCCATATCACTTCTATAAAACCCTTTGTTTTTTTTTATTTTTCATTAATTTAACTGAATTTGAAAATTTTAAAAAGTTTTTAAAATTTTTTAAAAATATTTTTTTGTGACTTGGTTCTTTAGTTTGTTAGTTAACACTTTCCCAAAAAGTTTGTTAACACCTTCCAAAATACAAAAAACAAATCAAAATGTATTTATTTTTAATTAAAAAATAAACCACATATTTTACATACTATTTCGATTATATTTCCATTTACATAAATATTTTACATAGATACATACTCTATCAGTTTTACTTCAATTGAAAATCTCTACATACTCTGTCAATTATATTTTTAATAAAAAAATTTAACTTGTTATTTTTAGGAAAGTTTTAACAATTTTTTGGAAGGCAATACATACTCTATCATACATTAATTGATATTCAATTACATACTATTTCAATTATATTTTTAATATAATTTTTTTAAGTTGATATATTTTTCTAAAGGTGATATAAAATTTTTTGGAAGACGTTAACGAACCAATGCACGGGTTTCTTAAATTTATATAATTTTTTTATTTTAATAATTATAAATCTCATATACATTACTTAATATAATATTGACATAATATATATATTATTAAATAACAATTGTATAATTATACGATATATTTTTCGAATTATGACTATATTTTGTCATAATAATATAAATATAAATGGATGTATATACTTACATTCAAATTTTTGTTGATATCATATTCAAATTATGATTCCATAATAATTCCTAATGTAATATTTGTCTAAAATAGAATTTAATATTAACTAGCTTATAACCCGTGTGATGCACAGATTTTTATGTAATAAATTTTATTTTATGTTACAATTATATTTTTATATAATCATTATTTACAATGTTTTATTTTTATTTTTATTTTAATAATTTAATATAAATTTAATTACTGATATGCATGGTTTAAAACTTATATTATAATATTTTATAATAAATATGTCGTTGATAGAATTCGAACCTTGAAATTTTAGTAAATTAATTGAATCATATAATATATTTAATCATTAGATCTAACGATTCTAATTTTCTACTAAAAATATAATGGTCATTATTCGTAGTATACAGATTTTCGTAGTATATATATTTCTATTATATTTTGTTAGTGATAGATTTTATATGATAGTATTAATAATTGAAAAGTATGGTTTGATATTTTAAGATTAGTTTTATATCAAAAGGTAACATGTTTTAATTCGAAAGAAAGATTAAAGATTGGAAGATATGATACTATTGATGTTTTTAGGTGTTTATAAAATGTAATATATTCAACCAAAATTAATTGTGAAAAAAGCAATGTGTTTATAAAAGTTAATATCTTCAATTGAAAAAAGTAATATCTTCAATTGAAAGTAAATAGTAAATGTGAAAAATGCAATTGACTAATTACCATTAATTATATTATGTTATTATTTATTTTTGGTGTTTTAATAGTATAGATATCGTATATATTTTTCTTTATGATGAATGGTAAATAAGTAAATTCACGGAGTACCAAAACACAGGTACCAAAACTTTTAATGTTTCGGCTTTTATATAATAGTACTAGCTTATAACCCGTGCGATACACGGGTTTTTTTGATATGTTATAAATTTTATTTTATTCTATAATTATGTTTTTATATAATTATTAATTTTAAAAATATTTTAATATTAATTTAATAGAATTTGAAGTAAATTTAATAAATAATTTGTATGATTTAAAATTTATAAAATAAAATTTTAAGTTAAATATGTCGTTAACAGAATTCGAACCTTGAATATTTAGTAAATTAATTTAATCATTAAATATACCTTATAATTACATCTAACGGTTCTTCTTAATTACTAAAAATCTATGTAATATGGTGTCATATTTTTGGGTATACATTAATGATTGTAAATTTATATTTTAAATTAAAAGGTAATGTATTTAATTAGAAAAGAAATATTATTAATTGGAAGATTATGATTGCAAAAATTTGTTTTAAATTAAAAGGTAACGTGTTTTAATTAGAAAAGAAATATTAATGATTGTAAGTTGCGATATTTTAGGTACACATAATGGGTAATATGCTCAATTAAAAGTAAACAGTATTTTAAACTGATTGAAAGATAAGATATTTTAGGTATTTATTAATGTTGTGTAATAAAAACTAGGTTATCAATATTGCTGCTAGGATTTGTGTGTATTTAATGCGAGGGGTTGGTGAGCTTCGAGCGTTAATGGCTGTTTCCGTATTCGAGAATGATCGGTCCTCATAGAGTGCCTACGTATCTCGTATTGAGAATCAAGCCAAAACGTAGTTCTTGGTGTTCGCCCTCGGGGTTATGGCGGCGAGAGCACACCAAGGACGTAGTGGCTTGTATGTCCTTATTCGAGGATTAAGCGAAGACGTGGTGGATGACGTATGGCGCTGTGCCCCAAAATGTAGTTCTGAGAATGAGGGGTCAGGCCCTTATATAGGTTGAGAAGCCTTAGAATTTTGGTAGGATTCGGATACTTGGTGGGCAAGCCACCGCCTTGAGTAAGGTTCTAGACTCCTTCCTTGTAGGAATCAGTTTCCTTGTTGAAGTAGGTGCCTTGGGGGCTAAGTCAGGCAGGAGTAATATCCTTATTTGACTCTTATTGCTGAGCTGGTTATTACCCTTAATATTAATTACGAAATTAATATCATAAATAGGGTTTGGGCCCATCTGGTGGGCCCCACGTTTGGACCAAATTGGGTCTAATTAATGCTACATTAAATGTGTCTTTAGGGCTTATTTTCAGCCCATATCATTTGCCCCCCAACTTTTAGGAAAACTGATCAGGTTTTCCTTGAAGTTTTAACGGTCTTTTTCGAGACTTGGGTCTGGGTTTATTACTCATACGCGAGTATTTTCAAAAGTATCGTCTTAATGTAAAGCGTGGAGCGACCGACGCATTTACGACGATGTTGAACGACACTAGGCGGTGTTAAATGGCACTAAACGGCGCTAATCAGCCTTAAACAACGTTTAAACGGTGCTAAACGATGTTAAAGGGCATAAAACGGAACTAACGGCGCTAGACAGTGCTAATGAGCACTAATCGGTGCTTAAGCGACACTAATCGGTACTAATCGGTGCTAATCGGCACTAACTGGTGCTTAAACGACACTAATCGGTGCTAATCGGCACTAATCGGTACTAATCGACACTAATCGGTGCTAATCGGCACTAATCGGTGCTTAAACGACACTAATCGGTTCTAATCGGTGCTTAAATGACACTAAACGGTGCTAATCGGCACTAATTGGTGCTAATCGGCACTAATCAGTGTTTAAACGACACTAATCGGTGCTAAACGACACTATACGGTGCTAATCGGAAGGAGACCCCGGACAGTTGCAGCCACCCCGGCCAGCTGGTTGGCTGACAGGAGGTCCTAGTCGCCTGCCAGGTGCTCCTGGTCGGCTGACAGGTGCACCTGGTCGGCTGACAGGTGCTCTTGGTCGGCCAAACCCCTTCCGAGGCAGCTGGTTTGCTGCCAGGAGGTCCTGGTCGCCTGCCAGGTGCTCCTGATCGGCTGCCAGGTGCTCTTGGTCGGCTGATCGGCCGACAGGGGCTCCATGTTGACTCAAGCGGCACTAAACGATTAATCTATGTTAAACGACGTTAAATGGCATAAGACGACACTACACGGTGCTAAACGACGCTATGTTTTAGGAATGTTCGAAGGACGACGTTCGTTCTGGAAAGTAAAAAACCTTCACCAGAACCATCAACTGGGCCAACCAACTGACGGGTGGTGCTAGGAGGTCGGCCAGACCCCTTCCCTAGCAGCTGGTCGGCTGCCAGGAGGTCCTGGTCCCCCGCCAGGTGCTCCTGGTCGGCTGAGGCTGCCAAGAGGTCGGCCTGACCCCTTCATGGGTAGCTGGTCGGCTGACAAGAGGTTGGCGATCTTTCCGCGATGTTTGAATTCTCGTTCTTGAATCATGACCTTGATTTTTGGCTGTTGAATACCACCTTTCGAAGCATAATTAATCTCTTTATTAGCGAAGCTAATCTCTTGCAATCTATCTTCCTTAAGCGCAATTAGCTCTTAAAGCTCAGCTAAGTGCTTTGACATTGCTTGTCGCCATACATTCGTTTAAATCCTTCACCTCAAATTGGCTTTCATAACTTTCATGGCCTTCTGGGCCTTAATTCGCTTGTTGAATCCTTGGTTTTAAACCTTGAATTCATTCATGGTTGTTGGTTATCATCAACCCTTAACTCTCATTCTAAGATGTAAAAATGATGAAGTCCCTTAATTCTTGCCCCCTTGCTACATATGGTGGAGGTCTTGCTTCTCAGTTGATCGTTCAAAAAGTTCCCTTGCCACTCAGCACTTGACTTCAAGTCTTGTGTGCCTTGGCTGGTTGTCAACCCTTTATCTTGATTCTAGGTTTCCAACCTTCTTCTTATGCTCACAGGACCTTGCTTTGGTTTGAATTCGATTGATGGCTCTTGATTCAAGTCCTTAAACTCAAACGACAAACTCGATTGGAGGCAAACAGCCTTTTTGGCCATCAAGGCTAAAATTTTGTGTCAGGATTTGAGATTCAAGATTTTAAGTATGAAATGACAAAGGACCTCTTATCTCAACACTCTCACTAACAGTTTATGTGCCTTCAAGGCATTATCAGGGAGCCAACCAGTCTCAAGATGAACTTTTAAGAGGGTCTATCCTTCAGCTTACATCAACTGGTGCTACCAATTTTGAATTAATAGACGGGGCCTTCAAGACCTGAAAGTAAACACTTCCGGCGTAGTTCTCTATCTCAGAAGAAGTAAACTTAGATTGGGCATCAGCCTTAACGTTCTGTTCTCTCGGAATGTGCTTCTCATAGCACTCATCAAATTGAGTCATCACGGCCTTCACGACTCTCAAGTACTTTGCCGTAGTTTGAGATTCTTGACTCTCATGATTCTAGCCAAGCCCAATCCGGCTATCAAGGCTTCATACTCAGCTTCGTTGCTGGTTGTTGGGAAGTCCAACTTCAAAACATACTCAACTGTGAACCCATCGAGGCTTTGGAAGACCAAACCTGCACCACTAGATTTCGTTTTTGATGCTCCATCAAAATAGAGCACCCAATATTCCTTCTGTTCAGGTATAAGCTCCTCATCTTTATCCTTTCTTCCAGGGGTGGTAACTGTCTCCTGCCCCCCGACTTCTTGGTTGCGAATGGCACATTCAACCACGAAGTCCGTCAGTGCCGGAGCCTTGATGGTTGTTCGAGGCTTATACGTGATGTCAAATTCTCCAAGCTCAATTTCCCACTTGATCAGCCTTCCACTGGCCTTCGGGCTATGCAATATGTTCCTCAATGGCTGGTCCGTCAGGACTTCAATCTTTTGCGCTTGGAAGTATGGTCGTAGCTTTTTCGAGGCGGTTACCAATGCTAGAGCAAACTTCTCAATGGTAGAGTGATTCAACTCAGCTCCGTGCAAGACCTTGCTCACATAGTAGATAGGTCCTTGAACCTTATTCTCTTCTCGAATGAGAACATCACTCAATGCTTGTTCAGATACCGCCAGGTATAAATAAAGAGTCTCTCCAATACTAGGTTTGGCCAACAACGGGGCTTCAGTCATGTATTTCTTTAGCTATTCAAAGGCCTCTTGGCTCTCATTAGTCCACTCAAAATTTTTCACTTTTCTCAACGCTTGAAAGAATGGCAAGCATTTGTCACCAGACTTGGAGATAAATCTCCTCAGGGCTGCAACTCGGTCGGTTAACTTTTGTACATCTCGTATAGAGCGGGGTGGTTCCATGTCCAAGATCGCTTTGATCTTATCAGGGTTGGCCTCTACGCCTCTCTTCGAAACCATTAATCCCAAAAAATTTCCTGATCCAACGCCAAAAGCACACTTGGTTGGGTTCAACATCATCTTGTGGTGCCTCAACACTTGGAATGCCTCTCTGAGGTGCTTGATATGGTCTGCCTTGAATAGGCTATTGACTAACATGTCATAAACATAGACCTCCATGGTTTTCCCAATCAGAAGGGCGAATATCTTATTCACCAGTCGTTGATAAGTAGCGCCTGCATTCTTTAGACCAAAAGCCATAACAAGATAGCATAAAACACCAAAATCAGTTATGAAAGGTACCTTTGGGATGTCATCCTTGTGCATCTTATTCTGATTGTAGGCGCTTAACCCATCCATGAAGCTCAACATCTCATGTCTAGCTGATAAGTGGAGTTTATATCCACTTGGAGCGTTCCATATCGGCTTAAATTGATTGTCTTGGACTCAAGTTTGTGGTGGTTTTGATGTGTTTTGTTTAGTTATGCAGATTTACAAGAATATTGATTAAGGTGGATGCTTCTATCGTTTTTGGAGGTTAAATTGATTAAAATTCGGATTTCTGAGACGGTTGCGCAGTCTACACTGTTTTGGCCATATCTGGAGTTCTATAAGTCCGTTTTCAGCGATCTTACTGCCCACGCGAAGCTTGGGAGATTTTCTATAATATGGGAGAGGTCTTGCATGAGCAGGTTGCGCGTGTTGGGCGCAGGTTGCGCGACAAACAGACTGATGGGCGCAGGTTGCACGCGCGCGGTGCTGAAAAATTACAGTTTTTACTATTTTGGCCATATCTTGAGTTTTAGAAGTCCATTTGAGGCCCGTAAGCAGTCCACGCGAAGATAACGGAATTTTCTATCATTCTAAAGTGGTCTAGAGGTCCAAATACAACTGGAACGGCCCAGAAATATTGAAGAAAAGTCAGCTACGAATTTTCCTTAAAAACCTGAATCAGTTTAGGAAACGTATTATGTGCCTAGCTGCAGAAATTCAACTTTGACAAGGAAATTGCTATAATTCCTACTTCTAATAAGTATGGTAATTACTCTGGGTGGCTAGAACATTCCAGAATCAAATCTACACAGGGAATTTGCAATTCTATTCTCATTCAAGAACGGAAATTGCCAATCTTCTATTCCAACTCTAAAAAGGCAATTGCTTGGTGGACAAGACTTCTAGAGCCTATATAAACACATCCAACCCTTGTAATTGGTATCATTATCATTAGGAGTAGAACTATTACATATCAATTACTTAGATTTATTTGTATATTTTCATACTTTGTTTTTATCATGGTTTCACTTGATCCCATGATGACGAGAGGTTCGATTATGAACTAATTGTTGTCATGGGATTCTAACGGATTTATTTATGGAGCTTTAGTATCTTGATTGTTTTAAAGATCTGTGTGTGATGTATATCTGATATCCTCGTATGGTTATGCTTAATTGATAGATGCGTCATGAACATCTAATTGTTAATCTCTTGTGAAGTGAAAGTGGATCTTGAGAATTAGAACTTGTCATGCTAGCATAGGTTCATGATTGTTTATCAACATGATTCGTAGTATGAGATGAGAATACTTATATTGCCCTATGTGATCATTATGGATAACTTGCTCTTCAACCGTTATGTTTGCAAATTCTATAGACATATAGGGTCTAAGCATAATTGGTGTCTATTCATCTTCTATCTCTTTTGTGGATGTATGTTTAGTTTGGTATATGTATACTGAGAGGTAGCATGTACTTGTTTCGTGTTGTCTGATCAGATATCATAATCATTGTATATAGTGATTAAAGGCGTCAGATCTAAGGAAAGTATTTAATGAAGTTAGGATTCCATGGTTTATCTTGCAGAAGTAATTCGATTCCGATTCTTGTTAGTTAGTTAATTCTTAGTTTGTTAATTTGCTTTTTAGTTAGATTTAGTTAATTAAAACCCAATTTGTTATTTGTCTTAGCAGTGAATTAAAACCATACATTGTTGCATAGGTACAATACTGAATTAAAAACCAGATCTCTGTGGGAACGAACTTGACTTCTATCTGTATTACTTGTGACCACGTACGCTTGCGTGATTTAGTGCAAACAAGTTTTTGGAGCTATGGCATCTATCAACATGTCTATCCTTGGCATGGGGAAACAGTCCTTCGGGCATGCATCATTCAAATCAGTAAAGTCTATGTACATCCTCCACTTCCCATTTGCATTCTTGACCATCACAGGGTTAGCCAACCATTCGGGGAACTTAATCTCTTCAATAAACCCAGCCTCTAATAGCTTGTCAACTTCTTGCTTAATGGCATCTTGCCTTTCAGGAGCAAAATTCCTCTTCTTCTCTTTTATTGTCTTCCATTCAGGATCGACATTCAACCTAAGGGTTATAAACTGGGGATCAATCCCTGGCATATCAGCCGTTGTCCAAGCAAATACATCATTATTCTCTATTGGTCTTCATCCTTGGATCCTTAATCCAGGTACTTAAGACATATTGAAGAGTAGCTAGTCCTTAACATCCTCGGCCTTGCATGGCTTTGATTGTTGCGTGTGGCTTTTATCTGCTCGTCTTTTAACCTGGGTCCTTCACGGACTTAAACTCTTATTTGGTCGTGCTGTAACCTAACTCTTGACCCTTCGGGGTCTTTATTTATGCATTTGCTTGTTCTCCATTCGTGTATTCTTTTATTTTCGGTACTTGGTCATCCTTGACTTGCACTCATCAGGTGCTTGGAACATAAATAAAATCACACAATCAATGAATGGAAAACAAACTTGCATTAATAACTTGAAATGGGTTCAACCCTTAAATAGAGTACTACCGTCCTACTCAGAGCAACATGCTCTTCAATGGTTTCAATGAACCTTATTTTTACTTCTACTAGATAAATATGAAGCTAAGTCCAACTAGGATAACTTGAGCCCATCGGGGCCATGCAAGACTAGGCCTACACCAGATTTTGTTTTCCTTCTGGTCTCCTCCTTATTATTCTGAGGTTCACTTCCTGCTTGGGGTATTACCTTCTGCCCCCCGACTTCTTCAGGCCTTAACGAGGCTACATAACAGCTTCGTGCCTCTTTGGATCACCTTTATGTTCTCCAACACCATTCTTGGTCGGGAACTTGATCTTTATATGATAAGTTGAGGCGATAGCCTTGAATGCATGAAGTCCAGTCCTTCCGAGGATAGCGTTGTACGTTGAAACTGCCTTGATTACCAGGAAGTTCAACATCTGAGTGGCCTCCTTGGGCTCCTGTCCAATAGTTACAGGCAACTGAATAGTCCTTTCAACTTTGGATTCTACTCCATTAAATCCATATATAGGCATGTTATTGGGGGTCAACTGAGAATCACTGTACCCCATCTTCACAAATGCATCATGAAATAGAATGTCAACGGAAGCTCCATTGTCTATCAAGACTCGCTTCACCTTCGAGTTTCCAATCACAGAAGTTATGACCAACAGGTCTTCATGGGGGAACTTCACCCCTTCCAAGTCTGAGTCATCAAAACCAACCATTACTTCAGTTTTTGCACGCTTCGGGGCCTCTCCCACGATGTGCATCACTTCTCTAGCATAAGCCTTCCGAGAATTCCTTGTTGTGCCGGCCGCAGTCGGGCCTCCTGAGATCATGTTGATTACTAGCCCTCGGGGCTGTGGGTTGGGATCTAGATAGTCATCCCTACTATCATACTCTTTTCTCTGATTACCACGGTCGTCACCCTTAGTGAAGTGGCTCAGTTTCCCTCTACGAATCAAAAACTCCATCTCATCTTTGAGTTTCTTGCAATCATCAGTGTCATGCCCCACATATCTATGGAATCTGCAATACTGATTCTTGTTTCTCTTTGTGGGATCACCCCTGAGTGGCTTCGGCCATCGGAAATCCTTATCCTTCTCAATGTCCAACAAGATTCGACTCCTAGGAGTATTCAACCTTGCATACTCAGTGAACCTTGGTCCTTGGTTCTTCTTAGGGGCATAGTCGGAGTCCTCACTAGTTCGGGGATACTTGTCCCTAACATCATACTCCTGATCTTGCTTTCGCTTCTTGGAGTCGTTGTTACCTCCTCCTCCACTTACTGTGGCTTCTTTCTTCATGCTATCTTCAGCTTTAATGTACTTGTTAGCCCTTCGTTGGAGCTAGGCCATGTTTTCAGGAGGATGCTTTGCCAATGACCTTTTAAAGAATAGATCAGTGGTTCCGTGTTCCAGGGCTACCATGGCCACCTTATTCTCCAAATCAGTGATATTCAACGTCTCTTTAGTGAACCTCTTGAGGTAATCTCTCAGATTTTCATTCTTCCCTTGCACTACATACATGAGGGATGCAGAACTTTTCTCATGAATTCTCCCGCTAATGAATTGGCTGACAAAAGCGGCGCTCAACTCCTTAAAAGAGCCAATCGAATTCGCAAGCAACCGGCTATACCATCTTTGAGCCATGCCCGACAGAGTTTGAGGGAACGCCCTACATTTTAGGGCATCACTTGTAGGCTGCAACAGCAGTGTTTGAAAACGCCTGGACGTGGTTTGTGGGATCACCCGTTCCATCATAAGCCTTGATTGTCAGCATCTTGAACTTCTTTGAGATACGAGCGTTCATCACCTCCTCCGTAAACGGAGGTGTGGGATCATCAGGATCCCCAAGTGGCATTAGATCCTTGGGGTTGCTTCTGGGGGTTTCCACCCTTGTTGTTCTTCCGGTTGGGGCATCAGCCCTTCTCTGCCTTCTTGAAGACCTCTCTAAGTCTATAATGGGAATCCTTCCTAAGGCTGGAGGAGGTTGAGTTTGATTCAACCTAGCTTGTTCTCTGGCCATATCGTCCTTCAACCTTAAGATCTCGGCCTCATGAGCATTGATTCTCTCAGCAACTGCCGAAGGGGGTCCATCATGGATAGTTTATGTCCTCCTTCGAGGTTCTCTACTAGCACGTCGCCTTCTCGGGGCTTCATCGCGATCACCATCATCAGACGATGAATCATTAGTATAGGGGCCAAAGTAGTCATCATACTCTCGATCTCGGATCTCCAAGGCATGGCCACTTGGTCCAACACCTTGAGTAGTGGGAGGGTAGTTAGGCAAACCATACATCGGGTTGGTATTCATGGGGAGATCCGTAGTATGGATCTGTACCCCCGGTGGTAACGGGTGATTAGGATTAACCAGAGGAAAAACCATCATCTGAAGAGAGTTGGTTTCTTGACTTGGGTGGATGACCATAGTTAATGTTCTCTCAGCATGGGGATTCATCCCTGGAGGTTGAGAAACTTGAGTTTGAGTGATCGCCCCTGTTGTTGGGGGTACTTGCTCAGTGATAGGCGGAGGAGAGCTTAGAGGCAAGGCCTCAGTAGAGGTCGGTACCGTTCTTCGTGTGGTTACCATGGTTGATGTTTTCTTCCCACAGACGGTGCCAAATGTTGTGGAATAAAAAATATTGCGGCTAGGGTTTGTGTGTATTTAATGCGAGGGGTTGGTGAGCTTCGAGCTTTAATGGCTGTTTCCGTGTTCGAGACTGATCGGTCCTCACAGAGTGCCTACGTATCTCGTATTGAGAATAAAACCAAAACGTAGTTCTTGGTGTTCGCCCTCGGGGTTATGGCGGCGAGAGCACACCAAGGACGTAGTGGCTTGTATGTCCTTATTCGAGGATTAAGCCAAGACGTGGTGGATGACGTATGGCGTTGTGCCCCAAAACGTAGTTTTGAGAATGAGGGGTCAGACCCTTATATAGGCAGAGAAGCCTTAAAATTATGGTAGGATTCGGATACTTGGTGGGCAAGCCACCGCCTTGAGGAAGGTTCTAGACTCTTTCCTTGTAGGAATCAGTTTCCTTGTTGAAGTAGGTGCTTGGGGGCTAAGTTAGGCAGGATTAATATCCTTATTTGACTCTTATTGCTGAACTGGTCATTACCCTTAATATTAATTACGAAATTAATATCATAAATAGGGTTTGGGCCCATCTGGTGGGCTCCACGTTTGGACCATATTGGTTCTAATTAATGATACATTAAATGTGTCTTTACGGTTTATTTTCAGCCCATATCAATTAAATTTTAGTTAATAGTACAATTATGTTTTTATATAATTATCAATTTAATAATTTTTTAAATTTTAATTTAACATAATTTAATATACTCATATTTACGTATTATACTAATATTTTCTTATTATAAACAATGTACATGGATTTTTAATATATTTTATTAATAATTGAAAATATGGTGTGATATTTTTGAGTATATATTAATGATTGTAAGATTAGTTTTAAATAAAAAAGGTAACGTATTTTAATTAGAAAAGAAATATTAATGATTTGAAAATATGGTACGATTAATATTTTTTAAAAGTTAATATCTTGAATTAAAAGTAAATGTGAAAATGACAATAACTAATTACCATTAATATATTAGTATAGATACATTTGTAATTATCATAAAAGTTACATAAGCATATAGTGAAAAGTGAAAGAGTTTAACACGACATAAAAGTTACTCCCTCTGTCCCTCTCATTTCTTTACAGTATATGCATGTTTTTTAAATTACGGCTAGCTAGAGAAAATAGTAAACCTCCACAAATTTGCTATGCAGAATTGCAAAATGTTCAGATTTACAAATATGAGAATGTAAGTTTCTAATATCACTACAGTAAAGCCTCTATAAATTAATAATATTGGGACCGGGATATTTTATTAATTTAGCGAGATATTATTATATCGATAAATTAATAATTTATTAATTTAAAGAGGTTTTACGTAGGACCTTTATATTTCCAAGTTCAATGTACTAGTTACAATATATATTAGTTAGAGATGAAAAATAAATTACAAAAACAAGTTTCAAGGCACATTCTATGAATGTACATTAACAAATTAATTGAATTTGAGGATGATTAAATAGCTTTGAAACCAATCACTCGGAAAGAAGCATTGCAAACAGCAACAACTCTTCGCAACTTTTTGTTGCAATACGAGAAGACAATGCCCATTACCCCAATTCTTAAGTTCAATCAGAAGATTTAAAGATGAACTCAATATAGATTTGAAGTTCAACAAAAAACAAATTTTTTGTTGCAATACGAGAAGATAATGCCCCAACTCTTAAGTGCAATGAGGAGATTTAAAGATGAACTCAATATAGATTTGAAATTCAACAAAAAACAAGTGACTATATATTCATTTTTTACTAGACAATCTTAGAATTTGGAATCTTTTAATAATTATTAATTTATAGTTTCGCTGGGACCAATATATATATACTGGGATTTCAAAAAAGTTATTATATTATTATTTTATCGATTGGGGTCCAATTTTGTACTGGTCCCAAGTTGGGACTGAACAAATTATTAATTTTATCGAGATTATTAATTTATCGAATATTAATTTATAGAGATTTTACTGTATATCAGAAAATTAAACCAAGTTATAATATGTAAACAAACGACTATCCATCAACTTATGTAAGCAAACGAGTATCCATCAAACTGAGAAACACAAAAAATGGTATGCATTTTCAGAGTAATAAAATATTTATTGTAAAGATTAAATGATTATAATAAATATGACATGATGAACTTCCTTGACCATCTATTACTATATATTAAACTTCAACACAAGGGCAAAAAATGCCATTTTAATAGGTGTGAAGTTACGATTTTACCCTTCTTTTTAAAAAAATTACAAAAATGCCATCTTTCAATAATTATGTTAACTTATGTTTTTGTTAAGACTCAAACCTCTAACCTTCTATTCTCAAACTCATAACTTAACCAATTATGCTACAGTTGCTTTTGAGTTTTGTTTACAAATCCTATAAGATAAACCACCTCTCTTTTCTTTTTATCTCATCTTTTTTTTTGATTAAATTAAATGTTGTTTCATATTATTTCTAGAATATTGGATATATAAAATTAAAAAAATATTGCAATCGATTGATATTACTCTACAATTCTCTTTTGCCATTTTTAAATACTTGATATAGAATGTTAACCAAAACCAACCAACCAATTATAGCCTATTTCGTTTATAATAGTATAGTATCGATTTATAATTTTTTATTTAATTTAATAACTAAATAGGAAAGTTGTACATTTTTTTGGAAGGTGTGGATAAAAATAAGTATCATATTTAAAAGATAATTAATAAATTACATGTATATTATGAACTTATATCTATGATTATTATATATTTTAATTTTAATTTTAATTTATGACTAAATTATATTTGTTATAATTTAATGTATTTATTGTAAAAAGTTCTATTATACAAATTTTTTAATTTTTACACAAATTTACTACTCCAATCTAATTTATTATTCTTAAATATATTTTTTTCAAACCCATCATTTAATTGTATATATTGCAATTGATTGATTATTATATTTTGTATAATTACATATTATGATCTCACGTTAATATTTTCTTTTTCTCGCAAACACAAATTTTTGCGAATACCCACGACCTCTCGTGAATAGCCACTTTTACTCATACTCGCAATATATAAATGTGATTATATATCATGAGATTAATGGTTCGATATCCAACAATGACATAAATTCGTTATTATCTTATATAATATTAATATCGCAATTAATCATAACTCAATTGCATATTTTATTTAAATATTTAACATATTTCAAGTCTAAATTTGTTATATATTATTTTGTTTTTTTTTTAATTTTTTTTTTAAATTTGTACTAACAAAAATTTTGAATTCAACTTTATGAACTTCATTTCTCATATTTAAAAAATTATTAATAAATAACTCACATATGATGGTTTGACAAAAAAACACATATATAATGCATTTATTACATGAAAAATAAATATATGATAAAATGGGTGATGGTTTGTGTATTAAGATTTTTAAAAGGAAAATTAAAATCTAAATAGATCAAGTGGTCATAACAACAAACTATGTATCATGAGGTTGCTGGTTCGATACCCAATGAAGACAATAATATAAACTTTTTTTAGCAAAACTTTCTAAATAGTGGTACATACGTAATTATACAAAATAAAAGGGCATAATAGTCATTTCATAGCCATTAAAATGAATTAATTTTATTATTTGTTTTTAAAAAATTTAGTTTTAAACTCATTTATACATTTTGATAAAAATATTTATTGACCAATATAAATTCCTTATTGAGTATATAAAAATAAGTATCATATTTAAAAGATAATTAATAAATTACATGTATATTATGAACTTATATCTATGATTATTATATATTTTTATTTTAATTTTAATTTATGACTAAATTATATTTGTTATAATTTAATGTATTTATTGTAAAATATGGTATAACAAAGAGAAACAAAGGCCGAGTAGCAAATATTAGCAGTGTAATTGAATTGAGGTTCAAAGAGGGGTTGAGAAATCAGGTCTATTAATATAAATGATATTGTATTTTACGTGAAAAATTAAATTGATTAGTTAATAAAAATAGACAAGGTTTGTGAAATTAAAATATAGGATGTTAAATTATTTTTGTATTAATTTTAGTTAACAATAATTTTCTCAACTATAATTTTTTCTGTTTTCATTTGTTATTTATTTTAGTGCACTCTTTTTTTGATCTTGTTTGTTAAATTAAAAATACCATTAGTTACTTGGTAGCATAGATTTAGCTTTTTTGTGATAGTCAATTTATAAATTAATAATCGGTATTGAGAAATTATTAAATTATATTAAGTAATATACATTAATTTTCAAAAAAGCATATAAAATAATTGAATGATTGAGTTATAATATATATTTAGATAAATGTAAGATGAAATCAAAAGGTATGATCCTCTCCCGATTCATTACAATTCCTAATGATACAATTAAGGTTTCGCGACTTCCTCAATTGTGTTAAGCACTCAACAACATATTAACAAGCCAGAGAAATCACAATATAACTACACAAGCATAGTAACCATTGAATACTACCTAATTCCCGGATTAGGGAATTAGTTACTCATAATAAATGAAACAATTACGTAATATCTAATCTACTTTTGGACATAAGATAAACATAACTAACATAATATGCTTCTTCCAAGTTGATCTGATGTAAAATAATATGAACTATAATTTTATTATTTATTTATTTGTCATTTTTTCAATTTTTTCTTTGCAACCTCATTCTATTTTCTATAGGGCTTTTGGTTTTATAGGTTCAAGACTGGTGTGAGAACATTGCATTATAGACTTGCAATAGAGATGACATTGACATATTTTAAGAGAAGCAAAATCTTATAGTTAAATCACGTCATTCTCACTTAACATATTTTAATGTTACCGCTTGCGGCTAATTGTGGACGATTGTGTTGATATGAAAGCAGTGTCTATCACTATGGAATGACAAAAATTATCATCTTAATCTCTCAAATTTATAATTACATGCTCCCCGTTCATAAATCAGACTTGTACATCATACCCAACAATATTATTATTGGAGTCTATACACAGTTCGTATTGACATTCACTATTAACACATATCACTACTCATATTACAATTTCATAATTACGAGTTTTCACATCAAAAATTATTAAACCAACCGCTACCTTATTCTTTAGAACAAAATTAGAGATATTTATATAGAGGCCCGTGCCTTGCACGGGCTGTTACGCTAGTTACAATTTAAATGACTGATCTTTTATACTATCATGCACTTTCGTTTTCCTGCCTCCATATATACTCGCTGATAAATAATAACATGACATTTATAATTAGGAGAAAGTTTTCAGCAAATTAGACGAGACAACTAATTTAAAATGAAATAAAATTTCGATTGAATTTGCAGATGTGTTTTGATCCTAGTTAAATCCACTAAATAATCAATCAATATCAGTTTTTAGTGTTTATGAGAGACAGACAATAACGGCATTCAACTTTACGGTGATCTTAAATGTTCATCCAATACACATAAGAAATTTTTTAAGATTCAACATAGTAGTATAATGGTATCATGGATATGCAGCATTATTCCTCTTCTTTTGAATTACAGGCTAGATGTTTATATTATCATAAATTTTACGAAATTGAGACCTTCCACTAAAGTGCAGAACTTACAAAAAAGCAAAACAAGAATATTATCGTCATCATTACCAGAAGTATATATAATGCATATCTGCAACGCAAGCTATTCCACAAGGTTCCAAAACCACATCACTGCATAACCATTAATCATAGAACCAACAAAATGAAACAAGAATGAAATGAAAACACGACTTCCCTGCAGAAATGCTTTCTTCCTGCAATACAACATAGCAAGATGACCTTGCCCATGAGTTTGTAATAAACAACGATAGTGATCATTTTTTCTTTGAATTTTACGGATGTTCTGAAATTATTTAAAAGGATCGAAAGACACAAAAGAAAACATAAACATTGTTTGTTTTTCGAATTTAATAATAGTGACGCCTGTGACCACCATAGAATGAATTTGCTATGATATTTGCATGTGCAGCATTCAAATTTACCGCGTTCTGAATTTTCATCAATTCCACTTGAGCTGCAAGGTTTTGTTCAAGCACCACTTCCATTTTGGACCTTGCTTTAGCCATCACACAGTTAACATGAGTCCCAAAGTCACATTCTTTACAATAGTACATCCATAAGTTTCCAAGAATATTTCGAAAACAAACATCGCAGGTGAATTCAGTACCAGTAGACAGAGCTTGGTCAACAGAGTACAGGAGAATAAGCTGGTGTTCATGATCTTTGCGCTTCATTGTTTCTGGCAAAGCTGCACATTTTTCGTGAAGATCATATTGGCATATATTGCAGTTAAATACAGAATCTTTACCGTCCTCTCCACAACCATTGCAACCGAATTCACCGTGGCTATAAGGCGAAGTAGACAAAAAATGAAGGGCGTGTTGGGGGTGAGACTTGTGATTAATTTGGTTCGGCTGTGATTGACATGGATAAGGGATAGAAGTGGTGGATGATTCGACATTAATTTTTGAACAATGAAGATGAAGATCATAGTCACATTTTGAGCAGCCAAATGAGAATCCGAACCCTGGTTGGTTACAAGAATCGCAAATAAAGCGACCAGATGGATAAGTTGGGTAAGGGACTAGGTTCAAAGGGTGAGCTGGATGAGAAGGGTGATCAATAGAGCGAGTTGCGTGAAAGCATTCTTCATGAAGAAAGAAATTGCATTCCCAACACACGTATGTTTTTTCGGAGCAGGGGAACTTGCAACCGGAACAAACTTTTTCAGATTTAAGTGTATTTTGATGGAAAGTAAGGCCATGAGGGTGGCTGAAATGCTTGTGCTCCATGAACTCTTATATTTTGATCAATTTTTATTCAGATTGTGAACTTGATACTTGTTATTAGGCAGCTGTCTGTCTACTTGACATTATATAGGTTTATTTCTTACAAATGTTGGTCAATTTCAAGAGGTGATTTGTGCAGCATGAAACCAGGGATTTCAGACATGCTAGTAGCAATCTTACAATATCAGAATTCTCAATTAATGTAGACAATTTTTTAAGATTATAATTTAAAACTAAGTCATGCATTGACAGAGAATGCACTTAATTAGTAGCTATAGTTTTTTCTTGCACATGGTCATTAGTCAGTGTGGATAAATAATTAAGAAACCAAAGTTACAATGTGAAAGGAATAGGACACACAAAGAGCCCGTTTGGCCCCCCTTTAAGTTGTTTTTTTATCTACTTAAAGTGATTGCAACGTGTTTGTCTAACCTTAAAATTTTCAACTTAAAGTTAGTTTTAGTTCAAAAAATTTAAGTACCTTGGAGGTACTTTTTTTCAACTTATTTTTTTTTCTCATATCAATTTTTATATATTTGAGTCACCTTTTAACTCGTATTATATTCTTTGCATATATTTGTATTTTATACTTTTATATTATGTTTAAAAAATATAAATTTCTTTTTTTTTAGTTAATTTTTTAAAAATAAATTTACTTTAAGTAAAATTAGCCAAACAGATACACCTAACTTAAAGTTAAAATTATCACTTTTCACTTAAAGTGAGTAAGTTGCACTTTAAGTTATAAGTAACATTTTTTAAGTTAAGCCAAACGGGCTCAAAGTCGTGGGTTCACAGTTTGGATGGATCCGTTTAGATATATTGATATCTTTTTTTTTCTTTTTTTTTTTGAAACTGATATATTGATATCTTATTCCGCTAAACTAGGTATATATATCACGGATTCACGGTTGTAACTGTTTGACAAACTCAATATTTAGACATTAACGGGTACCGGCTTATCTGTTTGCAAGTCTCCGGAATATATTATTTACAGCTCTACTAATTGTCAACATTATATTATATGCAAGTTGAAATTTTGTGAGGAGTGGTAATGATGATATGGGCTAAAAGTAAGCCCTAAAGACACATTTAATGTGGCATTAATTAAGCCTAGAATGGTCCAAACGTGGAACCCACTGGATAGGCCCAAACCCTAATTATAATATTAATTTCGTAATTAATATTAAGGGTAGTAAAACAGCTCAGCAAATAAGAGTCAAACGAGAATATGATTCTTGCCTGACTTAGCCTCCAAGATACATATCTCAACATGGAAACTGATTCATACATGGAAGGAGACTAGAACCTTCTTCTAGTCGGTGACTTGCCCACCAAGTCACCTAACCCTACTACGATTTTAGGGCTTCTCAGCCTATATAAAGGGTCTGACCCCTCATTCTCAGAACTACGTTTGTGGCTTGATTCTCAATACGAGATACGTAGGCACTCTGTGAGGACCGATCAGTCTCGAACACGAAAACAGCAATTAAAGCAAGAAGCTCCCGAACCCTAGTATTAATTGCAAATTCGTGACCTAGATTTTAATCCACAACATTTGGCGCCGTCTGTGGGAAACAAACATCAACCATGGTTAACACACGAAGGACACCAGCAACTACAGATCCAATCGCAACCGAGGCTCTGCCTCTTAGCTCTGCTCCGCCTCTTACCGAACAAGTACCTCCAACATCCGGGACTATCGTTCCGTATCAAGTTTCTCAACCCCTAGGAACGACTTCCCATGTTGAGAGTACGCTACCTCCGATCGTCCACACAAATCCAGGGACTAACCCCCTCCAGGTGGGGGTTTCTTCCTTGATTGTAGATCCCAACAACCCTCCACAAGGGGTTCAGATCCACACTACGGATCTCCCCATAAACACCAATCCGATGTACGGGCTGCCTAACTACCCTCCTACCCAAGGAGCTGGATCAAGTGGTCGTGCCCTGTATATCCGAGATCGAGATTATCACGATTTTTCTAGTCCTTATACGGATGAGTCATCTTCTGACGATGATTACGAACGTGATGAAGCTCCAAGGAGGCGACGTGCAAGTAAAGAACCTCGAGGAAGAACTCGAACTACTCACGATGGACTCCCTTCGACAATTGCTGAGAGGATTAAGGCTTATGAGGCCGAGATCTTAAAATTGAAGGAAGATATGGCAAGAGAACAAGTCAGGTCAAATCAAACTCAACCTCCTCCAACATCAGGACCAATTCCCTTTATAGACTTGGAGAGGCCTTCAAGAAGGCAAAGAAGGGTTGCCGCCCCAACTGGAAGAACAACGAGGGTGGAAACCCCCAAGAGCAACCCCAAGGATCTGATGCCACTTGGGGATCCTGATGATCCCACACCTCCATTTACTGAGGAGGTGATGAATGCTCGTATCTCAAAGAAGTTTAAGATGCCGACAATTAAATCTTATGATGGAATGGGTGATCCCGCAAACCATGTTAGAACATTCTCAAACGCTCTGCTGTTGCAGCCTGCAAGTGACGCTTTGAAGTGTAGGGCATTCCCTCAAACTCTATCAGGAATGGCTCAAAGATGGTATAGTCGGCTGCCTGCAAACTCAATTGGTTCCTTTAAGGAGTTGAGTGCTGCTTTTGTTAGTCAGTTTATCAGTGGAAGAGCGCATGAGAAAAGTTCTGCATCTCTCATGTATGTGGTACAAGGGAAGAACGAAAGTCTCAGAGACTATCTTAAGAGGTTCACCAAGGAGACTCTGAACATCACTGATCTGGACAATAAGGTTGCAATGGTAGCCTTGGAGCATGGCACCACCGACCTATACTTTAAGAGGTCATTGGCAAAGCATCCTCCCGAGAATATGGCTGAGCTCCAACGGAGGGCTGATAAGTACATCAAGGCCGAGGATAGCACGAAGAAGGAGGTCACAATAGGCAATGGTCGGGGTAACAATGATACAAAAAAGCGCAAGCAAGAGCAGGAGTATGATGCTAAGGACAAGTATCCCCGAACTAGCAAAGACTCTGATTCTCCACCAAAAAAGAGCCTGGGACCAAGGTTCTCTGACTATGCAAGGTTAAATGCTCCCAGAAGTCAAATCTTGTTTGAGATTGAGAAAGATAAGGACTTCCGATGGCCGAAGCCACTCAGGGGAGACCCCGTAAAGAGAAACAAAGATCAATATTGTCGGTTTCACCGAGATGTGGGGCATGATACAGATGATTGTAGGCAGTTAAAGGATGGGATCGAATTCTTGATCCGCAAAGGAAAGCTAAGTAACTTCACCAAAGGTGAAGATCGTGGAACCCAAAGAAGGGACTACGATAGGAGAAATAATGATAGAAGGGATAATGATCGTGATCATAACACGCAGCCCCGAGGGCCAGTTATTAACATGATCTGGGGAGGCCCGACAGCGGCTGGTACAACTCGAAACTCTCGAAAGGCATATGCCAGGGAGGTAATGCACATTGTGGGAGAGGCCCCGAAGCGTGCTAGAACTGAAATCGTAATTGGTTTTGATGATTCTGATCTTGAAGGGGTGAAATTCCCCCATGATGACCCGTTGGTTATAACTCCTGTGATTGGGAACTCGGAAGTAAAGCGAGTCTTGATAGACAATGGAGCCTCTGTTGACATTCTGTTTCATGATACTTTTGTGAAGATGGGATATACCGATTCTCAGTTGACCCCGACTAACATGCCCATCTACGGATTCAATGGAGTTGAATCCAAGGTTGAGGGTACTATCCAGTTGCCCATGACAATCAGGCAGGAACCTAAAGAAGCTACTCAAATGTTGAATTTTCTGGTAATTAAGGCGGCTTCAACTTATAACGCAATCCTGGGAAGGACTGGACTTCATGCGTTCAAGGCTGTTGCCTCAACGTATCACATGAAGATTAAGTTTCCAACCCGCAATGGGGTCGGAGATGGCAAGAAGTTGTTATGTGTCCGCCCTAAGAGCTGATGGAGTCGGGGGGCAGGTACTCCCGATTGAAGACATGGATGTCCGTGGTGATGATGAACACCGAGGGAAGCCAGCAGAGGATTTAATCCCCGTCCCTTTGGAGCTGGGCGACCCAGAGAAGGTTACATACATAGGAGCATCTTTGAAGGAACCTCTGAAGGGCGAGTTGACAGCATTCTTGCAAAAGAATAGCGATGTGTTTGCTTGGACAGCAGCGGATATGCCAGGAATTGACCCCCAACTTATAACTCATAGGTTGAACGTCGATCCTGAACGGAAGAAGATAAAGCAGAAAAAGAGAAATTTTGCTCCTGAAAGGCAAGAGGCCATTAAGCAAGAAGTTGACAAACTTTTGGAAGCTGGATTTATTGAGGAAATTCAGTTCCCTGAATGGTTGGCTAATCCCGTCATGGTCAAGAAAGCAAATGGAAAGTGGAGAATGTGTATTGACTTCATAGATTTAAATGATGCATGCCCAAAGGATTGTTTCCCTCTACCAAGGATTGACACCCTAATAGATGCCACAGCTGGACACGAGATGTTGAGTTTCATGGATGGTTTCAGTGGTTACAATCAAATTAAGATGCACAAGGATGACATCCCAAAGGTATCTTTCATTACTGATTTTGGTATTTTCTGTTATCTTGTTATGGCTTTTGGTCTCAAGAATGCAGGAGCTACTTATCAACGATTGGTGAATAAGATATTCGCTCATCTAATTGGAAAAACCATGGAGGTCTATGTTGATGACATGTTAGTCAAGAGCCTACTCAAGGCTGACCATATTGAGCACCTCAGAGAGGCATTCGAAGTGTTGAGGCACCACAAGATGATGTTGAATCCAGCCAAGTGTGCTTTTGGTGTTGGATCAGGAAAATTTTTGGGATTGATGGTCTCGAAGAGAGGCATAGAGGCCAACCCTGATAAGATCAAAGCATTCTTGGACATGGAACCACCACGCTCTATACGAGATGTACAGAAGCTAACTGGCCGAGTTGCGGCTCTAGGGAGATTCATCTCCAAGTCCGGTGACAAGTGTCTGCCTTTCTTCCAAACATTGAAGAAGGTGAAAAATTTTGAGTGGACCACGGAGAGCCAAGAGGCCTTTGAGCAGCTGAAGAAATACATGGCTGAAGCCCCGTTGTTGGCTAAACCGAGTCCTGGGGAGACTCTTTATCTGTACCTAGCGGTATCTGAACAAGCATTGAGTGCTGTTCTTGTTCGAGAAGAGAAGAAGGTTCAGAAACCCATATACTATGTAAGCAAGGTGTTGCATGGGGCGGAGTTGAATTACTCTCCCATTGAGAAGTTTGCCTTGGCATTAGTTACTGCCTCAAGGAAATTGCGACCATATTTCCAGGCCCATAAGATCGAAGTCTTGACCGACCAGCAGTTGAGAAGCATCTTGCACAGCCCAAAAGCAAGTGGAAGATTGATCAAATGGGCAATTGAGCTCGGAGAATTTGACATAACGTACAGGCCTCGGACAACCATCAAGGCTCAGGCATTGGCTGACTTCGTGGTTGAATGTACCATTAACAACCAAGAAGTCGGGGGGCAAGAGATAATACCCAACCAAGGAAGTGAGAATAAAGATGAAGAACTTGTACCTGATCTGAAGGAGTACTGGGTGCTCTATTTTGATGGAGCATCAAAAACAAAATCCAGTGGTGCAAGTTTAGTTTTGCAAAGCCCCGATGGGTTCACAGTTGAATATGCTTTGAAGTTGGACTTTCCGACAACCAACAATGAAGCTGAGTATGAAGCCTTAATAGCCGGTTTAGGCTTGGCCAGAATCATGAGAGTCAAAAATCTCAAAGTTTGTGGAGATTCAAGATTGGTAGTCTCGCAAGTGAATGGAGAGTTTGAGGCCAAGGATGAAACTATGGCAAAATACCTCAGAGTCGTGAAAGCTGTTATGACTCAGTTTGAGGAGTGTTATGTGGAGCACATTCCTAGGGAAGAGAACGTTAAGGCCGATGCCCTCTCTAAGTTCGCTTCTTCTGAGATAGAGAATTATGCAGGAAGTGTTTACTTCCAGGTCTTGAAGGCCCCGACCGTCAATTCTAAATTGGTAGCACCAATCGATGTCAGAAGCTGTTGGATAGATCCTATTAAAGCTCATCTCGAAACCGGATGGCTCCCTGACAATGCTTTGGAAGCACGAAAATTGTCAGTGAGAGCATTGAGGTATGCCTTGATTGAAGGCATCTTATACAAGAGATCGTTTGTCATTCCCTACTTGAAGTGCTTAAGGCCCCAAGAGGCAAGGGAAGCATTGGAAGAAGTTCATGAAGGGATATGTGGGCAGCACCTGGGGGGCAGGTCCTTGGCTCACAAAATAACTCGTCTGGGATTCTATTGGCCAGAGATGCTGGCCGATGCACAAGATTATTTCAAGAGGTGCGATAGATGCCAAAAGCACGCTCCGATTGTAAGGCAGCCTCCTGAGATGTTAACGTCAATCAGCTCCCCCGTCCCGTTTGCAATGTGGGGGATGGACATCCTTGGACCTTTCCCTATGGCTTCAGCACAGAGGAAGTTTTTGATAGTCGCCATTGACTACTTCACCAAATGGATTGAGGCTAAGCCTTTAGCAAAGATAACCACCAAACAAGTTTCCCAGTTCTTTTGGGAGAACATAATCTGTAGATATGGCATCCCGCGAATCCTTGTGACAGATAATGGGACACAGTTCAACAATGAGGAGTTTAGAAAGTACTGTGAAGAGAATGCTATTGAGCTTCGTTTTACTTCAGTAGCACACCCGCAAGCAAATGGACAGGCTGAGGTCGCCAATCGGATCATCCTTGATGGACTAAAGAAAAGGGTCGAACGCTCGAGGAACACTTGGGTGGATGAGTTGCTGCCTATACTCTGGGCTTATCGCACTACTTGTAAGGTGACTACCGGAGCAACCCCGTTTCTGCTAGCTTATGGAGCTGAGGCAGTTGTGCCGCTGGAAATCATGCATGCATCACCTCGGATTGAGGCATATGAACCTGAGACTAATGAAGAAGGCATGAGGCTCGCTCTAGATCTAATTGATGAAGTCAGGGACGAGGCAAACGCCAGAAATGCGGAGCATCAAAAGAAAGCGTCCTTCTATTACAACCACAGGGTTAAGGAGAGGTTCTTTCAGCAAGGTGACTTGGTTCTCAGGAAGATCGAGGCTTCTGGAGTTGGCCAGAAGGGAAAACTAGCCCCAAACTGGGAAGGGCCGTATCGAGTTAGGAAGACATTGGGACGAGGATCATATAAGTTGGAGACCTTGGACGGGGTTGAGGTGCCCCGTACTTGGCATGCCTTGAACCTCAAGATTTATTATATTTAAGCTGCCTCTGCAACAATGTAGCCTTTTATTTATCTAGTATGAGAAGTAGAAATAAGGTTCGATGAAACCATTCCAGGGATTAATTCCCCGAGTAGGACAATAATAAGCTATGTAAGGGTTGAACCCATTTGAGTTATTAATGCAAAGTTTGTTTTCCATTTTCTATGTTTTGTTTAAGTACCTAGCACCTGCTGAGTGCAAATCTAGAAAGATCAAGTACCGAAAAATGAATGAACATATGAATGGAAAAAACGAGTGCATAAATAAAGACCCCGAAGGGCCGACAGTTAAGTTACATCACTTAGCCAAATAAAAGTTTTGATCCCGAAGGACCTTGATTGAAAGCTAAAAATACAAAGCCACATGCGGCCAATCTAGGCCATGTAAGGCCACCGAGCAATCCCAGTTACTCATCAGAATCCTCCTCCTCACCACTCTCTTCTTCACTGCTATCTTCCTCACCGCTCTCTTCCGTCGAGCTTTCCTCGTCAGGGCCCTTATCCGGTTCGGCTACCACCATTGGTTGAGGCACAACCTCTTCCTCCTCGGAAGATGAGCTATCCTCGATCTGAGCCACTCTTCCTTTCTGCACGGTCGTAGGCCGCTTCCCTCGAGGGTCCGAGGAAACTGAATCGTCCCTCTTGGCTCGGACACCTCTCGAACCAGAACCAGAACGGCGGCGACTTCCCCTAGAGCCTGAACCCGAAGCCTGAGCTACTGGGTTGGCTTCTAAGCCCGAAGCAACTGGATTATATGGACCTGGAAAGTCCCTCGGGTTAACTACAGTAGGGTGCCTCTTGCTCACAGCATTGATGGCTCGATCCCAACCAACAGACATAATACAAGGGCGAACTTCATCGTCATGCTCATCTATGAGACGGAAGAAATCCTCTGACTCCTGGTAAGCTTTCACCACCAGCTTATAGTCTGCCGCCTTTTTGTTATACAGGGAGTCATACTGTCTCTGGAGAGAATGAGCATCAGCTTCAGCCCGGATGGCCCTAGACTCCAAGTCTTGGCGTTTCTCATCAAAAGTTGCTTTCTCCTTCTTCAAGGCCACATTTTCCTCCCGATATGCACGGCCTATGCGAGTGCTGGCCTGGAACTGGGCATTGGTCTAGAACAAAGAATCAATGAGACATTTATAATCATAAGTTATGTGAAAATATTACATCTAAGATGAAAAGTTGGGAACCTGGTACAGGGCTTGAGCTCCTAGTTTCTCCGCCTCATCAAATTTGTCCACAGTAGTCACTGTCAAAAGATCGGGGGGAGTGATGCAGAATTTGGACCAATCCAAGGCCGACTCTGGGCATCCTAAGACAGAATCTTGCTCACATATGCCCCAACCAGGGACAAAAGGGGTCTTGACTCTCCCGTCAGCGTCTCGGGATCTCTTTGAAGAACACCCCGACAGGAACTGCGGGATCTTTAGCTCAGGTTGGATGCCAGCCTGAGCCTCAGCTCTCTTGGTCATCCTTCTAGTAACTTTCGGCTGGTTCTCGGGCCGGCTGTCTATCTCCTCCGCAACTGAAATGGCAACAGAAAAAAAATATCGGAATAAGAACAAACAGAGTTCATAATGTGCAAATAAAAAATTACCCTCAGAAGAAAGTAAGCTAAGGCCAGCTTCTACAAGTCTCTTCTCGGTTAAGAAAACTTTGTAGTGAGTACGGCCGTTGTCAGCAAGTAATCTATCACGATCAAGAAGCTCTTTCACTTCAAGATCACATATAAAGTGTGTCGCGTCATGCACTTCCCCAAACTTAGACACAAAGAATTGGCCCCAGTCGCCACCACTCCATACCAGAGTCACGAACTCTCTGTCCCAGGAGTGATGGGAATCTGGGAATGAAAATGCATTCACGATATGTGGAACACTAGTTCGGTGCTGAATATATACCCATCCCTTTTGAAGCTCAGATGAGTTCTTGATGGCGAATATACTCCGGAACATTGTGGTAGTCGGTTCGATATCTAGATCCCGACACCTCAGCATAAAGATGATGATAGCCCGCCATGCATTAGGATACAATTGGCAAGGATGAACTTGAAACTCTGCTAGAAGCCTTATGATGAACTGGTCGATAGAGAATCGCAGGCCCGCTTCAAGGGCGCCTTTGTAGACACATAGCCTCTCTGGGTGCCAATTACAGGTTCTATCAGCTAAGCCAGGAAGGCGGACCTTGATCACGTCCGGAAAGCCATATAGCTCCTTGATCTTGTTAACATCCTCCTTGTTAAACTTACACGGGCTATGATATGCAGCTAATTCAGAGTTGTTGGGGAATGCATCCCTCATGGTACTCAACAAGTCATACAAAGAATCAAATCTACGATCAATATACGAAGGGGGATTTAGTCTAAGATTACCTCGCAATGTCTTGGCCAAGGTTCTCTTGGCCATCGCCTCCGACATGGAGACTGACGAAGCCGAAGCACGGTTGCCATCTTCCATCTTGAAGCTCGAACATGAAGCTAGAACTTGAAGCTTTAAAGCTTGAGAGCTTTAGAGAAAATTTTAGAAGTAAGAAGAAGTGAAGTGAATGAAATGAAGGCTCCCCCCATTCTTTTATAGAAGATGGGTGACCTCCTATATCAGGTTGAAACACAGCTCGGTTCGTGTTTGCAGGTCATCTATCGTTTATGCATGAAAGAAAATGGAACTCATCTGCTATATCTGGCAAAAGTTATATCAGTTCGTATGATTCCGGGAAAGAAAAGGAGTATCTACACAGAGAAATAATAATTAGTTCTGCTCGGACACTCATCTAAGCTTAAGAAGCTGATTACGTTTAAGGAAGATAAAACACAATCATTTAGTCTTTGTTAATAAAGAGAGACTGATTATGCCCTGAAAGAGAGTATACAACATACAAATGTCAAGGACGTGATTCAAGAACAAGATTCCAAGCATTGCGAAAAGCTCTGAGAGGCACGACAAAGCAGCCAAGGGGCACCAAGTAGGCAACCAGGATCACCTGCAGCCGACCAGGTGCAAGGGGAAGGGTCTGGCCGACCAGGATCTCCTGGCAGCCGACCAGGATCTCCTGGCAGCAGACCAGGATCTCCCGCGGCCGACCAGGTGCCAGGGGAAGGGTCTGGCCGACCAGGATCTCCTGGCAGCCGACCAGGATCTCCTGGCAGCAGACCAGGATCTCCTGTAGCCGACCAGGTGCCACATAGGAGCTTCATCCGACCTCCTAACATCTCCCGTCAGTTGGTTGAATCATTTGATGGCTCTGTTGAAGGTTTTTCACTTTTCGAAACAAACATCGACCTCCAACTAAGCATCGTTCAAGCATCGATTAGCACCGTATAGTGCCGTCTTATGCCATTCAACGTCGTTCAACGTAGATTGAAATGTCGCTCAAGCACTCCCGGGCAACCTGGCAGGCAACCAGGATCACCTGCAGTCGACCAGGTGCCACAGAGGGGGTCAGGCCGACCAGGATCTCCTGGCAGCCGACCAGGATCTCCTGGCAGCCGACCAGGATCTCCTGGCAGCCGACCAGGATCTCCCGGCACCCATCTTAACATCTCCCGTCAGTTGGTAGGATCGTTTGGTGGCTTTGTTGAAGTTTCCTTACATTTCGGGATAAATATCGACCTTCGACTTAGCGCCGCATAGAGTCTACTAGCACCATGAAGTGCCGCTTTATGCCATTTAACGTCGTTTAACAAACATTAAAACGTTGTTTAAACATCGTGTGGCATCATTAAAAGATAACATGGGTCTCCCATCGAGGAGCACCTTCAGCTATCGAGGAGCACTTGTCAGCCACCAAGGCGCACCTATCAGCCACCAAGGATCTCCTGGCAGCAGACCAGGATCTCCTGGCAGCAGATCAGGATCTCCCGCAGCCGACCAGGTGCCACAGAAGGGGGTCTGGCCGACCAGGATCTCCTGGTAGCCGACCAGGATCTCCTGGCAGCCGACCAGGATCTCCTGGAAGCCGACCAGGATCTCTTGCAGCCGACCAGGATCACCTGGCAGCTGACCAGGACCCTTGTCGGCTGACTGGCTGCCCGGAAAAGGATGCGATTGTCCCGAGTCTTCTCATGTAAGCACAGATTAGTGCCGGTTAAGCACAGATTAGTGTCGGTTAAGCACTGATTAGTGCCTATTAGCACAAATTAGTGTCGTTTAAGCGCTATTTAGCACCGATTAGTGCCCTTAGTGCCATTCCATGCTATTTAACATTGTTTAACACTGTTTAAACGTTGTTTATGGCTGATTAAGCACTGTATAAGTGCCATTTAACACCGCTTAGTGTCGTTCAACATCGTCGTAAATGCGTCGGTCGCTCCACGCTTTACATTAAGATGATATTGTTGAAAATACTCGCGTAAGAGCAATAGACCCTGACCCAAGTCTCGAATAAGGCCGTTATAACTTCAAGGAAAACCTGATCAGTTTTCCTAGAAGTTGGGGGGCAAATGATATGGGCTAAAAGTAAGCCCTAAAGACACATTTAATGTGGCATTAATTAAGCCTAGAATGGTCCAAACGTGGAACCCACCGGATAGGCCCAAACCCTAATTATAATATTAATTTCGTAATTAATATTAAGGGTAGTAAAACAGCTCAGCAAATAAGAGTCAAACGAGAATATGATTCTTGCCTGACTTAGCCTCCAAGATACATATCTCAACATGGAAACTGATTCATACATGGAAGGAGACTAGAACCTTCTTCTAGTCGGTGACTTGCCCACCAAGTCACCTAACCCTACTACGATTTTAGGGCTTCTCAGCCTATATAAAGGGTCTGACCCCTCATTCTCAGAACTACGTTTGTGGCTTGATTCTCAATACGAGATACGTAGGCACTCTGTGAGGACCGATCAGTCTCGAACACGGAAACAGCCATTAAAGCAAGAAGCTCCCGAACCCTAGTATTAATTGCAAATTCGTGACCTAGATTTTAATCCACAACAAATGATATTCGAATTATTAGTCAAAAAATTCAACCAACTTTCTATTTTTTCCAATTTAATTAATAAATTTGTTTTTTTCTCATAAAAACCAAACAAACTTTATTAAATTGTAAAAATAAATTAACTATATTTAGTCATTATTGATGTGTATTAACTATTGTTCAACCACATTTTTATTAAATAAGCAATAAATTATTAATCAAAAAATTGAGTCAAATTATTACTTCATTGTAGTTTATTATCTTTATAGCTAAAATAATGTTTATGAAATATTATACTAAATTAAAATATAATATAATAATTTTAATTTTAATTACAAATCTTTCAATTGCATTGTTACTTTATGTATTTTTATATTTTATAAATTTATATTTTAAGTATTTGTACATTTCCCCATTTTTATGACAAAAAAAAGAGTGATCTGATTTATCATAATTAAAATTATTTTTTGAATTCAATAAATTTGAAAAATAAGTGTGTAATATGGACAAAAAGCACATAAATGGACAAAGGCATGCATGACTTTTGCTAAGATTGTCCGGTAATATTTTTTTAAAATTAATAGGTTCGTACGTGGAATTTCATGATGTTTATTATAATATTATTAATAACTAATAGAAAAATGTTTATAAAAAAACTAAGATAAAAATGAAATTTGTGCGGATTCAATGCGTTGATCAATTTTAGGAGGGAAAAAAATATATAATCAATTTAGGGGAAAAAAAGTAAATAGAAGTTTGATAATGAAATTAATTGTCTACTATACACCAAAATGGTATGCAAGTATGTAAAAAAACATTAATTTTATATTAAAAAGTTAAACAATGGATAACAATAATTAACCATGGTTAAATGTAGGACAATTTTTTTCAATTTAACAAAGTTTGTTAGGGTTTTTTGTGAAAAAAAATAGTTAGGATAAAAAGTATAATATTACACACTTTATACTTTATAATATAACTTTATACTTTTTTACCAAATATAATATTTGACTAAAAAATATAAAGTTAGTTAGTTTTTTTGGCTAATTGCTCAATGATATTAAGTTAATACTCCCTCAGTCCCACTGGGATCTTTACGTTCCTGGTGGGCACGGAGGAAGTGGGTATAAAGTGAGTGTAATATTGTTAAAATAAATGAAATAGTGGATATAATAGTGATTTTATTGTTAAAATAAGTGAAGTAGTGGGTGTAATAGTGATTTTATTGTTAAAATAAGTGAAGTAGTGGGTGTAATAGTGTAAAGTATTGTTAAAATAAGTGAAGTAGTGGGTGTAATAGTGTTAAAACTTACTATTTTGGGAATGTAAATAAATGAATGGGACGGCCCAAAATAGTAAGTGTAAAGAATCTATTGGGACGGAGGGAGTATAATAATTCTCGCTTCCGATCCAAAGTTTTTACACTTTGTCAATGATTGTGGATTAAAATTATCATCATTCGAGAAAAAGTGTCATTGAAAAAAGTAATTTTACGAAAGTTAAATTACTATTCTATACTCCCTCTGTCTCATCCATTTGTTTACACTTTTTGTCACTTTATGGCACTCATTTTAAGGTGAATTTTAAGGATAGTTCCATAACTTATTTTTAAAATTTTCTTTTTTTGTATAAAAATAGGATTGTTCTATTTTTTTACAAAAAAAGAAACTTTCAAAAATAAGTTACGGAACTATACTTAAAATCCACCTTAAAATGCGTATCGACACCCTATTTTGAAACGATAACAAATGGACGGGATAGAGGGAGTACATGTTTGTCAATCATCCAAAGGGACGGGATGGAGGGAGTACATGTTTGTCAATCATCCAAAGGGGCTTTAATATTTTCTTGCTCATTATCATGTCGGGATAGACCAGCCCTCCTGATTTACTTATGCAAGCTTACAGTTCTGAACATTATGCTACTCAATACTAATACTCCCTTGTCCCGGTGGTTTCTTTACATGGGGGTTGGGCACGGAGACCAAGGATAGTGGATGTAATATTGTAAAAATAAATGAAGTAGTGGGTGTAATAGTGATTTTACTGTAAAAATAAATGAAGTAGTGGATGTAATAGTATAAAGTGTTGAAAAAGTGGAGTGAAGTAGTGGATGTAATAATATATTTTATTGTTAAAAGTTACTATTTTTAGTAATTTAAAGAATTGGTGGGACGTCCCAAAAAGGAAATTGTAAAGAAATGACAGAGGGAGGAGTAGATCTTTTATTTCTGAAACATCAGCGACGCTATTTCCATTTTTAACTTATCACGGAAAGCTGAAACCAACAAATTGGACCGATGATGAATGCATCATTAAGCTAGAATGCATTAGATAAAATGAAACAATGACATTTTTATTCATTTTGAATTAATAACAATTTATGGAACTAGTAATATGCCCGTGCTTCGCACACGGTGATTTTTTATTTTCTAAATTTTTATTATTATCAAATTTTAATACGAATAAATCCAAACAAAATATTTAGAGAGGGTACATTACGAATATTTTTTATTAAAAATAAGTTCATTTTTGTAATAATTAAAAAGATTCTCGCGATGTCGTGTGATAGCAAATTTTTGTAGTTTAAACACATTAGATGATCATACATAAAAAACAATTTAATGATCCAAATTTTTAAATTCAATTAGATCCATAATTCATAGGATTACCTAATATCGATTAGTCTTTAAAATACGTGGTACATATAACTTTTCTTTCATATCAATGTCTACAATTAATGTAATTAAGGTCGATTTAGATCTTATATCTTGTCTTCCCAGGGTGTGATTCTCACTTATGTAATATATAGGATTTTTAGATATTTTAATAATAATAATAATAATAATATTTATAATATTTAATCTACTATTTAGAAAAGATTTAAAAAAAAAGTGTTGTGGCTATTCATATAAATAAAGTATTACGGGTTCGGGTTCGTTGTATTTTTATAAAACACAAACCCTCAATAGAGAAGTCGAAACTAGACGACGAGAGAGGAGATTGTGCGTTGGGTGTTGTGCAATCTGTATACAAGCTTTTAAGGTATTAACTTTTGATAGATCATGTAAATTGTATATTAGTCATATATGGAAACAATCTTTAGTAATAGTTGTACATATTAGGTGGTTAAATCATATGCCTACATATCCCATGATATCTTCTGGAGATATCAAATTAGTTAGTACTGCCTTTGTACACTCTATGTAACTGACTATATATTGAGAAGGATGCTAATGAGAAAGGAGGGGGAGAACAATTACTTTCATGGTATCAGAGACATAGGTTTTCTCATAGCCAAAATCTATTTCTTCTCCTTTTTTTTTCTCCTTCTTCTTCTTTTTCTTTTCTCCGGGAAATTACTAATCCAACACCAGTGACCATGGCTGACCAGAAAGCTTCCTTTCACCCTGCCCTAGCAGTGACAAATATCAAAAATTTTCTTCCTATTACCCTTGAAATGGAGAAGGGTCAGTATTCCTCTTGGGCTGAGTTGTTCAAAATCCAGGCAAGAGCATAACTAATATACAATTTACATGATCTATCAACTTTTATTTTGTAATATCATGTCGTGATCTAGTCCTATAGGGTTATATCTTTATTAATATAAAGTAGACATAGTGTAAGTTATGTGTAGTATCATGTGTTCGTATAGTCTAAATCGAGTTCTTGAACCATAATTGTAATATTCGATTTTATTATACTTGATTATGATTTGAAGATTAATTAATACATATTGTAGTTCGTTTAAACTAGGTTTTATGGTCAGGTTTCTGAATTCACAGTGATGACAAAAAAATGTTAATTATATATTATGGAGATCGATTGATTCATGTATTTTACAACAATAAAAAAAAAAAATAAGCTTGGTTAATATCTTGGACATGTGCAAAAACGAGGTTATGAAACTATTAGAATGTAACATAAATCCATAATTTAAAAATCTTAACATAAGCATGTGAATAATATGTAATATATAGGATTTTTAGATATTTTAATAATAATAATAATAATAATAATATTTATAATATTTAATCTACTAATTAGAAAAGATTTAAAAAAAAGTGTTGTGGCTATTCATATAAATAAAGTATTACGGGTTCGGGTTCGTTGTATTTTTATAAAATACAAACCCTCAATAGAGAAGCCGAAACTAGACGACGAGAGAGGAGATTCTGCGTTGGGTGTTGTGCAATCTGTATACAAGCTTTTAAGGTATTAACTTTTATTTTGTAATACCATGTCATGATCTAGTCCTATAGGGTTATATCTTTATTAATATAAAGTAGACATAGTGTAAGTTATGTGTAGTATCATGTGTTCGTATAGTCTAAATCGAGTTCTTGAACCATAATTGTAATATTCGATTTTATTATTCTTGATTATGATTTGAAGATTAATTAATACATATTGTAGTTCGTTTAAACTAGGTTTTATGGTCAGGTTTCTGAATTCACAGTGATGACAAAAAAATGTTAATTATATATTATGGAGATCGATTGATTCATGTATTTTACAACAATAAAAAAAAATAAGCTTGGTTAATATCCTGGACATGTGCAAAAACGAGGTTATGAAACTATTAGAATGTAACATAAATCCATAATTTAAAAATCTTAACATAAGCATGTGAATAATATGTAATATATAGGATTTTTAGATATTTTAATAATAATAATAATAATAATAATAATATTTATAATATTTAATCTACTAATTAGAAAAGATTTAAAAAAAAAGTGTTGTGGCTATTCATATAAATAAAGTATTACGGGTTCGGGTTCGTTGTATTTTTATAAAACACAAACCCTCAATAGAGAAGCCGAAACTAGACGACGAGAGAGGAGATTCTGCGTTGGGTGTTGTGCAATCTGTATACAAGCTTTTAAGGTATTAACTTTTATTTTGTAATACCATGTCATGATCTAGTCCTATTATAACGCCTTAGAAATTTCGATATTTAAAATTATTTATTTATTATAAATTATAAATTATATTATGTGAGTATTGTTGGAAAGTGGAATGTATGTGAATTTGTGTTTATGTGCTTATGTGATGATCTGGATAAGTTGTGAAGGCCCATGTATTTTTATTTGTATTTTTGAGGATTTAAAAATATTTAAATCATGTATTTTTGATCCTCTGTGAATTTTATAAAATTATCGGAGGGATTAAAAATCATGAAATCTTTTTCAATATTATCTTTATAATATTATTTAGTTTTTAAAATGGTTGGGTGAATTAATTTAGATGTTTCGGTATTTTAAAATGATTTTAAGAGTTTTATTGTATTTAAAGGATCAAAACTTTGAAAATTCATATTTAATTCATTTTTGATCCGAAAAATATTTTAAAAATATGTGGGTGTTCGTAATTTTATATTCTCTATTTTAAAAATGAAAAGCGTATTTTTCCAGAGGTTTTATTTAATTGTGATTTATAGAAGTCGGGTATTAGCATTTTAAATTGGGCCGATTAGTAGAATAGTAGTTATAATTAGAATTGGGCCAAGCCTAGTTGAAAAGAGAAGCAGCAGTGGAGTATTCTGGAAGGTCGGGGAAGAGAAAAAAAAACACAAAAGAAAAAGAGAAGGGAAGAATCGGGGAGAAGAAGAGAAGGGGGAGGATGAGGATTATATATATATATATATATATATATATATATATATATATATATATACATGTGTGTGTGTATATAATCAAGAGGGTGGGTGTGTGTATATCATACACGACTGTGAAAACAGGAAGAGGAAGAGGTGTGTGCGTGTGTGTGTAACTGGTGGAGTCGGGAAAGGGGCAGCCACCGCGCGGCTGTTGCTCGCCGGCGGTGGTGGTGGAGTCGAGCACGCAGGTCGCGGAGAAGGCAGGGAGGCGCTGGAAGCGCGAGTTGCAGCAGTCGGGAAGAAAGAGAGAGAGAGAGAGAGAGAGAGAGAGAGAGAGAGAGAGAGAGAGAGAGAGAGAGAATAGAGAGAGAGATTGTTGCGGGAGATTGATGAATTCGGAAGGTATAACCTCGCACTTTATCTATTTAATTTTTCGTATTTAATTAGTTGTAAATTTTGAGGTAATTGTTTTGGATTATTTTAGTATAAATTCGGAAAGTATACAAATTATTGTGATTGTAGTAATTTAATTGTGATTTAATTATGTGGTTGTTGTAAATTAATTAGTTTAAATTGCAATATCATTATTGTAATTCCGTGAATAATTCGGAGAATGTAGTTATTTAGTATCGTGGTGGTTAAGTATAATTGTGGGATTTATTTCGAGTTGAAAATATGTTTTTATGATTATTGGTGATTAAGTATTATGAGTTCGATTAAGTATTCGGATTTAGTAATCATTAATTGTGAATTGTTAGTGTTAAGTGCTAGTTGAAATGGTTGGAATTATATTGTGGTTTTGTTAATATTTGGGTTTAATGATTATTGGTGGTTAATGGTGTTAATTTTAGTAATTAGATTATGTGGAATTTTGAGTATATGGTTGTAATTTAATTAGTTAAATGGTGAGATTATTGTGGTAATTAAGTTGGATTTAAATTGTAAGTTAATATGCTAATTTTCGTAATTAGATTAATATGGTGGATTGTGAATATTGTTGGGATTAGTTGCGGGTCCGATTATATGCTCAGGCCTTATGAATGTTAATTGTTATATGCTAATTGCTAAAGTGTAATGGAATTGGTATTAGTTTTGGTCATTAGTGGGTAATTATCAGTTGTCGTATAATTTGTGGAGGTTATATGAGTTGCTAGTTGCATATGGTGTCGGAAATGCTAATGTGCTAAATGGTAAGTATGGGAATACGTGGTACATGTTAAATGTTGGAATTTTATAATAATTAGAATTGTGCTAGGGGTTATGAGATGATCACGAGTTTTTAAATGTCAATATTTAAAGGACTTGTGTAATTCTTTTCGACTAATCCCTAGGGCTTACGAATATCCATGATTAGCTATCACGAGTATAATTAATATACTTGAGTGATGTGATCATTGATATAGCGTAAGTAATAGTTAGTGCTAGGGGTTGTTCCCTAGGGCTTACGAACATCAATGATTGGTTGTCACGTGTATCATTAAAATGCGTGAGAAATACGATCATTGTTGTAGCGTAAGTAGTAGTGTTAATCATTATGTGCTAGGTGCCGCATGTCTGGGCGGGTACTTTTCTTACTTGTTTAATTTTTATGTTGCTACAAGTTAAGGCAAAATTTTTTTTTTTGCTAAAGCAGGGTTGAATTGTATTTGAGGGGCTGTGCCCATAGTCCGATAAACGAATACTTCATGCCGAAATTTTCTAAAAATCCCCTGCAAATTTATTTAAAAATCTATTTAAGTTATTTGATTTGGTGATTTAAAAGTATATGGTGATTTTCGAGAGTCAATGTAAATGTTATAGTTGATATGTATTGTTGTGAAGTGGTTGCCTAGATGGTATCTAAGTGTCGAGTAATCTTATGTGTTAAGTATTTATGTGGAGTGAGTATTTGATTTAATGGTTGTCTTGAAACTATATTATGAATGTGATTAAGTATGTTTGTATAAGTTATATAAGTAAGCGTTATAGGACGCGTATGGGTAGAGTAGAGCAAAACAATAAGATTTTGCTTAGTTGGATACTAAAATAGTATTTGACCTTGAAAAGGTTGAGTAGGAGACATGGCCAAGAGCGGAGTACGAGTAAAAAGATAAGCTGAAGGACAAGTATCAAAGCCGACGGATGTATTGACGTGGAAGTTAACGAGTTACGAAGTAGAAGTGGAAGTAGGGCCAAATAAAAGGCTAGCAAGTAAAGAGATGTCATGAAATTGAGTTATGGATCGATGTTAAGGTCGAGAACTCCGTGAATCGAGGCAAGTGTTTTGCTCTTCACTTATCATTCAAGTGATGCAATTCAATTCCTTTGTTATATGATATGATGTGGTCAAGTATATTTAGAAAATGATGTATTTCCTCAATTAGCGTGAAAACGTTTATTTTCCCCACCCTCGATTCAGATACCAATTTCTCAAAGAATCTTATCACTAGCTTTTTCCGCATATCATTTCATACATGGAATGTTATTGGGATCCTCAGTTGAATGCCCTATCTTTTATTTTCCTTGAAAAATGTTTAAGGGATTTTCTAAATAGAGAGAATCCAAGCTTTAAATCCCCATAAATACCTGTTAATGAAATTCCTGATTTTTAGCATAATTTCTCCAGTGAACCCCTTCTTGAAAATGTTTCTTCAAACTAATTTGTAATTAAGTATCCTGAAATTATTTTACAGATAATCGTTTAAACTGCTTTACTCGCTTATGTTGATTTAAACCTTACTATGTGTTGTAAAATTTTAATAAATGCGTAGTGCTTGATTATGTCCCTGCTCCAACTTAGGATTTCAATTGTTGGCCATTTTGTTGCGATTTATATCTTGTATTGTTGCCAAGTCGATTTTCTCTTTAATCAAATAATGATGATGTGTCCCCAGTTATTCATATCTATCTTGTCAATGCTTATTCGAAATATTGTTCATTATATTCTCCACCCCATTTATTATCGAACTCGTCGGTATTTATTGAAGATCTTGATTATTCGGTTATCACCCTCTATTCTATCGAACTTGTCGATACCTTTTGAGATTGTTGTTCTTCTTTTATTACCCAATTATTGTGTCGAACTTGTCGACACCTGTTGATCTTGAATCCTTCATTGACTCTTGGAGTATAAGTTGTTTTGGAACGTGAGTTTCCATTTAGTTGGTTGGCAAGGGTTGTCGATTTTTCCGACACCTAGTGCGTTGGATATAGAATTGGAAATGTTTTTAAAATAGATGTCCCTTCGGGGAGACCATATTAATGGTCAACAGATGTCCCTTCGGGGAGACCAGATTAATGGTCAGAAGTTAAGGCCAATGTGTGCCATGGATCCAATTAAGGACATTGCTGTGTGCGTTTGTCCGGGGTTAGTGCGTGACTGATCAGCAGCCTAACCTTATTGTATTTTTTTAACATAAAAATAAAAATCCAATTCTAATCTATACATTGAGATTGAGTTGATTTGTCTTCTGACTCTCTTGAAGCCTATTTCAATTATATTTTGTTATCAGAACTTTTATCAGTTCTCATTGTTGATGCACCTTACTCTAATGGTGAAATGTTGGCTCCTCGTAACAATCAGATAATTAACTTAACTGATTCTTTTCACAGCATGAGACATTTCTTCTTGTTTTCAGAATTTGTAGTCGTTATTAATGTTGCTATCACTATTTGCACTTGCTGAGCGTTGTTGGCTCACTCTTGCTTTAATGTTTATTTTCTCCAGTTAATAGAGATGATTAGTGGACCTTGTGGTCAGTTGGTAATACTCTTCCAGCATCAAGAGGAGACGTTCGGGTTATGGATTTCGCCGGATAGTGGTTTGGGATTTAGTCAAGGTTGAATATTTAGTTAGACGATGACCTTATTTATTCACAGAAAATGTATATTATTTTATTCGGACTCGGGTTGTAATATTAATTAGTAGTTGTTTCATACTGTGACCTGTGAGCGGTCTTGGTTAGTTAGAATTTATATTTCTTTATGATTTTGTCAATATTATGTGGTGAGCAGATTTGGATACAGTTGAATTAGTTTTGTTGATTTGGACAGGTGGTTAGTCATATTTATGAATACATCATGTCAAATTTTCTGAAATTTCCCTGTAAAAATATTTAATTACTTATAAAAAGCATGTATATTAATATAGTCAAGTGAGGGTGTTACAAGTTGGTATCAGAGCTACAGGTCACAGTCACTGAAACAATTAGGTGGGAATTTGGGATATAGTAATAGAAAGGTTAGAGTGTGTGTATAAGATAGAAGTCGAGTAGAACGACTTAGAATAAGGATCGCGAAAGGATACTTCGGCAAGCGTTGCGACGTTGAACGGTCTTTCGACATATCCCGTAAGTAGAAGTTCGAATCGTTTAAGGATTGGGCTAGGAGCGAAACAGCGAACCCGAAGTGGCATAAGCTAAGTGGGTAGCTGAAGCTATCAGTTCGGGGGACGTTATCTCGATTTTTTTTTTGCGTAGAATCTAGAATTTTCAACGATATTAGTTTCGATGCGAACGTTTCGGAGATGGTATGAGAAGGTTAAGAATGCGAAGTGGGAAGCGATTATATGCAAGAATTGGAAGTTGTGCGTAGTTGTGTATCCTTAATCGTCGATTCATTCAAATTCATTGCTTAAGAAATTTCTTATTCTTTCTTTGAATTATCGTCCTAAGTTAATTCCCGGTTGGTATCGTTGCTGAGGCATTCATTGCGCAGTGACGGTTCAAAAATCGAGAATGAATTGAGATCTTCTTATTTATTCGACTCATTATTGTCAGGCCGGTTTGGCAGCTAAGTATAGTAGTGCTTAGCCGACAAGAGTGAGATTGAATAATTAGGAATTTCTTAAATATTTGCCTAATCAGTAGTTGATGCTACATTTGAAAAGTCTAATACCCATCAATTGATGATGAGTTCGTACATCAAATTTATTCGAATTCAATTCCATTCTTTTAGAAATATTTATATTTCCCAGATGATACTTGATTCATCTTTACAGAAAGATTTTTGAAACTCTTGAATTCCTTCCATTACCATGAATGCTTGAATTTCTCTATTTTAGCTGAGATGAACAACCTATGTAAATAGGGATTCAGGGACATCTTATCTTTGTGATAGGAGTCCAGTGGGATGCCACTGATTGTGTTTGTCATGAAGGTACTAAGGACTGACCATCCTTATGTACTATGGTGGTTAACCAAGTGACAAATGCAACCTGAAAATAGTTCAAAGATCATATTGATCTCTCGGTTGAATCCCTTTCTAAAAGTTTTGTCAAACAAACTCAGTATATATTCATATTGATACCCCATTCATTTCGTTGACTTCCTTTGTCGGACATTTGATGATTTCAAAATTTCTGATGATAGCAAGATACGAAGTTAGACGCGACGATGTCTTAAGTGATGTAACTACAATGGTGCTGATGAAGAACTGGTTATGTAAGTTCAAGAATTTGGTGGTTAAGACGGATGTGTTATGTCAAGTTGCTATACCGATTCGAGGAATTACGAACAAGAATTGAGGGTAATGAAATTGAATAAAGGAAAGGAGTAGTAAGTGAGAACGCATTATCGCAGACATTGTAAAAAGGGCGAAAAGAAAATAATAATGAAGATGTTGGTAAAGATGTTCAATGTTAAAGAAGGATTGTTTTAGACCTCTATTGTAAGGTAAAGGTAGTAAATGGAATACCATAAGATGGTAGAATCAAGGAGAGATGATTGGAGTAAAACAAAGTAAGGCAGAACGGAAAGGTTGGTAAGAATTATCAAGGGTTAAGACTGAAAGAGGGATAAGGTGAATATGTGGAGTAAATGACTTATGTAAAGCCAGTGTGAGAAGTCATGGTTAACAAAGATGGTAGAAAGTTAACCGGGATGAAGTAGAATGTCAGTAAGGTGGAAGGCAGAGAAATAAGAAAGTTTTCAGAAGTGACTAAATAAGACATGCAAAATTTAGTTAAGAAGGTGGAATCCCGAAGATGTGGAGTTAAAAGGGAAAAGGCATCGTAGTTGCCTACAGAAAGAGAATTAGCAGAAATTAACTAGATCCCATGATTAGAAAATAAGATTTCGGGAGTAGAATCCCTAGAGATTTTATTAAGAGTAATGTGGGAAGTTGTGGCTGCAACCAGAAGGGCAGTATGATAACAAGTAGTAGAGTCAGAAGTCAAAGCAATGTGTTATGAGCTTGGAAAGGTGGGAATCTTTGCCAGAAATAGTATTATATCAATCTCGGTGGAATTATGGAGGAAGTAATAAGACTACTGCTATAATTATCAAAGAATTGGGAAATTCAATGCGATTATAAAGGAAGTTATCAGAAAGTGGATTGTGATGATTATAAAAAGAGTCAAATTCGAGGACTCGCCAAGTATGCAAAGTTATGAATTGGAAGAAACTCTGAGGATGCAAGGCAGTGAAGTCATAAGCGAGTTTTAAATATGTTGTACCATAAGGAATTAGGTCGAAGCCAAGGTCATGGTTTGCTAATTGATTTTTTAAAATTTTCAAAAATATTTTGGTTCCAAAAGGCTTTTTGATTAAAACCCTATTATTTTAAATGTTTTCTCTTAAAATGATTTTCTAAAATATCTTTCCAAAGGATTTTCAGTTGGTTCAAATGGTTTTAAATTGTTTCAAATCAACAAAATATTTGAGGCTTTCTTTTAAATGTTTTAGCAAACCGATGTTGTAACAACCCAACTTTTTGGATCGTTAACTAATGGACAAATATCATAATAAAATCTAAATTATATTAAATCGATTTAGAAAAGAACCGAAAATCCTGATAAATATCAGTGTTTTAAACTTCAAAATGAAAATATTGAAAAGTCTGAAAACAAATCTAACAAGTTCTCGAATTTATTTATACTACTATATAAGACTGTAGCTAAAGGCTGGTTGGCATCACTCATCTCAACCCCGTTTACCCCTGATTACCTGCGGAAGGAAAACAATACGAGTGAGCCAAATGCCCAGTACGAATATAATATAAAAATAAAATATGGTTTCAAATGAATTGTGTCTTACTAACACAGAATTTTCAAATCAAATTTATATATAGAATTAAACAAGACAGCTAACAAGAATAAAATACTAAATCGAAGCAGAACAAATATAAGGCTGAATTAAGTAAGGTATGTATCCATAAGGGTCTCTTATACAGATATGTACTCGCACAAAGCGAAGTACAAAACAGAGAATTCTTCCCCGGTAATCCACGAGAAGAAAACACATGAAATGCACAAAGCATTCCTACAAAACAGAGAATCCTTCTTCGGTAATCCAGAAGAAGAAAACACACATTAACGATCATGATCTATACGCAATCTCATACCCCAGAGACGTGCTCGTATACTCACAACACCGATACGAGTAAGTGCCGAGTTCACCAGACACTCCGAACTCCATGAACTCGTCTATGATTTAACCACATAGATAGGTCTAAGAGCCCAACAAATAGGTTTCAAAAATATTGCCAGACTCATTGCACAGAACAAAATAAACAAAGCAATGTCGCAATAAAATAGCGAAACGAAACAAATCAAATATATATGAGCTGGCAATAAAAATTCCAACAATAAGGGAGACGAAACGAAAATATGAATGTGCACTAAAAAGTACACACAGAATACAAGGGTCACAATTTTATAAAATTGAATCGACAATGAATATAACGAGTAAAGAATAAAATTTTATAATGAGAAAGAGAGCAAATAACTCGTATTAAGGAGAGTACAAAAAGGTGACAATTTATAAATTTGATTCAACAATATATTTAATGAATATTTATAATTTAAATGGAAAGAGAAAAGAATAAGAAATTCGTACCTCACTAGCCCCCAAGTATATCCAATAAATATCAAAATCGGTTTACTAGATGAGCTGCTATGCACCTATAATCAGGGATCTAAATCAAGTTACTATTCTACTTGTCACTAATTAAAATGTTAGTAGCTATGACCGATATTTTAATTCATTAAATATGTAACCAAATCAGATAATCGAGACACTGGACCAGAGATTAATCATGTCAAATACTTATGTACATGTCCTTTCATTTAATAACATTTACATGAGTACTTTAACAATTAAAAGTCATCAAATTTGTTAAGGGACCTACTTTCATGTTCGATCTGGAGCATATAACTTGTACATAAATTGACCTAACTAATATGACTCTAAATCAACCATGTTGACTACAAAATTATAAAAATGCATATATGCGGATACCAAGATAATAGCAAAACTTGTACTTAGCTAATGGATAAAAAAAAAATACAATTTACACAAATAATGAGCACCTAGCAATTAATATATATATATATATATATAACTATAACACTAATTAATACTCCCTCCGTCCCACTTATTTTGTCCACCAATCAAAATCCACGTTTTTACCAATTTACTATATTTTTTGTTTAGTTTCCATAACTAAGCTTAAATAATACTATAATTACAAATTTTTAACATATTTAGAGCTTTATTTACCTTTGTTAAGGAAAGTGGACAAATGTTGTGGGACAACAAAAATTGGAAATGTGGCCAAAATAAATGGGACGGAGGGAGTATAATATAACCATGATCAATTCCTTATACTCGATTAAAGCTAAACAACATTAGTCAAACATGTACAGAATCATATTTTATATAATTACAAAAGATAGAAAAACGACCAATTAAAATATATAAATTAAAATACAAATAGCAAATCAATTTCAGAATTTTCACATCATTATACATAATATGATATTCGAATCATGGGTTTTTCTTTGAAAATTTTTACAAATTCTTGTTCAAAGGTTTATACATGAATAGAAATAAATTCTAATAGATGACACATGATAGAATATGTACAAAACATGAATCAACTTATACTTAATATTAAAAGAATTTTGTACCTGGTAATTCAGAGAGCTAGGATCAGTGGTGGCACGAGACAAAACAGAACACAACAGCATGGCAAGTAAAGAAACTAAATAAGATTCACATATAACTATATATTTGCATAATTAATTAAAATACAAATAGCAAATCAATTTCAGAATTTTCACATCATTATACATAATATGATATTCGAATCATGGGTTTTTCTTTGAAAATTTTTACAAATTCTTGTTCAAAGGTTTATACATGAATAGAAATAAATTCTAATAGATGACACATGATAGAATATGTACAAAACATGAATCAACTTATACTTAATATTAAAAGAATTTTGTACCTGGTAATTCAGAGAGCTAGGATCAGTGGTGGCACGAGACAAAACAGAACACAACAGCATGGCAAGTAAAGAAACTAAATAAGATTCACATATAACTATATATTTGCATAATTAATTAATAAAATTATCAAAAAGCAGTGCACTCAGGAAATTGTACCTTAACTAGAACCCGATCTTAGTCCTCTTCGACTGATGTACAAGATACGTATTATACTTATATATGGCTATTTAGATAAAATCATGTATCTTTGTTTGAAAAGTAATTTACCTAAAAATGCGGCATTTAGGCTAACCATTAACCCACGTAACAAATCTGAGTAAAATTATACATATCTACTTAAACAAACACATATATCTACAACACAAATAAATAAAAATAAAAATAAAAATTCATTTTTTTAAAAATTCAAAACAGAAAAATAAAATAAAATAATTAGGCCCACAAAATTAAGGATATTACATTCTTCCATCCTTACAAAAAATTTCGCCCTCAAAATTTAAGTTGCATACCTGTTTCCAAAATGCAATATCTCAAATGGATACAAATGTCCATTCTCAGAAAATATCACGACTTCAGAAATTTCAAAATTCTTCCAAACCAATTTGATTAGGGAAATCGTCTAATCATATATTTTTTTTAGACACATAATAATTCCCATGTAAAAATGACAATAAACTTTCACAAATACGATTGGTCAGATGCCCAAGCATCACAAAGAAGTATAAATACAAGAATTTATTATGCACACATTAAAATTTATAACATGAATCATAATAATAGAAAGTGGTTTTGAAAATAATACCTCACTTATTTGCAGCGTCATTTGCAATTATTTGTTTGTTGTTTCCGTCCTGATCATCATTATCCTTGCGATTGTTGGATGTCACTTTGCAATTTCGAATAGTGTGACCTTGTTCCCCGCACCTAAAACACGCGCCAGTAGTCCAATGACAAGTGTCTCCACCATGTACCTTCCCGCAATGCTGACAACGAGACTTTGTCCCACTCTGATTTTTGTTAGACGATCCATTTTGCTCATTCCCCTGGTTTCCATTTCTTTGTCGAAAGCTTCGAGTGTTGTACCCATGATCATTTTTCTTGAATCCACCAGAAGACCCATTGTCATTCTTCAAATTCTTGTTTTGTTCGGTAGAGTCACCATCCCATTTTCATTTCTTATTCTGCATGTCTTGCTGTTTACAGAAGTCAGTTTGATGAAGTTCTTGATCTCTGGCACTGTCCACCAAACTGTCCATGGTAGTGTAGCTGTGACGTCCCCGGTCCCGGGATGACCTCATAACCCGACCCGGGGCACGCCAACCAAACCAAACGTCGTAATATATGCTTATACAAACTTAATTTTATTAATAACCAAAAGGAGTTACAACAAAGTCTAGTCTTACGATAAAAGGTTACAACATATTATATGCTTTTAATTAACTCCAACCATAGGTCTAATACAAAAGCATATAATATGTTGTAACCTTTTATCGTAAGACTAGACTTTGTTGTAACTCCTTTTGGTTATTAATAAAATTAAGTTTGTATAAGCATATATTACGACGTTTGGTTTGGTTGGCGTGCCCCGGGTCGGGTTATGAGGTCATCCCGGGACCGGGGACGTCACAGGTGGTATCAGAGCTATGGAGTAGAAGAGTGAGATATGTACAAAGATAAAGTGTGGTATGACTGAAATTGTCAAGGAACTAAGGATTTTAAGAAGGGATTTGTAGAATTTCAAGTTTTCGAGGAATAAGATTGTCAGAGCAAAGGTTTCTCGCATGTAAAGAGAGATTAAGATCTAGGGTCTTGAATTGGTAAGATCCTTAGTTTGTGAATGTTGAAGAGCAAGCTCGTGTGAAGTCTATAGCGGATTACTAGATATAGTACCAGGAGTAAGATAGTAAATATACTTGTCGAGAATATTTGTTATGAAATTGAGGATTTTAGAACATGAATCAATTTTGAGAATATAGGTTATTAGGATACCTTTGAGAAGTGATAGAAATTGATGTGATGTTTTTGGGATATGTGAAATTATTCAAGGATATGTAATTTTTGATAGTGCTCCCTTCTTGTTGAGGATTTAGTTATTTTGTAAGACGGACTTGCGGAACTGGACATACAATTCGACATCGAATTATTATTGGAAGTTGGTTCATGATGGCCCAAATTCATGACCCCGGATTTGGGGCTGTCACAGTAGCGATTTGCGATGATGTGGTTACGGATCGAAGTCTTCAGAGCCCACTTGAATTTCATGATTTTATCTTCCTCTGTACCAGCAATAGATCGTGCATATCCAGCCAACCTTTGAAACCTGATCTGAAAGTCAGCCACTGATTCATCTTCCTTCTGAGTTATGCTATGATATTCCCGAGCATACTCCTCACGGATACTAGCAGGAAAGTACCTCTGATCGAACTGTGCCTTAAACACATCCCAAGTGACAGTATTCTCATATCCAGCGGCGTGAGAAGCCACCACTAACTTCCACCAAATGCTAGCGTCCCCCTCAAGACGGTAAATGCCAAAACGAGCCTTTTCCAGCTCAGAACAGTTAAGTACCCGAAAGATCTTCTCCATATGATCAATCCACGCTTCCGCGTCCATCGGGGTCTTGGCCTCCTTGAAGCAATTAGGCCTTTGTTTCATAAAACGATCAAACATAGTCTGGCCTTCTTGATTCTGTGTGTTACCACCGGGATTCTGCGTTTGCTGAGCCACCACCTGCTGCACCATATGCATAAAGGTGTTTTGATCCATCACAATTTGTTGAGTAACATTTCCCCCAGTGTTTTGGCTAGTATTAGATTTCTTTGGCGGCATCCTACAAAATTTTCAAAGAGTGCACAAATAATATGCATATATCTCACAAATTATATAAATCAGAAATCAGACATCTTAAATCTACCCATGCGAAGTCAACCCAAAACTCACAGGTCAATGCCTAAAAGACAGTCTACAGAATCTATATCCTTAGCTCTGATACCAACTGTAACAACCCAACTTTTTGGATCGTTAACTAATGGACAAATATCATAATAAAATCTAAATTATATTAAATCGATTTAGAAAAGAACCGAAAATCTTGATAAAATATCAATTTTTTAAACTTCAAAATGAAAATATTGAAAAGTCTGAAAACAAATCTAACAAGTTCTCGAATTTATTTATACTACTATATAAGACTGTAACTAAAGGCTGGTTGGCATCACTCATCTCAACCCCGTTTACCCCTGATTACCTTAGGAAGGAAAACAATACGAGTGAGCCAAATGCCCAGTACGAATATAATATAAAAATAAAATATGGTTTCAAATGAATTGTGTCTTACTAACACAGAATTTTCAAATCAAATTTATATATAGAATTAAACAAGACAACTAACAAGAATAAAATACTAAATCGAAGCAGAACAAATATAAGGCTGAATTAAGTAAGGTATGTATCCATAAGGGTCTCTTATACAGATATGTACTCGCACAAAGCGAAGTACAAAACAGAGAATTCTTCCCCGGTAATCCACGAGAAGAAAACACATGAAATGCACAAAGCATTCCTACAAAACAGAGAATCCTTCTTCGGTAATCCAGAAGAAGAAAACACACATTAAGGATCATGATCTATACACAATCTCATACCCTAGAGACGTGCTCGTATACTCACAACACCGATACGAGTAAGTGCCGAGTTCACCAGACACTCCGAACTCCATGAACTCGTCTATGATTTAACCACATAGATAGGTCTAAGAGCCCAACAAATAGGTTTCAAAAATATTGCCAGACTCATTGCACAGAACAAAATAAACAAAGCAATGTCGCAATAAAATAGCGAAACGAAACAAATCAAATATATATGAGCTGGCAATAAAAATTCCAACAATAAGGAAGACGAAACGAAAATATGAATGTGCACTAAAAAGTACACACAGAATACAAGGGTCACAATTTTATAAAATTGAATCGACAATGAATATAACGAGTAAAGAATAAAATTTTGTAATGAGAAAGAGAGCAAATAACTCGTATTAAGGAGAGTACAAAAAGGTGACAATTTATAAATTTGATTCAACAATATATTTAATGAATATTTATAATTTAAATGGAAAGAGAAAAGAATAAGAAATTCGTACCTCACTATAGCCCCCAAGTATATCCAATAAATATCAAAATCGGTTTACAAGATGAGCTGCTATGCACCTATAATCAGGGATCTAAATCAAGTTACTATTCTACTTGTCACTAATTAAAATGTTAGTAGCTATGACCGATAGTTTAATTCATTAAATATGTAACCAAATCAGATAACCGAGACACTGGACCAGAGATTAATCATGTCAAATACTTATGTACATGTCCTTTCATTTAATAACATTTACATGAGTACTTTAACAATTAAAAGTCATCAAATTTGTTAAGGGACCTACTTTCATGTTCGATCTGGAGCATATAACTTGTACATAAATTGAACTAACTAATATGACTCTAAATCAACCATGTTGACTACAAAATTATAAAAATGCATATATGCGGATACCAAGATAATAGCAAAACTTGTACTTAGCTAATGGATAAAAAAAATACAATTTACACAAATAATGAGCACTTAGCAATTAATATATATAACTATAACACTAATTAATATAATATAACCGTGATCAATTCCTTATACTCGATTAAAGCTAAACAACATTAGTCAAACATGTACAGAATCATATTTTATGTAATTACAAAAGATAGAAAAACGACCAATTAAAATATATAAATTAAAATACAAATAGCAAATCAATTTCAGAATTTTCACATCATTATACATAATATATGATATTCGAATCATGGGTTTTTCTTTGAAAATTTTTACAAATTCTTGTTCAAAGGTTTATACATGAATAGAAATAAATTCTAATAGATGACACATGATAGAATATGTACAAAACATGAATCAACTTATACTTAATATTAAAAGAATTTTGTACCTGGTAATTCAGAGAGCTAGGATCAGTGGTGGCACGAGACAAAACAGAACACAACAGCATGGCAAGTAAAGAAACTAAATAAGATTCACATATAACTATATATTTGCATAATTAATTAATAAAATTATCAAAAAGCAGTGCACTCAGGAAATTGTACCTTAACTAGAACCCGATCTTAGTCCTCTTTGACTGATGTACAAGATACGTATTATACTTATATATGGCTATTTAGATAAAATCATGTATCTTTGTTTGAAGAGTAATTTACCTAAAAATGCGGCATTTAGGCTAACCATTAACCCACGTAACAAATCTGAGTACAATTATACATATCTACTTAAACAAACACATATATCTACAACACAAATAAATAAAAATAAAAATTCAATTTTTTTTAAAATTCAAAACAGAAAAATAAAATAAAATAATTAGGCCCACAAAATTAAGGATAATACAGATGTTGTATGAAGGTAGAAATTGAGTATTAAACTGAATGGTGGCTGGCGCAAATGCCATGCGATAAGAGTTGAGCTTGTTGTTGACGTTCAAAATTGCAATTGGGAATGGATGATATAGGGTTAATTTTCCAGGATAAGTACTCAGTGAAACAATGAGATGAAGGATGGATAGAAGTTTCCGATTATTCCCTTCTCAAGTAACATTACACGTGAAAGAGGAGTAAGAACGATCGGGGAATTTCTTGATGTTCCTTTTCTCAAAGTTTTAATTGAGGAAGATTTTGTTTTAAGATATATCAAAAAGTGATGATGCATGTTAAGTGGAAGAATCATGTTGATAAAAACGAGAGCTTGTTAAGAATTGATTCATGATTAATATCGAATAAGGTTGTGACCTCAGAAGAATTGATATTATAGATTGAACTCATTTCAACTTTGTTTTGGTATTGAGTGAAGTCACAGTCAAGGTGACGAGTATGTTAGTTATCAAGAGCTGTAAATGATCAAGGCTATACTTCAAAAGACTTAGCAAAACGAAATATTTTATAAGAGTGAAAAATCGAGTTGTTAATTGAATTATGCCATCTAAGGACGTATGTGGTTGGTTATAGTATTCGGTTGCAAAGATGCGACAGAGAATGGACGAAATGATATTAAGTTCCCAAATTGGGTACTCGGTAAGAATATGAGATTAAAGACAAGAAGAAACTTGTGATTATTCCCTTCTCGATGGACATAGTACTTGAAAGCGGAATGGAAGCGATCAAAGAATTTCTGGAGATTCCTTCTCGAAGTTCTATTTAAAGTCGTGTGGTTATAAGTAAAGCGTGGGAATGATACCAAGCGCAAGTATAGATCATTATGCGAAAAGTTATATTGATTGTCGGGGAAAGATATTTGTTCCCGTGAGTTAAGCGTCTAGAGTTAAAAGGCTCAGAAGTTAAGGTTTAAGGTTATTTCGGAATTGGAGGGCTCGCAGAATGAGCTTATTAAAGTTTGAGTTGATATGATGAAATCCTAAAGGTTGAATGATACAACCTGGGAGTGGAAGTAGGATGCGGTGTCCTTAGCGTTGATTCTGAGGACAGAATCCTAATAAGGGGGGAAGGATATAACGCCTTAGAAATTTCGATATTTAAAATTATTTATTTATTATAAATTATAAATTATATTATGTGAGTATTGTTGGAAAGTGGAATGTATGTGAATTTGTGTTTATGTGCTTATGTGATGATCTGGATAAGTTGTGAAGGCCCATGTATTTTTATTTGTATTTTTGAGGATTTAAAAATATTTAAATCATGTATTTTTGATCCTCTGTGAATTTTATAAAATTATCGGAGGGATTAAAAATCATGAAATCTTTTGCAATATTATCTTTATAATATTATTTAGTTTTTAAAATGGTTGGATGAATTAATTTAGATGTTTCGGTATTTTAAAATGATTTTAAGAGTTTTATTGTATTTAAAGGATCAAAACTTTGAAAATTCATATTTAATTCATTTTTGATCCGAAAAATATTTTAAAAATATGTGGGTGTTCGTAATTTTATATTCTCTATTATAAAATTAAAAGCGTATTTTTCCAGAGGTTTTATTTAATTGTGATTTATAGAAGTCGGGTATTAGCATTTTAAATTGGGCCAAGCCCAATTGAAAAGAGAAGCAGCAGTGGAGTATTCTGGAAGGTCGGGGAAGAGAAAAAAAACAAAAGAAAGAGAGAAGGGAAGAATCGGGGAGAAGAAGAGAAGGGGAAGGATGAGGATTAGATATATATATATATATATATATATATATATATATATATAGATACATGTGTGTGTGTGTGTGTGTATATAATCAAGAGGGTGGGTGGGTGTATATCATACACGACTGTGAAAACAGGAAGAGGAAGAGGTGTGTGCGTGTGTGTGTAACTGGTGGAGTCGGGAAAGGGGCAGCCACCGCGCGGCTGTTGCTCGCCGGCGGTGGTGGTGGAGTCGAGCACGCAGGTCGCGGAGAAGGCAGGGAGGCGCTGGAAGCGCGAGTTGCAGCAGTCGGGAAGAAAGAGAGAGAGAGAGAGAGAGAGAGAGAGAGAGAGAGAAGAGAGAGAGAGATTGTTGCGGGAGATTGATGAATTCGGAAGGTATAACCTCGCACTTTATCTATTTAATTTTTCGTATTTAATTAGTTATAAATTTCGAGGTAATTGTTTTGGATTATTGTAGTATAAATTCGGAAAGTATACAAATTATTGTGATTGTAGTAATTTAATTGTGATTTAATTATGTGGTTGTTGTAAATTAATTAGTTTAAATTGCAATATCATTATTGTAATTCCGTGAATAATTCGGAGAATGTAGTTATTTAGTATCGTGGTGGTTAAGTATAATTGTGGGATTTATTTCGAGTTGAAAATATGTTTTTATGATTATTGGTGATTAAGTATTATGAGTTCGAATAAGTATTCGGATTTAGTAATCATTAATTGTGAATTGTTAGTGTTAAGTGCTAGTTGAAATGGTTGGAATTATATTGTGGTTTTGTTAATATTTGGGTTTAATGATTATTGGTGGTTAATGGTGTTAATTTTAGTAATTAGATTATGTGGAATTTTGAGTATATGGTTGTAATTTAATTAGTTAAATGGTGAGATTATTGTGGTAATTAAGTTAGATTTAAATTGTAAGTTAATATGCTAATTTTCGTAATTAGATTAATATGGTGGATTGTGAATATTGTTGGGATTAGTTGCGGGTCCGATTATATGCTCGGGCCTTATGAATGTTAATTGTTATATGCTAATTGCTAAAGTGTAATGGAATTGGTATTAGTTGTGGTCATTAGTGGGTAATTATCAGTTGTCGTATAATTTGTGGAGGTTATATGAGTTGCTAGTTGCATATGGTGTCGGAAATGCTAATATGCAAAATGGTAAGTATGGGAATACGTGGTACATATTAAATGTTGGAATTTTATAATAATTAGAATTGTGCTAGGGGTTATGAGAAGATCACGAGTTTTTAAATGTCAATATTTAAAGGACTTGTGTAATTCTTTTCGACTAATCCCTAGGGCTTACGAATATCCATGATTAGCTATCACGAGTATAACTAATATACTTGAGTGATGTGATCATTGATATAGCGTAAGTAATAGTTAGTGCTAGGGGTTGTTCCCTAGGGCTTACGAACATCAATGATTGGTTGTCACGTGTATCATTAAAATGCGTGAGAAATACGATCATTGGTGTAGCGTAAGTAGTAGTGTTAATCATTATGTGCTAGGTGCCGCATGTCTGGGCGGGTACTTTTCTTACTTGTTTAATTTTTATGTTGCTGCAAGTTAAGGCAAAATTTTTTTTTTTTTTGCTAAAGCATGGTTGAATTGTATTTGAGGGGCTGTGCCCATAGTCCGATAAACGAATACTTCATGCCGAAATTTTCTAAAAATCCCCTGCAAATTTATTTAAAAATCTATTTAAGTTATTTGATTTGGTGATTTAAAAGTATATGGTGATTTTCGAGAGTCAAGGTAAATGTTATAGTTGATATGTATTGTTGTGAAGTGGTTGCCTAGATGGTATCTAAGTGTCGAGTAATCTTATGTGTTAAGTATTTATGTGGAGTGAGTATTTGATTTAGTGGTTGTCTTGAAACTATATTATGAATGTGATTAAGTATGTTTGTATAAGTTATATAAGTAAGCGTTATAGGACGCGTATGGGTAAAGTAGAACAAAACAATAAGATTTTGCTTAGTTGGATACTAAAATAGTATTTGACCTTGAAAAGGTTGAGTAGGAGACATGGCCAAGAGCGGAGTACGAGTAAAAAGATAAGCTGAAGGACAAGTATCAAAGCCGACGGATGTATTGACGTGGAAGTTAACGAGTTACGAAGTAGAAGTGGAAGTAGGGCCAAATAAAAGGCTAGCAAGTAAAGAGATGTCGTGAAATTGAGTTATGGATCGATGTTAAGGTCGAGAACTCCGTGAATCGAGGCAAGTGTTTTGCTCTTCACTTATCATTCAAGTGATGCAATTCAATTCCTTTGTTATATGATATGATGTGGTCAAGTATATTTAGAAAATGATGTATTTCCTCAATTAGCGTGAAAACGTTTATTTTCCCCACACTCGATTCAGATACCAATTTCTCAAAGAATCTTATCACTAGCTTTTTCCGCATATCATTTTATACATGGAATGTTATTGGGCTCCTCAGTTGAACGCCCTATCCATTATTTTCCTTGAAAAATGTTTAAGGGATTTTCTAAATAGAGAGAATCCAAGCTTTAAATCCCCATAAATACCTGTTAATGAAATTCCTGATTTTTAGCATAATTTCTCCAGTGAAACCCTTCTTGAAAATGTTTCTTCAAACTAATTTGTAATTAAGTATCCTGAAATTATTTTAGAGATAATCGTTTAAACTGCTTTACTCGCTTATGTTGATTCAAACCTTACTATGTGTTGTAAAATTTTAATAAATGCGTAGTGCTTGATTATGTCCCTGCTCCAACTTCGGATTTCAATTATTGGCCATTTTGTTGCGATTTATATCTTGTATTGTTGCCAAGTCGATTTTCTCTTTAATCAAATAATGATGATGTGTCCCCAGTTATTCATATCTATCTTGTCAATGCTTATTCGAAATATTGTTCTTTATATTCTCCACCCCATTTATTATCGAACTCGTCGGTATTTATTGAAGATCTTGATTATTCGGTTATCACCCTCTATTCTATCGAACTTGTCGATACCTTTTGAGATTGTTGTTCTTCTTTTATTACCCAATTATTGTGTCGAACTTGTCGACACCTGTTGATCTTGAATCCTTCATTGACTCTTGGAGTATAAGTTGTTTTGGAACGTGAGTTTCCATTTAGTTGGTTGGCAAGGGTTGTCGATTTTTCCGACACCTAGTGCGTTGGATATAGAATTGGAAATGTTTTTAAAATAGATGTCCCTTCGGGGAGACCATATTAATGGTCAACAGATGTCCCTTCGGGGAGACCAGATTAATGGTCAGAAGTTAAGGCCAATGTGTGCCATGGATCCAATTAAGGACATTGCTGTGTGCGTTTGTCCGGGGTTAGTGCGTGACTGATCAGCAGCCTAACCTTATTGTATTTTTTTAACATAAAAATAAAAATCCAATTCTAATCTATACATTGAGATTGAGTTGATTTGTCTTCTGACTCTCTTGAAGCCTATTTCAATTATATTTTGTTATCAGAACTTTTATCAGTTCTCATTGTTGATGCACCTTACTCTAATGGTGAAATGTTGGCTCCTCGTAACAATCAGATAATTAACTTAACTGATTCTTTTCGCAGCATGAGACATTTCTTCTTGTTTTCAGAATTTGTAGTCGTTATTAATGTTGCTATCACTATTTGCACTTGCTGAGCGTTGTTGGCTCACTCTTGCTTTAATGTTTATTTTCTCCAGTTAATAGAGATGATTAGTGGACCTTGTGGTCAGTTGGTAATACTCTTCCAGCATCAAGAGGAGACGTTCGGGTTATGGATTTCGCCGGATAGTGGTTTGGGATTTAGTCAAGGTTGAATATTTAGTTAGACGATGACCTTATTTATTCACAGAAAATGTATATTATTTTATTCGGACTCGGGTTGTAATATTAATTAGTAGTTGTTTCATACTGTGACCTGTGAGCGATCTTGGTTAGTTAGAATTTATATTTCTTTATGATTTTGTCAATATTACGTGGTGAGCAGATTTGGATACAGTTGAATTAGTTTTGTTGATTTGGACAGGTGGTTAGTCATATTTATGAATACATCATGTCAAATTTTCTGAAATTTCCCTGTAAAAATATTTAATTACTTATAAAAAGCATGTATATTAATATAGTCAAGTGAGGGTGTTACAAGTTGGTATCAGAGCTACAGGTCACAGTCACTGAAACAATTAGGTGGGAATTTGGGATATAGTAATAGAAAGGTTAGAGTGTGTGTATAAGATAGAAGTCGAGTAGAACGACTTAGAATAAGGATCGCGAAAGGATACTTCGGCAAGCGTTGCGACGTTGAACGGTCTTTCGGCATATCCCGTAAGTAGAAGTTCGAATCGTTTAAGGATTGGGCTAGGAGCGAAACAGCGAACCCGAAGTGGCATAAGCTAAGTGGGCAGCTGAAGCTATCAGTTCGGGGGACGTTATCTCGATTTATTTTTTTTTGCGTAGAATCTAGAATTTTCAACGATATTAGTTTCAATGCGAACGTTTCGGAGATGGTATGAGAAGGTTAAGAATGCGAAGTGGGAAGCGATTATATGCAAGAATTGGAAGTTGTGCGTAGTTGTGTATCCTTAATCGTCGATTCATTCAAATTCATTGCTTAAGAAATTTCTTATTCTTTCTTTGAATTATCGTCCTAAGTTAATTCCCGGTTGGTATCGTTGCTGAGGCATTCATTGCGCAGTGATGGTTCAAAAATCGAGAATGAATTGAGATCTTCTTATTTATTCGACTCATTATTGTCAGGCCGGTTTGGCAGCTAAGTATAGTAGTGCTTAGCCGACAAGAGTGAGATTGAATAATTAGGAATTTCTTAAATGTTTGCCTAATCAGTAGTTGATGCTACATTTGAAAAGTCTAATACCCATCAATTGATGATGAGTTCGTACATCAAATTTATTCGAATTCAATTCCATTCTTTTAGAAATATTTATATTTCCCAGATGATACTTGATTCATCTTTACAGAAAGATTTTTGAAACTCTTGAATTCCTTCCATTACCATGAATGCTTGAATTTCTCTATTTTAGCTGAGATGAACAACCTATGTAAATAGGGATTTATGAATTATGAATTTATGTTACATTGTAATAGTTTCATAACCTCGTTTTTGCACATGTCCAGGATATTAACCAAGCTTTTTTTTTATTGTTGTAAAATACATGACCGTACACCATATATTTTATTACTATTATATTGTGTTTATTTGATTTGATTAGTTCATTGATTCTTCTTGTTTTCTGGCTTGGTTTTGGAGTCAATGTATTGTACACGTAGTATAATCATTAATGCTGAGAATGGTTAAATAAATTGTTATTTATATAATTAGTTATTTGTTCGATTATTACAAGCAATTCAGTTAAATGCATTTATAACTATACAAACTGAGTCACAAAGATTTTGTTATCATATATACTGTGAAAATGTATATTTTGAATAATAAATTATATTTTGTAATTAGATCAGGAATGGGGAATTAGCGTATTATTTGTGGATTTCATGAGTGTTTGAGATTGCTATTTTCGAGGTACGGATTCTCTCTCCTTTTTATTCAGCGCTACTCATTTTAGGATTAACTATATTAAATCTGCTTTGTCCTCAAATCTATTTGTTTAGTTTTAATTGTTATGACTGTTCTGATTTTGAAAAATGTTTTGACTCGTTGATTTTGGAAAATGATTTTTATATCTATTTTGAAAATATTTAAATATTTGTTTCGGCGAGTTTCTGAAATTTTCTGAAATATTTGTTGGAAATGTTCAAAAAAAATTTATTGTGATTTCAAAGGTTTTGCGAAGTATTTTATTTGAACCCTTAGCGATATAGGGAATACCGAGTTAACCAGATGTAGGGGTACTACAGCCATGTCATTGCGGCACCAGTGACATGACACTTCCGTGGCAGTGTGATTGGTCACGGCGTATCCTTCTGATAGCTTAGGTGGTGAGCTTTTACGCATTTTGATATTTGTTTCAGGATACGTGGGTGCACCCAGATTTTGATTTGATTTGTGATTTGATTTGGCGGTGACGTTGTATATGTCGTACTCGTTATCCGATTTGTTGCACGCATTTGGTACCCAATGTGTGTATTTGTATCTGTTCTGTTCTAATCTCAGTATGAAATATCTTAACCCCTCGTTGCTTCAGCCATGCGCATTTTAAAATAAATGTTTTACTATAACTATCAAATACACTTATCTATTTTTCTGTTTTATAAATTGTATCCAAATCCGTACTGGGCATTTGGCTCATGCCGTATTCTTTTTCTGGCAGGTGATTAGGGGGATCTGGGACTGTGTGATGGAGTGCTACCCATTATTTCGTTGCGTAGGATTTATGGACTTCTAGCATTATTTAGACTTAGTCATTTATTTAGAGATTATTTTAGTGCTCTGTTGCAGGTTATGGATTTTAAGTAATATCTCCTCCCATTTTAGAAAGGGGGTGTTACAAAGATGGCATCAGAGCTTAGGTTCTTTCTGAGTTTGGGTAGACTTTAGGATGAGTATTATATTTTAAATTCATATCTCGGTTTATCATTTCTTTGTCATCAATTTAGTACAGTATCTTTGAATTTTGTCCTTGTTAGTGAGTCGTCGAACATCTTTAGAGATCGTAAAATGAATGTTACTATTTTTTAAGTATCAACAGTGTTAGATAATAGTAAGAGGGTGTCTTTGAGGATTATGCATTATTTATCAATCGTTTAAGTATAGTTTGGTTGAGTATAATTTGTGCAACAATTGGTTTGTAAGGAAAACAAATGATCTTTGAAGACATAGACATATTAGAATCTATTTAATAACAGCCTCAACTCATTGGAGTCTTAAAAAATTTGTTAGTTACTAGAGATAAATTTTAAATAAGAATTGTGTTAAATTTAAATTTTACTCGAGGACAAGATGATATAAGTTTAGATTGTAATTTTGTAAACCATTTGTAGGTGTGTGAGGTGAGGGTTGACTTTCATATAGTTTGTTAGTATGTGTGAAATTAATATCTCTTGAGTACTATCTTTATCTTCTTACTAATTTTTGTAAATTATTTAAAATTTTGAATGATATTTCTATTTGTTTTGTGTTTGTGAGTCATTCTTACATACTGAATTATCGATAGAAAAAGGCCTATTGAGCACTTTTGTTTGCTTATTCCAATTAAGTAGACTTTAAGTCTTCTAGAATACAAATCTTTGATATATTGTTTTTATCTATTTGTAAATTTCGAATTTGCTTATTTTTATTGTTTCACATACTCATATATGTTTTAGTAGTTAACTTGTAAGATTATCGTATATTCACATTGTTTTGATACTGGTAGCCTCCATTTATTTTCTTACTAATAGAAAATATTTTCACAATTTTATTCAAATTATGCCTAAAACACTCATTCTAAAATTTGGTAATTTAATTATTTTATTTTGGGGATGCTCAAAATAAATAATTAAATGAAGTGGTATTATTAATTTTAGGGACGCCTGAAATTAATAATTCAGTAAAGGAATGTAAATGTTATGTATTTTAAAAATTTATTTTTAAAAAAACAAGTATCAAGGTATTTGTAATTATTTGTATTGTATGTTATCTATCAGCTGTCATTTGGCATCCCAAATAGGTTTTAAGAACATATAAATCTTTTTGAGTTTTAATTTTAATTTTAATTTTTTTTCCTTTCCTAATATCAAGAATTATTCAAAGACCAATAACTTTAGTTTAATATGCCTTAACAATCGAATTCTTTTCTTACTATGCAAATGAACATTGATTTTTTTTTAATGTTCTAATTGAATGTATCTAATAAAATGTTGAAGTGTAATAATTTAACAAGTTCGGTAGGATTTGGATGGGATTAAGTTATTTATAATAATATATATTGTATGCAAGTTATTTAATACTCAATGTTGTGCTTTAGAATATAATTATGTTTGGAATCCTGTATATTTGTTTCATATTAGATGCTTGTGCATCTAATCCATATAGTTGACACGCGTTGATTGTTTTAAGTTGAGTTAAATATTATTAATATTTTATTTACAATATATGATAATTTATTTCAGTTTAGATATATTTTGTTATGACTGTGTCCTGTAATCTGGACACAGGTATAATGAACATGTAGAGACACATATGTTGTTAATTTGATAATTAAAATAAATTAATATCATTAATGAACCTTAAATTAGGAGTTGTATTGTGTATTTAGTCGCATTTAGTCGCATATATCCACTAGGAGAGAACCAGGAGGAGACGAGAAAAAAAACAGATATTCTATAATTTTTGTCAAGTACAAAAAAAAAGTTACATATTTGGTAATTATGTGCTATGCTTAATTGGCGCACTTAATTAATTATTTTCTAACCTATTGTCTATTAGTGTTTATGCATGCTTATTGAGTTCATGGCTTTGTATTTTTTTACAAGTCAAGTTATTTGATATTTCATAGAGTGCCGTACGAAAATTTATTTCATAGATGTGTGTAACGTGCTTTGATTAATTTAAACTGTGTGACACTAGATTGTTGGTAATCTAATTAAGCTATTATATGTGTTGCATGAGATTGTTTTATAAAATTATTTGATTGTAATTATGTGTCAAATTTCTAATATTGAATATGTTAATTTAAATAATTTGTTAATTGATTTTAGTTAATATGAAGGTGAGCTTAGATTTATGTATAAAAGTACTCAACCGTAGTTTATTTTTGCTAGTCAAAATGTGAGTATTAGTTGTTTTAGCACTAAATGCTTTTATGAATTATTTGAACACATCATTCATTATTTGTGGTATCTAGACACTAAGTTACAACCCAATTTATTAATTAATTAAAAATAATTAAGAGATTTTATTATTTAGAATCTATTCCTTATGTTGATATATGTTTACATGTATATGTGTGGATGGGTGTGCCCTATTTGAAGTAAATATTTATTTATTTATATTTTTTATTAGGTTCATATTATATATGTTGACTTAATTATGCTAATCTTATTAGTGTCATTAATAATACTAAAGAATATGTTAATTAACTATTTAATATAATATAAGCAATGATTAACGATGTGTTGTACGCAATGGGTTCAAGGCAGTTAAAAAAAATGTGATTATGTAATAAGCAAATTGATATGTATGGAATTTTTTTTTCTTTATGTGCGTATTAATTATCGTGCTCAATTTGGATGTGCATTTGTCAATATGTATTTCGAGGTTACTAGTAGCAAAGGATTCAGAGATTTAATAATTTGTCTTGAATACATGACTCATATAAAATCATTTATACGAACAGTATTTATATGCAATAGTACTCTTGTATGAAAGAAGTAGGGGTGAATGAAATTGCTTATAGATAATAATCACGACTAGAGTTATCACAAATGCATAAGTATTCTGTATCAGTTATATATTAGAGATTGTAATGGTCATTCTTGTTCATTAAAAAATTTCCAATGCTCGTTAGACATTTTATAAATTAATTTGTGACGAGAAAGTCGAAGTTATCTTTGTTTGAAAAGAGCGAGTTATTAAAATGAAAATCATTCTTTTTGTCAAAGTTTTGTGGAAAAATCATTCTGAGAGAGAGCCTATTTGGGAACTAGAGTAATCTATTCGTGAGAGATATCCGCATATATTCAAATCAGGTACGAGTTTTAGTATTGTTTGATTCCGAGGAATCTATTCGTGAGAGATATCCGCATATAATGAAATCAGGTACGAGTTTTAGTATTGTTTGATTCCGAGGACGGAATCCTTTTTAAGAGGGTATATATGTAATATATAGGATTTTTAGATATTTTAATAATAATAATAATAATATTTATAATATTTAATCTACTAATTAGAAAAGATTTTAAAAAAGTGTTGTGGCTATTCATATAAATAAAGTATTATGGGTTCGGGTTCGTTGTATTTTTATAAAACACAAATCCTCAATAGAGAAGCCGAAACTAGACGACGAGAGAGGAGATTCTGCGTTGGGTGTTGTGCAATCTGTATACAAGCTTTTAAGGTATTAACTTTTATTTTGTAATACCATGTCATGATCTAGTCCTATAGGGTTATATCTTTATTAATATAAAGTAGACATAGTGTAAGTTATGTGTAGTATCATGTGTTCGTATAGTCTAAATCGAGTTCTTGAACCATAATTGTAATATTCGATTTTATTATACTTGATTATGATTTGAAGATTAATTAATACATATTGTAGTTCGTTTAAACTAGGTTTTATGGTCAGGTTTCTAATTTCACAGTGATGACAAAAAAATGTTAATTATATATTATGGAGATCGATTGATTCATGTATTTAACCTATTATATATTAATTTATTATTTATTCACATGCTTATATGTTAAGATTTTTAAATTATGGATTTATGTTACATTCTAATAGTTTCATAGCCTCGTTTTTGCACATGTCCAGGATATTAACCAAGCTTATTTTTTATTATTGTTGTAAAATACATGACCGTACACCATATATTTTATTACTATTATATTGTGTTTATTTGATTTGATTAGTTCATTGATTCTTCTTGTTTTCTGGCTTGGTTTTGGAGTCAATGTATTGTACACGTAGTATAATCATTAATGCTGAGAATGGTTAAATAAATTGTTATTTATATAATTAGTTATTTGTTCGATTATTACAAGCAATTCAGTTAAATGCATTTATAACTATACCAACTGAGTCACAAAGATTTTGTTATCATATATACTGTGAAAATGTATATTTTGAATAATAAATTATGTTTTGTAATTAGATAAGGAACGGGGAATTAGCATATTATTTGTGGATTTCATGAGTGTTTGAGATTGCTATTTTCGAGGTACGGATTCTCTCTCCTTTTTATTCAGCGCTACTCATTTTAGGATTAACTATATTAAATCTGTTTTGTCCTCAAATCTATTCGTTTAGTTTTAATTGTTTTGACTGTTCTGATTTTGAAAAATGTTTTGACTCGTTGATTTTGGAAAGTGATTTTTTATATCTGTTTTGAAAATATTTAAATATTTGTTTCGGCGAGTTTCTGAAATTTTCTGAAATATTTGTTGGAAATGTTCAAATATTTGTTTATTGTGATTTCAAAGGTTTTGCGATGTATTTTATTTGAACCCTTAGCGATATAGGGTATACCGAGTTAACCAGCTGTAGGGGTACTACAGCCATGCATTGCGGCACCAGTGACATGACACTTCCGTGGCAGTGTGATTGGTCACGGCGTATCCTTCTGATAGCTCAGGTGGCGAGCTTTTGCGCATTTTGATATTTGTTTCAGGATACGTGGGTGCACCCAGATTTTGATTTGATTTGGCGGTGACGTTGTATATGCCGTACTCGTTATCCGATTTGTTGCACGCATTAGGTACCCTATGATGTGTGTATTTGTATCTGTTCTGTTCTGATCTCGGTATGAAATATCTTAACCCCTCGTTGCTTCAGCCATGCGTATTTTAAAATAAATGTTTTACTATAACTATCAAATACACTTATCTATTTTTCTGTTTTATAAATTGTATCCAAATCCGTACTGGGCGTTTGGCTCATGCCGTATTCTTTTTCTGGCAGGTGATTAGGGGGATCTGGGACTGTGTGATGGAGTGCTACCCATTATTTCGTTGCGTAGGATTTATGGACTTCTAGCATTATTTAGACTTAGTCATTTATTTAGAGATTATTTTAGTGCTCTGTTGCAGGTTATGGATTTTAAGTAATATCTCCTCCCATTTTAGGAAGGGGGTGTTACACTTATCTCCGAGATTTACTGATAACATATACTCATTGTAAGGTATATAAGCCTACTTATTTAAAAAAAGGTCGATTAGCATATGCAAATCACATATACTGACATGGAACACACATCATCATTATCATTACCAAGTTGACATCTCATTTGGGTGATGTTTCGTAAATTATTTTTGAATTTCCTAATATTTTTCATATATATATTTCAAAAACACTATAAACATATGTGGATATCATATAAAAATCATAATTAATAATTTTTAGTTGAATGTTTATCACTTAGTACCTTTGTTTTTAATGCCATGCAAAAAACACGTTAGGACAACTAAAAATCTTAATTGATATTTTCATCAAGAAAACAAAAATTCTTAATTGATATTAAAATTTAAGTTATTAATACTATTACATAACTATTATGTATAGTTATTTTGTAATTAATAGATTATATAAAATATGTGAATCATGCTTATTATTCAATATGGTTAAAGTAAAATAATTAAAAATAAATTGTAATGATTACTGTATAAATAATAAACAAATAAATGATTACAATAGAAAATATATCATAGATATTACTCAGCATCGTCTCGCGACGACGCCTCGACTCGTTTTTATTAATGAAAATGATGAATTTTTTATTAATACTATTACATAACTATTATATATAGTTATTTTTGTAATTAATAGATTATAGAGTAAACTTCAAATTGGTGGCCAAATTTTACACTCATTTTCAAAAAAGTGGCTAGTCTTTCAATTTTGTAAAATGGCGGTCAGACTTGTCTTTTTCCTTTCTAAAAGCTGGCTGCAGGCGATTTTCAGCTTTTTGGCGATTGTCCACAAAAATTCCCAAATTAATATGTGTCACCATATGATTGGTTATATTCGTAATAATAACAATAATGTCCCCCATGTATGCACATCAACTCACCAAAAAATCCACAAATATGAGTTGTCAAGATTTAATTAGTCAATTATGTGCATGCATGGGGGGAATTATTATTATTATTATTATTATTATTATTATTATTACGAATATAACCAATTATATGGCGACACATATTAATTTGGGGACTTTTTGGATAATTTTTTGGGTTTTTAGTTATTTTTTTTTAGTACAATAACATATTTTCCCATTTTACCCCTGCCAAATAAGCTGAGAATCATCTCCAGCCACTTTTTGAAAGGAAAAAGGCAAGTCTGGCCACAATTTTGCAAAATTTAAAATCTGGCCACTTTTTTGAAAATGAGTGTAAAATCTGACCACTTTTTTGCAATTATGTGAATCATGTTTATTATTCAATAAGGTAAAAGTAAAATAATTAATAATAAATTGTATTATTATTGTATAAATAATAAATAAATAAATAAATACAATACAAAATATATCGTTATTATTACTCGGCGTCGTCTCGCGACGACGCCTCGACTCGTGTTAAATGAAAATGATGATTTTTTTTTATTAATACTATTACATAACTGTAATAAATAGTAATTTTGTAATTAATAGATTATATAAAATATGTGAATGTTTATTACTCCCTCCGTCCCATCCATTTCTTTACATAAAAAACTGCGTATCTGACACGCATTTTAAGTTGCATTTTAAGGATAGTTCTATAACTTATTTTTGATATTTTCTTTTTTTGTATAAAAATAGAACAATTCTATTTTTATACAAAAAAAGAAAATATCAAAAATAAGTTATAGAACTATCCTTAAAATGCACTTTAAAATACGTGCCAGAAATTGGTCCGCAATTGTAAACTATTACATAAAATAGAGGGAGTATTCAATAAGGTAAAAGTAAAATAATTAAAAATGAATTGTAATGATTATTGTATAAATAATAAATAAATAAATGATTACAATACAAAATATATCGTAGATAGTACTCAGTGTCGTCTCGCGACGACGCCTCGACTCGTGTTAATTAATGAAAATGATGAATTTTTTATTAATACTATTACATAACTATTATATATAATTATTTTCTAATTAATAGATTATATAAAATATGTGAATCATGTTTATTATTCAATAAGGTAAAAGTAAAATAATTAAAAATAAATTGTAATGATTATTGTATAAATAATAAATAAATAAATGATTACAATACAAAATATATCGTAGATATTACTCGGCGTCGTCTTGCGACGACGCCTCGACTCGTGTTTATTAATGAAAATGATGAAATTTTTATTAATACTATTACATAACTATTATATATAGTTATTTTGTAATTAATAGATTATATAAAACATGTTAATCATGTTTATTATTCAATAAGGTAAAAGTAAAATAACTAAAAATAAATTGTAATAATTACTCTATAAATAATAAAAATGATTACAATACAAATATAAGGTAGATATTACTCGGCGTCGTCTCGCGATGACGCCTCGACTCGTGTTAAATGAAAATGATGAATTTTTTATTAATTCTATTACATAGGTATTATATATAGTTATTTTGTAATTAATAAATTATATAAAATATGTGAATCATGTTTATTATTCAATAAGGTAAAAGAACAATAAGTAAAAATAAATTGTGATGATTACTGTCTAAATAATAAATAAATAAATGATTACAATATGAAATTGTTGTGGAATAAAAACTAGGTTATGATTATGACGGCTAGGGTTCGGGAGCTTCGTGCTCTTATGGCTGCTTCTACGTTCGAGACTAAACGGTCCTCACAGAATGCCTACGTATCTCTGTATTAGAGAATCAAGCCAAGAAAACGTAGTTCTGAGGTGAGGGGTCAGACCCTTTATATAGGCTGAGAAGCCCTAAAATTGTAGTAGAATTAGGTGACTTGGTGGGCAAGTCACCGCCTTGAGGAAGGTTCTAGACCCCTTCCTTGTAGGAGTCAGTTTCCATGTTGGAATATGTATCTTGGAGGCTAAGTCAGGCAAGAGTAATATCTTTGTTTGACTCTTATTTGCTGAGCTGTTTATTACCCCTAATATTAATTACGAAATTAATATTATAAATAGGGATTGGGCCCATCTGGTGGGCCCCACGTTTGGACCATTCCGGGTCTAATTAATGCCACATTAAATGTGTCTTTAGGGCTTACTTTTAGCCCATATCATTTGCCCCCCAACTTCTAGGAAAACTGATCAGGTTTTCCTTGAAGTTATAACGGCCTTATTCGAGACTTGGGTCAGGGTTTATTGCTCTTACGTGAGTATTTTCAACAATATCATCTTAATGTAAAGCGTGGAGCGACCGACGCATTTACAACGATGTTGAACGACACTAAACGGTGTTAAATGGCACTAGACAGCGCTAATAAGCCTTAAACAACGTTTAAACAGCGTTAAACAATGTTAAATGGCATAAAATGGCACTAACGGCACTAATCGGCGCTAAACAGTGCTAACCGGCACTCATCTGTGCTAACAGGCACTAAACAGTGCTTAAACAACACTAAACGGTGCTAACCGACACTAATCTGTGCTAAAAGGCACTAAACAATGCTTAAACAGCACTAAACGGTGCTAATCAGCACTAATTTGTGCTAACAGGCACTAAACATCGCTTAAACAGCACTAAACGGTGCTAATTGGCACTAATCTGTGCTAACAGGCACTAAACGGTGCTAATCTCGACCTCTTTTTATCATTAACAATCATCCGAGATTCGCTGAAAAAGTCGAGATTTAGGTTTGAAAACTATTCAAAGTTCACTGAAAAAGTCGGGATCCAGGACCAAGAACTGAACCTGGACCGACTGGATCCAGGTTCAGAAGTTGGTCGGCTGAAGCTCCTGAAAATGACCTGGTCGGCCGGGACCTGGTCGGCCGGCCCTCCTCCAGGGGAGCTGGTCGGCTGGGACCTGGTCGGCCGGGACCTGGTCGGCTGGTCCTCCTTCGGGGGAGCTGGTCGGCTGGGACCTGGTCCTCCGGGACCTGGTTGGCTGAAATCCCTCTTCTAGGGCTGACTAGTCAGTAGTTGGCCTAAAAAACCTGAACTCAGACTCCTTCATGATTTTAAAAGAGAGTGTGAATCTAGGATCATGAATCATCCGTGGTCCTAAGGATCAAGAATCTTAATCCTGATTTCGAATCGTCAGCTTAGTCGTTCGTGGCTTCATGGCTATCTCTGGCCTTCATGATTAATCTTGGCCTTCATGGCTAATCTTGGCCTTTCTTTAGCATCGGCAATCATCCAAGATTTGTTGGAAAAGTCGAGAACCATGTTCGAAATCACTTGCTGAAAAAGTTGGGATCCAGGACCAAGTACTGAACCTAGACCGGCCGGATCCAGGTTCAGGAGCTGGTCGGCTGGACCTCCTTAAAAGGAGCTGGTCGGCCGGGACCTGGTCGGCCGGGGTCTCCAAGACTATAGAAAACTCAGAGATCTTCGCGTGGACAGTAAGATCGTCCAAATCTGATACCCGGAGCTCAAGATATGGCCCAAACAAAGTCAACAGTCCGTGTAGGACTGAAAATCAGTCTTGGTCGGCTGGACCCCCTTAAAAGGAGCTGGTCGGCCGGGACCTGGTCGGCCGGGGTCTCCAAGACTATAGAAAACTCAGAGATCTTCGCGTGGACAGTAAGATCGTCCAAATCTGATACCCGGAGCTAAAGATATGGCCCAAACAACGTCAACAGTCCGTGTAGGACTGAAAATCAGTCTTGGTCGGCTGGACCCCCTTAAAAGGAGCTGGTCGGCCGGGACCTGGTCGGCCGGGACCTGGTCGGCCGGGGTCTCCAAGACTATAGAAAACTCAGAGATCTTCGCGTGGACAGTAAGATCGTCCAAATCTGATACCCGGAGCTAAAGATATGGCCCAAACAACGTCAACAGTCCGTGTAGGACTGAAAATCAGTCTTGGTCGGCTGACGCCCTCCTCGGAGCTTGGTCTTGAACCTTGAGTTCATTCATGGTTGTTGGTTATCATCAACCCTTGACTCTCATCCTTGTGATGAAGTTCTTTAGTTCTTACCTCATCTTTGTTTCTCATGGAGGAGGTCTTCCTTCTCGGTTGATCATTCAGGTAGTTCACTTGCTCCTTAGCACTTGACTTTAGGCCTGGTATGCCTTTGTTGGTTTTCAACCCTTTAGCTTGATTCTAGGTTTCCAACCTTATTTTCTTATGCTCATATAACCTTTCTTAGGTCTCAACTTGATTGACAACTCTTGGTTCGAGTCCTTAAACTCAAACGACAAGCTCGATTGGAGGCAGACAGCCTTGTTGGCCATCGAGGCTTAATTAATGTTGTGTTGAGATTTGAAGTTCAAGGATTCAATCCTTAATCTTGGAATGTGTTCATCATCCAAGATTTCCAACCTGTAGAATCCTCGTCCTGGTGTCTTCCTGACTCGATACGACCCTTCCCAATTGGGGGATAGTCTTCCCTTCTGGCCAACTCTGGAGGCCTCTATCTTCCTCAGAGTCAAGTTGTCTTGTCGAAAGAACTTCTCCTTAACCCTTTGGTTGCAGTGGAAAGATGCTTTCTTCTGACGCTCTGCGTTTCTAGCATTCGCTTCATCCCTAACCTCGTCAATCAGATCGAGGGCGAGCCTCACGCCTTTTTCATTGGTCTCGTGATCATATGCTTCCACTCTTGGCGATGCATGTGTAATCTCTAGGGGGCACAACTGCCTTGGCTCCATAAGCCAGCAAAAACGGGGTTGCTTCAGTTATCACTTCGTAGGTGGTATGGTATACCCAAAGTATAGGCAGCAACTCATCCACCTAAGTGTTTCTTGATCGTCCGACCCTCTTCTTCAGTCCATCAAGGATAATTCAATTTGCTACCTCAGCTTGTCCATTAGCCTCAGGGTGAGCTACTGAAGAAAAGCGAAGTTCAATAACATTCTCCTTGCAGTACTTCTTAAACTCTTCATTGTTGAATTTTGTCCCATTATCCGTCACAAGGATTCGGGGGATTCCCTATCTGCAGATGATGCTCTCCCAAAAGAACTGGGAAATTTGTTTGGTGGTTATCTTGGCTAAGGGCTTAGCCTCAATCCACTTAGTGAAGTAGTCGATGGCCACTATCATAAACTTCCTTTGTGCCGAAGCCATAGGGAAAGGACCTAGTATGTCCATTCCCCACATTGCAAACGAGATGGGAGAATTGATCGAAGTTAACATCTCAGGCGGCTGCCTTACAATTGGAGCGTGCTTTTGACATCTGTCACACTTCTTGACATAATTCTGCGCATCTGCCAACATCTCTGGCCAATAGAATCCCAGTCGTGTGATCTTGTGAGCTAGGGCTCTGCCCCCCAAGTGTTGCCCACATATCCCTTCATGAACTTCCTCCAAGGCTTCTCTTGCCTCTTGGGGCCTCAAGCACTTCAGGTACGGGACGACAAACGATCTTTTGTAGAGGATGCCTTCAATTAAGGCGTATCTCAATGCTCTCACTGACAGCTTTCGTGCCTCCAAGGCATTGTCAGGGAGCCAGCCTGTCTCGAGGTGAGCTTTGATAGGGTCAATCCAGCAACCTCCCATATCAATCGGTGCTATCAACTTAGAATTGATGGTCGGGGCCTTCAAGACTTGGAAGTAAACACTCCCTGCATAGTTCTCAATTTCAGAAGAAGCAAATTTAGACAAGGCATCGGCCTTAGCGTTCTCCTCTCTCGGAATGTGTTCCACATAGCATTCCTCAAACTGAGTCATAACAGCTTTCACGACTCTCAGGTATTTTGCCATAGTCTCATCATTGGCTTCAAACTCGCCATTCACTTGCGAGACCACCAGTCTTGAATCTCCACACACTTTGAGGTTCTTGACCCTCATGACTCTAGCTAAGCCCAATCCAGCTATCAATGCCTCATACTCAGCTTCATTGTTGGTAGTAGGAAAATCCAACTTCAAAGCATACTCAACTGTGAACCCATCGGGGCTTTGCAGAACTAAACCTGCATGGCTTGATTTTGTTTTTGATGCTCCATCAAAATAGAGCACCCAATATTCCTTCTGACCAGTTACAAGTTCCTCATCTTTATCTCCACTCTCAGTGGTAGTTACTATCTCCTGCCCCCCGACTTCTTGGTTGTTAATGGTGCATTCAACCACGAAGTCAGCCAATGCCTGAGCCTTGACGGCTGTCCGAGGCTTATACTTGATATCAAACTCTCCAAGTTATATGGCCCACTTGATTAGCTTTCCACTGGCCTTAGGGCTATGCAATATGTTCTTCAGCTGCTGGTCCGTCCGGACTTCAATTTTGTGAGCCTGGAAGTACGATCGTAGCTTCCTCGAGGCCGTTATCAATGCCAAGGCAAACTTCTCGATGGTAGAGTAATTTAACTCATCCCCATGCAACACCTTGCTTACGTAGTAGATGGGTTTCTGAACCTTGCTTTCTTTTCGAACGAGAACGGTACTCAGTGCTTGCTCAGATACTGCCAAGTATAGGTAGAGAGTCTCTCCGGGACTAGTTTAGCCAACAACGGGGCTTCGGCCATGTACTTCTTCAATTGTTCAAAAATATTAAATTGATCTGGCGGACTGCCAGTTTTACTCAATGTACCACCAATCCGAACAATGGACTGATGTAAACTCTCAATAAACATATTTTAATTGGTTGACACGAACAAAGTGCCAACCTTTGACAAGAAAGGCAACTATCTCGAAATAATGAGAATAGTCTCAAAATGAAACATAATGAGTTGTACTGAACAAATAGTACCACTCGAATGATTGTAATACTCAAAATTGATGAACGTTAAATAGAATATTTTTCACTTGATCAATGAGTAAAACTCTAACGATTTAAATAGTATACTCCTATCGGTTGATTCAGACAATGAACCAACTAAAAGATAATCAATAAATATTGTTGAATTTGTACAATAAATTCAACTGAAAAGAATAAATTTAACTATCTCGAACGAATGAGATTAGTTTTACTGAATAAAATAATAGTCGTCTCGAATTAATGAGATCGACCTGATAGCAACGAATTTGCCTCTACGCTTATAGGGAGTATAATTCACAATGAAACTAAACTAACAGTATCGTAATATTTAACGAGAAATAATGCTCAAAAGAAATTATTGCATCATATAGAGCAGCAAATAAATCTCATAATTGATAGCTCGAAAATAATCAATAAATGAAATAATACGAACAGAAATACAAAATTTCCGAGAGTTAGGGTAGGAATGAACTTGCCTCTGTCTGGACGCTAAACTCAACCGAATAATAAAAGCGTTACCCGCAAGCGAATATCTCAAGTCTCGGAAGGAAATTCTATAATTAATTATCAAAATAATTATAGTACTCGGGCACAAATTTAAATCACGAATTGTCATATAATTCGATAATCATGTCATTGATAACCAAACAATTCTCGAAAATACAATTTGGAATATTCTCGTAAGCTAAAAGTCTCACTAACGCCTTATTCATAATTTAATAGAATTAAATGGAGGCTCTATTCGCGTTCACCTATTAATTTTATTACCTCGGGTTTTATACATTATGCAAATCAAATACAATTATTCGTAAGGGAAATTTTCCATGGGGAAATCTTCAGTAACACTTTATCTCCTATCTCGAATGATTTATCTTTTCTCTTCAGATCGGCATACTTTCGCTGACGGTCCTGAGCAGCAACTAATCTCTTCCGAATCGTCTCTATGGATTGCTTTGTCTGATGGACCATTTCTGGCCCGAGTAATCTTCCTTCACCGACTTCATTCCAACAAAGTGGAGATCTGCACTTCCGTCCATATAAAGCTTCATACGGGGCCATACCGGTACTAGAGTGATAGCTATTGTTGTAAGCAAATTCTACTAGTGACAGATGGTCATCTTAACTTCCTTTGAAATCTAAGGCGCAAGCTCGCAGCATATCCTCTATCGTCTGAATTGTCCTTTCGCTCTGTCCGTCTGTCTGCGGATGATAGGTTGTGCTCAAATTTAACTTGGTACCAAGGCATTCCTGAAAACTCTTCCAGAATCTTGAAGTAAAACGGGCATCTCGGTCTGACACAATTGACACGGGCACTCCATGACGGACTACCACTTCCTTCAAATACAAACCTACCAGTCTCTCCACTGAATACCTTTCACTGATCGGCAGAAAATGCACGGACTTCGTATGTCTATCAACTATAACCCAAATAGCATCGTGATTCGCTCTAGTTCGAGGTAAACCTACTACAAAGTCCATGGTGATTTGCTCCCACTTCCATTCTGGAATCTCTAATGATTGGAGTAATCCATTGGGTCGTTGATGTTCTGCTTTCACTCTTTGACAGGTCAAACACTTGCTTACCCATTCTGCAATCTCTCTTTTCATATTAGGCCACCAATAATTCTGCTTGATGTCTTAATACATTTTTGTGCTTCCTGGGTGAATGGAATATCTCGAGTTATGCGCTTCGCTCATGATTTCTTCCTTCAACTTTGTAACATTAGGAACCCAAATTCTCGAAGCAAATCGCTTAATTCCTTTATCGTCTCTAGGGCTCAGAAACTCTTCTCCGGTAAACTCTGATCTACTTTCTTCCATTACTTGCTCCTGACCACGGCGATTCTTCTCTAACAGCTCTGGTTGAAAATGAATGGTATAAACTTTTTCATTGTTTTGGACTGGGTCCTTGACTTCTAACTCCATTTTCTCAAATTCTTTGACTAGTTCTTCTGAGGTTGTCAACCAGTTGAGTCTTTCCTTTCTACTTAAAGCATCAGCTACAACATTAGCCTTCCCTGGGTGGTAGTTTATTGAGCAGTCATAGTCTTTGATCAATTCCAACCATCTTCTCTGTCTCATGTTTAATTCCTTCTGCGTGAATATGTACTTTAAGCTCTTGTGATCTGTGAATATCTTGCATTTCTCTCCATACAGGTAATGTCTCCAAATCTTAAGTGCAAAAACAATGGCAGCAAGTTCTAAGTCGTGAGTAGGGTAATGGGATTCATATTCCTTAAGTTGACGAGAGGAATAAGCTATCACTTTCCCGTGTTGCATCAATACACAACCTAAACCTTTGTGAGAAGCATCGCTGAAAATCACGAAATCGCCTCTCTCATCGGGTAGGGTCAAAACTGGGGCAGTCGTCAGTCTCTTCTTCAATTCTTGAAAGTTATCTTCACATTTGGATGTCCATTCAAACTTTTCACTTTTCCTGGTAAGTCGAGTCAGTGGCGTAGCAATCTTTGAGAAATCTTTCACGAATCTACGATAATAACCAGCCAGTCCAAGGAAACTTCTAACCTCTGTTGGAGTCTTGGGTCTCTCCCAGTCTGCTACGGCTTCTATCTTAGCAGGGTCTATAGAAATTCCTTCACCACTCACAATATGTCCTAAAAATTGAACTTCTTTCAGCCAGAATTCGCACTTCGAAAAATTTGCATATAACTTTTCCTTCCTCAGTGCTTCCAAAACTAGACGGAGATGTTCTGCATGATCTTCAGGTGACTTCGAGTAAATGAGAATGTCATCAATAAATACAATCACGAACTTATCCAAGTATCTCTTGAATACACGGTTCATTAAATCCATGAAAGCAGCTGGTCCATAGCGAGTTCTAAAGGCAGTCTTGGGAATATCCTCAGGCTTGATCTTTAGTTGATGATAGCCGGATCTCAAATCAATCTTTGAAAAATAAGTAGCTCCCTTAAGCTGATCAAACAGATCGTCGATTCTAGGCAAAGGGTACCTATTCTTGATAGTCATCTTGTTCAGCTCGCGATAGTCAATGCATAGCCGCATAGTTCTGTCCTTCTTCTTCACGAACAACACTGGAGCTCCCTACGAGGATACACTAGTTCTGATTACACCTTTTTAAAGTAACTCTTGCAGTTGTGTTGCCAATTCCTTCATTTCCACTGGTGCCATTCTGTAAGGTGCTTTCGAGATTGGTGCGGTTCCTGGTGCTAGATCAATTATGAATTCTATCTCTCTGTCTGGTGGCATCCCAGGCAACTCCTCAGGGAAAACATCTTTGAACTGATTGACTACCGGAATCTCATCAATGGTAGGGGTTTGCTTGTTGGTATCTATCACATGAGCCAGATAGGCTTGACATCCTTGTCGAAGTAATTTCTTAGCTTGAATTATTGACAGAAAATCTTTAACCGATTTACGTCCGCGAAATGGGATTCTGATACCGTTAGGTCCACTTAAACTAACCTTCTTTCGACGACAATCGATTTGGGCATCGTAACGTGCTAACCAATCCATCCCTAGGATTACGTCGAATTCCCCTAACTTAAAGGGAATGAGGTCTACATCAAAACGTTGACCTTGAATCTCTATAGAAAAGTTCGGGCACAAACGGTTTACTGGAATGACTTCCTGATTTGCTACTTCTATGCTCAAAATTCCCTCTAAGGGCACAGACTCAAGTTTAAGCTTATTCATGAAGTTCTCAGAAATGAAAGATTTGGTAGCTCCAGAATCAATTAAACACGCGCATCCTCAGAATTTACTAGAAGCATACCTGCAATCACATCGTTGTCATCAATAGCATCTCTCACTGTCATGTTGAAAGTCCTTGCTGTCGGCTTGTTGCTGGGAGGTGCTGTGAGTCGAGGCACTGGATTTTCCTTAGCAGTCTGTCGGCAATCTCGGGACACGTGACCTTTCTTCCCACAGTTGAAGCAGGTGACAGATTTGTCCTTGCAACTAGAAGCATAATGACCCTTATGTCCGCAGTTGTAGCAATTCACATTAGCTTGCTGGCAGGGTCCAGGGTGTTTCCTCCCACATGTCTTGCACTCTGGCAATGGTGGTCTTTCTTGCATCATGTTCACCGTCTGCTGAGCTTTGGTCCTCTGATTACTTCCTCTGGTGTCATGGCTACTAATCCTCCTAGTATCTGAGCTTCTATCCTCTCTTTTCACAAACGGCCTCTTGACACCACGAGTATCAGTTCTCCTCACAAAACTGCTTCCACCACTCTGAAACTTTCTCTTCTTTCCATCTCTATCCTTCGGGTACAACTCACTTCCACTTTCCACTATAGCCGCTTTCTGAACTAAGGTTGCATAGTTAGTGATCTCAAATACGACAACTCGATTCTGGATCCAGGGCTTCAACCCTTGCTGAAAACGCTTGGCTCTCTTCTCTTCAGTGTCCACATGATAGGGTACAAACCTTGAAAGTTCTGTAAACTTGGCTTCGTAATCCGCAACAGTCATCGTCCCTTGCTTGAGTTCTAAAAACTTGATTTCCATTTGGTTCTCTAGATACTTAGGAAAATACCTCTCTAAAAACAAGGTCGTGAATCGGGTCCATGGAATGACCGCATTACCTTCCAAAGTTCTCTTTTCTTCCCACCAGTAATTAGCTTCTCCTTTCAACATATACGCTGCAAATACTGTCTTCTTATCCTCTTCCACTCCCACAATCTCAAAAGTCTTCTCTATTTCTCGTAACCAAATTCTGGCCTCCACGGGATTAGTGGTACCTTTAAACTCAGGTGGGTTCAGAGATTTGAATGATTTGAACGTCACTGTAGCATGAGTCAACTGAGATGGAGGTGGATTTCCTCCCACTGGGTTAGGGTTCTGCTGAGGCTGAGGGTTCTGGGCATGCTGAAGGAGAAAGTCCAAAAGCAGGTTCATCGGGTTATTATTCTGGTTTGGATTCTGAGCGGGTTCCGGTTCCGGGTTTGGAACTGGGTTTTGAGGCAGGTTCCGAGGTGGAACCTCATTCTCTGGATTTACTTCAGGTTGAGGACGAGGGTTTCTTGGGGGTCTTCCTCTTTTAGGTGGCATCTTTTCTATAAGAGCGAAAACAATATGGTATGTTATATCACAGGTATACAGTTATATGACACCATTTCTGGCACAGTTATGACAGGCATTCAAAATTATTTATTTGGTCAAAATCTCTTATTTCTCAAAATAAACCACACTCAAAATCATGAGTTTCTCTTTTGTCTCTTTATAAAACAATTACTCTTTTTCCCTATTATAAAAAGGTTCAGGGTACTCGTGAAAAGAAACTAATTCAGGTTTTACTGGCAATTTTTATAAAAATCTTTAAGTTCTAAAACTCAATCTTCGTCTTAATCATTGGTTTTCGAAAACTCTTTTTTTTTTTTTTTTTTGAAAACTCATTTTAAGTCGTAGTACCTGAAAAGTATTTACTATATCTGGAGTATCATGGGAAATAATCTAGCATGCTCTTCTAATATAACATAGTTCTATAGCAGATCAACAAACAAGATATCAGTACTACTAGCAGATCATATTATATATATCACAAGGTACCACACTGGTACAGTCCAGGTCATAATACTGAATACATCATCATAGTAATACAGACCCATCATCAGAATATAAATACATCGTGGAACATCTACTCTCATGCTAGTACGGAAGATAATAAGATAACTACCCAACAAGCTGGGCATAGAGTCAACTACGTCGAATATATCGATCAACAGAATATGTGCACCCTATACAGAAAGATCTATCATGACGCCACACAAAAAGTGGGTCACCACTAGCTATAATATACATGCTAACCAAAAGATTGGAATGCGCAAGCATAGATATATGACATCCCCTAAAACCAAAAAGACTATGCTAAGTCAATAGTAGCAGCAAGTCAAGTCGAACCGTCACGGGCAAACATCTCACCCACCCTCCTATGGAACTCTGCAATGATGTCTGAGATCAGGGTAGAAACTCTGGCACGATCAATCTGTCCGGTACTAGATGATGGCAAGGCAGCTAAGTCAGTCTGAAGCCCGGTCAACACAGTCAGGGCTATCTGATGCACAATCTCCATAGGTATGTCTCTCACCAACAGACTACCTCCATGATGCACGGCAAGGGGATCTGGAACAGACAAGAGTCGAAGAATACCATCCCTAGTAGCAAAGATCTTCTCATAACGAGACCACAACCAACGGTACTGCTGGAACAGGGTATGATGGATATGCCATGGAACCGTCTCCCCGGCCACAACAGGATGCTCAGAGGGAGCAGGTGGCATAGCAGCAGTAGTAGCAGCCACTGAAGGCTGAGCAGGAACAGGTGCAGGTATGGTAGGTACAGATGGTGCAGTATCACAAGTAGGAGTGGCACTGACAGGTGGAAACATGTAGTCGGGTATAGTAGGGACTATAGGAGCTGCAGCATACACCGGAACAGGAGTAGCAAACAAATTAGCAAAAGCTGATACTCTGGTAGGTGTATCAACTCTAGTCACTGGAGCAGATAAGCTGGGTAGAATCTCAGTACGGACGGGTGAAAGCTGGCCCTCATCAATCGGCTCAGAGGTAATCAGCTCCGGGGTCTCAAATTTGAACATCTCAGGAGTAAACAGAAGAGTAGTCTCTGCAGTCTTGGTAGACACTGGAATCTGAGCTGGCTGCTCAATCTCTGGAGTAGGTGCCTCTAAGTCAATCACCGGTACAGGAGAATCATCTACCTCAACGATCTGGTCAGGAAAATAAACCAAATCTATCATATGAGGTGGAGAAGGTCTAAGAATCCGGATAGAAGAGTCCTCCGAGTCACTGTCCATAGGTATAATCTCCTCGGATGGATCACTGTCGGAACCTGAGCTGGGATCTAGAGGTCTATGAGGGTGGTAAGGTGTAGGAGATCTGTCTCTAGCTGAGCGGAAATCATCAAGTCCTGGAGTAGTCATCTACAAAAGCACAAGGAACTTCGGTCACAACAGGTTCTAATCGATTAGATACTTATATAGATATACTTATATAAGGGTGAAGGCACTTATTGCTAAAATCTCAACATCGCAGTATATCTCTAAACTCTCACGTCGCGTTATAATTCTAGGCTCGTACGATTCCTAAAAATATAACTAACGCTCTGATACCAACGTTGTGATGCCCCCAAATCCGCCCTCTCCGGGGACCCGGGTCGCCACATCAGGTCTCAGCATCCTGCAACACACGTTAGCTCGATAATAATAAAATCTTTAGTACAACGGAGTGGAACAGTCCCACTCCACAGATCCAAGATCAGTCTGACGCTTTATTACAATACGATTATTACATCTCCGAATAAAATCCTTCAAAAGTCTATAAAGATAGAAAGATAAAGGGTTTCAGTTGGCCATTCTAGTCCTTGTCAGCATAGCCTGGAGCTTTCTCCTTCCCTTTGTTTCTCTGGCTGGATGTCTCGCCTTTCTCCATTTTGACAGCTGAACAAATGTTGTAAAGCAAGAGTGAGCAACTATGGTGCTCAGCAAATTCTCTCCTTGATCGGTACATAAATGTAGTCATATATAAATATCAAAAGAATTGCTCGAAATTTAAATAAATAGGTAAGATATCAGAAATCTGAAAATCTGACTCAAGACTCGTCTCGAAAATAGAATACTCGAAATGACTCTTTTTGTGAAACTCTGATGACTCATGATAAAAGAATAACTGGTCTTCCATCCTTTCGGTATCTCGGCGGGGCGATCAACTATCCGACCGGGAATACCGTCCTCCAATGACACCGCACTTCGCCCGATCACAGCTACAATACGATATCAACGAATATAATATATAGTATGAATGCTAGCATCATAGTGGGTGATTATATCAACCCTGGAATCATAGTGCCTAAATATTCTCGTGTCCATATAAAGGTACACAAGTCTCTCTTTCTCTAAATGGGCCTCTTTCCCAAAATTGACCAGTAGAATACAGAATTCCCGAACATTTAATGAACTGACACTTTGAGATAAACTTCACAGGAAAAATATTTAATTGATCTGGCGGACTGCCAGTTTTACTCAATGTACCACCAATCCGAACAATGGACTGATGTAAACTCTCAATAAACCTATTTTAATTGGTTGACACGAACAAAGTGCCAACCTTTGACAAGAAAGGCAACTATCTCGAAATAATGAGAATAGTCTCAAATGAAACATAATGAGTTGTACTGAACAAATAGTACCACTCGAATGATTGTAATACTCAAAATTGATGAACGTTAAATAGAATATTTTTCACTTGATCAATGAGTAAAACTCTAACGATTTAAATAGTATACTCCTATCGGTTGATTCGGACAATGAACCAACTAAAAGATAATCAATAAATATTGTTGAATTTGTTCAATAAATTCAACTGAAAAGAATAAATTTAACTATCTCGAACGAATGAGATTAGTTTTACTGAATAAAATAATAGCCGTCTCGAATTAATGAGATCGACCTGATAGCAACGAATTTGCCTCTACGCTTATAGGGAGTATAATTCACAATGAAACTAAACTAACAGTATCGTAATATTTAACGAGAAATAATGCTCAAAAGAAATTATTGCATCATAAAGAGCAGCAAATAAATCTCATAATTGATAGCTCGAAAATAATCAATAAATGAAATAATACGAACAGAAATACAAAATTTCCGAGAGTTAGGGTAGGAATGAACTTGCCTCTGTCTCGACGCTAAACTCAACCGAATAATAAAAGCGTTACCCGCAAGCGAATATCTCAAGTCTCGGAAGGAAATTCTATAATTAATTATCAAAATTATTTTAGTACTCGGGTACAAATTTAAATCACGAATTGTCATATAATTCGATAATCATGTCATTGATAACCAAACAATTCTCGAAAATACAATTTGGAATATTCTCGTAAGCTAAAAGTCTCACTAACGCCTTATTCATAATTTAATAGAATTAAATGGAGGCTCTATTCGCGTTCACCTATTAATTTTATTACCTCGGGTTTTATACATTATGCAAATCAAATACAATTATTCGTAAGGGAAATTTCTTATAAAAAGGCCTCTAATTATTTCTAAATATATGGCACTAATTTAATTGCTTAAAGACATATCTCGAATAAATAAGTATATTTTTTTTATAAGGTCTTCACTATCTATCAAAATTCTCATTTCATGACTAAAGTCACTAATTTGATTAGTTATTAAACTCGCACTCCTAATTTAAATGGGTTCTCGCAACTCACATCTCAAAATGAGGAGTTATTTATAAAATTCTCTTTAATTAGCTAGGATCCTCCATTTATCGAAAAAGAAATGTCTAAATGATTTAAGTCCAATAATTTGATTCACTATTTATTTTCAAATTAAATAATTCAAGAATCAAGTATTTGTCCGAATTAAAATCCATAAGCATTATCTCTACTTTCAGCAACAAGGAAATTTTATTGAAACAATTATATTTTATAAGTCTCGCAAGTGCTAATTTAATATGGCTTGGATTAACTTTCTAAAATTCTTAATTAAAAAAAAATTCTCTAATTCACCTAAGTCCGGTCTAAAGGAACAATAAAATTACTAGCTATTTATTCCCAATTATTTTTATCCGATATTTAAGCCGACTCAACAACAATCCAAGTACTATTGGTTAAATCATTTTATTTATGCCAATTCACAAAAATAATCTTTTCAATTTACACCAAATTCCCAATTTTATTATTCCTCTTTTTATAACAAAAATCACCATTTAATTAGTATAATTGATTTGCAACCCAACAATTTAATACAATCAATAATAACAATAAAAGAGACAAACAAAACAACCACCACCACCACTGTCGGGTGGTCACCGGCCGGTCGCAGGGCGGCGCCGGCGGTACCACTCCGACCTCTCTCTCTCTCCCTCTGCTCGAACTCTCTCTCTCTCTGGCTCTCCCTCTCTCTCTCGATCTCTTACTCTCTCTGATCTCTCGCCGCCGTCTCTCTCTCTTTCCGTCTTAATCTCTCTCTCCCTCCGCCCTCATCTCTCTCTCGCTCGCGACCTCTCTCTCTCTCCGTCTCATCTCTCTCTCCCTCCGCCCTCATCTCTCTCTCTCGCTCGCGACCTCTCTCTCTCTCTCCGTCTCATCTCTCTCTCCCTCCGCTCAATCTCTCCCTCCGTCCTCATCTCTCTCTCGCTCGCGACCTCTCTCTCTCTCCGTCTCATCTCCCTCGTCTCCTTCGCTCGTCTCTCTCTCTTTCCCAATCTCTCCCCTCTCTCGCCTCCTTCTGCACCCCGAAACAACACCCACCACCGCCGACCACCGTCGCCGATGCGGTGGTGGTCTCCGGTTCACCGTGCAACACACACAAACACTCCAAATAACAAAATCCCCAATTTTAAGCACACCCACAACCTTGAGCTAAATCAATTAATTAAATTTACAAAACCCTATTTCAATTTAAAAAAAATCTAATTTATCACAAGGGTTTCAAACAAAATGCAAAAACAAGCATATAAATTCATGAATGAGAGAAATTTAGGGCATAAATTCATACCCTTTTATGAAAAATCAAGCTTTTAGAATTGATCAAAAAACAATTTTCTCGAAACCCTTTATATATATATATATATATCGATTTGTAGAGCTTCTAACCACCTACTCGAATACGGAATTGCATGTATGATCAGACAAGATTTTAAGATGATATAAGCTTTCCAAGATTGTGTTTATGGAGGTTTTTAGTTTTTCTCTATCTCTAACCTTTTCTCTCGGTGAAAAAATATGAGGGAGATGATCTCTCTTTCTCTTTTATATCCCACTTTACTAAAATGGATTACTTATACTAACTTGGGCTTTAGTAATTTATAGGTATTGGGCCTAAAGAAATTAATACTAGTAGATTTACTAACCCAAATACATATTACCTAAAGCACATATAAGACTATTCATGAAGTAAAATATTGGGCCACAAAATCCTAGTTATATTAATAGTTGAGAGGGAAAAAGAATAATAATAATAATAATAATTCGCAATTAATAAAAAAGACGTTGTGCTTATTAATTATTAGAGACTTGTAGTGCACATAAAAATATAAATAAATGCACGCATCTCTAATAATAATAATTAAAACAGAATTTAAATCTTACGAAAATTTATTGAAAAGAGACTTGAATTATTATAAGAATTTTACGGTTATTACAACATTGCTATAACTTTTCTTAAATTTTGAAATTAAAAAAAAATAAAAAAGTTCAACTGTTTCAAAATTATTTTATTATTTTCAATTTATATTGATATTAAATGGTTTAAATTTGTGGAATGGTTTACATTGAAATCAAAAATCGAATTAATGTTTATAGGATGGGATTTAAATTTTTTAATTTTTAAACAAAACATCGAATTTGGGGTTGGAAAGTCATACTTGATCTTATAGTATGTAACATATATGTGTGTATAAATAAAAGATATATGACAAATTATTCAAATAAATTATCATCCATAATTTTATTAAACATAAACTAAACCTTTACACTATATTTTGAAATAATATTTTTGTGTACGACTCATGGAAATATTTCAACTCGTTAATATTAGTAACACTAAATTAATTGATCATGACAATGTGCATAATATTAAAAAAATGTATTATTTCTTTTCAAATTCCATTAACTTATTTGGTAACATATGAAAAATAAAATTATTTAATGACTCTCATGTTTCTTAAAAATTGGAAGTATAACATTGAATTTGGTTAAAATGTTGTATTTTAATCCATTTATCACTATTTTATATTGATATATAATTGTTAGCATTGTTTAAATATTTTTTTTTAAAATAAATTAAAAAAAATTATTATAAATAATTTCAATTTTAGTAATCATAAACAAAATTGCCTATAATAATTTTGTTTGCCTACTATAATTAAGCACTGCAAAATTGCCTTAAGAAAAGCGGAAACAAAAAAAATACTCTTGCAGTATACCAAATGTCTATAGATGAAGCATAAAGGTTAAATATGTAGATATATCATTAATTAGTCTTTATAAATTCCACTTCTTACTTAGAATAGTTTTTTTGGTAAAGCTTACACGTAGCTGGTTTAGTAGCGTATTCGATTTCTAAATATATAAGTCTCAAGCTAAATGTAAATACAACTTCAAAGAAACTCTTGGATATAGCTTGTTTATCACCAGACATGAGTAATACTCACTACACGTGGAATGTAAATGCCAAAGTATTCATAAATATTTTATCACTTTTACATATAGCTCCTAAAAAAATGCAATATTGAAAACAATAAAAAAATAATTGATTCTCACCATGGAGCCATTATGAGCCTTTCTCATGGATCCTTTGGAGGTCTCCTTTCTGAGACAGCTTTAGAATGGCAACTGATCTATGTCGATACCTCCTACAGTGGAGTCTGGTGAAAAATAATGTTGAAAGAAAAAAATATATTAAGCCAACAATATAACAAAATTCAAGATATGTAAAATAAGACTTCATGTTTGTTATTGAACATGATATCAATTTTTCCAAAAGTTGAATCTGTTTTGTCAACGACTCATAAAGACGCTTTCCATTAGGACATCATAATGGACATAAATATAGTTTGATTTTTTAATGAATCAACAACTTTGTGCCCAAGTTCGTCTCACTATTCTACAAAAGGAAACAAAAGTAAATTAAAATAAATTTGAGAGGAAACATATAACATAAATAAGCATAGATAACAATATCTTTTAAAAATCTTACCTTGATGTTTACTTTTACCGTCGCAATACCATGGACATTTTTTGTCCAATTTTCTGTTAGTCGTAGTGTTGTATATCAACAATCATGTTATCTATGAAACATGAAAAGAAAAATTGTCACAACTGAAAGAATTAACAGAGAGAACATAAGATATAGTCTTGCATAGGTATATACTAAATGAATAAAAATGTTTTGCATAGATAGAAAATAAAGAGAATACTCACAAATCAAGGGGATTAGGTACTAAGATCAAGAATTTAAGACGTCGTTTATTCCATCATTGCTGCAATACCTTCTCTGATTAGGCCGAGTTAGATGGTCCAAGTTGGTTCCTCGTTGTAACATGGATTATATCATAGCATAGAGTAGCAGTGCTTAAGATGCTTTCCACTGAAACAAATTGTGCCCTTTACATTTGACTTTTGCACTATAAAGTTGGGTACTTTTATGTAGCTGCAGGAGGGTAAGTTAGTACTATAGCGTTCTTCACACATTTGTAATTTAAAGGTAACAATGGTCAAAATTCTTAAAGACATCACAACTGAAGTGAAAACCGAATATCATTGCTCAAGTACTTGAAATATTAGAAATTGCATTTAAGTGGTATATCACATAAATCACTGGTATATGTTCAAAATATTTTGCTGTCTACGGGTAAAGCATAAGTTAGATATTTACTCTAAAACAAATAAAACACGATGTGGTAGGCAATAGGTTACTTAAGTCCTACTAACGAACAAATCAATTAACATGATCAAATGTGATAACCAATGTCTATTCTTTTTGTTGATATAATATGTTTTTGTTATTATTAAATGACAATTGGTACTGAAGTATGGGTTGAATAGCCTAATCAGTAATTCTCAAAATTTTTATATAGTTTTACCTGATTTAATATTGAAGCAATAAAAATGCGTGTTGGAAAGTAAGGTAGACTGAGGTGTCCCGAGACTGCACTCGGCATGACCTTTCTCCAAGTTTGTTTTACCTGGAAAAAACTTGGTAAAATGTGGGATAGTGCTCAATTTTGAAGATGAATCTATGTATGTAAACTGAGAACAGATAGTACATACATCAAACGTCTACATCATAAACGGTTACTGCTACATTGTAAATATCAATATGCTATATTTTTAATTTTTAGTCTTGCCTTTACTATTACAAAGTACCTGGTAAATCGTATTTTTAATTTTTAGTCTTACCTTTACTATTACAAAGTACCTGGTAAATCAACACTGGATAACCTCCGAGCAAATGGAGAGATAAGTGGCGTCAGAACATTTCTTTTCTTCCCGTTCGATGAACTGCGGATTTTGTATCAGGAGAATGTTACAATCAAGATGATATTTAAAATAAAGAAAAGATACTATATACAGATACCTCCAGACTTTGTTGACTTGGTAAGAGTGTTTTGGGTGGAGTAAAGAAGTCTGAGTCGAGTTTACAGGATGATGGACTTTGCCTTTAATGCATATTCATTTGATACATTGAACAACAACCAAACATGAAAATTTGGTCCTTATATATAATTTCTCAGATGCCATTTTACCATATGCATTAGAATGTTGTAAGATGCTATATCAGCTTGAAGGCAGTTGAGTTATTGTAGACTTCTGACTTCTTTGTCCTTTTAAATGGAAATTTATCATGAGACAACCATTACTTGGAATCACTATTTTTCTGATGTATAAATTTGAAATATAACCTGACAAACTTGCACTTGCAAGTGTGAAGTGAATGGAGATTTGATTGTATGTAAAATTGGGTAACAATTGGATCGGGTTGGCCCATTTAACCTAGTGAAATTACATAAATACCCTGGAAATATGGACAACACAATAGATTTGATTGTATATGTGGTCTAAGTATGCTGCGTACTTACTAACAAAAAATATAACAATGTTATCTTACGGAAAACGTCACATTTACTTTAAAGATCATATTAAAACTTAGAGGTTGTTTAATTTAGAATAAACACCATATATCATTTCAGATTCTGTGTTAGTTACAAGTAAACCTGATAAACTGTTGCAACAAAAGTGTGAAATCAATGGTGATTTGTTTGTACATGAGATCGAAGCATGTTGTGTGCTTCCTTAAAAAAGGTATGGAGAATTAGAATTTGAAGTAAGATCTAAGAAAAAAGAGTGCATTGATTGCTTATATTTGTACCAACAATTTGTGTGGAAGTAGTACAAACCTGGGAACACTCCATCCCTTGGCAAAATTTGAAGTATGAGTGAATGGTGCATGTCTTAGATCCAGGAGGTTATCTAAAAGGAGCCCATGTTCCACCGAAAGTTCCATTACAATCTTCCGACATTAGGGATATTAATAAGACCATATATAGTTTTCCAGTAGACTATTTAGGCGTGCACTGTGTATACTTCTTTTTGCAAAATATCATGTAAACTAACCTCAACATGTGTATCTTAAAACCAGCAAGAGGTTGCAATGAAGGAATAGTGGCTGCAGGAGTGTCACTGCCGGGCCAAATCCATATAATTTGTTCTTGCTCAAAGCATGACATTGCATTTAACTTCTCTACATAAATGCAAGACGTGGAATGTTGATCATATTTATATATTATAATCTTTACATAAAAGCCTGCTAAGAAAAGCATGTACATATCAAGCATACCACTTGGGTTACTATGGTAGCAATATTCTTTGCCTGATCTAAGTAAGCTTCTGTTGTAGTTCCAATTCGCTTATCCTGGAATACTGAAATTTGAAAGTATCGAAGTAATTGTTACCTGGAAAAGCTAAAGTCTAGAGCATTTTATATTATTTATATCCTAAAGTCAAGGAATGAACACATAATCTTTCTAGTTGTTGCAAGTGGAAATTAACTTCATTTGTCAAACATAAATAATAGTTTAAGTTAATTTCAATCTTTGTGTAAAATACATGAAAACCCATCCTTCTTTTTGTAATTTTGCTAGACAAAATTTGATTAGCGAGTAACCAATGTATCCTAATTTGCTTAATTATATTTTATGCACATAAATAACAATCTTATATAGCATGCCACAGAATTGTATTTGTACAAATCTGCACTAAAATAGCAAAAACTCCGACAAATTTCAAACTTGCTAGAGCCTTCTTTCTACAATAATATCTACACCAAAATCACTTACTAAAACAAAATTATATTTTGTAATGCCTAATTTTGATTATGGGAACCGTAAATCAAGTATAAAGTTGTATTTCTACCGACATGCCACAAAAGTGTTGCATCAAAGTAGATTCTCAATATAATAAGAGAGCTAAGAACACATAATGGCATAAATCTCAGAATAGTTTGATATAAGTTAAATATACATACATAATATTGGACAAGATCTTTTGAACTTCACTGCTCGTGGAAGATCCAAGTAATAAGAAGTTGTGAGAGGTTCGATGTCCAAAGCTAACCATAACAAACATAAAAGCCAATGCAGGTCCAACCAATGATATATAAAAGCCATGTAGTTAGGAAATGCAGAATTTAAGACATCGAAAACAATTTCTTAATCTCTATGTCAAGAGTATGATCTTAAGTAATGACAATCCTAACAAACTTATAGTTCATAGTGGATGCTACTTCCTGGTGCAAAATAAAAATTGCATATATCATTTAAAATATTTTATTATTTTTTATAGTGCATTAATTTCTCACTTACTCTTGAAAAAAAAAGATCCCCAATACTTGAGTATAAATTGAAAAAATGACAATATCAATAATTTCCTTTCATAAGAGGCAAATTACACGAAGAAGACAGATTGTCTAAAACAGCATCAAACAATAGCAAATTTGAGTGCAAAGCTTCCATCTTGGTAGTTTTCCAACACCATAATGCAACACCTAAAACTATTATTGCAAGGGATAATTTTTTTTATAATTTTTGCCTTATCTAACTACTTGTTAAAGCGTGTTGTTTAGTTGTTACATGTTCAAGCAAAATTATTGGATACCAACATCATGCGGTAATATTTAAAACCACACTCAAATACTACAACTTATATACTTTTAAGTGCAACCCAAATGAACCACACTCAAAATAAACTTTTAAGTGCAACCAAAATCAATCAGGAGTGTCACTGCCGGGCCAAATCCATATAATTTGTTCTTGCTCAAAGCATGACATTGCATTTAACTTCTCTACATAAATGCAAGACATGGAATGTTGATCATATTTATATATTATAATCTCTACATAAATGCCTGCTAAGAAAAGCATGTACATATCAAGCATACCACTTGGGTTACTACGGTAGCAATATTCTTTGCCTGATCTAAGTAAGCTTCTGTTGTAGTTCCAATTCGCTTATCCTGGAATACTGAAATTTGAAAATATCGAAGTAATTGTTACCTGGAAAAGCTAAAGTCTAGAGCATTTTATATTATTTATATCCTAAAGTCAAGGAATGAACACATAATCTTTCTAGTTGTTGCAAGTGGAAATTAACTTCATTTGTCAAACATAAATAATAGTTTAAGTTAATTTCAATCTTTGTGTAAAATACATGAAAACCCATCCTTCTTTTTGTAATTTTGCTAGACAAAATTTGATTAGCGAGCAACCAATGTATCCTAATTTGCTAAATTATATTTTATGCACATAAATAACAATCTTATGTAGCATGCCACAGAATTGTATTTGTACAAATCTGCACTAAAATAGCAAAAACTCCGACAAATTTCAAACTGGCTAGAGCCTTCCTTCTACAATAATATCTACACCAAAATCACTTACTAAAACAAAATTATATTTTGTAATGCCTAATTTTGATTATGGGAACCGTAAATCAAGTATAAAGTTGTATTTCTACCGACATGCCACAAAAGTGTTGCATCAAAGTAGATTCTCAGTATAATAAGAGAGTTAAGAACACATAATGGCATAAATCTCATAATAGTTTGATATAAGTTAAATATACATACATAATATTGGCCAAGATCTTTTGAACTTCACTGCTCGTGGAAGATCCAAGTAATAAGAAGTTGTGAGAGGTTCGATGTCCAAAGCTAACCATAACAAACATAAAAGCCAATGCATGTTCAACCAATGATATATAAAAAGCCATGTAGTTAGGAAATGCAGAATTTCAGACATCGAAAACAATATCTTAATCTCTATGTCAAGAGTATGATCTTAAATAATGACAATCCTAACAAACTTATAGTTCATAGTGGATGCTACTTCCTGGTGCAAAATAAAAATTGCATATAATATTTAAAATATTTTATTATTTTTTATAGTGCATTAATTTCTCACTTACTCTTGAAAAAAAAAGATCCCCAATACTTGAGTATAAATTGAACAAATGACAATATCAATAATTTCCTTTCATAAGAGGTAAATTACACGAAGAAGACAGATTGTCTAAAACAGCATCAAACAATAGCAAATTTGAGTGCAAAGCTTCCATCTTGGTAGTTTTCCAACACCATAATGCAACACCTAAAACTATTATTGCAAGGGATAATTTTTTTTTATAATTTTTGCCTTATCTAACTACTTGTTAAAGCATGTTGTTTAGTTGTTACATGTTCAAGCAAAGTTATTGGATACCAACATCATGCGGTAATATTTAAAACCACACTCAAATACTACAACTTATATACTTTTAAGTGCAACCCAAATGAACCACACTCAAAATAAACTTTTAAGTGCAACCAAAATCAATCAACGTCTTGTATTTAAAACTGTTGGAAGAGTTGCAACATGCAGGACATCATCAAACACGTGCACTGAATAATTAAAATTAGACGCATTCAATGTAATTTCTGCTCTTATAAAACTTAGTATATATAAAATATAAAGATTTTGACATATATTAATTTATCAAAATAAACTGAGAAATGGGAGAGACTATTAGCACATACCAAAATAATTGTATAGTTCTTGAATACTTAAAATCCCATCAAGTAGAAGACATTATAATACCTTGCTTCATAGCTAACACCATAAAAAACCATTGTCAAATATGATAACAATCGAGATACATAAATAATATGCAAATGAGAAATTGCGTACAAATTGAATGCCAACCTGTTCGTCATTGATGTCCTTTTTCTGATATTATCTTCCGTATGTGTGTAGGCTGTAGCGAGGCCAGAATTAAACGCCCAAAAATAATTGAACCGGGAATTGGTATTATTTAGATGATCACGAACACATACCAAATCATGATCTGATTTAGTCACCAGTTGAAAAATTGCTTATCCTACAAAAGAGTGATAACATATTTAGTTATCTATGACCTTTGGAGGTCAAAAATATTACTAAAATATATGCACTTAATTTTGCACCTCAAGCAATTAGACTTATCTTGCTCAACAAATCCTGATTATTGATCTCTTGAAAAATAACCAATCGTATCATTTATCTACAAATAAATATGAATTAGCCACTCAAATTCAAAAAAAATAACCTTTGGATTAGGGAACTCAAGAAGTTGTTAACATATATCACCTTCTAGAATAGAGAGTCATTAGAGTAATTGATTGCTGCAACAATGAATTGTTTCGCAACTGGTTAAATATATCTAATTTGAAATTTAGCAAGATTAACGTAGTGGACGATATTTTTATTCAAAGTTTGAGCCTGAATGTTACCTCAATTAGCGGAGTAAAATTGTGGTGTCACAATCATATTCAGTCCTCTCCAATATGGGTGCACCAGCAAGGAACAATATGAGAGCATAAAATCCTCACCACTCTTTACCTAGAACAAAAATTGGATAATATAACAATCAACCATAAAAAATCACAATAATAAGTAGGAAACATAGATCCGGTACTGCAAGCATTATCATTAAACCCCGAAGTGTGGTTTAGAAAGTGGCCAATTCTTAAATCTTCAATATTATGCATCATATTTTTATTGTAGTATTAAATAACTACGACAACTACTTCTTTCCTGAGACTCAATACATATAAAAAAATACTACAATCCTAATCCAAGTAAATTTATTCAAAAAGAGAAGTGACAATCAAGAAAATAAAAATAAAATCTTCTTCCAGAAAAATAGAGATCTCATTAGGATTAAAAACTCACAATATATAAAGATAAAATACAGAAAGTCACTTGTTCAATAAATTACCTCCTGTGCTTGAAATCCTAGAAAGAGCGAATGAAACATACAATCTGAAATTTTGGGCACAATGCAATTCTTATAGAAAGTATAATATCCTAGAGCAACAATGATGAAACTACTAAAATTAGAGTAAATCTTATTTTCATTTACATCAAAATGAAAGTAGCGGTGCAGTTTAAAGAAAAAAATTATATACTATAAATACATAATTTAAAAGAAGAATACAAAGAATCGATTGGATTACATAATATGTATACATACCTCGTAATGTTTAAGAGGCTACAAACAGGAAGTGTGGAAAGGTCTGCATAAAAACACACATCAGTGAATTATCAAACATTGAAAGAAACCAAATAAAGCACTAACCATTTTCATGATTAATTCATTATACTGGAAATAGTTAACATGATAAGTATAACTCAAAATTTAAATGTTAAGTTTATCTGATAAAGAACCTGATTCATAGGATTGCCTTTGTGAATGCAAAAATTAAAACCATAGCAAATTATATCAAATTGTTACAGGATAGAAGAATACATAGCAGGTTTCACCGCTGAGAGAAATGATTGGTTAGACAAACGTCTCCGTTTAGAACCTAAAATCCATTTAAAAATTAATGCAATTCACTTCTGCAATATTAACATCAAACCTGAAAAAACAAATAAGTTACTAACCTGCTTGAAACGTTCGAATATCCTTTCATGGGACATTTGACCATGAACATGTTTCTAAAACTTATTTGAGCATTTCATCGAACATTTGACCTATACATGGATAATATAATTATTCCAATAAACTTATACAATCAGTGTAATCCAAATGATCAATTATCATTAGATGGGAAAATGAATATAAGTATAAATCACATAATCACATCAAAGTTAAAAGAAGAACAGTTTAAAGAAAAAAATTAGACACTACGAATACCTAAAATGTAAGGATACACATAATCGATTGGATTACATAATATGTATACATACCTAGTAAAGTTTGATTAAATAACAACAAAAACTTCAAATAATGGGGTGTGGAAAAATCTGCAAAAAAGCACATATCAGTGAACAATTAAAGATTGAAAGAAACCAAAAAGAACACTTACCATTTGAATTTCTGAATTGCGTCTGGCAAATCATCGCATGAAAATACTGAATATAGAAATATAAAAATTCAAACCAAAGATATGTCATCTTGATAACTGATTGTAAAGATGTGCAAAAGATAATAAATTGCATAGGTTTTGGCTGAAATTGTGGATCTTTGAGATTTTGAAATTACAGCCTATGAATATAGCGTGTTGGAATAAGCCGGATCTGATCGGAAAGATAGAAAACCCGTATTAGCAAAAAAATAGTGTGTATTTGGTAATTAGATCATAGTTGGGTAACCCATTAACCCATTTAGCAAAGTGTATTTACATGAATACCCTCAAATTAGGGACATTTAGGTAAATTCATTGGATTTCTACACTAGTAGGAATTTAGTTATATTGATTGATAAGTGATTATTATGCCCAAATTTGGCATAAGTCCTAAGCAGGCCTAATGGGCTAGAATATCAGTACATCACATATAATGGGCCTAGGAGTGAAGAATGGGTCATTAAAGTCCGTCATCAAAGGGAGGTTCATCACATTATTCTGTGAAGCGGGATCTCCAGCGAGCCCTAAGGGGATGGGGTCGCAGTTCACGAGGTCTAGCGAGGCCTAGAGGTCCAGCGTGGCCTAGAGCATGTTTACCATGAAGGCTTATGGTCAGGCCCAGCGAGGTCGCGTAAGTAGGTTATCTCCATACAGTGAGGATCGCCTCGCATGGTTAGGCCCAGCAAGGTCGCATGCGAGGCCATCTAGACAGTTTCGCCAATGATGATAATTATAGCATCATGCTAGCCGTGGGTTCCCTTTAATGGGCCATGGGTCATGAGTACTATAAATAGGTAAAATATAACCCAAGGAGACGACTAGTGGATTTGGGCCAAGCCGAGCCCATAGAAACCCTAGCCCGTCTAGATAACTTCTTCTCTAAGAGAACTATGTATGGCTTGATCCCTATAAATAGGGTACATAGGCATCTTGTAAAGCATGAGAAACAGTTCACCACTGAATATCAATAGACAAGATCAGCCACAAACAGTTACAAATCTCCTCCGTGTTCTTCGTGTTCTTAGCAGAATATCCGTATTTTGCTCCATAAATCCAGCAACCTCCAAAATATTGTTATACAATATTCTCCCTATAACATTTGGCACTGGAAGGAGGGGCTAGTCGTTGAGTTGGGAGAACAATGACTAAATCAAACAAGAAGAAAAATGGAGTGGGGGAAACCCCGGGGTCGCATAAGAGAGACAGAGACGACCCCCAGAGGAAGGACCGACCACAGAGCGATGCGATGAACGAAGGGACTAAGGAAGGGTTTGAGAAGGAGAAAACACCCCCTATTGTCCAACAAGTGGCCTTGCCTGGAGAAGTCATGTCATTTCTAAAAGGCCTCGGTGATTAAATGATGGAGGTACAGGGTAGGGTTGCTAAGATGGAGAAACGACACAACTCTAGAGGTTTTAAGAGGAAAGCGAGGACATGGGGTAGTAAAGGCCCCACCAAGCAATTAATAGGGGACTTCGATGATGTAGTAACAGACCAAACGAACCCTGATTGGAGCGAGGAGGCGACTACCATGAAGAATGTGGGGTCGAAGGAGAAGCCTATCTCATCTGAAGGAAGGTCCATTAGTGTCTTTGACCGAGTTGGAAAGAAACTTACCAAGCATGATCTCCACCTCAAGTTAGAGAAACTTAAAGCTAGTAAGGATGAAGGGTCAAAAATCAAAAGCAAGGACTCTCCTCAGCCTTTATCCCCTCGAAAAGATGGTGAGCGGTCACATCGTCGCAATGACAGACCCCCCCTCTCTTCGTAGAGAGCGTGAGCGGTCCCATCTTCGCGATGATAGACCCCCTTTCAATCGAGAGCGTGAGCGATCCCACCATCGCGAGGAATAGCACAAAAAGAAGGATCGTAGAAATGATCAAGAGGAGTCTAGTGCCCCAAAAAAGACTCAATCTCATCATGAGAGTACTGGAGAGAATAAAAAGGAAGACAAGGAAGCTAAGATCGGTGATTATAAGCTGGAAGAGCTGAAAAAGGCCTTGGATGCGATGAATAATGAGAAGGGGATTTTCAGTACTATGGGCTCGTCCTCTCCCTTCACCCATGAAATTCGAACTGCACCACTTCTTGCAGTGTTTCGTGGCCATCATTCAGATATGACTTATAATGGAGATACTGACCCCGCAGAGTTTGTTGTCCGGTTCAATAATGAGATGGATGTTTATCATGTCTCGCAGCTAGCGAGGTGCAGGTTGTTTACAGCCTCGCTGAGAGGGAGCGCTCAGCAATGGTTTTCGAAGCTGGGAGCATTGGTCACCATTGATTCTTGGGAGCAATTTGTAGACATCTTCATTAAGCAATTTCAATCCTCGATGCTCTATGCACCTCCTGTGTCTACTCTACCAACATAAAGCAAAAGGAGGGAGAGAGTCTACAGGATTACTTCAAGAGGTTCAATACTGAGGTCCCTAGAGTGCGAGGCGTAAACGACGAGGCCGTTAAGAACTTCCTAACCGCTGGGTTGAGAGAAGGCACAATGTTCTGGAAGCATCTACAGGCCCACACACCTAATACCCTCACAGAATTCTATAAGGAGGCTGAGCCTTTCAAGTGGGTAGAGAAGTCAATGGAGGGCCTCAAGAAGAATACTGGGTCTGGCAGTAATGGAGGTAAAGGCAAAGGGGTAAAGAGAAAGGATTCTAGGAGCCCCAGGCGAAGACAAGATCGTAGCCCGAGCCCGAAGAGAAGGGATCGCGATCCCCCAAGACGGTCCCCACCTCGGTCCCGTCAAGTTCGTTCCCTTAGTGGCATCAGTTGATCATATTTATGTTGTCAATGCTAACAAAGGGATGTTCATAAAACCTCCTGCCATGGGTGCACAGGGAACTTGGAACAGTACAAAGTATTGTGATTTTCATGAACAGAAGGGGCATGATACAGCGGACTGTTGGCACCTTAAAGAACAAATTGATCGGTTAATTCGAGAAGGGAAGTTAACTTAGTGGGCAGTTCGTGAGGTAAAAAAGCATCAATGGAACTCTGGCAAGTCAGGGCTAGGATATAACGTTGTACCTCATACGGGTCCGAATACAGAGCCTCGCAAGGAAAGGGAAGAACGAGGCAATAACATCCATGTAATTATTGGAGGGCCACATATTGGAGGAGACAGTAACACGACAAGAGAAAGATATGCTCGCGAGGCCAGAGAGCGGCCCTTCACCAATGTGCATCATTTGCAGGAGAGACCCCCAAAGCTTTTCAAGGGGGAAGACACAAATATAATGTTCACTGAGGAGGATGCAAAGTGGGTACACCACCCTCACTCCGATGCTCTAGTAGTGCGAGTTCGCATTGGCTCACAGAATATCTACAGAGTGCTGGTGGATAATGGAAGTGCTGTGAATGTCTTGATGTATGATGTCTACAAGAAAATGGGATATGTAGACAAAGACCTCATTCCTACAGTGGGTCACCTCTATGGGTTCACTGGAGCTTCTATTAGTGTAAAAGGCCTTATCAGGCTCCTCATTACTTTGGGGGACGAGCCCTGCATCACTACACAGGTCGCTGATTTCATGGTCGTGGATCAGCCATCTGCTTATAATGCTATTATAGGGAGGCCCATCTTGAAAGAAATGAGGGTAGTGACTTCTATCTACCACCTCTCGATGAAGTTCCCTACCCCACAGGGTGTAGGGTGTGTTAGAGGAATTCAGCATGAGTCTCAAGAATGCTATAATCAGGCCCTTAATTCAGCAGAAAGAGGAAGAAGTCATATGGAATGCGATGAGGGAGAAAGGGCTCGCAAGTCGGCCTCGCAACCCTCAGTTGGTTGCAATATAATATCCATCAAGGAGTTGCCTGATGATTATTTTGACAGCTTGGGATACAAGTAGAGCCAGTGCCAGGGGCTATTATGATGTAGGCCTCGCAGTCTGTGTTGGTTCTACAAGAAGGAATTGTCGAGGAGGCCAGTGATGACGAGTAGAGTCTAGAACAGGCCGCTGTGCGAGCCCGGAAAGGGAAATGGGTTCGTAAGGAGACATCAACACTGGTAGATCTACCTAATGGGATTACACAGGAAACAACAGTTGTGACTGAGTATGGACATGTTGGAGCGGCCCCGACCTCAACGGCAGAAGTTACAAGGCAGGATGAAGCAGAGACTAGTAGGGCTCGTGATGTTGAAATTGATCTAGACCCTCGCATTCCTAAACATCTGGAGCAGGCCGGAGCCGTAGAAGATACGATCTCCGTTCTTGTTGATGCTAAGGATCCGACCAAGGTGTTGAAGGTCGGGTCGAAGCTGAGCCCTGAACTTAGGGGGAGGCTCGTGGAATTTCTTAAAGCTAACTTGGATGTATTTGCATGGTCTCATGAAGACATGGTTGGGATTGATCCTAATGTGATGTGTCACAGACTTAATCTTGATCCTAAAAAAAAGGGAGTAAGGCAGAAAAGAAGACCAATAAGTGGAGAGCAAGTCGAGGCCCTCAAGGAGGAGGTGGATAGGTTGCTCAAGGTCGGGCTCGTCAAGGAATCATTCTACCCTGATTGGCTCGCTAATCCTGTCCTCGTGAAGAAACCAAATGGCAAGTGGAGGACATGTGTAGATTTTACTGACCTCAACAAGCATTGCCCGAAAGATAGTTTCCCACTTCCAAGGATTGATCAGTTGGTAGATGCAACAGCGGGACATGCACTCCTAAGTTTCATGGATGCCTACTCTGGGTATAATCAGATACCCATGTATGGCCCCGATCAGGAGCACACTTCGTTTATCACAGACAGAGGTCTCTACTGCTATATTGGGATGCCCTTTGGCCTCCTCAATGCAGGTGCCACTTATCAGAGGCTCGTCAATATGATGTTTGAAAAGCAAATTGGGAAGACAATTGAGGTCTATGTGGACGACATGCTTGTGAAGTCCAAGGAAGCTGGGGATCATGTAGCCCACCTCGCAGAAATGTTTGATATACTGAAGAAGTACAGAATGAAGCTCAACCCCTAGAAGTGTGTTTTTGGGGTCGAGTCTGGAAAATGCTTGGGGTTCATTGTTAATTACAGAGGTATTGAGGCTAATCCAGCCAAGATAAAAGCTTTGATAGAGATGAGGTCGGCTGCGAACTCAGCATTGCCAGGCCCGAGCCTAGACCAGTCAAAGTCGGGGATCTTCCGAATGAAGCCCTTCATAAACTCTGTTTGGGCAGCCTCCTCCACGGCCTCGCGATCAAACCTTGCAGCAGCGAGCTCCACTTTCACTTTGTTCAACTCCTCATCGAGCTTCTTCTTGAGCTCCTCCTCATGCTGCTCCGCCTCTGTCAAGGATTTGTGAAGCGCTGTCTTTTCATTATTAGCCTTTTTTAGCTCGGAGCGGAGGCTGGCTGTCTCAGTTTCCAGGGCTCGCTTATGGGTGTCCATCAATGACCTCCTTTCTTCTTCAGCCTTGAGCTTAAGGGACTTCATCTCCTTTTCCAGCTTATCATTAGCAGAGACGACGCACTTCAGCTCTCTCAGATGCGAGGCTTGGCGGATAAACCCTTCAGCCAGGCATTTGGAGACTAATTCAGAGTTCTCTATCAGCTCGGTGCCCACCCACTTAGTACACTCTACTTCAGTGGCATGAGTGTACACATGCTTTGCGTAAAGATGGTGGACTAGCATCATTTCTGCAGGTTTAGTTACCTGTGGCAGTGGACCGTCCTTCTTATGCTTTTTTGAGATGTGCTACTCGGGATTGCCCTTAGAAGGTTGAGGTGGGATCCCGGTGTTAGTTGATGGAGGTGGAGGAGGCAGGAGTTCGTTGTTTTTCTTTGAAGGAGGAGTGGCAGTTGGAATTTCAGTTGGGATGTCCTTGTTCTTCAAGAATGGAGGCCTGCGACCTTTGCTCGACATGCCTACAAAATGGGATTAGAAAGCAGTTAGAAATAATAATTATGAAAGGTGAAAATGCGAAGACAATAAAGACAGTTAATGTAAAGAAGTTATTTGGCTACGACAGTAAAGTATTCTCACTCTCTGCGACCACCACTCTGGAGGACAAGGCTTCCTCTCTTAATTTTCTTTTTCGCGAAGCCTTCTTCGCACTGGAAGGCCCCGCTTCAGAGGGAAGCACGATCCCTTCTTTCAAGAATTCGCAGGCAATTAAATTTTCTAAAGTAAGGAGGGTTCGAATGTTCCTATCCTCACGTGAAGTTTTTAAGACATCGTCGGCACGTATCTTCTCCTCGCCCTTTAGGACGGTTCGCACTTGACCAACTACGATCTCATAAGGTGAAGAGTCAGAGTATAAAAAAGAAAAGCGGAAGTGAAGTGGAATTGTAGGGACAGCTTTGTACCTGGGAGGTAGTTAAAAGAAGTCTTGATTCGAGGCACCTCGTGAATGTAAAGATAAGGTCCCTTCCACGAACCTGCATTGCTCGGGGCGTTATGGTATAGGTCCTTCTTATTAAACTCAGGCCAGACAGAGAAATAAACATATCCAAAGTCTGATGGCCCACATCGCTTCAGTTGCAAAAAATAACCCATTATCCTCGCATCGAGTTTGGGATATCCAAGCTTGTGGTAGAGAATATACAAATAAATCATGGCCCTGTAGCCATTAGGGTTGATTTGAATTGGAGCTAAGTGATATGTCTCGTAAACATCCCTAATGAAAGGGTGAAGAGGCGAAGAGACGCCTATTTTCATCATGGCCGATGTCAAGACCATTCGGGGCACCCTGCCGCCATTTTCTTCATGATTGAAGCGATAGCATCGCATTGCTCGTTTGGGGAGAATGATATTGCCTTCAGGTCTGAATGTGTTAACAGCCTTTGTCAAAGACTCCAGATTCAGGGTCGTTGACAGATCTTTACAGGCTAAGGTCCGAGGCTGGCCTGGTTTCACTTTGGAGCCCGGTTCAATATCCTCAGGGCGCGGCCCCCAACATATATCACTCCCTCTAGCTCTAGGCCTCGGGTACATAGTTATAATCCTCAAAATTGACGACCCTAGTCACCTCGTCAAGGCCACCATCATCAGAGGAAGGTTCTTCGTAATCTGAATCATCTGAATCCACCTCGTTATTAGCTCCACCTTCGGCCTCATAGTAAGCATGGCCAAGTGACTTTATTGAAGAGCTACTGGAAAGGCTCGCAGCGTGAAATTTAGTGTGTGGGGTCGCAGTTAATTAGGCTCGCATCGCATGCACTTATCAGCAAATATATACGAAATTATAAGCTACACATTTATTTAAATGAAGAACAAGAGAGAGAAACTTACTTTTTGATGAAGAACAGTTGAAGATTTTGAGAAAACTTATGGTCGTTCTTGATTAAAGGCGAGCTGGGTCTCTGTTTGATCCGGGAGCAAACTGGCAGCACTTCGGTATGATGTTAATAAGGAAAGTGACAAATGATTTGAAATCTAAAGATTATATAGTGGTTAGGAGAGAGAAGGATACATGACACGTGTCATCATCTCAGCGGCCATGAGCAGATCTCGAGACGCGACAGCTGTTAGCAACTGTTTGAGTTTATTGGGCCTGCGATGAGAGCCCAAAGGAGTAAGACGAAATGGGCCTTGGCCTCGCATTAAAATTTCTGGGAAGATATTCTTTGAGTCCACATCGCATTTTTAATGGCAATATGGACTCGGGGGTTAGTTGTTATGCCCAAATTTGGCATAAGTCCTAAGCAGGCCTAATGGGCTAGAATATCAGTACATCACATATGATGGGCCTAGGAGTGAAGAATGGGTCATTAAAGTCCGTCATCAAAGGGAGGTTCATCACATTATTCTGTGAAGCGGGATCGCCAGCGAGCCCTAAGGGGATGGGGTCGCAGTTCACGAGGTCTAGCGAGGCCTAGAGGTCCAGCGTGGCCTAGAGCATGTTTACCATGAAGGCTTATGGTCAGGCCCAGCGAGGTCGCGTAAGTAGGTTATCTCCATACAGTGAGGATCGCCTCACATGGTTAGGCCCAGCAAGGTCGCATGCGAGGCCATCTAGACAGTTTCGCCAATGATGATAATTATAACATCATGCTAGCCGTGGGTTCCCTTTAATGGGCCATGGGTCATGAGCAGTATAAATGGGTAAAATATAACCCAAGGAGACGACTAGTGGATTTGGGCCAAGCCGAGCCCATAGAAACCCTAGCCCGTCTAGATAACTTCTTCTCTAAGAGAACTACGTATGGCTTGATCCCTATAAATAGGGTACGTAGGCATCTTGTAAAGCATGAGAAACAGTTCACCACTGAATATCAATAGACAAGATCAGCCACAAACAGTTACAAATCTCTTCTGTGTTCTTCGTGTTCTTAGCAGAATATCTGTATTTTGCTCTGTAAATCCAGCAACCTCCAAAATATTGTTATACAATATTCTCCCTATAACAGTGATAAAAAATATCCACTTATTACGCATCAATATCAATATCAATTCAATATATTCATAATGTCTGCTAATATTGCATTTTGAAAATTACTACTTTTATCCTTCATTTTTTTAATCTTCTTTATTTTTTTGATGCCCTTTTTTTGTCATTACACAGGAAAATTATTGCTTTTATCCTTTATTTTTTTAAGCTTCTTCATTTCTTTGATGTCCCTTTTTGTCATTACACAACATTTGGAGCGACCCAATTTATATTGGATCGACCCAAATCTAAATCTATACTATTTTTTATCTTTACACAACATTTGGATCGACCCAATTGGATTGACCCAAATCTAAACCTTTACTATTATCCTTCATTTTTTTTATTAAAAATATAATTAATGATAATTAGCCGATTGCCTTTTTCAATTAAAAGATGTTTACTTATAATTTATATGATATTACCTTTTATAAATATCTAAAATATCATATCTTCCAATCTATAATTTTTTTCTCTCTAATCAGCATTTGGAGCAATCCAATCGGATCAACCCAAATCTAAACCTCTACTATTATCCTTCATTTTTTATTAATAATATTGATATGGGCTGAAAGTAAGCCCTAGAAACGTATTTAATGATATGTTGAATAAACCTAAGTTGGTTCAAGGTCAAATCCCAATTATGAGGCCCAAAACCCTATTTATAACGATAAATTCGTAGTTAATAAATCAGCCAGTTTCAGACTTCAAGATTGAGTCTAGAAAGGAAACTAAATCATATTAGGAGTAGCCTCCAAGGCACATATCTCCAATACTTATCTTCTTATCTATTAGAAGGCTCTAGAATTGGGCCTAAGCTGTGACTTGCCCATCAAGTCTCCTAATTTAACCCTAATTCTAGGGTTTTCATCACCTATATAAGGACCTGCTCCTTCACATCTGGAACTACGTTTTAATTGGCTTGATTCTTGACATTTGCAAGATACGTAGGCATCTTGTGAGGACCCGAATTAAGTCACGAAACATAAGATCAGCCATTAAAGCTCGAAGCTTCCACAAACCCTAGCATTAAATATACAATAAACACACCCTACTTTTGTTCCACAACATTTGGCGCCATCTGTGGGAAGCGAACATCAACCATGGTAACTACACGAAGAACAGCACCAAGCTCTACCGAGGCTTTACCAATTACCTCTGCTCCGCCCCTCACCTCTGAGACGATCATCACTGAGCAGGTACCCCCAACCACAAGGGCGATCACTCAAACTCAGGCTTCTCAACCCCCAGGGACGAATCCCCATACTGAGAGGACGCTACCTATGGTCGTCCATCCAGGTCAAGGAACCAGCTCTCTTCAGACGCTGATTTCTCCTTTAGTTGATCCCAATCGCCCGTTACCACCAGGGGTACAGATCCATACTACAGATCTCCCCATGAATACCAACCCGATATATGGTCTACCTAATTACCCTCCAATTACTCAAGGTCCTGGACCTAGTGGCCACGCCTTGCAGATTCGAGATCAAGAATATGTTGACTACTCTGGCCCCTATACTGATGATTCATCGTCTGATGAGGATGATCGTGATGAAGCCCCGAGGAGGCGACGTGCTAGCAGGGAATCAAGAAGAAGAACACAAACCATCCATGATGGACCTCCTTTGACAGCCGCTGAGAGGATCACGGCTCATGAGGCCGAGATCTTAAGGTTGAAGGACGATATTGCGAGAGAACAAGATAGGTTAAATCAGACTCAACCTCCTCCAAAATCAGGACTGATTCCCATCATAGACTTGGAAAGGTCCTCAAGAAGGCAGAGAAGGGCCGACGCCCCAACTGGAAAACCAACAAGGGTTGAAACCCCTAAGAGCAACCCCAAGGATCTGATGCCACTTGGGGATCCTGATGATCCCACGCCCCCGTTTACTGAGGAGGTGATGAATGCTCACATCTCAAAGAAGTTTAAGATGCCAACAATTAAGGCTTATAATGGAACGGGTGATCCTGCAAACCACGTTAGGACGTTCTCGAATGCACTGCTGCTGCAACCTGCGAGTGACGCCTTAAAGTGTAGGGCGTTCCCTTAAACTTTATCGGGCATGGCTCAAAGATGGTACAGCCGACTACCTGCAAACTCGATTGCCTCTTTCAAAGAGTTAAGTGCTGCCTTTGTTAGCCAGTTTATCAGTGGGAGAGTGCATGAGAAAAGATCTGCATCTCTTATGTATGTGGTTCAAGGAAAGAATGAAAATCTGAGAGACTACCTTAAGAGGTTCACTAAGGAGACTTTGAACATCACTGATTTGGAGAATAAGGCGGCGATGGTAGCTTTGGAGCATGGTACCACCGACCTATACTTTAAAAGGTCATTGGCTAAGCATCCTCCCGAGAATATGGTTGAGCTCCAACGAAGGGCTGACAAGTATATCAAGGCTAAGGATAGCATAAAGAAGGAGGCCACAGCAGGTAATGGAGGGAATAACAATGATTTTAGGAAGAAGAAGTTGGATCAGGAATACGATGCCAAAGACAAGTACCCACGTACGGGTAAGGATTCAGATTCGGCTCCTAAAAGGGGGAATCCAGGACAAAGATTTACTGAATATTCAAGATTGAATGCACCAAGGAGCCAAATCCTGATGGACATAGAGAAGGATAGAGATGTGAGATGGCCGAAGCCACTAAGGACCGATCCTGAGAAAAGAAATAAGAATCAATACTGCCGATTCCACAAAGATGTGGGGCACGACACTGACGATTGTAGGCAATTGAAGGATGAGATCGAGTTTCTAATCCGGAGAGGAAAGTTGAATAAGTTTTGCAAAGATGGGAATCAAGGAAACCCGAAGCGAGATTATGATAGGAATGATGATGATCGCAATCGCAACCCACAGCCCCGGGGGCCGGTAATAAACATGATTTTTGGTGGCCCAACAGCGGCCGGGACAAGTAGGAATTCTAGAAAGGCATATGCACGAGAAGTGATGCACATTGTTGGAGAAGCACCAAAGCGTGCAAAGACAGAGGTCTCAATTGGATTCAATGACTCGGACCTTGAAGGGGTGAAGTTCCCCCATGATGATCCATTGGTGATCTCTCTAGTGATCGGCAACTCCCAGGTAAAGAGAGTCTTGATAGACAATGGAGCTTCAGTGGACATTCTATTCCATGATGCCTTTTTGAAAATGGGGTATACGGAGTCTCAATTGACGCCATCAAATATGCCAATATATGGGTTTAACGGAGTTGAGTCTAAAGTTGAAGGGACGATTCAGCTACCCATGACCATAGGGCAGGAGCCACGGGAGGCCACTCAAATGTTAAATTTCCTGGTTATTAAAGCTGCGTCTACCTACAATGCTATCCTAGGAAGAACGGGACTTCATGCTTCTAAGGCAGTTGCCTCCACCTATCACCTAAAGATTAAGTTCCCAACCAGAAGCGGTGTAGGAGAAGAGAAAGGAGATCAAAAAATGGCAAGGAGCTGTTATATGGCCGCACTAAGGCCGGATGGAGTCGGGGGGCAAGTCCTCCCGATTGAGGATATGGACGTTCGAGAGGATGAAGAACTAAGAGGAAAACCGGCGGAGGACTTGGTTCCCATACCTTTGGAGTTAGGAGATCCTGAAAAGGTTACTTACATCGGGGCATCTCTGAAAGACCCCTTGAAAAGTGAATTGATCACCTTCTTGCAGGACAATAGTGATGTCTTTGCATGGACAGCAACTGATATGCCAGGGATAGATCCCCAATTGATAACACACAATCTTAATGTAGATCCGGACAGGAAGGCGGTGAAATAAAAAAAGCGAAATTTTGCACCTGAGAGACAAGAAGCTATAAAATAGGAGGTTGATAAACTCCTAGAGGCAGGATTCATTGAGTAAATCCAGTTCCTGGAATGGTTGGCCAATCCCGTAATGGTCAAAAAAGCCAATGGAAAGTGGAGGATGTGTATAGATTTCACTGATCTGAATGACGCATGCCCAAAGGACTGTTTTCCCTTGCCAAGGATCGATATGCTGATAGATTCCACGGCTGGGCACGAGATGCTAAGTTTCATGGATGGCTTTAGCGGCTACAACCAAATCAAGATGCATAAGGATGATGTTCCTAAGGTATCATTCATCACTGACTTTGGTGTGTATTGTTACCTGGTCATGGCCTTTGGATTGAAAAATGCAGGAGCTACCTATCAGAGGTTGGTAAACAAGATTTTCTCTCATCTCATTGGAAAAACTATGGAAGTTTATGTAGATGATATGCTGGTGAAAAGCCTGTGCAGGGCCGATCACATTGAGCACCTCCGTGAGGCATTTGAAGTGTTGAGACACCACAAGATGATGTTGAACCTAGCCAAATGTGCCTTTGGTGTCGGGTCAGGGAAGTTCTTGGGTCTTATGGTCTCAAAACGAGGAATTGAGGCTAATCCCGACAAGATAAAAGCTATCCTATATATGGAACCACCTCGTTCCATAAGGGACGTATAGAAACTGACTGGAAGGATTGCTGCATTGGGGAGGTTCGTCTCCAAATCCGGAGATAAGTGTTTGCCATTCTTTAAAACCTTGAAGAAAGTAAAAAATTTCGAATGGACAGAAGAAAGTCAAGAGGCCTTTGATCAGGTGAAGAAGTATATGGCTGAAGCCCCGCTGTTGGCCAAGCCAAGTATGGGAGAAATCCTCTATCTTTACTTAGCCATTTCGGCTCAAGCTGTGAGCGCGGTGCTAATGAAAGAGGAAGACAAAATTAAAAAACCCGTATACTATGTGAGCAAAGTACTACATGGAGCAGAGTTGAACTATTCTACCATTGAAAAGTTCACCGTAGCATTGGTGACTACCTCAAAGAAGCTACGTCCCTACTTTCAGGCACACAAGATTGAAGTCCTTATAGGGCAGCCACTGAGGAACATCCTACATAGCCCTAAAGCCAGTGGTAGGCTTATTAAGTTGGCAATTGAGTTGGGAGAATTTGATAACAAGTACAAGCCGAGGACGGCCATAAAAGCTCAGGCACTTGCTGACTTCATGGTTGAATGCACTATTGACAACCAAGAAGTCGGGGGGCAGGAGATACCTCAGGAAGGCACTAAGGAAGCCAAAGAGCCCGTGATTGAGGAGAAGGAATTCTGGATGCTCTATTTTGATGGGGCGTCAAAAACAAAAACAAGTGGTGCAGGTCTTGTCCTACAAAGTCCCGAGGGATTCACAATTGAATATGCCCTGAAGCTGAACTTCTCGACAACCAATAATGAGGCAGAATATGAAGCTCTGGTGGCTGGGCTTGGTTTAGCAGGAGCACTAAGAGTCAAAAACTTGAAAGTTTGTGGAGATTCCAGGTTAGTTGTGGCCCAAGTCAATGGAGAGTTTGAGGCGAAAGATGAGACTATGATTAAGTACTTGAGGGTTGTCAAGGCTGTAATGACCCAGTTTGATGAATGTTACGTTGAGCACATTCCGAGGGAGGAAAACGTCAAGGCCGATGCCTTATCTAAGTTTGCCTCTTCCGAGATAGAGAATTATTCTGGTAGTGTCTATTTCTAAGTTCTGAGAGTCCCCACTATTGATTCAAAGCTGGTAGCACCTATTGGAACGAGGGAGTGTTGGATAGACCCGATCAAGATGCATATTGAGACCGGCTGGCTCCCGACTAATGCCATGGAGGCACGAAGATTGTCAGTAAGGGCATTGAGGTATGCTCTGATTGAAGGGATCCTCTATAAGAAATCCTTTGTGATTCCGTACCTGAAGTGCCTAAGGCCCGAAGAAGCTAAGTCAGCACTAGAAGAAGTCCATGAAGGAATCTGTGGGCAACACTTGGGGAGCAGGGCCCTAGCTCACAAGATAGTTAGACTCGGATTTTATTGGCCTGAGATGATGGCTGATGCCAAGGAATATATGAAAAAGTGTGATCGGTGTTAGAAACATGCACCAGTGGTTAGGCAACCACCAGAGATGTTGACGTCCGTGAGTTCCCCCATTCCTTTTGCTATGTGGGGGATGGATATACTTGGGCCATTTCCAATGGCCACAGCTCAAAGAAAGTTCCTGATTGTAGCTATTGATTACTTCACGAAGTGGATTGAGGCCAAACCTTTGGCTAAGATCACAACCAAGCAAGTTATGCAGTTCTTCTGGGAGAATGTCATGTGCAGGTATGGAATACCACGGATCCTAGTTACGGACAATGGGTTACAATTCAACAACAAAGAATTTAAGGATTATTGTGATGAGAACGGAATCGAGCTTCAGTTCACTTCAGTTGCCCACCCTCAAGCTAATGGGCAAGCTGAGGTTGCCAATCGGATCATCCTTGATGGACTCAAGAAAAGGGTGGAACGTTCCCGAAATACTTGGGTGGATGAATTGTTGCCCATACTTTGGGCATACCGGACCACTTGCAAGGTAACCACTGGGGCAACTCCATTCATGTTAGCTTACGGAGCTGAGGCCGTTGTCCCCGTAGAAATCATGCATACATCTCCCCGAGTGGAGGCCTTTGAGCCTGACACTAATGAAGAAGGAATGAGGTTAGCCCTTGACTTGATTGATGAAGTAAGGGATGAAGCCCATGCTAGGAATGCTGAGCATAAGAAGAAGGCCTCTTTCTACTACAACCTGAGGGTGAAAGAAAGGTTCTTCCGTTAGGGTGACTTAGTACTCAGAAAGATTGAAGCATCCGGAGTTGGACAGAAGGGAAAGCTAGCACCTAACTGGGAAGGTCCGTATCGTGTCAAAGGAACATTAGGTCGTGGATCGTACAAGTTGGAAACTCTGGAAGGGAACGAGGTGCCTCGCACTTGGCATGCGTCAAACCTCAAGATCTATTATTTTTGATTATTCTATAAAGAGCATAGCTCATATTTAGTAGGGAAGTAGAAATAAGGTCGACGAAACCATATTTGAGTTCTTAAACTCTGAGTAGGAAGTAGAGTACTATGTAAGGGCTAGACCCATTTTAAGTTTTAATGCAATTTGATTTTCTTCTCTCTTGGTTATTATTTCCAATGTCTGTTATGTATCAAAAGCATATTTGTAAAATTGCTAGCTAAAGTAAGCCAAAATACAAAAGACAAAGTAACCAAGTGAAAAGAAAAATCAAAGGATGCTTAAAACAAATAAACAAAGCCCGGAGGCTATGAGTTACGACTCACAAGTCAAGAAAGCCAAATATCAAAAGATAAGCCACACAGGGCCAACAATTAATAAACTTAAGGAGCCTTAGGAGTAGCCTTAACATCCTTGGCAGTACTCATAACTGGAGAATCTCTATCAGTACTGGTGGTAGTAGTAGACTCCTCGGCATCAGCATGAAGCGGGGAGTGCTCAGGATCCAAAATCCTATCAGTAGCATCACCTCCCTCCTCTTCTTCCTCACCATCCTCCTCGTCCTCTTCCATAGGAGAAATCCTCTGGGACTCTAACAGCTTGGCCAACTCTAAAGGAGCCTCGAGGCAAGGGAAATCCCCAATCTGGAACAACCCAGGGTGCCTCTCTGAAACAGCATCTAAAGCCCCTTTCCAGCCACTAAAGTAGTTGGCTGGATAAGCAAGGTCATCATGCTTAGCCATAAGCTTCTGGAAGTCCTCGGAATCCATGTAATCATCAATGATGTCCTCCTTGCCTTGGCGAAGCTCAGCAATGCTATCATAGGCTTTCTCCAGCTCTTCTTCCTTGGCCTTCAACTTCTCTTCCAAGCCTGCAACTTGGACCTTTGACTGATCAAGATCCTTCTTATGAGTCCCGGCCTGAGTTCGCCAAGACTTGGCATGATGCATGGCAGCCTGGGAGTAGGTGTTACCCTGAAAGCACAATTTAAGTGTTAAGGAACGGAAAGTAAAACATTTGAACTAAAAGAGAAGTAAAATACTTACAGTAGCAAGAGCTTGAGTTCCTAGTAACTCAACTCCCTCCAAGTCACGAGAAACAAGAATGTCGCGATAGTCGGCAGGAGTGATTGAGTGGTAGGACCAATCCTTCGAATGCTTGGTATCTCCAACCACTGAGTCTTGCTTTTTGATACCCCAAGCAGGCCGAAACAAAGAAGTTTTAGTCGAAGAAGCAGCCCCACTTCCCTCAACTGCATCAACAGCCCCATGGGGTCTCAAAAAGGCTGGTTCTGTGGGTTGGCCTCTAGGGTCTTTCGCAGCACGCTTCCTCTTCATGCGGGAAGTCTCACCAGACAAGTGCTCTTGAAGATCGTTTATAGCTTTAGCAGCTGAAAAAGCAAAGACAAAGAAAAAGTTAGTGACAAATAAAATATAACATGTGAATCAAGGAAAAACTAAGTAAAAGAATGATGGGGTTTACCCTTATCAGTGACAGAAGAGAGACCCACAGACTTGAGGGAATATTCCTCAAGAAGAGTGAAGAAGTGAGTTTCCCCATTATCTGCAGTAAGGGTCGCAAATGCGGCTTTTTATGCATCATCCAGCTCGATATTATCTGGATTTCCATCGATTACCTTCCCGAAGGAGCTACGGAAGAGGGTGCCCCAATCACCCCCTTCCCATGCGAGATACATGAACTCCTCTTTCCACTTAGGATTATTATCGGGGATTGAGGAAGGGTCATAGATATTTGGGATCGTGGCACGAAGACTGATATACACCCAGCCAGGATAGTTGATTGCATTATTTTTAAATTGAAAAATCTTCCTAAAAAGAGGAACAGATAATGGAAAATTGTTCTTTAAACAAAGAACCATGAAGCAAAGAATGGCTCTCCAAGCATTTGGAACAAGCTGACAATGATTTATTTGAACATTCGCTAGCAAGGTGGGAATAAAATTTTGGAAAGGGAAACGAAGCCCAGCCATGATAGCATCTTTGTAAATATAAAGGGCATGGGGTTTCCAATGACAGGAACGATCCCCAGGCTCAGCCGGGACTAATTTTAAAGGAGAACGAACGTTGAAGAGTTTGTTAAATTTTTTAATTTTTTCAGCATCAAAGAACCTCGAGTGGTGATTATAAGAATCTAATGCAGATACAGAGGGATATTCATCTCCTCTTTGATTAATCATATCTATCAATGAAGTATATTTTGAACAAATAGGAGGGAA